>JARWIR010000017.1:15974270-18961406 GCA_029959085.1 Nemophila menziesii | reverse complement strand
TAAAGATTTTAATTTCACTTAATGAAATAGCTTTATTTGAACCCCAATTGATTGATGATGAAGTAAAATAGTGGTTATCTGCAAGGAGGAACGATTATATAAATAAAAGTCATTAAGCACAGTTTAAGAATACACTATCTTCAAATACCAGATAGCCTGAAATTTCGATATGCATTAGAACATTACTCCACTATACACATGGCAATTTCAACATAAAGCCAAGTACATGCAATTTTAGCCAACTCCAGAAACAAAGATATATGAGTGCCTAATCCACCACCTTTTCCTCCAAGATACATCTGTATAGTCTTGTACAAACCTATGAACCATCCTACTTATTTTTCTATTTTTATATAATTGGCCAAGTACATCTACAAAACAGACGGGGGACTAATACAATAGCATATGCGTGTAAAGAAGTTTTTGCTAAGTCTGAAGAATTTGGCTTGATAGATATATGATGTAAACATAATAGTAGTTAGTTTACCATTTCTGTAACACGACCCGTGAAGGTGATGGATTCTTTAACAAAAGAATTTAATTGGTAAAAAATTTCAATCTTCCAAGTATGAGTGTAGCTCATAGGGCTCTTCACCATTAATAAACAATAGAGATATCTATAATCGGAAGAAACGTGAAATGAAAAATTATATGAACACTAGAGAATATATATATATATATATATATATATAATATATATTTATATCATATATATGTATATATATATACACACACTAGAATGCCCCGTACCTGCAGGTACTTTGGCTAAAATAAATTTAAAAAATTATAATAAATTGTGCAAAATTCATAATTAAGGTATATATCAAAGAAGCGCAAATTATTCTATTACTTGTAAAAATTAGCTTAAATAATGATGAAATATATTAATACATATACTCACCATCTTATATATGTATTTATGTATTCCTCTCAAAACTCTACAAACATAAGATGAATATAAATCCAGTGTTCCGCTGTATTATAAAATATTCACATATTTCATACATGGATTACAGTTTTGTGCAATATTATAAGTGGTTTATATTAGATTTTGCAAAGATTATCATTTTTTAAGTTAATTTTAAAGAAGGTCCCGTACATGAAGGTACTTGGACAAAAATTATTATAAAAATTATAACCGATAAATTCATAATTTAGCTTATATTAATACTTGAATGAAAATCATATATAAAACGTATTTCCTATAAAAATGACAAAAGAGTTTTTTTAGAGAAACTATTTTTTTTTGTGTTTATAGTTGTATGATGTAGTTCATTATAAAAATTTTTTGTAGTATTTGAAAGTAGTTGAGTAAAATCTGATATTGGATCTTAAGTAAATTTGACCATTTGAATTAACTAAACTTTTCTACTAACTATGTTTTATAACAAAAAAAATGAAATTTACTAATAGTTGCAATAAAAATCATCTCATTTGAAAATTAATAAAACGGGTAAAGGTATCACTATGGCCTCTCAGATCCTTAAAGGATATGGTGTTATGGCGGTAGGGGTGAAAATCAGATCCAAAATTTTCAATTTTCCGATTTTTCCAATCCGAAAAATTTAATTTCAAAAGAGATGTTTAATGTTTCGAAATTCTGATTTTTTTTTAAAATTTTTGGATATTTTCGGTTTTCCTATCCGTTTTTTGTTTTCGATTTTTTTTTTCAATTTTACATTCCAAATATTAAATAAATAATACATTTAAGATAAAGAAAAAGAAAAGAAAAAGTAAACGTTGAAAAACAATGAAATGTTTTATGTTTCAAAATAAAATAAAAACAAGGAAACATGATAAAACTTCAAAACCATCACTTCACATTTGCATAGAACAAAAAACAAAAAGAAATCTCTTCACACTCACCTTCCCACCAGTCCCCACCATCATTAACCCGGCTTGGAGAAGAACCCAAACTAAGGCATAAAATTAAATTATTTTTAATCCAATCTCATTACTTTTACAATTTTTCAAAAATTATCTAATATAAGTATAGTTACAGTTTGTGATGTTTATTATATTTGTATACCAATCCTACAATGGTCATTTTATGACTGTATGAGAAGTGATGCACTGAAAATAGCATATATGGGGAAGGATGATGTGTGAGTTTTGTGGTCCTGCCCATAATTTGTTTGGAGTGAGCAATTTGATCTTTTACTGTATTCTTTGAATTGTTTTAAATCAATAAAAGTAGTGCCTATAAATAGGAGGAGCCCTTATTTATCAGACCATCTTCAGTAGTTGCGCTAAATGAACATTTACTGCAAAACAATTTAAAAAATGCAGTACAACACCAACTTGCTCACTCCAAAAGTAAAAGGCTATTTTCAGCGCAACAATCATAGTAATGGTCATTTTAGGATTTGTATTAAAAAATAATACAATTATATTCAAATCAGATACTTCTGAATATTGTGTTTATATTGCTATCAATACCCCCATTGGATAAATGCTGCGAGAATGGAACCATTCAGTGAAGATTCAATATAATAAAAATTTAGAATCCATCTTTTTATTTCAAAGTTCTCATCAATTAAGCACATAAACAATTCCAATAGCAAACTATAGTCAGAAACAATTTCATTAATAAACAATCGATGATCATAAGCACATTACACAGGGGCGGAGGCAAGGGGGTGTAGGCCCTGAATTTTCTAAAAAAAAAAAAAAATATAACTAAACATTAAAAAAAAAATTTATAGGTAAATAATCCCCAAATTTTTGTAAAATCTTCATTTGGCCCCCCTAAATTTTAAAATTTATTTTATTAGGGTATAAATTACTTTAATTATATGATTTTTAATTTTTTTTACATATAATATATGTTATTTTTTATTAAAAAAAAGAATTTATAGAATAATTAATCATAAAAATAATAATAATGAGACTTATATTTTAATATTACAAAATATAGGGACCTATAGTGCAATTTTGCATAATATAAGGACCTATTTTGCAATTTTTACATAATATATTGACCTATAAAGAAAATTAAGCTTATATCCGAAAATTCTGAAAAATTGTAAAGTTGTGAGATTAGGTTGAAATTAAGTCAAGTTTGGATCACATTTGAATACCCATAAGGACCAACGATACAATATAAGAAATAAAACAAAAAACTAAAACAGATAAACAACCATAGAATAAGCTCTCAAGAACTTACAGTTGCAGACTCTAGTGAAACAATATTAGATCTCTATGAACACTTCAACGCATTTATCTTTAGAAAAACATTCACCAAAACAATATTAGATCTTTCTAGTTAGCAGACTTTTTAGCTTTCTTATTCTTTTGGCTGGTACCAGGAAAACAAGATACACCAAAACATCAAATATACCAGTAACTTACATAGTCATAATTAATAGTTTGGATTAAGAACAAAAGAGAAATTAGAAAGAGTTGTTATAGCTGCTTCTTAAAAACTTCAATCGATTTATCTTCATAAAACCATTCACCCGCTTAACTATAAGGCACTGATTATATGTCCCTGACTATGTAATAAATTGCACCCTACAAATTGCACTATCTAATTACTTTCATTTAAATAGGGTATAATAAATATCTAATTACTTACCAGGTGACCAGTGTGAGCACTAATATTTTAAAGGTCATTTGTGGTAAATCCTCCAAAGCAAGTTGTTTCAGTCTTTTCTCATATGAAGTTAAGAGATAGCATATTCGATGAGGTCAACATCTTTCTGTTGTGTACCAGAATGTAACTACAATTCACTCAATATTTTCGACTGTAAGAATCCTTTTATCGAGTAAGAGGTCAACTAGAACTAACAGTAAAGTCTTGCACATTCTTCTTACATGTTCATCGATAAGGACCCTAGGGGGCCATTTGCTTTCCCAGAGGAGCTTGGAAATTTGTCTATTGGAGAAGATATTGATGATCTTTAGAAAGTCTTCGTTAACAAACCTTTCATATGCCTTACTCCAAACACTTTTTTATGCAGTATGTATGTATAGATTAGGGGAAAATTAAAATGGATATACAATTATTCAACCGAATCAACTACCAATACATCAATAATCAAACTAAACTGAATCGAATACCTATAATTTCTTTAAATCCCTTGACCGATCCTGTAATTTGAGGAACTCAAAGAAGTCTTCACCGGAGCCCAGAATGTCTTTACACCTCCTCCGATTATGTTAATAAAAGAAATGAATTAATTACCAAAATCGATCAACATATCCTTTTTATTCTAAAAAAACTCCATTCTTTTGGAAACAAAATGGTTGCTAACCTAATTGACAAATATAAAGAATCCGAAGGGAGATGGAGCAGCGAGGTGTCTTTGTAAGAATATTTATATTCTTATGTGACATATGTGTCTACCGATTTAATATTAAAGTTCAAGTTTATATTATATGTTGAAGATTATAATATAAAAGATGATACCATGATGGATTGGTTTCAACTAAAGCATTATAATTTGGGTGTATTAATAACCCTCTTCTCTTACCTCATTAAAATAATAATATTCCTCCTTATATAACCGTTATTAATGTATATTTGAATGAGTAACTGTCACATTTCTTTGCTATATAATTATCAGCATTATCATTACATGATAACATCTCATTTACATTTCATAAAAATAAAATAAGAAAAGAGACGGTTATAGTGATTGGATACAAAATCATTTAATCACAAGAAGGATATTTTGATCCTTTATCCATCAAAAGGATCATTCAAAGAAAGAGGTCAAAGAGAAGAGAAAATTAAGTGATCAATTAATTTATACTGATAGTCATTATCAATGGATCAAGGTTAGTTTCTTATATTATTGTTTGTTAATGTAATTACAGTTAAATTAAACAATGATCTAGTTATTAAAGATAAATTTAACAATTGGTATCAGAGCCAATCTAGATCTATTTAATTTACCGATTAAATCAATACTTTTAGAAATTATGATTTTGTTTATATCTGTGATGAACTTTAAATATGTGAGATAGAATTGTGTAATATTTGTTTAAATATTATTAATTATGTCTATAGTTACCTTCCGCTATTATTATATTTTGGGTATTGTGTTTATAAAATTCTAACACAATATAAAATCATTTTTTACCCATAAAAGATTTAATGTTTTGTTTGTAATTAACATGTTAGTCACCAAAGTGGCCTTGTTATATTGCTATTAAATTATGATCGATTATAAATAAATGATGCATAAATGATATAATTTGTTTAATTGATCAATTGTTTTATTAATTATATTTTGAGAGATCACCCAAAGGTGGATCTTTGAATATAATTAGAAACATGAATAGTATTTATTTTTTCTTACTAGTCAATGACATGTATTGCCCAAAGGTTGCATGATTAAAGGATTTATGGTTGATTTGATTAATTGTTAAAGTAATTTATTTTGCATCACTGAAAGTGTATATGTTTAAGTATTGCTCAAAAGTTGCTTAAATATATGCTATAAAGTTTCAGTAGAAAATATATATTATGAATCTGTATTAAATTTGTTTTAGCACTAATAGATAAGCATGTATAAATGTTGCAGCGTTGTCAAATGTTTTTACATTTGCTAACTCTGTCATGAAATTCAATGGGCTAAATTATGGTGAATGGTCTGATCAAATCAAGTTTACTCTTGGTGTAATGTTATTGGACTTTGCAATCCTCTCTGATGAAGAACCACCAACCATTACAGATGGTAGTTCTGATGCTGACAAATCTCGCCGTGAGATTTGGGAACGATCAAACAGACTGAGCTTGAATCTCATGAGGATGTCGATGGCTGAAAGTATTAAACCATCAATGCCCAAGACAGAAAATGCAAGGGAATTCATTAAAGCAATTAAAGAGTGTTCACAATCGGATTCGGCTGATAAGTCTATTGTAGGAAGCCTTATGAGTGAGCTTACTACAAAGAAATATGACTGGTCTCAGTCAATCCATGATCATGTGACACACATGTCAAACTTGGCATCAAAGTTAACGACCTTGGGAATGGAAGTTCATGAGCAATTCTTGGTCCAATTCATTATGAACTCTCTACCTCATCAGTTTAGCCAGTTTCAGGTGAACTACAATACCATTAAAGATAAATGGAACTTTACAGAATTGAAGGCTATGCTGATTCAAGAAGAGGGGAGATTAAAGAAGTTCAGTGACCAAGTTGTTAATCTCGTAGGTCTTGAAAGAGCCAGCAGCAGTAAAGCAACACCAAGTAAAAATGGCAAAAAGAAGGATAAGACGTTTCTGAAAAGGCCTGAAAGTCAAATCAGTAAAGAAATGAAATGTTTATTTTGCAAGAAAATGGGACACTTCAAAAAAGATTGTCTGAAAAGAAAAGCATGGTTTGATAAGAAAGGTAAACATTACAGCTTTGTTTGCTCTGAATTGAATCTTATAGAAGTGCCTAATAATACTTGGTGGTTAGATTCTGGTGCTACTACTCATGTGTCTCATATTGAACAGGGATTCAGTTTGATCCAGCCCATAAGAGGAGCTGAACAGTACTTGTTCATGGGAAACAGGATGAAGGCACGAATTGAAGGCATTGGGACTTATAGATTGATCTTGCAGACCGGCTGTCATGTAGATCTAGAAGGGTGTATTTATGTACCTGAATGTGCAAGAAATCTTGTTTATGTTAGTAAATTAGATAATTTAGGTTTTAATTTTAAGATTGGACATGGTGTATTTTCATTGTACCTAAATAATAAATTTTATGGTAGTGGTACTTTGTTTGATTCACTTTATAGGTTTAATCTTGGTACAAAGTTTTCTGAATCCTTATTTAATATTGAAATTCGAGGCACTAAACGTAGTGCATCTAATGAAAAATCTGCCTTCTTGTGGCATCAAAGACTAGGTCACATTTCCAAGGAAAGAATCATGAGGTTGGTAAAGAATGAAATTCTACCTCAGTTGGACTTTAGTGATCTAGATGTGTGTATAGAATGTATTAAAGGAAAACAGACTAAACATATTGTAAAGAAACCATCCACAAGAAGCACTCAGCTTCTTGAATTAATTCACACTGATATTTGTGGCCCTTTTGATGCTCCTTCATGGAACAAAGAGAAATATTTTATCACTTTTATTGATGATTATTCACGTTATGGTTACACTTATCTTTTGCATGAAAAGTCTGAGTCAGTGAATGTCCTTGAGGTGTTCATTGATGAAGTGGAAAGGCAATTAGATAGAAAAGTAAAAGTGGTGAGATCTGATAGAGGTGGTGAATTTTATGGAAAGTTTAATGAAAGTGGACAATGTCCAGGTCCATTTGCAAAGTTACTTCAAAGTAAAGGTATTTGTGCATAGTACACAATGCCTGGAACTCCTCAGCAGAATGGTGTAGCTGAAAGGCGAAATCGTACTCTAATGGAAATGGTTAGGAGCATGTTAAGTAAAAGTTCTTTACCCATTTCCTTGTGGACATATGCATTAAAGACTGCAACGTATGTGATTAACAGGGTTCATAGTAAAGCAATTCCTAAGACCCCATTTGAATTGTGGGTGGGAAGGAAACCTAGTTTGAGACATCTACGTGTCTGGGGCTGTCCAGCAGAGGCAAGGCTATGTAACCCACATGAAAAGAAACTTGATTCTAGGACAATCAGTTGTTTTTTTATTGGCTATCCTGAAAAATCAAAGGGGTATGTATTTTATTGTCCTAAACATAGTACGAGAATAGTTGAAACGGGTAATGCTAGGTTCATTGAGAATGATGAAACTAGTGGGAGTGGTGAACTACGAAATGTGGATTTTACAGAAGTCCAAAATAAGGTTGATTCACCTATTTTTGTACCTAAGGTTGTTGTTCCCATCATTGTATCACATTCAAATGATACAATAGAACAACATGATGTTGTGCAAACACCCTTGGCAGAAATTACAGCCGATGAATCTGTCACAAATCAAGAAGATAATAGTGTACCACGAGAAATATTAAGGAGATCTGCAAGAGAAAGAAGATCTGCCATTTCAAATGATTATATGGTATATGCTATTGAAAATGAATGTGACTTAAGGAGTGACGAAGACCCGAACACTTTTCGAAAAGCCATGGAAAGTAACAATTCAGAAAAGTGGTTGATTGTTGCAAAAGAAGAAATAAAATCCATGGATGACAATAGAGTTTGGGACTTAGTAGAGTTGCCCAACGGTTTCAAAACGGTTGGATCAAAATGGGTTTTTAAGACCAAACGCGACTCGAAAGGTAATATTGAAAGGTACAAGGCTCGCCTTGTTGCTAAAGGATTCACCCAAAAGGATGGAATTGACTATAAAGAGACTTTCTCTCCAGTTTCAAAGAAAGACTCTCTAAGAATTGTTTTGGCTTTGGTAGCTCATTATGATCTCGAGCTTCACCAATTGGATGTGAAAACCGCCTTTCTTAATGGAGATCTTGAGGAAGAAGTATATATGGACCAACCTGAAGGTTTCTTGGCCGCAGGAAAAGAACACTTGGTGTGTAAGCTGAGAAAATCAATATATGGGCTGAAACAAGCTTCCAGACAATGGTATTTAAAGTTTAATGATGTTATCACGTTATATGGTTTCGTAGAGATCGTTGTTGATCGATGTATCTACATTAAGGTAAGTGGGAGCAAGTTTATAATTTTAGTCCTATATGTTGATGATATTTTGCTTGCTGCAAATGACATGGGCATGTTACATAATGTAAAGAAGTATCTCTCTAATAACTTTGAAATGAAAGATATGGGTGAGGCATCATATGTGATTGGAATAGAAATATTTCGAGATAGATCACAAGGATTGTTAAGTTTGTCTCAGAAGGGCTATATCAATAAAATATTAAAGAGATATCAAATGGAACAATGCTCTGCAGGGATAACTCCAATTCAGAAAGGGGACAAGTTCAGTAAATTACAAAGTCCTAAAAATGAATTGGAGCGTAAAGAAATGGAACGAATTCCATATGCATCAGTGGTTGGGAGTTTGAACTATGTTCAGACATGTACTCGACCAGATATCACCTTTGCTGTAGGTATGTTGGGTCGATATCAAAGTGATCCTGGAATGGAACACTGGAAAGCTGCAAAGAAGGTTCTCAGGTACTTGCAAGGCACCAAAGACCACATGCTTACATACAAGAGATCTGATCACCTCGAGGTCATTGGATATTCAGATTCAGACTATGCTGGATGCGTTGATACTAGAAAATCGACATTTGGCTATGTGTTCCTTTTAGCAATGGGAGCAGTATCATGGAAGAGTGGAAAGCAGTCTGTCATTGCTACTTCCACTATGGAGGCCGAATTTGTGGCATGCTTTGAAGCCACTGTTCATGGATTGTGGCTGCGAAACTTCATCTCAGGGTTTGGGATTGTCGACTCTATTGAAAAGCCGCTGAGAATTTATTGTGATAATTCCGCAGCTGTCTTCTTTTCAAAGAATGACAAGTACTCGAAAGGAGCTAAACACATGGAGTTAAAGTATCTGTCTGTCAAAGAAGAAGTGTAGAAACGTAGAGTGTTTTTTGAGCACATAAGAACGGACATGATGGTTGCAGATCCGTTAACTAAAGGATTACCACCCAAGGCGTTCATTTTCCATGTGGAACGTATGGGTGTTATTGATAAGTCTTTGCTATTCTGATTTAGTTATGCTCGTTATGTCTAGCACTATGAATTCAATTATAGTTCTGTTTCTGCTGTATTTATCAAATATGTTATTATTAAAGTATATGTATACATTTATGGTTCAAGTATAACATATAGTAGTTTTGAGAATTAATTTTTCAATATTAGGATTGTTTAGAGTTGAGATTGATTCGTGATATGTGGAAGGGACCACATCGATTAAATGGTGTGTAACCGCCACGATCCAATTAGTTTCAACTTTATTATGTTTTTGTTTATAAACTTGATGTAAGAGTGCACATTATAGATAATTAAATCATTAAGTCGACAAAAGTCAAGTGGGAGAATGTAAGAATATTTATATTCTTATGTGACATATGTGTCTAACGATTTAATATTAAAGTTTAAGTTTATATTATATGTTGAAGATTATAATATAAAAGATGATACCATGATGGACTGGTTTCAACTAAAGCATTATAATTTGGGTGTATTAATAACCCTCTTCTCTTACCTCATTAAAATAATAATATTCCTCCTTATATAACCGTTATTAATGTATATTTGAATGAGTAACTGTCACATTTCTTTGCTATATAATCATCAGCATTATCATTACATGACAACATCTCATTTACATTTCATAAAAACAAAATAAGAAAAGAGACGGTTATAGTGATTGGATACAAAATCATTTAATCACAAGAAGGATATTTTGATCCTTTATCCATCAAAAGGACCATTCAAAGAAAGAGGTCAAAGAGAAGATAAAATTAAGTGATCAATTAATTTATACTGATAGTCATTATCAATGGATCAAGGTTAGTATCTTATATTATTGTTTGTTAATGTAATTACGGTTAAATTAAACAATGATCTAGATATTAAAGATAAATTTAACAGTCTTGTCGGAGTATGTACAGTGAGGCGGCGAGGAGATGAGGCGGCTATGTCAACGTTGAGAGAACGGTGAAGGTGGCCTTAAGTGTGAAGGTGAATTGTGAACGGTGTGAAGGAGTTTTGTGAATGTGAAATGTTTTGTGAAATTTGTGATCGAGTGGAGTGTGACGTGCATGAGTGTAAGAGAGAGAGAGAGAGAGAGAGAGAGAGAGAGAGAGAGAGAGAGAGAGATGTGAGGCATTATTTATTGAAGTTTTTTACTTTAAGTAATGAAAGGATCTCAACGTTCAATCGTTGCCTATGATATATTTTTAGCTTAAAATCTATCTCTGTCCCTCTTTATACCGCTTATATATATATACAAAAATATACTTTAAAACATGTCTAAACTTCTTGGTAGTCAAGTCGCATCTTATCATAACTAATGTATCGTACAATACCTATTTTATCAAATAAAATGAGATACCCGAAGCTCTTTAGCCCCATGGTAGGTAAGTCGTTTATATTTAAATTTGTTGAGTTAATTCATCCTATAATTAATTATTATCAACAATATCTGGGTAGTTTAGACTAAAAATGCGAGATCAATAAAATAATCAAATTATCAAACAAGTTATAGTTTTATAATTTATACTCGAATTACAAGTTTATACGAAAGTCAGATCAAAACTGTAACTTTAACAAGAATAAAATTATACTTGCATTGGACAAGTCTCACGAAATATCATATACATTGTTTAATAAACCGAATAATTATTAATTAATAAGTGGGAAGCACTTACGATTCATTATCTAAGGGTTAGGGTAAAAACCTAACAATTATATTGAACGATTGACCGAAATCTATAATTTGAAAATTACAATTTTTCTTTCATACAAGTTTTTCTTAATGATAAAAAATCGATTCATGGTAAAAGACCAAAATTTTTAGATTATGATATTAGATAATATAATCACAAAAATAAAATATTTAAGACATGATTAATTATCTATTACTATACATTTTATATAAATAAAATATTCTAACTTCTGTTCCACTGCCAAATAAAAAAAAACCTTTTTTTTCTTTCGAACATGAAAACTAGGTAACATCGGTAGCATAGTAGATTAAAGTGAACATAGCCATTGATAGCCAGTGAAACCAATTCAATAACAATTGATTAAAGATTGTAAGGAAATGCACATCACCAGATAGTCTACTGATGTCTCCCTAAATGTTCTAATTTTATACCCTTGGGAGACATCATTTTTGGTGTTTATTTGACTATTTAGATAGACTTGTGGTGCTAATATGCAATAATTCAATTTTTTCTCTTTAGATTTTAGTATTTTTGATTTATTAAACTTTTGCGCGTAATATTGGTATTTTTAGTAAAAAGTTTGTAGGTTTTGAATACTAGCTAGAAGAGGAATCCGAGAAGAAAGTCAAAGATCGTGATATGGAGTCAAAGCTTGAAGATAAATCCCGAAAAGAATTATATTTTGGAGCTGCAAATCTGGAAACAGGACAAAGATTGCTGCTTTCGAGGCACTTACGAGTTGATTTAGCCGCTGACCTTTGAAGAGTTTATGTTCCTTATCGAGTTACGGAAATTTAGCAAGTGATTTCAGGTCAATCGGAGTTGTATCAAAGCGGCTAGAGCTGTTTTAGTGGAAGTGGTGCAACAGTTACGGGATTTGGGCTTAATTATGGATTTGGGCTTTTCTTATTTTAACTTAATCCTTAAAGAAAAGCCCTAATCCGTTTTTAACATTATAAAAGGGTTTTAGACTTCTATTTTCACACACTTTTTTCATAATATATCTCCAATTCTCAGCCAATTCAATTCTGTAATTAGGTTCTTTTATTTTATTCTGTAAAACATGATGAACTTATTTATTTCTTTAGTTTTTATCTTTTCAATAATTATGAGCTAAACTTAATTAGTCCTTGAGAACGCATAATGGGTTAATCCCAATTTGATTTCATTTCGAATGTTTGAATTTGGGATATTTATTATTTAAATCAAATTGGGTAATTCGTATTTTTCTTTAATTTATGTTTAATTACTATTATTGACCTGATCAATTAATAATAGGACTTAGTATCTAAGCTATTCCAATTAGTGGCGATTGAATCACCCTGACGGGGGGTTTAGGTACCGAACTAGTTAACGAATGTAGGTTAGAAATTACTTGACTCTGACGAGCTTAATTAAACCTATGGCCTATTGGGTAATTTAAACTTAATCACTTGAGAGTGGACTATAATCACCCTGACGGGGTTTGTAGCACTTGAGAGTTGTTCCTTAGTCCACCCTGACGGGGGTAAGGAGAATATAGAATCCTGACCAATACAAATTTACCAATTTGTCCCTTAAACAATGTTTGAAATGAATGATAGTTAGGAAAAACCCCTGCGTCTCTCAAGTACTGCCTGCTCATACTTGCGTCTTACTTTCATTACTTGCATCTTAGTTATTTATTTACATTTTCGCATTAGTTTTTCATACTTAGAATTAATACAAAAATCAATCAATCATATTATCTTTTACTTTCTTTCATAAGTGCAACCATTCATTATTCGATAAGCATTGTAGTTAACCAAACCGTCCATGTGAACGATCCTAGAATCACTTATTACTACTTGGGTCAACCGTACACTTGCGGTTGTGGTTCAATTACTTTTGCATTTATTTTAGAACACACAAAGGACCACCATCTACATGTGCGTATCAACATTTTTTTCTTTTAACCGTCTGGTGAAAAATGAGAAGCATAAATTTTTTGTTTTAATAATCATCAAGCGGTTAATGATCAATGGCGATAGACATTTAACAAATTCAATTTTTCTTTTTGGTTATAATTATCAACCGAAGAGAATCACAATTCAAAAACCCTTCTCTATTTCTTTTTCTAGTTTTTTTTTGTCAAAGGAAAAAGTTACAAAAAGATAAAAATTACAACAACTTGAAAAATAATTCTAAAAAGCCAATCAGAGACTTGAAGTGGGATACCTTCCATAGAAGAAACCAACCTAACCAATTTTCAAGTTCAATATGAAGTGGTTTGAGACTCCAGTAAAGTAGAGACATGTCTTATTAAGAATACCTTAAACAAAATCAAGGTTGTCAGAGTAGAATGAACAATTGTGAAGATTAAGATGGATCTCATGGCCAAAAGAAATGCTCATGCCTTGTCCTTCAATAGAATTTCTAACAAAACATCTGTTAGGGACCTTTTGGATAATAGTGTTGTTGGTATTAAACCCAATGAATACAACAACTACTAGCTCCTATTCTTTAACAAAGGAGGTGTCATATAACCAAATCATATCTTCTTCATCAATCAGTAATACTGGATTCTCGGACTAATGTTAGAGATATTAGTAGTAGGTTGCCGATTATTAGAGATTAGAGAGATGTAAGCTGTAATAACCTTTTTGTCCCAACCATTTGTTGTATAACCCTCGATGATTGATAGAAGTCAGTCACCTTTTTGTCCCAACCATTTGTTGTATAACCCTCGATGGTTGATGGAAGTCAGTCAACAAAATTGATTTTTTAGTTTCTATAAATCTTTATATGCATAGAAGATTTAGCTCATGTTTTAATACGAAAATTTAATAAATAGATGTTCGATATTTTTATTTTCTATTTCACACCATTGACATTTTGCGCTATTATCACATTTCCACTACCAGAGATTGTTTTTAGTCGGAAGTGCTCCGTTTCAAACTCTCCAGCAAAAATTCCTAACTCTTGATGGAACATTAGAGTGCCATATAGTTTTCTAAAACTCACTTTTATTAGATTCACCCATGGTAGAAGACTAAGCTTCACTAGCAATTTCCTCGTTAACGAGAGTATGATAGCCTGATTTGGTATTATACACGTCGTCTTCGCATCACGATAGAGTTGCACAATGGGCATCGTTTTTATTTCGCTTGTAATATTTGGAGGAAAATTTGAGTTGATGAGGTCGGGATTCCACCTAGACATATTCTTGTTGAAAAACTCGTTAACTACATCAACACTACAATTATTTGGTTGTTCAACTTTGTATCCCTTACCAATCCAGTTATATTCCCAAATATTAGTAGAAAACTTATTACCAATCTACAGATAGAAATTATTTTCAACATTTGAATGCCTTTAAATATATTTGCACAACTCCATGATATTTTTTTTTTTGAAAAATTAGCATCCCAAAAGCTTATATTTGGAGAATAAATAGCCTTACAAACTTTAGAAACAAGAGAGTCTGGTTTGCTAATAATTCTCCAGGCTTGTTTAACTAGCAATAAAAGATTTATTTTTTGGAAATCCCAAAAACCAATACCTCCAATATTTTTTACTCTATCGATCTTTTTCCAAGCAACCCAGTGAATTGTTTTCTTAGTTCCCGAATCCCACCAGAAGTTTGATATAATACTAGATAATTTTCTACATAAGTCATTGGAATATTAAAAAAACCAAAAATTGTATATTATCATGTTTAAATCCTAAATCGCAACAATTGGCTCTGATACCAATTGATGAATGTAAAATCACAATTATATCAAATATGTAATACATCGGAAATAAGTAATTGCAATTCTAAAACCAATCTAGTGCGGCAAGGGTAAAAACATAATATAATTCCATACCTTTTTGGATTTGTATAAGAATCGAAAGACTAAACAAGCTTCAAAATCTTTGAACCCTTCACGCTTTGCACACCGAGCTTTCAATCTAGCGTTCTTGGAGACCTTTTTTTTTCTCTTTTGTCTTATTTTGGTCTTATATTAGAATATTAATTTATGCTAGCAAATATATAATAATATTCCTTAATATAATAAAATTAATATTTATTATCCGTAACTAAAATTAATTAATAACATGAAGCAAGATCAATGCACTCGTTCATGTGCGACTACGTGGGATCATAGTTAAACCGATAGTAGTTTACTCAATTATTTACTAATCGAGGTTGGAGTCTCAAACGACCAGATAACGTGAAGTAACTTTGTGCACATAATCCTATAAAGGATGACACATCTAATCTCTCTATCTTTACAACTCCGGATCATCTTTGGATATGGTATAACCTTCAAATCCCATTAGATAATCAGCTACGTTACACGTCGATTATCAACGATTGATGAATTACCTAAGAAACTCCTTTCTTCATTCATTATATCACCTTCACCAAGGATTTGATACAATCGTTATAAACTTATGACATTGTAAATCTCTAACTCTTTACCTAGAATTGATAGATTCCATCTCGACTCTTCCCTAGGAGCATATATACTTAAATATGTCCAATATCCTTTCGACTAGCATTATGATACACTAGTAGTATAAAATTTAAACACAACAAGCACATACAGAACTATAGTGAGGATCTCAGGTCAAAGGATTACAGACATAGAATTCCTTACAGTGATTAACCCACTTGACATTTCAATATAATAAAATAAATACATTCCATATTATATAAAGAAACAATTTATTTATAACTAAAAGTATAAATTATTAAAATATGATTAATCACTAGTGTCCAATCTATTACAAGTAGATAGGGTCTGGGACATAATTCCAACAATTTAATCTCAGTATTAGCGTTGAAAAGCATACTTCATTTACTTCAAAAATTTCACACAGTCTAAGGATTTTTTTGTCATAATTTTCATTGATGACCTAATAAATTTAATATAAACTAGGTTAAAGCAAAGCCAAAAATGTACAAGAAGATAGACACTACATTGCGAACCTCAGAATAAGAACTATAAGATCAATCAATTTTAAAAAATAAAAATACTCATTAGACAACAATAGAAAATCAAATGCAAATTAGGTTAACAAACTATGAACATAAAAATATCAGTGCTAAATAACTGATGACTAATGACAAAAAAACATATAAAAAGCAATGCAATATTTAAAAAGTATATATTAATTGAACTTGTCCATGCCTTAATTGTAATATCATTTCCATCAATCTAAGAAGGATCCTGAGGTAGGTGAAAATAACAATATAACATATCGAGCGATATCAAAAAATAGATTGGGTGGAACATCGGAAGAATGCAAGGATGAAGAAGATCATTTGCATTTTCGAGTAAGAATATGCGTTAAACGAAACCATTTTCAAAAAAAATAACAATCGTCTCCCAAGGCGTGATAAAATAATAATGCGAACCACCACTAATACAATATCGGTCATTAGAAAGGACATTTATCTTCGTTATTGAACATGAATTTTGTCTCTCAAGATACGATTTATCATTTGAGATGATATTTTGTCACAATTAATTCATTGGCAAAATTTTGTGTGGAAAGACATCATTTAAGACAAAACATGGCCAGTCCACGGGAATGACCACACAACATTTGAGATGAACAATATTGTCTTTATTAATATCTGCGTTATTGATAGTTTATTATTATTGACAAATTTGTGTCATTGGTAATGTAGGATTTTTGTACAAAGGACAATTTTTGTCTCGATTAACCATTGCTAAAAGTGAGTCAATTCATTGACCACTATATCAATACCGACAATTTTTTGTTTTAAAAAACAAAATTAACAAAAATAATAATAATGATATATAATAAACATTCCTAAACTAAAATAAAAATCTATATATAACATTGTCACAACAATAGAGATTAAAAGTAAAAAATACAGATAAAAACAAATTATTACAGTCCCAAATAAAAGTATACTAATAAAAATAATAATATTATACACAACCGAATAAAAGATAAAAGTCATAAAGTAATAATAAATATAGGGAAGTAGATTAATAATCAAGCAGAATATTCAATATTCTCATCACGAGGCCTTCTACAAGTACTAGGAGAGGATTTACATCAGTAGCGGAACTAGAAGGAGGGAAGGCGGAAGCGGGACTAGTAGGAGGGGTGTCAGAAGAGGGGCCAGTAGTAGGGACGTTAGAAGAGGGACCAGTAGGTGGGGTGATGGTAGATGGACCGGTAGGACTAGAACTGCACTAGAATCGAGAGTGAACGGGGATGGACATTTGACTAAGCGATCGTCGTTAAACCATGTGATCATCCTACTAACATCCTCTTGGATAAGTACGGGAGCAGCAGAAATGGAAGCACCGTACGACATTGATTGATCGGATGATGGAGCGAAGGGGTCTCGACCCTTATCTACAAGATAATAATTCGTCGACTTTAGCACCCCTCCAAATTACGAAGCGAATATGGATGAATTTGAGTTTCACCATATCTCTTCCTCTTTCCATTCAAAGGCGGGCACTCCCGATACCCAACTCCGGGAACTGCTACATATGACCTTAGTGTAGGCTTAGGGACGGTACGGAATGTATATTTGGTAAATTTGAAGTGAGATTTTGGCTCTCTCCTCACTTACCATCAACAAACTGTCCTTGAGCTTGAGTTTACACTCGTATATCGTTCTTACTCAACCCATTTCACGCACTAATGTAGCGTCCCCAAAATTCCCCAATAAGCACTAAAGGTGACTTCTAAAATTCCACTTTGCCGGTTACTTTTATTTTTTTCTTTATTTTCTTTTTCATTTCAATTTTTTTTTGTACAAGATACCCATGACCATCATTTTGATGTGAAAGGTCATGTCTCTTATAATTTTTTTTAAAATCCCGGCAAAGAGTTACAAGTAATATATCATCAACAATTGCGCATAACTACAAACGTATACAAATTCCCTCCCAATGTAATCTCCCAATAATGAAACCGACCACCCCAAACTAAAGCTCAAGACAGGAAGTCTGAGGATTGTGATTCAAGTGCGGGTCATATGGCAATGCCTAATAAGCTAAAGGGATATGGGCTTATATTATAGCGACAAAAGAAAGACTTAAAGGCTAAAAATGGGGCTAAGACGAATAATATTATATTAAGGGACAGAAGGCCAAAAAGGATTCAAAGGGCTAACATAGAACTGCCTTTATCATCTTCCTAATTACATAGCTTGCCTCTAGTTCATACCTAAATGGGTTCTCTATCACTTTAGATCTCGCGTTCTACACACCAAACATTTTCCTTAAGTACACGCTTACTTCTTTTGCATTTTTTTAATTCTACCTATTAATTATCTATGTTTGCATGCAATCTAAATGCGTTTTATACTAACTCCTAAAGTCTACTATTTTCTATCATAAATTCATAAAAAGTTTGCTTAATGGGGACATTTAAAATTCTCTACAGTCAAACACAACCCTAAAATTTATTTATTTTAAGCAAATAGAATAAATAACACATAAAAATTGGGATGAGGTAACGAACCCCACCCCAAACTCAAAAATGAGTCGTGTCTCCATGACTCGAAAAGACTCAATAAAGCAAATAAACTGTTATACACTACTAAATGAGAGAGTTAGGAATACGTATCTCAACAAGCGCTAGGCTGGTTTTCGGTGTTGCGTCCAGGTTGGATCATCGTCTTAAGCATATCAAAGATGGTTTGTTGGGAATCAACCAACGCAGCCACTGTATATTTCATTGAGACCAAATCTTGTTTTACGCTTCCTATATCTTTAAACACGTCTTCATGTTTCTCCTCTAACGCTTTCATTCTTTCAATAACCTCATGATCTTTGGCAACTTTAGCTTTGCGTTGAGGTGGAAGCGCTTTATTCACTTCTCCAAAAGGCTTGTCTAACTCAAACCCATTCTTCTTGGCCTCACTATGAATATTTGCAATTGAAATCTCTTTAAGAGGCGTACCCTTTTCGACTGGTTCATCCTCAATGTTCCTAATTGGCACCCGTGCGGTAGAACAAATTTTAGTGATGGTGCATGGAAACTTAAGGTTGCGTGCACTAATGGGACTCTTTGTATAAGCCATGATGGAGGTATAAATTATTTTAGCTACATCAATCTCTTTCTTTTCGATAACACATTTAATGAAGATTAGTCGTTCACGCGTTACCTCGGAGATGTGATTGTTACCCAAGAATGTGGGAATAATGAAACGGGACCATACTCTAGCACGCGGCAATAAATTACTACTAAAATCTTGACCTTCATACCTAGAACCTTGGGGAATTGGCGGAGTTCCATGAATTAAAACACTTTGATAAAATGATTCCCATTCGAATGTCGGATTGTTAAGCTCCTCTTGATATTGGCATGGACCCTTCAAATCTGGTAGCTTTAATACCTTACGAATATGTTCAACTGAGAAAGGAATAATCTTCTTACGGAGCTCAATATCATTACCATTCGCAAAGATCAATTCTTCAGAAAATTATCGAACCAAAGTCAGAATAAAGCTCAAATATCTTTTTCTCAATTCTTTCCATCCCAATTCATCACATGCAACCACATAATCTTTGAATTCACCGTCCATTATATTCAACGGAAATCCTTTCTCAATACCAAAAGAAATACTAGCAAACCTCTCACGGACTTGATCTTTCCAAGGAACGAATGGCTTCTTAGTCTTAGGTTTCATATCCATTCTCTTTATTCTCACCGAACGTGGAGGGATAGTTGACTCACTTACCTCTTGTTCATCATCTTTGTCTTCAGTCACGATAGGCTCTCCAGGAACAACAGTGCTTGGGTTCTCTTTTCTCTTCCTTGTCTTCTCAACTTTCTCACCAGGCACCTTAGGATGCGAATCCAGAATTTCAACGGCATTAGCTGGAGTAGCCCAAACCCTGTTAGGATTAGCTCTTTCTCTTCGGGTATAGCAGAAGGAATCAGTCATGTTCGTCATCTTCCAAGAACCCCAAACTCAAAACTTTAAAAATTCAAAAACTAGGGAAAAGTTTTGAACTTTGATGTTTTTGGGTTTAAGAAATATGGTTTAAGGTGTTTTATGATATGGGTAACGAAAATCTAATGGGGAAGGAGAGGTTTAATGGGTAAGAGTGAAGATTGGATGATAGAAAAGTAAGGATTTTGGTGTTTGGTGGAAGGATTTGATGATGATTATGTGTTAGGGATTGTTTAGATGGAAGGTTTTGATGTGTTGTGGTGTTTTGATGATGGATTACAGGTATATAATGATAGGAGGTTCGTCAAAGGTGGTATCTTGCGTGAGAAGTTGTGTCTAAGAGGAGGAAATAAGGTAATATGTACAACTAGGGTTTCATGGCTGTGGCCGCACCGGCATATACCGGTCAGATGACCGGCATACTGGTGGGCGAGTTTGCGAAACAACACCCTCTCGGCAAAATACCCGAGTCAAAGACCCGATCCCTCGCGTTTTTTTACGAGCAAATAGCTGCGTGTAACTCCTCGAAGACAGCAGCTCTCGCATCCATTGGCCGGCATGCCTGTCAGCTGACCGGCTAGCCGGTGAGTTCCTTTTCACAAATCCTTGCTCTCGGCAAAATACCCGAGTCAAGAACCCGTGGCCTCGTGTTGGTCATTGGCCGGCTAGCCGGTGGGCTTTTTCTCACATAGTTGCGCTCTCTGCATAATACCCGAGTCTTAGACCCGTGTTCCTTCTAGCCGGCATACCGGTCAGATGATCGGCTAGTCGGCGGCACGAATGTATTTTACGGCGACACAAGAAATAGGCGCGTGTAATGGTCTGGAAGTCAGCAAGTCCGACCCTCGTTGACCGGCTAGCTGGTGCGAGTGGTCATTCTTATGACCAAAACACGCTTTTTCTCGCGTCTCACACCTGTTAACCCCAAACTCATGTTTAAAAATACATGTGAATCATCAAAACACCAGACCTTTCTCATTTCTTTTTAAGAGTATACACTAATAATCAATACTTAGCTAATTAACACTACAAAATTGAAAGACTTTTGACTGAAATAAACTAATATACATACCAAATGGATTTTGTTTAACGTTGTTAAGCTCGCCGGGTTACCTCACTCTTCTAAGGGGCCTCGAGGAGGTACATGACCTCTCCGGAATTTGGATCTTCCGAGCGATTGGTATCCTCGCCTCCATGGTATATTTTCAATCGATGACCATTCACCATAAAGGTGTGGTGCTCGATTGGATGATCAATCTCTATAGCTCCGTGAGGCATGACTTTTGTTACTGCATATGGACCAGACCATTTCGACCTTAACTTACCCGGATAATTGCTGAACTTGGAGTTATATTTTAGGACCCTTTGTCCAACTTCAAACCTTTTTCGCACGAATACGATTATCATGCCATCTCTTGGTGTTTTCTTTGTAAAGCTTGGCATTCTCATAGGCATGTCATCGAAACTCATCAAGTTCATTTAATTTCATCATACGGTTCTCACCGGCTAAGGTAGGATCAAGATTTAACTGCGCTATAGCCCAATATGCACCTAATTCAAGTTCAAGTGGTAAGTGACAAGCCTTACCATATACCATACAATACGGAGATGCACCAACTGGAGTCTTGAATGCAGTACGATATTCCCACAATGCATCATCTAACTTCAGGGACCAATCTTTTCTTGTGGGACCAACAGTCTTTTCTAAAATAGATTTTACCTCTCAATTAGACACTTCAGCTTGACCATTGGCTTGAGGATGATACGCAGTAGATACGCGATGTCTTATCCCATTCTTCTCTAGAACTATTTTCAGATACTTGTTCACAAAGTGTGAACCTCCATCACTAATTATCACTCGAGGTGTGCCATGTCTAGTGAAAATATGAGATTTCAGAAACTTGATCACTACTCGTGACTCATTGGTTGGGAGAGCTACAACCTCTACCCATTTAGACACGTAATAAACAGCTAACAAGATATATTGATTTCCATTAGAAGGTAAAAAGGGACCCATGAAATCAATACCCCAAACATCGAATATTTCTACTTCAAGAACATTGTCACATGGCATCTCATCCCTCTTGGATATATTACCGGTAAATTTGTATCTGTGACACTTCTCAACATACTCATGATAATCTTTATGTAATGTAGGCCAATAAAAACCAGATTGTAATACCTTAGCAGCTGTGTCCTCCATATGGTGAATCGTGACAACCTGGAACTACTGAATGAATCTCACTCTCAGGTATACATTTTCTTACCATTTGGTCACCACATACTGGTGGTCCTTTGTGTGTTCTAAAATAAATGCAATAAGAAAAGAGAACCACAACCGCAAGTGTACGGTTTTCCCAAGTAATATATGTGATAAAACAGATTCGTTCTCAGGGACGATTTGGTTGACTCTAATGCTTACCAGATAGTGATTAATTGCACGTAAAGCAGGTATATGATTTTAAGGTTGGTTGTTTGTTTTTCTAATAACTAAGACAAATAATGAAAAGACTAAATTAAAGCAAATATAAAGCTAGACGCAAGTAAAAATAAATGGACGCAAGATATGAGAGGTAGTACTCGAGCAACGCTAGGGTTTCACCTAAATCTAATCATTCCATGTATTGTTTAAGGGACGAATTCGGTAATCAATATTGGTCGGGATTCAATTATCTTCTTACCCTCGTCAGGGTGGACTAAGGAGCTCTTCTCAGGTGCTACAAACCCCGTCAGGGTGAATATAGCCCACCTTCGAATGATTAAAGCCTAACTACCCAATTGGCCGTAGGATTAATTAAGCCTTTCAAGGTCAAATGATTTCTATCCTACATTCGTTAATTAGTTATGTACCTAGACCCCCCGTCAAGGTGATTCAATTGCCACTTATTGGAATAGCCTAAGTACTAGGTCCTAATATTGATTAGCTACTTCAATAAAAGTCAATAAGTGTAAATTAAAGAAAAATGTTAAATAACCAATTCGATTTCAATTAAAATAATCCCAAATTCAAAGACATAGAATGGAAAAGATTGGGGTTCAACCCATTACGCGTTCTCAAGTACCAAATGAAATTAGCTCATAATCGTAAAAACTAAGAAAATAAATTGAAAGGAATTCATAATTGTTTTACAGAAATAGAAATAAGAAACCTAATTAGGAAGTTGTTTCGGCTGCGAAATGGAGATATAGTCAGTCTCCAGCTCATGACTTCTTCTTTTCATTGCTTCTGCTTCTTCTCTTTTTGTCTGACTTTGTGAATAATGAATTGTGTAAAAAATAGAAGTTATAAACCTTATTTATACTCTAAAAATAGGACTTGGACCTTAGGCTTATGTTTAAATGAAATAATAAAGGCCCAAGTCCATTATCTTAGCCCAAAATCCCGTAACTACTGCACAACCTCCACTAAATCAGCTCTAGCCGGTTCGTTTCAACTCGGATTGACCTCATTCCAGTTGCTTAAGTTCCGTAACTCAATGGGGCACAATTTCTCTTCAAAGGTCAGCGGCTAAATCTACTCTTAGGTGGCTCAAAATCAGCAATCTTGATCAGTTTTCCAGATTTGCAACTTTAAAATATAAATTCTTTCGGGATTTGTCTTCATGCTTTGACTCCATATCACAATCTTTGACTTTATTCTCGGATTCCTCTCCTAGCTAGCATTCAAAACCTACAAAATTTTCACTAAAATACACAATATTACGCGCAAAAGTTTAATAAATTAAAATTACTAGAAATTAAAGAGGAAACTCGGATTATTGCATATTTAGTCTAAAAGTCTATCAAAATAGTCAGATAATCACCTAATTTGATGTATCCTAAGCATATAAATATAGAACAAAAGAGGAGACATCAAGACCCCAAACTCAAACCTTTGTCGTCCCGACAAAGTAAAATTAAAAACAGAGGGAAAAAGGTGATTACGAAGAGGTAGACGCAAATAAATACACCCAAAACATTATTAAAAAGAAATATCATGTAGCAAACATTAGGAACTAATATACACATACACCAATCATGCAAAATCAAATATAAATAAATTCAATCATAAAATTAACTTTGCAATGCTAGAAGGTTACACTCGTACTTATCTCAATATGATGGCTATAGGTTGTTCCTCGATCCCCACTCGCTTTGAACGCTCCACTTAGTATACTCCCTATTAACTTACCATGTACCTAGGAATCATGAGGACTTTACGGTTTTAGCGTAGGATTAGGGACGGTGTGGTATGTATATTTGGTAAATTTGAAGTGAGCTTTTGGCTCTCTCCTCACTTACCATCAACAAATGTCCACGAGCTTGAGTTTACACTCTTATAACGTTCTCACTCAACCCATTCGATGCTCGAATTAACATCCCCAAGTTAACCCAATCTATACTAAGATGATTTCAGAAACTTCCACTTTGCCGGGCGTTTATTCTTTTTCATTTTTTAATTTTCTTTTTTTTCTAGAAAATTTATACAGGAGAAACCGGGTTCCCGGTTTTGTGAAATCCGGGTTCCCGGATTCTACTGTCTTGAGAATTTTATTTCACTTTTTTTAAAATCCCGGCAAAGGGTTACAATTAACAATATCATCTGAATTTTCTTTTCGTTCCTCAATACAGACACATATTTCTCCCTCCCAATGTAATTCCCCAAAAGATGGACCCACCATCCCAAACTCAAGCTCGAGACATGTCTCAGGATCGTGATTCAAGTGCGGGTCATTTTGGAAATGCCTAATAAACTAAGGGCATATGGGCTTATATCATGGCGACAAAAGAAACGGCTTTAAGGCTCAAAATTAGGCTAAGGCGGATAATATTAATACAAGGGATAGAAAGCTAAAAGGCTTCAAATGGCTATCAAAGAACTACCACTATGATTTTCCTAGTTACATGGTTCGTCTCTAGTTCATATCTAAGTGGGTTCTCTACTAATTTAGATCTCACGTTCTACACACCAAACATTTTCCTTAAGTACGAGCTTACTTCTTTTGCATTGTTTGTTAATTTTTCCTATCCAATATCTATGTTTGCATGCAATTAAAGTGCGTTTTATACTAATTCCTAAAGTCCACTACTTTACTATCATTGATTTATCAAAAGTATGCTTAATAGGGACATTTAAGAGCTTCTACAGTCAAACGCAACTTCTAATTAATTTTATTGAAAGCGAAAAAAAACACATAACACATAAAACTGGGATGAGGCAACAAACCCCACCCCAAACTCAAAAATGAGTCGTGTCCCCATGACTCGAAAAGACTCAACACAAATAAATTAATATACACTAAATGAGAAAGGAAAAGAAAACGCATCTTAACCAGCGCAAGGCTGGTTATCAGTGTTGCGTCCAGGTATAGATTCCTTCGCGAGTAAACCATAGGTGGCGTGTTGGATGGTGCTCACCCCAAGTAGCATGTTGCGAAGAAGATCTAACTCTTTGGTGACGTTTCCGAAAGTAGCCATCATCTTTTCTTGATTCTCTTTCAACACCCGAATCTCTTCTTCCAACCCATTATCAGTATGTACCTTCTTTTTGGTGGAGGAGCTCTAGGGTTCTTAACTGGATGTGTTGCTTCATTGTGGGCGTTGTCAATGGAATTCAATGTCATTGCGTCTCCCTCTTCGGACGCATCAACCTCTTCGTTCCTTTGCGGTATTTTTGCGTCTAGACACAAGGTAGTGATAGTACAAGAAAACTTTAGGTTCTGTTGACTAGTAGGGATTTTCTCAAACTCCATTATTGTCTCGTAAATTACACGCGCAACATCCATATCTCGATTCTCAACAATGCACTTAATAAAAATAACGTGCTCCTTCTTCAACTCGGAAGTGTGATTAATACCAAAGAAAGTGGGTACTACGAATCTTGACCATACCTTAGCACAAGGTAACAAATAACTACTACAAACCTGCCCAGCATATCTCTCACCAATCGGAATAGGGCGTCTCCCACGAACCAAAACTGTGTCCCAAAGAGATTCCCACTCAAAATATGGGTCATTTAGCGTTTCGAAATAAGGACAAGGACCAATAAAGTTGGGAAGTTTCAAGGCTTTGCGAATAAGTTCAACTGAGAGGGGTAATACCTTTTTTCGGACGATAATTGATTGTTTATTCGAAAAGGCTACTCCTTCATAAAAATCACGGACCAAGGTGGGGATAAATGTAAGCTTTCTCTGTCTCAATTCAGTCCACCCAAACTTATCACAAGTAGTTGCATAATTCTTGAAATCGCTAGGCATAATACCAGAAGGGAATGTTTTCTCAATACCGAACTTCAAGAAATTAATGCGATCACGAACCTGCTCATCCCACCGCATAGCTACCCTCTTGGGTTTGTGTGCAATACCTTTTCTTCTTGGAGCTCGCGGTTATGGAACAGGTTCTTTGGGAATTCCCTCTTCAATCTCTTCCTCTTCTTCTTCATCAACCAAAGTAGGCTTAGCAAGAGTGGTCTTACTTGAGTTTTTTTTCTCTTCATAGCAGTCTTAACCTCTTCAATCTTTCGTTTAGGAGCCGAATCCAGAATCTCAATAGCCCTCTCTTGTGTAGAACCAGGATTGTTTCTTGTTCTTGGGTGGTTTCTTCTTGTGTAACTGAAAGAATCTGTCCTGTTAGTCATGATTTCCACCCCAAACTCAAAACTTCAAAGAGTTGAATTCTAGGGAAAAGTTACAATCTTTGATGTTTTGAGAGAAGAATAAGGTGAATTTATGTGAGTTATGAGATGGGTAAGGATCAATTTGGAGGATTGGAAAGGTTTAGTGGTTTAATTTAAGGTTTGGGTGAAGAAAGAATTGGAGGAAAAAGTAGAAATTTTGTGAAGTTTTGGAAAGATTTTGGGTTGATTATGTGTTTGTTGGGAGAGAGAGAGAGCAAGAATTGGTGAATAATAGCTATTTTGATGATGATTTTCGGAGTTGTGTAAAGCTGAAATCGGATGTGGAGGCTAACTTGAGGAAGAAGCTAAATAAATAGGTTAAAACAGCTCAAAACCGCCTCTCACAATGGCGAAACCGGATTCCCGGTTTCGTGAAAACGGGGTTCCCGGTTTTTCATCGCTATGTCGGCGAGAAAAAATTCGTAATACTGATTTTTTTAGCCTTGGACGCAGCTGACCTGCGTCTCGCGCTACACAGTGGTCAGAGAAGTTGGAATCAGCAGCTCTCGAAACCGGGTTCCCGGTTTGTGAAGAATCCGGGTTCCCGATTCGCATCTGGGGCACGAGCGCATGATGGCTTGGACGCAACCCCTTGCGTCTCGGGCTACGCAGGGGTCAGAACTCTTGATCTTCCCAGCCTTCGAAACCGGGTTCCCGGGTTCTGCAAAACCAGGGTCCCGGATTTTGTCGCTGGCGCGAATGCAAACGCAACCCTTTGCGTCTCGGGCCACGCCATGGTCAGAGAATTGGGTCTTCACAGCACATGAAACCGGGTTCCCGGTTTTTCCTCTGCAATTTTCTAAAAATTTCCACTTCTTAACGTCTTTAACCCCAAACTCATGACCTTTTGTACTCCTGAAATCATCAAAAACAACTATCCTTTCTCATTTCTTAAAAATAAACACTAATCAACAAAATTTAACTAATTTACACTACAAATTAACGAAAATACGAAGCTAATATACAACAAATTGGCTTTTGTTTAACGTCGTTAAGCTCGACGGTTACCTCCCATTCTAAGGTTCTTCAAGGAGATACATAATCTCTCCGGGATGTGGATCCTCCGCGCAATTAATATCTTCGCCTCTGTGATAAATCTTCAATCGATGGTCGTTTACCATGAAGGTATGGTGCTCGATCGGATTCTCAATCTTAATAGCTCCATGAGGCGTGATTTTCGTTACAACATAAGGACCAGACCATTTTGACCTCAACTTACCCGGATAATTACTGAACTTCGAGTTATATTTAAGGACCTTTTGTCCAACTTCAAACTTCTTCACTCTAATTCTATTATCATGCCATCTCTTCGTATTTTCTTTGTACAATTTAGCATTCTCATAAGCATGTAATCAAAACTCATCAAGTTCATTTAATTTCATCATTTTGTTCTCAGCGGCTAAAGTAGGATCTAAATTCAATTTAGCTATTTCCCAATATGAACCCAATTCAAGTTTGAGAGGTAAGTTACAAGCCTTACCATACACCATTCGATATGGAGATGCACCAACATGAGTTTTTGAAAGCAGTACGATAAGCCCACAATGCATCATCTAACTTTAGTGACCAATCTTTTCTCGTGGGACCAACAGTCTTTTCAAGGATAGATTTTACCTCTCGATTTGAAACTTCAGCTTGACCATTGGCCACTTAGACATAGAAGTATGGGTAACACCGTATACGACCATAATCTGATAAATCCTGACATACGAAGAAGTTTATTATTAATTCTACATGTTCCAAAATAAGATTTAGGTCATGATGCATCACATGCCAATTGCTGTGATATTAAAGCATTAAAAATTATCTTAGTTAGAATGTGTACACATATTACACAAAGATTAGGTTGACAAGTAAAAAAAAGTTATGCATTAAAATCTATGTGATTATTATAGACCAAACACAAATTTTCTACTTTGTTATCATGTTGGATTAGATAACAATTTAAAATACTAATCAATATATTCGACCAATAAATTGCATCATTAATACATCAATATTTGATAAATCAAATTTCAAATTTTCACAAAATTGCCTATATATAATGAAAATTAGACTGATTGGACATATAGATATGCAATAAAATTTCTATTCATGAAGTAAAAACTAAAATGAAATCCTCCACCATTCAAATAATAATACAATCCCTCCACAATTATAGTACAATAGAGAAAGTAGTGGTAAAACACGCATACCATCATGATGATGAAAAGAGAGTTGGATAGTGATGTAGAACTTATTTGAGCAACTACATTATGGTAGCTGTATAAAAAGAGCAATATAAAATATATTTTTATTAAATCTATCTTTAAATGAAAAAAATGTATTTAAAAAGAGTATGCCCCAAAATCTTAAAAGACTAGAAATTGTGATGCAAAATAAAAATACAAAAAAATACCCAATAATTCATTTAAAATAATTTCGTAATGAAAATAAATAATATATTGTTGAGAAGAACCCCAGTAGTGCTCAAATGTTGTATCCACCCACAATATATATTATCTGTTGAAAAAAACACTATATTCATGTTCATTAAAATACCTATAATGATATTTCACTTTTTTTTCAAGGTATTCAAACTTCCCAAAATGGACTTTGTATGAGATGTTAGAAAAATATATGTGTATCGAGTAACTAAGATATAAACAACACACTTTCAACTAATTTTTTCATTCATAGGTTTTTATACAGTAATGACAAACATATTTAACCTAAGAAGAGTACGGTAGCTCAAGAGTGGAAATAATTAAACAAAATATAAGTGGTGTTATCGATATCTCCTTTATTATACGATAATTTATCAAAGTGGTGTTTACACATTACCTAGAGAAATGTTTCTAGTGAACTTGTTGGGTAGCAACTTCTTGGGATGGATCAATATTTTCCTAAAAATCATTTATAATAAAGGAATATAAATTAGTACAATTCCTAATTGAATTTTTACTTATTCACATTCATGTGGATTAATAAAAATAAAGTATAAGATCAATAATATTGTCTACTTGTTAGTGACATGATGTATGTCTTGTATATATATATATATATCAGAATTGTCGTAGGTAGAAAAAATGTCGCGAGATTGCAAGATAGGTACTCAAATCTATATAAGAAAAGGCAAAGATATCATTATCGTATGAATTAAGAGTGTGTTATCTCTTTACGACTTTTGGAATTTTTGAACTTAACATATATATTTTGTGATTGTAAAAACCCTATAAAATATTAATGAATAAGTTTTTGAAACATTCCTAGGAGATACAAACCAGTCTCTCAATTGATCTATAGTTCAAAAACCAATTGTCTTCCTAAATGTACATACAATATTCACAACCTAACACAACATTACTTTCCTTTTTAATATGATATTTCTAATAAAATTACTCTCTCATACCCAAAATACATTTTTCTTATTGGATGCATCCAAAATGAACGAAAGTTAAATTTATTTATGATACATAACTAAATCACAATTAGGACTAAAGTACAATTATCTCAAGGAGAAGATACAAAACATTGTGTTCATAGTAACAAGGATGGTTTTTCTTTTCGAAAGACTCTCTATAACATAGATGATCAACGTGAAGAAATAAAATTGTGGAAGATTATTTGGGCTAAGATATGTAACCCTAGGTGTTCTATTATTGCCTGGCTTGCACTTCAAGACAGATTGCCCACAAAATTGAGAATGATCAGCTGGGGTTTGCAAGTAAACCCTTATTGTATCTTTTATAAAGCAAGCTCAGAAGATTTTAATCATCTAATGGTTAGTTGTTTCCTCACCAAAAGAATTATGAGTAAAGTCTTAGAAGCTGAATATAATAAGTATTTTCCTCACAACTTATTTGTAATGCATTTGGAGTGAAAGGAATGATAGGGAGCATGGTGGAAATGGTCGAAATGAAGATCATATTTGGAGAAGAATTTATGGTTTGGCTCACGTAAAGCTAGAAAAGAAAGTATTTAAAAAGAAGGAGGCTTCGATTTTAATTCAAAAGATAGAAGCAATTTAGTTGGGCTAGAGTTTTGGGCCAAAATTGTTTTCCTTTTGATTTACTAATGTGTTATGTAATGTTTTTATTTTTAAATGTCTTATATAGGTTAGCTTATCTATCCTATATTGGGCTTTAGAGAGTAGTGAGCTAGGAAATTTGTAAGGATATTTAAAGTTGGGCTTTATTCTAATAAAATTTGATTTACCGATAAAAAAAATCACTATTAGGACTATGACAAAAAATCTATTATCTTTAATGACCAAAATTACAAAGGTTTTTTTGTGAAAAATATGAAAATATATCTCACTTTTGACTTTGAATTAGCCAAATAATACTTGGAAACCTAGAGGATAAGGTCCTTTGAATTATCTCTCTATTAAAAACATTCAATAAAACTTGACAAACACTTGCAAGACTTATTTTGAAACAAAAATAAAATAAATGCAACAAATATTGTTAATACATTTGATAAATTTGGTGTGCACTTATTTTCTACCTCAAACATGTTATTTTTATTCAATCCTTTACCGGAAAAGTTTAATTTATTACTTATAATTATGTAATAGATTCTTTGAAGTTTGATAGTTTAATTAGATGTGTTCACATAGAATGATTCAAATTTGTATTACTAATCGTCTCATAAATCTATAAACGTATCTTTCTTTTACAAAAGCCCATTTTGGATATTATTAATTTAACAATTATGTAGATCCAACTCAATATTACCTAAGAGTCTTTCTAATCTTTCTATGTAATATTATTTATAATTCAAAATAAAGATATTTAAAATAGGAAACATAAGATCTAAAAGAGAGATAAATTCCATTTGTATTTTTGTATATTTGTAATTTTAAACTTTCCGTATAAAATCTATCAATAATTATTTGTGAAAAAAATCTCTTTCAAGGTCTCGCGCAAAAATATATGACTACTCAACCTTATATATCACGTTAATCATTATGGTCTTTTTACCACAACTGCATGACTTCATATATATATATATATATATATATATATATATATATATATATATATATATATATATATATATATATATATACCATTAAGGTTGCATGCTATTTTTAACACATATTTTATGTAGCTCAAATCTATGATTAATGTCAACAAGTTAACTTTATTTATTATATGTTTGTCTCCAAATAATAACTTAGATAATAATTTCTGAATTAATCATGTCATATAAGGATATATTTGAATTGAAGTTAAAAATATTTAAATTTAACCATCATGTAATGTGATGGTTATCTACTATATTAGCTAATAATTATAAAATCAATAGGGTGCTAATTTATTGGATTAAAATAAACTATTTGTTAATTATTAATATTCAATTAATGAAAAAATATTTCTAGAAATGATATTTACATAACAAAAATTAATATCTAGGTTCTTTATTGATGATTTTTTTGTGAATGTGATACAACATAAATATATGTTTGGAGAAAATATCTCTTAAATTAGAAGCAAAGAATATGATTATGTGCATCATTTTACTTTGTAGTGAACAAGATAAATAATAGTAGTAGGATCAAGGCCCAACAAATATTTAATTTACTTTGTGGAGAACAACCCATGAAAGACCAATAAAATGGTTTTGCATTATATTGATAAATGGTCATAGTTCATCTAAATTTATGGGTCAATATGACAAACTAATTTTCATTTTAGCTAGGGTTCCATTAATTTACATATCCTTTTGTTCCTGCCATTTCAAAATATTAAAATCTACAACCGGGCCACATGTCCGAAACCTCGTTGAAACCTAAGGACAACTTTCTTAGGTCATCGTTTATCACGCTTTTCGTATGTTATTTACTTGTCTAATAAGTTACACATGTTCTTTATGTAACATCAAACTAGCCGAGTTTTAATAATCCAAGTCAGGTTTCCATACCTAATTAAATCTGAGTGTTTTTTATCTTTTATCCATCATCGACTTATTGTTCAATTGCTTTCTCAACTATTTAAACTCTCGACCTCCCCACTCATACATTTACAAACACACACCATATTTTTAAAGCTACAAACCCATACTCGCAATACATACCATCATTTTCCAATCACACATCGTTCATGTTAAACTATAATACGAAAAAAAAACAACACCAATCGATTTAGGTATATAACTGGTGTCGCTTAAGGTGTGATAAAACAATGATATAAATAAGTGCAAATAAACATCCTAAGCTGAGCACGGTTCTGCAAGTATACATATCGTATGCAAGTTTTAATGAATAAGTAGAATTCGTTCCTCAGGGACTACGAATGTTAAGTAGAACTTATGCAAATATTCAAGTGCAAATATGAGAGTTAGAATAACAATACGCAAGAGTAAAGAAGAGAAAGATAGATTTTTATTTGGTTTTTAAATAAGAAAACTAAACTAATAAATTAAAAGACAGAAAATAAATAAAAGAAAAGAAGATAGTATGAGAGTTTAGCTTGAGTAATTAGCAAGTAATCCCCACTAGTTTTGTCGTTCTAAACATGTAAGATATGAATCATGTAGTATTTCAATAGTTTGGTTTCAATTATGCTAGGTAGTTTCAAATAGGGTTTACATGTGTCAATAAGAATCTAAGCAAACTGTTCTTACAATTGATTAAATAGCAATACACTAAACCATTGACTATCTAGTTAGGATGGGTTGTCAGATCAAACCTTATTCTAGACGTTATGTGCTAATTCTATAGTCAAATATACCGGTTATCTAACTACTATGATGGTAATCCTATACGTTGTACACCGTAAAGAACACATAATATAAATCCAACACATAAACAAAGAAATCAAAACATAAATTCAATCAAATTAGATAGATGTCAACCAAAACTAGGGTTCATACATATATGCTAAAACTCAAACTATATAAAATCTAGTTCATACTAAGAAAAGAAAAGAATTACAGAATTAAAGGCTGAAGAAGACATGATTGATGCACAACTCCTTCCAGACTTCTCTTCTTGTTGTAAACTTCTTCCTGACCTTAAGGGTTGACCAAGGATGATTTTCTAATGTTAAGAGGCTGTATTTATAGTGTATAGGTTGACCTAATCGTTTTCTTGAAGGAAAAGGTAAATATTGGACTCCTAGCCCAACTCAAATTCGTAGCCCAAAAATATGGAATCAGCCCCGTTTTTGTTTTGGTCCTAGAAGCTTCAATACTCATCCGTTTGACGCGTATGAGTAGTCGAAATTCATCGTCTCGGAAAGATCTTCAACTTTGATCTTGACCGTTTCTCCAGATTCCACACCAATTTTGAGATATTAGCTGATTTGTGGTCGTAGGTGATGGAATTCAGATTTAAGGCAGGTTTTCCTTTTCCATATTTTTAGCTTTTACTTTATTATCTTCAATTTCCATGTTTATCTCTTTCCTTTAGCTCTTAGACTTTGACTTGGACTCTAATTAATTACCATATATCTCTAAAGCTTCACACTAAATAAATAATTAAACCCAATATACTCCAAAAATAATAAATAATTTATTAAAGACACAAAATAGGAAAGTGTACTAAATCATGAGAAAATCGACCTATAAACTAATAAATACACCTAAAATGATGTCTCAGAAATAGATTAAATCATCACAAATGAGGAGACATCAATAACCAATCCGAATTTTATAAACTAATATCTGGTAAACTTAAAACATACACAATTATAACTAACTAATCTGTAATACTATTTATGTCCACTAAGTTCATATACCAAATTATTACTTATTAAAAATAGTAAAATACAACTAACAATCCACCATGATTTTAAAGACACGACATACCATCTTCTCACGCACACACATCATTCATAGTTTAACAAAATCACATATCATTTTTTAGAATACCTCAATCATATATCACACTCCCATCCAAAACAATTTTATCTCTAAACCACAATGAAAACTGTTGATTATATTCAAAACTCAATACGTAAGGTCACATGTTTCGGAATATTGATCTCATTCACATGTTGCAACGAGTTAAAAAACACATATCTTCACAAATCAACAAAAAATTACCAAGCACAATCTTTAACAAAACATTTCTGTTATCAATTGGTAAGATGTTTGTCAAAAAATAGAAATATTACAATCTAAAACATAACTTAATTGATACTTAAAGTTTGACATAACAAAAATAATAATATATTAAAACCAATAACCACGCCATTATAACCCATATCATTCATCAAGAAAAACCCGACGAGTCTAAAAAACCGACGCTAAGGTGTTGATATCGTCTAGGATCCACGAAATAAGCTTTGTACGCAAATCTGTCACCTCATCATGGTTGTAAACTGTACGGACTTCTTTTTTGTTCATCACATCACGACTATAGAGGACTGTACACATCCCAGTGTCATTAACTCTGCTTTTTGAATGCTCCATCCTATGATGCTCGGTCGCCAGCAATTCTTTGACACCCCTCCCCAACTCACGGTAACGGACTTCATCACGTTATCCAACAAGAAGTTATAAATCACTTCTCCATTATCATTTTCTTTTGCTCCTATTGATGACTTATTTCTACTTGCCAACCTATTATAGTGTATGAAATGGCCTAGTCCTTGATTCCACAATAACATCGACCATTCATGTTGTTCAACAATTTTGGTCTCTGTCGGAATTATAACACTAGTTTTTTCAATAACCGCTTTTTTGAATCGTTTCACCAAATGCTCCTCGATTAAATCCAAGATCCCATCTGTTACATAACGCTTCGCGCACATGAAACAAAATCAATTCATTATGATCCGAATTTCAACTAACAAGATATCAACATTAATAATATGCACTTATCGTTACAGTAGATGTAACTGTCACAGACTTGAACGTCAGATTTGGTATATTAGATTTCACGCGTTTAGTCCTTACGTCTTGTTCAAACAACCAAAATACAACGTCAACCACCTGTAAAAAAAACTCGATCTCAAGATGTATATATTCTAATAAAAAAATATAGTGTTTGCATTCTGTTTTACCTTCGCGCTCGCCTGTTACTCGTTTGCTATATCGAGACAGTCCCAGACAGTCAAAGTACACCCCACATGATACCATACTTTTTAATTTCCTCCTTTTTTGATTTCTTAGCTTCCGGTATGATAAAATCACTCCCAGCTAATTTCTTCATACCCGTTCAATCAGTTTTCTTAATTACTTGACTCAAAGAGCTTGGTGTAACCGTTTTCCCCTTTCTCTTTTGGACTTCAATGTCTCAATTACCTTTTACCACACCCCGGTTCTAGTTTCTCACTTATCGGTCCATCACATTCACCATGTTCATTAATGTACTCATTTTTCGTTCTTTGATTATCTCAACCCCGTCACTATCAACATAAGTCCCTTCAACCCTCATTATGACTCTCAGAGTTCTCTTTACCAACTGTGCTAATCCATCCTTGGATGTTTCGTTTTTCTGACCCTCTTCTCATCTACATCAAACCTTTTCATTCCCGATTCCATATTAATATTCTTCCCCTTCTTCAGATACAACATTTCTTGATGAACTACCTTTGTAATTTATTGGTATATATTCCCTGATCGCAATCAACTCTTTGTTTGCCTTCTAAGAAGCCAATCGAGTGGAAATCAACTCATGCTCCATCTCGTTCAACTTCTTCCTTAAAAACTGGATGGTTTTCTCCTTGGCAACTACAAATCTTGGCCCACCCGAACTTGCTTTCATAATAGACGCCAACTCAGATTTCGACCGTAAATTCTCAGCTCGCAAAGCAACTATTTCTTCTGACTCAATTACGTCTCCCGATAGTGATCTGATTATGACATCATCTAGTTCCTTAAAAAGCTGGTCCCCCTCTTTCTCCACAAGTTCCAACTCCTGCTTGTTTCAAGTCCTCCCATTTCTTCCATGAGTCCGCAATAGTCTTCAAACCAGTACTAAATTTTCGTATCACCGTCGGGCCTTCTTCTTCTTAATAACATCCTTCTCGCATGTACCTTTTGCATGATCCCAATCGCTTTATCATCCAAAACAAAATCGTCCCACCCCTCCAAGTAAGTTTTATCTACTACACGCGTACCAAGTGTCGTTTTTTCTAATACTATAGCCCCGTTACTTGACGATCGTGCTTGTGAGGTTTGATCACACCTCACACGGACATGTTCCCCAGATCCTGATTTCCCGATTGGTAACAATCCTGTATCCACCGGGCCCTCTACCCATCCTTGTAAATGGAGGTTCACCAATTAATTCTCAGCTTCCCTCAGTTTAAGTTCTGAATAAATAACTTGCAAAACATACGAGCGTATTTCATTATATACCGACCCAAAAAATTTGGGCTTTTATACATTATTAATTAAAAACTAATTTATGCAACTAACAGGCCAGTCTAGTATATACATGTGCCTTCTTCACCTCGCAAATAACACCCCAGAAAGGCTTCTTTGTTACGAACTTCATTTTCCACTTTAGGACACGTGGATACCTGCCCGGCTACTTTGGACTTCGAATGGTCACGCGTTCGTCAAACCATGGCTTAAACAAAACAAAATATAGCTTATAAATTGCAATTCAAATAAAAAAAATTAAATTAAATAGAAAAATTACAGTTCATAACTCACCACGAATATGATCGCACACCCCGAAATGTTATTGATATTCCATTTTCGAATCGGTCACACATCATATAATACACAATGTGGCTAGCACTGTCATAGTCCCACATGGGTTCAAGGTCCTTACAATACGTAACCATCAAACTAGGCGTTTTGCATCCAGTTTGGTAGAAGATAGTAGTCATCACAAGAACACCTAAGAGAATAATGAAACCCCATATTGTTTCATCGGTCTGCGGTTCCTCGTCTAGCATATGTGTTATTTGTTTTTTTATGTCTAAATCGCTGAGTTGTCCCTTCACATCGGGAAGGTTGAGGTCGTGCCACGATGAATTCTTGCCATTTTCTATCGTCTTCATAACATGTAGCTCTTTACTTCCACCTTCAAATCCCATAATAAGCCGCACATCATGGGGTGTGACCTTGACACACCTCCGCCCGATAACGAATCCACTTACATCAAAAGAATATCTTCTCACTATATCATGAATATGCTCTCCTCCTTTCCTGAAGCCTTCTTTATCTCCTTTCTTGTCATAAACACCACATATTAGCATGTAAAACGACAACAGTTTACACGCTAACACATGATTATATGTTACCCTCGAACTAGAAAGAACAGAAACAATGGCCTCCATCGAAGATCAGTATGTAATTTTTGCCATACCTGGACAAAATAATGAAAATTAAATCCCATTCCCAAACATATATAGTAATTTTCATATACTAGTCCTTGCTAATATTCTGCCCAGAATATTATATAAGTAATTATATAAATTTTAACATGAAACTCTATATTTCCTAATTCGAAACCGATTATTATACCTCATTACTATATATTATACACAAACAAACCAACAACTTACTTTTACACACTAATTAATTTATAATTGATAAACTATAATCGATTATTTGATCATTCGATCAGACACCAAATAAATTGTTAACACGAAGCTCTATATTTCCTAATTTGAAACCGATTATAATACCGCAACACTACAGATGATACATAAACAAGCCAACAAATGACTGTCCCTCACCAATTAATTTTGCTTCCTACCCCTTTTATGTTGCATCTACTAAAGTCGCTACTCTCAAGAAGAATACAATCGGTATAGGAGGCTTAGGTAGTGTTAAAGCACAAAATCACATAGAAAGACCAACAAAAACACACATTTTGTTCAATTGTTAACAAATTTACGAAATATAGGTCACCACAAGACCTTAATTATCCTATATAAGAACCAAAAAAATACTATAACAACTTTAAAGTAGCCGAAAGATAATTAAAATTGCTGATATTTAAACTAAAATCAGTAGACCCATACCTAACTATGGATTTCATGAATTGAGTAAAATTTAACACCTAATACCCACGCTCGACACACCACACGACATTCAATCAAACAAAAATGGATATTGATAAACACCCACATACAGTTAGTCACGTTTTCAATATAGAGATATCTAACCTTTAGCTTGTTCTTCGTCTTCGTCTTCAAAGGAGGTCTCACAATCTTCTTTACTCACACCAAATAATACTATTAAGATATCACACTAAACTATCAGAGGAAAGACAAGCTTTTTTTGGTGTGATTGCGTGATTCTGGGTGACGGAGGATTTTTTTCCTTTTTGATTTGCAAACCGTTTGCATGTGTTTCGCTTGTAAAGCCTAGAGAATCCGACGCGTGTTTTCCACTCCAATAAAATTAGGGAGGCGCGTTGTGAAGGTGCGAAGGTAAATTAGGGGTAGTTCGATCAATATGGTGGTTGTGACCCTATGAGCCGAAGATGGTGGTGTGTGGTATTGTTAGGTAAGTAATCCTAAAATTTAACCATCGTGTAATGTGATGTTGTCTATTATATTAGCTAATATTTATAAACCAATAGGTTCCCCTGGATTAAAACAAACTATTTGTTAATTCTTAATAATTTTTTAATGAAATAAAAAAATTCTTTAGACATGATATTTTCGTAACAAAAAATAATATCTAGGTACTTTATTGATGAATTTTTTGTGAATGAGATACAACATAAGTTTATCTTTGGAGAAAATATCCCTCAAATAAGAAGTAAAAAATATGATTATATGCATCATTTTACTTTGTAGTGAACAAGTTAAATAATAGTAATAGGATTACGGCCCAACAAACATTCTATATACTTTCTGGAGAACAACCCATGGACAAAGACCAATATAAAGGTTGTGCATTCTATTGATAAATAATCATAGTTTATCTATATTAGTGGGCCAATACAACAAACTAATTTTCATTTTAGCTAGGGTTCCATTAATTTCAAAATATTGATATCTAAAAAGAGTAATGCTGGGTATCACCCAAATATCACCTTCTGGTCCAATAAAACTGTTTCTCTTTCCTGGTTACTTTTTTTCTCTCTCTTATATGAAACAGTTTTATTGGACCACCTAGGAAGGTGATATTTGGGTGATCACTTTTTGGGTGATACTCTAGTGTCCGCCACCATTATTTCTTCCTAGGTTTTCATTTTCTCAATCTATATACTCTAGTGTCCGCCACCATTTTGGTTTTCTATTTTTCTCGTTTTACTCAATTTGAATTTTTTTTTATTTTCAAAACATATATCATTCTTATTTTCTTCTAAAACTATTGATGTCTCTATATTTTGGTGAATTCTGAATTTTTTTTTTTAATCTTGATATTGTGCTCTATCTATAAAATCTTTTTTTCTAGAAAAACTATAATATTTTTTTTAGAATAATGAATACATATATGAAAGATTACTTATTTTTCATTTGATTTGGAATTTTATCAAATTTTTTTATTTCTAATTTATTTTAAGAAATTAAAAATTACAAATCTAATCATATAGTACTTGAGACAATATTGAATATTTATACTTTATCCCAAATAAAGATCGATGTTTATGAAATTTCATCATATTGAAGGTTAGTATGTAAATATTTATATTTATTATAATTTATTTAATTAATTTAATGTTTTTATATTTGAATTGAAAATTCAAATCTAATATTTAATATTTAAGTGAAGAAAATAATAATTTAATTATTTACTATTATATTGGAAGATATACAAGAATATCTTAAATTATGTAAGAATCAAACTTTGATAACTAGTACCATTTGTTGCAGGTAAAAAATTTGAATTGGGTGGATTTGTTTTTTAAGCAATTAATTTTTTAGGTTTTTTTGGACATATGGTATTTAAATTTAGAAAAATAATGGTTTAATTATAATAATAAAAATCATAATAATATATAAAATTTTCAGTTATATTGGGTATAAATGTTAAGAAGATCTAAAGGGTTATATTCTTAAAAGAACACTAATTGTTGCATTATAGTAGCTATAAAAAAATAACCTTAAAATTATTAAGAGGATGATTATTTGAATATTCGTTATTGTGGTCAATTTGTCATTTTTGTGTTGATGAATTATTGGTTAAAAAATATTTAATGAAACTCTTATCACATTTATTAGCAACAATTTAGACTATATGTTTTTTTAGAAAAATTAATCTTTTTATATATATTCCATATCATAAAACCACGATATTATTATGGTTTTTATTTATTTTATGGTCTCAATTAAAATGTGTAACAAAATCTAATTAATTTTTTTATTATTGTAGCTAAAAATGACAAATCTGTCATGTGGTACGAGGAAGAGCTAATGGTGTCTTCACCGATTAGCATGGTTTCGAGCATTAGAAATAAAAGGCCGAGGAAGGAGACAAAGCTTGAGAGGGGCGGCTCAAGCTCTTTCGAAAAGAGTTCAACCCTCTTAGTGTGGTGAGTGCCAATTTTCGGTATTTATTAGTTTTGTCATCTTGTTTTTAGGTAATTGCATTATAGGTCCCTATTTTATGTAAAAATTTCACTATGGGTCCCTATTATGTCAACAAATAGTATATAGACCAATAGTGCAATTTTACATAATATAGAGACTACATTGCAGTTTTTTTCATAAAAAAGAACCTATAGTGCAATTTTTGCATATACTATGTATCTATAGTGTAATTAACTAAAGAAAGATGTTGCATGTTTTATATCCGTTAATTGCAATACAGGTCTCTATTGTATTAAATATTTGCACTATAGCTCCTATATCTCATGTCATTTGACGATGTTTGATTAAATTGTTGGAATAAAGTAGCAACATCTAAATTACACTATTTGATTAACTTTATTTAAATTTATAAAACGATAATATTTGTCATAGCAAAATGAGATTGTTAATTCTCGTCTCTCTTCTGTAAAACAAAATTTTGTATATCTATTCAATTCAGTAAATTCAATTAAATGGCCTTATTGGATCGTTTTTTGGTAGGTGCAACTATTGATGGTGCTGGCTCTAGTTTTTGTTTTTTTATCGGAATCAACTGCAATCTTCTTTTTCTCCTTTCTCTCCCTTTTATTGAATATAGTCATACGAGCCTTGAGAATAGTTGAGTACGAAGCTTGAAAACATTGGTAATCTTTTGCTCCAACCATTGTAGAAATTGTCTTTTTCCCATCAGTTGCTCGAATAAGACATTCGAACTCAATCTTTTTACCAGCTGTCTTTATTTTATTCCTTTGTGCCTTAGACTTATCCGAAGAATGTTTAAGAGTAACCTAAACAGATCTTTTTTCTGTTGTTCGCTAAAACATGCTACTCAATTCACTGAGAAAAAGATCAGGTTGTAAACTTCCATAGTTGAAAGTTGAATATACACTGCCTTCTAACAATCACCTTAATTTGGGTTTAGAAGAATATCTTCTTGTTGGTGGTGGACAGGCATTCGGCTGCGACGTGATGGCTGTGTCGTTATAGATGAGTGACGTAGGGCACTGGCCGAGAGGGAGGGTTTACTGTTTGATTAATTTGTTGTCTTTATTATGTTATTTGACAATATTACTTTTAAATTATTTAATAAAATATAAGAATTATAAACAATATATGTTAATTATCTAAATTTAAAACTGATTACTATGCTTATGGCTAATAAGGTTGAATTGTAGCATTGACAAAAAAAATTAAGAAAAATTAGTTTATGAAAATAAAATTATCAAATATATCAAAAATATAAATAATGTCTTTTTTTGTCTATATTCTATATAGAGTTTTTTATAGAGGTAATGCCAGAAACTAACTGATGTCGTACTGTTGTTCCTATTTACACTCTTGTGAAATATAGCTATTAAGTCCGATACCACTTTAAAAATTGGGGGAGCAGAAAGAAGATAATCCCACATTTGATACAAAAAATGTTTGAATGTCTTTTTACTAGTTTACTCATTTAGTATTCCATTTTTTTTAAAATACAATTAGTAAGTGTCTTTTTTCATCGATTTGGTTTGTTTTGTTTGAAATTGAAACATATCAACTACATTTAACCATTTCATTATATCTGCATTTAAATCTCAAAGTAGTGATCCTTTCAACGGGCCTTAACATTGAATTAGAACTTTTATCAAATCTAGTGGTTGAACATATGAATTAGAACATGTTTAAAATATTTAATAAGTGAAAAATAAGTTGGATTTGAGTTGTGAAATGGAAGGTTAACCTTTAAGCAAAATTTTTACGACAATCGCAAAAAGTTCAAAAACAACCTATACTTGCTTGGAGTTGAACTGAACCATCAATTTATGGTTTCTACATGGTTGGTCTTAAATATTTATTGGGTCTAAGTGTTAGGACCTCATACAAACCCCTCTGACGACCTTTTATATTTATTTTTGTTTTTAATGCCATGGTTGTCTTATTCCCAAGTATCATTAAATCATCGAATTATCTTAGTGAATCATTTATCATATAAGATTGTATTCTCGGTATTTGTTCACTTTTGATATATATTTATATTGAAATAAGAGTTTCAAAATAGGGAAACACCATAAAGGCTTTGAAATGCGACATCCCAATCGAGGAATATGAATTTGTATTTTACCATATCCACGCACAAGGTAATAAAGGAAATGAGTTGGTCAGGTTATCATAAAGAAAATATTTTAAATAATTTTAATCCGTTGTTGAAATTCATCAGTAAGCCATTTGTTAGTGAGTGTTATGCACTGCCATGTAATTTAAGCAGTTCGTTTCAAATACTAATTAATACTAGGTATGTAACATTAACAGTTGAAAAAGGATAAAAATGGTGTTTTAAAATATTAATAACAAACACTAAAATAAATTTATTTGAATAGAATAAAGTGACCATATTATGTCTAGCGATCAATCCCACAACAACAATTGAGACATTAGTTGAGGAAAATTTTTTCCCATTCCTCTTTAGGAATTTGTAGAGGTTGTTGTAGTCCTACAAAATGGGAATAACTAAATTATATATAGTTTGACACTTTGAAATTGATGAGAAATTCATATATATCTTTACCCATTTATCCTATAAAATTGTGCAACTATTCAGTGAAATCTACAAACTCCCCGACATAAATCCTTTAGGTATCATTTCTTAGAGTGGCAAATTTTTAAGATATAACTGATCAACTTATATTGAAAATACTGTGTTTAGTAATGAAATGAGTGATAACATAAGAAATATGAATTAGAGAAGATAAACTCTATTAAAACATATGAGATGAAAGTAACTGAATGCATACATTATTTATATAAAATTAAATTTGATCTATTTATACTACCACATTGAGTACATTTCCCTACCATGCCACTACTCTGAACTAACAAGATTATTTTTTTAGAGAATATTACTAGAAGAATATACATTGTGCTTTCTTCGTGACCTACGTATGATAAGTAACAACGTGGGGTTCATGGGTAGCTTTGGTTCCTACACTTGAAGAGGTGTGATGAGGATTAATGAGCTTCCCTTATGGTATGTCTCCAATCTTCATACTTTGTTATTCTCCGAGATCTTGATGATATTATCGGTATTTAATTTTTGAAGTAAACCAAAAATCTAGATCATAAGGTTGCACCTTTTCCCTCCAATATATTCATGGTATGTTCTCCCTACAATTTAAGAAGTAAACTACTGCAGATTGCTACTTTAGCAACTAAACCATTCGCGACTACATTAGTTTAGTCGCTAATGGTTCATCTTTTGTGACTAAATCATATACACGACTACTTTTGACTACATAGGTAGTTGCTAATATGGCTTTTTTATGGCGTAAATATAGTAGTCGCTAGTATCGTTTTTAATTTTTGCAATGCCAAAGTAAAACTCTCTTTTTTTGTGGGTGCCGAAATGGACAGAAAAGTAGTTATATGAGTTTTTGTTGTTGAAAGATCTACATGTTTCTAGGGATGGACAATGAGAAACGTTACTTGACATTTATTAGGAGGATTCTATAAAGTATCGGCTAATTGCCTGGTTCAAAAGAACAGATTTATTGTTGTTTTGTGGAATAATAGAAAGCATAGTTTACAATATATATATCCAATATAAAGATACCAGTGTGAATTCTATACGAAATTTTATACTATGTGATATTAGAAGTCATGCTATTACTAAGTGAATCTGGAATATGTTGTAACTTTTTTGTTGTAATATTTATTTATATACGTATAATTTGATGTAAAACTTGATGTAAGTATATTTCGTAAATAAAGATATAACTTTTGATATTACTGATTTTACGAACAACGATCGTCAATTTTACCAACAATTCAAAATAAGATTTAATTATCAAGATCTATGATCGAAATTGGTTTTTATGTTCGGCTTATTGCTTCACTTTTGAATGCAAAAGCATCTCCCGTCGTTTAAAGTTGGAATCCATGAATCAAAAATTTCTAACGGTTAAAGAAGATAGCTGACCCTGTTTGAATTGTAAGGAGATGGTAAAAGAAAAAAATAGAACTTTGGAAGAATAATTAAGTGGGCTTGTAGTAGTAGAAAATCTAGAAATATCCATTAATAATTAGTAAAGATCGGCTATCTATCCTGACCTTACTATCAATACTATTTATCGAAACATTTAATTAATGGTATATATTTATTAATCTTGTTTCTGGCATCACAGCTTATCACATTAAATAAAACATTACATCCCTCGAACTGGTTATTAAAAACTCATGAGAGCTTTTCGCATTGTCATGTCATCACGGTTATTAAATTATCATAGATAATCAAATCTATTGATCGATAATCTAGTATATATAATTAAATCTAATTAATTACCATAATCGATTGACAACTCTTTTTTCGAAAAACAAAAAGTTTAAGTATAGACTTAAATTTAAGACAGTTTATAGAGATGTTTTTACTTTACAATTTAGTTCATGTGCAGACTCTGGATCTTTATGGTCTACAGTGTATTTTGAACAATTAAAAATTAATATAAAGGGTAAGGACCTATAGTGCAATTAACTTAAAATAGTGAAGTAGAGAAAGTAGTGGTAAAACACGCATACAATCATGATGATAAATAGAGAGTTGGATAGTGATGTAGATCTTATTAGATAAACTACATCATGATGATTATATAAAACGACCAATATAAAATATATTTTTATTAAAATCTATCTTTAAATGAAAAATAATGTATTTAAAAAGTGTATGCCCATAATTCTAAAGGACTAGAAATTGTGATGCAAAATTAAAATACAAAAAAGACCCAATAAGTCATTTAAAATAATTTCATACTGAAAAATAAATAATATATTGTTGAGACCAATAGTGCTCAAATGTTGTATCCACCCACTATATATATTGTCTATTGAAAAAAACAATATATTCACGTTCATTAAAATATCTTTAATGATTCAAACTTTCCAAAATGGACTTTTTATGAGATATAAGAAAAATATATGTGTATCAAGTAACTAAGATATAAATAGCTCACTTTCAACTAATTTTTCCAGACATAGGTTTTTATACAGTAATGACAAAAATATTTAACCTAAGAAGAGTACAGGAGCTCGAGAGTGGAACAAATTAACCAAAATATAAGTGGTGTCATCAATATCACCTTTATCAAAATATCATCTATCAAAGTTGTGTTAAACATTACATAGAGAAAGGTTTCTTGAGAACTCGTTGGGTAGCAACTTCTTGGGATGGATAAATATTTTTCTAAAAACCATTCATAAATAAGGAATATAAATTAGTACAATTCCTAGCTAAATTTTTATTTATTCACATTCACGTGGATTAATAAAAATATAGTATAAGATAAATAATATCGTCTACTTGCTAGTGACATGATGTCTTTCTTTGTAGTATATATATATATATATATATATATATATATATATATATCAATTACTTTGTAAAATTCGTACTTTAGTTGAGATGGAATTCATGATACAATTCTTGATCAATTTTATTAAATTATTTGGAGTTTTTCGATTTAATAATTAACCTCCAAATATCTGAATATACAGGGACACTAGACAAGGATGAAACCCCATATTGTGTATTAAACTTTGTTGCAGGCAGGAAAAGAAAGTCACGAGATTGCAAGATAGGTACTCGAATCCATATAAAAAAAGGTGAGGATATCATTATCGTATGAATTAAGCGTATATTATCTCTTTATGACTTTCGTAATTTCTAAACTTAACATATAAATAATATTATATTGTAAAAACCCTATAAAATATTAATGAACAAGTTTGTTAAACATTTCAAGGAGATACAAACCAGTTTCGCAATAGATCTATAGTTCAAAAACCAATTGTTTTACTAAATGTATATACAATATTCACTACCTATCACAACCTTGATTTCATTTTTAATATGATATTTTCTAATCAAATTACTCCCTCATACCCAAGATACATTGTTCTAATTGGTTGCATCCAAAATGAAAAAAAGAAGTAAAATATATTTATGATACATAATTAAATCACTATTAGGACTATTAGAAAAATTCTATTATCTCTGATGACAAAAAATACAAGGGATTTTTTGTGAAAAAGATGAAAATATTTCCCACTTTGACTTTGAAATTAGCCAAAAAATACTTGGAAATCTAGTGGATAAGATCCTTTGAATTATCTCTCCAATAAAAATATCTAGTCAAACTTGACAAACACTTGCAAGACTTATTTTGTAATAAAACAATTCACATGCAATACATATTGTTAATATATATGATAAATTTGGTGTGCACTCTTTTTCTACCTCAAACATGTTATTTTTATTCAATCCTTTACTGTAAAATTTAACCTTCATGAGAGCTTTTCGCATTGTCATGTCATCACGGTTATTAAATTATCATAGATAATCATATATATTGATCGATAATCTAGTATATATAAATACATCTAATTAATTACCATAATCGATCGACAACTCTTTTTTCAAAAAGTTTAAGTACAGACTTAAATTTAAAACAGTTTATAGAGATGCCTGTGAAGATTCTTTTACTTTACAGTTTAGTTCAAGTGATCAATATGCTCTACAGAGCCTTTTGAACAATTAAAAATTAATATAAATGGTAAGGACCTATAGTGAAATTAACTTAAAATATTAAAGTAGAGAAAGTAGTGGTAAAACACGGATACCATCATGATGATAAATAGAGAGTTGATTAGTGATGTAGATCTTATTTGAGAAACTACATCATGATAATTATATAAAACTACCAATATAAAATATATTTTTATTAAAATCTATATTTAAATGAAAAATAATGTATTTAAAAAGTGTATGCCCAAAAATCCTAAAGGACTAGAAATTGTGATGCAAAAAAAAATACAAAAACTACCTAATAAGTCATTTAAATTAATTTCGTAATGAAAAATAAATAATATATTCTTGAGAAAAGTAGTGCTCAAATGTTGTATCCACCCACAATATATATATTGTCTATTGAAAAAACACTATATTCACGTTCATTAAAATAACCTTAATGATAAATTACTGTTTGTTCAAGGTATTTAAACTTCCCAAAATAGACTTTGTATGAGAAATGAGAAAAATATATGTGTATCAAGTAATTAAGATATAAATAGCTCACTTTCAACTAATTTTTTCATACATAGGTTTTTATACAGTAATGAAAAACATATTTAACCTAAGAAGAGTACCGGAGCTCGAGAGTGGAAAACATTAACCAAAATATAAGTTGTGTCATCAATATCTCATTTATCAAAATATCATTTATAAAAGTTGTGTTAACACATTACCTAGAGAAAGATTTCTTGAGAACTCGTTGGGTAGCAACTTCTTGGGGTGGATTAATATTTTCCTAAAAACCATTTATAAATACGGAATATAAACTAATACAATTCCTAGCTGAAATTTTTATTTATTCACATTCATGTGGAATAATAAAAATATAGTATAAGATCAATAATAACGTCTACTTTCTAGTGACATGATGTCTGTCTTTGTAATATATATATATATAAAATATCAATTAGTTTGTAAAATTCACACTTTACTTGAGATGGAATTCATGATACACGTCTATATCAATTTTATAAAATTATAAGGAGTTTTTCTATTTACTAAATTAACCTCCAAATATTTGAATATATAGAGACACTAGACAGGGATGAAACCCCATATTGTGTATTAAACATTGTCGCAGTCAGGAAATGAAAGTCACGAGATTGCAAGATAGGTACTCGAATCCATATAAAAAAGGTGAGGATATCATTATCGTATGAATTAAGCGTATTTATCTCTTTATGACTTTCGTAATTTGTAAACTTAACATATAAATAATATTATATTGTAGAAACCCTATAAAATATTAATGAATAAGTTTGTTAAACATTTTAAGGAGATACAAACCAGTTTCGCAACTGATCTATAGTTCAAAAACCAATTGTCTTCCTAAATGTACATACAATATTCACTACCTATCACAACCTTGATTGCATTTTTAATATGATATTTCTAATCAAATTACTCCCTCATACCCAAGATACATTGTTCTGATTGGTTGCATCCAAAATGAAAAAAAAAGTAAAATATATTTATGATACATAACTAAAGAACTATTAGGACTATTAGAAAATTTCTATTATCTTTGATGTCAAAAATACAAGGGATTTTTTGTGAAAAATATGAAAATATTTCCAACTTGGACCTTGAAATTAGCCAAAAAATACTTGAAAACCTAGTGGATAAGGTCCTTAGAATTATCTCTCTAATAAAAATATCTAGTCAAACTTGACAAACACTTGCAAAACTTATTTTGTAGTAAAACAATTCACATGCAATACATATTGTTAATATATGAGATAAATTTGGTGTACACTTATTTTCTACCTCAAACATGTTATTTTTATTCAATCATTTACTGAAAAATTTAAATTTATTACTTATCATTATGGAATAGATTCTTTGAAGTTTTATAGTTTAACTAGATATGTTCACATAGAATAATTTAAATATGTATTACTAACTGTCTCATAAATCTACAAATCTTTCTTTTATTAAAGCCTATTTTAGATGTTAGTAATTTACCAATTGTGTAGATCCAACACTATATTACCGAAGAATCTTTCTAATCTTTCTATGTAATGTTATTTATAATTTAAATTGTAAACATAATATTTCAGGAGAGAGATAAATTCCCTTTGTATTTTAGTATATTTATAATTTAAACCTTTCCTTAAAAAATCTATCAATAGTTATCTGTGAAAAAATCTCTTTCAATGACTCATGTAACAAAATATGACTACTCAACCTTATAAATCACGTTAATCGTTATAGTCTTTTTACCGCAGCTGCGTGACTTCACACACACACACACATATATATATATATATATATATATATATATATATATATATATATATATATATATACACACCATTAAGGTTGCATGATATATTTAACTCATATTTTGTAGCTCTAATCTATGATTTATACCAACGATTTAACTTTATTTATTATATGCTTATCTCAAAATAATAACTTAGATAATAAATTTTGAATTAATCATGTCATATAATAATATATTTTAATTGAAGTTGAAAATATTAAATTTAACCATCATATAATATGCTTCTTATATAATATATTAGCTAATAATTATAAAATCAATAGGGTACTAAGTTTTGGATTAAAATAAACTATTTTTTAATTATTAATATTCAATTAACGAAATAACATTTTTGTAGAAATGATATTTTCGTAACAAAAAATATTATTTAGGTTATTTATGGATGATATTTTTTTTGAGAATGTGATACAACATCAATATATCTTTGGAGAAGATAACTCTCAAATTAGAAGTAAAGAATATGATTATGTGCATCATTTTACTTAGTGAATAAGATAAAGAATAGTGATAGAATCAAAGCCCAACAATCATTTTATTTACTTTGTTAAGAACAACCTATGAAAGCCCAATATAAGGGTTGGGCTATTCATCTAAATTTGTGGGCCAATATGACAAATTAATTTTCATTTTAGTTAGGGTTTACCATTCTAAAATATTAAAATCTATAAAGTTTTCTTTCTAGGTTTTCATTTTCTCAATCTATATGCTCTAGTGTCCGCCACCATTTTGGTCTTTTATTTTTCTAATGTCACTGAATTTGAAATATATTTTCTTTTCAAAACATATAGTATTCTAATTTTCTTCTAAGACTATTAATGTCGATATATTATGGTGGATTTTAAATTTTTCCTTTTGATCTTCAATCTTGTGCTCTCTTTATCGAAGCTGTTATTTCTTGAAAATAACCATTATGTTTTTTAATATAGTGAGTGGATATATTCAAGAATTCTTATTTTTCAATTGTATTGGAATTTTGTAGAATTTATTTATTTTTAATTTATTTGAAGAAATTAAAAATCACCAATCTAATCATATAGTACTTGAGACGATCAACCAGTATTTTTTACTCGATCCCAGATCAAGATCGATGGTTATGACGTTTCATCATATGGAAGGTTAGTATGTATTATAATTTATTTAATATATTTAATTATTATTATAATAATTTTATATTTGAATTGAAAATTCAAATCTAAAATTTAATATTTAGCTGAAGAAAATAATAATTTAATTATTTACTATTATATTGGAAGATATACAAGAATATTTTAAAGAATCTAATAAACCAACTTAGAGTACTAGTAACATATGTTGCACCTATTCTTTAAAAATTTGAAAATTTTGAATATTGGGGATTTGTTTCGAAGGGCATATGATATGTAAATTTAGAAAGATTATGGGTTAATTATAATAATCAAAATTATAATAGTATATAAAATTTTCAATTACATTCAATATACATGATAAAAAGACATAAAGCTTGAAATCATAAAAGAACACTAATTGTTGGATTGCAATAGGAAAGTGTATATAAAAAAAGAACCTTTAAATTGTGAAGATGATGATAATATTGTAATCGTGGTCAATTTGTTATTGTCATGATATTTGTAACGAAATTGGTATTGGAAAATTGCTTTGAGTTAAAATATTTCCTTTAATATTGTATATTAAGTTAAATTAGTATTTTCTTTCCTTTATCTCAGCTATTGCATGGGCGTCTTTTGCTAGGAGGTTCCTGCGAAATTGATTTGTTTTGACAAGATTCCTTTTTGTCTTCCATATGATTTGTCTTCTACGGGTCGCTTTAGTTATGATCTTTTTGCAATGCCAAAGTAGAAATCTCTTTGTTTATGGGTGCTGAAATGGACAAAAAAGTAGTTATATGAGTTTTGGTTGTTGAAAGATCCAGAAAAACAGCGTTTCTAGGGATGGACAATGGGAAAATTTACTTGCCATTTATTGGGAGGATTCTATAAATTATCGGCTAATTGTCTAGTTTAAAAGAACAGATTTATTGGTGTTTTGTCGAATAACAGAAAACATAGTTTACAATATATATATATCCAATATAAAGATACCAATGTGAATTCTATATGTAATTTTATATTATGTGATATTAGAAGTCATGCTATTACTCGGTGAATCTGGAATATGCTGTATCATTTTTCTTGTAATATTTATTTATCTAGATATAACTTCCCGAAAAACTTGTTGTAAGTATATTTCGTAAATAAATATATAACTTTTGAGATTGCTTATTTTACGATCAGTGTTTGTCAATTTTACCAACAATTCAAAATAAGATTTTATTAACAAGAACTATGATCGGAATTGGTTTTTATGTTCGGCTTATTGCTTCACTTTTGAATGCAAAAGCATCTCCCGTCATATAAAGTTGGAATCCATGAATCGTTAAAACTACTAACCGTTAGTAACAAAAAATTCGAACGGTTAAAGAAGATAGTTGGCCCTGTTTCGATGGTAAGGAGATGGTTAAAGAAAAAAAATAGAACCTTCGAAGAATAATTAAGTGGGCGTGTAGTAGTAGAAAATCGTGAAATAGCCATTAATAAATAGTAATGCCGCCACCGTGACCTTACTATCAATACTATTTATCGAAACATTTAATTAATAGTATATATTTATTAATCTTGTTTCTAGCATCACAACTTATCACATTAAATAAAACATCACGACCCTCAAGAAGGTTATTAAAAACTCATGAGAGATTTTCGCATTGTCATGTCATCACAGTTATGAAATTATCATAGATACTCATATATATTGATTGATAATCTAGTATATATAAATACATCTAATTAATTACCAGAATCTATCGACAACTCTTTTTTCGAAAAGTTTAAGTACAAACTTAAATTTAAGACAGTTTATAGAGATGCTTGTAAAGATGCTTATACTTTACAGTTTAGTTCAAGTGATCGATATGCTCTACAGAGCCTTTTGAACAATTAAGAATTAATATAAAGGGTAAGGACCTATAGTGAAATTAACTTAAAATATTAAAGTACAGAAAGTAGTGGTAAAACACGGATACCATCATGATGATAAATAGAGAGTTGATTAGTGATGTAAATCTTATTTGAGAAACTACATCATGATAATTATATAAAATGACCAATATAAAATATATTTTTATTAAAATCAATATTTAAATGAAAAATAATGTATTTAAAAAGTGTATGCACCAAAATCCTAAAGGACTAGAAATTGTGATGAAAAAAAAATACAAAAACTACCCAATAAGTCATTTAAATTAATTTCGTAATGAACAATAAATGAAAAGTAGTGCTCAAAGTTGTGTCCACCCACAATATATATTGTCTATTGAAATCACTACATTCAAGTTCATTAAAATAACCTTAATGATATATTACTTTTTGTTCAAGGTATTCAAACTTCCCAAAATAGACTTTGTATGAGAAATGAGAAAAATATATGTGTATCAAGTAACTAATATATAAATAGCTCACTTTCAACTAATTTTTTCATACATAGATTTTTATACAGCAATGACAAAAATATTTGACCTAAGAATTGTACCAGAGCTCAAGAGTGGAAACATTAACCAAAATATAAGTGGCGTCATTGATATCTCCTTTATCAAAATATCATTTATCAAAGTTGTGGTAACGCATTACCTAGAGAAAGGTTTCTTGAGAAATCGTTGTGTAGCAACTTCTTGGGATTGATTAATATTTTCCTAAAAACCATTTATAAATATGGAATAAAATTAGTACAATTCCTAGCTGAAATTTTTATTTATTCACATTCATGTGGAATAATAATAATATAGTATAAGATCAATAATATCATCTACTTTCTAGTGACATGATTTCAGTCTTTGTAGTATATATATATATATAATATCATTTACTTTGTAAAATTAAGACTTTACTTGAGATGGAATTCATGATACACTTCTATATCAATTTTATAAAATTATCAAGAGTTTTTCTATTTACTAACCTCCAAATATTTGAATATATAAAGACACTAGACAGGGATGAAACCCCATATTGTTTATTAAACATTGTCGCAGTCGGAAAAGAAAGTCACGAGATTGCAAGATAGGTACTCGAATCCATATAAAAAAGGCGAGTATATCATTATCGTATGAATTAAGAGTATATTATCTCTTTATGACTTTCGTAATTTCTAAACTTAACATATAAATAACATTATATTGTAAAAACCCTATAAATTATTAATGAATAAGTTTGTTAAACATTTCAAGGAGATACAAACCAGTTTCGCAATTGATCTATCATTCAAAAACCAATTGTCTTCCTAAATGTACATACAATATTCACTACCTATCATAACCTTGATTGCATTTTTAATATGATATTTCTAATCAAATTACTCCCTCATACCCAAGATACATTGTTCTGATTGGTTGCATCCAAAATGAAAAAAAAGTAAAATATATTTATGATACATAACTAAAGCACTATTAGGACTATTAGAAAAATTCTATTATCTTTGATGTCAAAAAATACAAGGGATTTTTTGTGAAAAATATGAAAATATTTCCCAGTTGGACTTTGAAATTAGCCAAAAAATACTTGGAAACCTAGTGGATAAGGTCCTTAGAATTATATCTCTAATAAAAATATCTAGTCAAACTTGACAAACACTTGCAAAACTTATTTTTTAGTTAAACAATTCACATGCAATACATATTGTCAATATATGAGATAAATTTGGTGTACACTTATTTTCTACCTCAAACATATTATTTTTATTCAATCCTTTACTGAAAAATTTAAATTTATAACTTATCATTATGGAATAGATTCTTTGAAGTTTTATAGTTTAACTAGATGTGTTCACATAGAATAATTCAAAAATGTATTACTAATTGTCTCATAAATCTAAATATCTTTCTTTTATTAAAACCCATTTTAGATGTTAGTAATTTACCAATTTTGTAGATCCCACATATTATTACCGAAGAATCTTTCTAATCTTTCTATGTAATGTTATTTATAATTTAAATTGTAAACATAATATTTCAAAAGAAAGATAAATTACATTTGTATTTTCGTATATTTATAATTTAAACCTCTCCTTAAAAAATCTATCAATAATTATCTGTGAAAAAAATCTCTTTCAATGACTCATGTAACAAAATATGACTACTCAACCTTATAAATCACGTTAATCGTTATAGTCTTTTACCGCAGCTGCGTGACTTCACATATATATATATATACACACAATTAAGGTTACATGATATATTTAACTCATATTTTGTAGCTCTAGTTTATGATTTATACCAACGATTTAACTTTATTTATTATATGCTAATCTCAAAATAATAACTTAGATAATAAATTTTGAATTAATCATGTCATATAATAATATATTTTAATTGAAGTTGAAAATATTTAAATTTAACCATCATATAATATGCTTCTTATCTACTATATTAGAAAATAATTATAAAATCAGTAGGGTACTAAGTTTTGGATTAAAATAAACTACTTTTTAATTATTAATATTCAATTAATGAAATAATTTTTTTTTAGAAATGATATTTTAGTAACAAAAAATATTATCTAGGTTATTTATTGAAGATATTTTTGTGTGACTGTGATACAACATCAATATATCTTTGGAGAAGATCTCACAAATTAGAAGTAAAGAATATGATTATGTGCATCATTTTACCTAGTGAATAAGATATATAATAGTAATAGAATCAAGGCCCAACAAATATTTTATTTATTTTGTTGAGAACAACCCATAAAAGCCCAATATCAATATAAGGGTTGGGCTATTCATCTAAATTTTTGGGCCAATATGACAAACTAATTTTCATTTTAGTTAGGGTTTACCATTCCAAAATATTAAAATCTATAAAGCTAACTTATTTCTTCCTAGGTTTTCATTTTCTCAATCTATATGCTCTAGTGTCCGCCACCATTTTGGTCTTATATTTTTCTAATGTCACTGAATTTGATATATATTTTCTTTTCAAAACATATAGTATTCTAATTTTCTTCTAAGACTATTAATGTAGATATATTTTGGTGGATTTTAAATTTTTCCTTTTGATCTTGAATTTTGTGCTCTCTTTATCGAAGCTGTTATTTCTAGAAAATAACCATTATGTTTTTTAATATAATGAGTAGATATATTCAAGAATTCTTATTTTTCAATTGTATTGGAATTTTGTGGAATTTAGTTATTTTTAATTTATTTTAAGAAATTAAAATCACCAATCTAATCATATAGTACTTGAGACGATCAACCAGTATTTTTTACTCGATCCCAGATCAAGATAGATGGTTATGACATTTCATCATATTGAAGGTTAGTATGTATTATAATTTATTTAATATATTTAATTAGTTTAATAATGTTATATTTGAATTGAAAATTCAAATCTAAAATTTAATATTTAGCTGAAGAAAATAATAATTTAATTATTTAGTATTACATTGCAAGATATACAAGAATATTTTAAAGAACCTAATAAACCAACTTTGAGTACTAGTAACATATGTTGCACTTATTCTTTAAAAATTTGAATTTTTTTAATCTGGTGGATTTGTTTTGAAGGACATATGATAGGTAAATTTAGAAATATTATTGGTTAATTATAATAATCAAAATTATAATAGTATATCAAATTTTCAATTATATTCAATATACATGATAAGAAGACATAAAGCTTGAAATCTTAAAAGAACACTAATTGTTGGATTGCAATAGCAATGTATATATAAAAAAAGAGCCATTAAATTGTGAAGATGATGATAATATTTGTAATCGTGGTCAATTTGTTATTGTCATGATATTTGTAAAGAAATTGGTATTGGAAAAATTACTTTGAGTTAAAATATTTCCTTTAATATTGTATATTAAGTTAAATTAGTATTTTCTTTCCTTTATCTCAGCTATTGCATTGGCGTCTTTTTCTTGGAGGTTCCTGCAAAATTGATTTGTTTTGACAAGATTCCTTTTTCTCCTCCATATGAGTTGTCTTCTCTGGGTCGCTTTAGTTATGATCTTTTTGCAATGCCAAAGTAGAACTCTCTTTGTTTATGGGTACTGAAATGGACAAAAAAGTAGTTATATGAGTTTTGGTTGTTGAAAGATCCAGAAAAACAGCGTTTTTAGGGATGGACAATGGGAAAATTTACTTGCCATTTATTGGGAGGATTCTATAAATTATCAGCTAATTGTCTGGTGTAAAAGAAAATATTTATTGGTGTTTTGTCGAATAACATAAAGCATAGTTTACAATATATATATATATCTAATATAAAGATACCAATGTGAATTCTATATGTAATTTTATACTATGTGATATTAGAAGCCATGCTATTACTCGGTGAATCTAGAATATGCTGTAACTTTTTTCTTGTAATATTTATTTATTTAGGTATAACTTCCCGTAAAACTTGTTGTAAGTATATTTCGTAAATAAATATATAACTTTTGAGATTACTGATTTTACGATCAGTGTTCGTCAATTTTACCAACAATTCAAAATAAGATTTTATTATCAAGAACTATGATCAGAATTGATTTTTATGTTCGGCTTATTGCTTCACTTTTGAATACAAAAGCATCTCCTGTCATTTAAAGTTGCAATCCATGAATCGTTAAATCTACTAATCGTTAGTAACAAAAAATTCTAACGGTTAAAGAAGATAGTTGGCCCTTTTTCAATGGTAAGGAGATGGTTAAAGAAAAAAAATAGAACCTTGGAAGAATAATTAAGTGGGCGTGTAGTAGTAGAAAATCGTGAAATAGCCATTAATAAATAGTAAAGCTCGGCCATCGTGATCTTACTATCAATACTATTTATCGAAACATTTAACTAATAGTATATATTTATTAATTTTGTTTCTAGCATCACAACTTATCACATTAAATAAAACATCACAGCCCTCAAGCAGTTATTAAAAACTCATGAGAGCTTTTCGCATTGTCATGTCATCACGGTTGTTAAATTATCATAGATAATCATATATATTTATCAATAATCTAGTATATATAAATACATCTAATTAATTACCAGAATCTATCGACAACTCTTTTTTCGAAAAGTTTGAGTACAGACTTAAATTTAATTTATAGAGATGCTTGTAAAAATGCTTTTACTTTACAGTTTAGTTCAAGTGATCGATATGTTCTACAGTGCCTTTTGAACAATTAAAAATTAATATAAAGGGTAAGGACCTATAGTGAAGTTATCTTAAAATATTAAAGTAGAGAAAGTAGTGGTAAAACACGGATACCATCATGATGATAAATAGAGAGTTGATTAGTGATGTAGATCTTATTTGAGAAACTACATCATGATATTATATAAAATGACCAATATAAAATATATTTTTATTAAAATCAATATTTAAATGAAAAATAATGTATTAAAAAAGTGTAAGCCCCAAAATCCTAAAGGACTAGAAATTGTGATGCAAAAAAAATACAAAAACTACCCAATAAGTCATTTAAATTAATTTCGTAATGAAAAATAAATAATATGTTCTTGAGAAAAGTAGTGCTCAAAGTTGTGTCCACCCACAATATATATTGTCTATTGAAAAACACTACATTCAAGTTCATTAAAATAATATTAATGATATATTACTTTTTGTTCAAGGTATTCAAACTTCCCAAAATAGACTTTGTATGAGAAATGAGAAAAATATATGTGAATCAAGTAACTAATATATAAATAGCTCACATTCAACTAATTTTTTCATACATAGGTTTTTATACAGTAATGACAAAAATATTTAACCTAAGAAGAGTACTGGAGCTCGAGAGTGGAAAACATTAACCAAAATATAAGTGGTGTCATCAATATCTCCTTTATCAAAATATCATTTATCAAAGTTGTGTTAACTAGTTAGCTAGAGAAAGGTTTCTTGAGAACTCGTTGGGTAGCAACTTCTTGGGATGGATTAATATTTTCCTAAAAACCATTTATAAATACGGAATATAAATTAGTACAATTCCTAGCTAAATTTTTTATTTATTCACATTCATGTAGAATAATAAAAATATAGTATAAGATCAATAATATCGTCTACTTTCTAGTGACATAATGTTAGTCTTTGTATATATATATATATATATATATATATATATATATATATATATATATATATATATATATATATATGTATAATATCATTTACATTGTAAAATTCATACTTTACTTGAGATGGAATTCATGATATACTTCTATATCAATTTTATAAAATTATCAAGAGTTTTTCTATTCACTAACCTCCAAATATTTGAATATATAGAGACACTAGACAGGGATAAAACCCCATATTTTATATTAAACATTGTCGCAGTCTGGAAAAGAAAGTCACGAGATTGTAAGATAGGTACTCGAATCCATATAAAAAAAGGTGAGTATATCATTATCGTATGAATTAAGAGTATATTATCTCTTTATGAATTTCTTAATTTCTAAACTTAACATATAAATAACATTATATTGTAAAATCCATATAAAATATTAATGAATAAGTTTGTTAAACATTTCAAGGAGATACAAACCAGTTTCGCAATTGATCTATAGTTCAAAAACCAATTGTCTTCCTAAATGTACATACAATATTCACTACCTATCACAATCTTGATTGCATTTTTAATATGATATTTCTAATCAAATTACTCCCTCATACCCAAGATACATTGTTCTGATTGGTTGCATCCAAAATGAAAAAAAAGTAAAATATATTTATGATACATAAGTAAAGCACTATTAGGACTATTAGAAAAATTCTATTATCTTTGATGTAAAAAATTACAAGGGATTTTTTGTGAAAAATATGAAAATATTTCCCACTTGGACTTTGAAATTAGCCAAAAAATACTTGGAATCCTAGTGGATAAGGTCTTTAGAATTATCTCTCTAATAAAAATATCTAGTCAAACTTGACAAACACTTGCAAAACTTATTTTGTAGTAAAATAATTCACATGCAATACATATTGTTAATATATGAGATAAATTTGGTGTACACTTATTTTCTACCTCAAACATGTTATTTTTATTCAATCCTTTACTGAAAAATTTAAATTTATTACTTATCATTACGGAATAGATTCTTTGAAGTTTTATAGTTTAACTAGATGTGTTCACATAGAGTAATTCAAATATGTATTACTAACTGTCTCATAAATCTACAAATCTTTCTTTTATTAAAGCCCATTTTAGATGTTAGTAATTTACCAATTGTGTAGATCCCACATAATATTACCGAAGAATTTTTGTAATCATTCTATGTAATGTTATTTATAATTTAAATTGTAAACATAATATTTCAAAAGAGAGATAAATTCCATTCGTATTTTCGTATATTTATAATTTAAACATTTCCTTAACAAATCAATCAATAATTATCTGTGAAAAAATCTCTTTGAATGAGTCATGTAACAAAATATGACTACTCAACCTTATCAATCACGTTAATCGTTATAGTCTTTTTACCGCAGCTGCATGACTTCAGATATATATATATATATATATATATATATATACACCATAAGGTTGCATGATATTTTTAACACATATTTTGTAGCTCTAATATATGATTTATACCAACAATTTAAATTTATTTATTATATGCTTATCTCAAAATAATACCTTAGATATTAAATTTTGAATTAATCATGTCATATAATAATATATTTTAATTGAAGTTGAAAATATTTAAATTTAACCATCATATAATATGCTTCTTATCTACTATATTAGCTAATGATTATAAAATCAATAGGGTACTAAGTTTTGGATTAAAATAAACTATTTTTTAATTATTAATATTCAATTAATGAAATAACATTTTTTTAGAAATGATATTTTCGTAACAAAAAAATATTATCTAGGTTATTTATTGATGATTTTTTTGTGTGAATGTGATACAACATTAATATATCTTTGGAGAAGATATCTTTGGACAAACTAATTTTCATTTTAGTTAGGGTTTACCATTCCAAAATATTAAAATCTATAAAACTAACTTATTTCTTCCTAGGTTTTCATTTTCTCAATCTATATGCTCTAGTGTCTGCCACCATTTTGGTCTTTTATTTTTCTAATGTCACTGAATTTGAAATATTTTTCTTTTCAAAACATATAGTATTCTAATTTTTTTCTAAGATTATTAATGTCAATATATTATGGTGGATTTTAAATTTTTCCTTTTGATCTTGAATTTTGTGTTCTCTTTATCGAAATTGTTATTTCTAGAAAATAACCATTATGTTTTTTAATATAATGAGTAGATATATTCAAGAATTCTTATTTTTCAATTGTATTGGAATTTTGTGGAATTTATTTATTTTTAATTTATTTTAAAAAATTAAATATCACCAATCTAATCATATAGTATTTGAAACGATCAACCAGTATTTTTTATTTTTTACTCGATCAGATCAAGATCGATGGTTATAACATTTCATCATATTGAAGGTTAGTATGTATTATAATTTATTTAATATATTTAATTAGTTTAATAATTTTATATTTGAATTGAAAATTCAAAACTAAAATTTAATATTTAGCTGAAGAAAATAATAATTTAATTATTTACTATTATATTGGAAGATATACAAGAATATTTTAAAGAATCTAATAAACCAACTTTGAGTACTAGTAACATATGTTGCACCTATTTTTCAAAAATTTGAAAATTTTGAATCTGGTGGATTTGTTTTAAAGGACATATGATATGTAAGTTTAGAAAGATTATGGGTTAATTATAATAATCAAAATTATAATAGTATATCAAATTTTCAATTATATTCAATATACTTGATAAGAAGACATAAAACTTGAAATCTTAAAAGAACACTAATTGTTGGATTGCAATAGCAAAGTATATATAAAAAAAGAGCCTTTAAATTGTGAAGATGATGATAATATTTGTAATCGTGGTCAATTTGTTATTGTCATGATATTTGTAAAGAAATTGGTATTGGAAAAATTGTTTTGAGTTAAAATATTTCCTTTAATATTGTATATTAAGTTAAATTAGTATTTTCTTTCCTTTATCTCAGCTATTGCATTGGCGTCTTTTGCTCGGAGGTTCCTGCAAAATTTATTTGTTTTGACAAGATTCCTTTTTCTCCTCCATATGATTTGTCTTCTCCGGGTCGCTTTAGTTATGATCTTTTTGCAATGCCAAAGTAGAACTCTCTTTGTTTATGGGTGCTGAAATGGAAAAAAAAGTAGTTATATGAGTTTTGGTTGTTCAGAGATCCAGAAAAACAGCGTTTCTAGAGATGGACAATGGGAAAATTTACTTGCCATTTATTGGGAGGATTCTATAAAGTATGGGCTAATTGTTTGGTTTAAAAAGAAAGATTTATTGGTGTTTTGTCCAATATATATATATATATATATATATCCAATATAAAGATACCAATTTGAATTCTATATGTAATTTTATACTATGTGATATTAGAACTACTAACCGTTAGTAACAAAAAATTATAACGGTTAAAAAAGATAGTTGGCCCTGTTTCAATGGTAAGGAGACGGTTAAAGAAAAAAAATATAACCTTGGAAGAATAATTAAGTGGGCGTGTAGTAGTAGAAAATCGTGAAATAGCCATTAATAAATAGTAAAGCTCGGCCGTCGTGACCTTACTATCAATACTATTTATCGAAACATTTAATTAATAGTATATATTTATTAATCTTGTTTCTAGCATCACATAGTATATATTTATTAATCTTGTTTCTAGCATCACAGCTTATCACATTAAATAAAACATCACAACCCTCAAGTAGTTATTAAAAACTCATGAGAGCGTTTCGCATTGTCATGTCATCACGGTTATTAAATTATCATAGATAATCATATATATTGATCGATAATCTAGTATATATAAATACATCTAATTAATTACCAGAATTGATCAACAACTCTTTTCTCGAATTGTTTAAGTACAGACTTAAATTTAAACAGTTTATAGAGATGCTTGTAAAGATGCTTTTACTTTACAGTTTAGTTCAAGTGATCGATATGCTCTACAGAGCCTTTTGAACAAATAAAAATTAATATAAAGAGTAAGGACCTATAGTGAAATTAACTTAAAATATTAAAGTAGAGAAAGTAGTGGTATAACACGGATACCATCATGATGATAAATAGAGAGTTGATTAGTGATGTAGATTTTATTTGAGAAACTAAATCATGATAATTATATAAAACGACCAATATAAAATATATTTCTATTAAAATCTATATTTAAATGAAAAATAATGTATTTAAAAAATGTATGCCCCAAAATCCTAAAGGACTAGAAATTGTGATACAAAAAAAAATTCAAAAACTACCCAATAAGTCATTTAAATTATTTTTTTAATGAAAAATAAATAATATATTCTTGAGAAAAGTAGTGCTCAAAGTTGTGTCCACCCACAATATATATTGTCTATCGACAAACACTACATTCAAGTTCATTAAAATAATATTAATGATATATTACTTTTTGTTCAAGGTATTCAAACTTCACAAAATAGACTTTGTATGAGAAATGAGAAAAATATATGTGTATCAAGTAACTAATATATAAATAGCTCACTTTCAACTAATTTTTTCATACATAGGTTTTTATACAGTAATGACAAAAATATTTAACCTAAGAAGAGTACCGGAGCTCGAGAGTGGAAAACATTAACCAAAATACAAGTGGTGTCATCAATGTCTCCTTTATCAAAATATCATTTATCAAAGTTGTGTTAACACATTACCTAGAGAAAGGTTTCTTGAGAACTTGTTGGGTAGCAACTTCTTGGGATGGATTAATATTTTCCTAAAAACCATTTATAAATACGGAATATAAATTAGTACAATTCCTAGCTTAAATTTTTATTTATTCACATTCATGTAGAATTATAAAAATATAGTATAAGATCAATAATATCGTCTACTTTCTAGTGACATGATGTCAGTCTTTGTAGTATATATATAATATCATTTACTTTGTAAAATTCATACTTTACTTGAGATGGAATTCATGATACACTCCTATATCAATTTTATAAAATTATCAAGAGTTTTTCTATCTACTAACCTCCAAATATTTGAATATATAGAGACACTAGACAGGGATGAAACCCCATATTGTGTATTAAACATTTTCGCAGTCAGGAAAAGAAAGTCACGAGATTGCAAGATAGGTACTCGGATCCATATAAAAAAAGGGGAGTATATCATTATCGTATGAATTAAGAGTATATTATCTCTTTATGACTTTCTTAATTTCTAAACTTAACATATAAATAATATTATATTGTAAAAATCCTATAAAATATTAATGAATAAGTTTGTTAAACATTTCAAGTAGATAAAAACTAGTTTCGCAATTGATCTATAGTTCAAAAACCAATTGTTTTCCTAAATGTACATACAATATTCACTACCTATCACAACCTTGATTGCATTTTTAATATGATATTTCTAATCCAATTACTCCCTCATACCCAAGATACATTGTTCTGATTGGTTGCATCAAAAATGAAAAAAAAGTAAAATATATTTATGATACATAACTAAAGCTCTATTAGGACTATTAGAAAAATTCTATTATCTTTGATGTCAAAAAATACAAGGGATTTTTTGTGAAAAATATGAAAATATTTCCCACTTGGACTTTGAAATTAGCCAAAAAATACTTTGAAACCTAGTGGATAGGGTCTTTAGAATTATCTCTCTAATAAAAATATCTAGTCAAACTTGACAAACACTTGCAAAACTTATTTTGTAGTAAAACAATTCACATGCAATACATGTTGTTAATATATGAGATAAATTTGGTTTACACTTATTTTCTACCTCAAACATGTTATTTTTATTCAATCCATTACTAAAAAATTTAAATTTATTACTTATCATTACGGAATAGATTCTTTTAAATTTTATAGTTTAACTAAATGTGTTCACATAGAATAATTCAAATATGTATTACTAACTGTCTCTTAAATCTACAAATCTTTCTTTTATTAAAGCCCATTTTAGATGTTAGTAATTTACCAATTGTGTAGATCCCACATAATATTACCGAAGAATCTTTCTAATCATTATATGTAATGTTATTTATAATTTAAATTGTAAACATAATATTTTAAAAGAGAGATAAATTTCATTTGTATTTTCGTATATTTATAATTTAAACATTTCCTTAAAAAAATCTTTCAATAATTATCTGAGAAAAAAATCTCTTTCAATGACTCATGTAACAAAATATGACTACTCAACCTTATAAATCACGTTAATTGTTATAGTCTTTTTACCGCAGCCGTGTGACTTCACACACACACACATATATATATATATATATATATATATATATATATATATATATATATACACCATTAAGGTTGCATGATATATTTAAATCATATTTTGTAGCTCTAGTCTATGATTTATACCAACGATTTAACTTTATTTATTATATGCTTATCTCAAAATAATAACTTAGATATTAAATTTTGAATTAATCATGTCATATAATAATATATTTTAATTGAAGTTGAAAATATTTAAATTTAACCATCATATAATTTGCTTCTTATCTACTATATTAGCTAATAATTATAAATTCAATTGGGTACTAAGTTTTTGATTAAAATAAGCTATTTTTTAATTATTAATATTCAATTAATGAAATAACATTTTTTAGAAATGATATTTTCGTAACAAAAAATATTATCTAGGTTATTTATTGATGATTTTTTTGTAAATGTGAAACAACATCAATATATCTTTGGAGAAGATATCTCACAAATTAGAAGTAAAGAATATGATTATGTGCATCATTTTACTTAATGAATAAGATAAAGAATATATAGTAATAGAATCAACTCCCAACAAATATTTTATTTACTTTGTTGAGAACAACCCATGAAAGTCCAATATAAGGGTCATCTAAATTTGTGGGCCAATATGACAAACTAATTTTCATTTTAGTTAGGGTTTACCATTCCAAAATATTAAAATCTATAAATCCTAACTTATTTCTTCCTAGGTTTTCATTTTCTCAATCTATATGCTCTAGTGTCCGCCATCATATTGGTCTTTTATTTTTCTAATGTCACTGAATTTGAAATATAATTTCTTTTCAAAACATATAGTATTCTAATTTGATTCTAAGACTATTAATGTCGATATATTATGGTAGATTTTAAATTTTTCCTTTTGATCTTGAATTTTGTACTCTCTTTATCGAAGCTGTTATTTCTAGAAAATAACCATTATGTTTTTTTATATAATGAGTAGATATGTTCAAGAATTCTTATTTTTCAATTGTATTGGAGTTTTGTCGAATTTATATATTTTAATTTATTTTAAGAAATTAAACATCACCAATCTAATCATATAGTACTTGAGACTATCAACAAGTATTTTTTACTCGATCCCAGATCAAGATCGATGGTTATGACATTTCATCATATTGAAGGTTAGTATGTATTATAATTTATTTAATTAGTTTAATAATTTTATATTTGAATTGAAAATTCAAATCTAAAATTTAATATTTAGCTGAAGAAAATAATAATTTAATTAATTACTATTATATTAGAAGATATAGAAGAATATTTTAAAGAATCTAATAAACCAACTTTGAGTACTAGTAACATATGTTGCACCTATTCATTAAAAATTTGAAAATTTTGAATCTGGTGGATTTATTCTGAAGGACATATGATATGTAAATTTACAAAGATTATGGGTTAATTATAATAATCAAAATTATAATAGTATATAAAATTTTCAATTATATTCAATATACATGATAAGAAGACATAAAGCTTGAAATATTAAAAGAACAGTAATTGTTGGATTGCAATAGCAAAGTATATATAAAAAAAGAACCTTTAAATTGATAAGATGATGATAATATCTGTAAGCGTGGTCAATTTGTTATTGTCATGATATTTGTAAAGAAATTGGTATTGGAAGAATTGATTTGAGTTAAAATATTTCCTTTAATATTGTATATTAAGTTAAATTAGTATTTTCTTTCCTTTATCTCAGCTATTGCATGGGCGTCTTTTGCTCGGAGGTTCCTCCAAAATTGATTTGTTTTGACAAGATACCTTTTTCTCCTCCATATGATTTGTCTTCTCCGGGTCGCTTTAGTTATGATCTTTTTGCAATGCCAAAGTAGAACTCTCTTTGTTTATAGGTGTTGAAATGGACAGAATATTAGTTATAAGAGTTTTGGTTGTTGAAAGATCCAGAAAAGCGGCGTTTCTAGGGATGGACAATGGGAAAATTTACTTGCCGATTCTATAAATTATCGGCTAATTGTCTGGTTTAAAAGAACAGATTTATTGGTGTTTTGTGGAATAAAAGAAAGCATAGTTTACAATATATATATCCAATATAAAGATACCAATGTGAATTCTATATGTAATTTTATACTGTGTGATATTAGAAGTCATGCTATTACTCGGTGAATCTGGAATATGTTGTAACTTTTTTGTTGTAATATTTATTTATTTACGTATAACTTCCCGTAAAACTTGTGGTAAGTATATTTCGTAAATAAATATATAACTTTTGAGATTACTGATCAGTGTTCGGCAAATTTACCAACAATTCAAAATAATATTTTATTATCAAGAACTATGATCGGAATTGGTTTTTATGTTCAGCTTATTGCTTCACGTTTGAATGCAAAAGCATCTCTCGTCATTTAAAGTTGGAATTCATGAATCGTTAAAACTACTAACTGTTAGTAACAAAAAATTTTAACGGTTAAAGAAGATAGTTGGCCCTATTTCAATGCTAAGGAGATGGTTAAATAAAAAAAATAGAACCTTGGAAGAATAATTAAGTGGGCATGTAGTAGTAGAAAATCGTGAAATAGCTATTAATAAATAGTAAAGCTCGGCCTTCGTGACCTTACTATCAATACTGTTTATCGAAAAGTTTGATTAATAAATATATTTATTAATCTTGTTTCTAGCATCACAACTTATCACATTAAATAAAACATCACAGCCTTCAAGCTGTTATTAAAAACTCATGAGAGCATTTCGCATTGTCATGTCATCACGGTCATTAAATTATCATAGATAATCATATATATTGATCGATAATCTAGTATATATAAATACATCTAATTAATTACCAGAATCGATCGACAACTCTTTTTTCGAAAAGTTTAAGTACAAACTTAAATTTAAGACAGTTTATAAAGATGCTTGTAAAGATGCTTTTACTTTACAGTTTAGTTCAAGTGATTGATATGCTTATAGGGCCTTTTGAACAATTAAAAATTAATATAAAGGGTAAGGACCTATAGTGAAATTAACTTAAAATATTAAAGTAGAGAAAGTAGTGGTAAAACACGGATACCATCATGATGATAAATAGAGAGTTGATTAGTGATGTAGATCTTATTTGAGAACCTACATCATGATAATTATATAAAACGACCAATATAAAATATATATTTATTAAAATCTATATTTAAATGAAAAATAATGTCTTTAAAAAGTGTATGCCCCAAAATTCTAAAGGACTAGAAATTGTGATGCAAGAAAAATACAAAAACTACCCAATAAGTCGTTTAAATTAATTTCGTAATGAAAAATAAATTATATATTCTTGAGAAAAGTAGTGCTCAAAGTTGTGTCCACCCACAATATATATTGTCTATTAAAAAAACACTATATTCAAGTTCATTAAAATAACCTTAATGATATATTACTTTTTTCTCAAGGTATTCAAACTTCCCAAAATAGACTCTGTATGAGAAATGAGAAAAATATATGTGTATCAAGTAACTAATATATAAATAGCTTACTTTCAACTAATTTTTTCATACATAGGTTTTTATACAGTAATGAAAAAAATATTTAACCTAAGAAGAGTACCGGAGCTCGAGAGTGGAAAACATTAACCAAAATATAAGTGGTGTCATCAATATCTCCGTTATCAAAATATCATTTATCAAAGTTGTGTTAACACATTACCTAGAGAAAGGTTTCTTGAGAACTCGTCGGGTAGCAACTTCTTGGGATGGATTAATATTTTCCTAAAAACCATTTATAAATACGGAATATAAATTAGTACAATTCCTAGCTGGAATTTTTATTTATTCACATTCATGTGGAATAATAAAAATATAGTATAAGATCAATAATATCGTCTACTTTCTAGTGACATGATGTCTGTCTTTGTATAGTATATATATATATATATATATATATATATATATATATATATATATATATATATATATATATATATATCTATATAATATCATTTACTTTGTAAAATTCATACTTTACTTGAGATGGAATTCATGATACACTTCTATATCAATTTTATAAAATTATCAAGAGTTTTTCTATTTACCAACCTCCAAATATTTGAATATATAGACACACTAGACAGGGATGAAACCCCATATTGTGTATTAAACATTGTCGTTGTCAGGAAAAGAAAGTCACGAGATTGCAAGATAGGTACTCGAATTCATATAAAAAAAGGCGAGGATATCATTATCGTATATATTAAGATTATATTATCTCTTTATGACTTTCGTAATTTCTAAACTTAACATATAAATAATATTATATTGTAAAACCCCTATAAAGTATTAATATATAAGTTTTTTAAACATTTCAAGGAGATACAAACCTGTTTCGCAATTGATCTATAGTTCAAAAACCAATTGTCTTCCTAAATCTACATACAATATTCACTACCTATCACAACCTTGATTTCATTTTTAATATGATATTTCTAATCAAATTACTCCCTCATACCCAAGATACATTGTTCTGATTGGTTGCATCCAAAATGAAAAAAAAGTAAAATATATTTATGATACATAACTAAAGCAGTATTAGGACTATTAGAAAAATTCTATTATCTTTAATGTAAAAAAATACAAGGGATTTTTTGTGAGAAATATGAAAATATTTCCCACTTGGACTTTGAAATTAGCCAAAAAATACTTGGAAATATAGTGGATAAGGTCCTTAGAATTACCTCTCTAATAAAAATATCTAGTCAAACTTGACAAGCACTTGCAAGACTTATTTTGTAGTAAAACAATTCTCATGCAATACATATTGTTAATATATGAGATAAATTTGGTGTACACTTCTTTTCTACCTTAATCATGTTATTTTTATTCAATCCTTTACAAAAAAATTTAAATTTATTACTTATCATTATGGAATAGATTCTTCAAAGTTTTATAGTTTAACTAGATGTGTTCGCATAGAATAATTCAAATATGTATTACTAACTTTCTCATAAACCAGGTGAACTAGCTTATCTGGCCAGGGCTCTGTCTCTCAAGTGAGAGGTACAGCGTTCGAATCCCACGGGCGGCAGAAAGAAAGTTATTAAAGTTTGGAAAGTTTCCCGCAGGTGGAAGAAAGTTATTTTTGGGGACTAGTCGGGTGTAAGACAAAAAAAAACTTTCTCATAAATCTACAAAACATTCTTTTATTAAAGCCCATTTTAGACGTTAGTAATTTACCAATTGTGTAGATCCCACCGAAGAGTCTTTCTAATCTTTCTATATAATGTTATTTATAATTTAAATTGTAAACATAATATTTCAAAAGAGAGATAAATTCCATTTGTATTTTCGTATATTTATAATTTAAACCTTTCCTTAAAAAATCTATCAATAATTATCTGTGAAAAAAATCTCTTTCAATGACTCATGTAACAAAATATGACTACTCAACCTTATAAATCACGTTAATCGTTATAGTCTTTTTACCACAGCTGCGCGACTTCATATATATATATATATATACACCATTAAGGTTGCATGATATTTTTAACCCATATTTTGTAGCTCTAATCTATGATTTATACCAACGATTTAACTTTATTTATTATATGCTTATCTCAAAATAATAACTTAGATAATAAATTTTGAATTAATCATGTCATATAATAATATTTTAATTGACGTTGAAAATATTTAAATTTAACCATCATATATTATGCTTCTTATCTACTATATTAGCTAATAATTATAAAATCAATAGGGTACTAAGTTTTGGATTAAAATAAACTATTTTTTTTCAATTAATGAAATAATATTTTTATTAGAAATGATATTTTCGTAACAAAAAATATTATCTAGGTTATTTATTGATAATTTTTTTTGTGAATGTGATACAACATCAATATAACTTTGGAGAAGATATCTCTCAAATTAGAAGTAAAGAATATGATTATGTGCATCATTTTACTTAGTGAATAAGATAAAGAATAGTAATAGAATCAAGGCCCAACAAATATTTTATTTACTTTGTTGAGAACAATCCATGAAAGCCCAATATAAGGGTTGGGCTATTCATCTAAATTTGTGGGCCAATATGACAAACTAATTTTCATTTTAGTTAGGGTTTACCATTCCAAAATATTAAATCTATAAAGCCTAACTTATTTCTTCCTAGGTTTTTCGCTATCTATATGCTCTAGTGTCTGCCACCATTTTGGTCTTTTATTTTTCTAATGTCACTGAATTTGAAATATATTTTCTTTTCAAAACATATAGTATTCTAATTTTCTTCTAAGACTATTAATGTCGATATATTATGGTGGATTTTAAATTTTTCCTTTTGATCTTGAATTTTTTGCTCTCTTTATTGAATTTTTTATTTCTAGAAAATAACCATTGTGTTTTTTAATATAATGAGTAGATATATTCAAGAATTCTTATTTTTCAATTGTATTGGAATTTTGTCGAATTTATTTATTTTTAATTTATTTTAAGAAATTAAACATCACCAATCTAATCATATAGTACTTGAGACGATCAACCAGTATTTTTTACTCGATTCCAGATCAAGATCGATGGTTATGACATTTCATCATATTGAAGGTTAGTATGTATTATAATTTATTTAATATATTTAATTAGATTAATGATTTTATATTAGAATTGAAAATTCAAATCTAAAATTTAATATTTAGTTGAAGAAAATAATAATTTAATTATTTACTATTATATTGGAAGATATACAAGAATATTTTAAAGAATCTAATAAATCAACTTGAAAATTTTGAGTACTAGTAACATATGTTGCACCTATTCTTTAAATATTTGAAAATTTTGAATCTGGTGGATTTGTTTTGAAGGACATATGATATGTAAATTTAGAAAGATTATGGGTTAATTATAATAGTATATAAAATTTCAATTATATTCAATATACATGATAAGAAGACATAAAGCATGAAATCTTAAAAGAACACTAATTGTTGGATTGCATTAGCAAAGTATATATAAAAAAAGAACCTTTAAATTGTGAAGATGATGATAATATCTGTAATCGTGGTCAATTTGTTATTGTCATGATATTAGTAAAGAAATTGGTATTGGAAAAATTGCTTTGAGTTAAAATATTTCCTTTAATATTGTATATTAAGTTAAATCAGTATTTTCTTTCCTTTATCTCAGCTATTGCATGGGCGTCTTTTGCTCGGAGGTTCCTACAAAATGGATTTGTTTTGACAAGATTCCTTTTTCTCCTCCATATGATTTTTTTCTCCGGGTCGCTTTAGTTATGATCTTTTTGCAATGCCAAAGTAGAACTCTTTTTGTTTGTGGGTGCTGAAATGGACAGAAAAGTAGTTATATGAGTTCTAGGGACGGACAATGGGAAAATTTTCTTGCCATTTATTGGGAGGATTCTATTAATTATCTGCTTGCCTGGTTTAAAAGAACATATTTATTGGTGTTTTGTGGAATAACAGAAAGCATAGTTTACAATATATATAGATCCAATATAGATATACCAATGTGAATTTTATATGTAATTTTATACTATGTGATATTAGAAGTCATGTTATTACTGGGTGAATCTGGAATATGCTGTAACTTTTTTGTTGTAATATTTATTTATCTACGTATAACTTCCTGTAAAACTTGTTGTAAGTATATTTTGTAAATAAATATATAACTTTTGAGATTACTAATTTTACAATAAGTGTTCGTCAATTTTACCAACAATTCAAAATAAGATTTTATTATCAAGAACTATCTTCGGAATTGGTTTTTATGTTCAGCTTATTGCTTCACTTTTGAATGTAAACTCATCTCCCATTGTTTAAAGTTGGAATCCATGAATTGTTAAAACTACTAACTGTTAGTAACAAAAAATTCTGATAGTTGGCCCTGTTTCAATGGTATGGAGATGGTTAAAGAAAAAAAATAGAACCTTGGTAGAAGAATTAAGTGGGCGTGTCGTAGTAGAAAATCGTGAAATAGAAATTAATCGGTAGATTACATCTCAAAAGGACTCAAACCATATGACGTGTCTGATAAAAATTAGGGCTTTGAGGGTGGACTATGTACCAGTGAACAAGCTATTATAATATTTATTTACCTTACAAACTTGTATTATTTCATTCACGGTAGATATTAAACATTTATTATTTACCAAATATGCGAAATCTGGCGGAGGCATATAAGACTAATAGGGCCATGCAAAAAAGGCAGAACATGGCCGGATCGAAGAATCACTCATAGTAGCGAGTTGATTTGCTCGAGGTATATTTTTATTTGTTGAATTTAATTACAAAATAGATCTAATATGTTTATTAAAAATTCAAACATGAGGGTTACGAGCAACTTCTTTAGGAATAGGATCTGGTAGAGGGAGAGGAGAGAAGGATCCCCTTTTCCATGATGGCGAATTGTTTTAAGTTGGTTGGTTATGACGAGAAGATGGGGAATGGAGGACCGAGCGATATATCAAGAACCATGTAAGTTTATTATACATTATTGGTTACATTTTAAATATATATTAATAATACTTATGATTGAGAAAAATATTAACAATGTTAATATTCCATAGTACAGAAGGCGGTGAAGGGCCAAATGCGAACCCTGAACACCCAGAGTTCACATTCTAAGTCTATTGCTATCAGTAGTCCAGACCCGGAAGTGAGCCTGAAAGTATGATAGAACATGTGGTCGATGTTACACCTAAGTCACGGGTAGCGGTTCCGAAGTTGAGTAGCGGGAGTGGACCTCCTCTAAAGGGAAAGAGGAAGAGATATGCCGAAACTCAAATTCCTGAAGATGTACTCCGTAATTTGAAGAAGGTGGTGAAGGTTAAATGATTACCTATAACCTAAGGGTCGAGACCCCTGATTCCATGGTCCGATCAATTGATGATCTTCGATGCTTCTAGTTCTACTCCTCCTATACTTAGCCTAGAGGACCTGAGTAGGATGATCACATGGTTTAATGAGGAGCGCACAGTCAACGTTCTACCCCCGCTAGGTCTCAAATTCTAGTGCCAGTTATGGTCATACTGGTCTCTCTACCATCGTCCCCCCCTACCGGGCCCTCTTCTGACATTATCCTACCAACCTCTCTTCTGACGTCCCTCCTACCGGTCTTGCTTCCATTGTTCCTCCTACCAGTCCCGTTTCGGTCGTTCCTCCTACCGGTGCTGCTGATGATGTCACTCCTCCCTTATTACTCGAAGAAGGCTCTATGACGAGAATATTGAAGATATCAATGCTCCTTGATTATTATCTACTCCCCTATATTTTTTATGACTTTGCGAATTTTATCTTTTATTCTATTGTGTAATATTCTTATTTGAGACTATACTCTTTTTAAATTTATCTGTATTTTAACTGTTTTTAATCCATACTTTTGAGATAATGTAACATATAAATTGATATTTTAATTTTGAAATATTTATTCTATATAATTTTTTTTAAAATTAAATATAAAAAATTTATGCTAATAATTATGGCTTTTTTAAAAAAAAAACGGTTGGTATTGACATAGTCAGCAATGAATTTCCTCAGATTTGAAAATGATCAATCGAGACGAAAGTTGTCCTCTGTACGAAAAATCCTAAATACCCACAATACAACGATATTAATAAATACGATATTCTTCGTTTCAAATGATACATGGTTATTCTCGTGGACTGACCATGTTTCTTCTCAAATGATATCCTTCCCCATAAAATCTTGTCATCGTATTAATTGTGACAAAATGTCGTCTCAAATGATAAAAACATATCTTTCGATATTAAATTCATGTTCAATAAAGACAATAAACGTCCTCTCTAATGACCAATACATGGGGGTTCACATCAGTATTTTATCACACCTTGAGAGACGACAAGTTTTTGTGAGGATTCGTTGTCCTAATCTTTGTTTTAGTGTTTTCACATACAACTTAAATTTTTACTTTAGGGAATTAGCATAAAATATGGTGTTTTAGTATATATGCATGAAAATATTAAGTAAATGATAGAATAGATTAATAAAAAAATTAGTAGAAGCAAAGTTTTATCTTAAGGAGTCTAGTAAAAACCAACATAAACTATAATTTGTCAAAGAAACGAGATTTTACAAAAAAGAACCTCCTCTTTAAAACAAGATTGTGCTGTGTTTTACGTAAAATGGTGTTCTTACTCAGCGTGAATGAGATATATGGCCTTGGAGATTGATTATTTTGATCTATAAGGAATGGTATCAGTTCTTTACAAGGACCTCAAGGATGACCAAATACTAAATATACACTTATATAATACAGAAACACTAAAAGACAAAAAAATGTGTTGCCACTGTTCATCTCCAGCCTCCGACCACCGACCACCACCATCGACCTTCGATTACAACCCACAACCGGAAAAAGTATAGAGTATCGTAAAAAAGTATAGAGTATCGAAAAAGGTATAGATTATTGGAAAAATGTATAGAGTATCAGAAATAATATAGAGTATCGTAAAAATTGATGAGTACTCGATTACAAAACGTAGGGTATTGTTCAAAAAATCTGAAGTACTCCATAAAAAATACGGAATAATCCAAACTAAAGACTTAAATTTTAAATAAATTCAGTTTTATTAGATTTTTAACAATTACAACATGGAATAATAAAAAAAGAAAAGGTAAAACTAAAAAAAAATATTACTAACTATACACGAACGAAAAAAAAGAAAGAAAAATAAAAAAAATAAAAAGACTTGCTGATTACTTATTATTACACCTATATAAGAAAAGAAAAAGAAAAAAAACAATACAACTAATTCTCTTTACCTACTACTTACACGCTTTTCCAAGATCTTAAGAACACCAAAAAAACTTAGTTTACAAACAAAACTCTGACCATTACTTGAACTCCGAGAGCACACCAAGTGGGATAGCTGCTTCGTCTGGAGCTGCTTTGTCGGGATGTCGTTGCTACATCAACTAGAACAACCTCGCTTGGATGTCATTCAAGCAGTCGAGATAGGAGATCGGCATAGTTTCGCAACCTGATTTCTCAACCTCACCGGGAGCCTATAACGATTGTTTTCTTAGCATAGATTTGTGACCAGATTTCTCGATCTGTGCAGTCAAGCTCGGTCAAGACTTCTATTAAATTTTAGGTTTTTAAAAGTATTAAAAAAAATGAAGTTGAGGATGGGCTCAAGCCCACCAAATCATAGTGGACATCCGCCACTAGATATTGAGGTGATATAATGTATCGTTTTAGGGGTTTAGAAAATAAATAAATAGTATGTACAGGGAGTAAAAAATGGAAAAATAGTAGCCTCGCCTCACTAGATCATAACCGTGGACCAGCTAGTGGATGAGCTACTGATGTCTCCCTAAATGTTCTAATTTTATGCCCTTGGGAGACATCAGTTTTGGTGTTTATTTGATTAATTTGATAGACTTTTGGGCTAAATATGCAATAATCCGAATTTCCTCTTTTATTTCTAGTATTTTTGATTTATTAAACTTTTGCGCGTAATCTTGTGTATTTTAGTGAAAAGTTTGTAGGTTTTGAATATTAGCTAGGAGAGGAACACGACAATAAAGTCAAAGATCATGATATGGAGTCAAAGCTTGAAGATAAATCCCGAAAAGAATTATATTTTGAAGCAGTAAATCTGGAAAACAGGCCAAAGATTGCTGATTTCGAGGCACTTACGAGTTGATTTAGCCGCTGACCTTTGAAGAGATTATGTTCCTTATCGAGTTACGGAAATTTAGCAAGTGATTTGAGGTCAATCGGAGTTATAACGAATCGGCTAGAGCTGTTTTAGTGGAGGTGGTGCAGCAGTTACGGGATTTTGGGCTTAATTATGGACTTGGGCTTTTCTAAAATGGCTTTTTATTTAAAATAAAACGCTAGTCCTAATTTACTAGTATAAATAGGCCTTTAGACCTTATTATTTCTCACCTCTCAATTTATTCTTAAAATTAAAACACCCTTAGAAGAGAGCGTCCAGAGAAGAAGCAGAAACAAGGACAAGAAGAAGCAAGAGCTGGAGACGGTCTATATCTTCGATTCTCAGCCAATTCAACTCCATATTTAGGTTCTCTGTATTTTTATTTCTGTAAAACAATATGAATTATATTTCTTGTAATTCAGTTTCTGTCTTTTTAATTATTATGAGCTAAACCTAATTAGTGCTTGAGAACGCATAATGGGTTAATCCCAATTTGATTTCATTCTATACATTTGGATTTGGGATATTTATTATTTAAATCAAATTGGGTAAATTGTATTTTTCTTTAATTTGAATTTTAATTACTATTATTGACGTAATTAACCAATGATAGGACTTAGTATCTAGGCTATTCCAATTAGTGGCGATTTGATCACCTTGACGGGGGGTTTAGGTACAGAAATAATTAATGAATGTAGGCTAGAAATTATTTGACACTGACGAGCTTAATTAAACCTATGGCCTATTGGGTAATTTAGATTTAATCACTTGAGAGTGGACTATAATCACCCTGACGGGGTTTGTAGCACTTGAAAGTTGCTCTTTAGTCCACCCTGACGGGGGTAAGGAGAATATAGAATCCCGACCAATGTAAATTTACCAATTTGTCCCTTAAACAATGTATGAAATGAATGATAGTTAGGAAAACCCTTGCGTCTCTCAAGTACTACATGCTCATATTTGCGTTTACTTGCGTCTTAGCTTTTAGTTGCATTTTCCATTTAGTCTTTCATTACTTAGAATAATAAAAACAAACAAACAATCATTATATCTTTTACTTGCTTTCATAAGTGCAACCAATCATTACTTGATAAGCATTGTAGTCAACCATCCCGTCCTTGGAACGAATCTGTTTTATCAACTATATTACTTGGGACAACCGTACACTTGCGGTTGTGGTTCGATTATTTATTGCATTATTTTTAGAACACACAAAGGACCACCAAGTTTTTGGCGCCGCTGCCGGGGACGGTAGCGTGTGACCACGGTGTTTATCCTTTAGTGATAGTTGCATTTATTTTTATTTTTCAGTTTTACGCTTGTGTTTGCTTGTTTTGTTTTTTACAGGTACTTTATTCAGGTAATGATCAAGAAATTTAATTAAAGATGTATAGAGAACATTACCCAAATCCTGGTCCATTTGACTATTGGGAAGACTCTTCGGGACAACAACAATGGGGTATAAATTCTTACCAACAACCTTATCAATACCCGCAAGAGCAAGGATGGAACAATCAATGGATCGAGAACAATCAATAGCAGCTATCATATCACTATCAACACGAGCATGAATGGAACAACCAGTGGGTTGAAAACATTCAACAACCTCCACCTTCACCACAAATTTCCCAGTTATATAGATCAGTTACAGAATTCATGGGCTTATATGAACAATCGCAGAAGTTAATAGATGAAAGAGATTCCCGTTTGCAAAGACTGCAAAAGGAGCTAGACGAAATGGAATCCATAATTAATTCTCAGCATTTTGCCAATAGTATCAAGTCTTATGAAGATGGAAGATATCAACCGGAAGAAATAGTTGAGGAGGAGGTGTTGAAGGAAGGTATTAGTTCTAGTGATATGAACACTGTGCCGATTATAAATGAAGACCACCATGTGGTTGAGAATCTTGTTAGCATAGTGGAAGAAGGAGTAGCAACGCAAATCCTAGAAGTTAACACAGAGATTGCTATTCCTAAGGTGTATACACATGATCAAGATATAGAACGCAAACAAGAAGAGGTGGAGATCGAGGTTATAGAAAATCCAAAGAAAGAATATTATGAGGTAATAGTGGAAGATTGGGTTGAAAGTGAAGACGAATGTGAAATGGTTGGAGAATCAACTGAAGAATTAAAGGTTAAAGATAAAATAGAAATTGAATATCCGCCACAAAAAGTTCACCAATCACCATCTCTACCACGAATCATTATTAGAGATGAAAAATCAGAATCACCTCCACTACCACAAATGATCAATATGTGTTATACAAGCAAGGTGCCACACCGCGAGAGCAAAAAGGTAAGGAGGAGCACCTACCCACAACATTTTAAAGATGAATTTGAGATTGAACCAAGGAGTAAAAATAATCTTATACCATTGAGAACGGTTATCTACTCTAATGTGGTGGAAAATGAGTTTCGTCGTGAAAGTAAGAAGGCGAAACGAAGTACTTACCCACCTCCTTTCAGAGATCGACTAAATAATATTATAAGGGGGAAGGTTCTTAAGCTTTTACATCAAGGAAGAGGCGAGTTTAAGCGGAGGAACACCGCAAGGGCCTCAATACCATCTTCATGGAAGGTAACGCGTCGAACTTAAAGACGTAATAAACAAAAGTGCTTCTTGGGAGACAACCCATGTTTTAAATTGCTTTCATGTCTTTTAAATTATTAGTTTAAATTAGAGTAATGGTTTTTATTTAGTGTTTATTTTTAAGAAATGAGAAAGGTTGGTGTTTTTGATGATTATAGGAGTAAAGGTCATGAGTATGGGGTAGTTAGGTTATCAACAACTTCGGAAGATCATAACTTGATGCTCGGAGGTCGGAATTAACTTTTTCTTGAGCCTAAACCGCATAACTTTTCGATCTCTATCCAATGGTGAAGTCGAAAAGTTCAGATAAACAGCTAAAAGTTTCTGACCACTGCGTCACAGCATGACTGCGTCTTCATTCGCGCCAGCTAGCCGGCCGATGACGATGATGTTTCTGGTTACTGCGTCAGCAACGACGCAAGAGGCTTGCGTCAGAGGTAAAAAAAAAAAGTCAGAGAAAAGTTCGGCAAGCGATATCTTTGCGCTCGGGTGTCCGAATCAGGTGATCTTTGAGCCTAAACTGCATAACTTTTCGAGACCTAGCTGTTGGGGAGGTTGTCGTTCGCGACCGGCATGCCGGTCGTGGTCTCGGCGAAAATAGACCTAAAGCTTAAAAACCTTATTCTTCCCTCTCCTTTGGCCTCCAACACATGAAATAACATTGATGACGAACCAAAGCTCCGAAAACACTTAAATTCCACCATCAAAACACCAAAATATCACCAATCCATCGCTCTAAACATCATCCAAACACATAATCAATCACAAATCTCTCCAAAAACACCAAGAAATTCAAGTTTTAATCCAAAAATTTCTTCACCAAAACTTAAATTATATCCTTTAAACCTTTCCAACACCATAGATATTAAATACCCATCTCAAATAAATCACCAATTCCACTACTGTGCCAGTTTCAACAATATCAAGCAACACAAATTTCATCAATAGCTTTGGTACTTTGAAGGTTGGAGATTGCAAGTGCAAGGTATCAAATCATCATAAATTCCATGGCCAATCCGGTAAAATAGCTAGAACTCTTCTTTTCTTTCTATTACCAGTTGGGAATTAAGATTTTAGTTATTTAGCGGAGGAATTGTGAATTGTTTGAGCCTATTAATATTATATATTTTGCAAGTAATCTTTAAGTAGGTGAAAATTGAGTTTGGGGTCATCAAATATGACCATGAAGGTTGGAAAAGGTACGAAGAACATGATGAAGATAGAAAGTTGGATGTTGAGGAAAGATTTTCGTAGAAGAGATGATGATTTAGAGTGTTAGGAAATGATGAAGACTTGGAAAATATGACAAAAGAGTTCGAGGTAATGAAGAACACTTTAATCAAGATGAACGCAACAAATACATGATCTTTTAAGCTTGATAAAGAAGTATTCAAAATTTCAACATGAGACTACAAGTAATCGGCCTAGTGCCGATCCAGATATGTTTTCCAATCCTTTTCTCATTTAGTGTAGATTATTTATTGCTTTGAGTCTTTTCGAGTCGTGGGGACACGACTCATTTTTGAGTTGGGGTGGGGTTCGTTGCCTCATCCCAGTTTTTATGTGTTTATTTATTTTTAATTGCTTTCAATAAATTAATTAGGAGTTGCGTTTGACTGTAGAAGATTTTAAATGTCCCTTTTAAGCATACTTTTGATGAATCTATGATAGTAGATAGTGGACTTTAGGGAATAACATAAAACGCACTTACAATTGCATGCGAACATAGATAATGAATAGGAAAAATTAATGAACAATGCAAAAGAAGTAAACTTGTACTTAAGGAAAATGTTTGGTTTGTAGAACGTGAGATCTAAATTAGTAGAGAACCCACTTAGATATGAACTAGAGACGAACCATGTAGTTAGGAAAATGATAGGGGCAGTTCTTTGTTAGCCATTTGAAACCTTTTAGCTTGCTATCCCTTATATTAATTTTATCCGTCTTAGCCCAATTTCAAGCCTTAAGCCTTTTCTTTTGTAGCCACGATATAAGCCAATTATCCTTTAGATTATTAGGCATGACCAAATGACCCGCACTTGAATCACGATCCTGAGACCTGTCTCGAGCTTGAGTTTGGGGTGGAGGGTCCACATTTGGGAAATTTCATTGGGAAGGGATTATATGTGTTTGTATTGAGGCACAAAAATGTGATGATATTATTATTTGTAACCCTTTGCCGGGATTTGAAAAGAAAAAAAAAATATATATTATAAGAGACATGACCTTTCACAACAAAACGAGGGTCATGGGTATCTTGTACAAAAAAAGAAGAAAAGAAATGAAAAAAGAAAATAAAAAGAAAGAAAGAATAAAATAAACCGGCAAAGTGGAATATTTTGAAAAATCATCTTAGATTAATTGGGTTGACATTGGGGACGCAACATTAGCGCGTCAAATGGGTTGAGTGAGAACATTATATGAGTGTAAACTCAAGCTCGTGGACAGTTGTTGATGGTAAGTGAGGAGAGAGCCAAAAGCTCACTTCAAATTTACCAAATATACATACCACACCGTCCCTAAGCCTACGCTAAAACAGTAAAGTCCTCGTGATTCCTAGGTACATGGTAATTTAATAGGTTGTATACTAAGTGGAGCGTTCAAAGCGAGTAAGGATCGAGGAACAAACTATAGTCATCATAATGAGATAAGTACAAGTGTAACCTTCTAGCATTGCAAAGTTAATTTTATGATTGAAATTATTTGTGTTTGATGTTGCATGATTAGTGTATGTGTATGTTAGTTCTTAATTTTTTCTATATGAGATTTATTTTAAGAATTGCTTTTGGGTTTATTTGCTAGCTTCTATTTTCTCTTGCATCTACTTCATTCCCCTTGTTTTTAGTTTTGCTTTGTCGGGACGACAAAGGTTTGAGTTGGGGGTCTTGATGTCTCCCTAAATGTTCTAATTTTATGCCCTTGGGAGACATCATTTTTGGTGTTTATTTGATTAATTTGATAGACTTTTGGGCTAAATATGCAATAATCCGAATTTCCTCTTTTATTTCTAGTATTTTTGATTTATTAAACTTTTGCGCGTAATCTTGTGTATTTTAGTGAAAAGTTTGTAGGTTTTGAATATTAGCTAGGAGAGGAACACGAGAATAAAGTCAAAGATCGTGATATGGAGTCAAAGCTTGAAGATAAATCCCGAAAAGAATTATATTTTGAAGCTGCAAATCTGGAAAACAGGCCAAATATTGCTGATTTCGAGGCACTTACGAGTTGATTTAGCCGCTGACCTTTGAAGAGATTATGTTCCTTATCGAGTTACGGAAATTTAGCAAGTGATTTGAGGTCAATCGGAGTTATAACGAATCGGCTAGAGCTGTTTTAGTGGAGGTGGTGCAGCAGTTACGGGATTTTGGGCTTAATTATGGACTTGGGCTTTTCTAAAATGGCTTTTTATTTAAAATAAAACCCTAGTCCGAATTTACTAGTATAAATAGGCCTTTAGACTTTATTATTTCTCACCTCTCAATTTATTCTTCAAATTAAAACACCCTTAGAAGAGAGCGTCCAGAGAAGAAGCAGAAACAAGGACAAGAAGAAGCAAGAGCTGGAGACGGTCTATATCTTCGATTCTCAGCCAATTCAACTCCATAATTAGGTTCTCTGTATTTTTATTTCTGTAAAACAATATGAATTATATTTCTTGTAATTCAGTTTCTGTCTTTTTAATTATTATGAGCTAAACCTAATTAGTGCTTGAGAACGCATAATGGGTTAATCCCAATTTGATTTCATTCTATACATTTGGATTTGGGATATTTATTATTTAAATCAAATTGGGTAAATTGTATTTTTCTTTAATTTGCATTTTAATTACTATTATTGACGTAATTAACCAATGATAGGACTTAGTATCTAGGCTATTCCAATTAGTGGCGATTGGATCACCTTGACGGGGGGTTTAGGTACAGAAATAATTAATGAATGTAGGTTAGAAATTATTTGACTCTGACGAGCTTAATTAAACCTATGGCCTATTGGGTAATTTAGATTTAATCACTTGAGAGTGGACTATAATCACCCTGACGGGGTTTGTAGCACTTGAAAGTTGCTCTTTAGTCCACCCTGACGGGGGTAAGGAGAATATAGAATCCCGACCAATACAAATTTACCAATTTGTCCCTTAAACAATGTATGAAATGAATGATTGTTAGGAAAACCCTTGCGTCTCTCAAGTACTACCTGGTCATATTTGCGTTTACTTGCGTCTTAGCTTTTAGTTGCATTTTCCATTTAGTCTTTCATTACTTAGAATAATAAAAACAAACAAACAATCATTATATCTTTTACTTGCTTTCATAAGTGCAACCAATCATTACTTGATAAGCATTGTAGTCAACCATCCCGTCCTTGGAACGAATATGTTTTATCAACTATATTACTTGGGACAACCGTTCACTTGCGGTTGTGGTTCGATTATTTATTGCATTATTTTTAGAACACACAAAGGACCACCAGCTACGAGTAGAATGAGCATTTGATGCTGGAATCTCAGGGTGTTGATTCACCGAATGAAAATGCAGCACTTGGGTTCCGAGATTGGTCAAATGACGATGTTGAGATGTCCACGTAATCAAATTAGCGCCAATCCGGGTGTCCCCCTCACTGTCCTTTTTCTATTTTTTTTACTAGATGTGTGTACAAGATAATACAGATAATAATTGGCGGCGCTCAAAGCAACCCCTAAACATCCTCGTACGGAATTGTCATGGTGTAGCTAGTGAGAGATTTCGTCCGGTTATTAGAGACATGATGACGATTAATAAGGTATGGCTTATTGTGATAGTGGAACCTAGGATAAGCGGAGTCAATGCGGATATATTCATCAACTCGCTACAAAAGGATAATGTTATTCGTGACGATTACGAATGTTATAAAGGTGGCATATGGCTTATTTGGGACAACTCGGACATTTCAATTTGGGTTTTGTCAGCTGGTAGACAAGTTATTAATGTCGAAGTGAGTCAGAAAGGTTGCGAATCGTGGATTTTTTTGGCGATATACACGCGTACTCATCACAAGGAAAGAATGGAATTATGGAATGCATCACACCAATCATTTCATAATTCAACAATTCCGTGGCTAGTAGCAGGTGACTTTAATCAAATTAGGAAAGAGGAGGATAAAAAAGGAGGGGTGGAATGTGTATCGAGAAGAATGGAGAGAGAACTGCGGGTTGATTGACTTAGGGTTTGAAGGGTCGCGTTTTACATGGTGTGACACTTGGAACACTGGGCAGATTATGGAAAGATTAGACATATCATATGGTAATTGGGAATGGATAAACTTATTTCCGAGAGCGCGTGTGCTACATTTGCCTCAGGTCCACTCGGATCATATGCCGATTTTAATACAGATATGTCCGATACAAATCAAACAACCCATCCCTTGAAAATTTTGTTTTGAGACAACTTGGTGTTTTCAGGAAGGTTTTCAGGAATTCATTCGAGAAAAGTGGGTGGGTAGTAAAGTCGGTATTGGTGAAGGAGTGGAAGATATTCAGACTCATATTAATAAATGGAAGTGCAAAAGTTTTGGTAATATTCATAAGAGGAAACGTTTACCGGTTGCTAGACTTAGAGGAATTCATAAATCCCTCCAAATATCGTATAATTCCTCCCTTCGGCAAATGGGAAATAGGTTGATGAATGAATACAAGAGTGTGTTGAAACAAGAAGTCATGTATTTTCAGAAGTCAAGGGATATTTGGGTTAGAAATGGAGAACGGAACACTAGGTATTATCATCTCTTAAGGATTATAAGAAGAAAGAAATCGAAATGTGTTAGATTGTTGAATGAGAATAACAAAAGGGTTTAAGATAAAGAAAGATTGAAAGTTTTGGTGAGGGATTATTTTGAGTTGTTATATAAAGGACCCAAAGATTCTATTGGTATTTATGATCTTCCTAAAGATGAATCAGTTGGTGAAGATATTACCGAAAACTTAACACTCCTTTCTCCAAGGAGGGAATTCGAGATGCAATCTTTCAATCGAATCCGATGAAGGCCCAAGGACCCGATGAAATGTCTGTTGCATTTTATCAAAAGTGTTGGGAAACAGTCGCGCCTTCTGTGGAATATATGTTTCGTCTAGTAGTTGAAACAGGTCGTCTTCCTTCGAATTTGAATAGTACGCTCATCCATCTTATTCTGAATGTCATAGATCCTGATTGGGTAAGCCTCTTACGACCAATTAATCTCATAAATTCCCCTTGTAAATTTATTATGAAGGTTATGGTTAATAGACTTCGACCTTTACTTGTTGATAAGATTGGTCCATGCCAAAGTATTTTTTTCTACTATAGATAATATTGTTCTTGTTCGGAAAGTGGATCATAGAATGCGTCATCTCAAAGGAAAAAAATGGTATTATGGCGGTGAAGATTGATCTCGCAAAGGCTTATGACAAAATCCGATGGGAGTTCATAGAGGATACAATAGTGAAATTTGGTTTTCCGGCTAGTTGGGTTTCGATTATAATGACAAGCATGGCTGAAAATGAGATGAAAATATTGTGGAATGGGGAACCACTACCACCCTTTAAGCCCCATCAGGGCATAAGGAAAGGTGACCCACTCTCCCCGTATATTTTTATCTTATGCATGGAGCGCTTGTCAATTTTGATACAAGAATTATGTGATAATGGTAGTTGGAAACCAATTAGTATGGGAAGAGGACGTCCAAAATTATCTCACCTCTTTTTTGTTGATCACCTTATCTTGTTTTGTGAGGCTTCTTTATCGCATGTCAATTTAATACAGGAGACGTTAAATCTATTCTATAAAGAGGCAGGTCAGACCATAAGCGCGGAAAAATCACTCATTTACTTCTCCAAAAATACACCTATGGAGTTGCAAGGAGAATTGGCTGGCATAAGTGGTTTCTGTCTAAGCGATTCATTCTGGAAGTACTTGGGTATGCCTATACATCTGAGGCGTTTACCTAAAGGCTTTTACAAACGTATCATGGAGAAAATGAGGAGAAAACTAACGGTATGGAAGGCAAAGAACCTATATTTTGTTGGATGTATCACACTCGCTCAATCTATATTGTGTGCAATACAGACTTATCAAATGCAAGTTATGAAGCTACCGATATATGTATGTGATGAAATTGACCGTATAGTACATAGTTTTATATGGGGGTCTTCAGACGAGAAGAGAAAAATACACTGGGTTGCGTGGGACCAGGTATGTAAATCAAAATCGAATGGATTCTCCTAGTTTTTCTGAAGTTTTAGCCTTGCACTATGAGTTGAGATGGGTAGTAAATCGAAGCATCACAAGAATTATGTGTCGAAACCGACTCTAGAGAACTTCACGCGCTAGTGAAGGGCGGTGGTAGTTCTAAGAGTTGAAAATGTCATATTGGGCGTAATTGTAGAGCTATACTGAGTAATCATCCGGGCTTCGAGATAGAATGTATCTACCAGAAAGCAAACATGTGTGCAGATCTTTTGGCCAAAAAAGGCGCAATGTTGAGGGGAGAATCGCAAGTACTGGTGGATCCTCCAAATTATCTTTGGGAAAGTATTACTAGTGATAGAAGTGGTTGTATGTTTCCTAGACTAATTTTAGACCCTCTGTGAAGGATTAGTTGATTTGTATTAGTCAACTTAAGCTTTTAAAGCCTCAAATGTATGCAAAATAAAAAGAGAAAAATGTAAATGAATTTTTGGATTTTAATAGAAGATTTTATTTGAAGTGGAATTAGGAATTATTAAGAGTATATTCAGGACCCGTAAGTAAAAATCTCTAAAACTATAGATAAATAACGGTGTCGTTTAAAACTAAAAAGACGAATTCACTAGAACTATTTTATAAAAATCAGTATCATTTTTTGTTTACAATCTTGTCGTCATAAAACCCTAAACGTATTTGGATGATTTTCGTCCTCCATGCTTTTACTCTTATAAAGTCATCGATCCACTCCTCATAAGCCATACTACAACCTCCTGTTATCTATCTCCTTCCCCTAATTTCTTTCAATCCTCTTCCATCTTATCTATTATTTGACATCGCTCATTTGCGGCCTGCTGTCCAAAATCACCTAACTCCTATTGTGATTTTATATACATGTTCTATCTCGGATTGATGGTCATGACATTTCAATTAAAACATAAACAGGTTCAATTTATATATATATTTTTAATATTGCATTGCTTCTTATATGGTTTTTGTTATTAGTCATTAGTTATTTACACTGATAATTAAATTATGTTTATAGTTTGTTAACTAAATTTGCATTTTATTTTATGTTGATGGACAATGAGTATTTTTGTTTTTCTAAAACTGATCAATTTTATAGTTCTTGTTCTGAAATGTATGTCTGTTTGCAATTTGGTATCTTTCCTCTTGTGCATTTCTGATGTCTTGCTTTAACATAGCTTAAATTAAATAGACAGGTCATCAATATTAATAAGAAAAATCTTGAACTATGTAAATTTATATTAAGAAATTTTTGAAGTAAATGAAGTAAGTTTTTCCGATACTAATATTGAGATTAAATATGTCTAGACTTAATACCTATACATCTCTTAAAAGTTGCTTTAAGATCTTGACATTAGGAAGATTTTTGGATAACTTTAATTGATTGATTACCTACTTGTTCAAAGTTCAAAAAATTGTTAAATTTAAGATAATAATATATCTGAGTCTTTTTGTTAAGCTAAGATATATCAATGTGTTAAATACTTCTGAATTGTCATTGTCAGTGAAGTGAAGACTGGACATTTCTCCTGATTTTCTAGAAGTTCTGTTGATGTCTTCAAATCAGCATCTGATCGTTTTGTTAAAGAATCTTTTTTCGCTGAATACTGTAAAGGAAATTGCTCTTCTAGAAATTGGTCTAGAATTTGCCACTTGTTTTTCTCTTCTTTCATGAGCTAATGGATACAACTTAAAAAGCAAAGAGAAGAGCAATGTACAAAATCTAGGAAAATGATTAAAAGAGTCACGACAAAGAGGACCATGTGACTCTTGCCAAATGTCCATAGTGTGATACATGCACCAAAAGCACGCCATATGCCCACATGCTGCACAGGAAACAAAAGAGCTGAAGATTTAAAGACAGAAATGGATTGAAATGCTTAAGTCAACAAAACTATTGTCTGTACTGTTTTTATTTTTCCTACATATGTGCATACATATATCCTTGTAGTCGTGGTAAGTAGAATTTCTTAGATACAAAATAAAACTTGTAATATTCATATTCTGGAACGTGTGGCATTTGGAAATTATATTAAAATCTCAAGCTTATAGTTTCTGGTTCTCCCAAGTTCTCAGTACTTCGAAGTTTAATTACTTTTACAATTAATGGAATTGTGTAAACTCTATAACGTGTAAAAATAAAATAGAATCTAATTAAATTTGGTTATATATTATGACTCTAACATGAAATAAAGAAACTAAAGCGTTGTTGCTAAAAATGGAGTGTCAATAGATCAAAACTTTTGACAAAATAAATAAAGAGTAAAAAAACTGATGTATATATGTAATTTTCTTACCTAACACGACTGGTTTGTAGAAAAGATCTCTACAAAAAAAAATAAGACAATTACTCAAAAGGGAAGTATATTTACCAAAAAAATAAAAAAAGAAGAAGATTCAAATATATTTATATAAAGAAGCATCTCTAACCCCTAATAAACCATTTAGATACAACAAGTAATTGCAAACCAAGCAAATTATTCTTTTAGCTTCTATGCTTGATTTAAAAATGTTGTTAGCATTCTTATTTTATTTTTTGTTTCGATCCTATACTTTTTTTACCTTTTTAATGTCACTCACTTCTTCAAAACAAATAATTAGATAAGCATTTTTGAAAATTTGTATTAATTTTTTGATAACTAGGTATATGCAATTATAATTATAGACATGTTTCATAAAAACATCCAAATAGATAAAAACCGAAAATGCATAATATGTGTAGTTAGGGTGAAAAAAGCCTATGATGGAATTATAGAGAACCTTTGAGAATTAACCAGCTAGGTAACCCTTTAATTGGATTCTTGATTAGACATGCCTAGATGATATTAAATATATTTTTATTAAAAGATCTATATTGTTATATTTATAGTAAATATTTAATAAGGTGATATATAAGAAAACTATTTAAAAACTAATTTCAAAATATACATGTATTGTTAAATTTATGAATTATTAGAGTAAATGGTAAATATTTGTTTTGTTAAAAATGATAAATATATAATAAATTAATAGATAGGCTAAAATTAGATTTAACCTCAAGTGTAATGATCTGGCTAAAATTTGTTCAAGCAAATAATTTTTCCTGTTATAAGAATTTTAATTAAATTATCAATTATATAACAAATAATAAAACAAAATAATTATTTATATTATCACCATAGTATTACAGACGGATCAATAATTTTCTTTTTAAATTTTCGAGGTGACCACCATTTCACACCGTTGACGGACGGTGATGAATGAGTTGACTCATAGCCATCTCGATTTAAAAAAAAATGAAAAAAAAAACTTTACGGAGGTGAACAAGGATCGCAGACGGATTTGACCGCAATTTTTTTAAAAGAAATAGTGTTTATTACTACATATTATAATAAAATTAATAAAAAAAAGGTATTTTAGAAGGGAAGGTTAGTATTGGATTAAATTAAAAAAAAATATTACAAATAACATTTATAGTTAAAATTAAATTAATGATTTGCCTAATTTTAGAAAGATTATGCCACTTAAGGGATAGATGTATAATTATCACTTAACAAATATAATTTAAGTTTATTTTTCGTTTTCAAAAAATATTGTTGATGAGATATAAAAATACAAAATAACTTACTGATTTGATGGCGTTTGTAATTTTTTTTAAATGTTGTGTAAAACAACGGTTACCAAAGAAAAAACCCAGATTAGACGGATAACAAAACTAGTTAGGCGGCACATCAATCTATCCATTCCCAACAAATTTCTAACCTAATTTCTAGGCCGTTTGCCTCTAGGTCGCTTAGGCAGCTAATCAGTAGATTTTGGACCATGAAAGCCTTGAGAGGAGGGGGTTCTACGCAAGTCTTGAAAGAAGAAAAGGAGCGAACTTGGCAAGAGAAGATGGAGGCGCGTTTAAACAAATTCGAAGAAGCTCAAACTTCCTTAGCTGATGATGTGGCACAAATCAAAGCCAATCAAGTGCACATCATGACACTCCTTGAGCAATTAAAGAAAGATCAAGCAAATCCTATCTTGGATGTCGATAATGCGAGGCAATAGCCTCGAAAGTATGTTCTCTTTCTTCCTTACCATTTCTGTAAATGCTTTATCTGCTAATTTTAATTTCTTTTTCGAGTCTTTTCTGAGTCGTGGGGACACGACTCATTTTTGAGTTGGGGGTGTGGGGATTCGTTGTCTCTCATCTCCATTTTTCTGTTTTTAGGTAGAAATTAAAATTTTTGATACATGGGAATTAGATGTAGAGTGTGTTTAATAGCTTGAAAGCATAAGTTCAGTGAGTTAATGATAGTAAGTAGTATATTTATGAGCTATCTTATTTTGTATGCTTTGAGTATTTGTAGGAAAACACACATTGATAGTAAAGAAAAGATAAGTAAGCAATTCAATAGAAAGTATGTTCGATCTCAGGGAGCCTTGAGTAGTGTGTAGGCCGAGAGATCCAAGCTAGTTGACAAACCCATTTGATGAAAGTGCTAAAGGTAAGAGAATAACGAAAATGCATGGTGTAGAAAATGATTAAGGCAGTTCTTTCATATTGAAGCCACTTGAAGCCATTCCATACCTTCTCACCCTGTTATTTGATTTAATATTGTATATCCTTCTCAGCCCCTTCTAAGCCTTTCTAAAGCCTTTTTATTTAGCCACATTATAAGTCATATCCCTTTAGATTATAGGACTTTTCCATATGACCCGCACTCGAATCGCGATGCATAGACAGTTGTTTTAGAGCTTGATTTTGGGGTGGTGGGTCCACCATTATAGGAAGTATTATTGGGTTGAGATGTTTGAGCTTATTAATTGTGCTATGTTCTATATATTGATGATGATTCACAGGTTTATATTGTAACCCTTTGTCGTGGTAATAGTGAATGAAAAAGAAGCTACGAGCTAGATATGAAAAGAAAAGAAAAAATATATATGAAAAAATAGCGTGATATCTCGAACATTAAAAAGAGAGTCATAGCTATACAAAAGAAAAAATATGATTTGAAAAGAATAAATATTCGGACATGCAAAGAGGAATTTTTAAGTGAACATCTTATGCTTTAATTGGGTTATTGGGGATGCTACTTTGTGCATCAAGAGTTCATTGGGTTGAGTGAGAAACGTTTTATGAGAGTAACTCAAACTCTAGGGCGATTCGTTGATGGTTAGTGAGGAGAGAGCCAAAAACTCACTCTAAATTATCCAAATAAACTATCATACCGTCCCTAAGCCTAAATTACAACCTTAAAGACCTTTTGATTCTTTGCTATGCAATAGAGCAGTTATTTAGCTAATAGAGAGTAGCTAAATGGATCTTTGATACTAGTAAAGTTCGATGAACAATCTATAGCTTCCTTGGTGAACTGAGTAAATTTCCTCTCCTTCTTACATTGTGATGCTAATCTGATCTTGAATTCAAACCGTGTTGACTATGGATATGCGAAGTGTACAGGTATGTAGTTTGTGAATATTATTGCATGAAATTTTCTGAGTAGTTGCTTCATGTCTATTCTATATATTCTGCTATGTTCTTCCCATTGTGTTAAAAAGACCTAGGTGGGTATATAGAGACTTCCCTTTGCTTTTATCTTTATTGTATTGGGACGATACAACTTTGAGTTGGGGGTCTTGATGTATCCTCAATTGTCATGAATTAATATTAGTCGGAGACATCATTTTTAGTGATTTAGAAGTCTTTCTAGTCGATTTTCTTGAGAATTATTACACTTTCCTATTTCTAGTCATGATTTACTAAATTATTATTTTTAGAGCATATTGAGTTTAATTATTTATTTAGTGTGAAGCTTTAAAGATAATTATGGAGATTAATTAGAGTCCAAGTCAAAGACTAAGAGATAAGGAAAGAAGATAAGCATGCAAATTGGAGATAAGGAAACATAAACTAAAATATGGAAAAGGAAAAGCTGCCATAAATCTGAATTTTACCACTCACAACCACAAATCAGCTTATATCTCAAAATCGGTGAGGAATTTAGAAGAACGGTCAAGAGCAAAGTTAAATATCTTTTCGAGATGATGAATTTAGTCTACTCATACGCGTCAAACGGATAATAATTGAAGCTGGTAGGAACAAAATATAAACGGGCCTGATTTCATGTTTTAGGGTTACGAATGTGAGTTTGGTTAGGAGTCCACTACGTACCTTCTCCTTCAAGAAAACGAATCAGGGCTTCTCTACACCTATAAATACAGCCTTATATCACTTGTAAATCATCCTTGCCTCATAGTAATTAGTCCTTAGGTTTATTATCATCAGAATTATTGTAGAGAGCAAGATGCAGTCTTTCATTATTTCTTTTAGTTTATTTCCTTCAGGTATGAACTAATTTTCCCATAACTTGAGTTTTGCATTATGTATAATCTATGAATTCTATTTTATTATCTATCTAAGTTTCTTTGAGAATTATATGTTTTAATCTGATATTAGCTTTTTACATATATATTTGTTTATGTGTTTTGAATTATTGCCTGTCCTAGAACTTATCACTTTAGGCTTTCTTAATAGTAGTTAGATGTTCACCTTAACTGGGTATCTAATTATTGAAACACCACATAACGTCTAGTGTCGATATTGGTCTTGACAACACTAATTCTAGCCAGATAGTCATTGGGGTATAATTTAACCACTATCACCATGTTTGGAATTGAATTGCTTAGGAACCTAGTGGCGTAGGATAACCCTAAGTTTAGGCTGCCTCATGGTGTGTCTTTAGCCCCCTTAGTCGCTCTCCAGGTCTAAGAGAGGGAATTTAGAATCCTGACTAAGTATTTAAGAGCTAATCATCTCCCGTATTAACTAGAATTTGATAGAAAGAATTAGAAGGATTAGTGCATACTAGCAAAACCTAAGATATACTTCTCATCTCATATTTCTTATCTTTTATTTTCATTAGTTTAATTAATATTCTCTCAATCAATCCTCTTTATTTTCTGTCTTTTAATTAATTACTCTCTACTCGTTATTTCTGCTCATTCGTATAACACACTAAGTCCCTGAGAACGAATCTAACTTATCATTAAAACTTGCATACATCCTGTAATACTTGCAGTACTGTGCTTGTCTAGGGTGAAAGTGCATTATTTTCTTGCTTATATTTATCTTATTTTTAGCACACCCTAGGCGACACCACTTTTAAAAACCTAAAATTTAATACAAGTCTCGGTCGAGCTAGACTGCACAAATCGAGAAATCTGGTCACGAATCTACGCTAAGAAAACCGCCGTTATAGGCTCTGGGTGAGGTTGAGAAATCAGGTTGCGAAGCTATGCCGATCTCCCATCTCGACTGCTTGAACGACATCCAAGCGAGGTTGTTGTAACTAATGTAGCAACGACATCCCGCAAAGCAGCTCCAGGCGAAGCATCGATCCCACTTGGTGTGCTCTCGGAGTTTAAGTAATGGTTAGAGTTTTGTCTGTAAACTAAGTTTTTTGCTGTTCTTAAGATCTTGTCAAAGCGTGTAAGTGGTTGGTGAAGAGAATTAGTTGTATTATAATTTTTTTCTTTTCTTATATAGGTGTAATAATAAGTAATCAGCAAGCCTTTTTATTTTTTTATTTTTCTTTCTTTTTGTTCGTTCATTCGTGTATTGGTAGTAATATTTTTTTAGTTTTACCTTTTCTTTTTTTATTATTCCATGTTGTATTTAAAATTTAAGTCTTTAGTTTTATTGAGTACTCTATAATTTTTTGGAGTATTCTGTATTTTTTATGTTGTACTTCAGATTTTTTGAACAATACCCTATGTTTTGTACTTGAGTACTCATCAATTTTTACGATACTCTATATTATTTTCCGATACTTTATACTTTTTTCCAATAATCTATACCATTTTTTGATATTCTATACTTTTTTCCGATACTCTATACTTTTTCCGGTTGTGGGTGGTAAGCGAAGGTCGATGGTGGTGGTCGGTGGCCGGAGGCCGGAGATGAACAGTGCCAACACTTTTTTTTTGTCTTTTAGTGTTTTCGTATTATATAAGTGTATATTTAGTATTTGTTCATCCTTGAGATCCCTGTAAAGAACTGATATCATTCCTTATAGATCAAAATAATCAATCTCCAGAGCCCTATATCTCATTCACGCTGAGTAACGACACCATTTTACGTAAAACACAACACAATCTTGTTTTAAAGAGGAGGTTCTTTTTTGTAAAATCTCGTTTCTTTGACAAATTATAGTTTATGTTGGTTTTTACTAGACTCCTTAAGATAAAACTTTGTTTCTGCTAATTTTTTTATTAATATTTTTCTATCATTTACTTAATATTTTCATGCACATATACTAAAACACCATATTTTATGCCAATTCCCTAAACTAAAAATTTAAGTTGTATGTTAAAACACTAAAACAAAGATTAGGACAACGAATCCTCACAAAAATTTGTCATCTCTCAAGGTGTGATAAAATACTGATGCGAACCCCATGTATTAGTCATTAGAGAGGATGTTTATTGTCTTTATTGAACATGAATTTAATATCTGAAGATATGTTTTTATCATTTGAGACGACATTTTGTCACAATTAATACGATGACAAAATTTTATGGGGAAGGATATCATTTAAGAAGAAACGTGGTCAGTCCACGAGAATAACCATGTATCATTTGAAACGAACAATGTCGTATTTATTAATATCGCTATATTGTGGGTATTTAGGATTTTTTGTACAGAGGACAACTTTCGTCTCGATTGATCATTGTCAAATGTGAGAAAATTGATTGCCGACTATGTCAATACCAACCGTTTTTTGTTTTTTTAAAAAGCCATAATTATTAGCATAAATTTTTTATTATTTAATTTTTTTAAAAAATATATAGAATAAATATTTCAAAATTAAAATATCAATTTATATGTTACGTTATCACAAAAGTATGGATTAAAAATAGTAAAAATACAGATAAATTCAAAAATAGTATAGTCTCAAATAAGAATATTACACAACAGAATAAAAGATAAAACTCACAAAGTCATAAAAATATAGGGGAGTAGATAATAATCAAGGAGCATTGATATATTCAATATTCTCGTCACAGAGCCTTCTTCAAGTACTAATGGAGGAGTGATATGAGCAGAAGCACCGGTAGGGGGAACGGCGGAAACGGGACTGGTAGGAGGAACGGTGGAAGCGAGAGAGGGCCCAGGAGGGGGACGGTGGCAGAGAGACCAGTATGACCATAACTAGCACTAGAATTTCAGAGCAAACGGGGGTAGAACGTTTACTGTGCACTCCTCATTAAACCATGTGATCATCCTACTCAGGTCCTCTAGGCTAAGTATAGGAGGAGTAGAATTAGAAGCATCGAAGGTCATCAATTGATCGGACTATGGAACCAGGGGTCTCGACCCTCAGGTTCTAGGTAATCATTTAACCTTCACCACCTCCTTCAAATTACGGAGTACATCTTAATGAATTTGAGTTTCAGCGGATCTCTTCCTCTGTTCCTTCAGAGGAGGTCCCACTCCCGCTACTCAACTTCGGAACCGCTACCCATGACTTTAGGGGTAACATCGACCGCATGCTCTATCATACTTTCAGGCTCACTTCCGGGTCTGGACTACTGATAGCAATAGACCTAGAATGTGAACTCTGGGTGTTCAGGGTGCGCATTTGGCCCTTCACCACCTTCTGTTATATGGAATATTAACATTGTTAATATTTTTCTCAATCATAAGTATTATTCATATATATTTAAAATATAAGCAATAATGTATATTAAACTTACATGGTTCTACATATATCGCTCGGTCCTCCATTCCCCCCTCTCCTCGTCATAACCAACCAGCTTAAAACAATTTGCCATCATGGGAAAGGGGATCCTTCGCTCCTCTCTCTCTACCAGATCCTATTCCTCAAGAAGTTCCTCGTAACCCTCATTTATGAATTTGTAGACAACATATTAGATCTATTTTGTAATGAAATTCAACTAATAAAATATACCTCGAGCAAATCAGCTCGCTTTACGGGTGATTCTTCGATCCGGCCATGCTCTGCCTTTTTTGCTTGGCCCTATTAGTCTTATATGCCTCCACCAGATTTCGCATATTTGGTAAATAATAAATGTTTAATATCTACAGTGAATGAAATAATACAAGTTTTTAAGGTAAAGAAATATTATAATAGCTTGTTCACTGGTACATAGTCCACCCTCAAAGCCCCAATTTTTATCAGACATGTCATCTGGTTTAGGTCCTTTTGAGATGTAATCTACCTTACATTGATACTTATACTCGTTGTGACGGTCGACACATATCTTGGTTAAGACCCAAACAATGTTTCCCCAATTTGACCTCAATTTATAATTATTTAACTGGAAAATAAAATTCTATAATCAAATATCAACTCACAAAATAATCATTAAAAGGCAATCGTACCTACCCCAAAATGGTCAAGCACCTGATACATCATCTCTGGAGGTACATCAGCGAATGACTTATAACATGGTGGCACCGTCTCTTGCATCGTCAAGTCGACAACACGTGCAACCTGTTTCCCATGTTTTGTGTATTGGTTCCAGGTGTGGTCAAGGATGCAAAAATCGATAGGCAACTTGTCTTGTAATTTAAGCTTAGCCTGGTAAGTCGACTGGAGAGTGGCCTTACCTCGCGATTTACATACCATATTTACTTTTTGATAACGGATAGTAAATTAAATAATAATAAAATAAAAACTAATTAAATATATGGGAATCGAGTACTTGGAGCATTACACTCGGTTAGCACGACGTTATTCAGACTTGGGTGATCATTATTATTACCATCCCCATCGTGACTTATGGACATAACGTCTGTCATTGGTTATCAAATAAATATATAATTTTTTTTGTATTTAGTTTGACCCCATTTTTTATCAATTGTTTGACCATTAACATTCTTTTACTAACAATTTGACCATTTTGTATTTTTTTACTAACCAGTTGAACAAAATAAGTATTTTTCCCTAACACTTTGATCCCTAATATTTTTTTATCAATTTAACCCCTAAATTTTTAGTATTAAAAATTTGCCCCAATAATTTTTTATATTAAATATGTGAACCTAATCTTTTAGTATTATCTATTTGAAACCTTTATCAACTAGTTGATCAAATTTGATTTTATAGAATAAGACTATCTTTTACATAACTTCTGAATGAGTTACTATATAATACTACTTTGGTATTGTAATGAATCCTAATTTCTTAGAAAATATTCTTAGATCTGCGCATGGATCTCTCGTTGTGTCTATTCACTTAACTAAAAAGAGGGTGTTTGAAATATCTGACAAGGTAATTAATATTATTTTTTGGTCGAGATTCTTTTTTACAAATGATGGAGGTCTAGCGACTGCGGAAAGTAAACATTAATACTCTATGCACTCTCAAATTGTGTGTCGTATATTACTCTAGGCGTTGATCATACACACTTATGTCGTAGAAACTCAAGTGGTGTGTTGCATATTACTCTATGCGTTGACAAACAAATATATCCCGTGGTAGCAAAAACTTCAATCCCTCAGGCGCTGTAGCAAAACTTTACTCCAACATACCTGTGATGATCCTAGCTTGGCCAATCAATTTGCGCAAGATTTAGATTTGTTGTACACGTGTACCTAGTTAAACGAAGTATTTCGTCTCAAAGCACTCCCTATTCCATCTATCCACGCCGCACCTATGCCTACCTGACCATGCCACCCTTAACCATGCATACATAAATTTATTTCTCCTAGTTGTTCGACCTAAAGATAATCCCTCATGGAAGTCTATCATCTCACCTACCGTAGGTGACATTGATTCCAAACTCCTCGAGAATCCTTCAATCCACTCGCCCCCAACATCCCTCAGTAGACCACCCACTTCTCGGAACCCACTACTTCAAATCACACTACCATCTAGATTCATTTTCCAGCCCCTCAAAGGCTTCTTCCATATCACTATAGTCTTTCACATGGCATATGGCTCTAGAATTATTTTATGCACACTTTGTTGAATGCCTCCATCAAAATATGTATCATTTGTAATAACCCATATAGACAAAATAACCGACGAGAATACAACCCCTTAATGCATACCTGAAAAAACTTTCTTGTCGTGTAAATTTTGATTCCACCAATCTAACCAAGAAATTCCATACTCAAGCCACTGGATCCCATGAGTGTGTGTTGCTCGTACAACTCATGTTCAAAATAACCATAAAACATCCCTTCTACTATAGACTAGGTCCTTTCCCCCCTCAGATAAGCTCTGGAATGATCTTCATCAAATACTCCCTGTGTTGTCACCTGCACTTGTTGTGTGATCCCCAATTCCAACCTTATTATTTTGTTCTCTCTAATAACTACATCAGAATCTAATATGCCTCTTGACTCACGACCTGCTGCTGGAATATATGTATTGTCCCGGCTTGATATTATGTTGCTACTCAAAGTTTCCTGGTTATATTGTTTCATAACCAAAGATCCACCCCCCCCTACTTGAGACCATTTTTCAGCAGATACGTTCCTTCACGTGATACTTGATCCCTATTTATCCTCTTCCACTCCATGAAAAATGTCTCCCAAACGTTTCCTACCACGCCACACCACCGTATTTGTTCAACCATTTCTCTCTCTACTTCACGCCCCGGGCAACTTTCAACCAAATCTACCCCCTCTAATTAAAAGGATAAGCCTCTTCGGGCGACGTTACCCATATGACCCACCATGTCATCACCTTATCCTTTTGAGGACACCTCACTTCAATTTCCAACACTTTTCCTAATCCATAGAATTTTTTGTCCCCCGTGTGTGACATAAATGAATACAAAAAGGAAGGTGACTTTCCGCGAGTGTACGGGTCATTAACAAGTAATAAAAAAATTAAGTTACGGGGTGTATCGTCTCCCACAGAGAATATCAAGGTTAATTCAATGTATTTCGTAGTACAATTTTGTAAAGTTTGGAAACAAGTTGCGACAATAAAGAGTATATAATACAATGTTTATGTGATTTTATAATTGAAAAGATTAAAATGCTTCACGAAATGGAAATACAAGAATAAAAATACAATTAAACTAAAGAAAATTTGGAATATGAGAATGATACTTAAGGATTGTTAGTAATTCCCAGAGTCGATTATTATGTTATGATATAAGGGTAATTTGCGTATTCTTATTAACCTGAATTCAATATTCTACCAACTTCTTTTCGAGTAGACTTGAGAAGCCATCGTACTAAAATTCCTATGAATTAAGTCCAAACCCTAGTGGCTACTTGGATAGTCAATACATGTCGTCTCACTATCGCACACCAATCGTGTATATACTAATTTATAACTAAGCCCCTCCCTCCCCATGCCCGTCGGTGCTGACTTAGTTGATCAAGCTAATCATTACTTGACAAAATATGACTAGTATTAAATCAGGATATACACACCAAATAGAATGTAACTGAAATTTATTTAAATGTATAATACCATAAATCATATGCAAGTCATAAAAAGAAATTAAGGTTCATATATGGAAGAAATCCTCAAGCAATGAGGGTTTAAATCATATTCAAGTAACCAAAACTAATTAAAATTGATACAATAATTATGTTTAAAAGCTAAAACAAAATTAAATTACTATTTTGAATGATAGGATTCGAAGTTCCGATGATGAAGAATGGTGGATTTAGTGAAAACCCCCCCTTCTTCCCTTCTCTTCTACTCTTCACTGGTGCTTCTCCTCTTCAAAAATGTGTAATTATATAATGTGTGTTGAATAATGATATTCTAAATTCTTTATATACTAGCTAAAAAGTTTGGGGCATCAATGGGCTCACTTAATTAGGTTACAAATAGCTCAACCCATTTTTAGCGTGTGTTGGATTGGCTCAAGTCATGGTGGAATTAAATGACATAACTTCTTCGGCTTAACTGTGAATTAACTTCCGTCACTTCTCACACTTCTATTACTTCAAGCTCCTATCTAAACCAAATGTAATTAAGTCAAAACGGAGACCAATTAATCGTGGAGACTAAAACTATTTGACGTCAAGATTTCTCCAGCAAACGATTTAACTTCCCAAAATGACTTTTACAGAAACAATATAACATCAAGATTTGTCTTGACCATAAGCTTCCGTTTCCATCAAGTGTATTAGGTCCTTCTCCATATTTCTTGGAATTAGAAAATCAAACAGATCTCTGATCTTCTTTACTCGAAGTTCTTCAAGGATAACCCAACGAAAACTTTACTAGATTATCACCAAGAGTGAAATGATCTGAGCCTAATAAGGATTACAAAGAGTGGCGGAATTTATATGACTATCTTTGGATAATAATTAGCGAAATTAATGAAAAGCGGCCTAGTAAAATAATTTCTATATTTTTATCAACATTATGCCATCTTTGGGCAAACGTGCCCGTGGGATTGTGGAATCGGTATATATCCCAGCTGCTGAAATGGCTGCAAGTGTTGTATCGGAAGGTATTCAAAATGCCTTAGTTGGCCGAATAAACCTATACGCTTTCACGAGCTGATAAATGTTTGAAAATTTCTTTTTTCTTAGTGGTCCATTATCTTTGTAAATCTTCACTTAAACTTGCTTCTCGATCTATTCAACACTTGCCTTCTCTTTTGACTTCTGATGATAAACAGAAAAAATAGCATATTGAAACTTTTTATATGTCCTTGCTTGCTATTAGATCCCGATATGGGATGATGGATGATGGGGCTAGGATACACGTGCTCTCCCATTCGATTCGTGAAACGGTCAACTCTGGAAACTCATTGTTAGCTACTAGTATTGTGGGAAGAGATGATTTAACTGATTCAAGTAATAATCCAAAAGAATCAAGCACTATTCCCAATCTAATTCCAAAAAAATTTATTTTTAGCAACGGTTGCGGATGAGATAAAATATATAAAGAGCGCTACAACAGAACGAACGAGATAATTGGAAGATCTTAGCCTTAAAATGGGCGAAAATTTAACCGTTTACTCTGATAAAAAAAGCTTTCGAAAGTGAAATACAAAAATGTGTAAGTGTTTTTCGTGCTTCGGATAAGAGTAGAAGAACTTCTTTTCGAGTTGCTATTTATAAGGAGAAGCATATTATTGCTGAGAAATGGATGCATACAATTCGGTCTTTTTTTATGTTCTAAAATAAGCTTTGAGGATGAAACTTTTTATTGGAAGGGAATAGTGTACTATCCTGTAATTTATATTGGTTAAAAACTTTGAAGGTTATTTAGGTAATTTTAAAGAAAATATCAAAAGGTCCGGTTCATTCCAATGAGAAGGGGAAATACAAGGGAGATAAAAAAACGGATGAGGACAAGAAGAAAGGGAAAGGAACTCAACCCAAAAGGGGTCCTCTCAACAAAAGCGAAACAATATTTTTCAAAGACTCATTAAAACATGCAAGGAGTCTAGGGTTGTAGGAAATCTGAATTTCGAATAACAGTAAAATAATAAATATTAAGGGTATGAATAGAGGTAAGTTTGAATTATCCTTTTCTATCATTTACATTGTGAAATTTGATAATAATTAAAGTTTTACGGTATTAAATTAACCTTATATTTTCGTCAACAATCTTTTTTGTAAATTATATCTCCTTCTAATTTTGTGCATTATATCTGTATCTTCTGGTAAACGTTTTATACAACTAAATGATATCTCCTAGTAATTTTGTGTATTATATCTGTTTTTGTACGACAATAATGATTCTGTCTAATTCTAGGAAATATGATTTGAACTCTATCTATATGTTCAAGGTTCGTTATATTCTGATCATTACTTAGTAAATGATGTTTAGAACCGGTAATTATTTCTAAACCCTTTTGTTTTGTTACATTTGTTCTCTTTATCTTCAACTCTTTTTACTATGCGTTTGTAGGAAAATATGGTTGTGAATCTCTAAGTTATTTTTAGGATATCGTAATTGTATAAGTTGTGAATTTGTATATGTTTTGTAAGGGTTTCCCCTATCGTGAAGTGAGGGATTGGTACTTAGTTTTTGACCGAAGCAGCACGGTTAAATGTAGTTTTTGACCGAAGCTGCATGGGTTAAATGCAGTTTTTGACCGGAGCTGCACGGGTTAAATGCAGTTTTTTACCACAGCTGCACGGGTTAAGTGTAGTTTTTGACTGGATTTGGACAGGTTAAATGCCATTACTATTATTGTTCATTGAGATTGATTTGTTTGTGAATTTAGGTGCTCTACATTAAATATAGTTATAATTTTGCATTTCTCTTCAGTTACATCTTTGTGTTTCATATGGATCATTATTCAACGTTCACATGAGTGTTGGAAAGTAGTATCTTTGGTATAGAAATCTCATGAAAGAATAATGATTCACGAGCGCTAGGTCTGATCGTTTGTTAAAAGAGGAATTTATATTGATAAGTTCAGTTGCATGTTATTACGAAAATTTTTGAAGAATATTGAAATATATTAAGAAGGATGAGTTGTTCTAATTTTATTTGACGAATGGATGCAAGAAAATACCCGTAGTAAATGTGACCTTGCAATCTTAGGAATATTACTTACGCTTGCGGCAGTCTTGTCCCGGGATTTATTTAGATATTCTTGGGGCGTGACAAGTTGTCTAACTTCCCAAAGTGACTTTAAGCTTATTTCACTACTTGACTTAGGGTTTGACTTGACTTTTTTACTTTTTTACTTTTTGAATTCTTATCTTCGTCTTGCACCTTGTATCACACATGTACCTAAAATTTACACACTTAGCACACATATAAGGCAAAAAAATTATAATTAGCAATGTGACCAAAAGAAGAGAGAAACGTACAATATATCTATATCGATTGATTGGGGGAAATCCCTCACTTAGGCCCAATAAACACCCAAAAAGATGTCTCGTGGGTTGATTAATCCATCAGAAAAAGAGAGATATCAATACCCCAAACTCAAAGTTTTATCGTCCCGACAAAATAAAAAGAAAAATAAAGCTTAGAGGGGCCTAAATCCATTAAATCAAAGAAGAGAGAATGTATAAAATTAATGAATGACACTAAAGCAATTATCTTGACAAGTCATATATAGTAATATTTACAAACTAAACCAAATATACACTTATCAACAAACAACCAACATGTTTTAATTTCAAGATTAGATTAGCTTTGCAATGCACAAAGGATAGGCTATTCTATAAGTCTGCTATGGTGGTTATATGGTGTTCCTCGATCCACGTATAGTTTTTAAGGTACATCTAACTACTCCCTATTGGATCAATTTCTCCTAAATTGAATAGTCAAGAATTAAAAGGCCTTTACAGTTGTAATGTTGGATTAGGGTAGGTATGATTGTATTTTTGGATAATGTAAAGTGAGATTTTTACTCTCTCATCACTAACCATCAACGAGTTTCCTTAAAGCTTGAGTTACTCAAAGATTCTCTCACTCAACCCAGATTTTGATGCACTTCTTCACATCCTCCAATAACCCAACTAAAGCATTTATGATCACCTAAAAATCCACTTTACCAGTCCAAATGTATATAATTTTCTTCTGGCAAGTTAGCTATCACTCTCTTTATGATTCGAGAAGTCATTCTACTATGTTTCTCATTTTTCAATCCTTTTCAATATACTTTTTCTTCTCAATTCTTTTTTTTTTACCCTGGAAAAATGTTTCAATAATAACAAGTGATCAAAAACACTATACATAGCACAAAAACTCACCGAATGAGGATTCCTATAACCGCCACCCCAAACTCAAGCTCTAAGACGAGTGTCAAAGTATCATCATTTGAGTGTGGGTCGTATGGAAATGTCATGAAATCTAAGGGGTATGACTTGTAATGTGGCTAATAAAAGTCTTAGAAAGAAAAGAGGGGCTGGGACGGATAATATAATAATAGTAAATGTACAACAAGCTAAAAGGCGCAATGTCTAAACAAATAATCGCCTTAGTCCTTTTCTATCCTATGCAATTCATTTAATTTCTAGCCTCTAGCATGTTCATTAAATGGTTTATCAAATAGTTTGAATCTCATGTTCTACACACCACTCATGCTCCCTAAGATCAAACTTACTTTTACTGTATTTCTTACTAATATTCCTTACTTATTATTTTCGTTTCATGATTTTCTTTTAAACATAACACATGACAAGTTCACAAAATTACTATTTACTATCATTGAATCGTTAAATTTTCACTTTATGATTACATTCACTACATGCTACACCTAATCCATTCATTACAAAAAAAACACATAAAGTGGGGATGGGGACAATGGATCCCCACCCTCAACTCAAAGGTGGGTTGTGACCACACGACTCGAAACAAACTCAATAAATATAAATACGAACACCTAATATATAAATAGCAAAAGGGTGGATAAGAGAGAAACATACTCTCGAGGCCATCGACCAACATCTAACATAGGATGTGGTGGATCCTTCGTGGCATCGAATCAGGGAGAGGGTTACTACTTTACAATTTGGTGTTGATAAAAGGATTTTGAAGGGTATTGTGGAAGGAGACTATAAAGATTACACCGAGGCATGTGTCGGATTTTGTTAGAATGCATTTTGAGACCGAGGACTATTTTATCCTCCACCCAGTATTCGATAATTCAATGAAGCACTTGCATTATCTAATGGGGGAGACATTAAAGTGATAGGAAAGTCTATCAATTCCTCGATAGAAAAAATTCGTAATACCTTCAAATTGTCGAAATTGAAAGGTCTGTGCAAAATTTGTGAGGCGATTAAGAATAAAGACAACTTTGAGTTGGAATCAATGTACAATCAAGTGTCAATCTGTGGTAATGAGCCACTACCTGATAGAGCACGTTAGGCCAGTCAATTGTTGAGTAGCGACATGATACCTCACACAAAAATATGGTCTTGTTTCATCATTCCCACTTTCTTCGGTAGCTCCCATATGTATGTGGTTTCTATTGAGAAGTTAATGTTAATCAAGTGTATACTTGATAAGAAATAGATTGATATGGCTCGTGTTATTTATGACACGATATAAGTTTCACGGCATCTCTTATTAAGCAGCGCAACCTTAAGTATCCTTGCACCATTACCGTATTTTCTTGGATTTGAAGTGGTACCTAAAGTTGTTAATTTATTGAAGGAAGGTGAGAACATCACTGAGGAATCAATTAATAAGGTCTACATAGAAGACGCTAAAATGGGAATGATTTTAGATGAGCTCTTTGGTGTAAGTGAGAGGTAGATGACCTCAACCTTGAAAGAGAAATATCGTGAAAGAAAATGATATGATAGTCCGCATGAGAGTATAAAGGGAGAAACAAGAAAAATTTAAGGATCAAATGGACCTATTAGGAGACGAAGTTGTCTAACTTAAAGATTCACAAGAGAGAATGGAAGATGGAGCTAGATAGCATTCTAGTACTACTTGCGCAAGGATTAAAGCCTCGACACGGTCTTCTCATTATTAGTGTATATTGGTTTGTTTTTTGTATAGTGTCTTTTCGAGTCGTAGGGACATGACTCGGTTTTGAAATGGGGTGGGGTACTCGTTGTCCATATCCACGTTTATGTGCTTTTACATGTTATTGGGTTAATTGGGGATCCTAATCAAGAGAATCGAATTGGGTTGAGTGAGAAAATCTTCCGTGTAAACTCAAGATCTAGGGCGATGTGTTGATGGTTAGTGAGGAGAAAGCCAAAAGCACACTTCACATTACCCAAATACGTGTCATATCGTCCATAAGATAACGTTATAACAGGAAATATCTTAGGATTCCTAACAATATGTTTATTTCATAATTGATTAATTGGGGAAGATCTAGGTGGGTCATTAGATGCTAGGTACGACCAATGAACACCCTATAGCTTCCATATCAAACTAAGTGAAACCGCTCTTTCATGAATTGCGAAATTAATGTAATCTTGAATTTACGATTTGTTGATTGCTTTTATATTATGTGTAGGTGTGTATTAATCAAAGTACCTAATATATGCACACTTACCACACAAATTACGCACAAATAGCTCTAAAAATAACAATTCTCCAAAATTAGACAAGAAATGAGAAATTATCAATATATAGGATTTAATCCCTCAAATATGCACAATAAAACCTAAAAAAGAGGTCGATTGACTAGATTAATCTATCTCATAAATGGAGATATCAAGACCCCCAACTCAACGTTTTGTCGTCTTGACAAAATAAGAAAAAAGAATTAAACTAGGGATGTTTCTATTAACTAAGTCAAATAGGAATTGAAGAAGAAGAATGTAAATAATGATCCCAAATAAACTACCTAATAATTTTCATGTAATAATATCTACAAAATAAATTATACATATACTTATCAAACAAACAATCATTACAATATAATTTCAAGATTTGATTAGTTTCGCAATACAAGAAGGATAGGTTTTTTGCTTAGCCCTATATGGTGGATATAGGGTGTTCCTCGATCCTAATATAATATCCAATGATCCACTTAAGTACTCTCTATAAGCTCAATCATTTATAGAACACATAATCAGGAATCGTAAGGTCTTTGAGGTTATAATGTTGGGTTAGAGACAGTATGATAGTATATTTGAAAAATATGAAGTGATCTTTCTCCTCTCTCTCCTCACTAGCCATTAACAAATCACCTTAGAGCTTGAGTTTACACTCAAATATGTTCTCACTCAACCCAATTGATCCGTTTAACAAGCATCCCCAATAACCCAATAATATTTATTTAACTTACATAAGATTTCCACTTTACCGGTTCTTTCCTTTCAATTTTCTTTTAATTTTTTTTGTATTATGTTAGAAAACACACTCTTTTTTATGTGAGATGTCATGCTAATTTCTTTTTCTCAATTTTTTTCTTTTTCCTATAAACATTTCTTTTTTCAATATAACCCATCAAAGGGTTGAAATAGAGGGCACATAATCAACATATCACATATGCATATGAGATGAAAAAACCACCCAATGTGTTTACCATGAATTGAATCCACTACCCCAAACTTAAGCTCTAAAGATGTATGTCTTGGTTTCACGATTCAAGTGCGGGTCATGTGGAAAAGTCCTATAATCTAATGGTTATAACTTATAATTTGGCTACAAAGAAAGGATACAAAGGCCAGAAGGGACTAAGAATGATATAACAATTAATATTTGGTTAACCAGCTAAAAGGAAACAAGGGGATTATCAAATAACTACCTTAATCCTTTTCCTAACTATGTAATTTTATTACTTCTTCACCTCAAGCATATTCATTAAATGGGTCTTCAACTAGCTCAGATCTCATGTTTTACACACCATTCATTCTCCCTAACTTCAAACTAACTTCTACCAGATTGCTTACTAATCATTTTTGTACTTTTAAGGTGCGTCAATACTTTAAGCGTACAATATAACTAGTTAATAAACAAATTACTTAACTATCATGAACTCGCTAAGGTTTATGCTTTCCGGGGTATTTTACACCATCTACACCTAATTACTTTAAATATACACTAATTCTTTTAAATTTATCCTAAACTCTTAAAATGGTAAAGAGAGACAACGGATTTCCACACCCCGAACTCGATAATGAGTCGTGTCCCCACGACTCAAAACAGACTCAATAAGAAATAAAAAATATACAACCAAATAAATAAGTTACATTTAATGAGATGAAAGTTAAAAAATAAAGGAAACGTACTCTCGAGTCATATTACCTTGCATGATCATCACCGAAGGTAGGTTGCGGTGGATGATTTGTCAGATCACGATTAATTTTCTCTAGGTGTGTAATCATGTGCACTTGATTTGCTTTGATTTGTGCCACATCGTCTGCCAAAAAAAATTGAGCCACTTTTACCTGGTCAAATCACTCGCTCATACTTTCTTGCCATGAAAGATCATCCTCTCTCAAACTCGATCCCTTTTCAGTTTCTCATGAGAAGTCTCTACAATTGAAGGATTCTTTTTCCTCTCTCGTCTAAGAATTGTATTGATTCACTCGTCATCAATATTGTTACATGTATTATAAGTAAGATTTTCATTACCACGACTTACATTCGCTTTCCTCACTAAGCTCGTGATCATTTTTTGGGCACTTCAAATTAAACACTGACTATGGTGCACTCACGAAACGCATTACCGAATCAAAGATCACTTTTGCTACATCTATATCCTAATCTTTTAAAACTCATTAAATAAAATAAAAAGATTCTTACTTACATCGAGGTTTGAACATTTCCAAAAGCTACTGGTGCAGGGAAGTGGTTCTATACTCGTGCTTCGGGTTGAAGGTACATATAGACCCAAGGTCCATTCAACTATCTTGTACTCTTCTGAACCAACTCTTTAAACACCACATGACCATATAGTGATTCTCAATCAAAAGTCTCTATATTCTTCGCCGCTTCTTGATACTTGCATGGTCCAACTAATTCCTTGAATTTGAAGTGGCTACGAATCTCTTCAACTGTGAATGGAATCAACTTCTCTCTACACGAACTCGATCCTCTATGTCTTGGCTGAAGAGCCCAAGATAGAACTCGAATACTAATTCAACACATAATCTCGATTTTCCTCATTATGAATGTGGTCTATCCCAATCTATCATTGAACTATATAAATCTTATATACACACAATTTCTAACTAATTCTTCAAATACTCTCTCATGTGAAGGAGACAATTCCAACATCTTTTCTTTGGTGATAGCTAATAAGCACTTACAAGTTTTTCTCATCATGGGTATCAGAATCTCGACTTATAATGGTTATGGCATTCTCAGTTCCGAATGTAATTGGAGAAAAATGACTAGCGTTGATAAAAAATGAGAGTTTTAGATGTTTAGTGGACACTTATTTAACTGAAGCGAGTGTTTTAAAAGGTGTAGAAAATTATGGCTGCTCTTTGTGTATATCATCCAGGTCGCCAAAAAAAGTTTGTTTTGTATTATAAATTTTAATTTTAGCTTATTGTTGCATATATTTATTTTCAAAAGTTTATGTTTATATATTCCATGGTTTAAGATTTATAGTTATTTACCCAACGAGTCTTGAATGTACTCCCTTATTCCCTTTCCCAACCCAAATTACAATCTCTTCTTACGAACAACCTCAAATAAGATTTTCCACTATAATCCAGAAATCCAATTAAAATTTTACTCCCTTTGTTTTCTATTTCTCTATATATACTATTTTTATTTCCGAATATATCTTAACCCTAAATTACTTTTCTAAAGTCCCCTCTCTCTTTGTTTTTGGTCTTTTAGCAAGGTCTGGCCACATAAAAAAGATTCACCGCGAGACTCAGATCTGCCATGGTTTTCCCGTTCGTGGTTCGGAGAAGGAGAACAAAGATCGATTTTTCCGGCAAATTGGCTTCGCGAACGGCGGACGGGAGGAGAAGATTTCCCTGAAGCCTTCATGTCCGGCAAGCCATGACATGAAGCCTTCATATGTGTTCGAGGTCCAAGCATATCAACAGCGGTTCAGAGTGGTAGAGATTTTATTGTCCGTTTGAACGAAAGTACTAAGAAGAAGAAGAACATTGGAACTGTCCTCTGTCAGTGGTCCTTCCGGGGGTTGGTGCTCGAATCCTCATGCGAATGGTGCTCGAATCCTCATGCGAATGTGGTCGAAGCTTCCGACTAATGGTGCCGATATCATTGAACGAAGATGAACTTAGAGATGTTGTTTTACTTGTAATTTCTAACAAACCAGATTTACCAAATGCTATAAATGTTGTTGAAATAACTGATAAGCTTGGTCTTAATTCACTTCATGCGTTATCATTACAACGAAGAATGCTTGTTCTTTTTTTTTCTTTTTTTGTCATTAATTAGTTTTTTAACTTATATTTTTTCCTTATTTCATGTGTGTAATATTTGGTTAGTTAATAAAATATAATTGGTTGGATAATACTCTCTATTTTTTATCAAGTACTATATACTTTTATGTAGTACTCCGTATTTTTTATTGAGTACTCCATATTTATTGAATATTATTCTGTGTTTTTAATTTCGATACTCTATATTTTTTCTAAAATCTATATATTTTTTCTAAAATCTATATATTTTCAGATACTCTATATTTTTTTTCGATACTCTATTTTTTAATTCTCTAAGTACTCTGTAAAATCAATGAGTACAACACTGGTGGCGACGTTGGTCGATGGTCGGTGGGTGGTGGCCGGAAATAAATAGTGCCAACACTCAAATTTTTTTTTGTCTTTTAGTGTTTGTTGTATTGTATAAGGGTAATTTGGTATCTTGTCATCCTTGAGGTCTCTTTACAGAAATAAGATTCTCACCATTCCCCACATGACGAAAATATAGTCTTTATATGCCATTCACCCTAAAGTTTTTGGTTCGTATAATTCGATGAAAGAGAATCGAACCCATGTCGCTTAGAATGACAAAAAATTGGAAGAATACGACCAGCATGGATCGAATACGGGGACTTTAGATATTTAGTTGACACTAACGTCCAAAAAAAAGATATTTAGTTGGCACTCATTTAATTGAAGTTGCTACTTTTAGGGGGTATAGAAAATCAGACCGCTCTTTATTTAGATCATCTGAGCCATCAATTTTTTTATATTATAGATATCACAGTTTATTAGGGTTGTAAACGAGCTGAGCCTAACTAAATTTATAGGCTTGTTTGTTTAATTTTTCAAGTCGAGCCGAGCCAAGATCAAATTTAAATGAGCCAGACTGAGCCGAGTTTAAATTTTAATGAGTCGAGCTCGGGCTTCCAATGATTCAAATCAGAAATGTTTGAACTTGTTTGTTTAACTTATAGAACAATCTTTCTTAGAGTCGGACACGAGTTTCTCAAGAACAATTAGTTTTTTATAGTTGAAATGGGACTTTCATGAACTGTTGGTATTCGATGGAGTGTGTGGTACGAAAATATGAAATATAACATTAATGAAAATATATATTTCTAAAGAAATTAAAATATCCAATTTGATATTGAAGGTTTAATAATATATTTATAAGTATATAATATATTAATTTATAATTTTTATAATTTTAAACGAGCTCACAAGCCCAACATGCTCGTTTACTTAGCGAGCTTAAAATGAGCTTAATCTTGAGCTTATTTATATTCGAGCCGATCTCGAACGAGTTTTCCACCGAGCCAAGCTCAACCTGCTCGCGAGCAGCTTGGTTCATTTACAGCCCTACACTTTTGATTGGTATTATATATTTTTAGTTTATAATAATTTACTATAAAAAGTATGAATATAAATATATTTTAAGGATTAGAGAGCAATTTCTCAAAAAAATCGAATTTTCATTGGCTAGCCTTGTCATGTGTCACTTTTTAAGTGATTGCCGCATCATATCATTCTTCCATTCATTTAATATTACCATATTGAAGAATATTTTCCAAGTTCACCTAAACAAGTAAAGGAAAAGTGATGGAAATTGAGATCAAATCAATTGAAGATGATAATTTTCCCAATAAATTTCAGTGTTGTGTTTGCTTGTAAGTCCTTACAACTTATACCATCTTCAAGTCTTCATAAAACATATATGTTTGTTTAATGACATCTTAATTACAATTATTTTTGCATTCTGATTTGAGATTTATCGTTATTTTTGCAAATTAATGAACTCTATGTTGATATATTCACGTATATCATATACGAATTGAATTAAATGGGGTTTTAATAAGATAGTGTCATGCTTGAAAGTCAATCATATATATTTATACCAATATGATGGAAGATAATTTTGTTTAAAATTGGGAACCCTAAACTGGAATGATTGTTGAATTACATGTGATACTAGATATTCACAGTGTTTTTGAAAATCTGCCGATTAGCTGCCTAAGCTACCCAGAGGCAAACCGCCTAAAAATTAGGTCAGAAATTTGTTGGGAATGGACGGATTGATGCACCGCCTAACTTGTTTTGTTATCCGTCTAATCTGATTTTTTTTCTTTGGTAACCGTTGTTTTACACAACATTTTTTTTAAAATAAAATATTTACATACGCCATCAAATCAGTAAGTTATTTTGTATTTTTATATCTCATCAACAATGTTTTTTTAAAATTAAAAATAAATTTAACTTATATTTTTTTAAGTGATATTTATACATTTATCCCTCAAGTGGCATAATCTTTCTAAAATTAGGTCAATAGTTATTTTAATTTTAACTATAAATGTTAATTGTAATATTTCATGTAAATTAAATCCAATACCAACCTTCCCTTCTAAAATACCTTTTTTTATTAATTTTATTATAATATGTAGATTTTTCTTTTTAAAAAAAATTTGCCTGTCAAATACGTCAGCGATCCTTTTTCACCTTCGTCGAGTTCTTTTTTCTTGTTTTTTTTTAAATCGAGACAGCTATGAGTCGACTCATTCATCACCTCCCGTCAACTTAGGTGATTTTTTTTTTGCTTTTTACAATCTCCTGATAAAATATATCACTATGATCTTATTTGATTTTTTTTGATTTATTTTACTTTTCTAACTTTGACGAAAAAATTTATACCAGAGTTGTACCACAATTACAAGTACAATATTGTATTTAAATTACATGCATTGATCTCCAGTTATCGGAGTAAAATAGTGGTCACCTCGAAAATTTAAAAAGAAAATTATTTCTCCGAAGTTTATCAGCACTACAGTGATGATAATATAAATAATTATTTTGTTTTATTATTTGTTATATAATTGATAATTTAGTTAAAATTCTTATAATAGGAAAAATTATTTGCTTGAACAAATTTTATACAGATCATTACACTTGAGGTTAAATCTAATATTAGCGTATCTATTAACTTATTATATATTTATCATTTTTAACAAAACAACTATTTACCATTTACTTTATTAATTCATAAATTTAATAATATAGGTATATTTTGAAATTAGTTTTTAAATATTTTTCTTATATATCACCTTATTAAATATAATATTATCTGATATTTTTACTAACTAATATTTTTACAATAAAAATAAGAATGTAGATCTTTTAATAAAAATATATCTAATATCACCTAGGCACGTATAATCAAGAACCCAATTAAAGGGTTACTTAATTTTCAAAGGTGCTCTATAATTCCATCATGGACTTTTTTTCACCCTAACTATATGAAACTGGTCTATAATTATAATTGCATATATATATATCAAGTTATCAAAAAATCAATACAAATTTCCAGAAATGCTTATCTAATTCTTTGTTTTGAAAAAGTGAGTGACATTAGAAAGGTAAAAAAAGTATAGGATCGAAACAAGAAAAAAAATTAGAATGCTAACTACATTTTTAATTCAAGCATACGAAGTTAAAAGAATAATTTTCTTGATTTGCAATTACTTGTTGTATCTAAATGGTTTATTGGGGGTTATAGATGCTTATTTATATAATTATATTTGAATCTTCTTCTTTTTTTTTTTTTTGCAGAGATATTCTCTACAAACCAGTCGTGTTAGGTAAGAAAATTACATATATACATCAGTTTTTTACTCTTTGTTTAGCAACAACATTTAGTCTCTTTATTTCATGTTAGAGTCATAATATATAGCCAAATTTAATTAGATTCTATTTTATTTTTACACATTATAGTGTTTCCACAATTCCAATTATTGTAAAAGTAATTAAACTTCAAAGTATATACCGAGAACTTGGAGAACCAGAAACTCTAAGCTTGAAATTTTAATATAACTTCCAAATGCCACACGTTCCAGAATATGAATATTACAAGTTTCTTTTTGTATCCAAGAAATTCTACTTACCACGACTATAAGGATATATGTATGCACATATGTAGGAAAAATAACAACAGTACAGACTATAGTTTTCTTGACTTAAGCATTTCAATCTATTTCAATCTTTAAATCTTCAGCTCTTTTGTTTCCTGTGCACCATGTGGGCATATGGCGTGTTTTTGGTGAATGTATCAGACTATGGACATTTGGCAAGAGTCGCATTGTCCTCTTTGTCGTGATTCTTTTAATCATTTTCCTAGATTTTGTACATTACTCTTCTCTTTGCTTTTTAAGTTGTATCCATTAGCTCATGAAAGAAGAGAAAAACAAGTGGCAGGTACATTACATTAATTCCCCAACTATTATAGTTACTTTGAGTAATTTGTATAACATAATGTACATTTTACATTTTTGCAGAAGAAGAAAAGATATCTAAAATTGAATCTCAGCCATTCAATGGATATATATTCGATTCAAAGCCCAACAAAGCTTCTGATGCACCAGAGTCTTCCTCAAATTCATCACAAACTATCGAAACAGCAGATAGTAATGTGTCAGCACAGAAAAGTGGTTCAGTTGATATTAGTGATTTCATGCTCTTTCTCTTTCACTAGCAGTATTCTGTGAAGCTTGTATCATCGACTCAAGTGATGATAAAGTATGTAAGTGTCGGGTCTGTCAATAGAACAGCGAGAGATTTGTCGTTTCGAGCAGCTCTTCTGAACATCATTTTGGTACTCCAGAAGATGATAATAATAGAAGATTATCTAGTAAAAGGAAAAGCATGGAAGGTACTGGAAGTTCAAGTAATGTTGAAGATAATGAAACTAAGTTTCGGCACAGTATAAGTTCACCTCACCAGAGTAATGATAGTCTCCCTGAGCAAGTACAAGCTCCACTAGGATTAACCATCGGTGACTCAGCACCTGATAGTCCTCGAAGAAACTTCAGATGCTGATTTGAAGGCATCACAGATCTTCTAGAAAATCAGGAGAAAGGTCCAGTCTTCACTTCACTGACAATGACAATTCAAAAGTACTTAACACATTGATATATCTTAGCTTAACAAAAAGACTCAGATAAATTATTATCTTAAGTTTAACAATTTTTTTAATTTTGAACAAGTAGGTATTCAATCAATTAAAGTTATCCAAAAATCTTCCTAATGTCAAGATCTTAAAGAAACCTTTAAGAGATGTATTGATTAAGTCTAGACCTATTTAATCTCAATATTAGTATTGGAAAAACTTACATTTACTTCAAAAATTTCTTAAAATAAATTTACATAGTTCAAGATTTTTCTTATTATTATTGATGACCTGTCTATCTAATTTAAGCTATGTTAAAGCAAGACAACATAAATGCACAAGAGGAAAGATACCAAATTGCAAACAGACATACACTTCAGAACAAGAACTATAAAATTGATCAGTTTTAGAAAAACAAAAATACTCATTGTCCATCAACATAAAATCAAATCCAAATTTGGTTAACAAACTATAAACATAATTTTATTATCAGTCTAAATAACTAACGAATAATAATAAAAACCATATAAGAAGAAGCAATGCCATATTAAAAATATATATATATAAATTGAACCTGTTTATGTTTTAATTGAAATGTCATGACCATCGAATCCTAGATGGAACATGTATATAGAATCACAATAAGAGTTCGGTGATTTTGGACAGCAGGCGGCAAATGAGCGATGTCAAATAATAGATAAGATGGAAAAGAATTGAAAGAATTTAGGGGGAAGGAGATAGATAACAGGAGGTTGTAGTATGGCTTATGAGGAGTAGATCGATAACTTTATAAGAGTAAAAGCATGGAGGACGAAAATCATCCAAATATGTTTAGGGTTTTATGGCGACAAGATTGTAAACAAGAAATGATACTGATTTTTATAAAATAGTTCTAGTGAATTCGTCTTCTTAGTTTTAAACGACACCGTTATTTATCTATAGTTTTAGAGATTTTTATTTACAGATCCTGAATATACTCTTAGTAATTCCTAATTCCACTTCAAACAAAATCTTCTATTAAGATCAAAAAATTTATTTACATTTTTTCTCTTTTTCTTTTGCATACATTTGAGGCTTTAAAAGCCTAAGTTGACTAATACAAATCAACTAATCCCTGTGTCTAAAATTAGTCTAGAAAACATACAACCACTTCTATCACTAGTAATACTTTCCCAAAGATAATTTGGAGGATCCACCACTCAACATTGCGCCTTTTTTGGCCAAAAGATCTGCACACATGTTTGCTTTCCGGTAAATACATTCCATCTCAAAGCCCGGATGATTACTTAGTATAGCTCTACAATTACGCCCAATATGACAATTCCAACTCTTAGAACTACCACCGCCCTTCACTAGCGCGTGAAGTTCTCTAGAGTCAGTTTCGACACATAATTCCGTGATGCTTCGATTTACTACCCATCTCAACCCATAGTATTATAGCTTTACAAATACTCGAATCACCAACTTTATTTTCCTTCCGAAATAACCCATTATTGAAGTAATTATTTTTAATAACGTCCACCCACGCGACCTTCTGATTCTAAAGCATTTTCCACCCAAGTTTCGCCAATAAAGCTAAGCTGAAATACTTTGCCCCACGAATACCTAAGCCTCCATTCGATTTCGATTTACATACCTGGCCCCACGCAACCTAGTGTATTTTTCTCTTCTCGTCTGAAGACCCCCATATAAAACTATGTACTATACGGTCAATTTCATCACATACATATATCAGTAGCTTCATAACTTGCATTTGATAAGTCTGTATTACACACAGTATAGATTGAGCGAGTGTGATACATCCAGCATACGTTTGTAAAAGCCTTTAGGTAAACGCCTCGAATGTATAGGCGTACCCAAGTGATGTCTCCTCATTTGTGATAGATTTATGTTAGGATGAGAAATCATTTTTAGTGATTTAGAAGTATTTCTAATTGTTTTTCTTGAGAAATAGTGCACTTTCCTATTTTGAGTCTTGATTTAGTAAAATAATATTTTTAGAGCATATTGGGTTTAACTATTTATTTAGTGTGAAGCTTTAAAGATAATTATGGAGATTAATTAGAGTCCAAGTCAAATACTACAAGATAAGGAAAGACATAAGCATGGAAATTGGAGATAAGGAAACAAAAGCTAAAAATATGGAAAAGGAAAAACTGCCTTAATTCTGAATTTCTGCACCTACGACCACAAATCAGCTTATATCTCAAAAACGGTGTGGAATTTGGAGAAACGGTCAAGAGCAAAGTTGAATATATTTCCGAGATGATGAATTTGGTGTACTCATACGCGTCAAATGGATGAGTATTCAAGCTTCTAGGACCAAAACAAAAACGGACCTGATTTCATGTTTTAGGGTTACGAATCTGAGTTGGGCTTGGAGTCCATTCCTTACCTTCTCCTTCAAGAAAACGAATTAGGTATTCTAAACACCTATAAATACACCCTTATATCACTTGTAAATCATCCTTGCCTCATAGTAATTAGTTCTTAAGGTTTTATTCTTCCAAGTTATTGTAGAGAGCAAGATGATGTCTTTTATTATTTCCTTTAGTTTATTTCCTTCAGGCATGAACTAATTTTCTCATAGCTTGGGTTTTGCATCATGTATAATCTATGAATTCTAATTTCTTTCTATCTAAGTTTCTTTGGGAATTACATGTTTTAATCTGATATTAGCTTTTTACATTTATATTTGTTGATGTGTTTTGATTTATTGTTTGTCCTAGAACTGATCACTTTAGGCTTTCTTAATAGTAATTAGATGATCACCTTAGCTGGGTGTCTAATTATTGAAACACCACATAAAGTCTAGTGTCGATATTAGTCCTAACAACACTGATTCTAACTAAATAGTCATTAGGGTATGATTTAATCACTATCACCATGTATGGAAATTGATTGCTTAGGGTCTTGGTAGCGCTTGATAATCCTATTTGAACCAGCCTCGTGGTGTGTCCGTAACCCCCTTAGTCGCTCTCAAGGTCTAAGGTATGGGAATTTAGAATCCTGACTAAGTATACAAGAGCTAATTATCTCCCTTATTAACTAGATCTAATAGAAAGAATTAGAAGGATTGGTGCATACTTGCAAAACCTAAGCTATACTTCTCATCTCATATTCTTCGTATTTATTTTATTGTCTTTAATTTTCTTAGTTTAATTTAATTAATTTCGAATTTATTCTCTTTTTATTTCCTGTCTTTTAATTATTTACTTCTTACTCGTTATTGCTACCCATTCGTATAACACACTAAGTCCCTGAGAACGAACTCAACTTATCATTAAAACTTGCATACGTCCTGTAATACTTGCAGTACTGTGCCTGTCTAGGGTGAGAGTGCGTAGTTTTCTTGACTTATATTTATCTTATTTTTATCACACCCTAGGCGACACCAAGTTTTTGGCGCCGCTGCCGGGGACTTGTGTCTCGTTAGCGTGTGGGTTATCTATTTCGAGTAGTAATTTTTAGTTAATTTTTATTTTTCCGGATTTACGCTTGTGGTTTGCTTTAGTCTTTTTCAGGTTTCACAGTGTTTAATTCTTGGCCTCCGTTATCGGAGCCTGAGAGGAGCTTCAGACCTTATAACAAACGTGTTCGTGAAGAAATAGCCTTGAGAAGAGCTATGGCAGGCGTACAAGGGCAGTTAGATCCACCACTTGGAATCCCACCTGAGGGGTTACAATACTATGCACCAGGAGGACCACCACCATTCATTCCACCTGGTGTACAAAAACAAGGAAGAGGTAACGGGCAAAATAATTTTGATTAGAACCGAGTTGAACAAGACCTTCCTGGCCTCCGAGTGCCGTTTCATGTTCAACCGATAGGTTACCGTCCTCCGGAGATCCAAAATATTAAATTTTGACCCGATCTGGGTATGCTCAGTCAATTTCAAAGTTTTGGACTCTACAGTGGTACAACAATTCAAGATCCGGTAAGAGCGATTCAGAAGTTTATGTAGATTTGTGATGCTTATGTTACTCCAGGCATTACACGCGAGCAACTGTATTGTCATATGTTTTCGTTCTTCCAGACCGGTAGAGCTAGTGAGTGGTTAGATAGACAACCACCAAGGACAATTAATTCATGGACAGAACTTCAAGCCGCAATCTGGATGAATTAATTATGTATTTAGGAGATGTAAGTATCAAGATTGCATTAAATAATTAAGGAAAATACTTCCATCCAATATAGGATGATCCTACCCCAATAATATTCATACACATACCCCATGTTTTAAACTTACAAAAGTAACTAATTTATTAATCTAGTGACATGTGTTTTGTTATATTAATCAATGGTTGTGATGTAAATATTTGACCATCCAATATTGGATGGAAGTCTTACCCATTAATAAATTCTTCAATTTTGTATTATTTTAATATTTAATATAACATGCAGGGCCAGTCCTGGGGAGAGGCCAAGGAGGCCATGGCCTTGGGGCCCTCCCCAACTCATATAATTTTAGGGCCCCTTTTGAAGTATAATTTTTTTTAATTAAAAAAGCCCAGTTTTATTAATGGTTTTGGACTCTTACCCAACTCATATAATTTTAGACTTTTTCATAATTTTCTTTTATTACAAAGGCCCAGATTTAGCCCAATTTAAATAAAAAATATTAGATTATATTTTTAGCTACAAAAATATTTAATTAAGTTATTTTTTTATATAGTAATATTACCTGTTAACTTTAAAAAGATTTAGATATTTTTTTCCTTTAAAATATTTGATAATTTTTTTATTATATTTTGAATTTTTTATTTTATTTTATATAACTTGTAATTTTTTTAGGGGCCTATTTTTTAAAGTTTGTCTTAGGCCTCAGAAATGTCAGGACCGGCCCTGATAACATGCAGGCCCAAGCCGATGTATCATCTATCTCCAACACAACAGATGATGATGACACATAAGATGGTGGAGATAGTGCACAACCGTTACCTATCAGCTACATATCACCAGAAGATCTTCCTATATACATATCATCATGTGCAAGTGGCCAATAATGTACCCTGGTAGTGTAAGTTTAATTTATTAATGGAATTTTTAAGCATATTCTGGTGTTAAGGAACTAAACTTTCTTTTGAAGAAATTTCTGAATGATTTGTTATTTAAAACTACTTTGGTATTGTAATGAATCCCAATTTTTGATCACCTGCATTTCAACTGTGAAGCTCCAATATTAGTTGCTCTACTAGACACTAGCCTTAATACACAACTTTCTTAACAATATTCTTAGATTTGCACAGCGATGAATCTCTCATTGTATCTATTCATTTGACTTAAGCAAGATCTGACTAAGAAAGTTTAGTTTAATTAAGATTTCTTTTTTACAAATGAAGGAGATCTAGCGACCATGGTAAAAAAACACTAATAATCTATGCGCTCTCAAGTTGTGTGTCGTATATTACTCTATGCATCGATCATCCATACTTATCCCATACAACCTCAAGTGGTGTGTTGTATTTTACTCTAGGCGTGACCACCACATATATCGATTGGTAGCAAAAACTTAAATCCCTCAGGCGCTTCAGCAAAAACTTGACTCCAACGTACAATCTAGCTTGGCCAACCAATTTTCGTAAGAGTTAGATCCCCTATAGAAGTGTACCAAGTTAAACAAAAGATTTCGTCTCAAAGCACTCCCTATTCCATCTATCCATGTCACACCTAGGCCTAGCCTCGCTAGAATCCACCTCGATACATAAATTTATTACTTCTAATTGTTTGACCCAAGATAAGCACTCATGGAATGCTATCATCTCTGCTACCATAGACGTCATTGATTCCGCACCCCTCTAGAATCCTCCGATCCACTCGCCCCTAACATCCCTCAATAGACCACCCACTTCTCTGGACCCACTACTTCAAATCACACTACCATCTAGATTCATTTTCCAGCCCCTCAAAGGCTTCTTCCTGCTCATGAGTTCAACTAGATTGCTACAAGGACGGCTCCCAGCCGGTTTCCACCTCCTGCTTTACTATAATCTTTCACGTGACATACTTGGTTGAACGCCTCCATTAAAACACGTATCATTTATAATAACCCACATCGACCAAATAACTGCCGAGAAAACAACCCTCCAATGCATACCTGCAAAAACGTTTTTGTTGTGTAAATTGCGATTCCACCAATCTGTCCTAGTAAGTCCATGTACTCGAGCCGCTCAATCCTATGGGGGTTGTTGTTCTTACACTTGTCCAATATGACCATAAAACATCCCTTCTACTATAGACCAGGTCCCTTCCCCCCTCGGATAAGCTCCAGGATCAGCTTCATCGGATACTCCTCGTGTTGTCACCTGCACTTGTTGTGTGATCCCAAATTCCAACCTCATTATTTTGTTCTCTCTAATAACTACATCAGAATCTGGTATTCCTTTTGACTCGCGGCCTGCTGCTGGAATATATGTATTGTCCCGGCTTGACATTATGATGCTACTCAAAGTTTCCCTGTTATATTGGTTCATAACCAAAGATCCACCCCCTTCACTTGAGACCATTCTTCTGCAGATACGTCCTTTCAAGTGGTACTTGACTCCTATTTAGCCTCTTCTTCTCCACGAACAAGTTTTCCCAAACGATTTCTTTCCACGCCACACCAACGGAAATGTTCCACGGTTTCTATCTCTACTTCACACCGAGGGCAAGTTTCAACAGAATCTACCCCCTAATTAAAAGTTTAAGCCTGGTTAGCAATCTTTCCAACAATATTCATCACTGTTGGACAAATGGGATTCTACCCAAGTGTTGACCATGTTTACGATGTTAGTCGGTGACTCAATTTAATGAGATGATTCGGATATCAATACGATTATTAAAGTTGTAAAGATTAACGTAATATATTCACTTGGTTAAAATCATTTGAAATTGAATGAGAAATTGATTCATGTAATTTGGAGAAATTAAAAAGAAAAAAACAATATATGTTATTTTATTTCTTTTTGTTATAAAGCAAAGAAAGAAAGAAAAAAAGGCCTAGTAGGGGTTGAACCTGGACCATTAGCTTTGTTGGAATTTTGGGCCTTAGGTCCATACCTTTGTTGGGCCTTAGACCATCATCTTTGTTGGGCTTTTGGGCCTTAGGTTTATACCATCTGGACCAACCTAAGTTTTTTGGTCTTTTAAGTAAACGTTGCATCTTACATTAATACAACGTAACTCCAAAATGAAATATCACAACCTTTGGCAAGCCACCTTTTTATTTTCTATAAATAGTTGGTCAACTAAACCATTTTATTTATTAATTTTTCAAAGCATTAAAATTATAAGAGAGAGATAGAAAGAAGCATCATTATTAAGTTCGTTGAAATTCTTAAGAATTCGTGTGTCAGTTTCTTTTGAATAGTTTTGTCGTTGTATCCTGGAGGTTGAAGCCAGCAAACGTAAGACACATGCACGTGGCCTAAATATCTTAAAGACATCGGATCCAATCCGAGTCTCGACAAGTAAAGTTATTTATTTATAAACTTTTATTTTATTTCTGCATTAGTTTCTATATTGTTTTACTAGTTTATACAAATAAAAAACAACAATTCAAGGTATTTATGATTCACGTGTGTAAACAAGAAAACATTTTCTTTTCGTTTTATAAACTTTACTTTTGCAATAATATCCGGGTTTGTGTATACAGAACATGATAGTTACATGCTATTTCTTTTCTCTTATTCTAATTTCTAGGCTTGTGTATACATACTAGATAATTACTCACTTAGTAACGTCAGATTTCTGCTTCATATAGAATATGGAGAAAAATACTGAACAAAGTGAAAACATTTAATTTTATGTTGTAAATATTAGTGTGTGTTTTAACAACTAATATTAATTTTGCTAATATTTGTATACTTTCTTCGATCCTCTACAACAAGAATATAAAAACTTGGGGGACTAACAAGAATATGAAAACTTGGAAAATTAAAATTAATCATTTCTTCGAAAGAAAGAATTAATTCATGTACATGTTGGAAAATTTCAGACCTAATTTTTTCTTTTTTGTGTTTCTCTTAGTGAGAAAGGTTATATAATTCATTTGTTTGAATTATTTATAATATTGTATAATCCTTGGTGATTGAAATGATGTCTACCAAGATAAACAATATATCCAGAAATAATGGAATCGGTAACAACATACCATCGACAATTTCACTGATGAAAAATTAATTTATGGGACATGATCCCGACTCCTTTAGACACATTGAGGAGTCTAAGAGGATAAATGGAAATGACTATTTGTGTAAAGGAATAGATGGCCGAAATCACAGAGAAATGGTAAAGGCAATTCCATGAAAGGAAAATAAGGCCAAGCAACAATGACTAAGATCAAATAAGATTGATTTTACTACAGTAGTTTCTAAAGTAAATTTGGTTGGCAATACCAAACACTAGTGGGTAGATACTGGGGCCACCTGGCATGTATGTTCAAGACATACAAAGTTGCAACTACTGAAGAGACTTTATGTATGAGAAATTTACATCAAAAGTAGTTGGATCTGGAATCGTTATTCTAATAATGACTTTTGAAAAAGAGTTGAGTCTCTATAACGTTCTCCATGTACCTGACATTAGAAGGAATCTAGTTTCATGTTCGTAATTGAGTAAGAATGGCTTCAAACTAGTATTTAAGTCTGATTAATTTATTCTTACTAAAGGTGGGATATTTGTGGGCAAAGGGTACCTATGTGATGGTTTATTTAAGATGAATGTAATGACCGTAGTACCTACCAAAATGTAATCGACAAAGTAATATATCCTTGAATCACCTAATTTATGGCACGATAGATTAGGAGATGTTAATTTTGGTTCATTAAATAAGTTAGTAAACGTCGCGTTACTATCTAATGTGAACTTCAATTCTCAAAAGGAATGTGAAGTATGCGTTGAGTCAAAATTAATAAAAACCTCATATAAATCAATAGAAACGACTCTGGTACCTTTATAGTTAATTCACAATGACATATGTGACTTGAAATTTGTGCAAACTAGAAGCGGTAAAAATTATTTCATAAATTTCATTGACGATTGCACAAGGTATTGTCAAATATACTTGCTTCGAAGTGAGGATGAGGCCTTTGAAGCATTTATGCAATACAAAACTGAAGTTGAGAATCAACTAAATAAAAAGATTAAGAATCTTATAACAGATAGGGGAGGAGAATATGTGTCTCCTTTTGAGGAGTTTTGCGCTAAACATGGAATCATCCATCAAAACATGGCCCCTTACTCGCCTCAACAAAACAGGATTGCTGAACGCAAGAACCGCACGTTGAAGGAAATGATGAATACCTTGCTGATTAACTCAAGGTTACCACAGAACTTGTGGGGAGAGGATTTTCTCACTGCAAATCACATCCTCAACAAGGTAACACACAAGAAGGTAACTTCTTACGAATTATGGAAAGGAAAACCACCTTCCTTCAAATATTTAAAAGTGTGGGGATGCTTGGGAAAGGTATCAATTCCTGCTCCTAAAATGGTCAAAATAGGACCAAAGACCATTGATTGCGTCTTTAAAGATTCCAGGAACACAAATCTTGTCATGTTGACATTCTTGTCAATACGGTGATTGAATAAAAAAATGCACATTTCTTTGAAATAACCTTTCCGTACAAGACCACACCGGAATCTGGTTCCTTAAAAAAGAACACGTGATACAACTCAAGAAGAGCAAGATCAAGAATCGGTTCCAACTGAAAAGCAAGATCAAGAATCATTGCCAAATGAAGGAGAAACACAAATAAATGACGAACCATGAACATTCAACGATGCTATGTTAAACCCTGACGCCTCTTACTATAAGAAGCGGTAAATAGTGCGATAGAATCCATTATGCAAAACCATACGTGGGAACTAGTGTAGCTCCATCCTGGGAATAAACCACTTGGATGCAAATGGATATTCAAGAAGAAACTAACGACCGATGGGTCTATTAAGAAATACAAGGCTCGCCTTGTTGGAAATGGTTATAGTCAAAGAGAAGGACTTGACTATTTTGATACTTATTCTCCAGTCACGAGAATATCATTCATTCGAATACTAATCGCTATATCTTGAATATACAAGCTCGAAATTCATCAAATGGATGTAAAAACAGATTTCCTAAATGGAGAACTAAATGAAGAGATATATATGGAACAGCCTGAGGGTTACGTAGTTCCAGGGAAGGAGACCCAAGTATGTAAGCTTGTTAAATCTTTATATGGTTTAAAACAGGCACCGAAGCAATGACATGACAAATTTTATAGATTCATGATCTCAATTGATTTCAAGATCAATGAATGTGACAAATGCGTTTATGTAAAACGAAATGAGACAGGATATGTCATTGTCTGTTTATATGTGGATGATATGTTAATCATTGGAAGTAACAATGATGTGATTACATTCACCAAGAGGATGCTTTCGAGTAAGTTTGACATGAAAGATCTAGGCCTTGCGGATGTTATTATGGGTATTAAGATTCTCCGAACATCTGAAGGTATTATAGTACTAAGTCACACTATATTGAGAAAGTATTAAACAAATTTAGTAATGGCGACACAAATATTGCCAAGACACCTGTTGATGTAAATTCACATCTTGCTAAGAACACTGGTGATACGATCAACCAGTTGGAGTACTCTCGGATTATTGGGAGTCTCATGTACCTAACAAACTGAACTAGGCCAGATATAGCACATGCAGTAAAAAAGCTAAGTAGGTTTACACACTTGCGGGTGGTTAAAGTCCTCTACTTTTAGGGTATTATATATCACTCTAACAGGATAGACATTAATCTATCACAAAAGAGGAGACATCGCGCCCGTAAGGGCCGGTATACGGCTCGAGCATAAAAAGTTTCTTACCATTTTGATGGTGGCCTACCTATCGTAACGGGGCGGGGCATAGTGATATACTGTCCGTTGGGACTGGTACACTGCTCAACCTATTGATGAGCACTAACTTTTAATTTTTTCACCCCAAACACAATCGTTTACCTACATACACCTCAAAAAAACTTCATACCTTTTTATATTAACGTAATATACATCTAAAATAATGAGTTACATTTACTACAAAACATGAAATTAAACTACTAAGACGTTAAAAACATGGGTTGTCTCCCAATAAGCACTTTTGTTTAACATCATTGAAGTTTGACGTGTTACCTCAAGATCATCTCTTTATAATATAGCCTCCTCATCAGTTAGCGAGGCTATTGAAATCTACCTAGCGGAATGTGCACCCCTTGGCTTTCACTTCTATCAACTTCTTAGGAATAACTCTATTGACCATAAATGGTCCACTTCGAGAGCCCTTGTTCTTGCGTGATTTTCGTAGGGGATCAGGAGCCTTCACTACGACCTCGTCGCCTACCCCAAACTCTTCCTTTTCTATGGGTTCCCTTGGAACCTTCTTAGCCCATCTAAGGATCCTCTTTAAATGGGAAAAGGTTGGATTCCCTATAAGATTCAGAAGAGCCTTATTAGACGGTTTCTTTCTTAGTTCTCTCTCATTCGTCCTCAAGGTTGCGCACAACCTTGGTTGGGTATTTCTCAACATTATCAACGGTGTCCATTAGTTGGTTTCTTTCTTAGTTCTCTCTCCTCCGACCTCAATGGTTGGATCTTATTTATTTGGTGTAACTAAAAACAAAATTAAAATATTTAGATTTTTGTTTGGTTTACTTTTTAAATTAACATGCAAATATTAAAATAGACTAATTAACTAATAAGTGAGTAAATAAACTATGAACAATAAATGAGAGAGCTTAGCTCGAGTTTGATAGTATTCCACTATCCTACTAAGTCGATTATTCCAGTTATAAGGCTAAATTGGGTCGTTATACTAATCGAGATTCTAATTTCTATCTAACTCCTGCCAGGGTAGCCTAGAAGGATGCCTAAATCTTACTAGAGTCCACGAGTTAGATTACTCTACACAAAAGATCGACGCTACAAATTACTTTGACCAATGTGATCATAATGGTTCTAAAATGCACTAGGCACTACTAGGGAGCCCGAGCACCTTTGAGTGTTGAGATGGATAGGTTGTTCATTAATCAAAATTTACGTTGTTTTTACCTAGGCAGTTTTAAATTATTTTATATTAAATAATATATGAGTAATACATTGATTTGAATAGTATTTACATCCTAATATACTTAAAGTAGAACAATTTAACATAAATAACATATATCAAACAATAAAATAATAATTCATTATTATTAACCTAAAAAATTACCAATTCAAGAAATCTAAACTTGAAATTTGAAAAATCCTACCTACTTCTTTTCTCGCACTTTCAAACTCTAACTGTAGTAGTTTTTTTTAAATATGTTTCTTAGGTGTTGGGTTGGATTAGATTAAATTAGTTATTTATGGACTAGAATGCTAGGTAGAATATCGGTTGGTCGATCCATTAATCTGATTAAGTACTTCATTAATTATATTTATGTGTAGACGAATCTTTTAGCCACCATCTAGAAAATTCTAGGTCGATCACACTTTGGAACGCCTAGGCGGAGCGCCTAGGTAGCCTTGTTTCAGAACGTTGGTGATCATCTGGTTAGGCAAACAGGTCAGGATCACTATCGTACATCGGACAAATATGAACCAACTATGTTCTTAAACCCCCGCCACCAGGGTGACAATTTAAGATACTAAGGTCACCTCTATATTTGATCAGGATATAGAAATCATAAATGCATTCAAATTATATGAAGATATACAAAATTTCCCAATTCAATTAAAATCAATTAGCAAATAACATAAAAGAATTTATAACATATTCAAGGGTTATACATATTACAAACTCAAGTTAAGAGAATTTAGTGCATAATTAAATAAGTAATAATATTAGAATCATGTTTAAGACAAGAAACTAATACAATTTACACTACTAATAGAGGTGGAATGGTGTAGAAATGGTGCAGTAGGGCTCCAATTTCTAGTTGTCTTATCCTCCAGGATATCTGTCGTCTCTCCAGCTAATAATTCAGAATAATAATGGTAAGTAAACGTTTTTCAAACTTAATTTCTGATATATATATATATATAAAGGTTTATAACCGCATTAAGGTTTATGAGCCTCTTTTAAGTGACCTAATCCAACCTAAAAAGATTTTATAGTGAGGTGGTTAATTCGAGCCACTCCAGATGAAACTTTGATAACCTTTTCACTTCAGCTCCAAAATACAAATTATTAATTCATACACGTTCCCAACTTTAAGTACTGTCTAGAAACCAGAGGAGTCTTCCACAATCTTCATCAAGTACACGTGGTGACACGAACAAGTCAATTTCTAAATTTGGCTGTTAATAACTCTCGCTTTCTGAAAGTGGCTTCTTGGTCCTTTAACACCTTACCTTGGGTTTGACTCTCGAATTTTTATCCTCTTCTTGTGGTCTAAAATAATCCAAGTACCTAATATATGCACACTTAACACACAAATTATGCACAAATAGCTCTAAAAATAACAATTATCCAAAACTAGACAACAAATAAGAAATTATCAATATATAGGACTTAATCCCTCAAATATGCACAATAAACCCTAAAAAGAGGTCGATTGACTAGATTAATCTATCTCATAAATGGAGATATCAAGACCCCCAACTCAATTTTTTGCCGTCTTGACAAAATAAGAAAAAAGAACTAAAATAGGGATGTTTCTATCAAGTAAGTCAAGTAGGAATTGAAGAAGAGGAATGTAAATAATGATACCAAAGAAACTACCTAACAATTTTCATGTAATAATATCTACAAAATAAATTAAACATATACTTATCAAACAAACAATCATTACAATATAATTTCATGATTAATTAGTTTCGCAATACAAGAAGGGTAGGTTTTTTGCTTAACCCGATATGGTGGCTATAGGGTGTTCCTCGACCCTAATATAATATCCAACGCTCCACTTACCTACTCTCTATAAGCTCAATCATTTCTAGAACACATAATTAGAAATCATAAGGTTTTTGAGGTTGTAATGTTGGCTTAGAGACGGTATGATAGTATATTTGAAAAATATGAAGTGATCCGTTTAATAAGCATCACCAATAACCTAGTAATATTTTCTTGTTAACTACATAAGATTTACACTTTACCGGTTCTTTCCTTTCAATTTTCTTTTAATTCATTTTTTGTATGATGTTAGCAAACACACTATTTTTATGTGAGATGTCATGATAATTTTTTCTCTCAATTTTTTTATTTTTCTTATAAACATTTCTTTTTTCAATAGAACCCATCAAAGGGTTAAAATATAGGGCACATAATCAACATATCACATATTCATATAAGATAAAAAACCACCCAATGTGTTCCCCATAAATTGAATCCACTACCCCAAACTTAAGCTCTAAAGATGTATGTCTTGGTATCACGATTTAAGTGTGGGTCATGTGGAAAAGTCCTATAATCTAAGGGGTATGGCTTATAATTTGGCTACAAATAAAGGCTAAAAAGTCTAGAAGGGGCTAAGAATGATATAACAATTAATATTTGGTTAGCTAGCTAAAAGGAAACAAGGGGATTATCAAAGAACTGCCTTAATCCTTTTTTCTAAATATGTAATTTTATTACTTCTTCATATCAAGCATATTAATTAAATGGGTCTTCAACTAGCTCAAATCTCATGTTCTACACACCACTCATTCTCTCTAACTTCAAACTCACTTCTACCAGATTGCTTACTAATCATTTTGGTACTTTTAAGGTGCATCAATACTTTAAGCGTATAATATAACTAGTTCATAAAGAAATTACTTAACTATCATTAACTCGCTAAGGTTTATGCTTTCCGGGGTATTTTACACCATATACACCTAATTCCTTTAAATATAAACTATATTTTTTAAGTTTATCCTAAACTCTTAAAATGGGAAAGAGAAACAACAGATTTCCACACCTCGAACTCAAAAATGAGTCGTGTCCCCACGACTCAAAAACAGACTTGACAAGAAATAAAAAATATAAAACCAAATACATAAGCTATATTTAATGAGATGAAAGTTAAAAAAGAAAGGAAACGTACTCTCGAGTCATATCACCTTGCACGATCATCACCGAAGGTAGGTTGCGGTGGATGATTTGTTAGATCATGATTAATTTTCTGTAGGAGTATAATCATGTGCACTTGATTTGCTTTGATTTGAGCCACATCGTCTGCTAATAAAATTGAGCCGCTTTTACTTGGTCAAATGGCTCGCTCATACTTTCTTGCCATGAAAGATCATTCTCACTCAAACTCGATCCCTTTCCAGTTTCTTATGAGAAGTCTCTACAATTGAAGGATTTTTTGTCCTCGCTTCTCTAAGAATTATATTGATTCACTCGTCATCAATATTGTTACATGTATTGTATGTAATGTTTTCATTACCACGACTTACATTCGCTTTCCTCACTAAGATCGTGATCATTTATTGAGCTCTTCAAATTAAACACTGACTTTGGTGCACTCACGAAACGCATTACCGAATCAAATATCACTTGTGCTACATCTATCTCCTCATCTTGTAAAACTCAATTAAATAAAATAAAAAAAATTCTTACTTACATCGAGGTTCGAAAATTTCTAAAAGCTACTGGTTCAAGGAAGTGGTTCTATACTTGTGCTTTGGGTTGAAGGTACATGTAGACCCAAGGTCCATTCAACTACCTTGTACTCTTATGAACCAACTCTTTAACAACACATGCTCATATAGCGATCCCAATCGAAAGTCTCTATATTCTTCACCGCTTCTTGATACTTGCATGGTCTAACTAATTCCTTGAATTTGAAGTGGCTACGAATCTCTTCAACTATGAATGTGATCAACTTCTCTCTACACAAACTCGACCCTCGTTGTCTTGGCTGAAGAGCCCAAGATAGAACTCGAATACTAATTCAACACATAATTTTGATTTCCTCATTATGAATGTGGTCTATCCCAATCTATCAATGAACTATAGAAATCTTATATACACACATTTTCTAACTAATCCTTTAATTACTCTTTCATGTGAAGGAGACAATTCCAACATCTTTTCTTTGGCGATAGCTAATAAGCTCTTACAAGTTTCGTTCATGGGTATCACAATCTCGACTTATAATGGTTATGGCATTCTCAGTTCCGAATATAATTGGAGAAAAATGACTAGCGTTGATCAAACACGAGAGTTTTAAATGTTTAGTGGACACATTTTTATTTTAGCTTATTTTTGCATATATTTATTTATAAAAGTTTATGTTTATGTTCATATATTTCATGGTTTAAGATTTAGAGTTATTTACCAAAAAGGTCTTGAATGTACCCCCTTATTCCCTTTCTCAACCTATAATCTCTTCTTACTAACAACCTCAAATAAGATTTTAAACTGTAATCCAAAAATTCAATTACAATTTTACACCCTTTTGTTTTTTATTTCCCTATATATACTATTTTTACCCTAAATTACTTTTCTCTCTCTTCCTCTCTCTTTTTCATCCTCACAAAACAAAATTCCACTCTCTCTTTGTTTTTTCGTCTTTTAGCAAGGTCTTTCCACATAACAAGGATTCACGGCGAGGCTCAGATCTGCCAAGGTTTTCCCGTTTGTGGTTTAGAGAAGGAGAACGGATATCGATTTGTTTGGAAAATCGGATTCGCGAACGGCGGGCGGGAGGAGAAGATATCCCTGAAGCTTTCATCTCTGGCAAGCCATGACGTGAAGCCTTCATTTGCGTTCGAGGTCCAAGCATATCAACGGTGGTTAAAGTGGTAGCGAGCAGAAGAAGAAGAAGAAGAAGAACATTGGCAGTGGTCCTTCGGTTTGATGCTCGAATCCTCCTGCGAATGGTGCTCGAATCTTCTGGCTAATGGTGCAAATATCATTGAACGAAGATGAACTTAGAGATGTTGTTTTAGTTGTAATTTCTAACAATCCGGATTTACCAAATGCTAATAAGGTTGTTGAAATAACTGATAAGCTTGGTCTTCATTCACTTCGTGCGTTATCATTACAACGAAGAATGCTTGTTCTTTTTTTCTTTTTTCTTTTTTGTCACTAATTAGTTTTTTAGCTTATTTGTGTCCTTATTTAATGTGTGTAATATTTGGTTAGTTAATAAAATATAATTGGTTGGATAATAATCTATATTTATCAAGTGCTATATACTTTTATGTAGTACTCCATATTTTTATTGAGTACTCCATATTTTTTGAATATTACTCTGTGTTTTTAATTTCGATAATCTATATTTTTTTGAAAATCTATACATATATTTTGATAGTCTATATGTTTTTCGATACTCTATTTTTTAATTCTTTGAGTACTCTATAAAATCAATGAGTACAACACTAGTGGCGACGTTGGTCGATGGTCGGTGGGTGGTGGGCGGAAATAAACAGTGCCAACATTCAACAATTTTTTTGTCTATTAGTGTTTTCTATATTGTATAAGGGTAATTTAGTATCTGGTCATCCTTGAGATCTCTTTACAGAAATAAGATTCTCACCATTCCCTATAGGACGGAAATCTAGTCTTTAGGACCCTATATGCCATTCATCCTAAGATTTTGGTTCATATAATTCGATGAAATAGAATCGAACCCATGTCGCTTAGAATGACAAAAAATTGGAAGAATACGGCCAGGATGTATCGAATACGGGGACTTCACTCATTTAGTTGACACTCATTTAATTGAAGTGACTGCTTTTAGGGGGTATAGAAAATTCAGACCGCTCTTTATTTAGATCCTCTGAGCCATCAATTTTTTTTGTATTATAGATATCACGCTTTATTAGGGCTATAAACGAGTCGAGCAATACTAGATGTATAGGCTTGTTTGTTTAATTTCACGAGTCGAGCCCAGCCGAGCTCAAATTTAAATGAGCCGGACCGAGCCGAGCTCAAATTTTAACGAGCCGAGCTCGAGCTTCCAATGATTCAAATCAGAAATGTTTGAACTTGTTTGTTTAACTTATAAAACAATCTTTTTTAGAGTCGGACACGTGTTTCTCATGAACAATTAGTTTTTACGGTTAAAATGGGACTTTCATGAACTTTTGGTATTTGATGGAGTGTGTGGTATGAAAATATGAAACATAACATTAATAAAAATATAAATGTCTAAAGAAATTAAAATATCCAATTTGATATTGAAGGTTTAATAATATATATATATATATAAGTAGAAAATATATTAATTTATAATTTTTATAATTTTAAACGAGCTCACGACCCAAACTCGAGAATGCTCGTTTACTTATTGAGCTTAAAATGAGCTTGAGCTTGAGCTTGTTTATATTCTAGCCGATCTCGAACGAGCTTTTCTCTGACCCAAGCTCGAGCTGCTCGCGAGCGGCTTGGTTCATTTACAGCCCTACACTTTATGATTTGGTACTATATATATTTTTATTTTATGATAATTTACTATAAGAAAGTATGAAAATAAAAATATTTTAAGGATTAGAGAGCAATTTCTCAAAAAAAAAATCGAATTTTCATTCGCTAGCCTTTTCATGTGTCACTTTTTAATTGATTTCCGCATCATATCATTCTTCCATTCATTTAATATTACCATATTGAAGAATATTTTCCAAGTTCACCTAAACAAGGAAAGGAAAAGTGATGGAAATTGAGATCAAATCAATTGAAGATGATAATTTTCCCGACGAATTTCAGTGTTGTGTTTGCTTGTAAGTCCTCACAACTTATACCATCTTCAATTCTTCATATAAACATATGTTTGTTTAATTACATCTTAATTACAACTATTTTTGCATTCTGATTTGTGATTTATCGTTATTCTTGCAAATTAATGAATTCTATGTTGATATATTTGTGTATATCATATACGAATTGAATTAAATGGGGTTTCAATAAGATAGTGTCGTGCTTGAAAGTCAATTGTATATATTTATACCAGTATGATGAAAGATAATTGTGTTTTGAAGTGGGTACCCTAGACTAGAATGATTGTTGAATTTCATGTGATATTAGCTATTCATAGTGTTTTGAAAATTTGTCGATTAGCTGCCTAAGCGACCTAGAGGCAAACCGCCTAGAAATTAGGTTAGAAGTTTGTTGGGAATGGACGGATTGATGCGCTGCCTAACTTGTTTTGTTATCCGTCTAATCTGGTTTTTTGCTTTAGTAACCGTTGTTTACACAACATTTTTTTTGTTTTTAAAAATATTTACATACGCCATCAAATCAGTATGTTATTTTGTATTTTTATATCTCATCAACTATATTTTATGAAAATAAAAAATAAACTTAACTTATATTTGTTAAGTGATAATTATACATTTATCCCTCAAGTGGCATAATCTTTCTAAAATTAGGCCAATCATTATTTTAATTTTAACTATAAATGTCATTTGTAATATTTCTTCTAAATTTAATCCAATACTAACCTTCCCTACTAAAATACCTTTTTTTATTAATTTTATTATAATATGTAGTAATAAACATTTTTTTTTTAAATTTGCGGGGTGCTGCCTATCAAATCCGTCGGCGATCCTTGTTCATCTCCGTCGAGTTTTTTTTTTTGTTTTTTTAAAATCGAGACGGCTATGAGTCAACTCATTCATCACCGCCGGTCAATTTCAATGTTTTTTTTTGCTTTTTACAATCTCCGGATACAATATATCACTATATTTTTTTTTGGACAATTATCACTATGATTTTATTCGATTTTTTTTATTTATTTTACTTTTTTAACTCTGACGAAAATATTTATACCAAAGTTGTACCACAACTACAAGAACAATATTGTACTTAAATTTCATGTACAACTCCGGTATAATATTTTGCCGGAGTTAGAATAATTAATAAATCAAAAAAAAAATACAATGTGATATATTATTATTCAGAAATTATAAAATTAAAAAATAAACTACCGGAATTTACAGACATTGACCTCCAATCGTCGGAGTAAAATGGTGGTCACCTCGAAATTTAAAAAGAAAATTATTTCGCCGAAATTTATCAACATTGACTGCCGAATTTGATTCGTCGGTAGCACTACAGTGGTGGTTATAATATAAATAATTATTATGTTTTACTATTTGTTGTATAATTGATATTTTAGTTAAAATGTCTGTAATAGGAAAAATTATTTGCTTGAACAAATTTTAGACAGATAATTACAGTTGAAGTTAAATCTTATATATATTATCCTATATGTTAACCTATTATATATTTATCATTTTTAACAACATAAATATTTACCATTTACTTTATTAATTCATAAATTTAACATTGGTATATTTTGAAATTAGTTTTAAAATGTTTTTCTTATATATCACCTTATTAAATATAATATTTATTGATATTATTACTAACCAATATTTTTACAATAAAAATAACAATATAGATTTTTTAATAAAAATATATTTAATATCATCTAGTACTACAAGAAATAGTATAGTTATTGCGGCAACACTAAAAATAACCTCTAATGATATTTTTAAATACCAAAATGACCTTTAATTATATTTTTAGCGGCAAATAAAAACAAATAATTTGCTACTAAAGATATCTTTATAGACGAACTTATAGGGACGAACAAATAGCGGCTATTAGCGGTAAAATTAAGATTTTTAATGTTAAAATTATTACCGCTAAAGATACATTTTCTTGTAGTGTAGGCATGTATCATCTAGAATCCAAATAAATGGTTATTTAGTTGTTTCATCTCTCAAAGGTGCTCTATAATTCCATCATGGGCTTTCTTTCACCCTAACTATACGCATAGTATGCATTTTAAGTTTTTATCAATTTGGATGTTTTTATAAAATTGGTCTATAATTATAATTGCTTATACATCCAGTTATCAAGAAATTAATACAAATTTTCATAAATGCTTATCTTATTCTTTGTTTTGAAGAAGTGAGTGACATTAAAAAGGTAAAAAAAGTATACGATCGAAACAAGAAATAAAATGAGAATGCTAACTATATTTTTAATTCAAGCATACGAAGCTAAAAGAATAATTTACTTGGTTCGCAATTAGTTGATGTATCTAAATGGTTTATTGGGGGTTAGAGATGCTTGTTTATATAACTATATTTGAATTTCTTCTTTTTTTGGTAAATATACCTCCCTGTTGAGTAATTGTCTCTTTTTTTTCCAGAGATCTTCTCTACAAACCAGTTGTATTAGGTAAGAAAATTACATGTATACATCAGTTTTTTACTTTTTATTTATTTTGTTAGAAGTTTGATCTATTGGCACTCAATTTTTAGCAACACTTTAGTGTCTCTTTATTTCATGTTAGAGTCATAATATATAGCCACATTTAATTAGATTCTATTTTATTTTTACAAATTATAGTGTTTACACAATATTGAGCATGTAAAACTCATATATAATACATAAGATGACTCTCCCTGATAGCTTAAACTTTCGGGAGAATCGATTGTCTAACATGGTATAGCAAAGACTAGACATGCAAAAAATGACATGAATCCTCCTGATAGCTTAAACTTTTGGAAAAATCGGTGTAATTAAACTTCGAAGTACCAGAAACGCTAAGCTTGAAAATTTAATATAAGTACTTCCAAATGCCACACGTTCCAGAATATGAATATTACAAGTTTCATTTTGTATCTAAGAATTTCGTCTTACCACGATTTTTTTTTTTGGACATTGACTTACCAAGATTTTTTTTTTGGACATTCTTACCACGATTACAAGCATATATGTATGCATATATGTAGGAAAAATAAAAACAGTATAGACTATAGTTTTGTTGACTTAAGCATTTCAATCCATTTCAGTCTTTAAATCTTCAGCTCCTTTGTTTCCTGTGCAGCATGTGGGCATATGGCGTGCTTTTGGTGCATGTATCACACTATGGACATTTGGCAAGAGTCACATTGTCCTCTTTGTCGCGACTCTTTTAATCATTTTCCTAGATTTTGTACATTACTCTTCTCTTTGCTTTTTAAGTTGTATCCATTAACTAATGAAAGAAGAGAAAAACAAGTGGCAGGTACATTACATTAATTCCCCAACTATTATAGTTACTTTGAGTAATTTGTATAACATAATGTACATTTTACATTTTTGCAGAAGAAGAAAAGATATCTAAAATTGAATCTCAGCCATTCAATGGATATATATTCGATTCACAGCCCAACAAAGCTTCTGATGCACCAGAGTCTTCCTAAAATTCATCACAAACTATCGAAACAGCAGATAGTAATGTGTCAGCACAGAAAAGTGGTTCAGTTGATATTAGTGATTTCATGCTCTTTCTCTTTCACTAGCAGTATTCTGTGAAGCTTGTATCATCGACTCAAGTGATGATAAAGTATGTAAGTGTCGGGTCTGTCAATAGAACAGCGAGAGATTTGTCGTTTCGAGCAGCTCTTCTGAACATCATTTTGGTACTCCAGAAGATGATAATAATAGAAGATTATCTAGTAAAAGGAAAAGCATGGAAGGTACTGGAAGTTCAAGTAATGTTGAAGATAATGAAACTGAGTTTCGGCACAGTACAAGTGCACCTCACCAGAGTAATGATAGTCTCCCTGAGCAAGTACAAGCTCGACTAGGATTAACCATCGGTGACTCAGCACCTGATAGTCCTCGAAGAAACTTCAGATGCTGATTTGAAGACATCAACAGATCTTCTAGAAAATCTGGAGAAAGGTCCAGTCTTCATTTCACTGACAATGACAATTCAAAAGTACTTAACACATTGATATATCTTAGCTTAACAAAAAGAGTCAGATAAATTATTATCTAAAGTTTAACAATTTTTTTAACTTTGAACAAGTAGGTATTCAATCAATTAAAGTTATCCAAAAATCTTCCTAATGTCAAGATCTTAAAGGAACCATTAAGAGATGTATTGATTAAGTCTAGACCCATTTAATCTCAATATTAGTATTGGAAAAACTTACATTTACTTCAAAAATTTCTTAACATAAATTTACATAGTTTAATATTTTTCTTATTATTATTGATGACATGTCTATTTAATTTAAGCTATGTTAAAGCAAGACAACAGAAATGCACAAGAGGAAAGATACCAAATTACAAACAGACATACATGTCAGAACAAGAACTATAAAATTGATCAGTTTTAAAAAAACAAAAATACTCATTTTCCATCAACATAAAATCAAATCCAAATTTGGTTAACAAACTATAAACATAATTTAATTATCAGTCTAAATAACTAACAACTAATAATAAAAACCATATAAGAAGAAGCAATGCCATATTAAATATATATATAAATTGAACCTGTTTATGTTTTAATTGAAATGTCATGACCATCGATCCAAGATGGAACATGTATATAGAATCACAATAAGAGTTCGGTGATTTTGGACAGCAGGCGGCAAATGAGCGATGTCAAATAATAGATAAGATGGAAAGGATTGAAAGAATTTAGGAGGAAGGAGATAGATAACAGGAGATTATAGTATGGCTTATGAGGAGTGGATCGATGACTTTATAAGAGTAAAATCATGGAGGACAAAAATCATCCAAATACGTTTAGGGTTTTATGGCGACAAGATTGTAAACAAGAAATGATACTGATTTTTATAAAACAGTTCTAGTGAATTCGTCTTTTTAGTTTTAAACGACACCGTTATTTATACTCTTAGTAATTCCTAATTCCACTTCAAATAAAATCTTATATTAAAATCCAAAAATTCATTTATATTTTTTCTCTTTTTTTTTCCATACATTTAAGGCTTTAAAAGTCTGAAGTTGACTAATACAAATCAACTAATCCCTCACATGGGTTCTAAAATTAGTCTAGAAAATATACAACCACTTCTATCACTAGTAATACTTTTTCAAAGATAGTCTGGAGGATCCACCAGTACTTGCGGTTCTCCACTCAACATTGCGTCATTCGAGTCAAGATGAGCCTCTACCCAGTGATTTATATCTATTACTGGCGGAGTAGTATCTTGCTGCAGAATTGATGTTGCGGACATATCCGTGAACATGGCTAAATGATGTACACTGATCAAGCTATTGGACAGCCTTGTCGCAGCAGCTCACATCTCGTGTTCCAATCCCTGATTCGGTGGGAGCTGCTGTCATCAATTTTGTAGTACTCTACTCTTGATTCAGCAACCGGGTCCAAAGCGCGGGAGTAGCAGACCCAAGTCAGTCCATAACTTCATCGCCTCTTTACATATAATGAAAATATGTTGGAGGTCCTCTGCTCCGCAAATCTTACATTTTGGATATTCAATAATAATTCTGCGATATAAATTTGCTGCAGAAGATAGGCTATTAAGAACCAACCTCCACAACAGTATGAGAATTTTTTGGGAACACTTCTCCTTCCAGATTTTATCTCATCGAAAAGATAAGTCAAGGGCTTCTTCCACTATATATTTGTAAAGGGAAATTTAACTGTGAAGTTACCCTAAATCTCGTGTACCCATTTATAAGTCAATTCACCCATTCTTTCTTCCTTAACTACTCCATTTCGATGGACATTAACCCCTGGTATTATAGCTTTACAAATACTCGAATCACCAACTTTATTTTCCTTCTGAAATAACCCATTCTTGAAGTATTTATTTTTAATAACGTCCACCCACGCGACCTTCTGATTCTAAAGCATTTTCCACCCAAGTTTCCCAAAGAAAACTAAGCTAAAATACTTTTCCCCACGAATACCTAAGCCTCCATTCGATTTCGATTTACATACCTGGTCCCACGCAACCCAGTGTATTTTAATCTTCTCGTCTGAAGACCCCCATATAAAACTATGTACTATACGGTAAATTTCATCACATACATATATCGGTAGCTTCATAACTTGCATTTGATAAGTCTGTATTGCACACATTATAGATTGAGCGAGTGTGATACATCCAGCAAGAGATAGGTTCTTTGCCTTCCATACCGTTAGTTTTCTCCTCATTTTCTCCATGATACGTTTGTAAAAGCCTTTAGGTAAATGCCTCGAATGTATAGGCGTACCCAAGTACTTCGAGAATGAATCACTTAGACAGAAACCACTTACGCCGGCTAATTCTCCTTGCAACTCCATAGGTGTATTTTTGGAGAAGTAAACGAGTGATTTTTTCGCGTGGCCTGCCTCTTTATAGAATAGATTTAACGTCTTTTGTATTAAATTGACATGCGATAAAGAAGCCTCACAAAACAAGATAAGGTCATCAACGGAAAAGAGGTGAGATAATTTTGGACCTCCTCTTCCCATACTAATTGGTTTCCAACTACCATTATCACATAATTCTTGTATCAAAATAGACAAGCGCTCAATGCATAAGATAAAATATACGGGGAGAGTGGGTCACCTTTCCTTATGCCCTGATGGGGCTTAAAGGGTGGTAGTGGTTCCGCATTCCACAATATTTTCATCTCATTTTTAGCCATGCTTTCCTTTATAATCGAAACCCAACTAGCTGGAAAACCAAATTTCACTATTGTAACCTCAATGAACTCCTATCGGATTTTATCATAAGACTTTGCGAGATCAATCTTCACCGCCATAATACCATTTTTTCCTTTGAGATGACGCATTCTATGATCCACTTCCCGGACAAGAACAATATTATCTATAGTAGATCTTCCTGGAAAAAAAATACTTCGACATGGACCAATCTTATCAACAAGTAAGGTCGAAGTCTATTAACCATAGCCTTAATAATAAATTTACAAGGGGAATTTATGAGATTAATTGGTCGTAAGAGGCTTACCCAATCAGGATCTATGACTTTCGGAATAAGATGGATGGGCATACCATTCAAATTCGAAGGAAGACGACCTGTATCAACTACTAGACGAAACATATATTCCACGAAAGGCGCGACTATTTCCCAACACTTTTGATAAAACACAGCAGACATTTCATCGGGTCCTTGGGCCTTCATCGGATTCGATTGAAAGAATGCATATCGAATTTCCTCCTTGGAGAAAGGAGTGTTAAGTTTTCGGTAATATCTTCACCAACTGATTCATCTTTAGGAAGAGCATAAATCCAAATAGAATCTTTGGGTCCTTTATATAACAACTCAAAATAATCCCTCACCAAAACTTTCAATCTTTCTTCATCTTAAACCCTTTTGTTAGTCTCATTCAACAATCTAACACATTTCGATTTCTTTTTTCTTATAATCCTTTAGAGATAATAATACCTCGTGTTTCGTTCTCCATCTCTAACCCAAATATCCATTGAATTCTAAAAATACATGACTTCTTCTTGTTTCAACACACTCTTGTATTCATTCATCAACCTATTTCCCATTTGCCAAAGGGAGGATACGATATTTGGAGGGATTTCTGAATTCCTCTAAGTCTAGCAACCAGTAAACGTTTCCTCTTATGAATATCACCAAAACTTTTGCACTTCCATTTATTAATATAAGTCTGAATATCTTCCACTCCTTCACCAATTCCGACTTCACTACCCACCCACTTTTCTCGAATGAATTCCTGAAAACCTTTCAGAAAACACCAAGCTGTCTCAAAACGAAATTTTCAAGGGATGGGTTGTTTGATTTTGTATCGGACATATCTGTATTAAAATCGGCATATGATATGAGTGGACCTGAGGCAAATGTAGCACACGCGCTCTCAGAAATAAGTTTATCCACTCCCAATTACCATATGCTCTGTCTAATCTTTCCATAATTCTCTGCCCTGTGTTCCAAGTGTCACACCATGTAAACGTGGCCTATCAAACCCTAAGTCAATCAACCCGCAGTTCTCCCTCTATTCTTCTCGATACACATTCCACCCCTCCTTTATTATCCTCCTCTTTCCTAATTTGATTAAAGTCACCTACTACTAGCCACGGAATTGTTGAATTATGAAATGCTTGGTGTAATGCATTCCATAATTCCATTCTTTCCTTGTGATGAGTACGCGTGTAAATCGCCAAAAAAATCCACGATTCGCAACCTTTCTGACTCACTTCGACATTAATAATCTGTCTACCAGCTGACAAAACCCAAATCAAAATGTTCGAGTTGTCCCAAATAAGCCATATGCCACCTTTATAACATTCGTAATCGACACGAATAGAATTATTCTTTTGTTGCGAGTTGATAACTCTATCTGCATTGACTCCTCTTATCCTAGGTTACACTATCACAATAATACATACCTTATTAGTCGTCATCATGTCTCTAATAACCCGACGGAATCTCTCACTAGCTACACCATGACAGTTCCGTACGAGGATGTTTAGGGGTTGCTTTGAGCGCCGCCAATTATTATCTGTGTTATCTTGTACACACATCAGTAAACAAAATAGAAAAAGGACAGTGAGGGGGATACACGGATTGGCGCTAATTTGATTACGTGGACATCTCCACATCGTCATTTGACCAATCTCGGAACCCAGGTGCTGCATTTTCATTCGGCAAATTAACACCCTGAGATTCCAGCATCAAATGGTCATTCTCCTCATCGGTAGCTGATGTCTCCTCATTTGTGATAGATTAAAATTAAGATGAGACATCATTTTTAGTGATTTAAAAGTCTTTCTAGTCGATTTTCTTGAGAAATGTTACACTTTCCTATTTTAAGTCTTGATTTAGTAAATTATTATTTTTAGAACATATTGGGTTTAATTATTTATTTAGTGTGAAGATTTAAAGATAATTATGAAGATTAATTAGATTCCAAGTCAAAGACTAAGAGATATGGAAAGAGATAAGCATGCTAATTGGAGATAAGGAAAGAAAAGCTAGAAATATGGAAAAGAAAAAGTTGCCTTAAATTTGAATTTCACCATCCACGACCACAAATCAGCTTATATCTCAGAATCGGTGAGGAATTTGGAGAAACGGTCAAGAGCAAAGTTTAAGATTATCCGAGACGATGAATTTCGACTACTCATATGCGTCAAACGGATAAGAATTGAAGCTACTAGGACCAAAACAAAAACGGGCCTGATTTCATGTTTTAGGGTTATGAATTTGAGTTTGGCTCGGAGTCCACTACTTACCCTCTCCTTCAAGAAAACGAATTAGGTCTTCTAAACACCTATAAATACACCCTTATATCACTTGTAAATCATCCTTGCCTCATAGTAATTAGTCCTTAGAGTTTTTATCATCAGAATTATTGTAGAGAGTAAGATGAAGTCTTTCATTATTTCTTTTAGTTTATTTCCTTCTGGTATGAACTAATTTTCCCATAGCTTGGGTTTTGCATCATGTATAAACTATGAATTCTAATTTATTTCTATCTAAGTTTCTTTGGGAATTATATGTTTTAATCTGATATTAGCTGATTACCTATATATTTGTTTATATGTTTTGATTTAATGACTGTTTTCCTTGCTAGTGCACGAGTATAGGATTACCTTAATAGTAGTTAGATGATCACCTTAGCTGGGTGTCTAATTATTGAAACACCACATAACATCTAGTGTCGATATTGGTCTTGACAACACTAATTTTATCTAGATAGTCATTAGGGTATAATTTAACCACTATCACCATGTATGGAAATAGATTGCTTAGGGCCCTTGTAGAGCAGGAAAACCCTATTTAAACCAGCCTCGTGGTGTTTCCGTAGCCCCCTTAGTCGCTCTCAAGGTCTAAGGTATGGGAATTTAGAATCGTGACTAATATCTAAGAGCTAATTATCTCCCTTATTAACTGGATTTGATAGAAAGAATTAGAAGGATTAGTGCATGCTAGCAAAACCTAAGCTATACTTCTCATCTCATATTTCTTCATATTTATTCTATTGTCTTTTATTTTTCCTTAGTTTAATTTATTAATCTTGAATTATTCTCTTTTATTTCGTGTCCTTTAATTAATTGCTTCTTACTCGTTATTATTTAACCAATCGTACAACACACTAAGTCCCTAAGAACGAATTCAACTTATCATTAGAACTTGCATACGTCCTGTAATACTTGCAGTACCGTGCTTGTCTAAGGTGTAAGTGCATTGTTTTCTGGCTTCTATTTATCTTATTTTTATCACACCCTAGGTGACACCAAGTTTTTGGCGCCACTGCCGGGGACTTGTGTCTCGTTAGCGTGTGCGCTATCTATTTCGAGTAGTAGTTTTTAGTTAAATTTTATTTTTCAGTATTTAGTTTTTATTTTTCCAGATTTACGCTTTTGGTTTGCTTTAGTCTTTTTCAGGTTTCACCGTATTTAATTCTTGGCCTCCGTTACCGGAGCCCGAGAGAAGATTTAGACCTTATAACAGACCTGTTCGAGAGGAAGGAGCCTTAAGAAGAGGTATGACAGACAATCGAGGTCAGTTAGATCCACCACTTGTTCCACCACTGGTCCCACCTGGACAACAACCATTACAACTACAAGGAAGAGGTAACGGGAACAACAATGTTAATCAAAACCGAGTTGAACAAGACCTTCCTGGCTTGAGAGTGTCGTTTCATGTTCAACCGATAGGTTACCGTCCTCCGGAGACTATGCTATAGATATCGCCGCCTAGGCGCCGTCTAGGCATAACTCCCCCCTCAACCGCTTACGCCTAGTAAAAATGCTAGGCATCTTTTCCCAACGCCTTAGTCTCCGTGGAAGAGGCGCCTAGCCCGCCTAGGCACCGATTAATGGTAAAAACTTTCCGCCTAGGCCCTCCATTAAATTTATTTTACTCTCGGAAATTCTTGAATTGATATTATAACTCTAATTTTAGTATTTTTCCATATTCAATATAGTGGTGTTAGATGAATTATATGACTTAAATAGATAAAATTATCATAATTATACACGCGTATTACTAAATATATAAAATTATATAGCAGGATTCAAAACCGCGTAATCCCGCCTAGGCCCCGCGTAGTCCCTCCTAGGCGCTAGACCCCAGTCGACCGCCTAGGCCGCGGAATCGAGATCTACATGATAGTCCGGAGATCCAAAATATCAAATTTAGACCCGATCCGGGTATGCTCAGTCAGTTTCAAAGTTTTGGACCCTACAGTGGTACAGCAGTACAAGAATAATTGATAAGCTTGGTCTTCATTCACTTCGTGCGTTATCATTACAACGAATAATGCTTGTTCTTTTTTTTTTTCATTTTTTGTCATTAATTAGTTTTTTAGCTTTTTTTTTCCTTATTTCATGTGTGTAATATTTGGTTAGTGAATAAAATATAATTGGTTGAATAATACTCTCTATTTTTATCAAGTACTATATACTTTTATGTAGTACTCCGTATTTTTTATTGAGTACTCCATATTTTTTGAATATTACTCTGTGTTTTTAATTTCGATACTCTATATATTTTCTGATACTCTATAATTTTTTTCGATACTCTATTTTTTAATTCTCTGAGTACTCTGTAAAATCAATGAGTACAACACTGGTGGCAACGTTGGTCGATGGTCGGTGGGTGGTGGCCGAAAATAAACAGTGCCAACACTCAACAATTTTTTTTCTCTTTTAGTGTTTGTTGTATTGTATAAGGGTAATTTGGTATCTGGTCATCCTTGAGGTCTCTTTACAGAAATAAGATTCTCACCATTCCCTACATGACGAAAATCTAGTCTTTAGGACCTTATATGCCATTCACCCTAAAGTTTTTGGTTCGTATAATTCGATGAAAGAAAACCAAACCCATGTCGCTTAGAATGACAAAAAATTGGAAGAATACGACCAGCATGGATCGAATACGGGGACTTTAGATTTTTAGTTGACACCAACGTCCAAAATAAAAAGATATTTAGTTGACACTCATTTAATTGAAGTGACTGCTTTTAGGGGGTATAGAAAATCAGACCGCTCTTTATTTAGCTCATCTGAGCCATCAATTTTTTTTATATTATAGATATCACACTTTATTAGGGTTGTAAACGAGCTGAGCCTAACTAGATTTATAGGCTTGTTTGTTTAATTTTTCAAGTCGAGCCGAGCCAAGATCAAATTTAAATGAGCCGGACTGAGCCGAGTTTAAATTTTAATGAGTCGATCTCGGGCTTCCAATGATTCAAATCAGAAATGTTTGAACTTGTTTGTTTAACTTATAGAACAATCTTTCTTAGAGTCGGACACGAGTTTCTCATGAACAATTAGTTTTTTATGGTTGAAATGGGACTTTCATGAACTATTGGTATTTGATGAAGTGTGTGGTACGAAAATATGAAATATAGCATTAATAAAAATATAAAATTCTAAAGAAATTAAAATATCCAATTCGATATTGAAGGTTTAATAATATATTAATTTATAACTTATATAATTTTAAACGAGCTCACAAGCCCAACATGCTCGTTTACTTAGCGAGCTTAAAATGAGCTTGATCTTGAACTTCTTTATATTCGAGCCGATCTCGAACGAGTTTTCCACCGAGCCGAGCTCAAGCGGCTCGCGAGCAGCTTGGTTCATTTACAACCCTACACTTTATGATTGGTACTATATATTTTTAGTTTATAATAATTTACTATAAAAAGTATGAAAATAAATATATTTTAAGGATTAGAGATCTCAAAAAAAAATCGAATTTTCATTGCTAGCCTTGTCATGTGTCACTTTTTAAGTGATTGCCGCATCATATCATTCTTCCATTCATTTAATATTACCATATTGAAGAATATTTTCCAAGTTCACCTAAACAAGTAAAGGAAAAGTGATGGAAATTGAGATCAAATCAATTGAAGATGATAATTTTCCCAATTAATTTCAGTGTTGTGTTAGCTTGTAAGTCCTTACAACTTATACCATCTTCAATTCTTCATAAAACACATATGTTTGTTTAATGACATCTTAATTACAATTATTTTTCCATTCTGATGTGAGATTTATTGTTATTCTTGCAAATTAATGAACTCTATGTTGATATATTCGCGTATATCATATACGAATTGAATTAATTAGCGTTTTAATAAGATAGTGTCATGCTTGAAAGTCAATCGTATATATTTATACCAATATGATGGAAGATAATTTTGTTTGAAAGTGGGAACCCTAGACTGGAATGATTGTTGAATTTCATGTGATATTAGATATTCGCAGTGTTTTTGAAAATCTGTTGATTAGCTACCTAAGCTACTCAGAGGCAAACCGCCTAGAATTTAGGTCAGAAATTTGTTGTGAATGGACGGATTGATGCACCGCCTAACTTGTTTTGTTATCCGTCTAATCTGATTTTTTTCTTTGGTAACCATTGTTTTACACAACATTTTTTTTCAAAATAAAATATTTACATATGCCATCAAATCAGTAAGTTATTTTGTATTTTTATATCTCATCAACAATGTTTTTTTAAAATTAAAAATAAATTTAACTTATATTTGTTAAGTGATATTTATACATTTATCCCTCAAGTGGCATAATATTTCTAAAATTAGGTCAATCGTTATTTTAATTTTAACTAAAAATGTTAATCGTAATATTTCATCTAAATTAAATCCAATATTAATCTTCCCTTCTAAAATACCTTTTTTTTATTAATTTTATTATAATATGTAGATTTTTCTTTTTTAAAAAATTTGCCTGTCAAATCCGTCAGCGATCCTTTTTCACCTCCGTCGAGTTTTTTTTCTTGTTTTTTTTAAATCGAGACAGCTATGAGTCAACTCATTCATCACCTCCCGTCAACTTAGGTGATTTTTTTTTCTTTTTACAATCTCCTGATACAATATATCACTATGATCTTATTTGATTTTTTTGATTTATTTTACTTTTCTAACTTTGACGAAAAAATTTATACTAGAGTTGTACCACAATTACAAGTACAATATTGTACTTAAATTGCATGCATTGATCTCCAGTTATCGGAGTAAAATAGTGGTCACCTCGAAAATTTAAAAAGAAAATTATTTTTCCGCAGTTTATCAGCACTACCGTGGTGATAATATAAATAATTATTTTGTTTTATTATTTATTATATAATTGATAATTTAGTTAAAATTCGTATAATAGGAAAAATTATTTGCTTGAACAAATTTTATACAGATCATTACACTTGAGGTTAAATCTAATATTAGCGTATCTATTAACTTATTATATATTTATCATTTTTGACAAAACAAATATTTACCATTTACTTTATTAATTCATAAATTTAATAATATAGATAAATTTTGAAATTAGTTTTTAAATATTTTTCTTATATATCACCTTATTAAATATAATATTATCTGATATTTTTACAATAAAAATAACAATATAGATCTTTTAATAAAAATATATCTAATATCACCTAGGCACGTATAATCAAGAACCCAATTAAAGGGTTACCTAGCTGATTAATTTTCAAAGGTGCTCTATAATTTCATCATGGACTTTTTTTCACCCTAACTATATGAAACTGGTCTATAATTATAATTGCATATATATCAGATTATCAAAAAATTAATACAAATTTCCAGAAATGCTTATCTAATTCTTTGTTTTCAAAAAGTGAGTGACATTAAAAAGGTAAAAAAAGTATAGGATCCAAACAAGAAATAAAATGAGAATACTAACTACATTTTTAATTCAAGCATACAAAGCTAAAAGAATAATTTGCTTGGTTTGCATTTACTTGTTGTATCTAAATGGTTTATTGGGGGTTATAGATGCTTGTTTATATAATTATATTTGAATCTTCTTCTTTTTCTTTTTTTTTGGTAAATATACTTTCCTCTTGAGTAATTGTCTTTTTTTTTTTTGCAGAGATCTTCTCTACAAACCAGTTGTGTTACGTAAGAAAATTACATATATACATCAGTTTTTTACTCTTTAATTATTTATTTTGTCAGAAGTTTGATCTATTGGCACTCCATTTTTAGCAACAGCGCTTTAGTGTCTCTTTATTTCATGTTAGAGTCATAATCTATAGCCAAAATTAATTAGATTCTATTTTATTTTTATACGTTATAGTGTTTACACAATTACAATTATTGTAAAAGTAATTAAACTTCGAAGTACCGAGAACTTGGAGAACCAGAAACTCTAAGCTTGAAATTTTAATATAACTTTCAAATGCCACACGTTCCAGAATGTGAATATCAAGTTTCATTTTCTATCGAAGAAATTCTACTTACCACAATTACAAGGATATATGTATGCACATGTGTAGGAAAAATCACAATAGTTTTGTTTACTTAAGCATTTCAATCTTTAAATCTTCAGCTCTTTTGTTTCCTGTGCAGCATGTGGGCATATGGCGTGCTTTTGGTGCATGTATCACACTATGGACATTTGGCAAGAGTCACATTGTCCTCTTTGTCGTGACTCTTTTAATCATTTTCCTAGATTTTGTACATTGTTCTTCTCTTTGCTTTTTAAGTTGTATCCATTAGCTAATGAAAGAAGAGAAAAACAAGTGGCAGGTACATTACATTAATTCCCCAACTATTATTATAGTTACTTTGATTAATTTGTATAACCTAATGTACATTTTTGCAGAAGAAGAAAAGATATCTGAAATTGAATCTCAGCCATTCAATGGATATATATTGGACTTAAAGCCCAACAAAGCTTCTGATGCACCAGAGTCTTCCTCAAATTCATCACAAACTATCAAAACAGCAGATATTAGTGATTTCACATGTGCTATATGCAAACAGCTCATATACCGCCCTGTAGTTCTGAATTGTGGCGATGGTAAATAAATCCTACAACTTACTAACTAACTAATTATAATTTCATGTTATTTCTGTTTCACTTGCAGTATTCTGTGAAGCTTGTATCATCGACTCAAGTGATGATAAAGTATGTAAGTGTCTGGTCTGTCAAAGCCCTCATCCAAATGGATTCCCATGTGTGTTTGATTCTAGACCATTTTCTAGAGGAGCAATTTACTTTACAATATTTAGCGAGAAAAGAGTCTTTAACAAAACGATCAGATGCTGATTTCAAGCCATCAACAGATCTTCAAGAAAATCAGGAGAAAGGTCCAGTCTTCACTGACAATGACAATTCGAAAGTATTTAACACATTGATATATCTTACCTTAACAAAAGAATAAAAAAATAATGGATAGAAAGACTCAGATAAATTATTATCTTAAATTTGAAAAAAAAAAAAAAAATTTGAACAAATAGGTAATCAATCAATTAAAGTTAGTCTAAAAATCTTCCTAATGTCAAGATCTTAAAGGAACCTTTAAGAGATGTATTGATATATACCTATATAATAATTTAGTCTAGATCTATTTTAATCTCAATATTAGTATTGGAAAAACTTACTTTATTCACTTCAAAAAGTTTTTAACATAAATTCACATAGTCCAAGATTTTTTTTATATTATTGATGACTCGTCTGTTTAATTTAAATTATGTTAAAACAAGGCAGCAAAAATACACAAGAGGAAAGATACCAAATTGGACACAGACCTTCATTTCAGAATAAAAACTATAAAATTGATCAGTTTTAGAAAAACAAAAATACTCATTGTCCATCAACATAAAATCAAATGCAAATTTGGTTAACAAACTATGAACATAATAAAATTATCAGTCTAAATATAAGTAATGACTAATAAAAAAAACCATATAAAAAGCAATGTAATATTAAATATATATATATATATATATATATATATATATATATATATATATATATATATATATATATATATATATATATATATATATATATATATATATATATATATATATAAATTGAACCTGTTTAAGAGTTCGGTGATTTTGGACAGCAGGCGACAAATGAGCGATGTCAAATAATAGATAAGATGGAAGAGAATTGAAAGAATTTAGGAGAAAGAAGATAGATAACAGGAGGTTGTAGTATGGTTTATGAGGAGTGGATCGATAACTTTATAAGAGTAAAAGCATGGAGGACGAAAATCATCCAAATACATTTAGGGTTTTATGGGGACAAGATTGTAAACAATAAATGATACTGATTATTATAAAAGAGTTCTAGTGAATTCGTCTTTTTAATTTTAAACGACACCGTTATTTATCTATAGTTTTAGAAATTTTTACTTAGACTTTAAAATCCGAAGTTAACAAATACAAATCAACTAATCCCTCACATAGGGTCTAACACTAGTCTTGGAAACATACATCCACTCCTATGACTAGTAATACTTTTCCAAAGATAGTCTGGAGGATCCACCAGTACTTGCGGTTCTCCACTCAACATCGCGCCTTTTTTGGCCAAAAGATCCGCACACATGTTTTCTTCCCGATAAATACATTCCTTCTCGAAGCCCGGATGATTACTCAATATAGTTCTACAATCACACCCAATATAAAAATTCCAACTTTATTTTCCTTCTGAAATAACCCATTCTTGAAGTATTTATTTTTAATAACGTCCACCCACGCGACCTTCTGATTCTGAAGCATTTTCCACCCAAGTTTCGCCAATAAAGCTAAGTTAAAATGCTTCACCTCTCGAATACCTAAGCCTCCATTCGATTTCGATTTACATACCTGGTCCTACGCAACCCAGTGTATATTCCTCTTCTCGTTTGAAGACCCCCATATAAAACTATGTACTATACGGTCAATTTCATCACATATATATCGGTAGCTTCATAATTTCATTTGATAAGTTGGTATTGCACACAATATAGATTTAGCGAGTGTGATACGTCCAGCAAGAGATAGGTTCTTTTCCTTCCATACCGTTAGTTTTTCCCTCATTTTTTCCATGATATGTTTGTAAAAGCCTTTAGTTAAATGCCCCGAATGTATAGGCGTACCCAAGTACTTCTCGAATGAATCACTTAGACAGAAACCACTTACGCCGACTAATTCTCCTTGCAACTCCATAGGTGTATATTTGGAGAAGTAAATGAGTGATTTTTCCGCGCTTATGTTCTGACCTTCCTCTTTATAGAATAGATTTAACGTCTACTATGAAATTGGCCTGCGATAAAGAAGCCTCACAAAACAAGATAAGGTCATCAGCGGAAAAGAGGTGAGATAATTTTGGACCTCCTCTTCCCATACTAATTGGTTTCCAACTACTATTATCACATAATTCTGGTATCAAAATAGACAAGCGCTCCATGCATAAGATAAAAATATACGGGGAGAGTGGGTCACCTTGCCTTATACCCCGATGGGGCTTAAAGGGTGGTAGTGGTTTCCCATTCCACAATATTTTCATCTCATTTTCAGCCATGCTTGTCATTATAATCGAAACCAACTAGCCGGAAAACCGAAGTTCACTATTGTATCCTCTATGAACTCCCATCAGATTTTATCATAAGCCTTTGCGAGATCAATCTTCACAGCCATAATACCATTTTTCCTTTGAGATGATGCATTCTATGATCCACTTCCCGAACAAGAACAATATTATCTGTAGTAGATCTTCCTGGCAAAAAGATACTTTGGCATGGACCAATCTTATCAGCAAGTAAGGGTCGAAGTATATTACCCATAGCCTTCATAATAAATTTACAAGGTGAATTTATGAGACTAATTGGTCGTAAGAGGCTTACCCGATCAGGATCTATGACATTCGGAATAAGATGGATGAGCGTACCATTCAGATTCGAAGGAAGACGACCTGTATAACATGCTAGACGAAACATATCTTCCACGGACGGCGCAACTGTTTCCCAACACTTTTGATAAAACGAAGCAGACATTCCATCGGGTCCTGGGGCCTTCATCGGATTCGATTGAAAGACTGCTTCTCAAATTTTCTCCTTGGAGAAAGGAGTGTTATGTTTTCGGGAAATATCTTCACCAACTCATTCAACTTTTGGAAGAGCAAATATACCAATAGTATCTTCGGGTCCTTTATATAACAACTCAAAATAATCCCTCACCAAAACTTTCAATATTTATTCATCTTAAACCCTTTCGTTATTCTTATTCAACAATCTAACACATTTTGATTCCTTTTTTTATAATCCTTGAGAGATGATAATACCTCGTATTTCGTTCACCATCTCTAACCCAAATATACCTTGACTTCTGAAAATACATGATTTCTTCTTGTTTCAACACAGTCTCGTATTCATTCATCAACCTATTTCCCATTTTCCGAAGGGAGGAATTATACGATATTTAGAGGGATTTATGAATTCCTCCAAGTCTAGCAGCCAGTAAACGTTTCCTCTTATGAATATTACCAAAACTTTTGCTCTTCCATTTATTAATATATGTCTGAATATCTTCCACTCCTTCACCAATTTCGACTTCACTACCCACCCACTTTTCTCGAATGAATTCCTGAAAACCTTTCTGAAGACACCAAGCATCTCAAAACGAAATTTTCGGGGATGGGTTGTTGGATTTTGTATCCGACATATCTGTATTAAAATCGGCATATGATCTGAGTGGACCCGAGCCAAATGTAGCGCACGCGCTCTTGGAAATAAGTTTATCCACTCCGAATTACCATATGCTCTATCTAATCTTTCCATAATTCTCTACCCAGTGTTCGAAGAGTCACACCATGTAAAACGCGACCCTTCAAAACCAAAGTCAATCAACCCACAATTCCCCCTCCACTATTCAAATATTTCCATTCTTCTCGATACACATTCCACCCCTCTTTTTTTATCCTCCTCTTTTCCAATTTGATTAAAGTCACCTGTTACTAGCCACGAAATTGTTGAATTATGAAATGCTTGGTATAATGCATTCCATAATTCCATTCTTTCCTTGTGATGAGTACACGTGTAAATCGCCAAAAAAATTCACGATTCGCAACCTTTCTGACTCACTTCCACATGAATAACCTGTCTACCAGCTGACTAAACCCAAATCGAAATGTCCAAGTTGTCCCAAATAAGTCATATGACACCTTTATAACATTCAGAATCGACACGAATAAAATTTTCCTTTTGTAGCGAGTTGATAACTCTATCCACATTAACTCTTCTTATTCTTGGTTCCACTATCACAGTAAGCCATACCTTATTAGCCGTCATCATGTCTCTAATAACCCAAAGGAATCTCTCACTAGTTGCACCATCACAATTCCATACGAGGATGTTTAGGGGTTGCTTTGAGCGCCCCCTTACTATTATTAGTATTATCTTGTACACACATCTAGTAAACAAAATAGAAAAAGGATAGTGAGGGGGATACCCGGATTGGTGCTAATTTGATGACGTGGACATGTCCACATTGTCATTGGACTGATCTCAGAACCCAAGTGCTGCATTTTCATTTGGCGAAACAGCAACCTGATATTCCAGCATCAAATGATCATTATCCTCATCGATAGCTCGTCTACTAGCTAGTCCAGGGTCATGATCTAGTCAGGCGAGACTACTATTTTTTCCCTTTTTTTACTCCCTATACATACTATTTATTTTTTTCTAAACCCTAAAAAACTACATTCTATCACCTCAATATCTAGTTGAGGATGTCCACTATGACTTGGTGGGCTTGAGCCCATCCTTAACTTCAAAAAAAAATTAATACTTTTAAATACATAAAATTTAATACAAGTCTCGGTCGAGCTCGACTGCACATATCGAGAAATTCGGTCACGAATCTACGCTAAGAAAATCGCCGTTATAGGCTCCCAGTGAGGTTGAGAAATCAGGTTGCGAAGCTACGCCGATCTCAGATCTCGGCTGCTTGAACGACATCCAAGAGAGGTTTTTGTAGCTAATGTAGCAACGACATCCCGGCGAAGCAGCTCCAGGCGAAGCAGCGATCCCACTTGGTGTGCTCTCGGAGTTCAAGTAATGGTCGGAGTTTTGTCTGTAAATTGAGTTTTTTTTCGTGTTCTTAAGATCTTGTCAAAGCGTGTAAGTGGTTGGCAAATAGAATTAGTTGTATTATTTTTTTCTTTTATTTTTGCTTATATAGGTGTAATAATAAGTAATCGGCAAGCCTTTTTATTTTTTATTTTTCTTTCTTTTTGTTAGTTCGTGTATAGTTAGTAATAATTTTTTTAGTTTTACCTTTTCTTTTTTATTATTCCATGTTGTAATTGTTAAAATGCTAATAAAATTGAAATTATTTAAAATTTAAGTCTTTAGTTTTATTGAGTACTCTATAATTTTTTGGAGTACTCTGTATTTTTTATGGAGTACTTCGAATTTTTTTAACAATACTATACGTTTTGTAATTGAGTACTCATCAATTTTTACGATACTCCATATTATTTTCAAATACTCTATACTTTTTTCTGATACTCTATACTTTTTCCGGTTTGTGGGTGGTGGGCGAAGATCGATGGTGGTGGTCGGTGGCCGGAGGCCGGAGATGAATAGTGCCAACACTTTTTTTTTGCTTTTTAGTGTTTTTTGTATTATATAGGCGTATATTTAGTATTTGGTCATCCTTGAGATCCCTGTAAAGAACTGAGATTTATAACATTCTTTATAGATCAAAATAATCAATCTCCAAGACCCTATATCTCATTCACGCTTAGTTTTAAACGACACCATTTTACGTGAAACACAACACAATCTTGTTTTAAAGAGGAGATTCTTTTTTGTAAAATCTCGTTTCTTTGACAAATTATAGTTTATGTTGGTTTTTACTAGACTCTTTAAGATAAAACTTTGCTTCTACTAATTTCTTTATTAATCTTTTCTATCATTTACTTAATATTTTCATGCATATTTACTAAAACACCATAGTTTTTGCCAATTCCCTAAACTAAAAATTTAAATTGTATGTGAAAACACTAAAACAAATATTAGGACAACGAATCCTCACAAAAACTTGTCGTCTCTCAAGGTGTGATAAAATACTGATGTGAATCCCCATGTATTGGTCACTAGAGAGGTCGTTTATTGTCTTTATTGATGTGAATTTAATATCTAAAGATATGTTTTTATCATTTGAGACAACATTTTGTCATAATTAATTTGATGACAAAATTTTATGGGGAAAGATATCATTTAAGAAGAAACGTGGTCAGTCCACGAGAATAACCATGTATCATTTGAAACGAACAATATCGTATTTATTAATATCGTTGTATTGTGGGTATTTAGGATTTTTCGTATAGAGGACAACTTTCGTCTCGATGGATCATTGTCAAATGTGAGGAAATTCATTAATGACTAAGTCAATACCAACGGTCTTTTGTTTTTTTTAAAAAGCCATAATTATTAGCATAAATTTTTTATTATTTAATTTTTTTTAAAATAATTTAAAATTCAAAATTAAAATATCAATTAATATGTTACATTATCACAAAAGTATGGATTAAAAACACTAAAAATACAGATAAATATAAAAATAGTATAGTCTCAAATAAGAATATTACATAACAGAATAAAAGATAAAACTCATAAAATCATAAAAAATATAGGGGAGTAGATAATAATCAAGGACCATTGATATCTTCAATATTCTCGTCAAATAGCCTTCTTCAGGTATTAAGGGAGGAGTGACATCAGCAGCAGCACTGGTAGGAGGAACGGCGGAAACGGGACTGGTAGGAGGAACGGTGGAAGCGAGACTAATAGGAGGGACGTCAAAAGAGGGGTTGGTAGGATGGATGTCAAAAGAGGGCCCGGTAGGGGGACGGTGGTAGAGAGACCAGTATGACCATAACTGACACTAGAATCCGAGAGCAAACGGGGGTAGAACATTGACTGTGCGCTCCTCATTAAATCATGTGATCATCCTACTCAGGTCCTCTAGGCTAAGTATAGGAGGAGTAGAACTAGAAGCGTCGAAGGTTATCAATTGATCGGTCCATGGAACTAGGGGTCTCGACCCTTAGGATCTAGGTAATCATTTAACCTTCACCACCTCCTTCAAATTGCGGAGTACATCTTCAGGAATTTGAGTTTCGGCGGATCTCTTTTCGTGTAAAGGAGGTCCCACTCCCGCTACTCAACTTCGGAACCTCTACCCATGACTTTAGGGGTAACATCGACCACATGCTCTATCATACTTTCAGGATCACTTCCGGGCCTGGAATACTGATATCAATAGACCTAGAATGATAACTCTAGGTGTTCAGGGTACGCATTTGGCCATTCGCCACCTTTTATTACATAAAATATTAACATTATTAATATTTTTCTCAATCATAAGCATTATTCATATATATTTAAAATGTAAGCAATAATGTATAATGAACTTACATGGTTCTCCATATATCGCTCGGTCCTCCATTCACCCCTCTTCTCGTCATAACCAACCAGCTTAAAAAATTCGCCATCATGGGAAAGGGGATCCTTCGCTCCTCTCCCTCTACCAGATCCTATTCCTCAAGAAGTTCCTTGTAACCCTCATGTTTGAATTTTTAGCCGACATATTAGATCTATTTTGTATTGAATTCAACAAATAAAAATATACCTCAAGCAAATCAGCTCGCTACTACGAGTGATTCTTTGATCCGGCTATGCTCTGCCTTTTTTGCTTGGCCCTATTAGTCTTATATGCCTCCACCAGATTTCGCATATTTGGTAAATAATAAATGTTTAATATCTACAGTGAATGAAATAATACAAGTTTGTAAGGTAAATAAATATTATAATAGCTTGTTCACTGGTACATAGTCCACCCTCAAACCCCATTATTTATCATACACGTCATCTGGTTTGAGTCCTTTTGAGAAGTAATCTACCTTACATCGGTACTTATACTCGTTGTAACGGTCGACACATATCTTGGTTAAGGTCCCAAACAATGTTGCCCCAATTTGACCTCAATTTCTAATTATTTAACTGGAAAAAAATCATATAATCAAATATCAAATATCCACTCACAGAATAATCATTAAAAGGTAATGGTACTGACCGCAAAATGGTCAAGCACCTGATACATCATATCTAGAGGTACATCAGGAATGACTCATAACATGGTGGCACCGTCTCTTGCACCGTCAAGTGAACAACACGTGCAACCTGTTTCCCATGTTTTGTGTATGGGTTCCAGGTGTGGTCAAGGATGCAAAAATCGATAGGCAACTTGTCCAATAATTTAAGCGTAACCTGGTAAGTCGACTGGAGAGTTGCCTTACCTCTCGATTTACAAACCATTTTTGCTTTTTGATAACGGATAGTAAAATAAATAATAATATAATAAAACTAATTAAATATATAGGAATTGAGTACTTGGAGCATTACACTCGGTTAGCACGGCATTATTTGGACTTGGGTGATCATTATTATAACCATTCTCATCGTGACTTATGGACATAACGTCTGTCATCAGTTATCAAATAAATATATAATTTACTTTTTTTAGTTTGACCATATTTTTTTTATTAACTGTTTGACCATTAACATTCTTTTACTAACAATTTGATCTCTTTGTATTTTTTTACTAACCAGTTGACAAAAAAAGTATTTTTTTACTAACACTTTAATTCCTAATTTTTTTAATCAATTTGACCCCTAAATTTTTATTTATTATAAATTTGCCCCAATAATTTTTTATATTAATTATCTGACCCCTAATCTTTTAGTATTATCTATTTGACACCTTTGTTTTTTTATCATATATTTGATCAAGTCTGATTTTATAGAATAAGACCATCTTTTACATAACTTCTGAATGAGTTACTATATAATACTACTTTGGTATTGTAATGAATCCTAATTTTTTATATACATTTCAACGGTCTGTAACAAGCAACGATGGGCCAAGGAGGCCTTCTTAGAAAATTTTCTTAGATCTGCGAATGAATCTCTCGTTGTATCTATTCACTTAACTAAAAAGAGGGTGTTTGAATAATCTGACAAGGTAATTAATATTATTTTTGATCGAGATTCTTTTTTACAAATAACGGAGGTCTAGCGACTACGGAAAGTAAACATTAATATTCTATGCGCTCTCAAATTGTGTGTCGCATATTACTCTAGGCGTTGATCATACACACTTATCTTGTAGAAACTCAAGTGGTGTGCTGCATATTACTCTAGGCGTTGACAACCACATATATTTCGTGGTACCAAAAACTTCAATCCTCAGGCGGTGTAGCAAAAACTTTACTCCAACAGACATGTGACAATCCTAGCTTAGCCAACCAATTTGTGCAAGACTTAGATTTGTTGTACACGTATACCTAGTTAAACAATGTATTTAGTCTCAAAGCACTACTCCCTATTCCATCTATCCACGCCGCGCCTATGCCTACCTGACCATGCCACCCTTAACCATGTATACAAAAATTTATTTTTCCTAGTTGTCCGACCTAAAGATAATCCCTCATTGAATGTTATCATCTCACCAACCGTAGGTGACATTGATTCCAAACTCCTCGAGAATCCTTTAATCCAACCCCTCCCCCCCAAAATCCCTCATTATACCACCCACTTCTCGGAACCCACTACTTCAAATCACACTACCATCTAGATTCATTTTCCAGACCCTCAAAGGCTTCTTCCATATCACTATAGTCTTTCACATGACATATGGCTCTCGAATTATTTTATGCACACTTTGTTGAACGCCTCCATCAGAATATGTATCATTTGTAATAACCCACATAGACCAAATAACCGCCGATAATAAAACCCCTTAATGCATACTTGCAAAAACTTTCTTCTCGTGTAAATTTTGATTCCACCAATCTAACCAAGAAATTCCATACTCGAGCCACTGGATCCCATGAGTGTGTGTTTCTCGTAAAACTCATGTTCAAGGTAACCATAAAACATCCCTTGTACTATAGACTAGGTTTCCCCCCCTCAGATAAGCTCTGGAATCATCTTCATCAGATACTCCCTGTGTTATCACCTGCACTTGTTGTGTGATCCTCAATTCCAACCTCATTATTTTGTTCTCTCTAATAACTACATCAGAATATGGTATGCCTCTTGACTCACGACCTGCTGCTGGAATATATGTATTGTCCCGGCTTGATATTATGTTGCTACTCAAAGTTTCCTGGTTATATTATTTCATAACCAAAGATCCACCCCCCCCCACTTGAGACCATTCTTCCGCAGAGACGTTCCTTCACGTGGTACTTGATGCCTATTTATCCTCTTACACTCCATGAACAATGTCTCCCAAATGTTTACTACCACGCCACACCACCGTATTTGTTCAACCATTTCTCTCTCTACTTCATGCCCCCGGCAACTTTCAACCAAATCTACCCCCTCTAATTAAAAGGCTAAGCCTCTTCGTGCGACGTTACCCTAATGACCCACCATATCATCACCTTAACCTTTTGAGGGCACCTCACTTCAATTCCAATACTTTTCCTATTCCATAGAATTTGTTGTCCCCCGTGTGTGACATAAATCAATACAAAAAGGAAGGTGACTTCCCGCGAGTGTACGGGTCATTGACATGTAATAAAAACGTAAGTTACGGGGTGTATCGTTTTCCACAGAGATATCAAGGTTAATTCAATGTATTTAGTAGTACAATTTTGTAAAGTTTGGAAACAAGTTACGACAATAAAATGTATATAATACAATGTTTATGTGATTTTAAAATTAAAAAGATTAAAATGCTTCACGAAATGGAAATACAAGAATAAAAATACAATTAAACTAAAGGAAACGTTTGAATATGAGAATGATACTTAAGGATTGTTAGTAATTCCTCAAGTCGATTATTCTTATGTTATGATATAATGGTAATTTGCGTATTCTTATTAACCAAAATTCAATATTCTACCAACTCCTTTACAAGTAGACTTGAGAAGTTATCGTACTAAAATTCATATGAATTAAGTTCAAACCCTAGTGGCTACTTAGATAGTCAAGACATGTCGGCTCACTAACGCACACCAATCGTGTATATATTGATTCATAACTAAGCCCCTCCCCTCACCCCTACCCGTTGGTGCTGACTTAATTGATCAAGCTAATCACTACTTGGACAAAATATGACTAGTATTAAATCAGGATATACATACCAAATAGAATGTAAATGCAATTTATTTAAATGTATAATCCCATAAATCATAAGCACATCATAAAAAGAAACTAAGGTTCATATATGGAAGCAATTCTCAAGCAATGAGGGTTTAATTCATATTCAAGTAACCAAAACTAATTAAATTGATACAATAATTATGTTTAAAAGCTAAAACAAAATAAAATTACTATTTTGAATGATAGGATTCGAAGCTCCGATGAGGAAGAATGATGGATTTTAGTGAAAACCCCCTTCTTCCTTTCTCTTCTACTTTTCATTGGTGCTTCTCCGCTTCAAAAACGTGTAATTATATGATGTGTGTTGAACAATGATATTGTAAATTTTTTATATACTAGCTAAAAATGTTTGGGACCTCTATGGACTCACTTAATTAGGTTACAAATAGCTCAACCCATTTTTAGTTTGTGTTGGATTGGTTCAAATCATGGTGGAATTAAATGACATAACTTCTTTAGCTAAACTGTGAATTGACTTCCGTCATTTCTCACACTTCTCTTACTTCAAGCTCCTATCTAAACTAAAAGTAATTAAGTCAAAACTCAGACCAATTAATCGTGGAGACCGAAACAATTTGACGTCATGATTTCTCCAGCACACTATCAAACTTCCAAAAATGACTTTTACATAAACAATATAACGTCAAGATTTGTCCTAAAAATGACCATAAGCTTCCTTTTCCATCAAGTTTATTAGTTCCTTCTCCATATTTCTTGGAATTAGAAAATCAAACAGATCACAAATCTTCTTTACTTGAAGTTCTTCAAGGAGAACCCAATGTAAACTTTACTAGATTATCACCAAGAGTGAAACGATCTGAGCCTAATGAGGATTACAAAGAGTGGCGGAAATTATATGACTATCTTTGGATAATAATAAGCAAAATTAATGAAAAGGGGCTTAGTAAAATATTTTCTAGATTTTCATCTACAATATGCCATCTTTGGGCCAACGGGCCGTGGGCTTGTGGAATCGGTAAATATCCCAGCTACTGAAATGGCTGCAAGTGTTGTATCAGGAGGTATTCAAAATTCCTTAGTTGAGAAAACCGAATAAACCAACTGATAAAGCTATGCTTTCACGATCTTATAAATGTTTGAAAATTGATTTTTGCATAGTGGTCCATTATCTTTGTAAATCTTCACTTAAACGTGCTTCTCATCTATTCAACATTTGCCTTCTCTTTTGACTTATGATGATAAACAGAAAAAAGAGATCATTGCAACTTTTTATCTGTCCTAGCTTGCTATTAGATCCCGATATGGGATGATGGATGATTGGGCTAGGATACACGTGATCTCTCATTTGATTCGTGAAACGGTCAACTCTGGAAATTCATTGCTAGCTACTAGTATTGTGGGAAGAATTGATTAACTGATTCAAGTAATAATCCAAAAAAATCAAGCACTATTCCCAATCTAATTCCAATAAAAACCTTTTTTTAGCAACGGTTACGGATGAGATAAAATATATAAAGATCACTACAACTGAACAAACAAGACAATTGGAAGATTTTAGCCTTAAAATGGGGGAAATTAAACCGTTGACTATGATAAAAAAAAGCTTTCGAAAGTGAAATACAAAAATGTGTACGTGGTTTTCGTGCTTCGAATTCTTTTCGAGTTGCTATTTATAAGGAGAAGCAAATTATTGCTGAGAAATGGATGCATACAATTCGGTCTTTTTTTATGTTGTGAAATAAGCTTTGAGGATGAAACTTTTTATTAGGAGAGAAGATTGTCATATCCCGAAATTAAAATAGCTCAAAGTAAAAAATATTAAAGTATTGATTTATCTAATTTATATTGGTTAAAAACTTTGAAGGTTATTTTGGTAATTTTAAAGAAAATATCAAAAGGTCCGGCTCATTCTAATGAGAAGGGGATATACAGGGGAGATAAAAAAACGGATGAGGACAAGAAGAAAGGAAAAGGAACTTAACCCAAAGAGGATCCTCTCAACAAAAGCGAAACAATATTTTTCAAAGACTCGTTAAAACATGCAAGGAGTATAAGGTTGTAGGAAATCTGAATTTCGAATAAGAGTAAAATAATAAATATTAAGGGTATGAATAGAGGTAAGTTTGAATTATCCTTTTCTATCATTAAGAATTGTGAAATTTGATGATAATTAAAGTTTTACGGTAGTAAGTTAACCTTATATTTTCGTCAACAATCATTTTTGTAAATTATATCTCCTTCTAAGTTTGTGTAGTATATATGTATCTTCTGGTAAATATTTTATGCAATTAAATGATATTTTTTTTTGTAATTTTGTGTATTATATCTGTTTTTTGTACGACAATAATGATTATGTCTAATTCTAGGAAATATGATTTGAACTCTATATATATGTTCAAGGTTCTTTATACTCTGATCATTACTTAGTAAATGATGTTTAGAACCGGTAATTCTTTCTAAAAACTTTTGTTTTGTTACATTTGTTCTCTTTATCTTCAACTCTGTTTATTATTCGTTTGTAGGAAAATATGGTTGTGAATCTCTAAGTTATGTTTGGGATATCGAAATTGTAAGTTGTGAATTTGTATATGTTATGTAAGGGTTTCACCTATCGTGAAGTGAGGGATTGGTACTTAGTTTTTGACCGAAGCAGCACAGTTAAATGCAGTTTTTGACTGAAGCTGCACGGCTTAAATTGAGTTTTTGACTGGAGGTGCACGGGTTAAATGTAGTTTTTTACCACAGTTGCACGGGTTGAATGCGGTTTTTGACTGGATTTGGACAGGTCAAATGCTATTACTGTTATTGTTCACTGAGATTGATTTGTTTGTGATTTTAGGTGCTCTACCTCAAATATAGTTATAATTTTGCATTTCTCTTCAGTTACATCTTTGTGTTTCATAAGGATCATTATTCAACGTTCACATGAGTGTGGGAAAGTAGTATCTTCAGTATATAAATCTCATGAAAGAATGATGGTTCACGAGCGCCAGGTCTGATCGTTTGTTAAAAGAGGAATTTTTATTGATAAGTTCAGTTGCATGTTATTACGAAAATTTTGAATGAATATTGAAATCTACTAAGAAGGATGAGTTCTAATTTTATTTGACGAATGGATGCAAGAAAATACCCGTAGTAAATGTGGCCTTGCAATCTTAGGAATATTACTTACGCTTGCGGCAGTCTTGTCCAGGGATTTATTAAAAAATTCTTGGGCGTGACAAGTGGTCTAACTTCCCAAAGTGACTTTAAGCTTATTTCACGACTTGACTTAGGGTTTGACTTGACTTTTTGACTCTTTGAACTCTTATCTTCATCTTGGCACCTCTTATTACACATGTACCTAAAATTTACACACATAGCACACATATAAGGAAAAAAATTATAATTACAATGTGACCAAAAGAAGAGAGAAACGTACAATATATCGATTAATAGGGGAAAACCCCTCACTTAGGCCCAATAAACACCCAAAAAGATGTCTCGTGGGTGGATTAATCCATCACAAAAAGAGAGATATCAATACCCCCAACTCAAAGTTTTGTTGTCCCGACAAAATAAAAAGAAAAATAAAGCTTAGAGGGGCCTAAATCCATTAAATCAAAGAAGAGATAATGTATACAAATAATGAATGACAATAAATAAATTATTTTACCAAGTCATATAAGTAATATTTAGAAACTAAACCAAATATACACTTATTAACAAACAACCAACATGTTTTAATTTCAAGATTAGATTAGCTTTACAATGCACAAAGGATAGGCTATTCTATAAGTCTGCTATGGTGGTAATATGGTATTCCTCGATCGACGTATAGTTTTTAAGGTACGTCTAACTACTCCATATTGGTTCAATTTCTCCTAAATTGAATAGTCAAGAATTAAAAGGCCTTTACGGTTATAATGTTGGATTAGTGTAGGTATGATTGTATTTTTGAATAATGTAAAGTAAGATTTTTCCTCTCACATCACTAGCCATCAACGAGTTTCCCTAAAGCTTGAGTTACTCAACTATTCTCTCACTCAACCTAGATTTTGATGCACTTCTTCGCATCCCCCAATAACCCAACTAAAGAATTTATGATCACCTAAAAATCCACTTTACTAGTCCAAATGTATATATGTTTCCTTTAGCAAGTTAGCTATGTCTCTCTTTATGATTTAAGAAGTCATTCTACTATCTTTCTCATTTTTCTATCCTTTTCATTAAATTTTTTCTGTTCAAATCTTTTTTTTACCCCAGAAAAAGGTTACAATAATAACAAGTGATCAAAAACACAATATATAGCACAAAAACACACCGAATGAGGATTCCCATAACCGCCACCCCAAACTCAAGCTCTAAGACGAGTGTCAGAGTATCATCATTTGAGTGTGGTTCGTGTGGAAAAGTCATAAAATCTAAGGGGTATGACTTGTAATGTGGCTAATAAAAGTCTTAGAAAGGAAAGAGGGGGTTGGGACAGATAATATAATAATAGTAAATGTACAACAAGCTAAAAGGCACAATGGCTAAACAAATAATCTCCTTAGTCATTTTATATCCTATGTTATTCATTTAATTTCTAGCCTCTAGCATGTTCATTAAATGATTTATCAACTAGTTTCGATCTCATGTTCTACACACCACTCATACTCCCTAAGATCAAACTTACTTTTACTGTATTTCTTACTAATATTGCTTACTTTAATTTGTGTTTCATGATTTTATTTTAAGCATAACACATGACAAGTTCACAAAATTACTATTTACTATTTATTGAATCGTTAAATTTTCACTTAATGATTACATTCAATAAATTCTACACCTAATCCATTCATTACAAAAAAACACATAAAGTGGGGATGGGGACAATGGATCCCCACCCTCAACTCAAAGGTGAGTTGTGACCACACGACTCGAAACAGACTCAATAAATGTAAACACGAACACCTAATATACAAATAGAGAAAGGGTGGATAAGATAGAAACATACTCTAGAGGCTATCGACCAACATCTAACATAGGATGTGGTGGATCCTTCGCGGTATCGAATCAAGGAGAGGGTTACTATTTTACAATTTGGTGTTGATAATATAATTTTGAAGGGTATTGAGAAGGAGACTATAAAGATTACACCGAGGCATGTGACGAATTTTGTTAGAATGCATTTTGAGATCGAGGACTATTTTATCCTCCACCCATTATTCGATAATTCTATGAAGAACTTGAATTAGCTAATGGGGGAGACATTAAAGTGATGGGAAAGTCCATCAATTCCTCGATAGAAAAAATTCGTAATACCTTCAAATTGTCGAAATTGAAAGGTCCGTGCAAATTTCGTGAGGCGATCGAGAATAAAGATGACTTTGATTGGGAATCAATGTACAATCAAGTGTCAATTTGTGGTAGAGATCCACTACCTGATGGAGCGCGTGAGGACGGTCAATTGTTGAGTAGCGACTTGATACCTCGCACAAAAATATGGTCCTGTTTCATCATTCCCACTTTCTTCGGTAGCTCCCATATTTCCGTGGTTTCTATTGAGAATTTAATGTTAATCAAGTGTATACTTGATAAGAAATAGATTGATAAGGCTCGTGTTATCTATGACAGGATATAAGTTTCACGGCATCTCTTATTAAGCAGCGCAATCTTAAGTATCCTTTCACCATGACCGTATTTTGTTGGAAGGAAGTGGTACCTAAACCGAAGAAGGTGTTAATTTGTTGAAGGAAGGATATAACATCACCTAGGATTCAATTAATAATGTCTACAAATAAGCCGAGAAAATAGGAATGATGTTAGATGAGCCCTTTGGTGTAAGAGAGAGGTAGAAGACCTCAACCTTGAAAGATGAATATCGTGAAAAAAAATGATATGATGTACGCATGAGAGTATTATAGGAGAACCAAGAAAAATTTATGGACTTATTAGGAGATGAAGTTGTCTAACTTAAAGATTCACAAGAGAGAATGGAAGATGGAGCTAGATAGCATTTTAGTACTACTTTCGCAAGGATTAAAGCCTCGACACGGTCTTCTCATTATTAGTGTACATTAGTTTATTTTTTTGTATAGAGTCTTTTTAAGTCGTAGGGACACGACTCGGTTTTGTGGGGTACTCGTTGTCCATATCCTCGTTTATGTGCTTTTACATGCTTTTAACAAAAAACCATAAAATTCAAAACAAAATTAGTATAGGGATTGATGTGGGATGTAGTGAATGTACATCAAGTTAATGATAAAACATATAGTGTAGACCTGGATGATATGATAATGCATCTAGTATAACTTATATGAAAACATTAAGTAAATGATAGAAAAGATTAATGAGCAATGCATAGAAGAAAAGTTCAATATTAGTGAGCCTTGAGCGGTGCGTAGAACGTGAGGTCCGAACTAGTTGACAACCCGCCTAGTCTAGGAGCTAAAAGTGGAACCAATCACGAGGCCTCGTAGTTAAGAAAATGAATACAACAGTTCTTTAATAGCCATTTTAAGCCTATAGCTTTCTAACCTGATTGTAATTGAAAATTTATCTGCATTAGCCCCTTTCTAGCTTGTAGCCTTCAATTTCCTCCACTATATAACCCATATACCTTAGTTTATAGGACTTTCCATATGTCCCGCACTCGAATTGCAACCCTAAGACTAGTCGTCTTTAGAGATTGAGTTCGGGTGGTGGGATTCATCATTGGGAAATACATTGGATGGGAGTTTGATGTGTTTAAATGTTTCACAAGTTTGATGAGGTATTAATTGTAACCCTTTGTCGGGGTCTACTAAAAAAAGAATAAATAAGAGACATGACAACTCACCTAAAAACGACTGTCATGGTATCTTACAAAAAAATGGATTGAATAAATTGAAAAAGAAATGAAAATAAAGTAACCAGAAAAGTGGGATATTTCGGAAAATTATATTGAAGTGCTATTGGGTTAATTGGGGATCCTAATCAAGAGCATCGAATTGGGTTGAGTGAGAAAATCATCGGTGTAAACTCAAGCTCTAGGGCGATGTGTTTATGGTTAGTGAGGAGAGAGCCAAAAGCACACTTCACATTACACAAATACATGTCATATCGTCCATAAGATTACGCCGGAAAGACCTTAGGATTCCTAACAATATGTTAATGTCATAATTGATTAATTGGGGAATATCTAGGTGGGTCATTAGATTCTAGGTACGACCAATGAACACCCTATAGCTGACATATCAAACTAAGTGAAACCGCTCCTTCTTGAATTGCGAAATTAATGTAATCTTGGATTTACGATTTGTTGATTGCTTTTATATTATGTGTAGGTGTATATTAATTCTTGAACACCGCTATATGGAACTTTTTAGAGAACTTTCTTTAGGATCATTTAGTAATATTTTCTTATCTGATTATATTGCGTAAGATTTCCCCTCTAGTCTTTAGTTTTACTTTATCGGGTAGACAAAACTTTGAGTAGGGGGTCTTGATGTCCCGTATTTTATGGCAGAATAATCGTATCACGAAAAATATTTTTAGGGGATTAGTGGACCTAAGAGAGAAATTATTCCTAGTATTTAATGTTTTTTACTTTCTTATCTCATTTTGGGCTTATTATCATTTTAGAGTCTTTTGTTCTTTAATCGTTTCTTAAGTGTGTAGCTTCCTGAGTACATGATTGACATGGAACCCCAAGATGACATGGAGAAGTCAAGAAGTCAAATCCTCACCCAAGTCAAGGCGTAAATATAGCAAAAAGTCACTTTTGAAGAACTTGAGCGCTTACCAAAAAATTTTGACATACCTTGTTTTAGTAACCACGAAGAATTTGTTAGATATTTTGATCTGATTCCTTTTGATTCAGAAATAGATTTAAGTCAGTGACGGAAGTTGATTCAGAGTTGATACGAAAAGTAAGGCTTTCAACAACAACTTCACCATTCTTCATCATCCGGAGTCTGTCTCAGCATTTCCATTTGAGTAAATTTAATTTTGTTCTTAAGTCTAATAACTATATTTATTTTAATTGTTAATTTCCAGTTTTCTAATATGAGCTAAACTATTTTGTGCTTGATAATTGTGTAGTGTATGAACTTATATTGATTAATTAGGTGTTTTCAACATTTAGGATATTTAAATTAAAATAAATTTATCACATTTTTGTTGACTATGTGCTGATTCATATGAGCTATTCTTACTTGATCAAGTATATGTTAGTAATAGTAGTTATACTATTTCCTGGGAGGAGGGTTTAACTATGGACCTAGGATATAAGCGCTCAGTGTGTGTTACTGAGTAAATAGTCTTGACTAATCGAGTTAGTCAATAGTGTAGGAACCAATTACGTCCAAAAATATTGTAAGGTCACCAGGGAGAGGCCCCTAGTATCATAGGATAGAGTCCTATTCACTCAGGAGGGGTTAGGAAGAGAATTAAATCCCAACTAACATAGAATGACAAATTTACCCTTACGTCTAGAAACATCCCATTATTCAACTTAGGGGATTACCAGCAATGTTCAAGCACTAGTCTCTCATATTGCACATCTCTTCTTAATTAATTTTGATTTGCTTTTAGTTTATTACGTTACTATCTTGTATCATTTCCATTTGTCTTCTAATTCATCTCATTTAGTTTAGTTTTAAGAAAACCAAACAAACATTTACCTTTTAGTTATTTATATTCGAAAATAAACCACAATTATCCCGTACAAAATTATCGTACCTTTGATAATCCCTTAGAGGAAAACCCTTTACTTACCCATTTCATTACTTGTCAACGAACCCCTCACACTTGCGGGCGGTTAAAGTCCTCTACTTTTAGGGTATTATATATCACTCTAACAGGATATACATTAATCTATCACAAAAGAGGAGACATCACACCCGTAAGGGCCAGTATACCGCTCGAGCATGAAAAATTTCTTACCATTTAGATGGTGGCCTACCCATCCTAACGGTGCAGGGCTCAGTGGTATACTGCCCGTTGGGGCCTGTACACTGCTCAACCTATTGATGAGCACTAAATTTTCACTTTTTCACCCCAAACGCAATCATTTACCTACCTACACATCAAAACAACTTCCTACCTTTTTATATTAATGTAATATACGTCTAAAAACATGAGATACATTTACTACAAAACATGAAATTAAACTACTAAGACGTTAAAAACATGGGTAGTCTCCTAAGAAGCACTTTTGTTTAACATCATTGAAGTTTGATGTGTTACCTCAAGATTAATTTCAATAACATATCCTCCTCATCAGTTAGTGAGGCTATTGGCATCTACCCAGCAGAATGTGCATCCCTTGGCTTTCACTTCTATCAAGTTCTCAGAAATAACTCTATTGACCATAAATGGTCCACACCGAGAGCTCTTGTTCTTGCGTGATTTTTGTGGGGGATCAGGAGCCTTCACTACGACCTCGTCGCCTACCCAAAACTCTAACTTTTCTATGGGTTCCCTTGGAACCTTCTTAGCCCATCTTAGGATCCTCACTAAATGGGCAAGGGTTGGCTTCCCTTTAAGATTCAGAAGAGCTTTATTAGGCGATATCTTTCTTAGCTCTCTCTCCTTCGACCTCAGGGTTGTGCACAACCTTGGTTGGTTATTTGTCAACATTATAAATGGTGTCCATTATTTGGTTTCTTTCTTAGTTCTCTCTCCTCTGACCTTAATGGTTGGATCTTATTCATTTGGTGTAACTAAAAAAAATTAAAATATTTAGATTTTTGTTTGGTTTACTTTTAAATTAAGATGCAAATATTAAAATATACTAATTAACTAATAAGCGAGTAGATAAACTATAAACAATAAATGAAAGATTTTAGCTCGAGTTTGATAGTATTCCCCTATCCTACTAAGTCGATTAATCCAGTTATGCCTAAATCTTACTAGATTCTACAGGTTAGATTATTCTACACAAAATATCGATGCTCCAAATTACTTTAACCAATGTGATCGTAATGGTTATGAAAAGCACTGAGCGCTACTAGGGAGGTATAGCACCTTTGAGCGCGGAGATGGATAGGTTGTCCATTAATCAAAATTTACGTTGTTTTACCTAGGTAGTTTTTAAAATATTTTATATTAAATAATATATAAGTAATACATTGATTTGAATAGTATTTACATCCTAATATACTTAAATTAGAACAATTTAACATAAATAACACATATCAAACAATAAAATAATAATTCATTATTATTAACCTAAAAATGACCAATTCAAGAAATCTAAACTTGAAATTTGAAAAATCCTACCTACTTCTTTTCTCGCACTTTCAAACTCTAACTGCAGTAGTTTTTTCATTATATTTTTCTTAGGTGTTGGGTTGGCTTAAATTGAATTAGTTATTTATGGACTAGAATGCTATGTAGAATTTCGGTTGGTCGACCCATTAATCTGATTGGGTACATCATTATTTAGATTATGTGTAGACGAACCTTTTAGCCACCATCTAGAAAAATCTAGGTGGATCACACTTTGGAATGCCTAGGCGGAGCGCCTAGGTAGCCTTGTTTCAGAACGCTGGTGATCATCTGGTTAGGCAAACAGGTCAGGATCACTACCGTACATCGGACGAATATGAACCAACTAAGTTCTTAAACCCCCGCCAGGGTGACAGTTTAAGATACTAAGGTCACCTCTATATTTGATCAGGATATAGAAATCATATATTCATTCAAATTATATGAAGATATACATAATTTCCCAATTCAATTAAAATCAATTAGCAAATAACATAAAAGAATTTATAACGTATTCAAGGGTTATACATATTGCAAACTCAAGTTAAGAGAATTTAGTGCATAATTAAATAAGTAAAAATAATTAGTAAAAATATTAGAATCATGTTTAAGACAAGAAACTAATACAATTTACACTACTGATAGAGGTGGAATGGTGTAGAAGTGGTACAGTAGGGCTCTAATTTCTAGTTGTCTTATCCTCCAGGATATTTGTTGTCTCTCCAGCTAATAATTCAGAATAATAATGGTAAGTAAATGTTTTTCAAACTTAATTTCTGATATATAAAGGGTTAACCCCGCTTTAAGGGTTATGAGCCTCTTTTAAGTGACCTAATCCAACCTAAACAGATTTTCAAATGAGGTGGACTAATTCGAGCCACGCCAAATGAAACTTTGATAACTTTTTCACTCCATCTCCAAATCACAAAATATCAGTTCCTACACGTTCCCAACTTAAGTACTATCTAGAAACAAGAGGGGTCTTCCAGAATCTTCATAAATTACACGTGGTGGCACCAACAAGTCAATTTCTAAATCTGGTTGTTAATAACTCTTACTTTCTGAAAGTGGCTTCTTGGTCCTTTAACACCTTGACTTGGGTTTGACTCTCGATTTTTATACTCTTATTGGGGTCTAATATAATCCAAGTACCTAATATATGCACACTTAACACACAAATTACACACAAATAGCTCTTAAAATAACAATTTTCCAAAACTAGACAAGAAATGAGAAATTACCAATATATAGGACTTAATCCCTCAAATATGCACAATAATCCCTAAAAAGAGGTCGATTGACTAGATTAATCTATCTCATAAATGGAGATATCAAGACCCTCAACTCAACGTTTTGTCGTCTTGACAAAATTAAAAAAAAGAACTAAACTAGGGATGTTTCTATCAACTAAGTCAAATAGGAATTGAAGAAGAAGAATGTAAATAATGATCCCAAATAAACTACCTAACAATTTTCATGTAATAATATCTACAAAATAAATTATACATATACTTATCAAACAAACAATCATTACAATAAAATTTCAAGATTTGATTACTTTCGCAATACAAGAAGGATAGGTTTTTTGCTTAGCCACATATGGTGGGTATAGGGTGTTCCTCGACCCTAATATAATATCCAACGATCAACTTAAGTACTCTATATAATCTCAATCATTTCTAGATCACATAATTAGGAATCCTAAGGTCTTTGAGGTTGTAATGTTGGCTTAGAGACGGTATGATAGTATATTTGAAAAATATGAATTGATCTTTTTCCTATCTCCTCACTAGCCATTAACAAATCACCTTAGAGCTTGAGTTTAAACTCAAATATGTTCTCACTCAACCAAATTTATCCGTTTAACAAGCATCACCAATAATATTTTCTTGCTAACTTACATAATATTTCCACCTTACCGGTTCTTTCCTTTCAATTTTCTTTTAATTCCTTTTTTTTGTATGATGTTAGCAAACACACTCTTTTTTATGTGTGATGTCATGCTAAATTTTTTTCTCAATTTTTTTCTTTTTCTTATAAACATTTGTTTTTTCAATAGAACCCATCAAAGGGTTAAAATAGAGGGCACATAATCAACATATCACATATGCATATAAGATTAAAAAAACCACCCAATGTGTTTCCCATAAATTGAATCCACTACGCCAAACTTAAGCTCTAAAGATGTATGTCTTGTTATCACGATTCAAGTGCGGGTAATGTGAAAAAGTATTATAATCTAATTGGTATGGCTTATAATTTGGCTACAAAGAAAGGCTACAAAGGCTAGAAGGGGCTAAGAATGATATAACAATTAATATTTGGTTAGCTTGCTAAAAGGAAATAAGGGGATTATCAAAGAACTGCCTTAATCCTTTTCCTAACTATGTAATATTATTACTTCTTCACCTCAAGCATATTCATTAAATGGGTCTTTAACTTGCTCAGATCTCATGTTCTACACACCACTCATTCTTCTCCCTAACTTCAAACTCACTTCTACCAGATTGCTTACTAATCATTTTTGTACTTTTAAGGTGCGTCAATACTTTAAGCGTACAATATAACTAGTTCATAAACAAATTACTTAACTATCATTAACTCGCTAAGGTTTATGCTTTCCAGGGTGTTTTACACCATCTACACCTAATTCCTTTAAATATAAAATAAAGTTTTTAAATTTATCCTAAACTCTTAAAATGGGAAATAGAGACAACGAATTTCCACACCCCGAACTCAAAAATGAGTCGTGTCCCCACGACTCAAAACAGACTCAATAAGAAATAAAAAATATACAACAAAATACATAAGCTATATTTAATGAGATGAAAGTTAAAAAAGAAAGGAAACGTACTCTCGAGTCATATTACCTTGCATGAGCATCACCGAAGGTAGGTTGCGGTGGATGATTTGTTAGATCACGATTAATTTTCTTTAGGAGTGTAATCATGTGCACTTGATTTCCTTTGATTTGTGCCACATCGTCTGCCAAAAAAATTTAGCCGCTTTTACTTGGTCAAATCGCTCGCTCATACATTCTTGCCATGAAATATCATCCTCTCTCAAACTCGATCCCTTTTCAGTTTCTCATAAGAAGTATCAACAACTGAAGGATTCTTTGTCCTCGCTCCTCTAAGAATTGTATTGATTCACTCGTCATCAATATTGTTACATGTATTGTACATAACAATATTGATGACGAGTTATATTCACTTTCCTCACTAAGCTCGTGATCATTTTTTGGGCACTTCAAATTAAACACCGACTGTGGTGCACTCACCAAAAGCATTACCGAATCAAAGATCACTTGTGCTACATCTATCTCCTCATCTTGTAAAACTCAGTTAAATAAAATAAAAAAATTCTTACATACATCGAGGTTCGAACATTTACAAAAGCTACTGGTGAAAGGAAGTGGTTACGTACTCGTGCTTCGGGTTGAAGGTACATGTAGACCCAAGGTCCATTCAACTATCTTGTACTCTTCTGAACCAACGCTTTACACAACACATCCTGATATAGCGATTCCCAATCGAAAGTCACTATATTCTTCACCGCTTCTTGATACGTGCATGGTCCAACTAATTCCTTGAATTTGAAGTGGCTACAGATCTCCTCAACTATGAATGAGATCAACTTCTCTCTACACGAGCTGAAAAGCCCAAGATAGAACTCAAATACTAATTCAACACATAATTTCGATTTCCTCGTTATGAATGTGGTCTATCCCAATCTATCACTGAACAATAGAAATCTTATATACACACATTTTCTAACTAATCCTTCAAATACTCTCCCATGTGAAGGAGACAATTCCAACATTTTTTCTTTGGAGATAGCTAATAAGTGCTTACAAGTTTCGCTCATCATGGGTATCGTAATCTCGACTTATAATGGTTATGGCATTCTCAGATCTGAATATAATTGGAGAAAAATGACTAGCGTCAATCAAACACGAGAGTTTTAGATGTTTAGTGGACACTTATTTAACTAAAGTGAGTATTTTAAGGGGTGTAGAAAATTAATGCTGGTCTTTGTGTATATCATCCAGGTCGCCAAAAAAAGTTTGTTTTGTGATATAAATTTTATTTTAGCTTATTGTTGCATATATTTATTTTTAAAAGTTTATGTTCATATATTTCATGGTTTAAGATTTAGAGTTATTTACCCAACGGGTCTTGAATGTACCCCCTTATTCCCTTTCCTAACCCAACTTACAATCTCTTCTTACTAACAACCTCAAATAATATTTTACATTATAATCCAAAAATCCAATTACAATTTTACTATCCCTTGTTCCCTTTCTTTTTTTGTCATTAATTAGTTTTTTAGCTTACCTTTCCTTATTTCATGTGTGTACTAAATAAAATATAATTGGTTGGATAATACTCTCTATTTTTTATCAAGTACTATATACTTTTATGTAGTACTCCGTATTTTTTATTGAGTACTCCATATTTTTTGAATATTATTCTGAAATTTTAATTTCGATACTCTATATTTTTTCAAAAATCTATATATTTTTTGATACTCTATATTTTTTTCCGATACTCTATTTTCTAATTCTATGAGTACTCTGTAAAATAAATGAGTACAACAGTGGTGGCGACGTTGGTCGATGGTCGGTGGATGGTGGCCGGAAATAAACAGTGCCAACACTCAACAATTTTTTTTGTCTTTTGGTGTTTTTTGTATTGTATAAGGGTAATTTAGTATCTGGTCATCCTTGAGGTCTCTTTACAGAAATAAGATTATCACGATTCCCTATAGGAAGAAAATCTAGTCTTTAGGACCCTATATACCATTCACCCTAATATTTTTTGTTCATATAATTCGATGAAAGAGAATCGAACCAATGTTGCTTGGAATGATAAAAAATGGAAGAATACGGCCAGCATGGATTGAAAACAGGGACTTTAGATATTTAGTTGACACTTATTTAATTGAAGTGACTGCTTTTAGGGGGTATAGAAAATTCAGACCGCTCTTTATTTAGATCATCTGAGCCATTTTTTTTGTATTATAGATATCACACTTTATTAGGGTTGTAAACGAGCCGAACCGAATACTAGATGTATAGGCTTGTTTGTTTAATTTCTAGAATCGAGTCGAGTCGAGCTCAAATTTAAATGAGCCAGACCAAGCCGAGCTCAAATTTAAATGAGCCAGACCTAGCCGAGCTCAAATTTTAACGAGCTGAGCTCGAGCTTCCAATGATTCAAATCAGAAATGTTTGAACTTGTTTGTTTAACTTACAGAACAATCTTTTTTAGAGTCGGGCACGAGTTTATCATGATCAATTAGTTTTTTATGGTTGAAATAGGACTTTCATGAACTGTTGGTATTTGATGGAGTGTGTGGTATGAAAATATGAATGATAACATTACTGAAAATATAAATGTCTAAAGAAATTAAATATGCAATTTGATATTGAAGGTTTAATAATATATTTATAAGTAGATAATATATTAATTTATATTTTTTATAATTTTAAACGAGCCGAACTCGAGAATGCTCGTTTACTTATCGAGCTTAAAATGAGCTTGAGCTTGAGCTTGTTTATATTCGAGCCGATCTCTCCGAGCTTCTCTCTGAGCTGAGCTCGAACTTCTTGCAAGCGGCTTGGTTCATTTACAACACTACACTTTATGATTTTTGTACTATATATATATTTTTAGTTTATGATAATTTACTATAAAAAAAGTATGAAAATAAATATATTTTAAGGATTAGAGAGCAATTTCTCAAAAGAAAAATTGAATTTTCATTGGCTAGCCTTGTCATGTGTCATTTTTTAATTGATTGCCGCATCATATCATTCTTCCATTCATTTAATATTACCATATTAAAGAATATTTTCCAAGTTCACCTAAACAAGGAAAGGAAAAGTGATGGAAATTCAGATCAAATCAATTGAAGATGAAAATTTTCCCAACAAATTTCAGAGTTGTGTTTGCTTGTAAGTCCTCACAACTTATACCATCTTCAATTCTTCATATAACACATATGTTTGTTTAATTACATCTTAATTACAATTATTTTGCATTCTGGTTTGAGATTTATCTTTATTCTTGCAAATTAATGAACTCTATGTTGATATATTTGCGTATATCATAAAAGAATTGAATTAAATGGGGTTTCAATAAAATAGTGTCGTGCTTGAAAGTCAATCGTATATATTTATCAAGTATGATGGAAGATAATTATGTTTAGAAGTGGGCACCCTAGACTGGAGTGATTGTCGGATTGATGCGCCGCCTAACTTGTTTTGTTATCCGTCTAATCTGGTTTTTTTCTATAGTAACCGTTGTTTTACACAACATTTTTTTTGTTTTTAAAAATATTTACATACGCCATCAAATCAGTAAGTTATTTTGTATTTTTATATCTCATCAACAATTTTTTTCTTTTGAAAATGAAAAATAAACTTAACTTATATTTGTTAAGTGATAATTATACATTTATCCCTCAAGTGGCATAATTTTTCTAAAATTAGGCCAATCATTATTTTAATTTTAAATATAAATGTCATTTGTAATATTTCTTCTAGATTTAATCATATACTAACCTTCCCTACTAAAATACCTTTTTTTATTAATTTTTTTATAATTTGTATTAATAAACATTCTTTTCTAAAAATTTGCGGGGTGCTGCTTGTCAAATCGGTCGGCGGTCCTTGTTCACCTCCGTCGATTTTTTTTTTTTTGTTTTTTTTTAATTGAGACGTCTATGAGTCAACTCATTCATCACCGCCAGTCAACTTCGGTGATTTTTTTATAATTTTTACAATCCCTATATACAAATATCACTATGATTTTATTCAATTTTTTTGATTTATTTTACTTTTCTAACTCCGTCGAAAAAATTTATACCAGAGTTGTACCACAACTACAAGTACAATAAATTACATGTACAACTCCGGTATAATTTTTTGCCGGAGTTAGAATAATTAAAAAATCATAAAAAATCATAAAAAAATCACAGCGATATATTATTATTCAGAAATTATAAAATTAAACAAAACTACTGGAGTTTATTGACATTGATCTCTAGTTGTCGGAGTAAAATGGTGGTCACCTCGAAAATTTAAAAACAAAATTATTTCGCCGAAATTTATCAACATTGACCGCCGAATTTGATCTGTCAGTAGTCTACAACGGTGGTGATAATATAAATAATTATTTTGTTTTATTATTTGTTGTATAACTGATATTTTAGTTAAAATACCTATAATAGGAAAAATTAATTGCTTGACCAAAATTTAGACATATCATTACACTTGAGGTTAAATCTAATATTAGCCCATCTGTTAATTTATTATATATTTATCAATTTTAACAAAACAAATATTTATCATTTACTTTATTAATTCATAAATTTAACAATATAGGTATATTTTAAAATTAGTTTTTAAATATTTTTTTTATATATCACCTTATTAAATATATTATTTATTGATATTTTTACTAACTAATTTTTTTATAATAAAAATAACAATATAGATTTTTTAATAAAAATATATTTAATATCACCTAGTTGATTAATCTCTCAAAGGTGCTCTATAATTCTATCATGGGTTTTTTTTCACCCTAACTATGCATTTTTGGTTTCTTACAAGTGTGTCAAAATAGAACAGAAGGCACATACGTGTGATAAATATTCAAAATCCATGTATACCGATTTAATAGATTGGAAGTTTAGTATATCGTTGAGTATTAAATAGTAAGAATAGTAAGGTCTCAAGTATCTGTATTTTCATTGGGTAAATTATCACAACATCAAAATTCATAAAGTCCCAACTCCCAGCCATATGCGTAATCCAAATTGCTTCAAAGTTTCAAACCCACTATTAGCCAAAAAATATCGATGGCAAATAGTGGGTTTGAAAGTTTGACGCAATTTGGATTACGCATATGGTTGGGAGTTGGGACTTTATGAATTTTGACGTTGTGATAATCTACCCAATGAAAATAGAGATACTTGAGACCTTACTATTCTTACTATTTAATACTCAACTATATACTAAACTCCCAATCTATTAAATCGGTATACATGGACTTTGAATATTTATCACACGTATGTGCCTCCCGTTCTATTTTGACTCACTTGTAAGAAATATGGTTACTAATGTTTGAGTAATTTTGATTCGTAATTCACATATTTCTATTTTGTGCAACCATCGTTCTGGGATCCGGTAGAGCATGTATAATGGAGTAATCCACTCTCCTTCCCGTGCCGAGCGGTGGGGGGCATCTCAGCCATCACCACCGTTAATCCAAAATACTGCAACTACGTCAAGATCAATTCCATCTATGCATATTTCCAAAATAAAACCTTGACTCCTATTATCGCGAGACATTAGTCATCCAAACGCTTCAAGCAAGCAGACACTCCAAGAAAAATATCGCCAAGACTAGGACGCGTCTATGATGGTAATTAAGATGCAGCGGTGGCAGAGGCATCAACGGTTCCTGAGAGGATGCTAACTTTTGTTGACCAGGATGACTTGTCTCCGGTGGAACCCGCCTAAACAGGTGAGGCGGTGACGATAACGTAGCCTGTATTTCTGGACTGGTCAGCAGATGTGCAGTCCCAAATTTAACTGAGGCAAAACAAGGATCATGACATAACTTGAAATAATGGGAGGCGAGCAACAAGGAAATACCGACTTCAGATAAGTCATATAAGGATATTATTACCGATAAGTCAAGCTCGGTTTAGTAATTAACCCAGATGAATTTTGGTGTTTTTTTGCATATTATCCCCTCAAATAATGGGAACCAAAACGATAATAAAGATGAGGAAATGAGGTTTGAGTTTGCAAATGATATTCAGATCACATACTAAACACATCCACAACTAATGAGAATGGCTGAGCAGAAGCTGATGAGTGTCGGATATAGAATTCGTCTCTTAGGATCTCTTTACTTGAGTACGATTTTGAATACAAATATCTTTCATACTCTCCCATTAACCTTTTCTCATATCGACTAAGGACAGATTGTACGATATTTGAAGTACAGTCTGAATACCCGTAATTCTCGCTAAGACCCTCCTCTTTTTCCGAAATATATCCCCAAAGACCTCAAACTTCCAAACTTCCAACTGTCGCCTCAACTCATCGATATTTACTTCAAACCCCCTCCCATCCTTCCTCCAACTTCTCTCAACAACTTCCCGAAACCCCTCATGGTGACACCATGCAGCTTCGAAGCGAAAACGCTTCTTACTCCTACTCAAAAGCACCTGTGGTGTTAGTGTAAGAACTATAGGAACATGATCTGAATGTACTCGCGGAAGGTGGGAATCCTTGGATTTCACGAAAGTCTCTATCCAATTACAGTTACCATAAGCTCTATCCAATCTTTTCAAAATACGTATCCTAGATTTCCATGAATCTCTCCATGTAAACCTTGGGCCTTCGAACCCCAAGTCTTCAAGTCTACATTGGTCCCTCCATTTATCAAAACTAACTATAAACCGATTCATACCCTCTGGACCTCCTTTATGATCCTCTGGCATTCCAATCTAATTAAAGTCGCCTATCACCAACCATGGTTCCGTAATCTGTCCCGCAGCCGCTTCCAAATAATCCCAAAGAGATTCCCTTATCCAGCTCTGTGTGCTAGCATACACTGCAGATAAAATCTAAGAAACACATGCGTCTTTCAAAATACGCAAATTAATAACCTGCTTACTAGCCAATAAAATCTAGACCGAAATATCGGGTTGATTCCAAAGCACCCAAATTCCTCCAGAGAATCCCACCGCCTCAACTCTGACGGAGTTCTCCATCCGAAGTGATTTAATGATCTTTGTTGCCTCCGATCCGGAAGCCCGTGTTTCCACTATGATAGAGAGAAGTGGTTTGTGGCGTTCCTTAAGATCATTGAAAGCACGCCTGAAACTATTACTATTTGCCCCTCTACAATTCCAAATTAAAAGGTTAACCGGGCGATTAGTTGTACACTAATTGCCCCCAAGCTGACTATCTGATAGATTTATCATTAATAAACTTATAAATATATAAGAAATAGAAAGAAAACTGACAAAAAGAAAAAGAAATAAAAAGGATTAAGGAAAAGGTACAAAACCGAGAGAAGGCAGACGCTAGTCTTCGGAGAGAGTCGTACACCTCTCCAGACCTTTGCGCTCCTGTTCAACTATTACAGACGCCTCTGTCATTAATATATCCCTCCTTGTTTCGACTAACTGAGAACCTGTACTAAGCGAATTTAACTCCACACCCGGCTCCCTAACTTCCATTTCCACAGACTCTGTAACCATATCAGAAGGTAATGCCCCGAGATCATGACCCAAGACAATCTCCCTAACGTGTCCAGTAGCTACCCTCGGTGGGTCCCTCCAGATCATGTCTTGGCTGTGGCTTAAAATGCCTTCTTCAGTTCCTATATTGTCCACCAAACTTACCTCGGCTGTACTTCCTGTATGCTCCTCAAATCCTGCCCCTAAACTTATCCTATTTGCACATAGGTCGCTGTCCTAATTACTACCTACAGTAACCAACTGGTGGTCCTTTGTGTGTTCTAAAAATAATGCAATAAATAAGAGAACCACAACCGCAAGTGTGCGGTTGTCCCAAGTAATAATAGTGATAAACAGGATCGTTCGCAGGGACGGTATGGTTAACTACAATGCGTATCAGTTAATGAATGGTTGCACTTATGAAGACAAATAAAAGATTTAATAGTTGATTGGTTGTTTTGTATTAAGCCTAAGTATGAAAGACTAATATGAAAATGTAAATAAATGACAAGACGCAAATAATAAATAGCTAGATGCAAGAAATGAAAGGCAGTACTTGAGAGACGCAAGGGATCCTCCTAACTCTATTTCAAATCATACGATGTTTAAGGGTCAAATTGGTCAATTAACATTGGTTGGGATTCAAAATTCTTTGTACCCCCGTCAGGGTGGACTACAAAGATATTCTAGAGTGTCACTAGTCCCGTCAGGGTAAATATGATCCACTTTCGAATGATTGAGCAATTTTACCTCATTGGCCCTAAGATTAATTATGTTCGTCAGAATCAAATAATTTATATCTTATATTGAGTAATTAATTCCATACCTAAGCCCCCCGTCAAGATGATCCACACGCCACATATGTGGAATAGCTTAGATACTAACACCCGTTCTTAGTTAGCTACTCCAAAAACAGTAAATAATCACCAATTACAGAATAATGTAAAAGACCCAATTCAATTTAATTAATTAAAACCCAAATTCAAACATATGAAATTCAATAGTTTTAGGAATCACCCATTAAGCATTCTCAAGTACTAAGAAGAAATTAGCTCATGCTAATGGAAATTGAAACTAAATTAAAAGAAATAAGACTCATATTGTTTTACAGAAATAAAAATAAGAAAAACCTAATTTCCGGAATTAGATGCGGCTGTGAATGGAGAAGTAGACACTCTCCAACTCTTCAGCTTTCTTCTGCTTCCTTCGTTGACTTCTCTCTGATGCTTTTTCTTGTGAATAATGAGTTCTCTAAACAATAGAAGTCAAAAGCCCCTTTTATAAGCTCCAAAACGGATTAGGCCATGTCTTAAGGTTTAAGTTAAAAATTAAAAGCCCAAGTCCATTTTCTAAACCAAAAATCCCGTAACTGCTGCACCACCTCCACTAAAACAACTCTAGCCGATTCGTTATAACTCCGATTGACCTAAAATCACTTGCTAAATTTCCGTAACTCGATAAGGAACATAATATCTTCAAAGGTCAGCACCTAAATCAACTCGTAAGCGCCTCGAAATCAGCAATCTTTGGACTGTTTTCCAGACTTGCAGCTTCAAAATATAATTCTTTTCGGGATTTATCTTCGAGCTTTGACTCCATATCACGATCTTTGACTCTCTTCTCGGATTCCTCTTCTAGCTAAAATTCAAAACCTACAAACTTTTCACTAAAATACACAATATTACGCGCAAAAGCATAATAAATAAAAAATGCTAGAAATAAAAGAGCAAATTCGGATTATTGCATATTTAGTCCAAAAGTCTATCAAAATAAACGAATAAACATAAAAAATGATTTCTTCCAATGGTCTAAAATCATAACAATTAGGGAGACATCAAGACCCCCAACTCAAATATTTGTCGTCCCGACAAAGTAAAACAAAACAAAACATAAGGGGTAGAAGTAAACGCAAAGACATAGAAGCTAGCAAATACACCTAAAGCAATTCTCAAGATAAATCTCATATAGCAAACTCTAGAAACTAATACACACATACATCTATAATGCAAACAAACACAAATAATCTCAATCATAAAATTAAATTCGCAATGCTTGAAGGTTACACTTGTACTTATCTCTGTACGATGGCTATAGGGTGTTCATTAATCCTACCTCGCTTTGAACGCTCCACCTAGCATATTCCCTATCAACAAAATCATAAATTCACTATGCACTTAGGAATCACGAGGTCTTTATGGTTTTAATACTGGCTTAATGACGGTGTGGATGTATATTTGGTAAATTTGAAGTGAGCTTTTGGCTCTCTCCTCACTTACCATCAACAAATATCCTCGAGCTTGAGTTTACACTCAGAAAGGTTCACACTCACCCATTTACGCTACAATTTAGCGTCCCATGTCTACCCATTACAAATAAGATGATTTTTCAGAAAAATTCCACTTTGCCTGATGTTTATTCTTTCATTTTTTTTATTTTTCTTTCCTTTTCTCTTTTTTTTGTACAGTTGCAAACCGGGTTCCCGGTTTTTGCGCACCGGGTTCCCGGTTCCTACTGGAATGGATTTTTCAACTTCTCATTTTTTTTCTTTCTTTTTCATTTTTTTTTCTCAATTCCGGCAAAGGGTTACAAGTATATATCATCTGCAATTGTGCTACAATACAAAACACATCAATCCCTACCCAATAATTTCCCCATAAGTGGACCCACCACCCCAAACTCAAGCTCGAGACATGTCTTGGGATCGTGATTCAAGTGCGGGTCATATGGTCATGCCTAATAATCTAAGGGATAATGGGCTTATATCGTGGCTACAAAAGAAAAGGCTAAAGGCTCAAAGTGGGCTAAGACGGATAAAATTAATTTAAGGGATAGAAGGCTAAAAAGGTCACAAATGGCTAATAAAGAACTGCCCCTATCATTTTCCTAAGTACATAGCTTATCTGTAGTTCATATCTAGGTGGGTTCTCTACTAATTAGGATTTCACGTTCTACACACCAAACATATTCCTTAAGTACAAGCTTACTTCATTTGCATTGTTCATTAATTTTTCCTATCAATTATCTACGTTTGCATGCAATTCTAAATGTGTTTTATATCAATCCCTAAAGTCCACTATTTACTATCATAGATTTATCGAAAGTATGCTTAAAAGGGATATTTCAAATCTTCTACAGAAAAAAACGCAACTCCGAAAATTATTTTATTGAAAGCAAATAAAACACATATGGTGGGGCCTAGGGTGTGATAAAATAGGATATAAATAAATTGCAATAACACCCTAAAGCTACACGGTTCTGCAAGTATACAGATCGTATGCAAGTTTTAGTTAAATGATTAAGATTCGTTCCGCAGAGACTACGAAGGTTAGAGGAATCTTATGCAATAATCAGGTGCAAATAATTAAAGCTAGAACAAATAAAATGCAATAAAAGTAAAGACAAATAGATGTTTATTTGATTTTCTAATTAACTAAATTAAAACTAAGAACTTTAGACAGAAAGTAAATACGAAAGAGAAGTAATATGAGAGTATAGCTTGAGTCACTAGCATGTAATCCCCACTAGTTTTGTGGTTCTAAACATGTAAGGATGAATTATGTAGTATTTCAATAATCTGTTCCAATTCGCTATCGGTAGTTTAAAATAGGATTTACCTGTGTCAATAAGGCTTCCTAAGCAAACTTTTCTTGTAATTGGTAAATAGTCACAAGAACTAAACCATAGTGATTATCTAGTTAGGTTGATTTGTCAGATCTAAACCGAATACTAGACGTTATGTGCTAAACATGTAATTAAACACCGTTGTCAATGGTGACCTAACTACTAGATGGTAATTCTAAATGGTTGCAGCCCACAAGAACACAGAATATAAATCCAAACACATAAACAGAGAATAAAAACTATAATTCAATTTAAAACATTAAGTTCCCAAATTAGATAGATGTCAATCAAAACTAGGGTTCATACATATATGCTAAAACTCAAGCTAAAGAAATTTAGTTCATGAAAGAAAAGAAAGAAATTACAAATTTAAAGGTAGAAGACGACATTGTTGATGACAGCTCCTTCGAGACTTCTTCTCTTGTGTTGTAAGCTTCCTCTTGGTTTAAGGTTTTACCAAGGATGATTTAAGAGTGTTAAGAGGCTGTATTTATAGTGTATAGGTTGACCTAATTCGTTTTTGGAGATAAGGCCAAGTAATGGACTCCAAGCCCAACTCAAATTCGTATGGATAATTACTGCTGAACTGTTTCGAGTATATCTTCTTCGTTATTGGTCGGTTTTTGCTCCATAATATACCAAAAGAATCCTCAGAGAATTATCTACGTCCCTATGAAAGGGATTTACCAAAATCGGCTTCCTTGTAAGAGTTATCACCACTTCTTTAGGCGTTGCTGCAGAATCTCAAATTTAGGTAGCTTTTCCTTTTCCATGTTTTTAGCCTTTGTTACCTTTATCTCCAATTTTCATGCAAATCTCTTTCCATAAGTTGTAGTCTTTGACTTGGACTCTAATTAATCTTCATAATTATCTTTAAAGCTTCACACTAAATAAACAATTAAACCCAATATGCTCTAAAAATATTATGTTACTCAATCAAGACTCAAAATAGGAAAGTGCACTAAACTAAGCTAAAATCAACCTATAAACTAATAAATAAGCCTAAAATGATGTCTCGGAAGTATATTTTATTATCACAAATGAGGAGACATGAAGACCCCCAACTCAAAGTTGTATCGTCCCGATACAATAAAAGTAAAGAGCAGTAGGGTAGTCAAATAAACAAGAAGAAGTCGGAGGAGAACAAGAACAGAACATGATGAATGATCCCAAAGAAAAATATCTAAAAAGTCTCATGTAGTAATGCTCAAGAAATAATGCACAAATATACTTAATATACATGTAATCAACAATCCCTAAATTCAAGTTAAGATTAATTTCGCAATGCCAGAAGGAGAGGATGATAACTTAGTTCAGGATAATGGCTATAGGTTGCTCATAGGTCCCAATATAGCATCCAATGGTCCACTCACCTATTTACCTAATAGCTCAATTGTTTCTCCACCAAGCAGTTAGAAATCCTAAGGTCTTTGGTTATAACTTGGCTTAAGGACGAGTGTGGTATATTTGGATTATGAAAAGTGAGTTTTTGGATCTCTCCTCACTAGCCATCAACGAATCGCCCTAGAGCTTGAGTTTTCACTCGAAGATGTTCTCACTCAACCCAATTTTTGATGTTTTTAATGTGCATCCCCAATAAATCCCAAATAAAACCTTTTATGATACAAATTCCACTTTGCCGGTCCGAATATATATTCTTTTCATATCAAATTTTTTCTTTTGTATAGCTATGATTCTCTTTTTGATGTTGAGATATCACACTATTTTTCTCATGTATATATGTATATATTCTTTTATGCCCTTGTTGGCAAATATTAGCTTGTAGCTTCTTTTTCATTCACTATTACCCCGGCAAAGGGTTACAATAATAACAATTTCATCATCAATAGAATCACAAATATAACTCCCAAAACCCAATGTTCCCTAATGATGAAACCCACCACCCCAAACTCAAGCTCTAAAACGAGTTGTCTCAGGTTTTGCAATTCGGGTGCGGGTCATATAGATAAGTCCTACAAACTAAGGGTATGGATTATAATGTGGTTTAACAAAAATGCTTTAGAAAGGCTCAGAGGGGCTAAGACGGATAAATAATAACAATAATCAATTAAAAGGGTGAGAAAGTATAAAAGGCTTCAAGTGTTTTATCATGAAAGAACTACCTTAGTCATTTTTCTAACTACCGGATTTCGTTACTTTTTCATTATTAGTTCACAGATAAATGGGTTTTCAACTAATTTTAAACCTCACGTTCTACACACCAAATAACTATCCCTAAGTTTCAACGTGAATTCTTAGCATTGCTCATTAACTTTTCTATCCTTTATTTCTTGTTTTCATACATGCATCTAAACAATTTTGTTGCATCTTTCAAAAACATACTACTTACTATCATTGACCTAATAAAATCATGCTCAGATAGGTCCATTCAAAATATTATATGCCTTAATTCAACCTAAAATTTTAAATTTTATGCAAAAACGAAAAGAAGATGAGGACAACGAATCCCCACCCCCAACTCAAAAGTGAGTCGTGTCCCCACGACTCGAAAAAGACTCAGGAATGAAATAAAATTTAAAATTAAAACTAACTAAACTACCTAATGCATACAAGCTATTAAGAAAAATTAGAATGACCTACCTGGCTGGCCATAGAGATCCATTATATCTTCATCCTCTTCCGAAGCTGAGGGGTCAGTATAACTATCAATATCCCTTTCCAAGGTAAAATCTTCCAACTGTGATTACATCTGTATGACTTCCGTCCAAAGTTCTCTGTTATCTTCTTGTAATCTTTCGATTTCGTTTTGTAATTTGAGAGCCCAAGGAGGAAGATCATGAACAATTTCAAAGGAAGAAGTAGAAGAACCTTGGTCTTGAATTTTTATCTTCTTCAAAGGCCTCCTTGATGGTATGGACATTCTAGCAGTTAACTTCTTTGGTAGTGGTTGTGTTGGTGCCTTTTCTTTTGATTCAGTAGCCTCATCAATGGTGATAGGCTTTTCAATGGTGGCTCCAGGCAATTTCTTATTCTTCCCAAGGATAGAGCACTTTCTCTTGTATTCCATAGCTTCAGATCTGTTAGTCATGCTTGATTTACCCACAACTCAAGTTATACCAAGGATGGATTAAAAGTTTAAGCGACTTTGGTTTAGCTTGAGGTTGTTGCTTGGAATTTATGAAATAGAAAGGTTTCTTGATGAATCTTGGAAGAAATCTTTAAAGCTTGTTGAATTCGATGGTGTTTTAATGGTGTAGTGTGATGAATTTGATGAAGAGATTGTGTTTATGGAAGATGGAGGAGAGAAATTGTGGAGTTGTTGTGTTAATTGTGAAGGTTTGCACAAGCTTTAAGGTGTGTATATAGTGTTTGGGTCTTAAAAATTCGTATGGGAGAGGCTAGGGTTTATCTTGTAAGGTAAGAAGTTGAATGGGCTTTGAATTCTTCACAAACCGCCTGGCGCGGTACATGGGTGCGGTGTATGGGTACCCCGCGAGGGTACACCGCAGCACTGTTGCTCTTGAAGTTTTAGCCTCGGCAATATACCCGTGATAGCACCCCGTGGCACGCATTTTGTGCGTGCGGTATAGGGGTGCGGTGCATGGGTACACCGCGCCTACTCCGTGAAAAAACCTGCGGTACATCACCCCGTGGCACGCGTTTTGGGCGTGCGGTATAGGGGTGCGGTGCACCGCGCCTATCAGCCTTTCTTTTTCTCGTCTCGGTATAAAACCCGTGGTGCGCGACCCGTGGTACGGGTTTTGCAGGCACGGTACATCCCTGCGGTATAGGGGTATACCGCATGGGTAGTCCGCGCCAGCCTTGCGAATTTTTCCAACTTTTTCCATTTGACCCCAAACTCGTTTCCTACACAATAACGCACTACCTTTCTCTCCTATTAGCTTGTAAACACAATTAAAAATATACACTAACTTAATATTATACACTATAAAGCAAAAACAACTAATCTAAAAAGCAATTAAAACAAGGGGTGTCTCCCAAGAGCACTTTTGTTTAACGTCTTTGAGTTAGACGTGTACCTCAGGCTAAGCGCATTCTACGAGATGGATTGTCTCCTCTCGCCCAAAGTCCTCACTGTCATGGTATCTCTTCAAACGCTGGCCATTCACCATGAATGTCTGTTGCTCGGTTGGATGTTCAATTTCAATCGCTCCATGAGGTGTGACTTTCGTAACAATGTAAGGTCCTCCCCAACGGGATTTAAGCTTTCCTGGGTAGTTCGAAAATCGAGAGTTGTATAATAAAACTTTTTGTCCTCTCTCGAAATGCTTTAGACGGGGTCGTTTATCATGCCATCTTTTTGTTTTCTCCTTGTACAGGCGTGAATTTTCATAGGCAAGATAACGAAACTCCTCCAACTTGTTCAGCTGCATCATCCTTTGTTTCCCGGCCAATTCTGGGTCTAGATTCAGAGTTTTAATAGCCCAGTAGGCTCGAGCTTCAAGTTCAATCGGTAGATGACACGCTTTGCCGTAGACCATGCGATATGGAGATGCCCCAACTGGTGTTTTAAATGCTGTTCTATAAGCCCAGAGAGCATCATCTAGCTTTAAAGACCAATCTTTCCTCGATTTATTCACGGTCTTCTCAAGAATAGATTTGATTTCCTGGTTGGAAACTTCAGCTTGACCGTTAGTTTGTGGGTGATAACCAGTTGAAGTACGGTGTTTCACTCCAAACTTACGAAGATATTTTCTCAGAGGAGCATTAATAAAATGGGTACCTTTATCACTGATGAGAACACGTGGCGTACCATGTCTTGAAAAGATGTTTTTTTTAAGAATTTAATCACTGTTTGAGCATCGTTCTTTGGTGTTGCCACTGCTTCTACCCACTATGATACATAGTCTACCGCAAGCAAAATATAAAGATTTCTATGGGAAGTGATGAAAGGTCCCATTAAATCTATTCCCCATACATCAAAGATTTCAACTTCAAGAATATTATTAAGCGGCATTGCGTCTCTTTTTGATATATTACCAGTGAACTGGCATCTTTGACATGACTGGACAAAACGATGACAATCTTTGTGTATGGTAGGCCAATAGAATCCGGATTGAAGAATTTTAGCTGTGGTTCTATCGCCTTTAAAGTGACCTCCATAAGGTGAACTATGACAGCTTTCAATGATTTTTTCCATTTCACCTTCATGTACACATCTTCTAACCACTTGGTCATTACAGATCTTCCAGAGGTATGGTTCATCCCAATAATATTGTTTGGCCTGGTGAGTTAATCTTTGTCTTTGTTGTGGGTGGATATCCTTGGGAAAGACACCACTCACAATGAGGTTGACTAGATCTGCATACCACGGCACAAACGCATGTTTAATAGCAAAAAGTTGTTCATCAGGGAACACCTCTTTAACCAACAATGGTTCTTTGTTCGCCTCAGATCCTTCGAGCCTTGATAAATGATCAGCAACTTGATTCTCGCATCCCTTCGGTCTCGAATATCTATGTCGAATTCTTGAAGTAACAGTACCCATCTAATAAGACGCGGCTTAGCGTCCTTTTTCTCCATAAGGTACCTGATAGCTGAATGGTCCGTGTATACAACAGTTTTCTTCCCAATCAGATAGGAACGGAATTTATCACAAGCATAAACCACGGCCAACATCTCTTTCTCCGTCACTGTATAATTCATTTGGGCAGCGTTGAAAGTCTTACTTGCGTAATAAATCGTGTGGAAGATCTTGTCTTTCCTCTGTCCCAACACAACACCCATAGCGTGATCACTAGCATCGCACATAAGTTCAAACGGAGCTTTCCAATTAGGAGGTATAACAATAGGTGTAGAGATCAGTTTTTCCTTAATCGTCACAAACACTTGAAGACATTCTTCTAGTAAAGTTAAAAGGAGTATCCTTTTCAAGTAAAGAACAGAGCGGTTTGGCGATTTTGGAGAAATCTTTAATGAATCTTCGATAAAATTCTGCGTGACCCAAGAAACTTCTCAATCCTATAACAGAAACTGGAGGTGGTAGTGTTTTGATAACTTCAATTTTAGCACGATCAACCTCCGTCCCTGCCTTTGAAACTTTGTGTCCCAACACAATTACCTCTTGAACCATGAAGTGGCATTTTTCCCAATTAAGCACAAGATCTTTTTCTCTACATCTCACAAGGATTTTCTCTAGATTATTCAAACAATTATCAAAACTATCTCCAAACACTGAGAAATCATCCATAAAAACCTCCAAATATTTATCAATCATGTCCCAAAATATCGCCATCATGCACCTCTAGAACGTGGCAGGTGCATTGCATAAACCAAACAGCATTCTTCTATAAGCAAAAGTACCAAACGGACAAGTAAAAGTTGTTTTGTGTTGATCGAGGGGATCCACACAAATCTGATTATAACCCGAATATTCATCAAGGAAACAATAATATTCTCTCCCTGCAAGTTTGTCTAGCATCTGATCAATGAATGGTAGCGGGAAGTGATCTTTCTTCGTAGCTTTGTTCAGTCTTCGGTAATCCATGCATACTCGCCACCCCACAACTGGTCTTGATGGTATGGCTTCGCCTTGATCATTAAGGATGGTAGTGATACCTCCTTTCTTTGGAACACATTGCACTGGACTAACCCAATCATTGCTGGCAATCAGATAGATAATTCCTGCGTCTAATAACTTGATAACTTCCTTCCTCACTACTTCTTTCATAGCTGGCATGAGTCTCCTTTGTTCCTCTATAGATCGCCCACCTTCGTTCTCAAGAATGATTTTGTGTTTGCAAACGGAAGGGCTAATTCCTTTGATGTCGGCAATAGTCCATCCGATTGCTTCTTTGTTTGCTCGAAGTACATGAAGTAGCTTCTCCTCTTGAGGACCTGAAAGGTTAGCAGAAATAATAACAGGCAAAGTTTTATTCGTACCTAGATATGCATAGCGTAGATGATCTGGAAGTGGTTTTACTTCGAGAATAGGTGGACATATTACAGATGGTTGTTTCATTGGTTGAATGTCACCTGATTCTCGAAGTAGTTCTCCTACATTTGATCCTAATGCAGCAACATCTTCAGGGGGAATCTCGAGTTCCTCTGGTGATTCAAGTGCTGAGGCTTCGTCAAGATCATCATTTAAGCTTGCTTCATTGAAGACTTCTTGCACAATTTTTCCGATGACATCTATTTTGAAACATTCATCTTTTGAATTTTGTAACTTCATAGCCTGAAACACATTGAATCGTATCTGTTCGCCTTGTACTCTCATGATCAACTAGGGGTGGAAATCGGATCCGAAATTTCCGATTTCCGACTTTTCCGATCCAAAAATTCCGATTTCGGAACAACTTTTTACGGTTCCGAAATTCCGAAATTCCGATTTCCAATTTTTCCGAAAAAATCGGATCGGAATTGGAACTATATATAAATTTCCGAAATTTCCGGGTTTTCCGATCCGATTTTATTTTCGATTTCTATTTCCGATTTTACATTTCCTATATTAAATAAATAATAATTTTTTTTTACATTAGATATCGGGCTAGCTTGGGCGCACCCGACTAATCCCACGGAGATATACATGTCTCCCCATATATATTCTCATGGTAAATAAGAACTAGGTTACCCATGTTCAAAGAGAGGTTCGAACACGATCAGAGATAAGAAAAAAAATTATACAATCAGAAATGTTGATAATTTTCATAACAAAAGAAGAAAAGAAAATGTAAACGTTGAAAACTTGAAACACAATAATACATTTTTTTATATTAGGAAAATAAAGAATAACAATAAACCTGGTATAACCTAAAGGCTAAGGCTAACCCGTTTCTTCATATTTCACATTATCTTCCCACGAGCCCAATATCTATTTTTTTATGTAATTTGAAAAGTAATTTATAGTTATTGTTTTTTTACCTTTTGTTACTTATATTACTTCTGTTACTGTTTTTTACCTTTTATTTATTATGTTATTTCTATTACTGCTCATGAAGTTTATAAGTTAAGTTTTTTAACTACTGTTACATGAAAAGTTTTATAAGTTTTGTTTTTAACTATTTTCGTGTAAGTGATAAACTATTGCTCCGATTTTCAACCCTTAGTCCTGCAATTTCCGAAACAAAATTTCCGAAATTCCGAACCCATGATTCCGAAATTTCCGAATGAAAAGTTCCGAAATTTCCGTGCCGAAATTTCCGAATTTCCGCCAAATTCCGAAATTCCGAAATCGGAATTATTTTTTCCAGTTCCGAAAAATTGGATAGGAATTGGAACAGAAAAAATCTATTCCGAAAAAAATAGGAATTTTTCCGAAAGACCTTTTTTCCGATCCGTTCCTTCCGATTTCCACCCCTATGATCAACTGACCATTCTCAACATCAATTAGTGTACGCCCCGTGGCTAAGAATGGTCTACCCAAAATGATGGGGACATTCTTATCCGCGTCGTAGTCAAGAATAATAAAATCACAGGGAAAAATAAAAGAGCCAGCTTTAACTAAAACATATTCAATTTTACCTATAGGTTGTGAGAGGGAGCGATCCGCCATTTGTAATACCACAGATGTGGGTACTACTTATCCAATATTGAGTTTCTCGAACAGAGATCTAGGCATGAGATTGATGCTCGCGCCTAAATCACATAATGCTTTCCCGGTCCAACTATCTCCAATGCCGATGGGAATTGTAAAACTTCTGGGATCTTCTAGCTTTGGTGGTAACTTACTTTGACATATAGCACTACACTCCATAGGTAATCCAATTGTTTCCCCAGTTTCTATACTTCGCTTGTTGGAGAGAATGTCTTTCATGAATTTAAGATAGGTTGGCATTCTCTTGAGAGCTTCAACAAGAGGTATAAAATGGGAATCAGGGACAACGAATTCCAACACCTTAACTCAAAAGTGAGTCGTGTCCCTGCGACTCAAAACAGACTCGATCAAAAATTGAAAAATATATAACTAAATACATATGTTATATTTAATGAGATGAAACGGTAAGGAAGAAAGAAAACGTACTCTCGAGGCTTATTACCTTGCATGATTATCACCGAAGGTAGGGTGGTGGATGCTTTTCTAGATCGGGATGAATTTGCTCCAATATGTAATGATGTATGCTTTATTTGCTTTGATTTATGCCACATCGTCTGCCAGAAAAGTTTGAGCCGCTTCTACCTGGTCAAACCGCTCACTCATACTTTTTTACTATGAAAGATCATCCTCTCTCAAACTCGGTAGGTTCTCGATCTTCCCGTGAGAAGTCTCTACAATTGAAGAATTATTTGTACTCTCTCCTCTAAGAATTGTCTTGATCCACTCGTTATCAATGGTTTTACTCGTCTTGTACGTAAGCTTTTCATTACCACAACTCGCATTCGATTTCCTCACTAAGCGTGTGATCATTTTCGGGCACTTTGAATTAAACCCTGACTGTGGTGCACTCGCGAAACTTACTGAATCAAAGATCACTTGCGCTACATCTATCTCCTCATCTTGTAAAACACAAACCAAGAAAATAATAAATTTATTACTTACATCGCGGTTCGAACATTCCCAAAAGGTGCTAGTGCAAGAAAGTGGTTCCATACTCGTACTTTGGGTTGAAGGCACATGTAGAACCAACGTCCATTCAACTATCTCGTATTCTCTCTATATTCTTCATGCTTTTTGAACCTGCATGGTCCAACTAATTCCTTTCATTTGAAGTGTTTATGAAACTCTTCAACTGTAAATGGAAATAACTTCTCTCAAGATGAACTTGACCCTAATTGTCTTGGCTAAAGATCCGAAGATAGATCTCGAATACTAATTCAACACATAATTTCAATTTCCTCATCATGAATGTGGTTCATCCCAATCAATCACCCAACTATAGTAATATTATATACACACATTTTCTAACTTCTCGTTCAAATACTCTCTCGTGTGAAGGGGTCAATTCCAACATCTTTTCTTTGGCGATGGATAATAAGCGCTTAGAAGCTTCGCTCATCATGGGTATCAAATCTCGATTTGTAATAATTATGGCATTCTCAATTCCAAAATATAATTGGATAAATATGATTAGTATTGATCAAACACGAGACTTTAGATCTTTAGTGGACACTCATTTAATTGAAGTGAGTGTTTCAAAGGGGTGGAGACAATTATGGATGCTCTTTGTGTAGATCATCCAGGGCGTCAAAAAAGTATGTTTTGTATTATATATTATATTTTTTTAGCTTATTGTTGCATATTATTTTTAAAATTTTATGTTTTATATCTCATGGTTTAAGATTTAGAGTTTTTTACTCAACGGGTCTTGAATGCACCTCCTTATTCCCTTTCCCAACCCACTTACCTTCTCTTCTAACTAACGACCTCAAATAAGATTTTACACTATAACCTAAAAATCCAATTACAATTTTACTCATTTTTTTATTTCCCTATATATACTATTTTTATTTCAGAATATGTCTAAACCTTAAATTACTTTTCTCTCTCTCTCTCTTGTTCTCTCTTTTTCATCCTCACGAAACAAAAGTCCTCTCTCTTTGTTTTTTGTCTTTTAGCAAGGTTTGGCCACATAACAAAGATTCACGGCGAGGCTCGGATCTGCCATGGTTTTTCCGTTCGTGGTTTGGAGAAGGAGAACGGAGTTCGATTTATCTGGTAGATTGGCTTAGCGAACGGCGGACGGGAGGAGTAGATATCCTTGAAGTCTTCATCTCCGGCAAGCCATGGCGTGAAGCCTTCATCTTTGTTTGAGGTCCAAGCATATCGACGTCGGTTCAGAGTTGCAGCGGTTTTCTTGTGCATTCTAACGAAAGTCCTGAGAAGAAGAAGAACTCTGTCAGTGGTCATTCGGCGTTGGTGATCGAATCATCCTGCTAATGGTGCTTGAATCCTCCATCAAATCGTGCTTGAATCATCTGGCGGATGGTGCAGATATCCTTGAACGAAGATGAACTTAGAGATGTTGTTTTAGTTGTATTTGCTAACAAACCGAATTTACCAAATTCTATGAATGTTGTTGAAATAACTGATATGCTTGGTCTTCATTCACTTCGTGCGTTATCATTACAACTAAGAATGCTTCGTTATTTTTTTTTCTTTTTTCTTTTTTTGTCATGAATTAGTTTTTTATCTTATTTTTTTCCTTATTCCATGTGTAATATTTGGTTAGTTAATAAAATATAATTGGTTGTATGTTACTCTTTATATTTTATGTAGTACTATATATTTTTTATTTCGATACTCTATATTTTTAATTATCTGAGTACTCTATAAAATCAATCAGTACACGACTGGTTGCGGCGATGGACGATAGTCGGTGGGTGGTGGCCAAAGATAAAAAGTGTCAACAATCAATTTTTTTCGTCTTTTAGTGTTTTTTGTATTGACTATGGTAATTTAGTATTTGGTCATCCTTGAGGTCTCTTTACCGATATAATATTCTCACCATTCCCTATAGGATGAAAATCTAGTTTGCAAGACCCTATATATCATTCACCCAAAGATTTATCGTTCATATTATACCTTGAACGAGAATCAAACCCATGTCCATTGGAATGACAAAAAATTGGAAGAATACGGTCAGGGTGGATCAGTTACGGGCATTTAGATATTTAGTTGACACTCATTTAATTGAAGTGACTGCTTTTAGGGGGTATAGAAAATTCTGACCGCTCTTTATTTAGATCATGTGAGCCATCAAATTTTTTTGTATTATAGATATCACACTTTATGAATTGTGACTATATATATTTTTACTTTATAATAATTTACTATAAAAAAGTATGAAAAGAAATATATTTGAAGGATTAAAGTGCAATTTCTCAAAAAAAATAAATATGTTTTTTTAATTTTGATGGGCTAGCCTTGTTATGTGTCACTTTTTAATTGATTGCGCATCATATCATTCTTCCATTCATTTAGTATTACCATATTGAAGAATTTTTTCCAAGTTCACTTAAACAAGGAACGGAAAAGTGATGGGAATCGGGATCAAATCAATTGAAGATGATAATTTTTCCAACGAATTTTAGTGTTGTGTTTGCTGGTAAGTCCTCCCAACTTATACCATCTCCAATTATTCATATAACACACATGTTTATTTAATTACATTTTAATTACAATTTTTCTTGCATATCTGATTTGAGATATATCGTTATTCTTGCAAATTAATGAACTCTATGTTGATATATTTGCGTATATCATATACGAATTGAATTGAATAAGGTTTTAATAAGATATTGTCATGAAAGTCAATCGTATATATTTATACCAGTATGATGGAAGATAATTGTGTTTAGAAGTGGGCACCTTAGACTGAAATGATTGTTGAATTTCATGTGATATTAGCTATTGACAGTGTTTTGAAAATCTGCCGACTAGCCGTCTAGCTTAGTGACCCAGAAGCAAACCGCCTAGATATTAGGTTAGAAGTTTGTTGGGGAATGGAGGGATTAATGGGCCGCCTAACTTATTTAGTTATCCACTAGGTTTTTTTTCCTTAAGTGCCCAACAATTTTTTTGTTTTTAAAAATGTTTACATACACCATCAAATAAGTAAGGTATTAGTATTTTTCATATCTCATCAACAACAATTTTTGGAAATGAAACTTATCTTCTACTTGTTATGTGATAATTATACATTTAGCCCTCAAATGGCATAATCTTACTAAAATTAGACCAAGCATTATTTTTATTTTAACTATAAGTGTCATTTGTAATATCTTTTCTAAATTTAATTGAATACTAACTTCCCCTACTAAAATACCCTTTTTTTGTTAATTTTATTATAATATAAATTAATAAATATTTTCAAAAAAATTTGCGGAGCTATTGTCGGTGCAATCCGTCGGCAATCCTTGTTCACCTCCAACTCATTCAGCACCTCCGATCAATGCTGACTTCGGTAAAAAAACTTTTTTTTTTGCTTTTACAATCTCCAGATAAAAACACTATGAATTTATTCGATTTTTTTTTATTTATACAAGAACTATAAGTACATTATTGTACTTAAAGTACATGTAAAACTCCGGTATAATTTTTCGCCGGAGTTAGAATAATTAAAAAATCAGAAAAAAACAAAAAAGTCACACTGATATATTATTATTCGGAAATTATAAAAACAAAAAAAAACTATCGGAGTTTATTGACATTGATCTCCAGTCGTCGTCGGATTAAAATGGTGGTCATCCCGAATTTTTTTAAAAAAAAATTATTTCGTCGAAGTTTATCAACGTTGACCAGCGAAATTGATCACTATAGTGGTGGTGATAATTTAAATAATTATTTTATTTTATTATTTGTTATATACTGATATTTTGATCAAAATATCTATAATAGAAAAAAAATATTTGCTTGAACAAATTTTAGACGGAATATAACACTTGAGTTTAAATATAACATTAGCCTATTTGTTAACTTATTATATATTTATCATTTTAAATAAAAAAAATATTTACCATTAACTTTATTAATTTATAAATTTAACAATATAGGTATATTTTGAAATTAGTTTTTAAATACTTTTCTCATATATCACCTTATTAAATATAATATTTATTGATACTTTTACTAATTAATATTTTTACAATAAAAATAACAATATATTTTTTAATACAACTATATCTAATATCACATAGGCACATACCATAAAAAATACAATTAACGGGTTACCTAGACATAGTCGATTAATGTCTCAAAGTTGCTCCACAATTCCATCATGCGTTTTTTTAACACTAGCTACGCATAGTATGCACCTTTTGTTTTCATCAATATGGATGTTTTCATAAAACTGGTCTATAATTATAATTGCATATACATCAAGTTATCAAGGAATTGATACAAATTTTCAAGAATGCTTATCTAATTCTTTGTTTTGAAGAAGTGAGTGACATTAAAGAGGTCAAAATAGTATAGGATCGAGACAAGAAATAAAATGAGAATGCTAACTGCATTTTTAATTCAAGCATTGCTTTGTTCGCAATCACTTTTTGTATTTAGATGATTTATTGGGTGTTGAGATACTTGTTTATATAACTATTATATTTGAATCTTTCTTTTGGTAAATATACTTCCCTCTTGAGTAATTATTTCCGTTTTTTCTTTTTACAGAGATCTTCTCTACAAACCAGTCGTGCTAGGTAAGAAAAATTACATATGTAAAGCAGTTCATTTTACTTTTTATATATTTTGTCAGAAGTTTGATCTATTAGCACTCCACTTTTAGCAATAGCACTTTGGGGTCTCTTTATTTCGTGTTAGAGTCAGAATAGCCAAATTTAATTAGATTCTATTTTATTTTTACAGAATAGTGTTTGCACAATTCCAATTATTGTAAAAGTAATAAACTTCCTATATCAATTACAAAGAACTTGGAGAACAGAAACTCTAAGCTTGAAATTTTAATATAACTTCCGAATGCCACACGTTCAAGAATGTGCATATTACAAGTTTCATTTTGTATCAAAGAAATTCTACTTACCACAATTACAAGGAAATATGTATGCACATATGTAGGAAAAATAACAACAGTACAGACAATAGTTTTGTTGACTTAAGGATTTCAATCCATTTCAGTCTTTCCATCTTCAGCTCTTTTGTTTCCTGTGCAGCATGTGGGCATATGGCGTGCTTTTGGTGCATGTATCACACTATGGACATTTGGCAAGAGTCACATTGTCCTCTTTGTCGTGACTCTTTTAATCATTTTCCTAGATTTTGTACATCGCTCTTCTCTTTGCTTTTTAAGTTGTATCCATTAGCTCATGAAAGAAGCGAAAAACAAGTGGCAGGTACATTACATTAATTACCAAACTATTATAGTTACTTTGAGTAATTTGTATAACCTAATGTAAATTTTTGTCACTGTTACAGAAGAAGAAAAGATATCTAAAATTGATGCCTCAGCCACCGCTGCATCTTAATTACCATCACAGAAGCGTCCTAGTCTTGGCGATATTTTTCTTGGAGTGTTTGCTTGCTTGAAGCGTTTGGATGACTAATGTCTCGCGATAATAGGAGTCAAGGGTTTATTTTGGAAATACGCATAGATGGAATTGATCTTGACGTAGTTGCAGTATTTTGGATTAACGGTGGTGATGGCTGAGATGCCCCCCCAGCTCGGCACGGGAAGGAGAGTGGATTACAACCATTGGGACTAGCTCAATGGCCAGGATGCCTGTCTCTCATCTAGGAGATACAGGGTTCGAATCCCCTCAACCTTGTTATTTCTTGAGCCCTTAAAGGGGGTAAGCAAGAGATGCAAGGTTCGAGTCCCCTCCCTGAACATGAGTATGCATGAGGAGGCGTGTATATTTCCTATGGGAATAGTCGTGGTGCGCGTAAGCTGGCCCGGACACCCATACATCTAAAAAAACAAAGGAGAGTGGATTACTCCGTTATACATGCTCCACCGGATCTGAGAACGATGGTTGCACAAAATAGAAATATGTGAATTACAAATCAAAATTACTCAAACATTAGTAACCATATTTCTTACAAGTGAGTCAAAATAGAACGGGAGGCACATACGTGTGATAAATATTCAAAACCCATGTATACCGATTTAATACATTGGGAGTTTAGTATATAGTTGAGTATTAAATAGTAAGAATAGTAAGGTCTCAAGTATCTGTATTGCGAGTTGTTGGTATCTTCCGCCGTATCATTGGGTCGGCTCCTTTTGTGACGGCTAGTATTAGGTTCATCTCTATCTCCGTTCATAGTAGTCTATTAGAGAAAAAATGTGTGTGTTTTTTGGAAATGGTTGTGTAGGCTATTTGCTTGAGTGAGTGAAGGTGAAGAAGCTATATATATTTGGTGGAAGGACTCTCCGTTGAAGAGAGTCAAATGAAACTTAGTGTAGTAAACTTTAAACCCGTGTACGGAGATAGATGTGGTGAGGTAATATTATGTTTGCCATCGATATTTTTTGGCTAATAGTGGATTTGAAACTTTGACGCAATTTGGATTATCACAACGTCATAATTCATGAAGTCCCAACTCCAAGAAAAATATCGCCAAGACTAGGACGCGTCTATGATGGTAATTAAGATGCAGCGGTGGCAGAGGCATCAAAGGTTCCTGAGAGGATGCTAACTTTTGTTGATCAGGATGACTTGTCTCCGGTGGAACCCGCCTAAACAGGTGAGGCGGTGACGATAACGTAGCCTGTAAAACTGGACTGGTCAGCAGATGTGCAGTCCTAGAATTTAACTGAGGCAAAACAAGGATCATGACATAACTTGAAATAATGGGAGACGAGCAACAAGGAAATACCGACTTCGGATAAGTCATATAAGGATATTATTAGCGATAAGTCAAGCTCGGTTTAGTAATTAACCCAGATGAATTTTGGTGTTTTTTGCATATTATCCCCTCAAATAATGGGAACCAAGACGATAATAAAGATGAGGAAATGAGGTTTGAGTTTGCGAATGATATTCAGATCACATACTAAACACATCCACAACTAATGAGAATGGCTGAGCAGAAGCCGATGAGTGTCGGATATGGAATTCGTCTCTTAGGATCTCTTTACTTGAGTACGATTTTGAATACAAATATCTTTCATACTCTCCCATCAACCTTTCTCTAACTCGACTAAGGACGAATTGTACGATATTTGAAGTACCTTCTGAATACCCGTAATTGTCGCTAACACCCTCCTTTTTTTCCGAAATATATCCCCAAAGACCTCAAACTTCCAAACTTCCAACTGTCGCCTAAACTCATCGATATTTACTTCAAACACCCTCCCATCCTTCCTCCAACTTCTCTCAACAACTTCCTGAAACCCCTCATGGTGACACCATGCAGCTTCGAAGCGAAAACGCTTCTTACTCCTACTCAAAAGCACCCGTGGCGTTAGTGTGACAACTATAGGAACATGATTCGAATGTACTCGCGGAAGGTGGGAAACCCTGGATTTACCGAAAGTCTCTATCCAATTTCGGTTACCATTAGCTCTATCCAATCTTTTCAAAATACGTATCCCAGATTTCCATGAATCGCTCCATGTAAACCTTGGGCCTTCGAACCCCAAGTCTTCAAGTCCACATTGGTCCCTCCATCTATCAAAACTAACTATAAACCGATTCATACCCTCTCGACCTCCTTTCTGATCCTCTGGGATTCCAATCTGATTAAGGTCGCCTATCACCAACCATGGTTCCGTAATATGTCCCGCAGCCGCTTCCAATGAATCCCAAAGAGATTCCCTTATCCAGCTCCGTGTGCTAGCATACACTGCAGATAAAATCCAAGAAACACATGAGTCTTTCAAAATACGCAAATTAATAACCTGCTTACTAGCCGAAAATCTGGACCAAAATATCAGGTTGATTCCAAAGCACCCAAATTCCTCCAGAGAATCCCACCGCCTCAACTCTGACGGAGTTCTCCATCCGAAGTGATTTAATGATCTTTGTCGCCTCCGATCCGGAAGCCTGTGTTTCCACTATGATAGCGAGAAGTGGTTTGTGGCGTTCCTTAAGATCATTGAAAGCACGCCTGAAACTATTACTATTAGCCCCTCTACAATTCCAAAATAAAAGGTTAACCAGGCGATTAGTTGTAGACCAATTTCCCCCAAGCTGACTATCTGATGAATTTATCATTAATAAACCTATAAATATATAAGAAATAGAAAGAAAACTGACAAAAAGAAAAACAAATAAAAAGGATTAAGGCTAAGGATACAAAACCGAGAGAAGACAGACGCTAGTCTTCGGAGAGAGCCGTACACCTCTCCAGACCTTCGCGCTCCTGTTCAACTATTACAGACGCCTCTGTCATTAATATATCCCTCCTTGTTTCGACTAACTGAGAACATGTACTAAGCGGATTTAACTCCACACCCGGCTCCCTATCCTCCATTTCCACAGACTCTGTAACCATATCAGAAGGTAAGGCCCCGGGATCATGACCCAAGACAATCTCCCCAACGTGTCCAGTAGCTACCCTCGGTGGGTCCCTCCAGATCATGTCTCGGCTGTGGCTTAAAACGCCTTCTTCAGTTCCTATATTGTCCACCAAACTTACCTCGGTTGTATCTCCTGTATGCTCCTCAAATCCTGCCCCTAAACTTATCCTATTTGCACATAGGTCGCTGTCCTAATTACTGCCTACAGTAACCAACTTTGCTCCATCTCCTTCGCCCAATACAAGCCCCTCCTTTCGAACTTTCGAACCACCTGATACAACATCTGCTATGCGCCACTGATGGCCCCTCCTCGGACTTCCAACACGCCTCATTTCCTCACCATCATGCTCCACAACTCCCACCCCATGAATCACAATCGCCCCCTTCTGATTTTTATTCCTCTCCCCCCGCTTCGGAGAGGGACCCACCAAATCACCATCCACAACCTTCTGTTTTCCCGTATCAAAAAAGCCTCCTTTCAAACTATTTGAGCTAGCATCAATCACTATATGTTGTCCTACCCCACTACCTACTCCATTACCAGCCACCTTAGACCCTCGAGCTACCGCCCCCTCCCTAAGAACTCCCACTGTCTCGCTATCTTCCGCCTCTCGATAAACACTTCCGCTACCTTCCCCTTTGTCTAAATTTGCCAAGACCTCATATCGTGACCCCCCCGCACGGGCCGTACTCGGAGCATTCTTTCTCTTAACTGGTGTGGCCCACGCTTTTTATTCCCCCCATTAGTACTCTTCTGAATTGACCTGTGCTGATGAGATTCCCCATTATTACGGGGGGCGACCTCTAGTCTGATCCACAGTCATCCATTCCCCATACACCGGCTTCCCATTCGAAATCTCTACCCCTGGTAATCTATTAACCTCTACACGATCTTTCGTACCCTCGCCATTCTCCGTACCACCCACACTCACTCCACAGCCTTCTTTAACATGGCCAAACTTTCCACATGTAAAACAAATAAGATGGAGGCCTTCGTATTCCACTTTTTGCAAATGGTCTTGAATTTGAATAATAGGTACTAGTGGTTTATCAAGCTCAACCTCCACCGCAATTCGCGCAAAATTACCACGAGCACGCGACCTGGTGAACGGGTCTATCCGAACCATCTTTCCGATTAGATTTCCTAACGCAGTAAGTATCTCCTCGGTGTAATTTATTAAAGGTAACCATGGTAGCCGCACCTAGACAGTAGTCTTTACAATCGGAGCATCCTGAGGCATGAAATACGGATCCCAAGGCCTAACTATCAAATATCTATCTAAAATCATCCACGGGCCCCCTCCTAAAGCTTTTTCATAGTCGTCGGGATTAATAAATTGTACCATAAAATAACCAAATCCTACCTCCACAAGTTCCATATGCGCTTTGGGTGCCCATATTTGATTTAATTTAGTGAATAAGTATTTAAACCCCACACTATATCCAAGAAGCCGGATAATAAGAGTTTTATCCCATACCTTACACCCTTTCCGTTTTTGCTCTACCGTTCGAATCAGCTGCGGATACGTAGTATCATCGTTTGGAACATCATCCTCCATCTCAAAACCTCCGGGCACCTCACCCTTCTCACTCACGTCTGTATCACTTGATTCGATGTTACGAGTTCCTGTAAAGCCTTCTTTCCGCGAAGACTCATCTGTAACTCCTCGAATTGCATCCAAAAATGACTTTGCTTTCCCCTTGTTGGTTTCGGTTGATTTAAGGGCCTCAATCAGCGTTGTTGAGTCCACAAATTGGGTGTTTCTGTTACATGCATCCATGGAGTCCACGTGAAGTAATTCAAGTATGAAGTTAGTGTTATTACCTGGAGAATTAGCCTCGTGATCACGCTTATCCCTTGTACTAACTAGTAGCTGCTCCAACTCCACCTTATCTCCCTTCTCCGGTGCAACTAACTCACCTGTAACTTCCGCATTACCTGCAAAGGTTGGGTTCTGAATCATAGTCAATTCCGGCCTCTTGTATCCTTCCCCATTTAGCGTCTTTTCGCCGTCAATTCCCACCAATTCCCCTTCGCCAGCCACTGGGCAGATGTCATCCCTATCAATATAGTTAAGAGCGCGCTTGGATGACCGTTGTGTGCCCATCTCGATATTAACCACCAGCACTAACGCTCTCGAGTTCTGCTGTATCGAGTCACTACATTGATGGACAACTTTTTCACACTATTGGACTTCCCCTTTGATGGTTTAAGTCTACCAATTGGAGTCGCAGGCAAGGATGATGATCGCGTAGTTGCTGTCGACCGCATTGTCTTGTTCCCTGCGCTTGTGTCTGGTGGCTGCGGTGGTTGTGGTGGGGGTAACAGCCCCTTCCCCTCCATGATGTTACCGTTAGTAATTCAAGATGGAAGGAAATTGTTCAGTAAGGCAAGAAAGCCCTTTCACAAAGGAAACAAACGCAAGGACCAAGAATAAAAAAACCACCGTTGACCAAGTCAGAGCTAGAGAGAAAAAAAGTTTTATGTAGAATAAGTTAATCATTTTTAATTATAATTGCATATACATCAAGTTATCAAGAAATTAATACAAATTTTCAGAAATGCTTATCTAATTCTTTGTTTTGAAGAAGTGAGTAACATTAAAAAGGTAAAAAAAGTATAGTATCAGAACAAAAAATAAAATGAGAATGCTAACTACATTTTTAATTCAAGCACACGTTAGCAATTACTGGTTGTCTCTTTTTTTTTTTTTTGCAGAGATTTCCTCTACAAACCAGTCGTGTTAGGTAAGAAAACTACATATATACATCAGTTTTTTTACTCTTTATTTATTTTGTCAGAAGGTTGATCTATTGGCACTCCATTTTTAGCAACAGCACTTTAGTCTCTTTATTTCATGTTAGAGTCATAATATATAGCCAAATTTAATTAGATTCTATTTCATTTTTACACATTATAGTGTTTACACAATTCCAGTTATTGTAAAAGTAATTAAACTTCGAAGTACCGAGAACTTGGAGAACCAGAAACTCTAAGCTTGAAATTTTAATATAACTTCCAAATGCCACACGTTCCAAAATATGAATATTACAAGTTTCATTTTGTATCTAAGAAATTCTACTTACCACGACTATAAGGATAAATGTATGCACATATGTAGGAAAAATAACAACAGTATAGACTATAGTTTTGTTGACTTAAGCATTTCTATCCATTTCAGTCTTTAAATCTTCAGCTCCTTTGTTTCCTGTGCAGCATGTGGGCATATGGCGTGCTTTTGGTGCATGTATCAGACTATGGACATTTGGCAAGAGTCACATTGTCCTCTTTGTCGTGATTCTTTTAATCATTTTCCTAGATTTTGTACATTACTCTTCTCTTTGCTTTTTAAGTTGTATCCATTAGCTCATGAAAGAAGAGAAAAACAAGTGGCAGGTACATTACATTAATTCCCTAACTATTATAGTTACTTTGACTAATTTGTATAAAATAATGTACATTTTTGCAGAAGAAGAAAAGATATCTAAAATTGAATCTCAGCCATTCAATGGATATATATTCGATTTCCTCAAATTCATCACAAACTATCGAAACAGCAGATAGTAATGTGTCAACACAGAAAAGTGGTTCAGTTGATATTAGTGATTTCACATGTGCTATATGCAAACAGCTCATATACCACCCTGTAGTTCTAAATTGTGGTGATGGTAATTAAATCCTACAACTTACTAACTAACTAATTATAATTTTCATGTTCTTTCTCTTTCACTAGCAGTATTCTGTGAAGCTTGTATCATCGACTCAAGTGATGATAAAGTATGTAAGTGTCAGGTCTGTCAATAGAACAGCGAGAGATTTGTCGTTTCGAGCAGCTCTTCTGAACATCATTTTGGTACTCCAGAAGATGATAATAATAGAAGATTATCTAGTATGGAAAAGGAAAAGCATGGAAGGTACTGGAAGTTCAAGTAATGTTGAAGATAATGAAACTGAGTTTTGGCACAGTACAAGTGCACCTCACCAGAGTAATGATAGTCTCCCTGAGCAAGTACAAGCTCGACTAGGATTAACCATCGGTGACTCAGCACCTGATAGTCCTCGAAGAAACTTCAGATGCTGATTTGAAGACATCAACAGATCTTCTAGAAAATCAGGAGAAAGGTCCAGTCTTCACTTCACTGACAATGACAATTCAAAAGTACTTAACACATTGATATATCTTAGCTTAACAAAAAGACTCAGATAAATTATTATCTTAAGTTTAACAATTTTTTAAACTTTGAACAAGTAGGTAATCAATCAATTAAAGTTATCCAAAAATCTTCCTAATGTCAAGATCTTAAAGGAACCTTTAAGAGATGTATTGATTAAGTCTAGACCTATTTAATCTCAATATTAGTATTGGAAAAACTTACATTTACTTCAAAAATTTCTTAACATAAATTTACATAGTTTAAGATTTTTCTTATTATTATTGATGACCTGTCTATTTAATTTAAGCTATGTTAAAGCAAGACAACAGAATTGCACAAGAGGAAAGATACCAAATTGCAAACAGACATACATTTCAGAACAAGAACTATAAAATTGATCAGTTTTATAAAAACAAAAATACTCAAATATTGTCCATCGACATAAAATCAAATCCAAATTTGGTTAACAAACTATAAACATAATTTAATTATCAGTCTAAATAACTAATGACTAATAATAAAAACCATATAAGAAGCAATGTCATATTAAAAATATATATATAAATTGAACCTGTTTATGTTTTAATTGAAATGTCATGACCATCGATCCGAGATGGAACATGTATATAGAATCACAATAGGAGTTCGGTGAATTTGGACAGCAGGCGGCAAATGAGCGATGTCAAATAATAGATAAGATGGAAAAGGATTGGAAGAATTTAGGGGGAAGGAGATAGATAACAGGAGGTTGTAGTATGGCTTATGAGGAGTGGATCGATGACTTTATAAGAGTAAAAGCATGGAGGACGAAAATCATCCAAATATGTTTAGGGTTTTATGGCGACAAGATTGTAAACAAGAAATGATACTGATTTTTATAAAATAGTTCAAGTGAATTCGTCTTTTTAGTTTTAAACGACACCGTTATCTATTTATAGTTTTAAAGATTTTTACTTACAGGTCCTGAATATACTCTTAGTAATTCCTAATTCCACTTCAAACAAAATCTTCTATTAAGATCAAAAAATTCATTTACATTTTTTCTCTTTTTCTTTTGCATACATTTGAGGCTTTAAAAGCCTAAGTTGACTAATACAAATCAACTAATCCCTTACAGAGGGTCTAAAATTAGTCTAGGAAACATACAACCACTTCTATCACTAGTAATACTTTCCCAGAGATAATTTGGAGGATCCACCACTCAACATTGCGCCTTTTTTGGCCAAAAGATCTGCACACACATGTTTGCTTTCCGGTAAATACATTCCATCTCAAAGCCCGGATGATTACTCAGTATAGCTCTACAATTACGCCCAATATGACAATTCCAACTCTTAGAACTACCACCGTCCTTCACTAGCGCGTGAAGTTCTCTAGATTCAGTTTCGACACATAATTCCGTGATGCTTCGATTTACTACCCATCTCAACCCATAGTTCAAGGCTAAAACTTCATAATAACTAGGAGAATCCATTATATACGGGCCAGCAAAACCAGCAATGAAGGTACCTTTCTCATCTCTTAGGAGCCCTCCTATACCCGCATTTCCCATTGCTAAATGATAATACCCATCGATATTTAACTTTTAACTAATTCTTGGGTTTAACCCATTTGATTAATTCGCTCTTTGCCGCTTTAACAATTTCCCCGTCACCTTCCTTCCCCACGCAGATACGAAATCACAAGCTAACCTTATTGTATCTTGCTTCAGCCCAACCATTCTTGGGGTGGCACCTGGCCTTTCAAAAATAGCTTCAGTTCGTCTAGACCAGATGACACTTAACTTCGCAATAAATATGAGCTTCCATTCTATCCCACCATACTTGTCATTCGAGTCAAGATGAGCCTCTACCCAGCGATTTATATCTATAATTGGTGGATTAGTATCTTGCTGCAGAATTGATGTTGCGGAAATATCCGTGATCATGGCTAAATGATGTACACTGATCAAGCTATTGGACAGCCTTGTCGCAGCAGCTCACATCTCGTGTTCCAGACCCTGATTCGGCAGGAGCTGCAGTCATCAACTTTGCAGCACCAGTGAACATCTCTACTCTTGATTTAACAATCGTGTCTGGTCCAAGGTGCGGGAGTAGCAGACCCAAGTCAGTCCATAACTTCATCGCCACTTTACATCTAATGAAAATATGTTGCAGGTCCTCAGTACCTGCTCCGCAAATCTTACGTTTTGGATATTCAATAATATTTATGCGATATAAATTTGCTATAGAAGATAGGCTATTAAGAACCAACCTCCACAACAGTATGCGCATTTTTTGGGAACACTTCTCCCTCCAGATTTTATCTCATCGAAAAGATAAGTCAAGGGCTTCTTCCACTATATTTGCAAAGGGAAATTTAACTGTGAAGTTACCCTAAATCTCGTGTACCCATTTATAAGTTAATTCACCCATTCTTTCTTCCTTAACTACTCCATTTCGAAGGACATTAAACCCTGGTATTATAGCTTTACAAATACTCGAATCACCAACTTTATTTTCCTTCTGAAATAACCCATTATTGAAGTATTTATTTTTAATAACGTCCACCCACGCGACCTTCTAATTCTAAAGCATTTTCCACCCAAGTTTCGCCAATAAAGCTAAGCTGAAATACTTTGCCCCACGAATACCTAAGCCTCCATTCGATTTCGATTTACATACCTGGTCCCACGCAACCTAGTGTATTTTTCTCTTCTCGTCTGAAGACCCCCATATAAAACTATGTACTATACGGTCAATTTCATCATATACATATATCGGTAGCTTCATAACTTGCATTTGATAAGTCTGTATTGCACACAGTATAGATTGAGCGAGTGTGATACATCCAGCATACGTTTGTAAAAGCCTTTAGGTAAACGCCTCGAATGTATAGGCGTACCCAAGTGATGTCTCCTCATTTGTGATAGATTTATGTTAGGATGAGAAATCATTTTTAGTGATTTAGAAGTCTTTCTAATCGTTTTTCTTGAGAAATAGTGCACTTTCCTATTTTGAGTCTTGATTTAGTAAAATAATATTTTTAGAGCATATTGGGTTTAATTATTTATTTAGTGTGAAGCTTTAAAGATAATTATGGAGATTAATTAGAGTCCAAGTCAAAGACTACAAGATATGGAAAGAGATAAGCATGGAAATTGGAGATAAGGAAACAAAAGCTAAAAATATGGAAAATAAAAAACTGCCTTAATTCTGAATTTCTGCACCTACGACCACAAATCAGCTTATATCTCAAAAACGGTGTGGAATTTGGAGAAACAATCAAGAGCAAAGTTGAATATCTTTCCGAGATGATGAATTTGGTGTACTCATACGCGTCAAATGGATGAGTATTGAAGTTGCTAGGACCAAAACAAAAACGGGCCTGATTTCATGTTTTAGGGTTACGAATTTGAGTTGGGCTTGGAGTCCATTACTTACCTTCTCCTTCAAGAAAACGAATTAGGTCTTCTAAACACCTATAAATACACCCTTATATCACTTGTAAATCATCCTTGCCTCATAGTAATTAGTTCTTAAGGTTTTATTCTTCCAAGTTATTGTAGAGAGCAAGATGATGTCTTTTATTATTTCCTTTAGTTTATTTCCTTTAGGTATGAATTAAACTTCCCATAGCTTGGGTTTTGCATCATGTATAATCTATGAATTCTAATTTCTTTCTATCTAAGTTTCTTTGGGAATTACATGTTTTAATCTGATATTAGCTTTTTACCTTTATATTTGTTTATGTGTTTTGATTTATTGTCTGTCCTAGAACTGATAACTTTAGGCTTTCTTAATAGTAATTAGATGATCACCTTAGCCGGGTGTCTAATTATTGAAACACCACATAACGTCTAGTGTCGATATTAGTCCTGACAACACTGATTCTAACTAGATAGTCATTAGGGTATGATTTAATCACTATCACCATGTATGGAAATTGATTGCTTAGGGCCTTGGTAGCGCTTGATAACCCTATTTGAACCAGCCTCGTGGTGTGTCCGTAACCCCCTTAGTCGCTCTCAAGGTCTAAGGTATGGGAATTTAGAATCCTGACTAAGTATACAAGAGCTAATTATCTCCCTTATTAACTAGATCTAATAGAAAGAATTAGAAGGATTAGTGCATACTAGCAAAACCTAAGCTATACTTCTCATCTCATATTCTTCGTATTTATTTTATTGTCTTTAATTTTCTTAGTTTAATTTAATTAATTTCGAATTTATTCTCTTTTTATTTCCTGTCTTTTAATTATTTACTTCTTACTCGTTATTGCTACCTGTTCGTATAACACACTAAGTCCCTGAGAACGAACTCAACTTATCATTAAAACTTGCATACGTCCTGTAATACTTGCAATACTGTGCCTGTCTAGGGTGAGAGTGCGTAGTTTTCTTGACTTATATTTATCTTATTTTTATCACACCCTAGGCGACACCAAGTTTTTGGCGCCGCTGCCGGGGACTTGTGTCTCGTTAGCGTGTGGGTTATCTATTTCGAGTAGTAGTTTTTAGTTAATTTTTATTTTTCAGTATTTAGTTTTTATTTTTCTGGATTTACGGTTGTGGTTTGCTTTAGTCTTTTTCAGGTTTCACAGTGTTTAATTCTTGGCCTCCGTTATCGGAGCCTGAGAGGAGCTTCAGACCTTATAACAAATGTGTTCGTGAGGAAATAGCCTAGAGAAGAGCTATGGCAGGCGTACAGGGGCAGTTAGATCCACCACTTGAAATCCCACTTGAGGGGTTACAATACTATGCACCAGAAGGACCACCACCATTCATTCCACCTGGTGTACAACAACAAGGAAGAGGTAACGGGCAAAATAATGTTGATTAGAACCGAGTTGAACAAGACCTTCCTGGCCTCCGAGTGCCGTTTCATGTTCAACCGATAGGTTACCGTCCTCCGGAGATCCAAAATATTAAATTTCGACCCGATCCGGGTATGCTCAGTCAATTTCAAAGTTTTGGACTCTACAGTGGTACAGCAATTCAAGATCCGGTAAGAGCGATTCAGAAGTATATGTAGATTTGTGATGCTTATGTTACTCCAGGCATTACACGCGAGCAACTGTATTGTCATATGTTTTCGTTCTTCCTGACCGGTAGAGCTAGTGAGTGGTTAGATAGACAACCACCAGGGACAATTAATTCATGGACAGAACTTCAAGCCGCTATCTTGATGAATTAATTATGTATTTAGGAGATGTAAGTATCAAGATTGCATTAAATAATTAATTCTTCAATTTTGTATTATTTTAATATTTAATATAACATGCAGGGCCGGTCCTGGAAGAGGCCAAGGAGGCCATGGCCTTGGGTCCCTCCCCAACTCATATAATTTTAGGGCCCCTTTTGAAGTATAATTTTTTTTTAATTAAAAAAGCCCAGTTTTATTAATGGTTTTGGACTCTTCCCCAACTCATATAATTTTAGACTTTTTCATAATTTTTTTTATTACAAAGGCCCAGATTTAGCCTACTTTAAATAAAAAATATTAGATTATATTTTTAGCTACAAAAATTTTTAATTAAGTTATTTTTTTATATAGTAATATTACCTGTTAACTTTAAAAAGATTTAAATATTTTTTTCTTTAAAATTTATTTGATTATTTTTTTATTATATTTTGAATTTTGAATTTTATTTTATATAACTTGTAATTTTTTTAAGGGCTTATTTTTTAAAGTTTGTCTTAGGCCTCCGAAATGTCAGGACCGGCCCTGATAACATGCAGGCCCAAGCCGATGTATCATCTATCTCCAACACAACAGATGATGATGACACAGAAGATGGTGGAGATAGTGCACAACCGTTACCTATCAGCTACATATCACCAGAAGATCTTCCTATATACATATCATCAGGTGCAAGTGGCCAATAATGTTACCTGGCAGTGTAAGTTTAATTTATTAATGGAATTTTTAAGCATATTCTGGTGTTAAGGAACTAAACTTTCTTTTGAAGAAATTTCTTAATGATTTGTTATTTAAAACTACTTTGGTATTGTAATGAATCCCAATTTTTGATCACCTGCATTTCAACTGCGAAGCTCCAATATTAGTTGCTCTACTAGACACTAGCCTTAATACACAACTTTCTTAACAATATTCTTAGATTTGCATAGCGATGAATCTCTCATTGTATCTATTCATTTAACTTAAGCAAGATCTGACTAAGAAAGTTTAGTTTAATTAAGATTTCTTTTTTACAAATGAAGGAGATCTAGCGACCGTGGTAAAAAAACACTAATAATCTATGCGCTCCCAAGTTGTGTGTCGTATATTACTCTATGCATTGATCATCCACACTTATCCCATACAACCTCAAGTGGTGTGTTCTATTTTACTCTAGGCGTGACCACCACATATATCGATTGGTAGTAAAAACTTAAATCCCTCAGGCGCTTCAGCAAAAACTTGACTCCAACGTACAATCTAGCTTGGCCAACCAATTTTCGTAAGAGTTAGATCCCCTATAGAAGTGTACCAAGTTAAACAAAAGATTTCGTCTCAAAGCACTCCCTATTCCATCTATCCATGTCACACCTAGGCCTGGCCTCGCTAGAATCCACCTCGATACATAAATTTATTACTTCTAGTTGTTTGACCCAAGATAAGCACTCATGGAATGCTATCATCTCTGCTACCATAGACGACATTGATTCCGCACCCCTCTAGAATCCTCCGATCCACTCGCGCCTAACATCCCTCAGTAGACCACCCACTTCTCCAGACCCACTACTTCAAATCACACTACCATCTAGATTCATTTTGCAGCCCCTCAAAGGCTTCTTCCTGCTCATGAGTTCAACTAGATTGTTACAAGGACGGCTCCCAGCCGGTTTCCACCTCCTGCTTTACTATAATCTTTCACGTGACATACTTGGTTGAACGCCTCCATTAAAACACGTATCATTTATAATAACCCACATAGACCAAATAATTGCCGAGAAAACAACCCACCAATGCATACCTGCAAAAACGTTTTTGTTGTGTAAATTGCGATTCCACCAATCTGTCCTAGTAAGTCCATGTACTCGAGCTGCTCAATCCTATGGGGGTTGTTGTTCTTACACTTGTCCAAGATGACCATAAAACATCCCTTCTACTATAGACCAGGTCCCTTCCCCCTCGGAAAAGCTCCAGGGACAACTTCATCGGATACTCCTCGTGCTGTCACCTGCACTTGTTGTGTGATCCCAAATTCCAACCTCATTATTTTGTTCTCTCTAATAACTACATCAGAATATGGTATTCCTTTTGACTCGCGGCCTGCTGATGGAATATATGTATTGTCCCGCCTTGACATTATGATGCTACTCAAAGTTTCCCTGTTATATTGGTTCATAACCAAAGATCCACCCTCTTCACTTGAGACCATTCTTCTGCAGATACGTCCTTTCAAGTGGTACTTGACTCCTATTTAGCCTCTTCTTCTCCACGAAAAAGGTTTCCCAAACGATTTCTTTCCACGCCACACCACCGGAAATGTTCCACGGTTTCTTTCTCTACTTCACACCGAGGGAAAGTTTCAACATAATCTACCCCCTAGTTAAAAGTTTAAGCCTGGTTAGCAATCTTTCCAACAATATTCGTCACTGTTGGACAAATGGGATGTTAGTCGGTGACTCAATTTAATGAGATGATTCGGATATCAATATGTTTATTAAAGTTGTAAAGATTAACGTAATATATTCACTTGGTTAAAATCATTTGAAATTGAATGAGAAATTGATTCATGTAATTTGGAGAAATTAAAAAGAAAAAAACAATATATGTTATTTTATTTCTTTTTGTTATAAAGCAAAGAAAGAAAGAAAAAAAAGGCCTAGTAGGGGTTGAACCTGGACCATTAGCTTTGTTGGGCTTTTGGGCCTTAGGTCCATACCTTTGTTGGGCCTTAGTTGGGGTATGAACCTGGACCATCATCTTTGTTGGGCTTATGGGCCTTAGGTTTATACCATCTGGACCAACCTAAGTTTTTTGGTCTTTTAAGTAAACGTTACATCTTACATTAATACAACGTAACTCCAAAATGAAATATCACAACCTTTGGCAAGCCACCTTTTTATTTTCTATAAATAGTTGGTCAACTAAACCATTTTCTTTATTCATTTTTCAAAGCATTAAAATTATAAGAGAGAGATAGAAAGAAGCAGCATTATTAAGTTCGTTGAAATTCTTAAGAATTGGTGTGTCAGTTTCTTTTGAATAGTTTTGTCGTTGTATCCTGGAGGTTGAAGCCAGCAAACGTAAGACACATGTACGTGGCCTAAATACCTTAAAGACATCGGATCCAATCCGAGTCTCGACAAGTAAAGTTATTTATTTATAAACTTTTATTTTATTTCTTCATTAGTTTCTATATTGTTTTACTAGTTTATACAAATAAAACACAACAATTTAAGGTATTTATGATTCACGTGTGTAAACTAGAAAACATTTTCTTTTCGTTTTATAAACTTTACTTTTGCAATAAAATCTGGGTTTGTGTATACAGAACATGATAGTTACATGCTATTTCTTTTCTCTTATTCTAATTTCTAGGCTTGTGTATGCATACTAGATAATTACTCACTTAGTAACGTCAGATTTCTGCTTCATATAGAATATGGAGAAAAATACTGAACAAAGTGAAAACATTTAATTTTATGTTGTAAATATTATTGTGTGTTTTAACAACTAATATTAATTTTGCTAATATTTGTATACTTTCTTCGATCCTCTACAACAAGAATATAAAAACTTGGGGGACTAACAAGAATATGAAAACTTGGAAAATTAAAATTAATCATTTCTTCGAAAGAAAGAATTAATTCATGTACATGTTGGAAATTTCAGACCTACTTTTTTCTTTTTTGTGTTTCTCTTAGTGAGAAACGTTATATAATTCATTTGTTTGAATTATTTATAATATTGTATAATCCTTGGTGATTGAAATGATGTCTACTAAGATAAACAATATATCCAGAAATAATGGAATCGGTAACAACATACCATCGACAATTTCACTTATGAAAAATTAATTTATGGGACATGATCCCGACTCCTTTAGACACGTTGAGGAGTCTAAGAGGTTAAATGGAAATGACTATTTGTGTAAAGGAATAGATGGCCGAAATCACAGAGAAATGGTAAAGGCATTTCCATGAAAGGAAAATAAGGCCAAGCAACAATGACTAAGATCAAATAAGATTGATTTTACTACAGTAGTTTCTAAAGTAAATTTGGTTGGCAATACCAAACACTGGTGGGTAGATACTGGGGCCACCTGGCATGTATGTTCAAGACATACAAAGTTGCAACTACTGAAGAGACTTTATGTATGGGAAATTTACATCAAAAGTAGTTGGATCTGGAATCGTTATTCATAATGACTTTTGAAAAAGAGTTGAGTCTCTATAACGTTCTCCATGTGCCTGACATTAGAAGGAATCTAGTTTCATGTTCGTTATTGAGTAAGAATGGCTTCAAACTAGTATTTAAGTCTGATTAATTTATTCTTACTAAAGGTGGGATATTTGTGGGCAAAGGGTACCTATGTGATGGTTTATTTAAGATGAATGTAATGACCGTAGTACCTACCAAAATATAACCGACAAAGTAATATATCCTTGAATCACCTAATTTATGGCACGATAGATTAGGAGATGTTAATTTTGGTTCATTAAATAAGTTAGTAAACGTCGCGTTACTATCTAATGTGAACTTCAGTTCTCAAAAGGAATGTGAAGTATGCATTGAGTCAAAATTAATAAAAACCTCATTTAAATCTATAGAAAGGACTCTGATACCTTTAGAGTTAATTCACAATGACATATGTGACTTGAAATTTATGCAAACTAGAAGCGGTAAAAAGTATTTCATAAATTTCATTGACGATTGCACAAGGTATTGTCAAATATACTTGCTTCGAAGTGAGGATGAGGCCTTTGAAACATTTATGCAATACAAAACTGAAGTTGAGAATCAACTAAATAAAAAGATTAAGAATCTTATAACAGATAGGGGAGGAGAATATGTGTCTCCTTTTGAGGAGTTTTGCGCTAAACATGGAATCATCCATCAAAACACGGCCCCTTACTCGCCTCAACAAAACGGGATTGCTGAACGCAAGAACCGCACGTTGAAGGAAATGATGAATACCTTGCTGATTAACTCAAGGTTACCACAGAACTTGTGGGGAGAGGATTTTCTCACCGCAAATCACATCCTCAACAAGGTAACACACAAGAAGGTAACTTCTTACGAATTATGGAAAGGAAAACCACCTTCCTTCAAATATTTAAAAGTGTGGGGATGCTTGGCAAAGGTATCAATTCCTGCTCCTAAAATGGTCAAAATAGGACCAAAGACCATTGATTGCGTCTTTAAAGATTCCAAGAACACAAATCTTGTCATGTTGACATTCACGCCAATACGGTGATTGAATCAAAAAATGCACATTTCTTTGAAATAACCTTTCCGTACAAGACCACACCGGAATCTGGTTCCTTGAAAAAGAACACGTGATACAACTCAAGAAGAGAAAGATCAAGAATCATTTCCAACTGAAAAGCAAGATCAAGAATCATTGCCAAATGAAGGAGAAACAAGAATAAATGACGAACCACGAACATTCAACGATGCTATGTTAAACCCTGACGCCTCTTACTATAAGACGTAGTAAATAGTGAGATAGAATCCATTATGCAAAACCATACGTGGGAACTAGTGTATCTCCATCCTGAGAATAAACCACTTGGATGCAAATGGATATTCAAGAAGAAACTAACGACCGATGGGTCTATTAAGAAATACAAGGCTCGCCTTGTTGGAAATGGTTATAGTCAAAGAGAAGGACTTGACTATTTTGATACTTATTCTCCAGTCACGAGAATAATATCCATTCGAATACTAATCGCTATATCTTGAATATACAAGCTCGAAATTCATCAAATGGATGTAAAAACAGCTTTCCTAAATGGAGAACTAAATGAAGAGATATATATGGATCAACCTGAGGGTTACGTAGTTCCAGGGAAGGAGACCCAAGTATGTAAGCTTGTTAAATCTTTATATGGTTTAAAACAGGCACCGAAGCAATGACATAACAAATTTTATAGATTCATGATCTCAAATGATTTCAAGATCAATGAATGTGACAAATGCGTTTATGTAAAAGAAAATGAGACAGGATATGTCTTTGTCTGTTTATATGTGGATGATATGTTAATCATTGGAAGTAACAATGATGTGATTACATTCACCAAGAGGATGCTTTCGAGTAAGTTTGACATGAAAGATCTAGGCCTTGCGGATGTTATTTTGGGTATCAAGATTCTCCGAACATATGAAGGTATTATAGTACTCAGTCACACTATATTGAGAAAGTATTAAACAAATTTAGTAATGGCGACACAAATATTGCCAAGACACCTGTTGATGTAAATTCACATCTTGCTAAGAACACTGGTGATACGATCAACCAGTTGGAGTACTCTCGGATTATTGGGTGTCTCATGTACCTAACAAACTGAACTAGGCCAGATATAGCACATGCATTAAACAAGCTAAGTAGGTTTACACACTTGCGGGTGGTTAAAGTCCTCTACTTTTAAGGTATTATATATCACTCTAACAGGATAGACATTAATCTATCACAAAAGAGGAGACATCGCGCCCGTAAGGGCCGGTATACCGCTCGAGCATAAAAAGTTTCTTACCATTTAGATGGTGGCCTACCTGTCGTAACGGTACGGGGCATAGTGATATACTGTCCGTTGGGGCCGGTACACTGCTCAACCTATTGATGAGCACTAACTTTTCATTTTTTCACCCCAAACACAATCGTTTACCTACATACACCTCAAAAAAACTTCATACCTTTTTATATTAACGTAATATACATTTAAAATAATGAGTTACATTTACTACAAAACATGAAATTAAACTACTAAGACGTTAAAAACATGGGTTGTCTCCTAAGAAGGACTTTTGTTTAACATCATTGAAGTTTGACGTGTTACCTCAAGATCATCTCTTTATAATATAGCCTCCTCATCAGTTAGCGAGGCTATTGAAATCTACCTAGCAGAATGTGCACCCCTTGGCTTTCACTTCTATCAACATCTCAGAAATAACTATATTGACCATAAATGGTCCATTTCGAGAGCCCTTGTTTTTGCGTGATTTTCGTAGGGGATCAGGAGCCTTCACTACGACCTCGTCGCCTACCCCAAACTCTTCCTTTTCTATGGGTTCCCTTAGAACCTTCTTAGCCAATCTAAGGATCCTCTATAAATGGGGAAAGGTTGGATTCCCTATAAGATTCAGAAGAGCCTTATTAGACGGTTTCTTTCTTAGCTCTCTCTCATTCGTCCTCAAGGTTGCACACAACCTTGGTTGGGTATTTCTCAACATTATCAACGGTGTCCATTAGTTGGTTTCTTTCTTAGTTCTCTCTCCTCCGACCTCAATGGTTGGATCTTATTTATTTGGTGTAACTAAAAACAAAATTAAAATATTTAGATTTTTGTTTGGTTTACTTTTTAAATTAACATGCAAATATTAAATAGACTAATTAACTAATAAGTGAGTAAATAAACTATGAACAATAAATGAGAGAGTTTAGATCGAGTTTGATAGTATTTCACTATCCTACTAAGTCGATTATTCCAGTTATAAGGCTAAATTGGGTCGTTATACTAATCGAGATTCTAATTTCTATCTAACTCCTGCCAAGGTAACCTAGAAGGATGCCTAAATCTTACTAGAGTCCACAAGTTAGATTACTCTACACAAAAGATCGACGCTACAAATTACTTTAACCAATGTGATCATAATGGTTCTAAAATTCACTACGCACTACTAGGGAGGCCGAGCACCTTTGAGTGTTGAGATGGATAGGTTGTCCATTAATCAAAATTTACGTTGTTTTTACCTATGCAGTTTTAAATTATTTTATATTAAATAATATATGAGTAATACATTGATTTGAATAGCATTTACATCCTAATATACTTAAAGTAGAACAATTTAACATAAATAACATATATCAAACAATAAAATAATAATTCATTATTATTAACCTAAAAAATTACTAATTCAAGAAATCTAAACTTGAAATTTGAAAAATCCTACCTACTTCTTTTCTCGCACTTTCAAACTCTAACTGTAGTTGTTTTTTTAAAATATTTTTCTTAGGTGTTGGGTTGGCTTAGATTCAATTAGTTATTTATATACTAGAATGCTAGGTAGAATTTCGGTTGGTCGATCCATTAATCTGATTGGGTACTTCATTAATTATATTTATGTGTAGACGAATCTTTTAGCCACCATCTAGAAAATTCTAGGTGGATCACACTTTGGAACGCCTAGGCGGAGCGCCTAGGTAGCCTTGTTTCAGAACGTTGGTGATCATCTGGTTAGGCAAACAGGTCAGGATCACTATCGTACATCGGACAAATATGAACCAACTATGTTCTTAAACCCCCGCCAGGGTGACAATTTAAGATACTAAGGTCACCTCTATATTTGATCAGGATATAGAAATCATAAATTCATTCAAATTATATGAAGATATACATAATTTCCCAATTCAATTAAAATCAATTAGCAAATAACATAAAAGAATTTATAACGTATTCAAGGGTTATACATATTACAAACTCAAGTTAAGAGAATTTAGTGCATAATTAAATAAGTAAAAATATTAGAATCATGTTTAAGACAAGAAACTAATACAATTTAAACTACTAATAGAGGTGGAATGGTGTAGAAATGGTGCAGTAGGGCTCCAATTTCTAGTTGTCTTATCCTCCAGGATATATGTCGTCTCTCCAGCTAATAATTCAGAATAATAATGGTAAGTAAACGTTTTTCAAACTTAATTTCTAATATATATATATATATATATATATATATATAAAGGTTTATAACCGCATTAAGGTTTATGAGCCTCTTTTAAGTGACCTAATCCAACCTAAAAAGATTTTATAGTGAGGTGGTTAATTCGGGCCACTCCAGATGAAACTTTGATAACCTTTTCACTTCAGCTCCAAAATACAAACTATCAATTCATACACGTTCCCAACTTTAAGTACTGTCTAGAAACCAGAGGAGTCTTTCACAATCTTCATAAAGTACACGTGGTGACACGAACAAGTCAATTTCTAAATTTGGCTGTTAATAACTCTCGCTTTCTGAAAGTGGCTTCTTGGTCCTTTAACACCTTATCTTGGGTTTGACTCTCGTATTTTTATCCTCTTCTTGGGGTCTAAAATAATCCAAGTACCTAATATATGTATACTTAATACATAAATTATGCACAAATAGCTCTAAAAATAACAATTCTCCAAAACTAGACAAGAAATAAGAAATTATCAATATATAGGACTTAATCCCTCAAATATGAAAAATAAACCCTAAAAAGAGGTCGATTGACTAGATTAATCTATCTCATAAATGGAGATATCAAGACCCCCAACTCAATTTTTTGCCGTCTTGACAAAATAAGAAAAAAGAACTAAACTAGGGATGTTTCTATCAAGTAAGTCAAGTAGGAATTGAAGAAGAAGAATGTAAATAATGATCCCAAAGAAACTACCTAACAATTTTCATGTAATAATATCTACAAAATAAATTAAACATATACTTATCAAACAAACAATCATTACAATATAATTTCATGATTAATTAGTTTCGGAATACAAGAAGGGTAGGTTTTTTGCTTAGCCCGATATGGTGGCTATAGGGTGTTCCTCGACCCAAATATAATATCCAACGCTCCACTTACGTACTCTCTATAAGATCAATCATTTCTAGAACACATAATTAGGAATCATAAGGTCTTTGAGGTTGTAATGTTGGCTTAGAGACGGTATGATAGTATATTTGAAAAATATGAAGTGATCTGTTTAATAAGCATCACCAATAACCTAGTAATATTTTCTTGTTAACTTACATAAGATTTACACTTTACCGGTTCTTTCCTTTCAATTTTCTTTTAATTCATTTTTTGTATGATGTTAGCAAACACACTATTTTTATGTGAGATGTAATGCTAATTTTTTCTCTCAATTTTTTTATTTTTCTTATAAACATTTCTTTTTTCAATAGAACCCATCAAAGGGTTAAAATAGAGGGCACATAATCAACATATCACATATTCATATAAGATGAAAAACCACCCAATGTGTTCCCCATAAATTGAATCCACTACCCCAAACTTAAGCTCTAAAGATGTATGTCTTGGTATCACGATTCAAGTGCGGGTCATGTGGAAAAGTACTATAATCTAAGGGGTGTGGATTATAATTTGGCTACAAATAAAGGCTACACAGTCTAGAAGAGGCTAAGAATGATATAACAATTAATATTTGGTTAGCTAGCTAAAAGGAAACAAGGGGATTATCAAAGAACTGCCTTAATCCTTTTTCTAAATATGTAATTTTATTACTTCTTCATATAAAGCATGTTAATTAAATGGGTCTTCAACTAGATAAAATCTCATGTTCTACACTTCACTCATTCTCCCTAACTTTAAACTCACTTCTACCAGATTGCTTACTAATCATTTGGGTACTTTTAAGGTGCATCAATACTTTAAGCGTACAATATAACTAGTTCATAAAAAAATTACTTAACTATCATTAACTCGCTAAAGTTTATGCTTTCCGGGGTATTTTACACCATATACACCTAATTCTTTTAAATATAAACTAAATTTTTTAAGTTTATCCTAAACTCTTAAAAGGGGAAAGAGAAACAACGGATTTCCACACCCCGAACTCAAAAATGAGTCGTGTCCCCACGACTCAAAAACAGACTTGATAAGAAATAAAAAATATACAACCAAATACATAAGCTATATTTAATGAGATGAAAGTTAAAAAAGAAAGGAAACGTACTCTCGAGTCATATCACCTTGCATGATCATCACCGAAGGTAGGTTGCGGTAGAGGATTTGTTAGATCATGATTAATTTTCTATAGGAGTATAATCATGTGCACTTGATTTGCGCCACATCGTCTGCTAAAAAAAATTGAGCCGCTTTTACTTGGTCAAATCGCTCGCTCATACTTTCTTGCCATGAAAGATCATCCTCTCTCAAACTCGATCCCTTTTCAGCTTCTTATGAGATGTCTCTACAATTGAAAGATTCTTTGTCCTCGCTCCTCTAATAATTATATTGATTCACTCGTCATCAATATTGTTACATGTATTGTACGTAATATTTTCATTACCACGACTTACATTCGCTTTCCTCATTAAGCTCGTGATCATTTTTTGAGCACTTAAAATTAAACACCGACTGTGGTGCACTCACGAAACACATTACCGAATCAAAGATCACTTGTGCTACATCTATCTCCTCATCTTGTAAAACTCATTTAAATAAAATAAAAAAATTCTTACTTACATCGAGGTTCGAAAATTTCCAAAAGCTACTGGTGCAAGGATGTGGTTCTATACTCGTGCTTCGGGTTGAAGGTACATGTAGACCCAAGGACCATTCAACTATCTTGTACTCTTCTTAACCAACTCTTTAACAACACATGCTCATATAGCGATTCCCAATCGGAAGTCTCTATATTCTTCACCGCTTCTTGATACTTGCATGGTCCAACTAATTCCTTGAATTTTAATTGGCTACGAATCTCTTCAACTATGAATGGGATCAACTTCTCTCTACACGAACTCGACCCTCGTTGTCTTGGATGAAGAGCCCAAGATAGAACTTGAATACTAATTCAACACATAATTTTGATTTACTCATTATGAATGTGGTATATCCCAATCTATCAATGAACTATATAAATCTTATATACACACATTTTCTAACCAATCCTTCAATTACTCTCTCATGTGAAGGAGACAATTCCAACATCTTTTATTTGGCGATAGCTAATAAGCTCTTACAAGTTTCGCTTATCATGGGTATCAGATTCTCGACTTATAATGGCTATGGCATCCTCAGTTCCTAATATAATTGGAGAAAAATGGCTAGCGTTGATCAAACACGAGAGTTTTAGATGTTTAGTGGACACATTTTTATTTTAGCCTATTGTTGCAAATATTTATTTTTAAAAGTTTATGTTTATATATTTCATGGTTTAAGATTTAGAGTTATTTACCAAACGGGTCTTGAATGTACCCCATTATTCCCTTTCTCAACCAACAATCTCTTCTTACTAACAACCTCAAATAAGATTTTACATTGTAATCCAAAAATCCAATTACAATTTTACACCCTTTTGTTTTTTATTTCCCTATATATACTATTTTTATTTCTGAATATATCTAAACCCTAAATTACTTTTCTCTCTCTTCCTCTCTCTTTTTCATCCTCACGAAACAAAAGTCCCCTCTCTCTTTTTTTTCGTCTCTTAGCAAGGTCTTGCCACATAAAAAAGATTCACGGCGAGGCTCGGATCTGCCATGGTTTTCCCGTTTGTGGTTCGGAGAAGGAGAACGGATATCGATTTGTTTGGAAAATCGGCTTCGCGAACGGTGGACGGGAGGAGAAGATATCCCTGAAGCTTTCATCTCCGGCAAGCCATGGCGTGAAGCCTTCATTTGCGTTCGAGGTCCAAGCATATCAATGGCGGTTAAAGTGGTAGCGGTTTTATTGTCCGTTTGAACAGCAGTCCTAAGAAGAAGAAGAAGAAGTACATTGGCAGTGGTCCTGTGCAGTGGTCCTTCAGGTTTGATGCTCGCATCCTCCTGCGAATGGTGCTCGAATCTTCCGGCTAATGGTGCAGATATCATTGAACGGAGATGAACTTAGAGATGTTGTTTTAGTTGTAATTTCTAACAAACCGGATTTACCAAATGCTAAGAATGTTGTTGAAATAACTGATAAGCCTGGTCTTCATTCACTTCGTGCGTTATCATTACAACAAAGAATGCTTGTTCTTTTTTTTTCTTTTTTCTTTTTTGTCATTAATTAGTTTTTTATCTTATTTGTTTCCTTATTTCATGTGTGTAATATTTGGTTAGTTAATAAAATATAATTGGTTGGATAATACTCTATTTTTATCAAGTACTATATACTTTTATGTAGTACTCCGTATTTTTTATTGATACTCCATATTTTTTGAATATTACTCTGTGTTTTTAATTTCGATATTCTATATTTTTTCGAAAATCTATATATATTCTGATAGTCTATATGTTTTTCGATACTCTATTTTTTAATTCTTTAAGTACTCTGTAAAATCAATGAGTACAACACTGGTGGCGACGTTGGTCGATGGTCGATAGGTGGTGGGTAGAAATAAATAGTGCCAACACTCAAAAAAATTTCTTGTCTATTAGTGTTTTTTGTATTGTACAAGGGTAATTTAGTATCTGGTCATCATTGAGGTCTCTTTACAGAAATAAGATTCTCACCATTCCCTATATGACGAAAATCTAGTCTTTAGGACCATATATGCCATTCACCCTAAGATTTTTTGTTCATATAATTCGATGAAATAGAATCAAACCCATGTCGCTTGGAATGACAAAAAATTGGAAGAATACGGCCAGGATGGATTGTATACGGGGACTTTAGATATTTAGTTGACACTCATTTAATTGAAGTGATTGCTTTTAAGGGGTATAGAAAATTCAGACCGCTCTTTATTTAGATCATCTGAGCCATCAATTTTTTTTGTATTATAGATATCACACTTTATTAGGGTTGTAAACGAATCGAGCCGAATACTAGATGTATAGGCTTGTTTGTTTAATTTCTCAAGTCGAGCCGAGCCGAGCTCAAATTTAAATGAGCCGGACCGAGCCGAGCTCAAATTTTAACGAGCAGAGCTCGAGCTTCCAATGATTCAAATCATAAATGTTTGAACTTGTTTGGTTAACTTATAGAACAATCTTTTTTAGAGTCTGGCACGTGTTTCTCATGAACAATTAATTTTTTATGGTTGAAATGGGACTTTCATGAACTGTTGGTATTTGATGGAGTGTGTGGTATGAAAATAGGAAACATAACATTAATAAAAATATAAATGTATAAAGAAATTAAAATATCCAATTTGATATTGAAGGTTTAATAATATATTTATAAGTAGATAATATATTAATTTAAATTTTTTATAATTTTAAACGAGCTCACAGTCACAACCCACACTCGAGAATGCTCGTTTACTTATCGAGCTTAAAATGAGCTTGAGCTTGAACTTGTTTATATTCGAGCCGATCTCGAACGAGCTTTTCTCAGAGCCGAGCTCGAGCTGCTCGCGAGCGGCTTGGTTCATTTACAAACCTACACTTTATGATTTGGTACTATATATATTTTTATTTTATGATAATTTACAATAAAAAAGTATGTAAATAAATATATTTTATGGATTAGAGAGCAATTTCTCAAAAAAGAAATCGAATTTTCATTGGCTAGCCTTGTCATGTGTCACTTTTTAATTGATTGCCACATAATATCATTCTTCCATTCATTTAATATTACCATAGTGAAGAATATTTTCCAAGTTCACCTAAACAAGGAAAGGAAAAGTGATGGAAATTGAGATCAAATCAATTGAAGATGATAATTTTCCCAACGAATTTAAGTGTTGTGTTTGCTTGTAAGTCCTCACAATTTATACCATCTTCAATTCTTCATATAAACATATGTTTGTATAATTACATCTTAATTACAACTATTTTTGCATTCGTATTTGTGATTTATCGTCATTTTTGCAAATTAATGAACTCTATGTTGATATATTTGCGTATATCTACGAATTGAATTAAATGGGGTTTCAATAAGATAGTGTCGTGCTTGAAAATCAATCGTATATATTTATACCAGTATGATGGAAGATAATTGTGTTTTGAAGTGGGCACCCTAGATTGGAATGATTGTTGAATTTCATGTGATATTAGATATTCATAGTGTTTTTGAAAATCTGTCGATTAGCAGCCTAAGCGACCCAGAGGCAAACCGCCGATAAATTAGGTTAGAAGTTTGTTGGGAATGGACGGATTGATGCGGCGCCTAACTTGTTTTGTTATCCGTCTAATCTGGTTTTTTTGCTTTAGTAACCGTTGTTTACACAACATTTTTTTTGTTTTTAAAAATATATACATACGCCATCAAATCAATATGTTATTTTGTATTTTTATATCTCATCAACTATATTTTATGAAAATGAATAATAAACTTAACTTATATTTGTTAAGTGATAATTATACATTTATCCCTCAAGTGGCATAATCTTTCTAAAATTAGGCCAATCATTATTTTAATTTTAACTATAAATGTCATTTATAATATTTTTTCTAAATTTAATCCAATACTAACCTTTCCTACTAAAATACCTTTTTCTATTAATTTCATTATAATATGTAGTAATAAACTTTCTTTTTTTTTTTAAAATTTGCGGGGTGCTGCCTATCAAATCCGTTGGCGATCCTTATTCATCTCCGTCGAGTTTTTTTTTTGTTTTTTTAAATCGAGACGGCTATGAGTCAACTCATTCATCACCGCCGGTCAATTTCGGTGATTTTATTTTTTTTTGCTTTTTACAATCTCCTGATACAATATATCACTATATTTTTTTTTGGACAATTATCACTATGATTTTATTCGATTTTTTTATTTATTTTACTTTTGTAACTCTGACGAAAAAATTTATACCAAAGTTGTACCACAACTACAAGTACAATATTGTACTCAAATTACATCTACAACTCCGGTATAATATTTTGTCGGAGTTAGAATAATTAAAAAATATAAAAATCACATTCATATATTATTATTCGGAAATTATAAAATTAGAAAAAACTACGGGAGTTTACAGACATTGACCTCCAGTCGTCGGAGTAAAATGGTGGTCACCTCGAAAACTTAAAAAGAAAATTATTTTGCCGAAATTTATTAACATTGACCGCCGAATTTGATTCGTTGGTAACACTACAGTGGTGGTGATAATATAAATAATTATTTTGTTTTATTATTTGTTGTATAATTGATATTTTAGTTAAAATTCCTATAATAGGAAAAATTATTTGCTTGAACAAATTTAGACAGATCATTACTGTTGAGGTTAAATCTAATATAAGTCCATCTGTTAACTTATTATATATTTATTATTTTTAACAAAACAAATATTTACCATTTACTTTATTAATTCATAATTTTAACATAGGTATATTTTGAAATTAGTTTTAAAATATTTTTCTTATATATCACCTTATTTATTGATATTATTACTAACTAATATTTTTACAATAAAAATAACAATATAGATTTTTTAATAAAAATATATTTAATATCACCTAGCACTACAGAAATAGTATAGTTATTGCGGCAACACTATAAATAGCCTCTAATGATATTTTTAAATACCAAAATGGCCTCTAAGTATATTTTTAGCGAAATATTTGCCGTTAAAAATAAAGTCAATAGAGGTAAAAACAAATAATTTGCTACTAAAGGTATCTTTAGAGACGAACTTATAGAGACGAACAAATAGCGGCTATTAGCGGCAAAATTAAGATTTTTAATGTTAAAATTTTTGCCGCTAAAGATACCTTTTCTTGTAGTGTAGGCACGTATTATCAAGAATCCAAATAAATGGTTATCTAGTTGATCAATCTCTCAAAGGTTCTCTATAATTCCATCATGGGCTTTTTTTCACCCTAACTACGCATAGTATGCATTTTTTGTTTTTATCGATTGGATGTTTTTATAAAATTGGTCTATAATTATAATTACTTATACATCAAGTTATCAAGAAATTAATACAAATTTTCAGAAATGCTTATCTTATTCTTTGTTTTGAAGAAGCGAGTGACATTTAAAAAGGTAAAAAAGTAGTATAAGATCGAAACAAGAAATAAAATAAGAATGCTAACTACATTTTTAATTCAAGTATACAAAGCTAAAAGAATAATTTGCTTGGTTCTTAATTACTTTTTGTATCTAAATGGTTTATTTGGGTTTAGAGATGCTTGTTTATAGAACTATATTTGAAAAGTAATGATATATATCACCCAAATTCATACCACCCAAATACTACCCAATGACGTGACATGAATTGGTTGGTTACAAATCGTTAATGTATCTATTTTCTTGATTTGATTAAAGATTAGTAACCAACCAATTCATACCACGTCATTGTGGTATTTGGGTGGTATGAATTTGGATGGTATATATCATTTTTCATATTTGAATCTTTTTTTTTTTTTTGGTAAATATACTTCCCTATTGAGTAATTGTCTAATTTTTTTTTTTGCCGAGATCTTCTCTACAAACCAATTGTGTTAGGTAAGAAAATTACATATATACATCAGTTTTTTTACTCTTTATTTATTTTGTCAGAAGTTTGATCTTTTTTTTTGTCAGAAGTTTGATCTATTGGCACTCAATTTTTAGCAACAGCACCTTAGTGTCTCTTTATTTCATGTTAGAGTCATAATATATAGCCAAATTTAATTAGATTCTATTTTATTTTTACAAATTATAGTGTTTACACAATTCCAATTACTGTAAAAGTAATTAAACTTCGAAGTACCGAGAACTTGGAGAACCAGAAACTCTAAGCTTGAAATTTTAATATAACTTTCAAATTCCAGAATATGAATATTACAAGTTTCATTTTGTATCTAAGAAATTCGACTTACCACGATTACAAGGATATATGTATGCATATATGTAGGAAAAATAAAAACAGTATAGACTATAGTTTTGTTGACTTAAGCATTTCAATCCATTTCAGTCTTTAAATCTTCAGCTCCTTTGTTTCCTCTACAGCATGTGGGCATATGGTGTGCTTTTGGTGCTTGTATCACACTAATGACATTTGGCAAGAGTCACATTGTCCTCTTTGTCGTCACTCTTTTAATCCTTTTCTAGATTTTGTACATTGCTCTTCTCTTTGCTTTTTAAGTTGTATCCATTAGCTCATGAAAGAAGAGAAAAACAAGTTGCAGGTACATTACATTAATTCTCTTTCACTTGCAGTATTCTGTGAAGCTTGTATCATCGACTCAAGTGATGATAAAGTATGTAAGTGTCTGGTCTGTCAAAACCCTCATCCAAACGGATTACCACATGTGTTTGATTCTAGACCAATTTCTAGAGGAGCAATTTCCTTTACAATATTCAGCGAGAAAAGAGTCTTTAACAAAACGATCAGATGCTGATTTGAAGCCATCAATAGATCTTCAAGAAAATCAGGAGAAAGGTCCAGTCTTCACTGACAATGACAATTCAAAAGTATTTAACACATTGATATATCTTAGCTTAACAAAAAAATAAAAATTAAATGGATAGAAAGATCAGATAAATTATTATCTTAAATTTAACAATTTTTTTAATTTTGAACAAGGAGGTAATCAATCAATAAAAGTTATCCAAAAATCTTCCTAATGTCAAGATCTTAAAGGAACCTTTAACAGATGTATTGATATATACCTATATAATAATTAAGTCTAGACCTATTTAATTTCAATATTAGTATTGGAAAAACTTACTTCATTAATTTACTTCAAAAATTTCTTAACATAAATTCACACAGTTCAAATTTTTATTTTTATTATTATGACCCGTCTATTTAATTTAAGAAATACAAAAGAAGAAAGATACCAAATTGCAAACAGACATACATTTCAGAATAAGAACTATAAAATTAATCAGTTTTAGAAAAACAAAAATACTCATTGTCCATCAACATAAAATCAAATACAAATTTGGTTAACAAACTAGGAACATAATAAAAATTATCAGTCTAAATAACTAATGACTAATAACAAAAACCATATAGAAAGCAATGCAATATTAAAATTACATATATAAATTGAACCTGTTTATGTTTTAATTGAAATGTCATGACCATCAATCCAAAATGAAACATATATAATGTCACAATAGGAGTTCGGTGATTTTGGACATCAAGCGGCAAATGAGCGATGTCAAATAATAGATAAGATGGAAAATGATTGGAAAATTTTAGGGGGAAGGAGATAGATAACAGGAGGTTGTAGTATGACTTATGAGAAGTGGATCGATGACTTTATAAGAGTAAAAGCATGGAGGACGAAAATCATCCAAATATGTTTAGGGTTTCATGGCGACAAGATGATAAACAAGAAATGATACTGGTTTTTATAAAATAGTTCTAATGAATTCGTCTTTTTAGTTTTAAACGACACCGTTATTTATCTATAGTCTTAGAGATTTTTATTTACGGGTCTTGAATACATTCTTAGTAATTTCTAATTCCAATTTAAATAAAATCTTATATTAAAATCCAAAAATTCAATTATACTTTTATTCTTTTTTTTCATACATAGGAGGCTTTAAAAGCCGAAGTTGACTAATACAAATCAATTGATCCCTTACAAAGGGTCTAACACTAGTCTAGAAAACCTACATTCACTCCCATCACTAGTAATACTTTCCCAAAGATAGTCTAAGGATCCACCAGTACTTGCGGTTCTCCACTCAACATCGCGTCTTTTTTGGCCAAAAGATTCGCACACATGTTTGCTTCCCGGTAAATACATTCCATCTCGAAGCCTGGATGATTACTCAGTATAGATCTACAATCACGCTTAATATGACAATTCCAACTCTTAGAATTACCACCGCCCTTCACTAGCGCATGAAGTTCTCTAGAGTGAGTTTCGACACATAATTCCGTGATGCCTCGATTTACTACCCATCTCAACCCATAGTGCAAGGCTAAAACTTCAGAATAACCAGGAGAATCCGTTATACACGGGCCAACAAAACCAGCAATGAAGGTACCTTCCTCATCTCTTAGGAGCCCTCCTATACCCGCTCTTCCCATTGCTAAATTATAACACCCATCCATATTCAACTTCAACTTATTCTTGAGTTTAACTCATTTGATTAATTTGCTCTTTGCCGCTTTAACAATTCCCCCGTCACCTTCCTTCCCCCATGCGGATACGAAATCACAAGCTAACCTTATTGTATCTTGCTTTAACCCAACCATTATTGGGGTGGCACCTGGCCTTTCAAAAATAGCTTCATTTCGTCTAGACCAGATGACACTTAACGCCGCAATAAATATGAGCTTGCATTCTATCCCACCATACTTGTCGTTGGAGTCAAGATGAGCCTCTACCCATCGATTTATATTCATTACAAGTGGAGTAGTATCTTGCTGCAGAATTGATGTTGCGGATATATACGTGATCATGGTGATGTAAACTGATCAAGCTACTGGACAGCCTTGTCGCAGCAATTACTTGGTTGTTCACATCTCGTGTTCCAGTCCTTGATTCAGTGGGAGCTGCTGTCATCAATTCTGTAGCACCAGTGAACATCTGTACTCTCGATTCAGCAACTGTGTCTGGTCCAAGGCATAGGAGTAGCAGACCTAGTTCAGTCCATAACTTCATTGCCACTTTACATCTAATGAAAATATGTCGCAGGTTCTCAGTACTTGCTCCCCAAATCTTACATTCGGGATATTCAATAATATTTCTACGATATAAATTCGCTGTTGAAGGGAGGCGATTGAGAACCAACCTCCACAACAGTATGCACATTTTTTGGGAACACTTCGCCTTCGAAATTTTATCCCATCGAAAAGATAAGTCAAGGGCTTCTTCCACTATATTTACAAAGGCCAATTTAACTGTGAAGTTACCCAAAATCTCGTGTACCCAGTTATAAGTCAATTCACCCATTTTTTCTTCCTTAATTACCGCATTTCGAAGGACATCAAATCCTGCCATTATAGCTTTACAAATACTCAAATCGCCAACTTCATTTTCCTTATGAAATAACCCATTCTTGAAGTATTTATTTTTAATAACGTCCACTCACGTGATAATCTAATTCTGAAGCATTTTCCACCCAAGTTTCGCCAATAAAGCTAAGTTAAAATACTTTGCCCCTCGAATACCTAAGCCTCCATTCGATTCACATACCTGGTCCCACACAACCCAGTGTATTTTTCTCTTCTGGTCTGAAGACCCCCATATAAAACTATGTACTATACGGTCAATTTCATAACATACATGTATCGGTAGTTTCATAACTTGCATTTGATAAGTCGGTATTGCACATAGTATAGATTGAGCGAGTGTGATACATCCAACAAGAGATAGAATCTTTGACTTCCATACTGCTAATTTCCCCTCATTTTCTCCATGATACGTTTGTAAAAGACTTTAGGTAAACGCCCCGAATGTATAGGCGTACCCAAGTACTTCCCAAATGAATCACTTAGACAGAAAACCACTTACGCCGGCTAATTCTCCTTGCAACTCCATAGGTGTATTTTTGGAGAAGTAAATGAGTGATTTTTCGCTTATGGTCTGGCCTGCCTCTTTATAGAATAGATTTAACGTCTCCTGTATCAAATTGACGTGCGATAAAGAAGCCTCACAAAACAAGATAAGGTCATCAGCAAAAATGAGGTGAGACAATTTTGGACCTCCTCTTCCCATACTAATTGGTTTCCAACTACCATTATCACATAATTCTTGTGTCATAATAGACAAGCGCTCCATGCATAAGATAGAAATATACGGGGAGAGTGGGTCACCTTGCCTTATACCCCGATGTGGCTTAAAGAGTGGTAGTGGTTCCCCATTACACAATATTTTCATCTCATTTTTAGTCATGCTTGTCATTATAATCGAAACCCAACTAGCCAGAAAACCAAAGTTCACTATTCTATCCTCTATGAACTCCTATCGGATTTTATCATAAGCCTTTGCGATATCAATCTTCACCTCCATAATACCATCTTTTCCTTTAAGATGACGCATTCTATGATCCACTTCCCGAACAAGAACAATATTATCTATAGTAGATCTTCCTAGCAAAAAACTACTTTGGAATGGACCAATCTTATCAGCAAGTAAGGGTCGAAGTCTATTAACTATAGCCTTCATAACAAATTTACAAGGGGAATTTATGAGACTGATTGGTCGTAAGAGGCTTACCTGATCAGGAGTTATGACTTTCGTAATAAGATGGATGAGCTTACCATTCAGATTCGAAGGAAGACGGCCTGTATAAAGTGCTAGACAAAACATATCTTCCATAAAAGGCGCGACCGTTTCCCAACACTTCTGACAAAACGCAGCAGACATTCCATTGGGTCTGGGGCCTTCATCGGATTCGATTGAAAGACTGCTTCTCTAATTTTCTCCTTGGAGAAAGGAGTTTTAATTTTTCCAGAAATATCTTCACCATTTCAACTTTAGGAAGAGAAAAAATCCCAATAGTATCTTCGGGTCCTTTATATAACAACTCAAAATAATCCCTCACAAAAACTTTCAATCTTTCACCATCTTAAACCCTTTCGTTATTCTCATTCAACAATCTAACACATTTTGAGTTCTTTGTTCTTATAATCCTTGAGATGATAATATATTTTTTTCTCCATCTCTAACCCATATATCCATTGACTTCTGTAAATACATGACTTCTTCTTGTTTCACACACTCTCGTATTCATTCATCTACCTATTTCCCATTTGCCGAAGGGAGGAATTATACGATATTTGGAGGGATTTCTGAATTCCTCTACGTCTAGCAGCCAGTAAAAGTTTCCTCTTATGAATATTACCAAAACTTTCGCACTTCCATTTATTAATATAAGTATGAATATCTTCCACTCCTTCACTAATTCTGACTTCACTACGTACCCACTTTTCTCGAATGAAATCCTAAAAACCTTTCTGAAGACACTAAACTGTCTAAAAACAAAAAATTTGGGGATGGGTTGTTGGATTTTGTATCGTACATATCTGTATTAAAATCGGCATATGATCTGAGTGGACCCAAGCCAAATGTAGAACACGCGCTCTCGGAAATAAGTTTATCCACTACGAATTACCATATGATCTGTCTAATCTTTCCATAATTCTCTGCCCAGTGTTCCAAGAGTCGCACCATGTAGAATGTAGCCCTTGAAACCCTAAGTCAATCAACCCGCAATTCTCCTCCACTCTTCAAATATTTCCATTATTCTCGATACACATTCAACCTCTCCTTTTTTATCCTCCTCTTTCCCAATTTGATTAAAGTTACCTGCTACTAGCCACAGAATTGTTGAATTATGAAATGCTTGGTGTAATGCATTCCATAATTCCATTCTTTCCTTGTGGTGAGTACGCGTATTAATCGCCTAAAAAATCCACGATTCGCAACCTTCTGACTCACTTACACATTAATAACCTGTCTACCAACTGACAAAACCCAAATCGAAATGTCCGAGATGTCTTAAATAAGCCATATGCCACCTTTATAACATTCAAAATCTACATGAATAAAATTATCTTTTTGTAGCGAGTTGATAACTCTATCCACATTAGCTCTGCTTATTCTTGGTTTCACTATCACAGTAAGCCATACCTTATTAGCTGTCATCATGTCTCTAATAACCCGACAGAATCTCTCACTAGCTGCACCATGACAATTCCATAAGAGGATGTTTAGAGGGAACATAATCAACATATCACATATTCATATAAGATAAAAAACCACCCAATGTGTTCCCCATAAATTGAATCCACTACCCCAAACTTAAGCTCTGAAGATGTATGTCTTGGTATCACGATTCAAGTGCGGGTCATGTGGAAAAGTCATATAATCTAAGGGGTATGGCTTATAATTTGGATACAAATAAAGGCTACAAAGTCTAGAAGGGGCTAAGAATGATATAACAATTAATATTTGTTTATCTAGCTAAAAGGAAACAAGGGGATTATCAAAGAACTGCCTTAATCTTTTTTCTAACTATGTAATTTTATTACTTCTTCACCTCAAGCATATTAATTAAATGGGTCTTCTTTTTTGAATACATGAGAGAGCCGCTTTGGACTCGGAGTCATTTTGACTCCAATGAGATTCGATCCCAGGACCTCTTGGTCTCTGCGGAGTAACCTAACCACTAGGCTAACTATCTATCTCAATTAAATGGGTCTTCAACTAGCTCAAATCTCATGTTCTACACACCACTCATTCTCCCTAACTTGAAACTCACTTCTACCAGATTTCTTACTAATCATTTTGTTACTTCTAAGGCGCGTCAATACTTTAAGCGTACAATATAACTAGTTCATAAACAAATTACTTAACTATCATTAACTCGCTAAGGTTTATGCTTTCTGGGGTATTTTACACCATCTACACCTAATTCCTTTGAATATACACTAAATTTTTAAAATTTATCCTAAACTCTTAAAATGGGAAAGAGAGACAACGGATTTCCACACCCCGAACACAATAATGAGTCGTGTCCCCATGACTCAAAACAGATTCGGTAAGAAATAAAAAATATAAAACCAAATACATAAGCTATATTTAATGAGATGAAAGTTAAAAAAGAAAGGAAACGTACTCTCGAGTCATATCACCTTGCACGATCATCACCGAAGGTAGGTTGCGGTGGATGATTTGTTAGATCATGATTAATTTTCTGTAGGAGTATAATCATGTGCACTTGATTTGCTTTGATTTGTGCCACATCGTGTGCTAAAAAAAATTGAGCCGCTTTTACTTGGTCAAATCGCTCGCTCATACTTTCTTGCCATGAAAGATCATTCTCACTCAAACTCGATCCCTTTCCACTTTCTTATGAGAAGTCTCTACAATTGAAGGATTCTTTGTCCTCGCTCCTCTAAGAATTATATTGATTCACTCGTCATCAATATTGTTACATGTATTGTATGTAATGTTTTCATTACCACGACTTACATTCGCTTTCCTCACTAAGCTCGTGATCATTTATTGAGCACTTCAAATTAAACACTGACTTTGGTGCACTCACGAAACGCATTACCGAATCAAAGATCACTTGTGCTACATCTATCTCCTCATCTTGTAAAACTAAATTAAATAAAATAAAAAAATTCTTACTTACATTGAGGTTCGAAAATTTCCAAAAGCTACTGGTTCAAGGAAGTGGTTCTGTACTTGTGCTTCAGGTTGAAGGTACATGTAGACCTAAGGTCCATTCAACTATCTTGTACTCTTATGAACCAACTCTTTAACAACACATGCTCATATAGCGATCCCAATCGAAAGTCTCTATATTCTTTACCGCTTCTTGATACTTGCATGGTCCAACTAATTCCTTGAATTTGAAGTGGCTACGAATCTCTTAAACTATGAATGGGATCAACTTCTCTCTACACAAACTCGAACCTCGTTGTCTTGGCTGAAGAGCCCAAGATAGAACTCGAATACTAATTCAACACATAATTTTGATTTCCTCATTATGAATGTGGTATATCCCAATCTATCAATGAACTATAGAAATCTTATATACACACATTTTCTAAGTAATCCTTTAATTACTCTCTCATGTGAAGGAGACAATTCCAACATCTTTTCTTTGGCGATAGCTAATAAGCTCTTACAAGTTTCGTTCATCATGGGTATCACAATCTCGACTTATAATGGTTATGGCATTCTCAGTTCTGAATATAATTGGAGAAAAATGACTAGCGTTGATCAAACACGAGAGTTTTAAATGTTTAGTGGACACATTTTTATTTTAGCTTATTTTTGCATATATTTATTTATAAAAGTTTATGTTTATGTTCATATATTTCATGGTTTAAGATTTAGAGTTATTTACCAAAAAGGTCTTGAATGTACCCCCTATTCCCTTTCTCAACCTACAATCTCTTCTTACTAACAACCTCAAATAAGATTTTACACTGTAATCCAAAAACTCAATTACAATTTTACACCCTTTTGTTTTTTATTTCCCTATATATACTATTTTTACCCTAAATTACTTTTCTCTCTCTTCCTCTCTCTTTTTCATCCTCACGAAACAAAAGTCCCCTCTCTCTCTGTTTTTTCGTCTTTTAGCAAGGTCTTTCCACATAACAAGGATTCACGGCGAGGCTCAGATCTGCCATGTATTTCCCGTTTGTGGTTTAGAGAAGGAGAACGGATATCGATTTGTTTGGAAAATCGGCTTCGCGAACGGCGGCCGGGAGGAGAAGATATCCCTGAAGCTTTCATCTCTGGCAAGCCATGACGTGAAGCCTTCATTTGCGTTCGAGGTCCAAGCATATCAACGGTGGTTAAAGTGGTAGCGAGAAGAAGAAGAAGAAGAACATTGGCAGTGGTCCTGTGCAGTGGTCCTTCGGGTTTGATGCTCGAATCCTCCTGCGAATGGTGCTTGAATCCTCCTACGAATGGTGCTCGAATCTTCTGGCTAATGGTGCAAATATCATTGAACGAAGATGAACTTAAAGATGTTGTTTTAGTTGTAATTTCTAACAAACCGGATTTACCAAATGCTAATAATGTTGTTGAAATAACTGATAAGCTTGGTCTTCATTCTCTTCGTGCGTTATCATTACAATGAAGAATGCTTGTTCATTTTTTCTTTTTTCTTTTTTGTCACTAATTAGTTTTCTAGCTTATTTGTTTCCTTATTTAATGTGTGTAATATTTGGTTGGTTAATAAAATATAATTGGTTGGATAATAATCTATATTTATCAAGTGTTATATACTTTTATGTAGTACTCCGTATTTTTATTGAGTACTCCATATTTTTTTAATATTACTCTGTTTTTTTAATTTCGATAATCTATATTTTTTTGAAAATCTATACATATATTTTGATAGTCTATATGTTTTTCGATACTCTATTTTTTAATTATTTGAGTACTCTATAAAATCAATGAGTACAACACTAGTGGCGACGTTGGTCGATGGTGGTGGGTGGTGGGCGGAAATAAACAGTGCCAACATTCAACAATTTTTTTGTCTATTAGTGTTTTCTGTATTGTATAAGGGTAATTTAGTATCTGGTCATCATTGAGGTCTCTTTACAGAAATAAGATTCTCACCATTCCCTATAGGACGGAAATCTAGTATTTAGGACCCTATATGCCATTCATCCTAAGATTTTTTGTTCATATAATTCGATGAAATAGAATTGAACCCATGTCGCTTAGAATGACAAAAAATTGGAAGAATACGGCCAGGATGTATCGAATACGGGGACTTCACTCATTTAGTTGACACTCATTTAATTGAAGTGACTGCTTTTAGGTGGTATAGAAAATTCAGACCGCTCTTTATTTAGATCATCTGAGCCATCAATTTTTTTTGTATTATAGATATCACACTTTATTAGGGCTGTAAACGAGTCGAGCAATACTAGATGTGTAGGCTTGTTTGTTTAATTTATCGAGTCGAGCCGAGCCGAGCTCAAATTTATATGAGCCGGACCGAGCCGAGCTCAAATTTTAACGAGCCGAGCTCGAGCTTCCAATGATTCAAATCAGAAATGTTTGAACTTGTTTGTTTAACTTATAAAACAATCTTTTTTAGAGTCGGGCACGTGTTTCTCATGAACAATTGGTTTTTACGGTTAAAATGGGACTTTCATGAACTTTTGGTATTTGATGGAGTGTGTGGTATGAAAATATGAAACATAACATTAATAAAAATATAAATGTTTAAAGAAATTAAAATATCCAATTTGATATTGAAGGTTTAATAATATATATAAGTAGATAATATATTAATTTATAATTTTTATAATTTTAAACGAGCTCACGACCCAAACTCGAGAATGCTCGTTTACTTATCGAGCTTAAAATGAGCTTGAGCTTGAGCTTGTTTATATTCTAGCCGATCTCGAACGAGCTTTTCTCTGAGCCGAGCTCGAGCTACTCGCGAGCGGCTTGGTTCATTTACAGCCCTACACTTTATGATTTGGTACTATATATATTCTTATTTTATGATAATTTACTATAAGAAAGTATAAAAATAAATATATTTTAAGGATTAGAGAGCAATTTCTCAAAAAAAAAATCGAATTTTTATTGGTTAGCCTTGTCATGTGTCACTTTTTAATTGATTTCCGCATCATATCATTCTTCCATTCATTTAATATTACCATATTGAAGAATATTTTCCTAGTTCACCTAAACAAGGAAAGGAAAAGTGATGGAAATTGAGATCAAATCAACTGAAGATGATAATTTTCCCGACGAATTTCAGTGTTGTGTTTGCTTGTAAGTCCTCACAACTTATACCATCTTCAATTCTTCATATAAACATATGTTTGTTTAATTACATCTTAATTACAACTATTTTTGCATTCTGATTTGTGATTTATCGTTATTCTTGCAAATTAATGAACTCTATGTTGATATATTTGTGTATATCATATACGAATTGAATTAAATGGGGTTTCAATAAGATAGTGTCGTGCTTGAAAGTCAAGTGTATATATTTATACCAGTATGATGGAAGATAATTGTGTTTTGAAGTGGGTACCCTAGACTAGAATGATTGTTGAATTTCATGTGATATTAGCTATTCATAGTGTTTTTGAAAATTTGTCGATTAGCTGCCTAAGCGACCCAGAGGCAAACCGCCTAGAAATTAGGTTAGAAGTTTGTTGGGAATGGACGGATTGATGCGCCGCCTAACTTGTTTTGTTATCCGTCTAATCTGGTTTTTTGCTTTAGTAACCGTTGTTTACACAACATTTTTTTTTTGTTTTTAAAAATATTTACATACGCCATCAAATCAGTATGTTATTTTGTATTTTTATATCTCATCAACTATATTTTATGAAAATAAAAAATAAACTTAACTTATATTTGTTAAGTGATAATTATACATTTATCCCTCAAGTGGCATAATCTTTTTAAAATTAGGCCAATCATTATTTTAATTTTAACTATAAATGTCATTTGTAATATTTCTTCTAAATTTAATCCAATACTAACCTTCCCTACTAAAATACCTTTTTTTATTAATTTTATAATAATATGTAAACATCCTTTTTTTTTTTAAATTTGCGGGGTGCTGCCTATCAAATCCGTCGGCGATCCTTGTTCATCTCCGTCGAGTTTTTTTTTTGTTTTTTTAAAATCGAGACGGCTATGAGTCAACTCATTCATCACCGTCGGTCAATTTCAATGTTTTTTTTTGCTTTTTACAATCTCCGGATACAATATATCACTATATTTTTTTTTGGACAATTATCACTATGATTTTATTCGATTTTTTTTATTTATTTTACTTTTTTAACTCTGACGAAAATATTTATACCAAAGTTGTACCACAACTACAAGTACAATATTGTACTTAAATTTCATGTACACCTTCGGTATAATATTTTGCAGGAGTTAGAATAATTAATAAATCAAAAAAAATACAATGTGATATATTATTATTCGGAAATTATAAAATTAAAAAATAAACTACCGGAATTTACAGACATTGACCTCCAATCGTCGGAGTAAAATGGTGGTCACCTCGAAATTTAAAAAGAAAATTATTTCGCCAAAATTTATCAACATTGACCGCCGAATTTGATTTGTCGGTAGCACTACAGTGGTGGTGATAATATAAATAATTATTTTGTTTTACTATTTGTTGTATAATAGATATTTTAGTTAAAATGTCTGTAATAGGAAAAATTATTTGCTTGAACAAATTTTAGACAGATAATTATAGTTGAGGTTAAATCTTATATATATTAGCCCATCTGTTAACCTATTATATATTTATCATTTTTAACAAAATAAATATTTACCATTTACTTTATTAATTCATAAATTTAACATTGGTATATTTTGAAATTAGTTTTAAAATGTTTTTCTTATATATCACCTTATTAAATATAATATTTATTGATATTATTACTAACCAATATTTTTACAATAAAAACAACAATATAGATTTTTTAATAAAAATATATTTAATATCATCTAGTACTACAAGAAATAGTATAGTTATTGCGGCAACACTAAAAATAACCTCTAATGATATTTTTAAATACCAAAATGACCTTTAATTATATTTTTAGCGGCAATATTTGCCGCTAAAGATAATAAAAAAGTGTAGGCATGTATCATCTAGAATCCAAATAAATGGTTATTTAGTTGATTCATCTCTCAAAGGTGCTCTATAATTCCATCATGGGATTTTTTTCACCCTAACTATACGCATAGTATGCATTTTCAGTTTTTATCAATTTGGATGTTTTTATAAAATTGGTCTATAATTATAATTGCTTATACATCAAGTTATCAAGAAATTAATACAAATTTTCAGAAATGCTTATCTTATTCTTTGTTTTGAAGAAGTGAGTGACATTAAAAAGGTAAAAAAAAGTATACGATCGAAACAAGAAATAAAATAAGAGTGCTAACTATATTTTTAATTCAAGCATACGAAGCTAAAAGAATAATTTACTTGGTTCGCAATTAGTTGTTGTATCTAAATGATTTATGTTGGTAAAAACTAACAATATCACCGATAAAGTAAAAATTGTTTTCATATAAAAACATTTAGAAAAAATGTAATACTACAACTATTACAATACAATGGAGAATGGAATATAAAGGTATCCCAAAAACTGTAATACAACAACTATTACAAGAAATGGGAAAAGAACTTACATGGAAATATTCAAAAAATATTCTCGATACGAATACACAAAACGTGCAGCGTTGAAAAAGATATTCCGGAAGTACCGGTATCTCCAACAATCGTATCCCTCTTCTACTCTTTTCTCTATGTCAAAATGATTTGACTAATCATTGAGAATGGAGTATTTGATTTTTCTGAATTTCTAGAATAATATTCTATTTTCTTTAGAATAATTTTCTTTCTCTCTAGAATAATATTCTTTCTACCTAAAATTATTTTCCTATTCTCTCTAGAATAATTTTTCCATTCTCTCTAGAATTACATTGTTTCTCTTCTCTCAAAAATGCAAGTGACAAAGTCACTATTTATAGAGAAAATGATGAGACAAAGAAAGAAAAAACCGTCACATAAATGCCTCTTCAATGCTCATTAATGCTAGCCGTTTTTTTTTCCACCAAGTCTTGTGGCAAGACAAAAAACCGTCACATTAATGCCTCTTCAATGGTCATTAAAGCTAACCGTTTTCTTTCACCAAGTCTTGTAACTTCTGAAACCGCTACCATTAATTTTTGTCGGTTTTTGCTTTTATTTTCTTCTTCATTTTCTAGGTGAGACTTTTTAACACATAAAAAGTTTTCCCACTTTTCCCAAGAGAAATAAAGAATTCATAAAGTAAAGCTCATGAATTTTAGTAATTCCAACCTCTTTTTTTCCACAAAAATTAAGGTGAGACTATTAGAACACAAATAGTTTTTCCCACTTCTCCCATGAACATGAAAGAATTAATTAATTAAATAATCATTCATTTAATAATTCCAACAATTTATTGGGGGTTAAAGATGCTTGTTTATATAACTATATTTGAATCTTTTTTTTTTGGTAAATATACTTCCCTAATGAGTAATTGTTTCTTTTTTTGCAGAGATCTTCTCTACAAACCAGTTGTATTAGGTAAGAAAATTACATGTATACATCAGTTTTTTACTTTTTATTTATTTTGTCAGAAGTTTGATTTATTGGCACTCAATTTTTAGCAACAGCACTTTAGTGTCTCTTTATTTCATGTTAGAGTCATAATATATAGCCACATTTAATTAGATTTTATTTTATTTTTACAAATTATAGTGTTTACACAATATTGAGCATGTAAAACTCATATATAATATATAAGATGAATCCTTCTGATAGTTTAAACTTTTGAGAGAATCGATTGTCTAACATGGTATAGCAAAGACTAGACATGCAAAAAATGACATGAATCCTCCTGATAGATTAAACTTTTAGAAAAATCGGTGTAATTAAACTTCGAAGTACCAGAAACGCTAAGCTTGAAAATTTAATATAAGTACTTTCAAATGCCACACGTTCCAGAATATGAATATTACAAATTTCATTTTGTATCTAAGAATTTCGACTTATCACGATTTTTTTTTTTTTTTGGACATTGACTTACCACAATTTTTTTTTTTTTTTTTTGACATTCCTACCACGATTACAAGCATATATGTATGCATATATATGTAGGAAAAATAAAAACAGTATAGACTATAGTTTTGTTGACTTAAAGCATTTCAATCCATTTGAGTCTTTAAATCTTCAGCTCCTTTGTTTCCTGTGCAGCATGTGGGCATATGGCGTGCTTTTGGTGCATGTATCAGACTATGGACATTTGGCAAGAGTCACATTGTCCTCTTTGTCGCGATTCTTTTAATCATTTTCCTAGATTTTGTACATTGCTCTTCTCTTTGCTTTTTAAGTTGTATCCATTAGCTCATGAAAGAAGAGAAAAACAAGTGGCAGGTACATTACATTAATTCCCCAACTATTATATATAGTTACTTTGAGTAATTTGTATAACCTAACGTACATTTTTGCAGAAGAAGAAAAGATATCTGAAATTGAATCTCAGCCATTCAATGGATATATATTCGATTTAAAGTCCAACAAAGCGTCTGATGCACCAGGGTCTTCCTCAAATTCATCACAAACTATCGAAACAGCAGATAGTAATGTGTCAACACAGAAAAGTGGTTCAATTGTTGAAGAATCTTCGAATGGGACTCACAAGATGGTGGATATTAGTGATTTCACATGTGCTATATGCAAACAGCTCATATACCGCCCTGTAGTTCTGAATTGTGGCGATGGTAATTAAATCCTACAACTTACTAACTAATTATAATTTTCATGTTCTTTCTCTTTCACTTGCAGTATTCTGTGAAGCTTGTATCATCAACTCAAGTGAAAATAAAGTATGTAAGTGTCTGGTTTGTCAAAGCCCTCATCCAAACGGATTACCACATGTGTGTTTGATTCTCGACCAATTTCTAGAGGAGCAATTTCCTTTACAATATTCAGTGAGAAAAGAGTTTTTAACAAAACTATCAGATGCTGATTTGAAGGTCCACTCTTTACTGACATTTATGCGTCATATTATGCTGGTGAAGTGTCCAACGTTCACTTTTTAGCTGGTTGTGATTATTGTGGGGTAAATAACTTTTCTCATTTCTACTTTTGCTCTTATTCATATATAGTTAATCCAAAATTTGGTGCAGATGTATCCTATTATTGGTGAACGTTACAACTGTAAAGACTGTAAGGAGAAAATAGGGTTTGATCTTTGTGAAGGATGTTATAACAGCCGTAGCAAACTTCCTGGCAGATTTAACCAGCAGCACACTGAAGATCACCAATTTGAAATTGTACAGCAAAGCTATCTGAATGAATTAATTACGTATTCAGGAGATGTAAGTATCAAGATTGCATTAAATAATTAATTCTTGAATTTTCTATTATTTTAATATTTAATATGATATGCAGGCCCAAGCCGATGTATCATCTATCTCCAACACAACAGATGATGATGACACACCTATCGGCTACATATCAACAGAAGATCTTCGTATATACTTATTATCAGGTCCAAGTGGCCAATAATATTACCTGGTAGTGTAAGTTTAATTTATTAATTGAATTTTTTAGCATATTCTGATTTTAAAGAACTAAACTTTCTTTTGAAGAAATTTCTGAATGATTTGTTATTTAAAACTACTTTGGTATTGTAATGAATCCCAATTTTTGATCACCTGCATTTCAACGGCGAAGCTTTGATATTAGTTGCTCTACTAGACTGAGTATCTAGCCTTAATAGGGTGTTTGCAAGATCTGACTAAGAAAGTTTAGTTTAATTAAGATTTCTATTTTACAAACGAAGGAGATCTAGCGACCGTGGTAAAAAAACACTAATAATCTATGCGCTCTCAATTTGTGTGTCGTATATTACTCTGTGCATTGATCATCCACACTTATCCCATACAACCTCAAGTGGTGTGTTGTATTTTACTCTAGGCGTGACCACTACATATATCGATTGGTAGCAAATACTTAAATCCCTCAGGCGCTTCAGCAAAAACTTGAGTCCAACATACAGTCCAGCTTGGCCAACCAATTTTCGCAAGAGTTAGATCCCCTATAGACGTGTATCAAGTTAAACAAAAGATATTGTCTCAAAGCACTCCCTATTCCATCTATCCATGCCGCACCTAGGCCTAGCTGACCATCCCACCCTTAACCATAGATATAGCATCGCTAGGATCCACCTCGATACATAAATTTATCACTTCTAATCAGGGCCGGCCCGAGCGTCTCGGTTACCTAAGGCGAGAAAAAAAATTGGGGCCTTTTTCGATATATATTAAAATAATTTATCCGGTTTTTAACAAAATGCATAGAGCGGGTCTCGAACTCATGACCTACGCATAGACAAAAACTTTCATTTCCACTAGGCTAATCATTATATATACATCAATTTTGTAAGCGTTAAGAACTATATACAATACGTTAGTTAATATTTTTTATTGGGCCTTCAAAAATCCGGGGCCCAAGGCGACCGCCTTGGTTGCCTTGCCCCCGGGCCGGCCCTGCTTCTAATTGTTCGGCCAAGATAAGCCCACATGAAGTGCTATCATCTCACCTACTGTAGACAACATTAATTCCACACTCCTCGAGAATCCTCCGATCCACTCGCCCCCATCATCGCTTAGTAGACCATCCACTTCTCCAGACCTACTACTTCAAATTACACTACCATCTAGATTCATTTTCCAGCCCCTCAAAGGCTTCTTCCATATCACGGGTTCAACTAGATTGCCACTTTAGTCTTTCACTATGCACACTTCGTTGAACGCCTCCATTAAAAATATGTATCATTTGTAATAAACCACATAGACCAAATAACCACCGAGGATACATCCCTCCATGCATACTTGCAAAAGCTTTCTTGGTGCGGTTCCACCAATCTGACCAACAAAGTCCAGACTCGAGCCGCTCGATCCCATGGGTGTGTGTAGCTCGTACAACTCATGTCCAGGATAACTATAAAGCATTCCTTCTACTACAGATCCTAGGTCCCTTCCCAACTCGGATAACCTCCTAAAAGGGGAATAGCCACAGGGGGAAAAAGGTTCGAGGTCAACGCCCCCGGAAATATATTCTTTCAACTTATTTATAATATAAGTCCATATATTGAGCAAAAATTGAATAATAAGTCTCTATATTAGGCAAAATTGAAAAACAATCCTCAATTTTATGCAAGAGTGCACTATATCGCTTTATATTATATCAAGATTGCACTATACTTTTCAATATTAATTTTTTAAATTAAATACCTATAGATAAAATAATTATAAAGTTAATAAAATAAATTAAATTTTTTTTAAAAGGAGCAAATAACTATAAATAATTTTTATTTTCATAGGTGGTAATTTTCTTTATTTTTTGGAATATCAGGAAAGCTATCATGGACCCCTCCTATGGGCAGACGGGCTCCGTCCCTGACCTCCGAGATCATCTTCATCGGATACTCGTCGTGCTGTCACATGCACTTGTTGTGGGGTCTCCAATTCCAACCTCATTATTTTGTGCTCTCTGATAACTCCATTAGAACCTACTATGCCTCTAGACCCGCGGCCTATTGCTTTTTTTTTTTCTTTTTGTCAATGAAAACATACAACGAGAAGTTATTTCTAAGTATTACACAAGTTTACTAGATAGCCATTCGAAGCAATAAGAGATAAGTCCTTCCATCCAGATAGCTCCATATCCCTCCTAGTACACTTAGCAAGCTCATCTGTTGTAGAATTATATCTTCTATCCACATGGGCAAGGTTCCAATCTGAACCTCGACCTAACCATTTCCTTACTTCCGAAAGGATAGGTTTAAGACTCCAATGGAGCCCGGTCAAACCCAAAATTCCTCGAACTAATTCAAGGTTATCAAAGTAAAATGAAACACTCTGATTTACAAGATTTTTGCTTAATCTCATTGGCATTAAAATGGCCCATGCCTCCCCTTAAATAACGCTATTTACTTTACATTTCATGCTTGATCTTTTGACAATGTTTCCATCTTTAGCAACTCCAATTGCTGCGATAGCAGCTGGTTCTTTGTTATTAATAAATGATGCATCACTCATCCAGATGATTTCAGCTTCATCCATTATCATAGGATTGTCTTTTTCATTACTTTCACCCGTATCCTTCTTTTTATTTTTATTCTCCATTTTTTCCAAAATCATGCATGGTCCAAAGAGCGTTGACATTAAATCCCTCGACTTATTTAGGATATTATTACCATTCTATTAAGTTCCTTCGTGAAAGCATTTCATTCTCTCTTTCTATATATTCCATAAAATTATCATCACGTATGCAATCACCTTATTTTTCTCCCAACCATTTTTACTATAACCATCAATGATTTGTTTAAACCATTCAGCAAACGTACCCATAAAATTTTGATCAATCTTAACTTGTAATGATGATAAAGCCCATACCTCAATGCTACTAGGACATTTCAAGAATAAATGCACAATATTTTCTTCCTCTAGTTCACACCATTCATATATCCCATTATTAACACACTTTCTATTCTTCAAATTGTTTTTAACCGGCAAAGCATTATTGCAAATTCTCCAACAGAAATTTTTAATCCTTGACGGTATTTTATTTTTCTAGATTATATCTCAAATGCTGTAATCTATACTATCTCCCGAATTAGATGATTGCGTCTCTTGAGCCATTTCTTCATTAACTAAAATATGATAACCTGATTAGTGGAGTATTCTCCATTCTTACTATATGGCCATATCAATGTATCTTCGTCATCAATCATACATCTCGGAATTTTTTTAATATAATCACCCACTTCTTTTGAAAAATATTGATTTAATAACTCGTTATTCCACCCCAACCCTGATTTATTAAACAATTTATGCACAAAACTAATTGATCAGTTATTAGGTTTTTTGAAGAAAGATACCTTTACTAATCCAACAATGGTTCCATATATTCGTACTCTTCCCATTCCCCACTTGCCATATCATGTGCTTCTTTAAAAATTGTAGCCCTTTAAAAATACTTGCCCAACTCCAAGATCTTCGTTTACTCAATTTTGCATCAATCATATTAGAATTAGGGAAATAGATAGCTTTAAGAATTTTGTAATATGGAAGGGGCACAGGGTGCCAAAATTGCTTGGATAAATGTTTGTAAAAGTAAAGAAAAAGGTGGTTTAGGCATACCTAGTGTGGAGAATTTAAATCTTGTATGTCTCTTATTTACATTTTGGAGAATGTAATCACATGAAAACAACTTGTGGAGCAGGTGGGTGAATTATAATATAGTTAAAGGAAAATGTATCTGGAGTATGGAGGAAAAACGGGGCTATACTTGGATTTGGAGAAAGTTAATGAAGATTAGAAGTCTTGCGTATAATTTTATTACTCATAAAGTACACAATGGTAAGAATACTTACCTTATATGGGATAGATGGCTTAATGGTAAGAGTATTCAAGAAATTTTGGGTATACAGTTAGAAAAAGACAATTTAAACAGTGATAAAACTATTTATGATTGCTATGGAAAAGGTAGGTGGAGGCTACCTCCATGTGTAGGTAAGATTCTGCCTAGATTAATTGATTTTAAACTTGGAAATAGGAGTAATCAAAAGGTATGGAGTGAGAGTTATAAAAGGGGGGTTTTCTTGTAGAAAGACTCTGTTTAATATCAATAATATTACAAGTATAGAAGATCTTAAATGGAATAGCATGATTTGGGGTAAAGCAAATATACCGAGATGTTCTTTTATCTCTTGGTTAGCTATACAAAACAGGCTGAATACTAAACAAAGGTTGTTAGAATGGGGTTGTCAAGTTAACCCATTATGCAGCTTATGTAAGGCGGGTAGTGAAGATAATATACATTTATTCTTCTTCTGTTCATTTTCTAAAAGAATACTTAGTAGAATCTTGAGAATTTGGGATATTACATGGATTCCGAGAGAGTTTGATGAACTCAATGATAAATTGATTGACTTGAAGTGTAAAGAGATGAAGATGCTAATTAGTTTGCTAATTACTACCTATATCTATAACATATGGTGGCTAAGGAATGAACTTGAGCATGGAGGGGCTATTTTGAATGAAGAACAAGTTTTTGGGCGAATATGTGATATGACTAAAATGAAGATTAAAGAAAGGAGGTTGAAGAAAAGTGTAGTTAGTGGAATAGTTGAGAAGTTAGTGTTATTATTTTAATATATATTTCACTTGTTATAATAGTAGCCTTTTTTGTAATAGTTTTGATAGTAGTAGTCCACTAGTTAGTGGGCCGAGGTAAGGTTTTAATTTAAAAAGGTTTGTAATGCTTTTTTAAGGTAGTGGGCTTACAAGGTATAATCTCCCATGTTGGGTCTTATGCTTGTAAAATACCACTTATGGTTGTAATGACTATGAAGTTATTTTTTAATGAAAAAGTTTAATTTGACGATAAAAAAAAAAGAATTTTGTAAGCAAATGAATCAGGATTATTAAGCAGTCTCTAAGCTTGGTTAGCTAACATTGTGTGGTTCATTTTATAAAATTCTCTAAACCCTAAACCCCCAATCTTCTTAGATCTTGACATTCTTTTCCAATTGACCCAATGAATTCTTTTCCTATACCCAGCATCCCACAAAAAATTCGCGATAATACTCGATAATTTTTTGCATAGTGTTTTAGGGAATTCCGAAATAGACATAGCATAATTTGGAATGGCTTGTAAAACAGCTTTGATAAGAACTTCCTTACCTCCTTCAGATAAAATTGATGAGATCCAGCTAGCTGATTTAGACAATAATCTATCTTTAATATAATTAAGATCTTCACTTTTAGCTCTTTTGAGCGTTAACGGTAACCCAAGATATTTTCTGAGGTCATTAGTACTTCTAATATTAAGTAAACTTGAAATATCTTCTTTCATATTGTCGGGCGTATTTTTGCAGAAAAGAATCGCAGATTTATTATGATTAACTCTTTGTCCCGACGCCTTACAGTATTCCGTAATCAAATTTTTAAAAACCTCAACTTCAGTTTGATTAAGATTGATAAAAAATAAGGCATCGTCTGCAAAAATAAGATGAGTCAATCTAGGACAGTTCCTCGTAATTTGAATACCTTGAATTGAGCCTTCTCTGCAGTGGAAATTAATTAAACTAATCAAACTCTCCGTAAGGAGAGAAAAGAGCAACGATGATAGTGGGTCCCCTTGTCTAAGACCTTGCTCTGGTTTAAATTTCCTCAATCTTTGACCATTAACTTTGACTTGAAAAGAGACGGATGATATACAATTTCTTACCCAATCAATCCATTTTTTGCAGAATCCCAGAGCCTTTAAAGTTTTACAAAGAAAATCCCAATTAACCTGATCATATGTTTTTTCCATATCAATTTTAACCGCACCATAGTATTTCTTTGAACTCCTTTTGGTGTTTAGAAAATAAGAAATTTCGTGTGCTATAATAACGTTATCTTGGATACTTCGACCCTTAATGAATGCCGATTGTGTTGGCGAGATAATTTTATCCATAAAAATTTGTAATCTTGAAGCCATAATTTTACTTATTATTTTGTAGCAAAAGTTAGCACATGAAATAGGCCTGTAATCCTTCACCGATTCCTGCGAGTTCCCTTTAGGTATTGATGTAATCACGGAGTCATTTATTTTACTAAAATCCATATTATTGTCGAAAAAACCCCTGACAATTTTAGTAATATCTTCACTAATTATCTCCCAGAACTCATGATAAAACTTCCCAGGAAGACCATCTGGCCCTAGAGCTTTCCTTCCCGACATACTAAAAGCAGCATTTTTAATTTCCTCAATACTCGGTGACTTAACCAAAGCTTCATTCATCTCAAAAGTTATTCTACATGGAATATGTTGAGTAATATCATTAGGATCTGACGTACCTTTATTTTTAAACAGATTTATATAATAATCTTGAATAGTTTCACTAATCTTAGAAGGTTCTTCAATCCAGTTATCCTTTTTATTTTTAATAGCACAAATTCTGTTCACTTTCCTCCTCTTCATTGTCTTCGCGAAAAAATATCTCGTGTTTTTATCCCCCTTTGTAATAGCTAGATCTCTAGACCTATCTTCCCAATACGTTTCTTCAATTCGCCATAATTCTTCAATATTTTCTTTAATATATTTTTCTTTCAATTTATTTTCCTTTGATATATAATCATTAATAATTAGTGTAAGCGACTGTTGTAGTTGCTGAATTCTTTTCTTATTATTGAAGAAGCACTTTTTACTCCAACCATTAAGTGCCAGACAAGTAGCATCTCTTTTATCACAAAAAGTAGAAACACTATCACATATCTATTTCGACTTCCAATTTTCCTGGATAACTTATTTACATTGTTCATGTTCCAACCATCTTGATTCAAACATAAAATATTTATTGATTTACCCTTTTTTGTGTCTCTACACAGGATTAATGGAGAATGATCCGATCCAATCGCAGGTGGAATTCTAAGTAAAGCTAAGAAAACTGGCGCACCAATCCATTGAATCTAAAGCTCTATCAAGTCTTTCCCTGACATTATCTTCAACTCCCCGATTATTTGACCAAGTAAAGAAACATCCTTTACTAGGCAGATCAACAAGATGATTTTTGTTGATGAAATTATTAAACTTAAGAATACGATCCATATTAGCAGCTTTACGTCCTTGTTTTTCAGAAAATCTTGATATATCATTAACGTCTCCAATTATAATGTGTGGTTTATCAAGTTGATTAATCTTCTTAGATAAGGTTTGCCATAAAATAGATCGCTCTTCATTAAAAGTAGACGCATAAACACAAATGAGATACCAAGAAAAGCTGATAGATTCATTAATTTCAACTAAAACATAATTAGAACAAGCATATTTAACAGAAATACCCATCATATTTTTCCATAATAGTAGGATACCCCCGGACCTATAAGCTCTTCCTCCAAGTTCTACTATATGAAAATTATTAAAAGTCTTAAAATGAGAGCAAGTACTAAAATCTTTCTGACGAAGCCTCGTCTCGGAAAGATACACAAAAGAGCAATTATTCTAACTAACTAGGGATTTAAAATACTTTTTAGTCAAGGGTGCCCTAGCCCCTTGACAGTTCCAAAATAACATATTATCCATCATTCCCGGCCAAGGAGAAAGGTTTACATCCAATAAAAGCAAATATTCAATATATGTGTTTCTACTCAAAGTTTCCCTATTATATTGGTTCATAACCAAAGATCACTCCACTCGAGACCATTTCTACAAATACATCCCTCCACGTGGTACTTGACACCCTATTTTTCCTTTTCCACTCCATGAACAAGGTTTTCCAAACGTTTCTTTCCACACCGCACAACCAGAATAAATGTTCCCGTGATTCTGTCTCTCCTTCACACCATCATGGGCAAGTTTCAACCGAAACCACCCCTCCAATTAAAAGTTTAAGCCTCATCGATGACCTTTCCCAGACGGCCAAGAGTCGTCTCCTAATGTGTGATAAAAATAACTAACAATGGAGCACCTCGAAAAAGATCATCCTTTGCAAGTGTACGAGTCATTTGCAAGTAATAATATCGTTCTCCACAAGGACTAAAACCTTTAATTTCAAACTCGTGTTCTTAGAGAGTGTAGATAATTCAGATGTTGTAACTAAAAACTTAATTAAAATAAATAGATTTTGTTTGGTTTTATTTCAAACTAAGATGCAAATATCAAAATACATTAATTAACAAATAAGAAAGTAAATAAACTATAAAAAATAGATGAGAGAGTTTACCTCGAGATTGCTAGTATTTCCCTATTCTACTAAGTCGATGATTCCAATTATATGGGTGAATTGGGTCATTATACTAATCAAGATTCTAAATTCCTTCTAACTCCCGCCAGGGTAGCTTAGAAGGATGCCAAAATCTTACTAGAGCCCTCGGGTTAGATTATTATTTGCAAAAGTCGGTGCTACAAATTACTTTAACCTATGTGATCATCATGACTCTAAAAAACGCTAGGCGCTACTAGAGCGGTCAAGCGACCCACTAATTAAAATTTACGCGGTTTTTATCTAGGCGGTTTTTATATAATTTTATATTATGTATATATATAATGACTAGTACACTGATTTGAAAAATATTTACATCGTACTATACTTAAATTAGATTAATTTAACATAAATAACATATATTAAACTATAAAATAATAATTCATTATTTTTAACCGAAAAATGAACAATTCAAGAAATCTAGACATAAAATTTGAGAAATCCTACTTTCTTCTTTTTCTCGCGCGTTCAAACTCTAACTTAAGTAATTTTTTCTTTATATTTTGCTTATGTGTTGGGTTGGATTAGATGAATTAATTTTTTTCTCGCACTTTGGAATGGTTAGGTGGTCTTGTTTAGAACACTGGTGGTCATCCAGCTAGGCAAACCTATCAGGATTTCTACCGCACATTGGACGAATATGAACCAACTTTGTTCTTAAACCCCCCCCCCCCCCCCCCCCCCCCCCGCCCTACCAGGGTGACAATTTAAGATACTAAGTTCAATCTATATTTGATCAGGATATGAAAATCATAAATTCATTCAAATTATATGAAGTTATACACAATTTAACAATTCAATTAAAATCAATTTTGCAATAACATAAAAGCATTAATAAAGTATTTAATGGTTATACATATTGCAAACTCAAGCTAAGAGAACTTAATGCATAAGTAAATATGTAAAATTAATTAGTAATAATATTAGAATCATGCTTAAGACAAGAAACTAATTCAGTTTACCCTAATAATAGAGGTGGAATTGTGTACAAGTGGTGCAATAAGGCTCTAGCTTCTAGTTGACTTCTCATCCAGACGATTTGCTCTCTCTCCAGCTAATACTTCAGAATAATAATAATGAGTAAGTATTTTTCAAACTTAATTTCTCATATATAAAGAACTAAACCCACTTTAAGGGTTGTAAGCCTCTTTTATGTGACCTAATCTATTTCAAAAACATCTTCTAGGGAGAATAGACTAATTCGAGCATGCCAACAGCAACTTTGATACCTTTTTCACCTCAACTCCAAATTATTACCATCAGTTGCTATACGCTCGAAACTTCAAGTACTATCTAGAACCAAGAGGGATCTTCCAAAAAATCTATCAATTGCACATGGTGACACCAACAAGACGATTTCAAAATCTGACCGTCAATTGCTCTTTCTTTCCAAAATTGGCTTCTTGGTCCTTTGACAACTTGACTTAGGTTTGACCTTTTGTTCTCGACTTTTTATTCTCGTCTTGGTGTCTAATATCATCCAAGTACCTAAGATATGCACACTTAACACACAAATTACGCACAAATAGCTCTAAAAGTAACAATTCTCCAAAATCAGATAAGAAATGAGAAACTATCAATATATAAGACTTAATCCCTCAAATATGCACACGAAACCGTAAAAATAGGTCGTGTGACTAGATTAAATTATCACATAAATGGATACATCATGATCGCCGACTCAAGGTTTTGTCGTCCTAACAAAATAAGAAAAAAGAACTAAACTAAAGAAGTCTTTATCAACTAAGTCAAATAAGAATGGGCGAAGAAAAATGTAACGAATGATCCTAAAGAAACTACCTAACAAGTTTGATGTAATAATTTCTAGAAAATGAATTATACATATACTTATCAAACAAACAATCATTACAATATAATTTCAAGATTAGATTAGTTTCACAATGCAAGAAGAATAGGTTTTTTGCTTAGTCCGATATGGTGGCTATAGGGTGTTCCTCAATCCTAACATAATATCTAATGGTCCACTTAACTACTCTCTATCCTTTCCATCATTTTTAGACCACATAATTAGGAATTGTAAGGTCTTTAAGGTTGTAATGTTAGTTTAGAGATGGTATGATTGTATATTTGGATAATGTGAAGTGAGATATTGTCTCTTACCTCACTAGCCATCAACAAATCACCTGAGAGCTTGAGTTTACACTCAAATATGTTCTCAATCAACCCAATTGATCTACTTAACAAGCATCTCCAATAACCCAATAATATTTTATGTTTGATTTACATAAGATTTCCAGTTTACCGGTTATTTTCTTTCAATTATCTTTTATTTCATTTTTTGTATGTTAGCAAACACACTCTTATAGATGTGAGATACCTTTCCAATTATTTTTTCTTCTTTTTATTTTTTTTCTTTTTTTCTTTTTTTCTTTTTTTCTTTTTACTTTCAGTATTCTTTCTTTCAATAGACCCCGTCAAAGGGTTAAAATAAAGGCACGTCATAAATATATGCATATAAGCTCAAAAATCCACCAAATGTGTTTCCCATAAATCGAACCAACCACCACAAACTCAAGCTTTTAAAGATGTTTATCTTAACATCACGGTTAGAGTGCTCGTCATATGGAAAACTCCTAAAATTTAAGGGGTATGTCTTATAATGTGACTACAAAGAAAGGCTACAAAGGCTATAAGATGCTAAGAATGATATACCAATTAATATTTGGTTAGAAAGTTTAAAGGAAATAGGGGGCTTATTAAAGAACTTCCTTAATCCTTTTCATATCTATGTAATTTTGTTACTTCCTCACCTGAATCATATTCATTAAATGGGTCTTCAACAAGCTCGGATTTCACGTTGTACACACCACGCATTCTCCCTAAGTTTTCAAACTTACTTTTACCGCATTGCTTATAGAGCAATGATGTACTTTTAAGGTGTATTTTCGTTTCAATACTTTAAGCATACAATATAACTAGTTCATCAAAAATTAGTTAACTATCATTAACTCGATAAGGTTTATGCTTTTGGGGGTATTTTACACCTTCTACGCCCTAATTCCTTAAAATATACGGTAAAGTTTTAATTTTTTTCCTAAAGACATAAAATGGGAATCAGGGACAACGAATCCCAACACCTTAACTCAAAAGTGAGTAGTGTTCCTGCGACTCAAAACAGACTCGATCAAATATAACTAAATACATATGTTATATTTAATGAGATGAAACGGTAAGGAATAAAGAAAACGTACTCTCGAGGCTTATTACCTTGCATGATTATCACCGAAGGTAGGTTGTGGTGGATGCTTTTCTAGATCGCGGTGAATTTGCTCCAATGTGTAATGATGTATGCTTTATTTGCTTTGATTTGTGCCACATCGTCTTCCAAGAAAGTTTGGGCCGCTTCTACCTGGTCAAACCGCTCGCTCATACTTTTTTACTATGAAAGATCATCCTCTCTCAAACTCAGTACATTCTCGATCTTCCCGTGAGAAGTCTCTACAATTGAAGAATTATTTGTACTCGCTCCTCTAAGAATTGTCTTGATCCACTCGTCATCAATGGTTTAACTCGTCTTGTACGTAAGCTTTACATTACCAAAACTCACATTCGCTTTCCTCCCTAAGCGTGTGATCATTTTTGGGCACTTTGAATTAAACACACTTGGAAACTTACTGAATCAAAGATCACTTGCGCTACATCTATCTCCTCATCTTGTAAAACACAATCCAAGAAAATGATAAATTTATTACTAACATCGCGGTTCGAACATTCTCAAAAGGTGCTAGTGCAAGAAAGTGGTTCCATACTCGTGCTTTGGGTTGAAGGCACATGTAGAACCAAGGTCCATTCAACTATCTCGTATTCTCTCTATATTCGTCACGCTTTTTTAACCTGCATGGTCCAACTAATTCCTTTCATTTGAAGTGTTTATGAAACTCTTCAACTGTAAATGGAAATAACTCCTCTCAACATGAACTTGACCCTCGTTGTCTTGGCTAAAGATCCCAAGATAAATCTCGAATACTAATTCAACACATAATTTCGATTTTTCTCATCATGAATGTGGTTCATCCCAATCAATCACCCAACTATAGTAATGTTATATACATACATTTTCTAACTTCTCGTTCAAACACTCTCTCGTGTGAAGGGGTCAATCCAACATCTTTTCTTTGGCGATAGCTAATAAGCGCTTAGAAGCTTCGCTCATCATGGGTATCAAATCTCGACTTGTAATGGTGATGGAATTCTCAATTCCAAAATATAATTCGATAAATATGATTAGTGTTGATCAAACACGAGACTTTAGATCTTTAGTGGACACTCATTTAATTGAAGTGAGTGTTTTAAAGGGGTGGAGACAATTATGGATGCTCTTTGTGTAGATCATCCACGTCAAAAAAGTATGTTTTGTATTATATATTTTATTTTTTTAGCTTATTGTTGCATATATTTTATTTTTAAAATTTTATGTTTTATATTTCATGGTTTAAGATTTAAAGTTTTTTACTCAACGGGTTTTGAATGCACCTTCTTATTCCCTTTCCCAACCCACTTACCTTCTCTTCTAACTAAAGACCTCAAATAAGATTTTACACTTTAATCTAAAAATCCAATTACAATTTTACTCTCTTTTGTTATTTATTTCCCTATATATACTATTTTTATTTCAGAATATGTCTAAACCTTATATTACTTTTCTTTCTCTTGTTCTCTCTTTTTCATCCTCACGAAACAAAAGTCCTCTCCCTTTGTTTTTTGGTCTTTTAGCAAGGTTTGGCCACATAACAAAGATTCACGGCGAGGCTCGGATCTGCCATGGTTTTTCCGTTCGTGGTTTGGAGAAGGAGAACGGAGTTCGATTTTTCCGGCAGATTGGTTTCGCGAACGGCGGACGAGAGGAGTAGATATCCTTGAAGCCTTCATCTCCGGTAAGCCATGGCATGAAGCCTTCATCCTTGTTCGAGGTCCAAGCATATCGACGGCGGTTCAGAGTGGCAGTGGTTTTCTTGTGCATTCTAACGGAGGTCCTGAGAAGAAGAAGAACTCTGTCAGTGGTCCTTCGGCATTGGTGATCGAATCATCCTGCTAATGGTGCTTGAATCCTCCAGCAAATGGTGCTTGAATCATCCGGCGGATGGTGCAGATATCCTTGAACGAAGATGAACTTAGAGATGTTGTTTTAGTTGTATTTGCTAACAAACCGAATTCACCAAATTCTATGAATGTTGTTGAAATAACTCATATGCTTTGTTATTTTTTTTCTTTTTTTTTCATGAATTAGTTTTTTATCTTATGTTTTTCCTTATTCCATGTGTGTAATATTTGGTTAGTTAATAAAATATAATTGGTTGGATATTACTCTTTATATTGTATGTAGTACTCCATATTTTTATTAAGTACTCAATATTTTTTTAATATTAATTCTGTTACTCTATATTTTTTCGATACTCTATTTTTTTTTTTTGATACTCTATATTTTTAATTATCTGAGTACTCTATAAAATCAATGAGTACACCACTGGTTGCGACGATGGTCGATAGTCGGTGGGTGTGGCCAAAGATAAAAAGTGTCAACACTCAATTTAATTTAGTATTTGGTCATCCTTGAGGTTTCTTTACAGTTATGATATTCTCACCATTCCCTATAGGACGAAAATCTAGTCTGCAAGACCCTATATATCATTCACCCTAAGATTTATCGTTCATATTATACCATGAACGAGAATCAAACCCATGTCCCTTGGAATGACAAAAAATTGGAAGAATACGGTCAGGGTGGATCAGTTACGGGCATTTAGATATTTAGTTGACACTCATTTAATTGAAGTGGCTGTTTTTAGGGGGTATAGAAAATTCAGACCGCTCTTTATTTAGATCATGTGAGCCATCAAATTTTTTTATATTATAGATATCAAACTTTATGATTTGGTACTATATATATTTTTACTTTATCATAATTTACTATAAAAATGTATGAAAAGAAATATATTTTAAGGATTAAAGTGCAATTTCTCAAAAAAATATATGTTTTTCGAATTTTGATTGGCTAGCCTTGTAATGTGTCACTCTTTAATTGATTGCCGCATCATATCATTCTTCCATTCATTTAATATTACCATATTAAAGAATTTTTTCCAAGTTCACTAAAACAAGGAACGAAAAAGTGATGGGAATCGGGATCAAATCAATTGAAGATGATAATTTTTCCAACGAATTTCAGTGTTGTGTTTGCTTGTAAGTCCTCACAACTTATACCATCTCCAATTATTCATATAACACACATGTTTATTTAATTACATTTCAATTACAAGTTTTCTTGCATATCTGATTTGAGATTTATCGTTATTCTTGCAAATTAATGAACTCTGTGTTGATATATTTGCGTATATCATATACGAATTGAATTGAATGGGGTTTCAATAAGATAGTGTCGTGAAAGTCAATCATATATATTTATACTAGTATGATGGAAGATAATTGTGTTTAGAAGTGGGCACCTTAGACTGAAATGATTGTTGAATTTCATGTGATATTAGCTATTGACAGTGTTTTGAAAATCTGCCGACTAGCCGTCTAGCTAAGCGACCCAGAAGCAAACCGGAGTTTATTGACATTGATCTCCAGTCGTCGTCGGATTAACTTGGTGGTCATCCTGAATTTTTAAAAAGAAAATTATTTTGTCGGAGTTTATCAACGTTGACCAACGAAATTGATCACTATAGTGGTGGTGATAAAATAAATAATTATTTTATTTTATTATTTGTTATATAATGATATTTTGGTCAAAATGTCTATAATAGAAAAAAATATTTGCTTGAACAAATTTTAAACGGAATATAACACTTGTGTTTAAATATAACGTTAGCCCATTTGTTAACTTATTATATATTTATCATTTTGAATAAAACAAATATTTACCATTAACTTTATTAACTTATAAATTTAACAATATAGGCATATTTTCAAATTAATTTTTAATACTTTTCTCATATATCACCTTATTAAATATAATATTTATTGATATTTTTACTAATTAATATTTTTACAATAAAAATAACAATATATTTTTTTTAATACAACTATATCTAATATCACATAGGCACATACCATAAAAAATACAATTAACGGGTTACCTAGACATAGTCGATTAATGTCTCAAAGGTGCTCCACAATTCCATCATGCGTTTTTTTAACACTAGCTACGCATAGTATGCACCTTTTGTTTTCATCAATATGGATGTTTTCATAAAACTGGTCTATAATTATAATTGCATATACATCAAGTTATCAAGGAATTGATACAAATTTTCAAGAATGCTTATCTAATTCATTGTTTTGAAGAAGTGAGTGACATTAAAGAGGTCAAAATAGTATTGGAACGAGACAAGAAATAAAATGAGATTGCTAACTGCATTTTTAATTCAAGCATTGCTTTGTTCGTAATCACTTTTTGTATTTAGATGCATTATTGGGTGTTGAGATACTTGTTTATATAACTATTATATTTGAATCTTTCTTTTGGTAAATATACTTCCCTCTTGAGTAATGCTTTCCGTTTTTTCTTTTTATAAAGATCTTCTCTACAAACCAGTCGTGTTAGGTAAGAAAAATTACATATGTAAAGCAGTTCGTTTTACTTTTTATATATTTTGTCAGAAGTTTGATCTATTGGCACTCCACTTTTAGCAATAGCACTTTGGGGTCTCTTTATTTCGTGTTAGAGTAAGAATAGCCAAATTTAATTAGATTCTATATTATTTTTACAGAATAGTGTTTGCACAATTCCAATTATTGTAATACTATATTAATTACAAAGAACTTGGAGAACAGAAACTCTAAGCTTGAAATTTTAATATAACTTCCAAATGCCACACGTTCCAGAATGTGAATATTACAAGTTTCATTTTGTATCAAAGAAATTCTACTTACCACAATTACAAGGATATCTGTATGCACATGTGTAGGAAAAATAACAACAGTATAGACTATAGTTTTGTTGACTTAAGCATTTCAATTTATTTCAGTCATTAAATCTTCAGCTCTTTTGTTTCCTGTGCAGCATGTGGGCATATGGCGTGCTTTTGGTGCGTGTATCACTCTATGGACATTTGGCCAGAGTCACATTGTCCTCTTTGTCGTGACTCTTTTAATCATTTTCCTAGATTTTGTACATTACTCTTCTCTTTGCTTTTTAAGTTGTATCCATTAGCTCATGAAAGAAGAGAAAGACAAGTGGCAGGTACATTACATTAATTCCCAAACTATTATAGTTACTTTGAGTAATTTGTATAACCTAATGTACATTTTTGTCACTGTTACAGAAGAATAAAAGATATCTAAAATTGATGCCTCTGCCACCGCTGCATCTTAATTACCATCACAGAACGCGTCCTAGTCTTGGCGATATTTTTCTTGGAGTGTCTGCTTGCTTGAAGCGTTTGCATGACTAATGTCTCGCGATAATAGGAGTCAAGGGTTTATTTTGGAAATACTCATAGATGGAATTGATCTTGACGTAGTTGCAGTATTTTGGATTAACCGTGGTGATGGCGGAGATGCCCCCCACAGCTCGGCACGGGAAGGAGAGTGGATTACCCCGTTATACATCTACCGGATCCGAGAACGATGGTTGCACAAAATAGAAATATGTGAATTACGAATCAAAATTACTCAAAGATTAGTAACCATATTTCTTACAAGTGAGTCAAAATAGAACGGGAGGCACATACGTGTGATAAATATTCAAAATCCATGTATACCGATTTAATAGATTGGGAGTTTAGTATATAGTTGAGTATTAAGTAGTAAGAATAGTAAGGTCTCAAGTATCTGTATTGCGAGTTGTTGGTATCTTCCGCCGTATCATTGGGTCGGCTCCTTTTGTGACGGCTATTATTAGGTTCATCTCTATCTCCGTTCATAGTAGTCTATTAGAGAAAAAATGTGTGTGTTTTTTGGAAATGGTTGTGTAGGCTATTTGCTTGAGTGAGTGAAGGTGAAGAAGCTATATATATTTGGTGGAAGGACTCTCCGTTGAAGAGAGTCAAATGAAACTTAGTGTAGTAAACTTTAAGCCCGTGTACGGAGATAGATGTGGTCAGGTAATATTATGTTTGCCATCGATATCTTTTGGCTAATAGTGGATTTGAAACTTTGACGCAATTTGGATTATCACAACGTCAAAATTCATAAGGTCCCAACTCCCAACCAAATTGCGTCAAATTTTCAAATCCACTATTAGCCAAAAAATATTGATGGCAAACATAATATTACCTCACCACATCTATCTCCGTACACGGGTTTAAAGTTTACTACACTAAGTTTCATTTGACTCTCTTCAACGGAGAGTCCTTCCACCAAATATATATAGCTTCTTCACCTTCACTCACTCAAGCAAATAGCCTACACAACCATTTCCAAAAAACACACACATTTTTTCTCTAATAGACTACTATGAACGGAGATAGAGATGAACCTAATACTAGCCGTCACAAAAGGAGCCGACCCAATGATACGGCGGAAGATACCAACAACTCGCAATACAGATACTTGAGACCTTACTATTCTTACTACTTAATACTTAACCATATACTAAACTCCCAATCTATTAAATCGGTATACATGGATTTTGAATATTTATCACACGTATGTGCCTCCCGTTCTATTTTGACTCACTTGTAAGAAATATGGTTACTAATGTTTGAGTAATTTTGATTCGTAATTCACATATTTCTATTTTGTGCAACCATCGTTCTCGGATCCGGTAGAGCATGTATAACAGAGTAATCCACTCTCCTTCCCGTGCCGAGCTGTGGGGGGCATCTCAACCATCACCACGGTTAATCCAAAATACTGCAACTACGTCAAGATCAATTCCATCTATGAGTATTTCCAAAATAAACCCTTGACTCCTATTATCGCGAGACATTAGTCATCCAAACGCTTCAAGCAAGCAGACACTCCAAGAAAAATATCGCCAAGACTAGGACGCGTCTATGATGGTAATTAAGATGCAGCGGTGGCAGAGGCATCAAAGGTTCCTGAGAGGATGCTAACTTTTGTTGATCAGGATGACTTGTCTCCGGTGGAACCCGCCTAAACAGGTGAGGCGGTGACGATAACGTAGCCTGTATTTCTGGACTGGTCAGCAGATGTGCAGTCCTAGAATTTAACTGAGGCAAAACAAGGATCATGACATAACTTGAAATAATGGGAGACGAGCAACAAGGAAATACCGACTTCAGATAAGTCATATAAGGATATTATTAGCGATAAGTCAAGCTCGGTTTAGTAATTAACCCAGATGAATTTTGGTGTTTTTTTGCATATTATCCCCTCAAATAATGGGAACCAAGACGATAATAAAGATGAGGAAATGAGGTTTGAGTTTGCGAATGATATTCAGATCACATACTAAACACATCCACAACTAATGAGAATGGCTGAGCAGAAGCCGATGAGTGTCGGATATGGAATTCGTCTCTTAGGATCTCTTTGCTTGAGTACGATTTTGAATACAAATATCTTTCATACTCTCCCATCAACCTTTTCTCTAACTCGACTAAGGACGAATTGTACGATATTTGAAGTACCTTCTGAATACCCGTAATTGTCGCTAACACCCTCCTTTTTTTCCGAAATATATCCCCAAAGACCTCAAACTTCCAAACTTCCAACTGTCGCCTAAACTCATCGATATTTACTTCAAACACCCTCCCATCCTTCCTCCAACTTCTCTCAACAACTTCCTGAAACCCCTCATGGTGACACCATGCAGCTTCGAAGCGAAAACGCTTCTTACTCCTACTCAAAAGCACCCGTGGCGTTAGTGTGACAACTATAGGAACATGATTCGAATGTACTCGCGGAAGGTGGGAAACCCTGGATTTACCGAAAGTCTCTATCCAATTTCGGTTACCATTAGCTCTATCCAATCTTTTCAAAATACGTATCCCAGATTTCCATGAATCGCTCCATGTAAACCTTGGGCCTTCGAACCCCAAGTCTTCAAGTCCACATTGGTCCCTCCATCTATCAAAACTAACTATAAACCGATTCATACCCTCTCGACCTCCTTTCTGATCCTCTGGGATTCCAATCTGATTAAGGTCGCCTATCACCAACCATGGTTCCGTAATATGTCCCGCAGCCGCTTCCAATGAATCCCAAAGAGATTCCCTTATCCAGCTCCGTGTGCTAGCATACACTGCAGATAAAATCCAAGAAACACATGAGTCTTTCAAAATACGCAAATTAATAACCTGCTTACTAGCCGAAAATCTGGACCAAAATATCAGGTTGATTCCAAAGCACCCAAATTCCTCCAGAGAATCCCACCGCCTCAACTCTGACGGAGTTCTCCATCCGAAGTGATTTAATGATCTTTGTCGCCTCCGATCCGGAAGCCTGTGTTTCCACTATGATAGCGAGAAGTGGTTTGTGGCGTTCCTTAAGATCATTGAAAGCACGCCTGAAACTATTACTATTAGCCCCTCTACAATTCCAAAATAAAAGGTTAACCAGGCGATTAGTTGTAGACCAATTGCCCCCAAGCTGACTATCTGATGAATTTATCATTAATAAACCTATAAATATATAAGAAATAGAAAGAAAACTGACAAAAAGAAAAACAAATAAAAAGGATTAAGGCTAAGGATACAAAACTGAGAGAAGACAGACGCTAGTCTTCGGAGAGAGCCGTACACCTCTCCAGACCTTCGCGCTCCTGTTCAACTATTACAGACGCCTCTGTCATTAATATATCCCTCCTTGTTTCGACTAACTGAGAACATGTACTAAGCGGATTTAACTCCACACCCGGCTCCCTATCCTCCATTTCCACAGACTCTGTAACCATATCAGAAGGTAAGGCCCCGGGATCATGACCCAAGACAATCTCCCCAACGTGTCCAGTAGCTACCCTCGGTGGGTCCCTCCAGATCATGTCTCGGCTGTGGCTTAAAACGCCTTCTTCAGTTCCTATATTGTCCACCAAACTTACCTCGGTTGTATCTCCTGTATGCTCCTCAAATCCTGCCCCTAAACTTATCCTATTTGCACATAGGTCGCTGTCCTAATTACTGCCTACAGTAACCAACTTTGCTCCATCTCCTTCGCCCAATACAAGCCCCTCCTTTCGAACTTTCGAACCACCTGATACAACATCTGCTATGCGCCACTGATGGCCCCTCCTCGGACTTCCAACACGCCTCATTTCCTCACCATCATGCTCCACAACTCCCACCCCATGAATCACAATCGCCCCCTTCTGATTTTTATTCCTCTCCCCCCGCTTCGGAGAGGGACCCACCAAATCACCATCCACAACCTTCTGTTTTCCCGTATCAAAAAAGCCTCCTTTCAAACTATTTGAGCTAGCATCAATCACTATATGTTGTCCTACCCCACTACCTACTCCATTACCAGCCACCTTAGACCCTCGAGCTACCGCCCCCTCCCTAAGAACTCCCACTGTCTCGCTATCTTCCGCCTCTCGATAAACACTTCCGCTACCTTCCCCTTTGTCTAAATTTGCCAAGACCTCATATCGTGACCCCCCCGCACGGGCCGTACTCGGAGCATTCTTTCTCTTAACTGGTGTGGCCCACGCTTTTTATTCCCCCCATTAGTACTCTTCTGAATTGACCTGTGCTGATGAGATTCCCCATTATTACGGGGGGCGACCTCTAGTCCGATCCACAGTCATCCATTCCCCATACACCGGCTTCCCATTCGAAATCTCTACCCCTGGTAATCTATTAACCTCTACACGATCTTTCGTACCCTCGCCATTCTCCGTACCACCCACACTCACTCCACAGCCTTCTTTAACATGGCCAAACTTTCCACATGTAAAACAAATAAGATGGAGGCCTTCGTATTCCACTTTTTGCAAATGGTCTTGAATTTGAATAATAGGTACTAGTGGTTTATCAAGCTCAACCTCCACCGCAATTCGCGCAAAATTACCACGAGCACGCGACCTGGTGAACGGGTCTATCCGAACCATCTTTCCGATTAGATTTCCTAACGCAGTAAGTATCTCCTCGGTGTAATTTATTAAAGGTAACCATGGTAGCCGCACCTAGACAGTAGTCTTTACAATCGGAGCATCCTGAGGCATGAAATACGGATCCCAAGGCCTAACTATCAAATATCTATCTAAAATCATCCACGGGCCCCCTCCTAAAGCTTTTTCATAGTCGTCGGGATTAATAAATTGTACCATAAAATAACCAAATCCTACCTCCACAAGTTCCATATGCGCTTTGGGCGCCCATATTTGATTTAATTTAGTGAATAAGTATTTAAACCCCACACTATATCCAAGAAGCCGGATAATAAGAGTTTTATCCCATACCTTACACCCTTTCCGTTTTTGCTCTACCGTTCGAATCAGCTGCGGATACGTAGTATCATCGTTTGGAACATCATCCTCCATCTCAAAACCTCCGGGCACCTCACCCTTCTCACTCACGTCTGTATCACTTGATTCGATGTTACGAGTTCCTGTAAAGCCTTCTTTCCGCGAAGACTCATCTGTAACTCCTCGAATTGCATCCAAAAATGACTTTGCTTTCCCCTTGTTGGTTTCGGTTGATTTAAGGGCCTCAATCAGCGTTGTTGAGTCCACAAATTGGGTGTTTCTGTTACATGCATCCATGGAGTCCACGTGAAGTAATTCAAGTATGAAGTTAGTGTTATTACCTGGAGAATTAGCCTCGTGATCACGCTTATCCCTTGTACTAACTAGTAGCTGCTCCAACTCCACCTTATCTCCCTTCTCCGGTGCAACTAACTCACCTGTAACTTCCGCATTACCTGCAAAGGTTGGGTTCTGAATCATAGTCAATTCCGGCCTCTTGTATCCTTCCCCATTTAGCGTCTTTTCGCCGTCAATTCCCACCAATTCCCCTTCGCCAGCCACTGGGCAGATGTCATCCCTATCAATATAGTTAAGAGCGCGCTTGGATGACCGTTGTGTGCCCATCTCGATATTAACCACCAGCACTAACGCTCTCGAGTTCTGCTGTATCGAGTCACTACATTGATGGACAACTTTTTCACACTATTGGACTTCCCCTTTGATGGTTTAAGTCTACCAATTGGAGTCGCAGGCAAGGATGATGATCGCGTAGTTGCTGTCGACCGCATTGTCTTGTTCCCTGCGCTTGTGTCTGGTGGCTGCGGTGGTTGTGGTGGGGGTAACAGCCCCTTCCCCTCCATGATGTTACCGTTAGTAATTCAAGATGGAAGGAAATTGTTCAGTAAGGCAAGAAAGCCCTTTCACAAAGGAAACAAACGCAAGGACCAAGAATAAAAAAACCACCGTTGACCAAGTCAGAGCTAGAGAGAAAAAAAGTTTTATGTAGAATAAGTTAATCATTTTTAATTATAATTGCATATACATCAAGTTATCAAGAAATTAATACAAATTTTCAGAAATGCTTATCTAATTCTTTGTTTTGAAGAAGTGAGTAACATTAAAAAGGTAAAAAAAGTATAGTATCAGAACAAAAAATAAAATGAGAATGCTAACTACATTTTTAATTCAAGCATACGTTAGCAATTACTGGTTGTCTCTTTTTTTTTTTTTTGCAGAGATTTCCTCTACAAACCAGTCGTGTTAGGTAAGAAAACTACATATATACATCAGTTTTTTTACTCTTTATTTATTTTGTCAGAAGGTTGATCTATTGGCACTCCATTTTTAGCAACAGCACTTTAGTCTCTTTATTTCATGTTAGAGTCATAATATATAGCCAAATTTAATTAGATTCTATTTCATTTTTACACATTATAGTGTTTACACAATTCCAGTTATTGTAAAAGTAATTAAACTTCGAAGTACCGAGAACTTGGAGAACCAGAAACTCTAAGCTTGAAATTTTAATATAACTTCCAAATGCCACACGTTCCAAAATATGAATATTACAAGTTTCATTTTGTATCTAAGAAATTCTACTTACCACGACTATAAGGATAAATGTATGCACATATGTAGGAAAAATAACAACAGTATAGACTATAGTTTTGTTGACTTAAGCATTTCTATCCATTTCAGTCTTTAAATCTTCAGCTCCTTTGTTTCCTGTGCAGCATGTGGGCATATGGCGTGCTTTTGGTGCATGTATCAGACTATGGACATTTGGCAAGAGTCACATTGTCCTCTTTGTCGTGATTCTTTTAATCATTTTCCTAGATTTTGTACATTACTCTTCTCTTTGCTTTTTAAGTTGTATCCATTAGCTCATGAAAGAAGAGAAAAACAAGTGGCAGGTACATTACATTAATTCCCTAACTATTATAGTTACTTTGACTAATTTGTATAACCTAATGTACATTTTTGCAGAAGAAGAAAAGATATCTAAAATTGAATCTCAGCCATTCAATGGATATATATTCGATTTCCTCAAATTCATCACAAACTATCGAAACAGCAGATAGTAATGTGTCAACACAGAAAAGTGGTTCAGTTGATATTAGTGATTTCACATGTGCTATATGCAAACAGCTCATATACCACCCTGTAGTTCTAAATTGTGGTGATGGTAATTAAATCCTACAACTTACTAACTAACTAATTATAATTTTCATGTTCTTTCTCTTTCACTAGCAGTATTCTGTGAAGCTTGTATCATCGACTCAAGTGATGATAAAGTATGTAAGTGTCAGGTCTGTCAATAGAACAGCGAGAGATTTGTCGTTTCGAGCAGCTCTTCTGAACATCATTTTGGTACTCCAGAAGATGATAATAATAGAAGATTATCTAGTATGGAAAAGGAAAAGCATGGAAGGTACTGGAAGTTCAAGTAATGTTGAAGATAATGAAACTGAGTTTTGGCACAGTACAAGTGCACCTCACCAGAGTAATGATAGTCTCCCTGAGCAAGTACAAGCTCGACTAGGATTAACCATCGGTGACTCAGCACCTGATAGTCCTCGAAGAAACTTCAGATGCTGATTTGAAGACATCAACAGATCTTCTAGAAAATCAGGAGAAAGGTCCAGTCTTCACTTCACTGACAATGACAATTCAAAAGTACTTAACACATTGATATATCTTAGCTTAACAAAAAGACTCAGATAAATTATTATCTTAAGTTTAACAATTTTTTAAACTTTGAACAAGTAGGTAATCAATCAATTAAAGTTATCCAAAAATCTTCCTAATGTCAAGATCTTAAAGGAACCTTTAAGAGATGTATTGATTAAGTCTAGACCTATTTAATCTCAATATTAGTATTGGAAAAACTTACATTTACTTCAAAAATTTCTTAACATAAATTTACATAGTTTAAGATTTTTCTTATTATTATTGATGACCTGTCTATTTAATTTAAGCTATGTTAAAGCAAGACAACAGAATTGCACAAGAGGAAAGATACCAAATTGCAAACAGACATACATTTCAGAACAAGAACTATAAAATTGATCAGTTTTATAAAAACAAAAATACTCATTGTCCATCGACATAAAATCAAATCCAAATTTGGTTAACAAACTATAAACATAATTTAATTATCAGTCTAAATAACTAATAACTAATAATAGAAACCATATAAGAAGCAATGTCATATTAAAAAAATATATATAAATTGAACCTGTTTATGTTTTAATTGAAATGTCATGACCATCGATCCGAGATGGAACATGTATATAGAATCACAATAGGAGTTCGGTGAATTTGGACAGCAGGCGGCAAATGAGCGATGTCAAATAATAGATAAGATGGAAAAGGATTGGAAGAATTTAGGGGGAAGGAGATAGATAACAGGAGGTTGTAGTATGGCTTATGAGGAGTGGATCGATGACTTTATAAGAGTAAAAGCATGGAGGACGAAAATCATCCAAATATGTTTAGGGTTTTATGGCGACAAGATTGTAAACAAGAAATGATACTGATTTTTATAAAATAGTTCAAGTGAATTCGTCTTTTTAGTTTTAAACGACACCGTTATCTATTTATAGTTTTAAAGATTTTTACTTACAGGTCCTGAATATACTCTTAGTAATTCCTAATTCCACTTCAAACAAAATCTTCTATTAAGATCAAAAAATTCATTTACATTTTTTCTCTTTTTCTTTTGCATACATTTGAGGCTTTAAAAGCCTAAGTTGACTAATACAAATCAACTAATCCCTTACAGAGGGTCTAAAATTAGTCTAGGAAACATACAACCACTTCTATCACTAGTAATACTTTCCCAGAGATAATTTGGAGGATCCACCACTCAACATTGCGCCTTTTTTGGCCAAAAGATCTGCACACACATGTTTGCTTTCCGGTAAATACATTCCATCTCAAAGCCCGGATGATTACTCAGTATAGCTCTACAATTACGCCCAATATGACAATTCCAACTCTTAGAACTACCACCGTCCTTCACTAGCGCGTGAAGTTCTCTAGATTCAGTTTCGACACATAATTCCGTGATGCTTCGATTTACTACCCATCTCAACCCATAGTTCAAGGCTAAAACTTCATAATAACTAGGAGAATCCATTATATACGGGCCAGCAAAACCAGCAATGAAGGTACCTTTCTCATCTCTTAGGAGCCCTCCTATACCCGCATTTCCCATTGCTAAATGATAATACCCATCGATATTTAACTTTTAACTAATTCTTGGGTTTAACCCATTTGATTAATTCGCTCTTTGCCGCTTTAACAATTTCCCCGTCACCTTCCTTCCCCACGCAGATACGAAATCACAAGCTAACCTTATTGTATCTTGCTTCAGCCCAACCATTCTTGGGGTGGCACCTGGCCTTTCAAAAATAGCTTCAGTTCGTCTAGACCAGATGACACTTAACGTCGCAATAAATATGAGCTTCCATTCTATCCCACCATACTTGTCATTCGAGTCAAGATGAGCCTCTACCCAGCGATTTATATCTATAATTGGTGGATTAGTATCTTGCTGCAGAATTGATGTTGCGGAAATATCCGTGATCATGGCTAAATGATGTACACTGATCAAGCTATTGGACAGCCTTGTCGCAGCAGCTCACATCTCGTGTTCCAGACCCTGATTCGGCAGGAGCTGCAGTCATCAACTTTGCAGCACCAGTGAACATCTCTACTCTTGATTTAACAATCGTGTCTGGTCCAAGGCGCGGGAGTAGCAGACCCAAGTCAGTCCATAACTTCATCGCCACTTTACATCTAATGAAAATATGTTGCAGGTCCTCAGTACCTGCTCCGCAAATCTTACGTTTTGGATATTCAATAATATTTCTGCGATATAAATTTGCTATAGAAGATAGGCTATTAAGAACCAACCTCCACAACAGTATGCGCATTTTTTGGGAACACTTCTCCCTCCAGATTTTATCTCATCGAAAAGATAAGTCAAGGGCTTCTTCCACTATATTTGCAAAGGGAAATTTAACTGTGAAGTTACCCTAAATCTCGTGTACCCATTTATAAGTTAATTCACCCATTCTTTCTTCCTTAACTACTCCATTTCGAAGGACATTAAACCCTGGTATTATAGCTTTACAAATACTCGAATCACCAAATTATTTTCCTTCTGAAATAACCCATTATTGAAGTATTTATTTTTAATAACGTCCACCCACGCGACCTTCTGATTCTAAAGCATTTTCCACCCAAGTTTCGCCAATAAAGCTAAGCTGAAATACTTTGCCCCACGAATACCTAAGCCTCCATTCGATTTCGATTTACATACCTGGTCCCACGCAACCTAGTGTATTTTTCTCTTCTCGTCTGAAGACCCCCATATAAAACTATGTACTATACGGTCAATTTCATCATATACATATATCGGTAGCTTCATAACTTGCATTTGATAAGTCTGTATTGCACACAGTATAGATTGAGCGAGTGTGATACATCCAGCATACGTTTGTAAAAGCCTTTAGGTAAACGCCTCGAATGTATAGGCGTACCCAAGTGATGTCTCCTCATTTGTGATAGATTTATGTTAGGATGAGAAATCATTTTTAGTGATTTAGAAGTCTTTCTAATCGTTTTTCTTGAGAAATAGTGCACTTTCCTATTTTGAGTCTTGATTTAGTAAAATAATATTTTTAGAGCATATTGGGTTTAATTATTTATTTAGTGTGAAGCTTTAAAGATAATTATGGAGATTAATTAGAGTCCAAGTCAAAGACTACAAGATATGGAAAGAGATAAGCATGGAAATTGGAGATAAGGAAACAAAAGCTAAAAATATGGAAAATAAAAAACTGCCTTAATTCTGAATTTCTGCACCTACGACCACAAATCAGCTTATATCTCAAAAACGGTGTGGAATTTGGAGAAACAATCAAGAGCAAAGTTGAATATCTTTCCGAGATGATGAATTTGGTGTACTCATACGCGTCAAATGGATGAGTATTGAAGTTGCTAGGACCAAAACAAAAACGGGCCTGATTTCATGTTTTAGGGTTACGAATTTGAGTTGGGCTTGGAGTCCATTACTTACCTTCTCCTTCAAGAAAACGAATTAGGTCTTCTAAACACCTATAAATACACCCTTATATCACTTGTAAATCATCCTTGCCTCATAGTAATTAGCTCTTAAGGTTTTATTCTTCCAAGTTATTGTAGAGAGCAAGATGATGTCTTTTATTATTTCCTTTAGTTTATTTCCTTTAGGTATGAATTAAACTTCCCATAGCTTGGGTTTTGCATCATGTATAATCTATGAATTCTAATTTCTTTCTATCTAAGTTTCTTTGGGAATTACATGTTTTAATCTGATATTAGCTTTTTACCTTTATATTTGTTTATGTGTTTTGATTTATTGTCTGTCCTAGAACTGATAACTTTAGGCTTTCTTAATAGTAATTAGATGATCACCTTAGCCGGGTGTCTAATTATTGAAACACCACATAACGTCTAGTGTCGATATTAGTCCTGACAACACTGATTCTAACTAGATAGTCATTAGGGTATGATTTAATCACTATCACCATGTATGGAAATTGATTGCTTAGGGCCTTGGTAGCGCTTGATAACCCTATTTGAACCAGCCTCGTGGTGTGTCCGTAACCCCCTTAGTCGCTCTCAAGGTCTAAGGTATGGGAATTTAGAATCCTGACTAAGTATACAAGAGCTAATTATCTCCCTTATTAACTAGATCTAATAGAAAGAATTAGAAGGATTAGTGCATACTAGCAAAACCTAAGCTATACTTTTCATCTCATATTCTTCGTATTTATTTTATTGTCTTTAATTTTCTTAGTTTAATTTAATTAATTTCGAATTTATTCTCTTTTTATTTCCTGTCTTTTAATTATTTACTTCTTACTCGTTATTGCTACCTGTTCGTATAACACACTAAGTCCCTGAGAACGAACTCAACTTATCATTAAAACTTGCATACGTCCTGTAATACTTGCAATACTGTGCCTGTCTAGGGTGAGAGTGCGTAGTTTTCTTGACTTATATTTATCTTATTTTTATCACACCCTAGGCGACACCAAGTTTTTGGCGCCGCTGCCGGGGACTTGTGTCTCGTTAGCGTGTGGGTTATCTATTTCGAGTAGTAGTTTTTAGTTAATTTTTATTTTTCAGTATCTAGTTTTTATTTTTCTGGATTTACGGTTGTGGTTTGCTTTAGTCTTTTTCAGGTTTCACAGTGTTTAATTCTTGGCCTCCGTTATCGGAGCCTGAGAGGAGCTTCAGACCTTATAACAAATGTGTTCGTGAGGAAATAGCCTAGAGAAGAGCTATGGCAGGCGTACAGGGGCAGTTAGATCCACCACTTGAAATCCCACTTGAGGGGTTACAATACTATGCACCAGAAGGACCACCACCATTCATTCCACCTGGTGTACAACAACAAGGAAGAGGTAACGGGCAAAATAATGTTGATTAGAACCGAGTTGAACAAGACCTTCCTGGCCTCCGAGTGCCGTTTCATGTTCAACCGATAGGTTACCGTCCTCCGGAGATCCAAAATATTAAATTTCGACCCGATCCGGGTATGCTCAGTCAATTTCAAAGTTTTGGACTCTACAGTGGTACAGCAATTCAAGATCCGGTAAGAGCGATTCAGAAGTATATGTAGATTTGTGATGCTTATGTTACTCCAGGCATTACACGCGAGCAACTGTATTGTCATATGTTTTCGTTCTTCCTGACCGGTAGAGCTAGTGAGTGGTTAGATAGACAACCACCAGGGACAATTAATTCATGGACAGAACTTCAAGCCGCTATCTTGATGAATTAATTATGTATTTAGGAGATGTAAGTATCAAGATTGCATTAAATAATTAATTCTTCAATTTTGTATTATTTTAATATTTAATATAACATGCAGGGCCGGTCCTGGGAGAGGCCAAGGAGGCCATGGCCTTGGGTCCCTCCCCAACTCATATAATTTTAGGGCCCCTTTTGAAGTATAATTTTTTTTTAATTAAAAAAGCCCAGTTTTATTAATGGTTTTGGACTCTTCCCCAACTCATATAATTTTAGACTTTTTCATAATTTTTTTTATTACAAAGGCCCAGATTTAGCCCACTTTAAATAAAAAATATTAGATTATATTTTTAGCTACAAAAATTTTTAATTAAGTTATTTTTTTATATAGTAATATTACCTGTTAACTTTAAAAAGATTTAAATATTTTTTTCTTTAAAATTTATTTGATTATTTTTTTATTATATTTTGAATTTTGAATTTTATTTTATATAACTTGTAATTTTTTTAAGGGCCTATTTTTTAAAGTTTGTCTTAGGCCTCCGAAATGTCAGGACCGGCCCTGATAACATGCAGGCCCAAGCCGATGTATCATCTATCTCCAACACAACAGATGATGATGACACAGAAGATGGTGGAGATAGTGCACAACCGTTACCTATCAGCTACATATCACCAGAAGATCTTCCTATATACATATCATCAGGTGCAAGTGGCCAATAATGTTACCTGGCAGTGTAAGTTTAATTTATTAATGGAATTTTTAAGCATATTCTGGTGTTAAGGAACTAAACTTTCTTTTGAAGAAATTTCTGAATGATTTGTTATTTAAAACTACTTTGGTATTGTAATGAATCCCAATTTTTGATCACCTGCATTTCAACTGCGAAGCTCCAATATTAGTTGCTCTACTAGACACTAGCCTTAATACACAACTTTCTTAACAATATTCTTAGATTTGCATAGCGATGAATCTCTCATTGTATCTATTCATTTAACTTAAGCAAGATCTGACTAAGAAAGTTTAGTTTAATTAAGATTTCTTTTTTACAAATGAAGGAGATCTAGCGACCGTGGTAAAAAAACACTAATAATCTATGCGCTCCCAAGTTGTGTGTCGTATATTACTCTATGCATTGATCATCCACACTTATCCCATACAACCTCAAGTGGTGTGTTGTATTTTACTCTAGGCGTGACCACCACATATATCGATTGGTAGTAAAAACTTAAATCCCTCAGGCGCTTCAGCAAAAACTTGACTCCAACGTACAATCTAGCTTGGCCAACCAATTTTCGTAAGAGTTAGATCCCCTATAGAAGTGTACCAAGTTAAACAAAAGATTTCGTCTCAAAGCACTCCCTATTCCATCTATCCATGTCACACCTAGGCCTGGCCTCGCTAGAATCCACCTCGATACATAAATTTATTACTTCTAGTTGTTTGACCCAAGATAAGCACTCATGGAATGCTATCATCTCTGCTACCATAGACGACATTGATTCCGCACCCCTCTAGAATCCTCCGATCCACTCGCGCCTAACATCCCTCAGTAGACCACCCACTTCTCCAGACCCACTACTTCAAATCACACTACCATCTAGATTCATTTTGCAGCCCCTCAAAGGCTTCTTCCTGCACATGAGTTCAACTAGATTGTTACAAGGACGGCTCCCAGCCGGTTTCCACCTCCTGCTTTACTATAATCTTTCACGTGACATACTTGGTTGAACGCCTCCATTAAAACACGTATCATTTATAATAACCCACATAGACCAAATAATTGCCGAGAAAACAACCCACCAATGCATACCTGCAAAAACGTTTTTGTTGTGTAAATTGCGATTCCACCAATCTGTCCTAGTAAGTCCATGTACTCGAGCTACTCAATCCTATGGGGGTTGTTGTTCTTACACTTGTCCAAGATGACCATAAAACATCCCTTCTACTATAGACCAGGTCCCTTCCCCCTCGGAAAAGCTCCAGGGACAACTTCATCGGATACTCCTCGTGTTGTCACCTGCACTTGTTGTGTGATCCCAAATTCCAACCTCATTATTTTGTTCTCTCTAATAACTACATCAGAATATGGTATTCCTTTTGACTCGCGGCCTGCTGATGGAATATATGTATTGTCCCGGCTTGACATTATGATGCTACTCAAAGTTTCCCTGTTATATTGGTTCATAACCAAAGATCCACCCTCTTCACTTGAGACCATTCTTCTGCAGATACGTCCTTTCAAGTGGTACTTGACTCCTATTAACCTCTTCTTCTCCACGAAAAAGGTTTCCCAAACGATTTCTTTCCACGCCACACCACTGGAAATGTTCCACGGTTTCTATCTCTACTTCACACCGAGGGCAAGTTTCAACATAATCTACCCCCTAGTTAAAAGTTTAAGCCTGGTTAGCAATCTTTCCAACAATATTCGTCACTGTTGGACAAATGGGATGTTAGTCGGTGACTCAATTTAATGAGATGATTCGGATATCAATATGTTTATTAAAGTTGTAAAGATTAACGTAATATATTCACTTGGTTAAAATCATTTGAAATTGAATGAGAAATTGATTCATGTAATTTGGAGAAATTAAAAAGAAAAAAACAATATATGTTATTTTATTTCTTTTTGTTATAAAGCAAAGAAAGAAAGAAAAAAAAGGCCTAGTAGGGGTTGAACCTGGACCATTAGCTTTGTTGGGCTTTTGGGCCTTAGGTCCATACCTTTGTTGGGCCTTAGTTGGGGTATGAACCTGGACCATCATCTTTGTTGGGCTTATGGGCCTTAGGTTTATACCATCTGGACCAACCTAAGTTTTTTGGTCTTTTAAGTAAACGTTACATCTTACATTAATACAACGTAACTCCAAAATGAAATATCACAACCTTTGGCAAGCCACCTTTTTATTTTCTATAAATAGTTGGTCAACTAAACCATTTTCTTTATTCATTTTTCAAAGCATTAAAATTATAAGAGAGAGATAGAAAGAAGCAGCATTATTAAGTTCGTTGAAATTCTTAAGAATTGGTGTGTCAGTTTCTTTTGAATAGTTTTGTCGTTGTATCCTGGAGGTTGAAGCCAGCAAACGTAAGACACATGTACGTGGCCTAAATACCTTAAAGACATCGGATCCAATCCGAGTCTCGACAAGTAAAGTTATTTATTTATAAACTTTTATTTTATTTCTTCATTAGTTTCTATATTGTTTTACTAGTTTATACAAATAAAACACAACAATTTAAGGTATTTATGATTCACGTGTGTAAACTAGAAAACATTTTCTTTTCGTTTTATAAACTTTACTTTTGCAATAATATCTGGGTTTGTGTATACAGAACATGATAGTTACATGCTATTTCTTTTCTCTTATTCTAATTTCTAGGCTTGTGTATGCATACTAGATAATTACTCACTTAGTAACGTCAGATTTCTGCTTCATATAGAATATGGAGAAAAATACTGAACAAAGTGAAAACATTTAATTTTATGTTGTAAATATTATTGTGTGTTTTAACAACTAATATTAATTTTGCTAATATTTGTATACTTTCTTCGATCCTCTACAACAAGAATATAAAAACTTGGGGGACTAACAAGAATATGAAAACTTGGAAAATTAAAATTAATTATTTCTTCGAAAGAAAGAATTAATTCATGTACATGTTGGAAAATTTCAGACCTACTTTTTTCTTTTTTGTGTTTCTCTTAGTGAGAAACGTTATATAATTCATTTGTTTGAATTATTTATAATATTGTATAATCCTTGGTGATTGAAATGATGTCTACTAAGATAAACAATATATCCAGAAATAATGGAATCGGTAACAACATACCATCGACAATTTCACTTATGAAAAATTAATTTATGGGACATGATCCCGACTCCTTTAGACACGTTGAGGAGTCTAAGAGGTTAAATGGAAATGACTATTTGTGTAAAGGAATAGATGGCCGAAATCACAGAGAAATGGTAAAGGCATTTCCATGAAAGGAAAATAAGGCCAAGCAACAATGACTAAGATCAAATAAGATTGATTTTACTACAGTAGTTTCTAAAGTAAATTTGGTTGGCAATACCAAACACTGGTGGGTAGATACTGGGGCCACCTGGCATGTATGTTCAAGACATACAAAGTTGCAACTACTGAAGAGACTTTATGTATGGGAAATTTACATCAAAAGTAGTTGGATCTGGAATCGTTATTCATAATGACTTTTGAAAAAGAGTTGAGTCTCTATAACGTTCTCCATGTGCCTGACATTAGAAGGAATCTAGTTTCATGTTCGTTATTGAGTAAGAATGGCTTCAAACTAGTATTTAAGTCTGATTAATTTATTCTTACTAAAGGTGGGATATTTGTGGGCAAAGGGTACCTATGTGATGGTTTATTTAAGATGAATGTAATGACCGTAGTACCTACCAAAATATAACCGACAAAGTAATATATCCTTGAATCACCTAATTTATGGCACGATAGATTAGGAGATGTTAATTTTGGTTCATTAAATAAGTTAGTAAACGTCGCGTTACTATCTAATGTGAACTTCAGTTCTCAAAAGGAATGTTAAGTATGCATTGAGTCAAAATTAATAAAAACCTCATTTAAATCTATAGAAAGGACTCTGATACCTTTAGAGTTAATTCACAATGACATATGTGACTTGAAATTTATGCAAACTAGAAGCGGTAAAAAGTATTTCATAAATTTCATTGACGATTGCACAAGGTATTGTCAAATATACTTGCTTCGAAGTGAGGATGAGGCCTTTGAAACATTTATGCAATACAAAACTGAAGTTGAGAATCAACTAAATAAAAAGATTAAGAATCTTATAACAGATAGGGGAGGAGAATATGTGTCTCCTTTTGAGGAGTTTTGCGCTAAACATGGAATCATCCATCAAAACACGGCCCCTTACTCGCCTCAACAAAACGGGATTGCTGAACGCAAGAACCGCACGTTGAAGGAAATGATGAATACCTTGCTGATTAACTCAAGGTTACCACACAACTTGTGGGGAGAGGATTTTCTCACCGCAAATCACATCCTCAACAAGGTAACACACAAGAAGGTAACTTCTTACGAATTATGGAAAGGAAAACCACCTTCCTTTAAATATTTAAAAGTGTGGGGATGCTTGGCAAAGGTATCAATTCCTGCTCCTAAAATGGTCAAAATAGGACCAAAGACCATTGATTGCGTCTTTAAAGATTCCAGGAACACAAATCTTGTCATGTTGACATTCACGCCAATACGGTGATTGAATCAAAAAATGCACATTTCTTTGAAATAACCTTTCCGTACAAGACCACACCGGAATCTGGTTCCTTGAAAAAGAACACGTGATAAAACTCAAGAAGAGAAAGATCAAGAATCATTTCCAACTGAAAAGCAAGATCAAGAATCATTGCCAAATGAAGGAGAAACAAGAATAAATGACGAACCACGAACATTCAACGATGCTATGTTAAACCCTGACGCCTCTTACTATAAGACGTAGTAAATAGTGAGATAGAATCCATTATGCAAAACCATACGTGGGAACTAGTGTATCTCCATCCTGAGAATAAACCACTTGGATGCAAATGGATATTCAAGAAGAAACTAACGACCGATGGGTCTATTAAGAAATACAAGGCTCGCCTTGTTGGAAATGGTTATAGTCAAAGAGAAGGACTTGACTATTTTGATACTTATTCTCCAGTCACGAGAATAATATCCATTCGAATACTAATCGCTATATCTTGAATATACAAGCTCGAAATTCATCAAATGGATGTAAAAACAGCTTTCCTAAATGGAGAACTAAATGAAGAGATATATATGGATCAACCTGAGGGTTACGTAGTTCCAGGGAAGGAGACCCAAGTATGTAAGCTTGTTAAATCTTTATACGGTTTAAAACAGGCACCGAAGCAATGACATAACAAATTTTATAGATTCATGATCTCAAATGATTTCAAGATCAATGAATGTGACAAATGCATTTATGTAAAACAAAATGAGACAGGATATGTCTTTGTCTGTTTATATGTGGATGATATGTTAATCATTGGAAGTAACAATGATGTGATTACATTCACCAAGAGGATGCTTTCGAGTAAGTTTGACATGAAAGATCTAGGCCTTGCGGATGTTATTTTGGGTATCAAGATTCTCCGAACATATGAAGGTATTATAGTACTCAGTCACACTATATTGAGAAAGTATTAAACAAATTTAGTAATGGCGACACAAATATTGCCAAGACACCTGTTGATGTAAATTCACATCTTGCTAAGAACACTTGTGATACGATCAACCAGTTGGAGTACTCTCGGATTATTGGGTGTCTCATGTACCTAACAAACTGAACTAGGCCAGATATAGCACATGCATTAAACAAGCTAAGTAGGTTTACACACTTGCGGGTGGTTAAAGTCCTCTACTTTTAGGGTATTATATATCACTCTAACAGGATAGACATTAATCTATCACAAAAGAGGAGACATCGCGCCCGTAAGGGCCGGTATACCGCTCGAGCATAAAAAGTTTCTTACCATTTAGATGGTGGCCTACCTGTCGTAACGGTACGGGGCATAGTGATATACTGTCCGTTGGGGCCGGTACACTGCTCAACCTATTGATGAGCACTAACTTTTCATTTTTTCACCCCAAACACAATCGTTTACCTACATACACCTCAAAAAAACTTCATACCTTTTTATATTAACGTAATATACATCTAAAATAATGAGTTACATTTACTACAAAACATGAAATTAAACTACTAAGACGTTAAAAACATGGGTTGTCTCCTAAGAAGCACTTTTGTTTAACATCATTGAAGTTTGACGTGTTACCTCAAGATCATCTCTTTATAATATAGCCTCCTCATCAGTTAGCGAGGCTATTGAAATCTACCTAGCAGAATGTGCACCCCTTGGCTTTCACTTCTATCAACATCTCAGAAATAACTATATTGACCATAAATGGTCCATTTCGAGAGCCCTTGTTTTTGCGTGATTTTCGTAGGGGATCAAGAGCCTTCACTACGACCTCGTCGCCTACCCCAAACTCTTCCTTTTCTATGGGTTCCCTTAGAACCTTCTTAGCCAATCTAAGGATCCTCTATAAATGGGGAAAGGTTGGATTCCCTATAAGATTCAGAAGAGCCTTATTAGACGGTTTCTTTCTTAGCTCTCTCTCATTCGTCCTCAAGGTTGCACACAACCTTGGTTGGGTATTTCTCAACATTATCAACGGTGTCCATTAGTTGGTTTCTTTCTTAGTTCTCTCTCCTCCGACCTCAATGGTTGGATCTTATTTATTTGGTGTAACTAAAAACAAAATTAAAATATTTAGATTTTTGTTTGGTTTACTTTTTAAATTAACATGCAAATATTAAATAGACTAATTAACTAATAAGTGAGTAAATAAACTATGAACAATAAATGAGAGAGTTTAGATCGAGTTTGATAGTATTTCACTATCCTACTAAGTCGATTATTCCAGTTATAAGGCTAAATTGGGTCGTTATACTAATCGAGATTCTAATTTCTATCTAACTCCTGCCAGGGTAACCTAGAAGGATGCCTAAATCTTACTAGAGTCCACAAGTTAGATTACTCTAAACAAAAGATCGACGCTACAAATTACTTTAACCAATGTGATCATAATGGTTCTAAAATTCACTACGCACTACTAGGGAGGCCGAGCACCTTTGAGTGTTGAGATGGATAGGTTGTCCATTAATCAAAATTTACGTTGTTTTTACCTATGCAGTTTTAAATTATTTTATATTAAATAATATATGAGTAATACATTGATTTGAATAGCATTTACATCCTAATATACTTAAAGTAGAACAATTTAACATAAATAACATATATCAAACAATAAAATAATAATTCATTATTATTAACCTAAAAAATTACTAATTCAAGAAATCTAAACTTGAAATTTGAAAAATCCTACCTACTTCTTTTCTCGCACTTTCAAACTCTAACTGTAGTTGTTTTTTTAAAATATTTTTCTTAGGTGTTGGGTTGGCTTAGATTCAATTAGTTATTTATATACTAGAATGCTAGGTAGAATTTCGGTTGGTCGATCCATTAATCTGATTGGGTACTTCATTAATTATATTTATGTGTAGACGAATCTTTTAGCCACCATCTAGAAAATTCTAGGTGGATCACACTTTGGAACGCCTAGGCGGAGCGCCTAGGTAGCCTTGTTTCAGAATGTTGGTGATCTTCTGGTTAGGCAAACAGGTCAGGATCACTATCGTACATCGGACAAATATGAACCAACTATGTTCTTAAACCCCCGCCAGGGTGACAATTTAAGATACTAAGGTCACCTCTATATTTGATCAGGATATAGAAATCATAAATTCATTCAAATTATATGAAGATATACATAATTTCCCAATTCAATTAAAATCAATTAGCAAATAACATAAAAGAATTTATAACGTATTCAAGGGTTATACATATTACAAACTCAAGTTAAGAGAATTTAGTGCATAATTAAATAAGTAAAAATATTAGAATCATGTTTAAGACAAGAAACTAATACAATTTACACTACTAATAGAGGTGGAATGGTGTAGAAATGGTGCAGTAGGGCTCCAATTTCTAGTTGTCTTATCCTCCAGGATATATGTCGTCTCTCCAGCTAATAATTCAGAATAATAATGGTAAGTAAACTTTTTTCAAACTTAATTTCTGATATATATATATATATATATATATAAAGGTTTATAACCGCATTAAGGTTTATGAGCCTCTTTTAAGTGACCTAATCCAACCTAAAAAGATTTTATAGTGAGGTGGTTAATTCGGGCCACTCCAGATGAAACTTTGATAACCTTTTCACTTCAGCTCCAAAATACAAACTATCAATTCATACACGTTCCCAACTTTAAGTACTGTCTAGAAACCAGAGGAGTCTTTCACAATCTTCATAAAGTACACGTGGTGACACGAACAAGTCAATTTCTAAATTTGGCTGTTAATAACTCTCGCTTTCTGAAAGTGGCTTCTTGGTCCTTTAACACCTTATCTTGGGTTTGACTCTCGTATTTTTATCCTCTTCTTGGGGTCTAAAATAATCCAAGTACCTAATATATGCACACTTAACACATAAATTATGCACAAATAGCTCTAAAAATAACAATTCTCCAAAACTAGACAAGAAATAAGAAATTATCAATATATAGGACTTAATCCCTCAAATATGAAAAATAAACCCTAAAAAGAGGTCGATTGACTAGATTAATCTATCTCATAAATGGAGATATCAAGACCCCCAACTCAATTTTTTGCCGTCTTGACAAAATAAGAAAAAAGAACTAAACTAGGGATGTTTCTATCAAGTAAGTCAAGTAGGAATTGAAGAAGAAGAATGTAAATAATGATCCCAAAGAAACTACCTAACAATTTTCATGTAATAATATCTACAAAATAAATTAAACATATACTTATCAAACAAACAATCATTACAATATAATTTCATGATTAATTAGTTTCGGAATACAAGAAGGGTAGGTTTTTTGCTTAGCCCGATATGGTGGCTATAGGGTGTTCCTCGACCCAAATATAATATCCAACGCTCCACTTACGTACTCTCTATAAGATCAATCATTTCTAGAACACATAATTAGAAATCATAAGGTCTTTGAGGTTGTAATGTTGGCTTAGAGACGGTATGATAGTATATTTGAAAAATATGAAGTGATCTGTTTAATAAGCATCACCAATAACCTAGTAATATTTTCTTGTTAACTTACATAAGATTTACACTTTACCGGTTCTTTCCTTTCAATTTTCTTTTAATTCATTTTTTGTATGATGTTAGCAAACACACTATTTTTATGTGAGATGTCATGCTAAATTTTTCTCTCAATTTTTTTATTTTTCTTATAAACATTTCTTTTTTCAATAGAACCCATCAAAGGGTTAAAATAGAGGGCACATAATCAAAATATCACATATTCATATAAGATGAAAAACCACCCAATGTGTTCCCCATAAATTGAATCCACTACCCCAAACTTAAGCTCTAAAGATGTATGTCTTGGTATCACGATTCAAGTGCGGGTCATGTGGAAAAGTCCTATAATCTAAGGGGTATGCATTATAATTTGGCTACAAATAAAGGCTACACAGTCTAGAAGAGGCTAAGAATGATATAACAATAAATATTTGGTTAGCTAGCTAAAAGGAAACAAGGGGATTATCAAAGAACTGCCTTAATCCTTTTTCTAAATATGTAATTTTATTACTTCTTCATATAAAGCATGTTAATTAAATGGGTCTTCAACTAGCTAAAATCTCATGTTCTACACACCACTCATTCTCCCTAACTTTAAACTCACTTCTACCAGATTGCTTACTAATCATTTGGGTACTTTTAAGGTGCATCAATACTTTAAGCGTACAATATAACTAGTTCATAAAGAAATTACTTAACTATCATTAACTCGCTAAGGTTTATGCTTTCCGGGGTATTTTACACCATATACACCTAATTCTTTTAAATATAAACTAAATTTTTTAAGTTTATCCTAAACTCTTAAAATGGGAAAGAGAAACAACGGATTTCCACACCCCGAACTCAAAAATGAGTCGTGTCCCCACGACTCAAAAACAGACTTGATAAGAAATAAAAAATATACAACCAAATACATAAGCTATATTTAATGAGATGAAAGTTAAAAAAGAAAGGAAACGTACTCTCGAGTCATATCACCTTGCATGATCATCACCGAAGGTAGGTTGCGGTAGAGGATTTGTTAGATCATGATTAATTTTCTATAGGAGTATAATCATGTGCACTTGATTTGCGCCACATCGTCTGCTAAAAAAAATTGAGCCGCTTTTACTTGGTCAAATCGCTCGCTCATACTTTCTTTCCATGAAAGATCATCCTCTCTCAAACTCGATCCCTTTTCAGCTTCTTATGAGATGTCTCTACAATTGAAAGATTCTTTGTCCTCGCTCCTCTAATAATTATATTGATTCACTCGTCATCAATATTGTTACATGTATTGTACGTAATATTTTCATTACCACGACTTACATTCGCTTTCCTCATTAAGCTCGTGATCATTTTTTGAGCACTTAAAATTAAACACCGACTGTGGTGCACTCACGAAACACATTACCGAATCAAAGATCACTTGTGCTACATCTATCTCCTCATCTTGTAAAACTCATTTAAATAAAATAAAAAAATTCTTACTTACATCGAGGTTCGAAAATTTCCAAAAGCTACTGGTGCAAGGAAGTGGTTCTATACTCGTGCTTCGGGTTGAAGGTACATGTAGACCCAAGGACCATTCAACTATCTTGTACTCTTCTTAACCAACTCTTTAACAACACATGCTCATATAGCGATTCCCAATCGGAAGTCTCTATATTCTTCACCGCTTCTTGATACTTGCATGGTCCAACTAATTCCTTGAATTTTAATTGGCTACGAATCTCTTCAACTATGAATGGGATCAACTTCTCTCTACACGAACTCGACCCTCGTTGTCTTGGATGAAGAGCCCAAGATAGAACTTGAATACTAATTCAACACATAATTTTGATTTACTCATTATGAATGTGGTATATCCCAATCTATCAATGAACTATATAAATCTTATATACACACATTTTCTAACCAATCCTTCAATTACTCTCTCATGTGAAGGAGACAATTCCAACATCTTTTATTTGGCGATAGCTAATAAGCTCTTACAAGTTTCGCTTATCATGGGTATCAGATTCTCGACTTATAATGGCTATGGCATCCTCAGTTCCTAATATAATTGGAGAAAAATGGCTAGCGTTGATCAAACACGAGAGTTTTAGATGTTTAGTGGACACATTTTTATTTTAGCCTATTGTTGCAAATATTTATTTTTAAAAGTTTATGTTTATATATTTCATGGTTTAAGATTTAGATTTATTTACCAAACGGGTCTTGAATGTACCCCATTATTCCCTTTCTCAACCTACAATCTCTTCTTACTAACAACCTCAAATAAGATTTTACATTGTAATCCAAAAATCCAATTACAATTTTACACCCTTTTGTTTTTTATTTCCCTATATATACTATTTTTATTTCTGAATATATCTAAACCCTAAATTACTTTTCTCTCTCTTCCTCTCTCTTTTTCATCCTCACGAAACAAAAGTCCCCTCTCTCTTTTTTTTCGTCTCTTAGCAAGGTCTTGCCACATAAAAAAGATTCACGGCGAGGCTCGGATCTGCCATGGTTTTCCCGTTTGTGGTTCGGAGAAGGAGAACGGATATCGATTTGTTTGGAAAATCGGCTTCGCGAACGGTGGACGGGAGGAGAAAATATCCCTGAAGCTTTCATCTCCGGCAAGCCATGGCGTGAAGCCTTCATTTGCGTTCGAGGTCCAAGCATATCAATGGCGGTTAAAGTGGTAGCGGTTTTATTGTCCGTTTGAACAACAGTCCTAAGAAGAAGAAGAAGAAGTACATTGGCAGTGGTCCTGTGCAGTGGTCCTTCAGGTTTGATGCTCGCATCCTCCTGCGAATGGTGCTCGAATCTTCCGGCTAATGGTGCAGATATCATTGAACGGAGATGAACTTAGAGATGTTGTTTTAGTTATAATTTCTAACAAACCGGATTTACCAAATGCTAAGAATGTTGTTGAAATAACTGATAAGCCTGGTCTTCATTCACTTCGTGCGTTATCATTACAACGAAGAATGCTTGTTCTTTTTTTTTTTCTTTTTTCTTTTTTGTCATTAATTAGTTTTTTATCTTATTTGTTTCCTTATTTCATGTGTGTAATATTTGGTTAGTTAATAAAATATAATTGGTTGGATAATACTCTATTTTTATCAAGTACTATATACTTTTATGTAGTACTCCGTATTTTTTATTGATACTCCATATTTTTTGAATATTACTCTGTGTTTTTAATTTCGATATTCTATATTTTTTCAAAAATCTATATATATTCTGATAGTCTATATGTTTTTCGATACTCTATTTTTTAATTCTTTAAGTACTCTGTAAAATCAATGAGTACAACACTGGTGGCGACGTTGGTCGATGGTCGATAGGTGGTGGGTAGAAATAAATAGTGCCAACACTCAAAAAAATTTCTTGTCTATTAGTGTTTTTTGTATTGTACAAGGGTAATTTAGTATCTGGTCATCATTGAGGTCTCTTTACAGAAATAAGATTCTCACCATTCCCTATATGACGAAAATCTAGTCTTTAGGACCCTATATGCCATTCACCCTAAGATTTTTTGTTCATATAATTCGATGAAATAGAATCAAACCCATGTCGCTTGGAATGACAAAAAATTGGAAGAATACGGCCAGGATGGATTGTATACGGGGACTTTAGATATTTAGTTGACACTCATTTAATTGAAGTGATTGCTTTTAAGGGGTATAGAAAATTCAGACCGCTCTTTATTTAGATCATCTGAGCCATCAATTTTTTTTGTATTATAGATATCACACTTTATTAGGGTTGTAAACGAATCGAGCCGAATACTAGATGTATAGGCTTGTTTGTTTAATTTCTCAAGTCGAGCCGAGCCGAGCTCAAATTTAAATGAGCCGGACCGAGCCGAGCTCAAATTTTAACGAGCCGAGCTCGAGCTTCCAATGATTCAAATCATAAATGTTTGAACTTGTTTGGTTAACTTATAGAACAATCTTTTTTAGAGTCTGGCACGTGTTTCTCATGAACAATTAATTTTTTATGGTTGAAATGGGACTTTCATGAACTGTTGGTATTTGATGGAGTGTGTGGTATGAAAATAGGAAACATAACATTAATAAAAATATAAATGTATAAAGAAATTAAAATATCCAATTTGATATTGAAGGTTTAATAATATATTTATAAGTAGATAATATATTAATTTAAATTTTTTATAATTTTAAACGAGCTCACAGTCACAACCCACACTCGAGAATGCTCGTTTACTTATCGAGCTTAAAATGAGCTTGAGCTTGTTTATATTCGAGCCGATCTCGAACGAGCTTTTCTCAGAGCCGAGCTCGAGCTGCTCGCGAGCGGCTTGGTTCATTTACAACCCTACACTTTATGATTTGGTACTATATATATTTTTATTTTATGATAATTTACAATAAAAAAGTATGTAAATAAATATATTTTATGGATTAGAGAGCAATTTCTCAAAAAAGAAATCGAATTTTCATTGGCTAGCCTTGTCATGTGTCACTTTTTAATTGATTGCCACATAATATCATTCTTCCATTCATTTAATATTACCATAGTGAAGAATATTTTCCAAGTTCACCTAAACAAGGAAAGGAAAAGTGATGGAAATTGAGATCAAATCAATTGAAGATGATAATTTTCCCAACGAATTTAAGTGTTGTGTTTGCTTGTAAGTCCTCACAATTTATACCATCTTCAATTCTTCATATAAACATATGTTTGTATAATTACATCTTAATTACAACTATTTTTGCATTCGTATTTGTGATTTATCGTCATTTTTGCAAATTAATGAACTCTATGTTGATATATTTGCGTATATCTACGAATTGAATTAAATGGGGTTTCAATAAGATAGTGTCGTGCTTGAAAATCAATCGTATATATTTATACCAGTATGATGGAAGATAATTGTGTTTTGAAGTGGGCACCCTAGATTGGAATGATTGTTGAATTTCATGTGATATTAGATATTCATAGTGTTTTTGAAAATCTGTCGATTAGCTGCCTAAGCGACCCAGAGGCAAACCGCCGATAAATTAGGTTAGAAGTTTGTTGGGAATGGACGGATTGATGCGGCGCCTAACTTGTTTTGTTATCCGTCTAATCTAGTTTTTTTGCTTTAGTAACCGTTGTTTACACAACATTTTTTTTGTTTTTAAAAATATATACATACGCCATCAAATCAATATGTTATTTTGTATTTTTATATCTCATCAACTATATTTTATGAAAATGAATAATAAACTTAACTTATATTTGTTAAGTGATAATTATACATTTATCCCTCAAGTGGCATAATCTTTCTAAAATTAGGCCAATCATTATTTTAATTTTAACTATAAATGTCATTTATAATATTTCTTCTAAATTTAATCCAATACTAACCTTTCCTACTAAAATACGTTTTTCTATTAATTTCATTATAATATGTAGTAATAAACTTTCTTTTTTTTTAAAAAATTTGCGGGGTGCTGCCTATCAAATCCGTTGGCGATCCTTATTCATCTCCGTCGAGTTTTTTTTTTTTGTTTTTTTAAATCGAGACGGCTATGAGTCAACTCATTCATCACCGCCGGTCAATTTCGGTGATTTTATTTTTTTTAGCTTTTTACAATCTCCTGATACAATATATCACTATATTTTTTTTTGGACAATTATCACTATGATTTTATTCGATTTTTTGATTTATTTTACTTTTGTAACTCTGACGAAAAAATTTATACCAAAGTTGTACCACAACTACAAGTACAATATTGTACTCAAATTACATCTACAACTCCGGTATAATATTTTGTCGGAGTTAGAATAATTAAAAAATATAAAAATCACATTCATATATTATTATTCGGAAATTATAAAATTAGAAAAAACTACGGGAGTTTACAGACATTGACCTCCAGTCGTCGGAGTAAAATGGTGGTCACCTCGAAAACTTAAAAAGAAAATTATTTTGCCGAAATTTATTAACATTGACCGCCGAATTTGATTCGTTGGTAACACTACAGTGGTGGTGATAATATAAATAATTATTTTGTTTTATTATTTGTTGTATAATTGATATTTTAGTTAAAATTCCTATAATAGGAAAAATTATTTGCTTGAACAAATTTAGACAGATCATTACTGTTGAGGTTAAATCTAATATAAGTCCATCTGTTAACTTATTATATATTTATTATTTTTAACAAAACAAATATTTACCATTTACTTTATTAATTCATAATTTTAACATAGGTATATTTTGAAATTAGTTTTAAAATATTTTTCTTATATATCACCTTATTTATTGATATTATTACTAACTAATATTTTTACAATATAGATTTTTTAATAAAAATATATTTAATATCACCTAGCACTACAGAAATAGTATAGTTATTGCGGCAACACTATAAATAGCCTCTAATGATATTTTTAAATACCAAAATGGCCTCTAAGTATATTTTTAGCGAAATATTTGCCGCTAAAAATAAAGTCAATAGAGGTAAAAACAAATAATTTGCTACTAAAGGTATCTTTAGAGACGAACTTATAGAGACGAACAAATAGCGGCTATTAGCGGCAAAATTAAGATTTTTAATGTTAAAATTTTTGCCGCTAAAGATACCTTTTCTTGTAGTGTAGGCACGTATTATCAAGAATCCAAATAAATGGTTATCTAGTTGATCAATCTCTCAAAGGTTCTCTATAATTCCATCATGGGCTTTTTTTCACCCTAACTACGCATAGTATGCATTTTTTGTTTTTATCGATTGGATGTTTTTATAAAATTGGTCTATAATTATAATTACTTATACATCAAGTTATCAAGAAATTAATACAAATTTTCAGAAATGCTTATCTTATTCTTTGTTTTGAAGAAGCGAGTGACATTAAAAAGGTAAAAAAGTAGTATACGATCGAAACAAGAAATAAAATAAGAATGCTAACTACATTTTTAATTCAAGTATACAAAGCTAAAAGAATAATTTGCTTGGTTCTTAATTACTTTTTGTATCTAAATGGTTTATTTGGGTTTAGAGATGCTTGTTTATAGAACTATATTTGAAAAGTAATGATATATATCACCCAAATTCATACCACCCAAATACTACCCAATGACGTGACATGAATTGGTTGGTTACAAATCGTTAATGTATCTATTTTCTTGATTTGATTAAAGATTAGTAACCAACCAATTCATACCACGTCATTGTGGTATTTGGGTGGTATGAATTTGGATGGTATATATCATTTTTCATATTTGAATCTTTTTTTTTTTTTGGTAAATATACTTCCCTATTGAGTAATTGTCTAATTTTTTTTTTTTTGCCGAGATCTTCTCTACAAACCAATTGTGTTAGGTAAGAAAATTACATATATACATCAGTTTTTTTACTCTTTATTTATTTTGTCAGAAGTTTGATCTTTTTTTTTTGTTAGAAGTTTGATCTATTGGCACTCAATTTTTAGCAACAGCACCTTAGTGTCTCTTTATTTCATGTTAGAGTCATAATATATAGCCAAATTTAATTAGATTCTATTTTATTTTTACAAATTATAGTGTTTACACAATTCCAATTACTGTAAAAGTAATTAAACTTCGAAGTACCGAGAACTTGGAGAACCAGAAACTCTAAGCTTGAAATTTTAATATAACTTTCAAATTCCAGAATATGAATATTACAAGTTTCATTTTGTATCTAAGAAATTCGACTTACCACGATTACAAGCATATATGTATGCATATATGTAGGAAAAATAAAAACAGTATAGACTATAGTTTTGTTGACTTAAGCATTTCAATCCATTTCAGTCTTTAAATCTTCAGCTCCTTTGTTTCCTCTACAGCATGTGGGCATATGGTGTGCTTTTGGTGCTTGTATCACACTAATGACATTTGGCAAGAGTCACATTGTCCTCTTTGTCGTCACTCTTTTAATCCTTTTCTAGATTTTGTACATTGCTCTTCTCTTTGCTTTTTAAGTTGTATCCATTAGCTCATGAAAGAAGAGAAAAACAAGTTGCAGGTACATTACATTAATTCTCTTTCACTTGCAGTATTCTGTGAAGCTTGTATCATCGACTCAAGTGATGATAAAGTATGTAAGTGTCTGGTCTGTCAAAACCCTCATCCAAACGGATTACCACATGTGTTTGATTCTAGACCAATTTCTAGAGGAGCAATTTCCTTTACAATATTCAGCGAGAAAAGAGTCTTTAACAAAACGATCAGATGCTGATTTGAAGCCATCAATAGATCTTCAAGAAAATCAGGAGAAAGGTCCAGTCTTCACTGACAATGACAATTCAAAAGTATTTAACACATTGATATATCTTAGCTTAACAAAAAAATAAAAATTAAATGGATAGAAAGATCAGATAAATTATTATCTTAAATTTAACAATTTTTTTAATTTTGAACAAGGAGGTAATCAATCAATAAAAGTTATCCAAAAATCTTCCTAATGTCAAGATCTTAAAGGAACCTTTAACAGATGTATTGATATATACCTATATAATAATTAAGTCTAGACCTATTTAATTTCAATATTAGTATTGGAAAAACTTACTTCATTAATTTACTTCAAAAATTTCTTAACATAAATTCACACAGTTCAAATTTTTATTTTTATTATTATGACCCGTCTATTTAATTTAAGAAATACAAAAGAGGAAAGATACCAAATTGCAAACAGACATACATTTCAGAATAAGAACTATAAAATTAATCAGTTTTAGAAAAACAAAAATACTCATTGTCCATCAACATAAAATCAAATACAAATTTGGTTAACAAACTAGGAACATAATAAAAATTATCAGTCTAAATAACTAATGACTAATAACAAAAACCATATAGAAAGCAATGCAATATTAAAATTACATATATAAATTGAACCTGTTTATGTTTTAATTGAAATGTCATGACCATCAATCCAAAATGAAACATATATAATGTCACAATAGGAGTTCGGTGATTTTGGACATCAAGCGGCAAATGAGCGATGTCAAATAATAGATAAGATGGAAAATGATTGGAAAATTTTAGGGGGAAGGAGATAGATAACAGGAGGTTGTAGTATGACTTATGAGAAGTGGATCGATGACTTTATAAGAGTAAAAGCATGGAGAACGAAAATCATCCAAATATGTTTAGGGTTTCATGGCGACAAGATGATAAACAAGAAATGATACTGGTTTTTATAAAATAGTTCTAATGAATTCGTCTTTTTAGTTTTAAACGACACCGTTATTTATCTATAGTCTTAGAGATTTTTATTTACGGGTCTTGAATACATTCCTAGTAATTTCTAATTCCAATTTAAATAAAATCTTATATTAAAATCCAAAAATTCAATTATACTTTTATTCTTTTTTTCATACATAGGAGGCTTTAAAAGCCGAAGTTGACTAATACAAATCAATTGATCCCTTACAAAGGGTCTAACACTAGTCTAGAAAACCTACATCCACTCCCATCACTAGTAATACTTTCCCAAAGATAGTCTAAGGATCCACCAGTACTTGTGGTTCTCCACTCAACATCGCGTCTTTTTTGGCCAAAAGATTCGCACACATGTTTGCTTCCCGGTAAATACATTCCATCTCGAAGCCTGGATGATTACTCAGTATAGATCTACAATCACGCTTAATATGACAATTCCAACTCTTAGAATTACCACCGCCCTTCACTAGCGCATGAAGTTCTCTAGAGTGAGTTTCGACACATAATTCCGTGATGCCTCGATTTACTACCCATCTCAACCCATAGTGCAAGGCTAAAACTTCAGAATAACCAGGAGAATCCGTTATACACGGGCCAACAAAACCAGCAATGAAGGTACCTTCCTCATCTCTTAGGAGCCCTCCTATACCCGCTCTTCCCATTGCTAAATTATAACACCCATCCATATTCAACTTCAACTTATTCTTGAGTTTAACTCATTTGATTAATTTGCTCTTTGCCGCTTTAACAATTCCCCCGTCACCTTCCTTCCCCCATGCGGATATGAAATCACAAGCTAACCTTATTGTATCTTGCTTTAACCCAACCATTATTGGGGTGGCACCTGGCCTTTCAAAAATAGCTTCATTTCGTCTAGACCAGATGACACTTAACGCCGCAATAAATATGAGCTTGCATTCTATCCCACCATACTTGTCGTTGGAGTCAAGATGAGCCTCTACCCAGCGATTTATATTCATTACAAGTGGAGTAGTATCTTGCTGCAGAATTGATGTTGCGGATATATACGTGATCATGGTGATGTAAACTGATCAAGCTACTGGACAGCCTTGTCGCAGCAATTACTTGGTTGTTCACATCTCGTGTTCCAGTCCTTGATTCAGTGGGAGCTGCTGTCATCAATTCTGTAGCACCAGTGAACATCTGTACTCTCGATTCAGCAACTGTGTCTGGTCCAAGGCATAGGAGTAGCAGACCTAGTTCAGTCCATAACTTCATTGCCACTTTACATCTAATGAAAATATGTCGCAGGTTCTCAGTACTTGCTCCCCAAATCTTACATTCGGGATATTCAATAATATTTCTACGATATAAATTCGCTGTTGAAGGGAGGCGATTAAGAACCAACCTCCATAACAGTATGCACATTTTTTGGGAACACTTCGCCTTCGAAATTTTATCCCATCGAAAAGATAAGTCAAGGGCTTCTTCCACTATATTTGCAAAGGCCAAATTAACTGTGAAGTTACCCAAAATCTCGTGTACCCAGTTATAAGTCAATTCACCCATTTTTTCTTCCTTAATTACCGCATTTCGAAGGACATCAAATCCTGCCATTATAGCTTTACAAATACTCAAATCGCCAACTTCATTTTCCTTATGAAATAACCCATTCTTGAAGTATTTATTTTTAATAACGTCCACTCACGTGATAATCTAATTCTGAAGCATTTTCCACCCAAGTTTCGCCAATAAAGCTAAGTTAAAATACTTTGCCCCTCGAATACCTAAGCCTCCATTCGATTCACATACCTGGTCCCACACAACCCAGTGTATTTTTCTCTTCTGGTCTGAAGACCCCCATATAAAACTATGTACTATACGGTCAATTTCATAACATACATGTATCGGTAGTTTCATAACTTGCATTTGATAAGTCGGTATTGCACATAGTATAGATTGAGCGAGTGTGATACATCCAACAAGAGATAGAATCTTTGACTTCCATACTGCTAATTTCCCCTCATTTTCTCCATGATACGTTTGTAAAAGACTTTAGGTAAACGCCCCGAATGTATAGGCGTACCCAAGTACTTCCCAAATGAATCACTTAGACAGAAAACCACTTACGCCGGCTAATTCTCCTTGCAACTCCATAGGTGTATTTTTGGAGAAGTAAATGAGTGATTTTTCGCTTATGGTCTGGCCTGCCTCTTTATAGAATAGATTTAACGTTTCCTGTATCAAATTGACGTGCGATAAAGAAGCCTCACAAAACAAGATAAGGTCATCAGCAAAAATGAGGTGAGACAATTTTGGACCTCCTCTTCCCATACTAATTGGTTTCCAACTACCATTATCACATAATTCTTGTGTCACAATAGACAAGCGCTTCATGCATAAGATAGAAATATACGGGGAGAGTGGGTCACCTTGCCTTATACCCCGATGTGGCTTAAAGAGTGGTAGTGGTTTCCCATTACACAATATTTTCATCTCATTTTTAGTCATGCTTGTCATTATAATCGAAACCCAACTAGCCAGAAAACCAAAGTTCACTATTCTATCCTCTATGAACTCCTATCGGATTTTATCATAAGCCTTTGCGATATCAATCTTCACCTCCATAATACCATCTTTTCCTTTAAGATGACGCATTCTATGATCCACTTCCCGAACAAGAACAATATTATCTATAGTAGATCTTCCTAGCAAAAAACTACTTTGGAATGGACCAATCTTATCAGCAAGTAAGGGTCGAAGTCTATTAACTATAGCCTTCATAACAAATTTACAAGGGGAATTTATGAGACTGATTGGTCGTAAGAGGCTTACCTGATCAGGAGTTATGACTTTCGTAATAAGATGGATGAGCTTACCATTCAGATTCGAAGGAAGACGGCCTTTATAAAGTGCTAGACAAAACATATCTTCCATAAAAGGCGCGACCGTTTCCCAACACTTCTGACAAAACGCAGCAGACATTCCATCGGGTCTGGGGCCTTCATCGGATTCGATTGAAAGACTGCTTCTCGAATTTTCTCCTTGGAGAAAGGAGTTTTAATTTTTCCAGAAATATCTTCACCATTTCAACTTTAGGAAGAGAAAAAATCCCAATAGTATCTTCGGGTCCTTTATATAACAACTCAAAATAATCCCTCACAAAAACTTTCAATCTTTCACCATCTTAAACCCTTTCGTTATTCTCATTCAACAATCTAACACATTTTGAGTTCTTTGTTCTTATAATCCTTGAGATGATAATATATTTTTTTCTCCATCTCTAACCCATATATCCATTGACTTCTGTAAATACATGACTTCTTCTTGTTTCACACACTCTCGTATTCATTCATCTACCTATTTCCCATTTGCCGAAGGGAGGAATTATACGATATTTGGAGGGATTTCTGAATTCCTCTAAGTCTAGCAGCCAGTAAAAGTTTCCTCTTATGAATATTACCAAAACTTTCGCACTTCCATTTATTAATATAAGTATGAATATCTTCCACTCCTTCACTAATTCTGACTTCACTACGTACCCACTTTTCTCGAATGAAATCCTAAAAACCTTTCTGAAGACACTAAACTGTCTAAAAACAAAAATTTTGGGGATGGGTTGTTGGATTTTGTATCGTACATATCTGTATTAAAATCGGCATATGATCTGAGTGGACCCAAGCCAAATGTAGAACACGCGCTCTCGGAAATAAGTTTATCCACTACGAATTACCATATGATCTGTCTAATCTTTCCATAATTCTCTGCCCAGTGTTCCAAGAGTCGCACCATGTAGAATGTAGCCCTTGAAACCCTAAGTCAATCAACCCGCAATTCTCCTCCACTCTTCAAATATTTCCATTATTCTCGATACACATTCAACCTCTCCTTTTTTATCCTCCTCTTTCCCAATTTGATTAAAGTTACCTGCTACTAGCCACAGAATTGTTGAATTATGAAATGCTTGGTGTAATGCATTCCATAATTCCATTCTTTCCTTGTGGTGAGTACGCGTATTAATCGCCGAAAAAATCCACGATTCGCAACCTTTCTGACTCACTTACACATTAATAACCTGTCTACCAACTGACAAAACCCAAATCGAAATGTCCGAGATGTCTTAAATAAGCCATATGCCACCTTTATAACATTCAAAATCTACATGAATAAAATTATCTTTTTGTAGCGATTTGATAACTCTATCCACATTAGCTCTGCTTATTCTTGGTTTCACTATCACAGTAAGCCATACCTTATTAGCTGTCATCATGTCTCTAATAACCCGACAGAATCTCTCACTAGCTGCACCATGACAATTCCATAAGAGGATGTTTAGAGGGAACATAATCAACATATCACATATTCATATAAGATAAAAAAACCACCCAATGTGTTCCCCATAAATTGAATCCACTACCCCAAACTTAAGCTCTGAAGATGTATGTCTTGGTATCACGATTCAAGTGCGGGTCATGTGGAAAAGTCATATAATCTAAGGGGTATGGCTTATAATTTGGATACAAATAAAGGCTACAAAGTCTAGAAGGGGCTAAGAATGATATAACAATTAATATTTGTTTATCTAGCTAAAAGGAAACAAGGGGATTATCAAAGAACTGCCTTAATCTTTTTTCTAACTATGTAATTTTATTACTTCTTCACCTCAAGCATATTAATTAAATGGGTCTTCTTTTTTGAATACATGAGAGAGCCGCTTTGGACTCGGAGTCATTTTGACTCCAATGAGATTCGATCCCAGGACCTCTTGGTCTCTGCGGAGTAACCTAACCACTAGGCTAACTATCTATCTCAATTAAATGGGTCTTCAACTAGCTCAAATATCATGTTCTACACACCACTCATTCTCCCTAACTTCAAACTCACTTCTACCAGATTTCTTACTAATCATTTTGTTACTTCTAAGGCGCGTCAATACTTTAAGCGTACAATATAACTAGTTCATAAACAAATTACTTAACTATCATTAACTCGCTAAGGTTTATGCTTTCTGGGGTATTTTACACCATCTACACCTAATTCCTTTGAATATACACTAAATTTTTAAAATTTATCCTAAACTCTTAAAATGGGAAAGAGAGACAACGGATTTCCACACCCCGAACACAATAATGAGTCGTGTCCCCATGACTCTAAACAGATTCGGTAAGAAATAAAAAATATAAAACCAAATACATAAGCTATATTTAATGAGATGAAAGTTAAAAAAGAAAGGAAACGTACTCTCGAGTCATATCACCTTGCACGATCATCACCGAAGGTAGGTTGCGGTGAATGATTTGTTAGATCATGATTAATTTTCTGTAGGAGTATAATCATGTGCACTTGATTTGCTTTGATTTGTGCCACATCGTGTGCTAAAAAAAATTGAGCCGCTTTTACTTGGTCAAATCGCTCGCTCATACTTTCTTGCCATGAAAGATCATTCTCACTCAAACTCGATCCCTTTCCACTTTCTTATGAGAAGTCTCTACAATTGAAGGATTCTTTGTCCTCGCTCCTCTAAGAATTATATTGATTCACTCGTCATCAATATTGTTACATGTATTGTATGTAATGTTTTCATTACCACGACTTACATTCGCTTTCCTCACTAAGCTCGTGATCATTTATTGAGCACTTCAAATTAAACACTGACTTTGGTGCACTCACGAAACGCATTACCGAATCAAAGATCACTTGTGCTACATCTATCTCCTCATCTTGTAAAACTAAATTAAATAAAATAAAAAAATTCTTACTTACATTGAGGTTCGAAAATTTCCAAAAGCTACTGGTTCAAGGAAGTGGTTCTGTACTTGTGCTTTAGGTTGAAAGTACATGTAGACCTAAGGTCCATTCAACTATCTTGTACTCTTATGAACCAACTCTTTAACAACACATGCTCATATAGCGATCCCAATCGAAAGTCTCTATATTCTTTACCGCTTCTTGATACTTGCATGGTCCAACTAATTCCTTGAATTTGAAGTGGCTACGAATCTCTTAAACTATGAATGGGATCAACTTCTCTCTACACAAACTCGAACCTCGTTGTCTTGGCTGAAGAGCCCAAGATAGAACTCGAATACTAATTCAACACATAATTTTGATTTCCTCATTATGAATGTGGTATATCCCAATCTATCAATGAACTATAGAAATCTTATATACACACATTTTCTAAGTAATCCTTTAATTACTCTCTCATGTGAAGGAGACAATTCCAACATCTTTTCTTTGGCGATAGCTAATAAGCTCTTACAAGTTTCGTTCATCATGGGTATCACAATCTCGACTTATAATGGTTATGGCATTCTCAGTTCTGAATATAATTGGAGAAAAATGACTAGCGTTGATCAAACACGAGAGTTTTAAATGTTTAGTGGACACATTTTTATTTTAGCTTATTTTTGCATATATTTATTTATAAAAGTTTATGTTTATGTTCATATATTTCATGGTTTAAGATTTAGAGTTATTTACCAAAAAGGTCTTGAATGTACCCCCTATTCCCTTTCTCAACCTACAATCTCTTCTTACTAACAACCTCAAATAAGATTTTACACTGTAATCCAAAAACTCAATTACAATTTTACACCCTTTTGTTTTTTATTTCCCTATATATACTATTTTTACCCTAAATTACTTTTCTCTCTCTTTCTCTCTCTTACTCTCTCTTTTTCATCCTCACGAAACAAAAGTCCCCTCTCTCTCTGTTTTTTCGTCTTTTAGCAAGGTCTTTCCACATAACAAGGATTCACGGCGAGGCTCAGATCTGCCATGTATTTCCCGTTTGTGGTTTAGAGAAGGAGAACGGATATCGATTTGTTTGGAAAATCGGCTTCGCGAACGGCGGGCGGGAGGAGAAGATATCCCTGAAGCTTTCATCTCTGGCAAGCCATGACGTGAAGCCTTCATTTGCGTTCGAGGTCCAAGCATATCAACGGTGGTTAAAGTGGTAGCGAGAAGAAGAAGAAGAAGAAGAACATTGGCAGTGGTCCTGTGCAGTGGTCCTTCGGGTTTGATGCTCGAATCCTCCTGCGAATGGTGCTTGAATCCTCCTACGAATGGTGCTCGAATCTTCTGGCTAATGGTGCAAATATCATTGAACGAAGATGAACTTAAAGATGTTGTTTTAGTTGTAATTTCTAACAAACCGGATTTACCAAATGCTAATAATGTTGTTGAAATAACTGATAAGCTTGGTCTTCATTCTCTTCGTGCGTTATCATTACAACGAAGAATGCTTGTTCATTTTTTCTTTTTTCTTTTTTGTCACTAATTAGTTTTCTAGCTTATTTGTTTCCTTATTTAATGTGTGTAATATTTGGTTGGTTAATAAAATATAATTGGTTGGATAATAATCTATATTTATCAAGTGCTATATACTTTTATGTAGTACTCCGTATTTTTATTGAGTACTCCATATTTTTTGAATATTACTCTGTTTTTTTAATTTCGATAATCTATATTTTTTTGAAAATCTATACATATATTTTGATAGTCTATATGTTTTTCGATACTCTATTTTTTAATTATTTGAGTACTCTATAAAATCAATGAGTACAACACTAGTGGCGACGTTGGTCGATGGTGGTGGGTGGTGGGCGGAAATAAACAGTGCCAACATTCAACAATTTTTTTGTCTATTAGTGTTTTCTGTATTGTATAAGGGTAATTTAGTATCTGGTCATCATTGAGGTCTCTTTACAGAAATAAGATTCTCACCATTCCCTATAGGACGGAAATCTAGTCTTTAGGACCCTATATGCCATTCATCCTAAGATTTTTTGTTCATATAATTCGATGAAATAGAATTGAACCCATGTCGCTTAGAATGACAAAAAATTGGAAGAATACGGCCAGGATGTATCGAATACGGGGACTTCACTCATTTAGTTGACACTCATTTAATTGAAGTGACTGCTTTTAGGTGGTATAGAAAATTCAGACCGCTCTTTATTTAGATCATCTGAGCCATCAATTTTTTTTGTATTATAGATATCACACTTTATTAGGGCTGTAAACGAGTCGAGCAATACTAGATGTGTAGGCTTGTTTGTTTAATTTCTCGAGTCGAGCCGAGCCGAGCTCAAATTTATATGAGCCGGACCGAGCCGAGCTCAAATTTTAACGAGCCGAGCTCGAGCTTCCAATGATTCAAATCAGAAATGTTTGAACTTGTTTGTTTAACTTATAAAACAATCTTTTTTAGAGTCGGGCACGTGTTTCTCATGAACAATTGGTTTTTACGGTTAAAATGGGACTTTCATGAACTTTTGGTATTTGATGGAGTGTGTGGTATGAAAATATGAAACATAACATTAATAAAAATATAAATGTTTAAAGAAATTAAAATATCCAATTTGATATTGAAGGTTTAATAATATATATAAGTAGATAATATATTAATTTATAATTTTTATAATTTTAAACGAGCTCACGACCCAAACTCGAGAATGCTCGTTTACTTATCGAGCTTAAAATGAGCTTGAGCTTGAGCTTGTTTATATTCTAGCCGATCTCGAACGAGCTTTTCTCTGAGCCGAGCTCGAGCTACTCGCGAGCGGCTTGGTTCATTTACAGCCCTACACTTTATGATTTGGTACTATATATATTCTTATTTTATGATAATTTACTATAAGAAAGTATAAAAATAAATATATTTTAAGGATTAGAGAGCAATTTCTCAAAAAAAAAAATCGAATTTTCATTGGTCAGCCTTGTCATGTGTCACTTTTTAATTGATTTCCGCATCATATCATTCTTCCATTCATTTAATATTACCATATTGAAGAATATTTTCCTAGTTCACCTAAACAAGGAAAGGAAAAGTGATGGAAATTGAGATCAAATCAATTGAAGATGATAATTTTCCCGACGAATTTCAGTGTTGTGTTTGCTTGTAAGTCCTCACAACTTATACCATCTTCAATTCTTCATATAAACATATGTTTGTTTAATTACATCTTAATTACAACTATTTTTGCATTCTGATTTGTGATTTATCGTTATTCTTGCAAATTAATGAACTCTATGTTGATATATTTGTGTATATCATATACGAATTGAATTAAATGGGGTTTCAATAAGATAGTGTCGTGCTTGAAAGTCAAGTGTATATATTTATACCAGTATGATGGAAGATAATTGTGTTTTGAAGTGGGTACCCTAGACTAGAATGATTGTTGAATTTCATGTGATATTAGCTATTCATAGTGTTTTTGAAAATTTGTCGATTAGCTGCCTAAGCGACCCAGAGGCAAACCGCCTAGAAATTAGGTTAGAAGTTTGTTGGGAATGGACGGATTGATGCGCCGCCTAACTTGTTTTGTTATCCGTCTAATCTGGTTTTTTGCTTTAGTAACCGTTGTTTACACAACATTTTTTTTTTTGTTTTTAAAAATATTTACATACGCCATCAAATCAGTATGTTATTTTGTATTTTTATATCTCATCAACTATATTTTATGAAAATAAAAAATAAACTTAACTTATATTTGTTAAGTGATAATTATACATTTATCCCTCAAGTGGCATAATCTTTTTAAAATTAGGCCAATCATTATTTTAATTTTAACTATAAATGTCATTTGTAATATTTCTTCTAAATTTAATCCAATACTAACCTTCCCTACTAAAATACCTTTTTTTATTAATTTTATTATAATATGTAAACATCCTTTTTTTTTAAATTTGCGGGGTGCTGCCTATCAAATCCGTCGGCGATCCTTGTTCATCTCCGTCGAGTTTTTTTTTTGTTTTTTTAAAATCGAGACGGCTATGAGTCAACTCATTCATCACCGTCGGTCAATTTCAATGTTTTTTTTTGCTTTTTACAATCTCCGGATACAATATATCACTATATTTTTTTTGGACAATTATCACTATGATTTTATTCGATTTTTTTTATTTATTTTACTTTTTTAACTCTGACGAAAATATTTATACCAAAGTTGTACCACAACTACAAGTACAATATTGTACTTAAATTTCATGTACACCTTCGGTATAATATTTTGCAGGAGTTAGAATAATTAATAAATCAAAAAAAATACAATGTGATAAATTATTATTCGGAAATTATAAAATTAAAAAATAAACTACCGGAATTTACAGACATTGACCTCCAATCGTCGGAGTAAAATGGTGGTCACCTCGAAATTTAAAAAGAAAATTATTTCGCCAAAATTTATCAACATTGACCGCCGAATTTGATTTGTCGGTAGCACTACAGTGGTGGTGATAATATAAATAATTATTTTGTTTTACTATTTGTTGTATAACAAATTTTAGACAGATAATTATAGTTGAGGTTAAATCTTATATATATTACCCCATCTGTTAACCTATTATATATTTATCATTTTTAACAAAATAAATATTTACCATTTACTTTATTAATTCATAAATTTAACATTGGTATATTTTGAAATTAGTTTTAAAATGTTTTTCTTATATATCACCTTATTAAATATAATATTTATTGATATTATTACTAACCAATATTTTTACAATAAAAACAACAATATAGATTTTTTAATAAAAATATATTTAATATCATCTAGTACTACAAGAAATAGTATAGTTATTGCGGCAACACTAAAAATAACCTCTAATGATATTTTTAAATACCAAAATGACCTTTAATTATATTTTTAGCGGCAATATTTGCCGCTAAAGATAATAAAAAAGTGTAGGCATGTATCATCTAGAATCCAAATAAATGGTTATTTAGTTGATTCATCTCTCAAAGGTGCTCTATAATTCCATCATGGGATTTTTTTCACCCTAACTATACGCATAGTATGCATTTTCAGTTTTTATCAATTTGGATGTTTTTATAAAATTGGTCTATAATTATAATTGCTTATACATCAAGTTATCAAGAAATTAATACAAATTTTCAGAAATGCTTATCTTATTCTTTGTTTTGAAGAAGTGAGTGACATTAAAAAGGTAAAAAAAAGTATACGATCGAAACAAGAAATAAAATAAGAGTGCTAACTATATTTTTAATTCAAGCATACGAAGCTAAAAGAATAATTTACTTGGTTCGCAATTAGTTGTTGTATCTAAATGATTTATTGGGGGTTAAAGATGCTTGTTTATATAACTATATTTGAATCTTTTTTTTTTGGTAAATATACTTCCCTAATGAGTAATTGTCTCTTTTTTTGCAGAGATCTTCTCTACAAACCAGTTGTATTAGGTAAGAAAATTACATGTATACATCAGTTTTTTACTTTTTATTTATTTTGTCAGAAGTTTGATTTATTGGCACTCAATTTTTAGCAACAGCACTTTAGTGTCTCTTTTATTTCATGTTAGAGTCATAATATATAGCCACATTTAATTAGATTTTATTTTATTTTTACAAATTATAGTGTTTACACATATTGAGCATGTAAAACTCATATATAATATATAAGATGAATCCTTCTAATAGTTTAAACTTTTGAGAGAATCGATTGTCTAACATGGTATAGCAAAGACTAGACATGCAAAAAATGACATGAATCCTCCTGATAGATTAAACTTTTAGAAAAATCGGTGTAATTAAACTTCGAAGTACCAGAAACGCTAAGCTTGAAAATTTAATATAAGTACTTTCAAATGCCACACGTTCCAGAATATGAATATTACAAGTTTCATTTTGTATCTAAGAATTTCGACTTATCACGATTTTTTTTTTTTTTTTGGACATTGACTTACCACAATTTTTTTTTTTTTTTTTGACATTCCTACCACGATTACAAGCATATATGTATGCATATATATGTAGGAAAAATAAAAACAGTATAGACTATAGTTTTGTTGACTTAAAGCATTTCAATCCATTTGAGTCTTTAAATCTTCAGCTCCTTTGTTTCCTGTGCAGCATGTGGGCATATGGCGTGCTTTTGGTGCATGTATCAGACTATGGACATTTGGCAAGAGTCACATTGTCCTCTTTGTCGTGACTCTTTTAATCATTTTCCTAGATTTTGCACATTGCTTTACTCTTTGCTTTTTAAGTTGTATCCATTAGTTCATGAAAGAAGAGAAAAACAAGTGGCAGGTACATTACATTAATTCCCCAACTATTATTATAGTTACTTTGATTAATTTGTATAACCTAATGTACTTTTTTGCAGAAGAAGAAAAGATATCTGAAATTGAATCTCAGCCATTCAATGGATATATATTCGATTTAAAGCCCAACAAAGCGTCTGATGCACCAGAGTCTTCCTCAAATTCATCAAAAACTATCGAAACGGCAGAGAGTAATGTGTCAACACAGAAAAGTGGTTCAGTTGATATTAGTGATTTCACATGTGCTATATGCAAACAGCTCATATACCGCCCTGTAGTTCTGAATTGTGGCGATGGTAATTAAATCCTACAACTTACTAACTAATTATAATTTTCATGTTCTTTCTCTTTCACTTGCAGTATTCTGTGAAGCTTGTATCATCAACTCAAGTGAAAATAAAGTATGTAAGTGTCTGGTTTGTCAAAGCCCTCATCCAAACGGATTACCACATGTGTGTTTGATTCTCGACCAATTTCTAGAGGAGCAATTTCCTTTACAATATTCAGTGAGAAAAGAGTTTTTAACAAAACTATCAGATGCTGATTTGAAGGTCCACTCTTTACTGACATTTATGCGTCATATTATGCTGGTGAAGTGTCCAACGTTCACTTTTTAGCTGGTTGTGATTATTGTGGGGTAAATAACTTTTCTCATTTCTACTTTTGCTCTTATTCATATATAGTTAATCCAAAATTTGGTGCAGATGTATCCTATTATTGGTGAACGTTACAACTGTAAAGACTGTAAGGAGAAAATAGGGTTTGATCTTTGTGAAGGATGTTATAACAGCCGTAGCAAACTTCCTGGCAGATTTAACCAGCAGCACACTGAAGATCACCAATTTGAAATTGTACAGCAAAGCTATCTGAATGAATTAATTACGTATTCAGGAGATGTAAGTATCAAGATTGCATTAAATAATTAATTCTTGAATTTTCTATTATTTTAATATTTAATATGATATGCAGGCCCAAGCCGATGTATCATCTATCTCCAACACAACAGATGATGATGACACACCTATCGGCTACATATCAACAGAAGATCTTCGTATATACTTATTATCAGGTCCAAGTGGCCAATAATATTACCTGGTAGTGTAAGTTTAATTTATTAATTGAATTTTTTAGCATATTCTGATTTTAAAGAACTAAATTTCTTTTGAAGAAATTTCTGAATGATTTGTTATTTAAAACTACTTTGGTATTGTAATGAATCCCAATTTTTGATCACCTGCATTTCAACGGCGAAGCTTTGATATTAGTTGCTCTACTAGACTGAGTATCTAGCCTTAATAGGGTGTTTGCAAGATCTGACTAAGAAAGTTTAGTTTAATTAAGATTTCTATTTTACAAACGAAGGAGATCTAGCGACCGTGGTAAAAAAACACTAATAATCTATGCGCTCTCAATTTGTGTGTCGTATATTACTCTGTGCATTGATCATCCACACTTATCCCATACAACCTCAAGTGGTGTGTTGTATTTTACTCTAGGGGTGACCACTACATATATCGATTGGTAGCAAATACTTAAATCCCTCAGGCGCTTCAGCAAAAACTTGAGTCCGTACAGTCCAGCTTGGTCAACCAATTTTCGCAAGAGTTAGATCCCCTATAGACGTGTCAGCCTGGCTATCGGACCCGGCCTACCGGTTCGCCGGACCGGCCCGGGCCGATAAGCACCGGCGCCGCAACGAGTCCGAGATGGAGGCGGTGACCGGAACGGAACGCACCGCGTTACACCCTTATCGTGCGTCGCTCTAATATTCTGTGATTTTTCATGGACCGAACCGGTCCGTGACTGATACGGACCGGTAACGGCCCGATAACTTTTTTTTTTTTTTTTTTTTTATATAAGTCCATTATATATAAATATTTCAGCCCAACTTTTTATTACCCAAACCCACCCCAAATCTGTAGCCCAACAAAACCCACCCCATTAATACCCCGCCCAACAAAACCCACCCCATTTACTCCTCTCACCCACCGTCTTTACGCCCTCTCTCTCTATCTCCGTTCTTGCGCATGGTTTAAGGTTTATGTGTTGGTGTTCTTGATCTTCAACCAATTATATGAAATGGTTATCTATGTAAGTTCATATCAAATCTTCTCTATCTAATTTTATTTACTTAAATTTGTGATGGTTAATTGAATATTTTCTTGCGCATGTTTGGGGTTTCTGTGTTGGTGTTCTTGATCTTCAACCAATTATATGAAATGGTTATCTATGTAAGTTCATATCAAATCTTCTCTATCTAATTTCATTTACTTAAATTTGTGATGGTTAATTGAATATTTTCTTGCGCATGGTTTGGGGTTTCTGTGTTGGTGTTCTTGATCTTCAACCAATTATATGAAATGGTTATCTATGTAAGTTCATATCAATTCTTCTCTATCTAATTTCATTTACTTAAATTTGGGATAATTAATTAATTTATATTCTTGTGCATGTTTGGGGTTTTCGGTCATGATTTGTGCTTAAAAACAGGATATTGGGACCGATGAACCGAATAGACCGATAGTGGGACCGGTACGGGACCGAAACCGGAACCGATAAACCGGTCCCCGTTAACGGTCGGTTTTCTGTAAATTGGGACCGATGAACCGGTCCGGACCGGGACCGATAGTGGGTGTCCGATAAACCGGTCCGGTCCGATAATGGGTTTACACGACAAGAACCGGTCCGAACACGGACCGGAACGGCCGATAGCCACCCTGATAGACGTGTACCAAGTTAAACAAAAGATTTTGTCTCAAAGCACTCCCTATTCCATCTATCCATGCCGCACCTAGGCCTAGCTGACCATCCCACCCTTAACCATATATATAGCATCGCTAGGATCCACCTCGATACATAAATTTATCACTTCTAATTGTTCGGCCAAGATAAGCCCACATGAAGTGCTATCATCTCACCTACTGTAGACAACATTAATTCCACACTCCTCGAGAATCCTCCGATCCACTCGCCCACATCATCGCTTAGTAGACCATCCACTTCTCCAGACCTACTACTTCAAATTACACAACCATCTAGATTCATTTTCCAGCCCCTCAAAGGCTTCTTCCATATCACGAGTTCAACTAGATTGCCACTTTAGTCTTTCACTATGCACACTTCGTTGAATGCCTCCATTAAAAATATGTATCATTTGTAATAAACCACATAGACCAAATAACCACCGAGGATACATCCCTCCATGCATACTTGCAAAAGCTTTCTTGGTGCGGTTCCACCAATCTGACCAACAAAGTCCAGACTCGAGCCGCTCGATCCCATGGGTGTGTGTAGCTCGTACAACTCATGTCCAGGATAACTATAAAACATTCCTTCTACTACAGATCCTAGGTCCCTTCCCAACTCGGATAACCTCCTAAAAGGGGAATAGCCACAGGGGGAAAAAGGTTCGAGGTCAACGCCCCCGGAAATATATTTTTTAAACTTATTTATAATATAAGTCCATATATTGAACAAAAATTGAATAATAAGTCTCTATATTAGGCAAAATTGAAAAACAATCCTCAATTTTATGCAAGAGTGCACTATATCGCTTTATATTATATCAAGATTGCATTATATTTTTCAATATTAATTTTTTTAAATTAAATACCTATAGATAAAATAATTATAAAATTAATAGAATAAATTAAATTTTTTTTAAAAGGAGCAAATAACTATAAATAATTTTTATTTTCATAGGTGGTAATTTCTTTATTTTTTGGAATATCAGGAAAGCTATCATGGACCCCTCCTATGGGCTGACGGGCTCCGTCCCTGACCTCCGAGATCATCTTCATCGGATACTCGTCGTGCTGTCACATGCACTTGTTATGTGGTCTCTAATTCAAACCTCATTATTTTGTGCTCTCTGATAACTCCATTAGAACCTACTATGCCTCTAGACCCGCGGCCTATTGCTTTTTTTTTTCTTTTTGTCAATGAAAACATACAACGAGAAGTTATTTCTAAGTATTACACAAGTTTACTAGATAGCCATTCGAAGCAATAAGAGATAAGTCCTTCCATCCAGGTAGCTCCATATCCCTCCTAGTACACTTAGCAAGCTCATCTGTTGTAGAATTATATCTTCTATCCACATGGGCAAGGTTCCAATCTGAACCTCGACCTAACCATTTCCTTACTTCCGAAAGGATAGGTTTAAGACTCCAATGGAGCCCGGTCAAACCCAAAATTCCTCGAACTAATTCAAGGTTATCAAAGTAAAATGAAACACTCTGATTTTGCAAGATTTTTGCTTAATCTCGTTCGCATTAAAATGGCCCATGCCTCCCCTTAAATAACACTATTTACTTTACATTTCATGCTTGATCTTTTGACAATGTTTCCATCTTTAGCAACTCCAATTGCTGCGATAGCAGCTGGTTCTTAGTTATTAATAATTAATGCATCACTCATCCAGATGATTTCAGCTTCATCCATTATCATAGGATTGTCTTTTTCATTACTTTCACCCGTATCCTTCTTTTTATTTTTATTCTCCATTTTTTCCAAAATCATGCATGGTCCAAAGAGCGTTGACATTAAATCCCTCGACTTATTCAGGATATTATTACCATTCTATTTAGTTCCTTCGTGAAAGCATTTCATTCTCTCTTTCTATATGTTCCATAAAATTATCATCACGTATGCAATCACCTTATTTTTCTCCCAACCATTTTTACTATAACCATCAATGATTTGTTTAAACTATTCAGCAAACGTACCCATAAAATTTTGATCAATCTTAACTTGTAATGATGATAAAGCCCATACCTCAATGCTAGAAGGACATTTCAAGAATAAATGCACAATATTTTCTTCCTCTAGTTCACACCATTCACATATCCCATTATTAACACACTTTCTATTCTTCAAATTGTTTTTAACCGGCAAAGCATTATTGCAAATTCTCCTACAGAAATTTTTAATCCTTGACGGTATATTATTTTTCTAGATTATATCTCAAATGCTGTAATCTATACTATCTCCCGAATTAGATGATTGCGTCTCTTGAGCCATTTCTTCATTAACTAAAATATGATAACCTGATTAGTGGAGTATTCTCCATTCTGACTATATGGCCATATCAATGTATCTTCGTCATCAATCATACATCTCGGAATTTTTTTAATATAATCACCCACTTCTTTTGAAAAATATTGATTTAATAACTCGTTATTCCACCCCAACCCTGATTTATTAAATAATTTATGCACAAAACTAATTGATCAGTTATTAGGTTTTTGAAGAAAGATACCTTTACTAATCCAACAATGGTTCCATATATTCGTACTCTTCCCATTCCCCACTTGCCATATCATGTGCTTCTTTAAAAATTGTAGCCCTTTAAAAATACTTGCCCAACTCCAAGATCTTCGTTTACTCAATTTTGCATCAATCATATTAGAATTAGGGAAATAGATAGCTTTAAGAATTTTGTAATATGGAAGGGGCACATGGTGCCAAAATTGCTTGGGAAAATGTTTGTAAAAGTAAAGAAAAAGGTGGTTTAGGCATACCTAGTATGGAGAATTTAAATCTTGTATGTCTCTTATTTACATTTTGGAGAATGTAATCACATGAAAACAACTTGTGGAGCAGGTGGGTGAATTATAATATAGTTAAAGTAAAATGTATCTGGAGTATGGAGGAAAAACGGGGCTATACTTGGATTTGGAGAAAGATAATGAAGATTAGAAGTCTTGCGTATAATTTTACTACTCATAAAGTACACAATGGTAAGAATACTTACCTTATATGGGATAGATGGCTTAATGGTAAGAGTATTCAAGAAATTTTGGGTATACAGTTAGAAAAAGACAATTTAAACAGTGATAAAACAATTTATGATTGCTATGGAAAAGATAGGTGGAGGCTACCTCCATGTGTAGGTAAGATTCTACCTAAATTAATTGATTTTAAACTTGGAAATAGGAGTGATCAAAAGGTATGGAGTGAGAGTGATAAAAGGGGTTTTTCTTTTAGAAAGACTCTGTTTAATATCAACAATATTACATGTATAGAAGATCTTAGATGGAGTAGCATGATTTGGGGTAAAGCAAATATACCGAGATGTTCTTTTATCTCTTGGTTAGCTATACAAAACAGGCTGAATACTAAACAAAGGTTGTTAGAATGGGGTTGTCAAGTTAACCCATTATGCAGCTTATGTAAGGCAGGTACTGAAGATAATATACATTTATTCTTCTTCTGTTCATTTTCTAAAAGAATACTTAGTAGAATCTTGAGAATTTGGGATATTACATGGATTCCGAGAGAGTTTGATGAACTCAATGATAAATTGATTGACTTGAAGTGTAAAGAGATGAAGATGCTAATTAGTTTGCTAATTACTACTTATATCTATAACATATGGTGGCTAAGGAATGAACTTGAGCATGGAGGAGCTATTTTGAATGAAGAACAAGTTTTTGGGCGAATATGTGATATGACTAAAATGAAGATTAAAGAAAGGAGGTTGAAGAAAAGTGTAGTTAGTGGAATAGTTGAGAAGTTAGTGTTATTATTTTAATATGTATTTCACTTGTTATAATAGTAGCCTTTTTTGTAATAGTTTTGATAGTAGTAGTCCACTAGTTAGTGGGCCGAGGTAAGGTTTTAATTTAAAAAGGTTTGTAATGCTTTTTAAGGTAGTGGGCTTACAAGGTATAATCTCCCATGTTGGGTCTTATGCTTGTAAAATACCACTTATGGTTGTAATGACTATGAAGTTGTTTTTTAATAAAAAAGTTTAATTTGATGATAAAAAAAAAGAATTTTGTAAGCAAATGAATCAGGATTATTAAGCAGTCTCCAAGCTTGGTTAGCTAACATTGTGTGGTTCATTTTATAAAATTCTCTAAACCCTAAACCCCCAATCTTCTTAGATCTTGACATTCTTTACCAATTGACCCAATGAATTCTTTTCCTATACCCAGCATCTCACCGAAAATTCGCGATAATACTCGATAATTTTTTGCATAGTGTTTTAGGGAATTCCGAAATAGACATAGCATAATTTGGAATGGCTTGTAAAACAGCTTTGATAAGAACTTCCTTACCTCCTTCAGATAAAATTGATGAGATCCAGCTAGCTGATTTAGACAATAATCTATCTTTAATATAATTAAGATCTTCACCTTTAGCCCTTTTGAGCGTTAACGGTAACCCAAGATATTTTCTGAGGTCATTAGTACTTCAAATATTAAGTAAACTTGAAACATCTTCTTTCATATTGTCGGGCGTATTTTTGCAGAAAAGAATCGCAGATTTATTATGATTAACTCTTTGTCCCGACGCCTTACAGTATTCCGTAATCAAATTTTTAAAAACCTCAACTTCAGTTTGATTAAGATTGAAAAAAAATAAGGCATCGTATGCAAAAAGAAGATGAGTCAATCTAGGACAGTTCCTCATAATTTGAATACCTTGAATTGAGCCTTCTCTGCAGTGGAAATTAATTAAACTAATCAAACTCTCCGTAAGGAGAGAAAAGAGCAACGGTGATAGTGGGTCCCCTTGTCTAAGACCTTGCTCTGGTTTAAATTTCCTCAATCTTTGACCATTAACTTTGACTTGAAAAGAGACGGATGATATACAATTTCTTACCCAATCAATTCATTTTTTGCAGAATCCCAGAGCCTTTAAAGTTTTACAAAGAAAATCCCAATTAACCTGATCATATGTTTTCTCCATATCAATTTTAACCGCACCATAGTATTTCTTTGAACTCCTTTTGGTGTTTAGAAAATAAGAAATTTCGTGTGCTATAATAACGTTATCTTGGATACTTCGACCCTTAATGAATGTCGATTGTGTTGGCGAGATAATTTTATCCATAAAAATTTGTAATCTTGAAGCCATAATTTTACTTATTATGTTGTAGCAAAAGTTAGCACATGAAATAGGCCTGTAATCCTTCACTGATTCCTGCGAGTTCCCTTTATATATTAATGTAATCACGGAGTCATTTATTTTACTAAATCCCATATTATTGTCGAAAAAATCCCTGACAATTTTAGTAATATCTTCACTAATTATCTCCCAGAACTCATGATAAAACTTCCCAGGAAGACCATCTGGCCCTAGAGCTTTGCTTCCCGACATACTAAAAGCAGCATTTTTAATTTCCTCAATACTCGGTGACTTAACCAAAGCTTCATTCTTCTCAAAAGTTATTCTACATGGAATATGTTGAGTAATATCATTAGGATCTGACGTAGCTTTATTTTTAAACAGATTTATATAATAATCTTGAATAGTTTCACTAATCTTAGAAGGTTCTTCAATCCAGTTATCCTTTTTATTTTTAATAGCACAAATTCTGTTCACTTTCCTCCTCTTCATTGTCTTCGCGAAAAAATATCTCGTGTTTTTATCCCCCTTTGTAATAGCTAGATCTCTAGACCTATCTTCCCAATACGTTTCTTCAATTCGCCATAATTCTTCAATATTTTCTTTAATATATTTTTCTTTCAATTTATTTTCCTCTGATATATAATCATTAATAATTAGTGTAAGCGACTGTTGTAGTTGCTGAATTCTTTTCTTATTATTGAAGAAGCACTTTTTACTCCAACCATTAAGTGCCAGACAAGTAGCATCTCTTTTATCACAAAAAGTAGAAACACTATCACATATCTATTTCGACTTCCAATTTTCCTGGATAACTTATTTACATTGTTCATGTTCCAACCATCTTGATTCAAACATAAAATATTTATTAATTTACCCTTTTTTGTGTCTATACACAGGATTAATGGAGAATGATCTGATCCAATCGCAGGTGGAATTCTAAGTAAAGCTAAGAAAACTGGCGCACCAATCCATTGAATCTAAAGCTCTATCAAGTCTTTCCTTGACATTATCTTCAACTCCCTGATTATTTGACCAAGTAAAGAAACATCCTTTACTAGGCAGATCAACAAGATGATTTTTGTTGATGAAATTATTAAACTTAAGAATACGATCCATATTAGCAGCTTTACGTCCTCGTTTCTCAGAAAATCTTGATATATCATTAAAGTCTCCAATTATAATGTGTGGTTTATCAAGTTGATTAATCTTCTTAGATAATGTTTGCAATAAAATAGATCGCTCTTCATTAAAAGTAGACGCATAAACACAAATGATATACCAAGAAAAGTTGATAGATTCATTAATTTCAACTAAAACATAATTAGAACAAGCATATTTAACAGAAATACCCATCATATTTTTCCATAATAGTAGGATACCCCCGGACCTATAAGCTCTTCCTCTAGGTTCTACTATATGAAAATTATTAAAAGTCTTAAAATGAGAGCAAGTACTAAAATCTTTCTGACGAAGCCTCGTCTCGAAAAGATACACAAAAGAGCAATTATTCTTACTAACTAGGGATTTAAAATACTTTTTAGTCAAGGGTGCCCTAGCCCCTTGACAGTTCCAAAATAACATATTATCCATCATTCCCGGCCAAGGAGAAATGTTTACATCCAATAAAAGGAAATATTCAATATATGAGTTTCTACTCAAAGTTTCCCTATTATATTGGTTCATAACCAAAGATCACCCCACTCGAGACCATTTCTACAAATACATCCCTCCACGTGGTACTTGACACCCTATTTTTCCTTTTCCACTCCATGAACAAGGTTTTCCAAACGTTTCTTTCCACACCGCACAACCAGAATAAATGTTCCTGTGATTCTGTCTCTCCTTCACACCATCATGGGCAAGTTTCAACCGAAACCACCCCTCCAATTACAAGTTTAAGTCTCGTCGATGACCTTTCCCAGACGGCCAAGAGTCGTCTCCTAATGTGTGATAAAAATAACTAACAATGGAGCACCTCGAAAAATATCACCCCTTGCAAGTGTACAAGTCATTTGCAAGTAATAAGTAAGTAATAATATCGTTCTCCACAAGGACTAAAACCTTTAATTTCAAACTCGTGTTCTTAGAGAGTGTAGATAATTCAGATTTGTAACTACAAACTTAATTAAAATAAATAGATTTTGTTTGGTTTTATTTTAAACTAAGATGCAAACATCAAAATACATTAATTAACAAATAAGAAAGTAAATAAACTATAAAAAATAGATGAGAGAGTTTACCTCGAGATTGCTAGTATTTCCATATTCTACTAAGTCGGTGATTCCAATTATAAGGGTGAATTGGGTCATTATACTAATCAAGATTCTAAATTCCTTCTAACTCCCGCCAGGGTAGCTTAGAAGGATGCCAAAATCTTACTAGAGTCCTCGGGTTAGATTATTATATGCAAAAGTCGATGCTACAAATTACTTTAACCTATGTGATCATCATGACTCTAAAAAACGCTAGGCGCTACTAGAGCGGTCAAGCGACCCATTAATTAAAATTTACGCGGTTTTTATCTAGGCGGTTTTTATATAAGTTTATATTATGTATATATATATATATTTATTACTAGTACACTGATTTGAATAATATTTACATCGTAATATACTTAAATTAGATTAATTTAACATAAATAACATATATTAAACTATAAAATAATAATTCATTATTTTTAACCTAAAAATGAACAATTCAAGAAATCTAGACATAAAATTTGAGAAATCCTACCTACTTCTTTTTCTCGCGCGTTCAAACTCTAACTTAAGTAATTTTTTCTTTATATTTTGCTTATGTGTTGGGTTGGATTAGATTGAATTAATTTTTTTTCTCGCACTTTGGAATGCTTAGGTGGTCTTGTTTAGAATACTGGTGATCATCTAGCTAGGCAAACCTATCAGGATTACTACCGCACATTGGACGAATATGAACCAACTTTGTTCTTAAACCCCCCCCCTACCAGGGTGACAATTTAAGATACTAAGTTCAATCTATATTTGATCAGGATATGAAAATCATAAATTCATTCAAATTATATGAAGTTATACACAATTTAACAATTCAATTAAAATCAATTCTGCAATAACATAAAAGCATTAATAAAGTATTTAATGGTTATACATATTGCAAACTCAAGCTAAGAGAACTTAGTGCATAAGTAAATATGTAAAATTAATTAGTAATAATATTAGAATCATGCTTAAGACAAGAAACTAATTCTGTTTACCCTAATAATAGAGGTGGAATTGTGTACAAGTGGTGCACTAAGGCTCTAGCTTCTAGTTGACTTCTCATCCAGACGATTTGCTCTCTCTCCAGCTAATACTTCAGAATAATTATAATGAGTAAGTAGTTTTCAAACTTAATTTCTCATATATAAAGAACTAAACCCGCTTTAAGGGTTGTAAGCCTCTTTTAAGTGACCTAATCTATTTCAAAAACATCTTCTAGGGAGAATAGACTAATTCGAGCATGCCAACAACAACTTTGATACCTTTTTCACCTCAACTCCAAATTATTACCATCAGTTGCTATACGCTCGAAACTTCAAGTACTGTTAGCCTCACCTTGTTTTTATTCCCGTTTTAATATTCGACAAATCATCATTTAAACTAAAATTCATTTGGTATCACTTTTAAAGGTTTTCCAAAACCCCTCATTAGATTAGTTGTGTTTAATTCCTTGATCTTAAGCTTGAGCTTCAAAAGAACAGTGTCGCGGTACACCGGACGAGACATGCGGTACACCGCAGTACCACGGACCAGAGGCGCGGTGCACAGGCTAGTCCGACCAGTAAGCTAAGAAAATGTGCGGTACACCGGACTGAGGCGCTGTACACCGGACTGAGGCACGGACCAGGGACACGGTGCATAGGATAGTTCGACCAGTAAGCTTGAAGTTAAGACGAACGATTTCGCGGTGCACCGGACCATACCCGCGGTACACCGCAAGAGAGGGTTTCTGCACTATTACTAGAGGACAAAGCTTATATCCGTTGGAGTAAAAATAGATCTGTTAGATAGAATCCTTTTGACCGTTGGAAGATATTTTCAGCTATATATTGAAGCTCATTCAAGACACAACTCAAGCCTTCCATCTACCAATCTTAAGAGCAATTAATATTATCATTCAAGGAGGTTTCAAAGGAGCATTCAAGTCATATTCATTCTCAAGCTATATAGTTTATATTCACTCATTTAGGAGTTTAGTTACAAAGCTTTTATAAGCACCCCTAAACACTTTTCCTTTCCTCTTAGTTCTTGTAATAGATTAAGTAAGTAGTGTAAGCATAGGTTTTATGCTTGGTTCCTTGTGTTGGTGATAACACAAGTGTATTTCCTTCAAGGTTTTGAAGTGGTTGTAAAGGGTTTGTAATCTCACCCGGTTTAAGAGTTACGAAGATTAGTTGAGAATCTTGCAAATCCTAAGGAGGCTTCCTTAGGTAGTGGATGTAGGGAAACCGAACCACTATACATCGTTGTGTATCGTTTTCTATCCCTTCACTCTTTACATCTCCGCACTCTATATGCTTGATAAAATGCTCACATGAATAGTTTGATAATATTGTCTTTTAGGATTATCTAGTTCTTACTATTTAGTTTGCTAAAACAATAGGATTCAAATTAGCTTTTAATTTTATTTACTTGAAATAAAATTAGACGATTAATTTCCATTGTCCTATTCAACCCCCCTTCTAGGACGCATATAGAATATCAATTGGTATCAGAGCCTAGCTCTATTGTACTTAATCGTTTCTAGAGTTAATACGATATGGATTCTAATCAACCGGAAGGTTCATGTTCTACTAGACCTCCGCTTTTTGTAGGAAAAGACTACTTTAAATGGAAAAAGAAAATGGAGATTCATGTCAAAGGAATTGATTACTTTTTGTGGCTTGCTATCAAGAAGGGTCCTTACATTCCTTATGTTAATGGTAGTAAAATGGAGGTAAAAGATGAAGATGATTACAATGATCAAGACATAGCTAAACTCACCAAAAACAACAAAACTATGAACATACTCATAAATGGGTTAAGTGTCACGGAGTATGCTAGAGTTAGTGAATGCAATTCGGCTCATGAAATGTGGCAACTCTTGGAGCTATCATATCAAGGAACGGAAGATATCAAAGAAACTAAGATTGGTCTTTTTATCACCAAGTATGAGCTATTTCGTATGGATCCCGATGAAGCCTTAAATGCTATGCATCAAAGATTTTCGAACATTGTCAACACCTTGAAGACTCTTGGTCAAGAGTACACCAACAAAGAACAATGTCGAAAAATCTTATTTGCTCTTCCAAGGAAATATAAATCAAAGATCAACTCTATAAGAGACACTAAAGATCTTTCAAAAATGACGGTTCATGAACTCATTTGCAACCTCATGACGGAAGAGCTTGAGCTTGAAGAAGAAAAGATAAGAGATGATGAGGAGAAGAAGATTAAGAAATCCATTCCTTTCCATGCCTTGAGTACCAAGTTGAAAGAACGAAAAGAAAGGAAGGAAAGTGAAGAAGAAGAAAACTCACATGAAGAAGAAACTAGTGAAGATGAAGAAGTGGCTATGTTGGCAAGAGATATGAAAAAATTCATGAGATATAAACGCTTTGCCAAGAAAGGAAGTTCTTCCTCACCCTATAAGAAGAATGTTAGAGCTATCAAACAAGATGAACCCACTTGCTATCATTGCAAGAAAGTTGGTCACATCAAAACTTATTGTCCTCTTCTTCAAAAGGAGAAACCTAAGAGAGCAATGCATGCTAATATCACTTGCGATACTCAAAATTTGGATGAAGAAGAAAGTGATAACAAAAATGTTAATCTTGTTGCTTTTATGGGAGAACTTGAAAATGATGAAGATGCTTCTTCGGATGATGATACCGGTTCAACTCACTTTGCCTTTATGGCAAATCATGATGATGTAACTCCTAAATCTAAACTCTCTTTATCAAATGATGATGCTAGTGAACAAGATATTCATGAGGCATTTGATTCTCTCTACAATGATTTCTTAAAATCTATTGAAACAAACAAAGTTTTAACAAAAGATTTAGAATTTGAGAAAAATAGAACTAAAGAGGTTTTAAAAGCTTTGGAAGATTGTCAAAATCTTTGTGATGAATGTATAGATGAAAATGAGAAACTTCATCTTATTGAGAAAAATCTTTTGGAAGAAAAAGCTTTGTTAGAGAAAAAGATTGTTGATCAAAATGCTATTATTTTAAAATTTACAAATGGGCAAGAAAACTTGGAAATGATTTTAGGCTCTCAAAAAATGGCTTTTGAAAAAAGTGGTGTTGGATATGATCCATTCACTAAACAAAAACCCTTGAAATTTTTTTTTGTAAAATCAAAAATTTCAAATGCAATTCCATCTTCTTCAAAATCTTCTATCTCTTGCACCTATTGTGAAAAACTTGGTCATGATGCATCTCATTGTTATTATCGTAAATTATTGGATTTGGGATCTCTTGTGCCACTTTGGAAAAGGCCTATATGAGCTATAAAAAGAAAATCCACTAACCCTCATGGACCCAAACCAAATTGGGTACCTAAAGCCTAAATTATTTTTGTGTGTAGGGATTGAGCATCAAGAAGCAAAATATATGGCTCCTTGATAGTGGATGCTCAAGACATATGACCGGGAACCAATCATTATTTACACGTTTATATAAAACAAAAGGTGATAGAGTTACTTTTGCCGACAATACTAAAAAACGCGTTTTGGGTAAAGGTAACATCGGTAATATGAATTCTTTACTTATCTCTAATGTTTTACTTGTTGAGGGTCTATCTTTTAACTTGCTTAGTATAAGTCAACTTTGTGATGTTGGTTTTAGTGTTAAATTTGAAGCATCTAGATGCATTGTTTTCAAAAATGATGAGTTAGATACTATGTTTATTGCAAAAAGATCGGATAATGTTTTTGTAGTTGATCTTGAGAGTATTATGTGTCAACGCATTAAATGCTTATCCGTGGTAAATGATAGTTGGCTTTGGCATAGACGTTTAGGACACGCTAGTATGGATTTGATTTCAAAATTGTCTAGGAAAAATCTTGTTGTTGGTTTGCCTATTTATAAGTTTGATAAAGATAAATTATGTGATGCATGTCAACTTGGTAAACAACATCGTTCATCTTTTAAATCCATAAATAAGGTCATCACCGTTAGGCCACTTCAATTATTGCATATGGATCTTTTTGGTCCCGTTGATGTCACTAGTCTAGGAGGATCTAGATATGTCTTTGTTGTTGTTGATGATTACACTAGATATACATGGGTGATGTTCCTTGCTTTAAAAAGTCATGCCTTCAATGAATTTGCAAAACTTTGTAGAAAGGTGCAAAATGAGAAAGGCTACTCTATTACATGCATTCGTAGTGATAATGGTAGTGAATATGTGAATTCTCCTTTTGTGCATTTTTGTGATGAATTTGGGATTGAGCACAATTTTTCGGCTCCTAGAACTCCCCAACAAAATGGGGTAGTGGAAAGGAAAAACCGAACTCTACAAGAAATGGCTAGAACAATGCTAAAAGAACATAGCTTGCCTACATACTTTTGGGGTGAAGCCGTTCATACGGCTTGTTATGTGTTAAATAGAGTTCTAATTAGACCCCTTATTAAGAAAACCCCTTATGAGCTTTGGAATGGTAGACCACCAACTATTGCTTATTTTCGTGTTTTTTGGGTGCAAATGTTTTATCTTAAACACTAGGGACTATTTGGGAAAATTTGATGCTAAATCGGATGAAGGTATTTTTCTTGGTTATTCCACTAAGGGAAAAGCCTATCGCATTTTCAATAAACGTACTCGTACCATTGAGGAATCTATGCATGTTGACTTTGATGAGACTAATCCTTTTTGTATCAAGAAAGTAGTAGATGTTGATTTACATGAAGATACTCCACAAGATCAACCCTTAGAATCTCCTACTCAAGAATTAAATTCTCATGATGAACCTCCTAAGGAAAATGGTCAACTCTCAAATGAAGCAAGTACGGATTTACCAAAGTGTTGGAAAAATATCAAAGATCACCCAAGTGAATTAATTCTAGGTGATCCAAAAGAAGGTGTTACCACTCGTTCTCGTATTATTGCTCTATGTGCTCATCAAGCATTCTTATCTCAAATTGAGCCCAAGAATATTAAAGAAGCCTTGCTAGATGATCATTGGATAAACGCTATGCATGAGGAATTAAATCAATTTGAGCGTAGTAAAGTTTGGACATTAATTGAGAAACCAATTGGCCCTACTATTATTGGCACTAAGTGGGTATTTCGCAACAAGCTAGATGACACCGGTATTATCACTAGAAATAAAGCAAGGTTAGTTGCTCAAGGATACAATCAAGAAGAAGGTATTGATTTCGATGAAACTTTTGCTCCGGTAGCTAGACTTGAATCTATTCGTATGCTACTTGCTTTTGCTTGTTATATGAATTTTAAACTTTACCAAATGGATGTCAAAAGTGCTTTTTTAAATGGTTTTATAGATGAGGAAGTCTTTGTTAAACAACCACCGGGTTTTGAGGATCCAAAATTTCCAAATCATGTTTTTAAACTTTCAAAGGCTTTATATGGTTTAAAACAAGCACCTCGTGCTTGGTATGAACGTTTAAGCAAATTTTTGTTAGATGATGGTTTTAAAAGAGGAAATATTGACTCCACTTTATTTATAAAAAGGTCTTCAAAAGATATTCTTCTTGTTCAAATTTATGTGGATGATATAATATTTGGTGCTACTAATGAAAATCTTTGTGAGAACTTTTCTAAAAGCATGCATAGGGAATTTGAGATGAGCATGATGGGAGAATTGAATTACTTTCTTGGACTTCAAATCAAGCAAATGAAGGATGGCATCTTTGTCAATCAAGCCAAATACACAAAAGAATTGATCAAAAAATTTGGACTTGAAGATGCAAAGGAAATTGGAACTCCAATGAGCACATCCACAAAATTAGACAAAGATGAAGATGGTAAGGATGTTGATGAGAAAGCATATCGAGGTATGATTGGTAGCTTACTTTATTTAACCACTTCTAGACCCGATATTATGTTCCCCGTGTGTCTTTGTGCTAGATTCCAATCCTCTCCTAAAGAATCCCATCTTAGTGTCGTTAAGCGTATTTTTAGGTATTTGAAAGGAACCCTAAGTTTAGGACTTTGGTACCCAAAATTTACCTCTTTTGAACTAATAGGTTATTCGGATGCCGATTATGCCGGTTGTAGACTTGATAGGAAGAGTACTAGTGGAAGTTGCCAATTCTTAGGTCAATCCCTTGTTTCTTGGTCTAGTAGAAAACAAAATAGTGTTGCTTTATCCACGGCCGAAGCCGAATATGTTGCGGCCGGAAATTGTGTGACTCAAATTCTTTGGATGAAACAAACCTTACTAGATTTTGGCCTAGAGTATGATTGTGTTCCTATTCGTTGTGATAACACTAGTGCTATCAACCTTACCAAAAATCCTATCCAACACTCTAGAACGAAACACATAGAAATCCGTCATCACTTTATCCGTGATCACACTCAAAAAGGGGATATTGTACTTGAATTTGTCACTTCGGAAAATCAACTAGCCGATATCTTTACTAAACCTCTACCCCAAGATCTTTTTGAAAAAATTCGTTGTGAGATTGGCATGCAAATTCTCTAACCATCCTTTCATGCCTTTATTGTTTAGTGCTTTTTGTGTATATTATCTTGTTGCTAATATTTTCTTGATGTTATAGGGTCCTTGATACTTCTAATTGTTATCCATTTATTTCTTTAGCCTTTGTTTTTACTCAAAATGTATTTTGACCCCTTAAAATTTTCAAAAATCGTATCATTGGTTCTTTTTGTTGTTGACAAAGGGGGAGAAATTTTAGTTAAACTTTTTCAAATGCATTTTGTGAGGGGGAGTTTTTATAAAAACTCTAGTGATTAGGTTGAGGGGGAGTTTTTGATTAAAACTTTATCTAAGGCATCTTCAAAAGTTTATGATTTGTCAAACATCAAAAAGGGGGAGATTGTTAGCCTCACCTTGTTTTTATTCCCGTTTTAATATTCGACAAATCATCATTTAAACTAAAATTCATTTGGTATCACTTTTAAAGGTTTTCCAAAACCCCTCATTAGATTAGTTGTGTTTAATTCCTTGATCTTAAGCTTGAGCTTCAAAAGAACAGTGTCGCGGTACACCGGACGAGACATGCGGTACACCGCAGTACAACGGACCAGAGGCGCGGTGCACAGGCTAGTCCGACCAGTAAGCTAAGAAAATGTGCGGTACACCGGACTGAGGCGCGGTACACCGGACTGAGGCACGGACCAGGGACACGGTGCATAGGATAGTTCGACCAGTAAGCTTGAAGTTAAGACGAACGATTTCGCGGTGCACCGGACCATACCCGCGGTACACCGCAAGAGAGGGTTTCTGCACTATTACTAGAGGACAAAGCTTATATCCGTTGGAGTAAAAATAGATCCGTTAGATAGAAGCCTTTTGACCGTTGGAAGATATTTTCAACTATATATTGAAGCTCATTCAAGACACAACTCAAGCCTTCCATCTACCAATCTAAAGAGCAATTAATATTATCATTCAAGGAGGTTTCAAAGGAGCATTCAAGTCATATTCATTCTCAAGCTATATAGTTTATATTCACTCATTTAGGAGTTTAGTTACAAAGCTTTTATAAGCACCCCTAAACACTTTTCCTTTCCTCTTAGTTCTTGTAATTGATTAAGAGAGTAGTGTAAGCATAGGTTTTATGCTTGGTTCCTTGTGTTGGTGATAACACAAGTGTATTTCCTTCAAGGTTTTGAAGTGGTTGTAAAGGGTTTGTAATCTCACCCGGTTTAAGAGTTACGAAGATTAGTTGAGAATCTTGCAAATCCTAAGGAGGCTTCCTTAGGTAGTGGATGTAGAGAAACCGAACCACTATACATCGTTGTGTATCGTTTTCTATCCCTTCACTCTTTACATTTCCGCACTCTATATGCTTGATAAAATGCTCACATGAATAGTTTGATAATATTGTCTTTTGGGATTATCTAGTTCTTACTATTTAGTTTGCTAAAACAATAGGATTCAAATTAGTTTGATAATTTCTAGAAAATGAATTATACATATACTTATCAAACAAACAATCATTACAATATAATTTCAAGATTAGATTAGTTTCACAATGCAAGAAGAATAGGTTTTTTTTTCTTAGTCCGATATGGTGGCTATAGGGTGTTCATCAATCCTAACATAATATCCAATGGTCCACTTAACTACTCTCTATCTTTTCCATCATTTTTAGACCACATAATTAGGAATTGTAAGGTCTTTAAGGTTGTAATGTTGGCTTAGAGCTGGTATGATTGTATATTTGGATAATGTGAAGTGAGATATTGTCTCTCTCCTCACTAGCCATCAACAAATCACCCGAGAGCTTGAGTTTACACTCAAATATGTTCTCAATCAACCCAATTGGTCTACTTAACAAGCATCCCCAATAACCCAATAATATTTTCTGTTTGATTTACATAAGATTTCCAGTTTACCGGTTCTTTTCTTTCAATTATCTTTTATTTCATTTTTTGTATGTTAGCAAACACACTCTTATAGATGTGAGATACCTTTCCAATTATTTAATCTTCTTTTTATTTTTTTTCTTTTTTTCTTTTTTTCTTTTTACTTTCAGTATTTTTTCTTTCAATAGACCCCGTCAAAGGGTTAAAATAAAGGCACGTCATAAATATATGCATATAAGCTCAAAAATCCACCAAATGTGTTTCCCATAAATCGAACCAACCACCACAAACTCAAGCTTTTAAAGATGTTTATCTTAACATCACGGTTAGAGTGCTGGTCATATGGAAAACTCCTAAAATTTAAGGGGTATGGCTTATAATGTGACTACAAAGAAAGGCTACAAAGGCTATAAGATGCTAAGAATGATATACCAAATAATATTTGGTTAGAAAGTTTAAAGGAAATAGGGGGCTTATTAAAGAACTTCCTTAATCCTTTTCATATCTATGTAATTTTGTTACTTCCTCACCTGAATCATATTCATTAAATGGGTCTTCAACAAGCTCGGATGTCACGTTCTACACACCACGCATTCTCCCTAAGTTTTCAAACTTACTTTTACCGCATTGCTTATAGAGCAATTATGTACTTTTAAGGTGCGTTTTCGTTTCAATACTTTAAGCATACAATATAACTAGTTCATCAAAAATTAGTTAACTATCATTAAATCGATAAGGTTTATGCTTTTGGGGGTATTTTACACCTTCTACGCCTAATTCCTTAGAATATACGGTAAAGTTTTAAATTTTTTTCCTAAAGACATAAAATGGAAATCAGGGACAACGAATCCCAACACCTTAACTCAAAAGTGAGTAGTGTTCCTGCGACTCAAAACAGACTCGATCAAATATAACTAAATACATATGTTATATTTAATGAGATGAAACGGTAAGGAATAAAGAAAAAGTACTCTCGAGGCTTATTACCTTGCATGATTATCACCGAAGGTAGGTTGTGGTGGATGCTTTTCTAGATCGCGGTGAATTTGCTCCAATGTGTAATGATGTATGCTTTATTTGCTTTGATTTGTGCCACATCGTCTTCCAAGAAAGTTTGGGCCGCTTCTACCTGGTCCAACTGCTCGCTCATACTTTTTTACTATGAAAGATCATTTTCTCTCAAACTTAGTACATTCTCGATCTTCCCGTGAGAAGTCTCTACAATTGAAGAATTATTTGTACTCGCTCCTCTAAGAATTGTCTTGATCCACTCGTCATCAATGGTTTAACTCGTCTTGTACGTAATCTTTACATTACCAAAACTCACATTCGCTTTCCTCCCTAAGCGTGTGATCATTTTTGGGCACTTTGAATTAAACCCTGACTATGGTGCACTTGCGAAACTTACTGAATCAAAGATCACTTGCGCTACATCTATCTCCTCATCTTGTAAAACACAATCCAAGAAAATGAGAAATTTATTACTAACATCGCGGTTCGAACATTCCCAAAAGGTGCTAGTGCAAGAAAGTGGTTCCATACTCGTGCTTTGGGTTGAAGGCACATGTAGAACCAAGGTCCATTCAACTATCTCGTATTCTCTCTATATTCATCACGCTTTTTGCACCTGCATGGTCCAACTAATTTCTTTCATTTGAAGTGTTTATGAAACTCTTCAACTGTAAATGGAAATAACTTCTCTCAACATGAACTTGACCCTCATTGTCTTGGCTAAATATCCCAAGATAAATCTCGAATACTAATTCAACACATAATTTCGATTGCCTCATCATGAATGTGGTTCATCCCAATCAATCACCCAACTATAGTAATCTTATATACATACATTTTTTAACTTTTCGTTCAAACACTCTCTCGTGTGAAGGGGTCAATCCAACATCTTTTCTTTGGCGATAGCTAATAAGCGCTTAGAAGCTTCGCTCATCATGGGTATCAAATCTCGCTTGTAATGGTGATGGAATTCTCAATTCCAAAATATAATTCGATAAATATGATTAGTGTTGATCAAACACGAGACTTTAGATCTTTAGTGGACACTCATTTAATTGAAGTGAGTGTTTTAAAGGGGTGGAGACAATTATGGATGCTCTTTGTGTAGATCATCCACGTCAAAAAAGTATGTTTTGTATTATATATTTCATTTTTTTAGCTTATTGTTGCATATATTGTATTTTTAAAATTTTATGTTTTATATTTCATGGTTTAAGATTTAGAGTTTTTTACTCAACGGGTCTTGAATGCACCTTCTTATTCCCTTTCCCAACCCACTTACCTTCTCTTCTAACTAAAGACCTCAAATAAGATTTTACACTTTAATCTAAAAATCCAATTACAATTTTACTCTCTTTTGTTATTTATTTCCCTATATATACTATTTTTATTTCAGAATATGTCTAAACCTTAAATTACTTTTCTCTCTCTTGTTCTCTCTTTTTCATCCTCACGAAACAAAAGTCCTCTCTCTTTGTTTTTTGGTCTTTTAGCAAGGTTTGGCCAGATAACAAAGATTCACGGCGAGGCTCGGATCTGCCATGGTTTTTCCGTTCCTGGTTCGGAGAAGGAGAACGGAGTTCGTTTTTTCCGGCAGATTGGCTTCGCGAACGGCGGACGAGAGGAGTAGATATCCTTGAAGCCTTCATCTCCGGTAAGCCATGGCATGAAGCCTTCATCCTTGTTCGAGGTCCAAGCATATCGACGGCGGTTCAGAGTGGCAGCGGTTTTCTTGTGCATTCTAACGGAGGTCCTGAGAAGAAGAAGAACTCTGTCAGTGGTCCTTCGGCATTGGTGATCGAATCATCCTGCTAATGGTGCTTGATTCCTCCAGCAAATGGTGCTTGGATCATCCGGCGGATGGTGCAGATATCCTTGAACGAAGATGAACTTAGAGATGTTGTTTTAGTTGTATTTGCTAACAAACCGAATTTACCAAATTCTATGAATGTTGTTGAAATAACTCATATGCTTTGTTATTTTTTTTTTTTCATGAATTAGTTTTTTATCTTATTTTTTTCCTTATTCCATGTGTGTAATATTTGGTTAGTTAATAAAATATAATTGGTTGGATATTACTCTTTATATTTTATGTAGTACTCCATATTTTTATTAAGTACTCAATATTTTTTTTAATATTAATTCTGTTACTCTATATTTTTTCGATACTCTATATTTTTAATTATCTGAGTACTCTATAAAATCAATGAGTACACCACTGGTTGCGGCGATGGTTGATAGTCGGTGGGTGTGGCCAAAGATAAAAAGTGTCAACACTCAATTTTTTTTATCTTTTAGTGTTTTTTGTATTGTATAATGGTAATTTAGTATTTGGTCATCCTTGAGGTTTCTTTACAGTTATAATATTCTCACCATTCCCTATAGGACGAAAATCTAGTCTTCAAGACCCTATATATCATTCACCCTAAGATTTATCGTTCATATTATACCATGAACGAGAATCAAACCCATGTCCCTTGGAATGACAAAAAATTGGAAGAATACGGTCAGGGTGGATCAGTTACGGGCATTTAGATATTTAGTTGACACTCATTTAGTTGAAGTGACTGTTTTTAGGGGGTATAGAAAATTCAGACCGCTCTTTATTTAGATCATGTGAGCCATCAAATTTTTTTATATTATAGATATCACACTTTATGATTTGGTACTATACATATTTTTACTTTATAATAATTTACTGTAAAAATGTATGAAAAGAAATATATTTTAAGGATTAAAGTGCAATTTCTCAAAAAAATGTATGTTTTTCGAATTTTGATTGGCTAGCCTTGTAATGTGTCACTTTTTAATTGATTTCCGCATCATATCATTCTTCCATTCATTTAATATTACCATATTGAAGAATTTTTTCCAAGTTCACTAAAACAAGGAACGGAAAAGTGATGGGAATCGGGATCAAATCAATTGAAGATGATAATTTTTCCAACGAATTTCAGTGTTGTGTTTGCTTGTAAGTCCTCACAACTTATACCATCTCCAATTATTCATATAACACACATGTTTATTTAATTACATTTCAATTACAAGTTTTCTTGCATATCTGATTTGAGATTTATCGTTATTCTTGCAAATTAATGAACTCTATGTTGATATATTTGCGTATATCATATACGAATTGAATTGAATGGGGTTTCAATAAGATAGTGTCGTGAAAGTCAATCGTATATATTTATACTAGTATGATGGAAGATAATTGTGTTTAGAAGTGGGCACCTTAGACTGAAATGATTGTTGAATATCATGTGATATTAGCTATTGACAGTGTTTTGAAAATCTGCCGACTAGCCGTCTAGCTAAGCGACCCAGAAGCAAACCGCCTAGATATTAGGTTAGAAGTTTGTTAGGGAATGGAGGGATTACTGGGCCGCCTAATTTATTTAGTTATCCACTGGTTTTTTTTTTTCCTTTAGTGCCCAACATTTTTTTTTTGTTTTTAAAAATGTTTACATGCACCATCAAATAAGTAAGTTATTGGTTTTTTTTCATATCTCATCAACATAATTTTTGAAAATGAAACTTATCTTCTATCTTCTATTTTTCATTTATACAAAGAACAATAAGTACATGTAAAACTTCGGTATACTTTTTCGCCGGAGTTAGAATAATTAAAAATCAGAAAAAATCAAAAAAGTCACAGTGATATATTATTATTCGGAAATTATAAAAACAAAAAAAAACTACCGGAGTTTATTGACATTGATCTCCAGTCGTCGTCGGATTAACTTGGTGGTCATCCTGAATTTTTAAAAAGAAAATTATTTTGTCCGAGTTTATCAACGTTGACCAACGAAATTGATCACTATAGTGGTGGTGATAAAATAAATAATTATTTTATTTTATTATTTGTTATATAATGATATTTTGGTCAAAATGTCTATAATAGAAAAAAATATTTGCTTGAACAAATTTTAAACGGAATATAACACTTGAGTTTAAATATAACATTAGCCCATTTGTTAACTTATTATATATTTATCATTTTGAATAAAACAAATATTTACCATTAACTTTATTAACTTTAGATTTAACAATATAGGCATATTTTCAAATTAATTTTTAATATTTTTCTCATATATCACCTTATTAAATATAATTTTTATTGATATTTTTACTAATTAATATTTTTACAATAAAAATAACAATATATTTTTTTTAATACAACTATATCTAATATCACATAGGCACATACCATAAAAAATACAATTAACGGGTTACCTAGACATAGTCGATTAATGTCTCAAAGGTGCTCCACAATTCCATCATGCGTTTTTTAACACTAGCTACGCATAGTATGCACCTTTTGTTTTCATCAATATGGATGTTTTCATAAAACTGGTCTATAATTATAATTGCATATACATCAAGTTATCAAGGAATTGATACAAATTTTCAAGAATGCTTATCTAATTTATTGTTTTGAAGAAATGAGTGACATTAAAGAGGTCAAAATAGTATTGGAACGAGACAAGAAATAAAATGAGAATGCTAACTGCATTTTTAATTCAAGCATTGCTTTGTTCGGAATCACTTTTTGTATTTAGATGATTTATTGGGTGTTGAGATACTTGTTTATATAACTATTATACTTGAATCTTTTTTTGGTAAATATACTTCCCTCTTGAGTAATGCTTTCCGTTTTTTCTTTTTATAGAGATCTTCTCTACAAACCAGTCGTGTTAGGTAAGAAAAATTACATATGTAAAGCAGTTCGTTTTACTTTTTATATATTTTGTCAGAAGTTTGATCTATTGGCACTCCACTTTTAGCAATAGCACTTTGGGGTCTCTTTATTTCGTGTTAGAGTAAGAATAGCCAAATTTAATTAGATTCTATTTATTTTTACAGAATAGTGTTTGCACAATTCCAATTATTGTAATCCTATATTAATTACAAAGAACTTGGAGAACAGAAACTCTAAGCTTGAAATTTTAATATAACTTCCAAATGCCACACGTTCCAGAATGTGAATATTACAAGTTTCATTTTGTCTCAAAGAAATTCTACTTACCACAATTACAAGGATATATGTATGCACATGTGTAGGAAAAATAACAACAATATAGACTATAGTTTTGTTGACTTAAGCATTTCAATTTATTTCAGTCATTAAATCTTCAGCTCTTTTGTTTCCTGTGCAGCATGTGGGCATATGGCGTGCTTTTGGTGCGTGTATAACTCTATGGACATTTGGCAAGAGTCACATTGTCCTCTTTGTCGTGACTCTTTTAATCATTTTCCTAGATTTTGTACATTACTCTTCTCTTTGCTTTTTAAGTTGTATCCATTAGCTCATGAAAGAAGAGAAAAACATGTGGCAGGTACATTACATTAATTCCCCAACTATTATATTTAGTTACTTTGAGTAATTTGTATAACCTAATGTACATTTTTGCAGAAGAAGAAAAGATATCTAAAATTGAATCTCAGCCATTCAATTGATATATATTCGATTTCCTCAAATTCATCACAAACTATAGAAACAGCAGAGGGTAATGTGTCAACACAGAAAAGTGGTTCAGTTGATATTAGTGATTTCACATGTGCTATATGCAAACAGCTCATATACCACCCTGTAGTTCTAAATTGTGGTGATGGTAATTAAATCCTACAACTTACTAACTAACTAATTATAATTTTCATGTTCTTTCTCTTTCACTAGCAGTATCCTGTGAAGCTTGTATCATCTGACTCAAGTGATGATAAAGTATGTAAGTGTCGGGTCTGTCAATAGAACAGCGCGAGATTTGTCGTTTCGAGCAGCTCTTCTGAACATCATTTTGGTACTCCAGAAGATGATAATAATAGAAGATTATCTAGTAAAAGGAAAAGCATGGAAGGTACTGGAAGTTCAAGTAATGTTGAAGATAATGAAACTGAGTTTCCGCACAGTACAAGTGCACACCTCACCAGAGTAATGATAGTCTCCCTGAGTAATCCTGTACAGAGTAGTGTACCTCATCCAAACGGATTCCCACATTGTGTTTGATTCTAGACCAATTTCTAGAGGACCAATTTCCTTTACAATATTCAGCGAGAAAAGAGTCTTCAACAAAACGAGCTGATTCTGATTTGAAGCCATCAACAGATCTTCAAGAAAATCAGGAGAAAGTTCCAGTCTTCACTGACAATGACTAATAAGGCTAGTGTATCGGATCCTGATCTTAGTGTATCGGATCTTGATCTTGATCCTGATCCTAAATAATTATATGTAATTGATAGTTTCCTTTGTTAGAGATATTATAATATCATAGGGATAGTTTCCTTTGTTAGAGAAATCATAGTGATATTTTCCATATTTGTTGTATATTGTAACACTATAAATATTGTGAAATACAATGCAATATTCAAGCCAAAATATTCTTTACATGGTATCAGAGCCCAGATCCATAAGAGGTCGGTGGTTCGAGTCTTGCCGTCGTCACCCAATTTAAAAATTCACGTAGCAAAGACTAGACATGCAAAAAATGACATGAATCTAGCTTGCACGTGAGGGGGCGTATTGAGCATGTAATACTCATATATAATATATAAGATGACCCCTCCTGACAGCTTAAGCTTTTGGGAGAATCGGTCGCCTAACAATGACAATTCAGAAGTATTTAACACATTAATATATCTTAGCTTAACAAAAAAACAAAAAAACAAAAAAAAATTGAAAGAAAGACTCAAAATAAATTATTATCTTAAATTTAACATTTTTTTTTAAAATTTTGAACAAGTAGGTAATCAATTAAAGTTATCCAAAAATCTTCCTAATCTCAAGATCTTAAAGAAACCTTTAAAAGATGTACTGATATATACCTATATAATCATTAAGTCTAGACCTATTTAATCTCATTATTAGTATTGGAAAAACTTACTTCATTTACTTTAAAAATTTCTCAACATAAACTCACATAGTTCAAGATTTTTTTTTATCATTGATGACTCATCTATTAAATTTAAGCTATGTTAAAGCAAGGCAACAGAAACTTCAAGAGGAAAGATACAAAATTGCAATCAGACAGACATACATTTCAGAACAAGAACTATTAAATTGATCAGTTTTAGAAAAACAAAAATATTCATTGTCCATCAACATAAAATCAAATGCAAATTTGGTTAACAAACTATAAACGTAATTTAATTATCAGTCTAAATAACTAATGACTAATAACAAAAACCATATAAGAAGCAATGCAATATTAATAATATATATATATTTGAACCTGTTTATGTTTTAATTGAAATGTCATGACCATCAATCCGAGATGGAACATATATATAGAATCACAATAGAAGTTCGGTAATTTTAGACAGCAGTCGGCAAATGAGCGATGTCAAATAATATGTCAAATAATAGATAAGATGGAAGAGGATTGAAAGAATTTAGGGGGAAGGAGATAGATAACAGGAGGTTGTAGTATGGCTTATGAAGAGTTGATCGATGACTTTATAAAAGTAAAAGCATTTAGGACGAAAATCATCCAAATACGTTTAGGGTTTTATGGCGACAAGGTTTTAAACGACACCGTTATTTATCTATAGTTTTAGAAATTTTTACTTACGGGTCCTGAATATACTCTTAGTAATTCCTAATTCCACTTCAAATAAAATCTTATATTAAAATCCAAAAATTCATTTACATTTTTTCTCTTTTTTTCATACATTTGAGGCTTTAAAAGCCGAAGCTGGCTAATACAAATCAACTAATCCCTCACAGAGGGTCTAAAATTAGTCTAGGAAACATACAACGACTTCTATCACTAGTATATCCCAAAGATAGTCTGGAGGATCCACCAATACTTGCGGTTCTCCACTCAACATTGCGCTTTTTTGGCCAAAAGATCCGCACACATGTTTCCTTTCCGGTAAATACATTCCATCTCGAAGCCCGAATGATTACTCAGTATAGCTCTACAATTACGCCCAATATGACAATTCCAACTCTTAGAACTACCACCGCCCTTCACTAGCGCGTGAAGTTCTCTAGAGTTGGTTTCGACACATAATTTCGTGATGCTTCGATTTACTACCCATCTCAACACATAGTGCAAAGCTAAAACTTCAGAATAACTAGGAGATTCCATTATATACGGGCTAGCAAAACCAGAAATGAAGGTACCTTCATCATCTCTTAGGAGCCCTCCTATACCCGCATATTTCATTGCTATATTATAACACCCATCGATATTTAACTTTAACTTATTCTTGGGTTTAACCCATTTGATTATTTCGCTCTTTGCCGCTTTAACAATTCCCCCGTTACCTTCCTTCCCCACGCGGATACGAAATCACAAGCTAACCTTATTGTATCTTGCTTCAGCCCAACCATTCTTGGGGTGGCACCTGGCCTTTCAAAAATAGCTTCAGTTCGTCTAGACCAGATGACACTTAACGTCGCAATAAATATGAGCTTCCATTCTATCCCACCATACTTGTCATTCGAGACAAGATGAGCCTCTACCCAGCGATTTATATCTATTACTGGTGGAGTAGTATCTTGCTGCAGAATTGATGTTGCGGACAAATCCGTGATCATGGCTAAATGATATACACTGATCAAGCTATTGGACAGCCTTGTCGCAGCAGCTCACGTCTCGTGTTCCAGGCCCTGATTTGGTGGGAGCTGTTGTCATCAATTTTGCAGTACCGGTGAACATCTCTACTCTTGATTCAGCAACCGTGTCTGGTCCAAAGCGCGGGAGTAGCAGACCCAAGTCAGACCATAACTTCATCGCCTCTTTACATATAATGAAAATATGTTGGAGGTCCGCAGTACCTGCTCCGCAAATCTTACATTTTGGATATTCAATAATATTTCTGCGATATAAATTTGCTGCAGAAGATAGGCTATTAAGAACCAATATCCACAACAGTATGCGCATTTTTTGGGAATACTTCTCCTTCCAGAATTTATCTCATCGAAAAGATAAGTCAAGGGCTTCTTCCACTATATTTGTAAAGGGAAATTTAACTCTGAAGTTACCCTAAATCTCGTGTACCCATTTATAAGTCAATTCACCCATTCTTTCTTTCTTAACTACTCCATTTTGATGGACATTAACCCCTGGTATTATAGCTTTACAAATACTCGAATCACCAACTTTATTTTCCTTCTGAAATAACCCATTCTTGAAGTATTTATTTTTAATAACGTCCACCCACGCGGCCTTCTGATTCTAAAGCATTTTCCACCCAAGTTTCCCCAAGAAAGCTAAGCTAAAATACTTTTCCCCACGAATACCTAAGCCTCCATTCGATTTCGATTTACATACCTGGTCCCACGCAACGCAGTGTATTTTACTCTTCTCGTCTGAAGACCCCCATATAAAACTATGTACTATACGGTAAATTTCATCACATATATATATCGGTAGCTTCATAACTTGCATTTGATAAGTCAGTATTGCACACATTATAGATTGAGCGAGTGTGATACATCCAGCAAGAGAGAGGTTCTTTGCCTTCCATACCGTTAGTTTTCTCCTCATTTTCTCCATGATACGTTTGTAAAAGCCTTTAGGTAAACGCCTCGAATGTATAGGCGTACCCAAGTACTTCCAGAATGAATCACTTAGACAGAAACCACTTACGCCGGCTAATTCTCCTGCAACTCCATAGGTGTATTTTTGGAGAAGTAAATGAGTGATTTTTCCGCGCTTATGGTCTGGCCTGCCTCTTTATAGAATAGATTTAGCGTCTCTTGTATTAAATTGACATGCGATAAAGAAGCCTCACAAAACAAGATAAGGTGATCAGCAAAAAAGAGGTGAGATAATTTTAGACCTTCTCTTCCCATACTAATAGGTTTCCAACTACCATTATCACATAATTCTTGTATCAAAATAGACAAGCGCTCAATGCATAAGATAAAATATACGGGGAGAGTGGGTCACCTTTCCTTATGCCCCGATGGGGCTTAAAGGGTGGTAGTGGTTCCACATTCCATAATATTTTCATCTCATTTTCAGCCATGCTTTCCATTATAATCGAAACCCAACTAGCCGGAAAACCAAATTTCACTATTGTATCCTTTATGAACTCCCATCGGATTTCATCATAAGCCTTTGCGAGATCAATCTTCACCGCCATAATACCATTTTTTCCTTTGAGATGACGCATTCTATGATCCACTTCCCGAACAAGAACAATATTATCTATAGTAGATCTTCCTGGAAAAAAAATACTTTGGCATGGACCAATCTTATCAACAAGTAAGGTCGAAGTCTATTAACCATAGCCTTCATAATAAATTTACAAGGGGGATTTATGAGATTAATTGGTCGTAAGAGGCTTACCCAATCAGGATCTAAGACTTTTGGAATAAGATGGATGGGCGCACCATTCAAATTCGAAGGAAGACGACCTGTATCAACTACTAGACGAAACATATATTCCACGGAAGGCGCGACTGTTTCCCAACACTTTTGGTTAAACACAGCAGACATTTCATCGGGTCCTTGGGCCTTCGTCGGATTCGATTGAAAGAATGCATCTCGAATTTCCTCCTTGGAGAAAGGAGTGTTAAGTTTTCGGTATTATCCTCACCAACTTATTCATCTTTAGGAAGAGCATAAATCCCAATAGAATCTTTGGGTCCTTTATATAACAACTCAAAATAATCCCTCACCAAAACTTTCAATCTTTCTTCATCTTAAACCCTTTTGTTATTCTCATTCAACAATCTAACATATTTCGATTTCTTTTTTCTTATAATCCTTAAGAGATAATAATACCTCGTGTTTCGTTCTCCATCTCTAACCCAAATATCCATTGAATTCTGAAAATACATGACTTCTTCTTGTTTCAACAAACTCTTGTATTCGTTCATCAACCTATTTACCATTTGTCGAAGGGAGGAATTATACGATATTTGGAGAGATTTCTGAATTTCTCTAAGTCTAGCAACCAGTAAACGTTTCCTCTTATGAATATCACCAAAACTTTTGCACTTCCATTTATTAATATGAGTCTGAATATCTTCCACTCCTTCACCAATTCCGACTTCACTACCCACCCACTTTTCTCAAATGAATTCCTGAAAACCTTTCAGAAAACACCAAGCTGTCTCAAAACAAAATTTTCAAGGGATGGGTTGTTTGATTTTGTATCGGACATATCTGTATTAAAATCGGCATATGATCTGAGTGGACCTGAGGCAAATGTAGCACAAGCGCTCTCGGAAATAAGTTTATCCACTCCCAATTACCATATGCTCTGTCTAATCTTTCCATAATTCTCTGCCCAGTGTTCCAAGTGTCACACCATGTAAAACGCGGCCCTTCAAACCCTAAGTCAATCAACCCGCAGTTCTCCCTCTATTCTTCTCGATACACATTCCACCCCTCCTTTTTTATCCTCCTCTTTCCTAATTTGGTTAAAGTCACCTGCTACTAGCCACGGAATTGTTGAATTATGAAATGCTTGGTGTAATGCATTCCATAATTCCATTCTTTCTTTGTGATGAGTAAGCGTGTAAATCGCCAAAAAAATCCACGATTCGCAACCTTTCCGACTCACTTCGACATTAATAACCTGTCTACCAGCTGACAAAACCCAAATCGAAATGTTCGAGTTGTCCCAAATAAGCCATATGCCATCTTTATAACATTCGTAATCGACACGAATAGAATTATTCTTTTGTAGCGAGTTGATAACTCTATCTGCATTGACTCCTCTTATCCTAGGTTCCACTATCACAATAAGACATACCTTATTAGTCGTCATCATGTCTCTAATAACCCGACGGAATCTCTCACTAGCTACACCATGACAGTTCCGTACGAGGATGTTTAGGGGTTGCTTTGAGCGCCGCCAATTATTATCTGTGTTATCTTGTACACACATCAGTAAACAATATAGAAAAAGGACAGTGAGGGGGATACCCGGATTGGCGCTAATTTGATTACGTGGACATCTCCACATCGTCATTTGACCAATCTCGGAACCAAGGTGCTGCATTTTCATTCGGCGAATCAACACCCTGAGATTCCAGCATCAAATGGTCATTCTCCTCATCGGTAGCTGATGTCTCCTCATTTGTGATAGATTAATATTAAGATGAGACATCATTTTTAGTAATTTAGAAGTCTTTCTAGTCGATTTTCTTGAGAAATGTTACACTTTCCTATTTTGAGTCTTGATTTAGTAAATTATTATTTTTAGAGCATATTGGGTTTAATTATTTATTTAGTGTGAAGATATAAAGATAATTATGGAGATTAATTAGATTCCAAGTCAAAGACTAAGAGATATGGAAAGAGATAAGCATGCTAATTGGAGATAAGCTAAAAATATGGAAAAGAAAAAGTTGCCTTAAATTTGAATTTCACCACCCACGACCACAAATCAGCTTATATCTTAGAATCGGTGGGGAATTTGGAGAAACGGACAAGAGCAAAGTTAAAGATTTTCCGAGACGATGAATTTCGACTACTCATATGCGTCAAACAGATAAGAATTGAAGGATCCAGTCGTCGATGAAGCAGCAGAGACCAAAACAAAAACGGGCCTGATTTCATGTTTTAGGGTTATGAATTTGAGTTGGGCTTGGAGTCCACTACTTACCCTCTCCTTTAAGAAAACGAATTAGGTCTTCTAAACACCTATAAATACACCCTTATATCACTTGTAAATCATCCTTGCCTCATAGTAATTAGTCCTTAGGGTTTTTATCATCAGAATTATTGTAGAGAGCAAGATGAAGTCTTTCATTATTTCTTTTAGTTTATTTCCTTCAGGTGTGAACTAATTTTCCCATAGCTTGGGTTTTGCATCATGTATAAACTATGAATTCTAATTTCTTTCTATCTAAGTTTCTTTGGAAAATTATATGTTTTAATCTGATATTAGCTGCTTACCTACATATTTGTTTATATGTTTTGATTTAATGACTGTTTTCCTTGCTAGTGCACGAGTATAGGATTACCTTAATAGTTAGATGATCAACTTAGCTAGGTGTCTAATTATTGAAACACCACATACCATCTAGTGTCGATATTGGTCTTGACAACACTAATTCTATCTAGATAGTCATTAGGGTATAATTTAACCACTATCACCATGTATGGAAATTGATTGCTTAGGGCCCTTGTAGAGCAGGAAAACCCTATTTAAACCAGCCTCGTGGTGTGTCTGTAGCCCCCTTAGTCGCTCTCAAGGTCTAAGGTATGGGAATTTAAAATCGTGACTAAGTATCTAAGAGCTAATCATCTCCCTTATTAACTGGATTTGATAGAAAGAATTAGAAGGATTAGTGCATGCTAGCAAAACCTAAGCTATACTTCTCATCTCATATTTCTTCGTATTTATTCTGTTGTCTTTTATTTTTCCTTAGTTTAATTTATTAATCTTTAATTATTCTCTTTTATTTCGTGTCCTTTAATTAATTGCTTCTTACTTGTTATTATTTACCCAATCGTACAACACACTAAGTCCCTGAGAAATGAATTCAACTTATCATTAGAACTTGCATACATCCTGTAATACTTGCATTACCGTGGTTGTCCAGGGTGTAAGTGCATTGTTTTCTGGCTTATATTTATCTTATTTTTATCACACCCTAGGCGACACCAAGTTTTTGGCGCTGCTGTCGGGGACTTGTGTCTCGTTAGCGTGTGGGCTATCTATTTCGAGTAGTAGTTTTTAGTTAAATTTTATCTTTTAGTATTTAGTTTTTATTTTTCCAGATTTACGCTTTTGGTTTGCTTTTGTCTTTTTCAGGTTTCACCGTATTTAATTCCTGGCCTCCGTTACCGGAGCCCGAGAGAAGCTTTAGACCTTATAACAGGCCTGTTCGAGAGGAAGGAGCCTTAAGAAGAGCTATGACAGACAATCGAGGTCAGTTAGATCCACCACTTGTTCCACCACTGGTCCCACCAGGACAACAACCATTACAACTACAAGGAAGAGGTAACGGGAACAACAATGTTAATCAAAACCGAGTTGAACAAGACCTTCCTGAGTTGAGAGTGCCGTTTCATGTTCAACCGATAGGTTACCGTCCTCCGGAGATCCAAAATATCAAATTTAGACCCGGTCCGGGTATGCTCAGTCAGTTTCAAAGTTTTGGACCCTACAGTGGTACAGCAGTACAAGAATAATTGATAAGCTTGGTCTTCATTCACTTCGTGCGTTATCATTACAACGAATAATGCTTGTTCTTTTTTTTTTCATTTTTTTGTCATTAATTAGTTTTTTAGCTTATTTTTTTCCTTATTTCATGTGTGTAATATTTGGTAAGTTAATAAAATATAATTGGTTGGATAATACTCTCTATTTTTATCAAGTACTCTATACTTTTATGTAGTACTCCATACTTTTTATTGAGTACTCCATATTTTTTGAATATTACTCTGTGTTTTTAATTTCGATACTCTATATTTTTTTTCGATACTCTATTTTTTAATTCTCTGAGTACTCTGTAAAATCAATGAGTACAACACTGGTGGCGACGTTGGCGATGGTCGGTCGGTGGTGGCCGAAAAAAAACAGTGCCAACACTCGACAATTTTTTTTGTCTTTTAGTGTTTGTTGTATTGTATAAGGGTAATTTGGTATCTGGTCATCCTTGAGATCTCTTTACAGAAATAAGATTCTCACCATTCCCTACATGACGAAAATCTAGTCTTTAGGACCTTATATGCCATTCACCCTAAAGTTTTTGGTTCGTATAATTCGATGAAAGAGAATCGAACCCATGTCGCTTAGAATGACAAAAAATTGGAAGAATACGACCAGAATGGATCGAATACGGGGACTTTAGATATTTAGTTGACACTAACGTCCAAAAAAAAAAAGATATTTAGTTGACACTCATTTAATTGAAGTGACTGCTTTTAGGGGGTATAGAAAATCAGACCGCTCTTTATTTAGATCATCTGAGCCATCAAATTTTTTATATTATAGATATCACACTTTATTAGGGTTGTAAACGAGGTGAGCCTAACTAGATTTATAGGCTTGCTTGTTTAATTTTTCAAGTCGAGCCGAGCCAAGATCAAATTTAAATGAGCCGGACTGAGCCGAGTTTAAATTTTAATGAGTCGAGCTCGGGCTTCAAATGATTCAGGTCAGAAATGTTTGAACTTGTTTGTTTAACTTATAGAACAATCTTTCTTAGAGTCGGACACGAGTTTCTCATGAACAATTAGTTTTTTATGGTTGAAATGGGACTTTCATGAACTATTGGTATTTGATGGAGTGTGTGGTACGAAAATATGAAATATAACATTAATGAAAATATAAATTTCTAAAGAAATTAAAATATCCAATTTGATATAGAAGGTTTAATAATATATTTATAAGTATATAATATATTAATTTATAATTTTTATAATTGTAAACGAGCTCACAAGCCCAACATGCTCGTTTACTTAGCGAGCTTAAAATGAGCTTGATCTTGAGCTTATTTATATTGGAGCCGATCTCGAACGAGTTTTCCACCGAGCCGAGCTCAAGCTGCTCGCGAGCAGCTTGGTTCATTTACAGCCCTACACTTTATGATTGGTACTATATATTTTTAGTTTATAATAATTTACTATAAAAAGTATGAAAATAAATATATTTTAAGGATTAGAGAGCAATTTCTCAAAAAAATCGAATTTTCATTGGCTAGCCTTGTCATGTGTCACTTTTTAAGTGATTGCCGCATCATATCATTCTTCCATTCATTTAATATTACCATATTGAAGAATATTTTCCAAGTTCACCTAAACAAGTAAAGGAAAAGTGATGGAAATTGAGATCAAATCAATTGAAGATGATAATTTTCCCAATAAATTTCAGTGTTGTGTTTGCTTGTAAGTCCTTACAACTTATACCATCTTCAATTCTTCATAAAACACATATGTTTGTTTAATGACATCTTAATTACAATTATTTTTGCATTCTGATTTGAGATTTATCGTTATTCTTGCAAATTAATGAACTCTATGTTGATATATTCACGTATATCATATAAGAATTGAATTAAATGGGGTTTTAATAAGATAGTGTCATGCTTGAAAGTCAATCGTATATATTTATACCAATATGATGGAAGATAATTTTGTTTAAAAGTGGGAACCCTAGACTGGAATGATTGTTGAATTTCATGTGATATTAGATATTCACAGTGTTTTTGAAAATCTGCCGATTAGCTGCCTAAGCTACCCAGAGGCAAACCGCCTAGAAATTAGGTCAGAAATTTGTTGGGAATGGACGGATTGATGCACCGCCTAACTTGTTTTGTTATCCGTCTAATCTGATTTTTTTTCTTTGGTAACCGTTGTTTTACACAACATTTTTTTTTAAAAAATAAAATATTTACATACGCCATCAAATCAGTAAGTAATTTTGTATTTTTACATCTCATTAACAATTTTTTTTAAAATTAAAAATAAATTTAACTTATATTTGTTAAGTGATATTTATACATTTATCCCTCAAGTGGCACAATCTTTCTAAAATTAGGTCAATCGTTATTTTAATTTTAACTATAAATGTTAATTGTAATATTTCTTATAAATTAAATCCAATACTAACCTTCCCTTCTCAAATACCTTTTTTTTATTAATTTTATTATAATATGTAGATTTTCTTTTTTTAAAAAATTTTCCTGTCAAATCCGTCAGCGATCCTTTTTAACCTCCGTCGAGTTTTTTTTTCTTGTTTTTTTAAATCGAGACAGCTATGAGTCAACTTGTTCATCACCTCCCGTCAACTTAGGTGATTTTTTTTTGCTTTTTACAATCTCCTGATACAATATATCACTATGATCTTATTTCATTTTTTTGATTTATTTTACTTTTCTAACTTTGACGAAAAAATTTATACCAGAGCTGTACGACAATTACAAGTACAATATTGTACTTAAATTACATGCATTGATCTCCAGTTATCGGAGTAAAATAGTGGTCACCTCGAAAATTTAAAAAGAAAATTATTTCTCCGAAGTTTATCAGCACTACAGTGATGTTAATATAAATAATTATTTTGTTTTATTATTTGTTATATAATTGATAATTTAGTTAAAATTCTTATAATAGGAAAAATTATTTTCTTGAACAAATTTTATACAGATCATTACACTTGAGGTTAAATCTAATATTAGTGTATCTATTAACTTATTATATATTTATCATTTTTAACATAACAAATATTTACCATTTACTTTATTAATTCATAAATTTAATAATATAGATATATTTTGAAATTAGTTTTTAAATATTTTTCTTATATATCACCTTATTAAATATAATATTATCTGATATTTTTACTAACTAATATTTTTACAATAAAAATAACAATGTAGATCTTTTAATAAAAATATATCTAATATCACCTAGGCACGTATAATCAAGAACCCAATTAAAGGGTTACTTAATTTTCAAAGGTGCTCTATAATTCCATCATGGACTTTTTTTCACCCTAACTATATGAAACTGGTCTATAATTATAATTGCATATATATCAAGTTATCAAAAAATTAATACAAACTTCCAAAAATGCTTATCTAATTCTTTGTTTTGAAAAAGTGAGTGACATTAAAAAGGTAAAAAAAGTATAGGATCGAAACAAGAAATAAAATGAGAATGCTAACTACATTTTTAATTCAAGCATACGAAGTTAAAATAATAATTGTTGTAAATGATAGAGATAGAAAGAGGAGTGTTCTTTTTATTATCAGAGAAGGTGTAGATTACATAGTGGGAACTCCTATTTATAGGTGATAGGAGACCCTAAACCATAGTGTTCATGGGCTTGACTACTAGCCCATGGGCTGGAATGAATATCCACTAAGATGGGTTTATAACACTCCCCCTTGGATATTCAGTCCCTAAGAATATGCCTTGTTAAAACCTTCCTAGAAAAACCTAGTAGGAAAAAATCTAGTGAAGGAAAAAGAGTACATTTCTTTATACGCTAACTAAAACTACCTTATTAAAAACCTTTATCAGGAAAAGAGTGTAGCGCGTATTCGTCTCCCCCTGTTGTCAGCCTCTTAAGAAAGATCTTGAATTCCTTGCATGCTAATCTTGCGTATAAATTTCTTGAAAGTAGATGTAGGTAATGCCTTTGTAAGTAAATCGTCCAAACTGTCACTTGAGAAAATTTGTTTTACATCTATTTCAGTTTTCTTCAAGAGTTCATGTCTAAAGGATAATTTTGGAAAGATATGTTTGGTTCGATCACCTTTTATGTAGATCCTTTGTCTTGAGTGATGCAAGTAGCATATTATTGGAATTTGTTTACTTGTTGAAAGATTGCATTCCCCTTTAATATTTAGTTTTGAGAATATGCCTCATTAAAATCTTTCTAAGAAATAACCCAATGGGACAAAATCTTAGTAAAGGAAAAAGAGTACAGTATTCTTCTATACGTGTATATAAATTGCCTCATTAAAAACCTTGCAAGAAAAACCCAGTGGGACAAAACCTATGCTAAGGGAAAAAGAGTGCATTGCGTAAATGTCTCTCCCTGATATAGATATAACACAATGGTGTATAACTTGAGACATTTAATAGGAGTAATAAATAATACGACATAAATTGGATCGACGCTTCATTCATATATAATGATTTAAAGTGCTCGACATACGACTTATATGAAGTCTTTCATATATATAATAGCAAATAAAAGTGCATCCACCACCGGAGACTATCTCTCTTTAATAAATATATTACGTGTGCTACAACATACTATATTATATAGCGACTCACCCTTGTAGCACATTCGTTTCAAAATTGTGAAAATTTCATGTCGTACAAGTGAAATTAAAAAAATATTTGCTTTATTTATGTCTTTCTACTGATGGCCAGTCAGTTTATTTAGACATTATAAAAGAAATCCTCGATTTCATTCATATATTAATAGTTATTACGCGTATATATAAATATTCGATCATGATCAATTTTTAGTTAGGTTCCAATAATTTAAAGTAGTAAAATAACTGATTGAGATCTCAATATATAATTAGGTACCTATACTCAGTAGGAGTATTTATATTCTCAGTTATATACACTACTTTGACATTTATAAGATGTCAAAAGTCTCATAATTAACAACTTGCTCATGTTGTTGCTCCTTTATGCTATCTTTGGAACCAAATAGATCTATTGCGCTTTAAGCGTACAATAATCTAATTTTATTAGATAGCGCTTCTGAGACATAAATATAATTAGGAGCATTGATAACTGGATTTTGTGACTTAGTCACTACACCTTTGCAATATTTTCAATCATTTGAATGAGTATACGAGGATCAAGATAAATGGTGTATTCTTATATTTCAGTTTTTTTTCATTCCCTATTCTTGAGAATATCATATATATCATGTTCTCAAAATCCATCTTTGTGCTCGGTGGTGGAGCAGTTGTAATAGAAATTGTACAATCAAATTATCTTGATGGATATTATTTTTGGTCATTAACCAATAGGGAGTATAATAATAATGAGCAACGTTATAGCAATTCGTCATAAACAACTAAGAAAATAAATATGCTAGACTTGTATTTATCCCTTGATTTTGTCTTGAAAAAAAATAGACGATTCAATATTTCTTATTGAATTCAATGTTTCTAAGAAATATAATTTTGATTTTTCAAAAATTTCATATATAATTCATATCATCATACATTCTCTCATAGAAAATTATTTAGAATTTGGATAAACGTAAATCTTGGAAGCGTGATACAAGCTTTTCAAATCCTTCTATTAATTTGGATGTACCAGATATGCTATTAACATTTATTTTGGAAGCTTGAGATCAGATTTTTTTCTTAGGTTATGCGAATGAAAAACAAATCTATATGCTTTGCGTTTGCATAAGAATAATAAAGTTATGTCTATATCAACAGATATGCATAAAATACGTATATAACTTGTGTATACGCCCTATTTTTCCATATGTTATGTTATTTTCTCGATTCACTATTGCTTCACAATGAAGAAGTTCATTGGATGTATTAAAAATAATGCGTTTGACCTTTTTTTTTCAATACTTCACAATGGTGAAGTTTGATATACAGTATACTATTTTCATGAAAAAATCGATGAACGGAAACGAAAAAAAAAAATTAAAGTAATAATTTTTTTTACATCACTGCAGTGATGAGTGATTGATAAATCACTTATACGTGAATAAACATATAGACCATGTGCTCGGCCAAAGCAAAAAGCATGGAGATTTTTTTTTTTTATTATTGATACCCAATCTATTTGATTGGAATAGTAAATAGACCATTGATCTTTGAATAATTTGTAAAAGAAAGTTAACGTTTGATGATTAAAAAAATCATGAAATACCGAATTGATAAAAGATTTCAGTTTTATCGTATATATGATATTGATCAGTTTATCAAAGTTAACAAGAAAAAATATCCTGTATTATAACCTCGTGGGATATTGGTCCACTAGTTTACAAAATTGATCTTTTCCGATATTATGCTATATCTGAAGATATGCATAAAATATATAAATACAACTTGTGTATTTGTTTTAGCTTATGTGTTATATTAAGGGTACAACCATATAGCGTATATACCATATATAATATACCATTTAAAGTTGGTATATTTTTTTTCATTAGGAAAGAAAAAAATTACAGTAACTAAAAAAAATATTATGAAAATTTAAATAGTAAATTAGAAATTAAGAAAATGAGACGACAATCCAGAAATAGTAAAAAAGATTAATATAGTCATCAATTGTTTTTAAAAAAAAAATGTATTGATCAGTATTTTAATTCATTTGTTCAATGAAACAAAGGATATAAAAATATATCGTTGTTGACTTTTTTTTCTTATTTGAGCATCATAGTCTAAGTCCATATATTAATCAACAGAAAGAATAATAGACTTGAATAAAATATTACACTAAAAATGATGCTTTTCTTTTCAGTGACTTGTAAAAAAAAAATAATCAATTGATTAAGAACCTTGCTGTCAGAATCGTACAAGATTGATTTGAATATCATGTAACTCATTAGATCACTGCGGTGAACTATGATCGATGCCTTGAAAAAAAAACATTGACATAATTAAACAAAAGATTATTTATATCACTAATTTGGATAACAAGTTTTTTTTTTTTTTTTTCAAATGGCTTTTTGCTTCACGTGTGAAAGCTAACCAAAATTGACTTTTCTTGTAAAACATTCACAGAGACGGTGATAATTAAATGCACATACAGTGCTGCTTTTTTTTTTCTTTTTTTTTTTCTTTTCTTTGATAACACCAATTGAGTTTAGAGAAATATATTCTTTATCAATCTCTTATATAGATAATGGATTCTTTATCAATTCAACAAGAAAAAAAATATTTACTGCCAATTTTCTTTTTTTTATGTTATTCGACAAAGCTATGGCTTTGATTTAGATTTCACTGCGGTGAATCTAATTTTTTTTTCTGAATGAAAAAAAAACAAATAATTAAATCTAGTATTTAGAAGGTAGAGGCTATCGTGCTGATAACGTGTTGTAAATGATAGAGATAGAAAGAGGAGTGTTCTTTTTATTATCAGAGAAGGTGTAGATTACATAGTGGGAACTCCTATAGATGATAGGAGACCCTAAACCCTAGTGTTCATGGGCTTGACTACTAGCCCATGGGCTGGAATGAATATCCACTAAGATGGGTTTATAACAATAATTTGCTTGGTTTGCAATTACTTGTTGTATCTAAATGGTTTATTGGGGGTTATAGATGCTTGTTTATATAATTATATTTGAATCTTCTTCTTTTTCTTTTTTTTGGTAAATATATTTTCCAGTTGAGTAATTGTCTTTTTTTTTTTTGCAGAGATCTTCTCTACAAATCAGTCGTGTTAGGTAAAAAAATTACATATATACATCAGTTTTTTTACTCTTTATTTATTTTGTCAGAAGTTTGATCCATTGGCACTCCATTTTTAGCAATAGCACTTTAGTCTCTTTATTTCATGTTAGAGTCATAATATATAGCCAAATTTAATTAGATTCTATTTTATTTTTACACATTATAGTGTTTACACAATTCCAATTATTGTAAAAGTAATTAATTCGAAGTACTGAGAACTTGGAGAACCAGAAACTATAAGCTTGAAATTTTAATATAATTTACAAATGCCACACGTTCCAGAATACGAATATTACAAGTTTCATTTTGTATCTAATATATTCTACTTACCACGACTACAAGGATATATGTATGCACATATGTAGGAAAACTAACAACAGTATAGACTATAGTTTTGTTGACTTAAGCATTTCAATCCATTTCATTCTTTAAATCTTCAGCTCTTTTGTTTCCTGTGCAGCATGTGGGCATATGGCGTGCTTTTGGTGCATGTATCAGACTATGGATATTTGGCAAGAGTCACATTGTCCTCTTTGTCGTGACTCTTTTAATCATTTTCCTAGATTTTGTACATTGCTCTTCTCTTTGCTTTTTAAGTTGTATCTATTAGCTCATGAAAGAAGAGAAAAACAAGTGGCACGTACATTACATTAATTCCCCAACTATTATAGTTACTTTGAGTAATTTGTATAACCTAATGTACATTTTTGCAGAGAAGAAAAGATATCTAAAATTGAATCTCAGCCATTCAATCGATATATATTCGATTTACAGCCCAACAAAGCTTCTGATGCACCAGAGTCTTCCTCAAATTCATCACAAACTATCGAATGGGACTCACAAGATGGTGGATATTAGTGATTTCACATGTGCTATATGCAAACAACTCATATACCACCATGTAGTTCTGAATTGTGGCGATGGTAAATCCTACAACTTACTTACTAACTAATTATAATTGTATCATCGACTCAAGTGATGATAAAGTATGTAATTGTCTGGTCTGTCAAAACCCTCATCAAAACGGATTACCACATGTCTGTTTGATTCTAGACCCAATTTCTAGAAGAGCAATTTCCTTTACAATATTCAGCGAGAAAAGAGTCTTTAACAAAACGATCAGATGCTGATTTCAAGCCATCAACCGATCTTCAAGAAAATCAGGAGAAAGGTCCAGTCTTCACTGACAATGACAATTCGAAAGTATTTAACACATTGATATATCTTAGCTTAACAAAAGAATAAAAAAATAATGGATAAAAAGACTCAGATAAGTTATTATCTTAAATTTGAAAAAAAAAATTAATTTTGAACAAATAGGTAATCAATCAATAAAAGTTATCCAAAAATCTTCCTAATGTCAGGATCTTAAAGGAACCTTTAAGAGATGTATTGATATATACCTATATAATAATTAAGTCTAGATCTATTTTAAAATTTTCTTAACATAAATTCACATAGTCCAAGATTTTTTTTAATATTATTGATGACCCGTCTGTTTAATTTAAGTTATGTTAAAGCAAGGCAGCAAACATGCACAAGAGGAAAGATACCAAATTGCAAACAGACCTTCATTTCAGAATAAGAACTATAAAATTGATCAGTTTTAGAAAAACAAAAATACTCATTGTCCATCAACATAAAATCAAATGCAAATTTGGTTAACAAACTATGAACATAATGAAATTATCCGTCTAAATATAACTAATGACTAATAACAAAAACCATATAAAAAGCAATGTAATATTATATATATATATATATATATATAAATTGAACCTGTTTATGTTTTAATTGAAATGTCATGACCATCAATCTGAAATGGAACATATATATAGAATCACAATAAGAGTTCGGTGATTTTGGACAGCAGGCGGCAAATGAGCGATTTCAAATAATAGATAAGATGGAAGAGAATTGAAAGAATTTAGGAGAAAGAAGATAGATAACAGGAGGTTGTAGTATGGCTTATGAGGAGTGGATCGATAACTTTATAAGAGTAAAACCATGGAGGACGAAAATCATACAAATACGTTTAGGGTTTTATGGGGACAAGATTGTAAACAAGAAATGATACTGATTTTTATAAAAGAGTTCTAGTGAATTCGTTTTTTTAGTTTTAAACGACACTATTATTTATTTATAGTTTTAGAGATTTTTACTTACGGATCACTCCTAGTAATTCCTATTTCCAATTTAAATAAATCTATTAAAATCCAAAAATTCAATTACATTTTTTCTTTTTTTTTCCATACATTTGAGACTTTAAAATCCGAAGTTGACTAATACAAATTAACTAATCCCTCACAGAGGGTTTAACACTAGTCTTGGAAACATACATCCACTCATATCACTAGTAATACTTTCCCAAAGATAGTCTAGAGGATCCACCAGTACTTGCGGTTCTCCACTCAACATCGCGCCTTTTTTGGCCAAAAGATCCGCACACATGTTTGCTTCCCGATAAATACATTCCTTCTCGAAGCCCAGATGATTACTCAATATAGCTCTACAATCACACCAAATATGAAAATTCCAACTTTATTTTCCTTCTGAAATAACCCATTCTTGAAGTATTTATTTTTAATAACGTCCACCCACGCGACCTTCTGATTCTGAAGCATTTTCCACCCAAGTTTCGCCAATAAAGCTAAGTTAAAATGCTTCAACCCTCGAATACTTAAGCCTCCATTCGATTTCGATTTACATACCTGGTCCTACGCAACCCAGTGTATATTCATCTTCTCGTCTGAAGACCCTCATATAAAACTATGTATTATACGGTCAATTTCATCACATACATATATCGGTAGTTTCATAACTTTCATTTGATAAGTTGGTATTGCACACAGTATAGATTTAGAGAGTGTGATACGTCCAACAAGAGATAGGTTCTTTTCCTTCCATACCGTTAGTTTTTCCCTCATTTTTTCCATGATATGTTTGTAAAAGCCTTTAGTTAAACGCCCCGAATGTATAGGCGTACCTAAGTACTTCTCGAATGAATCACTTAGACAGAAACCACTTACGCCGACTAATTCTCCTTGCAACTCCATAGGTGTATTTTTGGAGAAGTAAATGAGTGATTTTTCCGCGCTTATGGTCTGACCTTCCTCTTTATAGAATAAATTTAACGTCTCCTATTAAATTGGCATGCGATAAAGAAGCCTCACAAAACAAGATAAGGTCATCAATAGAAAAGAGGTGAGATAATTTTGGACCTCCTCTTCCCATACTAATTGGTTTCCAACTACCATTATCACATAATTCTGGTATCAAAATGGACAAGCGCTCCATGCATAAGATAAAAATATACGGGGAGAGTGGGTCACCTTGCCTTATACCTCGATGGGGCTTAAAGGGTGGTAGTGGTTTCCCATTCCACAATATTTTCATCTCATTTTCAGCCATGCTTGTCATTATAATCGAAACCAACTAGCCGGAAAACCAAAGTTCACTATTGTATCCTCTATGAACTCCCATCGGATTTTATCATAAGCCTTTGCGAGATCAATCTTCACAGCCATAATACCATTTTTTCCTTTGAGATGATGCATTCTATGATCCACTTCCCGAGCAAGAACAATATTATCTGTAGTAGATCTTTCCTGGAAAAAAGATACTTTGGCATGGACCAATCTTATCAGCAAGTAAGGGTCGAACTCTAATAACCATAGCCTTCATAATAAATTTACAAGGTGAATTTATGAGACTAATTGGTCGTAAGAGGCTTACCCGATCAGGATCTATGACTTTCGGAATAAGATGGATGAGCGTACCATTCAGATTCGAAGGAAGACGACCTGTATAAAATGCTAGACGAAACATATCTTCCACGGAAGGCGCAACTATTTCCCAACACTTTTGATAAAACGCAGCAGACATTCCATCGGGTCCTGGGGCCTTCATCGGATTCGATTGAAAGACTGCTTCTCGAATTTTCTCCTTGGAGAAAGGAGTGTTATGTTTTCGGGAAATATCTTCACCAACTGATTCAACTTTTGGAAGAGCAAATATACCAATAGTATCTTCGGGTCCTTTATATTACAACTCAAAATAATCCCTCACCAAAAATTTCAATATTTATTCATCTTAAACCCTTTAGTTATTCTTATTCAACAATCTAACACATTTTGATTCCTTTTTTTTATAATCCTTGAGAGATGATAATACCTCGTATTTCGTTCTCTATCTCTAACCCAAATATACCTTGACTTCTGAAATACATGATTTCTTCTTGTTTCAACACACTCTCGTATTCATTCATCAACCTATTTCCCATTTTCCGAATGGAGGAATTATACGATATTTGGAGGGATTTATTAATTCCTCCAAGTCTAGCAGCCAGTAAACGTTTCCTTTTATGAATATTACCAAAACTTTTGCTCTTCCATTTATTAATATGAGTCTGAATATCTTCCACTCCTTCACTACCCACCCACTTTTCTCGAATGAATTCCTGAAAACCTTTCTAAAGACACCAAGCATCTCAAACGAAATTTTCGGGGATGGGTTGTTGGATTTTGTATCGGACATATCTGTATTAAAATCGGCATATGATCTGAGTGGACCCGAGCCAAATGTAGCACACGCGCTCTTGGAAATAAGTTTATCCACTCCGAATTACCATATGCCTTATCTAATCTTTCCATAATTCTCTACCCATTGTTCGAAGAGTCGCACCATGTAAAACGCGACCCTTCAAAACCTAAGTCAATCAACCCACAATTCTCCCTCCACTATTCAAATATTTCCATTCTTCTCGATGCACATTCCACCCCTCTTTTTTTATCCTCCTCTTTTCCAATTTGATTAAAGTCACCTGCTACTAGCCACGAAATTGTTGAATTATGAAATGCTTGGTATAATGCATTCCATAATTCCATTCTTTCCTTGTGATGAGTACACGTGTCAATCGCCAAAAAAAATCACGATTCGCAACCTTTCTGACTCACTTCCACATGAATAACCTGGCTACCAGCTGACTAAACCCAAATCGAAATGTCCAAGTTGTCCCAAATAAGTCATATGACACCTTTATAACATTCAGAATCGACACGAATAAAATTATCCTTTTGTAGCGAGTTGATAACTCTATCCGCATTAACTCTGCTTATTCTTGGTTCCACTATCACAGTAAGCCACACCTTATTAGCCGTCATCATGTCTCTAATAACCCAAAGGAATCTCTCACTAGTTGCACCATGACAATTCCATACGGGGATGTTTAGGGGTTGCTTTGAGCGCCCCCAACTATTATTAGTATTATCTTGTACACACATTTAGTAAGCAAAATAGAAAAAGGACAGTGAGGGGGATACCCGGATTGGTGCTAATTTGATGACGTGGACATCTCCACATTGTCATTGGACTGATCTCGGAACCCAAGTGCTGCATTTTCATTCGGCGAAACAGCAACCTGAGATTCCAGCATCAAATGATCATTATCCTCATCGGTAGCTCGTCTACTAGCTGGTCCACGGTCGTGATCTAGTCAGGCGAGACTACTATTTTTTCCCTTTTTTTACTCCCTATACATACTATTTATTTTTTTCTAAACCCTAAAAAACTACATTCTATCACCTCAATATCTAGTGGCGGATGTCCACTATGACTTGGTGGGCTTGAGCCCATCCTTAACTTCAAAAAAAATTAATACTTTTAAATACATAAAATTTAATACAAGTCTCGGTCGAGCTCGACTGCACATATCGAGAAATTCGGTCACGAATCTACGCTAAGAAAATCGCCGTTATAGGCTCCCAGTGAGGTTGAGAAATCAGGTTGCGAAGCTACGCCGATCTCCGATCTCGGCTGCTTGAACGACATCCAAGAGAGTTTTTTGTAGCTAATGTAGCAACGACATCCCGACGAAGCAGCTCCAGGCGAAACAGCGATCCCACTTGGTGTGCTCTCGGAGTTCAAGTAATGGTCGGAGTTTTGTCTGTAAATTGAGTTTTTTTTTCGTGTTCTTAAGATCTTGTCAAAGCGTGTAAGTGGTTGGCAAAGTGAATTAGTTGTATTATTTATTTTATTTTTTTGCTTATATAGGTGTAATAATAAGTAATCAGCAAGCCTTTTTATTTTTTATTTTTCTTTCTTTTTGTTAGTTCGTGTATAGTTAGTAATAATTTTTTTAGTGTTACCTTTTCTTTTTTATTATTCCATGTTGTAATTGTTAAAATGCTAATAAAATTGAATTTATTTAAAATTTAAGTCTTTAGTTTTATTGAGTACTCTATAATTTTTTGGAGTACTCTGTATTTTTTATGGAGTACTTGGAATTTTTTTAACAATACTCTACGTTTTGTAATTGAGTACTCATCAATTTTTACGATACCCCATATTATTTTCAAATACTCTATACTTTTTTTCCGATACTCTGTACTTTTTCCGGTTGTGGGTGGTGGGCGAAGGTCGATGGTGGTGGTCGGTGGCCGGAGGCCGGAGATGAACAGTGCCAACACTTTATTTTGCTTTTTAGTGTTTTTGGTATTATATAAGTGTATATTTAGTATTTGGTCATCCTTGAGATCCCTGTAAAGAACTGAGATTTATAACATTCCTCATAGATCAAAATAATCAATCTCCAAGACCCTATATCTCATTCACGCTTTGTTTTAAACGACACCATTTTACGTGAAACACAGCACAGTCTTGTTTTAAAGAGGAGGTTCTTTTTTGTAAAATCTCGTTTCTTTGACAAATTATAGTTTATGTTGGAATTTAATAGACTCTTTAAGATAAAACTTTTCTTCTACTAATTTCTTTATTAATCTTTTCTATCATTTACTTAATATTTTCATGCATATATACTAAAACACCATAGTTTTTGCCAATTCCCTAAACTAAAAATTTAAATTGTATGGGAAAACACTAAAACAAATATTAGGACAACGAATCCTCACAAAAACTTGTCGTCTCTCAAGGTGTGATAAAATACTGATGTGAATCCCCATGTATTGGTCATTAGAGAGGTCGTTTATTGTCTTTATTGATGTGAATTTAATATCTAAAAATATGTTTTTATCATTTGAGACAACATTTTGTCACAATTAATTTGATGACAAAATTTTATGGGGAAAGATATCATTTAAGAAGAAACGTGGTCAGTCCACGAGAATAACCATGTATCATTTGAAACGAACGATATCGTATTTATTAATATCGTTTTATTGTGGGTATTTAGGATTTTTGTATAGAGGACAACATTCGTCTCGATTGATCATTGTCAAATGTGAGGAAATTCATTGCTGACTAAGTCAATACCAACGGTTTTTTGTTTTTTTTAAAAAGCCATAATTATTAGCATAAATTTTTTATTATTTAATTTTTTTAAAATAATTTAGAATTCAAAATTAAAATATCAATTAATATGTTACATTATCACAAAAGTATGGATTAAAAACACTAAAAATACAGATAAATATAAAAATAGTATAGTCTCAAATAAGAATATTACATATCAGAATAAAAGATAAAACTCATAAAATCATAAAAAAAATATTAGGGAGTAGATAATAATCAAGGACCATTGATATCTTCAATATTCTCGTCAAATAGCCTTCTTCAGGCATTAAGGGAGGAGTGACATCAGCAGCAGCACTTGTAGGAGGAACGGCGGAAACGGGACTGGTAGGAGGAACGGTGGAAACGAGACTAGTAGGAGGGACGTCAAAAGAGGGGTTGGTAGGATGGATGTCAAAAGAGGGCCTGGTAGGGGGACGGTGGTAGAGAGACCAGTATGACCATAACTGACACTAGAATCCTAGAGCAAACGGGGGTAGAACATTGACTGTGCGCTACTCATTAAATCATGTGATCATCCTACTCAGGTCCTCTAGGCTAAGTATAGGAAGAGTAGAACTAGAAGCATCGAAGGTCATCAATTGATCGGACCATGGAACTAGGGGTCTTGACCCTTAGGATCTAGGTAATCATTTAACCTTCACCACCTCCTTCAAATTGCGGAGTACATCTTCAGGAATTTGAGTTTCGGCGGATCTCTTCCTCTTTTCGTGTAGAGTAGGTCCCACTCCCGCTACTCAACTTCGGAACCTCTACCCATGACTTTAGGGGCAACATCGACCACATGCTCTATCATACTTTCAGGATCACTTCCGGGCCTAGACTACTGATAGCAATAGACCTAGAATGTGAACTCTAGGTGTTCAGGGTACGCATTTGGCCATTCGCCACCTTTTATTACATAAAATATTAACATTATTAATATTTTTCTCAATCATAAGTATTATTCATATATATTTACAATGTAAGCAATAATGTAGAATGAACTTACATGGTTCTCCATATATCGCTCGGTCCTCCATTCACCCCTCTTCTCGTCATAACCAACTAGCTTAAAAAATTCGCCATCATGGGAAAGGAGATCCTTCGCTCCTCTCCCTCTACCAGATCCTATTCCTCAAGAAGTTCCTTGTAACCCTCATGTTTGAATTTTTAGCCGACATATTAGATCTATTTTGTATTGAATTCAGTAAATAAAAATATACCTCAAGCAAATCAGCTCGCTACTACGAGTGATTCTTCGATCCGGCCATGCTCTGCCTTTTTTGCTTGGCCCTATTAGTCTTATATGCCTCCACCAGATTTCGCATATTTGGTAAATAATAAATGTTTAATATCTACAGTGAATGAAATAATACAAGTTTGTAAGGTAAATAAATATTATAATAGCTTGTTCACTGGTACATAGTCCACTCTCAAACCCCATTTTTTATCATGCACGTCATCTGGTTTGAGTCCTTTTGAGAAGTAATCTACCTTACATCGGTACTTATACTCGTTGTAACGGTAGACACATATCTTGGTTAAGGTCCCAAACAATGTTGCCCCAATTTGACCTCAATTTCTAATTATTTAACTGGAAAAAAAAATCATATAATCAAATATCAAATATCCACTCACAGAATAATCATTAAAAGGCAATGGTACTTACTGCAAAATGGTCAAGCACCTGATACATCATCTCTAGAGGTACATCAGCGAATGACTCATAACATGGTGGCACCGTCTCTTGCACCGTCAAGTCAACAACACGTGCAACTTGTTTCCCATGTTTTGTGTATGGGTTCCAGGTGTGGTCAAGGATGCATAAATCGATAGGCAACTTGTCCAGTAATTTAAGCTTAACCTGGTAAGTCGACTGGAGAGTTGCCTTACCTCTCGATTTACAAACCATTTTTGCTTTTTGATAACGGATAGTAAAATAAATAATAATATAATTAAAATAATTAAATATATAGGAATTGAGTACTTGGAGCATTACACTCGGTTAGCACGGCATTATTTGGACTTGGGTGATCATTATTATAACCATTCTCATCGTGACTTATGGACATAACGTCTGTCATCAGTTATCAAATAAATATATAATTTATTTGTTTTAAGTTTGACCATATTTTTTTATTAACTGTTTGACCATTAACATTCTTTTACTAACAAGAGTTGACCTCTTTGTATTTTTAACACTTTAATTCCTAATTTTTTTAATCAATTTGACCCCTAAATTTTTATTTATTATAAATTTTCCCCAATAATTTTTTATATTAATTATCTGACCCCTAATCTTTTAGTATTATCTATTTGACACCTTTGTGTTTTTATCAACTATTTGATCATGTTTGATTTTATAGAATAAGACCATCTTTTTCATAACTTCTGAATGAGTTACTATATAATACTACATTGGTATTGTAATGAATCCTAATTTTTTATCTACATTTCAACGGTCTGTAACAAGCAACGATGGGCCAAGAATGCCTTCTTAGAAAATATTCTTAGATCTGCTAATGAATCTCTCGTTGTATCTATTCACTTAACCAAAAAGAGGGTGTTTGAATAATCTTACAAGTTAATTAATATTATTTTTGATTGAGATTCTTTTTTACAAATAACGGAGGTCTAGCGACTACGGAAAGTAAACATTAATATTCTATGCGCTCTCAAATTGTGTGTCGCATATTACTCTAGGCGTTGATCATACACAGTTATCTTGTAGAAACTCAAGTGGTGTGCTGCATATTACTCTAGGCGTTGACAACCACATATATCCCGTGGTACCAAAAACTTCAATCCCTCAGACGGTGTAGCAAAAAATTTACTCCAACAGACATGTGACGATCCTAGCTTAGCCAACCAATTTGTGCAAGATTTAGATTTGTTGTACACGTATACCTAGTTAAACAAAGTATTTAGTCTCCTCAACTAATTCTTCACCGCTTCTTGATACTTGAATGGTCCAACTAATTCTTTGAATTTGAAGTGGCTACAAATCTCCTCAACTATGAATGGGATCAACTTCTCTCTACACGAGCTGAAAAGCCCAAGGTAGAACTCAAATACTAATTCAACACATAATTCCGATTTCCTCGTTATGAATGTGGTCTATCCCAATCTATCACTGAACAATAGAAATCTTATATACCCACATTTTCTAACTAATCCTTCAAATACTCTCTCATGTGAAGGAGACAATTCCAACATTTTTTCTTTGGAGATAGCTAATAAGTGCTTACAAGTTTCGCTCATCATGGGTATCGTAATCTCGACTTATAATGGTTATGGCATTCTCAGATCTGAATATAATTGGAGAAAAATGAGTAGCGTCGATCAAGCACGAGAGTTTTAGATGTTGAGTGGACACTTATTTAACTAAAGTGAGTATTTTAAGGGGTGTAGAAAATTAATGCTACTCTTTGTGTATATCATCTAGGTCGCCAAAAAAAGTTTGTTTTGTGATATAAATTTTATTTTTAGCTTATTGTTGCATATATTTATTTTTAAAAGTTTATGTTCATATATTTCATGGTTTAAGATTTAGAGTTATTTACCCAACGGGTCTTGAATGTACCCCCTTATTCCCTTTCCTAACCCAACTTACAATCTCTTCTTACTAACAACCTCAAATAAGATTTTACACTATAATCCGAAAATCCAATTACAATTTTACTACCCCTTATTCCCTTTCTTTTTTTGTCATTAATTAGTTTTTTAGCTTATTTTTTTCCTTATTTCATGTGTGTAATATTTGGTTACTAAATAAAATATAATTGGTTGGATAATACTCTCTATTTTTTATCAAGTACTATATACTTTTATGTAGTACTCCGTATTTTTTATTGAGTACTCCATATTTTTTAAATATTACTCTGTGATTTTAATTCCGATACTCTATATTTTTTCAAAATCTATATATTTTTTGATACTCTATATTTTTTTCCGATACTCTATTTTCTAATTCTATGAGTACTCTGTAATATCAATGAGTACAACACTGGTGGCGACGTTGGTCGATGGTCGGTGGGTGGTGGCCGGAAATAAAAAGTGCCAACACTCAACGATTTTTTTGTCTTTTAGTATTTTTTGTATTGTATAAGGGTAATTTAGTATCTGGTCATCCTTGAGGTCTCTTTACAGAAATAAGATTATCACGATTCCCTATAGGACAAAAATCTAGTCTTTAGGACCCTATATACCATTCACCCTAATATTTTTGGTTCATATAATTCGATGAAAGAGAATCGAACCAATGTTGCTTGGAATGATAAAAAATGGATAAATACGGCCGGCATGGATCGAAAACAGGGACTTTAGATATTTAGTTGACACTAATTTAATTGAAGTGACAGCTTTTAGGGGGTATGGAAAATTCAGACCGCTCTTTATTTAGATCATCTGAGCCATTTTTTTTGTATTATAGATATCACACTTTATTAGGGCTGTAAACGAGCCGAACCGAATACTAGATGTATAGGCTTGTTTGTTTAATTTCTCGAATCGAGTCGAGCCGAGCTCAAATTTAAATGAGCTTGACCAAGCCGAGCTCAAATTTAAATGAGCCAGACCGAGTCGAGCTCAAATTTTAACGAGCTGAGCTCGAGCTTCCAATGATTCAAATCAGAAATGTTTGAACTTGTTTGTTTAACTTACAGAACAATCTTTTTTAGAGTCGGGCACGAGTTTCTTATGATCAATTAGTTTTTTAAGGTTGAAATAGGACTTTCATGAACTGTTGGTATTTGATGGAGTGTGTGGTATGAAAATATGAATGATAACATTAATGAAAATATAAATGTATAAAGAAATTAAATATGCAATTTGATATTGAAGGTTTAATAATATATTTATAAGTAGATAATATATTAATTTATATTTTTTATAATTTTAAACGAGCCGAACTCGAGAATGCTCGTTTACTTATCGAGCTTAAAATGAGCTTGAGCTTGAGCTTGTTTATGTTCGAGCCGATCTCGAACGAGCTTTTCTCCGAGCTGAGCTCGAGCTTTTTGCAAGCGGCTTGGTTCATTTACAACACTACACTTTATGATTTGGTACTATATATATATTTTTAGTTTATGATAATTTACTATAAAAAAGTATGAAAATAAATATATTTTAAGGATTAGAGAGCAATTTCTCAAAAGAAAAATCGAATTTTCATTGGCTAGCCTTGTCATGTGTCATTTATTAATTGATTGCCGCATCATATCATTCTTCCATTCATTTAATATTACCATATTGAAGAATATTTTCCAAGTTCACCTAAACAAGGAAAGGAAAAGTGATGGAAATTCAGATCAAATCAATTGAAGATGAAAATTTTCCCAGCAAATTTCAGTGTTGTGTTTGCTTGTAAGTCCTCACAACTTATACCATCTTCAATTCTTCATATAACACATATATTTGTTTAATTACATCTTAATTACAATTATTTTGCATTCTGGTTTGAGATTTATTTTTATTCTTGCAAATTAATGAACTCTATGTTGATATATTTGCGTATATCATATACGAATTGAATTAAATGGGGTTTCAATAAAATAGTGTCGTGCTTGAAATTCAATCGTATATATTTATCAAGTATGATGGAAGATAATTGTGTTTAGAAGTGGGTACCCTAGACTGGAGTGATTGTTGAATTTCATGTTATATTAGTTATTCACTGTGTTTGTGAAAATATGCCGATTAGCTGCCTAAGCGACCCAAAGGAAAACCGCCTAGAAATTAGGTTAGAAGTTTGTTGGGAATGACGGATTGATGCGCCGCCTAACTTGTTTTGTTATCCGTCTAATCTGGTTTTTTTCTTTAGTAACCGTTGTTTTACACAACATTTTTTTTGTTTTTAAAAATATTTACATACGCCATCAAATCAGTAAGTTATTTTGTATTTTTATATCTCATCAACAATTTTTTTCTGAAAATGAAAAATAAACTTAACTTATATTTGGTAAGTGATAATTATACATTTATCCCTCAAGTGGCATAATTTTTATAAAATTAGGCCAATCATTATTTTAATTTTAAATATAAATGTCATTTGTAATATTTCTTCTAAATTTAATCATATACTAACCTTTCCTACTAAAATACCTTTTTTTATTAATTTTTTATTAATTTGTATTAATAAACATTCTTTTTCTAAAAATTTGCGGGGTGCTGCTTGTCAAATCGGTCGGCGGTCCTTGTTCACCTCCGTCGAATTTTTTTTTTAGTTTTTTTTTTAATTGAGACGTCTATGAGTAAACTCATTCATCACCGCCAGTCAACATCGGTGATTTTTTTATACTTTTTACAATCCCTAGATACAAATATCACTCTGATTTTATTCAATTTTTTTGATTTATTTTACTTTTCTAACACCGTCGAAAAAATTTATACCAGAGTTGTACCACAACTACAAGTACAATAAATTACATGTACAACTCCGGTATAATTTTTTGCCGGAGTTAGAATAATTAAAAAATCAGAAAAAATCATAAAAAATCACAGCGATATATTATTATTTATAAATTATAAAATTAAACAAAACTACTGGAGTTTACTGACATTGATCTCCAGTTGTCGGAGTAAAATGGTGGTCACCTCGAAAATTTAAAAACAAAATTATTTCGCCGAAATTTATCAACATTGACCGCCGAATTTGATCTGTAGTAGTCTACAACGGTGGTGATAATATAAATAATTATTTTGTTTTATTATTTGTTGTATAACTGATATTATAGTTAAAATGCCTATAATAGGAAAAATTATTTGCTTGACCAAATTTTAGACATATCATTACACTTGAGGTTAAATCTAATATTAGCCCATCTGTTAATTTATTATATGTTTATCAATTTTAACAAAACAAATATTTATCATTTACTTTATTAATTCATAAATTTAACAATATAGGTATATTTTAAAATTAGTTTTCAAATATTTTTTTATATATCACCTTATTAAATATATTATTTATTGATATTTTTACTAACTAATTTTTTTACAATAAAAATAACAATATAGATTTTTTAATAAAAATATATTTAATATAACCTAGTTGATTAATCTCTCAAAGGTGCTCTATAATTCTATCATGGGTTTTTTTTCACCCTAACTATGCATTTTTGGTTTCTTACAAGTGTGTAAAAATAGAACGGGAGGCACATACGTGTGATAAATATTCAAATCCATGTATACCGATTTAATAGATTGGAAGTTTAGTATATCGTTGAGTATTAAATAGTAAGAATAGTAAGGTCTCAAGTATCTGTATTTTCATTGGGTAGATTATCACAACGTCAAAATTCATAAAGTCCCAACTCCCAACCATATGCGTAATCCAAATTGCGTCAAAGTTTCAAACCCACTATTAGCCAAAAAATATCGATGGCAAATAGTGGGTTTAGAACTTTGACGCAATTTGGATTACGCATATGGTTGGGAGTTGGGACTTTATGAATTTTGACGTTGCGATAATCTACCCAATGAAAATACATATGCTTGAGACCTTACTATTCTTACTATTTAATACTCAACTATATACTAAACTCCCAATCTATTAAATCGGTATACATGGATTCTGAATATTTATTACACGTATGTGCCTCCCGTTCTATTTTGACTCACTTGTAAGAAATATGGTTACTAAAGTAATTTTGATTCATAATTCACATATTTCTATTTTGTGCAACCATCGTTCTGGGATCCGGTAGAGCATGTATAATGGAGTAATCCACTCTCCTTCCCGTGCCGAGCGGTGGGGTGCATCTCCGCCATCACCACCGTTAATCCAAAATACTGCAACTACGTCAAGATCAATTCCATCTATGCGTATTTCCAAAATAAACTCTTGACTCCTATTATCGCGAGACATTAGTCATCCAAACGCTTCAAGCAAGCAGACACTCCAAGAAAAATATCGCCAAGACTAGGACACGTCTATGATGGTAATTAACATGCAGCGGTGGCAGAGGCATCAACGGTTCCTGAGAGGATGCTAACTTTTGTTGACCAGGATGACTTGTCTCCTGTGGAACCTGCCTAAACAGGTGAGGCGGTGACGATAACGTAGCCTGTATTTCTGGACTGGTCAGTAGATGTGCAGTCCCAAATTTAATTGAGGCAAAAGAAGGATCATGACATAACTTGAAATAATGGGAGACGAGCAACAAGGAAATACCGACTTCAGATAAGTCATATAAGGATATTATTAGCGATAAGTCAAGCTCGGTTTTGTAATTAACCCAGATGAATTTTGGTTTTTTTTGGCATATTATTCGCTCAACTAATGGGAACCAAGACGATAATAAATATGAGGAAATGAGGTTTGAGTTTGCAAATGATATTCAAATCACATACTAAACACATCCACAACTAATGAGAATGGCTGAGCAGAAGCTGATGAGTGTCGGATATGGAATTCGTCTCTTAGGATCTCTTTACTTCAGTACGATTTTGAATACAAATATCTTTCATACTCTCCCATCAACCTTTTCTCTAACTCGACTAAGGACGAATTGTACGATATTTGAAGTACCTTCTGAATACCCGTAATTCTCGCTAACACCCTCCTCTTTTTCCGAAATATATCCCCAAAGACCTCAAACTTCCAAACTTCCAACTGTCGCCTCAACTCATCGATATTTACTTCAAACCCCCTCCCATCCTTCCTCCAACTTCTCTCAACAACTTCCCGAAACCCCTCATGGTGACACCATGCAGCTTCGAAGCGAAAACGCTTCTTACTCCTACTCAAAAGCACCTGTGGCGTTAGTGTAAGAACTATAGGAACATGATCCGAATGTACTCGCGGAAGGTGGGAAACCCTGGATTTAACGAAAGCCTCTATCCAATTACGGTTACCATAAGCTCTATCCAATCTTTTCAATATACGTATCCCAGAATTTCCATGAATCGCTCCATGTAAACCTTGGGCCTTCGAACCCCAAGATTTCAAGTCCACATTGGTCCCTCCATTTATCAAAACTAACTATAAACCGATTCATACCCTCTCGACCTCCTATCTGATCCTCCGGGATTCCAATCTGATTAAAGTCGCCTATCACCAACCATGGTTCCGTAATCTGTCCCGCAGCCGCTTCCAAATAATCCCAAAGAGATTCCCTTATCCAGCTCCGTGTGCAGCATACACTGCAGATAAAATCCAAGAAACACATGCGTCTTTCAAAATACGCAAATTAATAACCTGGTTACTAGCCAATAAAATCTAGACCGAAATATCGGGTTGATTCCAAAGCACCCAAATTCCTCCAGAGAATCCCACTGCCTCAACTCTGACGGAGTTATCCATCCGAAGTGATTTAATGATCTTTGTTGCCTCCGATCCGGAAGCCCGTGTTTCCACTATGATAGAGAGAAGTCGTTTGTGGCGTTCCTTAAGATCATTGAAAGCACGCCTGAAACTATTACTATTAGCCCCTCTACAATTCCAAAATAAAAGGTTAACCGGGCGATTAATTGTAGACCAATTGCCCCCAAGCTGACTATCTGATAGATTTATCAATAATAAAGTTATAAGTATATAAGAAATAGAAAGAAAACTGAAAAAAAGAAAAACAAGTAAAAAGGATTAAGGCAAAGGTATAAAACCGAGAGAAGACAGACGCTAGTCTTCGGAGAGAGTCGTACACTTCTCCAGACCTTCGCGCTCCTGTTCAACTATTACAGACTCCTCTGTCATTAATATATCCCTCCTTGTTTCGACTAACTGAGAACCTGTACTAAGCGGATTTAACTCCACACCCGGCTCCCTAACCTCCATTTCCACAGACTATGTAACCATATAAGAAGGTAATGCCCCGGGATCATGACCCAAGACAATCTCCCCAAGGTGTCCAGTAGCTACCCTCGGTGGGTCCCTCCAGATCATGTCTCGGCTGTGGCTTAAAATGCCTTCTTCAGTTCCTATATTTTCCACCAAACTTACCTCGGCTGTACCTCCTGTATGCTCCTCAAATCCTGCCCCTAAACTAATCATATTTGCACATAGGTCGCTGTCCTAATTACTACCTACAGTAACCAACTGGTGGTCCTTTGTGTGTTCTAAAAATAATGCAATAAATAAGAGAACCACAACCACAAGTGTGCGGTTGTCCCAAGTAATAATAGTGATAAACAGGATCGTTCGCAGGGACGGTATGGTTAACTACAATGCTTATCAGTTAATGAATGGTTGCACTTATGAAGACAAATAAAAGATTTAATAGTTGATTGGTTGTTTTGTATTAAGCCTAAGTATGAAAGACTAATATGAAAATGTAAATAAATGATAAGGCGCAAATAATAAATAGCTAGACGCAAGAAATGAAAGGCAGTACTTGAGAGACGCAAGGGATCCTCCTAACTCTATTTCAAATCATATGATGTTTAAGGGTCAAATTGGTCAATTAACATTGGTCGGGATTCAAAAGTCTTTGTACCCCCGTCAGGGTGGACTACAAAGCTATTCTAGAGTGTCACTAGTCCCGTCAGGGTAAATATGATCCACTTTCGAATGATTAAGCAATTTTACCTCATTGGCCCTAAGATTAATTATGTTCGTCAGAATCAAATAATTTATATCTTATATTGAGTAATTAATTCCATACCTAAGCCCCCCGTCAAGATGATCCTCACGCCACATATGTGGAATAGCTTAGATACTAACACCTGTTCTTAGTTAACTACTCCAAAAACAGTAAATAATCACCAATTACAGAATAATGTAAAAGATCCAATTCAATTTAATTAATTAGAACCCAAATTCAAACATATGAAATTCAATAGTTTTAGGAATCACCCATTAAGCATTCTCAAGTATTAAGAAGAAATTAGCTCATGCTAATGGAAATTGAAACTAAATTAAAAGAAATAAGACTCATATTGTTTTACAGAAATAAAAATAAGAAAAACCTAATTTCCGGAATTAGATTCGGCTGTGAATGGAGATGTAGACACTCTCCAGCTCTTCAGCTTTCTTCTGCTTCCTTCGTTGACTTCTCTCTGATGCTTTTTCTTCTGAATAATGAGTTCTCTAAAAAATAGAGGTCAAAATCCCCTTTTATAAGCTCCAAAACGTATTAGGCCATGTCTTAAGGTTTAAGTTAAAAATTAAAAGCCCAAGTCCATTTCTAAGCCCAAAATACCGTAACTGCTGCACCACCTCCACCAAAACAGCACTAGCCGATTCGTTATAACTCCGATTGTCCTCAAATCACTTGATAAATTTCCGTAACTCGATAAGGAACATAATCTCTTCAAAGGTCAGCAACTAAATCAACTCGTAAGTTCTTCGAAATCAGCAATCTTTGGACTGTTTTCCAGATTTGCAGCTTCAAAATATAATTCTTTTCGGGATTTATCTTCAAGCTTTGACTCCATATCACGATCTTTGACTTTCTTCTCGGATTCCTCTTCTAGCTAACATTCAACACCTACAAACTTTTCACTAAAATACACAATATTACGCGCAAAAGCTTAATAAATAAAAAATGCTAGAAATAAAAGAGGAAATTCGGTTATTGCATATTAGGTCCAAAATCATAACAATTAGGGAGACATCAAGACCCCCAACTCAAATCTTTGTCGTCCCGACAAAGTAAAACAAAATAAAACAAAACAAAAGGGGTAGAAGTAAACGCTAAGACATAGAAGCTAGCAAATACACCTAAAGCAATTCTCAAGATAAATCTCATATAGCAAACTCTAGACTCTAATATACACATACATCTATAATGCAAACAAACACAAATAATCTCAATCATAAAATTAAATTCGTAATGCTTGAAGGTTACACTTGTACCTATCTCTGTATGATGGCTATAGGGTGTTCATTAATCCTACCTCGCTTTGAACGCTCCACCTAGCATATTCCCTATCAACAGAATCATAAATTCACTATGCACTTAGGAATCACGAGGTCTTTATGGTTTTAATATTGGCTTAAGGACGGCGTGGATGTATATTTGGTAAATTTGAAGTGAGCTTTTGGCTCTCTCCTCACTTACCATCAACAAATGTCCTCGAGCTTAAGTTTACGCTCAGAAAGGTTCACACTCACCCATTTACGCTACAATTTAGCGTCCCATGTCTACCCATTACAAATAAGATGATTTTTCAGAAAAATTCCACTTTGCCTGATGTTTATTCTTTCATTTTTTTCTTTTTCTTTTCTTTTCTCTTTTTTTTGTACAGTTGCAAAACGGGTTCCCGGTTTTTGCGGACCGGGTTCCCGGTTCCTACTGGAATGGATTTTTCAACTTTTCATTTTTTTTCTTTCTTTTTCATTTTTCATCTGCAATTATGCTACAATACAATACAAAACACATCAATCCCTACCCAATAATTTCCCTATAAGTGGACCCACCACCCCAAACTCAAGCTCGAGACAAGTCTCAGGATCGTGATTCAAGTGCAGGTCATATGGTCATGCCTAATAATCTAAGGGATAATGGGCTTATATCGTGGCTATAAAAGAAAAGGCTAAAGGCTCAAATTGGGCTAAGACGGATAAAATTAATATAAGGGATAGAAGGCTAAAAAGGTCACAAATGGCTAACAAAGAACTGCCCCTATCATTTTCCTAAGTACGTAGCTTGTCTGTAGTTCATATCTAGGTGGGTTCTCTACTAATTAGGATTTCACGTTCTACACACCAAACATATTCCTTTAGAACAAGCTTACTTCATTTGCATTGTTCATTAATTTTTCCTATCAGTTATCTACGTTTGCATGCAAATCTAAATGTGTTTTATATCAATCCCTAAAGTCCACTATTTACTATCATAGATTTATCGAAAGTATGCTTAAAAGGGATATTTCAAATCTTCTACAGTCAAACGCAACTCCGAAAATTATTTTATTGAAAGCAAATAAAACACATAACACATAAAAACTGGGATGAGGCAACGAACCCCACCCCAAGCTCAAAAATGAGCCGTGTCCCCACGACTCGAAAAAGACTCAAAGCAATTAAACTAATCTACACTAACAAGGAAGGATTAGAAAACATATCTTAACCAGCGCATGGTTGGTTACCGGTGTTGCGTTCTGGACCCTTATCTCGCGTAAGAACATCATAAATTGCGTTTTGAAGTGTGTTCACGCCAAGTACCGAATTTCGGATAAGGTTGAGCTCTCTTGTAACGTTTCCTAAAGTAGCAATCATCTTCTTTTGATTCTCTTCCAACACCCTAATTTTGGATTCCAACTCAGGATCATTCTTTTCCTTCTTCTTTGGTGGAGGAGCTCTAAAAGTCTTCACAGCTCGTGTTGCTTCATCATGGATATTCTAAATTGTACTTAATGCCATGCTCACTCCAACTGTAACACCGTCAACCTCTGCGTTCTCACGCGGAATTTTTGCGTCTAGGCACAAAGTAGTGATAGTACAAGGAAACTTGAGATTTTGTTGTTTCATTGGAGCTTTCGCGAATTCCATGATGGTGTTGTAAATAATTTGAGCAACATTCATCGGTTTCTCCTCAATAACACACTTGATAAAAATTATATGTTCCTTCTTCAACTCGGATGTGTGTTTAATTCCAAAGAAAGTAGGGATTATGAAACGAGACCAAACCTTAGCACGAGGTGTTAAATTATTGCTGTAAAATTGTCCAGGATACCTTTCTCCTTCTGGAATTGGGCTAGCCCCATTAATAAGCACAGTTCCCCAAAAGGATTCATAATCAAAAGATGGATCATTAAGGGATTCTTGGAATGGACATAATCCAGTAAAGTTGGGTAATTTCAAAGATTTTCGAATAAGTTCAATCGAGAAAAGAACTACCTTTTTGCGAATTTCAATTGCTTCACGGGAAATAGCTAATCCTTCATAAAATTCTCGCACTAAGGTAGGAATAAACTCAAGCTTCTTCTCTCTCAATTCTTTCCAACCAAACTTGTCACAAGCAATAACATACTCTTTATAAGCACTACTCATAATACCCTTAGGAAAGTCCATCTCCTCACCAAACTTCAAAAATTCAATTCTATCACGAACCTGATCATTCCAAGAAGTGTAAACCCTCTTTGGCTTGTGAGCACACATCTTTCTTCGCAGGGGTTTCTGTTGAACTGGTACTTACGGAACTTCTTGTTCTCTTTCATCCTCAATTTCTTTTTCAATCTCATCTTCATGTTCTTCCTCACTTTCTGGTTCATCAATTAGTCTTGCAAAAGAGGCTAAAAAAACTAGGTCAAAAAGCATAAAACTGCCTCATCACAATGGAAACCGGGTTCCCGGTTTCGCGTCGCTGTGTCGGCGCGAAACAATTACCTAATTGAATTTTTTTTTACCTGGAACGCAAGAATTGGCTGGACCCCAAGACGCTGGGTTAGAGAAACACCTCTCGAAACCGGGTTCCCGGTTTTCGTCGACGGCGCGAATGGACACGCAAGACGGTGACGCAGCAATTGGCGGGACCCAAAATGCTGGGTCAGAAAAATTTGAAAATCTACAGCTCCAAAATCGGGTACCCGGTTTGTGCGAAAGCGGGTTCCCGGTTTTCGTCGATGGCGCGAGTGGACACGCGGGTGGTGACGCAGCAGATGGCGGGACCCAACACGCTGGGTCAAAACTTTGAAATTTCCAGGTCTCGGAACCGGGTTCCCGGTTTTGCCCCCGGAACACCACCCATTTTCTTTTATTTTCGCTCTTTTGACCCCAAACTCACGAGCTTTTTACCCCTAAAATCATCAAAAACAAACACCCTTCCTCATTTCTTACTAATAAACACTAAATTTACGAAAATCGAAATAATTTAGACTACGAAAATTAAAAAATCAAACTAATATACAATGAATTGGCTTTTGTTTAACGTCGTTAAGCTCGACGGGTTACCTCACGCTTAAGGAGCTTCGAGGAGATACATGACCTCCCCGGGATGTGGATCTTCCAAGAGGTTGGTATCTTCACCTCCATGGTATATCTTTAAACGATGACCATTCACCATCAAGGTGCGGTTCTGGATTGGATGTTCTATTTCTATCGCCCCATGAGGTGTAACTTTGGTTACAATGTATGGACCCGACCACTTAGACCTTAACTTACCCGGATAATTGCTGAACTTTGAATTATACTTCAATACTTTTTGTCCCACTTCAAAGTTCTTTACACGAATCCGATTGTCATGCCACTTCTTAGTGTTTTCTTTGTAAAGTTTAGCATTCTCATAGGCATTCAATCGGAATTCGTCAAGTTTGTTAAGCTTCATCATACGATTCTCTCCGGCTAAGGTAGGATCTACGTTCAACTGCGCAATTGCCCAATAGGCACCCATTTCATGCTCAAGAGGTAAGTGACAAGCCTTCCATACACCATACGATAAAGAGACGCACCAACTGGAGTCTTGAACGCAGTACGATAGACCCACAACGTGTCATCTAACTTCATTGACCAATCTCTTCTAGTAGGACCAACAGTCTTCTCTAGGATTGACTTTACTTCACGATTCGAAACCTCAGCTTGGCCATTGGATTGTGGATGATATGCAGTAGATACACGGTGTCTTACTCCATACTTCTCTAGAAAAGCCTTCAAATACTTATTAACGAAATGAGATCCTCCATCGCTAATAATCACTCTAGGTGTACCATGTCTAGTGAAGATATGTGATTTCAAGAACTTGATCACCACTCGTGAATCATTGGTTGGTAAAGCCACAGCTTCTACCCATTCAGACACGTAATCAACAGCTAATAAGATGTAGAGGTTACCATTTGAAGGAACGAGCGGACCCATAAAGTCTATGCCCCAAACATCAAATATTTCATCTTCCAACACATTATTACGTGGCATTTCATCCCTCTTGGATATATTTCTGGTAAACTGGCATCTCGCACATTTCTTCACATAATCATGACAATCTTTCACAAGTGTAGGCCAGTAAAAACCGGATTGCTATACCTTAGTAGCAGTTCTATCCCCCTTGAAGTGTCCTTTGTAGAGTGAATCGTGACATCCAGCTATAATTGCATCTGTTTCTTCCTTGGCTACACATCTTCTTACCATTTGGTCAGCACATATTTTGTAGAGAAACGGACCCTCCCAAAATAATTGTCTAGCACGATGAGCTAACCTCTTTCTGTCTTGATAAGTGGATCTTTCAGGAAAGAACCACTTACAACTAAATTCGCAATATCTGCATACCAAGGAGCTTCATAATCACGAACAGCAAATAAACTCTCTTCAGGAAACTCTTCTCTAACTACTTCAGTTCCACCATTTGTTTCTGAACCTTCAAGACGCGATAGATGATCTGCAACCTGATTCTCACACCCCTTTCTATCCTTAATCTCTAAATCGAATTCTTGAAGCAATAAAACCCATCTGATTAACCTCAGTTTAGCATCTTTCTTTTCCATAAGATATCTAATCGGTGACTGATCTGTATAAACAATAACTTTCGCTCCAAGAAGATAAGATAAAAACTTATCGAATGAATACACAACTGCTAGCAATTCTTTCTCTGTAACTGTATAATTAACTTGAGCACCATTGAAAGTTTTACTAGAATAATAAATCGAATGAAATATCTTATCTTCTCTCTGTCCCAATACAGCTCCCATACACAAATCACTCGCATCGCACATAACTTCAAAAGGCAAACTCTAATCTGGAGGTAATACTATAGGAGCAGAAATAAGCTTTTCCTTGATTGCTTGGAAGGCCGCTAAGCAAGCTTCATCAAAAAGTAATTTGGAACCCTTTTCAAGTAAGTTACATAGCGGTTTAGCAATCTTAGAAAAGTCTTTAATGAAACGCCTATAAAAGCCAGCATGGCCAAGAAAATTTCTTTCCCCTTTAACAGAAACAGGAGGGGGAAGAGTTTTAATTACCTCTATCTTCGCTCTATCAACCTCTAACCCAGCACTTGAAACCTTGTGACCCAGAACTATACCTTCGCGAACCATGAAATGACACTTCTCCAAGTTTAAGACCAAATATGTTTCCTTGCATCTGATTAACACTTTCTCCAAGTTATGTACACATATATCAAAACCATCACCAAACACGGAAAATCGTCCATAAAAACTTCAAGGAAATTATCAATCATATCCCAGAAGATAGTCATCATACATCTCTGAAAGGTAGCAGGTGCATTACACAACCCGAATGGCATTCTGCGATATGCAAAAGTACCAAAGGGACATGTAAATGTTGTTTTATGTTGATCTTCCGGAGCCACGTAGATCTGATTATATCCAGAATAGCCATCTAAGAAACAGTAGTACTCTCTACCCGCCAATTTATCTAACATTTGATCAATGAAAGGCAAGGGGAAGTGATCTTTCCTGGTGGCCTTGTTCAATTTCCGGTAATCCATACAAACTCTCCATCCATCAACCGTTCTCGAAGGAATGACTTCATTTTGAGCATTTAGAACAGTTGTAATTCCTCCTTTCTTCGGTACACATTGAACAGGACTCACCCATTCACTACTCGAGATGGGATAAATAATCCCCGCGTCTAACAGCTTGATAACTTCCTTCTTCACTACCTCCTTCATAGCGGGAATTAATCTCCTCTGACCTTCAACTGAGCGTGTGTTATCATGTTCAAGTATGATTTTGTGTTGACAATAGGAGGGACTAATGCCTTTGATGTCATCAATTGTCCAACCTATCGCCTCTTTGTTGTCCCTTAACACACGCAACAGTTTATCTTCTTGAGGACCTGTTAAATTTGCTGAAACAATAACAGGTAGAGTTTCATTAGTACCTAAATACGCATACCTCAAGTGTGCTGGTAATGGCTTTTCTTCCAACTCCGGAGGAGATTCTATTGAAGGCTTCTTTTTAGGAACAATCTACCCCGGTTCTCTCACGGGTTCATAGGCAGGACGCATATACTTAGGATTCTCATAATTAAGAGCTGCCACTGTTTTGGCAAGCTCTTCCATGAACTCAGGTGCATCAATAGTTAAAGCTGCCTGCAAGATATCATCATAAGTAAATTCATTATATACCTCTTGTGTGGAATACTCAACTACATCCATTCGGAAGCAATCTTCTTGAGAATCTGGAAACTTCATAGCTCGGAACACATTAAATTTAACCTCCTCGTCTTGGATTCTCATCGTCAATTCACCGTTTTCTATATCAATCAATGTACACCCCGTGGCTAGGAATGGTCTTCCCAAAATAATGGGGACATTCCTATCCGAGTCGTATTCAAGTATAACAAAATCAACGGGTAATACTAACGTACCTGCCTTACCGAGGACATCTTCAATTCGGCCTTCCGGATGTGCAAGAGATCGATCTGCCATTTGCAAGACCATAGAAGTAGGTCTTGCTTCTCCAATTTTCAGCTTATCAAAGATCGATTTGGGCATAAGATTGATGCTTGCACCCAAATCACATAGTGCTTTACCTTTCCATTCTTCTCCAATCGATATCGGAATTGTGAAACTCCCCGGATCAAGTAACTTTGGAGGTAGTTTACTTTGACAAATGGCACAACATTCTTCAGGAAGACCAATCATCTCATTGTCACAGTATGGCCTTTTGTTACTAAGTAAATTGTCTTGACTAATCGAGTTAGTCATTAGTGTAGGAACCAATTACGTCCAAAAATATTGTAAGGTTACCAGGGAGAGGCCCCTAGTATCATAGGATAGAGTCCTATTCACTCAGGAGGGGTTAGGAAGATAATTAAATCCCAACTAACATACAATGACAAATTTACCCTTACGTCTAGAAACATCCCATTTTTCAACTTAGGGGATTATTAGCAATGTTCAAGCACTAGTCTCTCATATTGCACATCGCTTCTTAATTAATTTTGATTTGCTTTTAGTTTATTACGTTACTATCTTGTATTCATTTCCATTTGTCTTCTAATTCATCTCATTTAGTTTAGTTTTAAGAAAACCAAACAAACATTTACCTTTTAATTATTTGTATTCGAAAATAAACAACAATTATATCATACAAAATTACTGTAACTTTGATAATCCCTTAGAAAGAAAACCCTTTACTTACCCATTTCATTACTTGTCAACGAACCCCTCACACTTGCGGGCGGTTAAAGTCCTCTACTTTTAGGGTATTATATATCACTCTAACATGATATACATTAATATATCACAAAAGAGGAGACATCACAGCCGTAAGGGCCAGTATACCGCTCGAGCATGAAAAATTTCTTACCATTTAGATGGTGGCCTACCCGTCGTAACGGTGCAGGGCTCACTGGTATACTGCCCGTTGGGGCCTGTACACTGCTCAACCAATTGATGAGCACTAAAATTTTCAATTTTTCACCCCAAACGCAATCGTTTACCTACCTACACATCAAAAAAACTTCCTACCTTTTTATATTAATGTAATATACATCTAAAAACATGAGATACATTTACTACAAAACATGAAATTAAACTACTAAGACGTTAAAAACATGGGTTGTCTCCTAAGAAGCACTTTTGTTTAACATCATTGAAGTTTGATGTGTTACCTCAAGATTATTTTTTATAACATATCCTCCTCATCAGTTAGTGAGGCTATTGGCATCTACCCAGCGGAATGTGCACCCCTTGTCTTTCACTTCTATCAAGTTCTCAGAAATAACTCTATTGACCATAAATGGTCCACTCCGAGAGCTCTTGTTCTTGCGTGATTTTTGTGGGGGATCAGGAGCCTTCACTACGACCTCGTCGCCTACCCCAAACTCTAACTTTTCTATGGGTTCCCTTGGAACCTTCTTAGCCTATCTTAGGATCCTCACTAAATGAGCAAGGGTTGGCTTCCCTTTAAGATTCAGAAGAGCTTTATTAGGCGATTTCTTTCTTAGCTCTCTCTCCTTCGACCTCAGGGTTGCGCACAACCTTAGTTGGTTATTCGTCAACATTATCAATGGTGTCCATTATTTGGTTTCTTTCTTAGTTCTCTCTCCTCTAACCTTAATGGTTGGATCTTATTCATTTGGTGTAACTAAAAACAAAATTAAAATATTTCGTTTTTGTTTGGTTTACTTTTAAATTAAGATGCAATTATTAAAATATAATAATTAACTAATAAGCGAGTAAATAAACTATGAACAATAAATGAAAGATTTTAGCTCGAGTTTGATAGTATTCCCCTATCCTACTAAGTCAGTGAATCCAGTTATAAATTGGGTCGTTATACTAATCGAGATTCTAATTTCTATCTAACTCCTGCCAGGGTAGCTTAGAAGGATGCCTAAATCTTACTAGATTCTACAGGTTAGATTATTCTACACAAAATATCGACGCTCCAAATTACTTTAACCAATGTGATCGTAATGGTTATGAAAAGCACTGAGCGCTACTAGGGAGGTCGAGCACCTTTGAGCGCGGAGATGGATAGGTTGTCCATTAATCAAAATTTACGTTGTTTTACCTAGGCAGTTTTTAAAATATTTTATATTAAATAATATATGAGTAATGCATTGATTTGAATAGTATTTACATCCTAATATACTTAAAGTAGAACAATTTAACATAAATAACATATATCAAACAATAAAATAATAATTCATTATTATTAACCTAAAAATGACCAATTCAAGAAATCTAGACTTGAAATTTGAAAAATCCTACCTACTTCTTTTCTCGCACTTTTAAACTCTAACTGCAGTAGTTTTTTCTTTATATTTTTCTTAGGTGTTGGGTTGGCTTAAATTGAATTAGTTAATTATGGACTAGAATGCTAGGTAGAATTTCGGTTGGTCGACCCATTAATCTGATTGGGTACTTCATTATTTAGATTATGTGTAGACGAACCTTTTAGCCACCATCTAGAAAAATCTAGGTGGATCACACTTTGGAACGCCTAGGCGGAGCGCCTAGGTAGCCTTGTTTCAGAACGCTGGTGATCATCTGGTTAGGCAAACAGGTCCGGATCATTACTGTACATCGGACGAATATGAACCAACTAAGTTCTTAAACCCCCGCCAGGGTGACAGTTTAAGATACTAAGGTCACCTCTATATTTGATCAGATATAGAAATCATATATTCATTCAAATTATATGAAGATATACATAATTTTCCAATTCAATTAATATCAATTAGCAAATAACATAAAAGAATTTATAACGTATTCAAGGGTTATACATATTGCAAACTCAAGTTTAGAGAATTTAGTGCATAATCAAATAAGTAAAAATAATTAGTAAAAATATTAGAATCATGTTTAAGACAAGAAAATAATACAATTTACACTACTAATAAAGGTGGAATGGTGTAGAAATGGTACAGTTGGGCTCAATTTCTAGTTGTCTTATCCTCCAGGATATTTGTTGTCTCTCCAGCTAATAATTCAGAATAATAATGGTAAGTAAATGTTTTTCAAACTTAATTTATGATATATAAAGGGTTGAAACCGCTTTAAGGGTCATGAGCCTCTTTTAAGTGACCTAATCCAACCTAAACAGATTTTCAAATGAGGTGGACTAATTCGAGCCACGCCAAATGAAACTTTGATAACTTTTTCACTCCATCTTCAAATCACAAAATATCAGTTCCTACACGTTCCCAACTTTAAGTACTATCTAGAAACAAGAGGGGTCTTCCAGAATCTTCATAAATTACACGTGGTGACACCAACAAGTCAATTTCTAAATCTAGTTGTTAATATCTCTTGCTTTCCGAAAGTGGCTTCTCGGTCCTTTAACACCTTGACTTGGGTTTGACTCTCAATTTTTTATCCTCTTATTAAGGTCTAATATAATCCAAGTACCTAATATATGCACACTTAACACACAAATTACACACAAATAGCTCTTAAAATAACAATTCTCTAAAACTAGACAAGAAATGAGAAATTACCAATATATAGGACTTAATCCCTCAAATATGCACAATAATCCCTAAAAAGAGGTCGATTGACTAGATTAATCTATCTCATAAATGGAGATATCAAGACCCTCGACTCAACGTTTTGTCTTTCTGACAAAATAAAAATAAAAAGAACTAAACTAGGGATGTTTCCATCAACTAAGTCAAATAGGAATTGAAGAAGAAGAATGTAAATAATGATCCCAAATAAACTACCTAACAATTTTCATGTAATAATATCTACAAAATAAATTATACATATACTTATCAAACAAACAATCATTACAATAAAATTTCAAGATTTGATTAGTTTCGCAATACAAGAAGGATAGGTTTTTTGCTTAGCCACATATGGTGGCTATAGGGTGTTCCTCGACCCTAATATAATATCCAACGATCAACTTAAGTACTCTATATAATCTCAATCATTTCTAGATCACATAATTAGGAATCCTAAGGTCTTTTAGGTTGTAATGTTGGCTTAGAGACGGTATGATAGTATATTTGAAAAATATGAATTGATCTTTTTCCTATCTACTCACAAGCCATTAACAAATCACCTTAGAGCTTCAGTTTAAACTCGAATATGTTCTCACTCAACCCAATTTATCCGTTTAACAAGCATCACCAATAACCCAATAATATTTTCTTGTTAACTTACATAATATTTCCACCTTACCGGTTCTTTCCTTTCAATTTTCTTTTAATTCATTTTTTTTGTATGATGTTAGCAAACACACTCTTTTTTATGTGAGATGTCATGCTAATTTTTTTTCTCAATTTTTTTATTTTTCTTATAAACATTTATTTTTTCAATAGAACCCATCAAAGGGTTAACATAGAGGGCACATAATCAACATATCACATATGCATATAAGATTAAAAAAACCACCCAATGTGTTTCGCAAAAACTTAATCCACTACGCCAATCTTAAGCTCTAAAGATGTATGTCTTGTTATCACGATTCAAGTGCGGGTAATGTGGAAAAGTATTATAATCTAAGGGGTATGGCTTATAATTTGGCTACAAAGAAAGGCTACAAAGGCTAGAAGGGGCTAAGAATGATATAACAATTAATATTTGGTTAGCTTGCTAAAAGGGAATAAGGGGATTATCAAAGAACTGCCTTAATCCTTTTCCTAACTATGTAATTTGATTACTTCTTCACCTCAAGCATATTCATTAAATGGGTCTTTAACTTGCTCAGATCTCATGGTCTACACACCACTCATTCTCCCTAACTTCAAACTCACTTCTACCAGATTGCTTACTAATCATTTTTGTACTTTTAAGGTGCGTCAATACTTTAAGCGTACAATATAACTAGTTCATAAACAAATTACTTAACTATCATTAACTCGCTAAGTTTTATGCTTTCCGGGGTATTTTACACCATCTACAACTAATTCCTATAAATATAAAATAAAGTTTTTAAATTTATCCTAAACTCTTTAAATGGGAAAGAGAGACAACGAATTTCCACACCCCGAACTCAAAAATGAGTCGTGTCCCCACGACTCAAAACAGACTCAATAAGAAATAAAAAATATACAACAAAATACATAAGCTATATTTAATGAGATGAAAGTTAAAAAAGAAAGGAAACGTACTCTCGAGTCATATTACCTTGCATGATCATCACCGAAGGTAGGTTGCGGTGGATGATTTGTTAGATCACGATTAATTTTCTTTAGGAGTGTAATCATGTGCACTTGATTTGCTTTGATCTGTGTCACATCGTCTACCAAAAAAATTGAGCCGCTTTTACTTGGTCAAATCGCTCGCTCATACTTTCTTGCCATGAAAGATCATCCTCTCTCAAACTCGATCCCTTTTCAGTTTCTCATAAGAAGTCTCTACAATTGAAGGATTCTTTGTCCTCACTCCTCTAAGAATTGTATTGATTCACTCGTCATCAATATTGTTACATGTATTGTACGTAACAATATTGATGACGAGTTACATTCACTTTCCTCACTAAGCTCGTGATCATTTTTTGGGCACTTCAAATTAAACACCGACTGTGGTGCACTCACGAAACGCATTACCGAATCAAAGATCACTTGTGCTACATCTATCTCCTCATCTTGTAAAACTCAATTAAATAAAATAAAAAAATTCTTACTTACATCGAGGTTCGAACATTTACAAAAGCTACTGGTGAAAGGAAGTTGTTACGTACTCGTGCTTCGGGTTGAAGGTACATGTAGACCCAAGGTCCATTCAACTATCTTGTACTCTTCTGAACCAACGCCTTAAACAACACATCCTGATATAGCGATTCCCAATCGAAAGTCACTATATTCTTCACCGCTTTTTGATACTTGCATGGTCCAACTAATTCTTTGAATTTGAAGTGGCTACGAATCTCTTCAACTATGAATGGGATCAACTTCTCTCTACACGAGCTGAAAAACCCAAGATAGAACTCAAATACTAATTCAACACATAATTTTGATTTCCTCGTTATGAAAGTGGTCTATCCCAATCTATCACTGAAAAATAGAAATCTTATATACACACATTTTCTAACTAATCCTTCAAATACTCTCTCATGTGAAGGAGACAATTCCAACATTTTTCTTTGGAGATAGCTAATAAGTGCTTACAAGTTTCGCTCATCATGGGTATCGTAATCTCGACTTATAATGGTTATGGCATTCTCAGATCTGAATATAATTGGAGAAAAATGACTAGCGTCGATCAAACACGAGAGTTTCAGATGCTTAGTGGACACTTATTTAACTAAAGTGAGTATTTTAAGGGGTGTAGAAAATTAATGCTGTTCTTTGTGTATATCATCCAGGTCGCCAAAAAAAGTTTGTTTTGTGATATAAATTTTATTTTTGCTTATTTTTGCATATATTTATTTTTTAAAAGTTTGTTTTCATATATTTCATGGTTTAAGATTTAGAGTTATTTACCCAACGGGTCTTAAATGTACCCCCTTATTCCCTTTCCTAACCCCACTTACAATCTCTTCTTACTAACAACCTCAAATAAGATTTTACACTATAATCCAAAAATCCAATTACAATTTTTCTATCCCTTATTCCCTTTCTTTTTTTGTCATTAATTAGTTTTTTAGCTTATTTTTTTCCTTATTTCATGTGTGTAATATTTGGTTACTAAATAAAATATAATTGGTTGGATAATACTCTCTATTTTTATCAAGTACTATATACTTTTATGTAGTACTCCGTATTTTTTATTGAGTACTCCATATTTTTTAATATTACTCTGTGATTTTAATTTCGATACTCTATATTTTTTAAAAAATCTATATATTTTTTGATACTCTATATTTTATTCCGATACTCTATTTTCTAATTCTATGAGAACTCTGTAAAATCAATGAGTACAACACTGGTGGCGACGTTGGTCGATGGTCGGTTGGTGGTGGCCGGAAATAAACAGTGACAACACTCAACAATTTTTTTTGTCTTTTAGTGTTTTTTGTATTGTATAAGGGTAATTTAGTATCTGGTCACCCTTGAGGTCTCTTTACAGAAATAAGATTATCACGATTCCCTATAGGACGAAAATCTAGTCTTTAGGACCCTATATACCATTCACCCTAATATTTTTGGTTCATATAATTCGATGAAAGAGAATCGAATCTATGTTGCTTGGAATGATAAAAAATGGAAGAATACAACCAGCATGGATCCAGAACAAGGACTTTAGATATTTAGTTGACACTTATTTAATTGAAGTTACTGCTTTTAGGGGGTATAGAAAATTCAGACCGCTCTTTATTTAGATCATTTGAGCCATTTTTTTGTATTATAGATATCACACTCTATTAGGGCTGTAAACGAGCCGAACCGAATAATAGATGTATAGGCTTGTTTGTTTAATTTCTCGAATCGAGTCGAGCCGAGCTCAAATTTAAATGAGCCAGACAAAGCCTAGCTCAAATTTAAATGAGCTAGACCAAGCCGAGCTCAAATTTTAACGAGTCGAGCTCGAGCTTCCAATGATTCAAATCAGAAATGTTTGAACTTGTTTGTTTAACATACAGAACAATCTTTTTTAGAGTCGGGCACGAGTTTCTCATGATCAATTAGTTTTTTATGGTTGAAATAGGACTTTCATGAACTGTTGGTATTTGATGGAGTGTGTGGTATGAAAATATGAATCATAACATTAATGAAAATATAAATTTCTAAAGAAATTAAATATGCAATTTGATATTGAAGGTTTAATAATATATTTATAAGTAGATAATATATTAATTTAAATTTTTTTATAATTTTAAACGAGCTCACGAGCTCACGAGCTCACGAGCTCACGAGCCGAACTCGAGAATGCTCGTTTACTTATCGAGCTTAAAATGAGCTTGAGCTTGAGCTTGTTTATATTCGAGCCGATCTCGAACGAGCTTTTCTCCGAGCTGAGCTCGAGCTTCTTGCAAGCGGCTTGGTTCATTTACAACACTACACTTTATGATTTGGTACTATATATATATATTTTTAGTTTATGATAATTTACTATAAAAAAGTATGAAAGTAAATATATTTTAAGGATTAGAGATCAATTTCTCAAAAGAAAAATCGAATTTTTATTGGCTAGCCTTGTCATGTGTCATTTTTTAATTGATTGCCGCATCATATCATTCTTCCATTCATTTAATATTACCATATTGAAGAATATTTTCCAAGTTCACCTAAACAAGGAAAGGAAAAGTGATGGAAATTCAGATCAAATCAATTGAAGATGAAAATTTTCCCAACAAATTTCAGTGTTGTGTTTGCTTGTAAGTCCTCACAACTTATACCATCTTCAATTCTTCATATAACACATATGTTTGTTTAATTACATCTTAATTACAATTATTTTGCATTCTGGTTTGAGATTTATCTTTATTCTTGCAAATTAATGAACTCTATGTTGATATATTTACGTATATCATATACGAATTGAATTAAATGGGGTTTCAATAAAATAGTCTCGTGCTTGAAAGTCAATCGTATATATTTATCAAGTATGATGGAAGATAATTGTGTTTAGAGGTGGGCACCCTAAACTGGAGTGATTGATGAATTTCATGTTATATTAGCTATTCACTGTGTTTGTGAAAATATGCCGATTAGCTGCCTAAGCGACCCAAAGGAAAACCGCCTAGAAATTAGGTTAGAAGTTTGTTGGGAATGACGGATTGATGCGCCGCCTAACTTGTTTTGTTATCCGTCTAATCTGGTTTTTTTCTTTAGTAACGCTGTTTTAGACAACATTTTTTTTAAAATATTTACATACGCCATCAAATCAGTAAGTTATTTTGTATTTTTATATCTCATCAACAATTTTTTTTGAAAATGAAAAATAAACTTAACTTATATTTGTTAAGTGATAATTCATTTATCCCTCAAGTGGCATAATTTTTCTAAAATTAGGCCAATCATTATTTTAATTTTAAATATAAATGTCATTTGTAATATCTCTTCTAAATGAGTAATGCTGGATATCACCTCAAATCACATCGCCTTTATATCGCCTCCTAGGTGGACCAATCACAAAGGAGAGAGAAAATGATAAATCAGGAAAGAGAAATCATATAATTGGTTAATTTGAAATCCACCTAGGAGGCGATATAAAGGCGATGTGATTTGGGGTGATATCCAGCATTACTCCTTCTAAATTTAATCATATACTAACCTTCCCTACTAAAATACCTTTTTTATTAATTTTTTTTAATAATTTGTATTAATAAACATTCTTTTTCTAAAAATTTGCGGGGTGCTGCCTGTCAAATCGGTCGGCGATCCTTGTTCACCTCCGTCGAATTTTTTTTTTTTGTTTTTTTTAATTGAGACGTCTATGAGTCAACTCATTCATAACCGCCAGTCAACTTCGGTGATTTTTTTATACTTTTTACAATCCCTAGATACAAATATCACTATGATTTTATTCAATTTTTTTGATTTATGTTACTTTTCTAACTCCGTCGAAAAAGTTTATACCAAAGTTGTACCACAACTACAAGTACAATAAATTACATGTACAACTCCGGTATAATTTTTTGCCGGAGTTAGAATAATTAAAAAATCAGAAAAAATAATAAAAAAATCACAGCGATATATTATTATTCAGAAATTATAAAATTAAACAAAACTACTGGAGTTTACTGACATTGATCTCCAGTTGTCGGAGTAAAATGGTGGTCACCTCGAAAATTTAAAAACAAAATTACTTCGCCGAAATTTATCAACATTGACCGCCGAATTTGATCTGTCAGTAGTCTACAACGATGGTGATAATATAAATAATTATTTTGTTTTATTATTTGTAGTATAACTGATATTTTAGTTAAAATGCCTATAATAGGAAAAATTATTTGCTTGACCAAATTTTAGACATATCATTACACTTGAGGTTAAATCTAATATTAGCCCATCTGTTAATTTATTATATATTTATCAATTTTAACAAAAAAATATTTATCATTTACTTTATTAATTCATAAATTTAACAATATAGGTATATTTTAAAATTAGTTTTTATATATTTTTTTATATATCACCTTATTAAATATATTATTTATTGATATTTTTACTAACTAATTTTTTTACAATAAAAATAACAATATAGATTTTTTAATAAAAATATATTTAATATCACCTAGTTGATTAATCTCTCAAAGGTGCTCTATAATTCTATCATGGTTTTTTTTCACCCTAACTATGCAATTTTGGTTTCTTACAAGTGTGTCAAAATGAACGGGAGGCACATACGTGTGATAAATATTCAAAATCCATGTATACCGATTTAATAGATTGGAAGTTTAGTATATCGTTGAGTATTAAATAGTAAGAATAGTAAGATCTCAAGTATCTGTATTTTCATTGGGTAGATTATCACAACGTCAAAATTCATAAAGTCCCAACTCCCAACCATATGCGTAATCCAAATTGCGTCAAAGTTTCAAACCCACTATTAGCCAAAAAATATCGATGGCAAATAGTGGGTTTGAAACTTTGACGCAATTTGGATTACGCATATGGTTGGGAGTTGGGACTTTATGAATTTTGACGTTGCGATAATCTACCCAATGAAAATACAGATGCTTGAGACCTTACTATTCTTACTATTTAATACTCAACTATATACTAAACTCCCAATCTATTAAATCGGTATACATGGATTTTGAATATTTATCACACGTATGTGCCTCCCGTTCTATTTTTACTCACTTGTAAGAAATATGGTTACTAATGTTTGAGTAATTTTGATTCGTAATTCACATATTTCTATTTTGTGCAACCATCGTTCTCGGATCCGGTAGAGCATGTATAATGGAGTAATCCACTCTCCTTCCCGTGCCGAGCGGTAAGGGGCATCTCAGCCATCACCACCTTTAACATTAAATACTGCAACTACGTCAAGATCAATTCCATCTATGCGTATTTCCAAAATAAACCCTTGACTCCTATTATCGCGAGACATTAGTCATCCAAACGCTTCAAGCAAGCAGACACTCCAAGAAAAATATCGCCAAGACTAGGACGCGTCTATGATTGTAATTAAGATGCAGCGGTGGCAGAGGCATCAACGGTTCCTGAGAGGATGCTAACTTTTGTTGACCAGGATGACTTGTCTCCGGTGGAACCCGCCTAAACAGGTGAGGCGGTGACGATAATGTAGCCTGTATTTCTGGACTGGTCAGCAGATATGCAGTGCCAAATTTAACTGAGGCAAGGATCATGACATAACTTGAAATAATGGGAGACGAGCAACAAGGAAATACCAACTTCAGATAAGTCATATAAGGATATTATTAGCGATAAGTCAAGCTCGGTTTAGTAATTAACCCAGATGAATTTTGGTGTTTTTTTTGCATATTATCCCCTCAAATAATGGGAACCAAGACGATAATACAGATGAGGAAATGAGGTTTGAGTTCGCAAATGATATTCAGATCACATACTAAACACATCCACAACTAATGAGAATGGCTGAGCAGAGGCTGATGATTGTCGGATATGGAATTCGTCTCTTAGGATCTCTTTACTTGAGTACGATTTTGAATACAAATATCTTTCATACTCTCCCATCAACCTTTTCTCTAACTCGACTAAGGACGAATTGTACGATATTTGAAGTACCTTCTGAATACCCGTAATTCTCGCTAACACCCTCCTCTTTTTCCGAAATATATCCCCAAAGACCTCAAACTTCCAAACTTCCAACTGTCGCCTCAACTCATCGATATTTACTTCAAACCCCCTCCCATCCTTCCTCCAACTTCTCTCAACAACTTCCCGAAACCCCTCATGATGACACCATGCAGCTTCGAAGCGAAAACGCTTCTTACTCCTACTCAAAAGCACCTGTGGCGTTAGTGTAAGAACTATAGGAACATGATCCGAATGTACTCGCGGAAGGTGGGAAACCCTGGATTTAACGAAAGTCTCTATCCAGTTACGGTTACCATAAGCTCTATCCAATCTTTTCAAAATACGTATCCCAGATTTCCATGAATCTCTCCATGTAAACCTTGGGCCTTCGAACCCCAAGTCTTCAAGTCCACATTGGTCCCTCCATTTATCAAAACTAACTATAAACCAATTCATACCCTCTCGACCTCCTTTCTGATCCTTTGGGATTCCAATCTGATTAAAGTCGCCTATCACCAACCATGGTTCCGTAATCTGTCCCGCAGCCGCTTCCAAATAATCCCAAAGAGATTGCCTTATCCAGCTCCGTGTGCTAGCATACACTACAGATAAAATCCAAGATACACATGGGTCTTTCAAAATACTCAAATTAATAACCTGCTTACTAGCATATAATATCTAGACCGAAATATCGGGTTGACTCCAAAGCACCCAAATTCCTCCAGAGAATCCCCTCGCCTCAACTCTGACGGAGTTCTCCATCCGAAGTGATTTAATGATCTTTGTTGCCTCCGATCCGGAAGCCCGTGTTTCCACTATGATAGAGAGAAGTGGTTTGTGGCGTTCCTTAAGATCATTGAAAGCACGCCTGAAACTATTACTATTAGCCCCTCTACAATTCCAAAATAAAAGGTTAACCGGGCGATTAGTTGTAGACCAATTGCCCCCAAGCTGACTATCTGATAGATTTATCATTAATAAACTTATAAATATATAAGAAATAGAAAGAAAACTGACAAATAGAAAAACAAATAAAAAGGATTAAGACAAACGTACAAAACTGAGAGAAGACAGACGCTAGTGTTCGGAGAGAGTCGTACACCTCTCCAGACCTTCGCGCTCATGTTCAACTATTACAGACGCCTCTGTCATTAATATATCCGCCCTTGTTTCGACTAACTGAGAACCTGTACTAAGAGGATTTAACTCCACACCCGGCTCCCTAACCTCCATTTCCACAGACTCTGTAACCATATCAGAAGGTAATGCCCCGGGATCATGACCCAAGACAATCTCCCCAACGTGTCCAGTAGCTACCCTCGGTGGGTCCCTCCAAATCATGTCTCGTCTGTGGCTTAAAATGCCTTCTTCAGTTCCTATATTGTCCACCAAACTTACCTCGGCTGTACCTCCTGTATGCTCCTCAGATCCTGCCCCTAAACTTATCCTATTTGCTTATAGGTCGCTGTCCTAATTACTACCTACAGTAACCAACTGGTGGTCCTTTGTGTGTTCTAAAAATAATGCAATAAATAAGAGAACCACAACCGCAAGTGTGCGGTTGTCCCAAGTAATAATAGTGATAAACAGGATCGTTCGCAGGGACGGTATGGTTAACTACAATGCTTATCAGTTAATGAATGGTTGCACTTATGAAGACAAATAAAAGATTTAATAGTTGATTGGTTGTTTTTTATTAAGCCTAAGTATGAAAGACTAATATGAAAAAGTAAATAAATGACAAGACGCAAATAATAAATAGCTAGACGCAAGAAATGAAAGGCAGTACTTGAGAGACGCAAGGGTCCTAACTCTATTTCAAATCGTATGATGTTTAAGGGTCAAATTGGTCAATTAACATTGGTCGGGATTCAAAAGTCTTTGTACCCCCGTCAGGGTGGACTACAAAGCTATTCTAGAGTGTCACTAGTCCCGTCAGGGTAAATATGATCCACTTTCGAATGATTAAGCAATTTTACCTCATTGGCCCTAAGATTAATTATGTTCGTCAGAATCAAATAATTTATATCTTATATTGAGTAATTAATTCCATACCTAAGCCCCCCGTCAAGATGATCCACACGCCACATATGTGGAATAGCTTAGATACTAACACCTGTTCTTAGTTAGATACTCCAAATACAGTAAATAATCACCAATTACAGAATAATGTAAAAGACCCAATTCGATTTAATTAATTAAAACCCAAATTCAAACATACGAAATTCAATAGTTTTAGGAATCACCCATTAAGCATTCTCAAGTACTAAGAAGAACTTAGCTCATGCTAATGGAAATTGAAACTAAATTAAAAGAAATAAGACTCATATTGTTTTACAGAAATAAAAATAAGAAAAACCTAATTTCCGAAATTAGATTCGGCTGTGAAGGGAGATGTAGACACTCTCCAGCTCTTCAGCTTTCTTCTGCTTCCTTCGTTGACTTCTCTCTGATGCGTTTTCTTCTGAATAATGAGTTCTCTAAAAAATAGAAGTCAAAAGCCCCTTTTATAAGCTCCAAAACGGATTAGGCCATGTCTTAAGGTTTAAATTAAAAATTAAAAGCCCAAGTCCATTTTCTAAGCCCAAAACCCCGTAACTGCTGCACCACCTCCACTAAAACAGCTCTAGCCGATTCGTTATAACTCCGATTAAACTCAAATCACTTGCTAAATTTCCATAACTCGATAAGGAACATAATCTCTTCAAAGGTCAGCAGCTAAATCAACTCGTAAGTGCCTCGAAATCAGCAATATTTAGACTGTTTTCCAGATTTGCAGCTTCAAAATATAATTCTTTTCGGGATTTATCTTCAAGCTTTGACTCCATATCACGATCTTTGACTTTCTTCTCGGATTCCTCTTCTAGCTAACATTCAAAACCTACAAACATTTCACTAAAATACACAATATTGCGAGCAAAAGCTTAATAAATAAAAAATGCTAGAAATAAAAGAGGAAATTCGGATTATTGCATATTTAGTCCAAAAGTCTATCAAAATAAACGAATAAACATAAAAATGATGTCTTCCAAGGGTCTAAAATCATAACAATTAGGGAGACATCAAGACCCCCAACTCAAATCTTTGTCGTCCCGACAAAGTAAAACAAAACAAAACAAAAGGGGTAGAAGTAAACGCAAAGACATAGAAGCTAGCAAATACACCTAAAGCAATTCTCAAGATAAATCTCATATAGCAAACTCTAGAAACTAATATACACATACATCTATAATGCAAACAAACACAAATAATCTCAATCATAAAATTAAATTCGCAATGCTTGAAGGTTACACTTGTACCTATCTCTGTATGATGGCTATAGGGTGTTCATTAATCCTACCTCGCTTTGAACGCTCCACCTAGCATATTCCTTATCAACAGAATCAGAAATTCACTATGCACTTAGGAATCACGAGATCTTTATGGTTTTAAAATTGGCTTAAGGACGGTGTGGATGTATATTTGGTAAATTTGAAGTGAGCTTTTGGATCTCTCCTCACTTACCATCAACAAATGTCCTCAAGCTTGAGTTTACGCTCAGAAAGGTTCTCACTCACCCATTTACGCAACAATTTAGCGTCCCATGTCTACCCATTACAAATAAGATGATTTTTCAGAAAAATTCCACTTTGCCTGATGTTTATTCTTTCATTTTTTTCTTTTTCTTTTCTTTTCTCTTTTTCTTCTTTTTTTTGTACAGTTGCAATCCGGGTTCCCGGTTCCTACTGGAATGGATTTTTCAACTTTTCATTTTTTTTCTTTCTTTTTCATTTTTTTCTCAATTCCGGCAAGGGGTTACAAGTATATATCATCTGCAATTGTGCTACAATACAAAACACATCAATCCCTACCCAATAATTTCCCCATAAGTGGACCCACCACCCCAAACTCAAGCTCGAGACATGTCTCAGGATCGTGATTCAAGTGCGGGTCATATGGTCATGCCTAATAATCTAAGGGATAATGGGCTTATATCGTGGCTACAAAAGAAAAGGCTAAAGGCTCAAAGTGGGCTAAGACAGATAAAATTAATATAAGGGATAGCAGGCTAAAAAGGTCACAAATGGCTAACAAAGAACTGCCCCTATCATTTTCCTAAGTACATAGCTTGTCTGTAGTTCATATCTAGGTGGGTTCTCTACTAATTAGGATTTCACGTTCTACACACCAAACATATTCCTTAAGTACAAGCTTACTTCATTTGCATTGTTCATTAATTTTACCTATCAATTATATATGTTTATATCAATCCCTAAAGTCCACTATTTACTATCATAGATCTATCGAAAGTATGCTTAAAAGGGATAATTCAAATCTTCTACAGTCAAACGCAACTCCGAAAATTATTTTATTGAAAGTAAATAAAACACATAACACATAAAAACTGGGATGAGGCAACGAACCCCACCCCAAACTCAAAAATGAGTCGTGTCCCCACGGCTCGAAAAAGACTCAAAGCAATTAAACTAATCTACACTAAAAAGGAAGGATTAGAAAACGTATCTTAACCAGCGCGTGGCTGGTTACCGGTGTTGCGTTCTGGACCCTTATCTCGCGTAAGAACATCATAAATTGTGCTTTGAAGTTTGTTCACGCCAAGTACTAAATTTCGGATAAGGTCGAGCTCTCTTGTAACGTTTCCTAAAGTAGCAATCATCTTCTCTTGATTCTCTTTCAACACCCTAATTTTGGATTCCAACTCAGGATCATTCTTTGCCTTCTTCTTTGGTGGAGGAGCTCTAGGAGTCTTCACAGCTCGTGTTGCTTCATCATGGATATTCTGAATTGTACTTAATGTCATGCTCACTCCAACTGTAACACCGTCAACCTCTGCGTTCCTACGCGGAATGTTTGCGTCTAGGCACAAAGTAGTGATAGTACAAGGAAACTTGAGATTTTGTTGTTTCATTGGAGCTTTCGCGAATTCCATGATGGTGTTGTAAATAATTTGAGCAACATTCATCGGTTTCTCCTCAATAACACACTTGATAAAAATTATATGTTCCTTCTTCAACTTGGATGTGTGTTTAATTCCAAAGAAAGTAGGGATTATGAAATGAGACCAAACCTTAGCACAAGGTATTAAATTACTGCTGTAAATTTGTCCAGGATACCTTTCTCGTTCTGGAATTGGGCTAGCCCCATTAATAAGCACAGTTCCCCAAAGGGATTCATAATCAAAATATGGATCATTAAGGGATTCTTGGAATGGACATAATCCAGTAAAGTTGGGTAATTTCAAAGATTTTCGAATAAGTTCAATCGAGAAAGGAACTACCTTATTGCGAATTTCAATTGCTTCATGGGAAATAGCTAATCCTTCATAAAATTCTCGCACCAAGGTAGGAATAAACTCAAGCTTCCTTTCTCTCAATTCTTTCCAACCGAACTTGTCACAAGCAACAGCATACTCTTTATAAGCACTACTCATAATACCCTTAGGAAATTCCATCTCCTCACCAAACTTCAAAAATTCAATTCTATCACGAACCTGATCATTCCAAGAAGTGTAAACCCTCTTTGGCTTGTGAGCACACATCTTTCTTCGCAGGGGTTTCTGTTGAACTGGTACTTCCGGAACTTCTTGTTCGCTTTCGTCCTCAATTTCTTTTTCAATCTCATCTTCATGTTCTTCCTCACTTTCTGATTCATCAATTAGTCTTCTCTTCTGACCTGTGATTTCTTTCCTCTTAGGAGCAAGCTTAACCTCTTCCGTCTTGCGTTTAGGACGCGAATCAGGAATCTCAATAGCTTGTTCTTGAGTACCACCAGTAGTGGTTTTCTTTCTAGGAGCAGTTCTTCGGAAATCACCGGTTCTGTTAGTCATCTCTTTCCACCCCAAACTCAAAACTTCAAATAGTGAGAAGCTAGAGAAAAGCTTAGAACTTTTATGTGTTGAGGTTTAGGAATTAAAGATTAAGGTGGAATATGAGATGGGTAATGTTTAGTTTATGTGTGAAAAGCAAGAATTTAGTTTAATTTAAGGATTGGGTGAAGAACAATCTTGGTGAAAAACTAAGGATTTGATGATATTTTGTAGAGGAGGTGAGTTGATCTTGTGTTTTTGTGATGAAAGAGGGTAGGATTGGATGGTTTTTATAGGTATGGATGATGATTTTCAGAGGTGTGAAGGTTATGGGAGCGTTTTTGGTAAAAACTTGTAGAAGAGGCTAAAAAAACTAGGTCAAAAAGCATAAAACTGCCTCATCACAGTGGAAACCGGGTTCCCGGTTTGTGAAAACCGGGTTCCCGGTTTCGCGTCGCTGTGTCGGCGCGAAACAATTACCTAATTGAATTTTTTTTTTACCTGGAACGCAAGAATTGGCTGGACCCCAAGACGCTGGGTTAGAGAAACACCTCTCGAAACCGGGTTCCCGGTTTGTGAGAAACCGGGTTCCCGGTTTTCGTCGACGGCGCAAATGGACACGCAAGACGGTGACGCAGCAATTGGCGGGACCCAAAATGCTGGGTCAGAAAAATTTGAAAATCTACAGCTCCAAAATCGGGTACCCGGTTTGTGCGAAAGCGGGTTCCTGGTTTTCGTCGATGGCGCGAGTGGGCACGCGGGTGGTGACGCAGCAGATGGCGGGACCCAACACGCTGGGTCAAAACTTCGAAATTTCCAGGTCTCGGAACCGGGTTCCCGGTTTTGCCCCTGGAACACCACCCATTTTCTTTTATTTTCGCTCTTTTGACCCCAAACTCACGAGCTTTTTACCCCTAAAATCATCAAAAACAAACACCCTTCCTCATTTCTTACTAATAAACACTAAATTTACGAAAATCGAAATAATTTAGACTACGAAAATTAAAAACTCAAACTAATATACAATGAATTGGCTTTTGTTTAACGTCGTTAAGCTCGACGGGTTACCTCACGCTTAAGGAGCTTCGAGGAGATACATGACCTCCCCGGGATGTGGATCTTCCAAGAGGTTGGTATCTTCACCTCCATGGTATATCTTTAAACGATGACCATTCACCATCAAGGTGCGGTTCTGGATTGGATGTTCTATTTCTATCGCCCCATGAGGTGTAACTTTGGTTACAATGTATGGACCCGACCACTTAGACCTTAACTTACCCGGATAATTGCTGAACTTTGAATTATACTTCAATACTTTTTGTCCCACTTCAAAGTTCTTTACACGAATCCGATTGTCATGCCACTTCTTAGTGTTTTCTTTGTAAAGTTTAGCATTCTCATAGGCATTCAATCGGAATTCGTCAAGTTTGTTAAGCTTCATCATACGATTCTCTCTGGCTAAGGTAGGATCTACGTTCAACTGCGCAATTGCCCAATAGGCACCCATTTCATGCTCAAGAGGTAAGTGACAAGCCTTCCATACACCATACGATAAAGAGACGCACCAACTGGAGTCTTGAACGCAGTACGATAGGCCCACAACGTGTCATCTAACTTCATTGACCAATCTCTTCTAGTAGGACCAACAGTCTTCTCTAGGATTGACTTTACTTCACGATTCGAAACCTCAGCTTGGCCATTGGATTGTGGATGATATGCAGTAGATACACGGTGTCTTACTCCATACTTCTCTAGAAAAGCCTTCAAATACTTATTAACGAAATGAGATCCTCCATCGCTAATAATCAATCTAGGTGTACCATGTCTAGTGAAGATATGTGATTTCAAGAACTTGATCACCACTCGTGAATCATTGGTTGGTAAAGCCACAGCTTCTACCCATTTAGACACGTAATCAACAGCTAATAAGATATAGAGGTTACCATTTGAAGGAACGAGCGGACCCATAAAGTCTATGCCCCAAACATCAAATATTTCATCTTCCAACACATTATTACGTGGCATTTCATCCCTCTTGGATATATTTCTGGTAAACTGGCATCTCGCACATTTCTTCACATAATCATGACAATCTTTCACAAGTGTAGGCCAGTAAAAACCGATTGCTATACCTTAGTAGCAGTTCTATCCCCCTTGAAGTGTCCTCCGTAGAGTGAATCGTGACATCCAGCTATAATTGCATCTGTTTCTTCCTTGGCTACACATCTTCTTACCATTTGGTCAGCACATATTTTGTAGAGGAACGGACCCTCCCAAAATAATTGTCTAGCACGATGAGCTAACCTCTTTCTGTCTTGATAAGTGGATCTTTCAGGAAAGAACCACTTACAACTAAATTCGCAATATCTGCATACCAAGGAGCTTCATAATCACGAACAGCAAATAAACTCTCTTCAGGAAACTCTTCTCTAACTACTTCAGTTCAACCATTTGTTTCTGAACCTTCAAGACGCGATAGATGATCTGCAACCTGATTCTCACACCCCTTTCTATCCTTAATCTCTAAATCGAATTCTTGAAGCAATAAAACCCATCTGATTAACCTCAGTTTAGCATCTTTCTTTTCCATAAGATATCTAATCGGTGACTGATCTGTATAAACAATAACTTTCGCTCCAAGAAGATAAGAGAAAAACTTATCGAATGAATACACCACTGCAAGCAATTCTTTCTCTGTAACTGTATAATTAACTTGAGCACCATTGAAAGTTTTACTAGAATAATAAATCGAATGAAATATCTTATCTTCTCTCTGTCCCAATACAGCTCCCATACACAAATCACTCGCATCGCACATAACTTCAAAAGGCAAACTCCAATCTAGAGGTAATACTATAGGAGCAGAAATAAGCTTTTCCTTGATTGCTTGGAAGGCCGCTAAGCAAGCTTCATCAAAAAGTGATTTGGAATCCTTTTCAAGTAAGTTACATAGCGGTTTAGCAATCTTAGAAAAGTCTTTAATGAAACGCCTATAAAAGCCAGCATGGCCAAGAAAATTTCTTACCCCTTTAACAGAAACAGGAGGGGGAAGAGTTTTAATTACCACTATCTTCGCTCTATCAACCTCTAACCCAGCACTTGAAACCTTGTGACCCAGAACTATACCTTCGCGAACCATGAAATGACACTTCTCCCAGTTTAAGACCAAATATGTTTCCTTGCATCTGATTAACACTTTCTCCAAGTTATGTACACATATATCAAAATCATCACCAAACACGGAAAATCGTCCATAAAAACTTCAAGGAAATTATCAATCATATCCCAGAAGATAGTCATCATACATCTCTGAAAGGTAGCAGGTGCATTACACAACCCGAATGGCATTCAGAGATATGCAAAAGTACCAAAGGGACATGTAAATGTTGTTTTATGTTGATCTTCTGGAGCCACGTAGATCTGATTATATCCAGAATAGCCATCTAAGAAACAGTAGTACTCTCTACCCGCCAATTTATCTAACATTTGATCAATGAAAGGCAAGGGGAAGTGATCTTTCCTGGTGGCCTTGTTCAATTTCCGGTAATCCATACAAACTCTCCATCCAACAACCGTTCTCGAAGGAATGACTTCATTTTGAGCATTTAGAACAGTTGTAATTCCTCCTTTCTTCGGTACACATTGAACAGGACTCACCCATTCACTACTCGAGATGGGATAAATAATCCCCGCGTCTAACAGCTTGATAACTTCCTTCTTCACTACCTCCTTCATAGCGGGAATTAATCTCCTCTGACCTTCAACTGAGCGTGTGTTATCATCTTCAAGTATGATTTTGTGTTGACAATAGGAGGGATTAATGCCTTTGATGTCAGCAATTGTCCAACCTATCGCCTCTTTGTTGTCCCTTAACACACGCAACAGTTTATCTTCTTGAGGACCTGTTAAATTTGCTGAAACAATAACAGGTAGAGTTTCATTAGTACCTAAATACGCATACCTCAAGTGTGCTGGTAATGGCTTTTCTTCCAACTCCGGAGGAGATTCTATTGAAGGCTTCTTTTTAGGAACAATCTACCCCGGTTCTCTCACGGGTTCATAGGCAGGACGCATATACTTAGGATTCTCATAATTAAGAGTTGCCACTGTTTTGGCAAGCTCTTCCATGAACTCAGGTGCATCAATAGTTAAAGCTGCCTGCAAGATATCATCATAAGTGAATTCATTATATACCTCTTGTGTGGAATGCTCAACTACATCCATTCGGAAGCAATCTTCTTGAGAATCTGGAAACTTCATAGCTCGGAACACATTAAATTTGACCTCCTCGTCTTGGATTCTCATCTTCAATTCACCGTTTTCTACATCAATCAATGTACGCCCCGTGGCTAGGAATGGTCTTCCCAAAATAATGGGGACATTCCTATCCGCGTCGTATTCAAGTATAACAAAATCAACTTGTAATACTAACGCACCTGCCTTACCGAGGACATCTTCAATTCGGCCTTCCGGATGTGCAAGAGATCGATCCGCCATTTGCAAGACCATAGAAGTAGGTCTTGCTTCTCCAATTTTCAGCTTATCAAAGATCGATTTGGGCATAAGATTGATGCTTGCACCCAAATCACATAGTGCTTTACCTTTCCATTCTTCTCCAATCGATATCGGAATTGTGAAACTCCCCGGATCAAGTAACTTTGGAGGTAGTTTACTTTGACAAATGGCACAACATTCTTCAGGAAGACCAATCATCTCATTGTCACAGTATGGCCTTTTGTTAGTGAGAGCTCTTTTCAAAAATTTCGTATACTTGGGAATATCTCGGATGGCTTCCAACAACGGAATGTTAATACTAAGGCCTCTCACTCTATTGAAGAAGTTTTGATAATCGGCCAAATCACCCTTTTTCTGGACTCGAGATAGAAATGATGGAGGAGGGCGATTGATTACAACGTCATCTTTCTTCTTCGGAACCTCAATGGGCCTCTCTATTTCTTCAACCTTAATATCTTTCTCTTTCTCCACCACCTCTTTTTCTTTTCTTGGAACTTCTTTCTCTTTCATAACAGGGAAAGGGGGTGGAGGGAGGTTCTTACCACTTCTGATTAATTAGGTGTTTTCAACATTTAGGATATTTACATTAAAATGAATTTATCACATTTTTGTTGACTATGTATTGATTCATATGGGCTATTCTTAATTGATCAAGTATATGTTAGTAATAGTAGTTATACTATTTCCTGGGAGGAGGGTTTAACTATGGACCTAGGATATAAGTGCTCAGTGTGTGTTACTGAGTAAATTGTCTTGACTAATCGAGTTAGTCAATAGTGTAGGAACCAATTACGTCCAAAAATATTGTAAGGTTACCAGGGAGAGGCCCCTAGTATCATAGGATAGAGTCCTATTCACTCAGGAGGGGTTAGGAAGATAATTAAATCCCAACTAACATACAATGACAAATTTACCCTTACGTCTAGAAACATCCCATTTTTCAACTTAGGGGATTACCAGCAATGTTCAAGCACTAGTCTCTCATATTGCACATCTCTTCTTAATTAATTTTGATTTGCTTTTAGTTTATTACGTTACTATCTTGTATTCATTTCCATTTGTCTTCTAATTCATCTCATTTAGTTTAGTTTTAAGAAAACCAAACAAACATTTTCCTTTTAATTATTTGTATTCGAAAATAAACAACAATTATATCATACAAAATTACTGTAACTTTGATAATCCCTTAGAAGAAAACCCTTTACTTACCCATTTCATTACTTGTCAACGAACCCCTCACACTTGCGGGCGGTTAAAGTCCTCTACTTTTAGGGTATTATATATCACTCTAACATGATATACATTAATATATCACAAAAGAAGAGATATCACAGCCGTAAGGGCCAGTATACCGCTCGAGCATGAAAATTTTCTTACCATTTAGATGGTGGCCTACCCGTCGTAACGGTGCAGTGCTCACTGGTATACTGCCCGTTGGGGCCTGTACACTGCTCAACCAATTGATGAGCACTAAATTTTCAATTTTTCACCCCAAACGCAATCGTTTACCTACCTACACATCAAAAAAACTTCCTACCTTTTTATATTAATGTAATATACATCTAAAAACATGAGATACATTTACTACAAAACATGAAATTAAACTACTAAGACGTTAAAAACATGGGTTGTCTCCTAAGAAGCACTTTTGTTTAACATCATTGAAGTTTGATGTGTTACCTCAAGATTATTTTTTATAACATATCCTCCTCATCAGTTAGTGAAGCTATTGGCATCTACCCAGCGGAATGTGCACCCCTTGGCTTTCACTTCTATCAAGTTCTCAGAAATAACTCTATTGACCATAAATGGTCCACTCCGAGAGCTCTTGTTCTTGCGTGATTTTTGTGGGGGATCAGGAGCCTTCACTACGACCTCGTCGCCTACCCCAAACTCTAACTTTTCTATGGGTTCCCTTGGAACCTTTTTAGCCTATCTTAGGATCCTCACTAAATGGGCAAGGGTTGGCTTCCCTTTAAGATTCAGAAGAGCTTTATTAGGCGATTTCTTTCTTAGCTCTCTCTCCTTCGACCTCAGGGTTGCGCACAACCTTAGTTGGTTATTTGTCAACATTATCAATGGTGTCCATTATTTGGTTTCTTTCTTAGTTCTCTCTCCTCTGACCTTAATGGTTGGATCTTATTCATTTGGTGTAACTAAAAACAAAATTAAAATATTTCGTTTTTGTTTGGTTTACTTTTAAATTAATATGCAATTATTAAAATATACTAATTAACTAATAAGCGAGTAAATAAACTATGAACAATAAATGAAAGATTTTAGCTCGAGTTTGATAGTATTCCCCTATCCTACTAAGTCAGTGAATCTAGTTATAAATTGGGTCGTTATACTAATCGAGATTCTAATTTCTATCTAACTCCTGCCAGGGTAGCTTAGAAGGATGCCTAAATCTTACTAGATTCTACAGGTTAGATTATTCTACACAAAATATAGACGCTCCAAATTACTTTAACCAATGTGATCGTAATGGTTATGAAAAGCACTGAGAGCTACTAGGGAGGTCGAGCACCTTTGAGCGCGGAGATGGATAGGTTGTCCATTAATCAAAATTTACGTTGTTTTACCTAGGCAGTTTTTAAAATATTTTATATTAAATAATATATGAGTAATGCATTGATTTGAATAGTATTTACATCCTAATATACTTAAAGTAGAACAATTTAACATAAATAATATATATCAAACAATAAAATAATAATTCATTATTATTAACCTAAAAATGACCAATTCAAGAAATCTAGACTTGAAATTTGAAAAATCCTACCTACTTCTTTTCTCGCACTTTTAAACTCTAACTGCAGTAGTTTTTTCTTTATATTTTTCTTAGGTGTTGGGTTGGCTTAAATTGAATTAGTTAATTATGGACTAGAATGCTAGGTAGAATTTCGGTTGGTCGACCCATTAATCTGATTGGGTACTTCATTATTTAGATTATGTGTAGACGAACCTTTTAGCCACCATCTAGAAAAATCTAGGTGGATCACACTTTGGAACGCCTAGGCGGAGCGCCTAGGTAGCCTTGTTTCAGAACGCTGGTGATCATCTGGTTAGGCAAACAGGTCCGGATCACTACTGTACATCGGACGAATATGAACCAACTAAGTTCTTAAACTACCGCCAGGGTGACAGTTTAAGATACTAAGGTCACCTCTATATTTGATCAGATATAGAAATCATATATTCATTCAAATTATATGAAGATATACATAATTTTCCAATTCAATTAAAATCAATTAGCAAATAACATAAAAGAATTTATAACGTATTCAAGGGTTATACATATTGCAAACTCAAGTTTAGAGAATTTAGTGCATAATTAAATAAGTAAAAATAATTAGTAAAAATATTAGAATCATGTTTAAGACAAGAAAATGATACAATTTACACTACTAATAAAGGTGGAATGGTGTAGAAATGGTACAGTTGGGCTCAATTTCTAGTTGTCTTATCCTCCAGGATATTTGTTGTCTCTCCAGCTAATAATTCAGAATAATAATGGTAAGTAAATGTTTTTCAAACTTAATTTCTGATATATAAAGGGTTGAAACCGCTTTAAGGGTCATGAGCCTCTTTTAAGTGACCTAATCCAACCTAAATAGATTTTCAAATGAGGTGGACTAATTCGAGCCACGCCAAATGAAACTTTGATAACTTTTTCACTCCATCTCCAAACCACAAAATATCAGTTCCTACACGTTCCCAACTTTAAGTACTATCTAGAAACAAGTGGGGTCTTCCAGAATCTTCATAAATTACACGTGGTGACACCAACAAGTCAATTTCTAAATCTAGTTGTTAATAACTCTTGCTTTCCGAAAGTGGCTTCTTGGTCCTTTAACACCTTGACTTGGGTTTGACTCTCGATTTTTTATCCTCTTATTAGGGTCTAATATAATCCAAGTACCTAATATATGCACACTTAACACACAAATTACACACAAATAGCTCTTAAAATAACAATTCTCTAAAACTAGACAAGAAATGAGAAATTACCAATATATAGGACTTAATCCCTCAAATATGCACAATAATCCCTAAAAAGAGGTCGATTGACTAGATTAATCTATCTCATAAATGGAGATATCAAGACCCTCAACTCAACGTTTTGTCGTCTTGACAAAATAAAAATAAAAAGAACTAAACTAGGGATGTTTCCATCAACTAAGTCAAATAGGAATTGAAGAAGAAGAATGTAAATAATGATCCCAAATAAACTACCTAACAATTTTCATGTAATAATATCTACAAAATAAATTATACATATACTTATCAAACAAACAATCATTACAATAAAATTTCAAGATTTGATTAGTTTCGCAATACAAGAAGGATAGGTTTTTTGCTTAGCCACATATGGTGGCTATAGGGTGTTCCTCGACCCTAATATAATATCCAACGATCAACTTAAGTACTCTATATAATCTCAATCATTTCTAGATCACATAATTAGGAATCCTAAGGTCTTTGAGGTTGTAATGTTGGCTTAGAGACGGTATGATAGTATATTTGAAAAATATGAATTGATCTTTTTCCTATCTCCTCACAAGCCATTAACAAATCACCTTAGAGCTTCAGTTTAAACTCGAATATGTTCTCACTCAACCCAATTTATCCGTTTAACAAGCATCACCAATAACCCAATAATATTTTCTTGTTAACTTACATAATATTTCCACCTTACCGGTTCTTTCCTTTCAATTTTATTTTAATTCATTTTTTTTGTATAGTGTTAGCAAACACACTCTTTTTTATGTGAGATGTCATGCTAATTTTTTTTCTCAATTGTTTTATTTTTCTTATAAATATTTATTTTTTCAATAGAACCCATCAAAGGGTTAACATAGAGGGCACATAATCAACATATCACATATGCATATAAGATTAAAAAAACCACCCAATGTGTTTCGCATAAACTTAATCCACTACGCCAATCTTAATCTCTAAAGATGTATGTCTTGTTATCACGATTCAAGTGCGGGTAATGTGGAAAAGTATTATAATCTAAGGGGTATGGCTTATAATTTGGCTACAAAGAAAGGCTACAAAGGCTAGAAGGGGCTAAGAATGATATAACAATTAATATTTGGTTAGCTTGCTAAAAGGGAATAAGGGGATTATCAAAGAACTGTCTTAATCCTTTTCCTAACTATGTAATTTTATTACTTCTTCACCTCAAGCATATTCATTAAATGGGTCTTTAACTTGCTCAGATCTCATGGTCTACACACCACTCATTCTCCCTAACTTCAAACTCACTTCTACCAGATTGCTTACTAATCATTTTTGTACTTTTAAGGTGCGTCAATACTTTAAGCGTACAATATAACTAGTTCATAAAGAAATTACTTAACTATCATTAACTCGCTAAGGTTTATGCTTTCCAGGGTATTTTACACCATCTACAACTAATTCCTATAAATATAAAATAAAGTTTTTAAATTTATCCTAAACTCTTTAAATGGGAAAGAGAGACAACGAATTTCCACACCCCGAACTCAAAAATAAGTCGTGTCCCCACGACTCAAAACAGACTCAATAAGAAATAAAAAATATACAACAAAACACATAAGCTATATTTAATGAGATGAAAGTTAAAAAAGAAAGGAAACGTACTCTCGAGTCATATTACCTTGCATGATCATCACCGAAGGTAGGTTGCGGTGGATGATTTGTTAGATCACGATTAATTTTCTTTAGGAGTGTAATCATGTGCACTTGATTTGCTTTGATCTGTGTCACATCGTCTACCAAAAAAATTGAGCCGCTTTTACTTGGTCAAATCGCTCGCTCATACTTTCTTGCCATGAAAGATCATCCTCTCTCAAACTCGATCCCTTTTCAGTTTCTCATAAGAAGTCTCTACAATTGAAGGATTCTTTGTCCTCACTCCTCTAAGAATTGTATTGATTCACTCGTCATCAATATTGTTACATGTATTGTACGTAACAATATTGATGACGAGTTACATTCACTTTCCTCACTAAGCTCGTGATCATTTTTTGGGCACTTCAAATTAAACACCGACTGTGGTGCACTCACGAAACGCATTACCGAATCAAAGATCACTTGTGCTACATCTATCTCCTCATCTTGTAAAAATCAATTAAATAAAATAAAAAAATTCTTACTTACATCGAGGTTCGAACATTTACAAAAGCTACTGGTGAAAGGAAGTGGTTACGTACTCGTGCTTCGGGTTGAAGGTACATGTAGACCCAAGGTCCATTCAACTATCTTGTACTCTTCTGAACCAACGCCTTAAACAACACATCCTGATATAGAGATTCCCAATCGAAAGTCACTATATTCTTCACCGCTTTTTGATACTTGCATGGTCCAACTAATTCTTTGAATTTGAAGTGGCTACGAATCTCTTCAACTATGAATGGGATCAACTTCTCTCTACACGAGCTGAAAAACCCAAGATAGAACTCAAATACTAATTCAACACATAATTTTGATTTCCTCATTATGAAAGTGGTCTATCCCAATCTATCACTGAACAATAGAAATCTTATATACACACATTTTGTAACTAATCCTTCAAATACTCTCTCATGTGAAGGAGACAATTCCAACATTTTTCTTTGGAGATAGCTGATAAGTGCTTACAAGTTTCGCTCATCATGGGTATCGTAATCTCGACTTATAATGGTTATGGCATTCTCAGATCTGAATATAATTGGAGAAAAATGACTAGCGTCGATCAAACACGAGAGTTTTAGATGCTTAGTGGACACTTATTTAACTAAAGTGAGTATTTTAAGGGGTGTAGAAAATTAATGCTGCTCTTTGTGTATATCATCCAGGTCGCCAAAAAAAGTTTGTTTTGTGATATAAATTTTATTTTTGCTTATTTTTGCATATATTTATTTTTTAAAAGTTTGTTTTCATATATTTCATGGTTTAAGATTTAGAGTTATTTACCCAACGGGTCTTAAATGTACCCCCTTATTCCCTTTCCTAACCCCACTTACAATCTCTTCTTACTAACAACCTCAAATAAGATTTTACACTATAATCCAAAAATCCAATTACAATTTTTCTATCCCTTATTCCCTTTCTTTTTTTGTCATTAATTAGTTTTTTAGCTTATTTTTTTCCTTATTTCATGTGTGTAATATTTGGTTACTAAATAAAATATAATTGATTGGATAATACTCTCTATTTTTATCAAGTACTATATACTTTTATGTAGTACTTCGTATTTTTTATTGAGTACTCCATATTTTTTAATATTACTCTGTGATTTTAATTTCGATACTCTATATTTTTTCAAAAATCTATATATTTTTTGATACTCTATATTTTATTCTGATACTCTATTTTCTAATTCTATGAGTACTCTGTAAAATCAATGAGTACAACACTGGTGGCGACGTTGGTCGATGGTCGGTTGGTGGTGGCCGGAAATAAACAGTGACAACACTCAACAATTTTTTTTGTCTTTTAGTGTTTTTTGTATTGTATAAGGGTAATTTAGTATCTGGTCATCCTTGAGGTCTCTTTACAGAAATAAGATTATCACGATTCCCTATAGGACAAAAATCTAGTCTTTAGGACCCTATATACCATTCACCCTAATATTTTTGGTTCATATAATTCGATGAAAGAGAATCGAATCTATGTTGCTTGGAATGATAAAAAATGGAAGAATACAGCCAGCATGGATCCAAAACAAGGACTTTAGATATTTAGTTGACACTTATTTAATTGAAGTTACTGCTTTTAGGGGGTATAGAAAATTCAGACCGCTCTTTATTTAGATCATTTGAGCCATTTTTTTGTATTATAGATATCACACTTTATTAGGGCTGTAAACGAGCCGAACCGAATACTAGATGTATAGGCTTGTTTGTTTAATTTCTCGAATCGAGTCGAGCCGAGCTCAAATTTAAATGAGCCAGACCAAGCCTAGCTCAAATTTAAATGAGCCAGACCAAGCCGAGCTCAAATTTTAACGAGTCGAGCTCGAGCTTCCAATGATTCAAATCAGAAATGTTTGAACTTATTTGTTTAACATACAGAACAATCTTTTTTAGAGTCGGGCACGAGTTTCTCATGATCAATTAGTTTTTTATGGTTGAAATAGGACTTTCATGAACTGTTGGTATTTGATGGAGTATGTGGTATGAAAATATGAATCATAACATTAATGAAAATATAAATTTCTAATGAAATTAAATATGCAATTTGATATTGAAGGTTTAATAATATATTTATAAGTAGATAATATATTAATTTATATTTTTTTATAATTTTAAACGAGCTCACGAGACGAACTCGAGAATGTTCGTTTACTTATCGAGCTTAAAATGAGCTTGAGCTTGAGCTTGTTTATATTCGAGCCGATCTCGAACGAGCTTTTCTCTGAGCTGAGCTCGAGCTTCTTGCAAGCGGCTTGGTTCATTTACAACACTACACTTTATGATTTGGTACTATATATATATATTTTTAGTTTATGATAATTTACTATAAAAAAGTATGAAAGTAAATATATTTTAAGGATTAGAGAGCAATTTCTCAAAAGAAAAATCGAATTTTTATTGGCTAGCCTTGTCATGTGTCATTTTTTAATTGATTGCCGCATAATATCATTCTTCCATTCATTTAATATTACGATATTGAAGAATATTTTCCAAGTTCACCTAAACAAGGAAAGAAAAAGTGATGGAAATTCAGATCAAATCAATTGAAGATGAAAATTTTCCCAACAAATTTCAGTGTTGTGTTTGCTTGTAAGTCCTCACAACTTATACCATCTTCAATTCTTCATATAACACATATGTTTGTCTAATTACATCTTAATTACAATTATTTTGCATTCTGGTTTGAGATTTATCTTTATTCTTGCAAATTAATGAACTCTATGTTGATATATTTGCGTATATCATATACGAATTGAATTAAATGGGGTTTCAATAAAATAGTCTCGTGCTTGAAAGTCAATCATATATATTTATCAAGTATGATGGAAGATAATTGTGTTTAGAAGTGGGCACCCTAAACTGGAGTGATTGATGAATTTCATGTTATATTAGCTATTCACTGTGTTTGTGAAAATATGCCGATTAGCTGCCTAAGCGACCCAAAGGAAAACCGCCTAGAAATTAGGTTAGAAGTTTGTTGGGAATGACGGATTGATGCGCCGCCTAACTTGTTTTGTTATTCGTCTAATCTGGTTTTTTTCTTTAGTAACGCTGTTTTAGACAACATTTTTTTTTAAAATATTTACATACGCCATCAAATCAGTAAGTTATTTTGTATTTTTATATCTCATCAACAATTTTTTTTGAAAATGAAAAATAAACTTAACTTATATTTGTTAAGTGATAATTATACATTTATCCCTCAAGTGGCATAATTTTTCTAAAATTAGGCCAATCATTATTTTAATTTTAAATATAAATGTCATTTGTAATATCTCTTCTAAATTTAATCATATACTAACCTTCCCTACTAAAATACCTTTTTTTATTAATTTTTTTTAATAATTTGTATTAATAAACATTCTTTTTCTAAAAATTTGCGGGGTGCTGCCTGTCAAATCGGTCGGCGATCCTTGTTCACCTCCGTCGAATTTTTTTTTGTTTTTTTTAATTGAGACGTCTATGAGTCAACTCATTCATAACCGCCAGTCAACTTCGGTGATTTTTTTATACTTTTTACAATCCCTAGATACAAATATCATTATGATTTTATTCAATTTTTTTGATTTATGTTACTTTTCTAACTCCGTCGAAAAAATTTATACCAAAGTTGTACCACAACTACAAGTACAATAAATTACATGTACAACTCCGGTATAATTTTTTGCCGGAGTTAGAATAATTAAAAAAACAGAAAAAATCATAAAAAAATCACAGCGATATATTATTATTCAGAAATTATAAAATTAAACAAAACTACTGGAGTTTACTGACATTGATCTCCAGTTGTCGGAGTAAAATGGTGGTCACCTCGAAAATTTAAAAACAAAATTACTTCGCCGAAATTTATCAACATTGACCGCCGAATTTGATCTGTCAGTAGTCTACAACGGTGGTGATAATATAAATAATTGTTTTGTTTTATTATTTGTTGTATAACTGATATTTTAGTTAAAATGCCTATAATAGGAAATATTATTTGCTTGACCAAATTTTAGACATATCATTACACTTGAGGTTAAATCTAATATTAGCCCATCTGTTAGTTTATTATATATTTATCAATTTTAACAAAAAAATATTTATCATTTACTTTATTAATTCATAAATTTAACAATATAGTTATATATTAAAATTAGTTTTTATATATTTTTTTATATATCACCTTATTAAATATATTATTTATTGATATTTTTACTAACTAATTTTTTTACAATAAAAATAACAATATAGATTTTTTAATAAAAATATATTTAATATCACCTAGTTGATTAATCTCTCAAAGGTGCTCTATAATTCTATCATGGTTTTTTTTTCACCCTAACTATGCAATTTTGGTTTCTTACAAGTTTGTCAAAATGAACGGGAGGCACATACGTGTGATAAATATTCAAAATCCATGTATACCGATTTAATAGATTGGAAGTTTAGTATATCGTTGAGTATTAAATAGTAAGAATAGTAAGATCTCAAGTATCTGTATTTTCATTGGGTAGATTATCACAACGTCAAAATTCATAAAGTCCCAACTCCCAACCATATGCGTAATCCAAATTGCGTCAAAGTTTCAAACCCACTATTAGCCAAAAAATATCGATGGCAAATAGTGGGTTTGAAACTTTGACGCAATTTGGATTACGCATATGGTTGGGAGTTGGGACTTTATGAATTTTGACGTTGCGATAATCTACCCAATGAAAATACAGATGCTTGAGACCTTCTTACTATTTAATACTCAACTATATACTAAACTCCCAATCTATTAAATCGGTATACATGGATTTTGAAAATTTATCACACGTATGTGCCTCTCGTTCTATTTTTACTCACTTGTAAGAAATATGGTTACTAATGTTTGAGTAATTTTGATTCGTAATTCACATATTTCTATTTTGTGCAACCATCGTTCTCGGATCCGGTAGAGCATGTATAATGGAGTAATCCACTCTCCTTCCCGTGCCGAGCGGTAGGGGGCATCTCAGCCATCACCACCTTTAACACTAAATACTGCAACTACGTCAAGATCAATTCCTTCTATGCGTATTTCCAAAAAAAACCCTTGACTCCTATTATCGCGAGACATTAGTCATCCAAACGCTTCAAGCAAGCAGACACTCCAAGAAAAATATCGCCAAGACTAGGACGCGTCTATGATTGTAATTAAGATGCAGCGGTGGCAGAGGCATCAACGGTTCCTGAGAGGATGCTAACTTTTGTTGACCAGGATGACTTGTCTCCGGTGGAACCCGCCTAAACAGGTGGCGCGGTGACGATAACGTAGCCTGTATTTCTGGACTGGTCAGCAGATATGCAGTCCCAAATTTAACTGAGGCAAGACAAGGATCATGACATAACTTGAAATAATGGGAGACGAGCAACAAGGAAATACCGACTTCAAATAAGTCATATAAGGATATTATTAGTGATAAGTCAAGCTCGGTTTAGTAATTAACCCAGATGAATTTTGGTGTTTTTTTGCATATTATCCCCTCAAATAATGGGAACCAAGACGATAATAAAGATGAGGAAATGAGGTTTGAGTTCGCAAATGATATTCAGATCACATACTAAACACATCCACAACTAATGAGAATGGCTGAGCAGAGGCTGATGATTGTCGGATAAGGAATTCGTCTCTTAGGATCTCTTTACTTGAGTACGATTTTGAATACAAATATCTTTCATACTCTCCCATCAACCTTTTCTCTAACTCGACTAAGGACGAATTGTACGATATTTGAAGTACCTTCTGAATACCCGTAATTCTCGCTAACACCCTCCTCTTTTTCCGAAATATATCCCCAAAGACCTCAAACTTCCAAACTTCCAACTGTCGCCTCAACTCATCGATATTTACTTCAAACCCCCTCCCATCCTTCCTCCAACTTCTCTCAACAACTTCCCGAAACCCCTCATGATGACACCATGCAGCTTTGAAGCGAAAACGCTTCTTACTCCTACTCAAAAGCACCTGTGGCGTTAGTGTAAGAACTATAGGAACATGATCCGAATGTACTCGCGGAAGGTGGGAACCCCTGGATTTAACGAAAGTCTCTATCCAGTTACGGTTACCATAAGCTCTATCCAATCTTTTCAAAATACGTATCCCAGATTTCCATGAATCTCTCCATGTAAACCTTGGGCCTTCGAACCCCACGTCTTCAAGTCCACATTGGTCCCTCCATTTATCAAAACTAACTATAAACCAATTCATACCCTCTCGACCTCCTTTCTGATCCTTTGGGATTCCAATCTGATTAAAGTCGCCTATCACCAACCATGGTTCCGTAATCTGTCCCGCAGCCGCTTCCAAATAATCCCAAAGAGATTCCCTTATCCAGCTCCGTGTGCTAGCATACACTACAGATAAAATCCAAGATACACATGCGTCTTTCAAAATACTCAAATTAATAACCTGCTTACTAGCATATAATATCTAGACCGAAATATCGAGTTGATTCCAAAGCACCCAAATTCCTCCAGAGAATCCCCTCGCCTCAACTCTGACGGAGTTCTCCATTCGAAGTGATTTAATGATCTTTGTTGCCTCCGATCCGGAAGCCCGTGTTTCCACTATGATAGAGAGAAGTGGTTTGTGGCGTTTCTTAAGATCATTGAAAGCACGCCTGAAACTATTACTATTAGCCCCTCTACAATTCCAAAATAAAAGGTTAACCGGGCGATTAGTTGTAGACCAATTGCCCCCAAGCTGACTATCTGATAGATTTATCATTAATAAACTTATAAATATATAAGAAATAGAAAGAAAACTGACAAAAAGAAAAACAAATAAAAAGGATTAAGACAAAGGTACAAAACCGAGAGAAGACAGACGCTAGTGTTCGGAGAGAGTCGTACACCTCTCCAGACCTTCGCGCTCATGTTCAACTATTACAGACGCCTCTGTCATTAATATATCCCCCCTTGTTTCGACTAACTGAGAACCTGTACTAAGAGGATTTAACTCCACACCCGGCTCCCTAACCTCCATTTCCACAGACTCTGTAACCATATCAGAAGGTAATGCCCCGGGATCATGACCCAAGACAATCTCCCCAACGTGTCCAGTAGCTACCCTCGGTGGGTCCCTCCAGATCATGTCTCGTCTGTGGCTTAAAATGCCTTCTTCAGTTCCTATATTGTCCACCAAACTTACCTCGGCTGTACCTCCTGTATGCTCCTCAGATCCTGCCCCTAAACTTATCCTATTTGCACATAGGTCGCTGTCCTAATTACTACCTACAGTAACCAACTGGTGGTCCTTTGTGTGTTCTAAAAATAATGCAATAAATAAGAGAACCACAACCGCAAGTGTGCGGTTGTCCCAAGTAATAATAGTGATAAACAGGATCGTTCGCAGGGACGGTATGGTTAACTACAATGCTTATCAGTTAATGAATGGTTGCACTTATGAAGACAAATAAAAGATTTAATAGTTGATTGGTTGTTTTTTATTAAGCCTAAGTATGAAAGACTAATATGAAAATGTAAATAAATGACAAGACGCAAATAATAAATAGCTAGACTCAAGAAATGAAAGGCAATACTTGAGAGACGCAAGGGATCCTCCTAACTCTATTTCAAATCATATGATGTTTAAGGGTCAAATTGGTCAATTAACATTGGTCGGGATTCAAAAGTCTTTGTACCCCCGTCAGGGTGGACTACAAAGCTATTCTAGAGTGTCACTAGTCCCGTCAGGGTAAATATGATCCACTTTCGAATGATTAAGCAATTTTACCTCATTGGCCCTAAGATTAATTATGTTCGTCAGAATCAAATAATTTATATCTTATATTGAGTAATTAATTCCATACCTAAGCCCCCCGTCAAGATGATCCACACGCCACATATGTGGAATAGCTTAGATACTAACACCTGTTCTTAGTTAGATACTCCAAATACAGTAAATAATCACCAATTACAGAATAATGTAAAAGACCCAATTCGATTTAATTAATTAAAAACCAAATTCAAACATATGAAATTCAATAGTTTTAGGAATCACCCATTAAGCATTCTCAAGTACAAAGAAGAACTTAGCTCATGCTAATGGAAATTGAAACTAAATTAAAAGAAATAAGACTCATATTGTTTTACAGAAATAAAAATAAGAAAAACCTAATTTCCGAAATTAGATTCGGCTGTGAATGGAGATGTAGACACTCTCCAGCTCTTCAGCTTTCTTCTGCTTCCTTCGTTGACTTCTCTCTGATGCGTTTTCTTCTGAATAATGAGTTCTCTAAAAAATAGAAGTCAAAAGCCCCTTTTATAAGCTCCAAAACGGATTAGGCCATGTCTTAAGGTTTAAATTAAAAATTAAAAGCCCAAGTCCATTTTCTAAGCCCAAAACCCCGTAACTGTTGCACCACCTCTACTAAAGCAGCTCTAGCCGATTCGTTATAACTCCGATTAAACTCAAATCACTTGCTAAATTTCCGTAACTCGATAAGGAACATAATCTCTTCAAAGGTCAGCAGCTAAATCAACTCGTAAGTGCCTCGAAATCAGCAATATTTAGACTGTTTTCCAGATTTGCAGCTTCAAAATATAATTCTTTTCGGGATTTATCTTCAAGCTTTGACTCCATATCACGATCTTTGACTTTCTTCTCGGATTCCTCTTCTAGCTAACATTCAAAACCTACAAACATTTCACTAAAATACACAATATTACGCGCAAAAGCTTAATAAATAAAATATGCTAGAAATAAAAGAGGAAATTCGGATTATTGCATATTTAGTCCAAAAGTCTATCAAAATAAACGAATAAACATAAAAAATTATGTCTTCCAAGGGTCTAAAATCATAACAATTAGGGAGACATCAAGACCCCCAACTCAAATCTTTGTCGTCCCGACAAAGTAAAACAAAACAAAACAAAAGGGGTAGAAGTAAACGCAAAGACATAGAAGCTAGCAAATACACCTAAAGCAATTCTCAAGATAAATCTCATATAGCAAACTCTAGAAACTAATATACACATACATCTATAATGCAAACAAACACAAATAATCTCAATCATAAAATTAAATTCGCAATGCTTGAAGGTTACACTTGTACCTATCTCTGTATGATGGCTATAGGGTGTTCATTAATCCTACCTCGCTTTGAACGCTCCACCTAGCATATTCCCTATCAACAGAATCAGAAATTCACTATGCACTTAGGAATCACGAGATCGTTATGGTTTTAATATTGGCTTAAGGACGGTGTGGATGTAAATTTGGTAAATTTTAAGTGAGCTTTTGGATCTCTCCTCACTTACCATCAACAAATGTCCTCAAGCTTGAGTTTACGCTCAGAAAGGTTCTCACTCACCCATTTACGCAACAATTTAGCGTCCCATGTCTACCCATTACAAATAAGATGATTTTTCAGAAAAATTCCACTTTGCCTGATGTTTATTCTTTCATTTTTTTCTTTTTCTTTTCTTTTCTCTTTTTCTTCTTTTTTTTGTACAGTTGCAAACCGGGTTCCCGGTTCCTACTGGAATGGATTTTTCAACTTTTCATTTTTTTTTCTTTCTTTTTCATTTTTTTCTCAATTCCGGCAAAGGGTTACAAGTATATATCATCTGCAATTGTGCTACAATACAAAACACATCAATCCCTACCCAATAATTTCCCCATAAGTGGACCCACCACCCCCAAACTCAAGCTCGAGACATGTCTCAGGATCGTGATTCAAGTGCGGGTCATATGGTCATGCCTAATAATCTAAGGGATAATGGGCTTATATCGTGGCTACAAAAGAAAAGGCTAAAGGCTCAAAGTGGGCTAAGACAGATAAAATTAATATAAGGGATAGAAGGCTAAAAAGGTCACAAATGGCTAACAAAGAACTGCCCCTATCATTTTCCTAAGTACATAGCTTGTCTGTAGTTCATATCTAGGTGGGTTCTCTACTAATTAGGATTTCACGTTCTACACACCAAACATATTCCTTAAGTACAAGCTTACTTCATTTGCATTGTTCATTAATTTTACCTATCAATTATATATGTTTATATCAATCCCTAAAGTCCACTATTTACTATCATAGATCTATCGAAAGTATGCTGAAAAGGGATAATTCAAATCTTCTACAGTCAAACGCAACTCCGAAAATTATTTTATTGAAAGTAAATAAAACACATAACACATAAAAACTGGGATGAGGCAACGAACCCCACCCCAAACTCAAAAATGAGTCGTGTCCCCACGACTCGAAAAAGACTCAAAGCAATTAAACTAATCTACACTAAAAAGGAAGGATTAGAAAACGTATCTTAACCAGCGCGTGGTTGGTTACCGGTGTTGCGTTCTGGACCCTTATCTCGCGTAAGAACATCATAAATTGTGTTTTGAAGTTTGTTCACGCCAAGTACTAAATTTTGGATAAGGTCGAGCTCTCTTGTAACGTTTCCTAAAGTAGCAATCATCTTCTCTTGATTCTCTTTCAACACCCTAATTTTGGATTCCAACTCAGGATCATTCTTTGCCTTCTTCTTTGGTGGAGGAGCTCTAGGAGTCTTCACAGCTCGTGTTGCTTCATCATGGATATTCTGAATTGTACTTAATGTCATGCTCACTCCAACTGTAACACCGTCAACCTCTGCGTTCCTACGCGGAATGTTTGCGTCTAGGCACAAAGTAGTGATAGTACAAGGAAACTTGAGATTTTGTTGTTTCATTGGAGCTTTCGCGAATTCCATGATGGTGTTGTAAATAATTTGAGCAACATTCATCGGTTTCTCCTCAATAACACACTTGATAAAAATTATATGTTCCTTCTTCAACTCGGATGTGTGTTTAATTCCAAAGAAAGTAGGGATTATGAAATGAGACCAAACCTTAGCACGAGGTATTAAATTACTGCTGTAAAATTGTCCAGGATACCTTTCTCGTTCTGGAATTGGGCTAGCCCCATTAATAAGCACAGTTCCCCAAAGGGATTCATAATCAAAATATGGATCATTAAGGGATTCTTGGAATGGACATAATCCAGTAAAGTTGGGTAATTTCAAAGATTTTCGAATAAGTTCAATCGAGAAAGGAACTACCTTATTGCGAATTTCAATTGCTTCACGGGAAATAGCTAATCCTTCATAAAATTCTCACACCAAGGTAGGAATAAACTCAAGCTTCCTTTCTCTCAATTCTTTCCAACCGAACTTGTCACAAGCTACAACATACTCTTTATAAGCACTACTCATAATACCCTTAGGAAATTCCATCTCCTCACCAAACTTCAAAAATTCAATTCTATCACGAACCTGATCATTCCAAGAAGTGTAAACCCTCTTTGGCTTGTGAGCACACATCTTTCTTCGCAGGGGTTTTTGTTGAACTGGTACTTCCGGAACTTCTTGTTCGCTTTCGTCCTCAATTTCTTTTTCAATCTCATCTTCATGTTCTTCCTCACTTTCTGATTCATCAATTAGTCTTCTCTTCTGACCTGTGATTTCTTTCCTCTTAGGAGCAAGCTTAACCTCTTCCGTCTTGCGTTTAGGACGCGAATCAGGAATCTCAATAGCTTGTTCTTGAGTACCACCAGTAGTGGTTTTCTTTCTAGGAGCAGTTCTTCGGAAATCACCGGTTCTGTTAGTCATCTCTTTCCACCCCAAACTCAAAACTTCAAATAGTGAGAAGCTAGAGAAAAGCTTAGAACTTTTATGTGTTGAGGTTTAGGAATTAAAGATTAAGGTGGAATATGAGATGGGTAATGTTTAGTTTATGTGTGAAAAGCAAGAATTTAGTTTAATTTAAGGATTGGGTGAAGAACAATCTTGGTGAAAAACTAAGGATTTGATGATATTTTGTAGAGGAGGTGAGTTGATCTTGTGTTTTTGTGATGAAAGAGGTTAGGATTGGATGGTTTTTATAGGTATGGATGATGATTTTCAGAGGTGTGAAGGTTATGGGAGCGTTTTTGGTAAAAACTTGCAGAAGAGGCTAAAAAAACTAGGTCAAAAAGCATAAAACCGCCTCATCACAGTGGAAACCGGGTTCCCGGTTTGTGAAAACCGGGTTCCCGGTTTCGCGTCGCTGTGTCGGCGCGAAACAATTACCTAATTAATTTTTCTTTTATACCTGGAACGCAAGAATTGGCTTGACCCCAAAACGCTGGGTCAGAAAAACACCTCTCGAAACCGGGTTCCTGGTTTGTGAAAAAACCGGGTTCCCGGTTTTCGTCGACGGCGCGAATGGACACGCAAGACGGTGAAGCAGCAATTGGCGGGACCCAATACACTGGGTCAGAAAAATTTGAAAATCTACAGCTCCAAAACCGGGTACCCCGGTTTGTGCGAAACCGGGTTCCCGGTTTTCGTCGATGGCGCGAGTGGACACGCAGGTGGTGACGCAGCAGATGGCGGGACCCAACACGCTAGGTCAGAACTTCGAAATTTCCAGGTCTCGAAACCGGGTTCCCGGTTTGTGAAAATCGGGTTCCCGGTTTTGCCCCTGGAACACCACCCATTTTTCTTCTATTTTCGCTCTTTTGACCCCAAACTCACGACCTTTTTACCCCTGAAATCATCAAAAACAAACACCCTTCCTCATTTCTTACTAATAAACACTAAATTTACGAAAATCGAAATAATTTACACTACGAAAATTAAAAACTCAAACTAATATACAATGAATTGGCTTTTGTTTAACGTCGTTAAGCTCGACGGGTTACCTCACGCTTCTAAGGAGCTTCGAGGAGATACATGACCTCCCCGGGATGTGGATCTTCCAGCGGTTGGTATCTTCACCTCCATGGTATATCTTTAAACGATGACCGTTCAACATGAAGGTGCGGCTCTCGAGTGGATGTGCTATTTCTATCGCCCCATAAGGTGTAACTTTGGTTACAATGTATGGACCCGACCACTTAGACCTTAACTTACCCGGATAATTTCTGAACTTCGAATTATACTTCAATACTTTTTGTCCCACTTCAAAGTTCTTTACACGAATCCGATTGTCATGCCACTTATTAGTGTTTTATTTGTAAAGTTTAGCATTCTCATAGGCATTCAGTCGGAATTCATCAAGTTCGTTAAGCTTCATCATACGATTCTCTCCGGCTAAAGTAGGATTTACGTTCAACTGCGCGATTGCCCAATAGGCACCCATTTCAAGCTCAAGAGGTAAGTGACAAGCCTTACCATACACCATACGATACGGAGACGCACCAACTGGAGTCCTCAACGCAGTACGATAGGCCCACAACGCGTCATCTAACTTCATTGACCAATCTCTTCTAGTAGGACCAACAGTCTTCTATAGGATTGACTTTACTTCACGATTCGAAACCTCAGCTTGGACATTGGATTGTGGATGATATGCAGTAGATACACGATGTCTTACTCCATACTTCTCTAGAACAGCCTTCAAATACTTATTAACGAAATGAGATCCTCCATCGCTAATAATCACTCTTGGTGTACCATGTCTAGTGAAGATATGTGATTTCAAGAACTTGATCACCACTCGTGAATCATTGGTAGGTAAAGCCATAGATTCTACCAATTTAGACACGTAATCAACAGCTAATAAGATGTAGAGGTTACCATTTGAAGGAATGAGCGGACCCATAAAGTCTATGCCCCAAACATCAAATATTTCAACTTCCAACACATTATTACGTGGCATTTCATCCCTCTTGGATATATTTTTGGTAAACTGGCATCTCGCATATTTCTTCACATAATCATGACAATATTTCACAAGTGTAGGCCAGTAAAAACCGGATTGGAATACCTTAGCAGCAGTTCTATCCCCCTTGAAGTGTCCTCCGTAGAGTGAATCATGACATCCAGCTATAATTGCATCTGTTTCTTCTTTGGCTACACATCTTCTTACCATTTGGTCAGCACATATTTTAAAGAGGAACGGATCCTCCCAAAATAATTGTCTAGCACGATGAGCTAACCTCTTTCTGTCTTGATAAGTGGATCTTTCAGGAAAAGAACCACTTACAACTAAATTCTTAATATCTGCATACCAAGGAGCTTCATAATCACGAACAGCAAATAAACTCTCTTCAGGAAACTCTTCTCTAACTACTTCAGTTCCACCATTTGTTTCTGAACCTTCAAGACGCGATAGATGATCTGCAACCTGATTCTCACACCCCTTTCTATCCTTAATCTCTAAATCGAATTCTTGAAGCAATAAAACCCATCTGATTAACCTCCGTTTAGCATCTTTCTTTTCCATAAGATATCTAATCGCTGACTGATCTGTATAAACAATAACTTTCGCTCCAAGAAGATAAGAGAAAAACTTATCGAATGAATACACAACTGCTAGCAATTCTTTCTCTGTAACTGTATAATTAACTTGAGCACCATTGAAAGTTTTACTAGAATAATAAATCGAATGAAATATCTTATCTTTTCTCTGTCCCAATACAGCTCCCATACACAAATCACTCACATCGCACATAACTTCAAAAGGCAAACTCCAATCTGGAGGTAATACTATAGGAGCAGAAATAAGCTTTTCCTTGATTGCTTGGAAGGCCGCTAAGCAAGCTTCATCAAAAAGGAATTTGGAATCCTTTTCAACTAAGTTACATAGCGGTTTAGCAATCTTAGAAAAGTCTTTAATGAAACGCCTATAAAAGCCAGCATGGCCAAGAAAACTTCTTACCCCTTTAACAGAAACAGATGGGGGAAGAGTTTTAATTACCTCTATCTTCGCTCTATCAACCTCTAACCAGCACTTGAAACCTTGTGACCCAGAACTATACCTTTGCGAACCATGAAATGACACTTCTCCCAGTTTAAGACCAAATATGTTTCCTTGCATCTGATTAACAGTTTCTCCAAGTTATGTAAACATATATCAAAATCATCACCAAACATGGAGAAATCGTCCATAAAAACTTCAAGGAAATTATCAATCATATCCCAGAAGATAGCCATCATACATCTCTGAAAGGTAGCAGGTGCATTACAAACCCGAATGGCATTCTGCGATATGCAAAAGTACCAAAGGGACATGTAAATGTTGTTTTATGTTGATCTTCTGGAGCCACGTAGATCTGATTATATCCATAATAGCCATCTAAGAAACAGTAGTACTCTCTACCCGCCAATTTATCTAACATTTGATCAATGAAGGGAAAGGGGAAGTGATCTTTCCTGATGGCCTTGTTCAATTTCCGGTAATCCATACAAACTCTCTATCCAACAACCGTTCTCGAAGGAATGACTTCATTTTGAGCATTTAGAACAGTTGTAATTCCTCCTTTCTTAGGTACACATTTAACAGGACTCACCCATTCACTACTCGAGATGGGATAAATAATCCCCGCGTCTAACAGCTTGATAACTTCCTTCTTCACTACCTCCTTCATAGCGGGCATTAATATCCTCTGACCTTCAATTGAGCGTGCTTTATCATCTTCAAGTATGATTTTGTGTTGACAATAGGAGGGAATAATGCCTTTGATGTTAGCAATTGTCCAACCTATCGCCTCTTTGTTGTCCCTTAACACACGCAACAGTTTATCTTCTTGAGGACCTGTTAAATTTGCTGAAACAATAACAGGTAGAGTTTCATTAGTACCTAAATACGAATACCTCAAGTGTGCTAGTAATGGATTTTCTTCCAACTCCGGAGGAGATTCTATTGAAGGCTTCATTTTAGGAACAATCTCTCCCGGTTCTCTCACGGGTTCATTGGCAGGACGCATATACTTAGGATTCTCATAATTAAGAGTTGCCACTGTTTCGGCAAGCTCTTCCATGAACTCAGGTGCATCAATAGTTAAAGCTGCCTGCAAGATATCATCATAAGTAAATTCATTATATACCTCTTGTGTGGCATGCTCAACTACATCCATTCGGAAGCAATCTTCTTGAGAATCTGGAAACTTCATAGCTCGGAACACATTAAATTTGACCTCCTCGTCTTGGATTCTCATCGTCAATTCACCGTTTTTTACATCAATCAATGTACGCCCCGTGGCTAGGAATGGTCTTCCCAAAATAATGGGAACATTCCTATCCGCGTCGTATTCAAGTATAACAAACTCAACGGGAAATACTAACGTACCTGCCTTATCGAGGACATCTTCAATTCGGCCTTCCGGATGTGCAAGAGATCGATCCTCCATTTGCAAGACCATAGAAGTAGGTCTTGCTTCTCCAATTTTCAGCTTATCAAAGATCGATTTGGGCATAAGATTGATGCTTGCACCCAAATCACATAGTGCTTTACCTTTCCATTCTTCTCCAATCGATATCGGAATTGTGAAACTCCCCGGATCAAGTAACTTTGGAGGTAGTTTACTTTGACAAATGGCACTACATTCTTCAGGAAGACCAATCATCTCATTGTCACAGTATGGCCTTTGGTTAGTGAGAGCACTTTTCAAAAATTTCGTATACTTGGGAATATCTCGGATGGCTTCCAACAACGGGATGTTAATACTAAGGCCTCTCACTCTATTGAAGAACTTTTGATAATCGGCCAAATCACCTTTTTCTGGACTCGAGATGGAAATGGTGGAGGAGGGCGATTGATTACAACATCATCTTTCTTCTTCGGAACCTCAATCGTACTCTTTATTTCTTCAACCTAAATATCTTTCTCTTTCTCCACCACCTCTTTTTCTTTTCTTGGAACTTCTTTCTCTTTCATAACAGGAAAAGGAGGTGGAGGGAGTGGTGTCGCCTAGGGTGTGATAAAAATAAGATCAATTTAAGTATGGAAAACTATGCACTCTCACCCTAGACAGGCACAGTACTGCAAGTATTACAGGACGTATGCAAGTTTTAATGATAAGTAGAGTTCGTTCTCAGGGACTTAAGTGTGTTAATCGCGTAGGAACAGATAACGAGTAAAAGTAAATAATTAGAAAACAGAAAATTAAATATTTGGATTTTCGAATTTATGAATTAAAACTAAATTAAAACTAGAAAAATAAAGACAATAAAGTAAAAGATTAAGAATATGAGATGAGAAGTATAGCTTAGGTTTTGCTAGTATGCACTAATCCTTCTAATTCTATCTATAATCTAGTTGATAAGGGAGAATATTAGCTCTTGGTAATACTTAGTCAGGATTCTAAATTTCACTACCTTAGACCTTGAGAGCAACTAAGGGGGCTACGTCACAACCAAGAAGTGATTTAAAATAGGGTTATCAAACGCCACTAAGGCCCTAAGCAAATACTGCAAGTCTTGGTGATACTGTGATTAAAACAAACCTTAATGACTATCTAGTTAGAAGTATGTTTTGTCAGAACTGCTATCGACACTAGACATTATGTGGTGGTTCAATAGTTAAACACCCTTACAAGGAGAACATCTAACTACTCTTAAAACAATCCTAAAGTGATCAATTCTAGGAAAGACATTAAATCAAAACACATAAGCAAATATAAAGTAAGTAGCTAATATCAAATTAAAACATATAATTCCCAAAGAAACTTAGATAGAAGAATTAGAATTCATAGATTATACATATGCAAAACCCAAGCTATGGGAGGTTTAGTTCATACCTGAAGGAAATAAACTAAAAGAAATAATAAAAGACATCATCTTGCTCTCTACAATAAACTGGAAGAATAAAACCTTAAGAACTAATTACTATGAGGCAAGGATGATTTACAAGTGATATAAGGGTGTATTTATAGGTGTTTAGAAGACCTAATTCGTTTTCTTGAGGAAGAGTTAAGGTAATGGACTTCTAGCCCAACTCAAATTCGTATGGAAATAAAGATAAACACTGCTGCGTTGTTTTGGTCATAACTTCTTTATTATTGGTCCGATTTTGCTCCACAAGATACCAAAAGAATCGCAACAGCATTATCTAGGCCCTTTAGGAGTAATCTACCAAATTCGGCCTCTTTATTAGGTAAAAACGCCTATCTTTGCAGAATCCCAGATTTAGGCAGCTTTTCCTTTTCCATCTTTTTAGCAATTCTTTCCTTATCTCCAATTACCATGCATATCTCTTTCCATAAGTTGTTGTCTTTGACTTGGACTCTAATTAATCTCCATAATTATCTTTAAAGCTACACACTAAATAAACAATTAAACCCAATATGCTCTAAAAATATTATTTCTACAAATCAAGACACAAAATAGGAAAGTGCACTAAAACTCAAGAAAATCGACATTATTGACTCCTAAAACACTAAAAATGATGTCTCATCTTAACATAAATCTATCACAAATGAGGAGACATCAGGGAGGTTCTTACCACTTCTGATTAATTAGGTGTTTTCAACATTTAGGATATTTACATTAAAATAAATTTATCACATTTTTGTTGACTGTGTATTGATTCATATGGGCTATTCTTACTTGATCAAGTATATGTTAGTAATAGTAGTTATACTATTTCTTGGGAGGAGGGTTTAACTATGGACCTAGGATATAAGCGCTCAGTGTGTGTTATTGAGTAAATGGTCTTGACTAATCGAGTTAGTCAATAGTGTAGGAACCAATTACGTCCAAAAATATTGTAAGGTCACCAGGGAGAGGCCCCTAGTATCATAGGATAGAGTCCTATTCACTCAGGAGTGGTTAGGAAGAGAATTATATCCCAACTAACATAGAATGACAAATTTACCCTTACGTCTAGAAACATCCCATTATTCAACTTAGGGGATTACCAGCAATGTTCAAGCACTAGTCTCTCATATTGCACATCTCTTCTTAATTAATTTTGATTTGCTTTTAGTTTATTATGTTACTATCTTGTATTCATTTCCATTTGTATTCTAATTCATCTCATTTAGTTTAGTTTTACCGTAACTTTGATAATCCCTTAGAAAGAAAACCCTTTACTTACCCATTTCATTACTTGTCAACGAACCCCTCACACTTGCGGGCAGTTAAAGTCCTCTACTTTTAGGGTATTATATATCACTCTAACAGGATATACATTAATCTATCACAAAAGAGGAGACATCACACCCGTAAGGGCCAGTATACCGCTCGAGCATGAAAAATTTCTTACCATTTAGATGGTGGCCTACCCGTCGTAACGGTGCAGGGCTCAGTGGTATACTTCCCGTTGGGGCCTGTACACTGCTCAACCTATTGATGAGCACTAAATTTTCACTTTTTCACCCCAAACGCAATTGTTTACCTACCTACACATCAAAAAAACTTCCTACCTTTTTATATTAATGTAATATACATCTAAAAACATGAGATACATCTACTACAAAACATGAAATTAAACTACTAAGACGTTAAAAACATGGGTTGTCTCCTAAGAAGCACTTTTGTTTAACATCATTGAAGTTTGATGTGTTACCTCAAGATTATTTTTTATAACATATCCTCCTCATCAGTTAGTGAGGCTATTGGCATCTACCCAGCGGAATGTTCACCCCTTGGCTTTCACTTCTATCAAGTTCTCAGAAATAACTCTATTGACCATAAATGGTCCACTCCGAGAGCTCTTGTTCTTGCGTGATTTTTGTGGGGGATCAGGAGCCTTCACTACGACCTCGTCGCCTACCCCAAACTCTAACTTTTATATGGGTTCCCTTGGAACCTTCTTAGCCCATCTTAGGATCCTCACTACATGGGCAAGGGTTGGCTTCCCTTTAAGATTCAGAAGAGCTTTATTAGGCAATTTATTTCATAGCTCTCTCTCCTTCGACCTCAGGGTTGCGCACAACCTTGGTTGGTTATTTGTCAACATTATCAATCGTGTCCATTATTTGGTCTCTTTCTTAGTTCTCTCTCCTCTGACCTTAATGGTTGGATCTTATTCATTTGGTGTAACTAAAAACAAAATTAAAATATTTAGATTTTTGTTTGGTTTACTTTTAAATTAAGATGCAAATATTAAAATATACTAATTAACTAATAAGCGAGTAAATAAACTATGAACAATAAATGAAAGATTTTAGCTCGAGTTTGATAGTATTCCCCTATCCTACTAAGTCGATGAATCCAGTTATAAATTGGGTCGCTATACTAATCGAGATTCTAATTTCTATCTAACTCCTGCCAGGGTAGCTTAGAAGGATGCCTAAATCTTACTAGATTCTACAGGTTAGATTATTCTACACAAAATATCGACGCTCTAAATTACTTTAACCAATGTGATCGTAATGGTTATGAAAAGCACTGAGCGCTACTAGGGAGGTCGAGCACCTTTGAGCGCGGAGATGGATAGGTTGTCCATTAATCAAAATTTACGTTGTTTTACCTAAGCAGTTTTTTAAATATTTTATAATAAATAATATATGAGTAATACATTGATTTGAATAGTATTTACATCCTAATATACTTAAAGTAGAACAATTTAACATAAATAACATATATCAAACAATAAAATAATAATTCATTATTATTAACCTAAAAATGACCAATTCAAGAAATCTAGACTTGAAATTTGAAAAATCCTACCTACTTCTTTTCTCGCACTTTCAAACTCTAACTGCAGTAGTTTTTTCTTTATATTTTTCTTAGGTGTTGGGTTGGCATAAATTGAATTAGTTATTTATGGACTAGAATGCTAGGTAGAATTTCGGTTGGTCGACCCATTAATCTGATTGGGTACTTTATTATTTAGATTATGTGTAGACGAACCTTTTAGCCACCATCTAGAAAAATCTAGGTGGATCACACTTTGGAACGCCTAGGCGGAGCGCCTAGGTAGCCATGTTTCAGAACGCTGGTGATCATCTAGTTAGGCAAACAGGTCACGATCACTACCGTACATCGGACGAATATGAACCAACTAAGTTCTTAAACCCCCGCCAGGGTGACAGTTTGAGATACTAAGGTCACCTCTATATTTGATCAGGATATAGAAATCATATATTCATTCAAATTATATGAAGATATACATAATTTCCCAATTCAATTAAAATCAATTAGCAAATAACATAAAAGAATTTATAAAGTATTCAAGGGTTATACATATTGCAAACTCAAGTTAAGAGAATTTAGTGCATAATTAAATAATTAGTAAAAATATTAGAATCATGTTTAAGATAAGAAACTGATACAATTTACACTACTGATAGAGGTGGAATGGTGTAGAAATGGTACAGTAGGGCTCTAATTTCTAGTTGTCTTATCCTCCAGGATATTTGTTGTCTCTCCAGCTAATAATTCAGAATAATAATGGTAAGTAAATGTTTTTCAAACTTAATTTCTGATATATAAAGGGTTAAAACCGCTTTAAGGGTTATGAGCCTCTTTTAAGTGACCTAATCCAACCTAAACAGATTTTCAAATGAGGAGGACTAATTCGAGCCACGCCAAATGAAACTTTGATAACTTTTTCACTCCATCTCCAAATCACAAAATATCAGTTCCTACACGTTCCCAACTTTAAGTACTATCTAGAAACAAGAGGGGTCTTCCAGAATCTTCATAAATTACACGTGGTGACACCAACAAGTCAATTTCTTAATCTGGTTGTTAATAACTCTTGCTTTCCGAAAGTGGCTTCTTGGTCCTTTAACACCTTGAATTGGGTTTGACTCTCGATTTTTTATCCTCTTATTGGGGTCTAATATAATCCAAGTACCTAATATATGCACACTTAACACACAAATTACACACAAATAGCTCTTAAAATAACAATTCTCCAAAACTAGACAAGAAATGAGAAATTACCAATATATAGGACTTAATCCCTCAAATATGCACAATAATCCCCAAAAAGAGGTCGATTGACTAGATTAATCTATCTCATAAATGGAGATATCAAGACCCTCAACTCAACGTTTTGTCGTCTTGACAAAAAAAACTAAACTAGGGATGTTTCCATCAACTAAGTCAAATAGGAATTGAAGAAGAAGAATGTAAATAATGATCCCAAATAAAATACCTAACAATTTTCATGTAATAATATCTACAAAATAAATTATACATATACTTATCAAACAAACAATCATTACTATAAAATTTCAAGATTTGATTAGTTTCGCAATACAAGAAGGATAGGTTTTTTGCTTAGCCAAATATGGTGGCTATAGGGTGTTCCTCGACCCTAATATAATATCCAACGATCAACTTAAGTAATCTATATAATCTCAATCATTTCTAGATCACATAATTAGGAATCCTAAGGTCTTTGAGGTTGTAATGTTGGCTTAGAGACGGTATGATAGTATATTTGAAAAATATGAATTGATCTTTTTCCTATCTCCTCACTAGCCATTAACAAATCACCTTAGAGCTTCAGTTTAAACTCGAATATGTTCTCACTCAACCCAATTTATCCGTTTAACAAGCATCACCAATAACCCAATAATATTTTCTTGTTAACTTACATAATATTTCCACCTTACCGGTTCTTTCCTTTCAATTTTCTTTTAATTCATTTTTTTGTATGATGTTAGCAAACACACTCTTTTTTATGTGAGATGTCATGCTAATTTTTTTTCTCAATTTTTTTCTTTTTCTTATAAACATTTATTTTTTCAATAGAACCCATCAAAGGGTTAAAATAGAGGGCACATAATCAACAAATCACATATGCATATAAGATTAAAAAAACCACCCAATGTGTTTCCCATAAATTGAATCCACTATGCCAAACTTAAGCGCTAAAGATGTATGTCTTGTTATCATGATTTAAGTGCGGGTAATGTGGAAAAGTATTATAATCTAAGGGGTATGGCTTATAATTTGGCTATAAAGAAAGGATACAAAGGCTAGAAGGGGCTAAGAATGATATAACAATTAATATTTGGTTAGCTTGCTAAAAGGAAATAAGGGGATTATCAAAGAACTGCCTTAATCCTTTTCCTAACTATGTAATTTTATTACTTCTTCACCTCAAGCATATTCATTAAATGGGTCTTTAACTTGCTCAGATCTCATGTTCTACACACCACTCATTCTCCCTAACTTCAAACTCACTTCTACCAGATTGCTTACTAATCATTTTTGTACTTTTAAGGTGCGTCAATACTTTAAGTGTACAATATAACTAGTTCATAAACAAATTACTTAACTATCATTAACTCTCTAAGGTTTATGCTTTCCGGGGTATTTTACACCATCTACACCTAATTCCTTTAAATATAAAATAAAGTTTTTAAATTTATCCTAAACTCTTAAAATGGGAAAGAGAGACAACGAATTTCCACACCCCGAACTCAAAAATGAGTCGTGTCCCCACGACTCAAAACAGACTCAATAAGAAATAAAAAATATACAACAAAATACATAAGCTATATTTAATGAGATGAAAGTTAAAAAATAAAGGAAACGTACTCTCGAGTCATATTACCTTGCATGATCATCACCGAAGGTAGGTTGCGGTGGATGATTTGTTAGATCACGATTAGTTTTCTTTAGGAGTGTAATCATGTGCACTTGATTTGATTTGATTTGTGCCACATCGTCTGACAAAAAAATTGAGCCTCTTTTACTTTGTCAAATTGCTCCCTCATACTTTCTTGCCATGAAAGATCATCCTCTCTCAAACTCGATCCCTTTTCAGTTTCTCATAAGAAGACTCTACAATTGAAGGATTCTTTTTCCTCGCTCCTCTAAGAATTGTATTGATTCACTCGTCATCAATATTGTTACATGTATTGTACGTAACAATATTGATGACGAGTTACATTCACTTTCCTCACTAAGCTCGTGATCATTTTTTGGGCACTTCAAATTAAACACGGACTGTGGTGCACTCACGAAATGCATTACCGAATCAAAGATCACTTGTGCTACATCTATCTCCTCATCTTGTAAAGCTCAATTAAATAAAATAAAAAAATTCTTACTTACATCGAGGTTCGAACATTTACAAAAGCTATTGGTGAAAGGAAGTGGTTACGTACTCGTGCTTCCGGTTGAAGGTACATGTAGACCCAAGGTCCATTCAACTATCTTATACTCTTCTGAACCAAACGTTTTTAACAACACATCCTGATATAGCGATTCCCAATCGAAAGTCTCTATATTCTTCACCGCTTCTTGATACTTGCATGGTCCAACTAATTCCTTGAATTTGAAGTGGATACGAATCTCTTCAACTATGAATGGGATCAACTTCTCTCTACACGAGCTGAAAATCCCAAGATAGAACTCAAATACTAATTCAACACATAATTTCGATTTCCTCGTTATGAATGTGGTCTATCCCAATCTATCACTGAACAATAGAAATCTTATATACACACATTTCTAACTAATCCTTCAAATACTCTCTCATGTGAAGGAGACAATTCCAACATTTTTTCTTTGGAGATAGCTACTAAGTGCTTACAAGTTTCGCTCATCATGGGTATCGTAATCTCGACTTATAATTATTATGGCATTCTCAGATCTGAATATAATTGGAGAAAAATGACTAGCGTCGATCAAACACGAGAGTTTTAGATGTTTAGTGGACACTTATTTAACTAAAGTGAGTATTTTAAGGGGTGTAGAAAATTAATGGTGCTCTTTGTGTATATCATCCAGGTCGCCAAAAAAAGTTTGTTTTGTGATATAAATTTTATTTTAGCTTATTGTTGCATATATTTATTTTTAAAAGTTTATGTTCATATATTTCATGGTTTAAGATTTAGAGTTATTTACCCAACGGGTCTTGAATGTACCTCCTTATTCCCTTTCCTAACCCCACTTACAATCTCTTCTTACTAACAATCTCAAATAAGATTTTACACTATAATCCAATAATTCAACTACAATTTTACTATCCCTTATTCCCTTTCTTTTTTTTGTCATTAATTTGTTTTTTAGCTTATTTTTTTCCTTATTTCATGTGTGTAATATTTGGTTACTAAATAAAATATAATTGGTTGGATAATACTCTCTATTTTTATCAAGTACTATATACTTTTATGTAGTACTCCGTATTTTTTATTGAGTACTCCATGTTTTTTGAATATTACTTTGTGATTTTAATTTCGATACTCTATATTTTTTTAAAAATCTATATATTTTTTGATACTCTATATTTTTTTCCTGATACTCTATTTTCTAATTCTATGAGTACTCTGTAAAATCAATGAGTACAACACTGGTGGCGACGTTGGTCGATGGTCGGTGGGTGGTGGCCGGAAATAAACAGTGCCAACACTCAACAATTTTTTTTGCCTTTTAGTGTTTTTTGTATTGTATAAGGGTAATTTAGTATTTGGTCATCCTTGAGATCTCTTTACAGAAATAAGATTATCACTATTCCCTATAGGACGAAAATCTAGTCTTTAGGACCCTATATACCATTCACCCTAATATTTTTGGTTCATATAATTCGATGAAAGAGAATCGAATCTATGTTGCTTGGAATGATAAAAAATGGAAGAATGCGGCCATCATGGATCGAAAACAGGGACTTTAGATATTTAGTTGACACTTATTTAATTGAAGTGACTGCTTTTAGGGGGTATAGAAAATTCAGACCGCTCTTTATTTAGATCATCTGAGCCATTTTTTTTGTATTATAGATATCACACTTTATTAGGGCTGTAACGAGCCGAACCGAATACTAGATGTATAGGCTTGTTTGTTTAATTTCTCAGATCGAGTCGAGCCAAGCTCAAATTTAAATGAGCCAGACCAAGCCGAGCTCAAATGTAAATGAGCCAGACCGAGCCGAGCTCAAATTTTAACGAGCCGAGCTCGAGCTTCCAATGATTCAAATCAGAAATGTTTGAACTTTTTTGTTTAACATATAGAACAATCTTTTTTAGAGTCGGGCACGAGTTTCTCATGATCAATTAGTTTTTTATGGTTGAAATAGGACTTTCATGAACTGTTGGTATTTGATGGAGTGTGGTATGAAAATATGAATCATAACATTAATGAAAATATAAATGTCTAAAGAAATTAAATATGCAATTTGATATTGAAGGTTTAATAATATATTTATAAGTAGATAATATATTAATTTATATTTTTTATAATTTTAAACGAGCTCACGAGCCAAACTCGAGAATGCTCGTTTACTTATCGAGCTTAAAATGAGCTTGAGCTTGAACTTGAGCTTGTTTATATTCGAGCCAATCTCGAACGAGCTTTTCTCCGAGCTGAGCTCGAGCTTCTTGCAAGCGGCTTGGTTCATTTACAACACTACACTTTATGATTGGTACTATATATATATTTTTAGTTTATGATAATTTACTATAAAAAAGTATGAAAATAAATATATTTTAAGGATTAGAGAGCAATTTCTCAAAAGAAAAATCGAATTTTCATTGGCTAGCCTTGTCATGTGTCATTTTTTAATTGATTGCCGCATCATATCATTCTTCCATTCATTTAATATTACCATATTGAATAATATTTTCCAAGTTCACCTAAACAAGGAAAGGAAAAGTGATGGAAATTCAGATCAAATCAATTGAAGATGAAAATTTTCCCAACAAATTTCAGTGTTGTGTTTGCTTGTAAGTCCTCACAACTTATACAATCTTCAATTCTTCATATAACACACATGTTCGTTTAATTACATCTTAATTACAATTATTTTGCATTTTAATTTGAGATTTATCTTTATTCTTGCAAATTAATGAACTCTATGTTGATATATTTGCGTATATCATATACGAATTGAATTAAATGGGGTTTCAATAAAATAGTGTCGTGCTTGAAAGTCAATCATATATATATTTATCAAGTATGATGGAAGATAATTGTGTTTAGAAGTGGGCACCCTAGACTGGAGTGATTGTTGAATTTCATGTTATATTAGCTATTCGCTGTGCTTGTGAAAATATGCCGATTAGCTGCCTAAGCGACCCAAAAGAAAACCGCCTAGAAATTAGGTTAGAAGTTTGTTGGGAATGACGGATTGATGCGCCGCCTAACTTGTTTTGTTATCCGTCTAATCTGGTTTTTTTCTTTAGTAACCGTTGTTTTACACAACATTTATTTTGTTTTTAAAAATATTTACATACGCCATCAAAACAGTAAGTTATTTTGTATTTTTATATCTCATCAACAATTTTTTTTGAAAATAAAAAATGAACTTAACTTATATTTGTTAAGTGATAATTATACATTTATCCCTCAAGTGGCATAATTTTTCTAAAATTAGGCCAATCATTATTTTAATATATAATATAAATATCATTTGTAATATTTCTTCTAAATTTAATCATATACTAACCTTCCCTACTAAAATACCTTTTTCTTTATTAATTTTTTTATAATTTGTATTAATAAACATTCTTTTTCTAAAAATTTGCGGGGTGCTGCCTGTCAAATCAGTCGGCGATCCTTGTTCACCTCCGTCGATTTTTTTTTTTTTGTTTTTTTTAATTGAGACGTCTATGAGTCAACTCATTCATCACCGCCATTCAACTTCGGTGATTTTTTTATACTTTTTACAATCCCTAGATACAAATATCACTATGATTTTATTCAATTTTTTTGATTTATTTTACTTTTCTAACTCCGTCAAAAAAAATTATACCAGAGTTGTACCACAACTACAAGTACAATAAATTACATGTACAACTCCGATATAATTTTTTGCCGGAGTTAGAATAATTAAAAAATCATAAAAAAAATCAGAGTGATATATTATTATTCAGAAATTATAAAATTAAACAAAACTACTGGAGTTTACTGACATTGATCTCCAATTGTCAGAGTAAAATGGTGGTCACCTCGAAAATTTAAAAACTAAATTATTTCGCCGAAATTTATCAACATTGACCGTCGAATTTGTTCTGTCAGTAGTCTACAACGGTGGTGATAATATAAATAATTATTTTGTTTTATTATTTGTTGTATAACTGATATTTTAGTTAAAATGCCTATAATAGGAAAAATTATTTGCTTGACCAAATTTTAGACATATCATTACACTTGAGGTTAAATCTAATATTAGTCTATCTGTTAATTTATTATATATTTATCAATTTTAACAAAACAAATATTTATCATTTACTTTATTAATTCATAAATTTAACAATATAGGTATATTTTAAAATTAGTTTTTTAATATTTTTTTATATATCACCTTATTAAATATATTATTTATTGATATTTTTACTAACTAATTTTTTTACAATAAAAAATAACAATATTGATTTTTTAATAAAAATTTATTTAATATCGTCTAGTTGATTAATCTCTCAAAGGTGTTCTATAATTCTATCATGGTTTTTTTTCACCCTAACTACGCATAGTATGCATTTTTGGTTTTTATCTATTTGGATTTTATATGAAACTGGTCTATAATTATAATTGCATATACATCAAGTTATCAAGACATTAATACAAATTTTCAGAAGTGCTCATCTAATTCTTTGTTTTGAAGAAGTGAGTGACATTAAAAAGGTAAAAAAAATATAGGATCGAAACAAGAAATAAAATAAGAATGTTAACTACATTTTTAATTCAAACATACGAAGCTAAAAGAATAATTTGCTTGGTTCGCAATTACTTGTTGTATCTAAATGGTTTATTGAGGGTTAGAGATGGTTGTTTATATAACTATATTTAAATCTTCTTTTTTTTTGGTAAATATACTTTCCTTTTGAGTAATTGTCTTTTTTTTTTTTTTTGCAGAGATCTTCTCTACAAACCAGTCGTGTTAGGTAAGAAAATTACATATATACATCAGTTTTTTTACTCTTTATTTATTTTGTCAGAAGTTTGATCTATTGGCACTCCATTTTTAGCAACAGCACTTTAGTCTCTTTAGCAACAGCATTTTTAGCAATAGTTTTGTTGACTTAAGCATTTCAATCCATTTCAGTCTTTAAATCTTCAGCTCTTTTGTTTCCTGTGCAGCATGTGGGCATATGGCGTGTTTTTGGTGCATGTATCACACTATGGACATTTGGAAAGAGTCACATTGTCCTCTTTGTCGTGACTCTTTTAATCATTTTCCTAGATTTTGTACATTGCTCTTCTCTTTGCTTTTTAAGCTGTATCCATTAGCTCATGAAAGAAGAGAAAAACAAGTGGCAGGTACATTACATTAACTCCCTAACTATTATAGTTACTTTGAGTAATTTGTACATTTTTGCAGAAGAAGAAAAGATATCTGAAATTGAATCTCAGCCATTCAATGGATATATATTTGATTTAAAGCCCAACAAAGCGTCTGATGCACCAGAGTCTTCCTCAAATTCATCACAAACTATCGAAACAGCAGATAGTAATGTGTCAACACAGAAAAGTGGTTCAGTTGATATTAGTGATTTCACATGCGCTATATGCAAACAGCTCATATACCGCCCTGTAGTTCTGAATTGTGGCGATGGTAAATATATCCTACAACTTACTAACCAACTAATTATAATCTCATGTTATTTCTCTTTCACTTGCAGTATTCTGTGAAGCTTGTATCATCGACTCAAGTGATGATAAAGTATGTAAGTGTGTGGTCTGTCAAAGCCCTCATCCAAATGGATTACCACATGTGTGTTTGATTCTAGACCAATTTCTAGAGGAGCAATTTCCTTTACAATATTCAGCGAGAAAAGAGTCTTTAACAAAACGATCAAATGCTGAAAATCAGGAGAAAGTTCAAGTCTTCACTAACATTTATGCGTCATATTATGCTGGTCAAGTGTCCAACGTTCATGTTTCAGCTGGTTGTGATTATTGTGGGGTAAATTACTTTTCTCATTTCTAATCTTGCTCCTATTCATATATAGTTAATCCAAAATTTGGTGCAGATGTATCCTATTATTGGTGAACGTTACAGCTGTAAAGACTGTAAGGAGAAAATAGGGTTTGACCTTTGTGAAGGATGTTATAACAACCGTAGTAGCAAACTTCCTGGCAGATTTAACCAGCAGCACACTGAAGATCACCAATTTGAAATTGTACAGCAACGCTATCTGGATGAATTAATTATGTATTCAGGAGATGTAAGTATCAAGATTGCATTAAATAATTAATTCTTTAATTTTGTATAATTTTAATATTTAATATGACATGCAGGCCCAAGCCGATGTATCATCTATCTCCAACACAACAGATGATGATGACACACCTATCGGCTACATATCAACAGAAGATCTTCGTATATACTTATTATCAGGTCCAAGTGGCCAATAATATTACCTGGTAGTGTAAGTTTAATTTATTAATGGAATTTTTAAGCATATTCTGATTTTAAAGAGCCAAACTTTCTTTTGAAGAAATTTCTGAATGATTTGTTATTTAAAACTACTTTGGTATTGTAATGAATCCCAATTTTTGATCACCTGCATTTCAACGGTGAAGCTCCAACATTAATTAGTTGCTCTACTAGCTAGACTGAGTAACTAGCTTTAATACAAACTTTCTTAAAAATATTCTTAGATTTGCACCGCGATGAATCTATCATTGTATTTCATTTGACTAAGAAGAGGGTGTTTGCAAGATCTGACTAAGAAAGTTTAGTTTAATTAAGATTTCTATTTTACAAACGAAGGAGAACTAGCGACCGTGGTAAAAAAACACTAATACTCTATGCGCTCTCAAGTTGTGTGTCGTATATTACTCTATGCATTGATCATCCACACTTATCCCATATAACCTCAAGTTGTGTGTTGTATTTTACTCTAGGCGTGACCACCACATATATCCCGTGGTAGCAAAAACTTCAATTCCTCAGGCGCTTCAGCAAAAACTTTGACTCCAACTTACATGTAGCGGTCCCAGCTTGGAAAACCAATTTGCGCAAGAGTTAGATTATCTGTAGACGTGTACCAAGTTAAACAAAATATTTCATCTCAAAGCACTCCCTATTCCATCTATCCATGCAGCACCTAGGCCTAGCTGACCATCCCACCCTTAACCATAGATATAGCATCGCTAGGATCCACCTCGATACATAAATTTATCACTTCTAATTGTTCGGCCAAGATAAGCCCACATGAAGTGCTATCATCTCACCTACTGTAGAGAACATAAATTCCACACTTCTCGAGAATTCTCCGATCAACTCGCCCCTAACATCCCTCAGTAGACCATCTAGATTCATTTTCCAGCCCCTCAAAGGCTTCTTCCAGCTCACGAGTTCTACTAAATTGCTACAAGGACGACTCCTAGCCGGTTTCCACCTCCTGCTCTACTATGGTCTTTCACGTGACATATGGCTCTAGAATTTTTTCTATGCACACATGGTTGAACTCCTCCATTAACAAGTATCATTTATAATAACCCACATAGACCAAATAAACGCCGAGAAAACAACCGTCCAATGCATACCTGCAAATACGTTCTTGTTGTATAAATTGCGATTCCACCAATCCGACCAAGAAAGGTCATGTACTCGAGCCGCTCAATCCCATGGGTGTTGTTGTTCTTACAACTCATGTCCAAGATGACCATAAAATATCCCTTCTACTATAGACCAGGTCCCTTCACCCCACATCAGATACTTTTCGTGTTGTCACCTGTCACTTGTTATTTTGTTCTCTCTAATAACTACATCAGAATCTGGTATTCCTCTTGACTCGCGGCCTGCTGCTGGAACATATGTATTGTAATGGCTTGACATTATGCTGCTACTCAAAGTTTCCTTGTTATATTGGTTCATAACCAAAGATCCAACCCCCCCCCCCCCCCCCCCCCCTCACTTGAGATCATTCTTCTGCAGATACGTCCCTTCACGTGGTACTTGACTCCCTATTTATCCTCTTCTTCTCCATGAACAAGGTTGCCCAAACGTTTCTTTCCACGCCACACAACCGGAAATGTTCCACGGTTTCTATCTCTACTTCACACCAAGGGCAAGTTTCAACAGAATCTACCCCCTCTAATTAAAAGGTTAAGCCTCGATCTTTCCATCAAGACCCGCCACATCATCACCGTAACCTTTTTAGGACACCTCACTTTCCAAAACTTTGCCTATTCCATAGGATATGTCGTCTGAGATATGAAATAACAAAAATAGGTGATTTCCCGCAAATGTACATTATGTTGACAAAGAATAATAGAGTTAGTTATTAGGTATATTGTCTCCACAGGATCTGTGGATGTTAACTCGATATGTTGCATAGTACAATTTTATATAGTTTGGAACAAAATGGAAATACAAGAATGAAAATACAATTAAACTAAAGATAAAATTTGAATATAAGAATGATGTTTAATATTGCTAGTAATTCCTAAAGTCGATAATTATGATGTTCTGGATATAAAAGTAATTGACTTATTTTTATTAACCGAGATTCAATATTCTCCCAACTCCTTTCCAGGTAGACGTGATAAACTATCATACTGAAATTTGGATGACTAGTCAACACATGTTGTCTCACTAACACACACGAAACATGTATATACTAATACGAAACTAAGCCACCCCCCCCCCCCCCCTCCCGTTGATGCTGACTTAATTGCACAAGCTAATCATTACTTGACCAAAATATGAGTAGTTTTAAATCAACGTATATACCCAATAGAATCTAAATGCAATTTATTTAAATGTATAATCCCAAAAATCATAAGAACATCATTAAAATCGACTAAGGTTCATACTTAGAAGCAATCATCAAGAAATGTGAGTTCAGTTCGTATTCAAATAAGCAAAACTAATTACAACTAATACAAGAATCATGCTTAAAAGGTAAAATAAAATAAATATATTGTTTTGAAATATAGGATTTGGAGGTCCGATGAGAAAGAATTGTGGATTTTGGTGTAAACCCCTTCTTCCCTTCTCTTCTACTCTTCTATGGTGTTTCTCCTCTTCAAAAACGTGCAATGATATGTTGTGTGTTGAATAATGAGCTTCTAAATGTCTTATATACTAGCTAAAAATGTTTGGGTCCTCCATGGGCTCACTTAATTAGGTTACAAATAGTTCAACCCGTTTATAGCTAGTGTTGGACTAGTTTGAGTCATGTTGGAAGCAAATGACATAACTTCTTCATCTCAATTCTGAATTTATTTTCGTCACTTCTCACACGTCACTGACTTCAAGTTATATCTAAATCAAAATGATTTAAGTCCAAAGATCTGATCAATTAATCATGATGACTGAAACAATATGACGTCAAGATTTTTCCGGCAAACTATCTAACTTCCCAAAGTGACTTTAAGCTCATTTCACGACTTTACTTGGGGTTTGATTTGGCATTTTGCTTATTATTTTCATATGGGCACCTTTTATAACCCATGTATCTAAAATATACACACTTAACACACATTTAGGTACAAAAGTTCTATGTCTTGAAATATTACCAAAAAAAAGAGAGAAAAGTACAATATGTCGATTAATAAGGAAATCCCCTCACTTACACCCAATAAACACCCAAAATAATGTCTATTGAGTGGATTAATTCATCACAAAAAGATATACCTTATGGTGTCGCCTAAGGTGTGATAAAATAATGATATAAATAAGTGCAAATAAACACCCTAAGCTAAGCACAGTTCTGCAAGTATGCATATCGTATGCAAGTTTTAATGAATAAGTAAGATTCGTTCCCGGTGGGTCCTTGTGTGTTATAAAATAATGAAATAAAAGCAAAGGAATAAAGGATCCACAGACCGCAAGTGTACGGGTCGTACCAAGTAATAGATAAGTAAAAAGGGATTTTCGTCTCCACAGGGATTTAAGTAGTTATTCTAAATATGTGTTCAATATCAGAATAGGTAGTTTTAATTGCTGAAGATAAATAATAAAGGAGTTTGTTTTCTAATTAACTAAATAATAAAATAGACAATAAAATAAACAATTAATAATTATGCAAGAAAGATAAGGATATGCAAGTATGAATCTATCCTATTGAATCTATGATTACTAAGAATAAGGGTGAATGGGAAATCTCACACTAGTCGGGAATCAAATATCTCCTAGCCCCCGTCAGGGTGGACCTAGAAGCTATCCTAAAGTACTATAAACCCCTGTATGGGCGAATATGCCTCTTTGGATGAATACTATTTTACCTCTTTGGCTACGTGGTTAGTCAAGCCTGTCGGTCAAATAACGGATACCACGCGTCTATATTCTAGTTCTGTAATTAAACCTCCCTGTCGGATGATCCATACGCCACTATATGAAATAGCCTAATTACTAAAACCTATTTCTAATTAGCTAGGTCAGAAATAGTGAACAAGCACAAGAATATAGTCAATGGAAATTAAGAACCAATTTAATTAAATACTAAAATCCCAGATTCAAAGTAAAACAGAAAAACAATAATCAAAGGTTCATATAATTACAATCCTAAAGAGAAATTATGCATAATAAAACTTTTTGAATAAATAACTTAGAAATACCTCATAGACAAAATAGATCTAATACTAATTACCCAAAGAATAGAGATGGAGAAGTGTTGAATTGATGTAATTAAGCTCTAGCTCTAGCTCTAGCTCTAGCTCTTGCTTCTTCCTCCTCTAGATCCTCTTGATTGCTCTTATGATGAATTATTTGTGTATATTAAGCTTATGCAGCCAAGGGATGATTTTCTAAGGTTTAGAGCTGGTATTTATAGGTGCTAGGTCGAATTACTTGGAGTGGAAGACAAGGCAAGAACTCTTAAATTCGTAGCCCTAAAATCTAGGAAAGGTAAGATTATGCTGCTGATTTGATTTGGTCATATCTCATTCAATACTTATCCGTTTGAGGAGTTCTAATATATGAAACTGCTTGTCTTGGAAAGAGCTTTCTATTGGTGCAGACCATTCGCCCAAATTCCTAGCCAATCTTTAGTTATGAATTAATCTTTGAAACGTGGCTGGAATTTCAGATTCATAAGGCAGCTTTTCCTTTTCCTAGTTGAACTCTACTTCCTTCTATCTCCAGATTTCTTCAAGATCTTCTTTCCTTATCTCCTTAGAATTGATTTAGCATCTAATTTATTTCCAATTATCCCTAAAGCTTCACATTAAATAAATAATTAAACCACACATGTTTTAGAAATAATAAATCATTAAATCAAGACTAGAAATAAGAAAGTGCAATTTAAATTCAGGAAACTCGACTAAGCACACTAGAAATATTCTAAGACTTTAATTCTAAATTCTCCTCCTTGGATTGGTTTCTCATGAAGTTCATAAACCTACTAACTTTGTACTAAAAATAAGTAAATTAACGCTCAAAAGCTCTGTAAATGCAAGTAGTCTAATTCAAAGGGGAGAAAGTGTAATATTGCCATTTAAGCACAAAAGTCAATATAAAAAGACCATTTTCACCCTAAAATGATGTCTCATAAGAGCTTATATTTAGACCAAAAAGGGAGACATAAGTTCCTCAGAGACTATGAAGGTTAAGAAGAACTTATGCAAATATTCAAGTGCAAATATGAGAGTTAGAACAGATAATACGCAAGTAGAAAGAAGAGATAGATAGATATTTATTTGGTTTTTAAATAATAAAACTAAACTAATAAACTAAAGACAAAAAATTAAATAAAAGAAAAGAAGATAGTATGATAGTTTAGCCTGAGTAATTAGCAAGTAATCCCCACTAGTTTTGCCGTTCTAAACATGTAAGGGTGAATAATGTAGTATTTCACTGTTCGGTTTCAATTGCGCTAGGTAGATAATTTTAGGGTTTACCTGTGTCAATAAGTACCTAATTAATCTTTTCCTGCAATTGATTAATAGCAATACACTAAACCATAGTGACAATCTAGATAGGTTGATTTGTCAAGTCTAAACCTTGTTCTAGACTCTATGTGTTGTTCCCATAATTAAATATGCCTTAACTAATGACTTATCTAACTACTATGAAGGTAATCCTATACGGTTGCAATCCGCAAAGAAAAACATATTATAAATCAAACACATAGACAGAGAAATAAACATGAATTCAATTTAAAACATATAATTCCCAAATTAGATAGATGTCAATCAAAACTAGGGTTCATACATATATGCTAAAACTCAAGATAAATTTATTTAATTCATACTAAAAAAAGAAAAGAAAAGAATTACAGAATTAAAGGTTGAAGAAGACATGATTGATGCACAGCTCCTTCCAGACTTCTCTTCTTGTGTTATAGCTTCTTCATGACCTAAGGTTTGGCCAAGGATGATTTTCTAATGACAAGAGGTTGTATTTATAGTGTATAGGAAGACCTAATTCGTTTTCTTGAAGGAGAAGGTAATTATTGGACTCCTAGCCCAACTCAAATTCATAGCCCAAAAATATGAAATCAGCCGCGTTTTTGTTTTGGTCCTAACAGCTTCAGTTCTTATCCGTTTGACGCGTATGAGTAGTCGAAATTCATGGTCTTGGAAAGGTCTTCAACTTTGCTCTTGACCGTTCTTCCAAATTCCTCACCGATTTTGAGATATGATCTGATTTGTGATCGTGGGTGGTGAAATTCAGATTTATGGCAGCTTTTCCTTTTCCATATTTTTAGCTTTTGTTTCCTTATCTTCAATTTCCATGTTTATCTTATTTCCTTTAGCTTTTGGGACCAACTTGGAATCTAATTAATTACCATATATCTCTAAAGCTTCACACTAAATAAATAATTAAACCCAATATGCTCTAAAAATAATAAATAATCAATTTAAGAAACAAAATAGGAAAGTGTACTCAATCATGTGAAAATAGACCTATAAACTAATAAATACAACTAAAATGATGTCTCCAAGTAGGATTAATTTATGACAAATAGGGAGACATCACATTAAGACCCCCATCTCAAAGTTTTGTCGTCCCGACAAAATAAAAAAAATTAAAGCTTAGAAGGGACTAAGTTCAGTAAATTAATAAAAAAAAGAAATAAAAAGATAATGGATGACACTAAATAAATTATCTTAACAAGTCTAATATAGTAATATTTACAAACCAAGTCAAATATACACTTGTCAACAAACAATCCACACGTTTTAAATTCAATATTAGATCAGCTTTGTAATGCACAAAGAATAATCTTTTCTCTTAGTCTGCTATTATGGCTATATGACGTTCATTTTGATCCTTGCATAATTATTAAGGTCCATCTAAATACTCTCTATTGGTTCAATTTCTCATAAATTGCATAGTCAAGAATTACACTGTCTTTAGGGTTGTAATGTCGGTTTAGGGTAGGTATGCTCGTATATTCACATAATGTAGAGTGAGATTTTGGCTCTCTCCTCACTAGTCATGAACGAGTCAACCTAGAGCTTGAGTTACTCTCAAATATGTTTTTACTCAACCTAGATTTTGATGCACTTCTCTGCATCCCCAATAACCGGTCCAAATGTATATATTTTTCTTTTTGTAAGTTAGCCATGACTCTCTTTATGATGTGCGAAGTCATGCTACTTATTCTTTGCATTTTCCTTTTCATTATATTTTTTTCTTTTAAAGTTTTTTTCTTTTACACTGGAAAAGAGTTACAATAATAAAAAGTGATAAAATACACAGTACATAGCACAAAAACCCTCCCAATGATGTTTCCCATAACCACCACCCCAAACTCAAGCTCTAAGATGAGTATCAAGGCATCGTGATTTAAGTGCGGGTCGTAGGAATAAGTTCTAAAATTTAAGGGGTATGGCTTGTAATGTGTCTAATAAAATGTTTACAAAGGAAAAAGAAGGCTAAGACGGGTAATATAATAATAATAATAATAAATGGACAACAAGCTAAAAGGCACAAGGGCTAAACAAAGAACCACATTAATCCTTTTCTATCATGTGCAATCTATTTACTTCTCACCTCTAGCACATTTATTAAATAGTTTATCAACTAGTTTGGATCTCACGTTCTACAAATCACTCATGCTCCCTAAGATCAAACTTACTTCTACTGCATTGCTTACTAATCTCTTCCTTATTGTTTCATGATAATCTTTTAAGCATAACACATGACAAGTTCACAAAATTACTATTTACTATCATTGACTCGTTAAAGTTTCTTTTAATGATTACATTAACTACATTCTATACCTAATCCATTCATTACAAAAAGAAAATAAACACATAAAGTAGGGATGTGGACTACGGAATCCCACCCTCAACTAAAAGGTGAGCCGTGACTACACGACTCGAAACAGACTCAATTAATATAAAGACAAACACCTAATATGTGGAGAAGAGAGAAAACATACTCTCGAGGCTATTGTCTCGCGTGACCAACATACAAGATAGGATGTGGTGGATCCTCGCGGTATCTCACTTTAATTGCGCCAAAAGTGTCTTTATGTGCACTTGATTATTGTTTAGTAGTGCCACATCATTGGAAATGAGTTTTTGAGCTAATTATATTCGATTAATTTTCTCACTCACCTTCTCTTGCCAAGAACGCTCTTTCAACTATGTTTCTCTCAAGATTTTCTTGATCCACTCATTATCCAAGATGGTACCCGGTTTACTCACAAATTTCTACTTCTCTCCAAGTTCCGCATCCACTTTCAGGGATTTAAAATTAAAGAACTTGTGTGGCTCGACTGTGATTCTCATTATCCCCTAAAGATTACATTGCGCTACATCTACTTCTTCCTTTCTCATAACACAATTTAATAAGATGGCGGACTTTTGATTTAGTTCCGCATCAGGTTGAAGGAACTTATAAGGCCAAGATGCATTCAACTAATCTTATTCTCTATCACGCTCTATTACTTCTTCCTTACTCAACACATACTCATGTAGTTGGTTACCATCAAAAGTTTTCATTTTATTCATCATTTCTTGATATTTGCATGGTCTAAACAATTTCTTCAACCTGAAGTGGTTACGAATATCTTCAACTGTTAAAGGAACTAACTTGACTCGGATAGGAACTTGTCCTTTACTATCTTGGGTAAAAAGGCCAAGTTAGAACTTTACTAGCTCAATATTCAATCTCGAATGCTCCAACATGAATTTCTTCCAACCCAATCTCTCTCATATCTCAAGATTTATCTTGTATTTACCTTCTCCGACTTCCTCCACAAATTTTATCTCATTTGTGACTGACAAGGTACGTATGAGTCGTGTTATGATAGATAATAGGGACCTATTAACATCTCTCTTGTTGGGTGGAGGCACCATGACTTGGAGAGGTTGTGGTGTCTTCTCTTTTGGAATCACAATTGCTTGTTCTTGAACCTTCTAATTCACCATAACCAATTCCTATCTAGTCGAATGACTCGGATAAACCATTTGCTTATTTGCCTTACTCACATGTTTCCTCTTGTTCTCTCCCAACTCCTTGCTTTTATTCTTCTCCATCTCCTCCACCTGAGCAAGTGTCTCTATTCTTCGTGTCATCCTCTTCCACCCTGATGTCTCCCCATTTGTGATGAATTAATCTTAGTTGGAGACATTATTTTAGTGTTTTAGGAAGTCTAGTAGTCGATTTTATCATGTATTATTGCACTTTCCTATTTCTTGGCTTGATTTAATGATTTATTATATTTAGAGCATATTGGGTTTAATTGCTTGATAATTGTGAAGCTTTAAAGATATACGGTGGTCCTTTGTGTGTTCTAAAATAAAGTAATAAGTAAAGAGAACCACAACCGCAAGTGTACGGTTGTCCCAAGTAAAGAGAACCACAACCGCAAGTGTACGGTTTGCCCAAGACAATGCTTATCAAGTAATGATTGGTTGCACTTATGAAAGCAAATAAAAGATATAATGATTGATTGGTTGGTTTGTATTAATCCTAAGTATGAAAAACAAAAGTGAAAATGCAAATAAATAATAAGACGCAAGTAAATGAAGGTAAGACGCAAATATGAGAAGGCAGTACTTGAGAAACGCAAGGGATCCTCCTAACTCTATTTCATAGCATATGTTGTTTAAGGGTCAAATAGGTCAATTGACATTGGTCGGGATTCAAGAATCTCTGTACCGCCGTCAGGGTGGACTACAAAGCTATTCTAGAGTGTCACTAGTCCCGTCAGGGTAAATATGATCCACTTTCGAATGATTAAGCTAAATTACCTCATTGACCATATAATTAACTACGCTCATCAAAGTCAAATAGTTTCTATTTTATATTCTGTAATTAATTCTGCACCTAAACCCCTCCGTCAAGATGATCCACACGCCACTATGTGGAATAGCTTAGATACTAAAACCTGTTATTAGTTCATGACTCTAAGAACAGTAAATAATCACAAATTACAGAAAAATGTAAAAGACCCCATTCGATTTAATTAATTAAAACCCAAATTCAAACATATGAAATTCAACAGAATAGGGATTCACCCGTTATGCATTCTCAAGCACTAAGAGAAATTAGCTCATGCTAATGGAAAATAAAACTAAATTAAAAATAATAAAACTCATATTGTTTACAGAAAGAAAATACAGAGAAACCTAATTTCGGAATTGGTTTGGCTGCGAATTGGAGATATAGACAGTTTCCGAGACGATCCGTTCGACATATGGAACGCGTCATTTGGACAAGTATTGAAGGAGTTACGGATGAAACAAATCAGCAACAGAATCTTACCTTTTCAATATTTTAGGGTTACGAATTTGAGTTGAGATAGGGGTCCAATACTTATCTTCTACTCCAAGAAAACGAATTAGGTCTAAAACACCTATAAATACACCCTTAAACCATTGTAAACATGTCCTTGCTCAGTGCCAAGTATAGGCTTAGTCTTTGCTTGTATTTTCTCCGTTTTAAATATTAGCTTAGTCCTTTAATTTAATATCCATCCTTAGTATCAAGCTATTCATCCAACAAGCAAGCTGACCTGTAGAGGAAGACAAGAAGTAAGAAGTTGGAGAGTGACAAACTCCTCTTCTACATCTCTCCTTCTCTATATTTAGGGTAATTAGCTATAGATTTGTGGCTTCACCATATTTCTAAAATTTTATTATGTAAGTTTTACTTTTAATTGTTGGGTTATTATTTTGTCTTAAATTTCATAATACTATTTGTTATTTTAATTGATTTAAGCTTTGCGTGTATTGGTATTATGTGCTTTGACTTATTTTTTTCAGCCCTAGATTTGGCCAATCGTAGGACTATCCTTAGTAATTCAATTATTGACAACACCACATAATCGTCTAGTAGTGATCCTAACTAGATAGCCATAAAGGTTTGATTTAACCACCGATCATTACTCAGGGTTCCCTAGTAGTGGAGAGGTTGCTCCAAAGTCCACCCTGACGGGGGTTAGGTAGAATTTAGAATCCCGGTTAATATATAATGCTCAATTCACCCTTAAGGTTAGAATAACAACATAGTAAGATAGGCTCATATTAGTAATCCTAATTTGTCTGACTTACATTCATATTTATTAATCTGCATTCTTATTTATTATATCACATCGGATAATTATTCATCTTATTATATTTTATTCTAAACATCTAAATTCATCTACGCTTGTTGAATACAAGTATATCTAACAGATTAAATACCTGCGAACGAACTTTTCTTATCAACTAAACTTGCGAACGATATGTAATACTTGCAGTGAGTTTCTCGTGGTAGACAAGGTTGTATGTCCTTTATTATTATCCTATTTATCTGTTTATTTATCACACATTTTCCCCCACCACACCCTCAACTCAAAATTTTACGAGTTTGAAGTTACTCTTGACAATAAGTGGAGATCTAGACCGTTGAAGTTTGAAGTTACGCCTAGGCGGTCATTTTTTTCCATTAATCAGAACCTAGTCGGGCTAGACGCCTATTCCAAGGTGACTAAGGCGCTGGGCGTAAATGCCTAGAATTTTTACCAGGCGTAAGTGGATGAGGGGGAGTTGACGGCTAGGCGGCGCCTAGGCGCGCCTAGGCGGGGAGATCTACAGCATAGCCTGGGGGTGAACAAGTTTTTGGCGCTGCTTCCAGGGATTATAGTGTTAGATTTTTGTATTTTAATTTTAGTGTAAAAGTCTAGTTTGTTTTTCGTTTTGCGTTGTTTTTGGTTTTAAGTTGTTTTTGTGTTTCTTTCTTTTCATAGATTCATAGGTTTCAGTGTATGCTCTTGGATCCCGATAGGTTGCTTCAAGACCAACGAAAGAGAGAAAGAACAAGAAAAGAGCAAGTATTAATGTCTAATCTTGACTAACCGCCTATTTTTTAGGTCAGTAAAATCAAGTGAACACATCAGTAGGAGCCCATCCATGTGAGGGTGTTCACAATAATTTTCAGCAAGCAGAAAACTTGAACGGAGTCACTCCATCAAACGTGGTTAATCATCAAATGCAAGGATTCTCTGAGCTGGGAATGCCTTTTCGTGTTCAACATTTGGGGATTCGCCATCCACCTATTCAAACCGCACGGTTTAAGCCTGATATTGGTATGTTTAATCAGTTCCTTAACTATGGGAATTATAGTGGAGCCGCCTACCAAAACCCGGTACGTGTTATGCAGAAGTTCATGCAGATTTGAAACGTCTACATTGCTCAAGGCGTTACAAGAGAGCAAATAGACTATTTCATGTTTCAATTTTTCTTAACCAGAGGTGCAAGTGAGTGGCTAGATAGACAACCATCATCGGCGATCTCTAATTGAGATGCACTTCAAGGGTGGTAACTAATGAAGTGGCCCTTTAGCTACCACCATGGTGGTCGCAGATAAGGAGAATCCTTTAGCTACCACTATGGCGGTCGCTAAAGGTAAAATAATTTTTTTTTTAAATATAAAAAATTTAAAATCTCTATAGCATTTGTACAAAATTATTTTAAAAAATTGCACTATGGTCCTTAAGTTTTGCAAAAAGTGCATTATGGTCTTTATATTACAAAAAGTTGGACTAAAGCTCTATAATTCACAAAATTACCTTTTAGTCCCTAAAACTTTAAAAAAAATCCTATATTGTCCTAAATTTTTCAACAGATGTCTTATTAGGCGTTCCAATTTTCAGAATTGCACCATTAATCCCTATATAGCTAAAAAAATATAGTATAATTACCTACTTTTAGAACATTAAACAAAATAAATAAATAAAATTGATATCCATATACACATATATAATTATAAATAAAAACACAAAAAAAAATCATCTAATTTGATATGTATTTATATAATTAAGGTTAATAACTTACTAATGTAAATGAGATGGAGGCATCGATGTAATCAGCAATAAAGATGAGTAATTGAAGAAAATAGAGGTTTGAAAAGTTACTTAAATGAAGTGTGAAACTAATGTTAAAAACCTTTAGCGTCTGCCTGTTGGTCGCTAGAGATCAAGTAAATAGTCGTTAGAGGTAATTTTAAAAAATTTGGCAGGCAAATTTGGTCCTCTAATTTTTTAAATACAACTTTTAGTAGCCACCGAACTGGTCGGTAAAGTTTCGAGACCTTTATCTACCACTTGGTGGTCTCTAGAGATCAAGTAAATTCGCTAGAGGGTATTGTCAAAAATTAGGAAGACAAATTTGGTTTTGCCAATTTTTTTGTACCTTTTAGCGGCTACCGAAGTGGTTGGTAAAGGTTCGAGACCTTTAGGTACCACCTAATGGTCGCTAGAGATCAAGTAATTAGCCGCTAGAGATTTTTCAAATAATTAGGCGGGTAAGTTGGTTTGCCAAATTTCTTGAATTAGGATTTTAGCGGTTACCAAGTTGTAAATCAAGGTTCAAGACTTTAAGTTACTATTTGATGGCCACTAGAGATCAATTAAGTGACCGCTAGAAGGCATTATCAAACAAAGTTGGTTCGCAAGCTTTTCATTATTACCAAGTGGTCGGTAAAAGTTTAATTACCACCAGATGGTTGCTAGAAGTTATATCGCGATGGTCGATAGTGATGCTAATTGTCGTAGTGGATTAGGGATCCAATAATCTTGCATAGGCTTTGAATGAATTGTGAAATAATGTTTTATAACTCAACTCTTTGAGGAATATACATTTTTAGGCCTAAAATTCAAAAAAGAGAATTTTAAGGGCCCAGTTTCTTTTTATGTTTTTTAAGGGCCTAACTAGATTTTTTGGCTGGTTAGGGTCACGTTTTAGGGGGTTCGCACCCACTGTTTTTTGATTTTTTGGGGGGTAGATCCCCCTATTTTATTTTTTAGGGGTACACACCCACCGTTTTTTAAGTTAAGTCTATTTTTTAGTTAAGTCTTTTAAGTCCATATTGTCCAAAATAGCGGGCTAGTCCAAAACAGGGGTATATACCTCCTAAAATATCACTTTTACCCCCTAAAATACCAATTTTTACCCTTTCAGTTAAATGGTTACCCCTCAAATATTAAAACAGGGGGTTTATACCCCCTGAATATCTTAATCTGCAAAAAGCACCCCTGCAAAAAAAAATTAAAAAACAAAATACATAAAACAAACAGATCTGCGATAGGTGGTGTTGAGTGGTTTGGTGGGATGTTGCTGTCGTGCGACGGAGGCCATGGTGGTGGTGGTGCGCTGCTACGGAGGTCGCGGTGGTGCTGGTGCGTTGATGTGATGTTGGTGGTGGTGTCGCGAGATGGTGGCGAGAGGTGGTGGCGGATCTGAGGCGCGGATCTGGTGTTGGGGTTGCTGTTGGTGGTTCTGATTCGATGTGGGGGCGCGAGTGGTGGCGAGAAGTGGTGGCGAGGGTTTTGTTGTTGGTTCTGATTGTCGACGGAGGTGGGGTCGCTGGTTGGTGGTGGCTCGTCGTGGTGGTGGTGGATCTTCGAAATCACAGCAGCAGTGACGGGTTGGTGGTGCTGTCGAGATCTCGAACGCGGTGGTGGGTGGAGATCTGGTGGCTCGTCAGTGTCGAGATCTCGAACGCGGTGGAGATCTGGTGGCTCGTCGCTGGTTGGTGGTGGATCTTCGCCGCTGCCTCTGATTCGCGCAGCAGAGGTTGGTGGTGGTGTCGCTGGTGGATGCTCTTCGCCGCTGCTGTGGTGGATGCTCGGTACGGGAGAGAGAACGCAGGGGAGGGGGTGGGTTTTCTGGTTGATTGCTCGACAGTAATGGGGAGGGTGGGTGGGTTTAACGGGGTGCTCGACAAGGGAGGGGGGTGGGTTTATATTGGCTTTTTTTTAGTTGGATCCTAACAAAAGTAACTGAGGCCCTAAAAGAATAAACAAGGTTGTAAATGGGCCTCTATTCCTCTTTTACCCTTATACCATGCACTTTAGCATTGATGTTGCCCTACGTAAGAGTGCATTGATATAATTCTTAACTCACAAGTCTGCGCATGTGAACTTTTTCTACCACCACATATAGCAATTCAGTTTCATTATTTGTTGAAAATATTTATAGCAATTCGAACCAAAAAAAGAAAATATTAATTGCACACAAAGTATTTGTCTTTATACTTTCCCTACTGAAAAATGTGATCATGCCAAGTTGTGTATATGTATATATTCGCTGGCAGGACACGGACACGTAGTTCGGTTTTTCTTTTTGATTACAGATTCAATTCATTTGGGTAAATTGTGATCATAAAATTGTACGATTAACAAAAACTAAATATTTTAGATATGTTGAATTGTATACTTCTATGATACGGTAACTATACATAGTCTTTTAAGTTAATATAGACTTAACCTTATATTTTTTAATTTAAGTTTCATTAAGGACGAAGATATTAAATAATAGAATCAATTTAGTAATTCATATAATCTATTTTGATTAAGTCTCTATCACAAACATTCTCTTGTTATTTCAACTTAATCATCTTTGTCACGACATTGGGGAGAAAGATTGATAAAGACCTATAATGAACTTGTTTTTGTTTTGCATGTTTGATTATTAGGTGTTTTGGAACAAAAAGAAAAAGATTATTAGGTGCAAGTTTAGAGGAAGTTTGAAAGGGTGTTTTTAGAATTTTTTTAAGAACCTAAGAATTAGTAATATTGGTCAATAGGATACGTGAATCAATTGTTTGCCTATATTCGGTCGATAATTTTTGAATTAGACATACCATATTGTATTGGTAAGATAGTGACAATAAACTTTCTTATAGACAAAAAAAAAAAAAAAAAAAGACAATAAACTTCCCAACCACTCGATTAATGACGAACCTGATTCTTCATTTAATTTGGGTTTATCAAGATAGACTTATTAATAGCTATTGCATTAAAGACCAACGCGTATAAACTCTAGTGTAATTTAAGCTGCTGACTCTAAGTAAACTAGTGTAATTGAATTGACCAGAAAGTCAATTTCTCATATACAAGGATGTAGTGTCTGATCATTAATCTTTCGTTGTGACTTTAATGTAAGAGGACAGTTGGGCAACGTAAATAACTTGTCCATAAACCAACATACATTAATTCACTAGTAAAGAACAGTTGAATAATTGGACCTACTTAATGAGTAGTTGAATCAAATACATAAATGTATAAATATATTTTTTTAATATTTGAGTAGTATATATATTGGTTAGCTATGAGCTATTGTTGTAAATTGTAGTATCTTGCATTGCATGTGTACTGTTTATTAACGTTATTCTATAACAAAAAAAAATGAAAGTGGTTTTTGGTACTGTCTTGGTGATTTGTTTGATTGTTTTACATGTTAGTGATATAGTTTTTGGGGAGAGTGATAATGAATTTGAAAATGATAAGGGTTTATTTATTCGTAAACCACTTTTGAAAAAACCTAGATTGGGACCTCGAGGTGGTGCGAGGGGCGGATTAGGACATGGGGGTTTTAGGAAGGGATTCAAACCTGGGTTTGGTAATGGTGGTGGTCTAGGTGGAGGTGGAGGTGTAGGTGGAGGAGGAGGTTTAGGTGGTGGAGGTGGGTTGGGTGGAGGAGGTGGAATTGGTGGAGGAGGTGGTTTAGGTGGTGGAGCCGGGGGTGGCATACGTGGCGGCGCCGGAGGTGGTTTAGGTGGTGGTGGTGGAGGTGGTCTTGGTGGAGGAGGCGGTTTAGGTGGTGGCGCTGGAGGAGGATTAGGTGGTGGAGCTGGAGGAGGGCTTGGTGGTGGAGGAGGATTAGGGGGTGGCAGTGGAGGTGGTTTGGGTGGTGGTGGAGGTCTTGGTGGTGGTGTTGGCGGTGGTGGAGGTCTCGGTGGGGGTGCTGGTGCTGGTGGGGGTGTTGGTGCAGGTTTAGGTGGAGGAGGTGGTGCTGGAGGTGGTTTAGGTGGAGGAGGTGGTGCTGGTGCTGGTGGGGGTGTTGGTGCGGGTTTAGGTGGAGGAGGTGGTGCTGGAGGTGGTTTAGGTGGAGGAGGTGGTGCCGGAGGTGGTTTAGGTGGAGGAGGTGGTGCCGGAGGTGGTTTAGGTGGAGGAGGTGGTGCTGGAGGTGGTTTAGGTGGAGGAGGGGGTGCCGGAGGTGGTTTAGGTGGAGGTGGTGGTGCTGGAGGTGGTTTAGGTGGAGGAGGGGGTGCCGGAGCTGGTTTAGGTGGAGGTGGTGGTGCTGGAGGTGGTTTAGGTGGAGGTGGTGGTTCTGGAGGTGGTTTAGGTGGAGGAGGTGGAGCTGGAGGAGGTTTAGGACATGGTGGTGGAGCTGGAGCTGGTTTAGGTGGAGGTGGTGGTGGAGGTCTTGGTGGGGGTGGGGGTGGTGGTTTGGGTGGAGGAGGTGGTGCTGGAGGAGGTGCAGGTGGAGGATTTGGTGCTGGTGGTGGAGTTGGTGGAGGTGCTGGTCTTGGTGGAGGTGGTGGTGGAGGCTTTGGAGGAGGTGGTGGGGGAGGCTTTGGTGGAGGTGTAGGAGGTGGATTTGGAAGTGGGGCAGGTGCAGGTGGAGGTATTGGAGGAGGTGCAGGTGGTGGTGGAGGAGGTGGAGGTGGAGGTGGTGGGGGTGGTGGTGGTATAGGTGGTGGATTTGGAGGAGGTGGAGGGTTTGGTGGTGGTGGTGGACATTATTGATTACATTGCAAAATGGTTCTTACAATAAATTCCATCTTTTAACTTGTCTGAGAAGTTAAGTTCTAAGCGTTAGATTATTATTTTGTCAAATTTTAAGTTTACTAAAAAAGAGTTTCTACTGTTTCTCAGAATTTTTTATTTATCCAATTTATGTATTCAACTCATCATCATAAAAAGTTGGTGTTGCTGTTAAAAACTAGTCTCTGACTTGAGTAATTAAGTTATTATTCTGGAATCAGTCAAGATTTGCGACCATCTAACTCATAAGTTACCAAATGCCATAACTTTACCTATCAAACTCAAACTCCATACAAACTCATTGTAGCATTAAAAGAATACACATGCTTTTCCTTTAATTTCCAGGCCAGCTATTAAGGGACCATAAATTTGAGAAAAGGTTCTGATCCCACACAAAGAAAAGAAATCTCTTGGTATTTAATTAATATCTGTATGATCGAATGTAATCAGATATTGTCAGATTAATATGGAGAAATTTTGTTTCCTTTCTATATGACTTTTACCATTTTAATCCTGCTAAATTATCTATTTTTTGCGATTAATTAGTTTTTGTGTTGGAGTAAACCTGCATAAGGTCTCTGCTCTTAAAAAATCACTGTATATATTTTGTAATACAAAGATAATCGGGTTAGCAGATAAATTGTTACAAATTAAACATAGCAATGGCACTTTTCCGACTTTGAAAAAGATACTCTTTCGAAAAAGATAATTGTAAGTGGTCCATTTCTTTAAAAAAAAAAATACTTGGGGTACCCCAAATAATGAAGCAACCTTTATCTTGCTCCTACAAAAACTCCTGCGTGGGTAATCTTTCGGCGTTTGTGTTAGATTTCTGGTGGAGATCTTGTCAAAGAAATCAGATATATATATTCTTGTGTGAGACTGTAACAAAGGGACTGGAAAATAGCAAACTATATCCATAATACTGAACGACCATTTGGCTGGAAAAAAAATATAAAGAACGATTATTGGTTTCCATCCTTCTTTCTTTTTGTGAACCGAATTAAGGTCAACTAAATAGCTTTTTATGCAGGCTAGGCTAAGCTTGGGCAGGTAAAAATCTCGAGTTGGGCAAATTTCTAAAGTTAGTGTAATTTGACCGAGTTTAGGGGAGTTTATGGGCGGAGCTAGGATTTTTTGATACAAAGGGTTAAGGATGTGTGGCCTCTAAATTTTTTTTCTGGTTATCTGCCATATAAGTCCATATATTATATAAGAATTGCAAAATAAATTCTTATGTTATATAAAATTGTAAAAAAAAAATCTTTATATTATGTAAAATTACACTATAAGTCTTTATATTATGAGTTATGATATATACCAAATACCACCAGAGGCGGATCTAGCTGAGGCCTAGGAGGGCCCCCCTAAACCCGTAAATTTTATGCTATGCAAGTGTAATTTTCGTCCGAAAAATAACTAGCCCCTATAGACGTTTATATTATACATTCTTGTTTTAAAGTGGACATAAGATGTTGTAACTTAGCAGATAGCTATGCGTGGTTATAAGATTTTGAATGGAGGTTCTTTGTTCGAAACTTAGCAATTACTTTATTTTTTTTCTTAAATGCACATTAGGGCTGCTCACGGATCGGTTAACCGACCCGTAAGGGTAAACCCAAAACCCAAAACCCAATCCTAAGTCTCGGTTTTGAATTTGTTCAACCCATTAACCATTTTTTTAATTAAAACTACACGGGTTGGGTGTGGGCGGGTTGGGTCAGTTTTGGGTCGGTTTCGGTTTCGGTCAACATTAGTCAAATATTTTAAAACAGCTAAAAAATTCTATTCATTCATTATAAACTTTCCAAAAATCGTAAGTTTCCTAATTTAGTAACTGTCTAATTGTAGAAACTTTCTCAAAATAGTAGTTTTTTAGACATATTACAGAGTTTTCCATCAGAATTAATAAATTACAGTACAACAATTGAATCAAAAACTGAATTGCTATTAAAATTACAATACATATCTATTTGTAACCTAAATTGTGCAAAATTAACAACTTGTACAACTTTGGGTGTAATTGCTTTAGTGATTCCAAAAACAAGTCTCCGGAATTTGATAATTCCTGCAAATTTGCGACAACAAAAGAGAGGAAGCAAATCAGTTTGAACCTTAGAATTAGTCTCATCATTGGCTTCAATTTAGCCTCAGATTTTATATCTTCATTGGCCTTATAACCTTAGGGGCATGTTAAGGGACAAGGGACTTATCTTACAACTTACAAGAAACAAATATCAACTCAACTGTTGCCAACTCAACCAATTTTTTACCTAATATTACTCATTCATCATTCATAACCTAATCATTGTAATATGGTCAAATAAATTGGGAGATGCATACTAATTTTTGTTGATTAAAATTGTTAACTTGTAAGTTATAAGAATTCAGCTATATACCTCAAGTAATTAATCTGCAAAAAACACAACACATTGATGTTAGTATTCGTAATAAAACAATAATGAAACTAAACAACTAACTGATGATTCGTATAAGTGTTAATCAAATACATATTCAATGAAATCACCACTGATTTCAAACAAGATGTATTAGATTAACACTTTACTAAGCAAATCTGTTGTTTAGGTGTAGAGGAGATAAGCAAATCAGTGAATTCAAGTAAGAACTCAAGGAATTTTTACTTGTATTTACTGATTAGCTTTACTCTTTTGCACATAAACAACTACACATTTACAAATGAAATAAAAACCAAGTGAAAAACAAAAATATACAATAAAAAAGAAAAGTAAATACCTGTAAATGGAGTAACAAATCAAGCTTTAACAACTAAAATCCAGAACAGGTCCATTATCAACATTTGCGAGATCATGCAAGTAAATCAAGGAAGCATTCTATTAGCCACAATTTAAAACTCAATTGAAAACTACTCCCTCCATTCCTTTTTATTTGACGTTTTAGCCAAAAAATCTTATTCCTTAATATATGGCGTGTTACATTTTCCAAGATAAATTAAATGTTATTTTTCCTTTTATACCCCTTCTTGCTCCTTAAATCTCTCAACAACTAAATAATTTATCATTTTGTATTTCTCCAACAAGCGTCTGTTAAACTTCTTATCAAAATCTGCAAATATTAGTAATCGATTATTTATTTCACAATGAAAAATCAATTATGTTTAATACTCCTATTACATGGCAACATAGCCCTTCTTGCTCCTTCTTCTACAAATATGTTTAATACTCCAATTACAAAGCAACATAGCCAAGAAAATTCAATCACCAGTTTTGAAGATATTTTTAAGAATTCTGGAAATTTAATGCTTGATCAAGAGTTTGATGATTTATATAACCCTATATCAAACAAAAAGATTGCATCAACAATTGATTTGAATGTTCCTGCAGATCTCGGATTTGATTTGAACAAATTTCCAGAAGAAGGAGAAGAAGTTTTTGAGAAAAAAAAAATCCAGGCAGTTGTAATCTTTCTCATTAAAAATTTATTTTCCGAAATTTTATTAAAATGTTCATTTGAGAAGTTGCGTTTTATTAATGGTTGTAATATGAAAAAATGTGTAATAGTTTAATGGACGTTGATTAATATATTTGTTTTATTAATGGAATTTTTACTGGTTTTTTTGTTGAAGAAGATGAAATGAGAAGTTGTATTTTGAAACAATTTATTCAATTTAGTATGTTATTTTTATCTGATGGATCAGTAGGATTATAAAAGTAGCATGAAAATAAATTATTAATTAATCTGTATAATAGTGGTTTTCTTATAACCATTTTGTATCACTTCCCTTTGTTCCATTTTTCATAACTACTATAAGCTTCCTCTATTTTCATGTGCATCACTTCCCTTTGGTAACCTTGTCCGTCTTTTCTAAGAAACCAAAAGGAATGGAGGGAGTATATGAGATTCCTGCAATTAGTAATGACATACCAATTTTTAAGCAATCTTTTTTTAATAAACGTTTGAATAGAAAAAAATTCTTGATGAAGCAAGGTGCTCCATTCTTTGACAAAAAATGTTTGCTCTATTTATGTATATTAGTCTGCAAACAGAAATTTGCACTAATCTGCATATTTGTATTTTTTTTATGGTATTCTTTTTTATTTCTTTGTTTTAGAGGCTATTTAAAAATAAAGTAAGTTTGTCTTTTTTTTTCTTTAAACTTCATTCGAATGTAATTATTGGTTCAAATGGACTTAATGAGGATGTTGATTTGTAAAGCTAATTTGGATATAAGAAATGCTTGATCTTTAATGGAGTATTATAACATTGATTTTTGTTTGGAAAAGCTAATTGTATGTCAATTATAAGGATTTGTGACCAATTTGTATTGTATATGAAATGCTAATTTATAATGTATATGGAGTATTATATGATTTTTGTGTCTAAGCAGAATTGTAAATTATGATTGCATATAATTTTAATGACCGTAACAAATAAATGATTTCATAGAAATGATAATATAAAAATACTATTCCAAGCAAAATTAAAATAAATTAAAGACATGAATATTAATAATATTAATCAAACGAACTTAAATAATTACGAACTTCTTGTACTAATTCAAGATCACATTTCAACTGTGTAAGGAGCTCGCCTATCCTTTCTAACATTGCTTTCTTAAGATGCTGAATTTTGTATTTGTGAGAACCTTTTGCTCGCATTATCTCTATCATGCACGATTGGAGTGTTAAAAATATACGATTAGATTTAGTTGCAGTATAGGCATCAAATGACTTCTCAACTGCACTTATAAGCTCGTCAATAGTTTTAGGAATCTCCTTATACTGCAGGGATTGAATAGCACTGAAAACCCCAAGATCTAACACGTTTAAATCCGAAGAATTCTGAGGTTGGCGCATCAAACGAATATCGAATCCATCTTTTGTGGCAACTTGTCAGAATTGTTCATTAGTTTCACTAATATGTGATCTTGCATCATCTTGTTTAATCTTCTCTCGGTCACTTTTCCTTGATAGCTGGTACAACATTTTCAATCAAATATGACCGGATCACTTCTCTTTTCACTGAGAGAATTGGTTTGGTCTCTAATGTTCATGCTACTCTGTTGACACTAGTCCTTTTAACCGGTTCATGTGTAACAAAAGGAAAGACACCAATTTTTCCTGAGAAAATTTCATTTCCTTGTCTATCAAACCTTGGATGAGCCATCGCCATAAGAAACATAGATTTTCCTATATGATTTTTATTTTAGCATGTTCATGACGGGTCTTCCTCATCCGGTAACGTAGCATTTCTCCAATTTTTTCGTCATGTGAAACCATTTTTCATCAATATGAATAATGTTGTACATTCCAACAAATGTCGGATCATGAGGTATACTACCACTTTCAAGCATTGGTAAACAGAATTCCAACCTTAACCTTTTATTTTGTTCGGTTAAAATTGGTTTGACAGCATTAGTGTGACGTCGTAGTTCCCCCCCACTGTAGGCGCCTAAACAATGTGGTTTTTTTCATGTTCAATGAATTAGCTAGAGATTCAAGAGTTGTTCGCCGATTCAAAGGAATTTCTCGAATTTGATCTAAATTTATCTCGACTCTCTTACGACCACAATTTTTTGTCTTTTTGTAAGAAACATCAACATTTATTCTACCATATTCTGATTGTTTCCAAATACGTTGAACAGTACGAATAGGTATTGAGTATTGTGTTGCTACTATCTTTGTCACTCCCTTTGGAAATTTTCCATTCACACTTTGTTGTTGTAACGTAACATATATTGATCGGCGTTCATCGTTTTTTCAAACTTTCATTTTTTTATTTGATTTGTTTGGGAGGGTTGCTCATTGATATTTTCACCTATTTACAAAATGAAAAAAAATTAACGAATAAACATATGTTTGCAAGTTGAAGTATCTTTTTTTTTAAAAATTGAAAAGATTATAGAAAATAAACATGAACATGCAATTTTCACCTAATTATTTTTTAATAATAGAATTATCGAAATTCATAATTGTAATGTGTAGTTTTTATTAGTGTTGCCAACAAAATTCATGTTTAAGCCAAGCAGAAATTCGAAATACAAATCAAGATAGACTTTAAGATATTTTTTAATGAATTAGACAAGTTTAAGAGTTAGAATAATTTGAATCGGCCATATTTTTTTTATAATATCCGATGTATAAATCTTGTCATAAAAGTAAAATTAAACAACTATTATGAATTATTAAAAAAATCTGATCATTAAAATAATTATTTAAATAATATATTAATTATATTTTCTCAAAACATGATTATATAGAGTATGTATTGGTGCTCTATATAATCATGTTTTGAGAAAATATAATTAATATATTATTTAAACAATTTTTTTAATGATCAAATTTTTTTTATGTTAACATTACTAACGTGGGTGCTATATTTTCTTTAGTGTTTCTATGTTGTTTTTTTATTTACTAACATATGATATACTAATGTGGGTGCTATATTTTCTTTAGTGTTGCTATGTTGTTTTTTATTCACTAACGTATGGTATACTAATGTAGGTGCTATATTTTCTTTAGTGTTGCTATATTTCGAACAAAAGAAAAATACCTTAGATATTTTATTTTTATTATTTACTAATCTTGATTTCAAATATTTTTTCAATAAGTTCATTCTTTATTAAATTGAACTTATAGTTTTTTGTTTTGGTGGATAATTTTTTATTATTATAACCAAAACTAACCGAAAACCCAAAAAAATATTGAATTGAATTTAAAAAATAAAAATCTTAATATTAAAAATAAATGAACCTATACCATCTTCATAACATGGATCTTCATTCAAATTTATCAAAATTGGTTCCACAAAAGATGTCTCAACCACTGGTGAGTTTGGATCGATATTGAGATTAGGAATTAGCGGCGCTAAATCGAGATTAAGATCCGGTAGATTAATATTGACATCTTGTTGTCTAGTGTTATCTTGAACATCAAAATTATTTGATGTGATATTTAAATCTATTTCAGACAATGGTGTATTCATTTTTGTCTACTCTTAAACAAACTAGATAATGTATTTATAGAAATTTTTTGGCGGTAAATGAAAATATTAGAAGTGAAATCAAATTTCAGATGAAATTTTAGAGGGTCAAAACTCTTTGTTTTGTTTCAAATAATTTATCTTGAAAGTTGATAAAGAATAATATAATAATTACTTATGCTTTAGTACTAGTAGAAAAAAAAGGGATGGAGTATTAATATAAAGTGGAAAAAAGTACAGTGATGCGTTAGTGGAAAAACCAACAGACAAACATGCATAGTAGAGTATTAATGTAAAGCTGAGAAATTTTAATGATTATTACTAGCTATAAATAAGGTTATATTGACCATTTTGTATTAACCTTCTCCTAGTTTTTAGGGTCCTTAATATATGTGCATCACTCTAAAACGTAAAATAAAAAGGATTGAAGGGAGTAAGTGTAAAAATTATTCTGTAAACAAGAAATTACCTTTTAGTTGAGTAACAAATGAAGATGTATAGACTCATATCCAGAACAGGTACAATACCACCAAGTCAACAATTGAGAGACCATGCAAATAAACAAGGTAAACAATCTATTAGCCAATATCAAATGAAATTATAATTAATCACAAATTCCAAATCAATCAACAATCTGACTTCAAAATATCAAAGGGTTTTCAAAACATTGGCTACTAAAATCAAACCAAAACTCAAACCCAAATCAAATACAAAACATAATAGTCTCAAAACACTAAGAATCCCAAATCAAGTTCGAATTACGAATTGAAAATCCATAAAATCCTTTAATAAAACTAAAATTTGTTACATAACCATAAGATGCGCACATGCAATAGCTTAAAACTCAATCAGAATTACAGAAAATCAAAACACGAACCTTAGGGTTTTGAATATCAAAATACCTTTCGAAAGGGTCTTTTAATGGATAATAAACCACCGCCGTGCCATATATAGGCTTCGTCATCCTCCAACCCACGATCTAAACCTCTAACCATGGTTAGATGATTAAACCCAGAACCCAAAGGACGAGCTTTATCTGAGCAATAAATGCGACCCATAAAAATAGGTGAGAAGAGTTTAATGCGGTGTACAATATCGCTCAAAAATGCTGGCGAGATTAGACGGGGATGGAGAAGAGCAGGGCTATGACGTAGGGTTTTCGAGAGAAATCAGAGAGAAAAAGAGAGAGAGTGATGTGAGTTGGGTGATAGAGAGGTCAAAATGACCTTACGTGTAATAAAATGGCAAACCAAAAGACGCTAAAGAATAGCGTATGAAATACGCTCAGCCCTTTTTGGGTTTTAATATATATTTTTTTAATATATTATCGATATATATAAAAAAAGGAATGTGCGGGTCAGGTTCGGTTACCCGCGGGTTTGGCGAAGCCAAACCCATCAACCGGCCCAATACCCAAAAAAATGGTTTTTGGCCCAATGGGTTCGGGTAGCATTCGGGTTCAGTTTTTTCGGTCCCGGTTTGGGTCGGTTTGGGCGGGTGGGCGGGTTTGGATTCCGGTTGTGCACCCCTAATGCACATATCATATAAAATCAATTTTTATTTTTTATTTAAAATACTAAATTTAAGTCATAACTTTGTCAAATTTCACCGACTTATAAATATATTGTAATTCATTATACTGGTCTTTATTTTGAATTTTAGGCTAGGATTGTTTTATACATTACTTAATAAAATTATAATATGTATCCTTTTGGATAATTAGAATACGAATATAACACTATAAAATATTAATATAATTTTAGTGATACTATGTAAAATAGGTGTGATGTTTTTTTTTTCAAATGTAGCGTTAATGGTATTATTTTGCACCATTTTTAGGTAAATGCGAACTTATAAGTTTATTTTGTTGAACGAACGAGAATAACAATAGTGTTGCATGTCCATATCTATATTTTGACATTGGTAATTATAAATTTATGTTTTTTATATTTACTCTAAAAAAATTGGAAATGATAACCCCAACCCCTATATATATCAAGCCCCCCCCCCCCCCCCCCCCCCCCCCCCTCTCATTTTATCATCTGGATCCGTCCCTGAATACCACCCAATGACGTGGCGTGAATTGATTCTTTACAAATCGTTAATGTATTTATTTCCTTGATTTGATTAAAGATATATAACCAACCAATTCACGTCACGTCATTGGGTGGTATTTGAGTGGTATATATCATTACTCTTATATTATTTAAAGATTGCATTAAAGTCTCAATATTATTTTTTTAAAATTAATTATTATATAAATAAAATAAGGGGCAACGCCCAATTAATTACGCGGAGAAGGTAAGTATTCCCTATTAATTACAACTTCAACTTAATTCCCAATTAAGCACAAAATATTACCCAATTACCAAAATATCCTTCTACCTATTATTAATTACTTTAATTATATATTTTATTAATTATAGTTTAATATTTATTTATTTTTTTCAGATTTTTTTTTAAAATATTTTTTTTTTCGAAATATTTTTTTTTCAAAAAATATTTTTTTTTCGAAAAATATTTTTTTTTCAAAAAATATTTTTTTTTCAAAAAATATTTTTTTTTTCAAAAAATATTTTTTTTTTCGGAAAATTTTTTTTTCAAAATTTTTTTTTTTCGGAATTTTTTTTTTCGAATTTTGTTTTTTGTCGATTTTTTTCCCCCAGAATTTTTTTTCCATGATAATTGTGTGTTAAAGTAACACAAAATCATATGTGTTGTGTGTTGCATGAACACCCAATATGTATAATATTGAGTTGCTTAAACACACATAAATAACAAATTGTGTGATACATGAACACAAAATCAGACAGACAGAATATTTGTACACAAAGGTATAGAATAATGTATATGTAGGCTGATTATGTGTTCAGGCAACACGCAATTGCTGAAAGTATGTGTTACAGTAACACACAACAGTATGGGTTTTGTGTTGGTAAGACACACAATGCGTTTATCATTTAAAGTATAGAATAATGTATATGTAGGCTGATTATGTGTTCATGCAACACGCAATTGCTGAAAGTATGTGTTACAGTAACACACAACAGTATGGGTTTTGTGTTGGTAAGACACACAATGCGTTTATCATTTACAGTTTTGCGTTGCTTAAACACACACAAATAACAATTGTGTGTTGCAGGAACACAGAATAAGATATACAGAATATTTGTACACATTAATAGATAATAGTGTACAGATAGTCTGAACATCTGATTGTGTGTTAATGTAACACACAATCGCTTGATGTATGAGTTACCGTAACACAAAACAGTATGGACTTGTGTGTTAATGAAAAAATCTTCGAAAATATTTTTCGAAAAAAAAAAAAAAAATCGAAAAAAAAAAATATTTTTCGAAAAAAAAAATTTCAAAAAAAAAAATTTCAAAAAAAAAAAAATTCGAAAAAAAAAAATTCCAAAAAAAAAAAAAAAATTTTTGGAAAAAAAAAATTTCGAAAAAAAAAAATTCAAAAAAAAAATATTTTTTCGGAAACAAAAAATTAAAAAAAAAATATTTAAAAAAATGAAAAAATAAATTCAGATATTAAATATATAAATATATAATGAAATAAAAAAACATATAAGGGCAATAATGGAAGGTAAATATGACCATGTGCTTATTTGAGAATTAAGTTGAAAATTTGTGAGTAAGTAGGAAGTAATTTCCTCCTTCCTTTTTTTTGAGAATGAAAAATGAGGAAGTGTAATTAATTGGGAATTATCTCATAAAATAATTATAAAATTAATAAATAACTTTTAAAAGTTAGAAGGATTAAAAGATAATTTTAAAAAGGTTAGAAAACAAATAACTATAATTAATTTTTATTTTATTGGTAGTAATTTTTTTAAAATATTAAGAAGGTCATGGACCCCCTTAGCAAGGGTAGCTCCGCCTTTGATCGGGGTGCTAAAATGATTAAACTAAACATAATGAAATTAATAAAAATCTTAAAGTAAGGTGATTTGGTTAATGATGGTTAGAAATGATTAAAATTAATTAATATTGGTCAGAATCAGATTTTTTTTTATATTAAAAATAATATACAATTTAGAAAAATATAATTGAAATGTACACATTTCTTTTGTCAGTCAAAAGCTACATCAATGAGATCGATAGTTGGCCTAGTGGATAGGTTACTCTGCAGAGACCAAGAGGTCCTGGGATCGAATCTCATTGGAGTCATTTACTCTGAGTCCAAAGTAGCTCTCTCATGTATTCAAAAAAAAAAAAGCTACATCAATTAAGGAATACAATCCAGGTTCATTAAGAAGGAATTAAAATAAACAAGAGAAAAATCCGTCTACCCAGATGTATCCAAATTTCGTCTAGTGCATTTAGCCAACGCATCTGCAGTCGTATCAATCTTCTATTTAGGTAAGCGACTCTCTAAAGAGGATTATGATCTAACAATTTCCTTAATTTTGATAGAAGCGGTTTAAGACTCCAAAGGAGTCCGGTCACCTTATTAATACCTTGAACCAATTCGAGGTTATCAGAGTAGAAAGACATACTCCGATTCGAGAGATCATGCGCCGATCTCATAGCTAAGATAACGACCCAAGTTTCACCCTCGATTACCTTTTTAATCTTACATCTACAACTACCTTTACGAGAAATAATTATGTCCTTATTAATTTTGATAGCTGCAACTGCAGCAGGATCATTAGCCAACTTGAAATACGCGTCACACATCCAAACCATTTCAACCTCATCATTTAGGATCGGATTACAAACCTCAGGCGCGTTAATAAAACCATCTTCCAAACTACGACTTTCAACATTAATATTGGAGCCAAAAAGTCTAGTCACAAGGTCTTTAGAGTTATTAATAATGCTCATCATATCCCATCTTTTGCCCTCATGATAATACTTCATCCTTTCCTTCCAAATATTTCAGCTAATAGAAAGAATGTATGCAGCAACAATTTTTTTCTCCCATCCATTCTCAACATATGCTTGAATCGTCCTGATAAGCCAATCCATAGAGCTTTCATTCATATTTCTATCAATTTTAATTTGAACAGCGATGAAGCCCACACATTAATGCTAAAAGGGCATTTAAGTAAGAGATGACCAACATTTTCCCATCAAGTTCACACCATTCACATATATCATCGTTAATACATTTCATTTTCTTAAGGTTCTTTTTCATTGGTAACGCATCATTACAAACTCTCTACCCAAAATTCTTGATTCTTGCCGGCATATTACTTTTCCAAATAGTGTTCCACACAATATTATAGTTCAATTCTCCACTACCAAAAGTCTGCGCTTCAGATGCCATCTCCTCATCAACAAGAGCTTGATAGCCAGACTTAGTAGTATAATTTCTATCTTTTTCAAATGGCCAAATAATTATGTCGTCCTCATCCACTTGTAACAAAGGAATTCCCGTAATGTCAATTCAGACATTTCTTGGCAAAATATTACTAATAAGCTCATTATCTCAATCAGACCAAGCATTATTGAAAAGTTCATTAACCTTATTAAGAGAACAATCAGGTGGTTTTTCAATGTAGATACCTTTACCAACCCAACAGTGATTCCAGATATTTGTAAGTAATATGTTAGCAATTTGCAAAATAGAGTGTTTTATAAGAAACTGGAAACCTTTGAAAATACTAGCCCAGCTTGATGTCTCTTCATTTGTGATAATAAAATATACTTCTGAGACATCATTTTAGGCTTATTTGTGAACTTTCCTATTTTGAGTCTTGATTTAGGAATATAATATTTTTAGAGCATATTGGGTTTAATTATTTATTTAGTGTGAAGCTTTAAAGATAATTATGGAGATTAATTAAAGTCCAAGTCAAAGACAACAACTTATGGAAAGAGATTTGCATGGAAATTGGAGATAAAGGTAACAAAGGCTAAAAACATGGAAAAAGAAAAACTGCCTAAATCTGAGATTCTGCAGCAACCCTAAAGAAGTGGCGATTACTCCAAGAAATAGGCCGAATTTGGTAAATCCCTTTCATAGGGACATAGATAATTCTCTGATGATTCTTTTGGTATATTATGGAGCTCAAACCGACCAATAACGAAGAAGATATACCCAAAACAGTTCAGCAGTAATTATCCATACGAATTTGAGTTGGGCTTGGAGTCTTTTACTTGGCCTTATCTCCAAGAAACGAATTAGGTCAACCTATACACTATAAATACAACCTCTTAACACTCTTAAATTGGTGAAACCTTAAGCCAAGAGGAAGCTTACAACACAAGAGAGAAGTTTGGAAGGAGCTGTTCATCACAATGTCTTCTTCTACCTTTAAATTTGTAATTTCTTTCTTTTCTTTCATGACAATAGTTGTTGCTCAAATGAAAAAGTGTAAAACTTTAAATTTGACTGAAATAATATTCATAAAATAATGGGTTTTTAGATAAATAAACCAATTATCAACATTGATGTCTCCCCAATTGTGATGATTTAATATTAGTTGGAGACATCATTTTAGGTGTATTTATTGGAGTATAAGTCGATTTTCTCATGATTTAGTACACTTTCTTATGTCATGTCTTGATTTAATTATTTATTAATTTTAGAGCATATTGGGTTTAATTATTAATTTAGTGTGAAACTTCAAATATATATGTCAATTAATTAGAGGCCAAGTTAATTCTGAGAGATAAAGGAAAGGGATAAACATGGAAATTAAAGATAAAGGCAAGAAATATGAAAAAAAAAAGATAAAGTTGTCATATAAATCTGAATTTCAGCAGCTACGACCACAAAAGGGCTTATATCTCAAAATTTGCTAAGAATTCGGAAGAATGGTCTACATCAAAGTTAAATAGCTTTCCGAGAGGATCAGTTTCGACTATTGGAACGCGTCAAACGGATAAGCATTGAATCAGTTACGGCCAAAACAAAACAACATCAAAATCTTACTTTTTCTATATTTTAGGGTTACGAATTTGAGTTGGGCTTGGAGTCCAAAACCTATCTTATACTCCAAGAAACGAATTAGGTCTTCATATACCCTATAAATACAACCTCTTATCACAAGAAAATCATCCTTGACCAAGCCTTAAGCCAAGAGAAAGCTTACAACACAAGAAAAGAAGTCTGGAAGGAGTTGTGCATCAATTATGTCTTCTTCAACCTTTGAATTTGTAATTTATTTCTTTTCTTCCATTAGTATGAACTAAATTATATTTAGCTTGAGTTTTAGCATATATGTATGAACCCTAATTTTGGTTGACATCTATCTATTTTGGGAATTATATGTTTTAAATTGAATTCATGTTTTATTGTTCTGTTTATGTGTTTGATTTATATTATGCGTTCTTTGTGGATCGCGACCATATAGAATTACCTTCATAGTAGTTAGATAATCATTAGAAACGATATATTTAACTATGTAATTAGCACATAACGTCTAGTTTAAGGATGGTCCGACAACCCAGCCGATCTAGATAGTCATCATGGTTTGGTGTTTTGCCATTTAATCAATTGCAGGAAAAGTTTGCTTAGGACTCCTTATTGACACAGGTAAACCCTATTTTAAACTACCTAGCGCAATTGAAACCGATTATTTAACTACTACATGATTCGCCTTTACATGTTTAGAATGGCAAAACTAGTGGGGATTACTTGCTACATACTCAGGCTAAACTCTCATACTATCTTCTTCTCTTGCATTTAATTCTCTGTCTTTATTTTATTAGTTTAATTTTCTTAATAAAAGACCCAGTAAAAATCTATTTGTCTTTTATTTCTCTGCGTATTATTTGTTCTAGCTTTTAATATTTGCACTTGATTATTTGCATAAGTTCTTCCTAACCTTCGTAATCTCTGAGGAACGAATCTTCTTATCATTAAAACTTGCATACGTCCTGTAATACTTGCAGAACCGTGCTAGCCTAGGTTGTTTATTTGCGTTTATTTATCTATTATTTTATCACACCTCAGGCGACACCAAGTTTTTGGCGCCGCTGCCGGGGACTACATCGTTAGTCCTTGTGCATTTATTTAGTGCTTATATTTCAGTTAGTTCTATTTTACTCTTTTGTTTTTAGTTTTGTATTTACAGGTTTTTACAGATGGAAATCCCGTGGAGACTTGATCTTCCCATCTCACTCATAGTGCAACCACGAGAAATTCGCACTCTAGAAATCCAAGCCGCTAAATTTAGACTAGATCTAGGCATGATAGCGCAATTTGCGAGTCATGGACAATTTAGCGGTGTTGCACAACAAGATCCAGTCCGGTATGTTCAAAAATTTATGCAGATCTGTGACACTTATGTTTCTAGAGGCGTTACAAAGGAGCAGATGTACTACATTATGTTCCAGTTCTTTTTTACCGTAAATGCAAGCAATTGGTACGATACCCAACACCTTTATGTTATCCCAGATTGGGACAAGCTTCAATCCAAATTCCTAGACCGGTTCTATTCGGTTAGTAGACGATTAAAAAATATGTTGGAGCTTGAACAATTTATGCAGGAAGACGGAGAGAGTGTTGGTGAAGCATGGTTACGTTTTAACGAGAAGAAGGCGAGATGTCCATCCCATGTATCATCGCCAGAATATTCATTAACCATGTTCTATGGAGGACTCATTAACGAGTCCAGAAGTAGAGCAGATTTGTTAGGAGGTAAAGGTTTCGTATTATTAGATCCTGAAGAAGTTGAAAATATTATGGAGAAAGTTCTCGAGACCGAGAGAAGTTGGCCGATCGAATCAGAAAAACAAGAAGAGACCTTAGAATCTCTAAGGCTCAAAGAGTTAAACCAACAACTCAAGGAATTACGAGAACAAGCGCGAACAATAGCTCAGGTGAATCTAGTACATACTTTACCTTTATGTCCAGGTTGTGGAGCAAGAAACCATTCATGGGAGAATTGCATGAATAATATAGCTTCAATTTCCTTCGTATCTCATCAAGGAACCCATTATTCTAATGGTTGTTATCATCCTCAAGGAAGTTACGCTAATTATCAGCCCCCACAGAATCATAATTGGGTCAGAAATCAACAGATATATTATCAAACCCGACCACAATATTACTATCCTCCACAACCTATCTATCAAGAAACGCCAATTTATAATGAAGCTTATCAAGAACCACCTCTATATTCAATGCAACAAAATACACAAGAACAACCTTCGAGTTTGGATTCAAGTATGGCTGATATGATGAAATTAGTTGAAGAAAATATGAAGATGAGCCAGCAAAGAATCCAAACCCAATCCAAGGTGATTAAGAATATCGAGCATACAATTTCACAAATGGTGAGTACATTACAGAACAGGCCGAAAGGGCAACTCCAAAGTGATATTGTCGCTCTCGATTATGGTGTTTGTCAGGCAGTTGAATTAGAAGTGGAAAACAATTACCTCCGCCTAAAGTAGATCCAGAACCAACCTATATTCCTGAAAAAGTGGTTGAAGAAACAATTGAAGATAAGGTTGATAGGTAATTGAACAAAAGAGTGTCCCAGAGAAGACACCTGAAAAGAAAGAGAGCCCAGTGGTAACCAACACACGTCCTCCTCCACCATTCCCGTCACGTGTCAAAAAGCAGAACAATGAAAAAGAATTCAAGAAGTTCCTTGACATGGTGAACAAGTTATATTAATATCCCGTTTGTAGAAGCTCTCACAAGAATGCCAAAATAGCTGAAATTCATGAAGGACATTCTTTCTAACAAACGAAGTTTAGAAACTGAAGAAATGAATGGATTTCCAGAGGAGTGCAAAGCTACAAATGAAACAAAGTTACCACAAGACGCGCATACACCCCAGAACTTTTGGAAACCTTCCATTGCTACAAAGAATGGATCTGAAAAGTTTGTGGGAGTGAGAGGCAAGGGATTCAAGTTTCGTATGCCAAATGTTAATAAACTTGCTTGTTGCTGTGGAGGTGATGTTCAACCATGACCGAGGTAACACGTCTAACTTTAAAAGACGTTAAATAAAAGTGTTGTACGGGAGACACCCCGCAATTTTTTAGGCCTTTATGTTTTTAATTCATGTTTAGTTTAGTTATTTTTAGTTGATATTGAATATTTGAGAAAGGTATTAGTGTTTTTGATGTTCTGGTATTAAAGAAATCGAGTTTGGGAGGAGAAACGAATTTTTTTGGGCGTGTTCTGACCTGCCACCGGCATGCCGGGCCATACCGCCAGTAAGCCGGCGGGGCAGAAACACGAGCCCTTGTGTACAAGACTCGGGCTCTATGCCGAGAGTTGAAATTCACAAGTTGACCGCACTGGTATGCCGGGCCATTCCGCCGGTACGCCGGTCAAGACAAAACACGAGGCCTCGGGTTCGCAATTCGGATTTTTTGCCGAAGCATGATTTTCAAGGAGCAGCAGCACCGACATGCCGGCCCTTAAGGGCGGTATACCGTCCAGCGCCGCTGGAGAGAGAAAAAAATTGCGTTTTTCAGGTTATGAAGAAGAGGAGGTGAGTTGTATTATGAATTTTACAATCCTTAAGCCTCTTTTTCTTCTCCAAACCTCTCCCAACTCCATTAAAGCTTCATCAAAACTTCCCTAAACATCAAAACACTACCCAATCACCATAAAAACACATCAAATCTTCTCTCCACATCACTACAAAGAAGATTCAACCACCCAATTCTTACCCAAACACATTGAATCTAAGAATCAAAAGCTTAAATTTCAAAGATTCCTCCAAAAATTTCTTAGATCCATACCAATCCATCAAGAATCCATCTTACCCATATGTAGAATCATCATCAAAAACACCTTTATTAACCCAAATAAAGCTTGTACAACCAATAATCAAGAGTTTCAAATTTCAAGAGTGGTTAAAGCTTTGAGTTGGGGGTCAATTGAGATGATTAAGAGACCATAAACAATATCTACTGTAAGGGAGATGAAGAAAATCAAGGTATTGGGTTCTATTGAGAAGAAATCAAGTGAGAAAAGTGCTAGTTCCAACACAAAGGGTAAAATAGGTAAAGAGAAGAGAGGTCAGCTAGTTGTGTTTGATTCAATGGGCAAAAAGGTTCCAGCCTTTGTGAAGAAAACAACACAGCCTCTACAGATCAAAGGCCCTACACCCAAGGAAAAAGAGAAAGCTTCAACGGCCCTGATAGCTTCTGCGAATAAAAAATTATAGCATCTTCCTTTTGCTTATGAGAAAGTATTTGAAGAATAAGTTGGTAAAGGAGAATACGAGAACATTCTTGGAGATTGGTGAAAGATTGGGTTGGTTTACGTCCATGGTAAGGAGTTCTAAAAACACTATTTTATTGAATTGTATTTGAGGGGAGAAGAAGAGGATGTGGCACAGTTGATCTATGAGGAGGTGATGCGATTTTCGGTCTATCCCATGTCGTTATTTAATATGCAATATCCTACAATGATCACGTGTCTTGTTTGGAAAGCGAATATGATTTTGGGTGAAGGAGAGACACTTGATTTTAAGATGAGTAACAATATTGACAATGCTTGGATCATGAAAGTTTTGAGAGGAATTACGCAACTTTCAAAAGAAGAAAAGGAGAACATCACAAAACTCCTTGAGCAATTAAAGAAAATCCAGCAAATCCTATCTCAGATGTCGATAAGGCAATGTAATAGCCTCGAAGAGTATGTTTTCTTTCTTCCTTACCATTTCTTTATGTGCAATATTTCTGCTAATTAAAATTTTATTTCTTTCTTGAGTCTTTTTTCGAGTCATGGGGCACGACTCACTTTTGAGTTGGGGGTGGTATTCGTTGTCCTCATATTCCCTTTTTTGTTTTTTTAGGTTGGAATAGGCATAGAATATGTTGAATGTACCTATTTGAGCATGATTTGATTAGGTAACTGATAGTAAGTAGTATGTTTTTGAAAGATGTCAAAAATATGATTAGCATGCATGTATGAAAACAGGAAATAAAAGATAGAAAAGTTAATGAGCAATGCTAAGAAGTTACGTTGAAACTTAGGGAGAGTTATTTGGTGTGTAGAACGTGAGGTTTGAAGTTAGTAAAAAACGCGCTTATCTATGAACTAGTAGTGAAAAAGTAACAAAATCCGGTAGTTAGAAAAATGAATAAGGCAGTTCTTTCATATTGAAGCCACTTGAGCCTTTTATACCTTCTCACCTTTTTTATTATTATTATATTATTATTATTATTATTATTATTATTATTATTATTTATCCGTCTTAGCCCCTCTTAGCCTTTCTAAAGCCTTTTTAACCACATTATAATCCATACCCTTAGTTTGTAGGACTTATCTATATGACCCGCACTCGAATCGCAAAACCTGAGACAAGTCATTTTTAGAGCTTGAGTTTGGGGTGGTGGGTTTCATCATTATGGAACATTGGGTTTGTGAAATTGTAATTGTGATTTTATTAATGATGAAAAATTTATTATTGTAACCCTTTGCCGGGGTAACAGTGAATGAAAAAAAGCTGAAAAGCATGAATTGAAAAGAAAAAAATATATGAAAAAAATAGTGTGATATCTCGAACATTAAAAAGAGAGCCATAGCTATACAAAAGAACAAAATTTGAAAAGAATATATTTAACATTGTAATTTTTTGCATCTGGCCTAGAATATATTTAACAGTGTAATCAAAATCTGAATCTCATCTAGATAAGGCTCATCTCTAAGTGATCATCCGGTAGGTGGATCCCTCGGCTGATGTGCCGACTGCGATGGATAGTGAGGAAGATATTTAACAGTGTAATTTTTTGCATCTGGCCTATCCAATTGATAATCTCAACCATCTGCATATACCTCTTCGAATTCAAGAGAATATTAAATGGTGTGGCTTCAGTAATGCCAGTGGAATCCTTATCTGATCCTTGAGATCGGGATGCTAGGAGGGCATATTCATTCATGTACCCAACTACCATCTCCTAGCCATCGACCATCCATCTCAGTGCCAAACATATTATTGATTTTTGGGACTGTCTTTGGTTATGACTAAGAATGACAAGTCCAACTCATGGGTTCCAACCCTTTTGCATGGGGCATGTATGGTACTTCACCACCTCGATCACCGTCCAAATTTGATCTTGACGTGTCAATAACGGTGTGTGTGTGTGTGTGTGTGTGTGAAGACTCTGATGCATCACCCCAAGTCTCTTGCGTCCAGTCAAACCTTGTTGTCAAACCAATTTGTTATAGAATATCGATATAAATGTAAGTCTAGAATATTATTTATTGAACAACAGCTAAATTCGAAATTACACCACTTTGTGGAAGCTTTCATCATTCCAATCTCTCAACTCCATCAACTTGATTTTGTTGTACTATTCAACTATTGGGAGATTCTTCTTCACAGTTGAAGGGGTAGGTCTAAGAGCGTCATATGTCCATGTCTCAAGGACAAAAACATCATGATCCTCCACGATATACTATAAAACAACAAATCACGATATAGGAAGATATATATACCTTATTTGTAAATAAAAAATGAAAAATACGAGAAACATTACCCCCATTATTCGTTGACGAGTCTGGGATAGCGTGGTTGACCCATGACCACTCCCTGGACTCTGCTTCCCTTTATTTTATTCCTGCATCAAATCTACCATGTATAACGTAAATAAAATATTGACATCTATGTAAATTATCAATAACTTATTGAAATAGAAATTTACCTTAAATTGAGGGCTAACATAAATCCCTTACATTAACTCTCACTCTTCCAAGGTCATATTCTTAAGAATTATACCTTTAGAGATCCACTTCTTGTAGATGGTTCCCTTTTTATCACTGAATCTGGCCAAATATTATTTGTGGGTGCTCTTGTCTATATTAATCTAGTATGGAGTGTGTCTCCATTCCCCAACTAGAAACTAACGCTGCGAAAAATTTGGAAATTAACCAATTTTTTTTATTTTTCATCAAAAAACATACAAACAAAAAACTTACTCTAAAAAAAATCTAGATACGATCTATGTAACACTAGGGGGTGTATTACACTAATAATAAATTTCAGGAATGTAATCATGGTATTTCCTACCATCTGTTCCACATGGTGTCTGGTTTCCCCAACAGGTTTCCACATATAATCTTCGGCACAAAAATCAACCGATGGAACGTTCCCAAATTCTTCTTTTGCCTTCTCTGTCAATCGGAGAATGCTCTTACCCCGTAGTTTCCTAATATATTTCCATGTAAAATAATCTCGTTAAATAAACAAATACATTTTCTCATTATATAAATAAAAATTGCCAAGTACACTTTACATTTGGTATCACATCCGGATACCAAATCTACGGAACCTTGGGAGGGGTCCCTTCGTTTTCCATCTTCGTCGTGTCCTCGAGGTATCACGTCAGTCATAATAATATGCCGCTCAAATAATTAATCAAGTAAAATCTTAACGGCCAAAGAGTAAGTTTTCTATTTTAAGGTGACATATAGGTATTTGTTATCATATTAGGAACCTATACTCAACTATTTTAAATTTTATAGGACTTAATTATAAGTTTATTAAAATGTAAGGACTCAATTAGAATTTTATAAAAATATAGGGGATTAACTATAATTTTTTAAAATTAGGGACTTAATTGGGATTTAAAAAAATAGAGACTTAATTGTAATTTTATTAAAATATAGGACTTATGTGAAATTTTATTAGAATGTAGGGACTTAATTAGAATGTTATTGAAATTTAGGAACTTAATTGTAATTTTATTAAACTATAGGGACTTACATGGAATTTTATAAAAATTTAAAGACTCGATTGTATTTTTTTTTAATTTAGGGACTTGATTGTAATTTTATTAAAATACAAGGAGTTAATTAAAATTTTATTAAAATACAGAGACTGAATAAAATTTTAGTCGAATGTTTGGACTTAATTTGAATTTTATTAAAATTTAGGGACTTAACTATAATTTTATTAATATTGAGGGTAATTATATTTTTAAAATATAGGGACTTAATTGAAATTTTATTAAAATATAGAGAGTAATTTTAATTTTAATTTTAAAATTTAGGGTCTTGATCAAAATTTTATCACACTATAGGTACTTCAAATTAATTCTATTAAAAAATAGGAACTTAATTATAATGTTATTAAAATATATGGACTTAATTGTAATTTTTTTCAAATCTAGGGAGTTACTTCAAATTTTATTAAAATTTAGGGACTTGATTGCAATTATTTCAAAATTTAGGGACTAAATAGTAAACTATTTTAAATTAAGGGACTTACAAGGAATTTTTAAATATATATCATTTAGTACCTAATACTTTCAAATTTAAACAATAAAACCCTATAACGAAAAAATATATCATTTTAGTCCCTAATACTTTTTAAATTTAAGTTGCAAGTCCCTATAATTTGTTAGTATATCATTTTAGTCCCTAATACTATCGAATTTTAAACTACGATTCCTTATAAGTAAAAAATATATAATTTTAGTCCCTAATATTATCGAATTTTAAACTACGAGTCCTATGATTCTAAAATTTATCATTTTAGTAGATAATACTATCAAATTTAATTTGCAAGTCCTTATGATTTGAAAATATATCATTTTAGTCCCTTATACTTTGAATTTTAAACTACAAGTCCCTATATTTGAAAAATATATCGTTTTAGCCCTTACACACGTAAAAAAATATACTACATGTCCCTATATATCTAAAATATCTTAGTTTAGTCCCTATTACTTTTGCATTTACCGAACATATCCCTATAATGCTAAAATATTTCATTTTAGTCCCATATATATTGGAAATTAGCAAAACTAGTCCTAAACTTTTATAATTCTTTAACCTCTACACTATTCAAATATACACTACATGTCCCTATATTTGTAGAATATTACACTTTACTCCTTATTACTTTAGCATTTACACTACATGTCCCCATAATTCTAAAATATTTTAGTTTAGTCCCTATATATTTTAGAATTTATCAAAACTAGTCCTTAAACTTTTACAAGTTTTTTTATCTTTGCACTATCAAATATAGCAAAGTTCTACATTAACTAATCGAAATTCCACTAAACCTCCCCTATAATTCAAAATTTAGTATTCCCAAAATTACACAAAATTGTCTTAAAAAATACCCTAAACTTTCTAAAGTAAACCATATAATACACCAGTTCAACTTAAGTCTCTATATAAATATAGATTTTTATATTTAGACATAGAATTACACACACACAACATATATATATATATATATATATATATATATATATATATATATATATATATATATATATATATATATATATATATATATATATATATATATATATATATATATAGAGAGAGAGAGAGAGAGAGAGAGAGAGAGAGAGGGGGAAAGGGGGTAAAACTTACGTTAATAGTAAGAGAAGTGGTGTTAGCGGAAGCAGAGATTAGCAGAAACAGAGGAATACGAATGAAGGGGGACGATGGTGGTGGTTAAGAGAACTGAAATGAAGAGTGAAACTTGTCCTAGGTTTTATAATGTTCGATATCTCGACCATTAGCGTCCATCTAGTTGGTTGTTAGAGTTTAAGTAAATGGTCACTAAAGATGTTAGTTCAAATGATCATTCAAAAATAGACCGTCAAATATTTTTGTTGGTATTTTATCGACCACGTAAGTGGTCGGTGAATATATATATATATGGTCGGTGACTATATATATATTATCAAAAGTTTTAGTGACATTTAGAGAATATTTTTATTAGTTTTTCCAAAATTTACATTCAACAACCACCCATGGTCGCAAATAATTGCACTATAGCAATTAGTTTTGGAAATTGTTGGAAATTTTATCGCTAAACATACAAACTATAGCCATGATAACTTGAGAAACAATCGGTAAATATTTGTTTAACATATTCACAATCAAGATCGTTTTGAGTCCTGTTGGAATAAATTGGAATCTTGACCATCATTTCATAACCTTGTTCTCATACATGAATTCATTTATTAGATACATGCATGACCTTTCATCTTTGATTCATGTATCGACTAGTTTCAGAGTTTTCTCTTTAATTTTAGTTCATGTACTAGGCTAGATACATGTTGGTTCTCCTATGAATAGTTGTGTAATCTTGCATTTGTAACCAAGCAAATATTTAAGAAAAGAGAGACAAACAAAAGAAAAAGCCAAAGGCTAAGGCTAAAATTCTAAAAGTGTGTGTTTTTGTTCAAAATTATTCTTCCATAAATTTCTACCTATCCATAACAATATAAGATCCTACAAACTGGTATCAGAGGCAAGTTAAAAATGTCCAACAATCTTGCCATGAAAGAGGAGATCAATGCAATTGAGAAGAATGAAACTTGGGAGCTCACACCTCTACCTTCTCATAAATCTGCTATTGGCGTAAAATGAGTTTTCAAAACAAAGACTAATCTTGATGGGTCCATCAACAAATACAAGGCAAAGTTAGTTGCGAAAGGCTACAAGAAAAAAGAAGCCGACGACTTCAATGAGGTATTTGCTCCCGTTTCAAGACTTGATACAATTCGATTGGTTATTTCTCTTGCTGCTCAAAGTGGTTGGAAATCGTATCAAATGGACGTCAAATCGGCTTTCTTGATGGATTCCTTCAAGAGGTAATTTACGTTGAACAACCTCCTGGATTATTTAAGAAAGGCGAAGAAGGTAAAGTGTATAAAAATAAAAAAGTGTTGTATGGATTGAAGTAATCACCTCGTGCATGGTATGTAGGATTAACGTTTATTTTCTGAAATTTGGCTTTGAACGTTGTCCTTTTGAGCACACTCTTTATATCAAAAGGAATTTTTATGGTGGTCAGTCTTTATGATGATGATTTGATCTTCACTGGTCTAGTGATGATTTTGAAATGTTGATTGATTTCAAAGCTTCAATGATGTAAGAGTTTGCAATGACCAATTTGTGAGAGTTGCATCACTTTCTTGGCATAAACGTGCAACAATCAAATGGAGGAATTTTTATTTGTCAAGAGAAATATGCAACAGAAAATCTTAAAAAGATCAAAATGAAAAACTCGAATCCTGTTTTAACTCCTTGTATTACAGGAGTAAAATTGAGTAAAGAAGGAGAACGGAAGATGGTGAATCCAACCATGTTTCGAATTTTGATTGGAAATTTGATGTATCTTACAGCTACTCGTCCCGATATAATGTTTGGTGTAAGTTTGATTAGCAGGTTTATGGAGAAACAATATTCAAACCATTGGGAGACAGCAAAAAGAATTCTTCGATACATCAAAGGAGCAGTTGACTACGGAATCTTCTATGAAAAAACGATTACGTTAAACTTGTTGGGTATACAAATAGTGATCTTGGTGGAAGCATTTATGATCCCAACATTACTTCTGGTTATGCTTTTAATCTTGGGAGTGGAGTGATTTCATGGTGTTCAAAGAAACAACCAATTGTATCTCCTTCTACTACCGAAGCGGAGTATATCGCAGCTTGTTCGGTTGGATGTCAAATCATGTGGTTAAGGGGAATTCTTGAAAGTCTGAACTCAAACAACATGAACCTACAACACTATTTTGTGATAATAGCTTGACTTTTCTATCTCAGAAGATCCAGTCCTTCATGGAAGAATAAAACATATTCGACTACACTTTCATTTTCTAAGGGAACTTGTTCACGAAGGAGAAATCAATCTTGAGATTGCAAAAATGAAGAACAACTTGCGGACATTTTCACAAAACCCCTTGGAGGTCCTGTTTTTAAGAATAATGCTGAAACTTTGGGAATCAAGAGCAGATTCAATTTACGGAGATAATGTTAGAATAAATTAAAATCTTGACCATCATTACATAACCATATTCTCATACCAGAATTCATTTAATAGATACATGCATGACCTTTCCTCTTTAATTCATGTATCAACTAGTTTCAATGTTTTCTCTTCAATTCTAGTTGATGTATTAGGCCAGATACATGTTAGTATTTCTCTTATAAATAATTGTGTACTCTTTCATTTGTAATCAAATAGAAAGTTAAAGAAAAAAGAGAAAAACAAAAGAAAAAGCTATGTTTTTCTGTTTGGTTCGTGAAAATAATAGGTATTTTCTGTTTTCATTTGCTATATTTTCCAAAATACTAATAAAAATGTGTTTGGCTAGAGAAAATGAAAATAGTTTTCTGAAAAATTAAATGAAAACACTGCTATATTGGAGAACGTGAAATCTTTATTGAAAAATATATTCTGAAAACGAAAACAGAAAATGTTTTCGTAAGTTTTTATTCAATCTTATTCTTCCACAAATTTCTAGCTATCCAAAACAAAATTAGAACGTATAAGACCTTGGTACTCGTGTTACCATAAATTTGATCCGTTTATTATTCTACTTGTTTCAGTTTATTTTGATCTACAGTTTTTTCTGGTTTTTGCTATATTATTGTTATTACAATATCTCCCTTAGCAACAAAAACTTTTTAAGTTATTATATTTCAACGAGATGCATATTATTCGCTTTGTTAATCGTTAGTGAAGCAATGTGAATGTAACAAAAGCAGAAGTCATGATTTTTGAGATTCGATTTTTCATTTTACCCAAAGAAGAATCATAATTTGGATTACTGTTAGTTTTAGTCATTTTGTACATAATTATGCAATCATACGAACTCACTTTTGTTAGGACTTATTGGTATCTGGACAAGCTCCTTGACGAGACAAATGCAAAAATCCATAATCCACAGAAACAATAATTATGTAGCCAAAGTGAGACATAGATGTATCTTTTTTTTTATTGAAGGAGACATAGATATATCACTTTCAATATTTGGATACAAACACTAAAAGTTAAAAATCACTATGCAAAGTCATCTGACACCTCTGAGTCACTGCCTCCCCTTTTCCCATTGACCTTTAATTATAAACAGCAATCAAACCATCATTTTGGTTCATGAAATTATATGATCGGGAAATCACTTTACCGGAATTTAGAACAAATATACTCGTAGGAGAAGTAGCACAGGCCTAATGTGTTTAGGAGTTAGGACAAACCAAGTCAGTGGTCACGGAGTCAAACTAAGGAGTAAATATAGGTGGGAGTTGTAACTTGTGTGTGACAATATTGGGACCGAGAATAACTTAAGTGGACAGTCAAAGGCATAAAAGTTGATCGGACAAGAAGCTAAACCCTCTAGACCTTGATGGATCAAGCAAGCAAACATCTTAGGAGATGGAATTATGCAAGTTGGAGACATTATAAGTGATTTGTTTAGCAATGCCATGAAGCATGTCCAACAAGTTCTCATAGTCACCATTAGTATTGTTGCAAATGGTCCATGCCAATATAAGTGGGTTACCCATCGAAGAACATGTAAGTGAGTTATTAATGGAGGTTAGGATCCCCAAAGTGTGTATGATGCCTAAGTCTCACCGACAAATATCCTTAAACCCCTCACAAGATGATCATATTCTTCAGGTAGCTAACTCTACAGAATTTCCTAAGAATTCCTATAAAATTGACCATTATTGTAATCTCCATCTCCTAATCTATATTGTAGATTTTAACAATTACAACATCAAAAGTATGAAGTATCTCATACGCAAATGTATGACATAATTTTATAATCTTAGGACTCAATATAAGACAACATTAAAATCTTTAATAAAACATATTTAAATATACGAATTGTTTATTCTTAATTGAAGATAGGCATATAAAATAATAATCCATGAGTAGCATAAACGATAACCGGTGGCATAGATACACCATGCATACACATTATAAATAATAATTACCTCTATTTACATACATATATATATATTAAAGATCCAAAAAGTAACACTTCAAAATAGACCTTGGTATTAAAACGACTATTAGTTGGATTCAGGATTTGCTCCACTGGGTACTTCATGAGCATCCGCCTCAAATCGATTCTTGGCAGTGTCACCATTAGAGCTTACTGATGTTTGTCCTCCTGGATCCACTCTCATGGTCGATTGCTTGCTAGTAGTAGAAGACTCCATAACATCTCGTCCTCGGAATGCTAAACCACTTCGACTTTCATATGATGGAATATGATGAGGACGAGACAAGATTAAAGGAGAAGTGAAGAGTAAACCAATTAGAATGAGCAAAAGAAGATGAATTTTTGACATGAAGACAGACACCACCCCCCAGTAGTCCACCAGAGAACAATATCCATGAACCAAATGGAGCACCAATTTGGAAAGAATGTGAGAGAGAAAGCTAAGGAGAGAAGACTAATAGTAAGTGTAATGGAGAAGATGAAGACTTGACTTGTTGTTGTTATGTAGGGCAAGAAAGGCTTGAAATTCAAAGTCACAAGCCCACATATCCTGTCGATAGTAGAATTGTGTGTCTGGCTAACGTTAGCAAATAGCAAGAAAGATTAATAAATATGAACATATTGTGACCTACTTTTTAGCTTACCATGTTGTCCCCTTTTCTTTTAACGATTTACATTGCTTGCCCCACCCTTTCAATTTGACTTTCTTATTTTAAGGCCCCCAACAAAATAATAACACTATTAATGACTAGGGTGTTTGAAAATTATCACACCAGTATATTAAAAAAATAATTTGACAATTATATATATATATTATAGACTGCATTAGTCTTTAGTACGTAAAAAAATATTCATAAACCAATAAATATCTAAAACAAAAAGCTCTACTTAATATCAAAGAATGATAAATGATATATTTTCTTTTTCATATACATGTCTTGGGGGGGGGGGGGGGGGGGGGGGAAGGGGGTTTACATTTTATCTCTATAAGATTTGATAATTTGTCATAGATATATCTACTGTTTTAAACTCGCAATTGTCCCTGAGGTATATTTTATATGCAATTATGCACATAAGAATGTACCTTTTTATATAGTTTAACGGGTGCAAGTACAAGGAGTTATTGTTCATTTCCCCCTAGGTAATTAATGAGGGAAGGCTCCTTAAACCTAAGTAACGGTAAGACCAACGTAGCCTTGACAAATAGAGTTATTCGTAAGTCAGAGATAGTCTCGGTGTTCAAAATTAATTATAAGGTTGACGTGGCCTCAGCAAATATAGGTATTCATAAGCACAATATAGCCTCGGAAAATAGTGTTATTTCAAAATCTGACATAGCCGCGGCAGACAGAGTTATTCGTATGCCCGGCGTAACCTTGGTGAATAGTGTTATTCATAAGCCCGAGTTAGCCTCGGCGAACAGTGTTATTTTAAGCTTGGTGTAGCTTCGCCATTTAGAGTTATTTGTAATTTAGACGGCGCCTCGACTGTTAGTGTTATTCATAAGTCTGATGTAGGCTCAGGATACAAAAAATAGAGAATAATTTGCAAGATTGATATTGTCTCAGCGACCATAGCTACTCATAAGCCCAACATAGTCTCGGCAATAAAGAGAGAGAGAGAGAGATAGAGAGAGAGAGAGAGAGAGAGAGAGAGAGAGAGAGAGAGGGGGGGGGGGAGAAGGGGATGGACATGAGAGAGGGGGGGAGAGGTAGAGAGAGCGAGTACAAAGTATGATGTAGCTTCGACAATCGCGTATCATTCTCAAAACTGAGACAACTTTGACAACTGAAGTTTGTCGACTGAAGTTTATATTCGCAAAGAGATTTGTGCTCCAAAAATCTTGTTGTTGAGACCCTCTTAACGATGCGCTCCTAAGATATAGTGACAACATTCAGATGGAATTGCCTTTAAGACCAACGTACGATCCGCGATCAACATCATTATGAACGGTCAACGCAGTTGTTGGCAAGATGTACCTTGGGAAATCATGTCTCTAATATTCAACCTCATATTGGCGTAAAGAGGCCATAAGTGACAAATTCCTTTTCATCACATCTCACAAATTTAAAGTGGGTATTGATAAGTCAAAATATAACATGAATACCTAACCCGGAGAGGTCTTGACAATCTGAGTCGAGATTAAAAAGCTATAATATAAAGGTAGAGCGTGGTTTCCTGAGGGAGAGAAGTGTCAAACTCTCCCTGGGGTAGATCTTCCAAGTCATCTAAGGGTAGAAGTATCACAGTATATTAATATTACTTTGATAAGATGGATTTCCATTTAAGTTTATCCTTTGTATTCATCTTCGATATATAATGTGCCCATCAACAACATCTCGCACGCATTCTTGATAACTATAAATATCACTCTCTACATCAGAATTGACACACTAAGAGTACACCATACTCTATATCTCTCTTTATAGAGATGTAGTGGTTATTATACAGTCGTCTTAAGTCTCCATAACTCCTCATATTAAGTAATCCTTGATAGAAATAATTCTAATGTTGAGCATCAAAGTGTCATCGGAAACACACCTCCTTATGATCCTGCCCTAGATTCTGGTTTCAGGAAGGTTTGAGAAGGAATTAGGTACTCAAGAAAGAGTTCTTAAACTAGCTTACAATTATATCCTCGAGCGAGTGAAGATAAAGCACATCGATAGTGATTCAAAGTAAGGTGCGCGTTTACTAACGCTTCTCGCCATTTAATTAGCTACTTTGATCTCTTCTCTTTTTCTGCATATATAGACACTCTATGTTACTGAGTTTTTTCCCTTAGACTATATCCTCGGAACAAGTGTGATGATAAATGTGACTTGTATACTCTATTAGGCATGCACTCATCTACTCCATAAGTTCGAATGTTTCTTGTATATTCTCCCAAAAATATACATGATACACACCTTGTTAATATCCTCCAGATTAGGAATCCCTAGGCCTCTTTCATCTTTTCAAGTACACACAATATCTCAAGCAATCTTTACACCTTGAGCACCATTTGCATTTCATTTCTAAAGAAATCTAGCCAATTTAATATATTAAATGTTTAGGTAATAAGAACACCCTACATTTGAAAAGAACCTTACTAACAATGACAGTTTTTATCAGCTCAGATTTACCCAGATATGTCAATAATTTTGAGCTCTAATGTGAGATACTTTGACAAATAATTTCCGTAAGAACATTTTCATACTTAATATTCATTTTTTTAAACTTAATAGCATATTCAGATATTTAACTAGTATTTTACCAATTTTGATTGCAAGAATATTAAAAATATCGTTTTAAACAATTTTTGAGATTTCTTCAGAATATATTTTACTTTTCTTCTTATGAATACTCAGATATGAGACTCTAAAATATAATTCAAAACCATCTTCAATTAATCACGTTGAATTATTATCTATTTTAAGGAAAAATAACAAATCATCTGAAAAGATGATGTGATATAACTCAAATTTATGATACTTTGTGTTAAATTAGTGTTTATGACTCTTTTTTTTTTGTTACATAGGAGAGCCACTTTGGACTCGCAGTCATTGACTCAAACCTGCACCACTAGATTGGATGACCAAGGCCCTGGCGTGTGAGCTAATCCCAACTAGTTTTTATGACACTTTTGTAATTTGGTATTTTTGTTAATATGTTTCACCTGAAAAAAGTAATATTTTCTTATGTCGGGTACAATATGATTTAAGTTTAAGCACATGCAAGATTCTTTTCATAATTTCGTATACATGAAAATAATTTTTAATCAGAGGAAACTACAAAAACTGCCCTAAATCCCACCCATATTATTTTATAAGGCCTAGTTAGAAAAACCTACAAAATAAAGCCTAGTTCCAATTTTTTGTTTTATTTTTTCTAGCTTTACCCTTTTCAATTTTTTTTCCAGTAATTCAATTTTTTATTCCTTTGTTCTTTTATAATCTTGATAGATCCGTACCCGAGGGTACGGACCTATATTGGTTATTTAGTTTTTTATGTTGTGTGTAATGATTTTCTACATAATTTCACTTAGTGTTCGTCTATGTCCTAACCATATTTTTTCCATGTCAAAGTCTGTGTACCCTAGGGTTGTACCCAAGCCTGTTTTTGTCCATGTCCATTTTCAATGTGTCCAATATTGTACCCAAGGGGTTGTACACAAGCCTGGGGTTTATACATGCCATTTTTGTCCAATGTTAAACTTTCAGGAAATAAGTCATTCGGTACCCTATGAGGGTATGTACCCTAGAGTTTGTACCTAGCACACGTACAAGACTCACACACGCATAAAAACTGAAATTAAAAAAACAAAACACAACTAGCCAGGCCCATTTGGCCTGTAACCAAGCACACGAACAAAAAAAAACAAAAAACTCTTCACCCCACACTCGCATATGATCTGGTTCGAAATTTAAGGGTTTCACCCAAATGGTGAAGGGCTGGACCCAACTTTTACTTGCAAATAAAATAACTAATAACATCATAAGCCACGTCTGTTAAAAAAATAATACATTTGAACAAGAAAGGTTGGACCCAAACTGCAAATACTATCAACAAGATGAAGGGTTGGACCCAAACCTGCAAATAATCACAACAAGACGAAGGGCTAGACCCAAACCTACAAAAAAACTCTACAAATCTAGATCTCAAACTGATTGGATTGGTGATGGTGGTAAAGGTGGTGAAGGTGGGTGATGGCGGCGAAGGTTGGTGATGGCGGGGAAGGTGGGTGATGGCGGCGAAGGTGGGTGATGGCGGCGGTTTTTGTTTGTTGGTGGGGCTCCGATGGTGGAGATATAGTGAGATCCAGGCGGGGTTTCTTGTGCGCGAAGTCCGACGATAGAGATCTGGTGAGAGTTGGAGTAGATAACGGAGCAGAGCTGGAGGCCATTTACGGCGGTTCGCTGCTCTAGTGGATGGCGGCGACGGCTTTCTTGGAGATCTGGAGAGGTGAGCTGTGGTGGAGGAAGGTCAGATCTGTGGAAGGTACTGGTTCGTAATGGTGGTGGAAGGTCAGATATGTGGAAGGAAGGAAGGTGGGGAGAAGGGAGGTCATGGTGGGAAGAGAGCGGATGGTGGGGAGGTGAGAAGGTAGGTAGGGAAAGAGGGAGGGGGAAGGGGGCGGCCATGGTGGGATGGTCAAATAGAGAAAGAGAGAGAGGGTGTTTCGAAGCCTTATAGGAGTTATTTTTTTTGAGTTTTTGCTTTTCACAGTAAATAAAAAGAGAAGATAGGGGATTTTTGGGTTTTTTTTATTTTTTAGTTGGGTTTCAACAAATTGGTTATAGGCTTTTTTTTAATAAAGGTGAAGGTCATGGGCTGTTTAAAATAATTTTCCCTTTTAATAATATTTAATAATAGAGAGATATCAATCCTCTCGTCTAGATGCTTAAACGTGAACTAGTTCAAAAAAGGTCATATCAACTCGTGTAAATTGGTCATTTTATGGAAAGAAATGGTAGGAAATTGGTATTTGGCTTTTTGCGGTTGGCGTTTTCCGTAAGAAATCTTTTGTGTGCTTACCATGAGATTTTGGATTAGCCTTTGAAAATAATCCTACGATTCGTGTAATAAAGCTTTCTTTTATCATAGGGTCATCATGTGTGGTAAAGATCTTAGAAAAAGCAGCAAAGGAAAACGCACTTTGTTTTTCGCTTGTGAAAGTTATATTGCCTTGTCTCCTGGATTGGACGCATTAGGTCCCCACTACTTTGAGAAATTTGATCAACAAAATCAAACTTGACTTTCTTGGTTACATAATTTAAAAAAAGTAAAATTTAATTATAAAATCTTAAAACTAATAATTAAAAATGTATTGTCAATTATTAATACTACACGCAATTTAATTATTTTCACATCATTTAGAATTATATTATTTATTATTTCATAAAACTCAGTGATTCTTTGTTAAGGGATGTCATTAAGTAAAATCCTAGGATTTTGGGTGTGATACTTATTGATTTATGAATTTTTGGAGTATGAACAAATGATATTACTAAGTGTTTTTTGTTGTCAAAATGTAAAGTAATTTAGTTGTATTCGAAAATTGTTTAATGAACATGTACTCAGTGATTTGATTTCTAAGTTGATTTAATATGGCTCATATTCAAAGTTTTGCTCATGATACACGATGATTTTGATTTGCATATTTTGTTTGTTAATTAGTTTGAGTATAGATCATATTTAGTGTTTTAGCTACTGATGACTTAGAACATTAATACCCATTGAGTACTCAATATAATAATAAGCACTGAGTACTTAATCTTTATATAAAATTATTCATATTTAGTATATTGAGACTCTTAGTACCTAGTGTTTGATTAATATGTAGGTACCTTGAATATTAAACTATTGAGTACTCAATGTTTTGATAATATTTTGAGAGTCAATTAGTATATCAAAGCTCTGAGTACTCAGTGTTAGATTAATATTATGTGTACTTTGAATACTAAATCACAGAGTACTCAATGAGTTAGACTTTTTCAGCACTCAGTGTTTATCAATGGTTTGAGTACTCAGTGTTTAATAGTGTTTTGAGTACTCAAAGTACACACAAAATTACAAACAAAAACTGAGTACTCAATGATTTAATATTCAAAAATCTTAGTACTCATAGATTCAACATACAAATGTATGCACGGTTTGATTCAAGGATTCGTTTAGGGCTGAAATTACTGAGTATTAAGTATAATAATGTTTAAATGATAAGTGTGTTAAGTATAATACTCATCAAATTATGTTATTGGTAGTATTGCGTGTATTTTTTTGAACCATGAATGCATTTTAATAACTTATTTATCACAGATAGCGTCAAAGTCCATACAATATCGTTAAACTACTTGAAGGTATATATGCTATAACGAAACTAAATGGATTAACTGAAGAACACTTGTAAGAGTTCTACAAACTCCATTCCACCATCTATGGAATGGTCTCTTTGACAGAAGATATATATATATATATATATATATATATTAAGACATTTTATGAAGTTAGATACAATCACATAACAAGTCTTCGACTGTTACTCGTATGAATCTGGTAATCCAGTAATAGGGGGAAGAGGTTGAAAATCATTACAAAAGAGATCAAGATATTATTAGAGATAGAGTCTGGGGATCAGGAAATGCCGACTAATTTGTTGGTCTATGAGAGTAATAGAACATCGTGATATTTGAGAAACTTTGGAGATATGAGTCTGCTAACCTCAACGACCATATGGAAAAGAACAGTGCAAGTATTATTCGAAGCACTGACCATGGAGGAGCGAGAAGTTATTGTGAAGTTGTTGTTTATATTCAATATAACTACACTCCGCTTCATAAAAAAGCACTACCAGGTGAAACAATTTCATGTTGAGGACTTGGATAACCTGGAAGATTACAATGGGGCATTGGAAATGCTTTAGTTTATGTCAATATGTGAATACCTAGATACACATTATGTTGTCGGGATTGTGTTCTTAGTGATTTCTATACAAGTAAATGGAATTATGTTTCAAATAGTCTGTTACTAAAATTTGTTATATATCGAGTTATAACTGTAAACAATTAAAATAGGAGGTTTAGGGATTACCTTCTGCAGCAGAAACAGATCTGATTTATCTTGCCAAGTCGACGTGAATACTTACTCACTCAGAGAGATCCAATTGTCCACAAGCTATGATACCCATTCATGTTTAACTAATTGAGAATTTTGAGAGAATTAGGAGATGAATTGGTGTTTGTTATAATTTTTGAGTGTTTTTAACTTATGAAAATATAAAAGCCCAATAGCTTTTTATATCTTAGGAGTTTCCATTTGAAAAATAGAAATAACTTTTCCCACCAAATATTATATGGGTCATGGGTGTGGGTTGGCCCATCGTTGGCGTGACCTGACCCAAATACTAACAATCTTTCACTTGCACATAATGTGCTAAGCCTAAATCTCATATTATATGCCACTACGCATAAATCTCATCTCAATACAAAATAAACTTGACATACTAGGTAACTAGCTCGTGCGACCTGGCAAGTATACTAGCATCACTGCTATAAACCTATTAGGGTAGATAGCTGCTCAATCAAAATTTATTCCACTTGCATTAATTGTAGGACCCTAGGCTAAAGATGTAATATCAATAATGTAGTAACTCAGATCCCTCAAGATAAGTTATCACTTTCGTAGTGATAATTGGTGGTCCTTAGTGTGTTCTAAAATAAATTTAATAAGAAAAGAGAACCAGAACCGCAAGTGTACGGTTGTCCCAAGTAATATATGTGATAAAACAGAGTCGTTCTCAGGGACGGAATGGTTGACTCTAATGCTTATCTAATAGTGATTAATTGCACGTAAAAACAAGTAAATGATTTTAAGATTGTTGTTTGTTTTTTAATAACTAAGACAAATAATGAAAAGACTAAATTAATGCAAATGTAAAGCTAGACGCAAGTAATAATAACTGGACGCAAGATATGAGAGGTAGTACTCGAGCAACGCTAGGGTTTCACATAAATCTAACCATTTCATGTATTGTTTAAGGGACGAATTCAGTAATTAATATTGGTCGGGATTCAGTTATCTCCTTACCCCCGTCAGGGTGGACTAAGGAGCTCTTCTCAGGTGCTACAAACCCCGTCAGGGTGAATATAGTCCACCTTCGAATGATTAAAGCCTAACTACCCAATTGGCCGTAGGATTAATTAAGCCTGTCAAGGTCAAATAAGTTCTATCCTACATTCGTTAATTAGTTCCGTATCTAGACCCCCCGTCAAGGTGATCCAATTGCCACTAATTGGAATAGCCTAAGTACTAAGTCCTAATATTGACTAATTACTTCAATAATAGTCGATAAGTGTAAATTAAAGAAAAATATTAAATACCCAATTCGATTTTAATTAAAATAATCTCAAATTCAAAGACATAGAATGGAAAAGATTGGGGTTCAACCCATTACGCGTTCTCAAGTACTTAATGAAATTAGCTCATAATCGTAAAAACTAAGAAAATAAATTGAAAGGAATTCATAATTGTTTTACAGAAATAGAAATAAGAAACCTAATTAGGAAGATGGTTCGGCTGCAAAGTGGAGATATAGACAATCTCCAGCTCCAAACTTCTTCTTTTCCTTGCTTATGCTTCTATTCTTCATGTCTGACTTTGTGAATAATGAATTGTGTGAAAAATAGAAGTCAAAACCCTTATTTATACTTAAAATTCGGACTTGGACCTTAGGTTAAATGTTAAATGAAATAATAAAGGCCCAAGTCCATTATCTTAGCCCAAAATCCCGTAACTGCTGCACCACCTCCACTAAAACAGCTCTAACCGACTTGTTTCAACTCGGATTGACCTCATTCCAGTTGCTAAAGTTCTGTAACTCAATGGGGCACGTTTTCTCTTCACAAGTCAGCGGCTAAATCTACTCTTAGGTGGCTCGAAATCAGCAATATTTGGCAACTTTCCAGATTTGCAGCTCTAAAATCTCAATTCTTTCGGGATTTGTTTTCATGCTTTGACTCCATATCACAATCTTTGACTTTATTCTCGAACTCCTCTCCTAGCTAGTATTCAAAACCTACAAAATTTTCACTAAAATACACAATATTACGCGTAAAAGTTTAATAAATTAAAATTACTAGAAATTAAAGAGGAAAATCGGATTATTGCATATTTAATCCAAAAGTCTATTAAAATAGTCAGATAATCACCTAATTTGATGTCTCCTAAGCATATAAATATAGAACAAAAGAGGAGACATCAAGCTCCCAAACTCAAACCTTTGTCGTCCCGACAAAGTAAAATTAAAAACAACGGGGGGGGGGGGGGGTGGGGGGGGGCGGAGGTGATTACAAAGATATAGACGCAAATAAATACACCCAAAGCATTACTAAAAATAAATCTCATATAGCAAAAATTAGGAACTAATATACACATACACTAATCATGCAAAATCAAACATAAATAAATTCAATCATAAAATTAACTTCGCAATGCTAGAAGGTTACACTCGTACTTATCTCAATATGATGGCTATAGGTTGTTCCTCGATCCTTACTCGCTTTAACCGTTCCACTTAGTATACAACCTATTAACTTACCATGCACCTAGGGATCACGAGGACTTTATGGTTTTAGCGTAGGCTTAGGGACGGTGTGGTATGTATATTTGGTAGATTTGAAGTGAGCTTTTGGCTCTCTCCCCACTTACCATCCAAAAATGTCCACGAGCTTGAGTTTACACTCTTATAATGTTCTCACTCAACCCCTTTTGATGCGCTAATTAGCATCCCCAAGTTAACCCAATCTATACTAAGATGATTTCAGAAACGTCCACTTTGCCGGGTGTTTATTTTTTTCTTTTTTTTCTTTTCTTTTTTTCTTTTTCTCGAAAAATTTATACAGGAGAAACCGCGTTCCCGGTTTTGTGAAATCCGGGTTCCCGGTTTTGTGAAATCCGGGTTCCCGGATTCTACTGTCTTGAGAATTTTATTTCACTTTTTTTTTATATATCCCGGCAAAGGGTTACAATTAACAACATCATCTAAATTTTCTTTTCGTGCCTCAATACAAACACATATTTCTCCCTCCCAATGAGATTCCCCAAAAGATGGACCCACCACCCCAAACTCAAACTCGAGACATGTCTCAGGATCGTGATTCAAGTGCGGGTCATTTTGGAAATGCCTAATAAACTAAGGGGATATGGGCTTATATCATGGCGACAAAAGAAAAGGCTTTAAGGCTCAAAATTGGGCTAAGGCAGATAACATTAATACAAGGGATAGAAAGCTAAAAGGCTTCAAATGGCTATCAAAGAACTGCCCCTATCATTTTCCTAGTTACATGGTTCGTCTCTAGTTCATATCTAAGTGGATTCTCTACTAATTTAGATCTCACGTTCTACACACCAAACATTTCCCTTAAGTACGAGCTTACGTCTTTTGCATTGTTCATTAATTTTTCCTATCCAATATCTATGTTTTCATGCAATTAAAGCGCGTTTTATACTAATTCCTAAAGTCCACTATTTACTATCATTGATTTATCAAAAGTATGCTTAATAGGGACATTTAAGAGCTTCTACAGTCAAGCGCAACTCCTGATTAATTTTATTGAAAGCGATAAAACACATAGCACATAAAACTGGGATGAGGCAACGTACCCCGCCCAAACTAAAAAATGAGTCGCGTCATTACGACTCGAAAAGACTCAACGCAATTAATTAATATACACTAAATGAGAAAGTAAAAAAAACGTATCTTAACCAGCGCGAGGCTGGTTATCAGTGTTGCGTCCAGGTATAGATTCCTTCGCGAGTAAACCACAAGTGGCGTGTTGGATGGTGCTCACCCCAAGTAGCATTGCGAAGAATAACTAACTCTTTGGTGACGTTTCCTAAAGTAGCAATCATCTTTTCTTGATTCTCTTTCAACACTCGAATCTCTTCTTCTAACCCATTATCAGTATGTATCTTCTTCTTTGGAGGAGGAGCTCTAGGGTTCTTAATTGGATGGGTTGCTTCATTGTGGGCGTTGTTAATGGAGGTCAAAGTCATTGCGTCTCCTTCTTCAGACGCGTTAATTTCCTCGTTCCTTCGCGGTATTTTTGCATCTAGACACAAGGTAGTGATAGTAAAAGGAAACTTGAGGTTTTGTTGACTAGTAGGGATTTTCTCAAACTCCATTATAGTCTCGTAAATTACACGTGCAACATCCATCTCTCGATTTTCAACAATGTACTTAATAAAAACAACATGCTCCTTCTTCAACTCGGAAGTGTGATTGATACCAAAGAAAGTGGGTACTACGAATCTAGACCATACCTTAGCACAAGGTAACAAAAAACTACTATAAACCTGCCCAGCATATCTCTCACCAATCGAAATAGGGTGTTTCCCACGAATCAAAACTGTGTCCCAAAGAGATTCCCACTCAAAAGATGGGTCATTTAGCGTTTCAAAATAAGGACATGGACCAGTAAATTCGGGGAGTTTTAAGGCTTTGCGAATAAGTTCAACTGAGAGGGGTAATACATTTTTACGGACGATAATTGCTTGTTTATTCGAAAAGGCTACTCCTTCATAGAAATCACGGACCAAGGTGGGGATAAATGTAAGCTTTCTCTGTCTCAATTCAGTCCACCCAAACTTATCACAAGTAGTTGCAACTCTTAAATTCGCTAGTCATAATACCAGAAGGGAATGTTTTCTCAATACCAAACTTCAAGAAATTAATGCAATCACGAACCTGTTCATCCCAACGCATAGCTACCCTCTTGGGTTTGTGTGCAATAGCTTTTCTTCTCGGAGCTCGCGATTCTGGAACAGGTTCTTTTGGAATTTCCTCTTCAATCTCTTCCTCGTCTTCTTAATCAACCAAAGTAGGCTTAGCAAGAGTGGCCTTACTTGGGTTTTCTTTTCTCTTCATATCAGTCTTAACCTCTTCAATCTTTCTTTTAGGATTCGAATTTGGAATCTCAATAGCTCTCTCTTGTGTAGCACAAGGATTGTTTCTTGTTCTTGGGTTGTTTCTTCTTGTGTAACTGAAAAAATCTGTCCTGTTAGTCATGCCTTTCCACCCCAAACTCAAAACTTCAAAGAGTTGAAAACTAGGGAAAAGTTACAATCTTTGATGTTTTGAGAGAAGATTAAGGTGAATTTATGTGAGTAATGAGATGGTATGGCTCAATTTGAAGGATTGGAAAGGTTTAGCGATTCAATTTAAGGTTTTGGTGAAGAAGGAATTTGAGGAAAAGGTATGAATTTGGTAAAGTTTTGGAAAGATTTTGGGTTGATTATGTGTTTTTAGGGAGAAAGAGAGCAAGAATTGGTGAATAAAACCTGTTTTGATGGCGATTTTCGGAGATGTGGAAAGCTGAAATCGAATGTGGATGATAACTTGAGAAAGAAGCTAAATAAATAGGTCAAAAGAACTCATAACCGACTTTTACAGTGGCGAAACCGGGTTCCCGGTTTTCGACGCTAAGTCGGCGAGAAAAAATTTGAAATACTAATTTTTTTTAGCCTTGGACGCAGCTGACCTACGTCTCGCGCCACGCAGTGGTCAGGACTTTTGGAATCAGTAGCTATCGAAACCGGGTTCCCGGTTTGTGATAATCCGGGTTCCCAGATTGCGTCTGAGGCACGAGCGTGGGATGGCTTGGACGCAACCCCTTGCGTCTCGAGCCATGCAGGGGTCAGAACTTTTGATCTCTTCAGCTTTCAAAACCGGGTACCCGGTTTGTGACAAATCAGGGCCCCGGATTTTGTCGACGCGTGAATCAAGACGCAGCGTGTTGCGTCTCGCGCCACGCAGTGGTCAGAAGTTTGGGTCTTCACAGCTCACGAAACCGGGTTCTCGGTTTTTCCTCTGCAATTTTCTGAAAATTTTCATCTCTTAACGCTTTCAACCCCAAACTCATGACCTTTTGCACTCCTGAAATCATAAAAAACAACTACCCTTTCTCATTTCTTAAAAATAAACACTAATCAACAAAAATTATTAATATACACTACAAATTTATGAAAATACGAAACTAATATACAATTAATTGGCTTTTGTTTAACGTCGTTAAGCTCGACGTACCTCATATTCTAAGGTGCTTCGAGGAGGTACATAACCTTTCCGGGATGTGGATCCACCGTGCGATTAATATCTTTGCCTCTGTGATAAATCTTCAATCGATGACCGTTTACCATGAAGGTACGGTGCTCGATCGGATTCTCAATCTCAATAGCTCCATGAGGCGTGACTTTTGTTACGATATAAGGACCTGACCATTTAGACCTCAACTTACCCGGATAATTGCTGAACTTCGAGTTATATTTAAGGACCTTTTGTCCAACTTCAAACTTCTTCACTCTAATTCGATTATCATGCCATCTTTTCGTGTTTTCTTTATACAATTTAGCATTCTCATAAGCATGTAATCGAAACTCATCAAGCTCATTTAATTTCATCATTCTATTCTCAGTGGCTAAGGTAGGATCTAAATTCAATTCAGCGATGGCCCAATATGCACCTAATTCGAGCTCGAGAGGTAAATGACAAGCCTTACCATACACCATTCGATGCGGAGATGCACCAACAGGAGTTTTGAAAGCAATACAATAAGCCCATAGTGCATCATCTAACTTTAGTGACCAATCTTTTCTCGTAGGACCAACAGTCTTTTCAAGGATAGATTTTACCTCTCGATTTGAAACTTCAGCTTGACCATTGGCTTGTGGATGATAAGTGGTGGAAACGCGATGTCTAATCCCATGTTTTTCTAGACCCGTCTTCAAATATTTGTTCACAAAGTGTGAACCTCCATCACTTATAATCACTCGAGGTGTGCCATGTCTAGTGAAAATATGAGATTTCAAAAACTAAATTACCACTCGCAAATCATTCGTAGGTAGAGCTACAACCTCTACCCATTTGGATACGTAATCAACAGCTAGCAGGATATATAAATTCCCATTGGATGGTACAAAAGGACCCATAAAATCAATGTCCCATACATCAAATATTTCTACCTCAAGAGTGTTATTTCGTGGCATTTCATCCCTCTTGGTTATATTCCCAGTAAATTGACATCTGTTACACTTCTTTACGTATTCATGACAATCTTTATGTAACGTAGGCCAATAAAAACCAGATTGAAGTACCTTAGCAGCTGTGCGATCACCTTTAAAATGTCCTCCATAGGGTGAATCATGACAACCTGCAATAACTCCATAAGTCTCATTATCAGTTATGCACCTTATTACCATTTGATCACCACACACTTTGTAGAGGAAAGGGTCTTCCCAAAAGAATTGTTTAGCACATGTACTTAACCTCTTCTTGTCTTGGGAAGTGGCTCCTTCAGGAAAAGAACCACTTACCACAATATTTGCAATATCAGCATACCACGGTAATCCATTAAAGATAGCAAATAAACTTTCATCTGGGAATTCTTCTCGAACTAACTCTGGACTAGTGTTTGATTCAGAACCTTCAAGACGAGACAAATGATCTGAAACCTGATTCTCACAACCCTTTCGATCTCGAATCTCTAAATCAAACTCTTGAAGCAATAAAACCCATCTGATGAACCTCGGCTTAGCATCTTTATTCTCCATAAGGTACTTTATAGTGGAGTAGTCGGTAAATACAACAACTTTCGCTCCAAGAAGATAGGATCGAAACTTGTCAAAAGCATAAACTACCGCGCATAGGTTCTCGTACACAGCTTCATGCCTTCGGCGATTACCTCCGCGCATAGGTTCTCGTACACATGAAGTTGTTCAGTCATGGGTTTCTGATCCGTGAGTCTAAAATTGTACCAATTCCTAGTGACGTACTTTTTCTTACCAGAATCATCAGCCCTATATTTCTTCTCGAGAGTTTCCCATATGACCTTTGCCGATTTCTCTTTGGCAAGGAGATCAAAGATGGGATTAGTAACATTGTTCAACATCCAGCCCCGAGCCATGGTATTAGCTCTCTTGAACCTGGATTCGAGGGCAAGATGTCTAGCTAGCTCTTATTCAGTATGAGCTCCAATTTCCATAAGTGGAGGAGCCTCGACTATAGCAAAGTCGAGTTCATACTGTTCAAGACAAATCATAATCTTTTGTGCCCAACGCTTGTAGTTAGAATCATTAAGGGGTTCCAACTTGTTCACGTCTAGAAGTGGCTTTGCGTTCAAAGTGAAACCACCAGCCGAAATAGGAAGAGCCATTTCAAAAAATAACCGGTGAGTAAAGAAAATGAATATCTTTTTAAATTGTGAGTAAAAAATCACCGGTTTTGACAAAACAGAAATGGACTTCCAGAAAACAAAAAAAATAATTTCAATAAAAGTAAACTCTAAGTATTATAAGAATTGAAATACAAACGGAAAGGAAACAATTACACGGAAATTAGAAAAGAAAACAATTACACGGAAAAATGTTGTTAAAAAGATATTTCGGCGTACCGGTTACCTCTAACGGAGAGACTACGTCTATTACAATATTTCAGAGAATAAGAGAGGTAGAGTTTTCTTTTCGTATATGTTTCTTAACTGGTAATGGTAGAGTGGGAGCTCTTTATATAGGGGAGAGGTCGGGAGTCAATCATTTGCCAGCAGAAGCGTCCCCATTAAGTCCATTGATTACCTCCCGTAATTGAATTGACGGTTTTGATTGGCTCTTTAATCACCACGTCTTTATATTCAGTAACAGCTGGTTGACTTGATTTTCCCTTGTAACAACTGATGGATATTCTCCTTAATGCGTACGTGATTGGTGGAGACTTGGCTTTACGTTTATCTTCTGGTTGAGTTTGAATTGTCAACGACCACTATAAGAGCTGATAGGAAAACCCATTTCATTTTTCATTTTTTGACTCCCCAACCTCTCCAACTCCCAACTCCCAACTCCCCACGGCCCATGACCCACGACCCATGACCCACGACCCACGCCGTCGCCGGACCGGGCATGTGGTGGTGGTGCGCGTGTGTGGGGCTATTTTATTCCCTTTTAGCTTCCATAGTGACTAGTTATTTTGATAGGAATACATAGGTAAGTTATTTTTTATAGATAGCCCAGTTAAAAATGTAACTCCCAGTTAAAAGTGCAACTCCACCACGTCATCTTTATTATGATCGTTTTATAGTCTTCCTGGGACAATCATACTCGTCTTTTTTCATATCTGCATATTATGAACTCTGTTCAGATATATATTCTCTCTTTAGATGTTAATATCACAATGCGAAGTAGTTAACAATAGGGTCGGCCTTGAAACTTCGAGGGCCCTAAACGAACTCGGGCCCTCTACATAAATAAAAAATTTATTACTATCAGAGTAGTTTGAACTCTAAATTTCATAAATGAAAACATGCCACATTACTACCAAATTAACAATACTATTTTTGTATAGTTATTTAAATTAGGGATATATATATACACATAATATATTTAAATGATCAGGAGCCCCTAAAAACGGCAAAAAATCAGAGACCTTGAAAAGAAAAGCTTGACTGGTACTGTCCACCTCAGAGAGATTAATTGTTCTCTTGTCCTAAAAATTCCATATTCACCCTATCTCACGATGGCCATAATTGTGTGTAACTTGCCATATATTAAATACAGTTTCCCATATTTTCTTAGCCTTGGCTTGCTTAACCTTTGTTTATATTAAACTGAACAAACAAACATTGTGTTTATTAACAAGCTTAAGACAACTGAGTTGTCTAAGCTTATTTTTTATACCCCTCATATTCCAAGTTATTAGAAGGTTGTGTCAGGTGGGTTTTCCTGCACCACATCCCCAATGCTTACTTTTAATAGATCCTTGACCATATCTTCTATTGATTCACTCTCTTTTTACAAGATATTGAAACTATTTGAAGTAGATGATATACTATTTCCCTCAGTTCTCTAAGTTGGAGATGAAGTAGCCTTTCTACTAAGAATTTGTGTCCAAGTTTCACCTTGGGAAAAGAACTAAGCCTGCACCTTGTGCACAACTTTTTACCCCTCAAGTAAACTAACTTTCTCTTTGATAGCAGGTTTCTTCTTCTCAACCCATACTTGTTTCATCTTTCTGCACATGCTCTCATTGTGTCCCAAGATGTTTCACTTATGAAATATAACAGGTTTCCAATTTTATTCCACTTCTACTATTTCAATTTGATTATCACCCATATCTATATCATTTTTTTATTGTTACTCTTTCTTAATTTAGGCTTCTATGCTTTGTGGTAATCTCATCCATCTATAAAGGTTTGCTAAGTGCACTTACTACTACACTTAGTCCATCCTTTGTCAAAATTTTGCTAGGTGCCTTCTTAAGTTTTACCCATACATGGACTTTATCAATCTTAATTTTCTCAAAATGGGTGTTAGGATTCCAATTCCTAAGTATAAGAGGTTTATTATTAACATGCCACAATTCTCCTAGCACTTTAAAGTAGTCCTCCTCTGTTTCCATCTTAAATACAAACAAACCCTTCTTAGGAGTGATAATTTGTACCTTATCAAACTATTTCCAAATGTATTCCCCGTATACTATACCATATAGAAAGGGGGTGGTTTATCTAGAATTTGACCTACCACACTTGTTTGCCAAGCTTTACATTCTTCCTCTATTATTTGTTTTGAAGGAGTAACTACTATTCTACCATTTCTCAGGATTGGAGGGGTTGAAATCAAGCCTGAGGTCTTCTCTAATTTTGCCATCAAAAAAGGTAGACGAAGTCTTTTTGGGTGACTCACTAGTTGTAGTAGCCAAGGCTGGGGTCTTCTCTAGCAGTGATGAGGGCAATCTTGACATATATGATCAAGGATTGGGTACAAATTCTTCATTAACTACTTCACTTCTATTAGATCTACTCTTCTAGTTGTTGTAAAATAGGCTAGGCTTCCATTCTTGTAATTTATGTACTCTTCTGAATTTGTGTAATATATGTAGTACTAAATCTAATTACTTAGTTGTAACACTCCAAAAGTTATTCGGGCTTACAGTTTTATTTGATGTAATATTAGATCTGTATTTATCACCAACTGGCTTGTAACCATAGCCCCAAACTTTTAAGATTTAATTGAACTCATAAAATCTGTAACCTCCTCTATGTTAACTAATTTCTTCTTATTTGCTTTTTTTTGGTGCCATTTAATCAATCTTGTGAGGTAGAATAATTTGAAGGTAAGGTGTTTGGTAAAATGTTTAGGTAAGAAAAGAGTGGAGAGATAAGAAAAAAATAGCAACGGGGGAGAAGGAAAAAGAAAACCCATATCACATATGAAACCAACGTGGAATCACATTGAACCCTGGTCCAAAAGAGAGAAAAATGGTGTAAAATGGTGTAGAGAAGTTGTAGGAAAAGAAATAATGAGAAAACTAAAGAGATAAAACTATTGGTTAACCTAGAGAGATGGAGGAGCACAATTGACTCTTATTTGACTTTTTTGGTCATATGAGTTCTTTATTTTGTGATGATGCTTGGTATATGTGTGTCATAGCTATCGAGGAAGGCTTGTGGTATCATATGTGAGATATTTAAATAGCATAAAAGAGAAATAGTAAAGTTTAGAGAACAAAAAACGCTAGAAACTACATTGAATATGATGGGTTTTTTTTTAATACAATAGACTTGGCCCATATATGTAGGTCTAACTACTTGGTGAACAAGAAAGATAAAACTAAACTAATTAGGAAATAAATATGATATGTAAGTAAATTACTCTAATATAGTTTGGTTATTTATACTATTACTTTAAGAGTGGGAGGTTGTCTTTACTCCTATAATCTCGCCACTACTTCTTGGATAATTTCTTAAGTAGATGTGAATAATGTGTTTGACTTAGTGGCCCATGTTCAGGTTACATCGTGTGTTCCCGCAAATCGTGGTTTTACTTGTATTTAAGTTGATGTCGCTCGAGCCTATCATGTGATGTATTTGTTTTGCCTAACTCGCCAAAGTGATTTTATTCCTACTGTGCCCTTGTCTTGCCGAGGTGCGAAACTTTTCCCTTATCAAAGAGGTATCAACTAATGCCCCCAAAACTTATCAAAAACCTTTTCACTCATAAATTAAAGTATAACCAACATCAAAATGTAAAATAGAATTGTCAAGTAGTAGTGTTTTAACATGTATTACCCCATTAGGAAATGAAAGAAATAGGAGATTTTACATTCCCTTGTCACATAGAGGTTGATAGATCTTTGATAAATCTTGGTTTGAGCATAAAATTAACATCATATAACATCTTTTATAAACCCAACATATGAGAGCTAAATGAAATGCCTATGACATGACAACTAGTAGATATGTCATTAAAAATCATGAGAGGGGTGGTGGAGATTAGGTGTCCGGTCAAATGTTACCAAGGCCCCGGGTCCAAATAGGATGTTAGTCGCATTCTATTAGAAGTGGTGGAAAATGGTTGGGCCCTCGGTCTGTTCAATGGTACGTGGTCCAGTTGGGAAGGGATCTTTCCTGTTGGGACTGAATGGTACACACATTCATCTCATTTGAAGGTTCCTAATCCAATCTGAGTAAGCCTGTTTTGACCTATTAGTCTTATTAATTTGCCATGGTTTATTATGAAGGCCATGGGTAACAGTCTATGGCATATACTCACTGACGCTACTGGCCCCTTTTAGAGTAGTTTTTTGCCAGGTATATCTAATACAAATAATATAGTGTTGGTTTGTGAAGTTCATCACAGGATGCGATAGATAATAGGATCATGTGGATTGATGGCCATGAAAATGGACCTTACAAAATCATATGACAAGTTATGATGGAAGTTTGTTGAAGATACTATATCGCACTTAAGATTTACGTCAACGTGGGCGTCTCTTATTATATCATCGATGTCAACTAATGGAATACGTGTACTCTGAAAAGTAGAGTCTCTCTTGGCTAAATTTTTTCAGGGTATTTGTCAAGGGGATTTACTCTTGTCATACATATTTATCATGTGTGTGGAGATACTTTTGTTGCTTATTTATGATTTGTGTCGATAGGAGAGGTAAAAGCCAATTCGCATTCACCAGAGTGGCCAGACCTTGTCACAGTTGTATTTTTGCTAATAATCTAATTTTATTTGCAGAGGCTAAGGAAGATCAAGTAGCTCTAATCCATGATACTATGCATTTATGATGTAAAGAAGTTGGGCATGCATTGAGTGTTGCGCAATCCCTTATCTACTTTCCACAGAATGTTTAATTGGAGGTTTGATATGATGTAGCCTAAGTAAGTCATTCGGTAACTATCTGGGGGCGCCAATACAATCGATTTGGTTAACGAAGGGTTTTTACAAGAGGATAATAGGGAAAATATGAAACAAACTAGTCATATGGAAGACAATTATCTTATCACATTTAGGAAGGATCACACTATCTCAGTTGGTACTTTGTAATATCCGGTTTATCTAATACAAGTATTAAAACTTCCAGTGTATGTTTGTGAATGAATAATTAGAATTGTGAGAGATTTCCTATAAGGTTTGTTGGAGAAGAGGCAAAAGATACATTTAGCCTTATTGAGGAAAATTTGTAAACAAAAATCGAAGGGCGGGCAAGGGTTGTGAAATGTGAAAAATTATAATATAGATATCCTTGCTAATTTGGGTTGAAAAATTCTACAAGAAGAAAAGGTAGGATGGGTCGTTTTACTTAAAATTACTTTAGTTTGGGTTACGGTGGGTGAACAAGAAGTCTCTAACTCGAGTATGTGCAAGACTATTCTAGCTGGGGTTGAACTTCTTCTAAAAGGCATAGTGGAAATGGAGAGTCACAATGGTAAATACTCTAAGTGGGTTGTGGATCAGAGGGAAATGTACTATGTATAATCGGCATATAAAATCATAGCACCAATAAATGATGTTTTGGAATTCAAATGGAGCTTTGTATTGAAATTGAAGTGCTCACAAAAACTTTGTGTCTTCCTATGGAGAGTAGTGCTTGATCGGTTACCAATGATCTTAAATCTATAAAAAAGAGGTGTTATTTAGTCTTTGATATGTGCATTTTGTAATGTAGCTGAGTAGATCATAAACGATTTGTTATTAGAGTGTGAGATTGCGGCTACTACTTGGAAAATATTGGGATTAAAACCCGTGGAATGTATCGAGTAGATTTTGTAGCTAAAGAAAGGTTTGGAGATCGTGGGGTTCAGGATGCATGAATGCCTGCTGGCGAAGGACTTGGTTTGCAACTTTGTAACTCCGTGTCTACAGGTATTGTACATGGTTGCGAAGTTAGGTTCTATAGTTTAGAGGCATGGACTATGGATTGTGACATTACGTCTTAGATTTAAGCATAATTGGAGTCGGAAAGGAATTGTGAAGGGACGCAATGGTCGTTGATTGCAGCATAAGAGACTTGGAACATTTGGACTAACAAAGCTTTATTTGGTGTAGGTATCTCTACGACATGATCTAGACATATGAAGTATGAGCAATACTCATGGCTCTAGACTTTGCTTGAGCGTGAGGGAATGTGGATTATCGTTTCAGTGAAGAATCTCTTAGTTAAGTGGACAAGGCAGAGAGTAGGTGAAACTATATATAGATGGGTTGTTTGTGCAAATGAAGAAGGAGGCAGGAATATGAGAGATAGTGAGGAATGTGGAAGGAACATTTATAGGCGGTTTCACGAGTTCTTGTGTACATTATGGGTTAAAGTGGGTGGAAAGTCAAGGATATGTGTAATTGTGTTCAGATACTGATTTTGGTGAGTTTCATGCGCTAATAAAGGGTGGTGGTAATCTAAAATATATATTACTTGAAAATCCTTGAAAGGAATCATTAGTTTGAGATTAAGTGTGTGTATCGTGAGTCAGGTGTGTACATATTTGTTGGCGATAAAGGGAGATAAGTCCCATGAACTATGTAGATCCATAGTTTCTTTTGGGAGTTATTATGAGAGAATGGAGAAATGTTGTAAGTGTTATCGTTAACCTTAGGGCTGTAAACGAACCGAGTCGAGCCGAATACTAAATGTGCAGGCTTGTTAAATAAGATTTACGAGTCGAGCTCAAATTTTAAAGTTTGTTAACATATCGAAAGGGCTTTTTTCGAGCCGATCTCGAGTTATTAACAAATAATTTGTTTTTTTATAGGTCTAACAATATATTTATTTATAAATAAAACATTAATTTACAGATTATAAATTTTTAAGGAGTTAATGAACGACCTCGAACAAACACAATTTTTTAACGAACGAGTTCGAACAAACTTTTTTGTTCGTTTATATAAACGAACAAGTTCGAACGAGTTTTTTCTCGAGCCGAGCTCGAGCGGCTCGCGAGTGGCTTGGTTCCTAGTTAACCTCATATGTATAAAAAAAAAATCCCAAAAGAATAAAAAATTTAAGAAAAATAATTAAAAAGAAACAGAAAAAACAAAACTCGTTAAGTGCGTTAATGAAGAACACGTCGTCGTTTTAACTGGTTGAATATCTTCATCTTGCTCAACACAACCAGATCACATATCAAACTTCTCTCTTTGTCTCTCTCTCTAGCTACAATGGATCACTCTTTCGCCTTCCTTATCTTCTGCTCTCTCATCGTCCTCCAATCTAGGGTTTGCTTCTCCACCACTCTCCCTGTCTCTCTATGTATACGGTAATATGTTACATTGATTTATGAATTAACGTAATTCTGACGTATAACAGGCAAGCGATGTCAGTAGTTCCACAGTGTTTTTCATTGATAGTCCAACACACAATTATCTTCGACATCCTTCATCATATCAGGTAATGTTCAATTATTTTTTTATCCTTTTCATGATATAATTAAAATAATTCATTATAATTCCTTAGATGTGTATTCATTGCTTTAGATTATACATATATATTAGTTTTGATAAATCAAGCTATTCAATACATTATTATCTCTGCTATAGCAGATAATTTGAACTGAAAATAGTATCGAGCATATAAAAATTGCTCTGGTTCTAATTTTGACCGGATCTCCTTTGCAATTTAGTTGTTTAGAAGCTTTTATCCACCTTATTCTTAACTAAGTATGACTAAATCATTCAGGATTTGCTTTTATCATAAAAAAACAATAATATAAGTGATTTTCTTATATTAGAACACCTTTGGATGAAAAATTATGATTACTTAAGCATAATGAACTTGTTAGATTGCTCCATTGCAGCAAAATCATAAGCTTAGTGATAGAAAAGGCTCATTAAGTTACTTTTTTTGTGATTGAAACTTATGATTTTGAAATTAATCTTTTTATTTTGCAGGATGATTCAATTTCACTCCCAGAAATTAGTGCTGCTGTGTCAGCATTACTTGGTGTTGCACCAGCTTCTACACTCTCATTAGCTAGTTCAGCAAAAGTAATACAAATTACACAACTAATCCCTATATTTTATCTTCTATCTTCTAATAAAACTTGTCCTTTAATGTAGTTGAACAAGATACTATTACCTAATCCATTTGATAGACCTCATGCTATTTTCATGCTCGAGATCACTAAATCTGAAGGTATGTTAAAGAGTTAAAAAGAACCCATAACTTAAAAATTAAAGTTAAATCTTACTCTTTAACTTTTTGCAGGTTCTCAGATTTTGATCAATACAGATAATAATATTTTCGGTTCTGCTTTGAAAAGTAAAGTTTCCGCTATTGATTCTCCAGCTAATATTCAACTACCAGGTACTAATTAAATGTCCACCTGGCATACTTTAATTGGTTTACTCAAACCAATAATGAAAATATTCACCTATTTTTTACAGGTGAAGATGTATCTGTAAACTATTTAAACGATGAAGCTGAATATTCAGACAAAGAAATTAGTGAATTTGTTAGTCATAATTCTTGAATTTATTTAATTACTTTTATTAACTATTTATATCATTAATAATATATATTATTTCAGGCATCTTTGTTCGGTGGATCATACAAACCTGATGCTTTAAAACCATTGAACGGAGAGTTAGTAATCCCTTTAGAAAGTGGGGCCCATTTACAACTTCAATTATCAAAGGTCTACACTTAAATTTCAGTAATTTCTTTTTCACTTATTACTAAATATAATTTCTTAACATTTTTTTCTTAAATCTACAGAATGCTGATAAAAAATATACAACAAATCTTGTATCGTTCATCAGTAATATTCAAAAAGCCATAGAAAACCAAAAAGATAATTCTCGAAGTTTAATTGGTCAATCTGAGTTAATTACAGGAAAATTCGATGGCATTAAGGTAATTATACATTAATCCTAGGTTTATTTATCTCGTAAGTATCAAAATTTTGTTTATTATGATAGGCTTTGGAAGAAAATTATGGTACAGAAGGTGTTACACAGCAAGGAATTGAACTATTAGTTACTTCAGTTTCAAAGATGTTTAATTTATTGCAAACAGCTTATAAAGGTCAGATTTAATCATAAATTATATTTTTTTGATGTAACTTATATATTATTGTTACACAGGTGAAATAGTTGGAATTGTGGTATATAGTGGAGAATCTTCTAAAGATGCTAAGAATATTCTAAATGTGGAAATTAGCTCAAGGCCTTCACGATTTTTACAGCAAACAGATTTTCCGATAAATATAACAACTATTGCTCAGGTGGTATTAGTTAGAACATCTATTGCATGGATTACAGGAATTATTCTTCTAATTGCTACTTTTATGGGGGTAAGTGTATTTATTTATTTATTTATTTAATTAATTATAGAAATAATTAAAAATAATTTATTTATTTTATTTTGTTGCAGACTTGTTGTCTTCTAAATATGCCTCTAACAAGGGACACTCTTTTGTATTCAAATGTGAAACTGGACTAAGATTTGTTTGGGAATGTGATTGTGAATGTTTCTTGTTTGTTTTGATGAGGTTTGAAATGAAGGGTATTATAGGACTTTTTATGCAGTGGATGAGCTGTAAAAGATGGGATGGTTCGAGATGATGTTTTTATTGTGTGTATGTATTTTATAGTGAACCATTTTTTGTATTGAATAATCTAAAGCACGCAAGTATTACTGAATACAAACTTTTTTATTTTGAATAATAATTTTGTTTAAGCAAAGTTGCTAAGTTTGCTCCGCTTTTTATGTTTATGGATGTGTTTCAACTTCTAGTTATGTTAATAATAGTACCTTTAAATCATACTTAGTTGAAATAAGCACACAATTTTGAAGCTACAAGAAAAACTAGTAAAATAAATTGAGCCAAATTCTGGGTTTTGAGTTATAAATTGAATATGTAGTAGGGAGATTGGGGTAAAAGTAATACATTACCCAAGCACAAGTGTATAGCACTCTCTTAATCCATTGATATTTTTTGTTACATTTGGGAGATTATGGTTTTTGTATTGTCAAATAAAACATGTAAAATGTGGTACCTTGGTATTGCAAAGTGAAGAATATCATAACACTCTTATCAAGTGACTGTATTACTAAGCTTTTCTGTGTCTTAACACAATAGAAGTATGAGATGTAATCTTAAAACTAATAGGTATTATACAAGATAGTATGTTTTCTACAATCAAAAATTTTGTTCACTCTATGGATTTGTTGTTTTTTTATCAAAGATGTAAGATTTCACCACATGAATAGTTAATAAAAGACTAAGAATTGGCTGAACGTTTAGAAAAGATGCAATTCCTAATTTTGTACAACAAAAATAAAAATAGCCAGTGTGTATTTGTTTGTTCTAATTGATAAATATTTTGACAGGATGATCAACATGATTCTTGGTTTTAATTATCTTTTGTTAGTCTCTAACAACAAGCACCAGTGGTCTAGTGGTAGAATAGTACCCTGCCACGGTACAGACCCGGGTTCGATTCCCGGCTGGTGCACATGAGGTGCTGTGATGAGTAAAATGCGCTCATATTGGTGCAGGGTCACCATACTTGTTTGATCTATCAAGCAAATCTAGTTGTGCATCTGAGCCCTCCTCATTTTTACAACTAATTATATTTTTTCATTCAGTGTTTTGTTATTCCATTTCTATATAAAATTCAAGTTATAGAATTCTTTTCTTTTGACTCGTCCAAAAAAAAAAATTTTTTTGCATAACTTTTCATTCACTTATATTACATTGTTTTGATGACAAAAATATATATATATATATATATATATATTACATTGGTTTTATTATTATTAAGTGCTAAAAAATATAAGTTCCATATTTTAATAAAATTCAAGTTATAAACTTTTTCTTTTATAACTAAAATTGTCGAAACAACTATTTATACCAGAAATGACATAAAATAATATATTCTATACAAAATTATGCATCAACTAACATGGAGAAATAAATAAAAATACAAATTATTCTAATTAAATAATGTGAACTTCCAAAAAATATTATAATTTAAAAACTTTGATGCATTATTAGTGGTAGAAAAACATAAAAAAATTATTGATTTTAAAAAATATAACTTGAAAGATCCTAAACAATGTTATATCATCTATTTTTGTTTCACTTTTATATTATATTTAATATGAAAATTCACGTGTCACTAAATAAAAGATGAAAAGATTAATTAAGAGATAAAAACTATATAGTTAGTAACTAAATATCCACATAAAAGGTGATATAAGGATTAATGAAAAAAATGATACATGTCATTATTTAGATTTTAGGTAATGAAGGCTATATACCACTTATTTATATGTCGACTGAAAATAAATGAAATTAAGTAAGATTAAAAAAATAAATAACTTAATAATTTATTTTTAATCAAATCATGTTATGTAATGGATAATATAAAAAATAGATGGTATATAACATTACTCTTAATGTTTGTGTTCCGAAATTCCAATCATTTTTCTTACCAAATTCGTCCAGAATAATATTCAAGTGAGTTGATCTTCCAAATTTTATCTCTAATTAGTATCTGCATGTGACAAAAATAATTTAAGTTAACAAACTTACTCATTAGTTCAAATTTTTTTCTGTCATACGTGATCAACACTTGATTAGTGACATTTTCTTATATTAATTTTTATTCAAATTGTAATCAACAACATGTAACAATTCATTCGTAGTGGCGAACAAATCACCTATATCTTATTCATAGTTAGCGAACAACCCATCCATAACCATACTATAAATCACCTTTACAATTCAGTCATAATTAGCGAACAATCCAACCATAACTCAACCAAATAAAAGGGTAACAACCCAATCGTGACTATAATAAAAGGGTGATTGACGTATGGGATTTTGGAGATGAATATCATGGTACATGGGAATTGTTAATAGATTTTTTCTTCAAATAGGCCACACAACTACTAAAAAACCCTCAAATAAAACAAAAAACAAGTGGACCATCGAATCACTGAGTATCCCTATTCATCTCCAGGCACCACCACTGACCACCACCGACGCCGCAACCAGAAATTCTCTAAGTATCGAAAAAAACTTAAGTATCAAAAAAATTCTCTGAGTATCGGAAAAAATTCTTTGAGAATCATAAAAATCATTAAATATACTCAACAAAAACTCTTAGTATTGTTTAAAAAACACTGGGTGTTATTTGAAATATCTTAGTATTAACACAAAATCAGTGAGTCTTAACGCAAAAATCACTGAGTACTCGACAAAAACACTGAATACTCCAGCCAAAAACATTGAATTAAGTTCGAGAGTGAGATAAAGAACATATGGGGTGGTGGCGCAGTTGGCTAGCGCGTAGGTCTCATAGCTAAAGAGAGTGGTCTTGAGGTTGAGAGTTTGAGCCTCTCTCACCCCATCTCCCTTTTATGTTATTCAGCTTTAATCATTTTTTTGATACCTTTGAAAAAACTTATGAACATATAGGGTGGTGGCGCCGTTGGCTAGCGTGTAGGCCTCATAGCTAAAGAGTGGTCTTAAGTGCGAGATTTCAAGTATCTCTCACCGCATCTCCCTTTTATGTTTTTCAACTTTAATCGTTTATTCTTATCTTTGAAAAAAATTATGAACATATGGGGTGGTGGCACAGTTGGCTAGCGCGTAGGTCTCATATGAGGTCGATTACCTTTGAGAAAACTTATGAACATATGGGGTGGTGGCGCAGTTGGCTAGCGCGTAGGTCTCATAGCTAAAGAGTGATCCTGAGGTCGAGAGTTTGAGCCTCTCTCACCCCATCTCCCTTTTACGTGTTTCAGCTTTAATCTTTTTTTTTGTTACCTTTGGAAAAACTTATGAACATATGGGGTGGTGGCGCAGTTGGCTAGCACGTAGGTCTCACAATCTTCCTTTGGTGTTTTCAAATTTAATCATTTGTTCTTATCTTTGAAAAATAAATTATGAGCATATGGGGTGGTGGCGCAGTTGGCTAGCGCGTATGTCTCATAGCTAAACAACGATCATGAGGTCACTTACCTTTGAAAAAACTTATGCACATATGGGGCGGTGGTGCAGTTGGTTAGCACGTAGGTCTCATAACTAAAGAGTGATTCTGAGGTTGAGAGTTCGAGCCTCTCTCACCCTATCTTCTCTTTATGATTTTCAGCTTTAATTTTTTTTCTTACCTTTGAAAAAACTTATGAACATATGGGGTGGTGACGCAGTTGGCTAGCCTATAGGTCTCATAGCTAAAGAGCGGTCCTAAGTTTAAGAGTTCAAGTGTCTCTTACCACATCACCCTTTTATGTTATTCAACTTTAATCGTTTGTTCTTATCTTTTAAAAAAAATTATGAACATATGGGGTGGTAGCGCAGTTGTCTAGCGCGTAGGTCTCATAGCTAAAGAATGATCTTGAGGTCACGTGCCTTTGAAAAAACTTGTGAACAAATGGGGTGGTGGCGTAGTTGGCTAGCACGTAGGTCTCATAGCTAAAGAGTGATCCTGAGGTCGAGAGTTCGAGCTTCTCTCACCATGTTTTTTAGCTTTAATTTTTTTGCTACCTTTGAAAAAACTTATGAAAATATGGGGTGGTGGCGCAGTTGGCTAGCGCGTAGGTCTCATAGCTAAAGAGTGGTCCTAAGTTCGAGAGTTCAAGTCTTTCTCACCGCATCTCCCTTTTATGTTTTTCAACTTTAATCGTTCTTTGAAAAAAAATTATGAACGTATGGGGTTGTGGCGCAGTTGGCTAGCGCATAGGGCTTGTAGCTAAAGAGCGATCATGAGGTCTCTTACATTTGAAAAAACTTATGCGCATATGGGGTGGTGGCGCAGTTGGCTAGCGCGTAGGTCTCATAGCTAAAGAGTGATCCTGAGGTCGAGAGTTCGAGCCTCTCTCACCCCATCTCCTTTTTATATTTTTCATCTTTAATTTTTTTTCTTACCTTTGAAAAAAATTCTGAACATATGGGGTCGTGGCGCAGTTGGTTAACTTGTATGTCACATAGCTAAAGAGTGGTCCTAAGTTCAAGAGTTCAAGTCTCTCTTACCGCATCCCCCTTTTATGTTTTTCAACTTTAATCGTTTGTTTTAATATTTGAAAAAATTATGAACATATGGAATGGTGGCGCAGTTGGCTAGCGCGTAGGTCTTATAGCTAAAGAGTGATTCTGAGGTCTCTTACCTTTGAAAAAACTTATGAACATATGGGGTCGTGGCGCAGTTGGTTAACTTGTATGTCGCATAGCTAAAGAGTGGTCCTAAGTTCCAGAGTTCAAGTCCCTCTTACCGCATCTCCCTTTTATGTTTTTCAACTTTAATCGTTTGTTTTGATCTTTGAAAAAATTATGAACATATGGAATGGTGGCGCAGATGGCTAGCGCGTAGGTCTTATAGCTAAAGAGTGATCCTGAGGTCTCTTACCATTGAAAAAACTTATGAACATATGGGATGGCGGCGCAGTTTGCTAGCTTGTAGGTCTCATAGCTGAAAGAGTGATCTTGAGGTCAAGAGTTCAGGTCTCTCTCACCGCATCTCTCTTTTATGTTTTTCAGCTTTAATCATTATTTCTTATCTTTGAAAATTCTTAAGAACATATGGGGTGGTGGCGTAGTTGGCTAGTGCGTAGGTCTCATAGCTAAAGAGTAATCCTGGGGCCGAGAGTTCAAACCTTTCTCACCCCACTCCCTTTTATGATTTTCAACTTTAATTTTTTTTCTTATCTTTGAATAAACTTATGAACATATGGGGTGGTGGCGCAGCAGTTGACTAGCGCGTAGGTCTCATAGATAAAGAGTGGACTCGAGATCGAGAGTTCGAGCCTATCTCACCCCATCTTCCTTTTTTTTCAACTTTAATCTTTTTTTTCTTACCATTGAAAAATGTTATGAACATAGTGGCTAACTTGTAGGTCTCATAGTTAAAGAGTGATCCTGAGGTCGAGAGTTCAAGTCTCTTAACTGCATCTCCATTTAAGTGTTTCAGCTTTAATCTTTTATTCTTATCTTTGAAAAAACTTATGAACCTTTTGGGGTGATGACGCGTAGGTCTCATTGCTAAAGAGTGATCCTGAGGTCAAGATCCTCTCTCACCCCATCAACCTTTTATGTTTCTTAGCTTTAATCTTTTTCTTACCTTTGAAATAACTTATGACCGTTGTGATTTCTCACCCCATCTCCCATTTATGTTTTTCAACTTTCACTGTTTTTTCTTATCTTTGAAAAATCTAATGAACAAATAGGGGTGGTGGTGTAGTTGGTTGGCGTGTAGATATATGATGTCTCCCTATTTGTGATATATAAATCCCCTTAGGAGACATCATTTTAGGTAGAAATTGGACATAGTTAGTTGATTTATAAGCATATTTTGCTGTATCGCACTTTCTTCCTTCAATTTTATGATATTGTTACTTTTAGAGTTTTTGTGTGTCAATTTGTTTGTTTTAGTTTGAAGTTCTTAGGTACATGGATGCTAGAAGGCACCAAGATGAAGAGAAGAAGTTAAGTTTAAAATCCAAGAGCAAAAGGAAATGTCCAAAGAGAGAAAAACATCACTTTAGTGAAGGAGGAGGAGCATTCAAAACTAGAAAGTCGTCACTTCTAGGTCCTCGGAGCCCAAACGGTGCAGATTCATACCTGGTGGTTCAAATGAAAAAGGTGCACCTCTGAGTTAGAGAAGTTTGAGTAGTAGAATAAGGTGATTTGGACCTACGGTGCGAAAATTACGGCAATTTTACTCAATTGTGTTCAGCGGTTGCAGAAATTAGAAAATAGACTCGGGCCCTTGATCATTTAATTAACTTAAGTAAGGGCCCATCCGTTTTAAGTCCTATATAACACATCCTAAGTCTCAAAAATCAGTACTCTTGAATTCTATTCTAATTTTCTAAGAGAGAACAAGGTAGAGGCAAGAAGAGAAGTTGAAAAAATGTCTTTCTTCAACAACAGCTCAAATCAATTCATCTATCTAGGTTTTATTTTTGTTTGTAGGAAAATGTATTTTATTAATTTCTTTTCAGTATGAGCTAAATTTATAAATACTTGAGAATCTTATTATGGGTTAAGTCCTACTTTATCTATTTTAGTATTTTTGAACTTGGGATTGTTTTAATTTAATTCAAGTCAGGGTTTTCATATTGTTTATTAGTTCATGCTTATTTACTAATTTTAGTTGAGCCGGGAATTAGAATTAGGTTATTGTAATTAGGCTATTTACTAGCGGCGGTGATCACCTTGACGGGGGAGGGGGGGGGGGGTTAATTACTGAACTAATTAATAAATCTGTGGTGTTCGTCATTGATCCTGACGGGTTTGACCAACCGCGTAGGCAATTAGGTAAAACACTTAATCATCTGAATGTAGCTTATAATCCTCTTGACGGGGTTCGTAATATTGTAGGATAGCTCCTATGTCTACCCTAACGGGAGTTAGGAGATTATAGAGCCCTGGCTAATATAGAATTATCAACTTGTCCCTTAAACAAAAGCGCTAAATGTATGAACTTAGGTGGATCCTTAGCGAGACTCAAGTATTCTCTCATATCCGCGTCTACTCCATTAGTCTTTACTTTATTTTTATTATGTTTTAATCTTAGTTAATTTATTTTATTCGTTTAGTTGTTTTATATTTAAAAACTAAACAAAAATTTATTTATCTTTTATTTATTTTGTTCTGCAATTAATTCTATCTATCTGTTAAACACATATGTTTCACCTCGCAGTTCATGTGGAGACGATTAACCCATTTTTACTAAATTATTACTTGGACGACCCGTACACTTGCGGTAGTCGCTCCTCTCCTTTAGTGTTGATTTTTATCACATTTTAGGAACGATCAGTCTAAGAGTGAAGAGTGATCCTAAGGTTGAGAGTTTGAGCTTTATCATCCCATCAACCTTTTATGTTTTTTAGCTTTAATCTTCTCTTTTCTTACCTTTGAAAAAGCTTATGCTTTTGTAATTTTTGTAATATTGATATATATCATCAAAAATTATACCATCCATGACATGACATGGTTTGGTTGGAAGTGGATTAATTTCTCAATCTAACTCTACATCTTTCATAATTATCACATACATTTAAGACCTAATGCCTAGTTGGTAGACCTACTACAAAAGTTCTAGCATTTGTTTACAACTATCCTGATTGAAGAGAAACTGTTATGATCTATAATTAACGTTTTTCATGATCCATCTTGTGGATCTACATAGTGCACTAGTTTTGTTCTCTTATTTGTTCCTTCTTTTGCAAACTAATATATACTCACGTTCGCTTCCCTATAAATGTGTTTGATTACATATCTCGGGTTTCTACGTATAATATCTCGATAGTTACGTACTATCCCATTAGAGAGATTCTAGAGCTTGTATTAACCTTAATTAGAGCATACAACTCTTTAAAATGTGTCTCAACGTGAAGATCCATGAAACTTGTAACCTCTGCCATCTATGGGCCATACTGAAGTGCACAAATCTTAGAATAAAGTTGATTTGCCCAAACATACGCCTTCATAGCTAAAGAGTGATCTTGAAGTCGAGAGTTTAAGCCTCTGTCACCCTATTAACCTTTTATCTTTTGTATCTTTAATCTTACCTTCGGAAAAATTTATGAAATATGTGAATTTTTGTAGCAATGATATAAATTACCTAAAATTATACCACTCATGATGTGGCGTGGTTAGATATTGGAAGTGAATTACTTTCTCAATCTAAACCTATAAGTTATATAATTTTTTCGCATACATTTTAGGCCTAACGGAAGGTAGGTAAAGATATTACAAAAATTCTATCAATTGTTTGTTGTTATCCATTTGGGAAGCTCTTTATAAGAAATATAGGGATAATGATGCTGGGTAGAAAATTTTCATGGTTAGTAATTGTCTCAAGTTCACGATCTCTAGCCAAAATTCAACCATGGAGCAAAGAGCACGTGTACGAGAATTTGTATGCAAAATTTATTTTGAGATTATGAAAATGTGAGAGATCCTACAAACCATTATGCTACTCGAGAAAATCCCACTACCCTAGAGCGACTACCTAAACCACATGAAACACAAAAACAGGGACATGCCTATTCAAGAGCTAATCATCTATAAGAGGGGCGAAGAAGCTAATTGCTGAAATAATAAGTCTGACTATCTCTTTTCCTACATCCAAATCTAACTTGGTTTAATCCTCTAGTCATGGAAACATATATAGGTCCAAAGGTAAGGGAAATCTACCTAACAACCAGGGGAGCATAAGAACAAGTAAGGTGGAAACTATAAGAACGGAAATCGCAACAAACCGAGAGGCAAGTTCAAGCCAACTAGTAGGACTGAAACCACTCTAGAATCTCTTTAATGTATTTTCAAGAAGCGATTGATGTCATTGCAATAGTTTATACACTGGAAAATGGAGACATTCACGTCATACATGGTTTAGTAAAGTAGTTACTGAAAACTTGAGTGACATCCTCAAAGTATGTATGGTTATGGAAGCTGTTTACTAAAACTTAACTAGAAGAGTAGTCATATGGTGGATGATATCATATGATGCACTACATTACCATCCATGTGGCTTGAAATATGCATATAAGGTTGAGTTTCTACTTTTAATGGTTCCACTCCCTTTGTGATGGTCTTGTTGATACAGGTTTGATGGATTCATCGAGGATTATATTAATCTAAAGTTGAGGTTATGACTCTAAATGAAGTACGTAGCCTTTTGGGTGGTCTTATTGAGACGTGCTCGGTGAACTCATAAACTTATGATAAGTTTGAGCTATATAGCTCTTAATGTATTAAGACCTAATAATGGACAAACATTACTGAAATGACCTATGTAAATATGAATGTAGGGGCCGCCTTCTATAAAAGAAACGAGCAATCTTTTTAGATGACTCATGAGAACCAATGGATCTAAAGGCACGTGATAGTATCGAAGAGTTTATTTAGAACAACATGTCTCAACTGAACAAGTTTAAGTTCAAAAATACATTCGCTTAAAAGAACTTGGTTATTGCATCACTTACCGACGTATCAATTTGAATTGAATGGTATTGAAGCTTAAATACAATTTAACCTATCTTTTGCACATAAGTTTTTTTTTTTCCCAAACCGAGTATTGTTATTATCTCTCTCAACCATTGTGGAAGATGATTACATTTAATTGTTGTAGAGCCAGATTATTTGACCAAAATGTTGAAACCAAATTTTTTGTAAAAATTTCTAGCCCAATAAGCAAAGGTTCTTATACTATGCTGGTTCTAAATGATAAGCAATGGTTCTTATACCATGCTTCATCTAACCTCTATTATAAGTCAAACCCCCACGCGTGCACGGTGCACCACTGATGCCCGTCCAAAAGGACTCCAACTTTGGTGGAGGCATGATCGTGAAAAGTTGGGGAGACTTTTAAAAATAAATCTCTTTTTTTTTTTTAGGTGAGCTGAGTATATATATTTTCAAATTGATAACATCTTATTCTGAAAACGATTTTTCCTTTATGAACTTTATGGTTTGTGTCTCTCCAAACCCTATCTAATTAAAGCAGCCTTCAGCAATCGTTAGACACACCAACACAGAAATTCGAAAGCAATTCCCTCAATTCTCAATTTCCTTATGACCAAAAGTTTCTAAGTAGATTACATTTCTTCTATTGTGAGAGTACATAGTCGATCGAGAGAGACAGTGACCTTGAGAAGCAATCAGGGATGTGTATTTTAACACCTCGGTTACAACTACGTTCTAGTTTGTAATTATGTTTAGTTTTACTCTTCTCATCTCATTTCTGGTTCGAAAAGTTTTTCTTTTCCAAATTTTGTCATTACAGTTTGGTTACTTTTCCCTACAAGGCGTATAGTCAACAACAAGTCAACAACACCCTTTACAGATTTCTAACGCATCTCATAAATGGTTATATTTCCATATTGGTTTTGTACTCAACATAGAGAATGCAACTAAGATATGCTGTCAAACTACCCATCAACCCATAAACATAATAGAATTCCACAAATAATCCACATTAAGAAAATGAGTATGGTAGTCTTAAGTGGAAACCGAGCCACCAAAGGGAAATAAGAGAGCATAACTATTAATGAAGTTTCCATGCACCTTGCCTTGGATCTGTAACTACAATACCATTAGAAACTAGGGATAAAATTCCTGCACAAGGCAAATGAGACAAAGGGTCTGTATGAAAACAATAGACGAAATTATTCAGATTTTCCAATAAGTAAAGTACGTTGTCCACATTTATCAAATGGGGTGGTGGCGCAGTTGGCTAGCGCGTAGGTCTCATAGCTAAAGAGTGATCCTGAGGTCGAGAGTTCGAGCCTCTCTCACCCCATCAAACCTTTTCCTTTTTGCAGCCTAAGCCTAATCTTAATCATAAAGTTTGTGATTTTGTGTACATTTATTTGGCAAGTGATATCGAGGATAAAGGCTTAAGACCTACTTATATAGTGCTTGTTTGTCATAAAGTTTGTATTCTTGGGTACATTTATTTGGCAAGTGATATTGACAAGTACAATCAGATAAAGATACAATAAAGAATCTGGGGTGGGTTTAAGGATGATATTTTTCATCAAGCCAAGGCTATAAAACATGAGAGAACAAAGTAAAATCAAGTTTATACAATATCCAGTGAACAGAATAAACAAACTAACAGACTTTACTTGAAATTAAACAATAATTTAAAGACCTAATCCCCCTAGTGTGGTAGAACCAACACCTTCCCATATCTCATTACACCCAACTTCTTCATTATCAACACCTTCCATACTATCATCCCACCATCCACCTCCATTTGCATCTATTAACAAACAAACAAACCATATCATTAAATTCAAAAAATAAACATCATTTTCACTATTTCAAAAAAAAAAAAAAACACTTACAATGATTATAAAGAGGAGTTCTTTGTTTTGTCTCAATACCAGAAGATCTCTTCCTAACTATTTTCCTTGTTCCTGAATTATCTCCAAGTACTGCTACTAGCTTTCTAGGAGCTTCAACATTAACATCATCTAACAAACAATTTATAACACATCAATTTTTTGACACACAAGATTGTAATCTAAGGCACGAGGAAAAATTGTTCAAACCATGGTTCCTCTTTCTTGATTCTGTAGCTAGGCTTTTATTTTCCTCTTTCGAAGGCTTAAACTGCTCTAACATAACGTCTAAAGCAAAAGTGGAATACTTTTTTGCTTCCACTTTTTTCTTTTCATCATCATTCTCTTTTGTGTACTCATTTACCCCTCCACCACCACCACCACCACCACTTAGAGGTGATGAAAATTGCTTTGTTTTCCCCTGTAAAACAATAGAAAGCTCATTTTACTATTTTGTATAACACAAGGGACCAATTGTGCAAATTATTCTTTTGATAAATTACTTCTTGAGCATGAAACCCGGACTACGTTTTGCATTTTACTTTAACAGATAATTTAAATAAATGAGAAAAATAAATTAATGTGTTTGTCAAGCATAAACAAAAAGGTAATAATGGTGTATTTACCTGAAGAGATCCAGGAAGAACAGAATTTTTATTCAGCTTTTTGTTAAGGAAATCGGTTAGCGATACACTTGAACCCTTTTCAGTAGGAGGCTTAATTTGTTCGTCCTTTTTACAAGCATCTGAACTGCGGTGCACCAAACAACAAAAATGAATCCTTAAATATGAACAAAAATAAAATAAAGGTTGTTTTCCACTTTGAATTGATTTACCTGTATGAAGATCGGAATAGAAATGTTGAGGAAATTGAGCGTTGACCCAATGGCCTTATCGAAGATTGCTTTGACTTCATCTCTCTCTTGCACAGAAAATTGAAATCTAATTTTCTTGGCGTGAACTAACCTTGGAGTTATGGCGCCAAAAGTTTGAAAATTTTGGAGTAATTAGTGATATTTGTTTTATTTTTTGAGGGCCCTTTAATTTATTTATATTTTTATCTAATTTTTAATTTTACTTTCAGGCGATAGTTTTCTTTTTTTTCAAACAAGCATATATTATATTATTAAAAAGTGAAAACAAAGAGATCGATGGTTAGATTATTTCGCAGAGACCAAGAGCTAGGATCGAATCTCATTGGAGTCAAAATGACTCCGAGTCCAAAGTGGCTCTTTCATATATTCAAAAAAAAAAAGTGAAAACAAAGAAATTTACCGATATTATTAAAAAGTAAGAACAAACAAAATTAACCAAAACATGAACGGTTATCCAATTTTTCCAGATTTTTAATCAAAAACATGAATGTATGTCTCTATATTTCGAAGTTTAGAAACATACATTATAAAAATAAAAGGCCTAGTTTTAATAAACTATTTAATTCTACGTATAAGAGGTTGGGTTTACCAGTTATATATATATATATATATATATATATATATATATATATATATATATATATATATATATATATATATATATATATATTGTATTTTAGAGTTTTTTCTACGGTCCAGATTTACCCACATAAGTAGTGGCTAGGATTAAATCTGGCTACACATAAGTGGTGGTCAAGATTTAATCTGGCTAAACATAGTGGTGGTCAGGATTGATTTTGGCCCCACTCATTATTTTTTTTTTTTGAACCTGGGTTCGAATCCTGTCAACGGGAATTCATTTTTGCTTTAGTGTCTTCACACACGGATTTTACCTAGTGTGTGTGTGTATATATATATATATAGATAAAAAGCCTTGGGGGGTCTTAAGGCAATCTATTTGAATTGTAACCACCATATCATTAAAAGCTTATGTCGCCACGCCTTGAAAATTGCTGCTACTTATCCTTCCATGATATTGCTACAACAAATCGATACCCATCACAGGAGATGGGCGAACATGTGTTATCTCTCCCAATTATGGCAATACATGTAGGCTCTTGCTAGGAAGAAAATGAAGCATTACATTAGATGTATAAGTTTGCAAAGGTGTTGGTCGAAGTTTTAGCATCTGGTGTTATTTGGCCTATATCCAACTGCTCTAACTTCCTAAACAATTCTCAATCAACTCTAAAAATACTTCTCATCGCATTGTCCACAAGTATGATAATCGTTTTGAAATTCCATATCGTGTCTTCCAAAAAGTACTTCATCCTACCAATTCAAATATTCCAAAGTGATATCATGACCAAGCTATGAGGATCTTCCTATCCCAACACAATGTTTTCCCCTCCCCAAAATCTTTAAGGATCCAATCTTGAATATCGCAAAGATCTAGCTTATTAAAATTTGCCATAATGATGAAATCATCCCATACTTCCAAACTATTCTCGCATTCGAGAAAAATATGCTCAACGCTTTCAACCGAAAGATTACAGGAATCCACACCTCGAAGAAGGTGAACACTTATGCTTAAAATATTAGCACCACAGGGGATAACATTGTTGGAACACTTTAAAAAAACTCGAACCTTGGTCGGTGCTTTTGCATGCCATATGGTATTCCAAAAAGAAGGATCTTAAAAGATCCAAGCAGGATGCAGTGGGCGACCTTTGAACTTCAGGCAATGGTTTAAATATTAGTGTTTTTAACATTTTTTTCTATATATTTTTAACTCTACTTACCCCTAAACCGTGACCAATTATTTTTTTTATTGGTTTTCTAAATCCAAAAAAAATAAATTAGGTAAAACTCAAAAAACTTTAAAAAATTAATTAAATATTATTTAACCCCATAATCTATAAATTCATGATAATTAACTACGTTAGTTTTTTTGAATTCTTTTTGGATTTTTCGCTTTTTTAGAAAAAGAAAAAAAGTTATACATTTTTTGGTTTTTTTCACTAATAAAATGATTAAATAATCTTGAGATTGACGAAAAAGTAAAAAAAGAAAAGGTCGGGGCATAAATTTAAAGTTTATGAGATAAGTAGATTTAAAAAAGTAGACAAACTTTCAATCGCGTATAATTCATAGTGCAAAGGTACGCTACACTTTGGATTTTAACAGAAAAAAAAACCTTTCTCTCTGCTTTAACCCTAGTTTGAAACCTAAACCTACCCCTTTTACGGCCTCCGTTGCTGGTGGCTTGCCATTAGCGATGACGGCCTCCACCCACTTTCCTTTTTCTGTTTCTTTTTCTTTTCCCTTTCGTTCAGTGTTTGCTCTGTTTATTACTGCCCTCCACATCCGCTTTCCTCTGCCGAAAAGAAAACTACCACCACTGTCATCCATGGCGATGAATCTGAAGCACAAATCAGCGACTTTGGCCCCTGTTCTCACTAGCCCGTTACTGGCGGAGTTGGGCTTCCTTGGCCCAAATAGTCTTTGCGACTCCAATCTGCCTCCTGGTTTTAATTATTGTAAAGGCAGAGCCCAAATGGTGTCCGGTTTGGACATCACTGATCAGGGACGCCGATCTAGTACAACAACTCTTCAGAGAATACAAATATGTTTTTTGGTATCTCCTTTTTTTTTCATGATTTGTTTCTACAATTTAGCTGTATCAGGTACTGCACTCTGATCTTTAATGTTAATCTCTCTGTTCTGGTGGAATTGGGATGAGAATGTGGTGATTTGTTTCTCCTGAACCGGTTTGTTTATTTTGTTTGGCAGACTGCGTGATGGTGGTTTCTATGGGTTTATCCGCTTAGTTCGTTTTAGTATGTGGTTTGATTTTTCTTTTCCCGTTTCTTGTCATATCTCTAAAGGAGTTAGTGGTGGTGCACTTTGGTTTAATTATAATTGTTCACTGGGTTTCGATTGGTGGAGTGTTAGGTGTTTGCCTTTCACTTGGCATTTCTTCAATTTGAACCTTATTTGGTCAATGAGATTGGATTGCTCCTGTGTAGGGTTGCGCAAGAGGTGGGTTTTTTGTGTTTCCGTGTGGTTGTGTTGTTCCGTTTGGGTAAGGTCCGTTCTGGTGAGAGCCAGGTTTTGCTCCTTATTTGTTGTGGTTGTCCAGGTCTTCTCGTATCCTCGGTTTAGATGGATTTATGTAGCTTCTTTTATCCTTAAGTGTAGGGGTGAGAACAGGGGGTGTTTTCCGTTAACCCTATGTCCTTTGCTCTTTACTCTTGAAGTTTCAAACATGTTATGGAATTTTCGTCTTGGTCTACGATTGCTGGCTGCTGGTTTTGTTTGTTTGTGTCTTGTTGCTCTAGGTTATACCGTGCTATGTTTTCTATCGCGACGCTTCTGTTTGAGTTTCCCCTTTCCACTATTCTCACCCTTTTGTGTGGTGACTTTCTCTCACTCGATTTTTCGTTGGGGATGCAATCTACAGAGTATGATTTGGCACATGGTGGCTTCTTATCATCTTTGCGGGATTTTTCCCTGGTTCGTCGATTGTGATATGGTCTCGTGGTTGTTGGCTAAGGTTTTGTTCAAGCAAGCACGAGCAACGCCTAGTTATATAAACAAGACGTCTTGTTTGGGAAATAGTTACAACCTAGTTGTGATTGTCAGAGTAACCTAGGCGTTTACTGTTGCACACATTATGAGTGGCGTTTACTATTGCACACGTTATGAGAGGTAAGTCAGAGTAACCTAGGCGTTTACTGTTGCACACGTTATGAGAGGCATTATTCTTGACGAGGTACAACTAGGTTGTAACTATTTCCCAAACAAGACGTCTTTTTTATATAACTAGGCGTTTCTCGTGCTTGCTTGAACAAAACCTTAGCCAACAACCACGAGACCACATCACAATCGACGAACCAGGGAAAAACCCCGCAAAGATGATAAGAAGCCACCATGTGCCAAATCATACTCTGTAGATTGCATCCCCAACGAAAAATCGAGGGAGAGAAAGTCACCACACAAAAGGGTGAGAATAGTGGAAAGGGGAAACTCAAACAGAAGCGTCGCGATAGAAAACATAGCACGGTATAACCTAGAGCAACAAGACACACACAAACAAAACCAGCAGCCAACAATCGTAGACCAAGACGAAAATACCATAACTTGTTTGAATCTTCAGGAGTGAAGAGCAAAGGACAAAGGGTGAAGACAAACACCCCCTGTTCTCACCCCTACACTTAAGGATCAAAGAAGCTACATAAATCCATCTAAACCGAGGATACGAGAAGACCTGGACAACCACAACAAATAAGGAGCAAAACCTGGCTCTCACCAGAACGAACCTTACCCAAACGGAACAACACAACCACACGGAAACACAATAAACCCACCTCTTGTGCAACCCTACACAGGAGCAGTCCAATCTCATTGACGAAATAAGGTTCAAGCTGAAGAAATGCCAAGTGAACGGCAAACACCTAACACCCCACCAATCGAAACCCAGTGAACAATTATAATTAAACCAAAGTGCACCACCACTATCTCCTTTAGAGATATGACAAGAAACGGGAAAAGAAAAATCAAACCACATACTAAAACGAACTAAGCGGATAAACCCATAGAAACCACCATCACGCAGTCTGCCAAACAAAATAAACAAACCGGTTCAGGAGAAACAAATCACCACATTCTCATCCCAATTCCACCAGAACAGAGAGATTAACATTAAAGATCAGAGTGCAGTACCTGATACAGCTAAATTTTAGAAACAAATCATGAAAAAAAGGAGATACCAAAAAACATATTTGTATTCTCTGAAGAGTTGTTGTACTAGATCGGCGTCCCTGATCAGTGATGTCCAAACCGGACACCATTTGGGCTCTGCCTTTACAATAATTAAAACCAGGAGGCAGATTGGAGTCGCAAAGACTATTTGGGCCAAGGAAGCCCAACTCCGCCAGTAACGGGCTAGTGAGAACAGGGGCCAAAGTCACTGATTTGTGCTTCGAATTCATCGCCATGGATGACAGTGGTGGTAGTTTTCTTTTCGGCAGAGGAAACCGGATGTGGAGGGCAGTAATAAACAGAGCAAACACTGAACGAAAGGGAAAAGAAAAAGAAACAGGAAAAGGAAAATGGGCGGAAGCCGTCATCGCTAGTGGCAAGCCACCAGCAACGGCGGCCGTAAAAGGGGTAGGTTTAGGTTTCAAAATAGGGTTAAAGCAGAGAGAAAGGTTTTTTTTTCCTGTTAAAATTCGAAGTGTAGCGTACCTTTGCACTATGAATTATACGCGATTGAAAGTTTGTCTACTTTTTTAAATCTACTTATCTCATAAACTTTAAATTTGTGCCCCGACCTTTTCTTTTTTTACTTTTTCGTCAATATCAAGATTATTTAATCATTTTATTAGTGAAAAAAACCAAAAAATGTATAACTTTTTTTCTTTTTCTAAAAAAGCGAAAAATCCAAAAAGAATTCGAAAAAACTAACGTAGTTAATTATTATGAATTTAAAGATTATGGGGTTAAATAATATTTAATTAATTTTTTAAAGTTCTTTGAGTTTTACCTAATTTTTTTTGGATTTAGAAAACCAATAAAAAAAATAATTGGTCACGGTTTAGGGGTAAGTAGAGTTAAAAATATATAGAAAAAAAATGTTAAAAACACTAATATTTAAACCGTTGCCTGAAGTTCAAAGGTCGCCCACTGCATCCTGCTTTGGATCTTTTAAGATCCTTCTTTTTGGAATACCATATGGCATGCAAAAGCACCGACCAAGGTTCGAGTTTTTTTAAAGTGTTCCAACAATGTTATCCCCTGTGGTGCTAATAATTTTAAGCATAAGTGTTCTCCTTCTTCGAGGTGTGGATTCCTGTAATCGTTCGGTTGAAAGCGTTGAGCATATTTTTCTCGAATGCGAGAATAGTTTGGAAGTATGGGATGATTTCTTCATTAGGGAAAATTTCAATAAGCTAGATCTTTGCGATATTCAAGATTGGATCCTTAAAGATTTCGGGGAGGGGAAAACATTGTGTTGGGATAGGAAGATCCTCATGGCTTGGTCATGATATCACTTTGGACTATTTGAATTGGTAGGATGAAGTACTTTTTGGAAGACACGATATGGAATTTCAAAACGATTATCATACTTGTGGACAATGCGATGAGAAATATTTTAAGAGTTGATTGAGAATTGTTTAGGAAGTTAGAGCCGTCGGATAAAGGCCAAATGACACCAGATGCTAAAACTTCGACCAACACCTTCGCAAACTTATACATCTACTGTAATGCTTCATTTTCTTCCTAGCAAGAGGCTACATGTATTGCCATAATTGGGAGAGATAACACATGTTCGCCCATCTCCTGTGATGGATATCGATTTGTTATAGCGATATCATGGAAGGAGAAGTAGCAGCAATTTTCAAGGCGTGGCAACATAAGGTTTTAGTGATATGGTGGTTACAATTCAAATAGATTGCCTTGAGATCCCCCAAGGCTTTTTATCTATCTATATATATATATATACACACACACACACACTAGGTAAAATCCGTGTCTGAAGACACTAAAGCAAAAATGAATTTCGTTGACAGGAATCAAACCCAGGTTAAAAAAAACCCCCCGTGTCTGAAGACACTAAAGCAAAAATGATTACCCGTTGACAGGATTCGAACACAGGTTAAAAAAAAAACAATGAGTGGGGCCAAAATCAATCCTGACCACCACTATGTTTAGCCAGATTAGATCTTGACCACCACTTATGTTTAGCCAGATTTAATCCTGGCCACCACTTATGTGGGTAAATCTGGACCGTAGAAAAAACTCTGAAATATAATATATACTAGGTATTGCCCGTGCTTGAAGTCACTTCGGAAAAAAAATCCAATTCATCGTTAATTTTACTTACTTTGAGTTGCCACGTTGAGAATTTAAGATATAATAAAATTGCTAAAAGACCGTATATTCAATAATAAGTGTCTCAAACTCCCTTAATAACAAATAATATACCTCGTTCATTCGCTAGTTTCATAGCTCAGTTTTTGTTTAGGTTAGGTTCAATCTGGTTAATGTTAGGTTGAGGTGGTGATTGATCACTCTTGTTTGTTGTTTGTATTTCTGGTTTATCAAGAATATTATCAAGTATAATACTGACTAACATGTCAAATTGGACTTACCTCTTGCAAAAGAATGGTAGAAGCGCAAATTAGATGGATTACAACGATGTAAATTAGAAAATATTGAAAGTAGATTGTAAATTTTATTTTTTTGTTTTACTTAAATATTTATTTCTGAATGCTTTCACAATTGAGTTTCTCTTTTTAAAGGGAAATTAGAAAATATTTTATTTGACAAAGACTACTATACGAATTAGAGAAACAAAAGTGTATATATATGTATAAAAAAATGAAAGAGCGCAACATTAAATAAAAAAATATTCTAGATATAAAAATCTATATTATAGATTACAACGATGTAAATTAAAAAATACTTCCCCCACCCACCCGGAACCCTCTTCCCCTCTTCTTCGTCTTCTTCGTCTTCCCCATCTTCTTCTTCTACCCCGACTTCTGTTTCTTCCAAAAAAAACTCAAGCAAAATCTCGAGCACTCCTCAATTCTTTACCCTATCTGCAAAATACAGAATATAAACTACTGTAAAATAGAAATTACATCTCCAGCAAGTTTCTAAATGGATACTGTAAAATAGAATACTCTTTAAATTGCATCCAAATCAAAAAATAAATTGGTGAACCCAGCTGATTAGCATCTCTCGATATTTTACAATCAAGTCCTTAACTCATAGTGTCCAACGATTGTTGTTGCGGAGTGTTCACTTAGGAGTGTTGCTGAGGTATTACATGATGACAATGTCACTCCGGAACTAATGTCTTCATTGAAATGGTCACCCTTCGAGACATTGTTCGATACAATTTTCACCTAAGGAATGAGGGGGAGTGTACCAGCAAATCTGACACGAAGATCCTCGAAATAGTGACAAATTTTAACCCGTACAATAGGGCATTATATTGGGCAATATACCGGTGAATGTTACCGCAAATGAAGTGATGTAAATAATGGGGGTTCAAGGCGGCACAACACATGTACCCAAATTTGACAAAGACGAATCTGCTCTATGGCCATGGTTCCAGAGAGAATCCCCTGGTTACAAAACAGGGTCACTACGTAAAGGTTTTTTATGAAGGAGAAATTGCATGCAATCGAGACATTGTTGACTACAACCTTTCACCTAAGGAATAATGTGATTGATTTGTTTGTTTGTTTTGGGTGTTTGGTATGTATTTTGTAATGAATGAAACAACTTGTAGTGCCTTATTGTGTTTTATTATTTTATGATGGACAAGACAGTTAATGTTGTGGGACATAAATGTGAACCTTAATATATCGATCTACGTTTTCTTATTGTATTGATGTAACTGTTTTGTACTAATGTAAAAATAGATTAATGTTTTATTTGAACTCTCACAGTAAGTGGGTATTTATCCACCCAATAGTTGGCTATGACTCATAGAACTAGCATGACTGTATACTTATACTTTTCAATTATGTTATTGATATTATAACTAGTTTTAATAAGGGGGTAATTACCCATATAAATATATAAAGAGGGGGTATATACCCTCCTTTTTAATTAAAAAAAGGGGCATATACCTCCTTTAAATCATCAAAAGGGGTAAGTACCTCCCAAAAAGTGGGGTATGTTACAATTGACAATATCAGCTCCTTTTTAGGAGGTAGCTCCTTCTTAACATCCTTCTTCACTCTTGATATCATTCAACAAAACAAAAATCAATCACAATCATTTTCTTAATATAACATACTTCATACAAAACAAAACAGGGATTACTTGAAAGAAGTAGTTGACAAGATAAGATGATGCTTAAACTAAAAGAGCGAGGTCATAGAGTTTTAATTTATTCTCAATCGTTCATAAATTTATTCTATCCTTGGTGTCACTTGACTTGTGGGTTAAACAAAGATGACAAACAGGACGGATGCGATGAATTACAAGAGGAGGTGTTCAATCTTAGGGAAGAACAAGAATTTGCCCTGAGATACAATAGAAAAGGCCATTGATCTTGATGAGCCTACTGAAAAGAAGCCAAAGATAGAGGCAACAACACAACCACTACGAAGAAAACTTACAACAAGATTGAGTGTACCATCAAGGCCTAGAGCAAAGACACCAATACAGGATCAAGGTTCGTCTTCAAATCTTAATGAAAATTCAGAAAGTATATCCACACCACCAGCATGGGCAGTTAGATTGATGGAAGAGATCGATAGCTTAAAAAGAGATTTCAACGCCTGCTGGAATGTAATTTTAAGGATAGATCATGTAATAAACGAAGTAACAAAATACTTGGATTTGTATGATGAGCCTCCTTCAGAAGAGGAATTGCAAGAGATGCTTTATGGCTAGGTACCACGTTCTAATTCTTCTCTTTAATTGCTTCATAGTTTTGTTTAGTTTAAATTTTATTGCTTTATTGAGTCTTTTTTTTGAGTTGTGGGAACACGACTCACATTGAGTTAGGGGTGGGAATTCGTTGTCCTCATCTTCCTTTTCTATTTTTGCATAAGACTTAAAAAAATTAGGGTTATAATTAGCATAGAATATGATGAACGTACCTATTGAACATGTTTTAATTAAGTCAATGATAGTCGGTAGTATGTTTTTGAACGGTGTCAGAATTATGTTTAGTATGCATGTATGAAAACAGGAAGTAAATGATATGGAAGATTAATGAGCAATGTGTATGAAGTGTCAAGTTGAAACTTAGGGAGAGTTAATTGGTGTGTAGAACGTGAGGTTTGAAATTAGTTGAAAACCCGCTTGTCTATGAACTAACAGCGAAAAAGTTACGAAATCTGGTAGTTAGAAATGTGAATAAGGCAGTTCTTTTATATTGAAGCCACTTGAAGCCTTTTTAGCTTTCTCACCCTTTTATTTGATTATTATTATTATCTTTTTTAGCCCCTCTAAGCCTTTCTAAAGCCTTTTATTAGGAACATTACAAGTTATACCCCTTAGTTTATAGGAGTTATCTATATGACCCACACTTGAATCGCAAAACCTGAGACAAGTTGTTCTAGAGCTTGAGTTTGGGGTGGTGGTTTCATCATTGGGAAACATTGGAATTGGGAAATTGTAATTGTGATATTATTGATGATGAGTTTATTATTGTAATCCTTTGCCCAAAGTGAATGAAAAAAGTATTTAAAAGAAAAAAATATATGAAAAAGCACCATGACATCCCACATTAAAAAGAGAGTTATAGCTATCTATCAAAAGGAAAAAAAAGAGATATATGAAAAAGATTAAAAAGATTTGGACCGGCAAAGTGGAATTTATTATGTAATCATCATGAAAAGGTTTTATTGTGTTATTTAGGGATGCAAATCAAAGCATCAAAACTGGGTCGAGTGAGAACATATTCGAGTGAAACTCAAGCTCTAGGGCGATTCGTTGATGGAATGTGAGAAGAGAGTCAAAAGCTCACTTTTCATTATCCAAATATACCATACTGTCCCTAAGCCCCGTTATAACCGTAAAGACCTTAGGATTTCTAGCTACTTGGTGGAGTAACAATGGAATAATTAGGGCATATGTAGGTGGACCATTGGATACTATATTAGGACATATGATCAACCTATAGCCGTTAACATGAAGTGAGTTGAGTACCTCTCCTTTTGGCATTCCGAAATTAATCTAGACTTGAAATTATGGATTGTTGATTATGTGTACATTAAGCATATGTGTGCATTATTTATTTAGCATTATTACATGATTTTTTTTAGATATTTTGCTCTTGGATCATTGATTGTTTTCTATACTTCTTCTTATTGTTCTTCTTCTATATTCATTAATGACTACCCTACTGTTCTTATCTTTATTATATCAGGAGAATACAACTTTGAGTATGGGGTCTTGATGTCTCCCTATTCGTGATATAGTAATCTAGGTTGGAGGATATTATTTTAGGTGTATATGAGTAATTAATTATAGATTTTTATTCATAATTCAATATTTTCTTATTTCTTGTCGTAATTTGATAATTTATTATTTGTAGAGCATATTGGGTTTAATTTGTTTGTTTAGTGTGAATCTTTAAAAATATATATGAAAATTAATTAGATGCCAAATCAATTTGAAAGATATAAGGAAAGAATATATGGATGGAAATTAAAGATAAAAGGAAGTAGAGATTAAATAGGAAAGGAAAAGTTGCCAAGTAAATCTGAAATTCTGCAGTCACGTCCACTAAAGTAAAGATACCTTAAAATCGGATGGGAATTTGGATAAGAAATCAAAAGGGAAAGTGTAGATCTTTTTGACGCGGTCGTTTCGATATAAAGTGGACAAAAATTGGACCAATAACGAGTGAGATACGACCAAAAGGTAGTTTATATCTTCTCCTATATTTAGGAAACGAATTTGAGTTGGACTTTAACTCAAATTACTTACCCTCTACTCCAACAATTCGACCTACGGTCTTCTAAACCCAATAAATACACCCTCTTGTCATTAGAAACACATCCTTGGTTAACTTTGAACCAAGACAAAGCTTACATCAAGAAGAGAGAAGACCGGAAGGAGTTAGACAACAAATTATGCCTTCTCAATCCTTCAAATTTGTAATTTTTATCTTTTCTTTCTCTAGTATGAACTTATTCTATTTTATCTTGAGTTTGGCATATGTGTATGAACACTAGACTTGTTTTACATCTATTTTAATTTAGGATGTTCACATTTAAAGTGATATTAGTGTTTTATTCTCTGATTATGTGTTTTGATTTATTGTCTGTAGTTCTTGCTAGTGCACACGTATATAATTACCTTAATAGTAGTTAGATGGCCACTCATATGGGGTGTCTAATTATTGAAACACCACATAAACGTCTAGTATGCGATAGTAATCCGGAAGGGCTTGCCTAACTAAATAGTCATTAGGATTTAAGATTTAATCACCGATCATTATATGCAGGGTCCACTTACCCATGTCCCCTGGTAAATGTTAGGTCGTCACCTAAGTCCACCCGGAAGGGGGTTAGGAGGAATATAGAATCCTGGCTGTTGCATATCACACAATTCTCCCTTACATGATTAATACAAACAAGGCTAGTGGGGAGTACTTGCTAGATCTCTAGCTAAACTCTCAAACTATCTAATTCTCTTTATTTATTTCCTGTCTTTTTTATTTAGTTAATTGTTTAGATTCCTAAAACCCAAACAAAAACTCCATAGTCTTTTATTTTCAGCGTATTATTCTTCTAACTTTCTTATTTGCACTTGATATTGCATAAGTTCTCTCTAACTTTCGTAGTCTCTGAGGAACGGATTATGTTTATCATTAAAACTTGCATACGACCTGTGATACTTGCAGTGGGTAACGTGCTTCAGTTGGGGTGTTTGTTTGCATCTTATTTATCCTTATTTTATCACGCCCTAACCGACACCATATATGAATGTCCGTTTAGTTTAAAACTAGGAGGTCAGATTTATTCGGATAATCACAACAAGGGTAAAAGTTTAAACACTTGATAATAGGATAGGGTCACTCGGAAGAGGTTCCTAATGCTAGAGGTAGCACTTATTTACTCGAGAGAGACTTAGGTAGATACTAGAATCCCGGTTAGCATATTTCCCTTCAATTCTCCCTTTAACAACAAACTATTCCAAGTCATAAATAGTGGTGAACCTAATACATCTTAATCTATCTCTCTCGTATTTTCATAAGTTATCATCTTATTTATCATTCAAACTCTATAATATGAGTTAATTTTAGTCCAATGTTTTACTTTTTGCATTCTAGTCTCTCTCTAGTATTTAAATGACAAACGTTTAAACCCCAATCATCTTTCATATTTAGATTTATTCAACTAACACCCCACATACACTAAGAAAGTACAAAATTAGCTCTATAGTCCCTGTGGAGAACGAATAAAAAATCTTACTACTTTATTACTTAGGATGACTCGTACACTTGCTAGAGCCTTCCCCGAGTGTGGATGTTATATATTGCCCCGGGGGACACCAACAAGCGTAAAATCTAACAACTAAAATCTAATATCAAAACTAAATCTATAGGTAGCTAACTATTCCCTGAGAAGGACGCCAGAATCTTATTGTCTTCTGAGGTGTGATATAAAATCGACACTCAATAGACGAGTTACATGTGTACGAGTAGTCACAAGTAAGTTTGTCTACATAGGGTTTAACAAATAACTTTAGATTCGATTAGCAATTCTTTGAGAATACAAAGACGGAAAAGTAAAAGAATTGGTTTGGTTTTCTAATTACGATTAGCTACTAAGCTTATAATTAAGAACTAAATATAACTAGATCAAATTAAACTAAGGGTTGTGAAAGTTGCATAAATCTATCTCAAGACACTCATACTCACCACTAGTTATGTCAAGGAGTTGCAATTCTAAGGGTAAAACATGACGTTGTTGCTAATAGGGATCCCATGGTATTCCCAGTCTTTTTTGAGTAATTAGGCACTACTAGGAGACTTTGTCTAGTGAACTTAAAATATTACCTAACGATTAAGACTAATTTACTTAGTTAATTTGACTCTTTTGTGTCCTCAACTACAAAATGTGTGATTTATCCTAGATACGCTACTAAAATCCCCTCCCTGGGCGTGATTTAATAACTACAAATTTCAAATATGTGTGCATCATATAATAATTAAGCATCAACACGAGAATAATTTTAACAACACACATCCATGTTTATCTATATTTAAAATCACAAATTCATTCAAATTAAATTCTAATCACAAACTAGGGATCATCATTAAGCATCTCAAGCTACTAATGAGTTTAGTTCATAATGAAACAAAATGTTAAAGATTCATAATTTAAGCTAAGAATGGAAATTGAAGATGTATAATAATTGTGGTGACAAAGATGTGAAATAATGTGTTTTAGATGAACTTCTTACTGCTTTCCTTTTGCTCCAAATGTTCCAAATGTAAAATATGATAAGTGGTGTGCTTTGAGGCTAAAAACTAGTGTATATATAGTCTTTAACCACGTTTTACCTCAACTGAACCAACTTAAGTGAGTAAAAAGTAGCCCAATGAACTCTTTCAAATCTGGACAACTTTGGGTCTTGTTAGTAAAACACCCAAAACTTCTTCAATTTAACCCGAATTTATGAACCGTTTATTCTAATGTAATATACACTTTAAGGTATATCTTGGGTGTATGTTTAATTAGATAAATCCTTAATAATTGTAAGTTATGACCTTCAAAACTGATGGAATCATTTGCCCGACAATTCTTGTTGAGCTTTAAATGGATTTCTTGACTTCTTTTGCAATTTGTCTTGTAGTTCTTCGTGACGTTTTGTCTTCCTAGATTAATCTTAAGGTCTAATATCATCCATATACCTAGTATCTTTACACTCAACAAAAAAAAATTCTCAAATCGCTCCAAGAGTACATATGTCATCTAAGATTAGCTAAAACTCAAATAACGTCAAATAAAATGATACATCCCACAATCAAACCTATAAATGAGTAATGATATATGTCACCCCTTTTCATGTCACCTTTTTATCACCTGTCTATATATATGTGTTGATTTCCTTGAATAGAAGATAGAGAAAAATTAAATAGGATAGAGAAATCAATTCATTGGTCCATGTAGGCATACACGTAGGAGGTGATAAAAGGGTGATACAAAAAAGGTGACAAATATCATTACTCAAAAAACAAACCTAAATAATGTGGCTTAAGTCCTTAAATCTATCAACAAAGGAAAGACATCGCTAAGCCTTATGCTTTCATCGGATATCGTAGACAATAGTCCATTTATACTATTAGTTATATTCCACGATACATCATATTTAAATTTCAAACAATTAAAACAAGGGTCCATTTGGGGTTAGAGTGAGAACTCATTATTCCCCTACAAATTTTCAAGATTATTACTCTCTCCATCCTAAAAATAATGTCTACTTAACTTTTTACACAAATTAAGAAACACAATTATTATATTCACCTTTACTAAAATACCTTTTATAAAGTGTTTTAATAATTTAAATATTTATTAAAAATATGAATTTAATTATTTTAATAAAAGTAATAGTTAAAAATATGAAATAAAATATTTTGAAATTTTAAATATATATTATTTTTTAGATACTATTTTTATAGTAAGTGGGTTACTATTTTTGAGAGGTAATTGACCTCTACAAAACGGTCTCACCCCTTGGGTCCATTTTGTGGATTCTAGGACGAATATTAAAATTGAAATGTTTCAACAAATAGAACTTACTAACATAATTGTGGGACAGTACGGAACAATTTTGTACGAATAAAATACGCAATATGAACTGTCTTATATAAGCCGCCGCTCATTGTTTATTGTTCACTTCTTCCAAATCAAAAATGGCAGAACAAAACGCACCATCTGGAGGAGCTTCATCTCACCCAATTGCTGCAAATGCAATGTCCGCTGAAAAAGGTAAAAAACACTTCATCATCTATTTATATAAACAATGATTTTATGAGCCAATATAGCTTATCTTATACCGATGCTATGTAATTTCAGAGGAATTTTTTTCTGCGGATGAACATGAGACCATATCACAATACGTGAAACAAAGTACAGAAATGTGTCGATCTTTGGTCCAACTTGATGAGAAGGTGGAGAGAATCAAAATTGGTCTTTTTGTTGCTGTTGTTACTTGGCTGAAGCTTCTAATCTTTGCGGCTGAAATGATTGACTCTGTTACGACTTGTTTAAACTTACATATTACTGTGTATGCTTTTCTACTATTTTGCTACATGGTAAGCTTCGTAAGTGCAATGTTGCGCTTACTCACTCAACATCTACAATTACAACGCCTTGAATCTACGCTTAAACCATCTCGGAAAGAAGCAGAAAGATTTCTCTTAATTGCAAGTGATAAGAATCTGCCTATCACTCTTGAAGATGGTACTTTGGCATTAATTAGACGAGTGATTGTTCCTCCATCTCTTCGTTCTAACATAACCATAATTAAAAAAATCATTGTTCTTGCGGTTATTCATGCTCTCATAATCTTAATTCTCGCATCGCGATTTTGGAAGGGTATACATTTTTGATCACTTCATTTTTGTTAAGTTTTTTCTTTTAATTTTCTCCAATTCTAATTCTCTTTTCTTTGTTTGTCTAGCTTATAACGATTTAAACCCTCCAAAGCTAGATGTGGTTGTGGATTCTGTAGATGCTGCGGATTTCTTGAAGGGTGAAGGTTATGAAGCTGTCATTGTTGTTTGGAGTTCAGAGTTTTATGGAAATATTACAAGTTAATATATTATTGATGTTATTGATATCGAGTATTTATCTATGATTTGAATATTGTAAAAGAAGAATTTCTTAGAAAAAACACATGTCCTCAGCCTCTTGCTAAAACTGATCAGTTACATCTAAAAAACATGAGAAAGTATAAAAGGAAACAATTATTTTACATATCCTTGAGTGTATAATATCAGTTTTTATCTAAACTCATGCTTTTTAAATAGGTGGCAGAATTTCTTCTCTTTGGCGCTCTTGTTTTCCCAAAAGCTTTTATCTTCGTCATATCAGATTGTTCTTGATCCTTTTCGCTTTGCACTGCATTGGATTAGCATCAATAAGAAACGTTTTAGCAATTTTTTATTACATTAATTTTTTGAATGTGACCAATAATTTTTTTTTAAATTCTAGAAATTCTTTATTGTGCATATTCAAAAATTTCCAAATTTTTTATAAAAAAATTATATAACCAAACAAAGATTCAATAATCCTTATGCCTTCTAATAATCAACCGCTGAGATATCTCAACAACTCAATTCAAAATAATTTAAAATATTCTCCAAAAACTATCAAAACCCAAAAAAACAAATTGTAAAATATATTGAAGAACCCCAACCCTCCTCTATCTATTAGTATGCAAAATACTCTAGCTTGGAGTTTTAAAACTTCTCCTAAATCGGAAAATCATAAGTTCTAAAATTCATCTTATATATAAGATCCTAGACTACTCAATTTAACACCATTCATAATGCACTCTCAGGCATATAAGATCAAGAGTTAAAATATTAACACAAATTGGTTTTAAGATGTGCCTCGAATTTACTACAAGCTATATATAAGTTTCACGATAACACAAAGTAATTAGAAACAAAATCTTGCAAATAGACTAAACATAATTACATATAAACATTAAACTCAATACTACACTAGGGATAAAAAAGAGAAACACCAAAAAAAATTGTTCGCCTGCATCGGCCAGTAACTGTGGAATGAACGACGTTGTTTCCATTAGCATGCACCGCAATGCTCACTCCATCTTCAAATTCATACGTCATCTATGAAAAAGAAAAAAAAACTCATATAATCACCGTGATATAACATCATAAGAACAAATTGATTTTGCACTTTAATCTGGTCCATTGATAGTTTATCCTTGTATGCAGAACCATCTCATGCAATTGCTTACTCTGACTTACCCCATTAAATCAACCACCATAGCCCAACTTGTATATTCCTATCTATTCAAAACCATCTCATGCAATTGACCGGGAAGGGGTAGAGGTTGGGAGAGGTGTAGGGATGGGGGGTATTTTTTAAATAATAAATGAAAAAAATGTAAAATAAGGATTTAAGGGCATTTGGAAAAAATAAAATATTTGAGGGTTAAATATGATTTATTTTTAAATTAATGGGTTAAAATAATGATGAAAAAGATTTTAAAACAATTTTACAATAAGTTAACAAATTTTTTAGACAGAATCCATCAATAAGCGTAAACATACACGTTTTAGAAAATATGAGGTAATATATCAATCACATTATAGCAAAGGGAAAAGGGTAAAAGATGTATAAAGGGGTTAAGACTATAGAGTCTTTTATTTAAAGGCCCGTGAGTAAAGAGACCTTTAGTCTCTAGTCCGGTCGTAACCAAGTAAGGAGTAATTACTGATCTGGCCCATACTTTACATTCTCTCACCTGAAAAAAAGAAAAAAATGTCGCTTCATTTGTCCCTCCATTTCCCTATTCTGATGCATTTCATTAGCTCTAACATCTCAATCTTCAAAATTATAAAAAAAATCTTTTCGAACCCGTTGAAGAAATATTTTCCGACGAACCCACTTGAAGAACGAATCCCTAATTTTAGCCGCTCGTCAAATTAGGTAACGCTTCTCCCCAATTTTTTGTTTTTGCTTAATAAACTAGGTATTTTGACGCTATGTTCTGGGTTTTTCTTGTTGTTTGGGTGAATTTTTTGATATTGTTAGGTAACGCTTCTTGTTTTTCTTATTCTTCTACAACAAATCGGCAGGTGTTCTGCTAGAGCATAGCCGCGGCGGTTTTCTACTACATGATAGCGGGTAATTGTCGTAGTTATGTGTTTCTACGGGTTTTAGCCCCTATTTTGTACTGTTAATGGGTTGTAAAATTTATGATGTGGGTATAATATGTATGGTAGGCTCTGAAATTGGGTAAGACGAATGTTTTTTGCTTTTACAGGGCAATTAACCCCTGATGTATTATGTTAGTATAAAATGTAATCTGAGTTTTCTTATGAATGTCAGATAAATGGGGATTTCGAGGTGTTCACTTAGGAGTGTTGCTGAGGTATTACATGATGACAATGTCACTCCGGAACTAATGTCTTCATTGAAATGGTCAACGTTCGAGACATTGTTCGATACAATTTTCACCTAAGGAATGAGGGAGAGTGTATCAGCAAATCTGACACGAAGGTCCTCGAAATAGTGACAACTTTTAACCCGTACAATAGGGCATTTATATTGGGTAATATACCGGTGAATGTTACCGCAAATGAAGTGATGTAAATAATGGGGGTTCAAGGCGGCACAACACATGTACCCAAATTTGACAAAGACGAATCTGCTCTATGGCCATGGTTCCAGAGAGAATCCCCTGGTTACAAAACAGGGTCACTACCTAAAGGTTTTTTATGAAGGAGAAATTGCATGCAATCGAGACATTGTTGACTACAACCTTTCACCTAAGGAATAATGTGATTGATTTGTTCGTTTGTTTTGGGTGTTTGGTATGTATTTTGTAATGAATTAAACAACTTGTAGTGCCTTATTGTGTTTTATTATTTTATGATGGACAAGACAGTTAATGTTGTGGGATATAAATGTGAACCTTAATATATCGATCTACGTTTTCTTATTGTATTGATGTAACTGTTTTGTACTAATGTAAAAATAGATTAATGTTTTATTTGAACTCTCACAGTAAGTGGGTCTTTATCCACCCAATAGTTGGTTATGACTCATAGAACTAGCATGACTGTATACCTATACTTTTCAATTATGTTATTGATATTATAACTAGTTTTAATAAGGGGGTAATTACCCATATAAATATATAAAGAGGGGGTATATACCCTCCTTTTTGATTAAAAAAAGGGGCATATACCTCCTTTAAATCATCAAAAGAGGTAAGTACCTCCCAAAAAGTGGGGTATGTTACAATTGACAATATCAGCTCCTTTTTAGGAGGTAGCTCCTTCATAACATCCTTCTTCACTCTTGATATCATTCAACAAAACAAAAATCAATCACAATCATTTTCTTAATATAACATACTTCATACAAAACAAAACAAGGATTAATTGAAAGAAGTAGTTGACAAGATTAGATGATGCTTAAACTAAAAGAGCGAGGTCATAGAGTTTTAATTTATTCTCAATCGTTCATTAATTTATTCCATCCTTGGTGTCACTTGAGCTGTGGGTTAAACAAATATGACAAACAGGACAGATGCTATGAATTACAAGAAAATGTGTTCAATCTTAGGGAAGAACAAGAATTTGCCCGGAGCTACAATAGAAAAGGCCATTGATCTTGATGAGCCTATTGAAAAGAAGCCAAAGATCGAGGCAACAACACAACCACTACGAAGAAAACTCACAACAAGAATGAGTGTACCATCAAGGCCTAGAGCAAAAATATCTACACTTTTCCTTTTGATTTCTCATCCGATTTTAAGGTATCTTTACTTTAGTGGACGTGGCTGCAGAATTTCAGATTTACTTGATAATTTTTCCTTTCCTATTTAATCTCTACTTCCTTTTATCTTTAATTTCCATCCATATATTATTTCCTTATATCTTTCAAATTGATTTGGCATCTAATTAATTTTCATATATATTTTTAAAGATTCACACTAAACAAACAAATTAAACCCAATATGCTCTACAAATAATAAATTATCAAATTAAGACAAGAAACAAATTTGGAAGGGTATATATTTATAATCACTTAATTTTTGTTAAGTTTTTTTTCAATTCTCTCAGATTCTAATTCTCTTTTCTTTGTTTGTCTAGCTTTTAACGATTTAAACCCTCCAAAGCTAGATGTGGTTGTGGATTCTGTAGATGTTGCAGATTTCTTGAAGGGTGAAGGTTATGAAGGTGTCATTGTTGTTTTGATTTCAAAGTTTTATGGAAATATTACAAGTTAATATATTATTGATGTTATTGATATAGAGTATTTATCTATGATTTGAATATTGTGAAAGAAGAATTTCTTAGAAAAAACATATGTTCTAAGCCTCTTGCTAAAACTGATCAGTTACATCTAAAAAAAACATGAGAAAGTATTAAAGGAAACAACTATTTTACATATCCTTGAGTGTATAATATCAGTTTTTTTCTAAACTCATGCTTTTTATATAGGTGGCAGAATTTCTTCTCTTTGGTGCTCTTGCTTTCCCAAAAGCTTTTATCTTCGTCATATCAGATTGTTCTTGATCCTTTTCGCTTTGCTCTGTATTGGATTAGCATCAATAATTAAGAAACGTTCTAGCAATTTTTTATTACATTAATTTTTTGAATGTGACCAATAATTTCTTTAAAAACAATTCTAGAATATTTTTATTGTAATTTTCAAAAAATTCCAAATTTTTAAAAAAATTATATAACCGAACAAAGTTTCAGTGATCCTTATGCCTCTATCAATCAACTGTTGAAATATCTCAACAATTCAATTCAAAAGAAATTCATATATCATCCATAAACTATCAAAACCTAAGAATCAAATTGTAAAATAAAATATACCCGAATGAAAAAAAATAACATACATCTTCTTTACAACCTCTTCTCTAAAAAGTTTAATATTAAAGAACCCCAACCCTCGATCTATTCGTATGCAAAATACTCTAGCTTGGAATTTTGAAACCCCTAAATCGGAAAATCATAAGTTCTAGAGCAAATTCCATTTTTAGGCCAAACTTTTCAAAAGTCACATTTTTAGGCCACACGTATTCAAAACGTCCATTTTTAGGACATTTCATTAATTTCTTAAGATATTTCATTGATTCTAAAGTTAATTTAGGTATTTCAAATAAATTATATGCGCATCACAAATTAAGAACTCTATCTAAAGTGTATAAATTGTTCTTAAAATCTATGAAATATCTCACGAAATTAGTGAAATGGCCTAAAAATGGGTGGTTTGAATACGTTTGGCCTAAAAATGTGATTTATGAAACGTTGGGCCTAAAAATGTTTTTAAACCATAAATAATGGCCTAAATGGGATTTTCTCTAAGTTCTAATAGTTGGTTTCAAGATGTGCCTCGAATTTACTACAAGCTATATATAAGTTTCACAATAAGACAAAGTACTTAGAAACAAAACCTTGCAAATATACTACTCACGGGTATATTTTTGGGACAGAGAGAGTAAACACAGTTACATATATATACATTAAACTCAATACTACATTAGGGATAAAAAATAGAAACACAAAAAAAAAATTGTTGGCCTGCATCGGCCAGTAACTGTGGAGCGAACAACGTCGTGTCCATTAGGCTGCACCACAATGCTCACTCCATCTTCAAACCCATACGTCATCTAGAAAAAAACTCAAAAAAGAGTAATAAATCGATTAGAGTATGATCACTGCATATAACTAACATAAGAACAAATTGATTTCGCATTTTAATCTGGGCCATTGATAGTCTATTCTTGTATGCAAAACCATCTCATGCAATGCAATTGCGTACTCTGACTTACCCAATTAAATCAACCACCATAGCCCACCTTGTATATTTCTATTTATTCATGTAATTACTTTGGATTTTTTTCGGGGTTCATCGCAATTAATTTGGGTTCTTAATGTGGTTTTTATTTTGTCTGGGAACGGGAAGAGGTTGGGAGGTGTAGGTGGGGTGGGGGTATTTTCTTAAATAATAAATAAAAAATTGGAATATAAGGATTTAATGATATTTGGAAAAAGGGTGAGTTACTTAAAAAGGATCATACACTATCAAATTTGGTTGAAAGGGTCCAACATTTTTGGACCTAAATACCCCTGCAATCCACTCTCTTTAACTTACTCGCCCATTAATTAATTAGAGATGTGGACATACGTGCCTCATCAAATAAGTCGATTTCAGCTTTACATGAACAAGCAAAAATCTATCAAAGAATAAAAAAAATCAATTTGCCACTCAAAATAACCTAATCACACCACCGATTCGGTTCACCGATTTGGAAAGTTTACAAGACTGGATCTATTTTTTGGACATAACTAAAGTGGATGTCGAAGAAATCAAAAAAGAAAGAGATCATCTATTGACGAAGACAAAGGTTAAGTTTTTCTTTTGTATTTTATTATTTCATTTTGAATTTCTGGAATGAAACTTGTAAGATTTACTAGAATGAAATATAGGAAGGCTGAGTTGGGTTGTAATAAATCATTAATTGAATAGGATGGTGTGTATGTGTTGTAAAATATAGGTCCGAGTGTGTGGTTCATTAAAAATCATTGTGTGTTGGGTAATGTATTAATCAGTGCTGGGATTCACGAAAATTGGGTTATGGGTAAATGATTTGATACATGTATTGGATTTTTGAAATTGTTGACCATGCATTGTTGTGTAACATTTTTTGTTCAGTGGACATTTTTTGTGTCCGTTTAATTTATTAGGCCATTTTTTGATTCAGTGGCCATTAAAAAGGTCTTTAAGTAAGACCTTAAAATCCAACACTTTTCATGCATTTATTAAAATGATTCTTGAGTCAACCATAGTTGTTAATAATTGGCACAATCCATAGCTGCTCTGGTAATTCTTCAGTTTTGTTCCACTGAGAAAAAATATACTTAAAAATGGAAATTAAAATCCTGAACTGAGTTAATTAGTTAGTTTGTAAATAGTGTGGAGTATTCACATGTATTGTTAGACCAAATTCCAGGTCATACATCGTTACCTTACAAAAGAACACTACAAATCAATTGCTTGAAATGGATTATTTTTTAATTAGAACTGGTGTGGTGTAGATTTTTTCCAATTAGCATGTAGATTCTTTGGCTATTATTATTTCGATGTTTATACTCTCAATTTGTGATCTAGTGTAGATTGTTACCCCATTTAATTTTTCTAATGTGTCGTAAAACAATGATGGAATGTCGACAAATGTAAATGAAATAGTAAAATCGCCTTCTGAACAAGGAATAAATTACCTTTATGTTGGTAAATAAAGTTTGAATGTTTATAAGTGCACATAATCTGAGATAGATAATATTGTTAGTCCATGTTGATTTTTGTCGATTTGAAGTAATAAATAGTTTTAATTAGACTGTCTTGAGTTATTATATTTCCTTTTTTATGTTTTCCGATTATAAATGCGGTGTATTTATAAATAACTTTTGATGGTATATAACTAGTTCATGTGGTGTAGGTATGGCGAAAATTACGTACCGTTCCTCGTTGGAGTCATTGGTTGCGGTTTTGTCTAGCAATAAGGTCAAGCCAGATTACGTGTTGGCATGCATAAAGTTGCCATTCTATCTGTAGATCTGTGGGATGTATGACACGAAGGGAGACAAGGAGGGTTCAGGAAAGGGGGTAAATACATATACGAGATCCTAAAACGCTATTCGTCAGATCAGGGGGGGTTTGTCATTGGAAAGAAGGTGGTTGAATTGACGCCACACGATATGCGTGTTATTCTTGGTGTCGAGGCAGGGGGCGAAGAATTGCCAGTTATGAAGTCTGAAACGGGAGAAAACTCAGCGTGGTTTGAAGAAAACTTCCCCGGTGTAACTGGGCAATTTAGTGATACAAATATCAAGACACGCATAACTCAAGTTCTAGATGTTACACCACAGACCGAAAGCACCATACGAATGTTTGTCATTTTGTTAGGTATTCTATGTTTAACAACTATATTTTACACAATGGGCTCGAAAAAACCTCGATGATGGTTAACATATGCAAGGATCTGGATCATATGAGGGATTTCTTCTGGGAAACCGATATTGTAGAACTCTTGATGAAACCGATACAGAATGGGAGGATCAAAAATTTCTCAGGGTATGCTATAGTGTTTGTGGTGAGTACGAAACGTAAATCTGGTTTAAACCTTTAACGTGATGAAAGTTATTTTTTGTATTTTTCGTTAGTTTAACATTTATAATACATTTGGTGTAGCCATGGTTTTATGAGCACGTAATGTTGCGGGATTCCGTGTACCCGAATCGGTACCCAAGAATCTTTAAATGGAAGCTTAAATTGAGACGAAGAAGCTATTTTCGGTTGTTATTTGGGGGTGAATAGGAATCAGGTAAGAAATCAGATAACAATATGTATGTAGTAGTAAGATCTTACGGGTGTGTGATTTGTATTTATATTTCCACGAATATAGATTTTTCGTGTTTAATTGGTAACTAATAATTATGGGTTGTATGCAGGTGAATGAACTTGACCTTTTTCTAAAAGATTCTGAGGTGAAATTCATGGCGGAACATTTGTATGTTTGCAAAATGGTCCAATTGATAAGGGACTACTTGATATTGAAGCAGCTAGTGGTGCACCAGGTGCTAAAATGCAATCTGTCACCGAAAAAATATCCTACTAACGGTGAAAAAGAACAAGAAATCCAGACTCGAGGGGGCCTTGAATAAAGTTCCATTGGTTCGAGAAAAAGAGCAGACTGCTATCCAAGTGGAAGATGGGAATTACTCCGAGGGATGGGATGATTTTGTGTTGGAATACATACCAGCTGGTGTACGAACAAAGGTAGCTGCAAAGAAGGATGCTGATGAAAGAAATAAGGCCCTGACAGTTATAAGCCGAATCGGCTCCGATTTGTCGTGTATAGGAAAGCTCCGAGCAGACATGGAACAACTTGAAAAATTAAACCGGAGTCTTCATGCAGAGATTGAGTCAATAAGAACTAGTAGCCAGAAACAGTTTGAAGAGGTCGAGAATGAGAGGGACCAGCTACGTAGTGAGATAAATAAACACATGTTTGGTCCGGAAAAAATTGATGAGCTCCGAGACGAGAATAGCCGGCTGAAATTTGAGTTGACATGTTTTAGAGGTGAGTTGTCTTCTATTAGACAAACAAATTCTTGGACGCCTAAAACAGTCTTAACTAAGAAAAAAACGATAGAGGTCCTTAGAAAAAAGATGAGCGAGACAGAGAAGGAGTTGAATATTTAAAGGTGGGCTTGTGACAAGGCAAACGATGAGTTGATGGCAATACTTGATCCTAGACCATTGAAGAACATTTCTTCGAGTAAAAGTGTTATAGATGTTGGAATGGTAACGAATGATGGCCAGAGTTGGGGGACATGAGAAAGAATCGAGTTTACGCAAAGGATTGGGAACTGTTGAAACAAAAGTTAATGGGGCTGAGGAGGTTGAGTTTCAAGCATTAGTTGGAGTTAGTGTGATAGGATCAAAAGATGATGATATTTCTGAGAGTGACTAATCCGATGAGTTTGATGTGATGGATGATGACAATGACGGGGTATAGATAGCTGAAGAACGTAAAATGGATAAACTAATTGATTGTGAAGCAAGAAACTGGAAGAGGGGGGAAGTGAACACGTATCACGAAGCGGACATAAAAAGAAAAAAGGAGATAACTGTGATGCCATGCTCATTGACCCGAGCAATTAAGAAAGTCGATAGGACGGGGAGGAAAAAAGTAGCGGGAGATGATTATCTCGTACCTGAGGCAAAGAAATAGAGAAAGGAGATCACTAAAAATAAGGTAGTTCTCATGGAGACCATAAGAAGTTGTTTGAGCTGATTAGAGGTGATAAATCAAAAGATGTAGAGGTAGAGGTTTGGCGTCTCGAGGGTCATGTGTTGACTGTCTCAAATTGTAACGCGCTAGAAAATGAGCAGCCCACGAGTGCAATGGTGATATATACGAAAAAATATAAACTATTTCCTATTTTATAGAATCCCTGATGCTTGTTTTTTTTGTATAGGTGATGGACGTCTTGTTTGTGCTTGCTTGAACGAGATATTACGGTTGATCATCACGGACTTACTGTTGCTTCTGTTAATACCGTTCCAGTCCTACTTTCAACTAATGTCGCGCCTCAGTTACTTGATAACGCTGAAGATGATGACGACTAGGCCGCCGAAAAGAACTATCACCACGTAGAACGTGTATTAAAGAGTAATGTCTGGAAAATTGCTTAGAAAGATAACGTCGACTAGAAAGTTTATCTAAGAAAGATTGTGAAGCAACACACATGTGGACCACCACAAAAAATATTTGCCAATGAACGCTTTTCCGGTGACGTTATGAGAGGCATTATTCTTGACGAGGTACATGGAAAACCCGATACGAAGCCTGGTCGCGTAATGAACTTGCTCAAATATGATAATGGGTACGATATTAGCTACAAGGTTGCACACGGTGCTTTGAGAAAAGCTCGCGATGATGTTTTTGGTAATGTAGTAGTTTCATATAATCTCATACAGTCGTATTTCGACAACCTGAGTGCGGTCGACCCCGAGGGTTTTTATTCTATAGAGTGTGAACCTGTTACCCGATCTTTTAGACGATGCCACTATGCATTTGGTGTGTGCATTGCACGGTTTAACTCATGTCGTCCACTATTGTTACATCTAAGGATATAAACCAAGGTTAACACACACTTTTCCATATTAGTTTTTTTTGCGTATACAACACTTCTATTATTTTTACACACCCTATTGTTAATAGCCTACGAATCATCAAATATTACTTAACATATCACTAATTTTATTTAACAACTCACCAAAATCAAACACACTAATATCCCCATTAATTACTCTCGTATTTTTGTATATGCATCTCTTTTCACAAACTACTTACCCATCATTCTGCTCTAGGTCTCTTCCCTGTGGCTTTTTTCATCGTTTGATCGGAAGACACTGAAAATTGGGCTCATTTCCTCCGTTTCGTATCACCGCTCGTATCGTCGTGAGACGTTACTTTTGTCTCTAACCGACATGGGGATATATCAAACGCGCTTGATGTTGTATTCCCCGAGGCTCACCATGCTTTTTTCCAGCATCATTTGAAAGAAACTCTGAAGCCTAAATTCCGCAAATCAAAGACACAAAAGGAGATAATGTTGTATTTGCTTGACCGGATGTGTTTAGCGGCTAGTGTGGAAACATTGGACAATTTTTTGAGTTTATTCCTCAACTATGGTAGTAAAAAAGCGACCAATTTTATGAACCTTCCAAAAGACAAGTTCGTTAATGCTCATTTTCGAGGTATGTGATATGGGGAGACAACATGAAACGCTGCTGAGTCATTTAATGATAGATTAAATCCACACGTGAGCTTCCCCTCACCGAGTTGATTGACTCCATCCGGGTTCTCTTGATGAAACAGATTTACAAAAGGTTGGTTGATTATGAGAAATGGAATTCGATTCTTACCCCAAGAGCTACTGCGAGATACGAGATCAAGTTTGACCATGCTTGGGCTTGGTTTGTTTTGCGTTCAAGTAAGTCGGTGTTTTAGGTATTGTCGGACCCAACCATGGTTGTTGATATCGCTAATCGTACTTGTTCTTGTGGAAAATGGAAAGTTAAGGGATATCCTTGTGTGCATGCAGTTGCTGCACTTGAAGTGGCTTCTCCGGCACAACCATATCCTTACATTGATAAGTATTGGTTTACCTCTAGTTACCGCGAAACATACGCAAAAAGCATTCACTCATTGACCACATTTCTGTCACAGTGCACGATCCAATCTGACATGGTTATCCACCCTCCTCTCTATAAAGTGCAACCAGGTCGGCCCAAAAAGAAGAGATTCATGTCCGAAGGTGATTTGGTCGATTTGTCGCAACGCTGAATGTGCAACAACTATCACTTTTACGGATATCATAACTGTGCAACGTGCCCCATACCTCGCTAATTTATGTTCTTTTAATAACACACATGTTTTATTATTTTCAGTTTACATGTAACTGTTTACTTTTGAACTATTTCAAATAAGGGATACTATTATGTACCACACAAGTGACAACTTCTTTCTCTTTTCGATATTAAAAATTGTTATTTGGTTTATGATGTTCGGATTTCATTATTTCGTATTCATTTGCGCTGTTCGTTTCAGATACTTGAAAGCGTAGCATTCTTTTTCCTGACATTCATACACTCACACCAAACCTCTTTCATATTCACACAACACAATTCGCAATGTAAAAAAGACAAGGCCACTACTTTGGTCAATATCCATTAAATTAGACTAATAACCAAAAAAATAGGCCATATTCTAACACACATAAACTAACATTGTTGGCTACAAAACCCATCACACCATGTAATGAAAGTGAACATTACATTGTTTATTTCAACAAACTAACAGATGAACACCAACAAATATTCAAGTTCAAACCAACACAAACAATTGCCTACCATACCATTATTCAAAAAATAAACATCATAACTTTAGACTACAACACCCATCATTCAACAAATAAACACCACCACTTTTGACGGCAAAACCCATCATTCAACAAATAAACAGCACCACTTTTGACTACAAAATCTATCATTCAACAAATAAACACCACCACTTTTGACTACAAAACCCATCACCTCATGATGCCCAACAAACTTTTGTATATATTAACAAGAAAGTTCCACACTTTTATTCTTGAAATCCCATCACTAGTTAAAAGAAATAACACCATTCACATGTAATATCTACTCTATACACATTCCAATCTGATGTCTCCTCATTTGTGATAGATTTATGTTAAGATGAGACATCATTTTTAGTGTTTTAGAAGTCAATAATGTCGATTTTCTTGAGTTTTAGTGCACTTTCCTATTTTGTGTCTTGATTTATAGAATTAATGTTTTTAGAGCATATTGGGTTTAATTGTTTATTTAGTGTGTAGCTTTAAAGATAATTATGAAGCTTAATTAGAGTCCAAGTCAAAGACAACAACTTATGGAAAGAGATATGCATGGTAATTGGAGATAAGGAAAGAATTGCTAAAAAGATGGAAAAGGAAAAGCTGCCTAAATATGGGATTCTGCAAAGATAGGCGTTTTTACCTAATAAAGAGGCCGAATTTGGTAGATTACTCCTATAGGGCCTAGATAATTCTGTTGCGATTCTTTTGGTATCTTGTGGAGCAAAAACGGACCAATAATAAAGAAGTTATGACCAAAACAACGCAGCAGTGTTTATCTTTATTTCCATACGAATTTGAGTTGGGCTAGAAGTCCATTACCTTAACTCTTCCTCAAGAAAACGAATTAGGTCTTCTAAACACCTATAAATACACCCTTATATCACTTGTAAATCATCCTTGCCTCATAGTAATTAGTTCTTAAGGTTTTATTCTTCCAGTTTATTGTAGAGAGCAAGATGATGTCTTTTATTATTTCTTTTAGTTTATTTCCTTCAGGTATGAACTAAACCTCCCATAGCTTGGGTTTTGCATATGTATAATCTATGAATTCTAATTCTTCTATCTAAGTTTCTTTGGGAATTATATGTTTTAATCTGATATTAGCTTCTTACTTTATATTTGCTTATGTGTTTTGATTTAATGTCTTTCCTAGAACTGATCACTTTAGGATTGTTTTAAGAGTAGTTAGATGGTCACCTTGTAAGGGTGTTTAACTATTGAACCACCACATAATGTCTAGTGTCGATAGCAGTTCTGACAAAACATACTTCTAACTAGATAGTCATTAAGGTTTGTTTTAACCACAGTATCACCAAGACTTGCAGTATTTGCTTAGGGCCTTAGTGGCGTTTGATAACCCTATTTTAAATCACTTCTTGGTTGTGACGTAGCCCCCTTAGTCGCTCTCAAGGTCTAAGGTAGTGGAATTTAGAATCCTGACTAAGTATTACCAAGAGCTAATATTCTCCCTTATGAACTAGATCTATAGATAGAATTAGAAGGATTAGTGCATACTAGCAAAACCTAAGCTATACTTCTCATCTCATATTCTTAATCTTTTACTTTATTGTCTTTATTTTCTTAGTTTTACTTAGTTTTAATTTATAAATTCGAAAAACCAAATATTTAATTTTCTGTTTTCTAATTATTTACTTTTACTCGTTATCTGTTCCTACGCGTTTAACACACTTAAGTCCCTGAGAACGAACTCTACTTATCATTAAAACTTGCATACGTCCTGTAATACTTGCAGTACTGTGCCTGTCTAGGGTGAGAGTGCATAGTTTTCCATACTTAATTTGATCTTATTTTTATCACACCCTAGGCGACACCACAATCACAAACCAATATGTTACACCATAAAACCCAAACACATGGTGTGATAGTTATATCAACAAAAAATACTAACACGATCAATGATTCGGTTAAACATCAAAAGTTTGACAAAAACCAGCAACATTCAAAGTTTGACAAAACAAAACATAAACTGTTTCACAAAATGTAGATTAGTTCAAAACCAAAACAACCACAAGAGGTAAACAAAATAAAATAGAACTAAAGTAAAACCGGACACCTCCCCACATTTCCCACACAATCAGCCATCAAGCATAGACCTCCACTTTTCCATAACCGGCGCCAAAGTATGGGAATCATTCAGTATCCACGAGATAAGTTGTATACGTAAATCGGTCACTGCATCGTGTTTGTAACTTCTTCTAACTTCTTGATAGCAAATCACTTCACTGCTGTAAAGGATTGCGTACATCCCAGTATCGTTTACTCGGGTTTTTTTGTGTTCCGCCCGGTGATGCTCTATTCCAGGCAATTCCTTAACCCCCCCTGCCCTATTCTGCGTAAAGTCCTTTCATCACGTTATCCACCAAGAAACTGTACATCATATACCCGTCTTCATTTGCTCTTTCTCCGATTGAGGCCCGATGTCCACTTCCTAGTCCGTTATAGTGTGTGAAATGGCCAAGCTCGTGATTCCCCGGTAAAATAGACCATTGTTTCTGATCATTCGTTTTAACTCAATGGGTATAATCACGTTTTTGTTTCCAATTAACGCATTCCTGAATATTTGTATCACATTCTCCTCGATACACTATGTTTTCCTATGTTAGGTAACGTTGAGTTCACAATACAAAAAAATGCTTTAATCTCTAACACACCGTTAACATAAAAGAATTAAACATATCGACAAACCCCTTTACCATTGTAGATGACATCATAATTACTCTCTTCAACGATGAATTACTTTCCTTTGTTTTTGCATGTTAAATCTGTGTATCTCGTTCAAGCAAGCACAACAAGACGTCCATCCCCTATACAAACAAAAACAAGCATCAGGGATATATAAAATAGGAAATAGTTTAAATTTTTTCGTATATATATCCATTGCACTTATAGGCTGCTCATTTTCTAGCGCGTTACAATCTGAGACAGTCAACACATGACCCCCGAGACACCAAACCTCTACCTCTACATCTTTCGGATTATCGTCTCCAATCAGCTCAAGAAATTTCTTATCGCTCTCCATGAGAACCATCTTATTTTTAGTGATTTCTTTTCTATGATACTTTGCCTCAGGTACGAGATAGTCATCTCCCGCTACTTTTTTCCTCCCCATCCGATCGACTTTCTTAAATTCTCGGGTCAATGAGATTGGCATCACAGTTCTCCCCTTTCTTCTTTTGATGTCCGCTTCGTAATACGTTTTCACTGCCCTCCTCTTCCAGTTTCTTGCTTCACATCCATTCGTTTATCCGTTCAAGTCTTTTTAATTATCTCTACCCCATCACTGTCATAATCCATCACATCAAACTCATCGGATTGGTCACTCTCATAATTATCATCATCTTCTGATCCTATCACACTAGCTCCAACTAATGCTTGAAACTCAACCTCCTCAGCCCTCATTAACTTTTGTTTCAACAGTTTCCAATTCTTTGTCTATAGACTTAATTCTTTCTCATGTCCCCCCAACATCGGGTCGTCATTCGTTACCATTCCAACATCGATAACACTTTTACTCAAAGAGCTACCAAATTTCTCCAATGGTCTAGGGTCAGGTATTGCCATCAACTCATCGTTTGCCTTGTCGCAAGCCCACCTTTGAATATTCAACTCCTTCTCCTTCGCGCTCAGCTTTTTCCTAAGGAACTTTATCGTTTTCTCTTTAGCTAAAACTATTTTCGGCGTCGCGGATTTGCATGTCTAATCGAAGACAACTCACCTCTAACACATGTCAGCTCACCTCTAACAGATGTCAACTCAAATTTTAACGGCTATTCTCGTCTAGGAGCTCATCGATTTTTTTGGACCAACCATGCGTTTATTTAGCTCACTATGTAGCTGGTCCCTCTCTTTCTTGACCTCTTCCAACTGTTTCTGGCTACTATATCTTATCGACTCAATCTCTACCTGAAGAATCTGGTTTAATTTTCCAAGTTGTTCCATGTCTGCTCGGATCTTTCCTATACCTGAAAAATCAGAGCCAATTTGTCTTATCACTGTCGAGGCGTTCTTTTTTTTCACTAGCATCCTTCTTTGCACCTACCTTTGTTCGTACACCAACTAGTATGTCTTCCAACATAAAATTATCCCATCCCTCGGAGTAATTCCCATCTTCCACTCGGATAGCAGTCTGCTCTTTTTCTCAAACCAATGGAACTTTATTCAAGGCCCCCTCCGAGTCTGGATTGCTTGTTCTTTGTCACCGTTAGCAGGATTTTTTTAGTGACAGTTTGAATTTTATCACCTGGTGCACAACTAGCCGCGTCAATATCAATCAGTCCCTTATCAATTGGACCATTTTGCAAACCATACGAATGTTCCGCCATGAACTTTACCTCAAAATATTTTAGCGAAAGGTCAAGTTCATTCACCTGCACACAACAATTACTAGTTACCAGTTAAACACATAACAATCTGTATTTGTGGAAATATAAATACAAATTACACATCCGTAAGATCTTACTGTTACATACATATCGTTATCTAATTTATTACCTGATTCCTATTCACCCCCCCCCAAATAACATCCGAAGATGGTTTTTTCATCTTAATTTAAGCTTCCATTTAAAGATTCTTGGAAACTGATCCGGGTACACGGGAGTCCGCAACGTACGTACTCATAAAACCATGGCTACACCAAATGTATTATAAATGTTAAAACAATTAAAAATACAAAAAAAAATCGTCGTGTTAAAGGTTTAAATCATATTTACTTTTTGTAATCACCAAAAACAATATAGCGCATCCCGAGATGTTGTTGATCCTCCCCTTCTGTATCGGTTTCATCTAGACTTCTACAATATCAGTTTCCCAGTAGAAATCCCTCATATGATCCATATCCTCGCATATGTTAACCATCCATTGAAGTGTTTTCGTGCCTGTTGTGTAAAATATAGTTGTTAATAATAGAATACCTAAAAAAATGACAAACGTTCGTATGGTGCTTTCGGTCTGCGGCGTAACATCTAGAACTTTAGTTATGCGTGTCTTGATATCCGTATCACTAAGTTTCCCAGTTACATTGGGGAAGTTTTGTTCTAACCCCGCTGAGTTTTCTCCCGTTTCAGACTTCGTAACCGGCAATTCTTCGCCCCTCCCTTGACACCAAGAATAACACGCACATCGTGTTGCGTCAATTCAACCACCTTCTTTCCAATGACAAACCCCCCTGATCTGACGAATAGCGTTTCAGGATCTCGTATATGTATTTACCCTCTTTCCTAAACCCCTCATTGTCGCCCTTTGTGTCATACATCCCACAGATCAACAGATAGAAAGGAAACATTATGCATGCCAACACGTGATCTGGGGTGACCTTATTGCTATACAAAACAGCATCTGTTTACTCCAATGAGGAATGGTACGTAATTTTTGCCATACCTACACCACATGAACTAGTTATATACCATCAAACATTTATTTATAAATACACCGCATTTATAATCTGAAAACATAAAAAAAGGAAATATAATAACTCAAGACAGTCTAATTAAAACTAGTTATTCCTTCGAATCGACAAAAATCAACATGAACTAACAATGTTATCTATATAAGATTATGTGCACTTATAAACTTCCAAACTTTATTTACCAACATAAAGGTCATTTATTCCTTGTTCAGAAGGCGGTTTTACTATTTCATCTACATTTATCGACATTCCATCATTATTTAACGACGCATCAAAAAATTAAATGGGGTAACTATCTACACTAGATCACAAAGTGAGAGGATAAACATCGAAATAATAATAGCCTAAGAATCGACATGCTAATAGGGCAAAAATCTACACCACACCAGTTCTAATTAAAAAAATCCATTTCAAGGAATGGATTTGTAGCGTTCTTGTGTAAGCATGTAAGGTAACACTGTATGACCTGGAATTTGGTCTAACAATCCACGTGAATACTCCACACTATTTACAAACTAACTAATTAACTCAGTTCAGGATTTTAATTTCCTTTTTTGAGTATATTTTTTCTCAGTGGAACAAAACTGAAGAATTACCAGAGCAGCTATGGATTGTGCCAATCATTAACAACTATGGTTGACTCAAGAATCATTTTAATAAATGCATGAAAAGTGTTGGATTTTAAGGTCTTACTTAAAGACCTTTTTAATGGCCACTGAATCAAAAAATTGACACTAAATAAAAAATGGCCTAATAAATTAAACAGACACAAAAAATGTCCACTGAACAAAAAAAGTTACACAACAATGCATGGTCAACAATTTCAAAAATCCAATACATGTATCAAATCATTTACCCATAACCCAATTTTCGTGAATCCCATCACTAATTAATACATTACCCAACCCACAATGATTTTTAATGAACCACACACTCGGACCTATATTTTACAACACAAACACACCATCCTATTCAATTAATGATTTATTACGACCCAACTCAGCCTTCCTATATATATTTCATTCTAGTAGATCTTACAAGTTTCATTCCAGAAATTCATAATGAAATAATAAAATACAAAAGAAAAACTTAAAATTTGTCTTCGTCAATAGATGATCTCTTTCTTTTTTGATTTCTTCGACATCTACTTTAGTTATGTCCAAAAAATAGATCCAGTCTTGTAAACTTTCCAAATCGGTGAACCGAATCGGTGGTGTGATTGGGTTATTTTGAGTGGCAAATTGATTTTTTTTATTCTTTGATAGATTTTTGCTTGTTTTGCATGTAACGCTGAAATCGACTTATTTGATGAGGCACGTATGTCCACATCTTTAATTAATTAATGGACGAGTAAGTTATAGAGAGTGGATTGCAGGGGTATTTAGGTCCAAAAATATTGGACCCTTTCAGCCAAATTTGATAGTGTATGATCCTTTTTAAGTAACTCACCCTTTTTCCAAATATCATTAAATCCTTATTTTCCATTTTTTTATTTATTTTTTAAAAAAATACCCCCACCCCACCTACACCTCCCAACCTCTTCCCCTTCCCGGTCAAAATAAAAACCACATTAAGAACACAAATTAATTGCGATGAACCCCGAAAAAAATCCAAAGTAATTACATGAATAAATAGAAATATACAAGGTGGGCTATGGTGGTTGATTTAATTGGGTAAGTCAGAGTACGCAATTGCATTGCATGAGATGGTTTTGCATACAAGAATAGACTATCAATGGCCCAGATTAAAGTGCGAAATCAATTTGTTCTTATGTTAGTTATATACGGTGATTATACTCTAATCGATTTATTACTCTTTTTTGAATTTTTTTCTTGATGACGTATGGGTTTGAAGATGGAGTGAGAATTGCGGTGCAGCCTTATGGACACGACGTCGTTCGCTCCACAGTTACTGGCCGATGCAGGCCAACAATTTTTTTTTGTGTTTCTATTTTTTATCCCTAATGTAGTATTGAGTTTAATGTATATATGTAACTGTGTTTACTCCCTCTGTCCCAAAAATATACCCACGAGTAGTATATTTGCAAGGTTTTGTTTCTAAGTACTTTGTCTTATTGTGAAACTTATATATAGCTTGTAGTAAATTCGTGGCACATCTTGAAACCAACTATTAGAACTTAGAGAAAATCCCATTTAGGCCATTATTTATGGTTTAAAAACATTTTTAGGCCCAACGTTTCATAAATCACATTTTTAGGCCAAACGTATTCAAACCACCCATTTTTAGGCCATTTCACTAATTTCGTGAGATATTTCATAGATTTTAAGAACAATTTATACACTTTAGATAGAGTTCTTAATTTGTGATGTGCATATAATTTATTTGAAATGCCTAAATTAACTTTAGAATCAATGAAATATCTTACGAAATTAATGAAATGTCCTAAAAATGGACGCTTTGAATACGTTTGGCCTAAAAATGTGACTTTTGAAAAGTTTGGCCTAAAAATGGAATTTGCTCTAGAACTTATGATTTTCCGATTTAGGGGTTTCAAAATTCCAAGCTAGAGTATTTTGCATACGAATAGATCGAGGGTTGGGGTTCTTTAATATTAAATTTTTTAGAGAAGAGGTTGTAAAGAAGATGTATGTTATTTTTTTTCATTCAGGTATATTTTATTTTACAATTTGATTCTTGGGTTTTGATAGTTTTTGGATGATATATGAATTGCTTTTGAATTGAATTGTTGAGATATTTCAACAGTTGATTAATAGAGGCATAAGGATCACTGAAACTTTGTTCGGTTATATAATTTTTTTAAAAATTTGGAATTTTTTGAAAATTACAATAAAAATATTCTAGAATTGTTTTTAAAGAAATTATTGGTCACATTCAAAAAATTAATGTAATAAAAAATTGCTAGAACGTTTCTTAATTATTGATGCTAATCCAATACAGAGCAAAGCGAAAAGGATCAAGAACAATCTGATATGACGAAGATAAAAGCTTTTGGGAAAGCAAGAGCACCAAAGAGAAGAAATTCTGCCACCTATATAAAAAGCATGAGTTTAGAAAAAAACTGATATTATACACTCAAGGATATGTAAAATAGTTGTTTCCTTTAATACTTTCTCATGTTTTTTTAGATGTAACTGATCAGTTTTAGCAAGAGGCTTAGAACATGTGTTTTTTCTAAGAAATCCTTCTTTCACAATATTCAAATCATAGATAAATACTCGATATCAATAACATCAATAATATATTAACTTGTAATATTTCCATAAAACTTTGAACTCAAAACAACAATGACACCTTCATAACCTTCACCCTTCAAGAAATCCGCAACATCTACAGAATCCACAAACACATCTAGCTTTGGAGGGTTTAAATCGTTAAAAGCTAGACAAACAAAGAAAAGAGAATTAGAATCTGAGAGAATTGAAAAAAAAAAACTTAACAAAAATTAAGTGATTATAAATATATACCCTTCCAAATTTGTTTCTTGTCTTAATTTGATAATTTATTATTTGTAGAGCATATTGGGTTTAATTTGTTTGTTTAGTGTGAATCTTTAAAAATATATATGAAAATTAATTAGATGCCAAATCAATTTGAAAGATATAAGGAAATAATATATGGATGGAAATTAAAGATAAAAGGAAGTAGAGATTAAATAGGAAAGGAAAAGTTATCAAGTAAATCTGAAATTCTGCAGCCACGTCCACTAAAGTAAAGATACCTTAAAATCGGATGGGAATTTCGATGAGAAATCAAAAGGAAAAGTGTAGATATTTTTGCTCTAGGCCTTGACGGTACACTCATTCTTGTTGTGAGTTTTCTTCGTAGTGGTTGTGTTGTTGCCTCGATCATTGGCTTCTTTTCAATAGGCTCATCAAGATCAATGGCCTTTTCTATTGTAGCTCCGGGCAAATTCTTGTTCTTCCCTAAGATTGAACACCTTTTCTTGTAATTCATAGCATCTGTCCTGTTTGTCATATTTGTTTAACCCACAGCTCAAGTGACACCAAGGATAGAATAAATTAATGAACGATTGAGAATAAATTAAAACTCTATGACCTCGCTCTTTTAGTTTAAGCATCATCTTATCTTGTCAACTACTTCTTTCAATTAATCCTTGTTTTGTTTTGTATGAAGTATGTTATATTAAGAAAATGATTGTGATTGATTTTTGTTTTGTTGAATGATATCAAGAGTGAAGAAGGATGTTATGAAGGAGCTACCTCCTAAAAAGGAGATGATATTGTCAATTGTAACATACCCCACTTTTTGGGAGGTACTTACCTCTTTTGATGATTTAAAGGAGGTATATGCCCCTTTTTTGATTAAAAAGGAGGGTATATACCCCCTCTTTATATATTTATATGGGTAATTACCCCCTTATTAAAACTAGTTATAATATCAATAACATAATTGAAAAGTATAGGTATACAGTCATGCTAGTTCTATGAGTCATAACCAACTATTGGGTGGATAAAGACCCACTTACTGTGAGAGTTCAAATAAAACATTAATCTATTTTTACATTAGTACAAAACAGTTACATCAATACAATAAGAAAACGTAGATCGATATATTAAGGTTCACATTTATATCCCACAACATTAACTGTCTTGTCCATCATAAAATAATAAAACACAATAAGGCACTACAAGTTGTTTAATTCATTACAAAATACATACCAAACACCCAATACAAACGAACAAATCAATCACATTATTCCTTAGGTGAAAGGTTGTAGTCAACAATGTCTCGATTGCATGCAATTTCTCCTTCATAAAAAACCTTTAGGTAGTGACCCTGTTTTGTAACCAGGGGATTCTCTCTGGAACCATGGCCATAGAGCAGATTCGTCTTTGTCAAATTTGGGTACATGTGTTGTGCCGCCTTGAACCCCCATTATTTACATCACTTCATTTGCGGTAACATTCACCAGTATATTACCCAATATAAATGCCCTATTGTACGGGTTAAAAGTTGTCACTATTTCGAGGACCTTCGTGTCAGATTTGCTGGTACACTCCCCCTCATTCCTTAGGTAAAGATTGTATCGAACAATGTCTCGAAGGGTGACCATTTCAATGAAGACATTAGTTCCGGAGTGACATTGTCATCATGTAATACCTCAGCAACACTCCTAAGTGAACACCTCGAAATCCCCATTTATCTGACATTCATAAGAAAACTCAGATTACATTTTATACTAACATAATACATCAGGGGTTAATTGCCCTGTAAAAGCAAAAAACATTCGTCTTACCCAATTTCAGAGCCTACCATACATATTATACCCACATCATAAATTTTACAACCCATTAACTGTATAAAATAGGGGCTACATACCCGTAGAAACACATAACTACGACAATTACCCGCTATCATGTAGTAGAAAAACCGCCGCGGCTATGCTCTAGCAGAACCCCTGCCGATCTGCTGTAGAAGAATAAGAAAAACAAGAAGCGTTACCTAATAATATCAAATAATTCACCCAAACAACAAGATAAACCCAGAACATAGCGTCAAAATACCTAGTTTATTAAGCAAAAACAAAAAATTGGGGAGAAGCGTTACGTAATTTGACGAGCGGCTAAAATTAGGGATTCGTTCTTCGAGTGGGTTCGTCGGAAAATATTTCTTCAACGTGTTCGAAAAGATTTTTTTGATAATTTTGAAGATTGAGATGTTAGAGCTAATGAAATGCATCAGAATAGGGAAATGGAGGGACAAATGAAGCGACATTTTTTGCTTTTTTTCAGGTGAGAGAATGTAAAGTATGGGGCAGATCAGTAATTACTCCTTACTTGGTTACGACCGAACTAGAGACTAAAGGTCTCTTTACTCACGGGCCTTTAAATAAAAGACTCTATAGTCTTAACCCCTTTATACATCTTTTACCCTATGCCCTTTGCTATAATGTGATTGATATATTACCTCATATTTTCTAAAACGTGTATGTTTACTCTTATTGATGGATTCTGTCTAAAAAATTTGTTAACTTATTGTAAAATTGTTTTAAAATCTTTTTCATCATTATTTTAACCCATTAATTTTAAAAAAAAATCATATTTAACCCTCAAATATTTTATTTTTTCCAAATGCCCTTAAATCCTTATTTTACATTTTTTCATTTATTATTTAAAAAATACCCCCCATCCCTACACCTCTCCCAACCTCTACCCCTTCCCGGTCAATTGCATGAGATGGTTTTGAATAGATAGGAATATACAAGTTGGGCTATGGTGGTTGATTTAATGGGGTAAGTCAGAGTAAGCAATTGCATGAGATGGTTCTGCATACAAGGATAAACTATCAATGGACCAGATTAAAGTGCAAAATCAATTTGTTCTTATGATGTTATATCACGGTGATTATATGAGTTTTTTTCTTTTTCATAGATGACGTATGAATTTGAAGATGGAGTGAGCATTGTGGTGCATTCTAATGGAAACAACGTCGTTCACTCCACAATTACTGGCCGATGTAGGCGAACAATTTTTTTCGGTGTTTCTCTTTTTTATCCCTAGTGTAGTATTGAGTTTAATGTTTATATGTAATTGTGTTTAGTCTATTTGCAAGATTTTGTTTCTAATTACTTTGTGTTATCGTGAAACTTATATATAGCTTGTAGTAAATTCGAGGCACATCTTAAAACCAATTTGTGTTAATATTTTAACTCTTGATCTTATGTGCCTGAGAGTGCATTATGAATGGTGTTAAATTGAGTAGTCTAGGATCTTATATATAAGATGAATTTTAGAACTTATGATTTTCCGATTTAGGAGAAGTTTTAAAACTCCAAGCTAGAGTATTTTGCATACGAATAGATAGAGGAGGGTTGGGGTTCTTCAATATATTTTACAATTTGTTTTTTTGGGTTTTGATAGTTTTTGGAGAATATTTCAAATTATTTTGAATTGAGTTGTTGAGATATCTCAGCGGTTGATTATTAGAGGGCATAAGGATTATTGAATCTTTGTTTGGTTATATAATTTTTTATAAAAAATTTGGAAATTTTTGAATATACACAATAAAGAATTTCTAGAATTTTAAAAAAAAAATTATTGGTCACATTCAAAAAATTAATGTAATAAAAAATTGCTAAAACGTTTCTTATTGATGCTAATCCAATGCAGAGCAAAGCGAAAAGGATCAAGAACAATCTGATATGACGAAGATAAAAACTTTTGGGAAAGCAAGAGCACCAAAGAGAAGAAATTCTGTCACCTATTTAAAAAGCATGAGTTTAGATAAAAACTGATATTATACACTCAAGGATATGTAAAATAGTTGTTTCCTTTAATACTTTCTCATGTTTTTTTAGAGGTAACTGATCAGTTTTAGCAAGAAGCTGAGGACATGTGTTTTTTCTAAGAAATTCTTCTTTCACAATATTCAAATCATAGATAAATACTAGATGTCAATAACATCAATAATATATTAACTTGTAATATTTCCATAAAACTTTGAACTCCAAACAACAATGACAGCTTCATAACCTTCACCCTTCAAGAAATCCGCAGCATCTACAGGATCCACAAGCACATCTAGCTTTGGAGGGTTTAAATCGTTAAAAGCTAGAGAAACAAAGAAAAGAGAATTAGAATTGGAGAAAATTAAAAGAAAAAACTTAACAAAAATGAAGTGATCATAAATATATACCCTTCCAAAATCGCGATGCGAGAATCAAGAATATTATAGCATGAATAACAGCAAGAATAATGATTTTTTTAATTATGGTTATGTTAGAACGAAGAGATGGAGGAACAACCACTCGTCTAATTAATGCCAAAGTACCATCTTCAAAAGTGATAGGCAGATTCTTATCACTTGCAATTAAGAGAAATCTTTCTGCTTCTTTCCGAGATGGTTTAAGCGTAGATTCAAGGCGTTGTAATTGTAGATGTTGAGTGAGTAAACGCAACATTGCACTTACGAAGCTTACCATGTAGCAAAATAGTAGAAAAGCATACACAGTAATATGTAAGTTTAAACAAGTCGTAACAGAGTCAATCATTTCAGCCGCAAAGATTAGAAGCTTCAGCCAAGTAACAACAGCAACAAAAAGACCAATTTTGATTCTCTCCACCTTCTCATCAAGTTGGACCAAAGATCGACACATTTCTGTACTTTGTTTCACGTATTGTGATATGGTCTCATGTTCATCCGCAGAAAAAAATTCCTCTGAAATTACATAGCATCGGTATAAGATAAGCTATATTGGCTCATAAAATCATTGTTTATATAAATAGATGATGAAGTGTTTTTTACCTTTTTCAGCGGACATTGCATTTGCAGCAATTGGGTGAGATGAAGCTCCTCCAGATGGTGCGTTTTGTTCTGCCATTTTTGATTTGGAAGAAGTGAACAATAAACAATGAGCGGCGGCTTATATAAGACAGTTCATATTGCGTATTTTATTCGTACAAAATTGTTCCGTACTGTCCCACAATTATGTTAGTAAGTTCTATTTGTTGAAACATTTCAATTTTAATATTCGTCCTAGAATCCACAAAATGGACCCAAGCTGGGGTGAGACCGTTTTGTAGAGGTCAATTACCTCTCAAAAATAATAACCCACTTACTATAAAAATAGTATCTAAAAAATAATATATATTTAAAATTTCAAAATATTTTATTTCATATTTTTAACTATTACCTTTATTAAAATAATTAAATTCATATTTTTAATAAATATTTAAATTATTAAAACACTTTATAAAAGGTATTTTAGTAAAGGTGAATATAATAATTGTGTTTCTTAATTTGTGTGAAAAGTTAAGTAGACATTATTTTTAGAATGGAGAGAGTAATAATCTTGAAAATTTGTAGGGGAATAATGAGTTCTCACTCTAACTCCAAATGGACCCTTGTTTTAATTGTTTGAAATTTAAATATGATGTATCGTGGAATATAACTAATAGTATAAATGGACTATTGTCTACGATATCCGATGAAAGCATAAGGTTTAGCGATGTCTTTCCTTTGTTGATAGATTTAAGGACTTAAGCCACATTATTTAGGTTTGTTTTTTAGGTTTGATTGTGGGATGTATCATTTTATTTGACGTTATTTGAGTTTTAGCTAATCTTAGATGACATGTACTCTTGGAGCGATTTGAGATAATTTTTTTTGGTGAGTGTAAAGATACTAGATATATGGATGATATTAGACCCTAAGATTAATCTAGGAAGACAAAACGTCACGAAGAACTACAAGACAAATTGCAAAAGAAGTCAAGAAATCCATTTAAATCTTAACAAGAATTGTCGGCCAAATGCTTCCATCAGTTTTGAAGGTCATAACTCACAATTATTAAGGATTTATCTGATTAAACATACACGTAAGATATACCTTAAAGTGTATATTACATTAGAACAAACGGTTCATAAATTCGGGTTGAATTGAAGAAGTTTTGGGTGTTTTACTAACAAGACCCAAAGTTGTCTAGATTTGAAAGAGTTCACTGGGCTACTTTTTACTCACTTAAGTTGGTTCAGTTGAGGTAAAACGTGGTCAGGGACTATATATACACTAGTTTTTCGCCTCAAAGCACACCACTTATCATATTTTACATTTGGAACATTTGGAGCAAAAGGAAAGCAGTAAGGAGTTCATCTAAAACACATTATTTCACATCTTTGTCACCACAATTATTATACATCTTCAATTTCCATTCTTAGCTTAAATTATGAATCTTTAACATTTTGTTTCATTATGAACTAAACTCATTAGTAGCTTGAGATGCTTAATGATGATCCCTAGTTTGTGATTAGAATTTAATTTGCATGAATTTGTGATTTGAAATATAGATAAACATGGATGTGTGTTGTTAAAATTATTCTCGTGTTGATGCTTAATTATTATATGATGCACACATATTTGAAATTTGTCACGCCCAGGGAGGGGATTTTAGTAGCATATCTAGGATAAATCACACATTTTGTAGTTGAGGACACAAAAGAGTCAAATTAACTAAGTAATCATTAAAGGGTAAATTAGTCTTAATCGTTAGGTAATATTTTAAGTTCACTAGACAAAGTCTCCTAGTAGTGCCTAATTACTCAAAAAAGACTGGGAATACCATGGGATCCCTATTAGCAACAACGTCATGTTTTACCCTTAGAATTGCAACTCCTTGACATAACTAGTGGTGAGTATGAGTGTCTTGAGATAGATTTATGCAACTTTCACAACCCTTAGTTTAATTTGATCTAGTTATATTTAGTTCTTAATTATAAGCTTAGTAGCTAATCGTAATTAGAAAACCAAACCAATTCTTTTACTTTTCCGTCTTTGTATTCTCAAAGAATTGCTAATCGAAGCTAAAGTTATTTGTTAAACCCTATGTAGACAAACTTACTTGTGACTACTCGTACACATGTAACTCGTCTATTGAGTGTCGATTTTATATCACACCTCAGAAGACAATAAGATTCTGGCGTCCTTCTCAGGGAATAGTTAGCTACCTATAGATTTAGTTTTGATATTAGATTTTAGTTGTTAGATTTTACGCTTGTTGGTGTCCCCCGGGGCAATATATAACATCCACACTCGGGGAAGGCTCTAGCAAGTGTACGCGTCATCCTAAGTAATAAAGTAGTAAGATTTTTTATTCGTTCTCCACAGGGACTATAGAGCTAATTTTGTACTTTCTTAGTGTATGTGGGGTGTTAGTTGAATAAATCTAAATATGAAAGATGATTGGGGTTTAAACGTTTGTCATTTAAATACTAGAGAGAGACTAGAATGCAAAAAGTAAAACACTGGACTAAAATTAACTCATATTATAGAGTTTGAATGATAAATAAGATGATAACTTATGAAAATACGAGAGAGATAGATTAAGATGTATTAGGTTCACCACTATTTATGACTTGGAATAGTTTGTTGTTAAAGGGAGAATTGAAGGGAAATATGCTAACCGGGATTCTAGTATCTACCTAAGTCTCTCTCGAGTAAATAAGTGCTACCTCTAGCATTAGGAACCTCTCCCGAGTGACCCTATCCTATTATCAAGTGTTTAAACTTTTACCCTTGTTGTGATTATCCGAATAAATCTGACCTCCTAGTTTTAAACTAAACGGACATTCATATATGGTGTCGGTTAGGGCGTGATAAAATAAGGATAAATAAGATGCAAACAAACACCCCAACTGAAGCACGTTACTCACGGCAAGTATCACAGGTCGTATGCAAGTTTTAATGATAAACATAATCCGTTCCTCAGAGACTACGAAAGTTAGAGAGAACTTATGCAATATCAAGTGCAAATAAGAAAGTTAGAAGAATAATACGCTGAAAATAAAAGACTATGGAGTTTTTGTTTGGGTTTTAGGAATCTAAACAATTAACTAAATAAAATAAAGACAGGAAATAAATAAAGAGAATAAGATAGTTTGAGAGTTTAGCTAGAGATCTAGCAAGTACTCCCCACTAGCCTTGTTTGTATTAATCATGTAAGGGAGAATTGTGTGATATGCAACAGCCAGGATTCTATATTCCTCCTAACCCCCTTCCGGGTGGACTTAGGTGACGACCTAACATTTACCAGGGGACATGGGTAAGTGGACCCTGCATATAATGATCGGTGATTAAATCTTAAATCCTAATGACTATTTAGTTAGGCAAGCCCTTCCGGATTACTATCGCATACTAGACGTTTATGTGGTGTTTCAATAATTAGACACCCCATATGAGTGGCCATCTAACTACTATTAAGGTAATTATATACTTGTGCACTAGCAAGAACTACAGACAATAAATCAAAACACATAATCAGAGAATAAAACACTAATATCACTTTAAATGTGAACATCCTAAATTAAAATAGATGTAAAACAAGTCTAGTGTTCATACACATATGCCAAACTCAAGATAAAATAGAATAAGTTCATACTAGAGAAAGAAAAGATAAAAATTACAAATTTGAAGGATTGAGAAGGCATAATTTGTTGTCTAACTCCTTTCGGTCTTCTCTCTTCTTGATGTAAGCTTTGTCTTGGTTCAAAGTTAACCAAGGATGTGTTTCTAATGACAAGAGGGTGTATTTATTGGGTTTAGAAGACCGTAGGTCGAATTGTTGGAGTAGAGGGTAAGTAATTTGAGTTAAAGTCCAACTCAAATTCGTTTCCTAAATATAGGAGAAGATATAAACTACCTTTTGGTTGTATCTCACTCGTTATTGGTCCAATTTTTGTCCACTTTATATCGAAACGACCGCGTCAAAAAGATCTACACTTTCCCTTTTGATTTCTTATCCAAATTCCCATCCGATTTTAAGGTATCTTTACTTTAGTGGACGTGACTGCAGAATTTCAGATTTACTTGGCAACTTTTCCTTTCCTATTTAATCTCTACTTCCTTTTATCTTTAATTTCCATCCATATATTCTTTCCTTATATCTTTCAAATTGATTTGGCATCTAATTAATTTTCATATATATTTTTAAAGATTCACACTAAACAAACAAATTAAACCCAATATGCTCTACAAATAATAAATTATCAAATTAAGACAAGAAATAAGAAAATATTAATTATGAATAAAAATCTATAATTAATTACTCATATACACCTAAAATAATATCCTCCAACCTAGATTACTATATCACGAATAGGGAGACATCAAGACCCCATACTCAAAGTTGTATTTTTCCTGATATAATAAAGATAAGAACAGTAGGGTAGTCATTAATGAATATAGAAGAAGAACAATAAGAAGAAGTATAGAAAACAATCAATGATCCAAGAGCAAAATATCTAAAAAAAATCATGTAATAATGCTAAATAAATAATGCACACATATGCTTAATGTACACATAATCAACAATCCATAATTTCAAGTCTAGATTAATTTCGGAATGCCAAAAGGAGAGGTACTCAACTCACTTCATGTTAACGGCTATAGGTTGATCATATGTCCTAATATAGTATCCAATGGTCCACCTACATATGCCCTAATTGTTCCATTGTTACTCCACCAAGTAGCTAGAAATCCTAAGGTCTTTACGGTTATAACGGGGCTTAGGGACAGTATGGTATATTTGGATAATGAAAAGTGAGCTTTTGACTCTCTTCTCACATTCCATCAACGAATCGCCCTAGAGCTTGAGTTTCACTCGAATATGTTCTCACTCGACCCAGTTTTGATGCTTTGATTTGCATCCCTAAATAACACAATAAAACCTTTTCATGATGATTACATAATAAATTCCACTTTGCCGGTCCAAATCTTTTTAATCTTTTTCATATATCTCTTTTTTTTCCTTTTGATAGATAGCTATGACTCTCTTTTTAATGTGGGATGTCATGGTGCTTTTTCATATATTTTTTTCTTTTAAATACTTTTTTCATTCACTTTGGGCAAAGGATTACAATAATAAACTCATCATCAATAATATCACAATTACAATTTCCCAATTCCAATGTTTCCCAATGATGAAACCACCACCCCAAACTCAAGCTCTAGAACAACTTGTCTCAGGTTTTGCGATTCAAGTGTGGGTCATATAGATAACTCCTATAAACTAAGGGGTATAACTTGTAATGTTCCTAATAAAAGGCTTTAGAAAGGCTCAGAGGGGCTAAAACAGATAATAATAATAATCAAATAAAAGGGTGAGAAAGCTAAAAAGGCTTCAAGTGGCTTCAATATAAAAGAACTGCCTTATTCACATTTCTAACTACCAGATTTCGTAACTTTTTCGCTGTTAGTTTATAGACAAGCGGGTTTTCAACTAATTTCAAACCTCACGTTCTACACACCAATTAACTCTCCCTAAGTTTCAACTTGACACTTCATACACATTGCTCATTAATCTTCCCTATCTTTTACTTCCTGTTTTCATACATGCATACTAAACATAATTCTGACACCGTTCAAAAACATACTACCTACTATCATTGACTTAATTAAAACATGTTCAATAGGTACGTTCATCATATTCTATGCTAATTATAACCCTAATTTTTTTAAGTCTTATGCAAAAATAGAAAAGGAAGATGAGGACAACGAATTCCCACCCCTAACTCAATGTGAGTCGTGTTCCCACAACTCAAAAAAAGACTCAATAAAGCAATAAAATTTAAACTAAACAAAACTATGAAGCAATTAAAGAGAAGAATTAGAACGTGGTACCTAGCCATAAAGCATCTATTGCAATTCCTCTTCTGAAGGAGGCTCATCATACAAATCCAAGTATTTTGTTACTTCGTTTATTACATGATCTATCCTTAAAATTACATTCCAGCAGGCGTTGAAATCTCTTTTTAAGCTATCGATCTCTTCCATCAATCTAACTGCCCATGCTGGTGGTGTGGATATACTTTCTGAATTTTCATTAAGATTTGAAGACGAACCTTGATCCTGTATTGGTGTCTTTGCTCTAGGCCTTGATGGTACACTCAATCTTGTTGTGAGTTTTCTTCGTAGTGGTTGTGTTGTTGCCTCTATCTTTGGCTTCTTTTCAGTAGGCTCATCAAGATCAATGGCCTTTTCTATTGTATCTCAGGGCAAATTCTTGTTATTCCCTAAGATTGAACACCTCCTCTTGTAATTCATCGCATCCGTCCTGTTTGTCATCTTTGTTTAACCCACAAGTCAAGTGACACCAAGGATAGAATAAATTTATGAACGATTGAGAATAAATTAAAACTCTATGACCTCGCTCTTTTAGTTTAAGCATCATCTTATCTTGTCAACTACTTCTTTCAAGTAATCCCTGTTTTGTTTTGTATGAAGTATGTTATATTAAGAAAATGATTGTGATTGATTTTTGTTTTGTTGAATGATATCAAGAGTGAAGAAGGATGTTAAGAAGGAGCTACCTCCTAAAAAGGAGCTGATATTGTCAATTGTAACATACCCCACTTTTTGGGAGGTACTTACCCCTTTTGATGATTTAAAGGAGGTATATGCCCCTTTTTTTAATTAAAAAGGAGGGTATATACCCCCTCTTTATATATTTATATGGGTAATTACCCCCTTATTAAAACTAGTTATAATATCAATAACATAATTGAAAAGTATAAGTATACAGTCATGCTAGTTCTATGAGTCATAGCCAACTATTAGGTGGATAAATACCCACTTACTGTGAGAGTTCAAATAAAACATTAATCTATTTTTACATTAGTACAAAACAGTTACATCAATACAATAAGAAAACGTAGATCGATATATTAAGGTTCACATTTATGTCCCACAACATTAACTGTCTTGTCCATCATAAAATAATAAAACACAATAAGGCACTACAAGTTGTTTCATTCATTACAAAATACATACCAAACACCTAAAACAAACGAACAAATCAATCACATTATTCCTTAGGTGAAAGGTTGTAGTCAACAATGTCTCGATTGCATGCAATTTCTCCTTCATAAAAAACCTTTACGTAGTGACCCTGTTTTGTAACCAGGGGATTCTCTCTGGAACCATGGCCATAGAGCAGATTCGTCTTTGTCAAATTTGGGTACATGTGTTGTGCCGCCTTGAACCCCCATTATTTACATCACTTCATTTGCGGTAACATTCACCGGTATATTGCCCAATATAATGCCCTATTGTACGGGTTAAAAGTTGTCACTATTTCGAGGATCTTCGTGTCAGATTTGCTGGTACACTCCCCCTCATTCCTTAGGTGAAAATTGTATCGAACAATGTCTCGAAGGGTGACCATTTCAATGAAGACATTAGTTCCGGAGTGACATTGTCATCATGTAATACCTCAGCAACACTCCTAAGTGAACACTCCGCAACAACAATCGTTGGACACTATGAGTTAAGGACTTGATTGTAAAATATCGAGAGATGCTAATAAGCTGGGTTCAGCCATTTATTTTTTGATTTGGATGCAATTTAAAGAGTATTCTATTTTACAGTATCCATTTAGAAACTTGCTGGAGATGTAGTTTCTATCTACAGTAGTTTATATTCTGTATTTTGCAGATAGGGTAAAGAATTGAGGAGTGCTCGAGATTTTGCTTGAGTTTTTTTTTGGAAGAAACAGAAGTCGGGGAAGAAGAAGAAGATGGGGAAGACGAAGAAGAGGGGAAGTGGGTTCCGGGTGGGTGGGGGAAATATTTTTAATTTAAATCGTTGTAATCTATAATATAGATTTTTATATCTAGAATATTTTTTTATTTAATGTTGCGCTCTTTCATTTTTTATACATATATATACACTTTTGTTTCTCTAATTCGTATAGTAGTCTTTGTCACATAAAATATTTTCTAATTTCCCTTTAAAAAGAGAAACTCAATTGTGAAAGCATTCAGAAATAAATCTTTAAGTAAAAAAAAAAATTTACAATCTACTTCAATATTTTCTAATTTACATCGTTGTAATCCATCTAATTTGCGCTTCTACCATTCTTTTGCAAGAGGTAAGTCCAATTTGACATGTTAGTCAAGTATTATACTTGATAATATTCTTGATAAACCAGAAATACAAACAACAAACAAGAGTGATCAATCACCACCTCCACCTAACATTAACCAGATTGAACCTAACCTAAACAAAAACTGAGCTATGAAACTAGCGAATGAACGAGGTATATTATTCGTTATTAAGGGAGTTTGAGACACTTATTATTGAACATACGGTTTTTGTGCAATTTTATTATATCTTAACTTCTCAACGTGGCAACTCAATTAACGATGCATTGGATTTTTTTTTCCGAAGTGACTTCAAGCACGGGCAATACCTAGTATATATTATATTTCAGAGTTTTTTCTACGGTCCAGATTTACCCACATAAGTGGTGGCTAGGATTAAATCTGGCTAAACATAAGTGGTGGTCAAGATTTAATCTGGCTAAAGATAGTGGTGCTGATTTTGGCCCCACTTATTGTTTTTTTTAACCTGGGTTCGAATCCTGTCAACGGGAATTCATTTTTGCTTTAGTGTCTTCAGACACGGGGTTTTTTTTAACCTGGGTTTGATTCCTGTCAACGGAATTCATTTTTGCTTTAGTGTCTTCAGACACGGATTTTATCTATATATATATAGATAAAAAGCCTTGGGGGATCTCAAGGCAATCTATTTGAATTGTAACCACCATATCACTAAAACCTTATGTTGCCACGCCTTGAAAATTGCTGCTACTTCTCCTTCTCCTTCCATGATATCGCTATAACAAATCGATATCCATCACAGGAGATGGGCGAACATGTGTTATCTCTCCCAATTATGGAAATACATGTAGCCTCTTGCTAGGAAGAAAATGAAGCATTACAGTAGATGTATAAGTTTGCGAAGGTGTTGGTCGAAGTTTTAGCATCTGGTGTCATTTCGCCTTTATCCGACGGCTCTAACTTCCTAAACAATTCTCAATCAACTCTAAAAATATTTCTCATCGCATTGTCCACAAGTATGATAATCGTTTTGAAATTCCATATCGTGTCTTCCAAAAAGTACTTCATCCTACCAATTCAAATATTCCAAAGTGATATCATGACCAAGCCATGAGGATCTTCCTATCCCAACACAATGTTTTCCCCTCCCCGAAATCTTTAAGGATCCAATCTTGAATATCGCAAAGATCTAGCTTATTGAAATTTTCCATAATGAAGAAATCATCCCATACTTCCAAACTATTCTCGCATTCGAGAAAAATATGCTCAACGCTTTCAACCGAACGATTACAGGAATCCACACCTCGAAGAAGGAGAACACTTATGATTAAAAATATTAGCACCGCAAGGGATAACATTGTTGGAACACTTTAAAAAAACTCGAACCTTGGTCGGTGCTTTTGCATGCCATATGGTACTCCAAAAAGAAGGATCTTAAAAGATCCAAAGCAGGATGCAGTGGGCGACCTTTGAACTTCAGGCAATGGTTTAAATATTAGTGTTTTTAACATTTTTTTCTATATATTTTTAACTCTACTTACCCCTAAACCGTGACCAATTAGTTTTTTTATTGGTTTTCTAAATCCAAAAAAAAAATTAGGTAAAACTCAAAAAACTTTAAAAAATTAATTAAATATTATTTAACCCCATAATCTTTAAATTCATAATAATTAACTACGTTAGTTTTTTCAAATTCTTTTTGGATTTTTCGCTTTTTTAGAAAAAGAAAAAAAGTTATACATTTTTTGGTTTTTTCACTAATAAAATGATTAAATAATCTTGATATTGACGAAAAAGTAAAAAAAGAAAAGGTCGGGGCACAAATTTAAAGTTTATGAGATAAGTAGATTTAAAAAAGTAGACAAACTTTCAATCGCGTATAATTCATAGTGCAAAGGTACGCTACACTTCGGATTTTAACAGAAAAAAAAACTTTCTCTCTGCTTTAACCCTATATTGAAACCTAAACCTACCCCTTTTACGGTCGCCGTTGCTGGTGGCTTGCCACTAGCGATGACGGCTTCCGCCCACTTTCCTTTTTCTGTTTCTTTTTCTTTTCCCTTTCGTTCAGTGTTTGCTCTGTTTATTACTGACCTCCACATCCGCTTTCCTCTGCCGAAAAGAAAACTACCACCACTGTCATCCATGGCGATGAATCTGAAGCAAAAATCAGTGACTTTGGCCCCTGTTCTCACTAGCCCATTACTGGCGGAGTTGGGCTTCCTTGGCCCAAATAGTCTTTGCGACTCCAATCTGCCTCCTGGTTTTAATTATTGTAAAGACAGAGCCCAAATGGTGGCCGGTTTGGACAGCACTGATCAGGGACGCCGATCTAGTACAACAACTCTTCAGAGAATACAAATATGTGTTTTGGTATCTCCTTTTTTTCATGATTTGTTTCTACAATCTAGCTGTATCAGGTACTGCACTCTGCTCTTTAATGTTAATCTCTCTGTTCTGGTGGAATTGGGATGAGAATGTGGTGATTTGTTTCTCCTGGACCGGTTTGTTTATTTTGTTTGGCAGACTGCGTGATGGTGGTTTCTATGGGTTTATCCGCTTAGTTCGTTTTAGTATGTGGTTTGATTTTTCTTTTCCCGTTTCTTGTCATATCTCTAAAGGAGTTAGTGGTGGTGCACTTTGGTTTAATTATAATTGTTCACTGGGTTTCGATTGGTGGGGTGTTAGGTGTTTGTCGTTCACTTGGCATTTCTTCAGTTTGAACCTTATTTGGTCAATGAGATTGGACTGCTCCTGTGTAGGGTTGCACAAGAGGTGGGTTTATTGTGTTTCCGTGTGGTTGTGTTGTTCCGTTTGGTTAAGGTTCGTTCTGGTGAGAGACAGGTTTTGCTCCTTATTTGTTGTGGTTGTCCAGGTCTTCTCTATCCTCGGTTTAGATGGATTTATGTAGCTTCTTTGATCCTTAAGTGTAGGGGTGAGAACAGGGGGTGTTTGTCGTTCACCCTTTGTCCTTTGCTCTTCACTCCTGAAGTTTCAAACAAGTTATGGTATTTTCGTCTTGGTCTACGATTGTTGGCTGCTGGTTTTGTTTGTGTGTGTCTTGTTGCTCTAGGTTATACCGTGCTATGTTTTCTATCGCGACGCTTCTATTTGAGTTTCCCCTTTCCACTATTCTCACCCTTTTGTGTGGTGACTTTCTTTCCCTCGATTTTTCGTTGGGGATGCAATCTACAGAGTATGATTTGGCACATGGTGTCTTCTTATCATCTTTGCGGGGTTTTTCCCTGGTCCGTCGATTGTGATGTGGTCTCGTGGTTGTTGGCTAAGGTTTTGTTCTCCGGAAAGAGGTTGGATTCTCATCAGTTGGGTGGACTTCTTAGCACTCGTATTTCTTGGTTTTTTGTCTTTGTTTGTTGTTGTTTCTTTTTGTTTCGAGTGTGGTATACCACCTATTTTTTGTAATGTGGTTTGATTATCAATTTTAAATTATCGCTTTTGACAAAAAAAAATAGTGCAAAGGTACCATTTCCCCCAACATAAAGAAAGATTGCCTAGATGGTCTACTGGTGTCGCCTAGGGTGTGATAAAAATAAGATCAATTTAAGTATGGAAAACTATGCACTCTCACCCTAGACAGGCACAGTACTGCAAGTATTACAGGACGTATGCAAGTTTTAATGATAAGTAGAGTTCGTTCTCAGGGACTTAAGTGTGTTAATCGCGTAGGAACAAATAACGAGTAAAAGTAAATAATTAGAAGACAGAAAATAAAGCAAATAGAAATTCGAGAATAAGAGTTAAACTAATTAAAACTAGGAAAATAAAGTAAAAGATTAAAAATATGAGATGAGAAATATAGCTTAGGTTTTGCTAGTATGCACTAATCCTTCTAATTCTATCTATAAATCTAGTTCATAAGGGAGAATATTAGCTCTTGGTAATACTTAGTCAGGATTCTAAATTCCACTACCTTAGACCTTGAGAGCGACTAAGGGGGCTACGGCACAACCAAGAAGTGATTTCAAATAGGGTTATCAAACGCCACTAAGGCCCTAAGCAAATACTGCAATCTTGGTGATATGGTGATCAAAACAAACCTTAATGACTATCTAGTTAGAAGTATGTTTTGTCAGAACTGCTATCGACACTAGACATTATGTGGTGGTTCAATAGTTAAACACCCTGCCAAGGAGACCATCTAACTACTCTTAAAACAATCCTAAAGTGATCAATTCTAGGAAAGACAATAAATCAAAACACATAAGCAAATATAAAGTAAGTAGCTAATATCAGATTAAAACATATAATTCCCAAAGAAACTTAGATAGAAGAATTAGAATTCATAGATTATACATATGCAAAACCCAAGCTATGGGAGGTTTAGTTCATACCTGAAGGAAATAAACTAAAAGAAATTACAAAAGATATCATCTTGCTCTCTACAATAAACTGGAAGAATAAAGCTTTAAGAACTAATTACTATGAGGCAAGGATGATTTACAAGTGATATAAGGGTGTATTTATAGGTGTTTAGAAGACCTATTTCGTTTTCTTGAGGAATAGTTAAGGTAATGGACTTCTATCCCAACTCAAATTCGTATGGAAATAAAGATAAACACTTCTGCACTATTTTGAGCATATCTTCTTCGTTATTGGTCCGATTTTGCTCCACAAGATACCAAAAGAATCGCAACAGAATTATCTAGGCCCATTAGAAGGAAATCATCAAATTCGGCCTATTTCTTAGGTAAAAACACCAATCTTTAGACGAGTGTGCAGAATCCCAGATTTAGGCAGCTTTTCCTTTTCCATCTTTTTAGCTTTTATTTCCTTTTCTCCAATTACCATGTAAATCTCTTTCCATAAGTTGTTGTCTTTGACTTGGACTCTAATTAATCTCCATAATTATCTTTAAAGCTACACACTAAATAAACAATTAAACCCAATATGCTCTAAAAATATTATTTCTACAAATCAAGACATAAAATAGGAAAGTGCACTAAAACTCAAGAAAATCGACATTATTGACTTCTAAAACACTAAAAATGATGTCTCATCCTAACATTAATCTATCAAAAATGAGGAGACATCATCTACTTAGGCGTTTCAAAGTTTAATATGCCTATACATCATTTGGTTGTCTAGAAGGTTTGTGTAGGCATTTGTCAATAATGGACTATTTAACTGAATGTATTGACTTTTTGGACCGATTACACGACTCATATGACCAAATAAAATACTTCTTAACCATACTATTTAATTATCATCTATCCGAATAACTCGTCATAAATAATAAAAAAGGTTAATTTGTGGTTTTATTCCTTATAAAGGCATAAAAACATAAGAACCCCTTTCACTTCTCTACTATAACAAATCCCCCTAAGTAAAAAATAATTTTCTAAATCTAATTACAAACCTAACTAAATCAATCTTTCCATTTTTCTGTCAATCCATTTTTTTCTCAAACAATCACCCATATCTCATGGGTTGTTGTCATTGTGTATTACATGTAAAGAGATGGGTTCAAACGTCATGATTATTTTTTGATACACCAACGAGAAAGTATTGTCTTTATTCAGTGTGTTTGACTCATTTGAATCGATTAAAAGATACATCTCACTAACATGGCATGTTCTTGATGATAATAATCTCAACTTCCTTTACTCAATTGGAGACATATGGACTGCAAAATGGCTAGCGAGGGAGATTTCGCAACAATCATGTGGTTGGTCGATCACACATCCGTCGAACAATTCGAAATACTAGTTTGTGTACAACCTAGTGCTCCGGTTGATCATCACGAGCTTACTATTGCTTCTGTTAATACCGTTCCAGTCCTACTTTCAATTAATGTCGCGCCTCAGTTACTTGATAACGCTGAAGATGATGACGACTAGGCCGCCGAAAAGAACTATCACCACGTAGAACGTGTTTTGAAGAGTAATGTCTGGAAAATTGCTTAGAAAGATAACGTCGACTAGGAAGTTTATCTAAGAAAGTTTGTGAAGCAACACACATGTGGACCACCACAAAAATGTTGGCCAATGAACGCTTTTCCGGTGACGTTATGAGAGGCATTATTCTTGATGAGGTACATGCAAAACCCGATACGAAGCCTGGTCGCGTAATGAACTTTCTCAAATATGATAATGGGTACGATATTAGCTACAAGGTTGCACACGGTGCTTTGAGAAAAGCTCGCGATGATGTTTTTGGTAATGTAGTAGTTTCATATAATCTCATACAGTCGTATTTCGACAACCTGAGTGCGGTCGACCCCGAGGGTTTTTATTCTATAGAGTGTGAACCTGTTGCCTGATCTTTTACACGATGCCACTATGCATTTGGTGTGTGCATTGCACGGTTTAACTCATGTCGTCCACTATTGTTACATCTAAGGATATAAACCAAGGTTAACACACTTTTCCATATTAGTTTTTTTTTCGTATACAACACTTCTATTATTTTTACACACCCTATTGTTAATAGCCTACGAATCATCAAATATTACTTAGCATATCACTAATTTTATTTAACAACTCACCAAAATCAAACACACTAATATCCCCATTAATCACTCTCGTATTTTTGTATATGCATCTCTTTTCACAAACTACTTACCCATCATTCTGCTCTAGGTCTCTTCCCTGTGGCTTTTTTCATCGTTTGATCGGAAGACACTGAAAATTGGACTCATTTCCTCCGTTTCGTATCACCGCTCATATTGTCGCGAGACGTTACTTTTGACTCTAACCGACATGGCGATATATCAAACGCGCTTGATGTTGTATTCCCCAGGGCTCACCATGCTTTTTGCCAGCATCATTTGAAAGAAACTCTTAAGCCTAAATTCCGCAAATCAAAGACACAAAAGGAGATAATGTTGTATTTGCTTGACCGGATGTGTTTCGCGGCTACTGTCGGAACATTGGACAATTTTTTGAGTTTATTCCTCAACTATGGTAGTAAAAAAGCGACCAATTTTATGAACCTTCCAAAAGACAAGTTCGTTAATGCTCATTTTTGAGGTATGTGATACGGGGAGACAACATGAAACACTGCTGAGTCATTTAATGAACATATAAAATCCACACGTGAGCTTCCCCTCACCAAGTTGATTGACTCCATCCGGGTTCTCTTGATGAAACAGATTTACAAAAGGTTGGTTGATTATGAGAAATGGAATTCGATTCTTACCCCAAGAGCTACTAAGAGATACTGAGAGCTCATGTCGGACCCAACCATGGTTGTTGATATCGCTAATCGTACTTGTTCTTGTGGAAAATGGAAAGTTAAGGGATATCCTTGTGTGCATGCAGTTGCTACACTTGAAGTGGCTTCTCCGGCACAACCATATCCCTACATTGATAAGTATTGGTTTACCTCTAGTTACCGCGAAACATACGCAAAAAGCATTCACTCATTGACCACATTTTTGTCACAGTGCACGATCCAATCTGACATGGTTATCCACCCTCCTCTCTATAAAGTGCAACCAGGTCGGCCCAAAAAGAAGAGATTCATGTCCGAAGGTGATTTGGTCGATTCGTCGCAACGCAGAATGTGCAACAACTATCACTTTTACGGATATCATAACTGTGCAACGTGCCCCATACCTCGCTAATTTATGTTCTTTTAATAACACACATGTTTTATAATTTTCAGTTTACATGTAACTGTTTACTTTTGAACTATTTCAAATAAGGGATACTATTATGTACCACACAAGTGACAACTTCTTTCTCTTTTCGATATTAAAAATTGTTATTTGGTTTATGATGTTCGGATTTCATTATTTCGTATTCATTTGCGCTGTTCGTTTCAGATACTTGAAAGCGTAGCATTCTTTTTCCTGACATTCATACACTCACACCAAACCTCTTTCATATTCACACAACACCATTCGCAATGTAAAAAAGACAAGGCCATTACTTTGGTCAATATCCATGAAATTAAACTAATAACAAAAAATAGGCCATATTCTAACACACATAAACTAACATTGTTGGCTACAAAACCCATCACACCATGTAATGAAAGTGAACATTACATTGCTTATTTCAACAAACTAACAGATGAACACCAACAAATATTCAAGTTCAAACCAACACAAACAATTGCCTACCATACCATTATTCAAAAAATAAACATCATAACTTTAGACTACAACACCCATCATTCAACAAATAAACACCACCACTTTTGACGGCAAAACCCATCATTCAACAAATAAACAGCACCCCTTTTGACTACAAAACCTATCATTCAACAAATAAACACCACCACTTTTGACTACAAAACCCATCACCTCATGATGCCCAACAAACTTTTGCATATATTAACAAGAAAGTTCCACACTTTTATTCTTGAAAGCCCATCACTAGTTAAAAGAAATAACACCATTCACATGTAATATCTACTCTATACACATTCCAATCACAAACCAATATATTACACCACAAAACCCAAACACATGGTGTGATAGTTATATCAACAAAAAATACTAACACGATCAATGATTCGGTTAAACATCGAAAGTTTGACAAAAACCAGCAACATTCAAAGTTTGACAAAACAGAACATAAACTGTTTCACAAAATGTAGATTAGTTCAAAACCAAAACAACCACAAGAGGTAAACAAAATAAAATAGAACTAAAGTAAAACCGGACACCTCCCCTCATTTCCCACGCAATCAGCCATCAAGCATATACCTCCGCTTCTCTAAAACCGGTGCCAAAGTATGGATATCATTCGGTATCCACGAGATAAGTTGTATACGCAAATCATTCACTACATCGTGGTTGTAACTCCTTCTGACTTCTTGATCGCACATCACGTCACGGCTGAAGAGGATTGCGTACATCCCAGTATCGTTTGTTTGGGTATTTTTATGTTCCACCCGGTGATGCTCGATTCCAGGAAATTCCTTAACGCCCCTGCCCTGTTCAGCGTAAAGTCCTTCATCACGTTATCCACCAAGAAATTGTACTTCATATCCCCATCTTCATTTTCTCGTGCTCGAACTGAGGCCCGATGTCCGCTTCCTAGTCTGTTATAGTGCATGAAATGCCCAAGCTCGTGATTCCACAGTAAAATCGACCATTGCTTCTGCTCATTCGTTTTTTACTCAATGGGTATAATCACGTTCTTGTTTCCAATTAACGCTTTGCTGAACATTTGTATCACATGCTTCTCGATGCAATCTTTTTTTCCTTTGTTAGGTAACGCTGCGTGCACAACACGAAAAAATGCTTCAATCTCTAACACCCCGTTAACATAAAATAATTAAACAAATCGAGAAACCCCTTACCATTGCAGATGACATCATAATGACGCTTTTCAACGATGAATTACCTTCCTTTGTTTTAGCCTGTTTAATCTGTGTATCTCGTTCAAGCAAGCACAACAAGACGTCCATCACCTATACAAAAAAAACAAGCATTAGGGATTATATAAAATAGGAAATAGTTTAATTTTTTCCGTATATATCACCATTGCACTCGTGGGCTGCTCATTTTCTAGCGCGTTACAATTTGAGACAGTCAACACATGACCCTCGAGACGCCAAACCTCTACCTCTACATCTTTTGGTTTATCGCCTCCAATCAGCTCAAACAACTTTTTATCGGTCTCCATGAGAACCACCTTATTTTTAGTGATTTCCTTTCTCTATTTCTTTGCCTTAGGTACGAGATAGTCATCTCCCGCTACATTTTTCCTCCCCGTCCGATCGACTTTCTTAATTGCTCGGGTCAATGAGCATGGCGTCACATTTATCTCCTTTCTTCTTCCAGATTCTTGCTTCACAGTCAATTAGCTTATCCATTTTATGTTCTTCAGCTATCTATACCCCGTCATTGTTATCATCCATCACATCAAACTCATCGGATTAGTCACTCTTAGAAATATCATCATCTTTTGATCGTATCACACTAACTCCAACTAATGCTTGAAACTCAACCTCCTCAGCCCCATTAACTTTTGTTTCAACAGTTCCCAATCCTTTGCCTAAACTCGATTCTTTCTCATGTCCCCCAACTCTGGGCCATCATTCATTACCATTCCAACATCTATAGCACTTTTACTCGAAGAAATGTTCTTCAATGGTCTAGGATCAAGTATTTCCATCAACTCATCGTTTGCCTTGTCACAAGCCCACCTTAATATTCAACTCCTTCCGTCTCGCTCAGCTTTTTTCTAAGGACCTATATCATTTTTTTCTTAGTTAAGACTGTTTTTGGCGTCCAAGAATTTGTTTGTCTAATCGAAGACAACTCACCTCTAACATATGTCAACTCAAAATTCAGTCGGCTATTCTCGTCTCGGAGCTCATAGATTTTTTCCGGACCAAACATGTGTATATTTAGCTCACTACGTAGCTGGTCCCTCTCTTTCTCGACCTCTTCAAACTATTTCTGGCTACTAGTTCTTATTGACTCAATCTCTGCATGAAGACTCCGGTTTAATTTTTCAAGCTGTTTCATGTCTGCTCGGAGCATTCCTATACACGACAAATCGGAGCCGATTCAACTTATAACTGTCAGGGCCTTATTTCTTTCACCAGCATCCTTCTTTGCAGCTACCTTTGTTCGTACACCAGCTGGTATGTATTCCAACACAAAATCATCCCATTCGTAGTAACTCCGATCTTCCACTCAGATAGCATTCTGCTCTTTTTCTCAAACCAATGGAACTTTATTCAAGTCCCCCCTCGAGTCTGGATTTCTTGTTCTTTTTCACCGTTAGCAGGATCTTTTTTCAGTGACAGTTTGCATTTTAGCACCTGGTGCACCACTAGCCGCGTCAATATCAATCAGTCCCTTATCAGTTGGAACATTTTGCAAACATACAAATTTTCCGCCATGAATTTCACCTCAAAATCTTTTAGAAAAAGGTCAAGTTCATTCACCTGCATACAACCCATAATAACTAGTTACCATTTAAACACGAAAAATCTATATTCGTGGAAATATAAATACAAATCACACACCCGTAAGATCTTACTACTACATACATATTGTTATCTGATTTCTTACCTGATTCCTATTCACCCCTAAATAACATCCGAAAATAGCTTATTCGTCGCAATTTAAGCTTCCATTTAAAGATTCTTGGGTACCGATTCAGGTACACGGGATCCCACAACATTACGTGCTCATAAAACCATGGCTACACCAAATGTATTATAAATGTTAAAACAAATAAAAATACAAAAAATATCTTTCATCATGTTAAAGGTTTAAACCAGATTTACGTTTCGTACTCACCACAAACACTATAGCACACCCTGAGATATTTTTGATCCTCCCATTCTGCATCGGTTTCATCAAGAGTTCTACAATATCGGTTTCCCAGAAGAAATCCCTCATATGATCCAGATCCTTGCATATGTCAACCATCATCGAGGTGTTTTCGAGCCCATTGTGTAAATTATAGTTGTTAAAGATAGAATACCTAACAAAATGACAAACATTCGTATGGTGCTTTCGGTTTGTGGTGTAAAATCTAGAACTTGAGTTATGCGTGTCTTGATATTTGTATCACAAATTGCCTAGTTACACCGGGGAAGTTTTCTTCAAAACACGCTGAGTTTTCTCCCGTTTCAGACTTCGTAACCAGCAATTCTTCGCCCCTACCTCGACACCAAGAATAACACGCATATCGTGTGGCGTCAATTCAACCACCTTCTTTCCAATGACAAACCCCCCCTGATCTGACAAATATCGTTTTAGGATCTCGTATATGTATTTACCCCCTTTCCTGAACCCCTCCTTGTCTCCCTTTGTGTCATACATCCCACAGATCAACAGATAGAAAGGCAACTTTATGCATGCCAACACGTGATCTGGCTTGACCTTATTGCTAGACAAAACCGCAACCACTGACTCTAACGAGGAACGGTACGTAATTTTCGCCATACCTACACCACATGAACTAGTTATATACCATCAAAAAGTTATTTATAAATACACCGCATTTATAATCGGAAAACATAAAAAAAAGGAAATATAATAACTCAAGACAGTCTAATTAAAACTATTTATTACTTCGAATCGACAAAATTAACATGGACTAACAATGTTATCTATCTCAGATTATGTGCACTTATAAACATTCAAACTTTGTTTACCAACATAAAGGTAATTTATTCCTTATTCAGAAGGCGGTTTTACTATTTCATTTACATTTGTCGACATTCCATCATTGTTTTACGACACATTAGAAAAATTAAATGGAGTAACAATCTACACTAGATCACAAAGTGAGAGTATAAACATCGAAATAATAATAGCCTAAGAATCTACATGCTAATAGGAAAAATCTACACCACACCAGTTCTAATTAAAAAACAATCCATTTCAAGGAATGGATTTGTAGTGTTCTTGTGTAAGCATGTAAGGTAACACTGTATGACCAGGAATTTGGTCTAACAATCAAGGTGAATACTCCACACTATTTACAAACTAACTAATTAACTCAGTTCAGGATTTTAATTTCCATTTTTGAGTATATTTTTACTCAGTGGAACAAAACTGAAGAATTACCAGAGCAGCTATGGATTGTGCCAATTATTAACAACTATGGTTGACTCAAGAATCATTTTAATAAATTCATGAAAAATGTTGGATTTTAAGGTCTTACTTAAAGACCTTTTTAATGGCCACTGAATCAAAAAATTGACACTAAATAAAAAATGGCCTAATAAATTAAACATACACAAAAAATGTCCACTGAACAAAAAAAGTTACACAACAATGCATGGTCAACAATTTCAAAAATCCAATACATGTATCAAATCATTTACCCATAACCCAATTTTCGTGAATCCCAACACTGATTAATACATTACCCAACCCACAATGATTTTTAATGAACCACACACTCGGACCTATATTTTACAACACAAACACACCATCCTATTCAATTAATGATTTATTACGACCTAACTCAGCCTTCCTATATATATTTCATTCTAGTAAATCTTACAAGTTTCATTCCAGAAATTCATAATGAAATAATAAAATACAAAAGAAAAACTTAAAATTTGTCTTCGTCAATAGATGATCTCTTTCTTTTTTGATTTCTTCGACATCTACTTTAGTTATGTCCAAAAAATAGATCCAGTCTTGTAAACTTTCCAAATCGGTTAACCGAATCGGTGGTGTGATTGGGTTATTTGAGTGGCAAATTGATTTTTTTTATTCTTTGATAGATTTTTGCTTGTTCAGCATGTAAAGCTGAAATTGACTTATTTAATGAGGCACGTATCTCCACATCTCTAATTAATTAATGGGCGAGTAAGTTAAAGAGAGTGGATTGCAGGGGTAGTTAGGTCCAAGAATGTTGGACCCTTTCAGCCAAATTTGATAGTGTATGATCCTTTTTAGTAACTCACCCTTTTTCCAAATATCATTAAATCCTTATTTTTCATTTTTTTCATTTATTATTTAACAAAATACCCCCACCCCACCTACACCTCCCAACCTCTTCCCCTTCCCGGTCAAAATAAAAACCACATTAAGAACCCAAATTAATTGCGATGAACCCCAAAAAAAAAATCCAAAGTAATTACATGAATAAATAGGAATATACAAGGTGGGCTATGGTGGTTGATTTAATTGGGTAAGTCAGAGTACGCAATTGCATTGCATGAGATGGTTTTTCATACAAGGATAGACTATCAATGGCCCAAATTAAAGTGCAAAATCAATTTGTTCTTATGTTAGTTATATACGGTGATTATACTCTAATCGATTTATTACTCTCTTTTGAGTTTTTTTTCTAGATGACGTATGGGTTTGAAGATGGAGTGAGCATTGCGGTGCAGCCTAATGGACACGACGTCGTTCGTTCCACAGTTACTGGCCGATGCAGGCCAACAATTTTTTTTGTGTTCCTATTTTTTTTCCCTAATGTAGTATTGAGTTTAATGTATATATGTAACTGTGTTTACTCCCTCTGTCCCAAAAATATACCCGCGAGTAGTATATTTGCAAGGTTTTGTTTCTAAGTACTTTGTCTTATTGTGAAACTTATATATAGCTTGTAGTAAATTCGAGGCACATCTTGAAACCAACTATTAGAACTTAGAGAAAATCCCATTTAGGCCCAACGTTTCATAAATCACATTTTTAGGCCAAACGTATTCAAACCATCCATTTTTAGGCCATTTCACTAATTTCATGAGATATTTCATAGATTTTAAGAACATTTAGACACTTTAGATAGAGTTCTTAATTTGTGATGCGCATATAATTTATTTAAAATGCCTAAATTATCTTTAGAATCAATGAAATATCTTACGAAATTAATGAAATGTCATAAAAATGGACGTTTTGAATACGTTTGGCCTAAAAATGTGACTTTTGAAAAGTTTGGCCTAAAAATGGAATTTGCTCTAGAACTTATGATTTTCCGATTTAGGGGTTTCAAAATTCCAAGCTAGAGTATTTTGCATACGAATAGATCGAGGGTTGGGGTTCTTTAATATTAATTTTTTTAGAGAAGAGGTTGTAAAGAAGATGTATGTTATTTTTTTCATTCGGGTATATTTTATTTTACAATTTGATTCTTGCGTTTTGATAGTTTTTGGATGATATATCAATTGCTTTTGAATTGAATTGTTGAGATATTTCAACAGTTGATTAATAGAGGCATAAGGATCACTGAATCTTTGTTCGGTTATATAATTTTAAAAAAAAATGGAATTTTTTGAAATTTACAATAAAAATATTCTAGAATTTTTTTTAAAGAAATTATTGGTCACATTCAAAAAATTAATGTAATAAAAAATTGCTAGAACGTTTCTTATTGATGCTAATCCAATACAGAGCAAAGCGAAAAGGATCAAGAACAATCTGATATGACGAAGATATAAGCTTTTGGGAAAGCAAGAGCACCAAAGAGAAGAAATTCTGCCACCTATTTAATAAGCATGAGTTTAGATAAAAACTTATATTATACACTCAAGGATATGTAAAATAGTTGTTTCCTTTTATACTTTCTCATGTTTTTTTAGATGTAACTAATCAGTTTTAGCAAGAGGCTGAGGACATGTGTTTTTTCTAAGAAATTCTTCTTTCACAATGTTCAAATCATAGATAAATACTAGATGTCAATAACATCAATAATATATTAACTTGTAATATTTCCATAAAACTTTGAACTCCAAACAACAATGACAGCTTCATAACCTTCACCCTTCAAGAAATCCGCAGCATCTACAGGATCCACAAGCACATCTAGCTTTGGAGGGTTTAAATCGTTAAAAGCTAGAGAAACAAAGAAAAGAGAATTAGAATTGGAGAAAATTAAAAGAAAAAACTTAACAAAAATGAAGTGATCATAAATATATACCCTTCCAAAATCGCGATGCGAGAATCAAGAATATTATAGCATGAATAACAGCAAGAACAACGATTTTTTTAATTATGGTTATGTTAGAACGAAGAGATGGAGGAACAATCACTCGTCTAATTAATGCCAAAGTACCATCTTCAAGAGTAATTGGAAAATCCTTACCACTTGCAATTAAGAGAAATCTTACTGCTTCTTTCCGAGATGGTTTAAGCGTAGATTCAAGGTGTTGTAATTTTAGATGTTGAGTGAGTAAACGCAACATTGCACTTACGAAGCTTACCATGTAGCAAAATAGTAGAAAAGCATACACAGTAATATGTAAGTTTAAACAAGTCGTAAAAGAGTCAATCATTTCAGCCGCAAAGATTAGAAGCTTCAGCCAAGTAACAACAGCAACAAAAAGACCAATTTTGATTCTCTCCACCTTCTCATCAAGTTGGACCAAAGATCGACACATTTCTGTACTTTGTTTCACGTATTGTGATATGGTCTCTAGTTCATCTGCAGAAAAAAATTCCTCTGAGATTACATAGCATCGGTATAAGATAAGCTATATTGGCTCATAAAATCATCGTTTACAACGATTCATACAATCAAACAACTACTAAACATACTCTATAAATAGATGATGAAGTGTTTTTTACCTTTTTCAGCGGACATTGCATTTGCAGCAATTGGGTTAGATGAAGCTCCGCCAGATGGTGCGTTTTGTTCTGCCATTTTTGATTTGGAAGAAGTGAACAATAAACAATGAGCGGCGGCTTATATATGACAGTTCATATTGCGTATTTTATTCGTACAAAATTATTCCGTACTGTTCCACAATTATGTTAGTGAGTTCTATTTGTTTTTTTTTATTGGGCGCTGTGAGTTCTATTTGTTGAAACATTTCAATTTTAATATTCGTCCTAGAATCCACAAAATGGACCCAATGGATAAAAATACTTTATGTATTGTTTGGATTTATTTTTTTAAGAGAAAATAAAAAAAATGACAAAAATAAATTTTCTTTTTCTTTGTTTAAATTCAATTTTTAATTAAAGAAAAGTAATTCAATGAATTTCAGAATAATTTCTTTTCCTTTAAAATGTCAGTATTTTAATACTCCCGTATTGGAGTCATTTCAAAGGAAAGGAAATGATTATTTTTTTAAATGTCACAACTAACCTTATAATTTTAATATAATAATATTTTTACATAACACATAAAGGTATAAAAGTATTTTTATGTACTATAATCATTTCCTTTCCTTTAATAATGTGAATCCAAACAAGTGATTTCTTAATCAATTACTTTCTTTTTCTTTTATTAAAATTTTTATAATTCAAACACGGTTATCACTTTCTTTTCCATTCCTTTAATATTTTTATATTCCTATCATTTCTTTTTCTATCCCTAGTGAAACTTAAGGATCCTAGTGTGACTCGCGGGTTGAGCTACCTTAATTGCTTTAACAGGTAGTGGACCGTTTTGTAAAGGCCAAAGTCTATAAAAAAAAATCAAATTACTAAAAATAGTGTCTCAAAAATAATCAAAAATAAAAAGTATGTATTTAAAATTTCAAAATATTTTATCTTACTTTCTTTTAATATTACATTTATTAAAATATTTAAATTTATGTTTCTAATAAACATTTGAATTATCAAGACACTTTTTAAAAAGTATTTTAGTAAAAAAGTGAATATAATAATTGTATTTCTTAATTTGTGTAAAAGGTTAAATAGACATTATTTTTGGAACGGATGGAGTAATAATCTTGAAAATTTGTAACTGAATAGTGAGTTCTCACTCTAACCCCAAATGGAACCTTGTTTTAATTTTTGAAATTTAAAATATGATGTATCGTGGAATATAACTAATGGTATCGATGTTTTGGTTGTATTGTCAGGAATGTAGATAGACTTTTGATTAATGGTAAAGTTTAGAGGTATAGTGTACGATATCCGGTGAAATCAGAAGACTTAGCGATGTCTTTCTTTTTTTTGATAGGTTTAAGGACTTAACCCACATTATTTGGGTTTGTTTTTTAGGTTTAATTGTGTGATATATCATTTTATTTGACGTTATTTGAGTTTTAGCTAATCTTAGATGACATGTGTACTCTTGGAGCGATTTGAGATAATTTTTTTGTTGAGTGTAAAGATACTAGGTATATGGATGATATTAGACCCTGAGATTAATTAAGGAAGAAAAACGTCACGAAGAACTACAAGAGAAATTGCAAAACAAGTCAAGAAATTCATTTAAAGCTCAACAAGAATTGTCGGCCAAATGCTTCCATCAGTTTTGAAGGTCATAACTCACAATTATTAAGGATTTATCTGATTAAACATACACGTAAAATATACCTTAAAGTGTATATTAAATTAGAATAAACGGTTCATAAATTCGGGTTGAATTGAAGAAGTTTTGGGTATTTTTCTAACAAGACCCAAAGTTGTCCAGATGTGAAAGAGTTCATTGGACCACTTTTTACACACTTAAGTTGGTTCAGTTGAGGTAAAACGTGGTTAGGGACTATATATACTAGTTTCTAGCCTCAAAATACACCACTTATCATATTTGACATTTGGAACAATTGGAGCAAAAGGAATGCAGCCACATCTTTGTCACCACAATTATTATATATCTTCAATTTCCATTCTTAGCTTAAATTATGAATCTTTAATATTTTGTTTTCATTATGAACTAAACTCATTAGTAGCTTTAGATACTTAATGATGATCCTTAGTTTGTGATTAGAATTTAATTTGCATGAATATGTGAATTTAAATATAAATAAACATGGATGTGTGTTGTTATAATTACTCTTGTGTTGATGCTTAATTATTATATGACGCACACATATTTGGGATGTGTAGCTGTTAAATAACGCCCGAGAAGGGGATTTTAGTAATGTATCTAGGATAAATCACACTTTCTATAGTTGAGGACTCGGAAGAGCTAAATTAACTAAGTAATCACGAGAGGGTAAATTAGTCTTAATCGTTAGGTAATATTTTAAGTTCACTTGATAGAGTCTCCTAGTAGCGCCTAATTACTTAAAAAAGACTTAGGGAATACCATGGAATCCCTATTAGCAAAAACGTCATGTTTTACCCTTAGAAGTGCAACTCTTGGACATAACTAGTGGTGAGTATGCAAAAAAATTCTTGTTCTTCCCTAAGATTGAACTCCTCCTCTTGTAATTCATAGCATCCGTTCTGTTTGTCATCTTTGTTTAACCCACAACTCAAGTTACACCAAGGATAGAATAAATTTATGAACGATTGAGAATAAATTAAAACTTTATGACCTCGCTCTTTTAGTTTAAGCATAATTTTATCTTGTCAACTACTTATTTCAAGTAATCCTTGTTTTATTTTTGTATAAATTTTGTTATATTAGAAAATGATTGTGATTAATTTGTTTTTTGTTCAATGATATTAGGAGTGAAGAAGGATGTTATGAAGAAGCTACCTCCTAAAAAGGAGCTAATATTTCCAATTGTAACATACCCCACTTTTTAGGGGTACTTACCACTTTTGATGATTTAAAGGGGGTATATGCCCTTTTTTTCATTAAAAAAGAGGGTGTATACCCCCTTTTATATATTTATGTGGGTAATTACCCCTTATTAAAACCAGTTATATTATCAATACCATTATTGAAAAGTATAGGTATATAGTCGTGCTAATTCTATGAGTCATAACCAACTATTGGGTGGATAAAAACCCACTTACCGTGGGAGTTCAAATAAAACATTAATCTATTTTTACATTAGTACAAAACAGTTACATTAATATAATAAGAAAACGTAGATCGATAAATTAAGGTTCACGTTTACATCCAACAACATTAACTGTCTTGCCCATCATAAAATAAATAAAACACAATAAGGCACTACAGGTTGTTTGATTTATTAAAAATACATACCAAACACCAAAAACAAACGAACAAATCAATCACATTATTCCTTAGGTGAAAGGTTGTAGTGAACAATGTCTTGATTGCATGAGATTGCATGCAATTTCTCTTTCACGAAAAATCCGTAGGTAGTGACCCTGTTTTGTAATCAGTGAAATTTCTCTGGAACCATGGTGATGGAGAATATTCGTCTTTGTCAAACTGGGTACATGTTTTGTGCCACCTTGAACCCCCATTATTTGCATCACTTCATTTGCTGTAACATTCACTGGTATATCACCCAATATAAATGCCCTATTGTACGGGTTAAAAGTTGTCACTATGTCAAGGATCTTTGTGTCAGATTTGCTGGTACACTCCCCCTCAGTCCTTAGGTGAAAAGTTGTAGTGGACAATGTCTCAAAGGGTGACCATTTCAATGAAGACATTAGTTCCGGAGTGACAATGTCATCATGTAATACCTCAGCAACACTCCTAAGTGAACACCTCAAAATCCCCTTTTATCTGACATTCATAAGAAAACTCAAATTACACTTTATACTAACATAATACATCAGGGGTTAGTTGCACCGTAAAAGCGAAATACATTCGTCTTACCCAATTTCAGGGCCTATTATACATATTATACCCACAACACAAATTTTACAACCCATTAACAGTACAAAACAGGGGGTAAATACCCCTTGAAATTGAAAAAGTGTGGGGCCTTATCCCCTAAAATCAACTAACGTTTTGTGTATACCCCAAGAACAAATTAACACACTATTACTAGAACAAAACATTGGGGTAACTACCTATTCAAATTGAAAATCAACGGGGCCTCACCCCCCCCCCCCAAAATCTCCCAATTTTACATTGTATTCCCCCAAAACCAATTTCAAACCCCATTTAAAGTTCAAAACAGATGGTATATATCCTCAATATCTCCAGACACAAACGCTTTATACCCAACACAAAAACATTAACGTTTTCCATCCCCCAATACAATAAACTACGGCTACATACCCGCATAAACACATAACTACGGCAATTACCCGCTATGAAGTAGTAGAAAACCGCTGCGGCTATGCTGTAGCAGAACCCGTCGTCGATCTGATGTAGAAGAACAAGAAATGCATTAACTAATAATACCAAATAAATCAACCAAACAACAAGAAAACCCCAAAATATAGCGTCAAAAACCCTAGTTCATTAAGCAAAAACAAAAAATTGGGCAGAAGCGTTACCTAATTTGACGAGCGGCTAAAATTAGGGCTTCGTTCTTCAGGTGGGTTCGTCGGAAAATATTTCTTCAACAGGTTCGGAAAGATTTTTTTGAGAATTTTGAAGTCTGAGATGTTAGAGCTAATGAAATGCATTGGAATAACGTCCAAAAAAAATGCATGGGATAGGGAAATGGAGGGACAGATAAAGCGACATTTTTCGCTTTTTGTCAGGTGAGAATGTAAAGTATGGGGCAAATGAGTAATTACTCCTTATTGCAAAATTATTTTTAAATATTTTACATCATTATTTTAACCCATAAAGTTTTAAAAAAAATCATATTTAACCTTCAAATATTTTTATTTTTCTCATACGCCCTTAAATCCTTATTTTACATTTTTTCCATTTATTATTTAAAAAAAGGGTTAATGCCTAATAGGCACCTGCCACCTTACATCTTTGCTCATAAAAGGCACCGTCTTTTTAAAAAAATAGTGAGTTATGGGAAACTTCCCAACACTCAAAATCTGAGTTATGGGAAGCTTCACATAACTCAAACGACTCTTTTTATGATAAAGAAAAGGAAAAAGCAAAATATATGTGCTCTTTATGGGGAAAAATGATAATTAAGATAAGAGGGAATTAATTCTAACTTGAGGTGTTTTTTGAGTAATAATTCTAACTTGAGGTGTTTTTTGAGTATCCCCCTTAGTCTTTCTCAAGGTCTAAGGTATGAGAATTTAGAATCCTGATTATTGCATATTACATGATTCACCCTTACACGATAGAATAACCAAAACTAGTGGGGATTACTTGCTAATATCTCGAGCTAAACTATCATACTATTTGCTTATCTCTTTTATTTAATTTTCTGTCTTTTAATTTATTAGTTTTCTTATTTAAAAATCAACATAAATATATTCTCTTTTATTTTCTTGTGTAGTAATTTGATCTAGCTTTTTTTTTTTTTTTTGGGTCGGGTAAACGGTTGTATTAAAATATCAAAACTGTACACTATACATGGGTGTTACCTACCTAGGCTCGAAGGCATAAGGTAGCAACAAGGAATATAAAAAAAAACAACTACCTCATACTATACTAATACAAGCTAGTCTTCCACTCACATCCAAAAAAGAATGCCGAGGGAACAAGGAAAATAAGATTGAATAAACACACCATTTAATTTCCTTGGTTACTATTTCTCTAGTCTTGGAAGCACCTCTCATGGCTAGGTGATTTCTCGCCGTCCAAATACAATACACGGTAGCTCCAAAACCCACTTTCCAAGCCTTTCTTCTCCAATTCTCTCTAGCTTTTAATTTTTTAAGCCATTTCAAAGCGCTTAGAATAGTGTTCATTTCCTTGTCTAGTCCAAGCCACATTTTAATATCATCCCATATAGCCTTAGCAAAAGAGCATTCAAAAAATAAATGCCTATTCGATTCAAAATCTTCCTTACACAAATCACAAAGTGGATCAAGTTCCATATAAGTAATCCTATTTTTAGTTTTGAGTCTTTCTTTTAATGCCATCCATACAATGATTGCATGTTTCGGAAATACACTCAGATCCCACACAATATTTGCCCAAGGTTTAATAAAAGCTTTACGACGAAATAAATCATAAGGGAATTTATATACATCATAAAACTCTATTGTATTTACCTCATATGTTGATCGGGGCACCTTAACGGAAGCAAACCATAAAGCTAATATTTCTTTTCTTCCTTCTTCACCTAGGGACCCACGTATAATTTCTTTTAACTCCCAAATATTTTTCAAAAGTGGGGAATTAATTTTTTTAGGAATCCATTGCCTGTTTGATCTAGCTTTTTATATTTGCACTTGAATATTTGCATAACTTCTTCATAACCTTCGTAGTCTCTGAGGAACAAATCTTACTTATTCATTAAAACTTGCATACGTCCCGTATACTTGCAAAACCGTGCTAGGCTAGGGTGTCTACTTTTGCACTTATTTATATCATATTTTTATCACACCCTAGTCCACACCAATTGCGTACATCCCAGTATCGTTTACTCGGGTTTTTTTGTGCTCCACCCAGTGATGCTCGATCCAAGGCAATTCCTTAACCCCCCTGCCCTGTTCTACGTAAAGTCCTTTCATCATGTTATCCACCAAGAAACTGTACATCATATCCCCGTTTTCATTTGCTCTTTCTCCGATTGAGGCCCAATGTCCACTTCCTAGTCCGTTATAGTGTGTGAAATGCCCAAGCTCGTGATTCCCTAGTAAAATACACCATTCTCCTGATCATTCGTTTTAACTCAATGGGTATAATCACGTTTTTGTTTCCAATTAACGCATTCCTGAATATTTGTATCACATGCTCCTCAATACATTATTTTTTTCCTCACCGTTAACATAAAAGAATTAAACATATCGACAAACCCCTTACTATTGTAGATGACATCATAATTACGCTCTTCAACGATGAATTAACTTCCTTTGTTTTTGCCTGTTTAATCTGTGTATCTCGTTCAAGCAAGCACAACAAGACGTCCATCCCCTATACAAACAAAATCAAGCATAAGCGATTATATAAAATAGGAAATAGTTTAAATTTTTTCGTATATATCACTATTGCACTCATGGGATGCTCATTTGCTAGCGCGTTACAATCTGAGACAGTAAACACATGACCCCCGAGACACCAAACCTCTACCTCTACATCTTTCAGACTATCGCCTCCAATCAGCTCAAGAAATTTCTTATCAGTCTCCATGAGAACCACCTTACTTTTAGTGATTTCTTTTCTCTGATACTTTGCCTCAGGTACGAGATAGTCATCTCCCGCTACTTTTTTCCTCCCCATTCGATCGAATTTCTTAGTTTCTCGGGTCAATGAGATTGGCATCCCAGTTCTCCCCTTTCTTCTTTTGATATCCGCTGCGTAATACGTTTTCACTGCCCTCCTCTTCCAGTTTCTTGCTTCACGGTCCATTAGTTTATCCATTTAAGGCTCTTTAATTATCTCTACCCCGTCACTGTCATCATCCATCACATCAAACTAATCGGATTGGTCACTCTCATAATTATCATTATCTTCTGATCCTATCACACTAGCTCCAACTTATGCTTGAAACTCAACCTCCTCATCCCTCGTTAACTTTTGTTTCAACAATTTCCAATTCTTTGTCTAGACTTGATTCTTTCTCATGCCCCCTAACACCGGGCCATCATTCGTTAGTATTCCAACATCGATACCACTTTTACTCAAAGAGCTACCAATTTTCTTCAATGGTCTAGGGTCAGGTATTGCCATCAACTCATCGTTTGCCTTGTCGCAAGCCCACCTTTGAATATTCAGCTCCTTTTCCGCCGCGCTCAGCTTTTTCCTAAGGAACTCTATCGTTTTCTCTTTAGCTAAGACAGTTTTTGGCGTCGCGGATTTGCATGTCTAATCGAAGACAACTCACCTCTAATACATGTCAACTCACCTCTAACACATGTCAACTCAAATTTCAGCCGGCTATTCTCGTCTAGGAGCTCATCGATTTTTTTGACCAACCATGCGTTTATTTAGCTCACTACGTAGCTGGTCCCTCTCTTTCTCGACCTCTTCCAACTGTTTTTAGCTACTATATCTTATCGACGCAATCTCTGCCTGAAGACTCTGGTTCAATTTTCCAAGTTGTTCCATGTCTGCTCGGAGCTTTCCTATACCTGAAAAGTCAGAGCCAATTTGGCTTATCACTGTCAAGGCGTTCTTTTTTTCACCAGCATCCTTCTTTGTAGCTACCTTTGTTCGTACACCAACTGGTATGTCTTCCAACATAAAATCATCCTATCCCTCGGAGTAATTCCCATCTTCCACTCGGATTGCAGTCTGCTCTTTTTCTGAAACCAATTGAACTTTATTCAAGGCCCCTTGAGTTTGGATTGCTTGTTCTTTGTCACCATTAGCAGGATTTTTTCGGTGAGAGTTTGCATTTTATCACCTGGTGCACAACTAGCCGCGTCAATATCAAGCAGTCCCTTATAAATTGGACCATTTTGCAAACCATACAAATGTTCAGCCATGAACTTCACCTCAGAATATTTTAGCGAAAGGTCAAGTTCATTAACCTGGACACAACAATTACTAGTTACCAATTAAACACGTAACAATCTGTATTCGTGGAAATATAAATACAAATTACACATCCGTAAGATCTTACTACCTCATACCTATCGTTATCTAATTTATTACCTGATTCCTGTTCACCCCCCAAATAACATCCGAAAAAGGTTTTTTCGTCTCAATTTAAGCTTCCATTTAAAGATTCTTGGGTACCGATTCGGGTACACGGGAGTCCGCAACGTTACGTGCTCATAAAACCATGGCTACACCAAATGTATTATAAATGTTAAAACAATAGAAAATACAAAAAAAATCAACGTGTTAAAAGTTTAAATCATATTTACGTTTCGTAATCACAACAAACAATATAGCGCACCCCGAGATGTTGTTGATCCTCCCCTTCTGTCGGTTTCATCAAGACTTCTACAATAACAGTTTCCCAGTAGAAATCCCTCACATGATCCAAATCCTCGCATATGTTAACCATCCATTGAAGTGTTTTCGTGCCTGTTGTGTAAAATATAGTTGTTTATAATAGATTACTGGTGTCGCCTAGGGTGTGATAAAAATAAGATACATAAAGTCTAGAAAACTACGCACTCTCACCCTAGACAGGCACAGTACTGCAAGTATTACAGGACGTATGCAAGTTTTAGTTGATAAGTTGAGTTCGTTCTCAGGGACTTAAGTGTGTTATACGAGTGGATAGCAATAACGAGTAAAAGTAAATAATTAAAAGACAGAAAATAAAAGCAATAGATTTTCGAAATTAATAACTAAAACTAGGAAAATAAAGACAATAAAATAAATAACTAAGAATATGAGATGAGAGATATAACTTAGGTTTTGCTAGTATGCACTAATCCTTCTGATTCTTTCTATTAGAACTAGTTATAACGGAGAATATTAGCTCTTGTATACTTAGTCAGGATTCTAAATTCCCATACCTTAGACCTTGAGAGTGACTAAGGGGGCTACGGCACAACCAAGACGAGGTCTCAAATAGGGTTATCAAGCGCTACCAAGGCCCTAAACAGACACTACAATCAATTGGTGATATGGTGATTCAAACAAACCCTAATGACTATCTAGTTAGAATCATGTTTTGTCAGAACTAATATCGACACTAGACGTTATGTGGTGGTTCAATAATTAGACACCCAACTAAGGTGATCATCTAACTACTATTGAGGTAATCCTATACTCGTGCACTAGCAAGGAAGACAATCATTAAATCAAAACACATAATCAAATATAAAGGTAAGCAGCTAATATCAAATTAAAACATATAATTCCCAAAAAAACTTAGATAGAAGAATTAGAATTCATAGATTATACATTATGCAAAACCCAAGCTATGGGGATTTTAGTTCATACCTGAAGGAAATAAACTAAAAGAAATTACAAAAGATATCATCTTGCTCTCTACAATAAACGGGAAGAATAAAACTCTAAGAACTAATTACTATGAGGCAAGGATGATTTACAAGTGATATAAGGGTGTATTTATAGGTTTTTTGAAGACCTAATTCGTTTTCTTGAGGAAGAGATAAAGTATTGGACTCCTAGCCCAACTCAAATTCGTATGGAAATAAAGATAAACACTGCTGGACCGTTTTGAGCATATCTTCTTCATTATTGGTAGGTTTTTGCTCCATAAGATACCAAAAGAATCCTCACAGAATTATCTACGTCCCTATGAAAGGAAATTACCAAAATTGGCTTCCTTGTAGGAGTAATCGCCACTTCTTTAGGCGTGTGCTGCAGAATCTCAGATTTAGGCAGCTTTTCCCTTTTCCATCTTTTTAGCTTTTGTTTCCTTATCTCCAATTACCATGCTAATCTCTTTCCATATGTTGTAGTCTTTGACTTGGACTCTAATTAATCTCCATAATTATCTTTAAAGCTACACACTAAATAAACAATTAAATCCAATATGCTCTAAAATATTATTTTACTAAATCAAGACTCAAAATAGGAAAGTGCACTATTTCTCAAGAAAATCGACATTTATGACTTCTAAATCACTAAAAATGATGTCTCATCTTAAAATAAATCTATCACAAATGAGGAGACATCAATTACCTAACAAAATGACAAACGTTCGTATGGTGCTTTCTGTCTGTGGTGTAACATCTAGAACTTGAGTTATGCGTGTCTTGATATCCGTATCACCAAGTTGCCCAGTTACATTGGAGAAGTTTTCTTCAAACCATGCTGAGTTTTCTCCCGTTTCAGACTTCATAACTGGCAATTATTCGTCCCCTCCCTCGACACCAAGAATAACACGCACATCGTGTGGCGTCAATTCAACCACCTTCTTTCCAATGACAAACCCCCCCTGATCTGACGAATAGCGTTTCAGGATCACGTATATGTATTACCCCCTTTCCTAAACCCCTCTTTGTCGCCCTTCGTGTCATACATCCCACAAATCAACAGATAGAAGGGAAACTTTATGCATGCCAACACGTGATCTGGGGTGACCTTATTGCTAGACAAAACCGCATCCACTTACTCCAATGAGGAATGGTACGTAATTTTCACCATACCTACACCACATGAACTAGTTATATACCATCAAACAGTTATTTATAAATACACTGCATTTATAATCTGAAAACATAAAAAAAGGAAATATAATAACTCAAGACAGTCTAATTAAAACTATTTATTACTTCGAATCGACAAAAATCAACATGAACTAACAATGTTATCTATCTCAGATTATGTGCACTTATAAACTTTCAAACTTTATTTACCAACATAAAGGTCATTTATTCCTTGTTCAGAAGGCGGCTTTACTATTTCATCTACATTTATCGACATTCCATCATTATTTAACGACACATCAAAAACTTAAATGAGGTAACTATCTACACTAGATCACAATTGAGAGGATAAACATCGAAATAATAATAGCCTAAGAATCGACATGCTAATAGGGCAATAATCTACACCACACCTGTTCTAATTAAAAAAAATCCATTTCAAAGAATGGATTTGTAGTGTTCTTGTGCAAGCTTGTAAGGTCACGATGTATGACCTGGAATTTGGTCTAACAATCCAGGTGAGTACTCCACACTATTTACAAACTAACTAATTAACTCAGTTCAGGATTTTAATTTCCATTTTTAAGTATATTTTTTCTCAGTGGAACAAAACGGAAGAATTACCGGAGCAGCTATGGATTCTGCCAACTATTAACAACTATGGTTGACTCAAGAATCATTTTAATAAGTGCATGAAAAGTGTTGGATTTTAAGGTCTTCCTCAAAGACCTTTTTAATGGCCACTGAATCAAAAAATGGACACTGAATAAAAAATGGGTTAATAAATTAAACGGACACAAAAAATGTCCACTAAACAAAAAAAAAGTTACACAACAATGCATGGTCAACAATTTCAAAAATCCAATACATGTATCAAATCATTTACCCACAACCCAATTTTGATGAATCCCAGGACTGATTAATACATTACCCAACCCACAATGATTTTTTATGAACCACACACTCGGACCTATATTTTACAACACAAACACATCGTCCTATTCAATTAATGATTTATCACTACCCAACTCAGCCTTCCTATATTTCATTCCAGTAAATCTTACAAGTTTCATTCCAGAAATTCATAATGAAATAATAAAATACAAAAGAAAAACTTAACCTTTGTCTTCGTTAATTGATGATCTTTTTTTTTATTTCTTCGCCATCTACTTTAGTTATGTCCAAAAAATAGATCCAGTCTTGTAAAACTTTCCAAATCGGTGAACCGAATCGGTGCTGTGATTGGGTTATTTGAGTGGCAAATTGATTTTTTTAATTCTTTGATAGATTTTTGTCTGTTCAGCATGTAAAGCTGAAGTCGACTTATTTAATGAGGCACGTATGTCCACATCTCTAATTAATTAATGTGCGAGTAAGTTAAAGAGAGTGGATTGCAGGGGTAGTTAGGTCCAAAAATTAGGTTGGACACTTTCAGCCAAATTTGATAGTGTATGATCCCTTTTAAGTAACTCACCCTTTTCCAAATATCATTAAATCCTTATTTTACATATTTTTCATTTATTATTTAAAAAATACCCCCCACCCGACCTACACCTCCCAACCTCTTCCCTTTCCCATTCAAAATAAAAACCACATTAAGAACCCAAATTAATTGCGCTGAACCCAAAAAAAAAGAAAAATCCAAAGTAATTACATGAATAAATAGGAATATACAAGGTGGGCTATGGTGGTTGATTTAATTGGGTAAGTCAGAGTACGCAATTGCATTACATGAGATGGGTTTGCATACAAGAATAGACTATCAATGGCCCAGATTAAAGTGCAAAATCAATTTGTTCTTATGTTAGTTATATACGGTGATTATACTCTAATCGGTTTACTACTCTTTTTTGAGATTTTTTTTCTGGATGACGTATGGGTTTGAAGATGGAGTGAGCATTGCGGTGCATCCTATAGACACGACATCGTTCGCTCCACAGTTACTGGCCGATGCAGGCCGACAATTTTTTTTTGTATTTCTATTTTTTATCCCTAATGTAGTATTGAGTTTAATGTTTATATTTAACTGTGTTTAGTATATTTGCAAGGTTTTGTTTCTAAGTACTTTGTCTTATTGTGAAACTTATATATAGTTTGTAGTAAATTCGAGGCACATCTTAAAACCAACTATTAGAACTTAGAGAAAATCTCATTTAGGCCATTACTTATGGCTTAAAAACATTTTTAGGCCTAACGTTTTATAAATCACATTTTTAGGCCAAACGTATTCAAACCACCCATTTCACTAATTTCGTGAGATATTTCATAGATTTTAAGAACAATTTAGACACTTTAGATAGAGTTGTTAAATTGTGACGCGCATATAATTTATTTGAAATGCCTAAATTATCCTTAGAATCAATGAAATATCTTACGAAATTAATGAGATGTCCTAAAAATGGACGTTTTGAATACGTTTGGCCAAAAAATGTAACTTTTGAAAAATTTGGCCTAAAATGGAATTTGCTCTAGAACTTATGATTTTCCGATTTAGGAGGAGTTTTAAAATTCCAAGCTAGAGTATTTTGCATATGAATAGATCGAGGGTTGGGGTTCTTTAATATTAAATTTTTTAGAAAAGAGGTTGTAAAGGAGATGTATGTTATTTCTTTTCATTCCGGTATATTCTATTTTACAATTTGATTTTTGAGTTTTGATAGTTTTTGGATGATATGTCAATTGCTTTTGAATTGAATTGTTGAGATATTTCAACAGTTGATTATTAGAGGCATAAGGATCACTGAATCTTTGTTCGGATATATAATTTTTTTACAAAAAATTTGGAATTTTTTGAAATGCACAATAAAAAAATTCTAGAATATTTTTTAAAGAAATTAATGGTCACATTCAAAAAATTAATGTATTAAAAAATTGCTAGAACGTTTCTTATTGATGCTAATCCAATGCAGAGCAAAGCGAAAAGGATCAAGAACAATCTGATATGACGAAGATAAAAGCTTTTGGCAAAGCAAGAGCACCAAAGAGAAGAAACTCTGCCACCTTTCTAAATAGCATGAGTTTAGATTTTTTTTTTTTTTTTTGGTCGAACGTACAAGTATAGAATATAAAGGTCTAAATTAGCCTATCCCCAGTCTCGTAAAAGCCGACCCCAATTCCAAGGGGTCCAAATGATTCGGTGCCGATTGCCTAGCTAAACGCGCGGCTCGGTCAGCCAGACCGTTAGCATGAGTTTAGATAAAAAATGATATTATACACTCAAGGATATGTAAAAATTAAAATAGTTGTATTCTTTTATACTTTCTCATGTTTTTTTAGATGTAACTGATCAGTTTTAGCAAGAGGTTGAGAACATGTGTTTTTTTTAAGAAATTCTTCTTTCACAGTATTCAGATCATAGATAAATACTCGATATCAATAACATCAATAATATATTAACTTGTAATATTTCCATAAAACTTTGAACTCCAAACAACAATGACAGCTTCATAACCTTCACCCTTCAAGAAATCCGCAGCATCTACAGAATCCACAACCACATCTAGCTTTGGAGGGTTTAAATCGTTAAAAGCTAGACAAACAAAGAAAAGAGAATTAGAATTAGAGAAAATTAAAAGAAAAAACTTAACAAAAATGAAGTGATCATAAATATATACCCTTCCAAAATCGCGATGCGAGAATCAAGAATATTATAGCATGAATAACAGCAAGAACAACGATTTTTTTAATTATGGTTATGTTAGAACGAAGAGATGGAGGAACAATCACTCGTCTAATTAATGCCAAAGTACCATCTTCAAGAGTAATTGGAAAATCCTTACCACTTGCAATTAAGAGAAATCTTACTGCTTCTTTCCGAGATGGTTTAAGCGTAGATTCAAGGTGTTGTAATTTTAGATGTTGAGTGAGTAAACGCAACATTGCACTTACGAAGCTTACCATGTAGCAAAATAGTAGAAAAGCATACACAGTAATATGTAAGTTTAAACAAGTCGTAAAAGAGTCAATCATTTCAGCCGCAAAGATTAGAAGCTTCAGCCAAGTAACAACAGCAACAAAAAGACCAATTTTGATTCTCTCCACCTTCTCATCAAGTTGGACCAAAGATCGACACATTTCTGTACTTTGTTTCACGTATTGTGATATGGTCTCATGATCATCGGCAGAAAAAAATTCCTCTGAAATTACATAGCATCGGTATAATATAAGCTATATTGGCTCATAAAATTATCGTTTACAACGATTCATAAAATCAAACAACTACTAAACATACTCTATAAATAGATGATGAAGTGTTTTTTACCTTTTTCAGCGGACATTGCATTTGCAGCAATTGGGTGAGATGAAGCTCCGCCCGATGGTGCGTTTTCTTCTGCCATTTTTGATTTGGAAGTAGTGAACAATAAACAATGAGCGGCGGCTTATACAAGACACTTCATATTGCGTATTTTATTCGTACAAAATTGTTCCGTACTGTCCCACAATTCTATTTGTTGAAACATTTGAACAAAAAAAAAAAAAAAATATTTGTTGAAACATTTCAATTTTAATATTCGTCCTAGAATCCACAAAATGGACCCAAGCTGGGGTGAGACCGTTTTGTAGAGGTAAATTACCTCTCAAAAATAATAACCCACTTACTATAAAAAATAGTATCTAAAAAATAATATATATTTAAAATTTCAAAATATTTTATTTCATATTTTTAACTATTACCTTTATTAAAATAATTAAATTCATGTTTTTAATAAATATTTAAATTATTAAAACACTTTATAAAAGGTATTTTAGTAAAGGTGAATATAATAATTATGTTTCTTAATTTGTGTGAAAAGCTAAGTAGACATTATTTTTAGGATGGAGAGAGTAATAATCTTGAAAATTTGTAGGGGAATAATGAGTTCTCACTCTAACCCCAAATGGACCCTTGTTTTAATTGTTTGAAATTTAAATATGATATATCGTGGAATATAACTAATGGTATAGATGTTTTGGGTTGTATTGTCAGGAATGTAGATGGACTTTTGATTGATGGTAAAGTCTAGAGGTATAATGTACGATATACGGTGAAAGCAGAAGGCTTAGCAATGTCTTTCCCTTTTTGATAGATTTAGGGACTTAAGCCACATTATTTGGATTTGTTTTTTAGGTTTAATTGTGGGATGTATCATTTTATTTGACGTTATTTGAGTTTTAACTAATCCTGGATGATATATGTACTTTTGCAGCGATTTGAGATAATTTTTTTGTTGAGTGTAAAGATACTAGGTACATGGATGATATTAGAAACTAAGATAATCTAGGAAGAGAAAAAGTCACAAAGAACCGCAAGACAAATTGCAAAACTTCTTCTCAAATCCAATTAAAGCTCAACTAGAATTGTTGGCCAAATGCTTCCATCAGTTTTGAAGGTCATAACTCAAAATTATTAAGGATTTATCTGATTAAACATACACGTAAAGTGTATATTACATTAGAATAAACGGTTCATAAATTCGGGTTGGATTGAAGAAGTTTTAGGTGTTTTACTAACAAGACCAAAAGTTGTGGAGAATTGAAAGAGTTCATTGGGTAACTTTTTATGCTAATTACAAACTAATTATCCTCATCCCAAAACTCACATAAGTTGGTTCAATTGAGGTAAAACGTGATTAGTGACTATATATACACTAGTTTTTAGCCTCAAACAATAGAGCGCACCCCGAGATGTTGTTGATCCTCCCCTTCTGTATCGGTTTCATCAAGACTTCTACAATATCAATTTTCCAGTAGAAATCCCTCATATGATCCAAATCCTCGCATATGTTAACCATCCATTGAAGTGTTTTCGTGCATGTTGCGTAAAATATAGTTGTTAATAATAGATTACCTAACAAAATGACAAACGTTCGTATGGTGCTTTCTGTTTGTGATGTAACATCTAGAACTTGAGTTATGCGTGTCTTGATATCCGTATCACTAAGTTGCCCAGTTACATTGGGGAAGTTTTCTTCAAACCACGTTGAGTGTTCTCCCGTTTCAGACTTCGTAACCGGCAATTCTTCGCCCCCTCCCTCGGCACCAAGAATAACACGCACATCGTGTGGCGTCAATTTAACCACCTTCTTTCCAATGACAAACCCCCCTGATCTGACGAATAGCGTTTCAGGATCTCGTATATGTATTTACCCCCTTTCCTAAACCCCTCCTTGTCGCCCTTCGTGTCATACATCCCACAAATCAGCAGATAGAAAGGAAACTTTATGCATGCCAACACGTGATCTGGGGTGACCTTATTGCTAGACAAAACCGCAGCCACTTACTCCAATGAGGAATGGTACGTAATTTTTGCCATACCTACACCACATGAACTAGTTATATACCATCAAACAGTTATTTATAAATACACCGCATTTATAATCTGAAAACATAAAAAGAGGAAATATAATAACTCAAGACAGTCTAATTAAAACTATTTATTACTTCGAATCGACAAAAATCAACATGAACTAACAATATTATCTATCTCAGATTATGTGCACTTATAAACTTTCAAACTTTATTTACCAACATAAAGGTCATTTATTCCTTGTTCAAAAGGCGGTTTACTATTTCATCTACATTTATCGACATTCCATCATTATTTAATGACACATCAAAAAATTAAATGGGGTAACTATCTACACTAGATCACAAATCGAGAGGATAAACATCGAAATAATAATAGTCTAAGAATCGACATGCTAATAGGGCAAAAATCTACACCACACCTGTTATAATTAAAAAAAATCCATTTCAAGGAATGGATTTGTAGCGTTATTGTGTAAGCTTGTAAGGTAACGCTGTATGACCTGGAATTTGGTCTAAAATCCAGGTGAATACTCCACACTATTTACAAACGAACTAATTAACTCATTTCAGGATTTTAATTTCCATTTTTAAGTGTATATTTTTTTTCAGTGGAACAAAATTGAAGAATTACCAGAGCAGCTATGGATTGTGCCAATTATTAACAACTATGGTTGACTCAAGAATCATTTTAATAAATGCATGAAAAGTGTTGGATTTTAAGGTCTTACTTAAAGACCTTTTTAATGGCCACTGAATCAAAAAATTGACACTGAATAAAAAATGGCCTAATAAATTAAACGGACACAAAAAATGTCCACTGAACAAAAAATGTTACACAACAATGCATGGTCAACAATTTCAAAAATCCATTACATGTATCAAATCATTTACCCATAACCAAATTTTCGTGAATCCTAGCACTAATTAATACATTACCCAACCCACAATGATTTTTAATAAACCACACACTCGGACCTATATTTTACAACACAAACACACCATCATATTCAATTAATGATTTATTACAACCCAGCTCAACCTTCCTATATTCCTTTCTAGTAAATCTTACAAGTTTCATTCCGGAAATTCATAATGAAATAATAAAATACAAAAGAAAAACTTAACCTTTGTATTCGTCAATAGATGATCTCTTCCTTTTTTGATTTCTTCGACATCTAGTGCCCGTTTGGAAGTGCTTTTTTGGAGAAGCACTTAAAAGTGCTTTTAACATTTTAAGAGGTTTTCTTACCTTGAAAAGTACTTTTCTGAGAAGCACCAAATATGTGCTTTTTGAAAAAAGCACTTTCAATAATTTTAGATTTCAAAATTATTTTAAATAATTTTTTTAAATTTTAAATTTTATTCCAAAAGCGCTTTTTTACTCTAAAATAAGCACTTCCAAACGGGCCTCTACTTTAGTTATGTCCAAAAGTTAGATCCAGTCTTGTAAACTTTCCAAATCGGTGAACCGAATCGGTGGTGTGATTGGGTTAATTGAGTGGCAAATTGATTTTTTTATTCTTTGATAGATTTTTGTTTGTTATGCATGTAAAGCTGAAATCGACTTATTTAATAAGGCACGTATGTCCACATCTCTAATTAATTAATGAGCGAGTAAGTTAAAGAGAGTGGATTGCAGGGGTATTTAGGTCCAAAAATGTTGGACCCTTTCAGCCAAATTTGATAGTGTATGATCCTTTTTAAGTAACTCACCCTTTTTCCAAATATCATTAAATCCTTATTTTCCATTTTTTTAATTATTATTTAAAAAAATACCCCCACCCCACCTACACCTCCCAACCTCTTCCCCTTCCCGGTCAAAATAAAAACCACATTAAGAACCCAAATTAATTGCGATGAACCCCAAAAAAAATCCAAAGTAATTACATGAATAAATAGGAATATACAAGGTGGGCTATGGTGGTTGATTTAATTGGGTAAGTCAGAGTACGCAATTGCATTGCATGAGATGGTTTTGCATACAAGAATAGACTATCAATGGCCCAGATTAGAGTGCAAAATCAATTTGTTCTTGTGTTAGTTATATACGGTGATTATACTCTAATCGATTTATTACTCTTTTTTGAGTTTTTTTCTAGATGACGTATGGGTTTGAAGATGGAGTGAGCATTGCGGTGCAGCCTAATGGACACGACGTCGTTCGCTCCACAGTTACTGGCCGATGTAGGCCAACATTTTTTTTTTGTGTTTCTATTTTTTATCCCTAATGTAGTATTGAGTTTAATGTATATATGTAACTGTGTTTACTCCCTCTGTCCCAAAAATATACCCGCGAGTAGTATATTTGCAAGGTTTTGTTTCTAAGTACTTTGTCTTATTGTGAAACTTATATATAGCTTGTAGTAAATTCGAGGCACATCTTAAAACCAACTATCAGAACTTAGAGAAAATCCTATTTAGGCCATTATTTATGGCTTAAAAACATTTTTAGGCCCAACGTTTCATAAATCACATTTTTAGGCCAAACGTATTCAAACCACCCACTTTTAGGCCATTTCACTAATTTCGTGAGATATTTCATAGATTTTAAGAACAATTTAGACACTTTAGATAGAGTTCTTAATTTGTGATGCGCATATAATTTATTTGAAATGCCTAAATTATCTTTAGAATCAATGAAATATCTTACGAAATTAATGAAATGTCCTAAAAATGGACGTTTTGAATACGTTTGGCCTAAAAATGCGACTTTTAAAAAGTTTGGCCTAAAAATGGAATTTGCTCTAGAACTTAGGGGAGAGCATGGGTCGGTTTTACCCGGTTTTGAGGTTAGGGTAAACCAAGGGTAATATATTTCGGTTTAAGAAATTGCTAGGGTAACCCAAGGGTAGGGTAAAAAAAAGTTTACCCTCGGGTTAATTCGGTTTACCCTTCGGTTACCCTCGGTTTACCCTCGTTAGTCAACATTGGTCAAACTCTTTTTTAACGCATGAAAAAATTAAATAAATGAGAAAATTTGAAAACACTTATACCATTATACTTCGAAAGATAAAAGATACAATCTTGACATTAGAAACCGAAAAATCGTGAATCGAATACTTCAAAATAAATTATGCAGGTTTGGAATATCCGAGAAGCCAAATGAAATGACTTCTCAAATATACATGTTTTGTATTTTTTTTATTTACATGGTTTTTCGGTTTGGGTAACCCCAACCCAATAGTTTGGGTAATATATAGGTAAAATACATGGACCCGAAAAATCATATGGTAACCCGATGGGTAAGGTTGGCCGAGGTAAAATTAACATATATTTTGGATCGGTTTGGTTAAAATTAACACGGTTTTTCGGTTTTGTTAAAATTTTGCTCACCCCTACTAGAACTTATGATTTTTCCGATTTAGGGGTTTCAAAATTCCAAGCTAGAGTATTTTGCATACGAATAGATCGAGGGTTGGGGTTCTTTAATATTAAATTTCTTAGAGAAGAGGTTGTAAAGAAGATGTGTGCTATTTTTTTTTCATTCGAGTATATTTTATTTTACAATTTAATTCTTGGGTTTTGATAGTTTTTGGATGATATATCAATTGCTTTTGAATTGAATTGTTGAGATATTTCAACAGTTGATTAATAGAGGCATAAGGATTACTGAATCTTTGTTCGGTTATATAATTTTTTTAAAAATTTGGAATTTTTTGAAATTTACAATAAAAAAATTCTAGAATTTTTTTTTTTAAGAAATTATTTGTCACATTCAAAAAATTAATGTAATAAAAAATTGCTAGAACGTTTCTTATTGATGCTAATCCAATACAGAGCAAAGCGAAAAGGATCAAGAACAATCTGATATGACGAAGATAAAAGCTTTTGGGAAAGCAAGAGCACCAAAGAGAAGAAATTCTGCCACCTATTTAAAAAGCATGAGTTTAGAAAAAAACTGATATTATACACTCAAGGATATGTAAAATAATTGTTTCCTTTTATACTTTCTCATGTTTTTTTAGATGTAACTGATCAGTTTTAGCAAAAAGCTGAGGACATGTGTTTTTTCTAAGAAATTCTTCTTTCATAATATTCAAATCATAGATAAATACTCGATATCAATAACATTAAGATGTAATATTTCCATAAAACTCTGAACTCCAAACAACAATGACAGCTTCATAACCTTCACCCTTCAAGAAATCCGCAGCATCTACAGAATCCACAATCACATCCAGCTTTGGAGGGTTTAAATCGTTAAAAGCTAGACAAACAAAGAAAAGAGAATTAGAATTGGAGAAAATTAAAAGAAAAAACTTAACAAAAATGAAGTGATCATAAATATATACCCTTCCAAAATCGCGATGCGAGAATGAAGAATATTATAGCATGAATAACAGCAAGAACGACGATTTTTTTAATTATGGTTATGTTAGAACGAAGAGATGGAGGAACAATCACTCGTCTAATTAATGCCAAAGTACCATCTTCAAGAGTAATTGGAAATTCATTACCACTTGCAATTAAGAGAAATCTTACTGCTTCTTTCCGAGATGGTTTAAGCGTAGATTCAAGGTGTTGTAATTTTAGATGTTGAGTGAGTAAACGCAACATTGCACTTACGAAGCTTACCATGTAGCAAAATAGTAGAAAAGCATACACAGTAATATGTAAGTTTAAACAAGTGGTAAAAGAGTCAATCATTTCAGCCGCAAAGATTAGAAGCTTCAGCCAAGTAACAACAGCAACAAAAAGACCAATTTTGATTCTCTCCACCTTCTCATCAAGTTGGACCAAAGATCGACACATTTCTGTACTTTGTTTCACGTATTGTGATATGGTCTCATGATCATCGGCAGAAAAAAATTCCTCTGAAATTACATAGCATCGGTATAATATAAGCTATATTGGCTCATAAAATCATCGTTTACAACGATTCATACAATCAAACAACTACTAAACATACTCTATAAATAGATGATGAAGTGTTTTTTACCTTTTTCAGCGGACATTGCATTTGCAGCAATTGGGTGAGATGAAGCTCCTCCAGATGGTGCGTTTTCTTCTGCCATTTTTGATTTGGAAGAAGTGAACAATAAACAATGAGCGGCGGCTTATATAAGACAGTTCATATTGCGTATTTTATTCGTACAAAATTGTTCCGTACTGTCCCACAATTATGTTAGTAAGTTCTATTTGTTGAAACATTTCAATTTTAATATTCGTCCTAGAATCCACAAAATGGACCCAAGCTGGGGTGAAAATACTTTAGTGAAACTTAAGGATCCTAGTGTGACTCGCGGGTTGAGGTACCTTAATTGCTTTAACAGGTAGTGGACCGTTTTGTAGAGGCCAAAGTCTATAAAAAAAATAAAATCCAATTACTAAAAATAGTGTCTCAAAAATAATTGAAAAAATAAAAAGTATGTATTTAAAATTTCAAAATATTTTATCTTACTTTCTTTTATTATTACATTTATTAAAATATTTAAATTTATGTTTCTAATAAATATTTGAATTATCAAGACAAAAGTATTTTAGTAAAAAAGTGAATATAATAATTGTATTTCTTAATTTGTGTAAAAAGTTAAATAGACATTATTTTTGGAACGGAGGGAGTAATAATCTTGAAAATTTGTAAGTGAATAAAGAGTTCTCACTCTAACTCCAAATGGACCCTTGTTTTAATTTTTGAAATTTAAATATGATGTATCGTGGAATATAACTAATGGTATAGATGTTTTGGTTGTATTGTCAGGAATGTAGATAGACTTTTGATTAATGGTAAAGTTTAGAGGTATAATGTACGATATCCGGTGAAAGCAGAAGACTTAGCGATGTCTTTCTTTTTTGATAGGTTTAAGGACTTAACCCACATTATTTGGGTTTGTTTTTTAAGTTTAATTGTGGGATATATCATTTTATTTGACGTTATTTGAGTTTTAGCTAATCTTAGATGACATGTGTACTCTTGGAGCGATTTGAGATAGTTTTTTGTTGAGTGTAAAGATACTAGGTATATGGATGATATTAGACCCTAAGATTAATCAAGGAAGACAAAACGGCAAAAAGAACTACAAGACAAATTGCAAAAGAAGTCAAGAAATCCGTTTAAAGCTCAACAAGAATTGTCGGCCAGATGCTTCCATCAGTTTTGAAGGTCATAACTCACATTTATTAAGGATTTATCTGATTAAACATACACGTAAAATATACCTTAAAGTGTATATTAAATTAGAATAAACGGTTCATAAATTTGGGTTGAATTGAAGAAGCTTTGGGTGTTTTTCTAACAAGACCTAAAGTTGTCCAGATGTGAAAGAGTTCATTGGACCACTTTTTACTCACTTAAGTTGGTTCAGTTGATGTAAAACGTGGTTAGGGACTATATATACTAGTTTCTAGCCTCAAAACACACCACTTATCATATTTGACATTTGGAACAATTGGAGCAAAAGGAAAGCAGCCATATCTTTGTCACCACAATTATTATATATCTACAATTTCCATTCTTAGCTTAAATTATGAATCTTTAATATTTTGTTTTCATTATGAACTAAACTCATTAGTAGCTTGAGATGCTTAATGATGATCCTTAGTTTGTGATTAGAATTTAATTTGCAAGAATATGTGATTTTAAATATAAATAAACATGGATGTGTGTTGTTATAATTACTCTTGTGTTGATGCTTAATTATTATATGACGCACACATATTTGGGATGTGTAGCTGTTAAATAACGCCCGAGAAGGGGATTTTAGTAATGTATCTAGGATAAATCACACTTTCTATAGTTGAGGACTCGGAAGAGCTAAATTAACTAAGTAATCACGAGAGGTAAATTAGTCTTAATCGTTAGGTAATATTTTATGTTCACTTGATAGAGTCTCCTGTTAGCGCCTAATTACTTAAAAAAGACTTAGGGAATACCATGGGATCCCTATTAGCAAAAATGTCATGTTTTACCCTTAGAAGTGCAACTCTTGGACATAACTAGTGGGGAGTATGCAAATTCTTGTTCTTCCCTAAGATTGAACACCTCCTCTTGTAATTCATAGCATCCGTTCTGTTTGTCATCTTTGTTTAACCCACAACTCAAGTTACACCAAGGATAGAATAAATTTATGAACGATTGAGAATAAATTAGAACTTTATGACCTCGCTCTTTTAGTTTAAGCATCATCTTATCTTGTCAACTACTTATTTCAAGTAATCCTTGTTTTATTTTTGTATAAATTTTGTTATATTAAAAAATGATTGTGATTAATTTGTTTTTTGCTCAATGATATTAGGAGTGAAGAAGGATGTTATGAAGAAGCTACCTCCTAAAAAGGAGCTAATATTTCCAATTGTAACATACCCCACTTTTTAGGGGGTACTTACCCCTTTTGATGATTTAAAGGGGGTATATGACCCTTTTTTCATTAAAAAAGAGGGTGTATACCCCCTTTTTATATATTTATGTGGGTAATTTCCCCCTTATTAAAACCAGTTATATTATCAATACCATTATTGAAAAGTATAGGTATATAGTCGTGCTAATTCTATGAGTCATAACCAACTATTGGGTGGATAAAAACCCACTTACTGTGGGAGTTCAAATAAAACATTAATCTATTTTTACATTAGTACAAAACAGTTACATTAATACAATAAGAAAACGTAGATCGATAAATTAAGGTTCAGATTTACATCCAACAACATTAACTGTCTTTCCCATCATAAAATAAATAAAACACAATAAGGCACTACAGGTTGTTTAATTTATTAAAAAATACATACCAAACACCAAAAAACAAACGAACAAATCAATCACATTATTCCTTAGGTGAAAGGTTGTAGTGAACAACGTCTCGATTGCATGAGATTGCATGCAATTTCTCCTTCACAAAAAATCCGTAGGTAGTGACCCTGTTTTGTAACCAGTGAATTTTCTCTGGAACCATGGTGATGGAGCAGATTTGTCTTTGTCAAATTGGGTACATGTTTTGTGCCGCCTTGAACCCCCATTATTTGCATCACTTCATTTGCTGTAACATTCACCGGTATATCACCCAATATAAATGCCCTATTGTACAGGTTAATAGTTGTCACTATGTCAAGGATCTTTGTGTCAGATTTGCTGGTACACTCCCCCTCAGTCCTTAGGTGAAAAATTGTAGTGGACAATGTCTCGAAGGGTGACCATTTCAATGAAGACATTAGTTTCGGAGTGACAATGTCATCATGTATTACCTCAGCAACACTCCTAAGTGAACACCTCAAAATCCCCTTTTATCTGACATTCATAAGAAATCTCAAATTACACTTTATACTAACATAATACATCAGGGGTTAGTTGCGCCGTAAAAGCGAAATACATTCGTCTTACCCAATTTCAGGGCCTACTCTACATATTATACTCACAACACAAATTTTACAACCCATCAACAGTACAAAATAGGGGGGTAAATACCCCTTGAAATTGAAAAAGTGTGGGGCCTTATCCCCTAAAATCAACTAACGTTTTGTGTATACCCCCAGAACAAATTAACACCCCATTACTAGAACAAAACATTGGGGTAACTACCTATTCAAATTGAAAATCAGCGGGGGCTCACCCCTCCCCCCAAAATCTCCCAATTTTACATTGTATTCCCCCAAAACCAATTTAAAACCCTATTTAAAGTTCAAAACATAGGGTATATATCCTCAATATCTCCAGACACAAACGCTTTATACCCAACACAAAAACATTAACGTTTTCCATCCCCCAATACAATAAACTACGTCTACATAACCGCATAAACACATAACTACGGCAATTACCCGCTATGATGTAGTAGAAAACCGTTGGGGCTATGCTGTAGCAGAACCCGTCGTCGATCTGCTGTAGAAGAACAAGAAATGCATTACCTAATAATACCAAATAAATCACCCAAACAACAAGAAAACCCCAGAATATAGCGTCAAAAACCCTAGTTCATTAAGCAAAAACAAAAAATTGGGGAGAAGCGTTACCTAATTTGACGAGCGGCTAAAATTAGGGCTTCGTTCTTTAGGTGGGTTCGTCAGAAAATATTTCTTCAACAGGTTCGGAAAGATTTTTTTGAGAATTTTGAAGTCTGAGATGTTAGAGCTAATGAAATGCATTGGAATAACGTCCAAAAAAAATGCATGGGATAGGGAAATGGAGGGACAGATAAAGCGACATTTTTCGCTTTTTATCAGGTGAGAATGTAAAGTATTGGGCAAATGAGTAATTACTCCTTATTGCAAAATTATTTTTAAATCTTTTACATCATTATTTTAACCCATAAAGTTTTAAAAAAAATCATATTTAACCTTCAAATATTTTTATTTTTTACATACGCCCTTAAATCCTTATTTTACATTTTTTTCATTTATTATTCAAAAAAAGGGTTAATGCCCATCTTTGCTCATAAAAGGCACCGTCTTTTTAAAAAAAAAATAGTGAGTTATAGGAAACTTCCCAACACTCAAAATCAGAGTTATGGGAAGCTTCCCATAACTCAAACGACTCTTTTTATGAGAAAGAAAAGGAAAAAGCAAAATATATGTGTCCTTTATGCGGAAAAAATGATAATTAAGATAAGAGGGAATTAATTCTAACTTGAGGTATTTTTTGAGTAATAATCCTTAAGAAAATACCCCCACCCCACTCACACCTCTCCCAACCTTTCCCGGTCAAAATAAAAACCCCATTAAGAACCAAAATTAATTGCGATGAATCCAATAAAAAAATCCAAAGTAATTATATGAATAAATAGGAATATACAAGTTGGGCTATTGTGGTTGATTTAATGGGGTAAGTCAGAGTACGCAATTGCATGAGATGGTTTTGCATACAAGAATAGACTATCAATGGCCTAGATTACAGTACAAAATCAATTTGTTCTTACGATGTTATATTACGGTGATTATATGAGTTTTTTTTCTTTTTTCTAGATGACGTATGAGTTTGAAGATGGAGTGAGCATTGCGGGGCATCCTAATGGAAACGGCGTCGTTTGCTCCACAGTTACTAGGCGATGCAGGCCAACATTTTTTTTTTGTGTTTCTCTTTTTTATCCCTAATGTAGTATTGAGTTTAATGTTTATATGTAATTTTGTTTTGTATATTTGCAAGGTTTTGTTTCTAATTACTTTGTGTTATTGTGAAACTTATATATAGCTTGTAGTAAATTCGAGGCACATCTTAAAACCAATTTGTGTTAATATTTGAACTCATTGATCTTATATGCCTGAGAGTGTATTGTGAATGGTGTTAAATTGAGTAGTCTAGGATGTTATAAGGTGAACATTAGAACTTATGATTTTCCGATTTAGGAGAAGTTTTAAAATTCCAAGCTAGAATATTTTGCATACGGATAGATGGAGGGTTGGGGTTTTTCAATATGATTGAAAATTTTAGTAGAGAGTTGTAAAGAAGATGTATGTTATTCTTTTTCATTCAGGTATATTCTATTTTACAATTTGATTTTTGGGTTTTGATAGTTTTAGGACAATATTTCAATTGCTTTTGAATTGAATTGTTGAGATAATTCATCTTGGAGGGTATAAGGTGTTGGAATTATAAAATGAATGGTGATTTCATTTATTAATTCTTTCATACTCTTGAAAGAAGCGGGAAAAAACTATTTGTGTCCCACCTTAAATTTGAGAATAAATTATTGGAATTACTAAAATTGAAGATTTTATTTAATTTATTCTTTCTTTCTCTTGGAAAAAGTGGAAAAACTTTTTATGTGTTAAAAAGTCTCACCCATAAAATAGAGAAGAAAATAAAAGAAAACCCGACAAAGATTGATGGCTCTTCAATTCGGCAGTCACGGGAGTTACAAGACTTGGTGGAAATGACCATTGAAGAGACATTTAATTGACGGTTTTTTGTCTTGCTATATATTTTATAAATAGTGACTTTGTCACTTTCCTTTCTAGAAAAGAGAAAAGAAAATATTCTAGAGAGAATGTAAAATTATTCTAGAGAGAATAGGAAAAAACTATTCTATAGAGAATAGAGAGGAAAAAAAACTATTCTAGAAGGAATATAGAATAGTATGTAGACGAAAACTAAGAACCAGAAAAGACTACTCTACTTCTCTCTCAAATTTTTGATATAATTTAGAGTAGAATTTGTTAGAGATAACCGGCATGACCGGAATATCTGTTTAATGCAAGTTATACACCGTGTAATTTTTTCTTTATTCCGTGTAAGTTTTAGTCCTTTTCAATTTATTGTAATATGTGTAGTTTACTTCAATTGAAAAGTTTTTAATTGTTTTTTTTGGAATTCTATTTTACTAGTTTTGCAAACTAGTGATTGTTATTTTTCCAACATAAGGATTCCTAAATCTTTGTTCGGTTATATAATTATTTTACAAAAAAATAGAATTTTTCGAATATGCACAATAAAAAATTTATAGATTTTTATTTTTTAAAATTATTGGTCACATTCAAAAAATTGATGTAATAAAAAATTGCTATGACGAAGATAAAAGCTTTTCGGAAAGTTAGAGCACCAAAGAGAAGAAATTCTGCCACCTCTTTAAAAGCACAAGTTTAAATAAAAAATGATACACTCAAGGATATGTAAAATTGTTGTTTCCTTTTATAGTTTCTCATGTTTTTTAGAGGTAACTGATCAGTTTTAGCAAGAGGCTGAAAACATGTGTTTTTTCTAAGAAATTCTTCTTTCACAATATTCAAATCATAGATAAATACTCGATGTCAATAACTTAAATAACATATTAACTTGTAATATTTCCATAAAACTTTGAACTCCAAACAACAATGACAGCTTCATAACCTTCACCCTTCAAGAAATCCGCACCATCTAAGAAATCCAAAACCACATCTTGCTTTGGAGGGTTTAAATCGTTAAAAGCTAGACAATAAAGAAAAGAGAATTAGAATTGGAGAAAATTGAAAAAAAAAAAAAACTTAACAAAAATGAAGTGATCATAAATGTATACCCTTCCAAAATCGCGATGCCAGAATCAAGATTATGAGAGCGTGAATAACCGCATGAACAATGATTTTTTTAATTATGGTTGTGTTAGAACGAAGAGATGGAGGAACAATCACTCGTCTAATTAACGCTAATGTACCATCTTCAAGAGTAATTGGCAGATTCTCATCACTTGCAATTAAGAGAAATCTTTCTGCTTCTTTCCGAGATTGCTTAAGGCTAGATTCAAGGCGTTGTAATTTTAGTTGTAAAGTGAGTAAGCACAACATTGCACTTACGAAGCTTACCATGTAGCAAAATAGTAGAAAAGCATACACAGTAATATGTAAGCTTAAACAAGTCGTAACAGAGTCAATCATTTCAGCCGCGAAAATTAGAAGCTTCAGCCAAGTAACAACAGAAACAAAAACACCAATTTTGATTCTCTCCACCTTCTCATCAAGCTGGTCCAAAAATTGACACATTTCTGTACTTTGTTTCACGTATTGTGATATGCTCTCTAGATCATCTTCAGAAAAAAATGTCTCTGAAATTCCATACTAAAACTATTAGAAATGTTTCATTTTTTGTTCAAATCTTTTAGTAAAGACTAAAAAACATTGTTGAAAAATTAAAACAAATAAAACTTTTTATCAACCTTTATTTATTTTGGGTGACCGAAATTACGAGGAAATATATATATATATATATATATATATATATATATGTATATATATATATATATAATGTATCCGGTAAAATTTAAAGTTATAGCAGTAGGTGATGGAGAATTTCTTTGGAACAGAAACAGGAGTTTTGAAAATGCTGAGATAAATTAAGAGTATTTGATAAAAAACTGCAGATCGGTAAAAAATAAGCTATATTGGCTTATAAAATCATCGTTTACAACGTATCATACAATCAAACAACTAAAAATATACTCTATTAAATAGATGATGAAGTATTTTTTACCTTTTTCAGAGGACAGCGTTGGATTTGCAGCATTTGGATGAGATGAAGCTCCGCCAGGTGCGGAGTGAGAGGGAGAGACTCGAGCTTCTTGTGGTATTTCTTGAGTAGTTGGTGCGTTTTCGTCTGCCATTTTTGATTTGGAAGAAGGGAGCAACAAACAATGAGCGGCGGCTTATATAAGACAGTTCATTTGCGTATTTTATTCGTACAAAATTGTTCCGTACTGTCCCACAATTATGTTAGTGAGTTATATTTGTTGAAACATTTCAATTTTAATATTCGTCCTAGAATCCACAAAATGGACCTAAGCTGGGGTGACACTGTTTTGTAGAGGTCAAGTACCTCTAAAAAATAATAACGCGATTACTAAAAATAGTGTCTCAAAAATAATATATATTTAAAATTTTAAGATATTTTATTTCATATTTTTCATTATAACATTTATTGAAATATTTAAATTTATGTTTTTACTAAATATTTAAATTATCAAAACACTTTATAAGAGGTATTTTAATAAAAGTGAATATAATAATTGTGTTTCTTAATTTGTGTGAAAAGCTAAATTGACATTATTTTTAAGACGGAGAAAGTAATAATCTTGAAAATTTGTAGGGGAATAATGAGTTCTTACTCTAACCCCAAATGAACCCTTCTTTTAATTGTTTGAAATTTAAATATAATGTATTGTGGAATATAACTAATGGTATAGATGTTTTGGGTTGTATTGTCAGGAATGTAGATGGACTTTTGATTGATGGTAAAGTCTAGAAGTATAGTGTACGATATACGATGGAAGCAGAAGGCTTAGCAATGTCTTTCCCTTTTTGATAGATTTAGGGACTTAAGCCACATTATTTGGGTTTGTTTTTTAGGTTTAATTGTGGAATGTATCAATTTATTAGACGTTATTTGAGTTTTAACCAATCTTGGATGACATATGTACTCTTGCAGCGATTTGAGATAATTTTTTTGTTGAGTGTAAAGATACTAGGTACATGGATGACATTAAACCCTAGGATTAATCTAGGAAGACAAAAATTCACAAAGAACCGCAAGCCAAATTGCAAAAGAAGTCAAGAAATCCATTTAAAGCTCAGCTAGAATTGTTGGCCAAATGCTTCCATCAGTTTTGAAGGCCATAACTCAAAATTATTGAGGATTTATCTTATTAAACATACACGTAAGATATACCTTAAAGTGTATATTACATTAGAATAAACGGTTCATAAATTCGGGTTGAATTGAAGAAGTTTTAGGTGTTTTACTACCAAGACCAAAAGTTGTGGAGATTTGAAAGAGTTCATTGGGCCACTTTTTATGCTAATTACAAACTAATTATCCTAATCCCAAAACTCACTTAAGTTGGTTCAATTGAGGTAAAACGTAGTTAGTGACTATATATACACTAGTTTTTAGCCTCTAAACACACCACTTATCATATTTTACATCTGGAACATTTGGAGCAAAAGGAAAGAAGTAAGGAGTTCATCTACAACACATTATTTTACATCTTTGTCACCACAATTAATATCTTTCTCTCTCTCTCTCTCTCTCTCTCTCTCTCTCTCTCTCTCTATATATATATATATATATATATATATATATATATATATATATATATATATATATATATATATATATATATATATATATATATATATATATATATATATCTTCAATTTCCATTCTTTGCTTAAACTAAGAATCTTTAATATTTTGTTTTCATTATGAACTAAACTCATTAGTAGATTGAGATGCTTAATGATGATTCCTAGTTTGTGATTAGAATTTAATTTGCAGGAATTTGTGATTTTAAATATAAATAAACATGGTTGTGTGTTGTCATTAGTAGAATGATGATGTTAGCTTGCGTTCTTACTTCTTTCTCAATGCTCCAGGCGTTCCTTTTGAAATTCTTGATGTAACTCCTTTGATCCTCCAAACTGGATTATAAAGTGTAAAAAAACATTTTTGGGCATATGGACCCACTTAGGTGGGTCAAATGTGGCCCAAAAAATGTTTTTACTAATTCTGGACAAACTTGGGTAACTCGGGAAAAACTCGTTAACTCCTTCGTCTTAACTCTGGTTCATGAGACGCTTCCTCTCACACGTTCCAAACTAGAAGGAATGTCATGACCGCGAAGGGCTTGCTCAAGATCCTCATCGAATGTGCTTGGTGACTATAAAGTTGACTTTTATGTTTTGCCTGAAACTGTATTTGACTCCTAAGTTTTCTTTTAGCTCATCTATCGCCTTTACTTGGGCTTGACCTTGGAATTTTTACTTCTCCGCATCATCTCGGGGTCTCGTATCGTCCATGTACCTAGGGGCTACACACTTAACACACAATTAATGCACAAAAGCTCCAAAAGTACTGAAATAAATCAACATTTGTCAATTAATGAGGACAAATGCGTCAAATAATTCCACTAACCCCCCCCCCCCACAAAGTGATGTCTCGTGTCCCTATAAACATATCACTAAACATGAGATATCAAGACCCCAACTCAAAGTTTTGTCGTCCCGACAAAATAAAAACTAAACTAGGAGCCTAGGTCCACCAATCATCGAAGAAGCAATCATAGAGAACGACCCTAGAACAATACCTAATCAATTCTCACGAAGTAATGACTAAGAATTTATCTACAAATATACTTATCATACAAATAATCAACACAATAATAATATCAAGAACAATTAGTTTCGCAATGCAAGAAGAAATCGTTTTACTTAGTTTGAAACGTGGCTATAGGTTGTTCCTCGGTCCTCACATGGTGTCTAATGGTCCACTCAACTATTCCATATCCTTCTAGTTGTTACTAAACCATATAACTAGGAATATCGAGGTCTTAAGGTGCAACGTAGGTTTAAATTAGGGTGTGGTATATTTGGGTAATTTAGAGTGAGTTTTTGGTCCTCTCCTCACCATCTATCAACTAATCGCGCTAGAACTTGAGTTTATGCTCATAATCGTGCTCACTTAACCCATTTGTTGATAAAGTGAAGCATCCCCAAGTTCCTAACCAATCATGAATGTCCTATGTCGTATCTTTATACTTTTTTATACATCTTTTTTCTTTTTTCCTCTTTTTTGTAAGTCAAACACGAGTTCCTTTTTTATGAGTGCTCGTGTTGACTTATATTCTCGTGTTTCTTTATTTCTCTTCTTTTTTATAAAAAAATACGACAATGATTACAAATAAGCGCACAATGATAAAACACGAAATAATCATCTATCCTCCCAATGTATCCCATGATGACATACCCACCACCCCAAACTCAAGCTCCAAGACAACTAGTCTTAGGTATGTGACTCGAGGGCCGGTCATATGGTCAAGTCCTAAAAACTAAAGGTTAAAGGATTATAATGCGACTATCAAAGAGTAGGCTAAAAGGCTAAGAACGGGGCTATATATAACAATTAAATTCGGTTAGTAAGTTAAAAGGAAACAACGGGCTAACAAAGAAACACCTCAATCATTTTTCTAACTATGTGGTCTCGTGACTTTTTGCTTTTATTCATATGTTAAGTGGATTTTAGACTAGGTTGAGCCTCACGTTTTACACACCACTCGTTCTCACCTAGCTTAAAATTATCTTCTTTGCATTGCTTAATAATAAGTCTATCTACAATTACGTGTTTTCATATTTATACTTAAGTACACTATAAACAATTCAAAAGACATACTTCTTATCTAGCATTAACTCGTCTAAAGCATATTTTTAGGGTCCGTTCTCTAAATCCTACATCTATTCCTTACACTAAAGCATGTTTATTTTTTTATAATCATTTTTTTATAAAGCAAATATGTAATTGAAAAGAAAATAAATTTACTGACAAATCAATGAATTTAACTAAGTTAACAATTTTTTTTTGTTATTTCATATGAAATCGTTAAACACATAAACGGGGATGAAGACAACGAGTACCCAACCCCAACTCAAAGTTGAGTCGTGTCCTCACGACTCGAAAAAACTCAGAAAACAACAAAGTTTAACTAATATACACTAACAAATAATGTAGTTAAGGAGAAAGTTCAAGGAACGTTATTCGACATGCAAATGGCCCCTCCAAGTTGCGATCAACATGTCACTTCGGTCCCTTCCCAAGAAAGACGAGTATGTGTTCTAGCTTCATTTCCATCCTTGCTTGTGTCGCCTCTATATCAACAAACCGATCATGCACTAGCTTTCTCAAAGTAAGTCTTTCAAAATCATTTTTTCTTTTTTTCGGTTCGGCCGGTAATTTGAATTTCGCCGTAGTTGTTGTTGGTGGAGTAGGTACCTTGGGTTTCAGTTTTGGCTCAGCCAGTTCGCCGATGAGAATTGCTCGTTCCATCGTTGCCCCAGGTAAATCTCTAATCTTCCCCCGAATAGTCTCTCTTCCTATCGTATGTCAACGCATTTGTTCGCCTCGTCATCTCAACTAACCCGCAACTCAAAGATTCATCACGTATGGATTCTTTTTTTTATTTTGATTTATTTTGTGTTTCTTTGAATTGTTGTTTGATAGGAGGATATTTAATGGTATGTGGATGGTTGGTTTATTTAATGGTGGGAGGATATTTGGTGATGAAAAAGATATTTAATGGTATATGGAGATATATTTTGTAGGAAAATAGTAATTTTCATGGTTTTGTTAGTGGGTTGGAAAAAATTGTTTAGGTTTTAATGGAGAAAAAAACTTGGGAAAGAAAAAATAAATGAAGAAGATGGTGTTGAGTTTAGGAATGGTTCTACAGTTGAGGAAGCAAGAATCTAAACTTTTTTTTCTTTTTTTTATTGATGAGCTGCAAAGGAAACTTTCCTTTTCTTTTCCATTCACAACTCAAAGCGGTAGCCTTCCTTTATCTTTTTTGATTCGCAACTTGCCCGTAGCCAAAATTTTGGTGTCTGGTGGCTACGGAGAAAAAAATTCCAGCAACTCTAAAAGTTCATGTGGTACCGTAGGCTACAGAGAAGTGTCTGGTGGCTACAGAGAAAAAATTCCAGCATCTCAAAATTCTTGTGATACCTTATGCTGCAGAGAAGTGACTGTGGCATACGGAGTAGTGACAGTGGCATCCGGAGGAATTTTCGCAGCATTTTTAAGTAGTTTTTTTTATTTCGCTATAATTCCTTGACTACACCTTGAAATTTCACAAAATTTATACTCATTCTTATTTGAAACAGTGTTCCCGCTCCAATGGACTACTCATATTTTCCATCTAAGTCTCCCATTATTCCAGAATTTTGTTTTTCTCCTTTTAACCCCTCAATTGAATTCTGAACCTAAGCTGAAAAGATTCTCAGTGCATCAACTAAACACCATACCTGTCTCGTTATGCATACTACGCACTAATTCACATAAACTTTTAAACATACTATACACTCTTTGAATGAAAATTGCATAAAAACGATTAAAATGTGGGTTTGTCTCCCACAAGTACTTTTCTTTAACGTCCTTAAAAGTTTGACAAATTACGTCCAAAAACTATCTCTTTTTGTATCATCCCAAACAACGTGAAAGGTTTCTTGGATCCACCAAACAAAACCAATTCATCATACCTTGTACTTCGATCACCTTGTCTGAAACAAATCTAGTGACAATTAATGACCCATTACACGTTGCTTGATGTCTCTGTGTTGTATTTATGGGATCAAGATCATTAAAGTCGACTATATCGCCTACCCCAAACTTATTTTCATCTTTCTTCTGCACAGTTTATCTTGGGGTATTCGCAGTTGAGTTCTTGGTCACATTATGAATCACTAATACATTTCGTACCTTTATTTTATTCAGATTTTCTGATACATAGAATGACTGTGATCCGTCTTCGATGTTGAAGGTCAAGGAGCCTTCATATACATTGATCATCATCTGCCCCGTGGCCAAGAATGGACACCTAAAGATGAGAGGGACATTCATGTCTTCATTATTCAGTAGGTATAACAAAATCACCTACTTGTACTAGTATGTCTTCGACCATTCCACACGGGCATGCAATGATTGGTTCACCATTTGCAAGATGACGAAGGTAGACTTTGCTTCTCCAATACCCAACTCATCGAATACACTCTTGGGCATGATATTCACACTTGCTCCCAAGTTACACAATAATTTCCTATCAAATGTACCACCAATTTTGATTGGAAGGTTAAAACCTCCTGGGTCTTTGAGTTTTGGTGGAGACTTCCTTTACACTAGGGATAAGGCTAAGGCTAACGATAATGCAAGGCTAAGGCTAAGAGTAAGGCTAAAGATAAGGCTAAGGATAAGGATAAGGCTAAGACTAAAGCTACGGATAAGGCTAAGGTTAAGGTTAAGGTTAAGGATGAGAATGAGGTTAAGGTTAAGGTTGAGATGCTAAGGCTAAGGCTAGGAATAAGGCTAAGTTTAAGGTTAAGGTTAAGGTCAAGGTTAAGTTTAAGGTTAAGGTTAAGGTCAAGGTTAAGTTTAAGGTTAAGGTTAAGGTCAAGGTTAAGTTTAAGGTTAAGGTTGAGGTGCTAAGTCTAAGGCTAGGAATAAGGCTAAGTTTAAGGTTAAGGTTAAGGTCAAGGTTAAGTTTAAGGTTAAAGTTAAGGTTAAGGTTAAGGTTAAGGTTAAGTTTAAGGTTAAGGTTAAGGTTGTGCTTGAGGTTAAGGTTGAGGTTGAGGTTAAGGTTAAGGTTAAGGTTAAGGTTAAGGTTAAGGTTAAGGTTAAGGTTAAGGTTAAGTTTAAGTTTAAGGTTAAGGTTAAGGTTAAGGTTAAGGTTAAGGTTAAGGTTAAGGTTAAGGTTAAGGTTAAGGTTAAGGTTAAGGTTAAGGTTAAGGTTAAGGTTAAGGTTAAATTTAAGGTTAAGGTTAATATTAAGGTTAAGGTTAAGGTTAAGGTTAAGGTTAAGGTTAGGGTTGAGTTTAAGGTTAAGGTTAAGGTTAAGGTTAAGGTTAAGGTTTAGGTTTAGTTTAAGGTTAAGGTTAAGGTTAAGGTTAAGGTTAACGTTAAGGTTAAGGTTAAGGTTAAGGTTAAGGTTAAGGTTAAGGTTAAGGTTAAGGTTAAGGTTAAGGTTAAGGTTAAGGTTAAGGTTAACGTTAAGGTTAAGGTTAAGGTTAAGGTTAAGGTTAAGGTTAAGGTTAAGGTTAAGGTTAAGGTTGAGGTTAAGGTTAAGGTTAAGGTTAAGGTTAAGGTTGAGGTTGAGGTTAAGGTTAAGATTAAGGTTAAGGTTAAGGTTAAGTTTGAGTTTGAGGTTATGGTTGAGGTTAAGTTTAAGGTTAAGGTTAAGTTTTAGGTTAAAGTTACGGTTAAGGTTAATGTTAAGGTAATGTCAAGCTTAAGGTGAAAACTTAAGGTTAAGGTTAAGTCTAAGTGTTAAGGGTTGATATCAAGATTTAGGTCAAGGCTAATGTTAAAAATTAAGCTTAATATTGAGGTTTAAGATTTAACGATTAAGGTTTAAGGTTTAAAAATTGATACTTGGTCTAGTGGTTAGACTACTCCGCAGAGACCAAGAGGTCCTAGGATTGAATCTTATTTGATCCAAAATGACTTCGAGTCCAAAGTGGCTCTCATATGTATTAAAAAAGGTTTAAGGTTTAATAAGATTTGAGGTTTGAGGCCAAATATCAATACGATGAATTTTCTTTTGGTTAAGGTTGAATTAAGGTTTAATCCGTAAGGTTAGGGTTAGGATTAAGGTTAAAATTAAGATTAAGGTTATAAGATTAAGAGTTTAAGGTCGAACATCAACATGAGGAATCTTCATCTGGTTAAGGTTAGAATTAACGTTTAAAACTTAAGGTTAAGGATAAGTTCAGGGTTAGGGTGAAGGTTAATTTTAAGGTTAAGATTATGGCTAAGTTAAATTAAGGTTAAGTAAAGATTAGTGAATATATAAGAAACTAAAGATATAGAGAGAAATAATATTTGTTGAATTTAGTTAAATATTGAATTTTTATTTCACAATATATGAAAGGAAACAAATATAAAGAAATAATATTTTTTTACTTTTAAATAAATTTAAATTTAAGGTAAAAATATTAGTGAATATATATAGGAAAATTTAATTTATAAGCAAGGATTAACTTTTTTATTAGTAAAAAATAATTAATGTCATTAATGTGAATGAGTGAATTTAGGGACCACATATGATCCTGATCGTCTTTTATGTAGAGGATACAGTCCGTCTTTGAAAAATAAAAACTTTTTTATTATATAAACTATATTTTGTGTCACAATGTATGACAAAAATAATATATAAATAAATGACATTTTATTGAATTTTAGTAAAATATAATTTTTTATGACATAATATATGAAAAGAAAGAAATATAAAGAAATAGATTTAGGTAAAAAGATTAGTGAATATTAAGATTTAACGATTAAGGTTTAAGGTTTAAAGATCGATAGTTGGTCTAGTGGTTGGACTACTCCGCATAGACCAAGATGTCCTAGGGTCGAATCTTATTGGATCCAAAATGACTCTGAATCCAAAGTGGCTCTTATATGTATTAAGAAAAGGTTTAAGGTTTAATAAGATTTAAGGTGTGAGGTCAAATATCAACACAATGAATTTTCATTTCGTTAAGGTCTAAACCATAAGGTTGGGGTTAGGATTAAGGTTAAAATTAAGATTAAGAGTTTGAGGTCGAATATCAACATGATGAATCTTCATCTGGTTAAGGTTAGAATTAACGTTTAAGACTAAGGTTAAGGATAAGATCAAGTAGGTTCATTTTAAGGTTAAAATTATGGCTAAGATGAAAGTTAAGATTTGGGTTTAAAGATCAAAGTTTAAGGTAAAGTTTGCAATTCGGTGTTGAGGTTTAAGGTTTATGGTTTAAGGTTCAAGGTTAAGGGTAAGGTTAAATTTATGTCAAAAGTTAAAGTTAAGGTTACGTAAAGATTAGTGAATATAGTAGAAACTAAAGATATACAGAGAAATAATATTTGTTGAATTTTAGTTAAATATTATATTTTATTTCACAATATCACAAATATAGAGAAATAATATTTTTTAATTTTGAATAAATTTAAATGTAAGGTAAAAATATTAGTGAATATATATGGGAAGATTTGATATTATAAGTAACGATTAAGTTTTTTATTAGTAAATAATAATTAATGTCATTAATATGAATGAGTAAATTAAGGGACCACATATGATCCTGATTGTCTTTTATGTACATGATACAGACCCTTTAAAAAAATATTTTTTATTATATAAACTATATTTTATGTCACAATATATGAAAGAAAGGATATATAAAGAAATAACATTTTCTTAAATTTTAGTTAAATATTATTTTTTATGTCATAATATATATAAAAAAAGAAATATAAAGAAATAATATTTTATAATTTTAAGAAATAATTAAATTTAGGTAAAAAGATTAGTGAATATATAAGAAAAGAAATATATATATATATATATATATATATATATATATATATATATATATATATATATATATATTGAGAAATAATATTTTGTTATATTTTAGTTAAATATAATTTTTTATATATCATAATATATGAAAGAAAAAAATATAGAGGAATAATATTTTATAATTTTGAAAATATTTAAATTTTAGATAAAAGAATTAGTAAATATCTATGGAAAGATTTGATTTTATAAGTGAATTTTTTTTAAATTAATTAAAAACAATGAATGTTATTGATATGAAAGATTGAATTGACCGGGCACGTGCGATCCTAACTATTTTAATATATATTCTTTTTATATCACAATATATGAAAGAAAAAATATAAAAAGAAATAATATTTTGTTGAATTTCAGTTATATATAATTTTTCATACCATAATATATAAAAGGAAAGAAATATAAAAAATACTATTTTATAATTCATAAAAAAAAAATTGATAAAAAAATTATTGAATATATAAGAAAGAAAAGATATATAAAAATAATATTTTGTTGAATTATAATTAAATATTATATTTTTATGTTACAATATATAAAGAGAAAGAATTATCGAAAAATAATTTTTTAAATTCAACCTAAAACGATTAGTAAATATATATAGGAATATTTGATTTTATAAAATAGAATTAATTTTTTTTATTAATAAAAAATAGTTAATATCATTTACAAGTAAAAGAATGAATTAAGGAATTTAGATGATATGTTCTTTTTTTTATAGAAGATCTGAATAATTTAAAAAGTATTATATAGACTAGGTATAGCCTGTGCCTGAAAACACTTCAAAAAATAAAGATTATTTTGCATCCAGTAGTGCATTTTTTTTTTTGAAAAATATAGGCCCTATAGTGCAATTAATTACAAAAATAAAATATTTTGTATAGTTTAAAGACCTGGAGTGACTTTTTTGCAAAATACAGGACCCTATAGTGCAATTAACTACAAATACAATATATTTGTAAAATTGCACTATAGGTCACTATTTATATTAGACTGTTTTTGCATATGCTAAGGACCTTAGGTGTATTTTTCACAAAGTATATGGTCTTTTAATGTAATTAACTCAACATATATGTTTTTTTGCATAAATTAAGGACCTGAGGTGATTTTTTTCACAAAGTATAGGATCTTAATTATGTTTTACCATGGCGCGAAATCATGGGTTATGGTTCGTCTCTTTTCAAAAGATCCCTTCTTTACTCTATTTTATCATATGTTTTAGTTATATCATTTTTAATTTGCAATATCATATACCGTATTTCAAGTTAGTTCTATATATCTTGTTTTTCAAAGAGTAGCAAATATTCCTCTGTGTAAGGGTAGATTCGGAACATTAAAGCTTAATACACCTATAAAAACAGAGGGACCAATGGTGCAATTTACACTAATCAAGACAATCTTACAGGTTTTGTGTAGGGGTAGATTCGAAACATTAATGCTTAGTACACCTATGAAAACAGAGGGACCAATGGTGCAATTTACACTAATCAAGACAATCTTACCGGTTCTGGTTCGTCTCTTTTCAAAAGATCCCTTCTTTACCTTATTTTATCATATGTGTTAGTTATTTTATAATTAATTAGCAATATCATATAATGTGTTTCAAATTAGTTCTATATACCTTGTTTTTCAAAGAGCAGCAAATATTCTCTTGTGTAGGGGTAGATTCAAAACATTAATGCTTAATACACCTATGAAAACAGAGGGACCAATGGTGCAAAAAGAAGATAATATGAAAAAATAAAAAGAATACACACCTAAAAAATACATAGAAATATAGGAATTAAGAAGATCATATACAAAAAAAAGAATACACACCTGCTTAAAACTCCTTTACTGGGTGATAATTAAATTTCAAAGAGCGGTAAAAAATTTGCCTAGCATACACGAAACAAATGCACCAATATATTAGAATATATTAGAAAAGATGATGGTTTTTTCATAAGGTGTATATAAAATGTTATACCTGAAGGTTGCGGAACGAGGTGAAATGACCTTTTTATGATGTATATAATTGACCCAAAATAATTTGGAGGGAATTTTTTTTCATTTATGTTTGGAAGGAATAAAAGGTAGAGTTAAATAAATTTGAATTAAATACTAACGAGATAATCGATAGATAAAATATTTGATAATGTAGTTTACATTTAAACTAAGATCAACATGCATGTACAATTCTTGTTAAAAATAAAGATAAAAGATAAACTTAAGAGATATTGTAGAAGATAATAATATGTGATAAATGTTAAATATTGTAGATTATATTTAAACTAAAAATTAGATAGCTCTTCACTCACGCAAATTAGTCGTCAATTATTTATATCTTTACCATTCTCAGTTTTACTAACAATGTTCTCTAATTTTTTTTTTGCCTTCTCTACCTGGAAATAGCGTATATAGGGAGTATTAGAGATACTTTTTAAACAATTTATAGCGTTGATTATTCAAATCCCTGTTGAAGAGTATAAGATGTATGGATAAACATGATCAATTGAAATGTGAAATAGCCATATTACTTCAAAATATCAATATATCACTTCAAGATCGTACTACCATATTGTTCTATGATGCTCTCATCTTCTTATGCACGCAAGTAAAATTTAAGGGGATCAAAACATCAATTCTCTATTTGCCTTATGCAGATCTTTATTTTTTTTAGTCAAATAAAATAATCATAAAAAACTTCCAAAAAAGACCAAGCTTACAGTTTAATGTCGTGAGCTCATAGTCTATTTAGCCCCAATAATACCACTAAAAATGGTGTTTGGCAATTCAAACCCCATTCCTATTCTTATAAGTGTAGGACTAAAGAAAAACTTAATTTTTCTTTATCATGAACTAATAACTGCAGATCTTATAAGTGTTACTCCTCTAAAAACACGATCAGTATAGAACATTACTTACAAAGTCAGTATATACGTTATTCATAAATAATAATTACTTACAAAATCATTATATATAAAAAAATTGCTAGTCTTTTACGAAGCAAATTATATTGTAAATTATTCTAACCACACTGATCATAAAACACAATTACATAACTGCAAAATCAATCTAAGCAAATAAAAACTTGAAAAAAAGGAAAAAGAAGCGACAACTTATACAGTTGTAGCCTCACTATTAATCTGTCATCGAATATCTCCCATGTTTATTGGTGTAAAATATTGACTTAACTAATCATCGTCTTCTTTTTATTTAATACAATCGCAAGTAGAGTGCCATGAAGAAATTGAATTCCTTGAAACTGTAAAAGCAAAAATAAGATAAAACTAAAAACAGGATCATTAGTGGTGCAATAACTTCTTTCACAACCTCCAACAACAGAAAGAGATAGGTTAGTAGCAATAATGAAGATGAATAATCTATGGACCAAATATTACCTCTTTTTATTGCCTGATCCCAAAGTTAAAAAAAATGATTATATTCATAAAAGTTAATTATACTAATTTAAGGGGAAATGGATAAGTTAAGGCTATTACTCTAATCGATGCATCTGGGTCAATAGTCAAAGACCGTCTAAGCATTTTCCTGAAGTTGGTTTTAGTCCAACTCGTTGTTGAAGGCTATGATGTAGATCTCCCCGCCTAGGCGCGCCTAGGCGTCAACTCCCCTCTCAACCGCTTACGCCTAGTTAAAGTTCTAGGCATTTTTTCCTAGCGCCTTAGTCGTCGTGGAATAGGCGCTTAGACCGTCTAGGCGCTGACTAATGGCAAAAAATGGCCGCCTAGGCGCCGATTAATGGAAAAAACATGCATGCATAGACTTTTTTGTTATTTTTCTTATACTTGAGAATTCTTTAGTTGATATTATAACTCAATTTTTAGTATTTTTATATCAACTATAGTGTTGTTAGATGAATTTTATGTCTTAAATAGTTAAAATTTCTATAATTATTACATATATATTACTAAATATACAAAATTACACATCCAGATTCAAAACCGTATACTTCTGCCTAGGCCCCGTGTAATCCCGCCTAGGCGCTAGGCGCTAGGCCCCGGTCGACCGCCTAGCGCCCGAAACCGAAATCTACAACATAGGTTGAAGGTATTTTGTGGTTCCTCTATTGATTGGCTGCCTACTATCACGAAAAATCTTCTCCATTGATGAATCTACACCATTTAGATCTTTCCTGACTTTCATTCATTAAAATGGTAATGTAAGCATTCTGGTCTATTATATAACTAATAATAAGAGTATTAAAGATTCTGGTTAGAGAAACAAACATAGTTGTGTTCAAAGAGAGTAAGATACTTTGCAGTAATTCCAACACCCCATGGCTTTTAGTATTTTGAATCACCTGTATAAATATTAACAATTATTATAAAACTCATCTAAATCAAGAAGGGAATTTGAAAAGAGGTGAATAATTATGGGGGAAAATCAATAAGTGTTTTGACTTAACATCTACCCCATATTCCTCATTGCACCTGTTGTAGAAGATTGTCAACTAAGTCAGTGTGTTACAATTAGCTAAAATATAGTTATATTAATATTTCATCACTAATAAATTATTCAGCTATTTATTGAAGCAAGAAATTACCATTGCGGTGAATCCTTTTAGCTTTTTCAAGGACATATCTCGAATACAAAAATTCAAACATCTGCCAAAACTTGATATTACAATAGGAAAAATTTCCCTTAGAGTTAATAAAGGTCTATTTGAGGCGTTCCTTTATTATCACAGCAGAAAAAGACAATAGAAAATAACTATAAAAAATTCAAAAACACCCAAAATCTAAAGTTAATAAAGGTTTATTTTGAGGTCTTCCTTTGTGGTTAATTAACTTAACTACTGTGTCATTTTTATGGCAATTGTGGTTTACAGTATTTTGAAAAACCATATCCAAAGTTGCGCCAAATGAATATTTACTACAAATTAAACAATTTAAAAAAAATGCAGTATAAGATCAAATTGCTCACTAAGTAAAAAATGATTCAAAATATATATAACCAATATATTATAAAGATAAGGTCGTTTATTAAACAATTCAAAAAATACAGTATATGAAGAGTCTTTCTATTACATCACTCGGGCGTACTTGCTTGCTTACCCGGCTCACTCGAACAAGAACTCCAGCTTGGCTCACTTCGCAACAAAGAGAAGTAGTTTACTTGCTTGCTTAGCTCGAAGATGCCAACTTCGTTCACTTACGTCTCTCGTTTACTTGTTAGCTAGCCCTATTCCTCACCTTTGCTTTGAGGGTATCTAAATATACAGTGGTGTGCTCGTTAGAGGATGCTTTTTTAGTTAGCTAAGCGACTACCTTAGTTGAAGGTGGGAGAGCAACAAAGTCTCTTATCTTCCCAAAGAAGGCAGAAATCGAGATGTGATAAATTAAAAAATAATTCTAAAAAAATTGTAAAAGTGATGAGATTAGGTTAAAATTAAATAAATATTTTTGAGTTTCAATGGTAAAAAATATTTGTTTACCTTAATTTAGATTCATCGATTGATGATGGTAGAAAATGGTCCCAACGGCGGTTTTCTTGTGCATGAGAGCGGCTTGGTATGGAAGGTGAATGTAATATTCGTTATATTGGTCCTTGTGTAACATAACTATCATCCCACCTAATTTTCATTTCATTAATAATCTGTTTACCCAAACAAAAACTATTTATAAATTCAACCTGAATCTAACTGGTTGAAATCATATATGAAAAGTTAAAAGATAAATTAAAAAAAAGTATTACAATGTCTGAGACTTGGTGGCATCGTGGGGGTGGAATATAAAGCGCATGACAATGAAAGGAAAAAAATTTAAAAAAATTATATTTTATAATTTATAAAACTTAAATTTAGATAAAAAAATTAATGAATATATAAGAAAGAAAAGATATATAGAGAAATAATATTTTGTTAAATTTAAATTAAATATTATATATTTATCTTACATTATATAAAAAAATGGAATTGTCGAGAAATAATATTTTAAAATTTGACCTAAAAAGATTAGTAAACATATAGGAATATTTGATTTTACGAAATAAAATTAACTTTTTTATTAATAAAAAATAATTAATATTATTTACAAGTAAATAAATGAATTAAGGAATTTAGATGATATATTTTGTTTTATACAGAGGATCTGAATAATCTAAAAAGTATTATGTAGATGTTTAACCCCAAAAAGTGGACATCATTTGTCTTCTACTACCCGTCCTCTTTCTAATTAATCTGTTATTGTCTGTCTATAACAAATTGTGTCTTTCTTATTAGTGTGGTGTATTATTTCCTTTTGCTTTCTCATCGGTTTCAAATTCTTTTATTTTATACTTGTTTAATCATTGTTTCCTTATTGTTGGAAGCTCTTATGACACTACACCACACATATACGGCAACAAAATATATTTTCAATGGTTGGGAAAATTTTGAAATAACCATGAAATAGGAAGAACAAATTTTATCCGAGTGATAATCTCCAATAAAAAAATTAACAAAATACATTTCCATGCAAAAATAAAACAACAACGTAAACATCACATACCAACTAAACGAAACTCTCCCTTTTCTCCACATTCAAATCAAAGGTAAAAAAACACCTCAACTCAACGCCCGTTACATACATAATAATAAAAGCAAATATATTCCTCCACCCAAATTTTTCTCCGATCCAATCTTTCATACCCCATTTCTTATTCTGATTTATGTTTTTGGCATTTCTTCTCAAACTATTATATAATTTTTTAATAAAAGGAAATTTTTGATTGGTTATTTTAGGTTTTTGTTTGTTTGATTGGAGAATTGGGGGTTGAAATGGGGCAACAAACGTTGATCTATAGCTTCGTTGCGCGTGGGACTGTGGTCTTAGCAGAATGGTCAGAATTTACTGGAAATTTTACAACCATTGCTGCTCAATGCCTTCAGAAGCTTCCTGCTTCTAATAACAAATTCACATACAATTGTGATGGCCATACTTTTAATTATCTCGTTGATAGTGGTTTCAGTAAGCTCGCCTTTTAACCCTTTCTCTCTTTTTCCCTTGTCTTTAAATTTTTTGTATTATATGTCTGTTTATGTATCTCTATATGGTGGATTAGATCCTTGTTGTGTACTTGTGTTTCAAAATGCCGCTAAAATTGTCATGCATGTTTATATTCGTATGACATTGCACCATTGGTCCCTTCCCTTCTTAATTAGGGTAAGAGACAGAGATATATTTGTCTATTTCATGTAACACATGGATCAAAAGTGAAATTTACACCATTTTAAAATGACTCATGGAATTGTGTTCAAATTTTGTAAATTAGTAATAGTAATTACCTCTTTGGTATCTGGGGCTCGGGTGTTCGAATCATGTGATGTGAAATGTATCATGGTTTTCTTGCATGCTAGGATATGTTTGATGAACCGTGTGTTGTGTATGTATCTGTCTAGTTGATTATATATATACTCCCTTCATATCAAAAATAATATCCACTTTTTCACTAAGAAACCTAATAATTACCTACACTATTTATACTGTCCAAAAAAAAAAAAAAAAACCTACACTATTTATAAATTTTCCTTTCATAAAATGTCTTGAAAATTTAAATATGCATTGGAAATGTAAATTTTTTTTTTTTAATAAAGGTAATAATAGAAAAAGTTGGAAAAAAGTGTCTAAGTGGACAATAAATTTAGGACACTATTTTTAGTAATGTGGATATTAATTTTGGGACTGAAAGAGTATGCATATATGTTTTGTTGAGTATTATGGGTATGTGAGCTAAATGATGCTACAAATGGTGCAGCCTACTGTGTAGTTGCAGTAGATAATGCTGGAAGGCAGCTTCCAATAGCGTATTTAGAGCGTATCAAAGATGAATTCACCAAGAAATATGGTGGAGGCAAAGCTACTACTGCTGCTGCCAATAGCCTAAAGAAAGAGTTCGGGTAAATATTTATTTATTTCACCTACAAGTCCTTTCCTTTTCTTTTATTATTACTCTTGCCAAAAAATTTACGTCCTTTCTATCGCAGGCCAAAATTGAAAGCGCAAATGCAGTATTGTGTTGATCATCCAGAAGAAATTAACAAGCTTGCTAAAGTTAAAGCTCAGGTTAACGAAGTTAAGGGAGTTATGATGGAAAATATTGAGAAGGTCAGCAAAATATATATATTAGTTTTTGCCCCTTGATGAATACATTTTTGCCTTCTTCTTTTACAAATGTTGTCTATTTATAATTCAGGTTCTTGACCGTGGTGAGAAAATTGAGGTACTAGTGGATAAAACTGAGAATCTTCGAAACCAGGTTAGTTAAATTGAAGTATATATATCTATTAACTAGATTGAGGATTGGTTTTATTGGAAAGAATAGGGTAAGATTGTCCTTTTATTGTGTCCAGGCTCAAGATTTTCGACAACAAGGAACCAAAATTAGGAGGAAGATGTGGATTCAGAACATGAAAGTAAAACTAGTAGTTTTGGGTATCATCATAGCTATTATTCTCATTATTATTCTATCTGTTTGCCCGGGATTCAAATGTTTTTAGTCAAAGGCATCGAGGGGCATCTTGCTGAATTTCTATATTCGGATGTTCTTGATGCTAATTATATTCTTGGTTTAGAGGATTTTATTCTGTTGAGGAAGGAAGGGCTTGTAACTTGGGGATTTAGTGTATAGCAGCTTATATTCAGATATGTGATACAACATAAAAGAACAGATTAATTTATGCATGTTCTTTTCGCCTATTGCTTCTCCCTATTTGAGTTTTACTAGCTTGTAACTTGGGGATTTAGAGTGTATAGCAACAGCTTATATTCGATATGTGATACGACAGAAAAGTTTAATTTATGCATCTCTTTTTCATTTATTGATTCTCCCCTTTTGAATTTTACCAGCCATTATTTCCCACGTTTTGTATTCGCCTGCTTTCAGTGAATGGTGATTATCATTTTATTGTTGTCTTGGTCTGGAAAGTCTACCTTTCTACGTGAGGGTAGGAACAACGTGGGAGGGGGCATTGTGCTTTCCCGACGGTTTGTGCTAGTCATTACGTTGATTAACTAACTGAGTAATGCTGGATATCACCTCAAATTGCATCACCTTTTTATCGTCTCTTAGGTGGATTTTAAATTAACCAATCATATAATTTCTCTTTCCTAATTTATTATTTTCTCTCTCCTTTATGATTGGTCCACCTAGGAGGTGATAAAAGGATGATGCGATATGGGGTGATATCCAACATTACTCTAACTATATACACCATTTAAAATCATACTACCCAAGATGTAGCGTAAATTAATTGGCTATAAATAGTTAATTTATTTACTTTCTTTATTTGATAATGATTTATTACCAATTATTTCACTCCATGATAGTAATTGGGTAATATGATTTTGAATAATATATATCATTACTCATTCTATAAGGTTAACGATATATACCACTCAAGTATATCACTCATGACGTGACGTGAATTGGTTGGCTATAAATCGTTAATCTTAGTTATTTTCTTGATATGATTAACGATTTATTACCAACCAATTCACGTCACATCATGGGTGGTAATTAAGTGGTATGATTTTGGATGGTATACATCATTACTCTTTCCATAACACTGCATTCATCCAATCTTCTAATATTTATTTCCCAAATTTATATCATCAAGTATATCATTTATAACGCATTAACGTAGTAACTATTAGTGGAAGTAAACCGCCAATCTATTTATTTTCTCGATTTATTTACACTCAATCACGCCCGTCATAAGTAATATGAATTTAAGTGGTATATACATTACTCTATTTACATAAGGTTGTCTAAAGAGTATGTATAAGAAGGAAGGAGTGACAAAAAAATAATGAGTTCGGAAGAGATAAAAATAATGAGTTCTAGATTTGTTCAAAACAAATATTTTAAAAATTTCTGACATACCCTTACTATTAAGTCTACTATACAATTAAAAATATTTTTCTTAGAAAAACTCTTTCAATTAAAAAGAATATTTTTTCAAAAAACACTCTCACCAACTCTTTCAAAATATCTAAACACGCCTTATACACATATCTCACCAGGTTTCTCAAAACCTCACAAACTCTCTCAAAATATATAACACACACCTCACTAACTCTCTGAAATTGAACGTAACACCTCATCGTAGCTCGAGGTACCTGCCGATTTACTGTTAACTCTAATCTGAGCTCCGGTGAGGAGCACATTGAACAAGTGCTCACAACTCGAATCTCAAGTTACTCTCTAAAATCAAACGTTGTGTTGAGATTTGACTCACATCTATAAACCAATGCATTAAGAAGAATAAAGGGTGTCTTGAGTAACCAAATAATCTTGGAGTTAATGATTGTCTTAGAAACTTGAATGGTTTAAAATCTTCCAAGATGAATAGATTTATTGGGTTGTTTTGTTGTGAAAGTCTATAAATAAGTAGCATGTGTTCATGGCTAATGACAAGAAAAAGAAAATAGAAAAGGAAGTTGAACACAAAATATCCAAGAGTAAGAATCATATATGCTAGGTAACTGTGAGCGTGTAATAGTCCTATAGTGGGCAGAGCCTTAATGAGTGTGAGAGTTCCTAGCTTGGTCTTTCTTTTGTGAGAAGGTTTTGGGGTTTTCCGTACAAAATTCAAGTTGTTATAGTGGGTGCTTATATTAATTGACTCTGTGGACGTAGGCATCTTTGCCCGAACCACGTAAATATTGTTGTTCATTTCTTTTTCATTTTTACTTTTGTGCACGATCTTAGAACAGGAAATTCAAAATTCTCACAACAAATTGGTATCATCGCTATGGTTAGGTTGCATAGAAGTTCTGAAAAGAAAGATGACATATGCACCAAAATTTGAAGTTTCGTTGTTCAGTAATAAGGTAAGTTTCACATTATGGAAGATTACGATTTAAGACCATCTCGTATAACAGGTTATTGAACTAGTTTTGAAGTAAGAAAAATCTCAAAGTATGACTGATGTTTTTTGGAATTCCATGGGAATTTTTTTAACAGGATTCGATTGGATCTTGCTCTCGATATCAAATTCAATGTGATGAATGATCCAACACGTGTGGCGTTTGGGAGAAACTCGAGATAATATATGCACCGAAGTTGACGACGAACCGATGATGATTTAAGATGGAACTTTACTCTTTGAGAATTGAGGAGGGAATGAAAACTAAAAGTCATATCAATTCATTTTGGTGTGTCAGATTCTAAATATTGATGAGAAACTCAAGGATGAGGAAAATCTACTATAATACGGGTAAGAATTCGTTTATACCTTGTAAGCCAGATGAAGATATGGAATATGAAATAGTAATATTTTTTCACTCCAACTCGTCCAGAATGGATAGAATTAAGCTTAGTGTGAGGATTGAGATTGGTATCAAGGTAGGGTACTTCAAGGAGGCTAGACTATATTTTTTGATTTCCCTTACTTGTATTAGACATGAGATTCATTTGTCTTTTGTCAAAGATTGTAAATTTTATGAGGATATCCTTTATCAATTATATTCTCATAATACAGTTGATGATCACAAAAATATTTAGCAGAGAACTTGTGGTTTGGTGATCCTAATCAGAAGAATTTTAGTTTTATTTAGGAGATGGAATATTGGGATTCAATGTTTTTTTGGGTTATACCTCAAACCATTGTCTGTAGAAGACCTTTACATTGGGTTGGTACAATTTTAGTTAGCTAGAAAGAAAACCTGAATGGATATAAGGAGATGTACCTTAACTATTGTTCTTCTATGGTGAGTACATTGTTAAGCATGTGTATCTCCAAAAAATTATTTGAAAAGATAATTCCACGGGCCTGGTCATTAACGTTTGCTCTGAGAATACTTTTCAACATGTTAAATTTAGAATGATGATTAAATTTGGTAGGCTTGAACTTATGGAGAAAAACAGAGATATCCTTGAAACTTATGGGATGAAGATATCCTTTTCAGAACGTTATTCAAATCCTTGGAGTTCATATTGATGAAGTTCAAATCACTGGAGTTTAGACCATTGAACAACTCTCCTTGTCTTTACTAATAAATATTTTTTGAGTTTGACTACCTTCTATAACATCAGAGTAGGTTCTTTTAGAAAGAATAAGGTTCGGCAAGTCCATCTAAATGAGCTATGCGTTTATTTTTCTAAATCGAGTCTCCATCTCAATTGTCAATTAGTGGGTTTTCATCCTATTTTTTGGAGTAATTCCAGACGGTTGGGACATCTTTTTAATCTAGATAACAATAGTGGAGGTCTCTGCTCGTCTAAATGAGTTGCACGTTTGTTTATCTAAATTGAGTGCCTATCTTTTGGTTTTCATGGTAGACTTTATCATCATTTAGAGGGAAGATCTTGACTTTGACTTTTTTGATGAGGAAACTCCTTATGAAAATTTTAACTGTATCGAGATTTGTCAGTGGTGCTGGACTAATGATGTGAAACTCTTGAATTTTTTCGCAAGAGATTGGTGAAGAGGAAAGGGGCCCTAAGTTTATCGGAGTCAGAAAGTTACTCGGTTAGAAACTCCGGATTTAGAATATTGATTTTTTTAAATGAATAGTGTTTTATCTTTACTCTAGATTTTTGTCCTTATTTAAACATTTGAGGGTTTTATGGGGATTTTACAATGGAAGAAGCCTTTAAGGATAACATATTTACAGGTGAGCTCCTTTAGTTCCAACTTTGTGCTCAAAACCTCTTGATAAAAAACACTCACAAAAAAGTTAAATTGACTAAATTCATACTGCAAATCTTTCTTCACAACGTATCTCATTTTAAACTAGGTTAATGTACAACCTTAGAACTAGCAACGTCAATTCGATTTTCTTATAACAAGTAATGAGCAAGTTATCAAGATTCATAATTTCGATAATAATTTTTTGATAAAATTCACCTCCATGTTTCTCAATTATTTAAATATTGTTTTTTCTTACATAAAACAAAAACTATTATTATCATTAAATTATTTATTAATTAGGTAGAAATCGGCCTGGCTATCGGACCGGTTCTACCGGACCAGACTGCCCGGTTCCAGGACCGGAATCGAGACGGAGCAATAGTATGGAACCGGACCGGACCGGTCATTTACTTATCCGTCCGGTTCTGCAAAAAAAAAATTAAAGGTTTAGAACCGATCCGGACCGAACCAATCCAATAATATAATATAATTCTTTTTAAAATCGGACTGATCCACTAAGATAATTGTGAGTCAAATCTCTATAGAAAAAGAAAATCCCAGTTTGCAAAATATACTTACAATTAGGGGAATCAAATATTATTAAAGTTTTAATTTTATTGTAATAAACTAAGATTGTGTTTGTGATCATAAGTATTTATCAAACTAATTACATACAGTTCTGTTAAATGAGGAAGATATGCAAACTCTGTTGGTATAACACTATAACACCAATCAAATTGAGACCCCTTAGATGTCTGTACATTACAAGGCAAAGCAAATCAAATGAGGAGCAAAACTCTGAATAAGTTTTAATTATCCTATTTTCCGTTATTAAATGTATGGAGGTAATGAACATACATGTTTGTGACTCGGCCTGTCCGGAACTAGTTTGGAACCGGTAATCCGGTCAGGATCCTCCCCTCACCTTCCCAAGAACCAGACCGAACTGGTCCGATAAAAAGAGAACCGGTGGACCGGAACGGTCCGGTAAGGCCCAGATTCGGTAAAGACCGGGCCGAACTGGTCCGTTAGCTACCCTGAGGTAGAAATACACTAAATAAATTTGAATAATATTATAAGTTTAATTTCTTTTCATATAAATTGTAATTATTATTGATTCAAAACTAGTTAATATACAATGCTGATAAAATGATAAATATAGAGATATTCAATTTTGTTGAATACATAGGAGACTCACTTTGGATCGAAATCATCTTGACTACAATAGGATTCAATCACAGGATCTCTTGGACTCTGTGAAGTAGTCTAACCACTAGACCAACTATCGATCTTAAATTTATATTTCTATACAATCTATAAGTATATTTATTTTAGAGAATAACATATAATTAAAATATATTAGAAACTTCTATCATTATATAAGTTTTATATATGTTTTCAGCAAGTTGTAAATTTGAGACAAATTTAATTTTTATTTTAAGTTAGATAGAAATGTAACGTTAACAACTAATTCAATATGGGTATCTGGGCAAACTCACAACTACAATGCAAGATTGACAAAAACTTTGACGGAAAAATGGGCGAATGGATAGATAAAACTATTGAAACACAGAAAATGGATGGGATAGTAAAATGGTAAAAGCTAAAATTTAATGTACTATTTGGAATATGTGGAAAGCAAGGATCAAAGGACTATTTGAAAAGAAACTCTGGAATATTTCAGAGATTAATGACAAAACAAAGAACTTAATTAATAGTCTTTTTGGTAGTAAAGACGAAAAGAATGAAAGTGACTTTAACGAAATCAACCAAGAAGGGAACAGAATATTGAAGACAGCGGAATTTTACAAGATAATACTGAAATGGTTTGACTTTGTGACATCTCTTTTACAAAGAATTGGAAACTAGCTGGAGTAGCTTCTATCGCTATCAACGAGAATGGTGAAATCAAAGGAAATTTTACAAAAAGGTGTAAAGTCAACAGTGTGGTGAAAGGTGAAATTTGGGCAATTCTATTGGCCATGAGATCTACAGCAAATCTTTGCTTTCAGATTTGCTCTTTTTACTCAGACAACCTTGAAATTATTCAAGGCATCAACAAACAAAATGGAGTTAATTGGAGAATCCAACCGATGATTATTGAAGTCTGAAGATGGATAGAAAAATTCCCTAAATGGGAGATACATGGTAAAAGAGAACTTAATGGAGTGGCGGATTGTCTTTCCAAATGCGTCAGTCAAAATCTGGACTTATCAGAATGGAAGAACAATAATCTGATCGATTCGTATCGCTATCTTTCGAACTTGTGTAGGGAAAAAGGAGTTGGTTAATTCGTTGTTGTTTGATTTTTTAGTTGACAAAAAAAAAATATGTTTTTTATTTCAATATATTTTTTGGAGGCAATGACCTTTTAAGACCCAGCACATTACCCTTACTAAGAAAAGCACACTCCCTAACTACCCATTTAAAAGCCAACTACAAAGGGGGAAGAACCCAAAACATCCTCGCCCCTCTTGTTCACGATCAAAACCTAAAAACCAAAACAAAAACACAATTAGGGTTTGAAAATCAATTCACTCCCTATATCTTTGTTCTCTCTCCTCCCTCTCTCTCTCTCTCGTGCTTCTCTCTGTCCCGCCGTTCCACCATCACCAAGCAAAAATAAATCTCTTCGTCTTCGCGTCTCCCCTACACTAGAAAATCGTCGGCGCTGTGGACCATTCTCCACCATCTAAACCCAGCCTCTCTTGCGCACAAGATTACCATAGTATTTCATGGACCAACCTCTACCACCCTCTGTCTCTCTTCACACCCAAATCTCACCACCTAAAACTAGCCTCTCTCTCGCACAAGAATACCCCCGCCTTTCGTGCACCATTCTCTCCCGCACAAGAAAACCGTCGGCGCCGTGGACCATTCTCCACCGTGGACTCCAGATCTGTTCTTTGCCGCTCTCCTGTATACGAAAACCGCCTCCATCGTGGACCATTCTCCACCACCTTTAAATGTGTTCTTCGCCACGTGTTTGGAACATAAAAAGAGATCTCTTCAGATCTGCCGTCGCGGACCATTTTCCACCATTTTTAAACCAACTGTCCAGATTAAGGTAAAAATGGTAAACGTTCACCTTTTTTTCCTTATAACCACCCAGAGGGTGAAGATATTTATCATGTTTCATTATTTTTTTTGAACATAAATTCATCAATTTACAGGTAAAAAAAATGTGTATGGTACAACCATTAGGGTACAACCCTTTGGGTACAGCCACTGGGGTATAACCACATTCAGATTTGTTTTAATTGTTGTGTAGTAAAGATTTGTTTTTTGCTTAGGGTACAACCCTTTGGTACATCCACTGGGGTATAACAACATTTGTTTTGTTTTTTTCCTATGCAAGTGTGCGACTTGGGCGACGACTTGGATACAACCCATTGCGCCCGGCTAATTGGGTCCAGATGATTGGTAGTGAAGGTGAAGAGATTATTTTTGTTTTCTTGGTCCTATGCATGTGTAAAGATGAAGAAATTCTTTTTGTTTTATTGTTCCTATGCTAGTGTGAGTGTGAAGGGATTTTCTTTTTATTTTTTGTTCTCATGTGAGTGTGAGTGTGAAGGGATTCTTTTTGTTTCTTTGATCCTATGATAGTGTAAAGTTTTTGTCATGTTTCATTGTTCCTATGCGAGTGTAAGGTATGACCACTTGGGTACAACCATTAGACCTTGGCACAACTGCTGGAGGATAGTCTGATTTACGCACTTTGACATGGACAAAAAACGATACGCACCCTCCTAGACTTTGACGTGGACAAAACCAACTAGGTTTAAACCCAAATGTTATGAGGACTTAAAATGCAATTATATAAAACATCACTTTATAATATTTAAAAAACAACATAGGTACGTACCCCCAAAAAATAGGTATGTGCCCCTTGTAAAATAGGTACGTACAATCGGGTTAATTAAAAAAAAGGTATAAAATTAAAAAACGAATAGGGTATAAAAGTAAAAAATACAACCCGAAAATTAATATGAGACTTTAATAGGATTTTTTTAGGTTAACTTTAACAAGTAGGTTAGTTGTATTTTAGGTCTCAATTTACCATATAAGTGAAAATTGAAATATTAAAAAAAATATGAATATATTCTTAACAAATTTTCATGGATTTCAATCCCCTTAATTTTAAATCTTGTATGCCTGCAATTGATTTGCATTCTTCCATTACTATGCTAAACAAAATCTTTTTCACAATTCTTGTCACACTTTCATTAAAATTTAGGATTAGGCGCTCAATATACAACCTTTAAAATCTTATGATCGTCCGTGCATGCTTCTTATTCGAACTAGGGTCAAGTTTTACATTGTGGTCCGTCGATGACTATCTTCTTGTAATGGATAATCCAAATGGTGTAAACTATTGATGGTATAGACAAGACTTTAATATTCATTCACTAATGCTATAAACAAGGGCATGCTAATTCAGTAGTAACCAAGAGTTTACCTGAATGTGATAGAAAATACTACTAAATTCAATCCATTGGCAGTCTATCTCAACCGATTTTTCAAGATTGTAAACTGAAGCCACTAAATGTCAGCAAATGTACCAATTTAATCCTATCTTTAGCATTGGTTCATTTTCGATAAAGAAACATTCAGAAAACCCCTAAAGCAATATAATTAGTTCACAATCTCAACAAATACATAGTGTTGTAAAATAGTCGAGTTGCAAGATTGAGTTTCAAACAAGGTTTAAACAAAGAAATTAAAGAAAACAGAAAGTAAAGAACACAGGATATATCGTGGTTCGACAAAATAGTCTACATCCACGTTGGGCTTGGATTTGAGAGCGCCAATCCACTATCACCGCTGTTATCACCGATTACAATCTTCACAAATACAGAAAATCACCGCATTCAATAAACCCTAAGTGTAAAACCAGCAAATCTAACCAATACTCAACTACGCTGAATATCTAACCTTAAATCAGCAAGATTAAAGGAAATATCAAGATTACACTAACTATTACAAAGGATTTAAGCTTTGAATACAAAGTAGAGCAAACCCTAGTTTGACTCGTAAAAGAGACGAGAGAGATATTCTAAAAAGAGCGAAGGAAAGAATGAAAGAGTTGTGAAGTGAAGAGGTCTTTTATATGAGACATCTTTTGGTTAAATCTCAGCCATCCATTTGATATAAGATCAACGCTCCACTATAGCTTTGAGTTTTACTTAATCAAACGACACCGTAAGGCTGAGCGTAGAGTCAATAGCACAAAGACCATCTGACTAAGACTTCCACATCAGATGTTGACTTGGTCAAACTTCCACGTCAGCTCAAACACTTCACATATTCCTACATCTCCACCTTGAAGTGTATATCATCAAGGATCAGCTACAAGAACATCATCTCCAGCAGCAGTGACAGAGGAGGCACATTTCAAATCTTCATAGCCCAAAGTACCTGCACATCATTCAACCAATACACAAAAAAACCAAACAAAGTTTGAATTTGCAGTTAGACACCACTTTAGTACCAAAATCAGAGGGATAAAGTCCAGAAGAAATTTTCTCTAACTTCACTTCATTATTTGCAATTATATCCCTAATGAAGTGATATTTTACATCAATATACTTTGTTCTCTCATGATACACATGGTTTTTACTCAAGTGTATAACACTTTGACTGTCTGAATAGATGACAGAAGTACACTTCACCAATTTTACTTCCTTGCAAAAATTCTGTAACCAAATAGCTTCCTTCACACAGTCAGTTATAGCAACATACTCAGATTTAGTTGTGGAAAGAGCAACTAAAGGTTGAAGTTGATATTTCCAGGATATGCAACTTTTTCCCAAAGTAAAACAGTAGAGTAGTAGATTTTCTTGAATATCTAAAACCTGCAAAGTCTGAATCTACATATCCAACAAGCTCAAAGGGACTGTTATGATTACCATATATCAAACCAATGTACAGAGTAGAACTCACATAAGCCAACATATGTTTAATAACTAACCAATGATCATAGCCAGGATTTGACATAAATCTACTAAGTAAGGATATTGAAAAGGACAAATCAGGTGTAGTGCTAATCATAGCATACATAAGTGAACCCAACACATTTGAATAAGACATATTTTCCATTTTCAGAATATTAGACTGAGACATGGGGCACAATTATTTAGACAAAACAAAATGACCAGTCAAAGGAATCTGTACATGTTTGCAATTCAAGTTACCATACTTAGAAATAATCTTTTTCAAATATGGTTCCTGATGTAACCTTAATATGCAATTATTTCTATCTCTATCGGTAATCATACCTAGAATTTTTCTAGCATGCCCTAAGTCTGTCATATCAAACTTAGATTTCAAAGCACATTTCAACTTATCAATTAAAGACAGAGAATTGCATACAATCAACATATCATCCACATATAGAAGAATATAAATCCGAGGATTTTCTTTCCAAGTAAATTAAAAACAAACCAAGTGACAAAACAAAAGAATCAAACCTCTTATACCATTTCCTGGGAGACTGTTTTACCCCATAGAGAGACTTTTTAAGTAAGAAGACATGATCAGGTAATTTTGGATCATAGTAGCCTTCAGGTTGTCTCATATAGATAGTTTCATCCAAGTCTATATGTAAGAAATAAGTCTTAACATCTAACTGCTCAATTTCCAAATTGAAACAGGCTGCATAAGCTAACATAACTCTTATTGTTTTGAACTTAATGATAGGTGAGAAAATTTTAGTGAAATCAATGCCTTCTCTCTGAGTGTAGCCTTTAGCAACTAATATTGCTTTGTATCTAGGAGGATCCTTCTCAAAAATTCCTCCTTCAACTGATATAACCATCTACACTCCACTAATTTGGCCTCATCTGGCTTAGAAACTAAAATCCAAGTTTTGTTGAGCATCAAATAATTATACTCATCAGTCATAGCCTTAATCCACTGATTCTTCTCCTTACAACTAATAACATATAAATAAGTATGAGGCTCAGAATCTCTTATTTCAACTGCAGTTGTAAGTGCAGTATAAACCAAATCAGCATAGGAATATTTGCTAGGAACTCTAGTTTCTCTCCTGGGCCTATCTCTTGCCAGCTGGTAACCCTTAAGTCCTCCAACTGTTGACTCATCCAAGTGGCCATCCTCTTCATGAACAGTTGTGTCAGGTTGTTCTTCATCATCCTCCTAATCCAAAGGTTGATCCACTTGATGGTCTCCAGTTGAAGGCTCAATAGGTTGCACAGGGATAAGTGGCTCCACCTCAAACTCTTCCCAAGGTAGTTCTAGTTGGTTCAGCTGTAGCATCATGACATGCATCATTTACAGTCCTACAAGGAAAAGTAAGTTCATCAAATATTACAGCTCTGCTAACAATAATTTGTATCCATTCACTGACTTATCCCACAATATGTAACCTTTAACCCCATGTTGTTGTTGGTAACCAATCATAACACATTTCAAATATCTAGGGTCAATTTTACCTTCTTTAGTATGTCATAAGCTGCACACCTAAAGATTCTTAAGTGAGACAAGTCAGGCCTGGATCCAGTCCAAACCTCCATAGGAGATTTAAAATCAATAGACCTGTTGGGGCTCCTGTTGATCAAATAAGTAGCAGTATATAAATCTTCCCCCCCAAAAACATTTTGGTAAACCAGAAGTAAGTAAAAGACATCTAACTTTTTCCAAAAGAGTTATGTTCATCCTCTCAGCAATACCATTCTGCTGAGGGGTTTTTCTAACTGTTTTGTGTCTCAAAATCCCAATTTCCTTACAAAAAACTATCAAATTGTTCATTTAAAACTCAAGACCATTGTCAGATTTAAAAAATTTAACCATTTTACCAGTTTGATTTTCTTCCAATACTTTCCACTCTTTTATTTTAGAAAAAAGTTTCATCTTTTGTTTTCAAAAGAAAGGTCCAAACCCTCCTACTATAGTCATCAACTATAGATAAAAAAATACCTGTAATTACCCTGAGAATCATACCTTTCAGGACCCCACAAGTCTGCATGAACATATTCAAGACAGTTAGAGGCTAGGTGAACCCCAGCCTGAAACTTTTTCCTGTGTTGTTTAGCTAGCACACAGTTCTCACAGAAAGATAGGTCACATAGTGTATCCTTACCAAAACTACCATTTTTGCTGAGTATAGTAAGCCCTTGTTGACTCATATGCCCAAGTTTCAAGTTCCACTTATGAGTAGCTGCAAGCTTAGGCTCAGAAATAGTATTAGTCAAACAAGAAATACGAGTTTCATTTAACACATACAAGCCAGCACATTTAGTTCCATTAAATAGTAGTTTGGACTTTCTATACACATGAATATTACCCTTAGACACTTCAGAAACACAACCAAGGTCATCAAGGGCACCTATAGAAATCAAATTTCTTTTTAAGTGAATTTCACATTGGTCAAAGTAATTTGTTTACCATCATACGTTTTCAAATTAACCTTACCAATACCTTTCACATCACAAGTTTGATCATTACCCATATACATAGTTTCATTACAAGTTTCAATCAAATCATAAAACAATTCAGAAGAGGGGCACATGTGAAAAGTACAACCAGAATCAAGAATCCAACTAACATGACTAAACTTATCAGTGACATTCAGTACTTCATATACATCACCATCAATCTTAGGCATGCTAACAACATTGGACTCATTCACATTCGCATATAATTTGTTTTTCAACTTAAAACAGTTTTTCTTTAAGTGACCAATTTTCCACAGTGAAAGCACTTTCTAGTCTCCTTACCCTTATTTTTATTATAAGGGCAAGATTTTTTCTGTTTATTCATATCAGGGACCTGTGTTGTATCTGTTCTAGGTTTAATAAAAAAAATTGAGCCAGTCCTTCTGCTAATTTTAATTTCATTCTCTCTAGTTTTTAAAGCAGATACAACTTGTTCAAAAGTAGGCGCAGTACTAGCATAATGAAACACATCTTTCACAACTTGATAAGATTCAGGAATAGAATTCAAGATAATCATACATTTACTAGTATCATCTAAAGCTTGTGGTGTACCATTTAGCACAAGGGTCAGTTTCAAGAATTCATTAAGATTATCATCTAAAGATTTACTGGCATCCATTTTATAGTTAAACAAAGAACCCTTCAAGAAAGCTAAATTAGGCAAAGATTTAGTGAAGTAAAGAGAATCTAACTTATCCCATAGTTCAAGTGCAGTATCACAGCCATCTACTTTTCGTATAACAGGAGCAGAGAGATTTAAGAAGATGATATTGAATGCTTCTTCATTTATCTCATCAGGTTTATCCAAGGTGCCTTCTGGCCAATCTTTGATGTCTTTAAGAAAAGCAGATCCAACTTTATGATGAGATAACAACGCCTTCATCTTTTTCTTCCAAACACCAAAATCAATTTTTCCATCATAGACTGACATCTCAATTCGAGTTCTAGCCATCAGGTTAGTACACAAAATCACAAGTACTAACAAACCGGAAAAACTTCAAAGTACTAATACTTTTAAAATCACAAGTTTGTGAAAACACAGATCGGGAAACAAGAAAATGTCTCAATACACGATCTGAAAACCGTTTAAAACCTTTTGAAAAGAATCTAAAGAGATTTTTCAAGAAACAGAAACACCAATAAATCAGTCAACAAGATTTTATTAAAGAAAGTAAATCGCAGATTAGGTTGGATTCGAAACCCTAGAAAAGAGTCAAGAATCAATCAAAACTAATATGAGATTTATTCAAGCTCTGATACCACTGTTGTAAAATAGTCGAGTTGCAAGATTGAGTTTCAAACAAGGTTTAAACAAAGAAATTAGAGAAAATAGAAAGTAAAGAACACAGGATATATCGTGGTTCGACAAAATAGTCTACATCCACGTTGGGCTTGGATTTGAGAGCCCCAATCCACTATCACCACTATTATCACCGATTACAATCTTCACAATTATAGAAAATCACTGTATTCAATAAACCCTAAGTGTAGAACCATCATATCTAACCAATTACTCAACTACTCTAAATATCTAACCTTGAATCGGCAAGATTCAAGGAAATATCAAGATTACACTAACTATTACAAAGGATTTAAGCTTTGAATACAAAGTAGAGCAAACCATAGTTTGACTCGTAAAAGAGACGAGAGAGATATTCTGAAAAGAGCAAAGGAAATATTGAAAGAGTTGTGAAGAGAAGAGGACTTTTATATGAGACATCTTTTGGTTAAATCTCAGCCATCCATTTGATATAATATCAACGCTTTACAATAGCTCCGAGTTTTACTTTATCAAACGACACCGTAAGGATGAGCATAGAGTCAATAGCACAAAGACCATCTGACTAAGACTTCCACAGAGGATGTTGACTTGGTCAAACTTCCACGTCAGCTCAAACACTTCACATATTCCTACACATAACAAATTCAGCATCTAATACCTCAACAATTTAAATTTATGAAATACTTAAGCAAAATTAACCCAACATGACCTACAAAGATGGGAAATAAGAGAAAGGTATATAATTTGTTGGTGTATATATACCCAAAATTTATCGGCCATGAACCATATCATATCTAAAGATATTATGCCCCGTGTCACTTAAAGTTCAGGTTAAAGATTATAGTGGCCAAATGTGATTTTTTTTCTATTTTTCCGTTTCTTGAAAAATTGAGGGTGTCTCCGTCAAATTTATTCATATCGCTCAATTAATTTCAATTTAATGGCCAATTTGTAGGGTAATGTTGACCGGTTTGCCTCTCAGTCTACCACTTATGTAGTTTCTTCAAATGTACGTATCATCTAACTTTGCTCTGATTGACTATCCTATGTATTAACTAACATAGTAGTTATCAATCATATTTGATGAACAATGTGTATCTATTTGTCTCCCAGACTAACGTATCATCTAACTTTTAATATTGACCATTTAGGTTATTCGAGTTAGCTTTTCGGGTATTAGCTTTGACATTTTTCTCTACTTGCATAACCTCATTGAATAGTTCTTGGAAATTATGGTTTGATGCTTTCAGTTGTTCTGTTTGTATGAATATTTTGTTGTGTATATGATAGAAATGTATAGAATGTATGGATATTTTGTAGTGTATATGATAGAAATGTATAGAATGTAAAGAGTTTTTTGTTTACATGGGAGAGTTACTTTTGGACTCGGTGTTGTTGACACGGTTCGATCATGTACCGCCTAAAAGGATAACCAAGGCTCTGGCTAGTTGATCTAACCTCAACTGGGTAAAAAAATGATTTATTTCACATAACACATGTCCCTATATTATGAATAAAACTGTAATATCGGGTTATTAAAATAATGTATAGAAATGTTGTCATTTGATATTTAAACCACGTGAAGTGGCTCATTTTAACTCAAATTTAAAATATGTTATGGACCTCGTTATAGGTCGGGACAAACACAAAATTTGTTCATTTCACTTAGGTGATTAATAATATGTATTCACTTGTCATTTGATATTTAAACCATGTGAAGTGGCTCATTTTAACTCAAATTTAAAATATGTTATGGACCTCGTTATAGGTCGGGACAAACACAAAATTTGTTCATTTCACTTAGGTGATTAATAATATGTATTCACTTGTTTTATAAAAATGAAAAGTGAATGAGAAATTGAGTGTTGAAAGTGAAGTGTCGGGATGAAAACCTTACTAAATTTTCAAAGTTATTATATGTTTATAACGTATTAATTAAAATTCAAGGGTTTAGGTTATTATTTTAAACCCTAAAAATTAAAAGGTGTTTGCAACGGTCATTTATGAAACAACACACCTCTTTATTCCCAACAAACATTTCCTCCATTTTTGAAAAGACGCTGGTCTTTTTTAACTGGTGTTTTGCATCTATAAATATTTGGACAAATTTGTTTCCAAGGACTGAATTTTTACAAACAATTATTGCATAAAACAAGAGAGAGATAATACACCATTTAAGTGTTCGAAAGTTCTGTAGATTTCAAGTGTCAGTATTTACAGAAGAAGATCGTTGTATCCTGGAGGTTGAAGCCTTTAAAACGTAAGACACCAGTGCATGGCTAATAAACCTTAAAAATATAGGATTCATTCCTATCCTCGATCTACTGCATTGCATATATAAGAATTTCCAATCCTATCAGTGCGTGGCTAATAAACCTTTAAGACAAGAAATCATAAAAGAGTAATACTTTTTCACTCTAACTCGCCCCTTTCTTTGGTGGGTGGAGAATGGATTGAATTAAGCCTAGTGTGAGGATTGTGGTTGGGTTTAAGGTAGGGGACTTCAAGAAGGCTTCACTACATTTTTTGAGTTACCTTACTTGTAGTAGACATGAGACCTCTTTGTCTTCTGTCAAAGATTGTAAATCTTATAAGGATATCCTTTGTCAGTTGTATTTTTATAACACAGTTAATGATCACAAGGGAATTTAGTAGAGAACTTGTGGTTTGGCGATCCTAATCAGATTGATTTTAGGTTTATTCAGGAGATGGAAAGTTGGGATTTAAAGTTTATTGGGTTATACCTCAAACCATGATATGTAGAAGACCTTTACATTGGGTTGATACAATTTTAGTTAGCTGTTAATAAATCCTGAATGGATACAAGGAGATGTACCTTAACCATTGTGCTTCTATGGTGGAGTAAATTGTTAAGTAGGTGTATCGCCAGAAAACGTTTTGAAAAGATAATTCCACAGACCTAGTCATTAACTTTTGCTACGAGGATTATTTTCAACATTGTCCATTTTAGAGTGATGATTAAATTTTGTAGGCCTGAACTTATGGCGAAAAACACAGATAGCCTTGAAACTTATGGGATAAAGATATCCTTTTCAGATCGTTGGAGATTAAATCGTTAGAGTTCAGATCATTGGAGTTCACATCGTTGAACACCTCTCCTCATCTTTACTAATAAAGAATTTTTGAGTTTTATTACCTTCTGTAACATTAGGGGAGGTTCTTTTGGGAAGAATAAGGTTCAGCAAGTCCATCTAAATGAGCTAAGCATTTGTTTTTCAGAATTGAGTGCCCATCTCAATTGTCACTTAGTGGTTTTTCTTTCTATTTTTTAGAGTAAATCTGGACGGATGGGACATACTTTTAATCTAGATAACAGTAAGAGAGGTCCCTTTTAGAGGAATTTTTCAAACAAGCTCGTCTAAATGAGATGCACGTCTGTTTATCTAAATTGAGTGTCTATTTTTTTGGTTTCATAGTAGACTTCACCATCTTCTGGAGGGAAGATCTTGACTTTGACTTTTTATGGGATAACTCCTTATGCAAATCTTAAATGCCCCTATATATGTCGGTGTTGCTGGACTAATGATGTGAAACTCTTGGATTTTTTTCACAAGATGTTGGTGAAGCGGTAAGGGGTAATTCCTCCCAAGTTTTTCAGAGTCAGAAAGTTGCTCAGTGAGCAACTCCGGATTTTGAATTTTGATTTTTCAGAGTGAATATTGTTTTGTTTTTACTCTATATTTTTGTCCCTATTCAAACATTTAAGGGTATTATGGGGGCTTTAGAATGGAGGAGGCCTTTAAAGACAACACATTTACAGTTAAGCTTCTTTTGTTCCAATTTTTTGTGCTCAAAACCTCTTGATAAAAGACCCTCATAAAACAAATTAAATTGATAAACCCATACTGTAAATTTTTCTTCACACTGTATTTAGGTTAATGTACAACCTTAGAACTAACAACATCAATTTAATTTGCTTATAACACCAATGAGCAAGTTATCAAGATTCATAATTCTGATAACAATTTTTTGAAAAAATTCACCTCTACGTTTCTCAATTATTTCAATATTTTTTTCTTACATCAATCAAAAACAGTTATTATTAATTTATTTATTAATTAGATAGAAATACACTAAATAAATTTTAATAATATTATAAGTGTAATTTGTTTCTATATAAATTATAATTATTATTGATTTAATATCAATTAATATATGTTGATGATAAAATAATAAATATAAAGATATTCAAATTTATATTTCTATACAATCCATATCTATATTTATTTAAGAGAATAACATATAATGAAAAGATACTAGAAAATTCTATATTTATATAATGAAAAGATACTAGAAATTTCTATATTTATATTAGATTTATATATGTTTTTAGAAAGTTGTAAATTTGTAACAAATTTATATTTTATATTAAATTAAATTAAATGAAATGTTAACAGCTAATTCAATATGTTTTTCATTTAAAAATATAATTTTTATTACCATATAAGTAAAAATTGAAATATTAAACAAAACATTGAAGATATTCTTAACAAAGTTTCATAAATATCAATCTCCTTAATTTAAAATCTTGTATATGAGCAATTGATTCCGCACTCAGCTAATCAAAACCTCTCTCACAATTCTTGTCATGCTTTTATTATTTTTTTAGGATTATTTTCTTAGACGCACAATTTATAATTTTGCTCACAACCTTCAAAAACTTAAGATCTCCCTTATGGATGCTGCATATTCGTGCCAATATGGGCCACGTTCTACATTGTGACCCGTTGATAACTATTGATGTATCCTATTTTGTGATATAATAATTGTATCATAAGACATATGTGAATCGATTTCAATTTCATTTTTTCGATCTCATTATGATGAAACATTTTTTGATAAAAACTCTGATAGTATTTTTAATAATATCTAGACCGTCTGTCTAGTTATTGTCTTCGTCTTTGATCGCACAAATCCAATTGACGTTTCTTCACTTGATTGTTGCACCATAAAAATATTTTGTATTTTTATCTTCCTTTTTAATCCATAAATCCCTCGCTTTATCTGCCCAATAGGATTTTTCTTAATTCCAAAATTCTTCAATTTCCAAATTAATCTTTTTAATATTTTCATGGTTATGAGTTGGTGATGAATCATTTGGATATTCTCAAGATGTTTCTCAAGTTCATTAATTATTTTCTTATTGTTTAAAAAAGTTTTACGGATCCATTCAGTAAGAGAAGGGCACTTTGCGTCTTTTTTGTCAATGAAATCTTGAATAGAGACGATTCGATGATTTGCGTCCCATGAATTTTTTACCACTTCCCTACATCTTTTATTTCCCAACCATTTTGACTCGAACATGAAGTATTGATGGTTTTTGACTTTAGAAGCATCTTTTTGAATAATAAACGGTGAATGATTTGACCTGATAGCTGGTGGATATTTCATGATAGCGTTAGGAAAAGTATTGCACCGATTATCTGTTGCAAGTCCTCGATCGAGTTTTTCTTTAATATTTTCATCGCCCGATCTATTATTGTTCCAAGTAAAGCAACAACCTTCAGATTCAAGTTCAATGAGATTGTTAGAATTGATGGAACATTAAACCGAAGCATTCTCCAGATTAGGAGCGTGTTTTCCATGATTCTCCGAAGATTTTTCAATTTCATTGAGATCTCCGACAAATAGAATAGGATAAGAAATTTTTGATCTCCAATTAGATAAGAAATTTTTTATCTCCAATTAGAAACGTCAAACTTATCAACATTAAACAAAAATATTTGAGGGGAGACAACCCACAATATATTGATGTTTACTTAGTTTTTGATATTATTGTGAGTATTCATTTTTATTTTCATGTTTACTTGACTTGACGAGATAATTTTTGGAGTTTCCCTTTATTGTGTAATTGAAATTTGAGGAGTATCGAAACTAAAGGAGTTCGTGAAGGTGAAGAATGGAAAAAATGAAGCTCAAGGGTGTTCGTTGAAAATTTCAAGTGTTTCATTGCGGGCGGGAGCAATTTTTCCAATGAAAATGAAGAAAAAGAGTATAGATTTGTTTTTTATGGAATAAAAAAATTGGATCAACAACTACTGAAGCCGGACTGAAATCCTGCAGAATCGGAAGGATGATCCAGCTCAACGTACCAACATGCTGCAATTCAGCCACATTGTTGAACAGTTCATCTGGCATTGCCAGAAGGAAGAAAAAAACTAGTAATGATCGAGCTCTGAGGCACCACACTACCGGAAAACCACCCGATGCGCCAGATGTAGCGCCAAACCAATTAGTTTGGCCACAGTGTCACATGCAGCGCAACAACTTTTGGGTTCCAAAAATCACCCTCAACTCTCTAAAACATCAAATTTTACCCCATTTCCACCCAAATATCCCATTAACATTATCTCATTTCATTTTGTTCCTAATAAATACCAAACTCCTCCAAATTCTCTCTACATTCTTCGTGTCTTCAAACCTTCTACATAAATTACTTGCTGAAATTTTAGCAAAATGTCTGAAAAATTCTTGATTTTTCTGGATTTTAACAATGTCTCCAAAGGATATAGGTGGTTCTAAAGCAAAGGGTAAAGAGGATACTGTGTATGTTTCGAAGAAGCAAAAGGTTAATTGGGTAGTAATGAGTATCAGTAGAAATATAGAGACGAATTTAACAACCCGAATTAAGAATAAAGTCAAGACATTAGCGTTGTCTTGGGAGAAAGCGTTTTTAAAGGAAGTCCAAAGGAGGCCATATGCTCAAATCTTTGAATTAGGCGAGCATATGGGTTCGAGTGAAATTAAACAACAAAAAGTTCTCGCTTGGTTCTAACAAAGAAATTACTGAACAATGCATCTCACGATATACGAGACAAAATTCAGTTGTAACAACATACTATGTACTTTCAAATAACAAACTAGTGCATATTTATGTATGTGTATAAAAACACTCAAAAGTTTTTCGACCAAAAAAAGAAACACCCAATACTTGTACATTCTATTCCTACTATCATACAAACATATATGTATAACTACAAAAGTCTCGTAATGGAGGAGTTGACCTTTATTAATTAAACTGTATTTTCCTCTTTAATTTCAAGTATTTTTAATTTATTAAACTTTTGCGCGTAATATTGGATATTTTAGTGAAAAGTTTGTAGGTTTTGAATATTAGCTAGGAGAGGAACCCGAGAATAAAGTCAAAGATCGTGAAATGGAGTCAAAGCATGAAGACAAATCCCGAAAGAATTGATATTTTAAAGCTACAAATCTGGAAAACAGATAAAGATTGCTGATTTCGAGCCACCTAAGAGTAGATTTAGCCACTTACCTCTGAAGAGAAATTGTGCCCCATTGAGTTACGGAACTTTAGCAACTGGAATGAGGTCAATCCGAGTTGAAACGAACCGGATAGAGCTGATTTAGTGGAGGTGGTGCAGCAGTTACGGGATTTTGGGCTAAGATAATGGACTTGGGCCTTTATTATTTCATTTAAACATTAACCTAAGGTCCAAGTCCGAATTTGAGAGTATAAATAAAGCTTTTGACTTCTATTTTTCACACAATTCACTTTTTACAAGTTAGAGCATCAGAGAGAAGTCAAGTCAAGGAAGCGGAGAAAGCTACAGAGCTGGAGACTGACTATATCTCCAAATCGCAGCCGATCTAATTCCGAAATTAGGTTTCTCTTTTATTTCTTTCTGTAAAACAATATGAATACTTTTATTCCTTTTAATTTAGTTTTTCGTATTAGTATGAGCTAATTTCATCAAGTGCTTGAGAACGCATAATGGGTTAATCCCAATTTGATTTTATTTCATGTGTTTGAATTTGGGATTTTAATAATTGAAATCAAATTGGGTAAATTGTATTTTTCTTTAATTTGCTTTTATTTACTTTTATTGAATTCGCGACTCAATATTAGGACTTAGTATCTAGGCTTTTACAATTAGTGGTGATTGGATCACCTTAACGGGGGGTTTAGATACGGACCTAGTTAAGGAATGTAGGTTAGAAATTATTTGACTCTGACGAGCTTAATTAAACCTATGGCCAATTGGATAAATTAGAGTTAATCACTTGAGAGTGGACTAGAATCACCCTGACGGGGTTTGTAGCACTTGAGAGTAGCTCCTTAGTCCACCCTGACGGGGGTAAGGAGAATTCTGAATCCCGACCAATAAAAGTTTACCAATTTGTCCCTTAAACATGACATGAATTGAATGATAATTAGGTGAAACCCCTCAAATACTTCCTTTCCTATCTTGCGTAAACACTTTAGTTTCTTGCGTCTAGTTAATTATTTGCATTAATTTAGTATTTTACTTCATTTTCTTAGCATTAGAAAACCAAACAAACAATTCTAAAAATCATATACTTGTTTTCACGTGCAATTAACTACTATCTGATAAGCATTAGAGTCAACCATTTCGTCCCTGAGAACGAATCTGTATTATCACTTATATTACTTGGGACAACGGTACACTTGCGGTTGTGGTTCTCTTATCCTTATTTGCATTTTTCTAGAACACACAAAGGACCACCAGATAGTTTTTGGAGTTTCCCTTTATTGTGTAATTGAAATTTGAGGAGTATCGAAACTAAAGGAGTTCGTGAAGGTGGAGAATGGAAAAAATGAAGCTCAAGGGTGTTCGTTGAAAATTTCAAGTGTTTCGGTGTGTCCGGAGTAATTTTTTCTAGGGGTGCACACGGGTCGGGTACCCGACCCATCGACCCCTAGTCAAGAACCAACCCGTACATGCGGGTTTAAGGTTTTGAAAACCGAGAACCAATCCCTTAGAACGAAATGGATACGGGTTGGTTTTTCATGGTTTTTCACTTGCGGATTCGGGTTTTGTTTTTGAGGGTTGGTTCGGTTTTGGTTTGGTTTCGGGTTCAGTTTGCTTATTTATAATTTGGTCCCTGAAAATTTGAAATATTACATATCAAGTTCATAATATTTTACAACTACTTGAATTACCAAATTATCAAAATAAACAACCTTGAATTACAACATAAAAAATTTCAAACCTCCATAACCCAATGGATTAAGATATTACAGAGCCAAAGTTAACTGAATTACATAAAAATACATCCAAAACTAGAAATAAAGGCAAACATTTCCAAAAACAAACTACACCATTGATTTCCATTTCCAAAAGTTGAGTTTGAAGATACAAACATTCCAAAAGTTGAGTTGCACAATGCCTTCCTGTTTCATAAGAGTTGTACAATGCCTCTTTTAATTAGTTTTAAATTCTTGTGTAAATAATATAATGCAAAAATGAAGCAAGATATTCATATCCTCATATTATTATATAATCATTGGATATTAATTAGTGCCTCATATCATGTTTTTAATCATCACAAGCACTTTATAAACCTAAGGAACAAGGGACTTGGTCAGTTTTTAAAAAAAACCTACATTTTTCAACTACCAAATGCATGACAAAAGAATGCCATCTCAAATGAACTCCTCAGCTCAATTGTACATAAAAATAAACATGTACAAATCAAAATAATGCTACATTGCATCATAGGAAGCTCATGAGTTGCTTTCTTAAGTCTATATGCACATGTATAGTGAAATGCAAGTTATTATAGTATGAAACTGATGTATAACTCACATAAGGTTATCAGCTAATTCATTGAATCAGTTAGAGTGGATTGGGGACTTTCACTCAAACTTAATTCATCTATTATTATAATAGCCTACATAAGAAAAAATATTCAAGTTAGATATCATTAAAAAGTTAAAGTAAGACTCGTAAATTGCAAAAAAAAAAGTAGTTAAGTATTGAAAATTTATCCAATTCAGCTTCCAAGTCTTCCACAAGTTGTTTTGATGTTCCAAGATTAATAGGAAGAGAAGATCTGAGCCAATTTTGAGTATAAATTAAAGCTTCAACAGTTTTAGGGGACAAAGAACTTCTGAATTGATCAAGTACTCTCCTACTAGTGCTAAATGGACTTTCATATGCCACAGTTGAAACTGGAACAACCAACACATGTTTGGCTAGTTGCGACAACAATCAGAGGTTTCTTTCGTAGCTTTTTTAGGGACAAGGGGTTAACTACTAGAGGGGCGAGTGTTAAGTGTATCAGAAGAGTTACCAATAGGTGTTTGATCAACACCTTGGGTGGGTTGTATAGTAAGATCAATGATGAATTCAGAATCATCCTCCATACTCATTAATCGGCAAAACACAAACCAAATCAAAAAAATAATTAGTAATAAACTAATCTATTTTAAAAAATCAATTACAATAACCTATATCTTCAAATAGAGTACAAGAATTGAAGAAGAGACGAATGAGAGAAGAGAGTGAAGATTCAAACCTAGAAAAGGGGGTTTTGAAGAACACGAACCCTAACTCGACCTTTTATACAAATCCAGATAACCCCACATATCAATAACTCATTAACCATGGGTTAATCGATAAACAATGGTAAGCTCGTAAATCGGAGGCGATAAACATCATGAGAGAAGTCACGAACATTAAATGCGGATCTCAAAGGTTGTTGTAAACCCTTCAAAATGCGGAGTACAAAAGTATCCATGGAGAGACGGTGATAGATGTGTGAAGGGATGGGTTTCAGAGAGTAGCGAAGGGAGAAGGTGAAAAGACTAGGGTTTTTAGCCCCCTTTTCGTGTAAGAGACGAGAGATAAATGATCGCGTGTGTGAGACGAGTGAAATGAGGTGGGTTATTTTAACCCACCTCTAAATAACCCACCTCTTCTATACATACACATATATAAAAATTATATATATAAAGCCCCAAATTGCGGGTTGGGTTGGTTACACGCGGTTTGGGCTTTTCCAAAACCGCAAAATAACCCAAATCCACCAAAAAAAATAATTTGGGCCCATAACAAATGGTTTGTGCGGGTTGGGTTGGGTCGGTTTCGTGTGGTTTTGCGGTTCCGTGGTTTTTCGTGGACAACCCTAATTTTTTCAATAGAAATGAAGAAAAAGAGTAAAGATTTGTTTTTTCGAATAAAAAAATTGGATCAACAACTCCTGAGGCCAGACTGGAATCCGGCACAATCTGAAGGATGATCCGGCTCAACCGTACCAACATGCTGCAATACAGTGACATTGTCGAACAGTTCATATGGCATATTCAGAAGGAAGAAAAAAATTAGTAACGATCCAGCTCTGACGGATCTGGAGGCACCACACTGCCGGAAAACCACCCGATGCGCCAAATGTAGCGCCAAACCAATTAGTTTGGCCACAGTGACACATGCAGCGTAACAACTTTTGGGTTCCGAAAATCACCCCCAACTCTCTAAAACATCAACTTTTACCCCATTTCCACCCAAATATCCCACTAACATTATCCCATTTCATTTTGTTCCTAATAAATACCAAACTCCTCCGAATTCTCTCTACATTCTTCGTGTCTTCAAACCTTCTACATAAATTACTTACTGAAATTTTAGCAAAAGTCTGAAGGGGGCCATATGCTCAATTATTTCAGAGTCAGAAAGTTGCTCGGTGAGCAACTCTGGATTTTGAATTTCGGATTTTTAAAGTGAATATTGTTTTTTTTTACTTCATACTTTTGTCCTTATTCAAACATTTGAGGGAAGTCTTTAAGGACAACACATTTACACTTAAGCTCCTTTAGTTCCAATTTTTTGTGCTCAAAACCTCTTGATAAAAGACCCTCATAAAAATATAAAATTGATATTATAAATTTTTCTTCACAACGTATCTCATTTTAACCTAGGTTAATGTACAACCTTAAAACTAACAACATTAACTTAATTTGCTCATAACACTAATGAGCAAGTTATCAAGATTCATAATTCTGATAATAATTTTTGAAAAAATTCACCTCTACGTTTCTCAATTATTTCAATATTGTTTTTTCTTACATCAATAAAAAACTATTATTATTAATTTATTTATCAATTAGATAGAAATACACTAAATAAATTTTAATAATATTATAATTTTAATTTTATCCATATAAATTATAATTATTATTAATTCAATATTAATTAATATACGTTGATGATAAAATAATAAATATAAAGATATTTAAACTTATATTTCTATACAACCTATAACTATATTTATTTAAGAGAATAACATATAATGAAAATTTACTAGAAATTTTTAACACTATATCAGTTTCATATATGTTTTTAGAAAGTTGTAAATTTAAGACAAATTTAATATTTATATTAAATTAAATTAAATGGAATGTTAACAGCTAATTCAATATGTTTTTTATTTTAATATATTATTCTTATTACCATATAAGTAAAAATTAAAATACTAAAAAAAACATTGAAAAAATTCTTAACAAAGTTTCATAAATATCAATCCCCTTAATTTAAAATCTTGTAGATCTACAATTGATTTACATTCTTCCATTACTCAGCTAATCAAAACCTCTCACAATTCTTGTCATGCTTTTATTATTTTTTACGATTATTTTCTTAGGCGTACAATATACAATTTTGCTCACAACCTTCAAAATCTTAAGATCTCCTGTGTGGGTGCTGCATATACGTACCAAGAAGGGCGGGCTTCTACATTGTGACCCGTTGATGACTATTGATACATCGTATTGTTGTGATAAAATAATCGTATCACGAGGCATATGTAAATCAACTTAGATATCGTCTATTCAATCTCAAATGATACATTTTTTGATTGAAGCACTAAGAGTCTAAAAGGGAAAGAAAGCCTTGATTGTTTCTTAAGAAATTTGGTGAAGTCCATTGTTTCCTGCAAAAGAAGAATCAAGATAAAGATTATAAGAAATTTGTGGATATGGTTCAGATTGCTTGAGAATAATCTTTCTTTTATTGAGACAATTAAGAACCCACAATTTATTGATTTTTACTTGATATTATTGTGAGTATTATTTTATTTTCATGTTTACTTGACTTGACGAGATAATTTTTGGAGTTTCCCTTTATTGTGTAATTGAAATTTGAGGAGTATCGAAATTAAAGGAGTTCGTGAAGGCGAAGGCGAAGAATGGAAAAAATAAAGCTCAAGGGTGTTCGTTGAAAATTTCAAGTGTATCGGTGCGTCAGGAGCAATTTTTCCAAGGGAAGTGAAGAAAAAGAGTTAAAGATCTGTTTTTTTTTCGAATAAAAAAATTGGATCAACAACTCCCGACGTTGGACTGAATTTCGGCAGAATCGGAAGGATGATCTGGCTCAATCGAACCAACATGCTGCAATATAGCCACAGTGCCAGAAGGAAGAAAAAAACCAATTAGTTTGGACACTACCGGAAGACCACCCGATGCGCCAAACCAATTAGTTTGGACATGCAGCGCAACAACTTTTGGGTTCCAAAAATCACCCCCAACTCTCTAAAACATCAAATTTTACCCCATTTCCACCCAAATATCCCATAAACATTATCCCATTTCATTTTGTTCCTAATAAATACCAAACTCCTCCAAATTCTCTCTACATTCTTCGTGTCTTCAAACCTTCTACATAAATTACTTACTGAAATTTTAGCAAAATGTCTGGAAAATTCTTAATTTTTCTGGATTTTAACAATGTCTCCAAAGGATAATAGATAGTTCTAAAGCAAAGGGTAAAGAGGATACTGTGTATGTTTCAAAGAAGCAAAGGGTTAATTGGGTAGCAATGAGTATCAGTAGAAATATAGAGACAAATCTAACAACCCGAAATGTGAATAAAGTCAAGACATTAGTGTTTTCTTGGGAGAAAGCGTTTTTAAAGGAAGTCCAAAGGAGGCCATATGCTCAATTCTTTGAGTTAGGCGAGCATATGGGTTCGAGTGAAATCAAACAACAAAAAGTTCTCGCTTGGTTCTAACAAAGAAATTACTGAACAAGGCATCTCATGATTTACTAAACAAAAATCAGTTGTAACAACATACTATGTACTTTCAAATAACAAACTAGTGAATATTTATGTATATGTATGACAACACTCAAAAGTTTTTCGACCAAAACAAAAAACAACACTCAATACTTGTACATTCTATTCCTACTATCATACAAACATATATGTATAACTACAAAAACCAACTTCCTTAATTAACAAGCCATTTGATCTCTATACTCAGATATTTCTTCGAAAATGGGAAGTCTCTTAGATCTAAAAGGTGTCCATTGATTCATATCAGCAAATGCATCTTCTAAGTTCTTTCTGAAAGAATTCAATGGATATAACTCCCTTTGCCATTGTTCTAACTCATTTACTAATTCCTCAGCTCGATTCCTTGACTTCAAATCATCTGAACCAGGAAGCTTCTTTTGCAACACATCTTCAACAACTAATCTTGCTTCATTGTATCGTTCTTGCCTTATAAGACATACACACAAATTACACGCTTTATTAGCATCAGGCTCAATCTCTTGCGCTTTTCTATACACAACTTCTGCTGCTGCATAGTTTGTTTTCTGCATATAAGCCCAACCCAAATTCCCCTGCATATATAAAAAAAAGATTTATTATTTGAAATTCGTATAAAACGAAAATGGAGATAGATAAATATAAGGAGCTTTATATACCAATATTCTAGAAGTTTCTTGTTTTAGAGTAACTTGGAACTTTCTTCCATGTGAACGAGCTGTCTTAGTAGGTTTTTTATTAAATGCTTCACCTTGGTAAATCATTCGTAACTTCTGCTGTAATAACTCTATTTGTTCATCTAACTTTCCACATTTCTGTCAAACACATCAAATATTTACGTAAATTAGACAAGATTAATCTTAAATCTTGTCTTAATATGAAAGAGTAAAAGAATTGTACTTTGTAAAGATCGATAAGGACATTATCTAGTGATTCCTGAGCTTGTTTAGAGCATTTGTCACGGAAAGATTTAATAGCTTCAATAGCTTCTTCTGATCTATCTTGTTGTTTCATAACTAATGCCATGTCTTTTAAAGCACTATCTACTCTATCTCCAGCATTTATTGCCTTCCAGAACCAAACTATTGCAGATTCTGCATCTTTTTCTACTAGCTGTAATGAACAAATAGATCTAATCTTATTATCATGGTTATGCATACCTTAAGCTATATCATCTTCACTCAAATAATTTCTCATATACACAGGAAACAGGAAACAGAGTTAATGTGAAAAGACTCGTAATAGAGGAGTTGACCATTATTAGTTTAACACATTTCATGGAATTAGTTTCCAAATACAATCATAGTGAACTGTTCAAACAACTATCAACACAATCAACACATATAAGTAAGAAAAAACATTAATTAAATTGTCTATGATGAGAAACACTATTAGAAAAAAAAAATGGAGGAAAAGAAGTATAACAAGAAAAACATTTAATGTACATGCAAAATTTATAAGAATCGTATAAATAGGAATAACGAACATACTTGAGCAAATTTGGCTTTGACATAGGGGCTATCACCAGAAGGAAGCTTATGTATGACATGATAAGCAACTTCTTGATTATGTTTATCTCCTTTAAGGTTATCAACAATCTTCATAGTTTTTTGCGAAACCTTAAAATAGAGGAACAGGTTTTACCGGATTTGATTGGTTGAAGGAATTGGGAATCAAGAATCAGTCAGGAAATGGAAGAGAAAGAGGGAGAAATTAGTTTAATGCATGATTTAGATCAGTGGGTGGATGGAAATGATGAACCTGGACGGAAGGAGGACTAGGTTCGTTTTTTATTAATTTATCTGGATTTTTGAATTTTCTATATAGGACAAGATATTCTCTACGTATGTGATGTGAACAGTCGTTGTGGTTGGAAAATTATTCGGTACAATAATTTTTTTTTTTATTAGTTTATTTTTTATGAAAAGATGCTATAATAGGATTAATATTATGGGATTTTATGAAAAAATATACCTATGATGTGACATATTTTATGAAAAGATATACCTATATTTTATTGATGTGACATAAAGTTATTGTATTGAATACTCTCTCGTTGTGGTTCTATCACTTAAAGGGTGCCCGCCTTTTCCAATCAATATACAAATAAATTTGATATTAATTTGAGTTAATATCGCAAATAATTGTATAACAGTTTCTTTTTTTGTCAAATAATTGTATAACAGTTTATGACACAATAATTCCTTAACATTCTATGGATGATATGTAAGTCTCTAATAATTTGATTTGTGGATCTTAAAAAATGGTGTATTTATCTATAGATATTTTTAAAGATTAATGATTGGTGTCGCCTAGGGTGTGATAAAAATAAGATAAAATTAAGTCTAGAATACTACGCACTCTCACCCTAGACAGGCACAGTACTGCAAGTATTACAGGACGTATGCAAGTTTTAGTTGATAAGTTGAGTTCGTTCTCAGGGACTTAGTGTGCTAGTCGAATGGGTAGCAATAACGAGTAAGCAATAATTAATTAAAAGACAGAAAATTAAAGTAAATAGATTTTGAAATTAAGAATTAAAACTAGGAAAGTAAAGACAATAAAATAAAATACGAAGAATATGAGATAAGAAATATAGCTTAGGTTTTGCTAGTATGCACTAATCCTTCTAATTCTTTCTATTAGATCTAGTTAATAAGGGAGAATATTAGCTCTTGTATACTTAGTCAGGATTCTAAATTTCCATTCCTTAGACCTTGAGAGCGACTAAGGGGGCTACGGACACACCACGAGGCTGGTTCAAATAGGGTTATCAAGCGCTACCAAGGCCCTAAGCAATCAATTTCCATACATGGTGATAGTGATTAAATTATACCATAATGACTATCTAGTTAGAATCAGTTTTGCCAGGACTAATATCGACACTAGACGTTATGTGGTGTTTCAATAATTAGACACCCATCTAAGGTGATCATCTAACTGCTATTAAGGTAATCCTAAACGTTGCGCACCGCAAGGAAAACAATCATTAAATCAAAACACATAAACAAATATAAAGGTAAGCAGCTAATATCAAATTAAAACATGTAATTCCCAAAGAAACTTAGATAGAAAGAAATTAGAATTCATAGATTATACATGATGCAAAACCCAAGCTATGGGAGTTTTAGTTCATACCTGAAGGAAATAAACTAAAGGAAATAATAAGACATCATCTTACTCTCTACAATAAACTGGAAGAATAAAACCTTAAGAACTAATTACTATGAGGCAAGGATGATTTACAAGTGATATAAGGGTGTATTTATAGGTGTTTAGAAGACCTAATTCGTTTTCTTGAAGGAGAGGTTAAGTATTGGACTCCAAGCCCAACTTAAATTCGTAACCCTAAAAACATGCAATCAGGCCCGTTTTTCTTTTGGTCCTAGCAGCTTCAATTTTTGTCCGTTTGATGCGTATGAATATACCGAATTCATCGTCTCGGAAAGATCTTCAACTTTTCTCTTGACCGTTTCTCCAGATTTCTCACCGTTTTTGAGATATAAGCTGATTTGTGGTCGTATGTGCAGAAATTCAGGATTAAGGCAGGTTTTCCTTTTTCATGTTTTTAGCTTTTCTTTCATTTATCTCCAATTACCATGCTTATCTCTTTCCATATCTTGTAGTCTTTGACTTGGACTCTAATTAATCTCCATAATTATCTTTAAAGCTTCACACTAAATATATAATTAAACCCAATATGCTCTAAAAATATTATTTTACTAAATCAAGACTCAAAACAGGAAAGTGCTTTATTTCTCAAGAAAATCGATTATTATGACTTCTAAATCACTAAAAATGATGTCTCATCCTAATATAAATCTATCACAAATGAGGAGACATCAATGATCAATAAACCAGTGCAGCCTTGCATGTTAACTTGTAAAAGACACCGTGTTTTTTATTTTTTTCTATCACAGCAGTCGCTTTCGATCTTATCAATATCTTCCACCAGATTCCTTACTTCTAAACTATTTGATACCGCCAATAACGAATATTCTCTATATATACTAACAAACTTAAACAATTGATCATAGTCAACAAACTATACTATCTATATCCTACCATCAATATAATCAACTTTTAAGTAACATTTCGTAGTTGTATAAGTGTAAAACTCAGTTTCTCGTAATTTTAGAAATTAGAGACTTACGATTTGAGTAATGGAATGACCTTTGATTAGTAATAGATGTAGTTAGGATTACGAAACAAAAAAAAGCGAACAGTTTAAGTTCTGGGGAAATTCTCAAAACTCAGAATATGAGTTTTGGAAAATTTTCCCATAACTCTAACTGATCTTCAAATCAAAGATAAAAAACATAAAAAAATATCGCATATATCATATATTATGATACATATTTATAGTTTATTACTTCACAAACATTAAAAAAAAACTAAAAAATCCAAACATGATAAAAATGAAGCCAAAAAAGAAGAGCAGTTTGAATTATGAAAAAATTTCAATAACTCAAAATCTGAGTTACGGAAATTTTCCTATAACTCAAATTGATATTTTATTTTTACATTTTTGTTCTATAATCCACAAACATATGGTATATATATATATATATATATATATATATATATATATATATATATATATATATATATATATATATATATATTATGATATATACTTATTGCTTGTTACTCACAAACACTAAAAAAGAAATAAAATATATCAAGAATGCAAAATGAAACCAAGAAGAATATGGGAAAATTCTCAGAACTCAGAATCGTAGTTCTGAGAAGTTTTCCATGACTCAAAACGCTCTCTTTTTTTGGTAAATTTTTGTTCTGTAATCCATAAATATTGTTGTTATTTACAAACACTAAAACAACTCAAATATATTAAGAATGCAAAAATGAAGCAAAAAAAGAAAAGAACATGCTATGCCAAAATTTAACATGGGCTTATAGTGCAATTTATTATAATTAATTAGATACATATATGTTCAACAAATATCATGATTAATTTTTAAACAGTTATATTATGATTTTATTTTCACTTTTATATTGATGTTTACAGTTATAGTGGTATCAAATGGTTTACAAATATGGAATCTGTTTAGAATATATAGAGAAGATCGATATCCGTGGTGGTTAAAAGGGGCAAAAAAGAAAAAAAATCGTATGGTGCCTTTTATGGGCAAATAAATAACGGCTGTGGTGGGAAGGAATTCAATCTAGCGTGTGGGGTATTTTGGGCATTAATCCAAGTTTTAATTCAATTAGTTCATGTATAAGTACTAACTTCTGTATTCTATGGTTTACATGACATTAATTATAATTAGACGGTTTTTATGTTAGTAAAAAAAATGTATACCGTGTCTGTGACACATAATGGGCTTATTGTATGTTTTTTAAGTGATAGGTATTGATCACTAAATTAATAGAATTTATTTGTTAAAAAATAATGTGTTAATGAATCACATTTTATTTGAAATCTTGATGAAACAAATTGGTGAAGAGTCAATTCAAATCTGAAATGGTATAAAGACATTTTTATAATTAATTGTTACATTATCTTACCAAATCAGATTAAGACCCCATTGAATGCAATATATATATGAGAATACGGGAGGTGAGACGGCGTCTCACTTCTAAAAGTGAGTCATCGCCTTTTAGTATATAAAGGGAAAAAATAAGAAAAAAAAATATGTTTGTTAATAGAAAAAAAAGCCTCAGTGAAACCCCTCTTTCACCGGCGTTCACTGTTCTCAAACGATACTGTCACACCAGACATCGGTCCAAGAAAATTGAATAGAACACAATGACCATTCAGAACAATAAAATAAATCCCAATGACCATCGATCTGCAAATGTTTCATAGAAGAAAAATACTTTTCCTCTATCGATCTGCAAAACAAAGGAAAAATTGGGCTTTTTTAGTCTTTACTCAATACAAGAGACTAACTATGATTATATGTAATATTATCAGCGTAACTGTGATTATATTTTATGCATTTCTATATTGACAGATGAATAAGAAGAGAGTGAGTAGCAGTAGGAAGAGGAGCATATTTCAACGTTTCATACATGAATTGCTTTTCATACATGAATGTTGCTTGTGTTAGCGTATGTGCTTCTGCTACTCAATTTCTTTCTAGTTATCTCTTTTATAATTTTTGAAATTGCTACTTCAGATGGCTTATAATGATAAAATCAGAGAATACGTTTATTTCAATACAACAATCAAGAAAAAATTGTTAGAGGCCATGCACCACTAGTAAGTAAATTATGCATCGTTAACTTCAGACTAATGATATTATCACCAGAAACTCATATTATAAAATATTACCAGTACCGTGATTTAATTTGATGAGAATTATCGATCTAATTAATTTCTAATTTTAAATCTAATTCTATCTTACTGGTGATTTATATCCAATTAAATCAAGCTGCATCAATAATGTTATTTTGGTAATATGAACGTTGGTGATACACATGATTAGTCCCCAACTTTAATATAAAGATTAGTCATCAAATTTTGTTTCACTCACTTATTCACATTCCATGATATACTTATATATATAACTTATTTGTTGGTGTAGTCCTTAGCATTAGCTCATGCTGATATTGTTGATGGAAAGGTAGTGTTTGTACCATGGGAGGAAACAGATTTCAGAACTGGTGAAAATCCATGGTGGGCATATTTTCCTACCAAGGCCTGTATAGTTGCTAATGCGATCAAGAAAAGGACTTGATTATACGATCTAAATCAAACAACTCCAAAAGATAAAAGGGTGGAGGTAAGTGTTTGTGGTAAAGATGGCGTCTGACACAGATAGGGCGTCGAGTTTATTGTGTTAGGTGAACCCCCCTTGTAACTCTGCCTGTGTAAATAAATACAGCCGGTCTCAAGCCCGGGAAAAAGAGGAGAGCAAGGGAATGGTTTAAGCAAAAGGAGTATGTGGCAAGTCTGAATATTTGTTGTCCAACTCTCTATATTCATATGTTTGTGAGTCATTATTTTGCCTCACTTAACCTCCTTATCGTTAATATATCTAGTGTATGTATATGTTGAGTAGATAAAATGATAAATTGACCTGTTTTATTTCAAATGAAGTAAAATTGTTAGTCAATGTAACTAAAAAATATGAGATAGCAGTGAGTTTATTTATTCATTTGATGATATTTAGTTTAAAGCCTGCTTTTGAAGTTTCCTCCTATGGATGGGATCAAATGTTATTAATATATCTTTTGATAGAAAAATAATACTATTGGTTACTAGAAGAATCTCCCAGAACCTAGCCGATAATAGAAATGGTTCTCTGCTGAACAAAAACACAATTGCATTCAGGCTGCCGATCTGGAAAATTCTGCAGAAACAAATGCTACAATTTAAGAAATTTAAACATCCGAGCTGAATCCGGGTCATGACAAGTTATGTAGGTTTAACTTTACTTTTATCAGTTTAGTTGAAGTTAGCAATGCATAGAGATAATTTTACTTTTACCACTTTCTGTGTGAAATTTTAGCAACCTATATTGGGCAAAGATCAGATATATTACATTGAATTCCATTCCACTTATATAAACGACTATGATTCAAGAATGGCATGTCTAAATTACCTGTTACATAATTAGTCTGGTCTCTCTACAATTTTCTTTTCTAATACTTATTACAGTAGTCAATAAATTTAGGCTGCCAATAAAAATAAATAGTCCAATAGTCCCAGAAGTCCAATGAACAAGTAGTAGTTCCAATCCTGTTTCTTCAAAGATAAAAATCCAACCCTTGATAAGGACTTAATCCCAAATGGCAAAACAGAACCACACGAACAGTTGTCCCGTTTCTTCATAGAAGTACTTATTGAAGGATTGAAAGCACGCCATTGATGACCAACTTCTGTTTTTGGTTTGTCTAAAACAACAGTACTACAAGGATATTGAGTGAGTGAGAGAGTTGTACAAGTTAAATAAGGACTCCGCATTTTACTTTCGACAAGTAGGTACTCTGTGTGACGACCTCGAACAATTATCTTTCCCGGTTTTTATTCCTTAATTCAACTTTAACAACAACAACAACCTTTCCAACACGCGAGGTTTTCGCTTCTATCTCAACGTCCTCCTGAACAAACAAATACAAGGTACGAAAAATTACATCACATAGTCCATTTAAGAGCACTAAAACTTATATGTGCCCTGAATATTCAAAAGTAGACATATATAAGAAATCAATAGACAACAGTTAAGTTGCACAAACAACTTGAACAGTTAAGACCTAACGAAGAAACACTTTGCTAATCAAAATGGTTTTTCCAATCAATCCTCCAATATTTGTCCTGATACTAGGATACATTTATCACTGTAACTCTGTAAGCAAACTGAAGTAGCAATTTCAACAATTATAAAAGACATAACTAGAAAGAAATTGAGTAGCAGAAGCACATACACTAACATAAGCAGCATTCAGATATGAAAGGTTGATATATGCTCCTCTTCCTAATGCTACTTCCTTTCTCTTCTTATTCATCTGTCAATATAGAAATGCATATGTTGATAATTGCTCAGTATTACATATAATCATAGTTCGTCTCTTGTATTCTGTAAAGACTAAAAAAGCCCCATTTTTTCTTTGTTTTGCAGATCGATGGAGGAAAAGTATTTTTCTTGTATGAAACATTTGCAGATCGGTGGTGGTCGTTGGGTTTTATTTGTTTGTTCTGAATGGTTGTTGTGTTCCATTCAATGTTCTTGGACCGATGCTTGGTGTTTGGTGTAGTAGTGTCATTGTGAGAACAGTGAACGCCGGTGGAAAGAGAGGTTTTGCTGAGGGCTTTTTTTTCCCTATTAATAAAAGTGTTTTATTTTCTTATTTTTTTCCTTTATATACTAAAAGGCGATGGCTCACTTTTAAAAGTGAGACCCGTCTCACCTCCCGTATTCTATATATAACCTTAAGTAAGAGAAAAAAAAAAAAAAATATATAACCTTAAGTGCTGCACGGATAACCTTATACATTGCATCAGACATCAAAAGGCTTAACTTCTAAGATTGATACGTCGTAGGTTTATACTACCTAATCCCTACTCTTATTCCATTCACACCAAATAATCATTAATCTAGCCTTCTCCTCAAAATACTTAGAACTAAAAAAATATGTCACGTAATACATATTTTACTCAAACACGCTATGTGAATCCTACGCATGTTATTTAGATGCTTAAAAGTTCAAACTCTATGTTATTAAGTAGTTGCTCTTCTGAGTCTTTAACTCCAAAAGACATAATTATGCTAGATCAACTACCCCCCCCCCCCCCCCCCCCCTTCTGGGTGTAATTTAATAGGTAACAAATCCTAAATATGTGGCCACCATATAATAATTTAATAACAAGCACAAGTATAATTACAACAACAACAATTTATGTTTTATTTAACAGTAAAATCCCAAAGTCGTTTAATAAAGACCTAAATCACAAGTTCGTACCCAAAAATATCAATTTACTAAGAGATTTAGTACATAATGTAAATAAATAAAATATAGTATGGTCGTGATTAAAGTAAGAAATAAAAAGAAGGGAGAATCACACTAATAAGGGAATAAAAAGTGTTCTTCTTAAACTCCAACACTTGCCTCCTCGCTCTCGATGTTTCCACTACTTAATAATGATGAGTGATAATTAAAACATTTATTTATATCCCCAAAAAATGTTTTATCTCAATTGAGTCAACTTAAGTGAGTCAAAAGTGACACAGTTGACTTTTTTCTAATTCTGGATAGTTTAGGTCTCCGTAGTAAAACTCCTATAACATATTTAATTCAAATCCAATTTTGTTTCCCTTTCTAACACAAGTAACAGAATCCAAGAGCTATCGTGTGTATAAATTTCATGAGCAGGTTCATTACCAGTGATGAGTTATGACCTTCACAAGTTGATGGAAACACTCTACTAGGAATTCTTGTAGAGAATTTAATGGACTTCTTGGCTCCTTTTACAACTTGATTTGGGTTTATTCATGACTTTTTAACTTCCTATGTTCATCTTGGGTTATAAATACATCAATTTACCTATTATATTTACACTTAACACAGAAATTATCTCAAATTTATCCAAAATTACATATATCATCCAAAAATAGATACAACTCAAATAAATTCAAATGAAAGGATAAATCCCACGATCAGACCTCAAAAGTATACCCAAATGATGTCTCTTAATTCTATGAATATATCACAAAAGGAGGTTGGTGTCGGCTAAGGTGTGATAAAAATAATATAATAAAGATGCAACTAACACCCTAGCCTAGACACGGTACTCACTGTAAGTATCACAGGTCGTACACAAGTCTTAATGATAAGTAAAGATTCGTTCTCAAGGACTTAGTGTGTTATAGGAATGGATTAACAGAAAAGCGTAGTAATAAATAGTTAAAGTCAGGAAAATAGATATGAATGATTGATTTGAGGAGTTATGATTAAACTAAAGACAATAAATTAAAAGATGTAAGAATAGATGAGAAAGTATAGCTCAGGTTTTGCTAGTATGCACTAATCCTTCTATTTCTTCTACTAGTTAATAAGGGTGATTAAAGCTCTTAGATAAGTATCTAGGATTCAATATTCCTCCTAAACCCCTTCTAGGTGGACTTAAGAGGCGACCTAACAATTACCAGGGGACTTGGGACTATCTAGTTAGGAAAACCCTTCCGGATAACTACCACACACTAGACGCTTATGTGATGTTTCAATAATTAGAGACCTCTTCTGGGTGACCATCTAACTACTATTAAGACTATCCTAATGTGATCAAGATTGAGACATGCAATAAATCAAAGCACATAAAACAAATATATTGTTAAGAAGCTACAATCAATTTAAAAATAGTTTTCCCAAACAAACTTAGATAGAAGAAAATAGAATTCACATATTATACATATGCAAAACCAAGCTATGGGATTTTAGTTCATACTAGAAAGAAATAAACTAAATACATACTGTCAACTTGCTTCTTGGTGTCGACTAGGGTGTGATAAAAATAGAATATAGATAAGTGAAATTAATCACCCTAGTCTAGCACGGTTCTGCAAGTATACAGATCGTATGCAAGTTTTAATAAATAAGTAAGATTTGTTCCGCAGAGACTACGAAGGTTAGGGGAATCTTATGCAATAATCAAATGCAAATATTAAAAGCTAGAACAAATAACATGCAGAAAAGTAAAAGACAAATAGATTTTTATTTGGTTTTCAATTAACTAAATTAAACTAATAAAGTAAAGACAGAAAATTAAATGCAAGAAGAGAAGTAGTATAAGAGTTTAGCTTGAGTAAATAGCATGTAATCCCCACTAGTTTTGTCGTTCTAAACATGTAAGGGTGAATTATGTAGTATTTAAATAATCGGTTCCAATTGCGCTAGGTAGTTTTAAATAGGATTTACCTCTGTCAATAAGAACCTAAGCAAACTGTTCCTGCAATTGATTAAATAGCAATACACTAAACCATTGACTATCTAGTTAGGCTGAATTGTCAGATCAAACCTTATTCTAGACGTTATGTGCTAATTCTATAGTCAAATATAACGGTTATCTAACTACTATGATGGTAATCCTATACGTTTGCAATCGTAAAGAACACAGAATATAAATCCAACACATAAACAGAGAAATCAAATCATAAATTCAATCAAATTAGATAGATGTCAACCAAAACTAGGGTTCATACATATATGCTAAAGCCCAAGCTAAATAGAATTAATTCATACTAAGAAAATAATTACTGAATTGAAGGTTGAAGGAGACATAATTGATGCACAGCTCCTTCCAGACTTCTCTTCTTGTTGTAAGCTTCTTCCTGACCTTAAGGTTTGTCCAAGGATGATTTTCAAATGTTAAGAGGTTGTATTTATAGTTTATAGGAAGACCTAATCGTTTTCTTGAAGGAAAAGGTAAGTGTTGGACTCCAAGCCCAACTCAAATTCGTAGCCCAAAAACATGGAATCAGTCCTGTTTTTTTTTTGATCCTATCAGCTTCAATACTTATCCGATTTACGCGTATGAGTAGTCTAAATTCATAGTCTCGGAAAGATTTGTAACTTTTCTCTTGACCGTTCTTCCAAATTACTCACCGATTTTGAGATATAAGCTGATTTGTGGTCGTAGGTGCTGGAATTCAGATTTATGGCAGCTTTTCCTTTTCCATATTTCTAGCTTTTACTTCCTTATCTTCAATTCTCATGTTTATCTTCTTTCCTTTAGCTCTTGGAACCAACTTGGACTCTAATTAATTACCATATATCTTTAAAACTTCACACTAAATAAATAATTAAACCCAATATGCTCTAAAAATAATAAATAATTAATTCAAGACACAAAATAGAAAAGTGTACTAAATCATGATAAAATCGACCTATACTCTTATAAATACACCTAAAATGATGTCTCCAACTACTAATAAATCATCACAAATGGGGAGACATCAAGACCCCCAACTCAAAGTTGTATCGTCCTGATACAATAAAAATAAAGAATCCTAGGGAAGTCAAGAAGAAGAAGTAGGAGGAGAATAAGAATAGAACATAATGAATGATCCTAGAGCATAAATATCTAAAAAGTCTCATGTAGTAATGCTCAAGAAATAATGCAAAAGTAAGCTTAATATACACATAATCAACAATCCATAAATTCAAGTCCAGATTAATTTCGCAATGCCAGAAGGAGAGGTCTCAACTTAGTTCGTGCTAATGGCTATAGGTTGTTCATAGGTCCTAATATAGCATCCAATGGTCCACTCAACTACTACCTAATAGCTCCACCAAGCAGTTAGAAATCCTAAGGTCTTTGGTTATAACGTGGCTTAGGGACGTTGTGGTCTATTTGGATAATGAAAAGTGAGCTTTTGGCTCTCTCCTCACATTCCATCAACGAATCGCCCTAGAGCTTGACTTTTCACTCGAAGATGTTCTCACTCAACCCAATTTTTGATGCTTTTAATGTGCATCCCCAATTAATCCCAAATAAAACCTTTAATGATGATCTACAAATTCCACTTTGTCGGTCCGAATATATATATTCTTTTCATATCAATTTTTTTCTTTTGTATAGCTATGACTCTCTTTTTGATGTTCGAGATATCACGCTTTTTATAATAAATTATGCCTTTTCATAACTTGAGCTCGTAACTTCTTTTTCATTCACTATTACCCCGACAAAGGGTTACAATATTAACTTTTTCATCATCAATAAAATCACAATTACAATTTCCCAAACCCAATGTTCCCTAATGATGAAACCCACCAACCCAAACTCAAGCTCTAAAAATGACTTGTTTAGGTTTTGCGATTCGAGTGCGGGTCATATAGATAAGTCCTACAAACTAAGGGTATGGATTATAATGTGGTTCAATAAAAGGCTTTAGAAAGACCCAGAGGGGCTAAGAAGGATAAATAATAGCAATAATCAAATAAAAAGGGTGAGACGGTATAAAAGGCTTCAAGTGGCTTCAATATGAAAGATCTTCCTTATTCATTTTTCTAACTACCGAATTTTGTTACTTTTTCACTACTAGTTCATAGATAAGCGGGTTTTCAACTAGTTTCAATCCTCACGTTCTACACACCAAATAACTCTCCCTAAGTTTCAACGTAACTTCTTAGCATTGCTCATTAACTTTTCTATCTTTTATTTCTTGTTTTCATACATGCATGCTAAACATATTTATGACATCTTTCAAAAACATACTATTTACTATCATTAACTTAATTAAATCATGCTCAATAGGTACATTCAACATATTCTATGCCTATTTCAACCCAAAAATTTTAAATTTTATGCAAAAAAAAAAACAAAAAGGAAGATGAGGAAAACGAATCCCCACCCCCAACTCAAAAATGAGCCGTGTCCCCACGACTCGAAAAAGACTCAAGAAAGAAATAAATTTTAAAATTAGCATACATATTGCACATAAAGAAATGGTAGGGAAGAAAGAAAACATACTCTTCGAGGCTATTACCTTGCCTTATTGACATCCAAGATAGGATTTGCTGGATTTTCTTTAATTGCTCACGGAGTGTTGTGACGTGCTCCTTTTCTTCTTTGGAAAGTTCCGTAGTTACTCTCAAAACTTTAATGATCCAAGCATTTTCAATATTGTTACTCATCTTAAACTCAAGTTTTTCTCCTTCACCCAAAATTTTATTCGCTTTCCGATCAAAACACGTGATCATAGTAGGCTATTGCATTAAATAACGACATGGGAGAGACCGAAAATCGTATCACCTCCTCATAGATCAACTGTGCCACATCCTCTTCTTCTCCTCAGAAAGTACAATTCAACCAAAAAGAGCGTTTTTAGAACGTCTTACCATGAACGTTGACCAACCCACTTTTTCACCAAACTCCAAGAATCTTCTTGTATTCTCCTTTACCAACTTCTTCTTCAAATACTTTCTCATAAGCAAAAGGTAGTTCCTTTAATTGTTTCTCTGCAGAAGCTATCATGGCCATTGAAGCTTTCTCTTTTTCTTTTGGTGTAGGACCTTTGATCTGTAGAGGCAAACACAACTAGTTGACCTCTCTTCTCTTGACCGGTTTCACCCTTTGTGTCGGAACTAGAACTTTTCTTACTTGATTTCTTCTCAATAAAATCCAATACTTTGCTTTTATTCATCTCCCTTACAGTAGATAATGTTTATGTTCTCTTAATCATCTCAATTGACCCCCAACTCAAAGCTTTAAGCACTCTTGAAATTTGAAACTCTTGATTATTGGTTGTACAAGCTTAATTTGGGTTAGGAAAGGTGTTTTGATGATAATCTATATGTGGGTAAGATGGATTCTTCATGGATTGGTATGGATTTAAGAAATTGTAGGATGAAGTTCTAAAATTTAAGCTTTTGATTCTTGGATTCAATGTGTTTTTGTATGACATGGGTGGTTGAATCTTCTTTGTAATTATGTGGAGAACGGATTGGATGTGTTTTTATGGTGATTGGGTAGTGTTTTGATGATTAGGGAAGGTTTTATGAAGCTTTAGTGGAAGTGGGAGAGGTTTACGGGAAGAAGCTTAAGGATTGAAAAATTCGTAATAGAGCAACCTCCTCTCCCTTATAACCTGAACAACGCGAAATTTTCCTCTCTCTAGCAGTGTCGGGCGGTATACCGGCCATGGGGCCCGGTATACCGGAGCTGTGGTTCTTCCAAAATCGAGCTTCGTCAAAAATCCCGTGTTAGGAACCCGTGGGCTCGGGTTTTTGATCTGTCCGGTATACCGGAGATATGGCCCGGTATACCGGAGCTGCTTGCTTTCGACATTCTACCTCTCGGCATAGAACACGTGGTGACACCCCGTGGGCTCGGGTATGACCCGCGGTATACCTCCGGTTAGGTCCGGTATACCGGTGGGGTCATCTGAATTTTCCGAAATTTTTTGTTTTTCCTCCCAAATTCGATTTCTTTAGCACCTAAACATCAAAAACACTAATACCTTCCTCAAATATGCAATATCAACTAAAGATAACTAATCTAAACATGAATTAAAAACATAAAAGAAACTACGGGTTGTCTCCCGTATAGCACTTTTGTTTAACGTCTATTAAAGTTAGACGTGTTACCTCAATTAAGAATGACGAAATTTCCACCCCTTTCCTCTAAATCCCACGAACTTCTCAGCTCGATTCTTCATAATCATGGATGGTGCCATCCAATATTTCGTGGGAAGAGGTGTTTCTGGTGGTAACTCGATTTCATTTGTAGCATTACACTCCTCTGGCAATCCATTCATCTCTTCGGTTTCTAAACTTCGTTTGTTAGAAAGAATGTCCTTCATGAACTTACGATATTTTGACATTCTTGTGAGAGCTTCTACAAATGGGATGCTGATTTTTAACTCGTTCACCATGTCAAGGAACTTCTTGAATTCTTTTTCATTGTTCTGATTTCTGACACATGACGGGAATGGTGGAGGAGGACGTGTGTTGGTTACCACTGGGCTCTCTTTCTTTTCTGGTGTCTTTTCTGGGACACTTGTTTGTTCAATTACCCCTTCCACCTTGTCTTTGATTGTTTCTTCAACCACTTTCTCAGGAATATAGGTTGGTTCTGGTTCTACTCTAGGTGGAGGTAATTGTTTTCCACTTCTTAATTCAACTGCATGACAAACACTGTCTTCTGGAGCACTAGTATCACTTGGGAGTTGCCCTTTTGCAAATATTTTAAGTTTATTCACCATTTGTGACATTGTATGCTCAATATTCTTAAGCACCTTGGATTGGGTTTGGAATTCTTGCTGGCTAATCTCCATATCTTCTTCAATTAGGTTCATCATCTTAGCCATGCTTGAATTCAAACTCGAAATTTGCTCTTGTATGGTTTACTGCATTGAATAAGAAAGTGGTTCTTGATAAGCTTCGTTATAAATTGGCGCTTCTTTATAGATAGGTTGTGGAGGATAATAAGATTGTGGTCACGGTTGATAATATGTCTGTTGATTTCCGGCCCAATTATAATTCTGTGGGGGCTGATAATCAGCGTAATTTCCTTGAGATTGATAATAACCATCATAATAATGGTTTCTTTGATAAGGTATGAAGGAAATCGAAGATGGATTATTCATGCAATTCTCCCACGAATGGTCTCTTGCTCCACAACTAGGACATGAAGGTAAAGTATGTACTAGATTTCTATGAGCTATTTCTCGCGCTAGTTCTCGTAATTCAGCGAGTTGCTGGTCTATCTTCTCCATAATTGTATTAGCTTCTCCAGGATCTAGTAATACGAAACTTTTCTTTCCTAATAATATGCTCTCACCTGGAAAAACTCTGTATAACAAAAACTAAAAAGAAAAACGTAAAATAGAACTAACTAAAATAAAAGCACTAGATAATTGCAAAAGGACTAACGATGTAGTCCCCGGCAGCGGCGCTAAAAACTTGGTGTCGACTAGGGTGTGATAAAAATAGAATATAAATAAGTGCAATTAATCACCCTAGTCTAGCACGGTTCTGCAAGTATACAGATCGTATGCAAGTTTTCCTAAATAAGTAAGATTCGTTCCGCAAAGACTACGAAGGTTAGGGGAATCTTATGCAATAATCAAGTGCAAATATTAAAAGTTAGAACAAATAAAACGCAGAAAAGTAAAAGACAAATAGATTTTTATTTGGTTTTCAATTAACTAAATTAAACTAATAAAGTAAAGACAGAAAATTAAATGCAAGAAGAGAAGTAGTATGAGAGTTTAGCTTGAATTAATAGCATGTAATCTCCACTAGTTTTGCCGTTCTAAACATGTAAGGGTGAATTATGTAGTATTTCAATAATCGGTTCCAATTGCGCTAGGTAGTTTTAAATAGGATTTACCAGTGTCAATAAGAACCTAAGCAAACTGTTCCTGCAATTGATTAAATAGCAATACACTAAACCATTGACTATCTAGTTAGGCTGAATTGTCAGATCAAACCTTATTCTAGACGTTATGTGCTAATTCTATAGTCAAATATACCGGTTATCTAACTACTATGATGGTAATCCTATACGTTTGCAACCGTAAAGAACACATAATATAAATCCAACACATAAACAGAGAAATCAAAACATAAATTCAATCAAATTAGATAGATGTCAACCAAAACTAGGGTTCATACATATATGCTAAAACTCAAGCTAAATAGAATTAATTCATACTAAGAAAAGAAAAGAAAAGAAAAGAATTACAGAATTGAAGGTTGAAGGAGACATAATTGATGCACAATTCCTTCCAGACTTCTCTTCTTGTTGTAAGCTTCTTCCTGACCTTAAGGTTTGGCCAAGGATGATTTTCTAATGTTAAGAGGTTGTATTTATAGTGTATAGGAAGACCTAATTGTTTTCTTGAAGGAAAAGGTAAGTGTTGGACTCCAAGCCCAACTCAAATTCGTAGAGCCCAACAAGATGGAATCAGCCCCGTTTTTGTTTTGGTCCTAACAGCTTCAATACTTATCCGATTGACGCGTATGAGTAGTCTAAATTCATCCTCTCGGAAAGATCTTTAACTTTGCTCGTGACCGTTCTTCCAAATTCTTCACCGATTTTGAGATATAAGCTGATTTGTGGTCGTAGGTGCTGGAATTCAGATTTACGGTAGCTTTTCCTTTTCCATATTTTTAGCTTTTACTTCCTTATCTTCAATTCTCATGTTTATATTCTTTCCTTTAGCTCTTGGAACCAACTTGGACTCTAATTAATTACCATATATCTTTAAACCTTCACACTAAATAAATAATTAACCCCAATATGCTCTAAAAATAATAAATAGTTAATTCAAGACACAATATAGGAAAGTGTACTAAATCATGATAAAATCGACCTATACTCTAATAAATACACCTAAAATTATGTCTCCAACTACTAATAAATCATCACAAATGGGGAGAAATCACTTTTCTTGAATGACTTCTATGATGAATAATACTTAAGGATTAATTGTGGAGAGGCAAGGACTAAGCAAGGACATGTTTAAAATGATTAAAGAGTGTATTTATAGGTGTTTAGAAGACCCTAGGTCGAAATCTTGGAGTAGAAGGCAAGTAATTGGACTCTTTTTCCAAATCAAATTCGTTTCCTTAAATATAGGAGATAGGATAAACACCGTTTTCTTGTTCTGGTCGTAACTTCTTTGTCATTATTTCGATTTTCACCTACTTTATAGTGAAACGACCGTGTCGAAAAGATATACACTTTTCCTTTAGATTTCTCCTCCAAATTACCAGCCTATTTTCAGTTATCTTCACTTTAGTAGATGTGGCTGCAAAATTTCAGATTTACTTGGCAGGTTTTCCTTTCCTATTTTATCTCTACTTCCTTTTATCTCCAATTTCCATCCATATATTCTTTCCTTATCTCTTTAGAATTGATTTAGCATCTAATTAATTTCCATATATCTTTAAAGCTTCACACTAAACAAATAAATTAAACCCAATATGCTTTAAAAATAATAAATTATCAAATCAAGACAAGAAATAGGAATTTTTCAAAATACGAATAAAAATATTTAATTAAATACTCGAATACACTTACGGTGTCTCCAACCTAGATTATTATATCAAAAATAGGGAGACGTGAGAGATACATCACGTGCCTAATTTTACAATGAAATCGAGATTGGTAGTGTGCTATTTGGAGGTTCAATGAAGTATGAAGACAATGGTATTGTCGATTTATCAAAAAGATAAGGATGTGAAGAAGATAAAAGAGATCAAGGTTGAGTAATGAGCTCGAGAGCTAGAATATTAAAGAGATTAATGATTAAGCATTTATTCTTGGAGATAATAGAGAAAAAGATGAATGAAGAAACTTGGAGAACTACGAAGAAGAGGATGTAAAGAAGATGGAGTAGATTTTGAAAATGAAGATAAGGACTAGAAATAGGGATGTTGGACCTTCGGATCAGCAATTGGGCCATATGTCTAAATTTGTTAGGGAATAAAGCTAAAATTAGACCTCTGAGACATAGACTAGACAAAATTCCTAAGCCCATTAGAGATTGGAGTTGTGAAGAACTGAAGATCGAACCTCAGAGAAGAAGACTAGGCGGAATGCCTAAATCCGTTAGAGATTGGATTTGAGAATAAGAATAGTATGGACCTTTGAAGTTGGAACTAGGTGGAATGCCTAAACCTGATGGAAAGTTTGTTGAGAGGAAAAATACCAAATACCTGAGCTGAGAAGACAAAAATTCGGATTCACAGTTATCATAAAACTTGGGGATTTGACCTGAAATGCTCATCAAACAATTCAGAATAAGATATCTAAAGGGTTAAATATAATAATTATGAAGTACATAATAGAGGCGTTAGTGTACTGGTTGTCAAAACGTCGTTAGAGACACGTCATCGGATATCCAACCAGAAGACACGGGCGCGGGGAGAATTTAAAATGCAGCCAACTGGACACTTGAACAAGGACATTGGAATCCTAAGGGAAACATACCTTAGGTAGTGGATATAGGCAAGGAAGGCCAAACCACTCTGCATCTTGTGTTTGGTACTTTGATCTCCCTCCTCTTTGCTTTATCCTTGCCTATAACTTAATCTTTTCCTTTACTTTGCATATATTGTTAGGCTTATAATATTTCATGCTAGGTTCTTTTTAAATTGCCTCACTTTATTCTTGATTAGTGTTCATCATATAATAAATACACATAGAGTTATATTAAGTATTTATACTCATATATCGTATCTCATTGTGTTGTTCTAGTCTACTTAGCTAAAAACAAAAAATCTTGAACCTTTAGATAAAATCAAGTGTTCCGATTTTGAGTTAGATTCTATTATTTTCATTCTCCTACTCCCCCTCTACGACACTTTATTGGGTTTGAAAGTATCATGTTGTACTTTTTTTAGATTCCTTGTATCTTCTATTCTACGATTTGTTTCATTGGAAGATAGATGTGTACATAGTGTTGAAGAAGCTCCTTGCGGGTATAGGAGTGGAGGCTTACATGTCCAGAAGAGGGGGCATATGAAAGTCCAGAGAATAGAGTTCTTCCTTTGCTCTTTATAATCCTTATGCTCTCTCTTATGGTACCAATTAGGGGGGTAAGGCCTTCGGTTGGGTAGGTACCGGCATTCGTAGTCGTTCGGTAACATATCCAGTTGATGTCTCTCTTTGTGATGGATTGATCTATTCACGAGACATTATTTTGGGAGTTTATTGGGCCTAAGTGGGAGATTTTTCTCTGTTATTTGCTATATTACACATTTAATTCTAGTTTTGGACGTATTACTGTTTATAGAGCTTTTGTGCCTTACTTGTTTGTTAAGTGTATACCTTTTAGGTACATGCTTGATACAAGGTTCCAAGATTAGGAGAATAAGTCAAGAAGTCAAGATAAAACCCAAGTCAAAGTGGAATTTGAGCTTAGAGTCACTTTGGGAAGTTGGAGAGTTTACCAGAGAAATCTTTGCACCTTAGTGTTTCAGTCACTACGACATATTGATGAGAGATTTGGACCTGATTCCTTTTGATCGTTTGGCAAGTGACGGAACTCAATTCGGAGTTTAGATAAAGAAGTTATGCCATTTGCTTCCACTGTAGTTCGAACCAGAATTCTGGTTAGTAAAATACGATGGGCCCCTTCTAAACCTAATTAAGAAAGCCTAAAGGGGGAAATGTTTTTAGCACTTATATAAGCCATTTTCCAGCCTCCATATCAAAATCTATCAAGTGGAGAGTCAATCCATCAGCTGAGAAGGGGAAAAGCGCTCAAAGCAGAAGAAAGAAAGAGAAGAAAAGAAGGGTTTGTCTATGAACGCATCAATTATATCTCAACAATTCAGCGATTGCCTTCGTCATTAAGAGTAAATTTTGCTTTCAAACATGATTATGTCTATATTTTTAATTATTTTTTCCTTAACTAGTTTTTATTTTTTTTATTATGAACTAAACCCTCATTGTTTGAGGATGCTATTGTGAGAATTTATGTTTATCTTGTTAATGGAATCATTGCATTTGGGATATTGAGATATTTGATTGAGATGAGTTGATTTATTCAGTAGTCTTATGTGTTTAATTTAATACTACATGTACTCTGTCCAAGTAGTGGGCAGGTGTTGTAATCGAGCTATCACCCGGACGGGTGGATTAATTACTGACCTAATACATAAGCGCCTAATGTGAGGTAGTGAACTTGAACGTCTTGCCTGTTAGGTAGTCAACAGGGTAGGAACCTAATTTACCCGAAAACCTTAAGCGTGTACGGTTGCCTTCTAAGTCTACCCGACGGGAGTTATAAGGATATTTGAATCCAGACTAATGTGAACGCGATAATACTATTAACTAGCGGCATAAACAATTACTAGCAATTTCTCAAGCAATCATCTCCTATTAATTCATGAATTTTATTTACTTACTTGTTTAATTGTCATTCTTAGCTTAAATCTTTTTGTAGTTACTTATTCATTAATTGTTAATCATATATTTGGAAAACCAAAACAAATATTTTTGTATTTGGTATTTTTAGTATTTCATTAATTTTATTACAAATCTCACACATTTACAATAGTTTAAAAATCATTAGTCTTATATATAATTCATGTGGAAAACAATAATTCTACTTGTTATTTTTATTTGTTTTCGATTCATGTACAGCATACCCTATTTTTATTAGGGTTAATGTCCAATAGGCACCTGCCACCTTACACTCTTACCCATAAAAGGCACCGTCTTTTTTAAAAAACAACGAGTAATGGGAAGTTTCCCATAACTCAAACGACTCTTTTTATGGGAAAGAAAAGAAAAAAGAAAAATATATGTGGCCTTTTATGGGCAAAAAATTAATGATTAAGGTGAGAGGGAATTAATTCTAACTTAATGTATTTTTCGGCAATAATCCTTTTTAATTATTACTTTATTATATATCACACGCTACTAATTTCAGTAAAAGCATTTTTATTAATTAACATTTAAATGACATTTTTATTCAAATTATAGATTTGAGATCTCAGAACTAGTAAAGGCAGTTGACCAAGAAAAGCAAAGCTAAAACTACTTATGTTTACTAGAAGCCTTGAGTCCTTGACTAGTAGCCTGGATCATAATTAAGCAACCTGTTTCCTCATAACACCAATCCAATAACCAACATGTATTTATTTAACTTGGACCATAAAACTTCAATATTAGTTGAGACTTAATCCTCAAGTCAATTTATGATTCAATTACAACTTTTGACTAAGGCAGATTATCTAATTTCAAAATTAGCTAAATACTCTATACGTAAATCTCTTTCTGAAAATTGTAGATCTATACATTGTGATTACATTTTTTACCAAGAAAAGGAAAGCCAAAACTACTTATATTTACTAGAAGCCTTGACTAGTAGCCTTTCAATTTCAGAAGGGAATACTTCCCTATCTAGGTTTGACATTAGTTAAGGGATCTTGTTATAAGTTTTCTTTTCAATCTCTCAGGGCATTTTTATCTCATGTTCTAGAGTCTCGATTCTAAAATAATGTAGAACCTGACATAAATAATCTACATATCCAATACTCTACAAATGAGCTTTATTTTTTTCCATACCTAAGAAACTTTAAAAGTCGATTTAAACAAAATTACATGACATTTGATCCTAGATGAGTATCCAAAACGATTCTAATTGCCGTACACTTGCTCCTATCCTTCGTGATAAATCTCCATAGGTAATCAGGAGGATCTTTTAGTTTCACATGCCATGTTTGCTCATTTGCGTCTTTTTTGGCTAATTTATCTGCACATGACTTAACTTCTTGAAATATATAGCTAAATTTAAAACCCGGATGATCGCACAAAATAATCCTACACTCGCGACTTATAAGAGACGGACGACTACCTGAGCTCCCACCGCCCTTCACTAGCGTGTGGAGCTCCATCGAGTCTGTCTCAATATACAGATCTTTGTAATCTACCCTAACGGCCCATTTCAATCAAAAGTGTTAGAGATATGACCCAATTCTCTTTAGTAAGGTCTGACTCATTACTTTAATAACCCTAGTTCCCTGACTTCCCTATATATACACATGTAATGTGTATTATTATTCACACCCTTTGGAATACAATTCTCCTTGTAATATCTCAATTATTATAGTGAAACTCTCTTCTTTTCCCGTGGTTTTTTCCCGTCTTGGGTTTCCACGTAAATCTTGTGTCTATTACTAACTTGTGTGCTTTATTCATTCGATCCTATTCTAACAAATTGGTATCAGAGCTTAGGCTTATCTTGCACAACAAGTTACGTAGTTTTTTTATAACACAAGAATCGAGTATTCAAGAATTACTGGAGAATCACCAACCCATAAAACCCTATTTTCGTTTTTATTTATTTAGCTTTATTTTCTGCTTCAAAAAAAAATTAGGGTTTCGAAAATTCGAAATTCTATCTCTTGATCTCGACGTTTTTGGAAAGATTAGATAATTAACGATTGTTCTAATCGTTATTTCGAACCAAACGGCACAAATATCATTAAGTTTCGTGTAGCATAGAAGAAGTTTGGATCATCAAGGGTTTTCGAATTATTTGATTAATTCCTGTCGAAAATCCTTTGAGTTTCGGAAGGAATTTGTTTCCCAGATCTCTACTATTCGAGAAGACGATCAAATCGGCACCTTGTTCGTCGTTTTTGGTGCCGAATCAAGCAAGATATAAGCGGGTCAAGTTTATGGTTTGGGTCTGAAATTTTTGCAGCAAACGGGTGAAGAAGAAGGATCCAGCTGCTATTTAAAAAAAAGGTTAGCGCTGTTGCAGTAACTTTAATATATTGATATATTATATTGATATATTATATTGATATATTATATTACTATATTAATATATTATTATTTCATTATTACTTTGACCAGCCTCTATTTGACCAGTTGGTGTTGACTTTGACCGGTCTACGTTGACTTTTTTTGACACAACCTACCTAGAGGTTTTTCGACGTTCCGAATCCGATTTCGAGGTCGGTTTTTCCAAATTCTGATTATTTTTGTTAATTTTCATGTGTTTTTTCACTACTTCATGATTATGACAACCTTAAAATTTGAAATTCCGTTATTGGATCGCAACACGAGATTCTCATTATGGCAAGTTAAGATGAGAGCTGTGCTCGCTCAGATGGATTTGGATGAGGCTCTATTAGGCATTGATAAAATGCATGCGACTTTATCTGCCGCTGATAAACAAAGAAAAGATCTTAAAGCTCTATCACAAATTCAACTTCATCTCTCAAATCAGATTTTACAAGACGTTTTAAAAGAAAAATCTGTCACTGCCTTATGGTTAAAATTAGAGCAATTATGTATGACAAAAAGTCTCACCAGCAAGTTAGCTCTCAAACAGCGACTTTATTCTCATCGTTTGGTTGAAGGTACGTCTTTAGAAGATCATATATCTGGTTTTAAAGAAATTGTGTCTGATTTTGAAGCTTTAGAAGTCAAGTATGAAGATGAAGATTTGGCATTAATTTTATTGTGTTCTCTACCTCCATCATATTCAAATTTTAGAGATACAATATTATACAGTCATGAAACCTTATCAGTAGATGAAGTATATGAAGCCTTATATTCAAAGGAAAGGATGAAACACTTGTTGGGTACAACTGAGCTCCACGCAAAGGGCTTGTTGATGTCTCCCGATTTGTTCTAATTATTAGCCCCTTGGAGACATCCTTTTAGGTGAATAAATGACTTATTTGATAGACTTTTAGGCTTAATTGATCATATTGCACTTTCTCCCTTGGAAATTAACTATTTGCAGAATCTGAGCTTTTGTGCGTAAATTTGACTATTTTTAATGCAAAGTTAATTGGTTCTTGAGTTTCATGAAAGACCAATCCAAGGAGGAGAAGTGAGAATAAAGTCTTAGTGTATTTTAGAGTGTTAGGAAATGATTTTTACTCGAGTTTCTATTTTTAGAGTGTACTTTCCTAATTCGTTTTCTTGATTTATTGATTTATTCTTTTTAAGCATATGCGGTTTAATTATTTATTTATTGTGAAGCTTTAAAAGATAAATGGTAATTACTTAGAGACCAAGTCAAGATAAAGAAGTAAAGGAAAGAAGATTTACATGGAAATAAGAAGATTAAGGAAAGATATATACAAAGAAGGAAAAGATAAAGCTGCCTTTTGAATCTGAAATTCCAGCCACGTTTTAAAGATCAGCCCATAACTAAAGATTGGCTAGGAATCTGGACGAGTGGTCTGCACCAATAGAAATCTCTTTCCAAGACAAGCAGTTTCATATATTGGAACTCCTCAAACGGATAAGTATTGAAAAAGATATGACCAAATCAAATCAGCAGATGAATCTTACCTTTCCTAGAATTTAGGGCTACGAATTTAAGAGTTCTTAACTTGTCTTCCACTCCAAGTAAATTCGACCTAGGGTTCCCTAACACCTATAAATACACCCCTTAACCTCCTCCTTTCACACACTTCAGAGAATTACACAAGAGGCTTAAGGTTTTCAAGTCAGAGCAAGAAGGCAAGAAGAAGCTAGTGCTAGAGGAATCCTGTTCTTCCATCAGCAGTCATCCTACCCTTTAGGTTATTAATTTATCTTTTGTATTTGAACATGAACTCCTTTTATTTTATGTTAGTCTTTAATTTTCTTATGAGCTAAATTTCTTTATACTTGAGAATCGCATAAAAGGGATGAACCTTAATTAATTAATCTATGTTTTGAATTTGGGATTGTTTATATTTAAATAGGATTGAGTTTTATATATTGGATATTACTTTGTTTTTATTACTAATTCTTTTAGGAACAACTAGAATTAGCTTTTAGTATTTGGGCTATTCACTTTAGTGGCAAAGTGATCATCCGACAGGGGGGTCTGAATACAGATCTAGGTAATACCCGTGTAATGTCCGTTATTGACCGACAGGCTTAACTAGTTACATAGCCAAAGAGGTAAAATCATATCATCCGAAGAGGCATATTCGACCATACAGGTGTGTATGATACTTTAGGATAGCTTCTAAGTCCACCCGACAGGGGGCTAGGAGATATTAGAGTCCCGACTAATATTATAATTCCAATTCTACCCTTAAACATAGCATAGATTATATTGATTAAGTGGATTCCTTGCGAGACTCAAGTATCTCTCTTATCTGAAGTTAGTCTTTTATTTGCTTTATTTCCTTTCTGTTAATTTAATTTTAGTCTTTACTTTATTTGCACTTTTAATTTATAAAAACCAAACAAAAATTCTTAAATTTTATTTTCTGTTTAGCAATTACTCTTACTACTTGATTAATTTTTGGGTTGAACCTAATCTGTCCCTGAGAACGAACTTGATTATCATATATTACTTGGGACAACCGTACACTTGCGGTTAAGTGGTTCCTTTTATTTTCGCATTAATTTTATAACACCCTAGGACCCACCACTTGTCCGTACGAGGAAGATCGCATGAGTGGAAATCTGGAGGTGATGAATGGAAGACAAACAAAATCTGCAACTATTGCAAGAAGAAGGGGCACATAAAATCTGAATGTTGGACATTGTAGAACAGGAACAAGAATCCTACTCCAAATCACAACCGATGCCCAAATAAAATCGGCGAAGCTGATGTCGTACAAAATGATAGCGATGGAGAACTTTTAGCTGCGTGTGAAAGTGAACCTAACTCAGGAGAAGAATGGATTATGGATTCTGGATGCACTTTTCATATGTGTCCCAATCGTGATTGGTTTTCTTCATATGAATTACTATCGAAAGGTTCCGTTTTAATGGTAAATAATGCTTCATGCAAAATTATTGGGATTGGTACAATCAGAATTAAGATGTTTGATGGGGTCATAAGAACACTTGGAAATGTAAGACATGTTCCAGAGTTGAAGAGAAATCTTATATCTTTGAGTAGTTTGGATTCAAAAGGGTACACATACACTGGAGAAGGTGGAGTTCTAAAGATTTGCCAAGGAAGTCGTATTGTGATGAAAGGACAAAAGAGGACAGCAGAATTATGTGTTGCAGGGTTCCACGGTTCTTGGTGTTACAAATGTCGTTTCTACTTCATTTTCAAAGGATGATACGACTAAAATTTGGCATATGCGTCTAGGACATATAAGCGAAAGTGGTATGGTTGAACGAAATAGAAGAGGACTCCTCGATGGACAAAGTCTGGGAAAACTTCACCCTTGCAAACATTGTGTCTTTGGAAACCAAAAGGAAGTTCGATTCGGGAAAAACATTTACACCACTAAAGGTACACTTGACTATCTTCATTTAGATCTTTGGGGTCCCTCTAAAGTATCTTCCATGGGAGGCTCTTATTACATGTTGACTATAATTGATGACTTCTCTAGAAAAGTTTGGGTGTTTTTCTTGAAACAAAAGAATGATGCATTGTCAACCTTTAAAGAATGGAAGATTATGATTGAGAAACAAACAGGAAAGCAAATAAAACACCTTCATACTAATAGTGGTTTAGAGTTTTGCTCCAACGACTTCAATGCTCTCTGTAAGTCCAAAGGTATTGTTAGACACTCAACCATTCCAGGTACAACTCAGCAAAATGGTGTAGTAGAACGTATGAATAGAACAATTATGGAAAAAGCACGTTCAATGCTTTCTAACTCTGGTTTATCAAATATGTTTTGGGCCGAAGCCTCTTCTACAGTTACTTATCTTATCAATATTTCTCCATCAACTTCCATTGATAACAAAACTCCACAAGAGGTATGGTCCAAAATTGCTCCAAAATATGCAGATCTTAAAGTTTTTGGTTGCCCAGCATATGCACATGTTGATAATGGTAAACTGGAACCTAGATCAAGAAAGTGTATTTTTCTCGGCTATAAATCTGGTGTTAAAGGTTATAAATTATGGTACCCAGAAACCAGGAAAATAGTAATTAGTAGAAATGTTATCTTTGATGAAAGTGCTATGCTTCCCAATTTACCCTCTAGTGATAAAGATCAGAAGAAACTAAGCACAGAGGTTAATTTGCCAACAGAATCACAACTTGTACCAGAACCTACATCTCAGTATGAGCCAGATATGCAAGATGGTGGCGATATCCCTTCACCACAACCACCACAGTATTCTATTGCAGCAAATAGACCAAGGAGAATTATTAATCCCCCTTAGAGATTTGCCACAGCTGATTTGGTTGTTTATGCTTTGATTAGCACTCATGATAATCCGGATGATATGAAGGCTAAGCCGGTTTTTATTTCTAAGTTTGAGCTTTGCTCGGACTTAGTTGGTATTTACAGTTTGAATTAAACCCTTCGGGGTTTTTCGGAAGAGGAGAGATATTTGAAGATCAGTGATTTATTTTCTTGACTCCTTAGCGGATTTTTCGTCAAGATAGAGATAATTTTTTCAAGGTGGAGATATTTTTTCGAGGTGGAGATATCGTCAGGTTTTCTGGGTCTAACTTACCGAATATGGGTCAAGGTGGAGATTGTTAGAGATATGACCCAATTCTCTTTAGTAAGGTCTGGCCCATTACCTTAATAACCCTAGTTCCCGGACTTCCCTATATATACACATGTAGTGTGTATTATTATTCACACCATTTAGAATACATTTCTCCTTGTAATATCTCAATTATTATAGTGAAACTCTCTTCTTTTCCCGTGGTTTTTTCCCGTCTTGGGTTTCCACGTAAATCTTGTGTCTATTACTAACTTGTGTGCTTTATTCATTCGATCCTATTCTAACACAAAGTGTAACGCTAAAAGTTCCGATGTGAGCGGGAAATCCACAATACACAAGCCAAAACAACTAGTAATGAATGCTCCATCCTTATCTCTTAAAATACCCCCAATACCTGATACGCCTCTCACCGAATCGTAGCTACCATCTATATTCATTTTATCTTTCTCCTTGGGCTTCACCCATTTCACCACGAAGCTTCTTGCTAGTTTAATTATTCCCACATCACACTCCTTACCCCACGCCAATACAAAGTTACTAGCGAGTTGTAGTATTTGTTTTTTAATTTCCGTAATATGAGGTGCGCTTGATTTCCGTTGAAGAAAATGGAATTACGCTTTTCCCAAATTACCGCCACGAACACAAGGGGCCATTCTAGCCCGCTTATTCTTGCTTTAGACCCCAAATGACTTTTCATCCATTTTTTAATTCCAGCTTCTTTATCAAAAAGAGACCCAATTGGGAAGCTACTGTCCACTGAGGAAGAGTCCTGTTTTTAGGCTATATTCGTCTTTCTGTGCAGCTCTAGGTCCTCACAGCAGGTACGAGCTCTTCCAATTCCAGTAGCCGTGTCCACTCCATCTTCTGCAGCAGCGTCTAACTCCAGTAGCATTCCAGGTGCGACAGGTCCCTCTAGCAGCATTCCAGGCGCGACAAGTCCCTTCAGCAGCCCTGGTTCCTGCAGAACTCCAGTAGCAGACTCCAACTGATGTTGTTCCACTTCCAACCTGAAAAAGCACCATATTAAGTTAGCAACTTTACACTCTACAAAAATGTGTTCAATATCCTCCACTTCTGCCCCGCATGCCTTGCATTCCCTCGAATCAATCACTCCTTGTCGGTGTAAATTCTTCGCAGTCGCAATCCTATATTTAGCAATTCTCCATAATAATAATTTAAACTTTTGTGAACATTTCATCTTCCACAACACCTCCCATCTAAAGCTCGAATCCGCTATATTATTATCTAAGCGATTAAACGCTGACTTCACCGTAAATAAGCCTGATTTCTCATATTTCAACTTATCATTTGGACCTAAACTGTCATTAGAAATTACCAATCCATCCTTAAGGATCCCAACACCCGCCATGATGGATTTACACGCATTTGAATCCCCACTTTTTTGTTCAGGGTTTAGAAGGCCCCCTTTAAAGTACTTGTTCTTAAACACCTCAACCCAAGCCACTTTTTGGTCTCATAATACTTTCTACCCAAGTTTCGCCAAAATAGCTATATTGTAATTCTTTGAGCTTCTTATTCCTAGACCACCCGCCTCTTTTAGTTTACACAACTGTTCCCAAGCAACCCAATGTACCTTCCCTTTTGACGGCGATAATTTTTTTTTATAATTTATCAATCTCCACACAAACATATTTGAGGAGTCTCATCACTTGCATTTGATATACCGGTATCGCGCTAAGCACAAATTGTGCCAAAGTTATCCTACCCGCTAAAGAGAGAGCCTTTGTTTTCCAAGTGGCAAGTTTTCCTCTCATTCTTTCCACAATCTGTTTATAGAATCCTTTCAGGAATCTACCTGAGAGGATAGGTGTCCCTAAGTAGTTTCCAAAAATTACTATGACAGGAGCCACTCGACATTGCTAGCTCGTGTTGTAGCACCATCGGGACATTCTTGGAGAAGCAAATGAGTGATTTCTCTGCACTGATAGTTTGTCCAACTTCTTCACAAAATTTTCCAATTGTCTCTAGGATTAACTGTACCTGCAATAAAGAAGTTTCTCCAAAAAGAATTAGATCATCCGCAAAAAAAAACTTGTGATAATTTCGGACCATGTCTACCCATTTGAATTGGTTTCCAACATCTTTTGGCGTATAATTATTGAATGAGTATGGAAAGACGCTCCATACACAATAAAAAAAATATACGGTGATAATGGGTCACCTTGGCGAATCCCTCTATAGGGTTTGAGAGGCGCTAAAGGCTCCCCATTCCATGGGACGTGCATCTCGTTATTCTCCATACTGGACATAATAATCGAAATCTAATTCTCAGGAAAGCCAAAGTGTCTTATTGTGTCTTTAATGAATTTTCATCATATTTTATCGTAAGTTTTTGCAAGGTCAGTTTTAACCGCCATAATACCCTTCTTCCCTTGTAGATAGCGCATCCTATGGTAAACTTCCCGGACAAGAACTATACTAACAAGGACCAATAACATTAGCAAGAATAGGCCTTAGTCCATTGACCATGGCCTTCATAATAAATTTAACATGAGAATTACTCCCTCCGTTCCACTCAAATTGTCCACTTACTAAAAATAATGTTCCAAATATATTGTCTACTTAGGAGTTTAAGACACTTTTTTTCCTACTTTTTCCACTATTACCCTTATTAAAATATTGAAATTTATATTTCCAATACACATTTAAGATATCAAGATACTTTATTAGGGGTATTTTTGTAATGGTGAATGTATTTATTATGTTTCTTAATATATGTGAAAAGCTAAGTGGACAAATTAAGTGGAACGGAGGGAGTAATTATACTAATAGGGCAAAATAAACGTACCCTGTCCGGGTCTGGCATTTTTAGAAAATATGTGTAAGTGTCTCATTTAGACCCAGAGGCAAAATTCTCTTACTATTAGCTTCACGAACCCTTCCACATATAGATCCCCCCTCCACACCGCAGACCGACATTTTTGGTAAAACGCTGTTGACATACCATCCAGACCTGGTGTTTTAGTTGGGTTCGATTGAAAGACAGCTTCTCGTATTTCCTCATAAGAAAATGGTAAATTAAGATCATGAACTAAACTGCTTTCAATCGTACCAACCCGCGGCAACGTGTATTCCCCTTGATGATCATCCCGTTTCGCATAGAGATTTTTGAAATATTCTCTTACAAGTAAATGAGCTCTATTTTCCATACTAATATAAACTAATTTTGTGTGCAGTCGTGTATGGATCTCTAGAAAAAAGTTCCTTATTTTATATAAAATGTGTAATAAAATACTTAGTGTTTACCTATAATAAATAAATGACATTCCCAATGATTACAGTTATTTTTCTTTATGATGTTTTAAAGTTTCTTTTATTTCATTTTTATCTAATTAACTTTATTTTAATTATTTTTTATAAAAATTTATTTCAATATTTCCCAATTCTTTTGTTTTTGATGTATGTGTGTCTGGGCCAGTTTACGCGCACCACGACTATTCACATAGGAAATATACACGTCTCCTCATTCATACTCCCACTTAATCAAAACTAGGTTATCCATGTTCAGGGAGGGGACTCGAACCTTGCACCTTTTGTTTACCCCCTTTAAGGTCTCAAGAAATAACAAGGCTGAGGGGATTTGAACCCTGTACCTCCTAGATGAGAGACAAGGTCCTGGCGTGAGCGGGGAACCCACATTACTTTGCAGCATGCCTCGATTCTTTTATGGATTTTTCTATATGTCTCCTTTCAAAATGTTTATATCATTTACTTGTAATTTTTTAATATGTGAATCGTATATTAAATATCATGAAAAAAGTAATGAGTTTGGTTTTGTCAAAAATAAATATTGTGTATTGTATTTTCTATATCTTGTTAAAATATCTAAGATTGTATGAGGTTGTGTGTTTAATATTTTATATCTTGTTAAGGCATATGGGTGGTGTGTTTTATCATTCAAACTTTGTTAAAATATACAGTAAATACATCCAATATCTCATGTACTATGGGCCGGTTGACAACTTACCCCCACTGTTTTTTCTTTGGTATTGGTTACCCCCCCCCCCCCCCCCCGTATTTGTTTTCGTGACCCCTTACTCCTCTTAACTGAATACGTTAAAAATTGTCGTTAGTTGGTCATGTGCTAGTCATGTGGACGAATTTTTGTGATATTTTACCCAATGTACTAAGTTTTTCGTGACATTTTACCCCTTCGATTTTGAAGCTAAAGTGTTTTAAAAAAACTCAGGTGTTTCTTTGGAGGCTCGCAAAAAAAAGATTACCACGGCTTACAACTTAAATAAACAGGGTTTATTGGAGTCTCAAGAGTATAGAATATGCGCTACGGAGGTGGAAAATAAATCTTATGAGATAAGAACGTAATAGATCACTTATGAGACATTAAAAGGTTGCAGGTGCATTTGTTAGATCAAATAGCACCACTAGAAACTCATAATGACCTTCATGCGTTCTAAATAGTGTTTTAGTAATGTCATTTTCATATACTAGAATTTGATGATACATAAACCAATCTGGAATAAAATTTCATTCCATGAAACTCATCCAATAATTCATCTATTATTGGAATAGGATATTTATAATTTACAGTTAGTTTTTTAGAGTTCGATTATCAACACAAAAACGCTAAGTTTTATTTGTCTTTTTTAGCACTCAGTCGTATTAGCCTGGTTTGCAAGAGTTCTTGTACCATCTTTTCCAGATTGTGTAATGCATGGGACAAAGAGCAAAATTAGAAACAAAACAAAAAATGAATTTAGACTTTTCTCCAGTTCTACTTGCCATTGGCTCATACTCCATCAGTCTTTTCTAACCTTTCATCATTTTCGTTAGCTACGAAATTAATTTTCCGAGATGTTGTCCATCTAATGAAGACACTTAATACAGGGGGTAAAATGTCATGAAAACTTAGTACAGGAGGTAAAATATCACAAAAAATCGTGCACATGACCAGTTTGTGACCAACTAACCGCGATTTTTTACAGATTCCGTTAACAGGGGGTAAGGAGTCATGAAAACAAATACTGGGGGGTAACCAGTACCAAAAAATAGTGGGGGGATATGTTGTCAATCGGCCCATAGTATAGGGGGTATTGGATGTATTTACTCTAAAATATATAGAAAAATTTGTTTATCCTCCATACCCTGTCAAGAAGAATGAGATGTTATGTGAATCTCTTAACATATCATAAGTGGGATCTATTTAAACTTAACTACAACTTCTTTCTTGTTATTGGGATTTATATCAGGGTTCCATTTCATAGCAAGTTTTATATAAGCTTTCTTCAAGTAATCGTCTTTTGAATCCTTATCAACACCCAAAATCTTGTAATAGTCCACACCCATAATCAATCAATGGAGTTTTTTAGTTCTTTTTCTCATTTTCACTTTGTTGTGAAAAGTGAGAACAGATTCATTTTGGAAAAGTAGATATTTCTAATTTTCTTAGAATAAAGAAGATATGTAAGTTCTTTGAAGATTGTGTTGAATCTTACAAAATCTTCATTTTATTCAAAAACATCGTTGTTGGACTATTGTTTTTGATTCACTGATTTCTCTCTCGTTACTAAAGTTATTTTCTTCATTCTTTTGGCATTGACTTTCTCGTGAAGGTGTTGTGATAATCCTGCCGTGTAAGAGAGCTCTATCTCAGCCAATAAAAGCAACGAAAGAGGAGCCACAAAAGTTAAAGTATATACCGGCTTCTCGTGTCCTCATCGTTAGTAAAAAAATTCTATGATGTTTCTCAAAGTTTTGATGATTCTTCAAGTATTAATTTGAGAAAGCGAGAATGAAGGTGTCGAGAATGTGTTTGATAAAAGTGCAAAAGTTGACGAAGAGCTATCTGCTCTAGGTTTGACTAAGGAAGATGATTATACTAAAAGAAGAAATATGAAAAAGTGAACATTAGCCATGAGCTTATCATTAGCAAGAATCCTATGATGGTAATGAAGTAGTACAGAGAGGAAATGGTCATGATATGACTCTGGACTCTCTCAAGAAAATCTTGTTTAGTGAGGAAGCTTATGAGTGCAACTACAACTTAAGTGTAGGGAAAGAGAATTCCCCTCCACCAGCCGCAAGTACCTATGGGGGGAAATTTATTTTTTGAATAATAATGATGCTCGAAGTAATAATAATGTTCAGAGAATCTCAAACAAGTGTCCTACGACTTGGTCAATCCTCTTCACCAATACAGGCAAAAAGGATCTTAAGCTAAATTATTTCCCTCCTCAAGTGGTAAATGGAAAGCTTATAGTCAAGCCACCAAAGGAAGTAAAAAAGTGGGATAAGAACTATGGAATCACTACCTTGTTTGGAAATTCTTTGGAGAAGCACCTGCCTTCTTTATGGTTAACTACCAATGGATGGATATGAGAAGAATAGAGATAATCTCGACTAAAGCTAATATTCAAATTTTAGAATGAGAATGATTGTGAAAAGGTGTTGAACCACATCTGGCATGTTGGAGGAAGGATAATGGTACTTAGAATATAGGAGACAGACCAGGTTATTGAAGAGATTGACATGTCAAAGTTTCCTCTTTAAATCAAATTGAGGAAGGTTCCTTTACAACTCTGGACTGAAGAGGGCCTTGGATATATTAGTAGTGTTATAGGTAAGTCTATACAAATGGATCATATCAAAACTACTGGTAACAGACTAGGTTAATCAAGGGTTTGTGTTGAGGTCGATTTGTCCAAGGAGGTAATACATAAATTACAAGTTGATATGGAGGAGGATGGAGTACATGAAATTGATATAAGCTATGAATGGTTGCCTTATAAATGTGAAACTACTGGGATAATTGGTCACAAAACTGCCTCTTGTCCTAAAGAAAAACCAAAACAAGAGCAGAGAAAAAAGGAATTATTAAAGAAAAAGCCATGAATTCAAAGAAGTGGACAAAGATGTTGAAGTTAGCAAGGAATTGGTTCAATTCAAAACTAAAATTCACATAAGAGACTTAAGTCCTATAAAAAATCTATGAAAAAAGGAGAAATAAAGTACCCGATAAGAACATTGTCCCTCAAATCAATGATTTTAGTTCTCTTGGAAAAATTGATGAAAACTTGGAGGAGGTTTTTAGTCTCTTCATGGATACAGCCAAAGGAGTAAGTTACACAAAACCACCGACTTATGATTATAGCCTCTTGGAATATTAAAGACTTGCGTAAGCCTTATAAACAAAAGTTGGTTGATGCTTTTGTTAACAAAAATAAAGGGTGTATTATTGGTCTCCAGATGGTAAAGTAGATCTCTTGAAGGCTCGCCTAGTGGCTAAGGGATATGTTTTGATTTACGGTGTAGATTATGGTGATACTTTTTCACCTGTTGCTAAGATGTCCTTTGTTAGTATTTTTTTCTCTCTAGCTGATATGTGTCGTTGGTTTTTTCATCACTTAGATATTAAGAATGTTTTCCTCAATGGAGATCTTGATGAGGGGGTGTATATGAAGCAACCTCCACGATTTGTTGCTCAGGGAGAGTCTCATAAGGTGTGTCACCTGAAAAAATCTTTGCACATATCTAAACATTCTCCTCATGCATGTTTTAAACAGTTTAGTGAATCCTTCCTTGAGTTTGGTTAGACACGTTGTTTCTCTTTTCAAATGTACTAGGTTGCTCCTTTTGGGGTGATTCCCTCTTTCTCCAACGATTTATATTGTGGCGGTTCCGATTCTATTTTTGTGTTCTCAGTTGGGGTGATGCTTGTACTAGTTTCGGACACAGATGGGGTCTTGATTTGCTTCTATATGTCTGCTAGAAAGGCTTGGCTTGCAGCCTTGGATGTTACGTTTTTGTTTTAGGATCGACTGGGTTTGTTTTTGTTTTGCTTGTTTTGTGTTTAAGATCGATTGGTTTTGGTCGTGCTCGGTTTGCTACTTCTCGAGTGGATTGGGTTCATCAACGTAAGCTCCGGGTTTAATCAGCCTTGCAAGTTAAATATTGGTTCATTTTTGCAGATTCTTGATTGGTGATGCTCTTCTGACTTTGATGTTTGGCTGCCTTGGGTGTCTGAAATTATTCGATCTGGTAACGATCTCTTACCCCTCCCCTGTTTTCTGGTTTCAAGGTTCTTGTACTTCACTTTAGTAGCCAGGCTTTTCGAAGAATAAGATGTGGGGTGTTGTCGTTCACTTTTCGTATCTGTTTTTCTGGATTGTTTGTTTTGGTGATGTGGGTACAGGATTTTCTTGGTTGGATTTCAGGCGACTTTGTGTTTCCACCTTACTGTGTGTTTGCAGTATTTTGGAGTTAGCTCAGTGAAACCTACACTTTTGTTTCGGTTCAATTATGTGATTAAAGGGTGTTTGCCATTCACTCTTCTCTTGACTTTTTTTGCTTCTGCCGATACAAAGACCAAAGGGCTTCAGGGTCACATTGAGTGGAAGCTGGAGGAGTCTTGGTTCATTTCTTGGGATGCTTCCTATCTTGTTTGTGAGAGTTTTTTCCTTTCGTTACTATTTGGGTTTCCCCTTTCCTTCTCCACCCGTTACACCCTTTAGTGTGGTGCCCTTTGTGCAATCTCCTAAGTAGCTTAGATAGCGTGCTCAGCAACATTTTCACTAATTTGTCGATTGCCTGGTGGTTTCGTTGTTTTACTTGTCTTGCGATTCCTTGTTTTGTCCTGGATGTTTGGAAAGTGTTTTGGAAACTAATTGGTGATCATGGATGCAGAGTTTTCTGGAGCAACTTGATCAGATTGTGTTCTTTTTCCTTTGAGTTTATATTTTTAATTTTGTTTTTGTTTCTCGGGTTTAGTTTGTCACCCCGATTTGTGTAACATGTTTTATCTTATTTATAATTTCAGTTTGACTAAAAAAAATCAAGTGCATCAAAATATTGTTGGTTAGAAATTGGTTAGGATGCTTAGATGATCGACGCTCCACCACTAGATATTTTGTCTTGATTGATGGAATTATACTTTCATGGAAACAAAAAAAAAGATGTGGTGACAAGATATTAAGTGATGAATCTAAATATTGTGCTATGTGTGATATTGGTTAGAAATCTAATTGCGAAACTCAAAATTGATCTAATCTCAATAAACTTATGTGTGATAATCAAGTTGTTATACACATTGCTTCATATCTGGTATTTCATTAACATGTCAAACACATCGAGACTGATTGTCAAAGATAATGTTTTGTCAAAAGAAATTCTAAAACTGTATGTTAGTTCCAGTGATCAATTAACTAACATATTCACCTTCACCAAATCTCATAGAAATCGTAGAATTAGAGTATATATATGATAGGAACACACACACACACACACACACACACACACACACACACACACACATATATATATATATATATATGAGGGGAGTGTTAAAGTAGAATAGTACACACCATCTATTACCTTTTAGTAGATACTAAATACGCATGTTACTTAGGGCCCATTTGGAAATGCTAACCCTTAGTAGATACTAAATAAGCATGTTATTTTTCATTACTTAGGGTCTGTTTGGATTAAGGAGGGATTCTTTAGTAAATGATAGGAAGGGGGAGTACAATAAAAGAATGGAAAGAAGAGTATTAAAACTTGTTTGGATTGAATAAAAAGAGAATGGGAGATTTTATTAAAGGATTATAGGTATTCGGTGTTTGGATTAGAGAAATAATGGGAGGAAGGGATTCTTTTTATAACTAAATGACTTATATACCCCTGTTAAAATATTTTATAAAGAAATAATAAGGGTAATTTAGACATTACAACGTAATAAAAGAATCCATCCCTTCTAATCCTACCGAATTGGAAGGATAAAATATATAAGGCCATACGGTATTGTAAGAATCTTTTACTAACTTTTCCCTTCTAATTCCGTGTAATACAAACAAATGAATGGATTGTTAGAATCCTTTAATATAATCCCTTCCCTCCCTATCCCTTCATCCAAACAGACCCTTAGGATCCATTTGGAAATGCTTATTTAAAAGTAAAAAACATTTTATAATAAAATTTAAACATTTGTAAAATTATTAAAAACATTTTTGAAATCTAAAATCACTTAAGATGTTTTTTTAAGAAACACATATTTGGTGTTTCTCATAATAATACTTTTCGGGGATCTAAAACACCTTAATGTCCGTTTGCAAGTACTTTTTAAAGAAGCATTTAAAAATGCTTCTAGAACTTTTAAAATATTTTAGATCTTTAAAAACACTTTTATAAGAAACACCAAATATGTGCTTCTTAAAGAAAACACTTAAAGTGATTTTGGTTTCAAATTTTTTTTTAATAATTTTTTAAAATTTCAAATTTTATTAAGCACTTCCAAGTGGGCTTAGTTTACCTCTTATCTTTTGTGTAATAGCTTTAGTACCCGTAAATCATCTGAAATGAATTTAGATCTATAAAAATATTCTAGACCCTTAAAATCACTTTTAAGAAAAACATTTGATAAGTGATTATTAAAATAAGAGATTATGACCCAAGGGGTCTTGAACACCGACCCCCTAGTCCTAACCCAACCCCTTTCTTTTGTTCTTATTAATAGGGACCTCAATAAGATTTTAACACTTTAGGCTAAATTCTCAATTACGTTCCTACCCCCTTTTGTTTTTCTCCTCCTATATGTAGTTATTTATCACATCTCTTTCCTCAAATTCATTTCCTGTAACCCTATCTCTTCTCGCAAAACTCTCCCCTCTCTATATGGCCACCACCACCGAGCTGCGTGTCTTTCCGGCGAGCACAAAACCGGAGAAAAACACAATCACTCTGGCAGCATCCCCGAGATCCACCCCCTAGATCCACTATTCGAGATCCACCATAAAGCTCCGTCTCCAAACAAATCCAAGCTCTGTGGAACACCTTGAAGACTAGTACTGTGCAGATCCAGGCGTGAAGAGGCTGTGAAGATGCTGACTCGAAGAAGAAGGAGTCCAGGCACCGAGATCCACCGCCAAGAAGAAGAGTGGAGTCCAGCGAGATCCAAGCCACGAAGACGGTAATAATGGAGTCCAGCGAGATCCAAGCCACGAAGACGATAATAATGGAGTCCAGCGAGATCCAAGCACGAAGACTGCATCAATGGAGTCCAACCATTGGCTGGAGAGTCAGGCGGCAAGAATCAAGCCATGAACAAAGAACAACAAAGGAACTCCGATCCAGTTCGTTGCAGTAATGGTGGTGCTCGGAGATGATGCGAATCGCGTGCTGGAATGCTTTCTCCGACGATGTCTGCAAATAGTGTTGGTGGAGAAGATGATCACCATCTTTCTTTCGCGATCTGCCTAGCGTACATTGTACGCAATCTGGATTATTTTGTTCATATTTAGAATAGCGTACATTGTATGCGTAAAGTATTTTTTTTTCCAGATCTGGTTTGACTGGTCAAACAAATTTAGGTAGTTTTTTTTAGTTTAATTGTTTGGTCAAACTAGATAGGTTAGCTAGCTTTTTTTAATTTTTTAGCTAGTCTATTTTGTTCTTTGTAAATTGATATCAGCTTTTCTTTAATAATACTCAATCTTTTTTATGAATACTCACATTTTTTACTATTACTCACATTTTTTATTAATACTCATCTATTTTTACGAATACTCATCTATTTTTATGAATGCTCATAATTTTTTCGAAACTCATAATTTTTTGAAACTCATCATTTTTTCCGACGACCGGAGGTCGGAGGTCGAAGAGAGAAAAAATGAACATTGACATCACTTCTTTTGTCATTTAGTGTTAGTAGCGTATTTTAGTATTTAGTCATCTTTAAGATCCCTTTAAAGAAGTAAAATTTCCACTAGTTTCTGTAAGTCAAAAAACTAGTCTCCCAACCCTATAAATCAATCACCCTTAAAATAATCACTTAAAGTAATTTTAGATGTCAAAATATATTTTTAATATTTTTTACAAACAATTTAGTTTTAAATGAAAAACTTTTTAAACTTTGAAATAATCAATCCCCAACAAGCTCTATATACATGTGGGACTAGTGTATTAAAAGACTAACTCTATTTACCTATCAATGCATCAGCTTTAACAACAACCAAGGCCGAAGCCAATAGACACGTTACATAAGAGATTTATATATTGATAATATATAATGGCATTATGTACATTAATATCAAAACTATATATATAAACATACAAATGGTTCTTTACTATTTAAGTAACGCACCCAAACAAAGGGAAAACTTAGCCTCCATCCAAAGTAAAGTTTCAAAAACACCCCTCCATGTAACATAACCACACTAAGCTTCTTCACCACCACCACCACCACCTCTTCCACGGCCTCCCCCTCGTCCCTGCCCCTGACCTCCAAATCTTCCCCTTCCATACCCCATTCCTATAAAATATTACCATTTAATGCATCATAATTCATGAACCCAAAAGATAATAAATCAGTAACAAAAATTAATTAATAAACTTACCACGAGAACCCCAACCTCTGCCTCGTCCACCACCACCTCGTCCATAATCATTATATTCACCATTTGACCCTATAAATTCAAATATATGAAATTGACATCATACATGACATCATACATGACATACATAACATAATATATCATACACACCTTCATAATTTCCATATCTGCCCCTGCCCCTACCTCTACCTCTACCTCCACGGCCTCCATATGAATCCGTGTACCGATCAGTTGATGAGTGTTTGGGAGCTCGATACCTATGCATCAATATCACGAATTTATGGGTTTATTTGGATAATTTACATAAGACTAAAGGTTTGTGTATTACCCTGGGACATTCTTGTTTAACTCAACAGTGGACAAAGTAATCTCAATCAAAGAGACTTGCCGAGTGATCTCTAAGCTAGATAAAGAAAAGCAGAGTCATATAAAATCCTAGCCATTCATTATATAACAACAATGGACCAGAGAAACTTACACTTGTAGTCCCTCTTCAAGAGGCTCATATGCATCTGTTATGGTTATTGAGCCAATAGACACTTCTTGATACAACCCATGGATTCTCGACTGTATTATTATCCCAAAAATGTTACATAAGAACAATTCATAAGAATTATAATTTGCAATATTGGTCCCTTTGTTATTTTGCATAGCACAAGGACTAATGGTGTGATTTACCCTTATACGCATACCTTTATAATCTCTGCAATAACTACTGCCTTGCTGATTGCTTGTCCAGTTGCTTTCAAAACTATCTCATTTACTCGTTTTTCCTGATCATGGCAATACAAATTTTAACATTAGATATTAAAATTTAATAGATGCTTGTAAAAGTCCACCACAAAAGTCCACGAAGAATGAGCGTCCTAATTACCCCCAATAGCAGAGTAAAAATGGTGAACTAAGCTAAAATTGTTAAATCAAATAATTAATTTATCATCGACAACTACAAATCACTCACAAATTTGATCCCAAAGCAGTATATGCTCAGAAATATCATAATATTGACTTGGTTTTTTTTTTTATTCAACGTAAGCTATACTTCAACTTTGTTGGTATAGAGTAACGAAATACAAGAAAAAGAAAACATCAAAACATTGAAATGCAATAAGAGGGGTTTTTTTCTTCCTTAAACTTGAACATGCAAGACCAGCCTAGCAAAACCCACAAAATATAAGCTTTCTGAAAATAAGAACTCAAAAGAAAAAAAAATCGGTGATGTTGTGGTTGAGAGGTACCTGGAGAAGAAAGGCAGCATAGCTAATGTAATTATGAATAAGGCCTTGAGCAGTGATTCTGAGTTCATTTTCATTCATAGGTTGTTTTGTTCTTGGCTTCTCCACTCTTTGGTACCTATCCATTCTTCTTTCTTGCTCTTCTCTGGCTCTTTCGAGATTCTTCTTTATTCTATTTGCCTTCTGTTTTATATGGGGTTAAAGTTTGGACTAAAAAAATTAGTAAAGAAAAATAAATGATTTTTTTTATTTAGTCGAGAAACATAAATGCATTTAATTTCAAAAGTGGTTACAAATTAGCCTACACCTAAAATATCAAAATCATCCTTAATCAAGTTGACTAATTGAAGAGAAGGAGCAACACTCCAAAAACTAAATAATTTGCTCTTAACATTTGTTTAGCCGCCTAATCCGCAATTCTATTGTTTTCTCTCCTAACAAAAGAGATACTAATTCTATCTCTATTCATACAAAAACGAATATTCTTAGCTTATAATTTTAGTACAACTATCAATATTACAAGTTGTCGAATTAATTTAGTTAATGTTGACAGTCATTCTCTACTTTAACAGTTTCTAAAAGTTTCTTGCTAGCTATTTTACAAGCCTCCAAAATCCCCTAGCTTTTGCTTCTGCAATAGAGTGTACTTTAATAGTCTCAGTTTTTCCTTTTAAAACCAAACATGTTGAATCACGCAAAATACACACAAATACACCATAATTAGTAAGCAAATTAATTGAAGCATCACAATTAATCTTAAAGTGTCCAGTGGGAAGTGTTTCCACTTAATAACCCCATTCTCCCCTTTATAACAATATTATTAGAGTCTTGGTCAGTTTCAGGCTGCATTCCTTGCTTCTGAACACCTAACCTTTCATTATGTTACAAATTCTCTTCACCGTTTAATTTAATGTACTTTTTAGCCTCAGAAGCAAGCTCGTTTGCTGAGTAGAATTCATCATAGGATAATATAGATTTTTGAGTTGTACTCAGAGGGTCAGGGTTAACACCATTAAATATAAATTCATTTCTTGCTTTCCAAATATGCCAAGAAATAAAAAAGACATTTTTCCCGAATTATATGCATTATCTGATTTATCACCCATACTAAGTCTCGTATCCATTTTTTAACATTTGAAGATGGTTCAAATAGTGAGTTAAAACAGAGAGGACTAGCAAGCCACACTGATCTACCCCAAGAACAATGAAAAAAAAGATGTTCAACAGTTTTACTTGACCCTTCACAAATATTGCATAAACGGCTATAAATAGATTTTCTCAAGAACCTATCTCATTAATAGAAAGCCCTCTATTGTAGGATTTCCAAATAAAATTCTTAACCTTTGGAATAACTTTTGATTTCCATAAAAAAATCCCAATCCTTTTCATCCAACTGATTAGATGATTCACCCTCTTTTTATTATTTTCTTCTCTTTAAGAAAAATAAATGATTCACTAATAAGGAAATACAAGAAAGGTCTTTTTTTTTTCTTTTTTTGGACTTGCAAGAAAAAGTCTAGGTAGTGAATTAAAAAAAGGGGCTAGTTGGTTAGCGATTCCCTGGCCGTTCTAAAGTGCAATTTGCTTAAAAGATTTGTTCTGACATTAGTTTAAGAGTAATGATATACATTATTTAAAATCATACCATTTAAATACCACCGAATGACGTGGCATAAATTAATTGGCAATAAATCGTTAATTAGATAAAAAATAGATTAACTATTTATAGCCAACCAATTCACGTTACGTCATTAGGTAATATTTGAGTGATATATATATATATATATCATTACTCTAATAAATTATCTAATTCGATGTTGATCCTGATTAATCGACCAACAAACAGTTGTTAACTCTAATATCTTAATACTATATACCTCTGACTGTGTTAGAATTCACATAAATCTAATATGAGGTATTAATTTAATTTCATTATGTCTTATGGAGGAAGTGAAAATAATATTTTATTTAAGAAAATGTCCCATGTAGCATGTAGAAAGTGGAGTAGGAAAAATATTAGGTTATGATATATTACCTATATATTCTTTCCAAAAGATCTAAAAGTTATGAAAGCCAAAAAGGAAAAGGCAAAGCCCCACCCGTCTGGGCCGGTGATGGCGTAGGTCGTGGGCTTGTGGGGGAGTCAAAAAATGAAAAGTGAAAAATGAATTTGGAAGGGACTCTGGAGGAAGAAGGCTGGTAGAGTCGGTGGCAAATACAAAACGTCCACAAATCAGATTCTTTGTTTGAGATAACCCGTAGGCCGAAATATCTTTTTAACACCACTATTTCCGTGTTTATGTTCTTCTTTTGATTCCGTGTAACTTTTGATTAATATTTCATTATTGTAATATAATAGTTTTACATTAATTGAAATATTTGTTTTACTTTGAATTTTTCATTTACTTTTTTTGTTTTAAAATTGGTGATTTTCTATTTTTTTCCCAATAGACTAAATGATTATTTTGTGGACTCTTTTGTTTTTTGTTCTAATCCATGTAGAAAGAAAGGTGTATGACAGTTAGCTGGTTTGTATTCTTGTAATTGGGCAAAAAACTCTCACTTATAAAATTTTACACTATAAACCCTTTTTTCCCTGTCACATTATATCCTGAAATAATTTCTATCCACTATATATTATATAAATACACAAAAACCTAAAGCCTTTCTCTCTTTCTCTCTCTATATCTCTCTCTCTCCCTCTCCAGGCATGGAAAAACAACAACTCTCAACGGATTTTCAATTGCAGATCCGACCATTTTGTGAGTTCGTGGCTCGTGGATATGCGTGATCGCTTTTCCATGGCAAAATCCACATAGCTTCATGTATTTTCCATGGCGAATCTCCGACTCAAAAGTGGAATGGCTTGTCTCTGTTGTCAAAGCTCTGAAGCAGTTTCATGGATCAAGGTTGTTCGCAGCATTTGAGTTCATGGTTATGGAAAATCGAGTTTGTTCGCAGTATTTAAGTTTTACAGCATCCATGGAAGCTTTGTAGATCTTCTATTTCTAGCCATGGAAGTTTCACAACCAAATCATTCAATATATCGGTATGTTTAGATCATACGAAGAAGCATTAAAGAGATATGCATTTGTATTAGGTTTTTTTTAATAGTATTGTGTTTTTTCCTTGACTAAATTGTATTGTTAGAAATCATATATCGTGATGGATAAAGCCCATCACATCGAATGGGAAAACAACCATTAAATGTAATGGGTATTTACTCATCAATAAACAATTAAATTATATGCCTCTTCACTGTCTTGATTGACATCTTTTGTTGTTATAATCAGTAGATGGCCTTTCAACCAGTCCAGTAGAAAAGTATTGCCGAGAAACAATAATGGACGACAATCACAGAATCCGGTAAGAAAAGCCACGAATGCTACATGACATCATTCAAAATTACGCGTCACGGGATGGCATTCTAATTAAACATGTGAGGAGGGATGAATCTATTTTAACCTGTCAAAATATGCTCGAATACGATTATATGAAGAACCGTCATCATTAAAAACAACATCTAAGTGTAAGCTACCTTATATGATATGTCATAACCATAACTTTGTTTTAAGATATTATTATCTCAGTAGGTTTAGTGCTTGGCTTTGAACGTACTCCATTGAGAGTGCCCTCCTTTATGACTTCCAATAACAAATTTTCATTTCTCCCCCTATCAAAACCGCATGTATGGGCATTGTTGAAAGTCTTCACATACTACTTGTTATTATATTTATCAACCGAAATATACATATACCAACGACAATCGAGCTCTTTGCACTTCTTACAGTAGGCACCAACTTCCAAGTCTTTGTTGTTCAAAAAGATAAATCCAAAAATGGATTTGCATGCATACTTTGAAAGAGCACAACAAAACTCCTTCTAACCACTTCAAAGAATTGTCCACGCTCTTTAATAAATTCAACCAACCCATTGCTTCAGAGTTTCAACATGTGTAGTCTGGTACTTGACTTGTCGATAGTGACAATGTCCATGTAGTTAGGAACATGTTCAAGTACATTCAGTGGATTAGTGTGTGAACTTGTAGTTAAAAGGAAGTGTTCATCGAGAACCATAGTGATCTTATTTACAGGAATATCAATGTTGCACTCCCCATCACGATCAACAAGCTAAAAAAATTTGACTCACCGATCATCTTGCAACGCAAGTGATTATTGAACAAGAAAAACCATTCTAACCCACAAGGGTCGAGTTCAGGCCAACGATGATAGACAAACTTGGTAATCAAAAGTTAAAAATCAAAACACTTAAAAGGCTAATGAGCAATCTCATCCCACATACAAAAACTACTAATGATTTGCAAACCTTAACGCCATTGCACAAACAAAAGAAAGAGCTTTATCAATAAACATATAAACATAAACAAAACAAATAAATTAGTAGGCAATGGGTAAATACCCATCAACACCAATAACTCATATATATCTGAATCCTGATGGATAGAAACTCATCTGCACTCAAACAATTATGGGACACCAAACACACAATTAGATCATAAATATGTCCATCAATGAGCATCAACTTATTAGAATTCATAATTGCTCTGAGTTTGTGTAAAAGCCCATCAACGCTCATAACGGTTATGCTTTTGAATGGCAGTGGGTAAAAACCCACCAATACTCATACATAGGTCAATATCCCGAAACCTTAAAAATACTTCAGAAATCAACATATAAAACCTCCTTATTACGTGAACAAAAGCAAAAAATCAAACATCTAATCTCAAGAGCAAAATACGACATGATAATACATATATTTCAGAGAAAAGCAAAACAAAAAAATAGCTAAAAACATGTTTGAAGGATGTAAACTTAGAAAATTAAGCTTAAACATGATATTTAAAACATTATTCACATAAAAATAATAATAACTAAACGACAAAAAAATAGAAAGAGAAATACATAACAAAACACAAACGTGGAACTCGCATGACGATGTCATGATGATTGCTTGAGCTTTAACGAGTGTGAAAAGCTACATTCTTCTTGATCTTTAACGCCGATGACTTGATTTAACTTCAGAAAAGAAAAAAAAGACGATGAAGTTTGATGAGCAAGGGTGCATGAGTAATGTGTGTACATTTTTGTTATCTTGTAACGGAAATGAAAGAAACGTAACCTTACCTGATTTTTGTTATTTATACTAATAACTGAAATAATATGAAAGATATATAGGTAAAATAAAAGAGTAAAGATATATATCACTCTATTTACTTCACCCTAATATCACCTAATTATGTGGAGATTTTAATTACCAATCGAATCGTTTCCCATTCTTAATTATTTATTTTCTCTTTCTTTTGTTTAATGACACATAGAGTGACACATAAAAAAAGTAAAATAAGAAATGAAGCAAATAAAGATGATGTATAGCAATGTTCAAAATAATTTTAAAAAAAAAAAACTTATAACTAGAATTTTTATAAATTAAATATAAATAATGAGTATATGAAAATTAAATTTTTATATTGGACTAAATTTGACCATTAATCTTAAAAAAACACCTCTTAGTATCTTCCTCCCATTTAGGTGGTTTCTATCTTTACTAAAACATTTCAATTAAAAAGAAAGAAAAAAGAAGTTTACTAACATAATCTCCCCTCTTTTCGCCCTCGATTATATAGGAAAAATTAGAAGAAATAAAGGAAAAAAAGTAGAAAAAGAAGTCAACAATTTTCTTTCTAAAAGAGATATTTTTAGTTGATTTTTTTTTATAGATAGGGGCTTTTTAAGAATATACTCAGTTGTTCACATGATAGAGGTTTTAATATATTAAAATTTGACAAGTCTTTTTTGGCATTTGCTTGACTGGTGGGGATGGTAGTTTATACCTTTCTTTCTTTCTTTAATTTGATTTGATTTATTTGTCTTTACATATTCTAAAAATTCTATTTACATATTCTTCAACCCTCACCCCACCCCATCTTAAATTCTCATTAAAGTTTTGATTTTTGGCTGTTATAAACATTTTTATGCCACCCCATATACATATTCTTGTGTTTGTCTGATCTAGATTGGATCATAAGCATCTCTCTTTACTCTATTTTCGAGAGAGAGAGAGAGAAAAAGAGAGAGATTTTGTGGGGTTTTATAGCAGTAGCGTGGACTTTTCGTGGCTCTCAAACCAAGACTAACAAGGTAAACATTTCTTCTTCATCCTTTTCATGCTCAACTCACTTTCCATATTCTTGAATTACTTGTTTATATACTTTACTTGATTCATTTGTGTATAATTTAAACTGGGTCTCTTTCCATTTTCGTAAAGATCGTGCACAGACGGTTAAAATGGTCTAAATCGGTCTCGATTTCGAAGTTTTAGTTTCAATTTAGCCATGGCAAGTATCGAAGTTTCGAAATACGCACATAGTCCAGTACACAAGGCAATAATCTTGAAGGATTACACAAATCTCAAGAAGATAATCTCTACACTTCCTAAACTATGCGACCCATCTGAGATTAAAACCGAAGCAATTTCACTCTCAGAAGAATCTAAAGCTGATGTAATTTCTTCAGTAATTAATCGACGAGATGTACCAAATCGAGATACACCTCTACATTTAGCTGTAAAACTTAGCGATGAATCAGCAACAGAAATTCTTATGTTAGCAGGTGCAGATTGGAGTTTACAAAATGAACAAGGATGGAGTTCATTACAAGAAGCTATATGTACACGTGAAGAAGGAATAGCACGTATTATCGTTAAACATTATCCACCAATAGCATGGGCTAAATGGTGTAGAAGATTACCACGTTTAATCAATACAATGAGAAGAATGAAAGATTTTTACATGGAAATAACATTTCATTTCGAAAGCTCAGTAATTCCATTCATATCTCGTATCGCACCTTCAGATACGTACAAAATATGGAAACGTGGTGCTAATTTACGAGCAGATATGACTTTAGCTGGTTTCGATGGGTTTAGAATTCAACGGTCAGATCAAAGTCTTGTGTTTTTAGGCGATGGATCTGACGATGGAAAAGTACCGGCTGGATCGCTTTGTATGATTTTACATAAAGATAAGGAGATAATGAATGCTTTAGACGGAGCTGGTGCTCCGGCGAGTGAATCGGAGGTGGTACAAGAAGTTGCCGCCATGTCTCAGACGAATATTTTCCGGCCAGGTATTGATGTAACACAAGCAGTACTTTTACCTCAAACAAATTGGAGAAGACAAGAGAAAACTGAAACAGTTAGTCATTGGAAAGCGAAGGTATATGATATGCATAATGTTGTTGTAAGTATTAAATCTAGGCGGGTCCCGGGTGCTATGAGTAATGAAGAGTTGTTTAATTCACGAAACGAGAATGAAACTGAGAGTGAAGATCTTGACGATATTTTAACTGAAGAGGAGAAAAAACAGCTTGAGACTGCGTTAAAAGTTGATTTGACCGAGGAGAATAATGATGTCATCATAGCTCATCGTCATAGTTGTTATGAACAAAGAGATATTTCGGATGTGAATGGTTTTAAAAATGAAGAGAATAAACAAGAGAAAAAAGGGTGGCTTAGTGGGTGGAGAAAACGAGATAATAATAATAATACGAATATTGAGATTGAGAAGAAGAATTTTGGACCGAGAAGTTCAGTTTCTGTAGATGAAAAAGCGAGTGATCTTCTTGGTGAGGATATGATTGGAAAAAGAGATGAAAATCGAAGAGGTAAAGAAGTGAAAGCTTCTAATTCGAATTTAAATTCGAATACTCGTAAAGAGAATGAGTATAAGAAAGGTTTAAGACCTGTTCTTTGGCTTTCACCGAATTTTCCTTTACAAACTGAAGAGTTTTTGCCTTTACTTGATATTTTAGCGGATAAAGTTAAAGCTATAAGAAGGTTAAGAGAGTTACTTACTACTAAGCTTCCTAAAGGAACCTTTCCAGTTAAGGTATGTATGTATACACTACTTTTTCTTCTTCTTATTCTTCTTTTAGTTAATTTTACAAACACTTTGTGTGCACTTCTCTTTTTTCTTCTTATTCTTCTTATTCTCCTTCTAGTTAATTTTACAAACACTGTGTGTGCACTACTTATTCTTCTTTTAGTTAATTTTACGAACAGTATGTGTGCACTACTTATTCGTCTTTAAGTTAATTTTACAAACACTATGTGTGCGATTTCAGGTAGCTATTCCAGTAGTACCTACGATAAGAGTTTTAGTGACGTTTACAAAGTTTGAAGAATTAGAAGCCATGGATGAGTTTATAACACCACCATCAAGTCCAAATTCATGTGGATCTGGAGAAACAGTTGTACAATCAAGTTCATCGTGGTTTCAATGGATAAAAGCAGCTCCATATCCATCACGTGGGGCCAGTTCTAGTGCGGGACCTTCTAATAGCAATAAAATAGAGAATGATCCATTTGAAATTCCTGAGAATTACACGTGGATTACTGCTGAAGCAAAGAAAAAGAAGATGCATGAAAAGAATAAGGGAAAGAAGAATCATAAATAGTTGTGGAAAATTACTAACATTGTGGGGGGTATAAAAAGAATGAAACATGGACTGGTTTTTTAACAAATACTATGTGTTTTGTATTCGATATTATTCATTCATGTGTTCATTTTCTGTTTAAATTTTCATTCATTATTTGTTTTGTTTTGAAATCTCTATATCATGTTTTATACTTGTACATGTAGTTGAAAATTATTATAAGAAACTTGTTGTAGGATGTAGTTTTTTTTTTGACAACTATTTGATTTAGCTTATGAATTGTCTCATATTATCAGTAAGGGAAATTATTACGGTTTTGATCCTGAACTTTTTGAAAGGTTGCAACATGGTTAACGTTTTTGTAGTGAATAGTGATGAGTCTTTACACAAATCTTTAAATATGGATTTTGTAGTAAACCCATTAGTTTTACACGAATCTATTATTAATTCTATTTGAAATTCATCATTCCGTGGCTGTAGTATTGAACTGTATATGATGAAGTGATGAACACATAATTTGATAAGCTTTTGTAACATGACATATATGAAAATAATAAGAATTGAAGTTAGTATACTACCTTTTCAAAGATTTGTGCAAAAACACTATTTGCTAAAGTTTAAGACTAAATATTAAGGACTATTTACTTATTATACATCCAAGTGGCCAACTAATAGTTAATTATGGATAAAAAACCCAAAAACTCCCTACCCTCTCTATTATATAATCACTCATTCACATCCAAGTGGCCAACTAATAGTTGAAGCCTAACTATTATGGATAAAAAATCCAAAAACTCCCTACCCTCTCTATTATATAATCACTCACATCCTACCCTCTCTCCTCTCTGATGAAACACAATCCCTCTCCCCTGTTCACCGCACCCCTCCTCTCTGATAATACCACAGCCAACCCACCACAACCTCCGTTCCCCACTTCCATTCCCATTACCGTTCTCCACCATTGTCAAGATCAAACCCACCCCCCACCAAACCATCCTGTCTCCTTCCGTTCCACACCATCATCACCATCAAAACTACCCCACCATCTTCACCACTGCTCACCACCATCACCATGAAAACCACCCCACCATTTTCACCACTGATCAAACCACCATCAAACCCACGACCACCGCCACCATAAAATCAACACCGAACCGCCAACATCATCATCAAGCCCCCCTCCACCTCACCTTCTCTCTCGGCGAAACCACACCACATCAGCATCGGATCCACCACCACCATGGAACCTACATCACCATCAACAAATAGCAATTGCTGCAGCCTGATTCGAGACCCATGTCTTCACCACCATGAACATCGAAACAAGAAGCCCAAATCAGGAAGGCCCCAGGAAGCCCAATAGCGATGTAGGTTCAGCCCCAGGCAGGCCAAATAAGGAGGGGTCCAGCCCAACAAAAACCATATCAATTCTGCAGCCCCAACCAGTCTGATAGGCCAAATAAGGATGGGTCTAGCCCAACAAAACCCATATCAATTCTGCAGCCCCAACCAATCCAATATAGGTTCCTCAAAGCCGTATGGGTAGAATACTTGATAGAATAAATATGTACCCTGGTCTTAAAGAGAAGTGGTGGTTAAGCAATTTGGGGCATGTGATGGTTATTATGGGTGAAATAATAAGGAAGTTGGCTATTATAACTGCTGGTAGATCATTTAATCATCTGATTAAGATATATCATGAGGAGCATCATGAATTGATTACGTATGGAATATATGGGTATATTCCATTTGTTAAGTAAGGAATAATTGTAATCACCATTTTCCTCTTCTTAAGTCAAATTGTGTTAGCTTGCTTGCATATAGATGCTTGAGATGTTATCTCTACAACGACTTATTAGTTTCTGAGGTTTTATATATTTAAAGTTGATTATTAACTGCGAATCTATATATTAGTTTTACTTCAGTTTTATGATAATTGTGGATCTTGGAAGGTTTCAGTTTTATGATAATTGTGGATCCCTGGAAGGTTTATCCAACAATCTTATAGAAGTCCATTAAAGTTGTTATATAGTGAGTTGGGAGACAAGTAATCAACATCTATATAGTTCATTTTGTTTGATCCACATTGTGTATTGTGTATAGTTCATATTATTTCTGATTTTATTGTTTGGATCTGTTGAGTAAATGCTTGGTTTTGATCATTAATGGGCTAGCCCATAACACAGAGTAGCATAGTTGGGTCTGTATCTTTCGATAAAATGGTCGAAATGGGTCTGTACCTTATTCCATTGAAATTGTGTAAGTATGACTACTGAATTGAAGCAGAAAAGAGTTAAAAGAAACCATGTAAAAAACACCGTGGTACCCACCATGTTTAAAATGGAATGATTGTAAATAACGGTTTGGGTCCGTACCCATCACGAGCGGGGTAAGATAGTAAAAAATCTAACCAGACAGTTAGGAAGTGGCTTTAAAAAGGAAAATTTTGTAACTTGGATGTATAATGTTAATATTTGGGATTTGAGGCTGCAATTTGTATTTTCCTCATATATTAATGCTATGCTAAATTGATAATGAGTTTAATATGTTATTAAATGAATGTCTACTATATTTATAAAATGAATATGTTAGAAAAATTAGAATATAAAAAAATTTATTCCTTCTTTTGCATTAAAATGGTTAGAAAATTAGATTTAAGATAAAAAAGAATTTTTCATAATGTTTCCAAATTTTCGTTTTAACTAGATCCTTCAGAATGCTAAGAATAGCACGAAATTCTGGTTTTGCCTACAACCTCGAAAAAACTAGGAACAATGTTGTACTCATTACTGTTGGTAAATTTAAACTTAAGTGTTTAAATGAAGAGAATTTAAAAGTCCTGAACGAAATTTAAAATTTGTCCTATTGAATTAATAGAAATTATTAATTGTAAACATTAATAGAAAGTCTTTAAAATAAAAAAATATATTTTGTTATGTTGCGTTTGAATAATATTTGAGAAAGAAAATTGTTGATAAAATTTTAATGTTTTACTTAAATGATTAGATATTTTGAGAATAATATAACATATATTTTCCTTTTGACTTGATTTTTAACGTATAGGATAATTGACAAATGCGTAAGTTACACCTTATTACTACAAAAATTTATTTATACTTGAAACAAAAATTATATTTGTTCTAAACTCACATTAGACTATAACTCACATAAAACTAATATAATGTTGTTAAATTGTATATTATCTTTTAACTATATTCATTCGCTTAAACTAGTATAACCCTAAACTATATAGAAAAATTATATATTAACATAATTTATATCTACGATAATCATAATTACCATCAATGTATATAAAATAATAAAAATCAATAATAGTTATAATTTATAAAAAAATAATATTATATAAGATTATTCATCAAAGGGGAATATATTAGATCTTTTAAATTAATTTTATTTAAACAAAATTGTATGTTTTAGATATTATTAGTTAATTTTTATTCAAAAATATATTTTTTAATTTAAGATTAAATATATAATTTTATATCTTGATATATATTTTAAAAGACGTATTATGTATTTTTATCTTATGTAATATGTTGTGTAATAGGTTTGACAAAAAAAATAGGTTGTGTATTAGGAAAATCGCTCATATATTCTCGAAGAATGTTCCTGGGGAGAAACAACACGAGTTAGCAATAGAAAGCGGATTTTGCAACATGGATTCATTTGGAACTTATTTGGGGACTCCTATCTTTTCTGGAAGATTACCAAAAGGGTTTTACAAATAGATCGTGGAAAAGATGAGCGGAAAATTAGTTGCATGGAAAACCAAGACGTTGTCGCTAGTTGGAAGAGTGACTTTGGCGTAGTCTGTACTAAGTGCGATGCACGTATATCAAATGCAGGTGATGAGACTTTCCAAATATGTTTGTGCGGATATTGAAAAAATAGTGAGAGGATTTGTATGGGGTTCTTCAACAACGGAAAGGAAAATACATTGGGTCGCTTGGGACCATATTTGCAAATCAGAAGAGGCGGATGGTCATGGGCTAAAGAATGCGAGGAGTTATAACTTAGCACTATTAGCAAAGCTTGGGTGGAAGTATCTTTAGGGTCAGAATGTAGCTTGGGTCGATGTTTTTAAAAACAAATATTTCAAGGACGGGTTATTAAATTATCAAAAAAACTAGGTGACTCGAACGCTTGCACGGTCATCCTTGCAGGGGCGATATTCTTCGTGATGGGATAAGTGTGGTAAATGATAGGCCTGGGTCAAATATAGTATGACGACGTGAGAAATCGGGTTTCTTCATAGTGAAGTCGGCTTTTAACGTTCTAGAAAATAATTAAGTGGATATGACGTTTAATTGGGATTTGTTTTGGAAGATATAATGTTCCCAAAAGTTACGTTTATTAATGTGGAGAATTGCTAAAGATCGAATTGCTACGACAGAGAATCTTTCTAAAAGAGTAGTGATTGAAATAAACCAATGTAGAATTTGTGGAGACGAATTAGAAGACCTATGCCATGTATTTTTGAATTATACAATTGCTAAAATAGTGTGGCAAGCTTTTGGGTTAGAAGATGGAATATTAAATGCTACTAGAATGTCTGTTAATGGCTTAATGCGGATGGCCTCCAAAATGTTATTGGAGGTTAGCAAATGAATCATAGGGCGAAATTATCACCTAATGCATCATTAGGCTTGCGAATAGTGAACACCAGCTGGAAACAAATAGTGGAGGACAGCAGGTCCTCTATTTTTGTCGAATTGGAGGCTGCTGGGGAAGACTCTTCTACAAATGGTAATTTGGGTGTGAAAGCATGGCTTCAAGGCCACCTAAAATAAAAAACTTGAGTTGCGGGAATTGAATGGCAACTAGTCTTTGTAGCGGCAATATGGATAATATAGATTCAATTAACTTCCCACCATACCAAGAAATGCAGAAATAAAATAGGAAATAGTCTAATTAGCCAGAAATTTTGTTCTAGCTTGGGGGAAGGAAATAGATGGAGGAGTAATCAAATCAGCAAAAAAAGTAATGGTTAAATGGGTTAAGTCCAAGGCTAGAGAAAAATTAAACGTGGATTGTAGCTTTGATATAACTAGAAGGGAAGTGGGGATAAGTGGTATAATAAGAGATAAAAATGGTACATGTATTGCCAGATATACATATTCATGCTTGGTAGATTCTCCACTCATGTTGGAAATACTTGCACTTTGTTAAAGTGTGGCAAAGCATCATCCTATTACCCTTAGGATATTAGTACATTCTATTATCTATTAGGTAGCTTAGTCATTTATCTATTGTGTAATATATTATGTGTATTAGGATGATATGTAATTCACTATATACATGGAAGAATAGTGTCTCAATAACACTAACATTAAAAATACAATTTCAGCAATTACATGGTATCAAAGCCTTAAATTCGTTTGAAAAAAAAACATTGTCTTCCTCGCTGCTTCACCCACATCCGAAAACCCTAACCCTAGCCAAACCTTTCACCCACCTCCGCCCCTAACCAAACCACGACATCCATATAGACCACCTCGCCTGACCATGGTTCCACCACGGCGCTTCCATTACCTCCAACGAAGCCGCGGCGGCAGCTTCACAGTAAAACAAAAACAACCCAAAACCCTAACCCTAGCCAAGCCGTTCACCCACCTCTGGCCATAACCAACCCAGGACACCCACATAAATCACTCCGCCTAACCATGGCGCCACCACGGAAGTCTTCCATTACTTTAGACAAAGCAGCGACTGCGATGTCACTGTAAATTAAAAAAAAGCCCGATCTACACCTAACGGCTTCAATTCAGAGCGCGTGAGTCACCCCAAAACATTCGCAAGAATATTCCGAGCAGGACATGTCAGCCCCGTCGCCGTCAGCCACGCGTGGGATTCACGCGCCACCACCTGCCGCCGCGCGTGGCCGCCACTCGCCACCAGTCTCCGGACAGTAGGTTCGGTTTTGTTCCCTCTTTTCGTTTCCGCTGTTTATTTAGTGTGATTCCGCTGTTTTAGTGCCCGTTTGTTTATAATTAGAGATATAGTTATTGGGTGTTTTGTGGTGTTATGGAGGCCTTACAAGATAGTAGTTCTAAAGACCCTATATCTAGTGCTTCTCGTTCCACTTTGTCGATTAGTAATCCTACCTTTTCGGGTACCCCGATTATTACTACAACTAAACTTACTAGTAGTAATTATTATCGTTGGTCTTCTTCGGTTAGATTGTGGTTTAGAGGGCATGGTTTTATTCGTTATTTAACATAATATTGTCCTAATAATGCTTCTGTCGATGAAGCTACACTTTGGGAAACTGTCGATTGTCAACTTGCTAGCTATTTGTTACAGTCTATTGACCCGGACCTTCATGATATGTTTGATTATGAGGCGTGTAAACTTATGTGGTCTATGGATAAGAGTTTATATAGCAGTAATGTAACTCGAGTTTATGATGTGGTTTCTGACTTGATGCAAATTCAACTCGACGAGAAGGGGCTTTCTGGGTGGTATGGTCATTATCAGCGCTCCTTAACTGAGTTTCGTTAAATCTTTCCTCCTACGACTGATATGGCAGTTTCTCGTGATCAGCAAGAACAACTGTTTGTTGTACTCATGCTTCGGAGTCTCCCTTCTCAGTATGACGCTGTTTGTTCTCAACTATTATCTAGCAAGACCCTACCCGCTATGTCTGAGGTGTATTCTACTATTGATCGTGCTTGTCTTACTCCTAGTGCATCTAAGCCTTCATTCGATCGTTCTGCTTTGTTGTCTCAGCCCGACAGTCGTAGATAGTAGTATTGCTCGTGATAGTATTTCGAGTGGTTATCGTGGTCGTGGTCGTGGTTATAGTCGAGGAGGTGGTAGAGGTAGATTTACTTCCCGATTTCAGTGTTCTTATTGCCATAGAGTAGGACATCTTCGAGATAAGTGTTGGGAATTGCATGGTCGTCCATCAGGAGTTGCTCATGCCGCTCAGACAGATCCATTAGACGTCTCTTTACCAGGTGTTAGTTCTTCAAAACGTGTCCTTACTATACCAGAGGATCGATATTCTCAGCTTCTTAGGTTAGAAGCATCTTTTCAGGCATCTCAATCTTCTCATGCTCACGCCAGCTCTTCCATTGCTTGTCTTTCTCACACTGAGTCTAGCTTAGGTCCATTGGTAATTGATTCTGGTGCTTCCGATCACATGACCGGTAATGTCCACTTACTCTCTGAAATTCGTATAGGTCCTTCTCATAATGTTACTCTTGTCGATGGCTCTTCCACCTCCGTTCGTGGGGTTGGATCTGCCCATCTTTCTTCTACTATTTCCTTAGAGTCTGTTTTATATCTTCTTAAATTTTCTTTCAATCTTATGTCAGTCAGTCAAATTACCAAGCGTCTTAATTGTTCTGTGATCTTTACCCCTGACTTTGTGGTTGTACAGGATCTCCAGACTCAAGAGCAGATTGGTACAGGGAGTGAGGAGAGGGGCCTTTACTATATGGATGTTACCTCTTCTACTGCTTGTCTTGTTGATCTTCCGCCCGAGCGGATTCATTGTCGTCTTGGTCATCCATCACTTCCTGCCTTGAAGAAAATGGTTTTTGGTCTTGATCATGTTCGAGAACTCTCCTGTGAGTCATGTCAATTAGGAAAACATGTTCGTAGTTCTTTTGTTAGTCGTTTCAATAAACAAGTTAGTTCTCCTTTTGCTTTAGTTCACTCTGATGTTTAGGGTCCTTGTCGTACTACATCTCGAACCAGTTTTCGGTATTTTGTCACCTTTATAGATGATTACTCTCGTATGACTTGTTTATATCTTATGAAAGACCGTTCAGAGTTGTTTTCTATTTTCTCATCTTTTTGTGCCGAAATTCATACCCAATTTGGTGTTCCGGTTCGTATATTGCGTAGTGATAATGCTAAAGAATATTTTTCGTCATTATTTCACTCATTTATGTTTGCGCGTGGGATCATACATCAATCCTCATGCGCCCACACTCCACAACAAAACGGGGTGGCCGAACGAAAAAATAGACACCTCATAGATAACGTTCGTACACTTCTCCTTCATAGAAATGTAATGTCTTGTTTTTTGGGATGATGCGGTTCTCACGTCTTGTTATCTCATTAATCGCATGCCATCCTCTGTCTTACATGATCAAATTCCCTTCTCTATCCTATTCCCTAGATATTCTCTCTACATATTACCACCTCGAGTCTTTGGTTGTGTCTCTTTTGTTCATAATCTTTCTCCTGGAGCGGATAAATTAGGTGCTCGATCAGTTAAGTGTATATTTCTTGGGTAATCTAGCTTTTAGAAGGGATATTATTGTTATTCTCCTTCTCTGAATAGGGTGTTTGTCTGTGCGGATGTTACATTTCTTGAGTCCTCATCATACTATCCATCTAACATATCTGATACTACTGTCGAATCATTGTATCCTTTGGTCCCTACCTTTATTTCACCACCTCTTGTCCCCATCTCTGTCTCCTTACCGGTTCCTACAGTTCCTTCAGTCACATCTCGGTTAGATCAGCCCGATTCACAGGTTTATACTCAGCGCCCTTCTCCACCGTCGCCGCTCTCTACGCCTCTACCACTTTGCTCGCCGTCTGTAGATCCGGTGTCCTCTGATTTAGATGTATGTATCGCTTTACGGAAAGGTATTCGAAATTGCACCACTACACATCCTATTTCTTCTTTTGTGTCTAATGATCATTTATCATCTTCTTATGCGTCCTTTGTTACTTCACTATCATCTATGTCTGTCCCTACTTCTCATACAGATGCTCTTGCAAATCCTAGTTGGCGTGATGCTATGGTTGAAGAGATGTCTGCGTTACAATCTAATGGTACTCGGGATTTAGTTGATCTTCCAAGTGGAAAATCTCATGTTGGTTGTCGATGGTTGTTTACTGTGAAGGTCTCTCCAAAAGGTAAAGTAGATCGCTTGAAGGCTCGTCTTGTGGCTAAAGGTTATTCTCAGGTTTACGGTGTTGATTATAGTGATACTTTTTCACCTATTGCTAAGATGTCTTCCGTTCGTATTTTTCTCTCTATGGCTGCTATGCGTAATTGGTTTCTTCATGAATTGGATATTAAGAATGCTTTTATCAATGGAGATCTTGAGGAAGAGGTGTATATGGAGAAACCTCTAGGGTTTGTTGTTCAGGGGGAGTTTCGTAAGGTGTGTCGCTTGAAGAAATCTTTGTACAGATTGAAATAGTCTCCCAGGGCATGGTTCAGACGGTTTAGTGAATCCTAACTTGAGGTTTGGTTTGACACGTTGTGCAGTTGATCACTCGGTATTCTATAGACATTTTTTTGGTAGAAGTCTATTATTAATTGTTAATGGAGATGATATTATCATTACTGGAGGTGATACATTAGGAATTCAGAATTTGAAGACATTTCTTCATAAGCAGTTTCAGACAAAGGATTTGGGACAATTACACTACTTCCTTGGTATTGAAGAGGCGCAATCAGATAAAAATGTATTCATATCACAGCGAAATATGCTCTGGATACACTAGAAGAGGCCGGGATGCTTGGTGCACGACCATGTGACTCCCTAATGGATCCAAATGTGAAACTCACACACAATGAGGGGGATCTATTCACTGACCCAGGGAGGTACAGAAGATTAGTCGGGAAGCTTAATTATCTTTGTCACACATGACCAGATATCTCATTTGTTGTTAGTGTTGTTAGTTGGTTTATGGATTCACCATGTGAGAGTCATTGGGAAGCAGTTGTACGTATTCTTAGATATATCAAAGGAACTCCCAGAAAAGGGATATTATATAGTGATCGAGGTCATACAGAAATTGTTGGTTATACTGATGCTGATTGGGCAGGATGCCCAGATGATCGACACTCCACCACTGGATATTGTGTCTTCATTGGTGGAAATCTAGTTTCATGGAAAAGGAAGAAACAAGATATTGTAGCGAGATCAAGTGCTGAATCTGAATATCGTGCTATGTGTTTGGCCACCTGTGAGCTGATATGGGTGAGAAATCTACTTGCACTGTGATAATCAGGCCTCCATACACATTGCTTCAAATCCGGTATTTCATGAGCGTACTAAGCACATCGAAGCTGATTGTCATTTCACCAGAGACAAGATTTTATCGAAAGAGATTGTAACGTCTTATGTTGGTTCCAGTGATCAGTTAGCCGACTTATTTACTAAGTCTCTCAGAGGACCTAGAGTTGAGTATATATGTAACAAGCTAGGCACATATAATATATATGCTCCAGCTTGAGGGGGAGTGTTAAAGTGTGGAAAAGAATCATCCTATTACCCTTAGGATATTAGTACATACTATTATCCATTAGTTAGCTTAGTCTTTTATCTATTGTGTAATATCTTATGTGTATTAGGATGATATGTAATTCTCCATATATATATGGAAGAATAGTGTCTCAAGAACACTAACATTAAAAATACAATTTCAGCATTTACACACTTCACTATCGGTACGATGGGAAATCAATAAGGGATATAAGGCATTAGATACTGAAACAGACTCGAAGGAGCTCCACGCGCTAGTGAAGGGCAGTGGGAGCTCAAGTAGTCGGTATGGCTATATTGTTCGTGAATGTAGAGGTATGTTACGTAATCAACCTGATTTCGAATTAACTCATATCTATCGCGAAGAACATTCATGTGCTGATAGATTGGCCAAGGAAGGAATGAAGGTACACACAGGGCCCATGGAATTTATTGATCCTCTGGATTATCTTTGGAATATCATTACGAGAGATAGGAGCGAATGTCCGACTGCTAGAGTTGTACTAGACTCACAATAAAGATGTAATTCATCTTGTAATTTTGTTCTAAACGGCTTTCTAAACCTCTCATGTATACAAAAAAATTACCTTCATCTTGTTTGTGTAGGCCTCATACTTTCCTTTTTTTTTCTTTTCCCTGCAATTTTAAAAGAAAAAAATAGTCAAATATATGCATAAAAACCAAAACGTGTGGATACGATAAGATTATAATCTTTAAATAGTCAAATATTATACTATTGTTACGAAAGTATTGAGAATAACAAGAGACAAAGAATAAGAAGAGAGAAAGTAGTATGATTGATGGAATATGAGTCTCTATTTTGTAATCCGGACACTCTTTGACTCTCAGTAAGATTATACTCTTTCATATCCATTTTTAATAGATCAAAAGATCTTTACTGGAAATTGTTTAAACTTCCTAAGAATTATACTTGTGCAAATCATGATTTTGTTAATCAATTGGCCTTATGTGAATCCTTTTCTTTTCGTTCACATTGTAAAGTGAATATAAGGCATAACTAAACTGTAGCTAGTTTTTTTTTCAAGCAACATAATATGGAAATAATTTTTTGCGGGTCATATGGTAGTTTAATAGTATTAAACAATTGTTTGATTTTTTCCTCGTTTCACAGTGGTGAAATTATTGCTTCACAATGGTAAAGTTCATTGAATGTTGTTAAAAAAATCTCGTTTGACCTTTTTTTTTCTCAGCACTTCACAACGGTGAAGTTTGATATATAGTATACTATTTTCATTAAAAAAATCGATGAAAGGAAAAAAATCAAGGTAATAAATTACCTAGTATTTTGAGGATGGAGACTATCGTGCTGATAACGTGTTATGAAAGTATTGAGAATAACAAGAGATGAAGAATAATAAGAGAGAGAGAGAGAGAGAGAGAGAGAGAGAGAGAGAGAGAGAGAGAGAGAGAGAGAGAGAGAGAGAGTAGTATTATTGATGGAATATGAGTGTAGATTACAATGTATATATGTCCTATTTATAGGGAATATGTAAACCCTAAACCTTAGAATTCGCGGGTTGTATTGTAAGTCATTGGGTTGGATTGAATGTCAATATAATGTTTCATAACAACTATATGTTATTTTATATAATCTAGGGACTTATAGTGATACTAATATATATATATATATATATATATAGAGAGAGAGAGAGAGAGAGAGAGAGAGAGAGAGAGAGAGAGAGAGAGAGAGAGAGAGAGAATGACATATATTGCAATTTTGTAGAGTATAGGGATGTATCGAGCAATTTTTGCATAATTTAAATATATTTTTTACAATTAACTCAAAAAGATCATGGACAACTCTATCACGTGTGCAAGTTGTTACCTACGAGATAACCATCGCGAGACTGTAATTCTACGTCTATTGATTACCAAATAGAACCCCAATTGTTAATGATAATCAAATACGACCCCAACTGTTAAATTAAACGAACTTATTTAAATTCCATAAACATGAAAAATTCACCTTAAATATAATAAAAACTCAAATAATTGTCATGTATGATGGATGTAAATTCATTAGAATATATAATTTAAAAATTTAAGGAAAAATGTAAACTCTATATTACATATCATCCTTTTCTATACGACCTAGATTTGCTAGATAAAAAGAAGTTGAGATTGTTCTAACACCATAAACTCACTCAAGATATTCATATCGAATATCTATTCATTCACCTACCCATCTTCTTCCCCTTGCTACTTTATTTTTCATTTCTTAAATTTCCATCTCCCCCAAATCTTTCTCCTTCTCCCTCCCAGTCATTGCTAGTACACACCAAAAAATTAATTACCACTACCATTTCTTCGATCGTAAGTAGATTATCAGAAATCAATTCAACACTACTACACCCATAGTCACCATATCAATTCAGAACATCTTTTTGCATACCTCACACTTCCGCTGCTACATCAGTTAAATTGCCAACTCAGCCGAAAGTCCGAACCGTTAGAAGAAGGTATTATATTAATGAGATTTTATATCTCCAACACGCCCACTCACGTGCAAGCTTGGTAGAGTTTAAAGAGAACCCATAGAAGGCTTAGTAGAGAGTTAGATAGAGAGAGCTAAGATGTACATGTGCAGATTATTAAGTGGGTGACGGTGGAGAGACTCGAACCCGTGACCACGGTCTACCGTGGAGCTCTGATACTATGTGAAAATGTATAACACGAAATCCATTGAAGAACAAAGAAAAATTGCAGAGAGTAATGGAGAAGAAGAAGTCTAAGTTGAGAGAGAGAGAGTAGAAAGAAAGATAGAGAGAATTTTTATTGAGTGTAATGTATCGTTTTACACAAATATATATACATATCTACTCTATTCTAAAGACAGCTTGCTAGCAGCTGTAATGTAACTAGCTAACAACTTTTGTGAAGATTATTTACAATTCGGTCCTTGTTCTTCTATTTGCTGCACTTTCTTCTTTTATAATATTTGAGTTGAGTTCCAAGATCCCCCCCCCACAAGCAAAACATGTATATTGATAATATTAAGCTTGGTAAGTTTATGATGAAACAAGAGAGAACCAACGGTGCGAATCGCACCTTCCGATACTTATAAAATATGGAAACGAGGTGCGAATCTACGAGCAGACATGACTTTAGCTGGTTTAGATGGTTTTAGAATTCAACGGTCAGATCAAAGTCTTATGTTTTTAGGAGATGGATCTGATGATGGAAAACTACCTGCAGTTTCGCTTTGTATGATTTCACATAAAGATAAAGAGATAATGAATGCTTTAGACGGAGCTGGTGCTCCGACGAGTGAATCGGAGGTTGTACAAGAAGTTGCCGCCATGTCTCAGACGGATATTTTCCGGCCAGGTATTGATGTAACACAAGCTGTACTTTTACCTCAAACAACTTGGAGAAGACAAGAGAAAGCCGAAACAGTGAGTCATTGGAAAGCGAAAGTATACGATATGCATAATGTTGTTGTAAGTATTAAATCTAGGCGGGTCCCGGGTGCTATGAGTAATGAAGAGTTGTTTAATTCACGAAACAAAAATGAAACTGAGAGTGAAGATCTTGATGATATTTTAACTGAGGAAGAGAAGAAACAGCTTGAGACTGCACTTAAAGTTGATTTAGCTGAGAAGAATAGTGATGTCATCATTGCTCATCGTCATAGTTGTTACGAACAGAGAGATATTTCGGATGGTTTTAAAAACAAGGAGAATAAACAAGAGAAGAAAGGGTGGCTTAGTGGGTGGAGAAAACGAGATAATAATAATAATACGAATATTGAGATTGAGAAGAAGAATTTTGGACCGAGAAATTCAGTTTCTGTAGATGAAAAAGCGAGTGATCTTCTTGGTGAGGATATAATTGGAAAAAGAGATGAGAATCGAAGAGGTAAAGAAGTGAAAGCTTCTTCTTCTTCAAATTCGAATTTGAATACTCGTAAAGAGAATGAGTATAAGAAAGGTTTAAGACCTGTTCTTTGGCTTTCTCCGAATTTTCCTTTACAAACTGAAGAGTTTTTGCCTTTGCTTGATATTTTAGCGGATAAAGTTAAAGCTATAAGACGTTTAAGAGAGTTACTTACTACTAAGCTTCCTAAAGGAAGCTTTCCAGTTAAGGTATGTATGTATGCATTACTTTTTCTTCTTCTTATTCTTCTTTTAGTTAATTTTTCAAATACTCTGTGTGCATCCTTCTTATTCTCCTTCTAGTTAATTTTACAAGCACTATGTGTGCACTAGTTATTCTTCTTTTAGTTAATTTTACAAACACTATGTTTGCACTACTTATTCTTCTTTTAGTTAATTTTACGAACACTATGTGTGCACTACTTATTCTTCTTTTAGTTAATTTTACAAACACTATGTGTGCGATTTCAGGTAGCTATTCCAGTAGTACCTACGATAAGAGTTTTAGTGACGTTTACAAAGTTTGAAGAATTAGAAGCCATGGATGAGTTTATAACACCACCATCAAGTCCAAATTCATCTGGATCTGGAGAAACAGTTGTACAATCAAGTTCATCGTGGTTTCAATGGATAAAAGCAGCTCCATATCCATCACGTGGGGCCAGTTCTAGTGCGGGACCTTCTAATAGCAATAAAATAGAGAATGATCCATTTGAAATTCCTGAGAATTACACGTGGATTACTGCTGAAGCAAAGAAAAAGAAGATGCATGAAAAGAATAAGGGAAAGAAGAATCATAAATAGTTGTGAAAAATTACTAACAAGAGAATATAATAAGTAAACATTGTGGGGGGTATAAAAAGAATGAAACATGGACTGGTTTTCTAACAAATACTATGTGTTTTGTATTCGAATTTATTCATTCATGTGTTCATTTTCTGTTGAAAGTTTTTTCCATTCATTATTTGTTTTGTTTTGAAATCTCTATATCATGTTTTATACCTGTACATGTAGTTGAAAATTATTATAAGAAACTTGTTGTAGGATGTAGTTTTTTTTTTTTTGACAACTATTTGATTTAGCTTATGAATTGTCTCATATTATCAGTAAGGGAAATTATTACGGTTTTGATCCCTGAACTTTTTGAAAGGTTGCAACATGGTTAACGTTTATGTAGTGAATAGCGATGAGTCTTTTTTTTAATACATGAGAGAGCCATTTTGGACTCGGAGTCAATGACTCCAATGAGATTCGATTCCAGGACCTCTTGGTCTCTGTGAAGTAACCTAACCACTAGGCCAACTATCGATCACATAGCGATGAGTCTTTACACAACTAATTAAATATCGCTTTTGTAGTAAACCCATTTGTTTTACACGAATCTATTAGTAATTCTATTTGAAATTCATCGCTCCGTGGCTGTAGTAATATTGAACTATATATGATGAAGTGATGAACACATAATTTGATAAGCTTTTGTAACATAACATATATGAATATGATAAGAATTGAAGTTAGTGTACTATCGTTTCAAAGATTTGTGCAAAGACACTATTTACATTAGTTCCTTTAAATTGCTATTTGCTACTCCCTCCGTTCCACTTAATTTGTCCACTTAGCTTTTCATATATATTAAGAAACATAATAAATGTTTCACCATTACAAAAATACCCCTAATAAAGTATCTTGATATTTTAAATATGTATTGAAAATATAAATTTCAATATTTTATTAAGGGTAATAATGGAAAAAGTAGGAAAAAAAATGTCTTGAACTTCTAAATGGACAACATATTTGAATCATTATTTTTAGTAAGTGGACAATTTCAGTGGAACGGAGAGTAACGTTTAAGACTAAATATTAATGCTATGATAAATTGATAATGAGATTAATGCTAATAGCTATGAAACGAATGTCTACTATATTTATTTATAAAATAAATATGTTAAATATTAGAATATAAAAATTTATCCTTTCTTTTGCATTAAAATGATTAAAAAATTAGATTTAAGATACAAAAGAAATTATTTATAAAGTTCCCAAATTTTTGTTATGCCTAGATCCTCCAAAATGCTAAGAATATCACCAAATTTTAATTTTACCTACAACTTTCAAAAATCTAGGAACAATGTTGTATTCATCATTGTTAGTAAATTTAAACTCAAGTTTTCAAATGAATAGAATTTAAAAGACTTGAGCGAAACTTAAAATTTGTCCTATTGAATTATTAACTGTAAAAAATAAAAAGTCTCCGAAATTAGAAAATATATTTTGTTTAGTTGAGTCTAAATAATATTTAAGAAAGAAAACTATTGATGAAATTTTAATGTTCTCCTTAAATTATTAGATATTTTGAAAATAATATAACATATATTTTGCTTTTGACTTACGTTTTTATAACTCCTAGAATATTTGACAAATGCATAAGGTATTACGAAAACTCATTTATACTTAAAACAAAAATTATATTTGTTCCAAACTCACATTGAACTATAACTTACATAAAACTTATATAATGTTATTGAATTGTATACTATCTTTTAACTACATTCATTCTCTTAAACACTATAACCCCTAATTTGTATAGAACAATTATATATAAACATAATTTATATCTACGATAATTATTATTACCATCCATATATATAAAATAATAAAAATTAATAGTAGTTATAATTTATAAAAAATTAATATTATATCACATTATTCATCAAAGAGAAATATATTTGATTTTTTAAATTAATTTTATTTAAACAAAATTGTATGTTTTAGATATTATTAGTTAATTTTTCTCAAAATAATATATTTTAGTATAAGATTAAATATATAATTTTATATCGTGATATATATTTTAAAAGACATATTATGTTTTTTTTTTGCTACATAGGTGATCCGGGTTAGCTTGCGCGCACCCAACTAATCTGATGGAGTTATACATGTCTCCCCATATATATTCTCATGGTAAATCAGAACTAGGTTACCTATGTTCAGGGAGGAGTTCGAGTCTTGTACCTCTCGCTTTACACCCGTTAGGGAAGGGCATATTATGTTTTTTTATCTTATGTAATATGTTGTGTAATAGGTTTGACAAAAAAAATATGTTGTGTATTAGGAAAATCGATCATATATTCTCGAATAATGTTCCTGTGGAGAAACAACACGAGTTAACAATGGAAAGCGGATTTTGCCACAGGAATTCCTTTAGAACTTATTTGGGGACTCCTATCTTATCTGGGAGATTAGCAAAAGGGTTCTACAAGAAGATCGTGGAATAGATGAGAGAAAATTAGTTGCATGAAAAACCAAGACGTTGTCGCTAGTTGGACGAGTGACTTTGGCATAATTGCAACACGTAATTGCAATTTTGACGTGTTTAAATAAGACACAAATAATTTAGTACACGAGAAAGAACAACCATGGGTGGTTATGTGAGATTGTGTGCACTATTTATTCTTCTTTTAGTGAATTTTACAAACGTTATGTGTGCACTAGTTATTCTTCTTTTAGTTAATTTTACAAACACTATGTGTGCACTACTTATTCTTCTTTTAGTTAATTTTACAAACACTATATGTGCGATTTCAGGTAGCTATTCCAGTAGTACCTACGATAAGAGTTTTAGTGACGTTTACAAAGTTTGAAGAATTAGAAGCCATGGATGAGTTTATAACACCACCATCAAGTCCAAATTCATCTGGATCTGGGGAAACAGTTGTACAATCAAGTTCATCGTGGTTTCAATGGATAAAAGCAGCTCCATATCCATCACGTGGGGCCAGTTCTAGTGCGGGACCTTCTAATAGCAATAAAATAGAGAATGATCCATTTGAAATTCCTGAGAATACACGTGGATTACTGCTGAAGCAAAGAAAAAGAAGATGCATGAAAAGAATAAGGGAAAGAAGAATCATAAATAGTTGTGAAAAATTACTAATAAGAGAATATAATAAGTAAAACATTGTGGGGGGTATAAAAAGAATGAAACATGGACTGGTTTTCTAACAAATATTATGTGTTTTGTATTCGATATTATTCATTCAGGTGTTCATTTTCTGTTGAAATTTTCATTCATTATTTGGTTTGTTTTGAAATCTCTATATCATGTTTTATACTTGTACATGTAGTTGAAAATTATTATAAGAAACTTGTTGTAGGATGTAGTTTTTTTTTTTGACAACTATTTGATTTAGCTTATGAATTGTCTCATATTATCAGTAAGGGAAATTATTACGGTTTTGATCCCTGAACTTTTTGAAAGGTTGCAACATGGTTAACGTTTCTGTAGTGAATAGTGATGAGTCTTTACACAAATCTTTAAATATGGATTTTGTAGTAAACCCATTAGTTTACACGAATCTATTATTAATTCTATTTGAAATTCATCACTCCGTGGCTGGTAGTATTGAACTATATATGATGAAGTGATCAACACATAATTTGATAAGCTTTTGTAAAATAGCATATATGAAAATAATAAGAATTGAAGTAAGTTATTATACTTTCTTTTCAAAGATTTGTGCAAATACACTATTTACATTAGTTCCTCTAAATTGCTATATTCGCTAAAGTTTAAGACTAAATATTAATGCTATGATAAATTGATAATGAGATTAGGGTAAGACTTCTATCCAATATTGGATGGTCCAATATTCATATCATGGCCATTAATAATTATAACAAAATACATCTTATTAGATTAATAAGTTAGTAAGTTTAAAACATGGGTTATGTATACTAATATTATTGGTGTAGGATCATCCAATATTGAATGGAAGAATTTTCCATGAGGTTAATGTTAATTATGCTATTAAACAAATTATCTACTATAACATGTTAGAAACATTAGAATATAAAGAATTTATCCGTTCTTTTGCATTAAAATAGTTAGAAAATTAGATCTAAGATTAAAAAAAAAAATTCCTTGGACAAAAAAGAAAAAATTAATCATAGAGTTTCTAAATTTTTGCTTTGCCTAGATCCTCCAAAATGCTAGGAACAATCTTTATCCAAATTTTGGTTTTGCCTACCACCTCCAAAAGACTAGGAACAATGTTCTACCATTAATGTTGGAAGATTTATATTCAAGTCTTAAAATGAAGAGGATTTAAAGGTTTTGAGCAAAACTTAAAATTTGTCCTATTAGATTAATAGAAATTATTAATTATGAAAATTAATATAAAGTCATCAGAATTAGAAAATATATTTTGTTTAGTTGAGTCTGAATAATATTTAAGAATAAAAATTATTGGTGAAATTATAACGTTTTACCTAAATGATTAAATTTTTTAAGAATAATATCACATATATTTTCCTCTTGACTTGATTTTTATAGCTTACCAGATAATTGACAAATACGTAAGTTACACCTATTACGAAAACTCATTCATACTTGAAATAAATATTATATTTATTCCAAACTCACAATGGATTATAAGTCACATAAAACTAATATAATGTTGTTGAATTGTATATTATCTTTTAACTATATTCATTCTCTTAAACCACTATAACCCTAAACTGTGTAGATAAATTATATATAAACATAATTTATATCTACAAAAATTTATTATTACCATCAATATATATATATATATATATATATATATATATATAATATATAAATCAATAATAGTTATAATTTATAAAAAAAATTAATATTATATCAGATTATTCATTAAAGAAAAATATATTAGATTTTTTAAATTAATTTTTATTTAAACAAAATTGTATGTTTTAGATATTATTAGTTAATTTTTATCCAAAATAATATTTTTTAATTTAAGATTAAATATATAATTTTATATCGTGATATATATTTTGAAAGACATATTATGTTTTTTATCTTATGTAAAATGTTGTGTATTAGGAAAATCGCTCATATATTTCTCGAAGAATGTTCCTAGGAAGAAACAACACGAGTTACCCATGGAAAGCGGATTTTGCTACAAGGATTCATTTGGAACTTATTTGGGGACTTCTATCTTATCTGGGAGATTACCAAAAGGTTTTTACAAGAAGATCGTGGAAAAGATGAGAGAGAAATTAGCTACATGGAAAACTAAGGCGTTGTTGTTGCTAGCTAACGAGTGACTTTGGCGCAATATGTTCTAAGTGCGATACCGGTATATCAAATGCAGGTGATGAGACTTCCCAAGTATGTTTGTGCGGATATTGACAAAATAGTGAGAGGATTCGTATGGGGTTCTTCAACAACGAAAAGGAAAATACATTGGGCCGCTTGGACCACATTTGCAAATCAAAAGAGGCGGGTGGTCTTGGGCTAAGGAGTGCGAGGAGTTATAACGTAGCACTGTTAGCAAAGCTTAGGTGGAAGTATCTTCAGGTTCAAAATGTAGCTTGGGTCTATATTTTTAAAAACAAATATTTCAAGGCCGGGTTACTAAATCATCATAAGAAACCAGGTGACTCGAACGCTTGCAAGGTCATCCTTGAGGGGCGATGGTTCTTCGTGATGGGATAAGTGTGGTAAATGATAGTCCTGGGTCAAATATAGTATGGCGACATGAGAAACCGGGTTGCTTGACGGTACAGTCGGCTTTTAATGTTCTAGAAAATAATGAAGCGAATATGACGTTTAATTGGGATTTGTTTTGGAAGATAAAATGTTCCCAAAAGATACGTTTATTAATGTGTAGAATTGATAAAGATCGAATTGACACGACAAAAAATATTTATAAAAAAAAGATTGATTGAAATAAACCAATGTAAAATTTATGGGAGTAAATATCATTTTTGCCCCCTACGTTTTGACCCGATTGACAGGTTGCCCCTTAAGTTTTAAAATGTGCCTTCTTGCCCCCTAAGTTTTACTCTTGTGCCCCGTTACCCCCTGGTCATGTTTTCCGTCCATTTTTTCCGTTAACTCTGACGTGGCATTTCCATGTCAGTTTTTTTTAATCCTAATTCTAATTAATCATTTAATTAACTTAAAACAAGGGTAAAATAGGTTTTTTATTAATAGTTTTCATACTATTAAATATGAGTAATGATATATGTCACCCCTTTTCATGTCACCCTTTTATCACCCTTCTATATATGTGTTCTGATTTCCTTGAATAGAAGATAGAGAAAAATTAAATAGGATAGAGAAATCAATTCATTGGTACATGTAAGCATACACGTAGGAGGTGATAAAAGGGTGATACAAAAAGGGTGACAAATATCATTACTCATTAAATATATATAATATAATAACCCCCCCACCCCACCACACCCCCTACCCCCTCCCCCCTCTCTTCCCCTTCTTCTTCTTCTTCCCCCGACCTCTGGTTCTTCTTTAAAAAAAATCAAACATCTGGTGCATTATCTTGTTTCTGTGCATTTTCATTTTCACCGAGACGTTCAATTAATTCATCGAATTCTCGTGCATTCATTACATCTTCAAAATTTCCATCTAAAGAAGCATATCTTTGAAGGCCAGATTTACCCTTCTATTACTACGATTAATCGATCTTTGAAGGCCATATCTAAGTCTCCAAGAATCGATTATACTACCATATTTCAGAATCTAATCTCCATTAACTTCCTCGACTGGTGGCTCAAATTTCTCCTCTTTTACAAAGGATTTCGTAACCTCAAACTCAGCTAACAATGTTTTGTTAGCCTCGTGTATGTATGCTTGATTAGCTTTGTTTTCTTCCTCCACGGATTTCACACTCTCAAACTCATCTAATTCTTTCAATAAATCTTCAAATACGTTCTCTTGCTTCAGAGATTCAATCGTTTCCATCTTTTCACAACTCAATAAATCTTGATCCTGATGGATAATTTTCAAAATAGTTGATTCTAGAGCCTGCAAAACTCTTTCTTCTGGATATTCCTCGAAACCATTCACCTGGGATCCAACAAAATCAATCATGGAAGTGTCAGACAAGATTTTAAACACTTTAAGAGCCTCCACGGAGTGAGATCATTGTCTTCTTTTGCCATTTCCTCGAGAAACAAGAATTTGCAATCCCCACATATACGTATAATAGCTTCAAGGTCTCCACTTTCATAATCAGATGATATCACTTATATGGTCGATGATATACTGCGACAATAACTCATCTGACATATCTCTGTGCACAGAAACAGTGATATAAACATTAATCTTCATTTCTAGTTTCAATTGCAGTGCATATCGAATATTTAAAGGGCCTAACAAAGTAGCAATTCACGTTTCTTTAATATAAGGATTGTATACTAGCGATATGTAAGGATTGTATACTAGTGGCATGGATTATATAAGGATTGTATACTAGTGGGTACTCTTGTGAATCAGCTTCGTTGATTCTTTTTTTAAAAGAACCAGAGGTGTCGGGGAAGAAGAAGGGGAAAAGAGGGAGGTGGGGGTAGGGGTGTCTCGGTGGGGGTAGGGTGGGGTGTTTTATTTTATTATTTTTATTAATAATATCTAAACTATTAATAAAAAACCTATTTTACCCTTGTTTTAAGTTAATTAAATGATTTTTTAGAATTAGGATTAAAAAAAAGATAAAAGCTGACATGGAAATGCCACGTCAGAGTTAACGGCAAAAATGGACGGAAAACATGACCAGGGGGTAACGGGGCACAAGAGTAAAACTAAGGGGGCATGCAGTCGCATTTTATGACTTAGGGGGCAACCTGTGAACCGGGTCAAAACCCAGGGGGCAAAAATGCTATTTACTCAATTCATGGAGAAGAATTAGAAGACCTGTTCTGTTCCATGTATTTTGAATTGTAAATTGCTAAAATAGTGTGGTAAGCTTGTGGGTTAGAAGATGGAATATTAAATGCTAATGTGGATGACCTCCAAAATGTTACTGGAGGTTAGCAAATGAATCATGGGGCGAATATCACCTAATGCATCATTAGGCTTGCGAATGGTGAACACCAGCTGGAAACAAATAGTGGAGGTCTAGCAAGTCCTCTATTTTGGTCGAACTGGAGGCTGCTGGGGAAGACTCTTCTGTAAATGGTAATTTGGGTGTGATAACATGGCTTCAAGGCCACCTAAAATAAAAAAATTGAGTTGTGGGAATTGAATGGCAACTAGTTTTTGTAGCGACAATATGGATAATATGGACCAAGCGGAATCTCTTATTATTCAATGAACTTCCCGCCATACCAAGAAGTGCGGAAATAAAACAGGAAATATCCGATTTGCCGGAAATTTTGCTCTAGCTTGGGGAAAAAAGATAGATGGTGGATTAATCAAACATCTGCGAAAAATGTAATGGTTAAATGAATTAAGCCCAAGGGTAGAGAAACATTAAATGTGGATGGTAGCTTTGATATAACTAGAAGGACAATAGGAATAGGTGGTATAAAAAGAGATAAAAATGGTACGTGTATTGCAAGATATACATGTTTATGCTTGGTAGATTCTCCACTCTTGTCGGAAACACTTGCACTTCACTATGGGTTATGATTGGCAATCAATAAGGGATATAAGGAATTAGATATAGAGACGGACTCGAAGGAGTTCCACGCGCTAGTGAAGGACGGTGGGAGCTCAAGTAGTCGGTATGGCTATATTGTTCGTAAATGTAGAGGTATGTTACGTAATCAACCTAATTTCGAATTAAGTCATATCTATCGCGAATCAAACTCATGTCCTGATAGATTAGCCAAGGAAGGAATAAAGGTACACACAGGGCCGATGGAATTTATTGATTCTCCAGATTACTTTGGAATATCATTACGAGAGATAGGAATGAATATGCGACTGCTAGAGTTGCACTAAGCTCACAATAAGAATGTAATTCATATTGTAATTTTGTTGTAAATGAGTTTTTAAACCTCTCATGTTTGAAAAAAAATTACCTTCATCTTGTTTGTGTAGGCCTCATACTTTCCTTTTTTTATGCTTTTTCCTGCAATATTAAAAGACAAAAATAGTCAAATGTATGCATAAAAACCAAAGCGTGTGGATGCGATAAGATTATAATCTTTAAATAGTTGTTTTATATAATCCAGGGACTTATATAGGGATGACAACAGATCGGATATCCGTGAAAAATAGCATAACCACATCCACATCCATTAAGAAAAATGACAACCAAATCTACATCCATTAACCATAGGATTTTAGAATTATTTACCAAATCCGCATCCGCGGCGGATGCTGTTTATCTGCGGTTAATCCGCATCCGCAATCGTTTAATAGGCTTTAAATAAAATAATCTAACAAATATTTTTAAAATTCTAAATTAGCTACAAAATTATTGGGAGACCATAAATAGGTATTATGCAATATAGTGATAATCTAGAAAATACTCAGTTACATGCTTTATGTATGGAATAAATTTATTTGATCGGTATTATTTATAGAATTTGTACATATAGAATAACTTTATATATAGTATATATATTTTTATTTTTTATTTTTTATGTTTTATTCGGATTTCGGATTATCCGTTGGATTATTGTAAAAAAACCAAATCCTAACGGATAATCGACCGGTTACCTTTTCAGAGAACCAAACCCTCATGGATACACCATCGGTTCCACTAACGGGTTTTTTATCGAATCGAATATCCACCGGTTACGGTCAATATTTGAACCATTGCCATCCCTAGACTTATAGTAATACTAATATATATATATATATATATATATATATATATATATATATATATATATATATATATATATATATATATATATATATATAAACTGTATAATATGAGAGAAGGGCCAACGACCCGAAATATCTCCTATTTCCCTCTACATTTTTAGCCTTTGGATCAAAACTTTATTCTTTCTAGCCATTAGATCTAATTCGATTAATGGTCAAGATTGTATAAATTAGATCAACAGTCTGAAATGTCTTGATTTCCGTCTATATTTTTCAACTGTTAGATTATATGTGGGACATTTTATTATAATTTATTTATTTATAATACAATTAACTGATTTCCATAATTTTTTTTCATACAAAATACAATATATTAATATTCTTAATAATAAAATTCTAACAAAAAGAATTAATAATAATATTTTAGTTGTTTTTAGTTTTTTTTTAATCTCAAAAAGTATTTATTTATTTGGTGTTTAATTTATTTTTTAAAATTAATTTTTTTTAAAATGACTTTAAGCACGGGTTTATATATATATAATATGACATATATTGTAATTTTGTAAAGTATAGGGACGTGCAATTTTTGCATAATTTAAATATATTTTTTACAATCAACTCAGAAAGATCATGGACAACTCCATCCTATGTGCAAGTTCAATCTATTGGAATCGGCAAAAAAGATCATGGGTAACCATCGTCTGACTGCAATCCTAAGGTTATTGAATTACCAAATAGGACTCAATTATTAATGATTATCAAATACGACCTCAATTGTTAAATTAAATTAACTTATTTAAATGAGGCAACACTCAATTAATTACACAAAAAATGTAAAATTTTCCAATTAATTACAACTTTAACTTAATTTTTATTTAAATACAAAAAAATAGAAGATTACAAAAATAATGAGTCATGTGTATGTGTATATAATAAATGAGAGAATGAGAAGAATGGGGGAATTATGAGACAAATGAGGGAATTATGAGACGAATGGGGGAAATTTGAGTGTTAATTGGGAGAGTTAGGTGTATCCTGCTTTATTTTATATATATATATATATATATATATATATATACTAGGTATAGCCCGTGCCTTAAGGCACTTCAAAACATAAAAATTGAGTTACTTGTCTACTTTCAGTTTTAACATAGAAAATGTTTAAAAGATATGATGATATTTTGTCTTGAATATGTTAAAACCGAAATAATAGATAGAATGAATACGAAAGTGAGATAAAAAATTGGTTATTAAATTCAAATGCACCATAAATCCATGTACAATTTAAACAACTAATAAATAGATTAAAATACGAAAATAATCAAAGAGTATCATAATCTAAATGTGTGAATCATATAATCTCGAGTTTTTAATATACGTGCATAAATCTCATAGCTCTACAAAGTATCACTGTGTCAACATACATATATTATAAGACACTCAAGATTTTTTTTCTTCCATTGACGGGAATCGAACCCAGGTTTGATGGGTGAAAGTCAAGGTTAAGATTAAGGTTAAGATTAAGGTTAAGGTTAAGATTAAGGTTAAGGTTAAGTTTAAGAATAAGGTTAAGGTTATGGTTAAGGTTATTGTTAAGGTTAAGGTTTAGGTCAAGGTTAAGATTAATTTTAAGGTTATGGTTAGAGTTAAGGTTTAAGATGTAAATTTTAAGGTTCAAGGTTAAGGTTTAATAAGATATAAGGTTTAAGGTCGAATATTAACGCTATAAATATTTATTTGGTTAAGGTTAAGATAAAGGTTAAGGTTAAGGTTAAAGGTAAAAATTTAAGGTAGTGTTTAAGGTTATATGTTAAGGTTAAGGTTATGGTTAAAGTTAAAGTTAACGTTTAGGTTTAAGGTTTAAGGTTTAAGGTCTAAGGTTCAAGGTAAAATTTAAGTTTTAACATTTAGGTTAAGGTTAAGGTTTAACTTTAAAGTTAAGATAGTGGTTATAAAATTTAAGATGAAGGTGAAGGTGAAGGTTATAGTTATTGTTTAAGGTTAAGGTTAAGGTTGAGGTTAAGGTTTAAGATTTAAGGTTAAGGTTTAAATTTTAAGATTTAAGGTTTAAGGTTTAAGGTATAAGGTTTAACGTTAAATATTAAGGTTATGGTTAAAGTTAAGGTTTAAGGTTTAAGCTTTAAGCTTTAAGGTTCATGGTTCAATTTAAGATTAATTTTATAATTTAGGTTAAAGTTAAGTTGTAACTTTAAGGTTAAGATAGAGGTTAAAAAAGTAAAGATGAAGGTGAAGGTGAAAGTTAAATTTAAGGTTTAAGGTTAAGGTAAAGGTTAAGGTTTGAGGTTCAAGGTTTAAGGTTTAAGGTTAAGGTTAATTTTAAGGTAAATTTTTAAGGTTTAAATTTAAAGTTAAGGTTAAGGTTAAGGTTAAGGTTAAGGTGATGATTAAGGTTTATGGTTTAAAGTTTAAGGTGTAGGTTTAAAGTATAATATCTAAGGTTATGTTTAAGTTTAAGGGTAAGGGTGAGGGTAAGGTTAACGTTAACAATAAGGTTAAGTTTAAGTTTATGTTTAAGTTTAAGTTTAGGTGTAAGTTGAAGTTTATGTTTAAGTTTAAGGTTAAGTTCAACGTTAATGTTAGGTTAGGGTTAAGGATATGGTTAAGGTTATTGGTTAAAAAGTTGAGGTTGAGGTTAAGGTTAAGGTTAAGGGGTTAAGGAGTTAAGGGTTAAGTTTAAGGTTAATGTTAAGTTTATGGTTATGGTTAAGTCTAAGACTAATACTAAGGCTACGACTAAGGCTAGGTATAAGTTTAATGCTAAGGCTAAGGCTAAGGCTAAGGCTAAGGCTAAGGCTAAGGCTAAGGCTAAGGTTAAGGCTAAGGTTAAGGCTAAGGCTAAGTCTAAGGCTAAGGCTAAGGCTAAGGCTAAGACTAAGAGTATGGCTAATGCTAAGGATAAGGCTAAGGCTAAAGGTAAGGCCAAGGCTAAGTTTAAGACTAAGACTAAGGCTTACGCTAAGTCTAAGGATATGTCGAGGGCTAAGGCCAGAGCTAGGGTTAAGGAGAAGGTTAAGTTTAAGTTTAAGGTTGATGTTAAGGTTAAATTTAAGTTAGAGTTTGATGTTAAGTTTAATTCAAAGGTTGAGGTTGAGTTTGAGGTTAAGGTTTAGGTTATGGTTAAGAATTTGGGTTAAGGTTAGAGGTTTGCGGTCAGCGTGGACCAAATACGGAACTTTTAGATGTCTAATGGAGTGGGATAAGGTACAATTAAGTTTTTATTAGAAAAAAATTGATGCAATTAATGTGAAGAAATAAATTAAGGGACCAAAGCCGATCATGCTCGTCTTTTTTGTTGAAGGTCCAACCCGTTTAAAAAAGTATTTTATTATATAGATTATGGTCAATTATCAAATAATTTTAATTGTTAATTATCCTTTAAGTGTTTATTAATTTTAATTTTTTATATGATAGACATATATATATATATATATATATATATATATATATATATATATATATATATTTATTATTCTATGAATTTCAACTTGACTTTATAGTATTCTATAATTTTAATTGGGTGAATCAATATATTTCTTGTCTTGAAAAATTATTTTTATAAAGTTGAATTGATTTCTGTAAAAATTATACATGTTTTGACAATAAAAAATAAAAGAAAAAAATTATTTATATATTGTAATGTAAAGTGATTTTTTTTTTAATTTATATTGTATCTAGTTAAATTTTTCGTATAATAAATTCTGATTTTTTTTTTAAATTTTTTAGTACTTTGTAAATTTTAATTAAAAGGAATAAACTTTATTTATATAAAAAATAATATGAATTGTTATAATTTTATTTATATGAAGTTTAAGTGGATTATATATTATTAATTATTTTCATGTGTATGTGTATATAATAAATGAGAGAATGAGAAGAATGGGGGAATTATGAGCTAAATGGGGGAATTATGAGACGAATGGGGAAGTTTGAGGATAAATAGGAAGAGTTAGGTTTCATTCTGTTTTATTATATACTAGGTATAGCCCGTGCCTTAAGGCACTTCAAAACATAAAAATTGAGACAAATTAAGGTTAAGGTTAAGGTTAGGTTTAAGGTTAAGTTTAAGGTTAAGTTAAGGTTAAGGTTAAGGTCAAGGTTAAGGTTAAGATTAAGGTTAAGATTAAAGGTAAGGTTAAGGTTAAGTTTAATGTTAGGTTAAGGTTAAGGATATGGTTAAGGTTAATAGTTAAGGGGTTGAGGTTAGGTTAAGGGGTAAGGTTAGAATTAAGGTTAATGTTAATGTTAAGGTTAAAGTTAAGGTAAAAGTTATTTTAATTTTAAAGTTAAGGATAAGGTTAATGTTAAGGTTAAGGTTAAGGCTTTGGCTAAGGCTACGACTAAGGATACAGTGAAGGCTAATGCTATGGTTGAATATCAAGTTAAGGTTAAGGTTAAGGTTAAGTTTAAGGTTGAGGCTGAGGTTGAGGTTAAGGTAAGAGTTAAGGTTAATATTAAGGTTAAGGTTTAAGTTTATGGGTTAAGGGTTAATGTCAAGCTTTTGGTCAAGGGTAAGGTAAGGTTAAGGTTAAAGTTAAGGTTAATTTTAAGGTTGAGACATTTGGGAAGTTTTGTAAGGAATGGTTTTATATTATAAATTTAAGGTAACGTTAGTATTCCGATATATAATATTAATTTTCAAAAAAATGTTTGATTAGTTAATATTATATAAACGATCTTGTAATAAAAATAAATAAGAAAATATGCAATTAAGCTGTGATGCTCATTTGGTCATATTTTAATATTGATAAAAATTTAAAAGTTAGGTGTATCCTAATTTATATAGATATCGTATTTTGGTTAAGGTAAATTTGAAAATTAAACAAGTATTAATTTTTTTCTTATGATTCAAATATAAAATGCAAAACTTTGTCATTTTATAGCAAAAATTGTTTTTCTAATTTATACATGATAGATATTATATAACATATATAGCTATGCTGAGTATAGAATGACACATATTTTATTAAAAATAGAATGCTTAAACGTGTCTTTCATAAGTAATCATCTTTCAATTTGATTTATCTGTATATTTGCTACATATATGAGTTTATATTTAGATATATTTATTATTAAAACAACACTATTTCTTGGTAACTATAAAATCCGAGATTGAAGGAAATAAATTCGTTACTTACTTGAGTAAAATATGAGGTCAAACGTAACTATATATATGTTTTTATTTTATATTAATTAATTATGAGAAGAATATGGAAATTATGAGAAGAATAAGGGGTTTTTAAGTATTAAGGTTAAGGTTAAGGTTTAAGGTTTAAGGTTTAAGGTTTAAGCTTTAAGGTTCATGGTTCAAGTTAAGATTAATTTTATAATTAAGGTTAAAGTTAAGTTTTAACTTTAAGGTTAAGATAAAGGTTAAAAAAGTAAAGATGAAGGTGAAGGTGAAAGTTAAATTTAAGGTTTAATGTTTAAGGTTAAGGTAAAGGTTAAGTTTTGAGGTTCAAGGTTTAAGGTTTAAGATTAAGGTTAATTTTAAGGTAAATTTTTAAGCTTTAAGTTTCAAGTTAAGGTTGAGGTTAAGGTGAAGATGAAGATTAGGTTTATGGTTTAAAGTTTAAGGTTTAGGTTTAAGGTGTAATATCTAAGGTTATGGTTAAGTTTAAGGTTAAAGTTGAGGTTAATATTATTGTGAAGGTTAATGGTAAGGGTGAGGGTAAGGTTAACGTTAACTATAAGGTTAAGTTTAAGTTTATGTTTAAGTTTAAGTTTAAGTGTAAGTTGAAGGTTATGTTTAAGTTTAAGTTTAAGGTTAATGTTAGGTTAGGTTTAAGGATATGGTTAAGGTTATTAGTTAAAAAGTTGAGGTTGAGGTTAAGGTTAAGGTTAAGGTTAAGGGGTTAAGGAGTTAAGGGGTTAAGGGTTAAGTTTAAGGTTAATGTTAAGTTTATGGTTATGGTTAAGGCTAAGGCTAATACTAAGGTTACGACTAAGGCTAGAGATAAGTTTAATGCTAAGGATAAGGCTAAGGCTAAGGTTAAGGCTAAAGATAAGGCTAAGTATAAGGCTAAGGCTAAGGCTACGACTAAGACTAATGCTAAGGCTAAGGCTAAGGATATGGCTAAAGCTAAGGCTAAGGCTATGGCTAAGGGTAAGGCTAAGGCTAAGACTAAGACTAAGGCTAACGCTAAGGCTAAGGCTAGGTCGAGGGCTAGGGTTAAGGAGAAGGTTAAGGTCAAGTTTAAGGTTAATGTTAAGGTTAAATTTAAGCTAGAGGTTGATGTTAACTGAGGTTGAGTTTGAGGTTAAGGTTAAAGTTAAGGTTAAATTTAAGTTAGAGGTTGATGTTAAGTTTAATTCAAAGGTTGAGGTTGAGGTTGAGGTTGACTTTGAGGCTAAGGTTAAAGTTAAGGTTTAGGTTACAGTTCAGAATTTAGGTTAAGGTTAGAGGTTTGCGGTCAGCGTGGATCAAATACAGAACTTTTAGATGTCTAATGGAGTGGGATAAGGGACAATCAAGTTTTTATTAGAAAAAAATTAATGCAATTAATGTGAAGAAATTAATTAAGGGACCAAATACGATCATGCTCGTCTTTTTTGTAGAGAGTCCAACCCTTTTAAAAAAGTACTTTATTATATAAATATAGAGATATAATGAATAATGAATGTTAATGGTCAATTATCAGATTATTTTAATCATTAATTATCCTTTAAGTGTTTATTAATTTTAAATTTTTATATGATATATATATATATTATCTTATGAATTCTATCTTGACTTTCTAATATTCTATAATTTCTAATATATATATATATATATATATATATATATATATATATATATATATTATCTTATGAATTCTATCTTGACTTTCTAATATTCTATAATTTTTATTGGATGAATTAATATATTCCATGTGTTGAAAAGTTTTTTTATATAGTTGAAATGAGATCTTTCAAAATTATACATGTTTTGACAAAGAAAATAAAAGAAATAAAAAATTATTTAAATATTGTAATAATGAAGTGATTTTTTTAATTTTATATTATACCTAGTTGAACTTTTCTTATAATAAATTTTGAAATAATTCTTAAATTTTTAATACTTTGTAAATTTGAATAAAAAGAAATAAATTTTATTTATATAAAAATTAATTTGAATTCTTATAATTTTATTTATATGGAAAGTTAAATAAATTTTATATTATTTAATATTTTCATGCGTATGTGTATATAATAAATGAAAAAATGAGAAGAACGGGGGAATTATGAGACGAATGGGGAAATTATGAGAAGAATGGGGAAGTTTGAGGATAAATAGGGAGAGTTAGGTTTCATTCTACTTTATTATATAAACTAGGTATAGCCCGTGCCTGAAGGCACTCCAAAAAATAATATTCCAGTTAAGGTTAAGGTTAAGGTTATGGTTAAAGTTAAGTTTAAGGTTTAGGTTTAAGGTTCAAGGTAAAAGTTAAGTTTTAACATTCAGGTTAAGGTTAAGTTTTAACTTTAAGGTTAATATAGTGGTTATAAAAGTTAAAATGAAGGTGAAGGTGAAGGTTAAGGTTTAAGATTTAAGGCTAAGGTTTAAGTTTTAGGATTTAATGTTTAAGGTTTAACGTTAAATATTAAGGTTAAGTTTATGGTTAAAGTTAAGGTTAAGGTTTAAGGTTTAAGCTTTAAGGTTCATGGTTCAAGTTAAGATTAATTTTATAATTAAGGTTAATGTTAAGTTTTAACTTTAAGATTAAGATAAAGGTTAAAAAGGTACAGATGAAGGTGAAGGTGAAAGTAATATTTAAGGATTAAGGTTTAAGGTTAAGGTAAAGGTTAAAGTTTGAGGTTCAAGGTTTAAGGTTTAAGGTTAAGGTTAATTTTAAGCTAAATTTTTAAGCTTTAAGTTTAAAGTTAAGGTTGAGGTTAAGATGAAGGTGAAGATCAAGGTTTATGGTTTAAAGTTTAAGGTTTAGGTTTAAGGTGTAATAACTAAGGTTATGGTTAAGTTTAAGGTTAAAGTTGAGGTTAATATTATTGTTAAGGTTAAGGGTAAGGGTGAGGGTAAGGTTAACGTTAACAATAAGCTTAAGTTTAAGTTTAAGTGTAAGTTGAAGTTTAAGTTTAAGTTTAAGTTTAAGTTTAAGTTTAAGTTTAAGTTTAAGTTTAAGTTGAAGTTTAAAGGTTAAGGTTAGGTTTAAGGTTGAGGTTAAGGTTAAGGTTAATGTTAGGTTAGGGATATGGTTAAGGTTATTAGTTAAAAAGTTGAGGTTGAGGTTAAGGTTAAGGTTAAGGGGTTAAGGGGTTAAGGGGTTAAGGGTTAAGTTTAAGGTTAATGTTAAGTTTATGGTTATAGTTAAGGCTAAGGCTAAGACTAAGGCTACGACTAAGGCTAGGGATAAGTTTAATGCTAAGGCTAAGGCTAAGGCTAAGGTTAAGGCTAAGGCTAAGGCTAAGGCTAAGTGTAAGGCTAAGGTTAAGGCTAAGGCTACTACTACGACTAAGGCTAAGGCTAAGGCTAAGGGTAAGGCCAAGGCTAAGGCTAAGACTAAGGTTAAGGCTAACGCTAATGCTAAGGCTAGGTTGAGGGCTAGGGACAGGGTTAAGGAGAAGGTTAAGGTCAAGTTTAAGGTTAATGTTAAGGTTAAATTTAAGTTAGAGGTTGATGTTAAGCTTAATTCAAAGGTTGAGGTTGAGTTTGAGGTTAAGGTTAAATTTAAGTTAGAGGTTGATGTTAATTTTAATTCAAAGGTTTAGGTTGAGGTTGAGTTTGAGGTTAGGTTAAAGTTAAGGTTTAGGTTATGGTTAAGAATTTGGGTTAAGGTTAGAGGTTTGCGGTCAGCGTGGATCAAATACGGAACTTTTAGATGTCTAATGGAGTGGGATAAGGGACAATTAAGTTTTAATGCAATTAATGTGAAGAAATTAATTAAGGGACCAAAGACGATCATGCTCGTCTTTTTTGTAGAGGGTCCAACCCGTTTGAAAAAGTATTTTATTATATAGATATAGAGATATAATGAATAATGAATGTTAATGGTCAATTATCAAATTATTATTTAATATCTTTTAAGTGTTTATTAATTTTAAATTTTAATCTGATATATATATATATATATATATATATATATATATTATCCAAATTCCATCTTGACTTTCTAATATTCTATAATTTTTATTGGATGAATTGATATATTTCTTGTCTTGAAAAATTTATTTTTATAAAGTTGAAATGATTTCTTTCAAAGTTATACATGTTTTGACATAGAAAATAAATAAAAAAATTATTTAAATATTGTAATGTAAAGTGATTTTTTTTAAATTTTATATTATATCTAATTGAATTTTTCTTATAAAAAATTTTGATTTTTTTTAAATTTTTTAGTACTTTGTAAATTTTAATAGAAAGGAATAAATTTTAGTTATATGAAAGTTAATTTGAATCCTTATAATTTTATTTATATGAAGGTTAAATGGATTTTATATTATTTAATAATTTCATGTGTACAAGTATATAATAAATGAAAGAATGAGAAGAATGGAAAAATGTTAAATTTTTTAGTACTTTGTAAATTTTAATAAAAGAAATAAATTTTATTTATATGAAAGTTAATTTTAATCCTTATAATTTTATTTATATGAACGTTAAATGGATTTTATATTACTTAATATTTTTATGCGTATGTATATATAATAAATGAAAGAAGGAGAAGAATGGGGGGATTATGAGCTAAATGGGGGGATTATGAGCTAAATGGGGAGATTATGAGACTAACGGGGAAGTTTGAGGATAAATAGGGTAAATTAGTTTTCATTCTGCTTTATTATATAGACTAGGTATAGCCCGTGCCTTAAGGCACTTCAAAACATAAAAATTGAGTTACTTGTCTACTTTCAGCTTTAACATAGAAAATGTTTAAAAGATATGATGATATTTTGTCTTGAATATGTAAAAACCGAAATAATAGATAGAATGAATACGAAAGTGAGATAAAAAAATTGGTTATTAATTCAAATGCACCATAAATCCATGTACAATTTAAACAACTAATAAATAGATTAAAATACGAAAATAATCAAAGAGTATTATAATCTAAATGTGTGAATCATATAATCTCGAGTTTTTAATATACGTGCATAAATCTCATAACTCTATAAAGTATCATTGTGTCAACATACATATATCTGAAGACACTCAAGATTTTTTTTTTCCATTGACGGGAATCGTACCCAGGTTTGATGGGTGAAAGTCAAGGTTAAGATTAAGGTTAAGGTTAAGTTTAAAAATAAGGTTAAGGTTATGGTTAAGGTTATGGTTAAGGTTAAGGTTTAGGTCAAGGTTAGGTTAATTTTAAGGTTATGGTTAGAGTTAAGGTTTAAGATGTAAATTTTAAGGTTCAAGGTTAAGGTTTAATAAGATATAAGGTTTAAGGTCGAATATTAACGCTATAAATATTTATTTGGTTAAGGTTAAGATAAATGTAAAGGTTAAGGTTAAAGGTAAAATTTACGGTAGTGTTTAAGGTTATATGTTAAGGTTAAGGTTATGGTTAAAGTTAAGGTTTAGGTTTAAGGTTTAAGGTTTAAGGTCTAAGGTTCAAGGTAAAAGTTAAGTTTTAACATTTAGGTTAAGGTTAAGTTTTAACTTTAAAGTTAAGATAGTGGTTATAAAATTTAAGATGAAGGTGAAGGTGAAGGTTATAGTTATTGTTTAAGGTTAAGGTTAAGGTTAAGGTTAAGGTTGAGGTTAAAATTTAAATTTTAAGATATAAGGTTTAAGGTTTAAGGTTTAAGGTATAAGGTTTAACGTTAAATATTAAGGTTATGGTTAAAGTTAAGGTTTAAGGTTTAAGGTTTAAGGTTTAAGCTTTAAGCTTTTAGGTTCATGGTTCAATTTAAGATTAATTTTATAATTAAGGTTAAAGTTAAGTTGTAACTTTAAGGTTAAGATAAAGGTTAAAAAAGTAAAGATGAAGGTGAAGGTGAAAGTTAAACTTAAGATTTAAGGTTTAAGGTTAAGGTTAATTTTAAGGTAAATTTTTAAGGTTTAAATTTAAAGTTAAGGTTAAGGTTAAGGTGGAGGTGAAGATTAAGGTTTATGGTAAGGTGTAGGTTTAAGGTGTAATATCTAAGGTTATGTTTAAGTTTAAAGTTAAAGTTGAGGTTAATATTGTTAAGGTTAAGGGTAAGGTTAATGTTAACAATAAGGTTACGTTTAAGTTTATGTTTAAGTTTAAGTTTAAGTTTAAGTGTAAGTTAAAGTTTATGTTTAAGTTTAAATTTAAGGTTAAGTTCAACGTTAATGTTAGGTTAGGGTTAAGGATATGGTTAAGGTTATTAGTTAAAAAGTTGAGGTTGAGGTTAAGGTTAAGGTTAAGGTTAAGGGGTTAAGGAGTTAAGGGTTAAGTTTAAGGTTAATGTTAAGTTTATGGTTATGGTTAAGTCTAAGACTAAGACTAAGGCTACGACTAAGGCTAGGTATAAGTTTATTGCTAAGGCTAAGGCTAAGGCTAAGGTTAAGGCTAAGGTTAAGGCTAAGGCTAAGGCTAAGGTTAAGGCTAAGGCTAAGTCTAAGGCTAAGACTAAGGCTAAGGCTAAGACCAAGAGTATGGCTAATGCTAAGGATAAGGCTAAGGCTAAAGGTAAGGCCAAGGCTAAGGTTAAGACTAAGTCTAAGGCTTACGCTAAGTCTAAGGATAGGTCGAGGGCTAGGGCCACGGCTAGGGTTAAGGAGAAGGTTAATGTTAAGGTTAATATTAAGGTTGAATTTAAGTTAGAGGTTGATGTTAAGTTTAATCCAAAGGTTAAGGTTGAGTTTGAGGTTAAAGTTAAGGTTATGGTTAAGAATTTGGGTTAAGGTTAGAGGTTTGCGGTCAGCGTGGACCAAATACGGAACTTTTAGATGTCTAATGGAGTGGGATAAGGGACAATTAAGTTTTTATTAGAAAAAAATTGATGCAATTAATGTGAAGAAATAAATTAAGGGACTAAAGACGATCATGCTCGTCTTTTTTGTTGAGGGTCCAACCCGTTTAAAAATGTATTTTATTATATAGATTATGGTCAATTATCAAATAATTTTAATTCTTAATTATCCTTTAAGTGTTTATTAATTTTAATTTTTTATATGATAGACATATATATATATATATATATATATATATATATATATATATATATATATATATATTTATTATTCTATGAATTCCATCTTGACTTTATAGTATTCTATAATTTTTATTGGCTGAATCAATATATTTCTTGTCTTGAAAATTTATTTTTATAAAGTTGAAATGATTTTTGTAAAAATTATACATGTTTTGACAATAAAAAATAAAATAAAAAAAAAATTATTTATATATTGTAATGTAAAGTAATTTTTTTTAAATTTTATATTGTATCTAGCAAAAAATTTCGTATAGTAAAATTTGAATTTTTTTTTTTAATTTTTTGATACTTTGTAAATTTTAATAAAAAGGAATAAACTTTATTTATATGAAAAATAATATGAATTGTTATAATTTTATTTATATGAAGTTTAAGTGGATTATATATTTTTAATTATTTTCATGCATATATAATAATGTGTATATGTATATAATAAATGAGAGAATGAGATGAATGGGGGAATTATGAGTTAAATGGGGAAATTATGAGACGAATGGGGAAGTTTGAGGATAAATAGGGCGAATTAGTTTTGATTCTGCTTTATTATATAGATATATATATATATATATATATATATATATATATATATATATATATATATATATATATATATATATATATATATATATATATATATATATATATATACTTTTATAAAGACACTCATATGGGGGTAATATTATCAAAAGTTGGAGAAGAAAAATGATTTATGACATGAATAAAAACAGCTTCACCCCATAAGCATTCTATACAAAAGGTTGATATGCGGAACGTGTATGTAGTATTAAGTCTATGTTTATGTTTTTGCTTGGCATGAACATCTTGCTGAAAGGTATTGGGACAAGAAGGATGTAAAGTGGTACCATTTTGAAAAAAAGAAGTTCAAAGATAGTAGAGTTTTTGTATTTAATGGCATTCTCATTACGAAGAATTTTAATATGTTTGGAGAATTGTGTGTAAACTGGCAATAAATTTTGAGTAAATACAAGATAAGTCAGAACTTTTTTGCATAACATATCTCCATACAAACTGAGAATAATGGTAAAAAAATATTACAATGTATCAATAACCTCCATAGAAGGATTAGACTAAGGACCCCAAACATCAGAGTGGACTAAACCAAAACATGTTGGAAATACTGAATCAGTTTATAAAAATATTAAGTTGGTTTTTTACCAAGATGAAAAGATAAACAATCAAAATATCAATATAGAATTTTTTTTCTGAGCCAGTGGAAGATAAAGTTTGTAGTTTTCCAAAAAAGCATGTCCTAATCTTGAATAGAAAATTTGGATAGAGTATGACCCAGATGAGGTAGTCGTTGATTCTCCAACTTGAATATAAAGGTGGAAGATGCAATCTGACTAGTTTCAATAGTATCCAAATTTTAATGCCAATCCAAATGGTTTGTCCAGTTTGCGAATGATGTATACAATAATCAAAAGTAGAAAAAATGATAGTTAAACTAAGATCGCACAATTTCCAGACATAAATGAGACTAAGAGTAATTTGAGGTAAAAGATAGGTATTATGAAAAAAAAACTTGTGATATGGAAACATATCCAATACGACTAACGACCAAAGATGTACCATCAATAGTGTAAATAGAAGAGATATGAGATGTGGCTATCGTGATTGTCAGTAATAAGAATCAAATGTCATATTATTGGAACAAGCAACGTCAAAAGAACTAGCAGACTTACAAAAGATGCCGAGAATACAGTATATGATGAATGACTAAACTGATTCAAAACCTGTTTAATAATTTTGAAGATAAAAAGTTGTTATAGAAAAGGTAGATAAATGTGAAGCAACAATGGAAGAACCATCGACATTAACAGTGGTAAAAGAATTTTAGACCAAGAAAAATCTAGTTCGTGGTCGATGTCCTTGAGAATTCTTGTCGGGGTTGCAATAACATTTATTTGGATGATTGACAATATTATTCTTTTTGTAGATTCGACTAAATCGAGTACAAAAGAGTGGTCATGTAAACGAAAATACTTGCATACATTTGTAAGCGACTGAGATGATTGAAAGTTCTTTGGGGCACTGTAAGGAGCTGCAAGCACCATGTTAAAGAACCTAGATCTTTTTGAATGGAGTCTGGTTTCTTCTAAGATAAGTTATTGAACTACCTTATCTAATGCAATAAAAGGATTGTAATGTAGTAAAGTGGCACATAGATACGTAAAATCTTCATGAAGATTTATGAAAAATTGCACAAGATGCCCCTGATCACACCAAGTAGAAAACTTCTTAGCATCACACGTATTTCCCAAGTAGGCTCAGAGGTTGTAAGTTGATCCTAAATTATATACATATTTGATAAGAAGGTATCAATAGATTGTACAACATTTGACGCATAAGGTGGGGAGTGGTCGTGAGTTGATACCTACGAGCACCGTCGTTGGTGGTGTATATTTGCTCAATAAAATCCTAAACCTCTTTAGTGGTATTCAAGCGCCTATACTGAAGATTGATATATGTGATAGAATTAATGTGTACCAAGTAATAATATTGTGTTACACTTGAATATAAACAAGAAGGTTTATTAGACAAACCTTATACGCAGCGGATTGAAATGAAGAGTCCAGAATTTAGCCTTCTTGTAATTGATTGAATTGGAATGAAGGAATCGCTTCTCTGGTCGTAAGTTTAATTACTAGAACTAAACCTTTTGTTTTCACCACCTAAATGTCTCAGAATTATCTATTGTGTGTTATTGATTTGGAGAGAAAAGAATTGTACGCTTAATTGTGTTGTCTGTTGTGTTGTTGTTTTTTTGTGAGAAAGAGAGGCTCTATTTATAGAGCTGGAGAGTTGGTTTATTAGCTGTTAGTAAACCACTCTCCCACTTTCTCCACCTCCTCCACCATCAAAGTGGGAAGTTATCAAAGATAACTTCCCTGTACGCTCATGTCTTTCCCATCATGGGTGACATGGGAATAAAAACTTTTTTTTTATTTCTTTCATTCTCCCACTCGCACATGATGGAGTTACAATCATTCCCTTTAGGAGAATGCATTTCAATGCACCATACATCAATATTTCTCAAATCTTCTCATATACACATTTCTAGAATAATTCATCATACTTGACAAAATAGGTCGTGCGACCGACAAGCATACGAGCATACGTTACTAATAACCTGCTAGGGTACATAGTTGCTCAAATGAAACCGCATTCCTTACGTATCTTGTAGTACCCCAGACTAATAATTTGTTGTATCATATTCAGTAACTCTGACCCCTTCAAATTTATATCACATCGTTTATGTGATCAAAAGAGTTCACTGACATAACTTCATGTGTCTCACTATCATGTTATGGTCCAAATTGACTTACATGATCAGTACCTGCAAGCACACACTTTGATACAGAATTTTAGTCTTCCCTTTACACTTATATCCTTTTACGTTGATTAGGTTGCTTTCCCAAACATACCCATTAGACCGAATCATTCATGATCATTGGTAGTATGTTCAAAGTAGCATACACTTAATCAAAATATCAAGACATAGTCAAAAGTAATAAGGGCACAATTTTGAAGGCATCACACAATGAAGAGACAGGGATCGACTCTTCACTTCCTTCTGGTCGAAAGCACACGTGGTATGACACACGTGTTATGGTATTATTCATATAGCTCCAATTGTATGTCACAATTTTATAAATACCATACATATATATAATTAGACAAACCTCGTTGCCTAAGATGAGTTCTTCGATCGATCAACCCTTCTATGAAATCAATCAAGCAACTTATATCTGGCTCTTATAGACTAAGTAGATAGTGGGATTCTACTTCGATCATAATATAAGCTTAACATGGTTCATCCATGTTTATGATCTCATCTTAACACTTAGTTAAGGCGACTATCTTAACTCAAGTTATTTTAAGGGTTCTTCACTACTATGAGTCGGTCTCATCTTTGCGCACTTCTTGTGCCAAAGGCGATTGCCCGTGTGATAGGGCCAATCTCAGTCTATAGGACATACATACTTCAAAAAATTACACGCATTATAATATATATCAAACATGATATTATTAAAATGAACAGTTAAATAAACATACTAATGAAAATATATACATGAATGCACATAAATTTGCAATATTCATACATTATATCTTGCTTAATCATATAGATTTAACATATCCATAAATATATCCCTTGGGATATCCTTTGTGAATGGATCAGCAAGCATATTGCGTGTGTGTATGTATTGCAAATCAACATCCTTTTGTGCAATAATATCTCTAACAACGTTATACTTTATATCAATGTGTTTGGTCATACTGTGATACTTAGGAGCTTTCACACAAGCCTTTTCAGCTTGACTATCACAATGTATAATAACGGGACTCCCACTATCGCCTGAGAATCCTAAATGTTCATAATAACCTTTTTAACCAAACAACCTCTGGAACCACAGCTAAGCATGCTACAAACTCAGCTTCCATTGTGGACAAAATTATACAGGTTTGTTTCTTGCTACTTCAAGAAATTGCGCAATTATTCAACATGAATACATCACCTGAGGTAGATTTACCCCCATATATATCACTATCCCAAATAGCGTAATATATCCTTCTAGGTGTAATCTATTTCCTCGATAGCAAAGGCATAATCCATAGTGCCTTTTAGATATCTCAATATCTTTTTCACAACTTTCGGATTTTCTTGTCCTGGGTTCAATTAAAATGACTAACTAAATCTACCACATAACATATGTCTGGCCTAATTCACATCATAACATATATAAGACTATCCATGAACTAAAATATGACATTGTATACATTTTCTGTTTCTCTTCTAGAGTACTAGGACACATGTCGAGAGTTAAGTTTATTCCAATTGCTACAGGAGTGTCAATGGAATTGCACTTATTTATACTAAAGCACTCAATTATATTCATGATTTAAGGTTCTTGAGACAAAGATAATAGTCCTCTAGACCTATCTCTACTAATATTAACACCAAGAATATAATTTGCTTCTCCCATATATTTCATATCAAATTGAGAAGCTAGCTACTCCTTATTAGCTTGAATAAACTCTTTATCATCCCCTGCTAATAGGATGTCATCTACATATAGAGATAAGATTACAAAATTTCTTGGAACATTTAACATAAACACAGTGATATTCACTTATCATCTCAAATACATTTGATGAAATGACTTCATGAAATCTCAAATTCCACTGTCTCGAGGTTTTCTTAAGATCATATGTTGATTTTAACAATCTACATACTTTATTATCTTGATCGTTTTCAACAAAACCCGAAGGTTGTTCCATGAAATTAATCTCTTCTAATTCTCCATTTAGATATGTAGTTTTAACATCCATTTTTGTGCAACTCCAGATCGAGATGCGCCACAATAGCTAAAATAAGACGTATTGAGGTAAATCTAACAATAAGAGAAAAAATTTCCTCAAAAACTATTCCTTCCCATTGAGTAGAGCCTTTCGCTACCAAGTGAGCTTTATACCTATCAATGGAATTGTCAGGTTTTCCTCTTTATTTTGAGAACCCATTTATTCCCAATCGTCTTACGTCTTTTCGGGAGATTGACCAGTTCCTATACCTGGTTTTTCTTCATCGACTCCATTTCTTCTTCCATTGCTTTCTTCCATTCATTCTTAGCAGGACATGAGAATGCTTCATTAACTGATTGAGGTTCTTCTTCGTCTTATGGAGTTATCATAAAGACTTCTCCTTCAATTTTAAACCGACGACGAGGAACTAAACTTCTAGCACTTCTCTTAAGTTGAGAATCCTGAGAAATAGGATTACTAGACGATGCAATGGTTTCTTCCGTCTCAAAATTTAGAGGAGTATCCTTCTCTATTTCTTTAGTATGTGTTACCTCATCAGGTGTCACATTTGTTTGCATATCATCTTCTTGAATCTCATTTAATTCACATAAAATGAAAATTCTGTCAACTTCACATCTGTTGGGAAAATCATTCTCTAAGAATGTAACATCTCGTGACTCAATTTCAGTAAGACCCCCATCGTTATGTTCACCAATAAACACATATCCTTTAGAGTGAGCTGGGTATCTAATAAAGATTCACTTCTTACCTCTTAGACCTAACTTCCCATATTTATGAGATAGATCATGAACATAGTCTGCCGACCCTAGGGTCACAAGTAGTTCATAAGGAGTTTGATGGAACAGTCATTGTGGGTATTTGGTTAAGTATATAACTAGCAGTAGGCAAGGCATCTCCATAGATTAGCTTGTGCCATCATAGACTTAACCATTTCTAGGAGAGTTCTCACTTTTTCATCACACCGTTCTTTCAACTGATCCAATAGATATTCGCATGATTAAGGTTTTCATTTTCCTCTCTAACTGATTTTCTACTTCATTGAAATATATCATAAGAAAATTTCAATGCTACAGATGTATGAAAAATCAGGTAGACATAACCAAAACTAGTGAAATTATCTATAAAAGTGATAAAATAAAGTCCCCCCTATATATTTTGAACATTCATTGGGTCACAGATGTCTACATGAATTACTTGCAATGGGTACTCGACTCGTTTAGCCTTTTCAAAAAAATGGTTTCCCTTTGCTTTATCTGCTAAACAATTTTCATAAGTTGGCAAGTTGACTCTAGTCAATGAACCCAAAAAGTTCGTCTTAGCCAACAAATTCATACGGTCTTGTCCAATATGAACTAGTCTAGCATTCCATACTTTTCTTCTACGTTAAAATTACTAGAAGAAGTATTAGTAGAAAAGCAACTACTTATATAATAACTATTAAATGAGTTATCATCATCTAGTACTACTAAAACATGAGAAATAAAACCAAAAACTTAACACTTAGCGTCATAATAGATGTCTACTTGATTGTTATGAAAATGCATATTAAAACCTAATCCTAGAAGAACAGTGACCAACACCAAATTCCTTTGAATTTCAAGTGTGTGGAGTGCATTATGCAGTTATAAGGTTTGATCACCTCGCAATTTCAACTTGCAAGTGTCAAATCTATTGACTTCAACCTTGTTGTTGTCTCCTAACTTATATTCATCACATTTCCTCTGGAATTAGATGGTACTCTACATATGCCTCTTGGTCTTAGGCTACATGGTCTGTCACTTCTGAATCCACAATCCACAAAGGATTAGAATCAATTAGCAAACAGTATTGGTAACATATGTAAAGTTATATGAAGTAAATGATATTGCTATCTTTATCCTCACTTGCGAGCGAAGTGACCTATCTTGTCACAATTATAGCATTTTACTTTATTCTCGTATTTCTCAAAAAAACGTTGTTACCACCATTCTTGTTCCTCTTGGAAGCATGCTCATTTTTGTTTCTCTTCCCATTGTTTATAGACTTAATGCCAGATGCTTTGTGGGAACTTGACTCAACAATATATAAGTCTGATCCTGAGACTTAACTGCATCAAGACGTTCATCTTCCAACCTCACATGATGAGAAACATCATCAAAAGTTATGATATCGTCATTTTAAGTCAAGTTTATCTTCAAATGCTCCCACTTATTTGAAAGATATTGGATCACAGCTTGAACCTGATGTTCATCAGCAAGGCTATGACCTGCAGTCCAAGTTCCCTAATCATATTAGACATCTCCCAAAGATGCTTGGTTTGATTAGGCCTTCTCTTGTAAGTGTCAAACTTAATGATCAGTTGACTCATCTTAGTCATAGTTGTATCCTTGTACTTTTCATTAAGAGCGTCCACATCTCGTGAGCAGTGGGGTATTATTGACATTCATGAACAAGATCGTCATACATGCAGCTTATCAAGATGCCTCTTGCAGTGGAATATCTCTTTTTCCACTTCTCATAAGCCTCCATGTCTCTTTTTGAGCTGTGATACCTTCCTTAGGTTGAGCCATGGCATTGTTAATAACCTCAAGAGTTCTTGTTCCTCTAGAACATAATGTATTTTGAGTTTACCATGGTATAGTTCTCACCATTATGTCTCCATTGAGATCATCAATGACGGTTGTCATTTTCTTATAAAGTTAGAGATTTTTCATTAGTATACATACAATTATTTAACTACCCAATGCTATTAATGCAAATAGAATGAATAAGAAAGATAACAAAATAAGTGATAAAGAAAGTTCACTATGTTCCCAATCATGAACCACCATATTTTGTTTGTCTTAATGATTCAATCAATTTCATTAACTGCAAAAATTAAGTTCTCCAAGAACTCCCACTTACTCTAACATAAATAGAGCGAAAATGTATGAAAATAAACAACTAATAAAATAAAAATAAAGAAACTAGTTGAATTCATACATAAATGAAATACATGTTCAATAAAGAAATAACTGAATCAAAGCAACTAATGCAATTCCTAACAAACAGGGATTAAAAAAAATTTGGAAAAACAAACCACTAAGCAAACTACCTATTGCAAGTCCTAACTAGCATACGCCTTTCATATCCAAAACCTTAATTTAGGAATTGACTGCTCAAATTTCACTTCCTCATAGAGTCTAATTGGAAAATAATTATCAACACTAGTAGTTTGATAATGCATTCCACAGTTGCACTGATCTGACCTAGTAGAATTATTATAGTGCCTCTACAAGTGAGATTCAGTCAAAGCATAGACTAGCCACTCATATGTAGCTTGTCTCCCATGAACATAGTTCTCCGGAAAATCATACTCCCATAAGATTTCGATATCCCTCTTCATCTCTCTTGGTAGAGATTTGTAAAGTACTTCAACCTTATGTCCTTCGCATATGATATCACCCCAATTTATGACATCCTGAATCAACCTATTGACAATTGCCACATGTTGCACTAGGGTGTGATGAGGTTTTTTCTTATAACGGAGTGCTTTAATACTATTTCTCAAAGACTGTTTTTCTTTCGGTGTCCTTGCAACTTTTGGTCTATGGATCTCTGATGATCCATTAGGATTTCTTACGTTCCTATTGAGCCATCTGTACATTGTCAGTTGCTCAAGCCTTGCTGCCCGTGATCCCCTGGATCGTGTCAACACCATTTTTCTACATATAGAAAAAATTAAGAACGGTAAAAAATAATACACCAAAATTGATTAGGAAACAAGAAAAAATAATAATAGTATCTTTCCAGAAACTCTATTCATAATAATAAGAGTAATGCTGGATATCACCCCAAATTGCATTGCCTTTATATCGCCCCTTATGTGGACCAATCATAAAAGAGAGAGAAAATGATAAATCAGGAAAGAGAAACCACATGATTGGTGCATTTAAAATCCACGTAGGAGGCGATATAAAGGCGATGCAATTTGGGGTGATATCCAACATTACTCTAATAATAATTTAAGGTAGCAAATCTGGTAAGGCTACTAGTCACTTGACTAGGTGGTTTGGGTTCGAATCCCCTCACATGCATTTCGATTTTCTTAGAAAAATTAGGTCCGGAAAAAAAAAATCCGGTGGCCCAAACAAAAAAAAACGGTCCAAATATATATTAATTAGAAAAATGGTCCAATCCAAAAGCCCAAAAAATTAATTCAAAAATTGGCCCAAAAATATATAGCACAAAATAATTGGGCCTATCCTATCTTATTAGTCCATAACAAAAAAGAAATAAGCAGATACAAGAAGAGCGCGCATCAAAAAAAAAATCTTAAACCCTTATTTTCCTTTTTTTTTCTTCTACTGTCGAGTCGACAGAATCAAAAAACAAAAAAAAGAATCTTAACTTTTTCTTCTTCTTATACGACACAAAAAAGATGCTAAAAAAAAATCATTCATAAATTCAATTGCGTAACAAGCTTTGATACCAATTGTTACACTTGAATATAAACAAGAAGGTTTATTAGACGGCCTAGTGGTTAGGCTACTCCGCAGAGACCAAGAGGTCCTGGGATCGAATCTCATTGGAGTCAAAATGACTCCGAGCCCAAAGTAGCTCTCTCATATACTCAAAAAAAGAAGGTTTATTAGACAAACCTTATACGCAGCGGATTGAAATGAAGAGTCCAGAATTTAGCCTTCTTGTAATTGATTGAATTGGAATGAAGGAATCGCTTCTCTGGTCGTAAGTTTAATTACTAGAACTAAACCTTTTGTTTTCACCACCTAAATGTCTCAGAATTATCTATTGTGTGTTATTGATTTGGAGAGAAAAGAATTGTACGCTTAATTGTGTTGTCTGTTGTGTTGTTGTTTTTTTGTGAGAAAGAGAGGCTCTATTTATAGAGCTGGAGAGTTGGTTTATTAGCTGTTAGTAAACCACTCTCCCACTTTCTCCACCTCCTCCACCATCAAAGTGGGAAGTTATCAAAGATAACTTCCCTGTACGCTCATGTCTTTCCCATCATGGGTGACATGGGAATAATTTTTTTTTTATTTCTTTCATATTGTGATTTTTACTATCCTAGTATTTGAGGCGTTTAACGTATTTATCATTTGTTTCATGAGCCATTTTCTTGAATTCTGTACCATCTCATGTAACAATTCTTCAAAGATTTTTATCTTGATATAATTGGTCATGGATTAGGCATATGGTACATCGTTCGTGTCGTTGTTATTAAAGAAATTGAGTGAGAACTATCAATTTGTTCCATTCTTAATAAAAAATGAACTATATTAAAAAACTACAAAAATGAAATCAGGAGGTTGAAAACCTTAGGATGGGTCACGGCCAAAAATCTCGATGTGGCAGACAATGATGACGTGGTGGTCAATTCTGATGTGGCAGGAAACTGACATGACGCTGAGGTGAGCACTATTTGTTTTCCCCAATTTTTTTTCTTTGGAATATTTCCAGCAATACATGTGAAGCTTTAGACGACGCGAGGAGGGAGCGTCCAAAGCCATATGACACAGTTTATATACCGCTAGAACAATTCAAAAAGATTTTTTATTTGAGTATGAGTGTCTCAAGCTACATTTATTTCCATATTTATATTCTATCAATTTTTCCCTTAGAATTGCAAATTAAGTCCTTGCCATAACTAGTGGTTAGTATGAGTGTCTTGAGCTACGTTTCTCTCTATATTTTTATAATTCTTAGTATAATTTTATTTTAGTTATATTTAGTTCTTAATTCTTACCTTAGTAGTTAGTCTTAATCAAACAAATATTTTACATCTTTGTCTTTTTATTTTCAAGAGATTGTTAAATTGAAGCTAGAGTTATTTATTAACTTATTAATCCTTGTGGAGACAAAATCACTATACTACTTTTGGCTACTCGTACACTTGCGAGTTTTCATCTTTCGAGTGTCAATTTTATATCACACCTAAAAAGACAATAAGGATATCCAAAAAGTAACCTATATATACATACATACACACACACACACACACACACACACACACACACACACACATATATATATATATATATATATATATATATATATATATATATATATATATATATATATATATATATATATATATATATATATATATATAAATTATGAAATTTGGTTGCCAGTGAACTCTCTATAAAGATTTTCTCTTGCAAATACTCTTGATTTCTTTGACAAATGAAGAATGTGCGAGTTGATTTTTCCCAAGAGAGTGGGTTTTTATGTATTAAAAAAGATGGCTCACAAGTTTCTCTCTCCTAGGTCTTGAATTTAGATATCTAGAATTGCAAGTTGGATACCCGCTGGCTTCGTTCAGTTGTCCGATGCTTGTAATGATCTTCCAACAGGTGGATAACGGCTATAAGAGGTTACATTCTAAGTTCATCGGTTATCCATAAATACATTGAGTTCATGGTGACTTTTACAATCATAATCTTACATATACTCGCTGTGTAGGTTCGGTCTAATTGATAGGTGGTCCGAATTTACTTTTTGTTGACTGTTTTTTTTGGTGAGCTACAGTTAGCAAAAGTTGTTCATGTTGGAGGTCCGATCTATTCCTTCTGATGAACATCTCTAAAACTCTTCGACATAATGCTTTTTGTGCCATGTCAAAGGTCCAAACTTACCTGACTTTTTTGATGGACTTCGGCGGTCTGCTTTCATTTACTTGAGGGTGTGATAGAGGGTCTTCTGCTAATGAATATTTTGACACTCTTTGGGTGTCTGTGGCCTTTTCTCTTTTGAGGTCCCGATGACTTTTTATTTTTGTGTTCTTACTATGATTTGTCTTCTAACAAACAATCAAAATCATTCTTGGACTAATAGATATCCTCCCTTTTTTTTTGGTCGAAAGAAGCATTAAATAGAAACTTCAAAAAATTACACATTACCCTATTCCAATAGTGTTAAAGTCACTAGCTAAAAGAGAAGCAAGTTTGGGAGGTGGAAAACAATTCCAAAGGTTAAACAAGGAGCATTTAATCTCCTGTTTAGCCACCCAATCTGCGCAAGTATTGTTTGATCACCTAACAAAGGAGATTTTAATATTACAACAAATTTTAAGCCTACGAATATAATAGATATCCTCCCTTAACTATGAGTGATGCATATGTGTAGTAATTGGTGATCTGTCTTCTTCCAAACTAGCCTTTAACAAAGGAAACCAAGTTCCCTGTATGTAACTACTAAAGCAACTACCGGTCTTCTAGTTCTTAATCTTTTTATCACCTCCATACTTTATATCACACATTTCATTTTATACAAACAATTCATAGAAGTTTTGTGTCATCCATAAATAAAAACGAGTCCTTCATGAATAATTTGAGTTCGAATAAATTGATAAAAAAATGCATTCGAATTCGTTCAAGAAATTAAAAAAATTGAATATATAGTATCTGTTTCGTTTAAATTTCGCATGACTAGTTCAAATCTCGAAATTAAAACTAAAAAATTTGAAAAAATCCTTAAGAAAAATTGACTACCACCGTTCCCCTCCTTAGGTCTAAAAAAATGTTTGGCAACATAGAAAAGAAAAGATCAAAAATAAAATGAAAAAAATGCCTAACTATGAATTTTAAAAAAGTTAAACATTACAAAGTAATTATAATGAAAATGCAAAATAAGGCATTCTGTTTCCGGCTTACCCCTATCCATTACTTCTTTTTTATCAAAATAGAAAACTATATAGAGTACCCGTTAAAAAACGGTACGGTTATAACAAGAGAGAGAAGTAGTGGAAAAAAGAAGAGTGAGAGCATCAAAAATGTTTAGGCGTTTTGCCATAGGAATGACCGGAAAAATTTCACGGTCATCTCCTCCGTACTGCCTTACCTTCCGGAAATACCCTCTTTTTCGACCCAACTATTCCTACACCCGGACACCAACAACTCCTTTTCCCAAACGATTCACAGTAATCCCACCACCACCTCCACGGGAAAACCCATCTTTGGGCATGCAAATCATGAAAGCACTTAAAAAAATTATGTCTAAACTATGGTGGATGATGAAAAAAGTAATGATCTCGTTAATAGCTACTGTAGTTGCAACGCCAGCGGCAGTTGTGATACTTGGACCACAACCACCACCGATGATGAGCAGAGAGCTGAAATGTCAACTTGAGAGAATCAAAGAAGAAATCAAAATGTTGAAGTCATTACATGAAAAATCTATGGTGGTTAATACAGAAATCAAACATTGGATCACACTTGGAGCTGTAGCTATATGTATCGTGGATATATTTGTGTCTCTATTTAGGTAAGTTTGAATTTGTGATGTTAAATTTTTGTGGTTTATTGATGGATATATTAGGGATTCAAAAATTAATTCATGTTTAATGTGTATCAACTCCATATACTGTTTATTATTTTGTTTAACCATATATGAATAATGCTTGTGTTAGTTTGTCAATTAAATTCGATTTGGGTTAAAATTAGCTTGTTTGAGTTTATTGTTCTTTTATCATGCTTTACAGGGGAGATTAAAGATAATAATTAGTTTAGTGATTTATGATTATCTCTTGTTTTGCATGGAATTGCTGATTTTTAATATATTTTTATTTTTGTAACAGGAGACCTTGATGTTGACCATGGCTGACTTTTTTGGATAGAAGAGGTTGAAATTTGGTTTTGAGTTGTAATTTGTTAATTTTACTGTGTTGAGCAAATAACTATCAAGTACTCTTTATTGGCATTCGACTGATTTTAATTTCCTAATGAATATTTTATTATCGTTGTCATTGGTTATCCTAAATTCGTACTACTACCCTTTATAATTCTTTTTAAATCCGCTTAAAGTACTTTGTGTTGGTGCATATTCGTTTATTTGGTTAAAAAATTAAGTTGTGCTTATTGCTAGCCTTTGCTCAACCTCCATGGAGAGGCTTTTACTAAGTTTTTTCTTAAGCGGATTCAAAGAAGCTAATTATTTACTTCTTTCAACTCTCTTAGAAAATTTACATTTATGCATATCTTTTTTTAACCAAAAATTTGTACAATTTTTTGAGGATCTTTAACCCATGAAATGCTAGGTAAAAATATAAAAGGTGAATTACCCAAGGGGTCTTGGGGACCATCTTAGAGCCATATAGGAACCAAGTGGATTCTCTGTTCTACTTAGAGGCCTCAAAATTGACAAATACCTTTACTACCCTTATAGTGTATATAAGACAAAAAAAAAATAGATTCTTCTCTCTCCTCCATTACCATTACTCTCTCTCCTCCATTACCATTAATCTCTCTCCTCCTTTATTAATTTTTCTCTCTCCTTTGTCATTAACTATTAATAATTCCAGCTCCGACCTCCGGCCACCGACCACCGCCGACCACCACCAACCACCACCGGAAAAAGTACTGAGTATAAAGTACTGAGCATAAAGTACTGAGCATGGAAAAAGTACTGAGCATGGAAAAAGTACTGAGCATAAAGTACTGAGCATGGAAAAGTACTGAGCATAAAGTACTGAGCGTGAAAAAATTTACTGAGTATCAAAAAAAGTGCTGAGTATCGGAAAAATTTGCTGATTATCCAAAAAATTTTGTTGAGTCTCTTTACTGAGCATGCTCGTCTGCTCAGTAATTTTACTGAGCATGCTCGAATGCTCAGTAAAATTGCTGAGTATCGATAAAATTAATTGAATTTTTTAGGATTTTTGCTGAGCTTTAAGTAAAAAACAATTGAGTTTACGGTATAAAAATGCTGAATAGAAATTAGAGCCCGCAATTACACAGAAGGTTGAGTTTAACTATAAGAGTCAAGATTAGATACAAGAACTTAAATAGGTGAAAAGTTTTTACTTTCTTTTTTTAATTTTACGAATTTGATAATTATTATCACATCAACAGCAGACAGAATCATCTTTGTTCTTCTCACGCAAGAAACGCCACCAGATCTGTTCATCCAAGCTCTCAAAAAGGTCTGAAACTTTTGTTTCATTGTTTAATGCCGAATTAAACACAAACAGGTGGTGAGCATTAATCATTTGCTTCGATCTGGATCTCCATTACCGAGTTATTGTTAAAAGCACGAACGCAAAATCGGAGAAGAAGGCAGCAGAGCTTCCATTAACGCAGCCTCGAAATAAGAGCCTCGCAACAGACTTCATCTTCTTCGCTACTATCCGGCCACCATTAATGGCATATCTCCAAAACAAATGAAGCTCGAACGCAGATCTGAAGAACCACAACTGTGCTTCCATTAACAAGTTTGGAGCTCAAACGCAGCACCATAGAAGAAGGAGGCGGAGCTCCACACCTTTTCCTTGTGCAGCAGATATTTTCCTTGTGCAGCAGCAATGGTGTTGTTTAGCCATGGAGTGTTTTATTTTACTTCCATTGAAGCTTTTACGTGAGAGGAAAAGAAAGAAAAGAGGAAGGGGAAAGAGAGTGGAGGGAGCTGATAATGATTAGGGTTTTCAATTGTTTCTGAAATAAATTAGTATATATAGTTAATAAAAGACAAAAAAGGGTAAAAAAGTAATTGAGAATTTGGGTATATAGTGTTAATTTATGGTTGAGGCCTTTAATTAGAAGAGTTAATCTAAGGGGTCTTGTTAGGTCTCGGGGTGGTGTGGTCAAGACCCCTTGGGTAATTTTCTCAAATATAAACGGGCTTAAATAGTTTTCGTGAAAAAGTGTTCTTGTTGGATTGTTTAGAAGGTAAACAACCTATAATGCCATTAAACGATTTTTTTTTTTCTAATAGCTTTCATCATTAAACGATTAAATAGAATACAAAAATTTAGAATAACACTATTTAAAATTTAAAATTTAAAAACATAAACTAAAAAAATTTGATCACGATCTGTTCTCAATAAAAAATATTTAATTAATACTCAATTCATTTTTAGGCACTTGAGAATATTTTACTACCAACTATTTTTAACATTCTTTTCTAGTTAATTAGGAGTTATGGCTAAAAATGGACTAATAAAAGTAACTAATGGTTAAAAATAGTTTTTAACAATTTATTTATAAAAAAAACGTCTAATGAAATAATTATTTATAAAAAACATAACCTCTATTTTTTTATACCTATAATATCTTTATTATTAAATATATTATTTTATTTTTTGATTCAATTTTTTTAATATTAATCAAATAATGTGATTTTTCCACCACCATTACCATCACCACCACCACCATAGTGATGGTGGTTGTGGTGGTGGTGGTGGTGGTGGTGGTGGTGGTGGAAAGTTGTAATAGGGTGGTTAGTTTTAAATGATAAATAATAAAGTAATAAAAAAGATTATATAAATGTAATGTTTAAGGGATGTTTTTATTAAATAATTTCATTAGGGGATATTTTTAGCAAATAATTTTTTTAATAGGCATTTACGGATTAATGACTCAACTAATAAAGTCATTTAGACATTGAACAATTGTACATTAATACATCAAACACTGAGCAAATAAATTTTGAAAATTACACTAAGTATAAATTTTAATCTTTATTAATACATAAATTTTGAAAATTACATTTAAAATAACTATTGAGTAAAAAGAAAAAATAAATATATAAAAAAATTACCAATTGAACAAGAAAAACACACTACCATCAGCCTCGGGACAACACTCGTCCCGAGGATTAAGCAAAACGCAACAGCCAAGATGCATATGCGTAGGCAGAAGGAGAGAAGAGTTTGGAATAGTGAAATTATACAATGATGAGAGTAGATAATTTGATACCTTACTCCCTATTATCGAACGAAGAGTTTCACCTTAATACTTTTGAGGATCTAGATGAATGTCTGATGATCCACTATTGTCTCACAACCATTCGGAAACCAGGCATTAAGTCAAGACCAAAGGGATGTGCGCTCCTAATGGTACTTCAACGCTCAACATTAGCAATTTTGCTATAGGGAATTACTTCACCCGAAAAGTTATCGATACTTCAGCTGAATGTATATTAACCATAGTCATTTTTAGAGAGAAAGAGGGAGTTTTTAAGAAGTAACAGAGTGTCTATTCTGTAGGGGTGATGTGTATTTATAGATGTCTATAGATACACGGATGCTTGGGCGTAGTTTAAGTCAAATGCGAGTGCGCACCATAAGCCTAGTGGAAGATACTTTGACGCTGCGACATATTTGACTCATGACGTGTAACTCGTCCTTGAGAAGTTGGCTCTAAAATGGGATCTGAAAACTCTCTTCTTTGTGTGTTTGTGTATCCCCTCTGGAGCGCATCAATATATCCTCGACTTTGAGATGGTCTGGGTTTCTTTGAGTTAAGTCGAGTATCGACATCATATTTTTTGTTTATCATTATCCCTTTGAATAAGCGAGATCAATATCTTCTGTTAAGATGCGGTCTAAAATATATATTTATCCTCTCAAACCATTCCAAAGATTTCTATTGAGGATAAAAATAGCTAAACACCATTACACAACACAAAACCGTCTCAATGCCTTCAATTTTTTTTATAATTCTATTAGACATGATGAAATTTTTCTTAACGAGACATAGCTACCTCTCAAAATATAGATTTATTATCAACCTCTCAAACCATTCCGCAGATTTCTATATAGCTTGAGGACTACTATATAACACATAATCCAATTCTTAGATTACACACAACATCAATATCATTAATCTTAATCCCAACTTTCTAGTTTTTCAATCTTGTTGAGACGAGAGATTGAATTTTGATAATAATCTGAGCTTCACTAAGTTGTCTCCCATCATGAATATGTGCATTTCTTTCACTCCATATGGTGTAAATAACAAAACATATTTATACTTAACTAGTAAAACTAAAAAACCAAAATAAATTAGCTATTTAATATTCCTTTACTCTCCAATTGGGTCAAAATATCAAATTATAAAGAAAAAAGATGATAAAAAATTATATTGTGTTTTTTATACGGATTCCTAACTTGGGAAATAAATAGTCTATCTGACTATGGTAAATAATATTTTTAATTGAGGTAAGAATAAATTGAATTATATATTTACATATATAACCATAACAACCACCCCACTCCCACCAAACTCAAGGTGATGAGAAACACACTAGTTCAAATTTAAAAATCAAAAGCTTTAGTGAAAATATGTGCAAGCTGGTCAACAAAGACATATAGTCTCTTGTGTAACATCAAAAAGTGTACGATATTCGAATTTGGTACAAGAACGAGCTAAAACTGCCTGATTTTTACTACACGTTAAGAGAAGAGAATCTCTTACTAGAAAGTAGTGCCCAGTTGTCAAGCGAAGATCAGTAGGATCACCAGCCAATCTACATTTAAATAACTCCATAGAACGAGAAATAAGCTCCCAGAAAAGAATAACCCATGAAATAAGGTGCCCTTCACAGAGTGCAGAATGTGAATGACATATGCGTAGTGAATGGCAAGAGGAGTAAACATCAATTAACTAACCAAGTAGAAAACAAAAGCAAGATCATGTCGAGTAATTATGAAATATATATATATATATATATATATATATAAGAAATACCACTGGTGGTGGAAAATGTGTGATAAAATAATAGATAAATAAAGATAATAATAAAGGTCACACAACATATATTACCACGAGAAACTCATTGCAAGTGCACAGATTGTTTGCAAGTTTTAGTTGATAATTCAGATTCCTTATCAGGGATTTATCGGTTATCTCAAACTCGTGTTTAGATAAGAAGGAGTAGTAGAGATTAATTGTGGAAACTAAAATTCAATAATAAGATATAAATATTTGTTTGATTTTCGTAATGAGAATTACATCAAATAATAATTAAACTACTAATGCAAATAAATAAACTAATAGAATGGGGATGAGAATCTAGCTTAGATTTGCTAGTATGCACCTATCCTTCTAAATCAGTATTCTAATTATAATGGTGATCTAAGATTTAAGAAAGTATAAATATCCAGGATTCTATATTCTCCCTAACTCCCGTCAGGGTAGACTTAGGGGGCAACCTCAACACTACCAAAGGACTTGGGTAAGGGGACCCTATGTGGTGAGGGGAAATTTGTGATAAAATAATAATAAATAAAGGTCACACACCATATACTACCATGAGAAACTCACTTCAAGTGCACATATTGTTTGCAAGTTTAGTTTGTAAGTAAGATTTGTTCGCAGGGATTTAGTTTGTTAGATCGAATTGCGTTTGCATAGAAGATATTAATTAACACTAAAATACAATTAAATAAAGATAAGAGATAAGATGAATAATTATCTAACATGAGTAAATAAATAAATAAAAATGCAGATAAGATGATGATTAGGGTTACTAGTATGAGTCTATCTCACTAAGTCTTTAGTCTAACCTTAAAGGTGAATAGATCATTATATATGTAGCCGGGATATTAAGTTCCTTCTAACCCCCGTCAGGGTGGTATTAGGAAGAAACCTTTACACTACCAGAAGACTTGGGTAAGGGGACCCCCTGCATAATTATCGGTGGTTAAATCAAACCTTAATTACTATCTAGCTAGACAAGCTCGTTAGGATCATTACCGCATAATATCCGATTATGTGGTGTTTTTAATAAGTGAATCCCCGGTCAGGGTGTCAACCCAACTACTAAGGTCAATCCTAAGATTGGAAAAATCTAGGATTGAAATAGGTCAAAGCACATAACACAGATATAAGTCTAGCTTAAATCATTTAAAATAACAAATAACATTCAAGGATTAGACAAAATAATAACCCAAACAATTAATAATTATAACTACATAATAAAATCTTAGAAATATGGTTAAGACACCATCTATAACTAATTACCCTAATTATAGAGAAGGAGCGATGAAGAAGAGGAGCTTCTCACTCTCCAGCTTCTTGTTTCTTGTCTTCCTCTACAAGTCTTCTTGCTTCTCTGGATGATAAAACTTGATGCTAGGGATTAATAACTGAGCGAGTACAATATTTACAGAGGTAAATAGGTATATTTATAGGTGCTAGGTCGAAATCTAGGAGTATGGGCCAAGTTATTGGAGTCCAACTCCAACTCAAATTTGTATCCCTAAGTTGTAGGAAAGGATAAACACTGGAGATTGAACAAGCATATCTTCTTCGTTATTGAGCCAAATTCAGTGTACCATCTCTCAAAATGACCGCAATTCATATATCTGCATGTAAAAGGTCTCGTTCAAATTCCTAACCAGTGTTTTGCAGTTATCAAAACACTGGACGTCTTTACATCATCACATATTTATTTGGCATCCTTTTCTTTCCTAAATCAGTTTTGTTTCCTTTAACTCCTAATTTCTCTTTGGTTATTATTTCATTAACTCCTTGCAATTGATTTAGCATCTAATTTTATTCCATATATTTAAGATTTTCACAATTAACACACAAATGCTCTAAAAGTAATAATCTTCCAAATCAAAACATGATTTAAGAAAGTGACTAATAATTGGGAAAAATACCTCAATTAATAATATAATGCACCTAAAATGATGTCTCATGAATATATTAATTCATCACAAATTTGGAGACATCAAGACCCCCAACTCAAAATTGTATCGTCACTATACATAGAGAAATCTCTAAATATATATACCGAAGACAATTAAGCATAAGGGAAGAAGATAGAAGAATGTGAATAAGAATCTCAAAGCAACTACTTATCTAATTTCATATAATAGTATCTATAAACTAATTACTTATACACTTATCATCCAAATAATCAACACGGTGCAAATTCAAAATCAGATTAGCTTTGCAATGCACGAAGGAGAGTTTCTTCACTCAGTTTAACATGGAGGATATAAATTGTTCATCGAGCCTAACTAGCATCCAATCATCCATCTAACTAATCTCTATAAGTTCAATTACTCCTAGATCACATAGCAAAGAATCATAAGGTCTTTAAAATGTTAATGTTGGCTTGGGGACGGTATATGTATATTTGGATAATTTAGAGTGAGCTTTTGGCTCTCTCTTCACTAGCCATCAACTAATAACCCTAGAGTTTGAGTTACTCTCATAAGATATTCTCACTCAACCCAATAATTTGATAAACTAAATAGAATCCCCAATAACCCAAATCTAAAGTATCAAGATGATCACATAAGAAATTCCACTTTGGCGGTTCGAAATTCAATTTTTTCATATCCTTTTTTCCTTTTGTAAGCTAGCTATAACTCCCTTTTTATGTGAGATATCATGCTACTTTTTCACATATATTTCTTTTCTTTTCAATTCTTTTCTTTTTTACCCCGGCAAAGGGTTACAAATATAATAACAGCGAGTCATCCTCAAAATAGAGCACAAATACATAAGCTTAAAACCCAACCCAATAATATTTCCCATAATGTGAACCCATCACCCCAAACTCAAGCTCTAAAACAGTTGTCTAAGTATCGTGATTCGAGTGCAGATCACATGGAAAAGTCCTAATAATCTAAAGGGTATGACTTATCATGTGGTTAATAAAAAGGCTTTAGAAAGGCTAGAAGGGGCTGAGAAGGATATAAATATAACATTTAAATGGAAAACAAGCTAAAAGGCAACACGGTGCTTATCAATGAACCGCCTTAATCACTTTCTAAACTATGCAGTTTCGTTACTTTCTCACCTTTAGCACGTCCATTAAATGGGTTTATCATCTAGATTTAATCTCATGGCCTACACACCCATCAAGGAGCCCTAAGATTAAACATACTTCTACCGCATTGCTTACTAATCTTTTCTTTACTATTAATGTGTGTTTTCATGTTCACAATCAAAGCATACAATATAACCGGCTCATAAACATATTACCTACTATCATTAACTCACCAACTTCACGATTTCAAGCCATTGAACACAATCTACATCTAAATCCTATGTCTAAAACATTTAATTTTACCTAAAAAACAATAAAACACATAAAAATGGAGATGAGGGGCAACGAATACCCACACCCCTAACTAAAAAATGAGTCGTGTCTCCACGAATCGAAATAGACTCAATAGAAATTAAAAACTAATAGAAATATTGAAATTAATGAAATTGTAGGGAAGAAAGAAAACATCCTCTCGAGGCTATTGCCTCGCATGATCAATACCCAAAAAAGGTTCCAATGCTTCTCTTGTATGTAAACATCCCGTATCACACATTTCACATTCCCTTACCTCCTGAATATGCTCCATCCCAATCAATCTTCCGGCTCTAGACATCATTCGTTCTTACATTCTTCAATTTCTTTCTTGAATACTCTCTCGTGTGAAGATGTTCATCTAGGACTCTTTGTTTTAACGATATCTAATAACGTCCTAGAAGTTTCTCTTATCTAGGGTGTTAAAATCTTGATTAGAAAAGGTATTGGAATCTTCTCCTCCCTAATCACAATTGCTTTTGTCTTTTAAGGATTTGATTCCACCATAATCGGTTCCTTTCTAATTGCTCGACTTAAATTACCTTTTTCTTTGTTCCCGAACTAGTACACTTCACAACTATTTTCTTCTTAATCTCACCCAATACCATGCTTTGATTCTTCATCTCCCTAACATTGGATAGTTTTCCGTTCTTTTCGTCATCTCTTTTGACACAACTCAAAGGTTCAAACACTCTTGAACTACCTTTTGGTTATAGATATATAAGGTGATATTTGGGGTAGGAAGGTGTAAGGATTTTGATTCTTTATGTAGGTGTGATGGAATCAAGTTTCGATGATATGGGTCTAAGAAATTTTTAGATTAGGATTTGGAAATTTTGTTTTAATTCTTGGATTCTGGGTGTTGTGGAATGATTTGGATGTAAATCTTGTTTATAGGAATGTAGGGAAGGATTTGGATATGATTTTTTGGTATTTTGATGGTGTTTTGATATGAGGTGAAGGTTTGGTAAAGTTTCAATGTTGTTTAATGGAGTTTGGGTGCTTTGGGGAAGAAGAAAGCTTAAGGTTTGTGAGATATAAGCGAACAAACCTCCTTTTATGTCAATATTTCGCGGCACGAATCGGTTTCCCGTGATTAGATAGTGTAAAACATCAAATAAGGGGGAGGAATCCCTCAACCAAGTGCAAAATACCTCTAAAATGATGTCTCGTGACTAGATTTACGAGACATCAATATACATCTTTGATAAGAAGGTATTAATAGATTGTATAACATCTTGACCATAAGATGGGGAGTGGTGGTGAGTTGATACCTATAAGCGCGGTCATTGGTTGTATATATCTGCTCAATAAAATCCTAACCCTCTCTTTGGCGGTATCCAAGCACTTATACGGAACTTTATAAAATTTAATAGAAGTATTGTGTAACCAAGCAATAATTTTGTGATTTTTACTATCCTAGTATTTGAGGCGTTCAATGTATTTATCCTTTGTTTCATTTGCGTTTTACTTGAATGTTGTAACATCTCGTGTAACAAATTCTTCAAAGTTTATTACCCTTGATATAATTGGTCATGTATTAGACATGTGATACATAGTTTGTGCCTTTAAAATTAAAGAAATCAGGTGAGAATTGTCAATTTTTTTTGTTACAAACAAGGTCTAAAGACTTCTTTACAATTTATTGCGTAGCTAAGACCGCTCCCGGTAATCTGTACAACCCAGCCATACTAATTTATTGTCAATTTGGTATTAAAGAAATGGGTCACGAATTTAGCTTGTTATTGTATCAAACTTTTTTCAATTCCTATTTTTAACTTAGTTTAAAAAATTATTAAGAGTCAAATCATTTTCATTATGAATGAAATAATATTAATATTAGTATTGATATGAAAAAAAAAAGCCTAACTATGAATTTTAAAAATAAAATGTTAAACATTACAAAATAATTATAATGAAAATGCATAACAGAAAAACATTGAGTTTCCCATCTTACCCCTATCGAATTAGTTCTTGTTTTTTCAAAATGATAGCTATGAACAAGTTAAGAAACAGTACGGTTAAAATACGTACAGAACAAAGAGAGAGAACGAGTGGAGTGATCGAAACGAGAGAGAAAGAAAATGTTACGTCGTTTTGCCATCGGGATGACCGGAAAAATTTCACGGTCAACCCCTTCTTCCTACCTAGCCTTCAGAAATAACCCTCTTTATCGACCCCCCTCATGAATATCCCTACACCCAGACACCAACAAGTCCTATTTCATTGCTAGCCAAAAGATTCTCAACAATCCCACCACCCCCTCCACTAGAAAACCCATCTTTGGGTATGCAAATGATGAAAGCTCTTAAGAAAATATGGTGTAAACTATGGTGGATAGTGAAAAAGGTAATGATCTCGGTAATAGCTGCTGTAGTTGCAACGCCAGCGGCAGTTGTGATACTTGGACCACCACCACCACCGATGATGAGCAGAGAGCTGAAACGTCAACTTGAGGAAATCGAAGAAGAAATCAAAATGTTGAAGTCATTACATGAAAAATCTATGGTGGTTAATACAGAAATCAAACATTGCATCATAGGTGGAGCTGTAGCCATATGTGTAGTGAAGATAATTGTGTCTCTATTTAGGTAAATCTGAATTTGTGATGTTAAATTTTTGTGGTTTATTGATGGATATATTAGGGATTCAAAAATTAATTCATGTTTAATGTGTATCAACTCCATATACTGTTTATTATTTTGTTTAACCATATATGAATAATGCTTGTGTTAGTTTGTCAATTAAATTCGATTTGGGTTAAAATTAGCTTGTTTGAGTTTATTGTTCTTTTATCATGCTTTACAGGGGAGATTAAAGATAATAATTAGTTTAGTGATTTATGATTATCTCTTGTTTTGCATGGAATTGCTGATTTTTAATATATTTTTATTTTTGTAACAGGAGACCTTGATGTTGACCATGGCTGACTTTTTTGGATAGAAGAGGTTGAAATTTGGTTTTGAGTTGTAATTTGTTAATTTTACTGTGTTGAGCAAATAACTATCAAGTACTCTTTATTGGCATTCGACTGATTTTAATTTCCTAATGAATATTTTATTATCGTTGTCATTGGTTATCCTAAATTCGTACTACTACCCTTTATAATTCTTTTTAAATCCGATACTTTGTTTGCATATATGTTTGTGTTGGTGTTCATTTATTTGCTTAAAAAATTTAGTTGTGCTTATTGCTCGCTTTTCCTCAACGTCCATGGAGATTTCGAACAAAAGAAAAACGTCCATGGAGAGAGGCATTTACTATGTTTTTAGTAAGCGGAATTTATAAAAGGAGCTAATTATTTACTTCTTTCAACTCTCTTAGAAATTTTACATTTATACACTTCTTCTTTTAACCAAAAATCTGTACAATATTTTTGAGAATTTTTGACCCATAAAATGTTAAATAAAAAAAAACTAGATTAAAGAGTTATTGTGAAAAAGGGTTCTTGTTGAATTTCTTAAGATGTAAACAACCTATATGGTAAAGATTTCCATCCTATAAAGGATAAAACCAAGAAATGGAATGCCAACCAAATTCAAGATAAGGAGTTTGAAGTGGAATAACGAGTTCTCAAGTACAATTCCAAGTTCAACATGTATCCTAAGAAGTTGAGGTTAGGATGGTCGGGCTCTTTCATTGTTACTAAAGTCACGTCTCATGAGGCTATTGAAGTAGAGCATCCAATTGAGAATCAAACCTTCGTGGTAAACATTCATTGGTTGAAGATATACCAGGGGTGCGAGGTTATCAATCGAGGGGATGCCACACCCCAAAAACGTGACTAAACAATCTGATTAATTTAAAATAGACAAACTTACATTTTATCAAATAAATGATTATTTATTACAATAAACTAATTAAATTAAATATATACAACTAATAAACACAAATCTATACTTTTCAACTGCAACCTATTTTTAGTGTCACTGGTTTTACTACCCAAGTCCTTATGTCATCTTCTACCTGAAAGGGTGGGGAAAAAGAGGTGAGATACCATTAACTCAGTGAGAAAATAAATAAATCCATATACATTCTTTAAATCAGGGGCAATAATTATATTCAAGTTGTTTTCATTGAATTTATATATGTCAGAATTATGAAGTAAATATTCATAAAGAAATAAATAAATTATATAAATGTATATAGAAAACTACGCAACCCATACTACCTATCAAGCTATATACATTAGCGAAAAATAATCACATTGCAAGTCTTTTCCTAATGAATCCTGCCGCAACCTCGATTCATTACCACTCACACTAGTAATACCCAGTGTACACCGAACCTACGACTTAATTTCCAAGAAACTGTTTGTCACATGCGTCAGGTCAGAATAGATCATGATAGTCGTGTTAACCCTGGCAAGCCCGCTACCACCCAGTGCAACACGATTATATCATGTCGAACTATTAATTAATAGCAATGTTTATTATCAAATATGAAGACGATAAAAGGGGTCGCTTCAAACAAAGATAGCAATTAACAATAAATAGATAGACAACGAAGTAGGTCGTACTATCCCAATATACAATTAATCATATGATAATATATACTAAAATTTAAATAGTTAATAACGTAATGAAATCTAAATTTATCAAATTAAATATATTTATGCATAATTTAAAATAGGGTTATAAATCGACATTTTGGATTTTATTTAATCTTCACCTGAAAAGGGGACTCCTGCAAGTAATTTATCAAGTGGACGCCCTTCTAAACATGATCGTCATAAATTTCTGTATCCAATTGTGCTCCATTATTTACTATCTAAAATTATTCTTCAAATAATTTATTTTATCTTTGGATTATTTCTTATGTATGAGTATATTTTTTATTTCTCCGTAAGCGTTTATATATACTAATGATATAATGCTATTTCAAAACAATTTATACAAATTTAAGTTTGTTGGAAATATATTCATTTGGTGGTGATTGTAGGTGACATCTTATCTTATAGCCACTATCTTTATTAGAAATTTCTTAGTCATCACTGATTCATAAAGGTTGATGATGTCTCCTTATTTATTCTAAATATCAGCCCTTAGGAGACATATTTTAGGCAAATATTTGACTTATTTGATAGACTTTTATGCATATTTCGTCATATTGCACTTTCTCCCCTTGGAATTAGACTATTTTCATTTTTGGAGCTTTTGTGCGTTAATTTGTTTGTGTTTAGTATAAAGTTATTAGGTTCATGGATTCTATGGAGAACCAATACAAGGAGGGGAAGTGAAAATAAAATTCTTAGATCAAGTGGAGGAGCTAAAGGAAAGAAAAGAATTTCCGAAGAATTGACTAAAGAAGTTGCAGATTTGGAAGGCTGTTACTAATTGCTGTTTTTGGGCTACTTAGATGCGGATTTAGCCTTTGGGCCTTGAAATAGAGAAAATGCCTATGTGAGTTAGGAAGATTTTGCAACTATAATGAGTCCATTTGGAGTTGATATACAAAGGTTAAAGTCGTTTTACTAAGGGTTGTACACCAGTTACGGAAATTAAAGAAGAAGATGGGTTTGGGCTTTTTATAATTTGACCTAATGCTCTTAACCTAAAGCCTATTACGAATTTACAAGTATAAATAGACCCTTTAGCCTCCTTTTTACACACACTTCATAGAATTACATCATAGGCTTTATATTTTCAAGTCAGAGCAAGAAGGCAGAGGAGAAGTTAGAGTTGGAGGAATTCTATTCTTCCAACAACAGCCAACCAAACCTTTAGGTTATCTATTTCTTTTCTGTAATTGAATATGAATTCTTTTTATATTATTTTGGTCTTTAATTTATTAATGAGCTAAACTTTCATATACTTGAGAATCGCAATTAAGGGATGAACCCCTAATTAATTTATTCTATGTTTTGAATTTGGGATTTCTATGATTTAAATTGAATTGAGTATTATATATTGGATATTACTTTGTTCTTAATTACAATTTTTTTCAGTACAACTAGAAACAGCTTTTAGTATTTGGGCTATTCACTTTAGTGGCAAAAGTGATCACCTGACAGGGGGGCTTGAATACAGAACTTAGGTAATACCCATGTAATGTCCGTTATTGAAAAACAGGCTTAACTAATTACATAGCCAAAGAGGTAATTAATTCACATCCAAAAAGGCATATTCACCCATACAGGGGTTTATAGTACTTTAGGATAGCTCCTAGGTCCACCCGACAGGGGGCTAGGAGACATTAGAGTCTCAACTAATATAATAATACCAATTCTATCCTTAAACAAAACATTGATTACGATAATTAGGTGGATTCCTTGGGAGACTCAAGTACATATCTTATATCTGATGTTAGTCTTTTTACTTGTTTATTTTTTTTTCAGTTATTTATTTTATTTAGTCTTTATTTTATTGCATCTTTTAGTTTTTAGAAAACCAAACAAAAATCATATTATTTTACTTTTCTGTCAAGCAATTATTTTTATTAGTTGATTAATATTAGAGTTGTACCTATTCTGTCTCTGAGAACGAAACCCGATTTATCGGAGTATTACTTGGACAACCGTGCACTTGTGGTATTGTGGTTCCTATCTATTTATCGCATTATTTTATAACACCCCAGGACCCACCAAGTTTTTGGCGCCGCTGCCAGGAAAGGTAGCGTGTGACCCCGGTGTTAATCTTTTAGTAGTTTAATTGTTATTTTTATTTTTCAGTTTTACGCTTTGGTTTGTTCGTCTTTCTCAGGTATGCAGGTTTGGCGTATGCTCGATAATCCTGAGATATAAGTCAGAATTGACAAGAAAAACAAGGAAGAAAAAGAAGCAAGAGAACAGGAAGAAAGATTAGCCAAAGAAGCAAAAATGGCTGAAGAACTCGAGCTTAATCTTCCTCTTGCTCCACAAGTTCAACCTCCAGTTAATAATGATCCATGGTTCATACACGGTCCTGAACAAGCTCCATGTCGCGCTCCTGCTCTTGGTATTGTTCCTTCTGATATTAATGTTGCAAAATATAGACCGGATCCTGGTTTGCTAGCTCAATTCCAAAACTTTGGAAACTTTCGTGGATCACCTGGAGAAGATCTGATTCGTGCAGTACAAAAGTTCATGCAAATATGTGATTCGTATATAAAGCAAGGTGTGACCAGAGAGCAGATGTATTATGCAAATTTTAGATTTTTCGTGATAGATACAACTAGTGAATGGCATAATTTACAAGAACCAGGATTAATTACTAACTGGGATGAGTTACAAACAACGTTCTTTGATCGTTACTATCCGACTAACATGAGAATAATGCACAAATTGCTTTAACGTCATTTGAACAAGAACAATATAAAACCGTGGGTAAGTGTTGGACAAGATTCTAATTATGCTTAAGAAGAGTTCCTGATCATGGCCTTACAGAACCACAACAGATGTAAATATTTTATAAAGGCCTTGATGGACAATCGAGAAAAGATTTAGACTTGCTCTGTGGTGGTGGATTCTTACAGGTACAACCAGCTCACGCTAAGGTTATTTTGAGTAGAATGGTAAAGAATGAGCAAGGTTGGAATACTGAAAGAACCCATATCCGAGGTGGAGGCTATAAAGAAAGTAGTGTTGTAATTGAGAAAAAATTCACTGCCATGGAGAATAAATTACAGAACACATCTGAGCTACAATTGAAATAGCTTACTCTAGCTGTTACAAAAGGTTTTTCAGGTAGAATAACAGATGATAATGTTACACAAGAATTTTATGGGTGTTCTAGCTGTGGTGTACAAGATCATGATTGGCAGCATTGTCAAAGCAATCCAGAAGCCGTAATGTTTGTTGCCAACCGAGGGAACTATAATTCAGGTGGTCAAGGTTATCAGCCGAACAGAAACCATCCGGGTTTCCAGTATTCAAATCCAAGTGGGAGAGCTAATCCGACATACACATATCAGCCGCGTTCCCAAGGTAATAATTATCAACCAAGAGCCAGAACAACTAGCAAGGGGGACAAGGTTACGGAAATGAAGCTCAGAGACAACCTCCCCAAGACACCTATACTGACACTCTGAATCAGAAAGCTCTACCTGCTCAACCATAAGAAGGTGTGTTAGATGTTCAGCAAACTTTACTGACACTAATAAACCTTCAAACGAAAGCATGCCAAGATCAACAATCTTCTGCCGCGGCAATTAAATTATTAGAAAATAAAATATCTCATATGGAAAAGCAATTAAGTCAGCGTCCACAAGGATAATTACCCAGTGATACAGAGTCTCCTACCCAATACGAAGATTGTAAGGCTATCACGCTCAGAAGTGGTAAGAAGCTTCCACCACCACCTTTTCCCGTTATGAAAGAAAAAGAAACAACTATGAAAATGAAAAGGTAGAGGATGTGGTGGAAAAAGAAGATGAATCAGAAGTAGTGGAAGTGGAGAAGATTCTAGAAAATCCAAAGAAGAAAGATGTTATAGAAGTCCGTCCTCCCCCACTATTCCCTTCAAGAGTTCAAAAGAAAGGAGATACTGCTGAATATCAGATATTTATGAATAGGGTGAGTATGCTCAACATTAATATACCTTTCTTAGAGGCCATCAAAGGTGTACCAAAATATATGAAATTCCTGAAAAGAGTTATCACCAGCAAACGCCAGTATCTCGAGAATGAAATGATAGGTCTGCCAGAAGAATGTAGTGCCATCTGCCAGAGTAAGTTTCCACCTAAATTACTCGATCCTGGAAGTTTCACGATTCCGATTTATATTGGTACTAAGTGGCAAGGGAAAGATTTGTGTGATTTGGGTGCGAGTATTAATCTTATGCCCAAATCAATTTTTAAGAAATTGGAGATAGGAACCGCAAAACCAACCTCTATGGTTTTGCAAATGGCTGATCGATCCCTCTCACATCCAGAGGGACGAGTAGATGATGTCCTCGTCAAGGCAGGTACATTAATTTTTCCTGTTGATTTTGTTATACTTGATTACGACGCAGATAGGAATGTCCCCATTATTTTAGGAATACCATTCCTAGCCACGGGGCGTACTCTTATTGATGTAGAGAATGGAGAAATGATTATGCGTATCCAAGACGAGGAGGTAAAATTCAACGTGTTTAAGCCAATGAAGTTTCCTGATTCCAAGGAGGATTGCTTCCGGTTAGATGTGATTGAACAAGTAGAAAAAGAGCCAACTAAGGTTGTGGAAACTTTAGGAATGAAGGAAAGAGAGCTAAGAAAGAAACCACCTAATAAAGATCCTCCATATCCTAAGGAAAGTCCACACCGTAATCATGTAAAGAAGAAAGATAAGGCGCGTGATATGAAGGTTCCAAAAGAACCAAAGAAAGAAAAAAAAAGGAGTTCGGAGTGGGTGAAGAAGTCGCAATGAAAAATCCTTATCCTCCTTCGAAAGCACGTGAATACAAAAGTTATTGGCTAGGACCGTTCATGGTCACAAAGGTTATCTCGGAGAAACTGGTTGGAATAAGAGATAAGGGACGCAGATTTTGGGTAGCAAATGTTGACAACCTCACTCACTACTGAGGAGGTTATGTTAAGAAAATGACTCGAGAGGTAATCCGTCGAGCTTAACGACGTTAAAACAAAAGTCATTTCAATTGTATATTAGTTTATTGCTTTAACGTTTTTCAATTCCTAGTGTATATTATAAGTAATTGTCATGTCTTAGCGTTTATTTTGAAAGAAATGAGAAAGGTAGTGTGTTAAATAGTGCGAGAATTGAGTTTGGGGTGCTAAGGAACGAAAAGAAGAAAAATCTGCATAGGGTACCGGTATGCCGCCTAAGAAAAACCGTGCCACGGGCTTTGAAATTAGGTACATTGCCGAGAGCAGCTAGGAAAAACCGTTGGCGCGAACCTCGACACTGTTTAGGACCGGCTAGCCGGTCATCTAACCGGTATGCCGGCCCGCTGTTTCAAAAAAAAAAACTGTGCCACAGTTTACGAAATTAGGTTCTTTGACGAGAGAAGAAGATCGAAACAGTTTGGGATCAGCTAGCCGGCCATCTGACCGGTATGCCGTCCCGACCAGCGGGATTTTAACCTAAACCTCATGAAACCCTAATTTATTCCTTTTAACATAGCCTCTCATGCAAGATATCATTATAAACGACCCCTAACCCATTATATACCTGCAGCACACCACTACAACACCTATAGACATTCAATCTTTCCTCCTATTCCATTCCAAACACACATCCACCATCAAAATCCTTCAAGTACATCAAGAAATCTTCTCCTTCAACCTTAAGCCTTCTTCATCAAAGCTGTAATTCTATTCCTTAAACCTTCCCAAATCTACTACACAACCATTACCCATCTCATATAACACCATAATCTTTCATTATAAATCCTCAAACATCAAAATTCAAAACTCTTCTCTAGTTTTTGAATATTTGAAGTTTTGAGTTTGGGGTTCATTGAGATGACGAAGATTGGGAAGTCAAGAGTACTATGAAGAGGAAAGAAAGAAGAAGTTGAAGAACCTATTATTACTTTTGGTGTTGAGAGAGATGTAGTTGAATGGATGAGAATTTTGGAGGAAAACATAAAGAGGTGTTGACAATCTTAGGAAAAGTCACAAAAGAGTTGGAGCTCAAGCAAAACATACTACTTAGGGTGAGCAATGTTCAACATGCCACCTACAGAATACTTATAGAAGGAGCCCAACCTGAACGCAATAATGGAAACCATCCTCGTGCTGGTAAAGATACGCTTTCCTATCCCCTTTTCTCATTTAGTAGTGTATATTAGTTTATTTTCTTTACTGAGTCTTTTCGATTCGTGGGGACTCGACTCATTTTTGAGTTTGGGGTGGGGTTCGTTGCCTCAACCCAATTTTATGTGTTATTTGTTTTACATGCTTTCAATAAAATTAATCTAAGGTTTCCGTTTGACTGTAGAGTATTTTAAATACCCCCATCAAGCATGCTTTTTATGAATTTATGATAGAAAATAGTTGAATTTAGGAGTTAGTATAAAACGCACTTTGATTGCATGCAAACACAGGTAACTGATAGGAAGAATTAATGAACAATGCAAAAGAAGTAAACTTGTACTTAAGGAAAATGAATGGTTTGTAGAATGTGAGATCTGAATGAGTAGAGAACCCACCTAGGTATGAACTAGAGGCAAGTTGTGTATATATGAAAATGATAGAGACAGTTCTTTGTTAGCCCTTTGAAACCTTTTTAGCCTTCTATCCCTGAATTTAAATATTATCTGTCTTAGCCCAATTTTTAGCCTTTAAGCCTTTCTTTTGTCGCCATGATATAAGACCATATCCCCCTTAGTTTATTATGCATTTCCATATGACCCGCACTTGAATCACGATCCTTAGACTTCCTGTCTTGAGCTTGAGTTTGGGGTGGTGGGTCTCTATTATAGGGAAGTTACATTGGGTTGGGATTTTTGGAGCTTATTAATTATGCATTTGTGCTATGTTATATATGGATGATGATTCACGGTTATTATATTGTAACCCTTTGTCGGGGTAAGAGTAATAGAAAAAAGCTGAAAAGCATGAAAAGAAAAAATTTATTGAGAAAAAATAGCATGATATCGCAACATCGAAAAGAGAGTCATAGCTATACAAAAGAAAATTTGATTGAAAAGAATATATATTTAGACTGGCAAAGAGGAAATTTTTATGTGACCATCTTTAGTGCTTATTGGGTTAACCTAGGGATGCTAAATTAGTGCGTCAAATGGGTTGAGTGAGAACAATATTCGAGTGTAAACTCAAGCTCTTGTATAGTTGTTGATGGTAAGTGAGGAGAGAGCCAAAAGCTCACTTCAAATTTACCAAATATACATACCATACCGTCCCTAATCCTACGCTCAAACCGTAAAGACCTCGTGATTCCTAGATACATAGTGAATTTATGATTCAGCTAATAGGGAGTATGCTAAGTGGAGCACTCAAAGAAAGTAAGGATCGATGAACACCTTATAGCTACCATCTTGAGATAAGTAATAAGCGTAACCTTCTAGCATTGTGAAATTAATTTTGGATTGATATTATGTTGTGTTTGATTATGCATGACATGTGCATGTGTATATTAATTCCTAGATCATACTATATGAGATTTTTTTAAGTTGCGATTTAGGTGTATTTGCTAGATTCTGCCTTTTGCGTTCACCTAAAGGCCTTTGTTGTTATTTTACTTTGTTGGGGCGATAAAGGTTTGAGTTTGGGGTCTTGATGTCTCCCTATTTGTTCTAAATATCAACCCTTAGGAGACATAATTTTAGGTGAATATTTGACTTATTTGATAGACTTTTATGCATATTTTGTCATATTTCCCTTTCTCCCCTTGGAATTAGACTATTTGCATTTTTTGAGCTTTTGTGCGTTAATTTGTTTGTTTTTAGTATAAATTTATTAGGTTCATGGATTCCATGGAGAACCAATACAAGGAGGAGAAGTGATAATTAAAGACTTAGATCAAGTGGAGGAGCTAAAGGGAAGAAAAGAATTTCCGAAGAATTGACTAAAGAAGTTGCAGATCTGGAAGGCTGTTACTAATTTCTGTTTATGGGCTACTTAGATGCGGATTCAGCCTTTGGGCCATGAAATAGAGAAAATGCCTATGTGAGTTAGGAATATTTTTCAACTGAATGAGTCCATTTGGAGTTGATATGCAAAAGTTACAGCCGTTTTACTAAGGGCTGTACACTAGTTACGAGAATTAAAGAAGAAGATGGGCTTGGGCTTTTTATAATTTGACCTAATGCTCTTAACCTAAAGCCTATTCAGAATTTACAAGTATAAATAGACCCTTTAGCCTCCTTTTTACACATACTTCTGAGAATTACATCAGAGGCTTCATATTTTCAAGCCAAAGCAAGAAGGCAGAGGAGAAGCTAGAGCTGATGGAGTTCTATTCTTCCAACAACAGCCAACCAAACCTTTAGGTTATCTATTTATTTTCTGTAATTGAATATGAATTATTTTTATATTATTTTAGTCTTTAATTTATTTATGAGCTAAACTTTCATATACTTGAGAATCACAATGAAGGGATGAACCCAAATTAATTTATTCTATGTTTTGAATTTGCGATTTCTATGATTTAAATTGAATTGAGTCTTATATATTGGATATTACTTTGTTCTTAATTACCATTTCTATTCGGTACAACTAGAAATAGATTTTAGTATTTGGACTATTCACTTTAGTGGAAAAAGTGATCATCCAACAGGGGGGTTTATATACAGCTTAGGTAATACCAGTGTCATGTCCGTTATTGACCGTCAGGCTAGTCTAATTACACAGCCAAAGAGGTAAATACTTCACATCCGAAGAGTCATATTCGGCTATACAAAGGGGTATCGAAGTATTACTTGGACAACCGGCACTTGCGGTAATTTATAACACCCCAGGACCCACCAGTTGACATGAAGTAATCTGGACTTTTATAAAAAAATATTTCATTCATAAATAACCCTTAAAACAAAATTAGCCTATCTTGGAGGGGTGAGATTTGTTTCCTAATAGACTAGATAATTGGGTGGGATATGGATTCCACCAAAACCAAAGTAAGCTTCCTAAAAGCATATTTTTCCATCCAATCACTACTAAATTCCATTCTCTCCTTAAAAAGGAAAAAATAAGATTACAATGTAACGAGAAAAATAAATATTATGAATAATTACAAATTATGGGATTGAAAATGTTTGAATTATTAGCTAAAAGGTCTATTATAGACTTCCAGCTGTTCTCTATGATACAACGCCTATCTCCATAACTTCTCGCTAAAAGACAAGCCTTCAATATCCCAGGTGCTTAAACTTCTAGTGGACCATCAGTTGCAATCTTCTATGCTTTGCATTCTAATACATTTCCTAGTTCATCCCTTGAAACACACGCAATATCTGCCTTATTTTGAAAGAAGCATCACAATTCATTTTAATATAATTTGTAGGGGGACCATTTAATACTATCATTCATAATATTACTTCAAACACCATCCCTATTCTGGCTACGATTTTGTCTTGCTGTTCTATGAGCTGATTCAGAATTCATGTTCTCCAAGGGGTGAACGTCCCTTATATCACTTTTATCCTTTGGGCTAGAAAAGTTAATCCCTAGGATAATTTTAACTTTTATACTCTTCCCATAGTTTTAAAGCCTTATCACAAGTATTTAGTGGAACTAGTGTTGTACCCTTAAAAATATAAGTATTTTTATCTCTCCAAATATGCCAAGCAATAATGAACACTTGCTCAATCATCATACTATCATTTTCATTCACTTTAGTAACATTTTTATGACATTTTTAATCCAAATATCTATCTTAGTTGAATATGATTGGAATCATCAAATTAATGGGAGAAGAAAACCAAACTTTCCTAGCCTAGGGGCAGTTAAACAATATATATTCAACATTTTCAACTTCATTTTTACATATAGTAAACTATTTATTAGTAAAAACTTTCATAAGATATAGGTTTTCATTTGAGGCTAACAAATTTTTTAAAACCTTCCACATGAAATTCCTCACCTAAGGAGGGGTTTTCATTTGCCAAATCACTTCCCACACCATAGGTTGGATAGTGTGAGATAGGGTTACTTTTTTACTACTTTTATTTCCTTTTAATTTTTCTTCTTCTTCTAATTACATATACTGATACACTTTTTTAACTGTATAAAACCCTTCCACATTCATAGTCCATATGACCATATCTAGGATGGGAATAACGGGTATAAAAGTACTAAGAATATTTCCAGACACTTCACTAGGAAGTTCTTTCTTACAAAGTTAATGTCTCATTTTCTTTCCCCCTGAATAGCTAGGTTAGAAGCATTAACAAGTGTCACATATTTTGGTAATTTAACTTCATCTATATATGTAATCCATCTATCTTTTTTTAAATTTATGGTTTCCAATCACCAGATTTCCATTTAGTGTGCTTACACACCAAATCCCTCCTATCTAGGATACTACTCCAACTCATGAGGGTGACTTACCGAAATTAACTTCAATGAAGGGTCTTGAGTGGAAGTGCTTCCCTTTTAATACATTATACAGTAAGGATTAATTTTTTTTCAAGCTTGATTGCCTAGTAATGTTAAGTTCATAAGGTTTAAGTCCCCAAGACTAAGGTCTCTATTGAATTTACTATGTGTTAAGGAGGGTTAGTTCTCCAGCGAATTTTGTTTTGGCCTTTATTCCCCACCAAAAACTTGATATATACCTAGAAATAAGATCACATACTAATTTAGGAAAAAGGTAAGAAGACATAAAATAATTTGGCAAACTTTTCAATACTGACTTAATAAGAATTTCCTTACTAACTTTAGAAAGGAATAGATCCTTCCAACTTTTTATTCTTTTTCAGTGTTCTTTCTACTATCAGATTTAAGTCCCTTACTTTGTATCTTACCCGCTAAGTGGGTAATCCAAGGTAGTTACCAATTTTTTTAGTAATATTCATATTCAACCAACCTGCCATTATATATTGTATATGAGTTGGGGTATTGGAGTTAAATTTAACCCTTCATTTATTAAGATTAAGAGTTAGCCATGTAGAGTAAGCACATATACTAATAATATCAATGAAAATATTTATTTCTTCATAAGTCACATTTAAAATGAAATTACTATCATCACCAAATAAAATATTGGGTAAGCTAGGACAGTTCTTGGTTATTTTAATATCTTCCAATTGGAACATTTCAATTTTACTTTGAATAAAAGCTAAAAGTTTTGAGTAACTATAAAAAATAGTAAGGGGGATAAGGGGCCCCATGTCTCACCCCCACCTCAGGTTTATTAAGGACATGTGGTTGACAATTTATAAGTTCTGAATAGGAAACTGAAATCACACAATTCATAATATTTTTACACCATTTATCATTAAATTCCATTTTTTACATTAGGCTCCAAAATGTCTCATTCAACATATTCATAAGCCTTATGAATGTTTTCCTTAACAATCATATTGCATTTTTTTTTTTCTGCAGAGTTACAAAGCTCAGGGGATATCATTGAGTTTTCTAGAATAATCCTACCTTGGATAAACGCTGATTGATTCTCATCAATTATATAATTCATAAGAGGTTAAATCCTATTCACAATAATCTTAGTAATTATTTTATAAATAAGTTTGAGATACAAATAGGTCTAAAATGTTTTATAGTGCTAAGGTTATCAATTTTAGGTATAAGTGAGATAAGAGTTTGATTTATATTCTCCAAACTTACATCATTATACCAAAAGTTATTAACCACTTTTATAATTTCAAGTTTTATAATATTCCAATATTATTTGTAAAAAGAAATAAGGGAAGCCATTAAAGCCTTGGGATTTTGTTTTCCCTAACCCAACTAATAGCTTTCTCAATTTCTTTAATAACCAAAGGTTTTAATAAGACCTTATTCTTAATATAAGTAGTTATTGGTTTAATAAATAATAATCTGTTATATTAGTATTTATATCTTCCTTATCTTCCAACCAAGTTCCTTAATCATTTATAATTCTAGGAATTTTATTGTTATTTCTTTTTTCTTTTGTAGCTGTCTAAAAAATACAGTATTTTTATCACCTTTTTTAAGCCATTCCTTAACCTAGAAACCCAAAAGTCATCTTCTTTTTTCCATATATTTTTTTTATCTCTTTAATAATACTAGCATAGTTATCTTTACTATTTTCATTATAAGTAGTACTATTATTAATTACTTTAAGTTGTTCCATAAGTTTGTCAAATTTTGTTTTACTATTATAAAATTTCCTTTTGCTCCATATATTTAGAAGCCTTCTACACATATTAAGGTTGTTCCTCAACTTACTAATAGTATTATTATTAATGATTTTTCTAGAATTCCACATATTTTTATCATTTCCAGGTATTCTTTTATTATGTCCAGTGTTTAAAATAAAATATCCTTTGAGTATTAATAATATTCTCATCAAGTTGTAAGACTTGAGGACTATCATGTGAACCTAATGCTGCCAACAAGGTCACCCAAACATTAGGAAAAATACTAGTCCAACTCTCATTACAAAGACATCTATCAAGTAAGGCTTTAATAATGATAGGATTGGGAGAAATTACAACTTTTATTAACTAGTTGATATAGTTAATAGTGTTTGATGAAACCTTTGAACATTTTAATTGATTTTTTATAAGTTTGGTCACCACCAATTTTCTCTTCGATAAATTTGATGTTATTAAAGTCACCAATCAGATCCCAAGCTATACCAATTGATGGGCACATTAAGTAAATTTTTCTAATGATAAGTTTTTCTCTTTTTCATAAGATGATCCATATACATACGTAGTTTTGTACTTTTTTTACCATTAAGATTCTAAATTACATAGTGAATTTAATTCACTTCTTTATCAATATCTTTATCAAAATTTTACGCTTTCGAGTGAGGTTTGACATCAATGAACCTCTACCACCTGGTGCATACATTTGGCAAGATGATGGGATAGCTTAGATTGTTTTCCAATATGAAAACGCGGGGGGTATTATGCTTTAACTGTGGATGTTTAGGACATAAATATGGCAGATGTTCTCTGCAGGTAATCAGAAACAATGATGATTTGAACTTAAGGAGAAAGAACATATTGAATATGGATAACATAGCGAAGTTCCCTCCACTAAACCCCATTTATGGAATCAGAAGAAGAGTGGTAGGAGGTTTTTTAGGTTTGGAGAACACTTCAGTTGGAAAAGAGTGGCTACTAGGGACACAAATGGTGGAAATTGGAGGAGTAGCTTGAACTATCAAAGAAGAACTCAAGATCTTGATTTAGGATGGTTTGGATTAATGAAGGATTTTAGAATTCATAGAATCTTCCTGGGGAAGGATCGACATTTTGATGAGAATAACGACAACAGTCTTCAAAGGAAGTTGGCGTAAGGATCAGTCTCAACTTATAGAAAAATAGATCAACCTTGGTGGCAAAACTTTTGGAAACACATAAAAAAAAATAACAATGAGATCCTTCTTAGTAACATGTTTAGTCAACTGGATAACGACAATGAGGAGTAGAACTTGGAAGGAAGCATTAAAGCTAAGGAAATGGAGCTTGACAATATTATAAGTGTGAGTGATAAAAAAGTATATAAGTTGCGCAACACTCGAAAGGAGATTGAACTAATGGATGGGCTAGGGAGCAAGGGAAAAAGTAACAAGATAGAAAAACAAATAATTGTCAAGAGAAAAAGGAACTTTGTTAGCAGCGTTAGAGGAACATGTAATAACACATAGGAGTTAGAGAATTTTAAGAAATTCAGGGTTGTTTAGGAGGTGAAAGAGTCTTCCAAGTTTTCACCAATCAACATCAGCGAAAGCAACAATGAGGATTTAATTTTTTAAGAAGAAAATGAAGATAGGGAAGGAGACTTAAGTGGGAAATTCAGTGATCCAGAGTTTGAAGGTTAGGAGAACTTCAAATATGGTGATGAAATTTTAGATATAAGCGATGATACTAATGGAAGGGTTAGGAGCATACGTGAATTTGATGAGATAATGGTTGATGGTGAAGGTAAAAGTGTTGGGTACAAACTTTTCTTTCCATGAATCCAAAAGGGTAGCAGGCATTCCTACATGATGCCCCCATGCCCAAATGAGTATTTTGTTCTACTTTCCATTCTGATGAATTTTTGGTTTTGTGGCACTCATGTGTCAATCTTAATGTCTTATTTTGTTCCTTGTCATTTTTTATTCTACTAATGAACTTGATTTCTCGTATTACTTAGTTTGTATCCATGCTCCTTACAAATTTGATGATAGGGCTAAAGTTTTTGATAACATTACTAACTGGAGGAAAACAATTAAAGATCCTTGGATTATTATAGGAGATTTCAAAAATGTGCTAAATCCTATAGAAAAATATAGTACCAATCCTGTCAATTTGAACCACATAAATGAATTACAAGAATTTACCATTTTGAATGGACTTTTTGATATAAATTCTTATGGATGTTTTTCACTTGGTTAAACAGAAAACATGTGATAAAATTTTTAAGACAAAAATTTATAGAGGTTTATCTACTTATGATTGGATTTGGAAATACCCCAAAGCAACAATTTACATTCTCCCTGCAATAGGATTATATCATTCACCAATTATACTCCAACTTGGCCAAACTACTTGTCAAGGATTTAAACACTTTAAATTTGAATCTTTCTGGCTTGAAAATCCATAGGCTAAAGAAGTGGTTGATAGGTCTTGTAGCAATAATAACTTTAAACCAGCTATTCAATAATATATTTGCAAACGCAATAGCACTATAAAAGACTTGAAGAAATGGAGCGGGAATACTTTCAAGAATCACGAAATACAAATTAGAAAGCTTTAAGATAGACTTGTTATAATTAACAAGATGAATTACTCTTTTGAAATTGAGCAAGAAGAAATACACATTAGAAATAAAATAAAATATGAACTAAATTGTGAAGAAACATATTGGGCAGATAGATCCAGACAGAATTGGTTAAATTTTTGGGACAAAAATAAAATAAAAATCCATCTTTCTACTATTTAGAGTAGAAGTTATAATAAGATAGTAAAAATAAAAAACAGTAATGATCAATGGATAGAAAACGTAGTTGAAGTTAAAGATTATTTCCAAGGTTTTACTCACAGCTCTTGAATGAACAGGTGACAGAAGAACAAAATTTAGAAAAGACGGCATAATATATTAAGTCTAGAGTAAATAGAAATATGAATGAGAATCTTACCAGACAACCAACCATGGAGGAAGTCGAAGAAGCAGTTAAGATCTATCTCCGATTAAAGCGTCAGAAATAGTGAGGTTTATAAATAATTTTGGGACATTATTAAAGAAGATATTTTTAAAATAGTTTTGTATCTTTTCAATAATAATATTTCTTTGGATACTATTAATGACACCCTTATTACACTTATTCTGAAAGGAGAAATTCAAGAAAGCCTTGGGGATTTTAGACCTAATTCATGTGTTAACTTTGGTTATAAGATAATTGCAAAAATTTTAGCTAACAGACAATATGCTTTATTAAGGCTAAGTCCAACAACTACTTAATTTATTAGCTATAATTGGGGGTCAAACACATACTCCCTATCAAATATTAACCTTTGAAATTTTTTTACTCCAACAGCTTTCTAATTTCAACTCCCTATTTTAACCTTCTATTTTAACAATTTCTATTTTGTAAAATAATTGACCAAACACTAAATATTTTTTAAAGTTTATAAAATTAAAAGTATATTGATATGAAAGATAAAAGAATTAAAATTAAAAATATATAACCAAAAAAAGTATAAAAATAATTTTTATTGAAACATAGAAAGATGAAGTTTAATTTTTTTTTTTTATTCTCCAAACCTATATTTCCGAAGTTTTGAAGTTTTCCAAATAAAAAATTTAGCATGGTTAATAAAACTTAGAAAGATTAAAAAAAGAAAAAAAATAAATGAGTGAACTTTTTATATCATATAATTCATATGTAGTGAGAAATTAGTATAAATAGAAATTCATATAAAAAATGTACTTAAACTTAATTATAATTAATCTTAATTTTAAAAAAAATGAAAAAAAATCTTATTAGTAGTTAATTAGTATAAAAAAAAGGAAAGGAAATTATCAAAAAAAAAAAACAACGTACATAAATTCTGGAAAACAGATTTAAACTTACATTTATGTTAATAAAAAAATTATTAAATGAATAAGGATATATAATTAGGATAAAATGGGATGTAGACAATTGGGTTCCTTACAACTTGGAGACTCTTGGAGATCAAAATATGACAAGTCAAACCTCAATTGTAATGAAAAATCACAACATGGAGGCTATTGGACTTAGTCTAAAGGTAGAGCTATCCAAGATAACATTATTATTTCACAAGAAATTTCTTTCTTTATGTCTAGGAAGAGAAAGAATAAAAAGCATATGACTGACATTAAAATTGACATGGCAAAATCCTATGACGGTGTATATTGGAATTTTTTACTTCTAGTTCTACACAAGTCAGGGTTTTGTGACAAATGGATAGATTGGATAAAAAAGTATTTCGACAGTTTCCTTCCAAATTAATCTTAATGGGGAAAGATTGGATAAATTTTACCCCGGAATGGGGCTTAGACAAAGAGACCCTTTATCACCTTTTTTATTTACTATTATGACTTAATCACTTATAAGTATCTGATGTCTCCTCATTTGTGATAGATTTATGTTAGGATGAGACATCATTTTTAGTGTTTTAGAAGTCAATAATGTCGATTTTCTTGAGTTTTAGTGCACTTTCCTATTTTGAGTCTTGATTTGTAGAATTATTATTTTTAGAGCATATTGGGTTTAATTGTTTATTTAGTGTGTAGCTTTAAAGATAATTATGGAGATTAATTAGAGTCCAAGTCAAAGATTACAACTTATGGAAAGATATTTGCATGGTAATTGGAGATAAGGAAATAAAAGCTAAAAAGATGGAAAAGGAAAAGCTGCCTAAATCTGAGATTCTGCATACACGTCCAAAGATGTGGGTTTTTACCTAAGAAATAGGCCGAATCTGATGATTTCCTTCTTTAGGGGCAAGATAATTCTGTTGCGATTCTTTTGGTATATTGTGGAGCAAAATCCGACCAATAACGAAGAAGATATGCTCAAAACGGTGCAGCAGTGTTTATCTTTATTTCCATACGAATTTGAGTTGGGCTAGAAGTCCATTACCTTAACTATTCCTCAAGAAAACGAATTAGGTCTTCTAAACACCTATAAATACACCCTTATATCACTTGTAAATCATCCTTGCCTCATAGTAATTAGTTCTTAAGGTTTTATTCTTCCAGTTTATTGTAGAGAGCAAGATGATGTCTTTTGTAATTTCTTTTAGTTTATTTCCATCAGGTATGAACTAAACTCCCCATCGCTTGGGTTTTGCATATGTATAAACTATGAATTCTAATTCTTCTATCTAAGTTTCTTTGGAAATTATATGTTTTAATCTGATATTAGCTACTTACTTTATATTTGCTTATGTGTTTTGATTTAATGTCTTTCCTAGAATTGATCACTTTAGGATTGTTTTAATAGTAGTTAGATGGTCTCCTTGACAGGGTGTTTAACTATTGAACCACCACATAATGTCTAGTGTCGATAGCAGTTCTGACAAAACATACTTCTAACTAGATAGTCATTAGGGTTTGTTTTAACCACCATATCACCAATTGATTGTAGTGTGCTGGATAGGGCCTTAGTGGCGTTTGATAACCCTATTTGAGTCCTCGTCTTGGTTGTGCCGTAGCCCCCTTAGTCGCTCTCAAGGTCTAAGATTGGGGAATTTAGAATCCTGACTAAGTATACCAAGAGCTAATATTCTCCCTTATGAACTCGATTTATAGATAGAATTAGAAGGATTAGTGCATACTGGCAAAACCTAAGCTATATCTCTCATCTCATATTCTTTATCTTTTACTTTATTGTCTTTATTTTCTTAGTTTTAATTGCTTAATTTCGAAATCTGTTCCCTTTACTTTTCTGTTTTCTAATTATTTACTTTTACTCGTAATTTCTACTCACGCGATTAACACACTTAAGTCCCTGAGAACGAACTCTACTTATCATTAAAACTTGCATACGTCCTGTAATACTTGCAGTACTGTGCCTGTCTAGGGTGAGAGTGCGTAGTTTTCCATACTTAAATTGATCTTATTTTTATCACACCCTAGGCGACAACAGTATCGTTGAACATTTTTCTGATGAGGGATTTTTACATGGTATTCAAATCAAAAGGAATTTCCCAATTATTTCACATCTATTATTGCAGACAATTTTTTTATTTATTCTCAATATTGAAGATACACGATTCCATGTTTTAAAGATTTTCTTGAAATGTACTGTGAAGGCTCAGGTCAAAGAATTAACTATAATAAATCTGCAGTTCTCTTTAGTAAAGAAATTCTCAAAGAAGCCAGGAACAAAGTTAAAGACGAGATCAACATTAAAGAAGCAAGTAATTTAGGGAATTATCTCAAAATCCCTTATGTCACAAAAGATCTAAAGTAAAATCCTTACAATGGATTGCTAAAAACTTTTTAAGAAAATAGATGGTTGGAAAGCAAACTACTTTCGGATGGAGGGAAAGAAATCTTAATTGAAGCAGTTCTCCAGGCGATTCCTATTATACAATGTCTATTTTTTTCTATTTCTATTTCTTTTTGTAATAAATTAATCTCGTCTATTTCTAATTTTTGGTGAAATTCAGATGAAAGAAAAAGGACCCATTGGTTGTCATAGGAGAAGATTGCAATTGGTAAGTTATTGGGTAGAATTGAATTTAGATATTTCAAAAGAATGAATACGACATTACTTGCAGCAGAGGTGTGGAGAACCGTTAACCATCCTAATAGTCTCTCAGCTAAATTATTAAAAGGTATTTATTTCCCTAATAAAGGTTTCTTGGATGTAAAACTTAGCAAAAGCAGAACTTGGAGTTGGGGAAGTATCTTGGAAGGAAGAGACTTGATTAAAAAAAACATATCTTGTATCAAATAGGAGATGAAAAAATATTAATATTTGGACATATAAATGGAGTAATACGAGTTAGAAACTGGAGAAACCGGCTAATTCTGACATAATTAAGGTATGCCAATTTTGGAAACATGGCACCAATGATTGGGATAACGAGATTCTTGATAACCTTTTTTCTAGGGCTACTATTCCTGATATTAAAAGAAATATTATCAATGATACGGACACTAAGGATAGATTAATTTGGCCACATACAAAGGATGGTATTTATACTACTAAATCTGGTTAAAAATTTTAACCAACAAATTATATTATGATCTTAATCAGGAATATTTGGAAAGGAAAAATAAAAGGGATACATTACAATTTTGATTGGTATAAAATCATTTTTACGACTAATAAACTTATGCAGGAGTTGCATGGAATAGAACGAATAAGATCCGACAAATAAACATTACAAATGATACATAAATCTCCTCAGTCAATGAAGTTGCTCAGAGTTAAGTAAACAACACCGAAATATATTGTGACGCTTCATTCAATGTTCAATACGAAACAACTGACATTGGTTTTGTTATAAAAAATAATAATTCGGGTCTTACTGAGGAAATTAAAGAAATTACGAGATGCAACACGAGCCTAGAAGAGGAAGCAGTAGTTGTACTTAAAGCAACTCAAAAGTGTAAAGAGTTTTCTCATGATAGAAAGATAATATTCTCGGATAACCTTGAATTGATACAAGGTAATAGAAAGATCTCAGCGGCAAGTTGGAGGAATCGCCCAATTATACAAAAGATCAATCAAAATGCTGGAGAGGCGGGTCTCGGGTTTGATCTCCTTCAAACATATTCCAAGAAAACAGAATGGGCGATTGAATCAAGGTGCAAAAAGTGTTACACATGGAGCCGAGAGACGCAATCTCCATGACACATCTACATAGCTATCAGGAGTATTTAATGAATAATGAATAGGTCAATGTTTTTGCTTATTCTCTTCGGTGTCGTGACCTTTATATCCAAAAAAAATAGAACTCAATTCAGATTTAAAAATTGAGTATATTTTACTCTCAACCATTTGTTTAACATTCTTTTTTAACACACATTAATACAATAATCAAATTATACACCTAACAAATAAATATTTAAAATTAGATTGAGTACAAGTTTTTTTTTTGCATACATAGGAGACTCCAAAAAGAATCGTTAAGAATAGAGTATTACAAAGTGAACAAAAGCCTTTATTAATCTAACACAACTCTTGCAGTTGCGCATTCGTTCTTGTCTCTCGTAATAAGTTGCCACAGGTATTCTGGAGGATCCTTGAAGTCCACAGGTTGAGTAATCATTCGAGCCCCTTCCTTTGCTAATTTATCGGTGCAAAAGTTAGCTTCTCGATATACGAAGTTTAGTTCAAACTTGGGGTATTTCATCAATAAATCATGGCATTCCCCTATAACTGAAACATGGCGACTATCTAAGTTTCCACCGCCCTTCACTAGCGCGTGAAACTTCCCCGAGTCCCTCTCATAATGAGTTGAACTCCCACCGCTCTTCACTAGCGCGTGGAGTTCCTTCGAATCATTTTCAGTGGCCATCTCAACATAACCTTTTCTAATAGCCTATTTAAGACCGAAAAGTAAAGCAAAAGTTTCTAAAATAATAGGAGATAATGCCAAACACGGGCCCAAAAAACCGGCAATGCAAAACCCATACCTATCTCTTAAAATACCACCAATACCCGCCGCGTTTTTCTCAGCAAAGTAGCTTCCGTCAATATTTAACTTGACCCCATCGCAAGGTTTGGTCCAATTAACTTGACTACTCCGCCATCTACGCGCTTACCCCAAGCCAAAACAAAATTGGCAGCCGTTGTTAAGATCTCACTTTTAAGCTCGCGTTTATGTGGAAGCTTATCCAAGTTATTGTAAATAATGTTGTTCCGTTTGATCCATATTGTCCAAAGCGCGGAAATAAATAAGTATGGCCACTCGAAACTTGAAACTCGCGCATTGCAGCTAAGATTTCCTTCGATCCACCCTTGAATACCTGTCGCTCCAGGTGCAGCAGGTTCCTGTGATGAACCCAGCCGCTGATCTGCAGGTCCGAAATTCTGAAATCCTCCATGGCGGCGGCTCCAGCTCCGGTTTAGCGCAAGGATGAACACCTTATCCTTCTCGGTCAGGCCCTCCATCTCTTCCTGCTGCACTCCGCGGCTTCCAGCAGTCCCCACCTCCTCAGCGACAGCAACTCTATCTCCCAGGAAGGAATGAACAGCAGCAGACATTTCAAATGTACCTGAATCAAAGCCCATTAGTTTCCAAACAACAGTAGCAACCTTACATCTTAGAAAAACATGAAACAAGTCTTCCCTTTCAGCTCCACAAATGCAACATCTTAAAGAATCCGTAATATTCCGTTTATAAAGATTTTCGGTTGTGGGTAGACGATAAAGTACTAATCTCCATAGGAAAACCCGGACTTTTTGTGAACATTTCAACCTCCATATTGAATCCCATTTGAACGCAGTGTCAACTCCCCATTTACCAAGATTCATATAGGCCGATTTCACGGTGAAAAACCCCGACTTCTCTAGTCCCCACTTCAGACCTAGCCCATTCTCTTCTCCTAATTCAACAATACCCTCCCGAATCGCATCAAAACCCGCTACAATTGCCTTACAAACACCCGATTCATTCCCACTAATAGCCCGATTAAGGATCCCATTTTTAAAATATTTCTTTTTGAATACTTGGACCCAAGCTACCGATTGATCATTCATAAGAATCTTCCAACCCAGTTTCGCTAATAGTGCCAAATTATACATTTCTGCGCTTCTTATTCCAAGACCACCATATTCTATTGGGTTGCATATTTGTTCCCATCCAACCCAATGTAACTTTCTCTCCGAGGCCGAGGAACCCCAAATGAAGTCTCTTGCAACTCTATCAATCTCTTTACAAACGTATTTGGGCAGTTTCAACACTTGCATTTGGTATTCCGGCATTGCATGTAAAACCGATTGAGCCAAAGTGATCCGACCAGCTAGAGATAGAGTCTTTGTCTTCCACGAAGCTAGTCTCCCTCTCATTTTTTCTATTATTCCTTTGTAAAAACCCTTAGGTAGCCTTCCAGACAAGATAGGGACACCCAAGTACGAGCCAAACGAGGTACTATGACAGAAACCACTCGCAACTGCTAATTCTTCCTGTATCCAACCAGGTACATTCGAAGAGAAATAATCAAGGATTTCCCAGCACTAATTGTCTGGTTTGCATCTTTACAGAACCTATCCATCGTTTCTTGTATAATTTGTACCTGCGAAAGAGAAGCTTCACCAAAAAGAATCAGATCGTCCGCAAAAAATAAATGGGATAATTTGGGGACACCACGACCAATCCTAATCTCCTTCCACCTCCCTGAATTGCATAGTTCCTGAATTAATATCGAAAGTCTTTCCATACACAACACGAATATATATGGAGATAGTGGGTCCCCTTGGCGGATACCCCGGTGAGGAGTAAATGGCTGAAGGGGCTCGCCATTCCATAGAACCCGCATCTCATTTTCTTGCATACTTGACATCACTAATTTTATCCAGCTATCTGGAAGTCCGAAATGCTTGATTGTTTCTTCAATAAACTCCCATCTTATCTTGTCATAAGCTTTGGCGAGATCGATTTTAATCGCCATGATTCCATTCTGCCCTTGGTGATGACGCATCTTGTGATCCACTTCCCATATCAACACAACATTGTCCACCGTAGAGCGACCTGACAAAAAACTACTTTGGCAAGGACCAATAATGTTAGACAGAATAGGCCGCAGTCCATTGACCATGGCCTTCATAATAAACTTAACAAGACAATTAATGATGCTAATCGGACGATAAAGGCTTACCCGATCCGGGTCTGACACTTTTGGGATAAGGTGTATAAGTGTACCATTCAGACCCGGAGGAAGCTGACCGGATTGGACCGCTTCCCGAACCATTCTACAAACTGAGGGACCTACTGTAGGCCAACATTTTTTATAGAACGCAGCAGACATCCCATCTGGACCAGGTGCTTTGTTTGGATTCGATTGAAACACCACACAACGTATCTCTTCATCGGAAAACGATCGGTCAAGATCTATAGTGTCACCCACTTCGATGGGTCCCACGATAGGCATAGTGTAACCTTCGAGCTGGTTATTAGGAGCTACGTATAGATGTTCAAAATAATCTCTAACCATTTGTTTCAACTCTTCTTCATCCTCCACCCAATTATCAATTTTATTCAGTAGTCTTTTGCAGTTAGCGGGTTTCTTCCTTATAGAGGCTGCAAGATGATAGTAACGCGTGTTTCTTTCTCCCGAGTCAACCCACTTCACTTTAGCATTCTAAAATTTCATTGCTTTTTCTTGTTCAAGGACACTTTCGTATTCTTTTGTTAATTGGACACCCATCTCGCGCAACAATGAATTATAAGACACCTGTAGCGATTTCTGAATACCCCTAATCCTAGCACAAAGTTTCCTTTTCTTACGATTAAGGTCTCCAAAAATCTCAACCTTCCATTTATTTATTTGAGACTGAATTTCTACGATACTTTCTCCAATATCCCTATTCCCATCCCATTTACTACACGGAATCTTGAAAATCTATATGTAAACACCACGCTGTCTCAAACCTAAACCGACGCGAATTTATTTTAGGCCTCTACGCCGGGCACACTTGTATTAATATAGGCATATGATCCGAATGTACCCTTGCTAGATGAATTACTCTTGTATTCGGAAAAAGAAACTGCCACTCAACATAACCATAGGCCCTGTCAAGTCGTTCCATGATACGTTGTCCCGAATTCCAAGAATCACTCCAAGTATAACAAGGGCCCTCGAAACCAAGGTCGATTAGTCCGCAACCCTGTCTCCATTCTTCAAATTTTTCCATTCGTCTTGAGACACCTTGAACACCACCTTTCTCATCTATTTCCAACCCAACTTGGTTAAAGTCCCCAGCTATGAGCCAAGGCGAATTTACGTTGTGAAAGGCGTGGTAAAGTGCATCCCATAATATATCTCTTTTGCTTATAATCCGAGTACAAGTTTTAATCGTTACTAAAAAAATATTACAACTAGAATTACATTTTAATAAAATTATACACCATAAAACATGTTTTCTTCTTAAAAAAAATGACCACATTATTGAAATTGTTTTAATAATTTGTTATTTTAGGGACGTGTTAGTAGATTGGTTTTTTATGACTTGCGTTTTGGATAACATGATGGAGTTTGTTGTATAATGACTCTCATCCTATTAAGGATTGGTTAACCTCTTTCATAATACATGATAGTGTCTAGCTAGTAGTCTATTCTAGTATTCCCATTCAGGTAAAAAGACCAAAGAAATGTAAATTTGTAAAGATAAAAATGTCATAGCATAAGATGAAGCAATGGCTCCTAGTTAGACTAAGATCCTTCAAATAAGATAGAAAATTTTCACAAAAGGAGAGTCAGAGGCAGAGCACAAACATACAAAGCTACAATCTATAAAATTACTTGTTATACTCAGAATTTAGAACATTGTATATCAATTGGTAACATAACTTTGATTTCTAGTATTTACTCCCTCCTCATTTTATTGCCTGCAAAGAATAAAAGTAAGAAATGTGAGAAAATGAAAGCTAGCTTAGCAAGGACTTTTTTTTTTTTGTCAAAAAGCTCAGCAAGGACATAAACAATAATATGACAGAAACTGGATTAAGAATACAAATTACGTAGCACTTAATTATGTGAAAAATTAGGAAAGAAAAAGAGCAAAGAACGGATCAAAAAGCAAATAAATAAAACAATAGTCTTCAACTTATATGTAAAAGGGTACATGTTTATTTGGTCACTAAACTATTGTATATGCACCACTTAAATAATAATAATTTTTAAACAAACCAATTGTTCAGTTTAATGGCCCTATGAATGAATATCTATCCTTGTAAAATGTAATGTAAAAAGAAAATTAGGCAGCCAAGAATTCACAGAAGACCCTTCAATATTTTTTCTTTTGAAATTAGCTGTATGCCTATAATTACAAACGCCCTTTTATATAGTTTAATGTCCTTAATCTAATGTTCGCTACAGTTCTCACAATTAAATAATACACAAATTATGATATGATATTGTAAAGTAATCAATCAATAACAATAATAATGATAAATAATAATACGATTACCCATCGTTGTGGATACTAGGGTTTAAAATTATTCGTCCTTAGCGGTGATGCGTAGAATGAATTGATAGACGAAGGCTGAAATGAAACCTCCCATTATATAGAATGATGTATCCGAGTCATCTGCTACAACAGGCGGTTTCTTAGATTCAACCTTGAAGGGCTTGGAGGTCTTGAAGAAATTTCTCATCGCCATCTCTCTATAGTATCTCTTCTCTCGTTTCTTTTCAGATTTTTTTACTAAAACGAAAAAGGGCCCATATATTTCAACTCGGAGCTGATATCAAATGAAAGGGTACCCGATAATAATAGTTAGTGATGGGTCAGGAATCGGGTCTTCTAATATTATTTCAAAAAGAAATTTTGTCACTGGACTTCAATTTTTTAGTCTTTTTTTTTTTCCCCTAAAACCATGAATTTTCATATAATGTATAAAATTGTTTTTAAGAGAAATACTAAAAATAAATAACTTAGTGGTAATAAAATAAATAAATAATAATAATAAGATTATTCATCGTTGTGTATAGGGCTGCAAACGAACCGAACCGAGCCGAACTTTAGCTTTCTTGAGTTTGTTTGCTAATATTTTATTGAGCTTGAGCTTGGTTTGAGTTTGATAAGAACCGAGCCGAACCAAACTCTAGCTTTCTTGAGCTTGGTTTGTTAGTTAACGAGCCGAACTCAAACAAACACTTAGCGAACTCAAACTCGAGCCCTTGGTGAGAGTATCGGTTCATTTGTAGATACTAGAAGTATATTTATTAGATATATAAAAAAATATACTTATAAAATATTTTAGTTACGATTAATTACATATACAAAAGTTTTACGTAGTTTTGACTTTTTGTAGATATATATATTTAACTTTTAATTGAATATATCTACCAAGCCTATTAACGAGCTCTTACCGAACCCTTACCAAACTGTTCACGAGCTTATATAGGTTTGAGTTTGTCTCGTTTAGTAAACGAGCCTTGATTTAAAGCTTGAGCTTGGCTTGTTTAAGTAACGAGCCGAACTCAAACAAACCCTTAGCAAACTCAAACTCGAGCCCTTGGTGAGAGTATCGGTTCATTTGCAGCCCTAGTTGTGTATACTATGGCTTAAAATCATTCGCCTTGGCGGTGTTGCGTAGAGCAATTTGATAGACAAAGCACGAAATGAAACCTCCCACTAGATCGAATGATGTATCCGACTTATCTGCGTCAACCAACGGTTTCTTAGATTCAACCTTGAAGGGCTTGAATGCCTTGACGAAATTCCTTATCGCCATCTCTCTATATCTCTTCTCTTCTTTCCTTTTAGATTCTTTTATCAAAACGAAAAGGCCCATGAATTCTCTTATAGGGTATAAATTATTTTTAAGAAAAATACTAAACATGAATAACTTAGTGGTAATAAAATAAAAAATAAAAAATCCTTGAACGGAAAAAATAATTTGCCCGTCAAAACCTATTTATACTTAACTCGTAAAACTAAAAAATCGAAACAAATTAGTTATCTAAGATTACTTTATTCTCCAATTCAATCAAAACGTCAAATTATAAAATAAATTATATCTAGTTAATAGAAAGGGTCAATGACCCAAAAAATCAAAATAATATTATACTTGCCCCAAAGAATCATCCATTAACTTACTATTATAAGATTACATGTTTACCCGTCAAGGACGATTCCCGTCAAGGACGATTCCCATCAAGGACGATTCCCGTCAAGGACGATTCCCATCAAGGACGATTCCCGTCAAGGACGATTCCCGTCAAGGACGATTCCCATCAAGGACAAAATTTAGTTAATGATGTTATTGGGAAGAAATTTTGTCATTGATGTTATTGGGCTGAAAATAATATTATTTTAATTTTTTGGGTCATTTTCCCTAATAGAAAATAGATTACAAATTATTTCACGTATTAATATAGAAAACATATAATCTATTTAATTTGGTGATATAGTGAGAGATCCTAGAAAGGTGTATTATCTAACAATTTAAGTCGATATATTGAATCAAGAAAGTCAAAAATATTTTGATTCAGTAAGCTCATCATGAGTAATAAGGTCTATGGAATACATAACTCTAAGAAAGAACAATATCCACTGGATGAGACCTTAATTCCAAGAAAGTAACTGATAATACCAAAATTCTTTATCTCAAAGTGTTAGTTAACAAAAAATTTATGATAAAAAATACATACTAAGTTATTACCCATGATGACCATATCATTAATATAAAGTAGTAAGAGGATTACACCGGCTGAACAATGACAAATAAAAATGACAGAGTCATGCTTACTTCTGAAAAACCAAAAACTAATAACCACCAAACTAAATTTAGAATATTATGCTCGAAAAGCTTGCTTAAGGCCATAAAGAATACGTCACAACTTAAATAATTTGTGAGGAGGATGTTGATAATCTGACGGAGGTTTCATGAATACTTCTTTTATAAGATCTCTATTAAGATATGCAATCTTAACACCAATTTGAAATCATTACCATTAACGAACAACAACAACAATCACAATGAGACTCTAAACAATTGTGAGACGAGCAACTAGGGAAAATGTTTCTACATAGTCTATCACATTTTCTTGAGTGAAACCTTTCTCCACAAGATATATCTCTCAATGTATCAACCTAACCAAGTTTTGATCGTATACACCCATTTGTATCCCATAACATGCTTTCTTGAAGGAAGATCGACCAAATTCCAAGTATTTTTGTCTTCTAAGGCCTACAATTAATTAATCATATGTCTTTGGCATTGAGGATCTATGTTAGCCTCCAGGGGCGGATACAGGGGTGGGCTGAGGTGGGCTGCAGCCCACCCCAGTTTATCCAGCCCACTAAAATTTAACTTTTTTAAAAAAAAAAAATAGATAAAAATATAACTAAAAATAATTATAACATAAAATTAGCCTTCACTAACTTAAAGTTTGGAAATTAATTCTATCAAATAATAAAATTTATTGACGAAATTGGAACGTAAATACCATTAAATATACAATTTTTTGGTTCTTTTTAATTTTTTTTCATAGATTTTTTTTTGTATTTAACTCTTAAATGTTTTAAAAAAAATTATTTGGCCCCCTAAATTTTTAATTTTATTTTATCAGACTTTAAATTATTTTATTTATAGGATTTTTTGTTGTTTTACAACAAAATGTATGTTATTTTGTATAAAAAACGGAAATTTATCAGATGATTAATTTAAAAAAATAATATCCGGACTTATATTGCAATATTTACACAACATAGGGATTTATAGTGCATTTTATCATTATATAAGGATCTATCTAGTAATTTTTGCATAATATGTAGACTTATCGTGCAAATACGGCAATATAATTTTTTTCGGGGGCGTTGCCCCCGAACCCCCTTAGCCCCCCCTAACAAAACATCCTGGCTCCGCCCCTGTTAGCCTCACGATAACTTTGAATCTCGTGAAGGAAAAAACAGATTAAAAACAATAATAGCCACACAGGTAAACATGGGAAATTTTAGCGAATAGGATGACCATAAGTAATCTTGGGAATGTAAAAGTGAGGATCTAGAGAGTAAGAGGTATCCATCAACTTGAACAGATTCCTTAGGCGTGGTCGTGTCAAGTATTGATGAAGAACTCATATCAAAACTTGTGTTAGTACATATACTTGTATCACTATCATCATCCAAAAAATAAAGAAAAAGAGTTGGATGTATGATGTCTCCCTATTTGTGATATAATAATCTAGGTTGGAGACATAATTTTAGGTGTATTTGATAAATTAATTATAGATTATTATTCGTATTTTAATAATTTTTTATTTCTTGTTTTGATTTGATGATTTATTACTTTTAGAGCATATTTGGTTTAATTTGTGTGTTAATGTGAATCTCTTGAGGTTTATGGAATATAATTAGATTCCAAATAAATTCTAATAAGATAAGGAAAGAAGATATGGAAGGAATCAAGAGATAAAAGGAAGTAGAGATAAAATTGGAAAAGAAAAGTTGTCATGTAAATCTGAAATTTTGTAGTTATGTCCATTAAAGTACAGATAACTTCAAATATACTGCAAAGTTAAATGGGACTTTAAAAGAGTAGAGATAGATCTCTCATATGCGGTCGTTTTGATATAAAGTAGGCAAAAATCGGCCCAACATCGAAGGAGATATGATCAAAACAGTGAACAGTGTTTATCCTTTCTTATATATTAGAAAACAAAATTGAGTTGGACTTGAACTCAAATTACTTGCCTTCTACTCAAAATTTCGACCTAGGGTCTTCTTAGCACCTATAAATACACCCTCTTATCATTGTAAACATGTCTTTGCTCAATTCTAAGCCATATATTAATCCTTGATTGAATATTAATCCTTAGTATCAAGTAATCATCCAGGGAAGCAAACTGACCTATAGAGGAAGACATGAAGCAAGAAGAAGGAGAGTGACAAACTCCTCTTCTACATCTCCCCTTCTCTATATTTAGGGTAATTAGCTATAGATTTGTGGTTTCACCATATTTCTAAACTTTTATTCTGTAAGTTTTAATTCTTAATTGTTTGGGTTATTATTTTGTCTAAATTCAATAATACCATTTGTTATTTTAATTGATTTGAGCTTGGCGTATATCTTTATTGTCTCCTTTGACTTATTGTTTCCAGCCCTAAATTTGGCCAATCTTATGACTATCCTTAGTAATTGAGTTAACATACGGAAGAGGGATTCAATTATTGACACCAACACATAATCGTCAAGTGTGTGGTAGTGATCCTGACGGGCTTGCCTAGCTAGATAGCCATAAATGTTTGATTTAAACACCGATCATTACGCAGGGTCCCCTTACCCAAGTCCCCTGGTAGTAGAGAGGTTGATCCTATGTCCAACTTGACGGGGTTAGAATCCCAGTTAATATATAATGCTCAATTCACCCTTAAGGTTAGAATAACAACTTAGTAAGATAGGCTCATATTAGTAACCCTATCTTATCTGACTTGCATTCATATTCATTTATCAGCATTCTTATTTATTATTTCACATCAGATAATTATTCATCTTATTCTATTTTAAGCTAAACATCTAAATTCATCTACGCTTATTGAATACAAGTAGATCTAACAAATTAAATCCTTGCGAGTGAAATTTACTTATCAACTAAACTTGCAAATGATCTATGATACTTGCAGTGAGTTTATGTGGTTGACAAGGGTGTATGTCATTATCTTTATTATTATTCATTATTTTATCACACATTTCCCCCACCAAGTTGGCGCCGATGCCGGGAATTTATCTTTAAGTTAGTCTATGTGTGTTTATTTAGTGTAGAAGTTTTTAGTTGTTTGCAGTTTTACGGGTTTCTTTTTGTCTTTTCCATATTTTTAGATGGGAAATCAACGGTTAAAGATAGGTCTTCCTGGCCCATTTCGAGTGAAGCTATTCAATCCATTAGATTCAAGCCTGATCCTGACGTGATTAATCAATTCGCGAGCTATGGGAAATACAATGGTGATACACATCAAGATCTGGTCCGATTTGTTTAGAAATTCATGCAATTCCATGATGCCTACATGACTGAAGGTGTTACGCAAGAACAAATGTATTATTTAGTGTTTTAATTCTTCTTGACCAGGAAAGCAAGTGATTGGTTAGATGATCAACCTCCCAATCTAATAACAAATTGGGACAAGCTTACAGCAAGATTCGTTGATCGATTTTATCCTACAAGTATGAGAGTGAAAAAACAATTGGAACTTATGAATGTCTTACAAGAAGTCGGAGAGAGTGTTGGCAAAGCATGGACTAGATTTACAGAAAGTTGGCAAGATGTCCACTACATAGATACACGCCAGAATTACAATTAGCCATGTTCTATAAAGGACTCCATTTACAAGGCTGAGTGAAGATGATCTGGGTCGTGGTGGTTTTGTCTCTATAGACCCAAAAGAAGCAAAGAGTGGTATGAAAAGAATCATCGAGACCGACATGAGTTGGCCACAATCACAAAATCTTACCATTAATATTGATACAGAGGCGAGGTTTTCAATCTTGCAAGATCAAATACAAAACCTCGCCACAACAGTTGAGAAAAGCATTGAAGACAAGCAAGAAGTTCCAAGAGTCGCTATCCAAAACTGTTCATAACCTCGACCTCAAGAAACTGTTTATCAACTGCAACCTCAACAGCTATATGTGCAAGAACAAGCCTATACAAATCAAGATAGTCAACTACCGGGCTATAATGCGTACTATGAAAGTCAAGCTTAGATAGCACTTTCATCACATCCTCAAGAAGATATGATTGAGTTAAAAGAGACTATTATTTAATTTATCAACTTCTCAAAGGACAATATGAGCAGACTTGAGTCAATTATCGATGCATCAGTAGTGCAAAGCCTACATCAACAGAATCAAGATCTGAAACAACATAATCAACTCTTAGAGCAAAATGTGATGCAGTCACTAAAGTCTTAGGACAAATGCAAATTCAACTTTTTCAATTGACCCAAAGTACAAATTCTAACATGAAGAATATCTAATACGTTGACAACAAGGTTAAGATTATTAGTCTTCAAGCTAAAAAGATTGATGAATCACCATCTCCATCGAGTAAAGTGGAGGTTCTACCAACCAAGTCAAACATAGATAAGATGAACTTAGATGAGATAATTGTTGAAGATTGGGTTTAAGAGGTTGAAAAAGATGAGATTAAAATGCCAAGAGTGGTTGAGGAACAAAGAATGGAAGAGAAAAGAAGAGCGAGACCACCACCCCTATATTGCTATTATCCTGTAAAATCCGCTTATCCGAAGGAGGATCAAGAGAGGTGTATGGAGACGTTAAAACAAGTGAAAATAAACGTCCCTTTACTCGAAGATATGGAAGGAAAGCGAAACTATAAACGATTCTTTATGGAGGCACTCTCAAATAAAAATAAGTTCAGAGGATCCAAGACTGTGGCACTCAATGAAGGGATATCAGCACAAGTTCAGCGAAAGTTACCAAAAAAGATTAAAGATCCTGGAGGGCTCAACCTACCAATCAAAATAGGGTGGTATATTCCACGGAAGGGCAATTTGTGATTTAGGGGTGAGTGTGAACATCATACCCAAAAGTATATTCAAGAAGATTGGTATTAATGACGTAAAACTGACATCCATAATCTTACAACTTGCGGATCAATCAACAACAAAGCCGTGGGGGCGTAATTGAGGACGTGATCGTCCAAGTAGGTAACCTTGTTATTCCCACAGATTTTATTGCTCTTGACTATAAAGAAGATAAGAACATCCCATTCATACTTGGTGTCCATTCCTAGCCACTAGCGACACCATATTCAATGTGAATGAGGGAACCGTGACTCTTCGTATTGAAGATGATTCTGAAACATTCTATGTTTCGAGAAAGAAGAAGAAAAAGAATTCACGAGAACTATCGGCAATCAGAGTTGTGAACAAGAAGCTAGAACATGTAAACCCCCAAGGCACCATGGAAAAGGAAATTTAGTTTGGGGTGGGAGACGAGGTAGCATGGAAATCTCCCAACCCGAAACATAAAAGTTTTTGGATAGGGCCATACTTCATCACTCAAGTTAATTTAGCAGGAGTGGTTGAAATAAAAGCTATAAAGAGTTGTAAACTCAGGTTGGTAGATGTTAATCACTTCACTCACTGCTAAGGAGGCTATAAAAAGAAATAATCAAGGTAACACGTCCAACTTTGAATGGCCTTAAACAAAAGTGCTTTCTGGGAGACATCCCACAACTTTTATGTTTTTTATGTTAAAGTTTATGCTTAGGGTAGTTTTTTTTAGTTGATATTGCAGTAATGAGAAAGGTAGAAGTTTTTTTGATGTGCAGGTAGCTTAGAAATCGAGTTTAGGGTGAAAAATCGGAATTGTCGCGAAAATCAGCAGCTTGGTACACCACACCTTATCCATGGTGCACCGCACCCCAAACAACCGTATCGAAACATGCGCAACACCGTGCCACGGTGCCATCCAGAGAAATTGTGTTGTATACCGCACGAGTTCTGAGGTGCACCGCATGGGAGAAAACCATCACAACGGTGTGTAAATTGAGTTTGTGGCCGAGAGTATAAAAGAGAGACCATATTGTCAAAATTGCACGTGACCGTGACATGGTCCAAAAACAGAACTTTTATGCGGTACACCGCATGACTTGTCCGGTACACCGCACGACACGCTATAAAACTTTGGAATACCATAACTTTGCGCTCGGAGGTCGTAATTAACTTTTTCTTGAGCCTAACCCACGTATTTTTTTGAGATCTATCCATTGGATAAGTTTTGCAAACTGGGTGCTTGTTCTCTTTCAAAGCGGGTAACCGGTTGTCAATAGTGTCGTCAAACGCGAAAAAGGGTCACGACGGTCCAGATTCGAGAGTTTGAGTGGTATACCGGACCGGAGGAGGCTAAATATCTAATTTTTGAGTTTTGAGGGTCTCTAAAGGTGCCAAACATAATCCTAGCCTCCTCCAATTTCACCAAAACGAATATTTCACCCCCAAACTCCATTAAAATGCCATTGAAACTTCACAAAACTTTACCTCACATCAAAATATCACCAAATACCAATATATTCATATCTAAATCTTTCCCTACCTTCATATACACAAGAATCAAATACCTAATTCATTCCTAAACACCTAGAGTCCAAGAATCAAAACCATAAATTTCAAAATCTTTTTCCAAAATTCCTTAAACCCATATTATCTAAGCAAGAGTTCATCAAACCCACATAGAGAAGTATCATCCTTACACCTTTCCTAACCTAATAACATTTTATATATCTATAACCAAAAGGTAGTCCAAGTGTTTAAACCTTTAAGTTGGGGGTCAAAAGAGACGATGAAAAGAATAAAGATATTATCTAAGTGTTAAGGGAGATGAAGTATCAAAGCAAGATATTGGGTAAGATCAAGAATAAATCAGTTGAGATGGGTACTAGTTTGAGAATAAACTACAAGGTAAAACAAGTCAAGTAAGTAGAGGAAAGCATGCAGTGGTGAAATCAAAGAGCAAAACAGTACATCTGTTAAGGAGAAACCCTCATAACCTCTTCATATTAAGATCCCTATACCCAAGATATAGCGAGTCTTATAGGACGCTATTAGTTATCATTAAAACAAAGATTCCTGGATAAACACCTTCACTAAGAAAGTATTCAAGAAAAAGAAGTTGTAGAAGATGAAAAACAAGAAATTTCTAGAGTGTGGAAATAAAAATTAATGACACAAGACAGTTACATACAAGGAAAGCACTGCACCCTATTTTGGGTTTTGATAAAGCGAGGAAGTAGCCTCAAGAGTATGTTTTCTTTCTTCCTTACCATCTTTCTGTATTTTCAATATGTTTTAAATTTTAATTTATTCATTGAGGCTTTTTGAGTCGTGGGGACAAGACTCATTTTTGAGTTGGGGTGTGGGGATTCGTTGTCTCTCATCTCCATTTTTTGTGATTTACTATTTTTTAGGAAAAATTAAAATTTTTGAGGAAGGGATTAGATGTAGGTTGTGTTTAATAGATTAAAATCATCAGATTAGTGAGTTAATGATAGAAAGTAATATGTTTATGAGGTGTTATATTATTTTGTATGCTTTGAGTATGAACATGAAACACACATTGATATTAAAGAAAAGATTAGTAAGCAATGCGGTAGAAGTATGTTTGATCTTAGGGCATCTTGAGGGGTGTGTAGTCCGTGAGGTATGAGCTAGTTGAAAAACTCATCTAAGGAACGGGCTAAAGGTAAGAGAATAACAAAATCGAATAGTTTAGAAAGTGATTAAGGAAGTTCTTTGATAAGCCTTTGTTTCCTTTTAGATTTCTGTCCATTTATTATATTTATATCCTTCTCAGCCCCTTCTAGCCTTTCTAAAGCCTTCTTATTAGCCACATAGCTTTAGATTTTAGGACTTTTCTATATGACCCGCACTCGAATCGTGATGCATAAACAGTTGTTTTAGAGCTTGAGTTTGGGGTGGTGGGTCCACCATTATGGGAATTATTATTGGATTGGGAATTTTGAGCTTATTAATTATTCTCTCTATTTTGATGATGATTCACTAGTATTATATTGTTACCCTTTGCCGGGGTAAAAGTAAATGATAAAAGTTATGAAAAAGAAAAAATTATGAGAAAAGGTAGCATGATATCTCAAATCAAAAAGAGTGTCGTAACTATATTACAAAAGAAAAAATTGATATGAATAGAATATATGATTTGGACCGGCAAAGTGGAATTTGTATATGATCATCTTTATGCTTTAGTATCGGTTTATTGGGGAAGCTAATTAGTGCATCAATTCATTGGGTTGAGTGGTAACGTTTTATGAGAGTAACTCAAGCTCTAGGGCGATTCGTTGATGACTAGTGAGGAGGGAGCCAAAGGCTCACTCTAAATTATCCATATATATACTATCATACCGTCCTTAAGTCAACATTACAACCTTAAAGACCTTTTGATTCTTTGCTATGTAATTTAGATGTGTTTGAACCATTAAAGAGTAGTTAAATGGATATTTGGATACTTGTAAAGTTCGATGAACAATCTATAACCTCTTTGGTAAGCTAAGTGAAGAACCTCTCCTTCGTGCATTGCAAAGCTAATATGATCTTGAATTCGAACCGTGTTGATTGTGAGTATGACAAGTGTATAGGTAATTTAGTTTGTAAATATTAATACATGAAATTGTCTGAGTAGTTTCTTTGAGTTTATTATATGTATTCTGCTATCTTCTTCCCATTGTGCTTAATTGACTTAGGTGTGTATTTAGAGACTTTACTTTGTTTTTATCTTTATGTATCGAACGCTACAACTTTGAGTTAGGGGTCTTGATGTCTCCTTATTTATGATATAATAATCTAGGTTGGAAACATAATTTTAGGTTTATTTGTTTATTTAATTATAGATTTTTATTCGTATTTTGATAATTTCTTATTCCTTGTTTTGATTTGATGATTTATTACTTTTAGAGCATATTTGGTTTAATTTGTGAGTTAATGTGAAACTCTTGAGGTTTATAGAATATAACTAGATGACAAATAAAATAGTTTTAAAATGTAAATACGCAATTCTAAATGTAATTTATAAAAATGTAATTTATAAAAATGTAATTTTATAAACTTTAGGGCCTTAGTGACTTTTTCAGATAATTTAGGGGCATTAGTGTAATTAATAGAAACTTTAGGGGTTAAATTACAATTTAAAATAATTTAGGGGTTAAAATGTAATGTTATAAACTTTAGGGCCTTATTGACCTTTTTAGATAATTTAGGTGCATTGGTGTAATTAATAGAAACTTTAGAGGTTAAATTATAATTTAAAATAATTTAGGGGTTAAAAATGTAATTTTATAAACTTTAGGGCCTTAGTGACTTTCTCAGATAATTTAGGGGCATTAGTGTAATTAATAGAAACTTTAGGGGTTAAAATAATTTAAAATAATCTAGGGTTTAAAATGTAATTTTTCAAAACTTTAGCGCCTTAGTGACCTTTTTAGATAATTTAGGGGTATTAGTGTAATTAATAGAAACTTTAGGGGTTAAATTGCAATTTACAATAATTTAGGTGTAAAAAATGTGATTTTTTAAAAAGTTAAAGCATTAGTGACTTTTTTAGATAATTTGGGAGCATTAGTATAATTAATATAAAATTTAGGGGTTAAAATGTATTTTTTTTAAACAACTTAGGGGTAAAAATGTTATTTTTAAAACTGTAGGTCCTTAGTAGGGGTGTTCACATGTCGGTTTGGATGAAAAATTCCCAATCCACAAGCTGCCCGTTCTTGTGCTGGTTTTGAAAAAACGAGACCCGCACCTACCCAATATAATATATAAACCATTGAGTTTTGAGTTGGGCGGGTTGCGGGTGCATTGCGGGTGATTTAGTTTGATAAATGAGCCGAATTTGTATCCACATTTATTCGACGGATCAAATTTATATTACAAATGAAAAATATAATAAACAATATAGTTTATGATACTCATATACACTTCAAATCATCTCTGGTTTTAAAAAATATGAAATGTGATCTTAGGAAAATAAATTTATGAATTAAACAAATATAGAGATAATATAATATTTGAAATGAAAAACAATTTTATTATATAAAATATTATTGAAATATTGAGGGATTTAAATAATTTAAAAGGGAAGGAATAAAAAAACTGAAAGTAAAACGAGTTTCTAATCTCTTACTACTCTAGATGACAATGTGTTAGATAAACTAGATAATCAATATCACAATTTTCATGCTAGCAAATTATCAAACATATAAAGTGCGGAAAGTAAATAGAGTAGGGATAGAAAGATACACACGATTTATAGTGGTTCGGTTTCCCTACATCCACTACCTAAGGAAGCCTCCTTAGGATTTCAAGCTTTTCACTAAGCTCCCGTGTCTCTCTTAACCGGGTCGAGAACACAATAACCTTTACAAACTCTTCGATAACACGAAGGACAAACCACTTGTGTAATCACAACACAAGGACACCAAGTATACTCCCTATACTTGAATTCTCTCTTAATCTATCTATTACAAGACCTAGACTTAAGAGGATAGCAACAAAGTGTTTAAAGGGTTGCTTATAAAAGCTTGTAACTAAAACTCCTAAAAGAGTGGATATGACTATAAGCTTGTTTACTCCTCTTGAGTGGATAGAACCTTGTGGCTTAATTGATTAACTCCTTGAAAGGATTTATAAGCTCGCTAAGATTGAATTTGACTATGTATAGCACTTGACACCTTCTTGAATGATAGAAATTAAGCCCCTTAATGTTTGTAATTAGTTGGTGTCGTTGTAGCCTTCAAAGAGCTTCAATTTATAGTAGAAAATGGGTTCCAACGGTCATAAGACTTGGGTCCAACAGATCTATTAATCTCCCAACGGATATATTTCTTATGACTTGTCTTTTGTGCAGAAAAACCTTTCTTGCGGTGTACCGCAAGATTTCGTGCGGTGTACCGCGCTTCAATGGTTTGATTTTCTAGCTTACTAATGGGCTAGCCTCTGCACCGCGCCCTGGTCCGCAATCTTGGTCCGGTGTACCGCGCCATTCGTCCGGTGTACCGCGCCAAGTAACTTTGAAAGATAATGACTTGGATCAATAAATCTTCTTCACGAAAGTTGTTGGAAACATCATTCTAAGAACCTTTGAAGTTGATCACTAAGGCTAATTCTCAATGTACACAAGAATAAGGTTAATCTTATTGTAAGAGGATTAGTTTCATAAAGATGATCAACATGATAAAGATGAGCTTTTTGATGAAATAGAGTGCAAGAAGGAATATGTATAAGAAGAGTAAATAGCACACTAAACACAAGAGGATTTGTCACATTAAAACATCCTAATAAGGGAGGCTATATGCCAACAATCTCCCCCTTTTTGATGATGACAAATCCTTCACTAAAACACCTTAGGGATGATATGAAAGTTTAAGCACTAATGAAATTAAGCTCCCCTTCACAATAAGCATAAGATTTGAGATGCATTTGTGAGTGTTTAAAACGTGCAAGTTTTGAAAGTTTTAGTGCACATATTTCTCCCCCTTTGTCTTCATCAAAAAGACGGGGTTTAAATAAAAACAACTTTAGGAAGAAGAGCAACAACTCAAGTGAATAGATTTTAAGCAACAATATTTAGAGAGTGCAAGAGTTTTAGAGATTGGATAGTTTTGAAAGAAATGCACAAATAAAGATAATTGAAGAGCAAGAGTTTAAGAGATAGAGACTTATTACCAACTCCTTGATCGATAGATTTATCATTTCATATGCTTTCTAATTTGCACAAATGATTAGTTTCAATGTATGTGATAAAAGATTAGCCAAAGCATTAAAGTTTTTAATAAAAGCTCCCCCTTACAAAATGCATCAAGATTGTTTCAATTTTGTAAAAGTGTGGTCTACAATTTGTCCCCAAAAAGATATTTTGAAATCATTTTTAAGAAAGTTAGGGGTAAAATGTAATTTTTGAAAAATATAGGGCCAAAAGTCATTTGTCAAAAAGGTTAGGGGACTAAAGGACAATTTGTCAAAAATATAGTACCTATATCATCAAAGAAAATGTTAGCAAAAACAATATCCAAAGCATAAAGTTTAAGCAACAAATATTCAAGATAAAAACATATCACCCTAAAATAATTAACCAAGTTTAAAACACAAAGCATACGAAACTATTATCCAAATAAAACACGTAGCAATAATATCCTAAATGTCCAAAACACGGACCCAAGCAATTTAAAGCAAAAGCAACACTAACTTAGTTCAAGACAATAAAGACATATAAAACACTTAGAGGGATAAAGAAGATTAAAAGACCAAACACCAAACACCAAAGACCACAACCATTTAACACAATTCCCGGGGTGAGCGGCTTCTAGAACGGCTTTGAGGATGTGAAACATCATCTTTGATGCATGAGACATCATTCTTAACACACGACAATTCACTAGCAAGATTTCCTATTTTCTCCTCCAACACTCCAAATTTCCTTTCTATCTTTTCCTCTAAAACCTCAAATTTTCTACCAATGTAATCCATAAATCGAGATAATGCACTTTCGAAACTAGAAGGATTAGGCGGATTCTCATGAGTTGGGTTTTGAGGAGGCTCATTTGGGATAGGATTTTGTTGACCCGGAATATCCAATAGCTCAAGTGTGTTAATCTCCGGACCAAAAGTTCCTCCCTTAGCTTGAAGGATACGATTACGAATAGCAACATCCGAAATACGATTAATAACCGAAACCGAAACATAAGAGTTATTATAAATAGCAAATTTCATCCTCTTTATTGTGCTATAATCGAAACACCATGCTTTATCAATAGTTTTCACATTTGTTCCTCCTAACGATATTTCACTTCCCTCAAAGATTTTAGTAAGAAATATACCATATGGGACTTTATCTCTTGCGGTTCGAGCATGGTTCATCCATTTGAACATAATAGCAATAATGTTGATCGGACGCTTAGCAAAGATCAAGAATAGTAGATAAGCTTCATACGGGATTAACTTTGCATCATGTTTGTCCTTTGGAATTATGGCCGAAATAAGAAACTTATGAGCCACAATAAATTCCGGATCAAAACTACGCAAATTCCAATTACCATCGGGAACAACCATCCTACTATTAACGAAATCAATAACCTCATTTTGACCCACTATATCAAGAGTGGAGCCATCCCAACCACTTGACCAAAAACCACTAAAACCATCGAACGGAATACTATAACGAGTACATAACACATGCAACTTTAATCTTAAAGCGGTACCCGAAACGGATGATTTTACTAAGTTATTTGCACTATCAAATTCAAAGTTTTTGTAAAATTCTTCAATTAAACCACTTGCTAATTGAGTACCCGAATATTCAAATACATTATCACAACCTTGAAATTTAAAGAGATCAAGAAGAGAATTTTCACCCGTTGGAAAAGCCGAATCACTAAAAGTTCTACCCGGGAGAGGCTCGAATGGCCGGAGTGGTGGAGGTGTTGGTGACCTCGCCGGAGAAGGAGCACGGCGGCGGCTGGAGGAGGCTCCGGTGGTGGTTTTCTTCTTTGGAGCAGCTTTCTTTTCTCTCATGGTGAAGAGGGGAAGTGAGCAATGAAGGAGAGAGAGAGAGAGAGAGAGAAGTGATTTACGGGGTGAAGATGGGTGTTTTGGTGGTGGAGACGGAGTAACGGTGGCCGGAAATCGCCAAGGAGGAGGAGAGGAAATGTTTTAATGGAGGAATGAAGAGAATAGAATAGAAAACGGCCTACTAAAGCTGTCAAAAACCTAACCTGCGGTGTACCGCGGGAATCTTGCGGTGTACCGCACGGATAAAATAAGCTGAGCGAAAAATAAAAAGAAAAATAAAACTGTTGAAACCCTGAGATGCGGTGTACCGCGGAATGGTCCGGTGCACCGCAAAAGTGTTCGGTTTGGACACAAAAAATGAAATTTTTGATTCTTTTAAAAACACCCGAAACACATTCGAAACTTCCCCAAATGATTCGGAATGGTATAAAATAATTTTGAGCATCTTTGTTTTGAAAAGAAAAGCCAATGAGAACCCAAAAACTCATACAACAGTTTATTTCACAAATGCCCCTAAGTTTTCTAAAAGTGCAAAAAGACCCAATGCAAGAACAAGGCAACATTTAAGCATGTAAAAGTCAAGAACCACAAGATAGTAGCACATAGTTGATAAATCACATAAAACACAATATAAAACATAAACATAAAAAGAAGAGAGGAAAGAATTTCACCGTATTTTCCTTTTATGAGGTTTGAACGTCCTTTTGCATAAAATTCCATTTTCTTGACGCTCAACACCTTCAATACATGTTACTATGGTAACCGAGGTGGAATGGATCCGGAAATGTTGTTAGCATTTGTCACGATCCATATTGGTTTTTCCCATGAAGGTATCAAAGATCCACTATTAAGTTGTTCATGGTAATGGCACGTAGAAGCATGATGACCGGGTTTACCACAATAGTTGCAAGAACTTCTTTTTCGAGTAGGGTTACCATGTAGAGGTTTTGAACAAGAAGTTTCCATATTCTTTCCAATATCCAAATAATCACTTAAATATAATTTTTCTTTAAAAAAGCCATTTGGATCAAAAGGAGTGATATTTGAAAAAGGATGATTTTTTAAAGTATCAAGAGCGAGGGAAAAAGCTTCATCCAATTTTCTAAAACCTTCTATATTTTTCTTCATAGGATGTTTCCATTTATTTAAAGAAAAAATGTTTTCAAAACAAGGGTTTTTAGTATTGCCAAGAATATCATCCAAAGTGATACAACATTTAAAACAATTCTTTAGCTCAATTTTACCCTTTTTTAACATAAGATTATTCAAATGGATTTGAGAATCAATAATTTTGAGAAGGGATGAAATTTGCCTAATATCACAATAATTATAAGGAAGAGATAAAGAGTTAGGATAGAGTGCTACCTCATGATTTGGTTTACAATCGTTATGAGATTCATCATGGATTGAGACTTCTTCTTCTTCGTCATTTTCGACAATTCCATATAAAAACTCCAAACGATTCCAAAGCTCTTTTGCGGATTTACAATCTAACATTTGTGAGAAAATTTCTTCGGAAATTCCACGAATGAGAGTGTACATTGGTTTTGCATTTTGAGTGAGCTTGGCCTTTTCCTCAATGGTAAGTTCATCAAAATCTTTTTCTTCTTGATTTAGCTTAAGAACTCCCGCTTCATTTAACTCCTCTTTATAAGGAACAAATGGACCTTCCTTCACGATTCTCCATTGATCGGGATCTTCGGCTTTGATAAATTCCTCCATTTTTGTTCTCCAAGCCAAATAGTAAGTTCCTACAAAAAGTGGAGGTTGAGTAGAAGACGACTTTTCCAAAAGATTAAATTCCATATCGTTTACTCTACTTACGATTAAGCTATTCACGTAGAGTTAGGCTCTGATACCAATTGAAAGTCCTAGAGGGGGGTGAATAGGATTACTAATACGATTAATGCCTAATTAAAAATCTTTTGGACAATTATAAGTTTAAGAGAAAACTTCTAAGTCAACTTAATATATCAAACACTTATGGTATCATGCAAAGGATAAGCTAAGAGGTTCGATATATAAGTGATACAAGTAAAACGAGTTTCTAATCTCTTACTACTCTAGATGACAATGTGTTAGATAAACTAGATAATCAATATCACAATTTTCATGCTAGCAAATTATCAAACATATAAAGTGCGGAAAGTAAATAGAGTAGGGATAGAAAGATACACACGATTTATAGTGGTTTGGTTTCCCTACATCCACTACCTAAGGAAGCCTCCTTAGGATTTCAAGCTTTTCACTAAGCTCCCGTGTCTCTCTTAACCGGGTCGAGAACACAATAACCTTTACAAACTCTTCGATAACACGAAGGACAAACCACTTGTGTAATCACAACACAAGGACACCAAGTATACTCCCTATACTTGAATTCTCTCTTAATCTATCTATTACAAGACCTAGACTTAAGAGGATAGCAACAAAGTGTTTAAAGGGTTGCTTATAAAAGCTTGTAACTAAAACTCCTAAAAGAGTGGATATGACTATAAGCTTGTTTACTCATCTTGAGTGGATAGAACCTTGTGGCTTAATTGATTAACTCCTTGAAAGGATTTATAAGCTCACTAAGATTGAATTTGACTATGTATAGCACTTGACACCTTCTTGAATGATAGAAATTAAGCCCCTTAATGTTTGTAATTAGTTGGTGTCGTTGTAGCCTTCAAAGAGCTTCAATTTATAGTAGAAAATGGCTTCCAACGGTCATAAGACTTGGGTCCAACGGATCTATTAATCTCCCAACGGATATATTTCTTATGACTTGTCTTTTGTGCAGAAAAACCTTTCTTGCGGTGTACCGCAAGATTTCGTGCGGTGTACCGCGCTTCAATGGTTTGATTTTCTAGCTTACTGACGGGCTAGCCTCTGCACCGTGCCCTGGTCCGCAATCTTGGTCCGGTGTACCGCGCCATTCGTCCGGTGTACCGCGCCAAGTAACTTTGAAAGATAATGACTTGGATCAATAAATCTTCTTCATGAAAGTTGTTGGAAACATCATTCTAAGAACCTTTGAAGTTGATCACTAAGGCTAATTCTCAATGTACACAAGAATAAGGTTAATCTTATTGTAAGAGGATTAGTTTCATAAAGATGATCAACATGATAAAGATGAGCTTTTTGATGAAATAGAGTGCAAGAAGGAATATGTATAAGAAGAGTAAATAGCACACTAAACACAAGAGGATTTGTCACATTAAAACATCCTAATAAGGGAGGCTATATGCCAACAAAAACATTATATGAATCTATATACAAAGTTTCGATTATGTAGGCTGTTTGACGGGCATTTATTCCATTATGTATTAATTGATGTATAGCTTGTATTATATATGCAAGAGGCTATTTCAACCTCTATTCACGTTATCATACGATTCATGACTTGAATCGTACGATAGGATTGCGATACAATCCAGTAACCATTAATAACAAACTATGTACAGTTTTTTGCCATGGATCGTACACGAATTGACATGAATCGTTCATGATCGCTTTGATTCGATTCGCATCGTAAATTCGAACGATTCATACTCAAAGCCCAAGCCCAATTCAAAAAAAAATTACGTAAATAAAATCCAATCATTACTTTAAATTTTTAATTAACCTAACCTAACAACTAAGCAAAAATCTCTATTTAATCAAACCTTAATAACAAAATTTACAATCAACTATTCATATTCATTACTTTGAGAAATGAAACCATAGAAAGAAGATAGGGAAGAGAAGAAGAGTTGCAGTCGTTTCATAGTTTCATTTCATATAAGTATTTATATTTTTTGAATTTTTTTTTTGTGTTGTGCTTGAAATCCTCATACCTTTACGTTTGTTTATCTTCTAATATTTTCTATTATAACTTGTGACTCTTTAATTTTTATAATGTAATTAATAATAATTATCTTTCTTATGGATAATGGTTTTGAATTGATATAATTGTTGAACATGTATAGAGATCCCCAACCCAACTATCTATTTGTCGTCTAACTAAAACCTAACTAATGCCCAAATAAACCCCCCGTCCCCACCTTCCCTCTTATTACAATGAAAAAGCCCAAACCAAAAACATGAACCCTATAGAGGCTTTTGTTTTGCACACTTTGTCTTTCTCTCTGCTCTCTTGCACAAAAATCCTCCCCTCCCTCTCTCTGGTACCAAAACAAAACCGCCGGCCTGTTGGCCATTGTCCATCCCTCTTCTCTGTCTTCACATCCTGATCTCACCTTCTCACCAAGAATCTCTTCCCTAAGATCTCACCTTTCCACCATCTGTGACGCACGAACAAACACCCGTCGTGGATCATTCCATCTCGGGTCCATTCTCCACCGTCTAACAGATCCATCGCGGATCTGGAGCACAGAAAAACCACTGTCGTGTGGGCCTTTCTTCGTCCCACCAAATCATCTCTTCCCACCCAGATCCCTTCCCACCAACAAATCTCTTCTCACCCAGGTATTCACCCCCCGTCGCTCTGCTTTACAACAAAATCGTTGCCATCATGGGCCATTTTCCACCACCTATTCACCGCCATTCTTTTTGTTTGTTCCAATCGAGAGCGGTGAGTATGAAGAGATTTTGTTTTGTTTTTTGTTCCATGGGTACATCCCAAGAAAACTGCTTCCATGGATACAACCCAATAAAAAAGCTGTCATGGGTACACCCTAATAAATACGTTGCCATGGGTACAACCCAAGAAAACCAATGCCATGGGTACAACCCTAGAAAAAGCACTCATCTCTGCTGGAATTTCTTTTGTTTTTTTGTTCCAATGGTGATGATTGTGCAAAGATTTCTTTTTGTTTTTTGTTCATATATTGCGAGTTTGAAGTGATTTTGATTTGTTTTTTGTTTGAAGATGAGTGTGCAGAGATTTCTTTTTGTTTTTTGTTCCTAGGTTACGAGTGTGAAGAGATTTCATTTTGTTTTTTGTTCCTTGTTACGAGAACCATGGGTATAACCCAAGAACATTTTTTTGTTTTTTCCGCGAGTGTGAATTGATCTGGGTTTGTTAGTGGGCCATGGGTACGACCCATTGTTGTGAAGAGATATGGTTTGGGCTATGGGTACATCCCGCTGCACATAAACTGCTGGATATGGTCTAATTGGGTTCGTACCCATCAAGTTAATGTTCCAGATAAGTATGTACACACTTGGCCTTTTACATGGACCTTTATCAATAATGATTTAATATAATGTAACAAATTAATTAATAAAAGATGTAATAAACGATATGGGTTCGTACCCAGCATGGTTTAAGTTACAAAAATAGGTGTGAGTGTTCATGGGCCCGTATCTTCAGAAAAACTAAAAAAACCTCTTTTCAGACCAAGGGTATAAAAATCAAAATCTAAACCAAAATATTAGAAATATAACTTTAATAAAATTATTTTCACTTGAGATTTATAATGTAAGTGTAGAAATTTTGGGGCTCTATTTTGTATTTTCCTATTCTGCCTTGTTACTCAAGGTCTTACTCACCTAATTGACTATTATGTGGAAATGCAACTTTTTAAAGGTATTTTGTAGCAAGGAAGGCTCCTATGATTACACATGTTATATTTGCTGATGATAGCTTGTTTTTCATGGAAGCAGAAGAGAACAATATTGATATTTTCAGAAATATTATGAATTGCTATTCTTTTGCTATAGGTCAGAAAGTTAACTTGAACAAAAGTAGCATTTTGTTTAGTAAGAATACACATGTGGTGGTTAAGAATAAAATATCTACTCATTTGAATATGAGTAAACTTGATCATCTTGGAAAATACCTTGGTATTCCTTCTTCTTGGGGAAAATCCAAGGTCAAATCTTTAGAATGGTTACTTGAGCAGATATTGAATAGAATGGAAAGTTGGGATACAAAATTGCTTTCAAAAAATGGAAAAGAGATTTTAATTAAAGCTGTTATTGGAGCAATCCCAAATTACTAATGTCAGTCTTTCTAATTCCTAAAAAAGTTACTTCACATCTTACTTCTCTCATTTCAAATTTTTATTGGAATAATCAAGGGCAAGGTAAGTGCCACTGGGTCAAATGGAATACTCTTATGAACTCTAAACAGGATGGAGGGTTGGGTTTTAAAGACTTTCATTGCCAGAATTTAGCCTTTCTATCTTCTAATGCATGGAAGTTTATGAATAGGCAAGATTCTTTACTGTTTAAAGTCCTCAAAGGTAAATATTTTCCTCTATCTGACTTCTCTAAAGCTTTATTGCCTAGTAATTGCTCCTGGGGATTCAAAAGTCTCATAGAGGGCAGGATTGTTTTCTTAAGTCTCTCAGATGGAATGTGGGGAATGGTAGGAATATAAAGATTTGGGAGGATCTTTGGGTCCCAAACAAATTTTATCTTACAAAACCCTTGGGTTGTAATCTGATTTATGTGTCTGAACTTTTTTATCTTGATAAATCTGAATGGAACTCACTAATTCTTAATCAATTATTTGACTTTGATGTTGTTGCAACCATATCTAGTATATATATCCCTCCATTTTCTTGTGAGGACTCTCCATTTTGGACCTTCTCTTTAAATGGAGAGTTTGTGTAAAAGATATATATCAGATACTTTGGAAGGCACAACAAAAAGTTGAAATGAATAAGAATAAAAAATAGGCTGAATCTTCTTTTAAACTACAATCTGATGATTGGGAATTAATATGGAAAATGAAAGTTCAACCAAAAGTCAAAAACTTTATATGGAAATGTTTTGAAAATGCTTTACCTACTAATGAAAACAGGAAAATGAGAAAGTTAGTGGATTCCTCACTATGTCAAATTTGTGAAGCTGAGATAGAGGATATTGAGCACCTTTTGTTTCACTGTTCTTGGGCTAAAGCTGTGTGGATGGCTAGTCCACTTTGCTTTAAAGCTCTTATTCAACCTACCTGTAATGTTAACAGATGGATAAATTTTTAAGGCTTTGTATCACTGAATCTGATATTACAGATACTAGACTTGGTGACTATATGGAAAGGAAGGAATGAATATATTTTTAAAGGTGTGCTACCTGACCCTGTGATAACTTTACAAGAGGCCCTTAAAGCCAATGATGATTATTTTCTTGCTACAAGAAATATAACTGAGGCAAAAAAAGTTAACAACTGGTGTCGCCTAGGGTGTGATAAAATTAATATAAATAAAGCTCAAGAACTACGCACTCTCACCCTAGACAGGCACAGTACTGCAAGTATTACAGGACGTATGCAAGTTTTAATGATAAACAGAGTTCGTTCTCAGGGACTTAAGTGTGTTAATCGCGTGAGTAGGAATAACGAGTAAGAAGTAAATAATTAAAGACAGAAAAGTAAAGGGAACAGATTTCGATATTATGAATTAAAACTAAGAAAATAAAAGACAATAAAGTAAAGATAAGAAATATGAGATGAGAAGTACAGCTCAGGTTTTGCTAGTATGCACTAATCCTTCTAATTCTATCTATAAATCTAGTTAATAAGGGAGAATATTAGCTCTTGGTATACTTAGTCAGGATTCTAAATTCCCATACCTTAGACCTTGAGAGCGACTAAGGGGGCTACGACACAACCAGGAAGTGATTTCAAATAGGGTTATCAAACGCCACTAAGGCCCTAAGCAAATACTGCAATCCTGGTGATATGGTGGTTAAAACAAACCCTAATGACTATCTAGTTAGAAGCATGTTTTGTCAGAACTACTATCGACACTAGACATTATGTGGTGGTTCAATAGTTAAACACCCTGTCAAGGAGACCATCTAACTACTATTAAAACAATCCTAAAGTGATCAGTTCTAGGAAAGACATTAAATCAAAACACATAAACAAATATTAAGTAAGAAGCTAATATCAGATTATAACATATAATTCCCAAAGAAACTTAGATAGAAGAATTAGAATTCATAGATTATACATTATGCAAAACCCAAGCTATGGGGAGTTTAGTTCATACCTGAAGGAAATAAACTAAAAGAAATTACAAAAGACATCATCTTGCTCTCTACAATGACTAAGGATTAATATTAAGGTTTTTCTAAGCAAGGATGATTTTACAAGTGATATAAGGGTGTATTTATAGGTGTTTAGAAGACCTAATTCGTTTTCTTGATGAAGAGTTAAGGTATTGAACTTCTAGCCCAACTCAAATTCGTATGGGAATAAAGATAAACACTGCTGGACCGTTTTGATCATATCTTCTTAGTTATTGGTCGGTTTGAGCTCCATAATATACCAAAAGAATCGCAACAGAATTATCTTGACCTTAAATAAGGAAATCACCAAATTCGGCCTATTTTTTAGGTAAAAACGCATATCTTTGGACGTGTATGCAGAATCTCAGATTTAGGCAGTTTTTCCTTTTCCATCTTTTTAGCTTTTGTTTCCTTATCTCCAATTACCATGCAAATTTCTTTCCATAAGTTGTTGTCTTTGACTTGGACTCTAATTAAGCTCCATAATTATCTTTAAAGCTACACACTAAATAAACAATTAAACCCAATATGCTCTAAAAATAATAATTCTACAAATCAAGACTCAAAATAGGAAAGTGCACTAAAACTCAAGAAAATCGACATTAATGACTTCTAAATCACTTAAAATGATGTCTCATCCTAACATTAATCTATCACAAATGAGGAGACATCAAGACCCCCAACTCAAAGTTGTATCGTCCTGATACAATAAAGATAAAAACAAAGGGAAGTCTATAAATACACACTTATAAAATTCTCAACACAAGGGAAAAAGCATAGCAGAATATATAGAATAAACCTAAAGCAACAACTCAGAAAATTTCATGCAATAATATTTACAAACTACATACCTGTACACTTCTCATATCCACAGTCAACACGGCTTGAATTCAAGATCAGATTAGTTTCACAATGTAAGAAGGATTGGGACTTTACTCAGTTCCCCAAGAGAGTTATAGATTGTTCATCGAACTTCACTAGTATTCAAAGATCCACTCAACTAATCTCTAATGGATCAATCACTTCTCAATTACATAGCAAAGAATCAAAAGGTCTTTAAGGTTGTAATGTAGGCTTAGGGACGGTATGATAGTATATTTTGATAATTTGGAGTGAGCTTTTGGCTCTCTCCTCACTAGCCATCAACGAATCGCCCTAGAGCTTGAGTTACTCTCATAAAACGTTTCTCACTCAACCCAATGAATTCCTTGATGCACAATTTAGCATCCCTAATAATCCAATTAAAGCTTAAGATGTTCACATAAAAATCCACTTTGCCGGTCCGAATATATATATTTTCTTTTCTTTTCAAATCAATTTCTCAAGCTATGACTCTCTTTTTAATGTTGAGATATCATGCTAATTTTCTCATATATATATTTTTTCTTTTAATGCCCTTGTTGGCAAAATTAGCTCGTAGCTTCTTTTTCATTCACTATTACCCCTGCAAAGGGTTACAATAAAAATCTGTGAATCATCATCAATATAAGCACAAAGCACAATTAATAAGCTCAAAAATCCCAACCCAATAACAATTCCCATAATGGTGGACCCACCACCCCAAACTCAAGCTCTAAAACAACTGTCTATGCATCGCGATTCGAGTACGGGTCATATGGAAAAGTCCTAAAATCTAAAGGGATATGGCTTATAACGTGTTTCAATAAAAGGCTTTAGAAAGGCTAGAAGGGGCTGAGAAGGATATAGCATATAAAATAAAAAATCACAAGGTGAGAAGGTATAAAAAGGCTTCAAAGGCTTCAAATATGAAAGAACCGCCTTAATCACTTTCTACACTATGTAATTTCGTTATTTTCTTACCTTTAGCACTTTCATCAAATGGTTTTTCAACTAGCTTGGATCTCACGGCCTACACACTTCTCAAGGTTCCCTGAGATCGAACATACTTTCTTTCGCATTGCTCACTAATCTTTTCTTTACTATTAACGTGTGTTTTCTTGCAAATACTCAAAGCATACAAATACATAGCTCATAAACATATTACTTATTATCATCAATATACTGAGTTTATGCTTTCAAGCTATTAAACACACTCTACATCTAATTCCCATGTATCAAAAATTTTAATTTCTACCAAAAAACAGAAAACTGGAGATGAGAGACAACGAATCCCCACACCCCCAACTCAAAAATGAGTCGTGTCCCCACGACTCGAAAAAGACTCGAAAAACAGAAATTAAAATTAGTAGATAGATATATTTACAAAAATGGTAAGGAAGAAAGAGAACATACTCTCGAGGCTATTGCCTCGCATCATTGATATCCAAGGTAGGAATCGCTGGACCTTTCGTTAATTGCTCAAGGAGTTTCATGATGTGCACTTGATTAGCGTTGATTTGTGCCACATCATTGACTAAAGAAGTTTGAGCTGCTTCGAATTTCGTTATACGCTCCTCCATCTTCTCTTGCCAATTTTTCTCCTTTTCTTCTTTCGAGACTTGCGTTGAACCCGCTCTTCGAAAGATATCCTTGATCCAAGCATTATCAATATAACTCGCTTTAAACTCGAGTTTCTCTTCTTCACCCAATGTAACATTCGCTTTTCGCACAAGACACGTGATCATGGTTGGAAATTTAACATTATAAACTGATTTAGGAGAGACCGAAAATCGTATCACCTCCTCATAAATCAACTGTGCCACATCAACTTCTTCTCCTCTCAAAATACAGTCCAACAATAGAGCGTACTTCATATTCACATCCAAAGTTCGTGTGTTTCCAAAGATATTAGGGACAAGGAAATTGTGCCAAATTCGCGCATCTTCTTGAAGTTATTTGTAAGGCCAAGGTGCCTTCAATTCTCCTTTATGTGATTTCACTTTCTCTTTGTCTAATACATGCTCAAAAAGTAATTCCTCATCAAAGACTTTTCGTTTAGCAACCGCTTCTTCAAATTTGCAAAAACCTTTCAATTTCCTAAACTTGAAGTGGTTTCTAATCTCCTCAACTGTGAAAGGAACTAGCTTTCCTCTAATTGGAACACCATTACTATCTCGGCTAAAGAGGCCTAAATAGAATTCCAAAACTAACTCATGACATAATTCAGAACGTCTTACCATGAACGTAGACCAACCCAGTTTCTCACCAAGCTCTAAGAATCTTGCGTATTCTCCTGTACCAACTTCTTCCTTGAATACTTTCTCATAAGCAAAAGGTAGTTCTTTCAATTGTTTCTCTGCAGAAGCTTTTAAGATTTTTAAAGCTTCCTCTTTATCCTCTTTGGGTGTAGGACCTTGTTGAGGTAGTGTTTTATCCTTTGCATAAAAGTAAAGCTTTTTACCATTACGATCAAACAAAGGTATTCCACTCTTCTCAACTTTATATTTACCCTTTGATTTAGAACTAGCACCTGTGTCAATTGATTTCTTCTTGTTAAATCCAATCCCTTGTTGCTCTTCACCTCCCTTTTGTTAGCTAAAATTGTTGTTCTATTAGTCATCTTCAATTAACCCCCAACTCAAAGCTTTAGCAACCCTTGAAATTTGATCTTATGAATTAATGGTTGAACAAGCTTGATTTGGCTTTGGATAGGTGAACTGATGATGAATCTCTATGTGGGTGAGGTGGATTTGTAATGGGTTGGCTTGGATTTAAGAAATTGTAGGGTGAATTTTGAAAATTTGGCTCTTTGATTCTTCAATTTGAATGGATTTGGTGAAGATTGGGTGTTTGATTCTCTCTTGTAATGATGTGGAGAGAAGGTTTGATGTGTTTTTCTTGATGATTGGGTAGTGTTTTGGTAATTGGTGAAGGTTTTGATGAGCTTCAATGGAGTTAGGAGAGTTTTGGAGAAGAGAAAGAGGTTTAAGGTTTAATAAATTCAGAATAATGAGCATTAGATCTTCTTATAAACTTGAAACCCTTTCTTTTCTCTCTCTGGCAGCTCGTGCGGACCATGGTGCGGACCATGGGGTGTACCGCAGCTTCTGTTGCCCGAAATTTTTTTACCCAATGGATAATACCCGTGGTACAACCCCGTGGCACGTGTATCTGAGCTGCGGACCAGGGCGCGGTACACCGGAGGGTACCCCGCACCTTTTGTAGCTTTCTACGTCAAAATACCCGTGGACCTACCCCGTGGCACGCATTTTTGAGGTGCGGACCATGGTGCGGTATAGGGGGTAGTCCGCGGTCACTTTTTTCTTCGGTTCTGGATCAAACTCGTGGCTCCACCCGTGGTACGGGTTTTTGACCCGCGGTGCATACCTGCGGACTAGGGGGTAGTCCGCGGGGGTTATTCTTGCGCTCCAAAAATTTTCGTTTTCTTCCCTAACTCGATTTCTCCAATTCCTACACACCAAAAACACTAATACCTTCCTCAAATATGCATTATTAACTAAAAACAACTAAAATAAACATAAACTAAAAAGCAATAAAAGACATGAAAACATAAAAAAAAACTACGGGTTGTCTCCCGTACAGCACTTTTGTTTTACGTCTTTCAAAGTTAGACGTGTTACCTCTGTCAAGATTTGCGAATATAGCCTCCCCAACAACGAGTAAGGCTATGAACGTCAACTAATCTGCGCTTGACCCCAGTTTTGGGGCGACTTTCTATCACCTTGGCTGAAACAACCTTAGTGACAATGAATGGTCCCATCCACGAGTCTTTGAAACTTCGTGGTCTGTTCTCGCGTTTGTGGGCTTTCCATAGGACTTCATGGCCAACCCCAAACTCAATGTTTGGCTCAGTATCCACAGGCTTTAAGTGGATCTCCTCAGGAGGGACTTTGTGATGTGAAAGGCTGTGGATGACAGGAACGGTGGGATCTAACTTCCTCGATTTCTTACCCAAGACATAGAAGGTCTCGGATACGTTCTTTGCATGAAGGGCGATGGTCCCTTCTTGGAAGTTTATCACACTTTGACTTGTGGCCATGAAAGGCCATCCAAGTATGATTGGAACGTGCTTATCTGCATCAAACTCAATAATAACAAAGTCAGTAGGGATGGCGATATTACCTGCACGGACTAAGACGTCCTCCACTGTTCCCCATGTCCTTTTAACTGAGTTGTCAGCAAACTGCAACTTCACTGGAGTTTTCTCTGATTTCTGAAGTCCAAGTCTTTCGAACACGGACTTAGGCATAAGATTCACACCAGAACCCACATCGTACATAGCTTTCACCTTGAGCATACCATGTAATTGAATAGGAAGGTTGAAACTTCCCGGATCTTTAAGCTTGGTAGGTAGCTCTCTTTCACTTCTTCTTGAGACCCTCAGGTTCTCTCTCGGGATCTCTACACTCGCCTCTTTCTCAGGAATAACTTGCGTAAAAACTTGTTGCGGTGTAAGTCCTCTCTTCGCAATCTCAAGCATCTGGGCGTTGATATTTTCAGGTTGATACGCCTCTACAAATGTCTTGAGAACAGTGTCATCCTTAGGATTTGTATCAGAAATAGTTGATGACACTGGTTGAACAATAGGTGGCGATTCCACCTTCTCTTCTTCTTTCTCTTTATGCACAGCAGGTGCAACTTCATCTTCAACTTTTGACTCCTTCTTTGAGCCTTCTTCCTCTTTCTCTTTAGCTAGCTCAGCTGCATACTCCACAACCGATCGAATTTCCTCTTGCATCTTCCTCAGTAGCTCTATAAATTCGGCTTTTTCTTGATCGTTCCCCACATAAACTTCAGAACAGTCAGATTCTACGGGGCTAGACTTGGTTGGTTCCTCTTCAGGACTAGGAACATCCACGACACTAATGGCAGCATGTGGTACTTCCTCTTTTGCTTCTTCAATTTCAAGGCATATAGCCTTGCAAGCTTCGAACCGAACATTGTTTTCACCTCCTTCGATTGCCTTTACTTCCTGTTGTTCTACGAAACTTGTTAAAACTTTGTTCATCTGTTCTACTTGAGTCCTTATTATCTGAAGTACGGCATCGTGTCCTCTGATCTTTTCTTCCTGAGCGTTCATATTCGTGGTCAAACGGTCTAGAGCTTGTGTTACCTGTTGATTGTCCAGAGATCCTTCTTGAGGGTACTGAGGTAAAGCTTTTTGATCTAATGAATCGGTATAGGCATCTTGAGCAGGTTGTTTTGGGGGAGCAGGTCTATTCTGATTTTAATACTGACCTCTCTGTTGGAAAGAGTTGTTCTGGGGGCGTTGTTGATAATGACCAGGATTAGCGGCCCCTTGTGGATTTGAATACTGCATACCCAGATGGTTTCGGTTACCCCATTGATAACCTCCGCGATTGGATATAAAGTAAACAGATTGCGGATTTGATTCGCACTCTTCCCATGTATGATCGTTAACACCACATTGTTGACAACCTTGTGCTTCTTGTACTACTTTTGTAGCGGCTAAATTTTTCTCCATCGCTATCTTTAGCTCTTTGATTTGATTTTCTAAAGCGGGTATTTGAGCTGAGTTTGCAGTTTCTGCATCTAAACGAAGCGTTCCTCGGGTCTTTGCTACAGAAGCTCGCGTTGAAGGCCAACTTCTTTCTTGTTCCATAATATTTTCTAACACCTCGGAGGCTTCATTGTGATTCATGGACACAAAATTACCCTTTCCTATGTTATCCACCTTCTCTCTACCTTTATCATTAAGACCTTCATAGAATATAGCAAGTTGTAGAGCAGGTGTATAACCATGGAGCGGACATCTAGCTAATTTTTGTTGAAACCTTGTCCATGCTTCTCCTACTGTTTCTCCGTCTTCTTGGGAAAATCTTGCAAGCTCGGCTTGATCTTTGAGTCTCATGCTTTTCGGATAAAATCTGTTAAAGAACGCGGCTTGAAGTTCTCTCCAAGAGTGAATGGTTCCATGTGGTTGTCTTTCTAGCCAATCGCTAGCTCTTCCGGTCAAGAAAAACGAAAACATATGACAATACAGTTGCTCGCGTGTAATGCCAGGAGTAATGTAGGCATCACAAATCTACATGAACTTCTGAATCGCTACCGGATCTTGTATTGTTGTACCAGTATAGAGTCCGAAACTTTGAAATTGACTGAGCATACCCGGATTGGGTCTAAATTTGATATTCGGAATCTCAGGAGGGCGGTAACCAATTGGTTGAACATGGAATGGTACATTAAGGCCAGGTAGGTCTTGTTCAACTCGATTCTGTTGATTATTCTAGTTATTCTGCCCATTACCTCCTCCTGCTGGTAATTGTTGTCCTTCTTGTCCACCGAGTGGTGGATCTTGTTGACCAAGGGGAGGATCTTGTTGCAATCCTCCTACTGGTGGAATTAGTTGGGCTGCCATAACTCTTCTTAAGGCTCTTTCCTCACGAACTCGTTTGTTGTAAGGTCTGAAGCTCCTCTCAGGCTCCGATAAGGGAGGCCAAGAATTAAACACTGTGAAACCTGAAAAAGACTAAAGCAAACCACAAGCGTAAATCTGGAAAAACTAAACTGAAAACTGAAAAGTAAAAACTAATTAAAAACTACTACTCGAAATAGATAACCCACACGCTAACGAGACACAAGTCCCCGGCAGCGGCGCCAAAAACTTGGTGTCGCCTAGGGTGTGATAAAAGTAATATAAATAAAGCTCAAGAACTACGCACTCTCACCCTAGACAGGCACAGTACTGCAAGTATTACAGGACGTATGCAAGTTTTAATGATAAATAGAGTTCGTTCTCAGGGACTTAAGTGTGTTAATCGCGTGAGTAGGAATAACGAGTAAGAAGTAATTAATTAAAGACAGAAAAGTAAAGGGAACAGATTTAGAGATTATGAATTAAAACTAAGAAAATAAAATACAATAAAGTAAAGATAAGAAATATGAGATGAGAAGTATAGCTCAGGTTTTGCTAGTATGCACTAATCCTTCTAATTCTATCTATAAATCTAGTTAATAAGGGAGAATATTAGCTCTTGGTATACTTAGTCAGGATTCTAAATTCCCATACCTTAGACCTTGAGAGCGATTAAGGGGGCTACGGCACAACCAGGAAGTGATTTCAAATAGGGTTATCAAACGCCACTAAGGCCCTAAGCAAATACTGCAATCCTGGTGATATGGTGGTTAAAACAAACCCTAATGACTATCTAGTTAGAAGCATGTTTTGTCAGAACTACTATCGAGACTAGACATTATGTGGTGGTTCAATAGTTAAACACCATGTCAAGGAGACCATCTAACTACTATTAAAACAATCCTAAAGTGATCAGTTCTAGGAAAGACATTAAATCAAAACACATAAACAAATATTAAGTAAGAAGCTAATATCAGATTAAAACATATAATTCCCAAAGAAACTTAGATAGAAGAATTAGAATCCATAGATTATACATTATGCAAAACCCAAGCTATGGGGAGTTTAGTTCATACCTGAAGGAAATAAACTAAAAGAAATTACAAAAGACATCATCTTGCTCTCTACAATGACTAAGGAATAATATTAAGGTTTTTCTAAGCAAGGATGATTTACAAGTGATATAAGGGTGTATTTATAGGTGTTTAGAAGACCTAATTCGTTTTCTTGAGGAAGAGTTAAGGTAATGGACTTCTAGCCCAACTCAAATTCGTATGGAAATAAAGATAAACACTGCTGCGTTGTTTTGGTCATAACTTCTTTATTATTGGTCCGATTTTGCTCCACAAGATACCAAAAGAATCGCAACAGAATTTCCTATGCCCTTTAGGAGTAATCTACCAAATTCGGCCTCTTTATTAGGTAAAAACGCCTATCTTTGCAGAATCCCAGATTTAGGCAGCTTTTCCTTTTCCATCTTTTTAGCAATTCTTTCCTTATCTCCAATTACCATGCATATCTCCTTCCATAAGTTGTTGTCTTTGACTTGGACTCTAATTAATCTCCATAATTATCTTTAAAGCTACACACTAAATAAACAATTAAACCCAATATGCTCTAAAAACATTAATTCTACAAATCAAGACACAAAATAGGAAAGTGCACTAAAACTCAAGAAAATCGACATTATTGACTTCTAAAACACTAAAAATGATGTCTCATCTTAACATAAATCTATCACAAATGAGGAGACATCAGTACCTATTTATTCAAAATTGATTGTGTAACAGAGAAATTTGCACTAAGGATTCACTTTGGTGGGTTCTTTAATGAAGACAAGAGTTATTATCATGAAGTAAGCATTGAGTATGTATATGGTTGTCAATATGACAAGTTTAGTATACCTATACTTAATAAGACTATTTCGAAACTGGGTATAAAAGGTAACTTGGAGTATTACTATTTGAAATTGGGAAAAAAACTACCTGATGGTCTAGTATGTTTGGATAGTGAGGATAAATGTATGGAGATGTGTAGCATTGGAGAGAACAACTTAACTGTTGGTATCGTGCAGATTTTGTTACCTACCCTACACCTCGTGCTCAACAAAAAGTGGTTTATGATGCTCAATCTTCATCTCCATCTCACCAACAATCTTCCTTATCCACTTATGATCCGAAGATGTGGTTCTTGGACTCTGGTGCAAACAGTCATGTCACCAGCAATTAATCTCTTCTTCAGCAATCATCGCCATATCAAGGTAATGATGTTGTCTCTGTGGGTAATGGTTTTTCTTTGCGCATTGCTAATATTGGAAGTAGTAAGTTCTCCTCTTCCTCCCATACCTTTACAATTAATTCCATTCTTCATGTTCTACTTATTTCCTCAAACCTCTTATTTATATCTCGCTTTATTAAAGTTCATCACTGCATCATCTCTTTTGATTCATCCTCTGTATCCATCTTTGATGTTTGTACTAAATCTCTGTTGTTTCAGGGCCCTTGTAACAATGGGCTTTACTCAATTCCTCTAGGGTCCAGTTTGAAATCAACCTCCTCTTCAACCTCAACCTTTAAATGTTTGTCTTCTCAATCAAGTCCCTTATCTGCTCAGATTTGGCATTACAGGCTTGGTCATCCTTCAACCTATGCTTCTTAAATTTGTCTTCTACTCTTAGCTCTAAATTAGATTTCCATGGTGTAGTTTGTACTGATTGTGCTGTGTCTAAAGCATACAAACTTCCCTTTTCTTCTTCAAATTCTCGTAGTCTTGCACCTTTTGATTTAGTGCATAGTGATGTATGGGACCCTCTCATGTGTCATCAACTTCTTTATTTAAATACTACCTTGTTCTTGTTGATGATCACAGTATATACTTGGATTTACCCTTTGAAGTTAAAGTCTGATGTTCTTTCCTGCTTTACAAACTTTTACAATATGATTTTAACTTAGTTTTCATCCAAAATTAAAATTTTGCGTAGTGACAATGGAGGTGAGTACACTAGTAATATGTTTCAACAATTTCTCATTACTCATGGCATGATTCACCAAACCTCTTGTCGTCACACTCCTGAGCAAAATGGAGTCTCTAAGAGAAAGCACAGACATCTCATTGAGACCACCATGACTCTCTTACATCATGCCTCTTTACCTCCAAAATTCTGGCTCGATGCTCTCTCTACTGCTGTATATGTGATAAATTTGCTTCCATCTCTTGTCCTTTCTAAACTAAGTCCATTTCAAAAGCTTTTTGGTGTTGCTCCATCCTATACTCACCTCAAAATATTTGGTTGTCTCTGCTACCCATGGTTAAAACCTTATGCACCACATAAACTCTCTCCAAAGTCTGAAAAATGTTTGTTCCTTGGTTAAAGTTCAACTACAAAAGGCTATAAGTGTCTTTCTCTTGCCACAAACCATATTTATATTTCTCGACATGTTGTGTTTAATGAGTCCTCCTTTCCTTTCAAACATATAGAATCCTCATCTCTTCCTTCTGATGACTCTGAACACTCCACATTCTGTGACTTAGTTCTTACAAAAATTGATTAATCCTCTATCTCTCATCCTTTTGGACAAATCTCTTCTGAGTTAGACTCCCCTTCTCCATCATCTTCATCCTCATCAATACCTGAAAGTTCAAGTCTTACACCACCTACACCTCCACCACCTCCAACATCTCAACCATTGCCAACTCATCTTATGATTACAAGGAAACAAACTGGTTCCCTCAAACTCTCTTACAAATGAAAATCCACAACTATAACCACCTCTATATCTGAACCTACATCTTATAAGAAGGCTTCCAATCTTCCTTATTGGCAGTTAGCTATGAAAGAAGAATTTAATGCCCTCATGAGTCAGCATACTTGGGACTTAGTCCCTCCACCTATTAATCAAAATCCAATCACATGTAAATGGGTTTATAGAGTTAAAATAAATTCTGATGGTACAATTTCGTGTTACAAGGCACGATTGGTTGCTCGAGGTTATCTTCAAGAATATGGTATGGATTACCTTGAAACTTTTAGTCCAGTTATCAAGCATCAAACTGTGCGCATTATTCTTACTTTAGCTGCTACTTTTAGATGGAAAATCAGTCAACTTGATGTATCCAATGCATTTTTGCATGGAAATTTATCTGAGGATGTCTATATGCATCAACCTACTGGCTTTGTTGATAAATATAATCCTACATTTGTTTGTAAATTACGAAAATCTCTCTATGGCCTGAAACAGGCGCCTAGAGCTTAGTATCAACTTCTCACATCTTTTCTATTATCTCATAACTTTGTGGTTAGTTCTGCAGATTCATCCATGTTTGTACAAGGTTGTGATTCAACTCTTACAATCATGCTGGTTTACGTGGATGATATATTAATTACTGGAGCTGATTTTGCTTTAATTTCATCTATTATTAGCTCATTAAAAGAGCGGTTTCAGATGAAAGATTTAGGTGACTTGGCTTATTTTCTTGGCCTTAATATACGTCACTCTTCTACTGATTATGAGGTTAATAAAGCTTCATATGCCTTGTCTATTCTCCAAAAGGCTGGCTTGTCTGAATGTAAAGCTACTGCTACACCATTCTTAAATAAATACTCAGTGCTCTCTAATCATGCTTTACAACCATATGCTGATTTATTCTCTTTTCGAAGTCTTGTTGGTGCTTTACAATATCTAACCATTTCACGCCCTGACATTGCATTTGCTGTAAACCAACTTTGTCAAGCTATGCACAAGCCTTCGAATCATGACTATGATGCTCTTAAGCGCTTACTGCGTTATATAAAAGGCACCATTGATTATGGATTGATTTTTCGCTCTTCTTCTCTTGCTCTTAAGGCCTTTTCTGACTCAGATTGGCCAGTTGTACTATTGATCGACGTTCTACAACTGGCTATTGTATCTTCTTAGGATCCAATCTTATCTCATGGGGCTCTAAGAAGCAATCCACATTCTCATGTTCATCAACTGAAGCGGAATATCGAGCAATGCCTTTTGTATCTGCTGAGATTAAGTGGCTAACTTTCTTGCTTAAGAGTTTGAAAATCACCACTAGTGTTCCTATTCTTGATTGTGACAATCAATCAGCTCTTTCTCTTGCTACAAATCTTGTATTTCATATAAGGACTCGCCACATTGACGTCGATTTCCACTTTGTTCGAGAACAAGTTAATGCTAAACTCCTTGCTTTGGTTCATGTTCCATCGAATCTGCAAGTAGCTGATGTCTTCACCAAAGGACTTGCACCTACTCAATCTCCTTTCTTCTCTCCAAGCTTCCATTTCTCCACACACTCAGCTTGAGGCGGGGTGATAAACCACACATATTGTGTGAACAAAAGGAATAGTCTAGAAGGAATAATCCAACTCACACTACAAGACAAAGTTTGTTATCATCTGCTACAATTAGATATACATGTATAAGTGTGTGTAAAGTGTGTAGATAGTAACTAATCTAGCACTATATATAGACAATGTATTCCTTCATTATAATTATCAATAAAAATATACATTTCAAACAATTCTCTTTACAATCTCAACATAAACCATTAAGAAACCTGTTCAACCCTAACACACGGTACTAGCCAAAATTCAGCAAATGTCACAGTGCAACATGAATGATCATTTTCTCAAGCTCGGACACTATATAGCTGGCTCAAGGAAAGGAAAACTGCATCTCCAAACATTCTCATATCTAGATAAGGAGTCTTATAAGGGTAGCGCGATGTTGTGCCCTAAGGTGTGATAAAAAATTAACACTCAAAGAATGAAAAACTCGCAAGTGTGCGAGTGCTCATAAGTAATAAAGTGTGTAAGTGAGTTCATATTTACATGGATTAGATGAGTTAATATGTAAATTGGTTCTAGATTTAATTATTCGTTGATGAAAGACATAAAAGTAAATTTTTTTATTTAGTTTTTTTATTACTAAAAAATGAATAAACTAAGAATTAAAGATTATTTATTAACTAAATCTAATTACATAAAAGATTGTAAGAATGGGGAGAGAAACGTAACTCGTGACACTTGTAATCCCCACTAACTATAGATTGGACTTACTTGCATTTATAAGGGTAAAACAAGACATTGTTGCTAATGTGAATTCTGAAGTCTCCCTATGTTTCTTCTGGATAAGTAAGGGGATGTTATCTAAACCTATGAACCTTCGCGGAGTGAATCATACGAATGTTATCTAGATGCCTAGAATTTAAACATTATGTGATTACCTAGTTATTTTAGCTCTCCCGAGTCTTCAACTCCAATAGGCATAATTATTCTAGATCCACTACCAAACTCCCATTCTGGGCATAATTTAATAACTATAGAACCTTATACATATGGTCGTACTAATGGAATTTATCATGAAGCACAAATATAATTACACCAACAACAAACCACGCTTTAATTAAAAACAGAGTCCAAAATTCACACTTTAAGTCTTAATTAACAGTTAAGGTTCATACCCAAGATCAAGCTATTAAATTTTTTAGTTCGTACCTAAAGAGAATAAAAATAAATAAATAGAAGACATAATTTAAGAAAAATTTACATTAATTAAGGAAATATACTATAGTTCTTGATCTCCTTGTTCCTAACATTTCCAACTCTAAAATATGATAAGTTGTGTGTTTGGTTGCTGAAAAACTAGTATATAGAGCCCAAAAAAATGTTTGTCACAAGATAGGCCAACTTAAGAGAGTCAAAAGTCCTCAATAGACTCTTTGTAAATCTGGTCAACTTTGGATTTTCAAAGCAAAATGTATGTAGCTTCTTCAATTCAACTCCAAGTAGAGAAATGTTTCTTCTCACAAGATCTACATACAAAGGTATATATTCAGGTCAAATTTAATGATCAAAACATTCACTAATTCTGAGTTATGATCTTCGCAAGTTGATGGAAACATTATGCCGACGGTTCCTATAGAGCTTCGAGTGGACTTTTTGGCTCTTTTTATGTCTTGGTTTGGGGTTTTTTGTGAATTTTTGACCTCCTAGCTTCATATTGGGTATAAGATCATCCATGTACCTAGTAGCTTCACACTTAACACACAAGTTATCTCAAATCGCTCCAAAAATACATTATTATCCAAGATTAGCTAAAACTTAAATAACGTCAAATAAATGGATAAGTACCACAACTAAACCTTAAATATTAACCCAAATAATGTCTACTAAGTCTCTACAACTATCACAAAAGGAGATACATCACGTGGAGAATCATAAATATCGGTAGAAGCAGAAAAATTGGGTCCAGACCTTCCTTCTACACAACCAAATTCCTTGCGGTTTCTTGTTATCGGAAAATAATAAGGATAGAGTACTGAGTCAAATATATCCATGTAATAAAGGGAATCGGATAAAAAAAATTCTCAGGATATAGCAGAGGACCGTGCGAGCATATTTGGATTATTGATTACAAATCCCACTGTTAAATGAAGCAGTGATGGTCTGAAGATGTTTCCAATTGATGTCTCGTCTTTTGTAATATATTTTGATACTTCTGAGACATAATTTTAAGTAGTTTTAAGATTAAAACTTGGGATTTATTACTTGATTTAGCATATTTTGAGTTCTTAGCTATTATGAGAGATTTATAATCTTAGATCAATTTGAGGTAGTTTGTGTTTTGACCGCGTAGCTCTTAGAACATGGAGGATCCAAGGTATAAAGTCCAATATAAGGATTAAATAAGCTAAGGAGACATCCAAGATGATTTCAAAAGAGACATAGATAAGCCAAGAAGTCAAAAGAGTCAATAAAAGTGAAAACACCAAAACTGGTAAAACGTCTTCGTCAACTTTGAAAAATCACTATAATTAGTTGGGAAGGAATATAAGTATGCCCTTTAGACAAAATATATACCTTAAAGTATAGTTTGAGTTAGTAGAAGCTTCAATCAATTCTAAGTTGGAATGAAAAAGTTATGAACGTTCTGGGAGTTGACTTGAGTAGTCCAAAATTAACGAAGAAGTTCACGGGACAATTATGACCTAATTTCTAGGCCCTAGACTTTAACCTCCGAATTTTAGTAGTATAAATATGTCATTTTCATCTTTTTAGTAGCAATTTACTTATTTTTTACTTTGGGAGAAATATATGAGCAAGGAGAGCAAGACAAGAGGCCAAACAACACAATATTTATATATTTGTAATTCTTATTCCTTAAAACTCTTGCTTATGTTTTAATTATTTTTATTTCTAGTATGAGATAGACTCTTATTTAACTTTGGATAATGTATTATGAGCCCTAGACTATAAAATATTAGTCCTTTATTTGATTTCAGAGTTTTTGCTTAATTAACGTCTAAAATGATCATATTTTTATTATATTAGATTAATTTTCTTTTCATTATGATCTGTGCCATATTTAATTAGTCTCCATTCATAAATTACACCTGAGAGAGGGTTTCATAGGTGATTTTAGATAATAAAAGTGTTTATTTCTTATTTAATTGGAAGATATTAAAAAATTACATAGTTGTTAAATGAGATATTTACCCAAGAGGTCTTGAAAGACACCCCCTTGAAACATGCACACCTTCCAAATAAATCCCTTCTTACTAAAGGACACAAATAAGATTTAACACTAGAGTAATGCTGGATATCGCCCCAAATCGCATCACCATTTTATCACCTCCTAGGTGGACCAACCGTAAAGGAGAGAGAAAATAATAAATCAGGAAAGAGAAATCATATGATTGGTTAATTTAAAATCCACCTAGGAGGTGAGAAAAGGGTGATGCGATTTGGGGTGATATCCAGCATTACTCTTAACACTATAGGACAAAATATCGTTTACTCTTTCAACTTTTTTTTTATTTCCTATATATACTAATTTTTATCAAGATTTTGTTAAAACCCTAAACCTCTCGACTCTCTCCTGTCTTCCTAAAACTCAATGTGCTTTTCCTTCCACCATTTTGTGTTTCATTTTCTTTACCCTCCATGGTTGCTGGAGCTTCACAAATATCATAACTCCCATATATTTTCACGTGGTACTTAGTTGCTTGAAGATGAAGCTTCGTTGGAAAGCCATGTTCGAGATCTGAAGTCTCCGAGAAGAAGAGATCCCGTGAGGTACCATGGAAAGTTTTGATGTTTGAGCTCCTACAGCGTGCAACCACTGCGGATCTGCTGCACAATGAAGCTTTGGTGGTTCATTGCTCGTCATTTGCAGCTTCGCGAAAGATCCAGCGGGAAATTGACTGCTTCTTGCTGGTTTGAATTCGAGTAGCAGCAGTGCTCCGAGAAGGCTAAGCGTCTTGCTCGATCTGGTTCGCAGCTTGCTTAGTATGGTTCGAATTTGCTGAGTATTGTTCAAAGACGTGAAGTTTCCAGCGCTGGAGTGAAGAACAGCTCTGGGAAATGCCACCACTCGTGCAAGACACCGATCCGACGAGCTACTCGGGAGCGTTTTTATTCTTAGATCCGACGAGCTGCGAAGCTCTATCTCACCGGAGGTCAAGAACGCCATAGTTGCACATTGCAGGTTCTCGAATATCACAACCTTCCATGGTACCTAGAACTTGCCATGGCTGCTTGGAGTTGCTGAGCATTGAAAACGATTTCTCGTGCACGAAAAGTTGCAGCTGTATTTTCTTTTTTTCTTTGTTTTTTCTATGAAGCTGTATTTTTTTCTTGTAGTACTTAGAACTTAGGAAACGCAATATAATTCAGTATTTTCTTTTTCTTAGGCAGCTCATTATGTTTTTTTCCTTCTTCAGTATTGTTACTGTTTAGGTCATTGCTTTGTTAAGCTTTTGAGTTCTTTTTTGAATTTTGTAATATAAAATAATAATATAATTTTGTAATGTAAAATTGCTAATTACGATTTATTAGTGCCTATTTTTATGTGTAGTTTTAATTTTTAAGTATTCTTAGTCATTTTTCACTGATACTATACTCAGTAATTTTTTCTCAATACTCAGTTATGTTTTCCAAATACTCAGTAAATTATTCAGCGACTCAGTAAATTTTTCCGGTCACTCAGTACTTTTTCCGGAGAGTACTTAATATTTTATTCGATTACTCATTATTTTTTCCAAGTACTCAGAAGTTTTTCTGACAGTACTGGCGGTGGTCAGCGGTGGTCAATGGTTGTGTCCGGAGATGGAAAGTATTGATGCTCAATGAAGGAGGAAAGAAAAATGACACTGGAGGAGAGAAAAAAATGATAAGGAATGAGAGATAAAAATGATAATAGAGGAGAGATAAAATGTCTTTTTTGTCTGATATATACTATAAAGGGTAATATTGATTTTGTAGATAAAAAAAAAATTTACATGAGAAATTAAATATTATTTTTGTGGTACATAGTGGCTACCTTACACATGTAGAAGTTAAATTGTACCTTGTACCATTTTTCTTATATGTGAAAGTGTTACCCAACCAAAAAGAAAAAAGCATTGGTCCAGATATCATAAGGCTTGGAGGAGGTTCTCCGGCTCAACCAGACTTACAGGTCCGGTGGAACAACAACATTTAGAAGCCCACACCAGTGAAGCGCTTCAGCTAGAGGGTCTGAGACAAGATACAATGCAACAGGTGGAAGCGCTCCAGCTAAGTGCATCTGCAGGTACGTCAAACTCGAGCATGGGGCTGGATTTTAATAGGTGGTGGACTAATACGTTGTCGCAGAGGGAGACGGCCAATGGCATTAATCGACGAATTTGGGTAGCGGCACTTGTTTGGACAATTTGGGTAAATAGAAACACACGTATTTTTTATAGTGGCGCGAGAATTAAATCTAATGGCAAATTAAAGCTATTATTAGGAATGCAGCTAGCGACTATGTTAGAGCTTGGAGTGTTGAGCGGGATGGAGGTTTGATTGTCTCCTCTCGTAGTGTTCTCGTTAAATGGACTAAACCGAATATTGGACTCAAACTCATTATTGATGGTTCATTCGATCCTAGTAAGGCTTCCGCAGGAGTGGGCGAACTGTTTCGTAATAATTCAGGAGAATACTTAGAAGGATTTGTGGGTAATTGTGTTGCAAACATGCCATTTGAAGCAAAAGTATTAGCTCTACACTTTGGCCTAAACTTGGCGGTGGTTTGTGGCAATACAAATCTTATCATCAAAACTGACTCGAGTGAGTTGCATGAGCTAGTGAAAGACGATGTGAAATCAAGGGGATATTCGAGCGATATTCTTCCGAGAATGCCAGGTTATTTTGACGAATAATGAGCATTTTGAGATACTGTGGAGCTTCCGTGAAGTGAACAGTTGCGCGGATTGGCTGGCTAAGTTCGGGTTAAGAAATAGTGAGGGACCAATTTTGTATACGAATCCCCCAGATGGGCTTTGACATCTTTTATCACGTGACCGCTATGGTTAGGCAATGCCTAGAATAGTCATAGATAGTTAATAATATCTTTTAAAAGTTTTACTTCAGTTCTGACCTCATCTGTAACAAAAAAAAACTATCAACCATTGGAGTTAGCTCAATGACCAGGACCTTGTCTCTCATCTAAGAGGTACAAGGTTCGAATTCTCTCCGCCTTGTTATTTCTTGAGGTTGAATGAGGGTAAAGCAAGAGGTGAAAAAAAACTAGAGAAAATGACACTTAGGGTCTTGACCACACCCCCCTCTTCGAGTTAGCACCCCCACCTAGAGCCTCTTCTTACTAAAGACCTCAGCAACTTTTTAACACATGAACCCCAAAACCCCTGTTACCTTACTACCCTTTTAGAATTATATATATACTATTTTAGAACTCCACCAATTATAATTTTCAGATTATAATTCTCTCACCTCCCCTATCTCTCTCTCCTCCCCCATATCCCAAACCGCCACCACCACTATCCTCCTCCATGAGAACAACCACCACCACCACCATCTCCCTCCTCCCCTATCTCTCTCTCCTCCCCCCAGCTCCCAAACCGCCTCGCGTGTCCCCTATCTCTTGCACGAATTCGAAGCACTCCATAGGTGTGCTTGTTCCTTATTCGAGATCTGAGATCCAGCGGTGTTGGATAACCATGGCAGCAAAAGAGTGAGCTCGATCCTCGCTGCTAGCCTCACCGGAGCTCTGCGCAGCAACACCATTGGAACGCAGCCAACTCTAGCCTCGCACAGATTTGTGGTTCCTTGTTCGAGATCTGAGATCCAGCGGTGTTGGATAACCATGGCAGCAAAAGAGGGAGCTTGATCCTCGCTGCTAGCCTCGCCGGACTGGTTTTCGCTCGAGTGGTGGTGCTAGCCGGAGGCGCGAGAAGCTTTGAAGACCATCGGAGTGGTGGTGCTAGCCGGAGTCGCGAGAAGCTTGAAGACCATCAGACTGGTTTTCGCTCGAGTGGTGGTGTTAGCCGGAGGCGCGAGGGTTACTGCTGCTGCATTCCACCATTGTTGCGAGCTCAAGAGTCCTTCACCATTGCAGCTCATCTTCTCCAGCTCCGGCATTATGTTGCTGTGGTGGTTGTGGTGTTACTTTGGTGGTTGTGGTGTTATGGTGGTGGTGGTGTTCGTGTGGTTGCCTAGATTCTGGTGGTGTTGGTGGGGTGGCTATGGACGAGAAGACTGTGTCATGGTGGCGGCGGTGCTCGTCGACGAGAAGAAGTGCTTTTTTTTTTTTTTAATTTCAGATCTAGATCTGGGTTGACCAGATCTGGTCAAACAAGATAGTAATTAATTTTTTAATTTTTTAATTGTATATATTCATTTGTAATTGTTTAAAAATGTGTAATAAAGGTGAATAAAAGTTTTTTTGACTATTTATGCTTTGTTTTTTAATAATACTCATCAATTTGACTGAGTACTCATCAAATTTACGGAGTACTCATCATATTTATCAGAGTACTCATCAAATTATTCAGAGTACTCATTAAAATTATTCGGACTACTCACCAAAATATATAGAGTACTCATTAAAATATATAGAGTATTCAGCCAATTTATAGAGTACTCTCAGTTTTTTCCGATACTCTCAGTTTTTTCCGATACTCTATGTTTTTTCCGGTGACTGGTGGTCGGTGGTCGGTGGTCGGTGGTCGGAGGTCGGTGGCCGGAGGTCGGAGATAGGTGGTAGGTGGGTAGGTGGTAGGTGGGTAGTGGTAGATGAGAGAGAAACAGTGACATCACAATTTTTTGTCTTTTAGTGTTAGTAAGGGTAGGAAAGACTATTGTAAAAAATGAGGTCCCTAAGAATAACAACTTTCAAGACACTACTCTATAGATCTCTAAGACCCTATATATAATTCACCCAAAAAAACTATCTATTTATATCTTATTTAAAAAAATAATAAAAAGGGGATGAATTAGTATACAACCGGAAACGTTGAATATTTTCTGAACAAAAAAAGATTAGAAAAAGTAAACATAAAACTCATCTCTTCGGTTCACACTAGAATTGGAACAAAAAGTAAAAAAGAAATCTCTCCACACTCACCTTCCCACCAAGCCCCTCTCCTGCACAAGAAAGCCGCCGCCCCTTGGGGACCATTCTGCACCATCACCAACCCGCTTGGCGAAGAACCCAAATTAAGGTAAAATTTAACCTAATCTTATCACTTTTACAATTTTTCAGAATTATAATTTATTATATTTTTACACAAATCCTACAATGACCGTTGGAAGCCTTTTAACGTATAAGAAGTAATGCGCTGAACATAGCGTATATGGGGAGGGGATGCTGTGTGAGTTTTGTGGGTCCCATGATCTACCGTGACTGTTGGAGTGAGCAATTTGGTGTTAAACTGCATTTTTTGAATTGTTTTGCAGTAAATTTCCATTTGGCGTAACTTCTAGAGATGGTCTAAGCTTTATTGTTGAATGTCCAACACAGTTAGACACAAAAACAACCAGAAGAAGAATCACACTATATATTCTTTATTATCCCACAAATGAACAGGTACGGCATAATTGATAGACTCTGATTGTTTTTTTAGTTACAAATTACTTATGAATTTTTGGGTTAATCAAAAACAAAATAATCATGTATAAGGTTCTTTTTGGTATGAGAATTATATTACTATTAAACATTATATGCTGCTATTACCTATGTATGTGCTTGTGAGATATGAAAATGAGTGCATGTTAGTGTTTATGTAATATATTTAATATAATTGATTACAATTATAACAAATTGTGGAATTCAATAAATTACTTATACATCCAAGCAAAGGGTAGCTCCAATGGAGGGGGATTTTTTTTATTATAATGTATGTATAATTTGGGTCAAAAGTTGTATATAACACAATTGGTCCTTCTAGTATACGTAAAAGACCAAATATTACCCTTGTATTGCTGTTCGGAAAGTAGCTAATATACTGCTTTGGTATTCCAAATATACCCCTGCTGAGGGGTAAATTTGCAACATTAATGTATAACATTGGGTGTATTTGCTGCTTCTCCAATTACTTGATCTTTTGTTAAATTCTTTATCTCTTTAGTTTAAGATAAAATATTCAAACCATGGTTTAATTTGTTATTTATTGAAAATAGAGTGGTTATGAGAAGAGTTGCTAGTAATATCCATGTATCAAGATTTACATGGAGAGCTTTCAGCACAGAGTTACCGGGCCCACAAATTAACCAAGCTAAAGAAGTAATATCTTCTTCCCTTTTCAACTTACATTTCACCATTATTATTATTTTATCACATTTCATTTAATCATAGTAATAATTAGGGTTTAGTGGACAAAAATATTCCTCAATATGATATTGCCATTGTTGGAGGTGGAATGGTTGGAATGGCTTTAGCATGCTCATTAGGTAAATTACTTTAACAATTTTCCTAAATTATTATTAAATTAAATTCTCTAAAATCATGTTTTTACAGCTAGTTTACCACTAACTAAGCAGCTAAAAATAGCTATAATCGATAGTAATCCTTCACTAAAGAGTGGAATTACCATAAATAAAGAAGACTCACCTGATCCTAGGGTCAGTACAGTTACACCTGCAACTATTTCACTTTACCAAGGTACCTTATTAAATGGAGTAATAACAAAATAAGATTTTTTTTTTTTTTTTTACTATTTTGACCATGAAAATATGACAGTTTTGCTTAATAGGTATTGGTGCATGGAAATATGTTCAACAGTATCGCCATGCTTATTTTGATAAGATGCAGGTAATTAATTTAATTTTCTAATTTTAATTCAAATTAATGTTCTCAAAACATTATTTATTATAGGTATGGGATCATACAGGTCTTGGATATACAAGATACAATGCGAAAGACATTAACAAAGAAACACTAGGGTAAAAAAAAAAAAGAATCTCATCTTTTCCCATTTTTTATTAATTTTCAAATCTAATAAATTTGAAATTTCTAATTTAGGTGTGTGGTAGAGAATAAAGTCCTTCATAAATCTCTATACTCATGTTTACAGGTAAATCAAACCTAAAATTCTAAATAAAAAATTGACTAACAAAATTAATTATTAAACAGGACACAAATCTTGATAAAACTATACATCTTGCGAAGTTAAATTCATTGACCATTGACCGAAAATCAAGTTTCGCAAAATTGGGACTTAGTGATGGAAATAGCTTGTACGCTAAATTAGTGGTATGTAATTTTATAATTTTATACTTTTATATTCACGTTTTTTTTTTTTTTTTTTACGGATTGTTTATAAATGTATAGGTTGGATCTGATGGTTCGAAATCTCATGTACGAGAATTAACAGGAATAAAAACAACTGATTGGAAATATCCACAAAACGCAATAATTTGTACAGTAGAACATACCGGAGAAAATTACTGTGCGTGGCAACGTTTTTTACCGAACGGTCCAATTGCACTTTTACCTATAGGTAAAAATTACAGTAACATTGTATGGTCAATGAGTCCTGAAGAAGCAGTGAATCGAAAGTCAATGAATAGTGATGATTTTGTAAGAGAAATAAATTATGCTTTAGATAATGGATATGGTCCATATCCTAGATCATTAGATATATTGTCTTGGGTAAATGAATTATTTCCATTATCAGCTAAATCAGCCAATGAAAAGTTTGAAATTCCGAATAAAATATTGAAAGTTGTGTCTGAAAAAATGGTGTTTCCTTTATCTTTAAGACATGCTAAGAGTTATGTATCGAAAAGAGTTGTTCTTATTGGTGATGCTGCTCATACTGTTCATCCTTTAGCTGGTCAAGGGGTAAATATGGGATTTGCTGATGTGAATTCTCTTTCGAAAGTTATATCTGAAGGTGTAGCTGTAGGATCTGATATTGGAGAGGTATTGTATTGTTAAGTGTTTGATTAAATGTTTGAATGAAATGTTTGATTAAATGATTGAATGAATGTGTAGGTGAGTTTGTTAAGGAGATATGAATTGGAAAGGAAAAGTGCAAATGTTGCAATGATGGCTATTTTAGATGGTATTCAAAAGGGATATTCTGTTGATTATATGCCTATGAAGTTATTACGTGGAGCTGCTTTTCATGGAGCTAATTATTTTTCTCCACTTAAGAAACAAATTGTTTCGTATGCTTCGGGTGAAAAGAATCTTCCGGTTTTTTTATGGTGAAAATGTAAAACTTGTTGTGTGATTGTGTGATTTTTTTTTTTTTTTGTTCTAGGATTGTCTGAATAATTGACACGTTGATGCATTAGTTGAGAGGGATTGATTAATTTTTTTAAAGATAAATATAGGAAATAAATGAATGGATTAATGATTTGGCAATGCTAACTTTGGGTGGTATTTATCATTATCATTACTCTTTGCTATTATACAAATGGTTCTGAAAATTCTGTTTTACCTATACAAGAATTATTCTACCCTTACTATTGAAAACCATGATCCCCTTTTGGAGATGATCAAGAAAAGAATTGTTTTGCCCTATTTACACCACATTTGATCAATCAATCATTGTAACACGGGTTTAATAATTACCCAAGTGAGTTGTGTTACTCTTGGATGAAGCTATAAAAAATTAAGGAATATAGCATTTTACGTCCAAAACGGCTATTTCTGATTCTTTTTTTCCTTGTTAAAGTTGTTCTTTTTTTGTGCATCTTCTCTTAACCTCACATTACGATTTATTGTAATTAGGAGGAATTTTGAATACATCAAACCATGTGGCTGAGAAAGGCAATTAGACACAGATCTTCACCATTTAGTGTAATTAGGAGGAATTTTGAATATATCCTCTGTTCTATTAATAGGAATAGCAGTAGAAGTAGAAGAACTAGCACGTGACGAATATGCAGGCATTTTCCACTTAAATCGAGATGAACTTGATGCTTGTGTAACTTCTGAAGGCTCCTTGTCTGAAAATGTAGGACTTGATGGGGGTGTTGAAAACTCATCCTCTTCCTCTAAAGGCTCCATTTCTTCAAACTTTGTAAAAGTAACCAATACTCGAATTGTTGGAACTATCGGAATAGCAACCTTAACCGGAAAAGTTCCTTGTGGAAGTTTTGTCGTTAATAATTCTCTTAACCTTCTTACTGCTTTAACTTTGTCCGCTAAAATATCAAGCAATGGTAAAAACTCGTCAATTTGTAGCGGATAATTTTGTGAAAGCCATAGAACCGGTCTCACCCCCTTTTTAATCACATTCTCCTCTCCTCGAGAATTTCCACTTTGCCCCGAAGTAGAAGATTCCCCGGAGAAATCACAAGTATCTTTATGATCATCATCTACACTGAAAGAATTTCGCGATGGCAACTCCTTTTTTTTCTTCTTGTCATTTTCACTATTTTTTCCATCTTTTTTCTTCCACCCACTAAGTTTCCCTCCTTTCTTTTCCTTATCCTTTTCTTTTTCCTGTTTATTCTTCTCTCCAGAACCACCACTTTCTGACGTAGAACAAATATCTCCACAACTTTGACTGTGCCGGTGAGCGTTCATAACCCCATCACCATTCTCCTCTGACTTGAGCGCGATTTCCAGCTGCTTTTTCTCTTCCTCCGTTAAAATATCATTAAAATCTTTGCTCTCGATTTTATTCTCATTCCCTTGACTACTCGTCATAACAACCCCAGGAACCGTCCTTGATCTCAGGCTTACCATCACGTTATGCATATCATACACTTTGGTTTTCCACGGCCCCACCGTTTCGGTTCTCTCTTGTCTCCTCCATGTCATTTGTGGTACAAGAACCGCTTGGTTTACATTAATCCCGGGTCTATGTATTCTCTTTTGAGACATCGCGGCTACTTTCTGTCTAGCCGCTGAATCACTTAACGGAGCATTCCCACCACCAACTAACGACGCATTCATCATTTTCTTATCTTTATGCGAAATCACACAAAGTGAACCCGCTCCAACTTTCCCATCTTCCGAACCATCACCGAGAAATAAAATACTTTGATCCGACCGTAATATCTTAAAATTATCGAAACCGGCAAGAGTCATATCCGCACGTATATTCGCACCACGTTTCCATATCTTATAAGTATCGGAAGGAGCGATTCTCGAAATAAACGGGATTGCGGAGCTCTCAAAGTGAAAAGTAATCTCCATGTAAAAGTCCTTCATTCTTCTTATCGTCCCGACCCATCTTTGCAACCCTCTACGCCAATTCGCACGTCGTATTCTCCGGTGATGCTTCACCATTATCCGTGCAATCGCTTCCTCGCGACTGCATATAGCTTCTTGCACCGCACTCCATCCTTGTTCGTTTTGTAAGCTTTGATTTGCACCGGCAAGTATAAGCATTTCGGTTGCGGATACATCACCAAGTTTGACAGCTAGATGAAGTGGGGTTTCACGATTAGGTACATCGCGCCGATTAATCACAGCGGAAATGGCGTTAGCCTTGGTTACCTCGGAGATGGAGACTTCTTCGGTCTTTATCTCGGCAGGATCACAAAGCTTTGGAAGATTCGCTATTATCGACTTTAAAGCCGCGTGGTCCTTTAAAATTATGGCCTTATGGACAGGACTATGTTCATATTTCGAAACATCAATACCTGCCATGCCTTCTCAAACTGTAGAATTTTACTATCATTTAAAAATGAAGAAATTATTCAACTAATTCAAGAATTTAGAAAATATGGGTAGGCCCCAAAAGGGTCAAGAAGAAATCTTTGCATTGTTATTATTGTTTGTTAAATGAGCCATCAAAAGTCCACCATGATAGTATAAACCCGAAATTAACTCTCTCTCAAGAGAATATGTAATTTTATTGGCTTAAATTTTTTGACATATTACGTAATGAATTATAACCACTACAAAACATATTAACTTTTATTTTTACCGTGCTTTTGGGTAAAGCACATTGGCTGGCTAGGAAATGGAGATAAACTATCAATTATTTTTTGTCATTGAGACAGTGATATTGGTGAACTCAGTCTTCTCTTTCGACATGGAATCGGAAATAATATCTCTATATTTGCAGAAGAGCTCATCGATTATTGCTTCACCAAAGTGGCTTATAAGTAATGGCTCGTACACAGCTCTAATACACTTTGCGACATTACATCCTGCGTCCTCTAAATCTAATACACCAGTGCTATGGGTATCAAATCCAGTCCAATGCAAGTTATTAACTTCAAGGTGATTAATTGAGAAAGATCCTTCTTTATTAATTAAAGTTTTTAGTTCCCTTGCAGATGGTGTGTAGATAGGTGCATTAAAAGAATCTACATCCGTCTTTTGTATGCTTCCCTGTCAGTGGATAAAAATAAATAAAAAACAATTAACTTTGACATTATTCAAGGTAGTCTCTAAATTATGTGTACTTTGATAAATTGCCCCACATCCAACAATATGAGACCAAAGGTCCTAATGTATATGGTTTTGTGCATAGTTTTAAAAGGCGCTAGCGCTATTAGGACGGTTGACCACCTTCGAGCATGTAGACAGTAGACGGCCTATTAATCGAAAATTAGACAATTTATACTTAGACAGTTTTTGTTATTTTATATTAAATATATATTACTAATACATTGATTTGAATAATATTTACATCCTAATATACTTAATATAGATCAATATGATATAAATAACATATATTTAGCTATAAAATAATAATACTTTACTATTATTAACATAAAAGTGACCAATTCAAAAAATTCAGACTTAAAATTTGAAAAACCCTATCTTATTTTTTTTATCACGCATTTAAACTCTATTTAAGTAGTTTTTTCTTTATATTTTGTTTATGAGTTGAGTTATTGTAAGTCAATTCGTGTGATGCTGCAAGTCGCAAGAAACAATTTGTGTGATGCAGAAACACGTGATAATCAAAATTATGTGTTAATGCAACACATAGTTACGAAGGTGGTGTTTTTAAGTAAGACACAAATGTTTAACTGAGAATGGACTTGACGGGAAGAGAAAAGGTAAATTTGTGTGTTGATGTAATATACAAATAATTTTTTTGTGTATTACTATAACAAAAAATTGTTGGACAAAAAGATAATATATCAATATATTAAAAACAAGTAAAAATAGGATATATGCGATTAATAAAGAGAAAAAAATAATTTTGTTAAAGAGGTAAAGTTTAGTTGATTATATTATTTTGTGTTTTACATGAACACATAAATATATTTTTATGTATTGTAGGAACACATAAAACGGAATATCAAAATTAAAAAATCATAAAATTCAAAAAAAATCAAAAAAATTTATAAACGTAAATATTAATTTGATTCTTCCAAAAATGCAATTCTTTTATTTTTTTAGAATTAGTTATGCATATTTAAAAAAATCACTGAAGCGCCTGTGTGATGGAATTAGTTGTTGATGACTGGTTTAGTTGGGAATTAATTTTTTTAACTTGTGAGAAAGTAGGAAGTAAAAACCTCCTTCCTTTTTTTGAAAATGAAAAATGTAAATTTGTAATTAATTGAGAATTATCTCATAAGGGTAAAAGTGTAACCTAAATATGCAAAAAATAATTAATTGAGAATTAAATTTTTAATTAGTGAGTAAATTGAAAATAATTTACTTTTTTTTTTTGGAACGAAACTTTTAAAATTGTAATAAATTAGAAATTATTCCTAAAAATTAATATTTTTGTATATTGAGCCATTATAAATGATACACTATAAGTCAATGGCGATCACATAATACCATTAATGACTTGTTTTGCAAGAAAATTTAGGAAAGTTTTATTACAAAGATCGAAACTCTATAAGAGAGCACCAATGTTGTTATGTTAACAAAAGCGTCACAACATTAGAAGCATGTATGACGATGGTGGGATTAGAGTATGGATGGAATAAAGAAAAAAAGAAAAAGAAAAATATCAAATTGACTAAACTCTATAAATAGACTACTGACAATTGTATAAAGATACCTGTGAGCTCATGTTGTTTAGCACTCGTCCTAAAAGTTCAAATATATAACAAGTATCATTTTTTGAAAAATCTTCACTCTTTCTTCCCAAAATTGTCAATACCATGTGTCCACCGATCACTAACTCCACTGAACGGAGTTTTAGAAATATCGAAAAATCTTTTTCAAACTGATCATAGTATGCTTTTAATACACTTGGTGGACTTGTTTTCATCGCACAAATATTTTCTTTATTGTTCTCTAAGGCTTCAGGTACCTAAGTAAAACCAAAAATATGTAAAAAAATATGGTAGACTAGTAGTATATCGTGAAATGTATATTTAATTCTCTTAATTCAAAATATATTGCAAAGATTTAGTTATCTCAACAATTTAATAATTCTACAAGTCCATGCCATAAAATATTATAGGTTGTATCTTGGTGTTTGATTGATAGAATAATTAGTTATGATTATATTATCTACTACATACAATATTTATGACTAAAATAATTACGCAAAGTATTTTAAATATAAATAATCATTTAGATTATTATGGTCATTTCCAATTTTGTAGAAAAATTCCAAATCACAAATGAAATAAGATCTATAGTAAAGATAAAACCAGTAATATTTTTACATCTATATTAATTAGAGGGTCGAATACCAATCTTTCAAAATAATTTCACTATAATCACCTTCTTATTAATATTGATGTTCACTATTTGTGATGAATTAATATAGGTTGGAGACATCATTTAAGATGTATTTGGTTAATTAATGTTAGATTTTTATTTGTATTTTTTTATTTTCCAATTTCCTGCCTTGATTTGATGAATTATTATTTTTAGAATATATTTGGTTTAATTTGTGTGTTAATGTGAAACTTTAAAGATATATGAAAATTAATTAGATTCCAAATCAATTCTAAAGAGATAAGGAAAGAAGATATGGATGGAAATTGGAGATAAAAGGAAGATAAAGTAGGAAAGGAAAAGTTGTCAAGTAAATTTGAAATTCTGCAGCCATGTCCGCTAAAGTGAAGATAACTCAAAATCGGCTTGGTCGGCCTCTCCCTATCGGTCGAGTCACTAAAGCGCCTTAGCAGTCGAATGTCTAAAGACCTTCGACTCTGTCTCATCTCTGTCGAGCCTTAACAGTAGAGTCGAGTCCCCTTAACCCCAGGTCTATTTCCGCTCCCAATCATCTCCATGAAAAGACTACCATAATTTCAATTTCTGAACGAATTTTCCAACAAGCAGTTGGGAATTTGGAGGAGCAATCAGAAGGAAAAGTGTAGATCTTTTTGACACGGTCGTTTCGATATAAGTAGACAAAAATCGGAGCAATATTGAAGGAGTTACGACCAAAACAAAACAGCAGCAGTTTATACAATCTCCTATATTTTAGGAAACGAATTTGATTTGGAAAAGGAGTCCAATTGCTTGCCTTCTACTCCAACAAATCTGACCTAGGGCTTCCTAAACACCTATAAATACACCCTTTAACTATTGTAAACATGTCCTTGCTTAGTCCTTGCCTCCCACAATTAATCTTTAAGTTTATTCATCAATCAAGAGAAGTAAGTTGACAGTATGTATCTTTATTTTAGTTTATTTCTTTCTAGTATGAACTAATTTTCCCATAGCTTGGGTTTTGCATATGTATAATCTTTGAATTCTATTTTCTTCTATCTAAGTTTGTTTGGGAAAACTATTTTAAATTGATTATAGCTTCTTAACCATATATTTGTTTTATGTGCTTTGATTTATTGTCTGTCTTAGGCCTGATCAAATTAGGGATGTGCTAATAGTAGTAAGATGGTCACCCGGAAGGGGTATCTAATTATTGAAACATCACAAAAGCGTCTAGTGTGCGGTAGTGATCCCAAAAGGCTTGCCTAACTAGATAGTCATTAAGGTTTGAGATTTAATCACCGATCATTATTTGCAGGATCCCCTTACCCAAGTCCCTTGGTAATTGTTAGGTCGCCTCTTAAGTCCACCCGAAAGGGGGTTAGGAGGAATATAGAATCATGCCTACTTATCTAAGAGCTTTAATCACCTTATTAACTAGTAGAAGAAATAGAAGGATTAGTGCATACTAGCAAAACCTAAGCTAATCTTTCTCATCTTATTCTCTTATATTTATTTTATAGTCTTTAGTTTAATTTAGTTAATCTTATCTCCTCATCAATCATCCATCTTTACTTTTATTCGTCTTTTAATTTATTAGTTATCAATTACTACGTTATTATGTTAAATCCATTCGTATAATACATTAAGTCCCTGAGAATGAATATTTATTTATCATTAAGACTTACGTACGACCTGTGATACTTGCAGCGAGTACCGTGTTTAGTCTAGGGGGTTAGTTCTTCGTTTATCTCTTTTGTTATATTATTTTAATCACACCCTAGGCGACACCAAATATCAAGTAATGATTTATACTATCAAATTTCATACCATCAATTACGCGACATGATTTAATATGTGATTTATCAATTAGATAGAGTTAGAATGAAAAATTAAAAGATCTGATAATTGAATGTAGTTAAATCACGTCATATCAATGTTGGTATTGTAGTGGTATAAAAGTTGATGGTATATTGCATTTTTTCTTAATTTTATAATATAATTTTTTTCTAACAACTCCTTGACTAATTTGTTATTTGCATAAGGTTTTATATAATTTTTTCTTTGTTTGTATGTTAGGGAGAATGTATAGATACATAAGTACAACATCAACTCAATGAAAAAATTTAAACTTTTATTGTAGTGTGATATTTAAAATAAATAAATTATTTTTTTAGATACTCCACACTTTATTTTAGTCTATTTGTTAGATTAAAACCTGTTTGACTTAGGCTCGTTTGTTTTTAAGTGATAAGACTGATTGCTGAATAAACAATTGAATGATAATTATTACGTTAAAAGACAATGTTTTAACGAATTAAATTTTGTTTAGAGTGCCACGGAAATACACAATTAAGATAGTCACTCATATTTGAATTGGTCAAAGAAAAAAAATAAGCTTATTGCTCCAATATCTTATTGATTCGAATTAGAATCCCATTATATGCAAAGAAACACGATCTTAGTCCATTACGTTAGTTAACAAAGGTTTAAGTGTCAACTTATACAATTCCAAACCCTTTTATTATACATTTTCTACTTAAAACCTTTATTCACTTAATTAAAGCTTCCAAATGATTTTTTTCCAATTATGAACTAGTGTACAGGGAGAATAAAGATGATCAACAACTTAAGAGAAATACAAAATATTGATAATAGTTCATCAATAGATGACCTCTTATACTTATATTAAGTGGTGTAACAATTACTCATCTAATCTTATTTTGCATTACCGCATTATTTCACGTTGATCCTTTTACACATTTTAATGAGTTTTGCTACTTTTTAATCACATAATCTTGAATATGTTCATATTTTTTAGAACAAAATTTAAATTACAAGTTAAACATGTGTAATTCACATTATTAAAACTTTATTAAAGTTGATAGAAATTCATAAACACAAACGAATCATATATGAGTTATAAACATAAGATTAAAGTACATGGTAACAAAAATTAATTGACAATCAATTATGAAAAGTTTGGGTATAAAGAACATACTTGAGAAAGCCAGTGAAGACTATAAGATGAGTGAAAAAAATGAATACTGCTGGCAGGAAAAAGTCTCTTGTAGAACGTACCGGGTACTCCATTGAACAACCATACAGGTGAACCATTGTATCCTAAATCTTGTTTCAAATTCTCTCGAAAATTTGGTAGTGACTTGAAAAGAACATTAAAATCATTTCCATGAAGGTCATTTAAATAAATTTGAATCTCTGGTAACTCTTGATGTAACCTTTTGTAAATCTTGTCAATTGTCTTGATGAGTATAGACATCATTAGCAAAGTGTTTGGTCCAGACGAACAACCTAAATCTACAATGTTCAAACTACTTTTAGGCTCACAGATGTTGCTGCAAAGACCAATTATGGCTTCTTCTATTATTGGCTTCGCCATAAGTATTACATTTTGCTGCAAAAACCAAAAATTAAATGTTATTCTCTACTAATTGCGCACATGAAAGTAAGATTTATTATTATATTTTAAAAATAATATATATACTAAAGAGTTTTAGATCCGAATTTGGTGTAGACCATAAAAAATGATTGAAATTTGGTTAGGATAAAAATAACTTGTGTATAAGATTATCACGTTATATGTCATGTCCTATTTTGTTTATCGTGTCATATCATGATGAAAAAAAAAAGAGAATAAAAATAAATAATTTCTCTGATAGTTAGAGTGTTCTAATTAAGAGATACTAAGATCATATCAAAATAAATGACTATTCGAGATATTTTTTTTGAATGTAAAAAAAAGATATAAAGTTTAATAGGTATATAGAGAAATGGAGTAATATTATCAATGTTAATTACAGAGTGAATAATATAATGTAGATTTATCTATTTATTTGAGAACGTAACGTATCTTTTAAGTAACCTTAGTAAATTCTATATTTTCTTTTCATTTTATTGGACTTCTCATATGGGTAGCACGTATATGGATCAAGAGCAAATATCCATGTATAGAAGTTGAGATGATCGATCAAGATAGTGGTTATTTTGTTAAAAACGAGGTTTGTGGTAGAAAATATATATCGAAAGGCAAATTCTTACTATAATGGATCTTTAATTTAGGGACATTTAAGAAGAATATGTGTGTGATCTTTTAGAGATTATATGATAACTTCTAATACAAATAACAAATGTAACATGTAGTTTATAATTCTCACTTAATGTAAAATAAAACTTACTTCATGAAAGTGTAGAATATAAATTTATCGGACGTTAACTTCTAATGTATAAAGTAAAATAATATAAACAAATTGAGAATACCAATCCATTTTTTGTTTTTTTTTTACATATTAAGACCAATTCATTTGAAATGCATTGATGCAGTTAATCATATGAAAGAAAAATATTTTACTATTTTAATTTTTTGGATGAGTCTTTTTTGGTATGTGGTTGGTGTGGATCAGTTTACATGTATCACGACAAATTTTACATAAATATGTAAAACTTTTTAATATATTTTAGGTAAATCAAAACTAGGTTATTTATGTTTATGAAAAAAATTTAAATTTTATATGTCATGCTTTACACCTTTTAAATGATGAAAAATAACAAACTTTGACCAATTGAAACTATCAATTGGTTATTTTTTTGGATGAGTTACTACATATATTGAAAGAAATAAAAAAAAAAGGTTTTTATTCCCATGTCACCCATGATGGGAAAGACATGAGCGTACAGGGAAGTTATCAAAAACTTCCCACTTTGATGGTGGAGGAAGTGGAGAAAGTGGGAGAGTGGTTTATTAACAGCTAATAAACCAACTCTCCAACTCTATAAATAGAGCCTCTCTTTCTCACAAAATCACAACACAGACAACACATAAGCGTACAATTCTTTTCTCTCCAAATAAAAAATACACTATAAATAATTCTGAGACATTTAGGTGGTGAAAACAAAGAGTTTAGTTCTAGTAATTAAACTTACGACCAGATAGCAGAAGCGATTCATTCATTCCAATTCAATGATACAAGAAGGCTAAATTGAGGACTCTTCATTCCAATCCGCTGCGTATAAGGTTTGTCTGATAAACCTTCTTGTTTATATTCAAGTGTAACAAATTGGTATCAGAGCATGTTACCCAATCGAAAAAATAATTGAAAGAAATTTTTTTTTGAGCTTTTATTTTGTGTCGAAAAAAAAAAAATTGAAAGTTTTTTTGTTCGGTCGAACATTATAAGAAGAAGGAGGAAAGTGATTTTGTTGTGTTTTGTCTATTTTTTTGTACGGTAGGTATTTAATATAGGTCAGCCCATATTCTTTTGTCTAATGGTAGTGGAGGCCTGCTGAATATATTAATTTTTGGGCCCTTGAATTATTTTTGGGCCGCCTGTATTGGATTGGGCCGTATTAATTCTTTTTTTTTATATAATTTCGGACCTATTATTTATGTGGTAAAATCAAAATGCATGTAAGGAGATTCGAACCCAGACCACCTAGTTAAGTGACTAGTAGTCTTACCAATTTTACTACCTTAAGTTATTGCTAATGATAGAGTTTCTGGAAAGATACTATTATTATTTTTTTCTTGTTCCTATATCAATTTTTGTGTATTATTTTTTACCGTTCTTAATTTTTTCTATATGTAGAAAAATGGTGTTGACACGATCCAGGGGATCACGAGCAGCAAGGCTTGAGCAACTGACAGTGTACAGATGGCTCAATAGGAACGTAAGAAATCTTAATGGATCATCAGGGATCCATAGACCAAAAGTTGCAAGGACACCGAAAGAAAAACAGTCTTTGAGAAATAGTATCAAAGCACTCCGTTATAAGAAGAAACCTCATCACACCCTAGTGCAACATGTGGCAATTGTCAATAGATTGATTCAGGATGTCATAAATTGGGGTGATATCATATGTGAAGGACATAAGGTTGAAGTTCTTTACAAATCTCTACCAAGAGAGATGAAGAGGGATATCGAAATCTTATGGGAGTATGATTTTCCGGAGAACTATGTTCATGGGAGAGAAGCTACATATGAGTGGCTAGTCTATGCTTTGACTGAATCTCACTTGTGGAGGCACTATAATAATTCTACTAGGTCGGATCAGTGCAACTGTGGAATGCATTATCGAACTACTAGTATTGATAATTATTTTCCAATTAGACTCTATGAGGAAGTGAACTTTGAGCAGTCAATTCCTAAATTAAGGTTTTGGATATGAAAGGCGTATGCTAGTTAGGACTTGTAATAGGTAGTTTGCTTAGTGGTTTGTTTTTCCATTTTTTTAATCCCTGTTTGTTAGGAATTGCATTAGTTGCTTTGCTTCAGTTATTGAACATGTATTTCATTTATGTATGAATTCAACTAGTTTCTTTGTTTTTTTTATGTTATTAGTTGTTTATATTCATACATTTTCACTCTAGTTATGTTAGAGTAAGTGGGAGTTCTTGGAGAACTTATTTTTTGCAGTTAATGAAATTGATTGAATCATTAAGACAAACAAAATATGGTGGTTCATGATTGGGAACATAGTGAACTTTCTTTATCACTTATTTTGTTATCTTTCTTATTCATTCTATTTGCATTAATAGCATTGGGTAGTTAAATAATTGTAGGTATACTAATGAAAAATCTCTTACTTTATAAGAAAATGACAACCGTCATTGATGATCTCAAAGGAGACATAATGAATGGTGAGAACTATACCCTGGTAAACTCAAAATACATTATGTTTTAGAGGAACAAGAATTCTTGAGGTTATTAAAAATGTCATGGCTCAGCCTAAGGAAGGCATCACAGCTCAAAACAAGAGGGACATGGAGGCTTATGAGAAGTGGAAAAAGAGATATTCCACTACAAGAGGCATCTTGATAAGTTCCATGTATGACGATCTTGTCCATGAGTGTCAATAATACACCACCGCTCACGAGATGTGGGACGCTCTTAATGAAAAGTACAAGGGTACAACTATGACTAAGTTGAGTCAATTGATCATTAAGTTTGACACTTACAAGAGGAAGCCTAATCAAACCAAGCATCTTTGGGAGATGTCTAATATAATTAGGGAACTTGGACTGCAGGTCATGACCTTGCTGATGAACATCAGGTTCAAGCTGTGATCCAATCTCTTTCAAATAAGTGGGAGCATTTGAAGATAAACTTGACTCAAAATGTGACGTTGAAAGATGAACGTCTTCATGCAGTTAAGTCTTAGGATCAGACTTATATATTGCTGAGTCAAGTTCCCACAAAGGTTCTTGCATTAAGTGCAAGAACAATGGGAAGAGAAACGAAAATGAGCATGCTTCCAAGAAGAACAAGAATGGTGGTAACAACGTTTTTTAAGAAAGATGAGAGTAAAGTAAAATGCTATAATTGTGACAAGATAGGTCACTTCGCTCACGAGTGAGGCTAAAGATAGCAATATCATTTACTTCATATAACTTTACATATGTTACCAGTACTGTTTGCTAGTTGATTCTAATCCTTTGTGGACTATGGATTCAGAAGTGACAGACCATGTAGCCTAAGACCAAGAGGCATATGTAGAGTACCATCTAATTCCAGAGGAAATGTGATGAATATAAGTTAGGAGACAACAACAAGGTTGAAGTCAACAGATTTGACACTTGCAAGTTGAACTTGCGAGGTGATCAAACCTTATAACTGCATAATGCACTCTACACACTTGAAATTCGAAGGAATTTGGTCTTGGTCATTGTTCTTCTAGGATTAAGTTTTAATATGCATTTTCATAACAATCAAGTAGACATCTATTATGACGCCAAGTGTTAAGTTTTTTTTGGTTTTATTTCTCATGTTTTAGTAGTACTAGATGATAGTAACTCATTTAATAGTTATTATGTAAGTAGTTGCTTTTCTACTAATACTTCTTCTAGTAATTTTAACGTAGAAGAAAAGTATGGAATGCTAGACTAATTCATATTGGACAAGACCGCATGAATTTGTTGGCTAAGGCGAACTTTTTGGGTTCATTGACTAGAGTCAACTTGCCAACTTATGAAAATTGTCTAGCAGATAAAGCAAAGGGAAACCATTTTTTTGAAAAGGCTAAACGAGTCGAGTACCCATTGCAAGTAATTCATGTAGACATCTGTGACCCAATGAATGTTCAAAATATACAGGGGGACTTTATTTTATCACTTTTATAGATAATTTCACTAGTTTTGGTTATGTTTACCTGATTTTTCATACATCTGTAGCATTGAAATTTTCTTATGATATATTTCAATGAAGTAGAAAATCAGTTAGAGAGGAAAATGAAAACCTTAATCACGTGAATATCTATTGGATCAGTTGAAAGAACTGTGTGATGAAAAAGTGAGAACTCTCCTAGAAATGGTTAAGTCTATGATGGCACAAGCTAATCTGTGGAGATGCCTTGCCTACTGCTAGTTATATACTTAACCAAATAACCACAATGACTGTTCCATCAAACTCCTTATGAACTACTTGTGACCCTAGGGTCGGCAGACTATGTTCATGATCTATCTCATAAATATGGGAAGTTAGGTCCAAGAGGTAAGAAGTGTATCTTTATTAGATACCCAGCTCACTCTAAAGGATATGTGTTTATTGGTGAACATAACGATGGGGGTCTTACTGAAATTGAGTCACGAGATGTTACATTCTTAGAGAATGATTTTCCCAACAGGTGTGAAGTTGACAGAATTTTCATTTTATGTGAATTAAATGAGATTCAGGAAGATGATATGCAAACAAATGTGACACCTGATGAGGTAACACATACTAAAGAAATAGAGAAGGATACTCCTCTAAATCTTGAGACGGAAGAAACCATTGCATCATCTAGTAATCCTATTGCTCAGGATTCTCAACTTAAGAGAAGTGCTAGAGGTTTAGTTCCTCGTCGTCGATTTGAAATTGAAGGAGAAGTCTTTATGATAACTCCACAAGACGAAGAAGAACCTCGATCAGTTAATGAAGCATTCTCATGTCCTTCTAAGAATGAATGGAAGAAAGCAATGGAAGAAGAAATGGAGTCGATGAAGAAAAACCAGGTATGGGAACTGGTTAATCTCCCGAAAAGACGTAAGGCGATTGGGAATAAATGGGTTCTCAAAATAAAGAGGAAAACCTGACAATTACATTAACATGTAAAAAGCTCGCTTGGTAGCGAAAGGCTCTACTCAATGGGAAGGAATAGTTTTTGAGGAAATTTTTTCTCCTGTTGTCAGATTTACCTCAATATGTCTTATTTTTAGCTATTGTGGCGCATCTCGATCTGGAGTTGCACCAAATGGATGTTAAAACTACATTTCTAAATGGAGATTTAGAAAAGGTTATTTTCATGGAACAACCCTCGGGTTTCGTTGCAAAAGATCAAGAGAATAAAGTATGTAGATTGTTAAAATCAATATATGATCTTAATCAAGCCTCGAGACAGTGGAATTTGAGATTTCATGAAGTCATTTCATCAAATGGATTTGAGATGATAAGTGAAAATCACTGTGTTTATGTTAAATGTTCCAAGAAATTTTGTGATCTTATCTCTATATGTAGATGACATCCTATTAGCAGGGGATGATAAAGAGTTTATTCAAGCTAATAAGGAGTAGCTAGCTTCTCAATGTTATATGAAATATATGGGAGAAGCAAATTATATTCTTGGTATTAAGATTAGTAGAGATAGGTCTAGAGGACTATTATCTTTGTCTCAAGAACCTTAAATCATGAATATAATTGAGCGGTTTAGCATGACTAAGTGCAATACCATTGACACTCCTGTAGCAAATGGAATAAACTTAACTCTCGACATGTGTCCTAGTACTCCAGAAGAGAAATAGAAAATGTATACAGTGTCATATTCTAGTTGCATGGATAGTCTTATATATGTTATGATGTGAATTAGGCCAGACATGTGTTATGTGGTAGATTTAGTTAGTCATTTTAATTGAACCCAGGACAAGAAAATCCGAAAGTTGTGAAAAAGATATTGAGATATCTAAAAGGCACTATGGATTATGCCTTTGCTTTCGAGAAAATAGATTACACCTAGAAGGATATATTACGCTATTTGGGATAGTGATATATATGGGGGTAAATATACCTCAGGTGATGTATTCATGTTGAATAATTGCGCAATTTCTTGAAGTAGCAAGAAACAAACCTGTATAATTTTTGTCCACAATGGAAGCTGAGTTTGTAGCATGCTTAGCTGTGGTTCCAGAGGCTGTTTGGTTAAAAAGGTTATTATGAACATTTAGGATTCTCAGGCGATAGTGGGAGTCCCGTTATCATACATTGTGATAGTCAAGCTGAAAAGGCTTGTGTGAAAGCTCCTAAGTATCACAGTATGACCAAACACATTGATATAAAGTATAACGTTGTTAGAGATATTATTGCACAAAAAGATGTTGATTTGCAATACATACACACACGCAATATGCTTGCTGATCCATTAACAAAGGATATCCCTAGGGATATAATTATGGATATGTTAAATCTATATGATTAAGCAAGATATAATGTATGAATATTGCGAGTTTATGTGCATTCATGTATATATTTTCATTAGTATGTTTATTTAACTGTTTCTTTTAATAATATCATGTTTGATATATATTATAATGCGTGTATTTTTGAAGTATGTATGTCCTATAGACTGAGATTGGCCCTATCACACGGGCAATCGCCTTTGGCACAAGAAGTGCGCAAAGATGAGACTAACTCATAGTAGTGAAGAACCCTTAAGATAACTTGAGTTAAGATAGTCGCCTTAACTAAGTGTTAAGATGAGATCATAAACATGGATGAACCATGTTAAGCTTATATTATGATCGAAGTAGAATCCCACTATCTACTTAGTCTATAAGAGCCAGATATGAGTTGCTTGATTGATTTCATAGAAGGGTTGATTAATCGAAGAATTCATCTTAGGCAACGAGGCTTGTCTAATTATATATCTGTATGGTATTTATAAAATTGTGACATACAATTGGAGCTATATGAATAATACCATAACACGTGTGTCATACCACGTGTGCTTTCGACCAGAAGGAAGTGAAGAGTCGATCCCTGTCTCTTCATTGTGTGATGCCTTCAGAATTGTGCCCTTATTACTTTTGACTATGTTTTGATATTTTGATTAGGTGTATGCTACTTTGAACATACTACTAATGATCATGAATGATTCGGTCTAATGGGGTATGTTTGGGAAAGCAACCTAATCAACGTAAAAGGATATAAGTGTAAAGGGAAGACTAAAATTCTGTATCAAAGTGTGTGCTTGCAGGTACCGATCATGTACGTCAATTTGGACTATGACATGATAGTGAGACACATGAAGTTATGTCAATGAACTCTTTTGATCACATAAACGATGTGATATAAATTTAAAGGGGTCAGAGTTACTGAATATGATACAATAAATTATTAGTCTGGGGTACTACAAGATACGTAAGGAATGAAGTTTCATTTGAGCAACTATGTACCCTAACAGGTTATTAGTAATGTATGCTCGTATGCTTGTCGGTCGCACGACCTATTTTGTCAAGTATGATGAATTATTCTAGAAATGTGTATGTGAGAAGATTTGAGAAATATTGATGTATGGTGCATTGAAATGCATGTTCCTAAAGGGAATGATTGTAACTCCATCATGTGCGAGTGGGAGAATGAAAGAAATAAAAAAAAAGGTTTTTATTCCCATGTCACCCATGATGGGAAAGACATGAGCGTACAGGGAAGTTATCAAAAACTTCCCACTTTGATGGTGGAGGAAGTGGAGAAAGTGGGAGAGTGGTTTATTAACAGCTAATAAACCAACTCTCCAACTCTATAAATAGAGCCTCTCTTTCTCACAAAATCACAACACAGACAACACATAAGCGTACAATTCTTTTCTCTCCAAATAAAAAATACACTATAAATAATTCTGAGACATTTAGGTGGTGAAAACAAAGAGTTTAGTTCTAGTAATTAAACTTACGACCAGATAGCAGAAGCGATTCATTCATTCCAATTCAATGATACAAGAAGGCTAAATTGAGGACTCTTCATTCCAATCCGCTGCGTATAAGGTTTGTCTGATAAACCTTCTTGTTTATATTCAAGTGTAACATATATCTTTATCATTTTGGTTAGAAAACGACTAAACCCATGGAGTGGAGGGGTGGAAACTAAATATCTTTTGATTACCTGAAGTACAGAGTTGTTTGCATAACTTTCATTGCCAATTCCTTTATTCATGTGGAGCATGTTTCCCTTTTTATTCATTTCTTGAACTTTCTTGATCACCTCTTTTTTTCTTGGTCACCTAATATTTCTTTCCTTGATAGCCTCATCCTCCCATACTCATGTTATATACTTATTTTTTGCCCAAAAAAAAACAATTTATTAATTTATTTATTAAAGTATATACTTAATAAAATCAAGTAAACCCCTTGCTATTTATCAAAGAAACATGAAAAACGTTTCTCTATGAAACCCTTGCTATCAACGAAACATGAAAAACGTTTCTCTCTCTCTCTTTGAAAGGCACATAGTAAAAGTTTCTCATCCATAGGTACCTTATCTTATTCTACCCAAAAATGAGAAAGAAAGAAGTCCACTTACTCTAGATAAGCATCGTATGGACATCCTCTCGTCTCAGCATAAGTTAGAGGAAAATTACTTTAATAGTCATGTGTTTCTCAGATGCATCTTCATTTTTCTTATACCAAAAAAAAAAAAAAAAAATGATGATGATCATAGACATAATTTTTTTTTTTTTCAAATGCATAATATAATAGATATAAATTCCTTGGATGCCTTTTAGCTACTTTAATCCATACAATAATCACCCAGAATATATTGAAAATTCTTTTATATACTTTATTGGGTCCAAACCTATTAATTTACCCATTATATATGAGATCCGACCTGCCTTTGTGATGATTTATTTAATTATTGGCTTAGCTATACATTAAAGTGCAGTTAGACAATTAGATGACATGAACTTAGCTCAAACCTACATTATATTTATGGTGACATGATGACTATAATTATTAAGTCCAGAAGAATTGTTAGAACACAGCTTTTTTTATGAGCAGATCAAGAAGTTAACCCCAAATGGAGGCCTAAACATTCTTCTAACCCCACAGTACGAAAATATCATATATATATATATATAAAGGAAACTAAATAGCACCGTTGACCTTGTATTATACGTGATGGCCAAATATTAGCCTTGTGTTGCGTTCAAAAAGTAGCTGATATACTGCTCTGTTATTCCAAAAAAACGCATATACACTACCCTTGTGGAGTGGTAAATTTGCAGCTTTAATGTATAATACGGGTGTATTTGCTGCTTGTGAAACACAGGATTACCAATGGCGCAATATATATAGTTGTGTTTGAGAATTAATTCTAATAGGCTTATGTTCTAAGCTGTTCTCCAACTACTTGATCTTTTGTTGAATTCTTTGTGTTATTAGTTTAAGATAAAATACTCAAGCTAGCATGTTCGTTATGTACGTAGTTTGAATTGTTATGTCAATTGCTAGTAATATTTATAAATCATTATTTGCATAGAGAGCTTTCTGTACTACTACAATTGTGGATAATATATATTAATGACATTTGTGTAGTATAAATATATATTTATATGTTAGTGTGAGTAAGTGTTAATCCTCCCTCCTCTGCTGTCCATAAGACAGGCCGTCCTTTTTTTTATATATAATTTTTGTAATATTTTTGAAAACAGTTGGGAATTTGGGTATCTATGGTGGAATTTTTGTATAATATAGGGAACCTAGGTGCAATATTTGATTACTCTGACCTTATTGTTCGATTTTTTACTTAAGTCAAGGTGTAATATTTGCATAGTCAGTAACTTATAGCGCAATTTTTGCATAGTATAGGGAGTTACAATGCAATTTGAGCATAATGTAGGGAGTCATAGTTTTATTCTCGTATTCAGGGCTATATAATGGAATTATTGCAAAATTCATTGAGTAATAGTGCAATATTCGCATAATTAATATAGGGAGTAAAATTTCAATTTTTGTATGATATAGGGACTTATAGTGCAATATTCTCATTATATAGGACTTAAAGTACAATTTTGCTTAAAAATGACTTATAATGCATTTTTTGTAGAATACAAGGGACTTAAAGTGAAATTTTGTTTAAATATAGGGACTTATAATGCAATTTTCGTTTAATATAGGGACTTATAGTATTATTTTATATAGAGGGACTTTTGGTGCAATATTCGCTTAATATAGGGTCATAATTTTGCATAAAAAGGACCTATAATACGATTTTTGGCATAATTAGAGACCTATAATGTAATTATTAAATTCATATGATAATATTTACATTATTTTGTATTGTGTAGGGACTTATAACACAATTAACTCAAAGAAATTAACATAGGAACCTATAGTGTATTTTTTGTATAATATGATGACCTAGAGTGCAGTTTTTTCATAATATAGGGATCTATCAGTGTATATGTGAGTATAAATTATTTATATTTTTAACTAGAAAATGATGTTGTAATATGAGCATAGGATTCTTTGAAGCGTGAATCTTCCCCTGTAAATATTCAAGCAACAAAGTATATTTATATATACTTTAGATTCTTATCTTCCCCTGTACAAAACTACTAATTGTTCCAGGGACCAAGAGGAAGAATAGTAGCATAGGCTTGGATAGTTCAAACAAATATTTTGCTGATATTTAGTGATAATTTAACTACAAATTTCGATAATCTTAGAGTTTGTTTGATATTTATATGGAAATTAAATATATTGGTACAAAAATTTACTTGGAACATTTATGCAACAGTCGTACACCTATTTTTCAAAAGTAGCATATACACCAACGTGTGTATACATTAATGCTGTAAAAGAACCACTCCATAGGGGTGGCATATCTGCTACCTTTTAAAACATGGGTATATTGAACTATTTTCGAATAACACATGGACCGATGGTTCTATTTATCCACATCAAAATTACATAATGTATAACATTCATCGTTTGTATTTTACATATATATATATTCAGTATTAGTTATGAGATTATTTTTTGTCTAAATGAAATATCTATAAACATGTTTTTCTTAAGTTGAGAAACATTGAGAGATAGAGGCCTTTATCCCCCAGAGCAAGTTGTTATAGATCTTCAGGGAAAATTTACATTTATTCTCTATGACATTGCTACAAAAACCACCTTTTTGGATCCCGTGAGTATTTTTTTATTTTTATTAAACGTTTTTTTCTCAAATATTCTCACTAACATGGACAAATTCTATTATTAGGATACTGATCAGAGTGTGCCATTTTCCGGGAGGGAAACGACTCTTAGGCAATCATGTAATCTCTGATGATTTAAATATCGTGAATCAAGGTTTTGGGAAATTTATTGCACCTTTTCCTAAAGGTATATTAATTCCTTTTTTCATTTGTTTTTAATTCACAATACAATAATGTTGGTGAATATATAATCCAGGTTGTTTTTTCACCTCATCTGGAGGTTTGAGGAGCTATGGGAACCACATCATTTTGAAGGTAGTACTAAGGGTGGACTGTTGAGGAGAAATGTCAGGTCGAAATTTCAAAGTGGATTTGGAGGCTAAGAAAAGCCCATCTAGAGTTTGAACATTTAGAAAACATCTTAATTATTAACTAACCTCTTGGGGGTGTATTCAAATAAAGACCCTATTGGAGAGCCAACATAATGAATTGAAGGGAGTACTAGGCTAACTACAACTTCTTATTGTACATGCAATATACATAAAGAGTGGGTGAATTATCTATAGGGTCTTAGGAGCACTATTTTTTCTCTATAGAGTAGTGTCTTGAAAGTTGTTATTCTTAGGGACCTCATTTTTGACAAAAGTCTTTCCTACCCTTACTATCACTAAAAGACAAAAAATGTGATGTCACTGTTTCTCTCTCCTCTACCTACCACTACCCACCTACCTCCAACCTCCAACCACCGACCTCCGACCACCGACCACCGACCACCGACCACCGACCACCAGTCACCGGTCGTCGGAAAAAAAACATAGAGTATCGGAAAAAACATAGAGTACTCTATATATTTGCTGAGTACTCTATTAATTTACGGAGTACTCTCTAAATTTTTCGAGTTCACTAATAAACTCTCGGAGTACTCTAAGAAAAACTCAGAGTACTCTAAGAAAAAACTCGGAGTACTCTGAGAAAATCTCGGAGTACTCTAAGAAAATCTTGGAGTACTCAAAAAATTAGTGAGTATTTTAATAATTTGATGAGTATTATTTAAGAACAAGGCATAAATAGTAAAAAACACTTTTATTACAAATTTTTAAACAATTACAAAAATATATACAATTAAAAAACAAAAAAATAATTACAATGTTTGACCAGATCTGGTTTGACCAGAAACCAGATCTAGATCTGAAATGAAAAAAAAAAAAAACCATCTTCACGTCGACGAGCACCACCACCACCATCAAAAAACCTTCTCGTCGAGCACCACAACCACCACGGAACCTGTCTCCGTCAGCAGCAGCAACACCACCACAGCTATTGGAGCTCAGAGCAGATGGAGATTCACAGCCTTGTTCACAGCTCGGAGCAGATGCTTTTAATAACACCACCACCTACCCGCCATTGGAGCTCGGAGCAGATGGAGGTTCACAGCTCCTTCGCGAGCACCGTTCTTCATCAAGCCTTGTTCGCGGTGGTGCTCCGCCATCGTGATTCGCGCGAGCCTTGTTCTTCATCAAGCTGGACCAGAAAATGACGTTCTCCGTTCGTGGTGAAGCAACGAATCACCGAGGCTGTTCTCCGTTCGCGCAGCACCGGAGTCTACCTACGTTTCAGATCCAGCTCCGGCGAAGTAACCTCGAAACTGTGCAGCAGTGGCTCCGGCAGCAACAGTGCAGCTCTTCTCCGGGTCGTCTCTCCAGATCTGGTTCGGTGGTGGGCCTAGACTAACTCCGGCGAATGTAAAGCGTGAGAAGGAGAGTGGTGTTGGAGTGGTGGCAATTTCGGCGGTGGTGGAAGGAGAGTGGTGTTGGAGTGGTGGCGATTTCGGCGGTGGTGGAGACCATTTTGGTGGTGTCGGTTCCTATTGAGAGGAGAGAGAAGCAAAACTGATTTGTGATTTAGTAAATGAATTGTAAATAGATAATAATTAGTATATATAGGTATAAAAAAAAACAAAAGAGGGTATAATTGTAAATGGGGTTTTGGGTTTCATGTGTTAAATAGTTTCTGAGGTCTTTAGTAAGAAAAGGCTCTAGGCCGGGTTCCCATCTTGAAGAAGGGGGTGTGGTCAAGACCCTAGGTGTAATAATTTCCATAAAGAGTGGAAGAATTTGATGACAAAGTGTCAACAAGAATAACGGAAGATAAAAGTAATTCCAAGAGAGAATCAAGATGGGAATGTCTGAATGCAAAAATGAATAGTTGGTCTAATTGTTAGACTATTCTAAAGAAATCAAAGATTCTGAGATCGAATTTTATTAGAGTCAAAATAATTCCAAATTCAAAGAGACTCTCATGTGTATTAAAAGAAAATGTGTGAATGCAAAATGAAGACAATATACATAAAAAAAAATGTGTGAATGCAAAAATGAAGACAATATACGTATATGCACAATTTTATATATGTTGTACAACAATCGGTCTGCTGAAGAAGTCATAAGAGATATTATCACAAGTTTGATCCCATGTTTCTTGCTTTACAGTGTTCCAGTAGAAACATGTGGGCACGACTTAACATTCATTATTAGTAATGTGGGTTCTCTATTAAAGTGTATTTCAGATGTCTTCTCACATTATTAAGTTTCTAAATCAAGACCACAACTTTTTTTTTCCAATACCACAACTTTAATAAAGCTCAACAGCAAGGATTTGTACTCTAAAATTTGTGACCCGGAAAAGATGGATTTTTCGGTATACATGTGATTTAGTCCACACTTTCACTCCCAAATATCGAAGCCCAACTCATTGTACTTACAATATTAAATATATACCACCCAACATATCATTATTTATAATGTGGCGTCATTTAGTAAAATAAATTATTAATTTAATAATTTACATGATTTGATTAGCGATTTAATTCCAATAAAATCATACCATGTCTAGATAATATGTTGAGTAGTATAATTTGGGTGATATTATCATTACTCTTGTACCTATTGGTTTGTACAGTTAGATTCTTCATCGGTTAAGTTTGGAATTGAAGAATACACAGAAAGGCATTATTCTAGCCTATTTAATATCTAGCAGCATCACAGGCTGCACGGCATAGAGCAACACAAATGGTTGTTTTTAAATTTTGCTTGCAAAGTTAGTTGGCTAAATATCTTTTAACCGTAAGATTGGTCATTGCTGGACAGATAATAAATGATCTTCTCATACTTTGTAAATAGAGATTTTGAGCAAAAAAGAATTTTGAACATACACCCTTTTGTCATTTTTCAATTCCTATCTTTTTGTTTTTTTTTTCACTAAAAACTTCAAATAATTTTTAACACTATAAGTAAAAATACCATTTACAATATTACTCTTTTTTGTTTTTTTTCTCATATATATTAATATATTTTCAGAAAATTTTAAATATCTTATTATTTGTTTATTACTCTTTCTCTCTCTAATCTCTCCTGCTCACAACTCAATCAAACAGAGTCCATTTTTTTTAGTCAAAATCAAGCCATGGCAAAGGAGAACCAAGCCATGGTTTTCTGGATCGAGGTCACCTTGTTCGAGCTCACCACCACCAAATCTAGAGACCGGCGAGAACATGGCACGCGTAGATCGTAGTTGTTGAAGACCAGTCACGCCGTCCTTCTCTACCGTGCGTGAAGCTCAGGCATGCTGCGAGATCCAGGCTAGCTGCGAGCTCCGTTTGGTTTCCATAGCCGGTTCGTGCGTGAAGCTCGCCGGTTCGCGCGTTGATCGGAGCTTCAAGTAGTTCGTGGCCGCTTTGCCGCTTCTTCCACCGCCGTTTACTTCCAATAGTTTGTGTTTTGGTGATCGGAACTTCTCGGTCACTCACGCCGCCTAAGAAGACCACCGCTGCGAGCTCACCATTTCACCACCACGAAAACCGCTGCCAAGGAGAAGCGCCTTCACAGATCTGCTCGAGGTCCATTCGTGAGCCATTTGTTCCGGAGACTACTAAGACAAAGGAGAAGCGCCTGAGCTTTGCTGCTGCACAGATTCGAGGCCTGCAACTCCAAGCCTCCGTGACTTTGCTGCTGAGGGGCCTCCATTACGCATGACCTCCAAAAAGGCTTTTGATCTCTGCTCGAGCTCCATGGATTGTGGAAGCTTTGAGCTCTGTCTGTTCAATACTCCGGCGAAGCTGCAGTGAAGAATTCGACGGTTTTCCTGTGAGTGGTTCGAGATCCAGCACGTCAGGTGAGGGTTTCTTGTGCGTGAGAGCCTCGAAGACTTTTCAAATGAGTTTTTCTTGTTTAGATCTGGTTAAACCAGATCTGGCCAAACCAATTAGTTTTTTCCATTTTTTTATTGTAATTAGTCTGTAATAATGTGTTGTAAAAATGATACTTTGTATTTTTTAGCATTTTTAATAATACTCTACTCATCATTTTCTATAGAGTACTCATCAGTTTTTATAAATTACTCATTAATTTTAATAGAATATTCATCAATTTTTATAGAGTACTCATCAATTTTTATAAAGTACTCGTCAATTTTTTCTGGTGGTCGATGGTCGGAGATCGGAGGTTGCTGGTCAGAGGTCGGTGGTCGGAGGTCGGAGGTAGGTCAGTGGAGAGAGATGAAAAATGACATCACTTATTTTGTCTTTTAGTGTTAGTAAAGAGTTTTATTTTTGGTTACATGGGTGATCCGGGCTAGCTTGCGCGCACCCGACTAATCCCATGGAGATATACATGTCTCCCCATATATATTCTCATGGTAAATCAGAACTAGTTTACCCATGTTCAGGGAAGGGTTCAAGTCTTTTACCTCTCACTTTACACCCGTTAGGGAGGGGATCCGAATCATGGACCTCCCCTTTAAGTGTTGAAGAAATAGTAAGGCTCTGGCCAGTTGAGCTAACCCAACTGGTTTTAGTAAGGGTATTTTATTATTTGGTCATCTTTGAGGTCTCTTTAAAGAAATAAGATTCTCACTAATTTCTATAGGAAGAAAATCTAGTCTCTAAGACCCTATGTGTCAATCACCCTTGTAAATATACTGACACGCTACTACCTCTATCTTGTGAACGTATTTTCAGACAATACTAGATGGAGTATTTGCTAAAAGAAGTCTAATAAAAGTATCTAATTGTTAAATTAAGTCTTCAATAATTTATTTTATAAAAAATGCCTAATCAAATAACTATTTATAGAAAAAATCACTTTTATATATTTTATACCTTTACTATCCTTATTATTAAATATATTATTTTATTTTTAATACAATATTTATTTTTAAATATTAAACATTTAATAAGGTACTTCCACCACCACCATGTATTTAACCACCACTACATCCACTACAACCATAACTACCGCCACCTCCACCACCACTACCACAACCACCACCACCACCTACTACTACTAATTCCATCAAACATGCGCGCGTCCGTGGATTTTTTTATTTAAAATCGTCATAACTAATTCTAAAAAATCAGAAAATAAAAAATTTGTATTTTGGATAAAGCAAATTATTATCCGTGTCTATGATTTTTTTTGATTATTTTTTCAACCACGAAACTCACTGTTCGAAAAGTAGTTTTTTTCCACAAACATGAAATTCACTGTATGAACAATGAATTTCGTGTCAGCAGAAAAAATTCAAAAAAAAAAATCATAGACGTATATATTAAATTTCTTTATCCAAATATGTAAAAAAATTATATTTCTGATTATTTAGAATTAGTTATGACGGTTTTTAAAAAAAAATCACGGACGCGCGCGTGTATGATGGAATTAGTAGTAGGTGGTAGTTGTAGTGATGGTGATGGTTGTGGTGGTGGTTATTGTTGTGGTGGTGGTTGAGGTTGTAGTGGTGGTGGTTATTGTGGTTGTGGTATTAATAGGGTGATGGTGGTGGGGTGGTGGTGGTGGTTGTGGGGGTGGTGGGTGGTGGTGGTGGGAAGTTTTGATAGGGTGGTTAAATTTAAACGATAAATAATAGAGTAATTAAAATTATTATATAATGGTATTTTTGTCAATGGATGTTTTTAATAAAGAATATTATTGGGGGATGTTTTTAGCAAATAAGTTTTTTACAAGGCATTTATGGATAAATGACTCATACTAGATTACTCGTAAGGTCTTTTGCAAAGTAGGATTATGATAGCGATGTCATTTTTGCCTCACCAATGCTATAAGTACTCAAATATTTTGTTATAATTAGAGTCTACATCAAAAAATGAAAGAAATAACCGATATACGTAAAAAAAATCTTAAAAAATCACGAGAAGAGAAGAAGATTTTATTATAGAAAATTGATTTCAAAGGAGAGACTAACAGTTGCTAGTCGAACTGGTTAACTAATAACTTATACAATACATTATATTTATAGTTAAATAGAGATATTAAACTAGTTGGTTTAACTCAACTAACCAGAGCCTTTTGTCCAATTTTTGGAGGTACAAGGTTCGAATCTCTCCCCGAACATGGGTAACCTAGTTCTGACTTGTTCGGGGATATACATGGGGAGACATGTATATTTTCTGTGGAGATAGTCTAGGTGTTGAGAGACACCCACATAACAATTTTTTTTTTCAAAAAACACTTGACCTATATATCATAACTTAAAAATCTCTGAAAAGCTAAGCTCGAACATCAAACACCAACCAAGTCCAAGAAATACTTGAACCAGATATTAAACTCAACGGTTAACAAATCTGAAAAAAAATGAGCACTAACAACAATATCAATACGAGAAATAACATCCCGCACAAAATGATAATCCAAATCAATCTAATTTGTTATATTATCAAAAAATTTCAAAACTGAAAAATGCTCAATATATCCATTTTTCGCATTCTGTCCAGAATTTGGGGCCACAAACGAAAAACCCAACAAAAGTTTCTTCCAAATTTGTACGCACGAGTCTAACCCCGGAACTTAACTTGCAAAAACAAAAGTCTTGTATTGCGATTATCTAAAGTTGTCATGATTAAGAGCAACATAAAAACACAATACCATGAATAATAAGCTACACAAAAATCTGGAGAAACTAACCTCAATATGGAGTCAGGATGTCGGAAAATCTAAACGAACACCTCGATGGATCTATTCAAATATTAAAATAGCCATAATCGATGAATCCAAACTTATCAGGTCAAATTTATCATAACATGCCACAATATATCTCTTGTATTGATGTCTGATAGAGGAATTTTAAATTTCTCGATTATAATAACCATAAAATAATATAACAATACAAAAAATGGAAAAATAATTTGAAATTTGGATAAACAAACCTAAAAAAAGGATTTAAGACGCCAAAAAACCTTAAGAGCAACTGTAGTCAACGTATAACGTATCCCCGATCAACTTGGTCAAAGAACAAATCGAGAAAAACTACTCAAAATTTAGAGAAACTGACCTCGAAAATAATTCAAGACGTCAAAAACCCTTTAGGATGGTCAAAACAAAAAAGCTAAAGCCTACGATTTTGGTCAATTGTCTTGGTCAACATAGTCAACGGAGCCGGCAGGTTGGCCAGCCTTTAAAATAAATAATTAAAAAAATATTAATTGATGTAATACATAATATATTTGATTTATTCTTAATTCAAAAGCCTAGAAGTAAATAACAACCGCAACTTGATGGCTCTATAGCGTGGTTGGGAAGCAATCCGATTACCTAGAAACCCATCACAACTTTTCCTTGCCCATACTTTGTATTGAATAAGGAAGAAAAGAGAGAATTGATATAAGAAAATGATATAATAATTATAAGTGAGCCATAAAGGCTAGGGAACGAGAAAATACTAGATACTACATTGTGAATATTAGTTGTTACCTAAATACAATAGAACATGATCCTATTTATAGAATTAATAACTTGGTGAACAAGAAAACTAATACTATACTAACTAAAAATAAATACGATATGTAAACAAACTAGTCTTATAAGGTGATAATATATTTAACACCCCTTCAAACTCAAGGAGTTAGGATAAGAGCAACTTGGGGTTGAAATCCGAATAGTTGATAACGTGTCTTGAGCGTTGAAAATTTAGAAACATGACAAAGGTGTTGATGTGGTGACAATATTGATGTCATTTCGTGGCATGGCGTCGATATGGAGCGATGAATTGAGCTGTGAGAATCGTGAACTAGGAACCAAGTTTTGGCAAATTATTGAGATGAGACCATTGAATGGCCTAACAAGATTTTGAATCTACGAAAGGATTAAGATTTTGAATCTTACGAGAGGAATAAGATTTTGATTCTTATGAGAGGATTGATAGTATGATTCCTACAAGAGGTAAAAATTGCGAATCCTACGAGAAGATTAATATTTCGAATCGTATGAGAGGACTAAAATTTGATTCCTACAAGAGGAATAAGATGTCGAATCCTTCGAGAAGATTTTGAATCCTATAAAAGGATTAAGATTTCGATTCCTAAGTGATAAATAAAATTTCATATTCTACGTGAAGATTAAGATTTCGAAAGAGATTTTTTTTAGTGCAGGAGTGATTGAAACAACAATGAAAACAATAACGAGAGAGCACCATAGATAATGGCTCCATACCATATTAAATTAAAAGAAACAAAAAGAGCTAATAGATCTTTGATACTTTTTTTTAACAAAAGGGCTTCTAATACATATGATAAAAAATTACACGAATTTACTATACAATTATCCCTTTTAAAAAAAATATTCCAACCTAGTTTGAGTACTTTTATCATGATAAAGATAAATATAATTTTGTCAAATAAAAAGAGAACGATGTCTTTATTAAAAAATATAATCATTATCATTAAATAATATTAAAATATATATTAACATGACAAAATTTTTTTATGTCCAATGCAAAGTATTCCTTTACAAGGAGCATAGAATTCATTAAAGGGTGACCGAGGGTAAAAAGAGTGGAGGATGACTGTGAAAAGATAGAAAATAGGATAAATATAAAGAGCGGTTTAGATTCTTGAGAAGGATAATCATGCAAAAAAGCTCTGGTAAGAAGGTGACGCGTAAGTAAAACGTATACATCAACTTGCAAATTGAGTGGAAAACTCAAACGATTAGTGTACATGGGTATTGTCTCCATATTTGTGATGAATTAATATATTCATGAGACATCATTTTAGGTGCATTATATTATTCGTTAAGGAATTTTTCCCTATTAATTGTTAATTTCTCAACTCTTACCTTGATTTGGAGATGTATTTTTAGAGTATTTTTGGTATATTTTGTGTAATAAATGTGAAAATCTTAGGTAAATTGATTTAATTAGATGCCAAATCAAACTTAAGGACTTAAGGAAAGAATATCCAAGGCTAAATAAAGAGTTAAAAAGGCAGAAGAAGCTGTTTTGGAAAGTAAAAGCTTCCTAAAATTGTTCTCTAGATTTGGAAGACGTCCAGTATTCGTGGTGTTACGCAAAAACAAGAAGGATCCCTTCTACAGCTGGATATGTCTTTGAGTTATGGGCAGTTTAATATAAAATCCACTAAATTTGGCCCAATAACGAAGGCGTTATGAATTTTACAAACTTAAGAGGTCAACCAGTCCTACAAGTTAGGAAAACGAATTTGAGTTGGATTAGGACTTCAAGACTTGGCCCACACTCCAAGATTTCAATCTAGAACCTATATATATACCTACTTACCTTTGTAAGCATATCCCTGCCTTCATATCCTTCATATTATCATCTTAGAGAGAGCAAGAAGACCTAGAGAAGAAACAACAGAGATTGAAGCATCACAACATAATCGTCTAGTGTACGATAGTGATCCTGACGGGCTTGCCTAACTAGATAGTCAATAAGGTTTATTTTAACCACCAATCATTGCGCTGGGTCCCCTTACCCAAGTCCTATGTTGTGTACTTGTGTTGAGGTTGCCACCTAAGTCTACCCTGACAGGAGTTAGGAGGAGTATAAAATCCTGGCTATTTATAATTTTTCAACTCACCCTTATAATTAGAATAACGACTTAGTAAGTTAGGCTCATACTAGTAACCCTAATTATTATCTTATTTTGTGTTCATATTTATTTCTTTGCGTTAGATAATTATTCATCTTATTTCTATTGTTAACATCAACATCTAAATCATCTACACTATTACTAAATACAAGATTAAGCTAACTACCTAAATCCCTGAGAACAAACTTTTAATTATTTACTATTACTTGCGAACGATCCGTGCACTTGCAGAGAGTTTCTCATGGAACTCCATAGGCCTGTTTGTTTTTATTATCTTTCATTAATCGTTTATTTATGAAACATTTTGGCCCACCAAGTTTTTGGCACCACTGCCGGGGAGGCTATAAAATCGAGAGATAATCGAGGTAACTCGTCGAACTTTTAAAGACGTTAAACAAAGGTGCTTTCCGGAAGACAACCCGCAATTTCTTAAAAGTTTATGTTTTAGTTTTTGCTTAATTTAGTTGTTTTGATAAAAAAATTGCAGTACGAGGAAGGTAGAAATTATTTTTGATGTGTAGGTAATGCACAAGATGAGTTTGGGGTGAGTATTATGAAGAATTTTGTACACCCAACTGTTCCTAACAGTATACCAGACCTATGGGTAATGTACCATCTCAAAAAATTCATGAATATATGAATAAATAAAGTTTTGGCTGAGACCGGAGTGGCTACCCCTCACATAGGTGGCATGCCGGTCTGTAACAACACCAACATACGCGAACAATGTAACTGATGTTTTCAAATGGCTATAACTTTTGCATACGAACTTGGAGTTCAGTGATCCATGAGTACATAGAAAGCTTAGGAATTTTTTTAAAACTTTTATTCATAACACGTCTCCTAATAATGGATGACTCAATCTGAAATTAGCCTAGAACATAGGCATATCAAGAAAAAACTGGAAAATTCATCAATTCGCTAAGGGTCGCGACGGTATAGGCCACAGTTCGAGGTCAGAAAGTTGGAATGGTCGCGACGATATAGGCCACTATTGGAGGTCAAAAAATTTGAAGAACTCGACCGGCATACTGTCCCTCCGAGCGGCTAGGCAGTCCTACCTGTGTCGACATTCGCAACTAAGGGGCATGACAGTTGAAAATCAAAAGACCAAAGATATTCGACCGACATACCTGTGCGCCAAGAAGGATCGCGACGGCTAAGGATACAGTTCAAAGTCAGAAAAGTTACAAAGCAGGAGCTGCATACCGATCCTACGATCGGCATACTGACACCGGTGCGGGACACGATCAAAATAAGAAGAATCCTACCAACTCATAAGCCTTAAGCCTTCTTCTTCTCCAAGCACCCAAACTCCATTAAAACTTCACCAACCTTTATCACACATCAAAACAAAACCAAATTAACATAATTTCATATCTAAATCCTTCCCTACACTCCTATAAACAATATTTACCCACCTAAATCATTCCAAAAACCTAGAAATCAAGAATCAAGATTTAGAATTTGCCAAACTTTCCAAATTTTCTTAAACCTTTCTCAACCATGCAAGGTTCCATCACCCATATAAAGTTTTTAGTTCTTGAGGTGCACAACGTATAGGATTACCCTATTTGGAAGATGGAGAAGAATCAACGCAAGGTATTGGGAGAAAGCAAGAATAAAATTGGAGAAGATTAGAACAAAAGTTCTGTAGATGGGGGCGATTGACTGGGATGGAGCTCATTAGGAGGTAAGTGAATACGAGTGTTGGTGATACAAGATGTTTACATACAAGAAAAGCACTGCACCCTATCTTGGGTATTGATCATGCAAGGCAAGCAATATATATGTTAGTACACGTCTCATTTTTGAGTTGGTGGTGTGGGGATTTGTTGTCCCTCATCTACATTTTTTGTGATTTATTGTTTTTTTGGGTAAATTTAAAATTTTTTGGTAGATGAAGTTGATGTAGATTGTTTTTAATGGCTAAAATCATACATTTTGTGATTTAATGTTAGTAAGTAATTTGCTTATGAATTAGTATATTGTATGCTTAGAGTATGAACTTGAAAATACACCTTAAAAGTAAAAAATAGTATTAGTAAGAAATGCAGTAGAAGTAAGTTTGATCTTAGGGAGCCTTGAGGGATGTGTAGGTCATGAGATCCGAGCTAGTTGATAAACCCATATAATGAACGTGCTAGAGGTGAGAAAGTAACGAAAGTGCATAATTTGGAAAGTGATTAAGGCGGTTCTTTGATAAGCCTTTGTTGCATTTTAGCTTTTTGTCCAAATATTATTTATATATTATCCGTCTCAGCCCCGTCTATCCTTTCCAAATACTTTTTATGAGCCACATTGTAAGCCATACCCCTAAGATCATAGGACTTTTCCCTATGACCCGCACCCGAATCGTGATGCTAAGACAGTCGTTTTAGAGCTTGAGTTTGGGGGTGGTGTGTTCACATAATGGGAATTATTATTGGGTTAGGTATTTTATAGATTATTATGTGATTGTGCTCTGATAATGATTCACTTGTTTATATTGTAACCCTTTTCCGAGTAGTTAGATGGATCATTGGAGACTTTGTTGGAATCTATGAACACTCTATAGCCTCCATATCGAACTAAGTGAAAGACCTATCCTTCACGCATTGCAAAGCTAATCTAATCTTGAAATTAAGCCGTGTTGATTGTTCGTATGGTAAGTGTATATATATAATTTAGTTTGTAAATATTATTACATGAAACTTACTAAGTAGTTGCTTTAGGACTATTCTTTACATTCTTCTTCTCCACATGCTTAATTGACTTAGGTATATATTTTTATAGACTTCCCTATTGTTATTATTTCTTATTGTATTGGGATGATACAACTTTTAGTTGGGGGTCTTGATGTCTTCATATTTGTGATGAACTAATATATTCATGAGACATTATTTTAGGTTCATTATATTATTTTTTTAGGGAATTTTCCCTATTAACTGTTAATTTCTAAATTCTTACCTTGATTTGGAAATTAATTACTTTTAGAGCATTTTTGGTATAATTTGTGTGTTAAATGTGAAGCTCTTAGGTAAATTGATTTTATTAAATGCCAAATAAATGTGAAGGAGTTAAGTAAAGAAGATACAAGGCAACATCATAAGTTAAAAAGACAGAAGAAACTGTTTTGGAAAGTAAAAGCTGCCTAAAATTGTTGTCCAGATTTAAAGACATCTAGTGTTCGTGGTGTTACGCAAAAACATATAGGAATTTAAAGGAGACCTTCGAAAGATGGATAAGTCTTTGAGTTAAAGTCGTTTTAATATAAAATCCACTGAATTTTGCGAAAGAACTAAGGCGTTATGAATTTTAAAAACTCAAGAGGTCAACCAGTCTTACAACTTAGGATCGCGAATTTGAAAGAAGACTTAGAGATGAAACAACAAGAGATTGAAGAATCACAACATAAATTCTACATATCTCCTTCCTATCAATAGGGTAATTAGCTATAGATCAATGGCTTTAACATACTTATAATATTTTATTCTTTAGATTTATTTATCAATTTAATTGGGTTTTATTCTGTCTAAATCCTAGAACACTATTTTGTTATTTAAATTAATTGAGCTTTTTAGTTACATAACTGCGTTATGTGCTTTGACCTATTCCGTCCCTAGATTTAGCCAATCTTAGGGCTACCCTTAGTAGTTGGATTGTCTCCCTGACGGGGGACTTAATTACTGAAAACACCACATAATCGTCTAGTGTGCGATAGTGATCCTGACGGGCTTGCCTAACTATATAGTCATTAAGGTTTAATTTAACCACCGATCATTGCGCATGGTCCCCTTACCCAAGTCCCCTGGTAGTGTTGAAGTTGCAACCTAAGTCTACTTTGACGGGAGTTAGGAGGAATATAGAATCCTGACTACTTATAGTTGCTCAACACACCCTTTTAATTAGAATAATGACTTAGTAAGATAGTCTCATACTAGTAACCCTAATTATCATCTTATTTACATTCTTATTTATTTATTCGAGTTAGATTATTATTTATCTTATTTTTTTTTTTAATATCAACATCTAAAATCATCTACACTATTATTAAATAGAAGCTTAAGCTAACTACCTAAATTCATGAGAACAAACTCTTACTTATTTACTATTACTTGCGAGCGATCCATGCACTTGCAGAGAGTTTCTCGTGGAATTCTATAGGTGCGTGTTTTTATTATCTTTTATTATTCATTTATTTATCACACCTTCCGGGCCCACAAATGGGTAACTTAGTGAAGTTATCATTTTGACTGATGCAACTATCACACCTTAGGCTCAATTCTTGATATCAACATCCATCAGGATCTAATTCAAAAGGCGTGTGGGTGTACAACGAATGCCCTTAGAATTACAGTAAGGGTCGGACATAAACGTAAAAATAAGAATACTTAGTAAAAAAGGATGAAAACAAGCAATGGAAAGAAGCCTCATTTCTCTAAAGCACGTCAAAAGGAACACTATTTTACAAGACATATAGATGTGGGATATTATTTCAATTACAAGCATGAGGAACATAATCAGGCATATGACCCTTTCTATCAGAAAAAACTTCCTATTGGCACGGGAAAAGTTTCAAGAGCAGGCCCGAGAATTAACAAGGAGGAAATATGAGGGCATTCCTTACCCATGGTCGGCTTGTAAGACATAAAGAGAGCTCCTACCTCACCCAATCATCACTTGAAACCGCTTTTCACGCCATTTGATAAGCCATCCTTGAATAACCCCTACACATCTTCCCTGAAGCTACCAAAATCCATATCCTCAGAGATAATCTAAGATGAATTACATCTTATCTCCTCCCGAATACAATTTACCTCAGCTTGAAGCTCTGCAAATTCCCCACGAAGACGTTCTGCCTCCAACTGGCGATCTCTTTCAATATTAACAAAGCCATTTTGGACACAAATCTCTTCTTGAGTATTATCCACATCGACACGTATTTTAGCATAAGTATTAGAGGATTCCGATAACTTTGCCTCACAGTCTGCATGAAAAGAGGATAATTGGCTCAAGTCAAAAGATAATTCTCCTACTCGGGTTGAAATTTGTTCCACCTTCCTGGTAAGAGAGTGGTTCTCTACGTGAAAATATTGAATTCTTCTTCTAGAAGAGAACCATTGAGCTTTTTCCGCTCTGAAGCAAGGAATTCCATCACCAAATTCTAATGGAAAAGATCTTAAAAAAGTAAAGAAAAAAAGAGCAAGCAAGAAGGAAGGAGAAACAAGAAAGAGGCTTACCGAGTTCAACATTGACTCCAACATGGAAAGAATATTGGAACCAAGGAGGTACCCTCATTATTAGCTAGCATCGAGCAACCCTTCACTCGAGCAAACTCACCCGAAGGCCAATCTTCATCTGAAGAAACCCCTTTGGAACCCATGATATAGAAAAATGAAAATGAGGAAGATAATCGAAGAAGAAGAAGAGAAAAAAATTATAATGAAACAAAAATTCAAGACACATACGCATATATATAATATAATGAGAAAAATGTTACAAATCCTAAGATATCGCAAGGGTTGTATAGCACGTGTATAGAAGAAATTATGAAACAACTCCAATACAAGATCGAAATAGCCTCGGAAAATAGAGTTATTCGAAAGATTGACGTAGGCTCGTCGAAAAAAAGTTATTTGAAAGACCGACGTAGCCTCGGCAAAACAGATTTATCTGAAAGACCAACGTAGCCTCGGCAAAACAGGGTTATCCAAATGACATACGTAGCCTTGGATAAATAAAGTTATCTGAAAGACCAAACTAGCCTTGGAAAACCAGAGTTATCAGAAAGATCGACGTAATCTAGGCAAAACAGAGATATCTTAAAGACTGACGTAGCCTCGGCAACCCATAGAAAGAAATTTCCTAAAGCCGATATAGATTTGTCAACTCTATTCTTATTGATGGCACCTTCCTCGATATGTGCTCATACAATATAGTGTCGGATGATTAAAGGGAAAGACATGTAAGATCTTTGTAAACTCGACATCCAACCTCATCAATAAAGACCAACGTAGTTCTTGGAAAAAACACATATGAAGAAACACCGACATAAGAGTTCAACCTCATATCAGCTAAAAAAGAGCTGAAGTGATGAATTCATTTTGATAGCATCTTAACAAAATATATTGATCTCACATATTCAAAGGGTTATTGATAAGCCAAAATATAACTCTGATACTCGGCTTCCCTCAAAGGAACCCTGACGCACTTAAATCTGAGAAGTTACACTATGCTCTAGAAGAAATACACAGACGCCCGACGCGGAGAGACAGAGCGATCAAACCTCATTCCTAGGCCAGTATCCTTAGGTCAAGTTACGCGCACAAGCATCATAAGTCAAATATGCTCCAACAACATGTATTTTCCCACAAGCTTATGCTACGCGTAGTCTTATACTTAAAATAATTTCAAGTGGCTTTATGCACATCTATCGACGTCTATAAAAACCTTCTACTCTAGCAAAATCGACACCTCTGGTTACTCTCGCTAAAAACTCTCTCTCTCTCTCTCTCTCTCTCTCTCTCTCTCTCTCTCTCTCTCTCTCTCTATCCCTCTAAAAATGAGCTTGGTTAATATAAATTTGGCTTAAGTCTCCATAGTTCCTCGAGGTAAGTAATATCTGATATAATAATTGATAATGTTGAGCGTCAGAGTGCGATTTGGACCGCGTCTTCCTTTGGTCGTGACTTAGTGTTTGGTTTTAGGAAGATTGAGTGAGGCTAGCAGATCCTCAGAATTTCACCGAGATCCACAAAAGGACTAAGACGATGATCTTTGCTCGGTTATCTGGAGTAAGGTTTACCAACTCTTATTATTATATAATTCAATATTCATAGCTCTTCTCTCCATTTGCCTATATATGCATATCTACCGATGCATTTGGTTTGTTCTTATCCTCCGGCCGAGTGTGGTCCTAGGGCTGATGGTAGTGTAATTTTCATACTCTATTACTTGGTGATGTGATTTTGAGGCTAAGGTACATCTCCCTATATCAACCACAAATGCAAATGCTTTCCCCTACATGCTATAAGAGTTGCTGACTACGTGGGATTAGCTTAGGGTGGGATACCTATATTTTCTCAGGAAGGATGTGATTCTCAATATTAGTGAGAACCTTTGGATTGCGTATTTAGAGCTTTCCTTACCGACTGACGAGAGTGTTATTATTTATGTGTTTGGTGGGTTCAACAAGGACATACTCGTTTCTTCTTCCATCTCTCTTTAATTGGCTTTGTTTTCAGGTGGTATTTTAATGTGTTTGGAAATTTTGTTTCCATAGACAACACCAATTTATAGAGCGTGAAACGCCCGATCAACAAAAACTCAAACGGTGAAACTTCATAAAATATCTTGGGGGTTGTTCAAGGTGAAGATATCTTCTGCTTGGCCGTGTGACTTGAAATCAGACAAGGGTAAGGACCACGTGGATGGTTGCCTCCCGATGATAGTTTGATGGTTAAGTTAGTATTTAGGTGACGACCAATGATAATACTAATGGACTAAGTCTGACTATAAATATGAGTCGTGTAGCAGTAAAAGGGATACATCTTTAGGCAATGACATGGGTATTTATGGATAACAAAAGTTTATTATACCTGAATGGACTTTTGATGTATTCTACAAGGGAGTGCTCGAGGTATCATTGTTCCTCGAGGAGGATAGTCGGACTAATCATGACTTTATAGACGTGGGGTGGTGACCCATTGTTTCAGTGGTCCTTGGGCAAGGCTTACACATGTTCCCCGAGTACAAAGGTCTTACCCAACGACCGTGTTATGACACTGCTAACCATATCAGACCTAAAATAAATCCAATGAGCTTTATTTGGACTGGGTTTGGCTCATATGTGGGGTAAAAAATATTATACTTTGTAAAAAAAAATTGCATGCGCCAGCATATCGCAAATGGCGACAAATCACATGGAATCAGTTTTCGTATGTAAACCTCAATTTAAAAACCCTATCTGTGTCGCTATATGTGTTCTTACAATATATAAAAAGGGAATTCTTTGCTCAGGTTGGGTGTGAAGTTGACACAAATGTTTACCTTTGAATACAAGGGCAGGGCTACATTGGACATTAGGGGGTCCATGGCCCCTCCTGGTTTTTGGAAGAATAAAAATTATAACTAGCTTTTTTAAAAAATTATAACTAATTAACCTTCAAATTTAAAAAAAATCTTCATTTGCCCCCCTAACTTTTAAAATTTATTTTATTAGACTTTAAATTATATTATTTATAAGATTTTTTTGTTTTTTTACAACAAAATGCAAGTTATTTTGTATGAAAAAAGAATTTTATCTGATAATTAATTAAAAAAATTAATATCTAGACTTATATTATAATCTTTACACAATACAGGGATATAAAGTGCATTTTTTCATAATATAAGAACCTATTTTGTAATTTTTGCATAATATATAGATTTATCATATAAATATGTTGAATATTTTTTAAGGGCATTGCCCCTGAATCCCCTTAGCTCTGCTAATAAAGTTTTCTGGCTCCTCCCTTTTTGAATTGGAAAGAAATTCATAACGCCAATGATGTATTCTCACGAAAAAGGGGGTATATGCATTTGGTGAGGGTGTGAAAATGAGAGAACGGAAAATTACTGGAAAAATTACGTTTAGTTTATTTTGTTCCAATAATAATATGAGAGGTTATTTCATGTTATTTGCCTTGTAAGAATCTCAAAATATGCGCAGTAGTTCTTTTTATACAAGGAAATAATGCGCAGTTCTTTTTATACAAGGAAATAACTTGGAACGTGGAGAAATTAAAGTTAGCTCAGGCCCTTTCCAAGGGGACGGTATATACTACTCTAAGAAGTAAGAACCTTGAATCCACATCGATCTTATGCCAAGTATGGACATAATCTATTTGGGACCTCGATGAAAAATATGCTCCAATTCGATTTAGTCGCATCTAATTAGCTAACCAATTTCATACATAAATTTGTTTTTTCATAAATAATTGTGAACATCAGAGACATTTGGAAGATAACTTGAACTATATACTACAATTAGGATCTTGGATTTTCGGAAAAAAAATAACAAGAATCTTGACGTATTAAGGAAACAAAAGGGCTTTTAATATATAAGATGGAAAACCACACGGATCCTTTATTTAATTTGATGGATTTTGATACCATATATACGTCATGTGGATCTTTGATTACTTTATTGTAATAAAAATAAATTATAATTTTGACAAACAAAAAGAGAAAAGGCCTTCATTCACAAATATAATCATTCATTAAATAATATAATATTACAATACATATTAAAACGAAAACACAAATTCACGTCCAATGCAAAGTATTGCATGACACGGAACATTCTATTCGAGATTCATCACAATACAGTAGAAAAAGATAAAGAAAAACATAATTATTAGCCACACTAGCATTATTATATTTGTAAGAAAATATTACTTGTTTCAGATAGACACACTATGGAGGACCACAGTCTCAACTGTAAGCCCTGGACCAAACCCAAATAGCACACCCCATTCAAGCCCTTCTCCAGTTGTATTTGAACCTTCTTTTGCTGAGCTCTTTCTCATCTCATCCATTATAAATAAAACACATGCACTTGACATATTACCATAATCACTCAGGACTTGTCTAGTAGCTCTTAATTTTTCAGGCTTTAGCCCCAATTTTGCTTCAACTTGGTCCAATATTGCGGGCCCACCTGGATGAGCAATCCAGAAAAGTGAATTCCAATCTGATATACCTAAAGGTTTAAATGCCTCGTCAAGGCTTTTCTCAATATTCTTTGATATAAGTCCGGGAACATCTTTAAGGAGATGAAAGGTAAGTCCAACTTCACGTAAGTGACCATCTATAGCACCGTGACTATCAGGGAGAATAGTTTGGGCCGCCGAGACTATCTGAAACAAGGGCCTCTCGACTTCCGGTATTGGATCAGAACCAACTATTACAGCAGCTGCACCATCGCCAAAAAGTGCTTGACCAACAAGACTATCTAAATGTGATTCACTTGGGCCACGGAAAGTTACCGCGGTAAGTTCCGAACACACAACTAGGACACGAGCACCTCTGTTATTCTCTGCCAAGTCTTTGGCCATTCGGAGAACTGTACCTCCGGCGTAACAACCTTGTTGATACATCATGAAACGTTTGACAGATGGACGGAGACCTAAAAGCTTGGTGAGTTGATAGTCTGCTCCGGGCATGTCCACACCACTAGTGGTGCAAAAGATTAAATGAGTGATTTTGGATTTTGGTTGACCCCATTCTTTAATAGCCTTTTGTGCAGCTTCTTTTCCGAGTTTTGGTACTTCCACCACAACAATGTCTTGTCTAGCATCTAAGGAAGGTGCCATATATGCACAAATGTCAGGATTTTCTTTCAAGAAATCCTCGGTCAAGTGCATGTATCGCGTATTGATTGTTGATTTTTCACCTGTAAAAAGGATCAGAATTAGAATCCAATCCCTTTAATTGTACTACCGACAAAGGAAACATGAATATATTGTCTATGCAAACCTTATTAGGTAATAATAATCTGGAAATAATTTCTCACACTCATGAGTCATGAAGACAAGAATCATACAAGAATATCGAAATGAAAATAAAAATAAAGATGAAAATGTTGAATTTAACTTACACATGCGCTTGAATTTTACTTTAAGGTCCGTCATGTGTTCACTGTTAGTGATGCGAAAATAATAATCAGGATAAGTGTTTTGATCGACACGATTCGGAGGATTTGCTGTTCCAATGGCCATAACAGTTGCAGGTCCATCGGCCCGTTGAGCCCTTCGAATATCCTCAATGCTAACCATTCTCGGGCCCGGATAGTTTTTAGGCTAGAAGTATAGGATAACCAAACAGTACTGCAATGCGAATATGCTTTGAAGTAGTTGGTTATATGAGGGTAGGAAACACAAGTTATGGTACGTGATATTTATACATGTATTATGGTAGCTAGGGATCACGTGTGAGAGCAACCGTGTTGTTGTGAAGGATAGATGGCACGTGTCAAGAGTTACGATGGTTCACGCGTGCTTGCCTGAAACCAATCCTCAAGATTGGAACTTTAAGCACTTACCTAACTACAAAACCTAAAATATAAATTTATTATAAAAAATACGTTCCGCCGAAATTTATAAAAATCTGGTGTCAATGGATATCGGTTGGAGGGTTGGCTGTTGGGGTTTGTACTTTTTTTTTAAGTCTTAAACATTGCATAAAAACCCAAAAGACCTGTCAAGACAGTTACAAAAAAGCAATCAATCTATGATCAAAGGCCTCATGACCATTGGGGGTTGGCGGTCAAAGATAACAAGCTCATATAAGATCATACAAAGACCAGAAATCAAATTTACAAAAAGTTGTTTTAAAAATCACGTACTATTTTTACATAAACATATATAAAATTGTGTGTTGTATGAGTAAATTAAATTCAAACATATCAAATATACGAGTTCATCGCTACTATGTTTATTACGACTAATGATATATATTACTATAATCATATCATCTAAGTATATTAACCGTGACGTGACGTGAATTAGTTGGTTATAAATTGTTAATATATTTAATTTTCTGATTTGATTAACAATTTATTATTACCAACTAATTTACATCAATAATAATTTGATAAGTAATATAATTTTAAGTGATATATATCATTACTCTTTTATTATATGTGATAATAGGTAATTTATGTATACTTGCCAAAAATAGAAAAGATGAATGAAAAACAAAATTAAATAGAGTTCAACCAACCAGTTGTTGTATAGATAAGTGATGAGTTTAGACAATTTAATTTTTATTTTTTAATTTCTTAGAAATGATAAAAATAAAGTTAATATAAATTTCATCATTAATGTTTTAATTTTTTATAAAACTTCTATCTGATATGTTGATTTTTTTTTGGACGCATCTGATATATTAATTTATTTGTTAAAAAAATCATATCTAAATAAATTAGTTGAAGGAACTATTTTGTGATATTTTCTATAAAAGTGAATTTTCTCTTTAAAAGTCTCATATATTTATACTTTTTCTTTTACCTTTATTTTGCAAATTCTTTACACCGATAGCTTTATACTGATTAAAAAGACGGCTCGTAGGATGTATTCCCACAATCAAAAAATTGTCGCCATTTGTTTAAAGAATTTGTTTCGTGCAACATTCGAACCTTTATCTGTCAACAAGGCAGTAACTATAATTATACCCTTGATCTCTGTCGACCGAACTATGTCATTGGGGGTCTACACCATACTTTTGAGAATGTAAGAGAAACAAATGGCAGGATTTATCTCAATCAGTCAGAATCTAAGATGCATATTTCTTTGCGAATGTAAGAGAGACAAAATCAAAAAATATGCCCCTAATCAATCGTGATCTAAGAGTTGTAACCATTGATCTCACCCTACAAGGGTTCTGTTTCCCACAAGATTTGAAACCCACCCTGCAGACCGTCAACAAGTCAATCACTATAACTATATCATTGATTTTTGTCAATTGAAAAATACCTAGGGGTGCCTTTTTATCCCCATTCTTAATACTTAGGAAATGCAATGAGATGTAAAGCAAAATTTTGTGAGTTTTGCTTTAATTTTCTAATTTTAAATAGTGTACGTGATAGTAAGCTTTTTAGGTTTTTATCCATAGGGGTTAAAATTTACACCTAATATCTACTAAAATGTATTAAAAGAACCTATTAAAATTAAAGGTCTAAAACTAGTTTTTATTCCTTAAAGGGTGTAAAAAAATAATATATAATAGTTTTAAGATAACCTTTTTACTCGTATACTAACTAATTAACATTATACACACACATATATACATATTATACACACGTTGAAACACTCAAACAAAACAATAAACATACTTCTTTTTTTCTGCTTCACACAATAATCTACACTAAAAAAAACACGATTGATCAAGGTCCAATTCCAGGTAACTTGTCCCTAATATTATTTAATATTGTGTTTAATAAAAATTTAAAACCCCACCTTGAGGATCCCCTACACCCATGCACTTTGGGAATATAGGAGAAACAATATGAAAGATGTGACTCAATCAACTAGGGTTCAATAGGTGACACCACTGCTCTCAAGGATCTGTTTCCCGCGATACTCAAACTCTCACTTGTCAGGAAGGTAGTCACTACAATTATACCCTTGGTCTTTTCCAATTGAGTTATTCCCTAGAGGCTAATATATGTTTAATAATTGTGTGTGTTGGAGTTCATGAATTTTATTTTGTTTTCAATAATATGATTGATCAAAAACATTTTTTCATAATTTATATTTTGTGTACTTAATGAGGCTTGTTTATTTTATTTTTAATTTTATTTTTGGTTTTATTGCTTAATTTTGTTTAATCTGTGTATTCTATAATGTTCATATGCATTTCTTATTTTTACCCAATTAGATCCTATCATGGTGTTATGGAACCCCAACTTCATTAATTAACCATTATTTTATTTGTATAATAGGTGATTTTATTTTTATTAGTTTTATAATTAATTTTTGTATGGTTGATAACAATATCAACTCTAGCATTCTGTTTATTTTTTGTCTTTCCAACACTATTGTGATGTTTCTTTCCTATTATTTTTATAGTTTATATGGTTACTACTCAAATTTACACTATTACCTCTCTTTTTTTGTGTATAGGAACACTTTCTGGCTTTGCGTTCTTCGCTTATTTTGAAACACGTTGCAGGTCAGACTTTAGAGCCTTTATCGTTTATTGATTCTTTTAGCTTTATTCATTCTTGTGCATCTAGCAAATGAATTGATCTAGGTAATATACTTTTTTTTTGGTACATGGGTTCCGGGATTGCTTGCGCGCACCCGACTAATCCCACGGGGATATACATGCCTCCCCATGTATATTCTCAGGTAAATCAGAAATAGGTGACCCATGTTCAGGGAGGAGTTCGAGCATTGTACCTCTTACTTTACATCCGTTAGGGAGGAGATTCGAACCATAGACCTCCCCTTTACCTGGATAGCGAGATTGAGTTTCAAACATCAAAAAGTTGATTTATGGGAATTCACATACATTCATAGGAGTAATAGGAAAATTATCATGTCTTGTTTAGTTCTTTATATAAAGAGTAAAACACTAATATTTAAATAACTCAAACCATAAATCATGTTTAAAAATTAAATTGAATATAAAACAAACAAAATCAACAATAAAGGAGAATCATTACCATACCAAAATTAGAAAAAAAAAACATGATATAAAATTAAATTTATTAAAAAAGTAGAAATATTTAACAAATCACAATTGACAATAAGTAATCAAAAATTGAAGATGAAATCAGAACTAACACAAAGTACAAACACAAATTTGAATACAATTTCGTAAAAATCATCGACAAATCTGAAGTTTAACCATGGATCATAAATTTGATTAATTGGTGTCGCCTAGGGTGTGATAAAAATAAGATAAATAAAGTCTAGAAAACTACGCACTCACACCCTAGACAGACACAGTACTGCAAGTATTACATGACGTATGCAAGTTTTAATTGATAAGTTGAGTTCGTTCTCAGGGACTTAAGTGTGTTAATCACGTGGGTAGAAATAACGAGTAAGAAGTAAATAATTAAAGAAAGAAAATAAAAGCAATTAGATTTCGAATTTAATAACTAAAACTAGGAAAATAAAGACAATAAAATAAATAACTAAGAATATGAGATGAGAGATATAGCTTAGGTTTTGCTAGTATGCACTAATCCTTCTAATTCTTTTATATCTAGTTTATAAGGGAGAATATTAGCTCTTGTATACTTAGTCAGGATTCTAAATTCCCATTCCTTAGACCTTGAGAGCGACTAAGGGGGCTACGGCACAACCAAGACGTGGTTTCAAATAGGGTTATCAAGCGCTACCAAGGCCCTAAGCAAACACTTCAATCAATTGGTCATATGGTGATTAAAACAAACCCTAATGACTATCTAGTTAGTATCATGTTTTGTCAGAACTAATATCGACACTAGACATTATGTGGTGGTTCAATAGTTAAACACCCAATTCAGGAGACCATCTAACTACTATTAAAACAATACTAAAGTGATCAGTTCTAGGAAAGACAATAAAGCAAAACACATAAACAAATATAAAGGTAAGTAGCTAATATCAATTTAAAACATGTAATTCCCAAAGAAACTTAGATAGAAGAATTAGCATTCATAGATTATACATGATGCAAAACCCAAGCTATGGGAAGTTTAGTTCATACCTGAAGGAAATAAACTAAAGAAATTACAAAAGACGTCATCTTGCTCTCTACAATAATCTGGAAGAATAAAACTCTAAGAACTAATTACTTTGAGGCAAGGATTGCTAGGGTACTTTTACAAGTGATATAAGGGTGTATTTATAGGTGTTTAGAAGACCTAATTCGTTTTCTTGAGGAAGAGATAAAGTATTGGACTCCTAGCCCAACTCAAATTCGTATGGAAATAAAGATAAACACTGCTGGACCGTTTTGAGCATATCTTCTTCGTTATTGGTCGGTTTTTGCTCCATAAGATACCAAAAGAATCCTCACAGAATTATCTACGTCCCTATAAGAGGAAATTACCAAAATCGGTTTCCTTGTAGGAGTAATTACCACTTCTCTAGGAGTGTGCTGCAGAATCTCAGATTTAGGCAGCTTTTCCTTTTCCATCTTTTTAGCTTTTGTTTCCTTATCTCCAATTACCATGCTAATCTTTTTCCATATGTTGTAGTCTTTGACTTGGACTCTAATTAATCTCCATAATTATCTTTAAAGCTTCACACTAAATAAACAATTAAACCCAATATGCTTTAAAAATATTATTTCACTAAATCAAGACTCAAAATAGGAAAGTGCACTATTTCTCAAGAAAATCAATTAGAAAGACTTCTAAATCACTAAAAATGATGTCTCATCCTAATATAAATCTATCACAAATGAGGAGACATCATTAATCAACCGTTTAAGATGATATAAAAGTTTGAAAATTTTGTTGTAGAGAATGTTGTTGACTGCATTATTAAGGGATATTTGGTTAGACACGTATTATGTTAATAATAATTAATTTGTTTATTAATTATCATTTGAAAACAATGTTAGAGAAAATAAGAAAAGTACAATTTAATTTCACTAGCAGCTTCATTTTAAGGATAATTTTAGAGGGTGTGTTATGAGGTATCATTAAAGATAAAATATGGTGCTTATTGTTCATTATTCCAATAAAAAATTAACCCTACTTAACTCAACACAAATAAAAAAGTGATTGTCATTGTGACATATCTCAAAGTTATAAAAGTTGTTGTCCTATGATCAATAGGTTTTGCGTTTAAAGTATTAATGTCCGAAAAACTCCTCACGCTAGTTTTATTATCTCTCACCACAAAAGTCATTTACTCCCACATAAAAGACACCATACATTTGGTTATTTCCTTTTTATCCCTTTTTACTTCTTTTTACCACAGCCGCTGTCGATCTTCTCTATATCTTCTCTGCTTCTAAATCATTTGATACCGTTGTAATTGCAAACATCACCGGTAAATTATGATCCATCACAATATCTAACTTTGATCTTGTTCCAATCATAAAAGTCTTAAAAATTCAAAATTGAGAGTTTTCAAGATCAATAACTTATAATTTAATAAGTATACAGAAGATGAATTTTTTACATGGAAAAACGTAGCAAAAAAAAAAAGCAGTTTGAGTTTTGGAAAATTCCCAAAATTTAGACGGTTCATTTTTTTGGCTTCATTTTTACATTCTTGATACATTTTAGTTTTTTTTTGTGTTTGTGAATAACAAACAATAAGTGCATATCATAAAATATGATATATACCATATGTATATGGATTACATAACAAAACGCAGCAAAAAAAAATAACAGTTTGAGTTTTAGGAGTTTTTTCTTAACTTAAAATGTCTTTTTTTTTTAAAAAAAAATCTCTGTTTTATACATATTATTTCAGTGTTTTGTATTTAAAATAATTAATAATTTGTTTTTATATGATATTTTTACAAATTTTTTTGATGTATCCGTTTAAGCTATTTTGTTGTTGCATTGGAAGCGATCTCAAGATATCTTAGGAGGGTAAAAAAACAGAGTACCTTTTTACGTGATAGTGATAAGGCTGTAGGGATTTATTAAAAAAATAACCTTAAATGTTATTCGAGTTAAAGTGTTTTTTGATGTATTTAAAAAATTTAAAAAAAATTAAATTAGATTTTGAACGCTTGACCAAAAAAGCTAAAAGTTCGATTTTTCTATATCAAAATTTTAAATCAGGATTTGTTCAAATTAAACTAAGTAGGTTAATACATTTCATCTTTCCATTTTAACATTTCTCTCTCAGGTATATTCCCCAAGGAAACAGCTGAGATTTGAACACCACCACATTTCATCTTTCCGGCATCTTAAACCACCACTAAACCACTCTAAACTCACTCAAATATGTCCTTCACTTTCATGTTCTTACAAATTGCCGAACTTACCTACCTTCACATAAACATTGACATTTTCATCACATTTACTATTACCCTCATATTCTAAACTCATCTCAGTTATTACACATTTATTTCACTGTCTTTACATTTATTACAAAGTTTTACATTCTCTCGCCTCATTCAATATGGAATTCTACACAAGACAAAACACGAACACTGCTGATGAAGCGCTTATTCTTACTGCGGATCCAAACTCTGTTTACGCTCAATTCGAAGGGCCAAAACTTTATGCTAAGATCATTGCTGATAAGGTTGTCAGTTTTAACTACCTAAGAAAAATCATAATCAATTCTTGGGGAGTTAAAGGAAAGGTTCACACTGAGAAAAGAGGCTTCAATACCTGCATAATAACCTTTGATTCTGAACAAGATCTTCAACAAGTCTGGAATAATAGGCCATGGAACCTTGTAGGGAAACATGTTCTACTGCAGAAATGGGATATAGCTAAATCTCAACCTGATATTCAAATCACAACAACATCATTCATCATTCAAATACATGATGTACCACCAACACTAATTAACGAAGACAATGTAAGAAAAATGGGCTCACATATGGGAAATGTGGAAGAAATCATTCTACCTGCTATCGAAACCTTAAAAGAATTCAATGCTATCCGAGTTAGGGTTGACTGGAACATCTTCAAACCCATCAATGGTACCTACAACATCAATCTGGGGAATGGTAAAAAAATACGAGGTATGTTAAAATTTGAAAAACTTTGTGATCTTTGCTATCTATGCGGCTTATTAGACCATGAGGAAAGTGAATGCAAGAATAATAATCGATTAAAAACAAAACTTACCAAAAGAATTTTTGGCTATGAACCAAAATTCACTGAAAGCAAATCCACTGAGTCAACCCATTCACTCGTAAATCAACACCAAAACTCGACCCTCACTCACCAAATCAAATCAACTCACCAAAAATTACTGAGTCAAAAATCCGACCCAACTCACTCGACTTTCGTACACCACGAAAATCCAGCCTCTTTTACACCTAACCCTACCTTTCTTGGACCAATTTCAAAAATTTATTTGACCAAGCCTCTCTCATTTAATGCCTCTGACATCGATATGGCTATAGAAGGTAACATTATAGAACGAAGAGGGATTTCTGCTAACCTATATTCCGAAATGGTGAATGATAGTAACCACAGTCTGCCTGCTATAAAAAATAGACTGTCAAAGCCCAAAAACACTATTCAACCTTTTAATGGTCCAAACAAGACTTTGGCCGAAATAAATGAAGAGCTGAAAACAAATCTTTTTAAAAGCCCAATACCCCAAACAAAAAATAACCCAAACCCAAATACACCAAACTCTATAACTTTCGGATCAAATGAGGATCCAGTTATTATCACCCCTAAACACTATCTTCCTCTTAATAATACTAAACCCGATCAAAATAAATTCCCAAAATCTCAAGAACACATTCACAATCAAAACCCTACTGCAACTGAACAACAAGATAACAATCCCACTCCTCTCAATCAAATTACTTCAATTCCGTTTGCTCTCTATGAAGAAAATGATACTGCATCTCACCATCGGCTTCATGATTATAAACCCTCAAATACTCTCAAATCTTCAATCAAAAGTGAAAGGGTCATCTCGAAATTTGATAAGCTCTGGGAGACAAGATGGAAAGAAGATAAAGATGCTCCTCAACAATCAAAGGAACAAATTAACTCAGAAATTCAATCTATTACAACTGATACAAAAAATACCAAAATTGCTGAGGGGGAAGACACGTCCATGATTAATGGAGATAAATCAACTGCTGAAGAGGCTTGCGGGTTTGACTAAGATCAAACCCACAGAGGTATATGATACAATTCTGTTGGAATTGTCAAGGGATTGGTACCCCCTTGACAATTCTAACACTCAAAGATGCGGTCAAAACCCATCAACCTGAGGTAATTTTCTTAATTGAAACTCTTAATTGTAAAGATAACACCGATTCTCTCATTAATTCTCTTAATATGAAAAATATTTGTACTATTGAGCCCATAGGAAAGGCCGGGGGTTTAGTATTAATGACAAAACAATAACTTGAAATAAAACTTATTCAGGCTAATAAAAACTTCATACACTGTCTTATCACTGATGATAAAGGTATTACTGCTTATTATACATACACTTATATCTCTTCACATGATAATGAAAAAGAAGGAAATTTTGACCAAATTGAAAAACTTATGAGTGATAAAAAAGATGAACCTTGGTTTCTTATTGGTGATTTAAACATGATAAGATACCGATATGAGAAACTTGGTGGTAACAATGATAATGATACTGAGAATAATCTTCTTAACTCTTTTATAAACTTGAACCAACTCACTGAAACTTCTAGTAAAGGGTGTTTTTTTCACCTGGAGCAATAGAAGATGTGGTGATAAACTTATAAAAGAAAAATTAGACAGGGGATTAGCTAATCAAGCTTGGGATGACCTTTATCCTGATGCATGGATTGCAAATCTCCCTTCCATTGGCTCAGATCATAACCTTCTCATTCTACACTGTAATAAACCAACTTTTAAAAAATTTGACAGGTTTATTTTCAGAAAAGAATGGAACAGTGATGTTGAGATTTGTAACATGATCAATCATCACTAGAACACTTACACTAATACTATTCAAAGAGGTATTATTAGATTTGGATCAAAACTTAATAATATCTCTCATATTATTACCAAATGGAACAAAACTAAAAGAAAAAATAATAGAAATATTATTAAAGATCTTATGAAGAAATTAGAGGAAATCAATGAAACCCCACAGGATAATTGGGAACATAATAACTTCCTAACTGCACAACTAGAAATTTTTTGGAATAAGGAAGAGATGTATTGGAGAGAAAAATCTAGAGTTCAATGGGTATATTTTGAAGATAAAAATACTGTTTTTTTCCAAAATTCAACTAAAACAAGAAGGAAAAACAATAAAATTCTTAGATTAATGAATAATGATGGCATTTGGATGGATAAAGCTATTGATATAGAAAACCATATTATTTCTCACTACACAAATACTTATACTACTAAAGGTCCTGGAAACTACCATAGTATTCTTAATAAAATAAAACCTACTGTCTCATCTGCTATGAATAAATCTTTTGAAGCTCAAAACTCTTTACAAGAGGTTAAAGAAGCAGTTTGGGACTTGGGTAAAAATAAATCCCTAGGCCCTGATGGTTTTACAGATAGTTTTTATAAAAAAAACTGGGACACTATCAAATTTGATCTTATGAAATTTATCACAGATTTCTTTTGGAATAAAGGTGATTTAACTTCTATCGATAAAACCTATATCACCCTTATACGAAAAGTTAAAGCTTTAGCCTCTATCACTCAGCTAAGGCCTATAAGCTGTCCTAACTTCTCTTACAAAATCATTGCTGCTATTTTAGTAAAAAGGTTAAAACCTTTTATGAATAATATTATTTCCCAGGAACAATCAGCTTTTATCAGTAATAGGAATATTACTGATAATACAGTTATTGCCCATGAAGCAGTACACTATTTAAAAAATAAAAGAACTTCTAAGAATTACTCAGCTATTATTAAAGCTGATATATCAAAGGCATTTAAAAGCATAGAGTGGAATTTTCTTTTTGACACTATGAGAGCTCTCAGTTTTACCCCTATTTGGATTGATTGGATTGAAAGATGTGTTAAAACTGTCTCCTACTCTATTCTATTAAATGGTTGCCCTATTCATTTGCCTAAACCTTCTAAAGGGCTTAGACAAAGGGACCCTTTGTCCCTTTTTCTATTTCGCATTGTTACCCAAGCCCTCACTTCCCTTATTAATGATAAAATTAATAATGGCCTTATTAAAGGCATTAAACTGAGCAGAAATTGCCTTACCCTTACCCACACTTTATTCGCTGATGATAGCCTCTTCTTTTTAAAAGCTGATATTGATGAATTTTACCATTTTAAGGATGTTATGAACATGTATAGTTATGCATCTAGTCAAAACATAAACCTTAACAAAAGTGGAGTAATATACAGTAAAAATACTCCCTCTAATATTACTACTGAACTTACAAGTATTCTTCATATGAATCACTTAACAAATCTAGGGAACTACCTGGGACTACCCTCAGATTGGGGTAGATCCAAAGTTAGAGCCCTTGATTGGCTTATTGAAAGAATCATCTCAAAACTGGATAACTGGAATTGTAAATTTCTTTCTGAGGCTGGTAAAGAAATATTAATTAAAGCCATTATTCAATCAATTCCAGTTTATATTATGTCTATCTTTCAAATTCCTGATTCTATATGTAATAAAATCTCATCATTAATAGCTTCATACTGGTGGTGTAATAATGGTAAGACTAGAATTCATTGGAAAAATTGGAAATACATGGAAATGCCTAAAACTGAAGGAGGTATGAATTTTAAAATTTTCATTCAACTTAATATTTCATTGTTGGCCTCTTCTGCTTGGAAATTTAATATTAATAATAAATCTCTTGCCTTCAAAGTCATGAAAGGAATTTATTTCCCTTCTGATCACTTTGAATCTGCTTCTTTGGGTTATAACTCTTCTTGGGCTTGGAGAAGCTTAATTAAGGGCAGAGATACTTACTTAAAGGACACAAAAATGATTATAGGAAATGGGGAAAACACCTTGATTTGGCATGATAAATGGATTCCCCAATCTGATAAACCTATAAATCACTTAAATCTTCTTATCAACAAAGTATCTGACCTCATCAATGAGGAAAAAAATTGGGATGAAAGAAAACTTATTATTACTTTGGGCAGAGAAAAAGCTGAGAAAGTCAAAACTCTAAACATTAGTATATCTAATGCCCCTGATACTTTAGTGTGGAAACATGCTAATAATGGAAACCTTACGGCTGGTAATATGTATAAACATATTACTAATACTATGATTGATAATAAGAATAATATGGAAAAATTACTACCCTCTAGCACCTTCAAACTTAGTGTAAACTTTTGGGATATTATTTGGAACTTAAATATGCCCCCGAAACTTAGAAACTTTGCATGGCGTGTTATATCTGATGCCTTACCTACTGAAAACAATAAATATCACATGAAATGCGCTTTAAATGGTATTTGTAAAGTTTGTGGAATGGATATTGAAACTACTGAACATCTCTTGCTCTTTTGTTCAAGTTCAAAAGCCACCTGGTTTGCAACTCCTACTGGTCTTATCAATTTACATGAAAACAACATTAGTATTAAGCACTGGCTGCAAAATCTCATTGAAATGAGACTAAAAAATGATGAAAATGATAGATCAGCAGTAGAGATGGCAATCTGGATAATGTGGTACATTTAGAAAAGTCGGAATAAATACATCTTTGAAAACCAAACCATCTGCCCCTTAATTAACATGAAAAACGCTTATAATGCCTATGATTAATTTGTAAAAATATAAAAACACATACTCTGAGGCTTTTACAGGTAACATTACAGGTAACAATACTGGAAAAATTGCGAATTTTCAACAAAATAAATCCTTACATCAAAACAGAGAAAATACTAATAATCATAAAACTTATCTTAGCGTAGATGCATCTTATCTTAAAGAAACTAATTGTGCTTCTTCTGCATGTGTTTTTAGTGACAAAAATGGCCAATTTTTGGGAGGAAGATACTGAAAATTCAAAGCTAAATCTCCTCAAGAAGCAGAAGCCATTGGTATTCGTAACGCTCTACTTGAAGCTTCATCCTATCAAGGCGCACATTTTGTACTAAGAAATGATTGTATTAGCCTCGTCAAGCCGTTAATGAAGGGCACAAAGTTTGAGAATCGTCATCTTCTCCATGTTTTTGAAGATATTCAAAGTTTAGTGCGCAACATTGATATAAATTTCCAATTTGTTTCAAGGAAATTCAACAAAGCCGTTGATTATATTGCTAAACAAGGGAGGCTTGCCGACCTTAGGAGTAATTGGATTTCTAATCCAACCCCCTACTTTCTTAAATTGCTTGAACTCGGTTTTGTAATTGAAGGCATAGGCTAAGAACATGAATCCTATCTTATTGTATTTGACATTTTTAATTAATTTAAATTATGTATTAATGTAAAAAAAAAAACTAAGTAGGTTGAAAATTTTACCTTTTTTTTTTCTCTTTGCCGCAAAGCCATTACACTCGGCACGGTTATATATCAAAAATGCCGTGCATGCTTATCTTATTGTTTAATGTTGCTTCCATTTCCATGAATTTGTCCGAAAACAAAAATCCATGAATTTGGGTGTGCTATATAGCCTTCACATATTGTTATTTTTTCTAAGAAAATCATTTAAAAAACTATCATAAAAATTTGATGCTAAGATTATTATACCCATTAGAATACTCTTTCTATGTAATAAAAAAAATTGAAATTAAATTTTACCATAAGCAAATGATAAGCAACTACTTTAAGCAACATTAATTAGTCAACATGAATGTTATCTATATATTTATATATCGTTGTGTCGAGATAGATAGAATTTTGCCTTTAAAAAGATAGAAAGAAGAAATTGATGATAAGAAAAACAGATGCGCGGGTTATTTCTACTCATTCACGGCCAAACTCATAGGCAGTTTGTTATACTAAGTTGGCCTTGATACGTGGTTAATTAAAACACTATATAGAAGAGAAAAAAAGAATTAATTGAAAGGTTATGATTTACCAGGCTAGGTAATTAGAAAACCTTTAAGAATTTTAAAATAGAATAAAAAATATATATTAGAAATTAAATGATTTGAGTAAGATTGACATGGACATTTTATCATAGAATTGATAAGATACTAGCAAATACATATGGGAAAAACTTAACTTAAATATTTTCAATCTTTTCACGTTAAGAATAACCATTAACGAAAAAAAAATATATCAGAATGTTTACAGTTAAGGGGTGTGTATTTGATCAAAAGTTTGTAAGATTTGTTCAGATACTTTTAATGTTTGAGTAATGATATATACCTTCCAAAATTATACCATTTAATTACTATCTATGATGTGACGTGAAATAGTTGATAATAAATCATTAATCACATCAAGAAAATAAAAAAAATTAGTGATTATACCCAACCAATTCACGTCATGTCATGAATGGTATACTTGCATAGTATGATTTTAGTTGGTATTATATCATTGCTCTTAAAACTCTATTGACTATTTTAATGAGTAATTCTGGTATCACCTAAACATTACCTATGATGTGCCAGTTAAGTGGTCCAATCATGAATTTTTTTTAGATATATTTTTTTCCCACTCTTCAATATTAAACCACTTAACTGTTATATCATGGGTGATGTTTAATTAAATACCTTTTGAGTAATCATATATACCACCAAATGATGTGGCGTGAATTGGTTGGTTAACAATATTTAATTAGATCAAGAAAATAAATAGATCAACGATTGTTAACCAACCAATTCACGCAACGTCGTTGGGTGGTATATATCATTACTCATACCTTTTTGGATGATACCCAGTATTACTCATTTTAATTTTACATAGATTTTCTTAGACTTTTTCAAAATTTTAATAATTTTTTACCAAATCTAACGTATTTTATATCAAGATTTTATAAATTTTTTCAGATTCTATCCCATTTAACAACATTTACATATATATATATATATATATATATATATATATATATATATACTCTAATTTGACTTTATATACATTAGCTATTTACATCTAGAAAACTGACTGAAAAATAATAACCAATTGACTTTCCATCTAAAAATTTTTAGTTGAACAATATAGCATGAGTTTTTTTAACTGAATCAATTGTTTTACGTATTAATTTTTCATGTAAATTTTTAATTGAGATCTTACAATGAAAAATATTAATAGCATGAGTAAGTTTTTAAACTAAAACAATAGTATTATGGCTAATCTTTTTATAATTTTTTTTAATTCAAGTCGCACATGACAAATAGAGCATGAGTTATTTTTAATTGTCTTTTTCATTTTGTTAGAAGATAGTCTAAAAAATAAATTCATCAAATCTCTAGTTAAAAGGATAAATTTCAAAATAAAAAATTTATTCTTTAAAATCTTATAGAATCCAATAACTAATGAAATCCATAAAAATCCATATACTTTTGAATACCATAAAATTTTAAAGGATGGTATAAAATCCAAATCAAATACACAATTGTTTTAAAAGACTCTTTAGAATTTTTATTGAATACATCAATATATTAAAAGACTCTTTAGACCCTTAGCTGAATACCTCCCAACTTTTAAAGTCCAAAAAAATTCTATAGACTCCTAATTGAATACACCTCCCTTAATATCCTGATATACTAGTGCATTTTATAAGGTTGTTTGGGATATTATTGGAGTTGATTTGCATAATATTATGAAGGATGTAGTCAGGCGTAATTCTTTGCTTAATCAGGTTAAGACTACAAATTTGGTGCTTATTCCTAAAATAAAAGTACTTAGAGTATTGAGACAATTCATGCCTATTGCATGCTATAACATTCTCGATAAAGCTATCTCTAAACTGTTAATTAATCAGATGAAAAAGTGGTTGCCTTCTTATTTCACAAAACCAGTTTGGATTTGTAGAGGGAAGATGTATCTTAGATAATGTTCTTGTGGTTCAGAGGATGGTTTAGAAGTATGATAGGTCATCTATTAAGTGTTGTTGTTCCTCTATTCTTGATTTACAAAAAACATATGACACGGTGAATTGGAAGTTTTTGATGAAAATTTTGTTGTCTTTGGGGTTTAATCCTAATTTTTTTAAATGGATTGAACTGTGTGTAACAACACCCTCTTATTCTCTCTATCTGAATGGTGAGGTGACTATGTTTTTCAAAAGGAACAAAGTTCTGAGACAAGGAGATCCCATCTCTCCCTATGTAGTTGTCATTTTTATGGAATCTTTCTCAGCAATTATGCATCATGTGTCTGCTTCTAAAGTTTTCTCCTTTCATCCAACATGTAAGAGAATGAGGTTGATCTAATTGATTTTTGTTGATGATAGCCTTCTTTTCTTTGGTGGAGATAAAGCTTCAGTAATAAAGTAAAAAAAGGGTTGAAGTCTTTTTTCTAGACTATCTAGACTCATGATTAGTCCTGAGAAGAGTGGGGTATATTGTGTAAGATGGAGAAGTCAGTTGCATGAGGAAATTTACAAGATTCTGAATGTTAATAAAGAGCATTGCCTGTCAGGTATTTGGACACTCCATTAACTACAAGTGGTGCAAATGTTGGTGAATGTGAGGCTCTTGTTTAAATTTTGTACAGTTCTATTGATGTATGGAGGCATAGATTTCTTACTTATGTTGGAAGAGCTCATCTCATTAAGTGTATTCTACCAAGAAAAGTGAGTTTTCAGTGTAGTTTGATGTTTCTACCTGAAAATGTGTTGCATAACATTGAGAGTAAGCTGGCAAGGTTCTTGTGGAAGGATAATATTGAATCTCCGTTTGGTTAAAAGTTGGCTTGAAGGAAAATCTGTAAGAGCAAGGAGGAAGGGGTTAGGTATTCCTTGTTTCATATCTATTTTTCAAACAGTTGTACTAAAATCCTGCTTGATAATGTATATTATTGATTTTTTTAATGTATGTGCTAAGTGTGTAAAGTCAGACTGGTTGAAGAATAGATGGATTTGGAATATGAAATATGATATCAACCTTCCTTGGCGTAGGAGGAGAATGTTAAAGGTTAAAAATTTAGTTTACAAATTCATCATACACTAGGTGCCGGATGGGAGAAACACATTCTTAGCTGTGGATAGGTGGATCAAGGGGAAAAACTTTTAAAAAATATGCTCAACTCACATTAGTGAGTTTAATTTGAATAAAGTTGTTGCTTATTTATATGTGAATGGAAAGTGTAGAATGCCTAGTGCACTGAGAAAGTATAAAGACCAGTTAAATGATATTTATTTAGGTAGTGTATCAAATTGTATTTAGTTGTGTGCAGGTGATGTCTCCTCATTTGTGATAATATAATATACTTCAGAGACATCATTTTAGGCTTATTTATTAGTTTATAGGTCGATCTTAGCTTAATTTAGTGCACTTTCCTATTTTGAGTCTTGATTTGTAGAATTATTATTTTTAGAGCATATTGGGTTTAATTTTTTATTTAGTGTGTAGCTTTAAAGATAATTATGGAGCTTAATTAGAGTCCAAGTCAAAGATTACAATATATGGAAAGAGATTAGCATGGTAATTGGAGATAAGGAAATAAAAGCTAAAAAGATGGAAAAGGAAAAGCTGCCTAAATCTGGGATTCTGCATACACGACCAAAGATATGCGTTTTTACCTAAGAAATAGGCCGAATCTGGTGATTTCCTTCTAAAGGGTCAAGATAATTCTGTTGCGATTCTTTTGGTATCTTATGGAGCTCAAACCGACCAATAACGAAGAAGATATGCTCAAAACAGTCCAGCAGTGTTTATCTTTATTTTCATACGAATTTGAGTTGGACTAGGAGTCCATTACTTTCCTTCTCCTTCAAGAAAACGAATTAGGTCTTCCTATACCCTATAAATACAGCCTCTTAACACTCTAAAATCATCCTTGGCCAGACCCTAAGGCCAAGAGGAAGCTGCAACACAAGAGAAGAAGTCTGGAAGGAGCTGTGCATCAATCATGTCTCCTTCAACCTCTTATTTTGTAATTCTTTTCTCTTCTTTTATTTGTATGAACTAATTCTATTAGCTTAGGTTTGCATAATGTATAAACTATGAATTCTAATTCTTCTATCTAAGTTCTTTGGGAATTATATGTTTTAATCTGATATTAGCTACTTACCTTTATATTTAATTATGTGTTTTGATTTAATGATTGTTTTCCTTGCGAATGCATGCGTATAGGATTACCTTAATAGTAGTTAGATGGTATCCTTGACAGGGTGTTTAACTATTGAACCACCACATAATGTCTAGTGTCGATAGTAGTTCTGACAAAACATGCTTCTAACTAGATAGTCATTAGGGTTTGTTTTAATCACCATATCACCAACTGATTGTAGTGTGCTGGACAGGGCCTTAGTGGCGTTTGATAACCCTATTTGAGTTCTCGTCTTGGTTGTGCCGTAGCCCCCTTAGTCGCTCTCAAGGTCTAAGATTGGAGAATTTAGAATCCTGACTAAGTATACCAAGAGCTAATATTCTCCCTTATAAATTAGATCTAATAGATAGAATTAGAAGGATTAGTGCATACTAGTAAAACCTAAGCTATAACGTTCATACTATCTTCTTTCTGTTATTTATTTTCTGTCTTTTAATTTAGTAGTTTAGTATTCTTATTTAAAAACCAAATAAATATTTGTCTTTCTCTTCTTTCGACTTGCGTATTATCTCTGCTATCTTTAATATCTGCACTTGAATAATTTGCATAAGTTCTCTCTAACTTTCGTCAGTCCCTGAGGAACGAATCTTCTTATCATTAAAAATTGCATACGTCCTGTAATACTTGCAGTACAGTGTTAGTTTAGGGTGTGTATTTGAACTTATTTATATCATTATTTTATCACACCTTAGGCCACACCAGCAGGTTAGGGGTGGAAAACGGACCCGAAATTTCCGATTTCCGACTTTTCTGACTTTTCCGATCCGAAAATTCCGATTTCGGAATAGATTTTTAAGGTTCCGAAATTCCGATTTCCGATTTTTCCGAAAAAATCGGATCGGAATTGGAACTACATATAAATTTCCGAAATTTCTGGGTTTTCCGATCCGATTTTATTTCCGAATTATATTTCCGGTCCGATTTTATTTTTCTGAATTATAATAGCGAATTATAAATTATATTTCAAAATAATTTTGCATTCGATGGCTTGTTTCTTTGGTCCTTGAAACATGTAATATTGCAGGATCATATTTTGAGGCACTTTTGCAATATTTGTTTTCTCATGTTATTGGAAAAATAACATCGGTTTAGCATTATTTTTTTAATTACTATTATTTTGTTATTTCATGTAAATTTTAAGTTTACTTTTTAACTATTGTTACTCGTGTAAGTTTTATAAGTTTAGTTTTTTTACTACTGTTACTCATCGTGTAAGTTTTAAAGTACCGTTCCGATTTATAACCCTTAATTCCGCAATTTCCGAACCAAAAGTTCCGAAATTCCAACCCAAAGTTCCGAATTTTCTGAACCAAAAGTTCCGAAATTTCTGTGCCGAAATTTCCGAATTTCCGGTAAATTCCGAAATTCCGAATTAGGAATTGTTTTTCCCAGTTCCGAAAAAATTGGATAGGAATTGGAACAGAAAAAATCTATTCCGAAAAAAATTGGAATTTTTCTGAAATACCCTTTTTCCGATCCGTTCCTTCCGATTTCCACCCCTAGTGCAGGTAGAAGTTTGGGTTTTTTTCAAAACAGACGGTGAGGGAGATTACTGAGGTATTTCTTAAAGTGGACCGGTATGATTTGGTGGAGTTATCTGGTGAGTCCAAAGAATAGGGTTTGCATTGGCTTGTGTGTTTGGATAGGATGGCTACCAAATATATGCTTGTGATGTGAGGTATGGATGTGTATAAATTGTGTGGTTTGTTTGGGATGGAGAAAGAGAGTAGGGAGCACTTATTTATGTAGTGTTCTGATGCAAGGAAAGTGTGGGTAGACTACAAAAGGCTGAATAATTGTAGGGTCGTAGGTAGTAGTTATAAAGAACTACTTAGTTGGGTGAAGAATATAAGTGTGAGAAAATATCTCAGAGCTTCTGAGTTGATATTGAGCTTTCAAAGTTTTGTGTGTAATGTTTGGTTTGCCAGAAATGATTATGTTTTTGGGTGGAAGTCTTATAAGTATGATGATGTGATGCTTTATATTAAGTTTGACGTGAAATGCAATCTATGGAAAAGGGGTATCCTATTTAAAATCAGGGGTTGATTAGAAATTGGGAGTTGGATGATGGTTTGTTGGTATGATTGTGAATTTGGTGGTATTTTGTAGTTGGGGAGGTTTGAAAGGTGGTCGGGCGTGTCCATCTGAAGTTTTCTTTAGGTCGGTTTATGGAGTTTGTTGCGAGTAGTTGGTTGTGTACTAGATTGGGCCAGGAATTGTAAAATTATGTAAAATTAGTTGGGCTAGTGTTTCTATTTTGTAATAGTTGTACTTGGGGGCATTTGTCTTCCACTATTTTAATAAGATATGCTCTCCTTTTAGCTTGTAAATCTTTTCAACGAGTATTAATAAACATTTCTTATTGAGAAAAAAATCCCTATTTGTTATTGGTAAATCTCAAGGTTAGAAATGGAAGGAACAAAACATCATATTAGCAATATAAAATCACCACTAATAGATTTATTTTGGTAGGTAAAGACACACAAAATTCCATCAAATTTAAACCAATACGAAGTCTCGAGAACTAGGACCCAATCTAGAAACGACCCAAATCACTTGTGGCCCTCCGTCTAGCTGATCACACAGTTCTATCCGTCAATTCATCAGAACGTCTGCGGAGATAGTTGAAATGCATATCGACATACATTCCTGCATCACCACTAATAATTGATCCTTGAATATATTTTTTAGCATAAAGCAATATCATTTTCTATTTTTATTGTTTAAATATTAAATAGGTTTGCCACAACTAATCATTCTTGTTTTCTTGATAATTTTGAGAATCAAAATTTGGCAACTGGATCAGTTGAACGGCCAAGCAAATAAGCTTGCAAATAATGCTAAGCATGGAGACACTAGAGCAAATCGGTTAGGAATGACCAAATCGATCGTTGATTTAAACATGACAGGTATATGATGTGATCGGACAGTAGAACAGTTTCCATATCTGTCCAAAAAAATTGGCAGTTGGATCATGGAAATTAGACGAGTCCAATCTTTATTGATAAACCTTATGTATATGGTATATAAGTGTATATTAATATATATACTAATTCCGTCAAAATAACTTATAAGATAAATTGTTTAAATTGAACAAATACATATTATATTTCAAACATACTCATTACGTTGGATGTCACCATTCTAAAATTTTTTCGGACACCGGTTTTTGCAATGCTATGGGATTTGGCTCTAACGATCGCCTAGGTTATCGCTAGGGATGTGTAAATAGATCGCTAGAGGTATCAATGATTGTTTGTAGTCGCCAAACCTTGGTGCTACTGCTTGGTCGTTAGACATTTCCTTTAAGGACCACCTTTTTGTTCTACGAACGACTTACAACCAACAATTACTATATTGGTAGCTAAAGGCTGAATTGATTAACGACCAATTCGTAGAATCTAGTTGTCTTAACCCTTTAACAACTACCATGGTGGTCGCCAGAGGGTTAAACACGTTACCGACCACTTGGTAGTCGCTAAATCCAAATATTCAATAGCGAGAGCTTGTTGGTAACTAAAAGTATTAAAAGAACATTTAATTTACAAAAGAATTACAACAAAAGTTTTGGAATAAAAGTCCTGTACAAACTATATTAATTTAAAAATAATGAAATCAAAATTACAACATTAATAAAAATTAATAAAACCATATAAATAATAAAAATATGCAAAAAATAGAACATATTCTAAATAAAATTCTGGATAATTATTAAGTCAGTTGAAGGGTATTCTATCAGTAGATTGGATTTCGTCATCATCATCCTCATCTTTGAGTCTCGGACGGCTTGAAGATGATAGACCTGTTTGTGGATTACTTGTTGTGATGCACCAGATGGGATGATATGCAATGGAGCCTTTGAAAGTCCTAGAGGGGGGGGGGGGGGTGAATAGGATTACTAAAAAGATTAATGCCTAATTAAAAATCTTTTGGACAATTATATGTTTTAAAGAGAAACTTCTAAGTCAACTAATATATCAAACTCTTAAGGGATCATGCAATGGATAAGTTAGAGGTTTGATATAGAAGTTAAACAAGTAAATTGAAATTATATTCTCTTACTATGCTAGATGATCTAAGTTAGATAAACTAGATAATCAATATCACAATATTCATACTAGCATATTATCAAACATATAAAGTGCGGAAAATAAAGAGTGTAGGGATAGAAAGATACACACGATTTATAGTGGTTCGGTTTCCCTACATCCACTACCTAAGGAAGCCTCCTTAGGATTACAAGCTTTTCACTAAGCTCCCGTGTCTCTCTTAACCGGGTCGAGAACACAATAACCCTTACAACCTCTTCGATACCACGAAGGATAACCTCTTCGATACCACGAAGGAAACTCTTGTGTAATCACAACACAAGGACACCGAGTATACTCCCGATACTCAAATTCTCTCTTAATCTATCTATTACAAGAACTAGACTTAAGAGGATAAATACAAAGAGTTTAAAGGGTGAAACTACTTTGCTAACAATCTCCTAATGAGTAGATATAACACTTAAGCATGAAAGACTCCTCTTGAGTAGATAGAACTTTGTGGCTTATTGGATTAACTCATTAATTGAGTAGATATGACAATGTATAGCTCTTGACACCTTCTTGGATGATAACAATTAAGCCCCTTAGTGTATATGGGTTGAAGGTGTAGTTGTAGCCTTGAAAGACCTTCAATTTATAGCTGCAAAATGCTCCCAACGGTCATAAGACTTGTCTCCAATGGAAATATTAATATCCCCAACGGATATATGCCTTTTGTCTTCATTTTGCTACAGAAAACCCTAATCTGCGATGCACCGCGGGTCTCGTGCGGTGTACCGCACTAACGCTTGCTTAATTCACTAGCTTTCTGATGGACTAGCCCTGCTCCGTGGTGTAGTCCGTGCTGCGGGCGGTATACCACTCGTACCGCCGGTATACCGGTCCGGCTACCGCACCAAAGGTCTAAAACACCTTCTAGTGAGTATATCTTTTACTGTTATGCACTGATCAGAAAACCTTCTTCACGAGAGTTGTAGAGAACATCATTCTAATAAACTTTGTAGTTGATCACTAAAGCTAATTCTCAATGTACACAAAGATAAGATTAAAAGTATTTGTATGAGAATTAGTTTCTTAAGATAAAACAATAAAGCTTTGATCTAAATGATAAAGAATGTGTTTTTCGATGAATTAGAGTGCAAGATAGAATATGTATAACAAGAATAATTAGCACACTAAACACAAGAGGATTTATCACATTAAAACAACCTATTAAGGGAGGCTATATGCCAACAGCCTTACCGTATTGTAACATTATTTGGTTGATTTGTCCAACCAGATGCAAATAGTTCTCTTGAGTAAAGACTAGAGGAATCGGGGTGGTTACGGTAGTGCAAGTCGACTCCTAGTCCCGGTCTGCAGCTGGGGTAGCAGTGAAAGTACAATCTTTCATGACCGGGAGTATCCGCGTGAAGGTATCAGTCAACCATTTTAGATCCACGATCATATCCGGATTTTGGCTCTACGCTTGTCTGTAGTTCTGGGTTGGAATACTGGTCCAAATCCTGGCTTCTAACCCTTTTGTGCATGACCCATGCACTCATATTCCACCTTGATAACATTCTAGATCTGATTTTCCTTGGTCAATGACTCTTCCTAGGGCTGAGCAAAACATAAGCGGAAAACCAAATCGACCCCAAAAACCGAAAAAACCGAACCGAAAAAACCGAAAACCAACAAAACCGTTTGGTTCGATATAAGCTTTTTAAAAACCAAAAAAAATTGATCCGGTTCGATTATTCTATGCTAAATTGATCCCGAAAATCGAACCAAAAAAAATACAAAAACTATTTTATGTCACTAATATTTTGAGGTTTGGATGACCTTCCCTCTCTTCTTACTTAAGGAACCCCCGACTTTCCTTGATATTTTTAAAAAGTATTATTATTTGGGGATAGAAAATAGAGTGAATTCCAGAAAGAAAAGTGCTCACAAATAGCATGTGCCACCCGTTAGAAGGTTAAAGTGTAGAATATGCATGATTCATTAGTCAGTATATCTAATGAGATATTTTTTAAAATTCTTGAATCAAAATATACACATTAAAGTATAGAAATATTCTCTATAATTAGTTGTTTATAATTTTATACATAATATTTTAGTTCCAAGAATGCAATTTTCCTACACCGGCCAACACATAAAAACCAGACACTTACTTGAGGACTATAAACTTTTCGAACGAAACACATATAACAACTGAAAACTAAACCAAAATGAACATATATCGAACCAATACCCGATGAAACCAAACCGACGAAAATCGCCCGGTTCGGTAGCAACGCCCTTAAAAAACGAAATATTCAGTTCTAATTTCAATTTTGGCAAAAAACTGAGTCGAACTGAACTATTCTGTGCTCACCCCTAACTCTGCCGGTGTGGCTAGGGACCGGTTGACATCACCTGAAGTTTCAAAATCTTAATAGATTCTCGATCTCAGCTCTACCTGTAAGTAGAAAAAAATATTAGTAAAAAAATTATAATTATTAAATTGCACACAATATTCTAACTTACATGGCGTTGATGGAAACACTCCTCCTTCAAATCTCATGTCTTCTTCTGCCCAATGTCCTGTTAAATTCAACTATATTGGGCTTCTTATTCGACCTCTAAGCTAAGGGTGTATGGGTAAGAGTGTCAGGATCGGCCCATGTCTCCTGTTGAAACTCTATACTTTTCTCCTTGGGTTCCTATAAAACAACAAATCACGAGTTAATAATACGAATATATTTTTTGCAAATTAAACGATGAAAAAATACGATAAACGTTACCTATAGTAGACGGTGACATGTATTTGTAAGGGTAGGCAAGCCATAATCACTACCACGGGTCCCTGCTTATCTCTATTATTTTCCCCGCAGCCGATCTCACCTTTTTAAATTAATTTTATTTTACAAATATTTAAAATAGAAAAAAGTATTCAATAATTTTTTTCTAGAAACTCTTTACTACCCCACATTTGAAATGTCAACTCGAATTCATCTGGACGCATATCATTTGGAGGATAAACGGTCCATAGCCAATCCCTTCGTATAACCGCCTCTTCTTAAACAACATGGTTCCTTTTTCAGTAAAGAAATAAACAATTATATAATTAAATATTTAGACTCGGTAAATTAATCATTACCTAATTACATTTTACCTTTAATTTATAACCTAAGAAAAGACTAGTGAGACCTCTAGGTGGGTCATTACCCTCATTATCACCATTATGTCATCTAGACAAAAGTTGGGCATACTAATCTGCTACTGACGTTTCCATTTATGTGATAGATTAATATAGTCACAAGATATCATTTTATGGGGATTTAGTGTTTAGTTGAGGGATTTCCCCCTATATATTGATGTTTTACACTTTCTTGTCTTGTTTCAGTGGTTATACTATTTTTAGAGTTTTTGCACGTACTTTGTATGTTAAATGTGTATCTCTTACATACTTGGGAGCTTGAACACGTTGAGATGATGATAAGAAGTGAATAAATCGAGCTAACCCCTTAGTTATAGTGAAAAGGGAAGATTTAACTATAATTAGGATTGAAAACTTATGCCAGCCAAATCTGGAAAGTGCATTGATCAAGGTGCCATGCAATACTAACAACGATTCTTGAGGACCTATTAAAAATACAGCTAGTATTTGGAGTCAGGAACGCATAGGATTTGACCGTTCGCGATTTAGAACTAAAACAAAGAAGTTATGCTAATTGTCAGTGCCGTCTTTCGAACCAGTCCACACTTAAGTAAAATGTTTTTGGGATGGGCTTTGTAACTTAAAACAAGCCCATGAGCCATAAACAGTTTTAGGGGCCTATATATTGATGTTTTACACTTTCTTGTCTTGTTTCACTTTTTATACTATTTCTAGAGTTTTTTCACATAATCTGTATGTTAAATGTGTATCTCTTAGGTACTTGGGAGCTAGAACACCTTGAGATGATGATAATAAGTGAATAAATCGAGCTAACCCCTTAGTTATAGTGAAAAAGGAAGATTCTACCATAATTAGGATGTGAAAACTTATGCCGGCCAAATCTGGATGATCGAGGTGCCACATAATATTAACAACGATTCTTGAGGATCCATTGCAAATAGAACTAGTATTTGAAGTTAGGAACGCATAGGATTTGACGGTTCACGATTCAGAACTAAAACAAAGAAGTCATTCTAATTGTCAGTGTCGTGGTTCGAACGAGTCCACACTTAAGTAAAACGTTTTTGGGATGGGCTTTGTCACTTAAAACAAGCCCATGAGCCATAAAAATTTTTAGGGGCCTATATATATCACAAAGTAATATTAGAGAAGAGTTCTTAACTTTTTGAAGAGTTTAGAAGAGAGAAGCGCCTGAAGCAAGAGAGAAGAAGGAGATGGAAAGCAGTTCATGCCATTTCTACCCTTTCGTTTATCAGTTTTCAGCAATTAGTATAGTATTCTTATTTTGTTTTATCTTTTGAACATGAATATAATAGTTTTAAGTGCTATTTTTTATTATTTTAGTATGAAATAAAAGGTTTGTACCGGTTTTTTAAGCTAAAGGCCTGACTCAAACAAACGGTTCCATTCTCAAAGGACATGTTCCGGTTTGTTTCTAATAGTCCATAGATAAAAACTAAACCTATAAAGAAAAATGGATTTTATAGTTCCAGTTTGGTTGTGGTCCCAGTTCGGTCTATGTTTGGATTAATAATACCAGTTTTCTGCCTTTCTTAAGGCTTGACTCTATTTTTAGCTTGAGAACATAATTTGGGTATGAGCCCTAGACTTCTTTTATGAATTGTTTGTGATTGCTCTGTATTATGTTTAAGCTACATTTGTAGTCCTTTATATAGGTACGTATATGACTTCCTCTTTAGTAATTAGGACTGTCACCCTGACAAGGGGTTCAAATACTACAAACAATACATAATTGTCTAGTATGTGGTAGTGATCTTGACGGGTTTGCCTAACTAGATAGTCACTAAGATTACATATAACCACTTATCATTGCATAAGGTCCCCTTACCCAAGTCCCCTAGGAGTGTTGAGTTTGCCTCCTAAGCTACCCTAACATGAGTTATGATGAATTCAGAATCATGACTATTGCTAAATCACACAATTCTACCTTAATCAATAAACGTAAGATTAGGCAACTGGGGATTACTTGCTAATTCTCTAGCTAAACTCTCATACATTTTTCCTTCATTATTTCCTATATTTTAATTAGTCAAGTCTTAGTTAATTAATCATTAATTGTTTAGAGTCTTTATAACCAAACAAATATTTAGTGTATTTGCGTACACTTTATAAGAACACTAGTTACAAACCCACTTTCATAGTCTCTGCGATTGATATCTGTTGTACTTACTTATTACTTGCAAATGATTTGTTCACTTGCAGAAAGTTTATCGTAGTTATCTCGAGGTGTATGTACTTTTATTATCGTTTATTTATCACACATTGGGCCCTACCAACTACTCATTTGATTAGTCAAAGGTTTAATTGAGAAAATATTAATCACTAGGGACTTACATATAAATTCCATAAATTGAAGGGACTATCTAGTAGATTTAAATTTTATATAGTTTTGGGTTTAAGGTTTAGGGTTTACAGTAAAGGATTTAGGGTTAAGGTTAAATGTTTAGAATTTAGGGCTTAGGGCTTAGGGTTTAACCCTTCCTCCTAAAATTTTGAAAATATCACTTAATCCCCCTAAAGTTTTGAGAATTATAATTAACCACCCTAAAGTTTTGCAAATTACACACCCCCAAAACTTTTAAAAATATCACTTTAACCTCCCTAAAGTTTCGTAAATTATATATAACCAACCTAAAGCTTCACAAATTATATTTAAACCCCCTAAAGTTTCACCATTACATTTAACCCCCCTAAAGTTTCTTAAACTAAATTAAACCCCCTAAAATTTTGCAAATTACATTTAAATCCATATATTATTTAATTATTAAAGTCCCTACTTTTACTAAATATTACAGTTAAGCCCTTATCTTATTTAATTATTACATTTAAGTCACTATATATACTAACTATTACAATAAAGCCCATATCTTAGTTAATTGTAACATTTAACTCTCTGTATTTTTACTAATTATTTCAATTAAGTCCCTATAATATTTGAGATTTACATTTTAGTCCTTAAAATAAGGAAGTTTCACTAATAATCCCTATATAACATACAACATATACATTGCACAATGATTCCTATATATTTCGAAAATACAATTATGAGTCTCTGAATTATACAAATCTTCCACTAGGGTCCCTAGAGTATTTAAAAGAGGAAAACTAGGTCCCTACCTTATGCAAATCTAACACTAACGTCCCTAGAACATCCGAAAAATGGCCAATAGGTCATTGCCTTATGCAAAACTATCACTAAGATCCCTATACTTTGCAAAAACATAAAGAATACTCCCTAATTTATGCAAAACTCTCACTAAGATGGTTAAAATACATAAAACAAGGACAATTAGTCCATGAATTAAGCTAACTCACACACACAAACATACACATATAATTATACACACACACACACACTTATACATACATATAAACATGCACAGACATATGCATACATAAAATTACATTTTAATTTAACAAATTAACAATGTAAAATGAACCATTTAATGTAGTATCAGTGACAGCAGGTGTGGTCGAACCTTTAGTGGTTATCGACGACAGAAAGGGCAGAATTGATGTGGATATAGGGAAAACTATCGGTGAAAGAAGGGGGTTATCGGTGCCAGAAATTGTCATGGGGTGGTTTGTTGCTTTGTTGGTAATTAAAGGGAGGGGTTCGTCGACAATAGTAAAAGATTTGTTGGCACCAGAATTGCGTCAGAGGAGGGGGGTGGGGGAATTTTAAAACGTTGAATGAATTTTGAAACCTATCCTAGGTTATACCATTGGCTAAATTCTCTAGCGATCACCATTGCGGTTGCTAATGTTATAAAACGTGGTGTCCAATGGATTTATTTTCAAATGGGTAGATAAAGTTACACCGCCATATTGTTGGGGTTATAACACTGACCACTTAGTGGTCAGTAAAAATAACTTTTTCAAAATAAAATAAAATCGACCAATAGTGGTCGCTAATTATCAAGTTCTTGCGACCACCTATAGCGATTGCTGAAAACTTGGCATGTATAGAAACGTTTTTAGCAATCCCAAACAACGGTCGATTATTGGTTGGAGTTTTTATTGACCACAAGTAGTCGGTAAGAATATTGGTCCACTAGCGAGTTTTGTGTGGTCATTAAAGGTGATTTTTTTTTGTCGATGATGGAGGTCTCTTCAATTTCTATTTTTTTATTACAAATTTATCTCTAGCGATTAGTGAATACTCGCCAAAGAAAAGACTATTTAAAGCCGTCGTTAAAGATTTAATCACTACAATAGTATTCTTAAATATATGAGAAAAAACATCCACGATTATTGAAGAAAGTTTCGGCTAACAAAGTGTAACTTGCAATGAGAGTACGAAGCGAACAAAGGGTTAATTTAACTTCATGAAATTAGTCACTATCTGATCATAACTGAGTTTTGTGCTTATGATCGTAATGTAACATTTTTGTTTAGTAGAAATTTATCTCCTTGACAAAAAGAAAACATATTTAGTGCTTTCACGGCCTATAACTATTTGCATAAATGACTTGTCACTTTTAGCAATATATTAATTAGCTTACTGAAATTGGCCATGCATGTCCACGAAGCACGTAAGCATATGGATTGGTTGGCTCTATTCCACGGCCTACAATTTATTTGGCAACGTAGAAAGCTAATATAATTCTCCTTTCTGAGGAATGTAGTTGGTTCTATTCCATGGCCAAAATCATCTTACTTTTTCATACTCAATTAGGAGACAAACGATTAGAGTCGAATCGACAGTTTATTTTGGTATTATTTTAATGAGTTTGAATTCAGTTTAAGTTTAAAAAGAATCTTAGGCCTGTTTGGTTTGTGAAAATATTTTCTCTTTTTTGTTTTCAGAATATATTTTCAAAAAATGATTTTCGTTTTATTTTCAAAATTTTTAAAAAATATGGAAAACGTCGATTTCACATTCTCCAATATAGCACGGTTTTCATTAAATTTTCCAGAAAACTGTTTTCATTTTCTGTAGCCAAACACGTTTTTATTAGTATTTTCAAAAATATAGAAAATGAACACAGAAAACACCCATTATTTTCACGAACCAAACAGGGCCTTAACTTTTGAACTTAAACTTGATTTGTTATTTTTTATAAAACTTTAACTCGGTTTGATATGATTCTTTTAAATTTTATTTAAGTTTTGTTTAACATTTAAGGACTCGTTTGGAAGTGCTTATTTTAGAGTAAAAAAGCGCTTTTGGAATAAAATTCAAAATTTAAAAAAATTATTAAAAATAATTTTGAAATCTAAAATTATTGAAAGTGCTTTTTTTAAGAAGCACATATTTGGTGCTTCTCAGAAAAATGCTTTTTAAGGTAAAAAAAACTCTTAAAATGCTAAAAGCACTTTTAAGTGCTTCTCCAAAAAAGCACTTCCAAACGGACACTAAAACACTATATTTTTATATGATATATATTAATTTCTTTTAAAATATTATCAGTAATTTAAAATAAAATACAATACAACACATCACATGATATGACTTATTAAAACAAAAAAATTACATAAAAATTATATAATAATTTAGTTATGTTTATATATATTGAAAATCTTTTACGTAGTTTTGACGTTTACCTATAGAGGGAGAGGGAGAGGGAGAGGGAGAGGGAGAGGGAGAGGGAGAGGGAGAGGGAGAGGGAGAGAGAGAGAGAGAGAGAGAGAGAGAGAGAGAGAGAGAGAGAGAGAGAGAGAGAGAGAGAGAGAGAGAGAGAGAGAGAGAGAGAGAGAGAGAGAGAGAGAGAGAGAGAGAGAGAGAGAGAGAGAGAGAGAGAGAGAGATATTAACGAACTCTTAAAGAACCTTTACCAAACTGTTCACGAGTTTAACAAGTCGATTTTACACAAGTTTGAGTCCAGCTCATTTGGTATACGAGTCTGAATTTATAGCTTAAACTTGCTTTTTTAACTAACTAGGTGACCTCAAACAAACTCTTAACAAACTTAAACTTGATCCCTTAATGAGGTATCAGCTCATTTGTAACCCTAGTCAAAGTCATATAAGAAAAATGTCATTCCAATATGTCGCAAAAGATAAAAAAGTGTTATAAAATTAACGACGATAAATTAGAACATAGAGAAATATAATTTTGTATTATTCCATTAAATTTAGATAGATAATAAAATGATATGAATATCGAAGTATATATAAAAAAACACAAGTAGTTGCGCAGTTACTAGCTTAACATGTCGCGAGGCCCAAGCAGCCCCGCGACTGCCTACTTCACTATAAACTGTTGCAAGTCGACTACACGCTATGACTTGATCAGGGAATATCCACACATCAAATAAACATTTCATAACACTGTCCTTGGATATTCACTAAAGGATATGCCTCATTAAAACCTTGTCAAAAAATCCATTGGGACATAACTTGATGAAGGAAAAAAGTACATATTTTTTGGGAGTGTGTAATACATATTCTGTTTGCCTCGTCATAACCTTTCTAGAACAACCCTATGGGAAAACCATGGTGAAGGAAAAAGAGCACATAATGTCGATATAATCTCCCTCTCTCCCTCTCATTGCGACGTCAAATATTTCTAATAATGTCTTATGTATTTGTTGGCTTGCAACTCGGATATTGTTGTTGTTATAAATTTAGTGAAAAATCTGTTGGATTCTCACTTGATCATATTTGTTCAATTTCAATTAACAATAGATTGACATAGGGGAATTTTTTTAATCTTTATGATAGTAGTTATTTGCCAATTCCTTGTTAAAATCTTATTAGAAAAACCATCTGGAGAATACCTTATTGAAGGAAAAAGAGTACAACACACAAATATCGTCTCTCCCTCATTGCTACACGCATTATCACATCAATTATTTTGAATCACATAATATGTTTTCAAGCCCACAATTTTGACATAAGTATACGATATAGTTTTAACAGATGAATCTGATCTGTTGGATTCTTGCATGGACGCACCTGTTGAATACATCCTTGAATTTACTATAGATATCCTTTGGCGAATCATACTTCGACATCTCACGATATGATATTATATTGTCTTTTCATGCTATGAATGATAATAATCTCCACATGATTTATGAGGAGGTCATCAATCATTCTCTATTTCATGAATCTTTAGGATGGGACAATATCATCATAAAATTATATCGTACTTGTGAGGAAGTAATCCATGCAAACTGCAGCATGTTATAGAAATAATTTTTTTTCTCTTGTGTTTCATGTACTTTATATTCTTTTAGGAACATTTTATGTTCCAAAAAATTCTCGTTCTACGTAAGAATTAAATATTTTTATATGCTCTAAGTGTTTCAGGAACCTATCGTGCTTCAGACGCTTATGCTTCCGTCACTTTTTTTTATCAAGATCATTAATCTTAATAAAAGTATCATGACATTTATCTTGGTGATATAATTAGCATAGTACAATCTTCAAGAGATTAAAAAAGTAAAAGCTAAATGTTATTGTATTCAAAACTTGAGAATGAGGTCATCTCCTCATAATCAATTCTATGTTTCTACATGAAATTATGTGATACAAGTCATGTTATAGAATTAACAATCTCGTATGGTCATTTATTTATTTAATTTTTGATATTTTTACCACTTTGTGATATATGATCCTCATTATCAATTTTAAGCCCTATAGTGAAAGAAAATATATCAATTCCATTATCCGTCTCACAATTTTATATTGATGTCTCCATTTATGTGATAGAATAATCTAGTTATGAGACCTCATTTTAGGGGTATTTAGTACTTAATTTCGGGATTTCCCCCCATTTATTTATACTTTTGATGTCTCCTATTTTGTTATAAATATATTCCCTTAGGAAACATCATTTTAGGTAGAAATTAGACTTATTTGATAGACTTTTATGCTTATTTAATATATGGGACTTTCTCCCTTTAAAATTATGATATTGCATTTTTATAGCTTTTGTGCGCTAGTTTGTTTGTTTTTAGTATAAAGCTTTTAGGTACATGGATGCTATGGAGCACCAAGATGATGAGGATAAGTAAACATCAAAGTCTTAGATCAAGCAGAGAGTTCAAAAGAGAGAAAGCACCATTCAAAGAGTTGACAACAGATATGAAAATCTAGATAACTGTTACTAATTTCTGATTTCTAGCCATATCGGAACTGATTCAAGTCTGCAAATTCAAAGGAGAAATTTGTTCCTCTAAGGTAGCGCGAATTGAGGACTGGAATCAGGTGATTTGGAAGTGAGACACAAAAGTTACAAATGTTTTACTAAAGGGTGTACAACAGTTACGGGATTCTCTAATATGGACTTGAGATTTTTATCATATGACTTAATATTATTGAATAAAATCCCACTCCAAATTAGTGGAGTATAAATAGCCTTTTAGACCTCATTTTTTAGTACGCTTGATTATTTTCAAAGTCAGAGTCAAAGGTAAAAGGCAGAAGGTAAAGGAAGAGCTGGAGAAGACTATCATCCTCAACAACAGTTCATCCCAACCCTTTAATTAGGTTTTTATTTCTTTTTTGTAATCGAAAACTTAAATGCTTTTATTTTATTCTTAGTTTTTAGTTTGAATATGAGCTTAAAATTTAGTGTTTGAGAATTGCAATAATGGTTTAAACCCTAGTTTATGCAATTAATGTTTTTCCAAATTTGGGATTTTATAATTTAATCTAAGTTGAGTATTTTGTATTGACTATTACCATGTTCTTGTTAAATATTTTTATTCTGATCAATTAGAAATAGGTTTGAGTAATTAGGCTATTCACTATGTAAGAAGTGATCATCCGACAGGGGGTTTAATTACATACATAGGTAATAGACGTGTGGTGTCCATTATTGACCGACATGCTTGACTAACCACGTAGCCAATGAGGTAAGAGACTTCACGTGGAAAAATCCCACCAAAGAACAATATACAAAAAAACCAACTAAGACAATGTGTAACTCAGTCAACGAATAAAAAACTAATACAAATTAATCAAACAACTTATTTAAAGTGGAAACATTAACCTACCACAAATACAATACTTTGAGAAATATCAAAGCTTATTAAAAAAATTGTTAATGTTATAACAAATCAGTTAACGAAAAAGTAATACTAAATTAAGATATTTGCTTGTGATGATATGTGAATCACAAGATCAAATAAGTGCATCACATGTAGATTTGTTGTGATAAGCATACTCGTTGCAACGACCACAAAGCCTCTTAGACGGAGTAAACACAACTTCAGAAGAATACTGATTCTTTTTCGGTGATGTCTCCTCATTTGTGATAGATTTATGTTAAGATGAGACATCATTTTTAGTGATTTAGGAGTCTTTTTAATCGTTTTTCTTGTGAAATGTTACACTTTCCTATTTTGAGTCTTGATTTAGTAAATTATTATTTCTAGAGCATATTGGGTTTAATTATTTATTTAGTGTGAATCTTTAAAAATAATTATGGATATTAATTAGATTCCAAGTCAAAGACTAAGAGATAAGCATGGTAATTGGAGATAAGGAAAGAAAAGATAAAATCATGGAAAAGGAAAAACTGCCTTAATCCTGAATTTCTGCACCTACGACCACAAATCAGCTTATATCTCAAAATCGGTGTGAAATTTGGAGAAACGGTCAAGAGAAAAGTTAAAGATCTTTCCGAGAAGATGAATTTCGACTACTCATACGTGTCAAACGGATAAGAATTGAAGCTGTTAGGACCAAAACAAAAACGAGCCAGATTCCATGTTTTAGGGTTACGAATTTGAGTTGGGCTTGGAGTCCAATACTTACCTTTTCCTTCAAGAAAACGAATTAGGGTTCCTAAACACCTATAAATACACCCTTATACCATTGTAAACATGTCCTTTCTCAGTTTCAAGCTTAGGCTTAGTCCTTACTTGTATTTTCTTAGTTTTAAATAATAGCTTAGTCCTTTAAATTAATATTCATACTTAGAATCAAGCTATTCATCCAAGAAGCAAGCTGACCTATAGAGGAAGACAAGAAGAAGAAGTTGGAGAGTGACAAACTCCTCTTCTACATCTCACCTTCTCTATATTTAGGGTAATTAGCTATAGATTCATGCTAAACCATATTTCTAAACTTTTATTCTGTAAGTTTTACTTTTAACTTGGGTTATTATTTTGTCTTTTAATTTCATAATACTATTTGTTATTTTAATTGATTTGAGCTTGGCGTATATTGTTATTATGTGTTTTGACTTATTGTTACATCCCTAGATTTGGCCAATCTTAGGACTATTCTTAGTTATTGACAACACCACATAATCGTCTGGTTTTGATCCTTTGCCTAACTAGATAGCCATAAAGGTTTGATATAATCACCAATCATTACTCAAGATCATTGGTAGTGGAGAGGTTGCTCCTAAGCCTAATAGAGGCTAGGTAGAATTTAGAATCCTGGTTAATATATAATGCTTAATCTGTGACAGGTTAGAATAATAACTTAGTAAAACAGACTAATATTAGTGACCCTAATCTATTAGACTTACATCCATATTTATTTATCTGCATTCGTATTTGTTTATTTCATATCATATATTTATTCCTATTATTATATTTTACTCTAAACATATAAATTCATCTACGCTTGTTAAATATAAGTAGATCTAACGGATCAAATCCCTGCGAACGAACTTAACTTATCATTAAAACTTGCAAACGATCTGTGATACTTGCGGTGAGTTCCGTGGTTCTCAAGGGTGTGTGCTCTTTATTATCTTTATTTTATTTATTATTTTATCACACCTTTGCCCCCACCAAGTTTTTGGCGCCGCTACCGGGGATTTATCTTTAAGTCAAATCTATTTTGTGTTTATTTAGTGTAGAAGTTTTTATTTGTTTTCAGTTTTACGCTTTCTTTTTGTTTTAGTCTTTCTCAGGGTTTTTATATCTTCAATTTTAGCACGATCAACCTCCATTCCTGCACTTGAAACTTTATGTCCCAACGTAATTCCTTCTCAAACCATGAAGTGTCATTTTTCCCAATTAAGAACTAGATCTGTTTCTTTACATTGCAGGAGTACCTTTTCAAGATTGTTAAGGCACTCATCAAAACTATCGCCAAATAACGAAAAGTTATACATAAGAACTTCTTAGAACTTATCTATCATGTCTTAAAATATAGCCATCATACACCTTTGGAACGTGTCAGGTGCATTGCATAACCCAAACGACATCCTTCGGTAGGCAAAGGGCCAAAAAGACAAGTGAAAGTTGCTTTGTGTTGATTAGCGGGATCTACACAAATCTAATTATAGCCTGAATAGCCGTCAAGGAAGCAGTAATACTTTTTCCCTGCAAGCTTGTCTAACATTTGATCGATGAACGGTAAAGGGAAGTGATCCTTCTTCGTGGCTTTGTTGAGTTTGCGGTAATCCATGCATACTCTCCACGCCACAACTATCTTGATGGAATGTCTTTGTTTTTATCATTAAGGATGGTATTGATACCTCCTTTCTTTGGAACACACTACACTAGAATAACCTACTCACTACTTGAAATCAGGAAGATAATACCTGCATCTAACAACTTGATCACCTCTTTTCTTACCACCTCCTTCATTGCTGGCATAAGTCTTAATTGTCCTTCTATAGAACGCCCTCCTTCATCTTCAAGTATGATTTTGTGTTGGAAAATGGTAGGACTAATCCCCTTTATATCGGCTATACTCCACCCAATTTCCCATATGTTGGCTCGAAGCACACGTAGTAACTTATCTTCTTGAGGACCTGAAAGGTTAGCATAAATAATAACAGGCAAAGTTTTGTTAATACCTAAATACGAGTATCACAAATGAGCAGGAAGCATTTTTTCCTCAAGGACATGAGGACATATTATAGATGGTTTCTTCATTGGTTCAATGTCTCCTGCCTCTCGGAGTTGTTCATGAATTCTTGCTTTTGGTCTACCATCATCTGAATCTAAAGCAGCCACTTCTTTGGATACATCTTTGTATATATCTGGGGATTCAAGTGCTAAGGCTGCTGTTAAGGTGTCATCAAATCTTGATTCATTGAAAACTTCTTGTGTAACTTTGCTCATGACATCTATTTTAAAGCATTCACTTTCGTATTTGGATATTTCATAGCCTTAAACACATTGAATCTCACCTGTTCATCTTGGACCCTCATGATCAATTCACCATTCTCAATATCTATTAGTGTACGCCCCATGACTAAGAATGATCTACCAAGATGATGGGAACATTCTTATCCGCGTCGTAGTCAAGAATAATAAAATCACAAGGAAATATAAAATTATCAGTTTTAACTAAAACATCTTCAATTTTACCTACTAGTTAGGAGATGGAGCGGCCCGCCATTTATAATACTACTGAAGTAGGTACGATCTCTCCTATGTAAAGCTTCTCGAACAGGGTCTTCGGCATGAGTTTGATACTCGTGCCTAAATCACATAAAGATTTCCCAGTCCATCTTTCGCCAATGATAATAGGAATTGTGAAACTTCTGAGATCTTGTAGCTTTGGTGGAAACTTGCTTTGACATACAACACTATGCTCTTCCGGTAATCCAATCAATTCCCCAGTTTCTAAACTTCATTTGTTAGACATAATGTCCTTCATGAATTTCAGATATTTTGGCATTCTCTTGAGAGCTTCTACAAACCATATGTTGATATAATTTTCTCACCATGTCAAGGAATTTCTTGAATTATTTTTTATTGTTCTTGTTTTTGACACGTGACGGGAATGATTAAGGAGGACATATGTTGTTTAACTAAGCCTTTCTTCTTTTCTGGTGTCTTTTCAGTAGGGACACTCTTTGGTTCAATTACCTCTTCAATTTTATCTTCAACTGTTTCTTCAACCACTTCTTTAGGATTAGGGATTGATTCCTTTGGTTGTTCTGTTTTTTCCACTCTAGGTGGAGGTAATTTCTTTCCACTTCTTAATTCAACTACATGACAAGAATCATCTTGAGGGTTTATAATATCGCTTGGAAGTTTCCCTTTTTTACTGGTTTGTAATGAATTGGCAATTTGTGACAACTGATTCTTGAGTTCTTTAATAACCTGTTAGCCTCACCTTGTTTTTATTCCCGTTTTAATATTCGACAAATCATCCTTTAAACTAAAATTCATTTTTATATCACTTTAGATGTTTTCCAAAACCCCTCATTAGATTAGTTGTGCTCATTTCTTTGTACTTAGCTTAATATTCAAAAGAGCAGCTCCGCGGTGCACCGGATGAAATACGCGGTACACCGCAGCATCCCGGACCAGTCCCACGGTGCACTAGATGGCCCGACCAGTAAGCTCAGAAAAACTGCACGGTACACCGGACCTTTGTCACGGTACACCGGACCACTACACGGAGCAGGCATGCGGTACAGTACATAGTCCGACCAGTAAGCTCAAAAGTCAGTCGAACAGTCACGCGGTGCACCGGACCCTACCCGCGGTACACCGCACGACAGGGTTTCAGCTCTATTACTAGAGGACAAAGCTTATATCCGTTGGGAGATTAATAGATCCGTTAGAGAGAAGCTTTATGACCGTTGGACCATCTTTTCAGCTATAAAATGGAGTTCATTCAAGACACAACTCAAGCCTTCCATCTACCAATCTTAAGAGCAATTAATTCTATCATTCAAGGAGGTTTCAAAGGAGCATTCAAGTCATATTTATTGTGAAGCTAATTAGTTCTATCTACTCATTTAGGAGTTTAGTCACAAAGCTTTTATAAGCACCCCCAAACACTTTTCCCTTTCCTCTTAGTTCTTGTAATAGATTAAGAGAGTAGTGTGAGCATAGGTTTATGCTTGGTTCCTTGTGTTGGTGATAACACAAGTGTATTTCCTTCAAAGGGTTTTTGAAGTGGTTGTAAGGGTTTGTATCTCACCCGGTTAAGAGTTACGAAGATTAGTGAGAATCTTGCAAATCCTAAGGAGGCTTCCTTAGGTAGTGGATGTAGGGAAACCGAACCACTATACATCGTTGTGTATCGTATTCTATCTCTACACTCTTTATATTTCCGCACTCTATATGCTTGATAAAATGCCTACTTGAATAGTTTGATATTATTGTCTATTAGGATTATCTAGTTTTATACTATTTAGTTTGCTAATACAATAGGATTCAAATTAGCTTTTAATTTTATTTACTTGAAATAAAATTAGCCGATTAATTTCTATTGTCCTATTCAACCCCCCTTCTAGGACGCATATAGTATATCAATTGGTATCAGAGCCTAGCTCTATTGTACTTAATCGTTTCTAGAGTTAATACGATATGGATTCTAATCAACCGGAAGGTTCATGTTCTACTAGACCTCCGCTTTTTGTAGGAAAAGACTACTTTGGTTGGAAAAAGAAGATGGAGATTCATGTGAAAGGAATCGATTACTTTTTATGGATGGCTATCAAAAAGGGTCCTTATATTCCTTACGTTGCCGGAAGTACAACGGAGGTAAAAGATGAAGATGATTACAATGATCAAGACATAGCTAAACTTACCAAAAACAACAAAGCTATGAACATCCTCATCAATGGATTAAGTGTCACGGAATATGCTAGAGTAAGTGAATGCAATTCCGCTCATGAAATGTGGCAACTCTTGGAGCTATCTTATCAAGGAACGGAGGATATAAAAGAAACCAAAATTGGTCTCTTTATCACTAAGTATGAGCTTTTTCGTATGGAGCCCGATGAAGCCTTGAATGCTATGCATCAAAGATTTTCTAACATTGTTAACACTTTGAAGACTCTTGGTCAAGAGTACACCAACAAGGAACAATGCCGAAAAATCTTATTTGCTCTTCCAAGGAAATACAAGACAAAGATCAACTCTATAAGAGACACTAAAGATCTTTCAAAAATGACGGTTCATGAACTCATTTGCAACCTCATGACGGAAGAACTTGTGCTTGAAGAAGAAAAGATAAGAGATGATGAGGAGAAGAAAATTAAGAAATCTATTGCTTTCCATGCCATGAGTTCTAAGTTGAAAGAACGAAAAGAAAGGAAAGAAAGTGAAGAAGAAAACTCTCATGAAGAAGAAACTAGTGAAGATGAAGGAGTAGCTATGCTAGCAAGAGACATGAAAAAATTCATGAGATATAAACGCTTTGCCAAGAAAGGAAGCTCTTCCACACCCTACAAGAAGAATGATAGAGCTATCAAACAAGATGAACCCACTTGCTATCATTGCAAGAAGGTTGGTCATATCAAAACCTATTGTCCTCTTCTTCAAAAGGAGAAACCGAAAAGAGCTATGCATGCTAATATCACTTGGGATACTCAAAATTCGGATGAAGAAGAAAGTGATAATGAAAATGTCAATCTTGTTGCCTTTATGGGAAAAGTTGAGAATGATGAAGATGCTTCTTCGGATGATGATACCGGTACTACTCACTTTGCCTTTATGGCAAATCATGATGAGGTAACTCCTAAATCCAAACTCTCTTTAACTAATGATGATGCTAGTGAACAAGATATTCATGAGGCATTTGATTCTCTTTATAATGATTTTTTTAAATTCTATTGAAACAAACAAAGTTTTAACAAAAGATTTAGAATTTGAGAAAAATAGAACTAAAGAGGTTTTAAAAGCTTTGGAAGATTGTCAAAATCTTTGTGATGAATGTATAGATGATAATGAGAAACTTCATCTTATTGAGAAAAATCTTTTGGAAGAAAAAGCTTTGTTAGAGAAAAAGATTGTTGATCAAAATGCCATTATTTTAAAATTTACTAGTGGGCAAGAAAACTTGGATTTGATTTTAGGTTCTCAAAGAATGGCTAATGAAAAAAATGGTGTTGGATATGATCCATTCACTCACCAAAAACCTTTGAAAAATGTCTTTGTAAAATCAAAAATTTCAAATGCAATTCCATCCTCTTCAAAATCTTCTATCACTTGCACCTATTGTGAAAAACTTGGTCATGATGCATCTCATTGTTACTATCGTAAATTGTTAGATTTGGGATCTCTTGTGCCAATTTGGAAAAGACCTAAATGGGTCTTAAAAAGAAAATCCACTAACCCTCATGGACCCAATCCTAATTGGGTACCTAAAGCTTAAATTATCGTTTGTTTGTAGGGGTTGAGCATCAAGAAGCAAAACATATGGCTACTTGATAGTGGATGCTCAAGACACATGACGGGAAATCCATCATTATTTACAAATTTATATAAGACTAAAGGTGATAAAGTTACTTTTGCCGACAACACTAAGAAACGCGTTTTGGGTAAAGGTAACATTGGTAATATGGACTCTTTACTTATCTCTAATGTGTTACTTGTTGAGGGTCTCTCTTTTAACTTGCTTAGTATTAGTCAACTTTGTGATGTTGGTTTTAGTGTTAAATTTGAAGCATCTAGATGTGTTGTTTTCAAAAATGATGAGTTAGATACTATGTTTATTGCAAAAAGATCGGATAATGTTTTTGTTGTTGATCTTGAGAGTCTTATGTGCAAAAATATTAAATGCTTATCCGTGGTTAATGATATTTGGCTTTGGCATAGACGTTTAGGACATGCTAGCATGGATTTGATTTCAAAATTATCTAGAAAAAATCTTGTTGTTGGTTTGCCTATTTACAAATTTGATAAAGATAAATTATGTGATGCATGTCAACTTGGTAAACAACATCGTTCATCTTTTAAATCCATTAATAAGGTCATCACCGTTAGGCCACTTCAATTATTGCATATGGACCTATTTGGTCCCGTTGATGTCACTAGTCTAGGAGGGTCTAGATATGTCTTTGTTGTTGTTGATGATTACACTAGATTCACATGGGTGATGTTCCTTGCTTTGAAAAGTGATGCCTTCAATGAATTTGCAAAACTTTGTAGAAAGGTGCAAAATGAGAAAGGCTACTCTATTACATGCATTCGTAGTGATAATGGTAGTGAATACGTGAATTCTCCTTTTGTGCATTTTTGTGATGAATTTGGGATTGAGCATAATTTTTCGGCCCCTAGAACTCCCCAACAAAATGGGGTAGTGGAAAGGAAAAACCGAACTCTACAAGAAATGGCTAGAACAATGCTAAAAGAACATAGCTTGCCTACATACTTTTGGGGTGAAGCCGTTCATACGGCTTGTTATGTGTTAAATAGAGTTCTTATTAGACCCCTTATTAAGAAAACCCCTTATGAGCTTTGGAATGGTAGACCACCAACTATTGCTTATTTTCGTGTTTTTGGGTGCAAATGTTTTATCCTTAACACTAGGGACTATTTGGGAAAATTTGATGCTAAATCGGATGAAGGCATTTTTCTTGGTTATTCCACTAAAGGAAAAGCCTATCGCATTTTCAACAAACGTACTCGTACCATTGAGGAATCTATGCATGTTGACTTTGATGAGACTAATCCGTTTTGTATCAAGAAAGTGGTAGATGTTGTTGAAGATACTCCACTAGATCAACCTTTAGAATCTCCTACTCAAGAAGTCAAATCTCATGAAGAATCTCTTAAGGAAGATGATCAAGTGTTAAATGAAGCTAGTACGGATTTACCAAGGTGTTGGAAACATATCAAAGATCACCCAAGTGACTTAATTCTAGGTGATCCAAAAGAAGGTGTTACCACTCGCTCCCGTATTATTGCTCTTTGTGCTCATCAAGCTTTCTTATCTCAAATTGAGCCCAAGAATATTAAAGAAGCTTTGTTAGATGATCATTGGATTAATGCTATGCATGAGGAATTAAATCAATTTGAGCGTAGCAAAGTTTGGACATTAATGGAGAAACCAATTGGCCCCACTATTATTGGCACTAAGTGGATATTTCGCAACAAGCTAGATGACACCGGGATCATTACTAGAAATAAAGCAAGGTTAGTTGCTCAAGGGTACAATCAAGAAGAAGGTATTGATTTCGATGAAACTTTTGCTCCCGTAGCTAGACTTGAATCTATTCGTATGCTTCTTGCTTTTGCTTGTTATATGAATTTTAAACTTTACCAAATGGATGTCAAAAGTGCTTTTTTAAATGGTTTTATAGACGAGGAAGTTTTTGTTAAACAACCTCCGGGTTTTGAGGATCCAAAATTTCCAAACCATGTTTTTAAACTCTCAAAGGCTTTATATGGTTTAAAACAAGCACCTCGTGCTTGGTATGAACGATTAAGCAAATTTTTATTAGATGATGGTTTTAAAAGAGGAAAAATTGACTCCACTTTATTTATAAAAAGGTCTTCAAAAGATATCCTTCTTGTTCAAATTTATGTGGATGATATTATATTTGGTGCTACTAATGAAAATCTTTGTGAGAATTTTTCTAAAAGCATGCATAAGGAATTTGAGATGAGCATGATGGGAGAATTAAATTACTTTCTTGGACTTCAAATCAAGCAAATGAAAGATGGTATCTTTGTCAATCAAGCCAAATACACAAGAGAATTGATCAAAAAATTTGGCCTTGAAGATGCAAAGGAAATTGGAACTCCAATGAGCACATCCACAAAATTAGACAAAGATGAAGATGGTAAGAATGTTGATGAAAAACTATATCGAGGTATGATTGGTAGCTTACTTTATCTAACCGCTTCTAGACCCGATATTATGTTCCCCGTGTGTCTTTGTGCTAGATTTCAATCTTCTCCCAAAGAAACCCATCTTAGTGCCGTTAAGCGTATTTTTAGGTATTTGAAAGGAACCCTTAGTCTAGGACTTTGGTACCCAAGATTTACCTCTTTTGAACTAATAGGTTATTCGGATGCCGATTATGCCGTCTTTAAATATTTGTTGACTCGTCTTCATGCTTTTCTTCATAAAATCCATGAATTTATCTAGACTTTATTCCAAACGGTCACTTGAAGGTTGCGGTGAAGGTTGGTCATATATAGCTTGTTGCGTTAAATATGAATTATAATGTGGAGCTTGATCTTCATAAGTTGGCAATTGTTGATAGATTGGTTGTGGCTGAGCTTGATAATAATTTGAGGTAGAGTTGGATAATAGTTACCTTGATTTTTGACCCAATTCTGATTCTGTGGAGAGTAATAATTAGTGTGATTTCCTGTAGGATGATATGTACCATTTGAACAATGAATTCTTTGATGAGATACGAAGGAAATCGAAGTTGGATTGTTAATACAATTCTCCCACGAATGATTACTTTCTCCACAAATAGGACATGGAGGCATTGTGTTTACCTGATTCACCTAGGCTACGAAACTGCTCTCTAAACGTAATTGTTCTTGTAATTCTTTGAGTTGTTGGCTTAATTCTTCGATTCACACCCTAGCCACCACCAGGAGGTTTAAATACAAACCTAGAATATAGACGTGTGGTGTACATTATTAAACCCGACGATCTTAACTAACCCTGCAGTCATTAGGGATTATGCAGTCAATTGTTTGAAAGTATTGTAATGTCACTCTGACGAGGTCATTAGTAACGTAGAATAACAACCTATCTACCCTGGCGGGATTTAGGAAGATGTTAGAATCCCAACTAATGTAAAATATCGACTTTTCCCTTAAATAATGGCTTTACGTTATGAACTTTGGTGATTTACTAGCGAGACTCAAGTATACTTCTCATTTACGTAACCTTTTAGTTAAATTCTAGTTTAAGTTAGTCATCTCTTCAGTTCAATTAGTTATTTACTTTTATTTCTTGTTTTAGTCATTAAACATTAAAAACCAAACATATATCCTTTTATTACTATTTTAGCAATTACCTTTTACTTCTCGTATAAATACTTATTCATAACCTCGTAATCCCCGTGAAGACGAAATACCTATTTACTTATCTATTACTTGGAATGACACGTACACTTGCGGTTAGTGGTTCCTCATATATTTGTGTCAATTTATATCACACTCTGGAAGCAACCAGTAGGTAATGCAAAAGATGAGTTTGGGGTGATTTTATAAAAAATATCATGCCTCCAGTTATTCCCAATAGTATACCGGACCTATGGGTGGTATACCATGTCGTAACCGTCATGACAAAATGGAAAAATAAATTTTGGCTGAGACTCAAGCGGTATGCCGCTCATACGGGCGACATTTGCATAAGAATTTTGAATTCAGTGATTCAGGAGTCCACAGAAGGTTTAGGAAATTGTCTACAACTTTCATTCAGGACACTTCTCCTAATAATGGATGAAAAAAAGCTGAAATTAGCCTAAAATAGAGGCATAGGGGTATTTAGGACTTAGTTGAGGGATTTTTTCCTATATATTGATTCTTTACCCCTTCTAGTCTAGTTTCAACATTTATGTTACTTCTAGAGCTTTTTTGTGTAATTCGTATGTTAAGTGTGCAGTTCTTAGGTACTTAGATGCTAGAATACTCCTATATGATGATACAAAGTGAATAAATCGAGATTAACCCTTAATATGGCAAAATAGTAAAATCCTTCCACTTTTAGAATATGAAAGTATGTATTAGCTAGATTTGGAAAGTGCATTGATTGAGGTGCCACAAATAATTGACCTCAATTATGGAGGATCCCCTTGATAACAAAATAGGATTTGAAGTCAAGAACGCGTAGGATTTGACAGATTGTGATTCGGAACTGAATTGAATAAGTTATGCTAATTTTTTATGTCGTGGTGCGAACTAGTCCACACTTAAGTAAAACATTTTTGGGGTGGGCTTTGTCACTCAAAACAAGGACACAACCCATAAAACATTTCCTGGACCTATATATTCCACAATTAAACATTAGAGAAGGGTTCTTTGGTCAGTTTTAAGAAAGCCTGTTTATCTTGAGAACAACATTTATGTATGAACCCTAGACTTATTTTTATGCATTTATTGAATTTGGGAGATTACCTTTAGATGATTTGTATTTGTGATTACTCTGCAGTTTTATTTTATTTAGTATTGTATTCCTTGATATGCGCAAGTATAGGGCTACCCCTATAGTAATTAGGTCTATCACTCTGATGGGGGGTTCATTATCTAAAAAGATACATAGTCCTTTAGTGTGTGGAAGTGATTCTAACGGGCTTGCCTAACTAGATAGTCAATAGGGTTGGATATAAAAACTGATAATTTACTAGGGTTCCCTTACCCTAATCCCCTAATAGTGGTGAAGTTTCCTAGTACGTTAGATAATAACAATAATGGAAATATTAAACAAAATACTAAATTTAAAGATAAATGAAAAAAACCTCCTCCAAATAAATTTAAAATTAATTGTGATGCAGCTTTCTCGGATTTGGGAGCTGCAATTGATTGTGTAGTAAGAAACTCTAATGGTGGATTTGTATCAGGTAATAGTTGGAAAATTGGAGAGGATTCGGTGTTAGAGGCAGAGGCCACCGGGATTTTGAAAGCTACGGAGATGGCTTCAAAATTTCCTCTTGGGAGCGTTATTATAGAGAATGATTCAGCAACTATCATGAAACCTCTTTCTTCAGGGCTTCCCGTGTTGAGTCGTTCAATTGAAAACGTTATTTGTAATATTTATTATTTTGCTGAATTATCTTCCCCTTCCTTTTCTTTTGTGTCTAAGGATAGAAACAGGGTAGCTGACTGGGTTGCCAAACAGGAGTTCCTTAGCACCTTGTTTGGTAATTGGGATACCTGTATTCCACCCTAGGTAGCCACTGTTAATTGTAATGAACCCGAATCCTCTGGGGTGGGCTAAACCTTGTAACCATTTCTTATTATCTATATTATTATGCATTTAACAGAGAATTTAATGAATTGGTTGGCAAATATTAAGTCTAACGCACTTGGCAAATATATCTGCAACTCCATTAAATTCTTTGTTGATGTGCACAACTTTTCAATCAGGGAACCGATTCATCCACCTCTAGGTCTCTTTCACCATTAGGCGGATAATAGTATAGGTTATGTGATATTAGAGTTATTGTATCAGTGTGCTTGTATTTCTTTATTCGACAAAAATTATGCATTTGAAAAAAAAAAGAATCAACCTTCAACCTTTTCATTACAATACATGTCATTTCCTTTTCAGCTATTCTTGCTACTTTTTAAACTCTATTTTTGCATCATTAATATTGACTTTCGAAACATCTTCAAATATCATTTTGCAGCATTTCGAGCTCCATTTGGGTAGCACCTTCAAGCTATTTTTGCAAAATTCAGTGATTTGTGTGTAATACGTAGATTTTTGTTGTATAATTTATCAATGATTTTATATTAATATGTAGTGATTTTTGTAATCTTTAGTGATTTTATGTTAATAGTTAGTTATTTTACGTAAAACTCAATGATTTTGTGTTAATACTTAGTTATTTTGTATACTACTCAGTGATTTTGTGTTATACTTACTAATATAGTATAATACTCAGTGATTTTGCATTATTACACAATGATTTTGTGTTAATATTAAGTGGACTTGGATAATACTAAGTGATTTCAAAAAAAAATTTGAGTACTTATTCAGTGAATTAATTAGTACTTAGTGAATTCTCCTAGTACTCGACAAATTTTGTGAGTTATTTTGCTTAATAATATAATTTGTGTCTTAGTAAACTTCGCAAAATTCTGAGTACTTAGCAAAAAACACTGAGAATTCTTAGTGAATTTTCTAACTTTTACTAAAAACACTGAGTATTACACCATAATATAAAAAAGAATGTCAACTTTTATTATAATCGATTAAATGAATGTTAGAAACAAAGCTATCCAACAAACTATTACAATTGTCTAAAAAATATTATAACAAAGATCCACACCACAACAAAAATTAAAAATCTCCATAGTTGCTCTTCAAAGACTTGATGTGTCGACCAAAAAGAAAAAGAAAAAAAGAGTTGTGAAACCAAATATTCACGCCAACATGAAAAAAATTCACAACAAAGCTCTTAAAAAACAAGGATTTAGCAAAGAACTACCATGTTGCTCGAACCTATTGAAATTACCTACAAAAATGAAAAAAAGTTTCATGAAAATCCATGATTGCTACTATTCAACCATTGATATGCTTCGTTATTCGTCTTCGTGATTCAACCATCGAGAAGAAGTTTAGGGTTTAAATTTATAATGAGAGAGGAGAGAAGATAATAACGAAGCTTTAGGTTGTGGTTGTGTTTTGGGACGTGGATAGGAGAGAGGATAAATATACTTACGGTTATATTAAGTAAAAAACAAAATACGGGTATAATGTGTAGTTGAAAAATATATGTATAGTGTTAAATCTGTGGTTGGTGAAAGGGTATGCTGCAGAGGGAACTGTGGTGAGTTTACAAGGATGGAGATGAACTGTGGATCTAACCGGAAAAAGGAAATTTGTGGTGGTTGGGGGTTTTGGGAAACCGTGTCTTAGAGCACAAATAGAGGAAAGTGTACTAAGTCATTTTTGGTTGATTCTTATATATACTCTAGATGTATATTTGTCTCATAAATTTTTTTTGATGACCCTCTATTAACCACAAAAGTAGTATCCAAGACTTTAAAGCCCATCATAATAACATAGCCCATCATAAGAACAGTCCAACAAATACTCCTAGCTTTGGCCCATCAAAAAACATAGCCCAACAATTTTTTTTCAAAATTAGCCCTATCATCTCGTACGTGCTCCGCTAGAGCGTGCGTTTCACCGCATCCCCGGATACATCATCAACGCGCAACTCAAAAAGTTTTGAAGAAAGTTTTTTCACATCAACGCTAAATCTTTAATCAATCGTATAAATCAACAAATTCTGTCAAAGGTTTGATTTTTAACGTCATTTTGGTTTTTCTTCACTAACAAATTTGAAGTTTTCGTTAATTTTCATCACGTTTTGTCGTAATTATTACCTACAATTGTTTGATGCTTATCAGTTTATATTCAATTGTTTAATTAGTATACTTTTCCATTTTAATCTGCTTGCAATTTGTTTTCTGGATTTTATGAGGTTTTTTTGCATTATAATAAGTTTGAATGTTTAATCATTTGTTTATTTTACGTTTTGTATTATATCGAGCCAATTAGATAAATTTATTCATATCTGCTTTCCCAAACTATCGAAAATTTAAATCACAATATTGATTAGTGCCTTTTATTATCAAATTTCAAATCTAAAAAGTTATATCTTTAATTTAATCGGTTCAATTAGCCAAAAGTGTTTGATTCTTGTTTACAGAAAGGTAAAATCGATGTAGAAGCTTTCAAAATAAGCCCTTTTTATTTATAGATTTTGCTTACTAATAAATAATTCCGTGATATGCAATTCAAAGTGTTACTCAAGTTAATTTTTTTTTTTTTTTGCAGATTATGGATCATATAGACATTGATCAAATACTCGAAGTTCCAGATACACCACCTGATAAAATAGTTACTCGAAATGAACAGTTGAGAAACTTTTCTCCTACAAATTTAAGTAGAAATTGCAAATCTAGTCCCCATGTTAATCCTATAGTTATAAGCTCTGGAGATGCTTCATCTTCTAAACCTAATCGCCATTTTAAAAGAAATATTACTTCAAATACACACAACAAAAAGCCCTTATTAATTCCATCTTCTCCTTCTAAAGCTCCTTTTAAAGCACCACAAGTTACTATAAATTCTATTAGCCCATCTAAAGGTATTAGACACAAGAGATTAGTTCGAAATGGATGTATAAATCCTTCTAATATAGCTAAAGGAAAACAATCGGTTGAAAAAGACAATTCTACCCCTGTTCCTGTAGTGACTAATGCGATTGATATAGATGATGATGATAATAATTTACGCTCGTTAAAGGGTAAAGGAGTAATAGATTCTTCTTTCTCAAAGAAACAAAAACCCATCAGGTATATTTATTTAATTAATTAATTTATCAATTCAATTTATTTAACTTTTATATTAATATATACAGAAGCTCACTAATTATTAACGAGAAAGCAAATGAATCTGAAGGATGGAGAAATACACATAATCAAAATATGAACAATAATAATACTCAGTTAAGAAAAAATAAAGGAGTTTTAATAACAGAGGATCCTATTCCTAAAAGACACAAACACGTGTCCACCTCATCATCTACTTCAAGATCAACGGCTGATAATGATTTAAAAGTTGAATCACCTGTTCAGAGAAGAAAATCACGATCGAATCAAAACAATGTAGATATATTAATTAATCTCGATTCTACCCCTGAAGTACAACTTGTTGACGAAAATAATACTGCACAATTAGAAATGGATGAAATGTTAGCTCGAGAACTTCAAGAACAATTCTATAATGAACAACATGTTTTAGGATCTGAACAGGTAATTTAATTAAATTCCTCAATTTTTTCGATTTCATAAATTGATTTTGTGTTTTTATTTTTTATTTTTTTAAATAGATTGATGAGCATTTAGCTATGGCTTTACAACAAGAAGAAGAATCTAGAAGGCGTGCACCAGTTTCTACTGTAAGTAATTTTGTGGTCATTTTGTATTTTATCAAAGTATATGATATAAATTTTATTTACACAGAGAGGACGTTCTTCTAGAGGTGGAGCTTCATCGAGTAGATTAGCAAGTTTGAGGAGTAGTTTTCAAGGGCAATCTCGTACTTTATCATCAACTAGAGGACGAGGAAGAGGAAGAAACTCTGTAACTTCTTCTTCAAGACAAAGAAATAATCCTGTTTTTCCTGCTAATATGGATATTGACATGGTATTATTCTTTAAATTCTTTATTTTTTTTGTTTCTTTTTCTAATTATGATTTGTAAACACAGAGAATGCATATACTTGAAGCATTAGAATCGTTAGAGTCTTTTGGTGATATAGGAATGGCTAATCGTGACTTTAACGAGTAAGATAAATTAATATTTTCAACATTTATTTCTGAATTTTTTTAGTGATTTTTATTTTTTGTTTGTGTTTAGAAATGACTATGAAATGTTATTAGCTCTTGATGAGAATAATCATCAACATTCTGGTGCGAATACTCGTAATATTAATGAATTACCACAATCAACTGTTCAGGTAATTAAAACAGTTCAATTATATTAAATATATAAAAGTATATTTATTTATTTATTTGTTTGTTATTTAGAATGATAATCTTGAAGAGGCGTGTGCGATTTGTCTTGATAATCCAACGGTGGGAGATACAATACGTCATTTACCTTGCTTTCATAAATTTCACAAAGATGTAAGAATTTTAAAAATTTGTTATATTTTTTATTGTTTAAAAATTAACATAGTTTTTGTATGTATGTATGTATTACAGTGTATTGACCCATGGCTAAAGAGAAAACCAAATTGTCCTGTTTGCAAGTCATCAATATCTTGAATTTCGAATATTATTATTTAAGTTTTTGGAAGGATTTGTATTTTTTTTAAATGGTGTAACTTTTATGGGAGATTATTTAAAGCATGTGATAGGCATTGGATTTGTATCAGCTATCCTGCACTTTTATTTACTTGCTTTGAGAATGTGATAATGGTATAATACTTGTTTCAGTTGAAACTGCAGTGTATTTGTATTTTGTAGTATTATTAGCTTAGATTTGAACATTGAATGTGTGAAGTAGCTGCCTTGATATGCCTTTCCTTTTGATGTCCCATAATATTAAGGATAAACATTTTATGTGGTTAAAATATTATGTTTTGATGATTGAAACATGAAATAAGTGCATGGTGCACTTTTAAATTGATAGTAATTTTTTGTTTCTTTCATCTTAAGTAATGTTCTGGTACAAGATCATGTTTTCATAAAACATAATTATTGGTTGGAGATAAGATCGGATTTTTTTTTTTTGAAAAACTCTCAAATTATTACCGTGATACATATGAATATTAGGAGATGGAGTATTTAACTAGAGGTATGTTGGACTTGGAAGTGTCTGACCAGAAAAATTATGACGAACTATTTGTTTAATTAACCACACGAAGAAAAAACATGGGGCAAATGATCATTAACCCAAAAACTTGGAAAGTCACTAAGTGTTGAAACTTCTTTATCACCATATACACAGACCATCGCTAGGCATTGCACTTGGCCAGATTCAGATAATTTTTGAGTATGTGAATTTTTGAGTAAGCGAGTCTTTGAGTATGAAAGTCTTTAAGTATGTTTTTTTGAGTCTACAGAGTAAATCTCTAAATAGTATGTGCAGAAAGTCTTTGAGTATGTTCGAATTTTTTTGAGTAAATTCGAAAATTCTATATGAGTATGTTATAAAGATACTGCTCAATTGCACAATTTTAACAACAAAAAAAAAAAAAAGGCTAAAAAATCTTTTATTTATAAAATAACATTACAATATAAATATTACTTTAATTTACATAGAAGGAAAAATAAATATCAAATCTAAAAAGAGAAATATACAATTTTAATTAAAAAGAACTAAAATTCCCATTTAAGAATAGAGTAATGATATATACCACCCAAGTATACCACCCATGACGTGGCATGAATTGGTTGGTTAAAAGTATTAATCTTTATTTTCTTGATTTGATTAAAGAATTACTTCCAACCAATTCACGTCACGTCATGGGTGGTATGAATTTGGGTGGTATATAAATAATTTGAATTTTTTCCGAAGAGCGCAGCAACTATGGATCTCGCTTGAAACCACGTGAACCACCACATTGTCTTTCACTCCATGCATAGAGCATTTTTTCACTTGAATGTAACTCACCTGATCTCACTGCCATGGCAGCTCGCTGAAAACTCGAGCTCGTTATTGATCGCTGAGTTGGCATGAGATGTTTGTCTTTGTTAAACAACTCGCCAAGTGTTCACCTCCACTTGTACGAAACGAGTGTTCTCCTGAGTAAGATATCATGCCTATTCTGGTACAGATTTTTATTGAAGTAATATTGTGAACATTGAGGATAATGTTACTTTATCTGAGGAACCTATTAAAGAGTTGTGGTTGTATTCTAACTATAAAATCACTTCGAAGCAGATTAATTATTTCATACGTCCTTGAAGGAGGATTCCTTAAAAATCTCCAAAGTCTACTTTTTTAAGGAAAGATACTTCTTTTAGTTTGTCAAGTTATTTTGTTTTCTAATCCCTTCCTTTGTTTCCTAGGTAGATGGATCTTGTACAACTTCTAAATAAGGTGTTCGCACCTGCTAGAGTGTTGAGATATAAAATCTCATTAATAGAATGCCTTCTCCTAACAATTCGTTCTTTTGGTTGAGTTGGCAATTTAACATGGTATCAGAGCTCCACGATAGACTGTGGTCACAGGTTCGAGTCTCTCCACCGCCACCCATTTAAATTTTGCACGTGAGGGGGCGTGTTGGAGAGGTCACGGGTTCAGCTTGCACGAGGGCGGGGGGGGGGGGGGGGGGCGTGTTGGAGATATAAAATCTCATTAATAGAATGCCTTCTCCTAACAGTTCAGACTTTTAGTTGAGTTGGCAATTTAACATGGTATCAGAGCTCTGAGGTCCTGGGTTCGAGTCTTTCCACCGCCACCCACTTTAAATTTGCACGTGCAAAGCTTGACTCTAATAAGCTTATAAGGCATCTACTAAGCTTGCACGTGAGGGGGCGTGTTGGAATGTAAATTCTCATATATATAATGCCCTTCTCCTAACAGTTCGGACTTTTGGTTGAGTTGGCATTTGGTTGAGTTGGCAATTTAACAGAGAGGTCTCTTCCCTTTTCCTGGCAATTTAACAGAGAGGTCTCTTCCCTTTTCCTAGCGACTGAGGTATTGAATCATACTCTTCTTCTTAATCACTGGAAATGGTGATCAGTAATGAGGAAACATAATCAGTGTATATATGATCACGACCTTCAAACTCGTTTGTTAAGGTAGTCTTATTGTCACCTTAAATTATGACATGAGTATCAATGGGTAAAACACCCGCTTCAACCTTCACTTTGCCTTTAGACTCGTTCTAAGCCTGTCCTCTATGTTAAATTGCCAACTCAACCAAAAGTCCGAACTGTTAGGAGAAGGCATTCTATTAATGAGATTTTATATCTCAACACGCCCCCTCACGTGCAAGCTTAGTAGAGAAGAGAGCCCATTGAAGGCTTACGAGAAGAGTGCCCATAGAAGGCTTTAGGAGAAGAGCTAAGCTTGCACGTGCAGAATAAAGTGGGTGGCGGTCGAGAGACTCGAACCCAGGATCTCAAGGTCCGTGGAGCTCTGATACCATGTTAAATTACCAACTCAATTTAAAAGTCCGAACTGTTAGGAGAAGGCATTCTATTAATGAGATTTTATATCTCAACACTCTCGATGATTTGTCTCTTGCTCTTGGGGAGAATAAGGATCATGGCCCATATGAAAAACGTATTCATACGTCTGATGTCTTATCCCCGATACTTTCTCTTTCCTAGGGTATTCCTGGTGATGAACATGTTTGTAAGGTCGCGGCCTCTTATTATCATTGGGACTCTATTGACAATAATGTACAGTGTGTAAGGGATAACATCCCCAACTGCAGATTTCTTTCGACCCCAACTACAGATTTCTTTCGACCCCAACTACAGATTTCTTTCGACATGATGGCGTAAACTAGTTGCAAACTTTGTTCTAAGAGGGGTAAGATAAATGATGACCTAACCATGATTTTAAATAAATCCACAATGGGTCAATTATCAACCAACATGGAGGCTTTCAACATGGAAAAGGCTTCATTAACGACCCAAATTCATGAAACTAATGAGTTTAAGAAGGAACTCTGGTCAAATTATCTGAGTTGCAATCAAAGTCTCAACATTGCATAATGAGGCAACATGCCATCCTTAGATCCTTGAAGAATTTAATTCTAAGGTTATTGAAGATTTTCAGTCCTTTGAGAGGTTTTAGAAGGATTGCTTTGCTGAAGTATGTAACTCCTGTGTGTATGCTAGTTGGATGGACTGCTTTCATCGGCTCCAAGAGAGGGGTGTGGCCCTGTTAACATCTTTCGTTTCCCCCAACCCTACAATTCCGACATGGCGGGACATTCCGAGGACCAGTGGCCAAAGAAGGAACTGTTTGAATTTTTGATAGTGTGTTTTGTAGCCCGTTTGGATTTCTCCATGTATGATTCTTCTATTTTTGTCTTTTTGTTGAATCAGATGTTGTAATGGTATTTTATGAATACTATTAACTTTCTGTATCCATCACTTTTCTCAATGTATTTTTGTGATGCAAACGTGACTTAGGAATACACCACTTGTGTACTCGTTCATGGGTCCTTCTCATAAAACCCATATTTCCATTTTGTGAGGTCATGATGTCTTGTCTCTTTACCTTTATTGATAAATGATGAGTTAACTCAATGTTAAGCATTAATATATGCTTTTTTGAGAGTAAGTTGTCTACTTCACATTAGTTTTATCCTCATGTGGAATCAGACAATTTGCTTCCTTTTCTTTCCCGAGATTTTTTTTCCTTTAAAGACAATAATGTCTTTACTTACTCTAATTATGATCTAAATATATCACAAGGTAATAAGGGCTTTGATGGCATAGACACCCTATCTTCATCTTACATATTTTTTGTCGATGAAGATTTATGAAGATTGTATTCTTAGGATTTTATATCTTTAGAAATATGTATGAGGATTTCAATTAACGAGCCGATTGGAGAACAATTATGGACCACGCGGTATAAATTTAAAAGATGCTTAAGCTGAGTGTGTTTTTATCGAAGACCAATTTGAACATGTCATGAAGCCACTAAAGGACGAAAGGGATAAGAAGAAAACCTCTATTACTCAAACTTTGAATAGTCATGAAGTCAACGCAAGTAACTTGCTAAAACTGTTGATAGTCTCAATGTACTTTTGTGATGCAAACGTGACTTAGGAATACACCACTTGTGTACTCGTCATTGGTCCTTTGCAACAAATCCATATTTCCATTTTGTGAGGTCATATGATGTCTTGTCTCTTTACCTCCATTGAAAAATGAGGAGTTTACTCCATGTTAAGCATTAATATATGCTCTTTTGAGAGTAAGTTGTCTACTTGGCATTAGTTTTATCCTTATGTTTTAATTAGACAATTTGCTTCCTTTTCTTTCCCAAGATTCTTTTTTCCTTAAAAGAGAATAATGTCTTTACTTACTCTTATGATCTAAATATATCACAAGGTATTAAGGGCTTTGACGGCATAGACACCCTGCCTTCATCTTACATACTTTTTGTCGATGAAGATTTATGAATATTGTATTCTTAGGACTTTATATCTTTAGAAACATGTATATGGATTTGAATTAACGAGGCGATTGGAGAAACAATTATGGACCACGCGGTATAAATTTAAAAGATGCTTAAGCTGAGTGTGTTTTTATCAAGGACCAATTTGAATAGGTCATGAAGCCACTAAAGGACAAAAGGGATAACAGGAAAACCTCTATTACTCAAACTTTGAATAGTTATGAAGTCAACGCGAGAAACTTGCTAAAACTGTTGATTCTCAATGTATTTTTGTGATGCAAACGTGACTTAGGAATACACCACTTGTGTACTCGTTCATGGGTCCTTCTCATAAAACCCATATTTCTATTTTGTGAAGTCATGATATCTTGTCTATTTACCTCCATTGATAAATGAGAAGTTTAATCAATGTTAAGCATTAGTATATGCTCTTTTGAAAGTAAGTTGTCTACTTGGCATTAGTTTTATCCTCATGTTTGAATAAGACAGTTTGCTTCCTTTCTTTCTCGAGATTCTTTTTCCCTTAAAGAGATTAATGTTTTTACTTACACTTATGATCTAAATATATCACAAGGTAATAAGGGCTTTGACGACATAGACACCTCCATCTTACATACTTTTTGTTGATGAAGATTTATGAAGATTGTATTCTTAGGATTTTATATCTTTAGAAACATGTATGAGGATTTGAATTAACAAGCTGATTGGAGAACAATTATGGACCACGCGGTATAAATTTAAAAGATGCTTAAGCTGGGTGTGATTTTATCAAGGACCAATCTGAACAGGTCATGAGCCACTAAAGGACGAAACATATAACATGAAAAGCTCTATTACTCAAACTTTGAATAGTCATGAAGTCAACGCGAGAAACTTGCTAAAACTATTGATAGTCTCAATGTATTTTTATAATGCAAACGTGGCTTAGGAATACACCACTTGTGTACTCGTTCATGGGTCCTTCTCATAAAACCCATATTTCCATTTTGTGCGGTCATAATGTCTTGTCTCTTTACCTCCATTGATAAATGAGGAGTTTACTCAATGTTAAGCATTAATATATGCTCTTTTGAGAGTAAGTTGTCTACTTGGCATTAGTTTTATCCTCATGTTTGAATCAGACAATTTTCTTCCTTTTCTTTCCCGAGATTCTTTTTCCCTTAAAGAGAATAATGTCTTTACTTTCTCTTATGATCTAAATATATCAGAACGTAATAAGGGCTTTGACGGCATAGACACACTGCCTTCATCTTACATACTTTTTGTCGTTGAAGATTTATGAAGATTGTTTTCTTAGCATTTCATATCTTTAGAAACATGTATGAGAGTTTGAATTAACGAGCCGATTGGAGAACAATTATGGACCACGCGGTATAAATTTAAAAGATGCTTAAGATGAGTGTGTTTTTATCAAGGACCAATTTGAACAGGTCATGAAGCCACTAAAGGACAAAAGGGATAACAGGAAAACCTCTATTACTCAAACTTTGAATAGTCATGAAGTCAACGCGAGAAACTTGCTAAAACTGTTGATAGTTTCCCAACACCCTTGAGAATCCAATAAAGTATCCTACAAAGGGGGGGGGGGGGGGGGGGAGGGGACAATGCAGAAACAAAATCCAACTCTAGTCAAAACACTTGATTTGGCATTTATTTGGATCTTCTTTCTTCAACTCATTAACATTGATTTGGCATATATTATATCACTGTACCTAAGAGCTTCACATTTAACACACAAATTATACTTAAAATGCTCTAAATGTAACATACCTCTAAAAAAATGCAAAAATTGAGAAACTAACCATTAATAGGGAAAAATCCCTCAACTAAGCACCTACTACACCTAAAATTATGTCTCATGAATAGATTATTTCATCACAAATATGATACATCGAGACCCCCAGCTCAAAGTTGTGTCGTCCCGACACAATATGAAATAAGAACATAGGGAAGTCTATAATATCATCTGAGTCAATTAAGCATATGAAGAGGAAGAATATAATAAATAGTCATAAAGCAACTACTTAGCAAGTTTCATGTAATAATATTTACAAACTAAATCATATATATACACGTATCATACACACAATCAACACGATTTAATTTCAAGATTATATTAGCTTTGTAATGCACGAAGGATAAGTTTTTCACTTAGTTCGATATGAAGGATATAAAGTGTTCATCGATCCAAACAAAGTATCCAATGATCCATCTAATTACTCTAAACTGGTTCAATCGCTGCTAGATCACATAGTTAAGAATCATAAGGTCTTTAAGGTTGTAATGTTAGGCTTAGGGATGGTATTATCATATATTTGTATAATGTAAAGTAAGATTTTGGCTCTCTCCTCACTAGCCATCAACGAATCGCCCTAGAGCTTGAGTTACTCTCATAAATGTTCTCACTCCGTCCAAGATTTTGATGCACTAATTCGCATCCCCAATAACCCAATATAAAGCCTCAAGATGATAACATAAGACTTTCCACTTTGTCGGTCATTTTCATATAATCTTTTCAATAATTTTCTTTTGTTAAGTTACTATGAATCTCTTTTTGATGTGAGATGTCATGCTATTTCTTTCTCAACATATTTATTTTCTTTTCAATAAATTTTATTTTTCTTTTACCCCGGCAAAGGGTTTCAATATAAACGAGTGAATCATCATCAAAAGTACAATTACATAAGCTCGAAAAATACCCAACCCAATAATATTTCCTATAATCGTATCCCACTACCCCAAACTCAAGCTCTGAAACGACTGTCTTAGCATCGCGATTTGAGTGAGGGTCATATGGAAAAGTCCTATAATCTATGGAGCATGGCCTGTAATGTGGCTAATACAAAGGATTTACAAAGTCTAGAAGGGACTGAGAAGGATATATATAGATAATATTTGGACAAAAAGCTAAAAGTCAATTAAGGCCTATCAGAGAACCGCCTTAATCACTTCCTAAACCATGCAATTTTGTTACTTTCTCACCTCTAGGACGTTCATTAAATTGTTTTATCAACTACCTCGGATCTCACGGCCTATACACCCCTCAAGGTGCCCTAAGATCTAACTTCTACTACATTACTTACTAATCATTTCTTTACTTTTAAGGTGTGTTTTCATGTTCATACTCAAAACATACAAAACAAATAGTTTATAAACAGATTACTTCAATATCATTAACTCACTAAAGCTTATGCTTTTAGGCCATTAAACACATTCTACATCTAATTCCATCTCTTAAAAAATTTAATTTTAACCAAAAACCATTCAATCACAAAAAAAGGAGATGAGAGAAAATGAAATACCACACCCAACTAAAAATGAGTCGTGTCCCTATGACTCGAAACAGACTCAATAAATTAAAAACTAACACATATGTTTGGTATCTCCTGGGTGTGATAAAATCACCATCCCTTTTGAGAGTGACACTACCCGCAAGTGCACAGGTCGTTCCAAGTATTGTGTAAATAATACGGATTTCGTTCTCAGGGATGGAGAGTTATAACACTGGTATTAATCGGAATAGCAGAGATAATTGTTAAAACAGAAAAGTAAAATGATAAGATTTTTTTTGATTTTGATTTAGAACTACTAATGCAATAAAATAAAGTATTGAAATGATTTACTGAAACGAAATAATGCAAGTAAATAAAGTTGGACGCAAGAATGAGAGAGGTACTTGAGTCTCGCAAGGGTTTCACATAAATCTCTATAATCAATGCTTCTGTATAAGGGCTAAACTGGTATTATTGTGTTAGTCAGGACTCTAATATCTCCTAACCCCCCTCAGGGTGGACTTAGGAGCTCTCTTACGGTACTATAAACCCCGTCAGGGTGATTATATCTACTTTCGAATGGTTAAGTTTTTTACCTCATTAGTTGCGTGGTTAGTCAAGCCCGCCAGGATCATTTACGAATACCACGCGTCTATTACCTAGGTCCGTAATTAAACCCCCTTTCAAGGTGATCACTTCGCCACTAAAGTGAATAGCCTAATTACTGTAACCTACCCTTGATTCATGACTTCAAAAATAGTAAATAAAATTAAGATAATAGTCAACACAAAATACCAAGTTTAAATTAAATAATTAAATCCCAAATTCAGAAAACATAAATTAAATAGATTAGGGCTTAACCCATAATGAGATTAGAAAGTACTAAATAATTTAGCTCATGTTCATACTAAAAACTGAAATAAAATAAAATAAAGACGGTATCCTAAATTACAGAAATTAAATATGAAACCTAATTGAGGCGGTGGATTGAGGTGTTGATGGAAGAATGAAAATTCTCCAGCTCTAGCTTCTTCTTTTGCCTTTTGCTGAGACTTGGACTTTTACAATTAAGCGTAGAATGAATTGTGTGTAAAAAAGAGGTCCAAAGGTCTGTTTATAATAGAGAATTCGGATTGGGCTGTTTACTTAAGAATAATAAGTTAAATGATAAAAATCCCAAGTCCATCTTCAAAATCCCGTAAATGCGGTACAGGTGTTGGTAAAACGGCCGTAATTTTGCGTCTCATATCCAAATCACCTGATTCTAATCCTCAAATCTTCCTAACTCATAGGCGCAACTTTCGCTTTCAGATTTCCAGACCTGAATCAGTGCCGAAGTGGCTAAAAAATAACAATTAGTGACAACTTTCCAGCTTTTCCTCTCTATTAGTCAACTCTTCGAATAATCTTTTCTTGCTTTTGACCTCTCCACTTGATCTAAGACTTTAATTCTCACTCCTCCTCTTTGTTTTGGTGCTCCATAGCATCCATGGACCTAAGAACTTTATACTGAAAACAAACAAATTAACGCACAAAATCTCTAAAAATGAATATCACAATTCTAAGGGGAGCAAATGCAATATAAAGAAATAAGCATAAAAGTTTATCAAATAAGTCTAATTTTCACCTAAAATGATGTCTCAGGAGGGCTAATATTTCGAACAAAACGGGAGACATAAATATTGCAAGTAGTAAAATAGGGTAAAGAAGAAATAAAACATACTCTCGAGGCTATTTCCTCGCATGATCCATACCCAAAATAGGGTGAGTGCTTTTCTTGTATGTGAATTTCTTGAATCACGAATTAATCATCCATCACTAGAGATATTTTGTTTGCACCTTCTCCATTTTCTTTCTTGCTTCCTCCCAATACCTGGCCTCTACATCTTCCTAACACTCGATAGTGTTTCCATTCTTTTCATCATCTCTGTTTGACCTTTAACTCAAAGGTTTAAACACTCTTGAACTACCCTTTGATTATAGGTATATAAGGTTTTTATGGGTTAGGAAAGGTGTAAGGATGATGATTCTTTATGTGGGTATGATGGAATCTTGCATGGTTCAGAAAGGGTTAAGAAAATTTGGAAAAAGGTTTTGGAAATTTTGGAATTTGATTCTTGATTCTATGTGTTCTGGAATGATTTGGGTGGGTAATTATTATTTGTAGGAATATAAGGATGGATTTGGATATGAAATTATGGTAATTTTGTGTTGTTTTAATGTGATGTGAAGTTTTAGCGAAGTTTTAATGGAGTCTGGGTGCTTGGAGAAGAAGAATGCTTAAGGTTTAAGAGTTTTATGTGTTCTACCGCACCAGCATGCCGGTATTGGGATTGGTATGCCGCTCCTTGCTCGGTAATTTTCTGACTTCGAACCGTGGTCTATACCGTTGCGACCTTTTCTACCGCACTAGTGTGCCGATCAAAATATTCCAACTTTCGGTCTTGCAACGTCGCAACCCTTTATCAAAAATATCAACACGTATAGAACCGGCTTAGCCGCTTTAAGGGATGGTATGCCGGTCGAATTCTTCAATTTCTTCTAGACCTCGAACCGTGGTGCGTACCGTCATGATCCTTTGCAAATTGCTGAATTTTCTAGTTTTTTCTTGACATGCCTCTGTTTTAGGCTAATTTCAGCTTTTTTCATCCATTATTAGGAAAAGTGTCCTAAATGAAAGTTGTAGACAATTTCCTAAACTTTCTGTGGACTCCTAAATCACTGAATTCAAAATTCTTATGCAAATGTCACCCGTATGAGCGACATACAACTTGATTCTCAGCCAAAATTTATTTTTCCATTTTGTCATGACGGTTACGACATGGTATACTGCCCATAGGCCCGATATACTATTGGGAACAGCTAGAGGTGTACGTGTCGTTCCAAGTAATAGATAAGTAAATAGGTATTTCGTCTCCACGGGGATTACTAGGTTATGAATAAGTATTTATACGAGAAGTAAAAAAGTAATTGCTAAAATAGTAAAAAATGGATATTTGTTTGGCTTTTAGTGTTTAATGACTAAAACAATAAATAAAAGTAATTAACTAATTGAACGGAAGCGATGAATATCTTAAACTAGAATTTAACTAAAAGGTTGCGTAAATGAGAAGTATACTTGACTCTCGCTAGTAAATCAACAAGATCATTAATGTAAATCTATTGTTTAAGGGAATAGTCGGTATTTTACATAAGTCTGGATTCTAACATCTTCCTAAATCTCGTCAGGGTAGATAGGCTGTTATTCTACGTTACTAATGACCTCGTCTGGTCATTACAATACTTTCAAACAGTTGATTGCATAAACCCTAATGACTACATGGTTAGTTAAGATCGTCGGGTTTAATAATGCATACCACATGTCTATATTCTAGGTTTGTATTTAAACCTCCTGGCGGTGGCTAGGGTGTGATTAAATAATGATATAAATAAGAGAACTAACACCCCATATCACTTCGATAAACTCTCTGCAAATGCATAGATCCTTTGCAAGTAATGTGTAAGTAAAACAGATAACGATCTCAGGGACTACGAAAGTGAGCTATAACTAATGCAATTGCGAAGTGCAATAAACGAAGTTGATAAGATAATACGCTTAAGACACTAAAATATTTGTTTGGTTTTCTGAATTTAAATACTTAACTAATTAAACTAATAAAAGTAAAGATAGAATAATAAATGTAGAAGAGAAGATGTACGAGAGTTTAGCTCGAGAAGTAGCAAGTAATTCCCACTAGCCTTGTTCTATGGTTATTATCTAAAGGAGAATTATGTGATATGTTCACAATATCTAGAATTATATATTCCTCCTAATCTCCGTCAAGGTGGACTTAGGAGGCAACCTAAAAATTACCAGGGGACTTAGGTAAGGGGACCCTACGCAATGACATGTGGTTAAATCGAACCATAGTGACTATCTAGTTGGGCAAGCCCGTCAGGATCACTACAACACATTAGAAGTTTATGTGGTGTTCCTATAACTGAATCCCCCCATCAGGGTGACGTTCCAACTACTATGGTAATACTATACATTGCGCACCACAAGAACTACAAATGATAAATCAAAAACACATAAAACAGATCTATCACTACTATTTTCAGTTAAATGTAAAAGGTGGTGGCTGGTAGGTTGTGGTAAAATAATAGATAAAAATAAGAGAACAAATCACCTAACCAATCAAGTGTGTTATAAAATAATGCGGATAAAGTAGAGGAATCACTAACTGCAAGTGTACAGTTGTCCCAAGTAATATATGATAATCAAGTTCGTTCGCAGGGACGGATTAGGTTGACTCTAATGTTATCAAATAGTGTAATAATTGCAATTACAGAAAAATAAATGACAGGAGAGTTTGTTTTGGTTTTTGTTTATCAACTAGAGTGCAAAATAAATTAAATACTAAATAAATTAAACTGAAATAAATTAACGCAAAGAAAAAGATGTAGACACAAGATGAGAATGGTACTTGAGTCTTGCGAGGGATATACCTATATTTATATAATTAATGCTTTCGTTTTAAGGGCTGAATTGGTATTTATGTACTAGCTGGGACTCTATAATCTCCTAACCCCCGTCAGGGTTGACTTAGGAGCTATCCTACGGTATTATAATCCCCGTCAGGGCGATTATACCTACTTTCGAATGATTTTAGTCTCTTACCCAGTTGGCTATTGGTTAGTCAAGCCTATCAAGGTCATTGGCGAATACCAACGGCTATTACCTAGGTCTGTATTTAAACCCCCCGTCAAGGTGATCATTACGCCACTATAATGAATAGCCTAAATACTCAATCCTATTTCTAATTGGACAGAATAAAAATAGTAATTAACATGCGATAATAGTCAATACAAAATACCCAATTCAATTTAAATTAAATAATCCCAAATTCAGAAAAACATCAATTAAAATAAATAAGGGTTTAACCCATAATTGCGATTCTCAAGTACTTAATTGTTTAGTTCATATTTAAAGGAAAAAATAAAATAAAATAAAAGGAATTCATTGTCTCAAATTACAGAATAAGATAAAAGAACCTAATTGAGGCGTTGGAATTGACTTCCGGTGGAAGAATGAAGATTCTTCCCCTTTGGCTCCTTTTTCTGCCGTAGAATGAATTGTGTCTAAAATAAGAGTCCAAAGGTCTATTTATAAGGTGAAAACCAGACTTGGGCTTGGACTTAAGTGAATTAGTGAAATATTAAAAAGCCCAAGTCCAATCTTCTAATTAGAATACCGTAACTGGTGTGCAACCTCCACTAAAATGGCTGTAACTTTCTCAATTTAACTCCGAATTGACTAATTTCTGTTGCTAAATCTTTGTAACTCGATAAGGTATCAAACCTTGTCTCACGACTCAAGGCTAATTCCTTGTTTAAGTCACTCAAAATCAGCAATCAATATCAGCCTTCCAGATTTGTAGCTTTCCTTATCAATTCTTCGGGAAATCTTTTCTCGCCTTTGACTTTGCCACACGATCTAAGACTTTAACTCTCTATTCCTCTCCTTGTATTGATTCTCCCTAGCATCCATGAACCTACAAACTTTGCACTAAAACAACCCATTTAACGTGCAAAAGCTTTAAAAATAAAAAATAAAAAATTCCAAGGAGAGAGATGATATATAACGAAATAACATTAAAAGTCTATCATATTAGTCACTTATTCACCTAAAATGATGTCTCTTAAGGGAATAAAATTAGAACAAAAAGGTAGACATCAAAACCCCAAACTCAAACCTTTGTCGTCCCGACAAAGTAAAATAAAAACAATGGTCTAAGGTGAATGCAGAAATGCAGAATCTAGTAAATACACCCAAAGGAAAACTTAAAACAAATCTCATATATCAAAATTAGGAATTAATATACAGATACACTTTTCATGCAAAAATCAAACACAAATAATATCAATCTTAAAATTAATTTCACACTGCTAGAAGGTTACGCTTGTACTTATCTCAATATGATGGCTATCATTGATCCTCACTCGCTTTGAACGCTCCACTTAGTAGACTCCCTATTAGCTGAATTACAAACTCACTATGCACCTAGGAACCACGAGGACTTTATGGTTTAGTGTAGGCTTAGGGACGGTGTGGTATGTATATTTGGTAAATTGGAAGGGAGCTTTTGGCTCTCTCCTCACTTACCATCAACAACTTTCCTCGAGCTTGAGTTTACACTCGAATAATGTTCTCACTCAACCCATTTGACGCTCAAATTTAGCGTCCCCATGATAACCCAATATGAGCTAAGATGATTTCAAGAAGATCCCACTTTGCCGGTTATTTTATTCTTTCTTTATTTTTCTTTTCTCTTCTTTTTTCTCTTCTTTTTGCTGTACATTAGCAAACCGGGTTCCCAGTTAGTGTTAACCGGATTCCCGTTTCTTACTGTATTGACAACTTTTTTCACTTTTTTTTCTTTTTTTTTTCAATCCCGGCAAAGTGTTACAAATAATAATATCATCTGAAATTGTTCCTCAATTCAAAAACATATAATTCCCTCCCATTGTAATTTCCCATAGATGGACCTACCACCCCAAACTCAAGCTCGAGACAGGTCTCAGGATCGTGATTCAAGTGCGGGTCATATGGAAATGCCTAATCAACTAAGGGGATATGGGCTTATATCGTGGCGACAAAAGAAAAGGCTTTAAGGCTCAAAATTGGGCTAAAGAAGGATAAAATTAATACAAGGGATAGAAGGCTAAAACGGTCTCAAATGGCTTAACAAAGAAGTTCCCCTATCATTTTTCTAGTTACATAGCTTGCCTTTACTTCATATCTAAGTGGTTTCTCTACTAATTTGGATCTCACGTCCTACAAACCAAACATTTTCCTTAAGTACAAGTTTACTTCTTTTGCATTGTTCATTAATTCTTCCTATCAATTACCTATGTTTGCATGTAATCAAAGTGTGTTTTATACTAACCCCTAAAGTCCACTATATTCTATCATAAATTTATCAAAAGTATGCTTAATGGGGACATTTAATATCCTACAGTCAAACGCAACCCTCAATTAATTTTATTAAAAGCAATTAAAACAAATAACACATAAAATTGGGATGAGGAAACGAACCCACCCTAAAATAAAAAATGAGTCGTGTCCCCACGACTCGAAAAGACTCAATAATGCAAATTGAACTAATAAAAACTACTAAACGAGAAAGGATAGGAAAACATATCTGGATCGGCACTAGGCCGATTATGTGTAGTCTCAGGTTGAGGTTATGAATACTTCTTTATCAAGCTCTAAAGATCAGTTCTGTTGCGTTCATCTTGAATAAAGTGTTCTTCATTACCTCGAACCCTTCGTCAAATTTCCCAAGTCTTCATCCTTTTCCTAGCTTTCTAAATCATCATCTCCTCTACGAAAAATCTTCTCTCAATACCCAATTTTCTTTCTTCATCATGTTCTTCGTACCTTTTCCAACCTTCATGGTCATCTCTGATGACCCCAAACTCAAAGCTTCAAGAACTCTAAAAAGTTTTGGATGATATTTGCGATTTTGGTGTTCTTGAAGGTGTATGGATATGAATTATGGTGTATTTAGAACTGGGTCGTAATTATTTCAAGGTTTGGGAAAGGTTTAATGGATAAACTTTAAGCTTTGGTGAAAGAAAAATTGGGAAGAAAGTGTGAACTCTATGGTGTTTTGGGAAGAATTATGGTATGCTTGTGTGTTTGGATGATGTTTAGAGAGATGGATTGGTGATATTTTGGTGTTTTGAAGATGGAATTTTGATGTTTTTGGAGTTTTGGTTCGTCATCAATGGTGTTTCATGCATGGGAGGCCAAAAGAAAGGGAAAAATAAGGCTTTCTCAAGGTTTAGGTCAATTTTCGCCGACGAAAACCGGGTTCCCGCATTTTTGAAACCGGGTACCCGGTTTTGATTTTTTTTGGACGCAACGACCTTGCGTCTATCGCTACGCAATGGTCAGAGAGTTGGCTTTTGAAACCGGGTTCCCGACTTGTGGAAAACGGGTTGGCTATTCGCGCGCGAATTGCCAACTCGCTGGACGCAAGGGGTTGCGTATTCGCGCAGAAAATTTCCATCTTACTTTTTCGATTTTTTCTTGCCTACACCTTGGATTCTCGCGAAGTTTATACTCATTTTTATTGTAAATTACGCTCCTGATCCATTGGACTACTCAGAGTTTCCATTGGATGTACCATTTTTTCTCAAAATTCTGTTTTTCTTCATTTCACACCACAAATTACGTCTCTCTTTACGCACAGGTCAGAAACTTTGGGATATCTATCAGAACCTTTTTACTTCACCATTGGATAAAGATCAAAAAATAAGTGGTTTAGACTCAAGAAAAAGTTAATTCCGACCTCCGAGCGTCAAGTTATGATCTCCCGAAGTTGCTGATAACTGGTGTACAACTCCAAAAACGGGTTCCTGGTTTCTAGCAATAGGGTTCCCGGTTTCTACTGTATTGTAACCCAAATTTTTCATTCTTTTTCGCGCTACCTACCCCAAACTCAAGACCTTTACTCACGTAATCATCAAAAACACCAACCTTTCTCATTTCTTAAAAATTAAACACTAAATAAATAAAAATTACTCTAATTCACACTAAGAATTTAAAAGACATGAAAACAATAAACTAATATACAGTTGAAATGGCTTTTGTTTAACGTCGTTAAGCTCGACGGGTTACCTCATGCATCATTCCTTAATATGACCTCCCTAGCAGTGAGTGAGGTTATCAACATTTGCGATTCTAAATTTGCATCCCGTGGCTTTGATTCCAACTAGTTTCTCAGAGATAATATGTGAGACCGTGAATATTCCATGCCAAGAACCCTTGGATTTACGCGCTTATGGAGGAGGTTCAGGCCTTTTCAATGAGACTTCATCTCCCACTCTGATCTTCTCCTTTTTTCTTTCTTTCTTAGGTTCTTTTGGAACTTTCATGGCACGTTTCTTACCTTTATTCTTTGCACGATCAAGGTGTGGGTTTTATTTAGGGCCTGGAGGAGATTTATCTCCTCCATTCCTAAGATTTCCACTACCTTGGTTGGTTCTTTCTCTTCTTGTTCAATGGTCTCCAACTAGAAGCAATCCTCCTTGGAATCTGGAAACTTTATTGTTCTAAACACATTAAACTTTACCTCCTCTTCTTGGACACACATGATTAATTCTTTATTCTCTACATAAATAAGAGTACGCCCCGTGGCTAGGAATGGTCTTCCCAAGATAATGGGTACATTCCTATCCGCGTCGTAATCAAGTATAACAAAATCAACATGAAAAATCAAAGTACCTGCCTTGACGAGGACATCTTCTATTCTTCCCTCTGGATGTACGAGGGATCTATCAGCCATTTGCAAGACAATAGAGGTTGGTCTTGCATTCCCTATCTTTAACTTCTCAAAAATTGATCTAGGCATGAGATTAATACTCGTACCCAAATCACATAACGCTTTCCCTTGCCATTCATCTCCAATAGAAATAGGAATAGTAAAACTCCCAGGATCAAGTAATTTAGGAGGTAACTTACTTTGGCATATTGCACTACACTCTTCTGGCAAACTTATCATTTCATTCTCAAGATATTGACATTTGTTGGTGAGAGCTATTTTCAAGAATTTCAAATACTTTGGTACCCCCTTGATAGCCTCTAAGAAAGGTATATTAATGTCGAGCTTACTTACCATATCCATGAATCTTTGATATTCAGCTGCATCTCATTTCTTCTGAACTCTTGAGGGAAACGGTGGAGGAGGACAGTTCACTTCTACCATAACATCTTTCTTCTTTGGCTTATCTGGAATTTTCTCAACTTCCACCTCAACTGTTTCTGATTCACTTTCTTTCTCCACCACATCTTCCACCGTTTTTGTTTTTACAGTTGTTTCTTTTTCTTTCATAACGGGAAAAGGTGGTGGTAGGAGCTTCTTACCACTTCTGAGCGAAATAGCGTTACAATATTCGTATTGGATAGGGGACTCTGTATTACTGGGTAATTGTCCTTACGGACACTGTTGAAATTGTGTTGCTATCTGAGTTATCTGATTTTCTAACTTTGTAATCGTGGCTTCAGAAGCTTGCTGATTTTGGATCGATTGTGCTTGAAGCGCGATCAATTGCTCTACAGTATGACGAAGATCATTTGTACCTTCTTGAGGTTGAGCAGGTAAAGATTTCTGATTCATAGCTTCATTGTAGGTATCTTGAGGAGGTTGTCTCTGAACTTTATTTCCGTAATTATGTCCCCCTTGATAGTTAATCTGTGGTCTTGGATGATAGTTACTACCTTGGGTACGTGGCTGATAAGCATGAGTAGGATTAGGAGCCCCACTTGGATACGAATATTGGAAACCCGGATGGTTTCTATTTTGTTGATACCCTTGACCACCTGAATTGTAGTTCCCGTGGTTGGAAACAAACATTACAGATTCTTGATTGTTTTGACAATTCTCCTATTCATGATCATGTACACCACAATAAGAACATCCATATATTTCCTCTGTAACATTAACATCTGCTCTCCTACCTGAAAAACCTTCTTTAACAGTTAAAGTAAGATGTTTCAATTCCTGCTCTAATGTATCCTTCAATTTATCATCTAACGAAGAGAGTTTCTCATCAATTCCATCATTACTTTCTCTTCTACCTCGGATAGGTGTTCTCACTGTATTCCAACCTTTCTCATTCGTCACCGTTCTATTTAAAATAATCTTAGCATGTACTGGAGATACCTGTAAGAATCCACCACCACATAATAAATCGAGGTCTTTTCTTGATCCTCCATATAGGCCTTTATAAAATATTTTTAGTTGTTGTTGTTCTGTGAGGCCATGGTCAGGAACTCTTCTCAAGCATGACTAAAAACTTGTCTAACATCTTCCCAAAGTTTCTTCTTGTTCTTGGACAAAGGATGTCAACTCAACATGTGCGTCTAATCTCATGTTCGTAGGATAGTAACGATCAAAAAATGTTGTTTGTAGCTCATCCCAATTGTTTATTGCTCCTGGTTCTTGTGGATCGTGCCACTCACTAGCTACATCTATCACGAAAAATCTGAAGTTTGCATAATATATCCGTTCTCTTGTTACTCCTTGCGTTATATACACATCAGATATTTGCATAAACTTCTATACTGCACGGATCGGATCTTCTCCTGCTACTCCTCTAAAGTTTCCGAAATCTCTGAATTGAGTTAACATACCAGGATCGAGTCTATATCTTGCGACATTAATATCTAGAGGACCAATACCTAGGGCTGGAGCACGATATGGAATTTGTTCAGAATCTTGTATGAACCATGGATGATTGACCATTTGAGGTTGAACTAGTTGAATAGGAGGTTGAAGATTATCTTCTTCAGCCATTTCTGCTTCTCTGGCTAATCTTTCTCTTTCTTCCTTTTCTTCTTTCTTTCTTTTGTTTGCAAGTCTGATTAATATCTCAGGATTATTTGGCATACACCAAAACCTATAAATTTGAAAAAGAAAGAAAAACAAAGGGTAAAACTGAAAATTAAAAAAAATGCAATTAAACACTAAAGGATAAACACCGGGGTCACACGCTACCGTCCCCGGTAGCGGCGCCAAAAACTTGGTGGGTCCTTGTGTGTTATAAAATAACGCGGATAAAATAGAAGAACAACTAACTGCAAACGTACAGTTGTCCCAATAATATATAAATCAAGTTTTTGCAGGGACAAATTAGGTTGACTCTAATGTTATCAAATAGTGTAATAATTACAATTACAGAAAAATAAATGATAGGTGAGTTTGTTTTGGTTTTGTTTATCAACTAGAATGCAAAAATAAATTAAATAGTAAATAAACTAAACTGAAATAAATTAACGCAAAGAAAAAGATGTAGATGCAAGATGAGAATGGTACTTGAGTCTCACGAGGGATCTACCTATATATATAATTAATGCTTTCGTTTTAAGGGCTGAATTGGTATATATGTACTAGCCGGGACTCTATAATCTCCTAACCCCCATCAAGGTGGACTTAGGAGCTATCCTACGGTATTATAAACCCCGTCAGGGCGATTATACCTACTTTCAAATGGTTTTAGTCTCTTACCCAATTGGGTATTGGTTAGTCAAGCCTATCAAGGTCATTGGCTTATACCAACGGCTATTACATAGGTCTGTATTTAAACCCCCCGTCAAGGTGATCATTACGCCACTATAATGAATAGCCTAAATACTCAATCCTATTTCTAATTGGCCAGAATAAAAATAGTAATTAACATGCATAATAGTCAATACAAAATACCCAATTCAATTTAAATTAAATAATCCCAAATTCAGAAAAACATCAATTAAAATAAATAAGGGTTTAACCCATAATTGCGATTCTCAAGTACTTAACCGTTTGGTTCATATTCAAAGTAAAAACTAAAATAAAATAAAAGGAATTCAATGTCTCAAATTACTGAATAAGATAAAAGAACCTAATTGAGGCGTTGGAATTGACTTCCGTTGGAAGAATGAAGATTCTTCATCTTTGGCTACTTTTTCTGCCTTCTGCTTTTGACTCTTGCTCTTGAAATTTAGAGTAGAATGAATTGTGTCTAAAATAAGAGTCCAAATGTCTATTTATAAGGTGAAAATCGGACTTGGGCTTGGAGTTAAGTGAATTAGTGAAATATTAAAAAGCCCAAGTCCAATCTTCTAATTAGAATCCCGTAACTGGTGTGCAGCCTCCACTAAAATGGCTGTAACTTTCTCAATTTAACTCAGAATTGACTAATTCCAGTTCCTAATTTTCGTAACTCGATATGGTATCAAACCTTGTTTCACGACTCAAGGCTAATTCCATGTTTAAGTCGCTCAAAATCAGCAATCAATATCAGTCTTTCAGATTTGCAGCTTTCCTTATCAATTCTTCAGGAAATCTTTTCTTGCCTTTGACTTTTCAACACAATCTAAGACTTTAATTCTCGATTCATCTCCTTGTATTTATTCTCCTTATCATCCATATACCTACAAACTTTGCACTAAAAACAACCCATTTAACGTGCAAAAGCTTTAAAAATGAAAAACAATAAATTCCAAGGAGAGAAAATGAAATATAATGAAATAACATTAAAAGTCTATCATATTAGTCACTTATTCACCTAAAATTATGTCCCCTAAGGGAATAAAATTAGAACAAAAAGGGAGACATCACCTAACCAATCACGTTACTCACTGCAAGTATCACAAATTGTACGCAAGTTTTAATGATAAGTAAAATTCGTCCTCAGAGACTACGAAAGTTAGCTAGGAACTAATGCAAATATAAAGTGCAAATAAGGAAGTTAGAAGAATTATACGCTAAAAGGACTCTGAATTTTTTTTTTGATTTTTAAGACTCTAAAAAATTAACTAAATAAATAAAGACTAGAAAAATAAATAGAAAGTAAAAAGTAGTATGAGAATTTAGCTCGAGATATAGCAAGTAATCCCCACTAGTGTTGTGTTATGACCTATTTATGTAAGGGAGAATTGTGTGACATGCAATAGCCAGACTCTATATTCCTCCTAACCCCCTTCTTGGTGGACTTAGGTGGTGACCTAACAATTACCACTGGACTTGGGTAAGGGGACCCTGCACAATGATCGGTGGTTAATCTCAAACCCATATGACTATCTAGTTAGGCAAGCCCTTCTGGATTACTGTCGCACACTAGACGTTTATGTGGTGTTTAAATAATTAGACACCCCTTCCACGTGACCATCTAACGACTACGGTAATCCTATACGTTGGCCACCGCAAGAACTACAGACAATACACACATAAAAACTGAGACAATACATCAATACGTTGGCCCTTGGTCGAAATATGGAGTAACCCACAAGTTAAGGAGTCATGATCTTACCAAAATTTGTATTCCTAACTTGTAGGACATAATAAACGTTTGCAAATATTGATTTGATCATATCTCCTTCATTACTTATCGGAATTTAACCGCAACTGAAAGATCTTTATGCTCATATAAAAGGATCCTCCTAATTCGTGACCGAATTTCTGCAACAATCTAATTAGGGGACGTATTTGCAGTTTTGGCAGTTTCTTTACTTTCCAAATATATCCAAACTTTTCTTTTTTGACTTTGACTAAGGGATTTCCTTTACTTTTCCACTTCAAATCAGTTTCCATATGTGTAATAGCTTCCATATATCTAAGTTCTACACAAATAACACATAAATAACAAGCAAAAGCTCACAAAATAAGAAAACACCTAAACTAGACAAGAAAGTGTAAAATATGAATAAATGTGTAAAAATCCCAAAATTAATTACTAAATACCCTTAAAATGATGTATCGAGTATAGATTAATATATAACAGATAGAAAGACATCAAGACCCCCAACTCAAGTTGTACGTCCCGATACAATAAAGATAAAAATAGTAGGATAGTCAAAATAAATACAAAAGAATAATAATAAGAAGAATAATAGAAAACAGTAAATTATCCTAGAGCAAAATATCTAAAAATTCTCATGTAGTAATGTCAAAGAAATAATGCACACATATCCTTAATATACATATAATCAACAATACATAAATTCAAGTCCAGATTAACTTCTCAATGCCAGAATGAGAGGTCTTCAACTCAGTTTGTGTTAACGGCTATAGGATGATCACATGTCCCATTATAGTATACAATGGTCCACTCACCTATGCCCTAATTGTTCCATTGTTCCTCCATCAAGTGGTTAGAAATCCTAAAGTCTTTATGGTTATAACTTTGTCTTAAAGACGGTATGATATATTTGGATAATGAAAAGTGAGATTTTGACTCTCTCCTCACATTCCATCAACGAATTTCCCTAGAGCTTGAGTTTCACTCGAAGATTTTCTCACTCAAACCAATTTTGATGCTTTGATTTGCATCCCCATATAACCCAATAAAACCTTTTATGATGATTACATAACAAATTCCACTTTGCCGGTCCAAATCTTTTCAATTTTTTTCATATTTTTTTCGAAGTTGCTTATGACTCCCTTTTTGAGGTGAGATGTCATAACACTTTTTCTCATATTTCAATTTCTTTTCAACTATTTCTTCATTTAATTTTACCCCGACAAAGGGTTACAACGACAAAGGGTTACAATAATAAACTCATCATCCCAATAAATACACAATTACAATCAAATTTCCCAAACCCAATGTTTCATAATGATGAAACCCACCCCCCAAACTCAAGATCCAAAACAACTTGTCTTAGTTTTTGCAATTCGAGTGCGGGTCATATGGATAAGTCCTATAAACTAAGGGGTATGGATTTTAATGTGTTTAATAAAAGGATTTAGAAAGGCTAAGAGGGGCTAAGACGGATAATAATAATATTCAAATAAAAGGGTGAGAAAGCTAAAAGCTTCATGTGGCTTTAATATGAATGAATTGCCTTATTATCTTTTCTAACTACCAGATTTCGTTACTTTTTCACTATTAGGTCATAGACAAGTGGGTTTTCAACTAATATCAAACCTCACGTTCTACACACCGATTAACTATCCCTAAGTTCCAACTTGACACTTCATACACATTACTTATTAATCTTCCCTATCTTTTACTTCCTGTTTTCATGCATGCATACTAAACATATTCGTGACATTGTTAAAAAAATACTACTTACTATCATTGACTTAATTAAAACATGCTCAATAGGGACATTCACCATATCCTATACCAATTCTAACCCTAATAATTTTAAATTTTGTGCATAAAAAAGGAAGGTGAGGACAACGAATCCCTACCCCCAACTCAAAAGTGAGTTGTGTCCCAAAGACTCGAAAAAGACTCAATAAAGAAATAAAATTTAAACTATACTAAACGAATTCATATAAGCAATTAAGGAGAATGATTAGAAGGTGGTACTTTGCCATTTACTCTTTATAAGGATAATCGTTATCTATCTCCAATTTTTCTATAATCTTGTTCATGACGTAGTCCACCCTTAGAATTTCCATCCAGCAGGAAATGTAACTGTATTCTAATCGTTGAACCTTGTCCATTAATGATACTACCCCTGCTGATGGGGTTGATACACTTTCTGATTTGTCATTAAGATTTGAAGATGAACCTTGATCTTGGATTGGTGTCTTTACTCTAGGCTTGACTGGTACCCTCTTTCTCTAGTTAATTCTTCGTAGTGGTTGTGTTGTTACCTCGAGCTTTGGCTTCTTTTGACTTGGCTCGTCAAGATTGATGGGCTTCTCTTTTATAGCTCCAGGCAAATTATTTTGCTTCCCTAAGATGTAACACTTTCTCTTGTAATCCATAGCATCCATTCTATTAGTCATCTTTGTTTAACCCACAACTCAAGATGCCCTTAGTATGGAATAAAGTTATGAAAGATTGGTGTAGCTCCATATTGCTGTTTCGATGAAGGATTATCAATGGTAGAGTAAGAAATAATTTACTTGTGTTGGAATAAATCTTGAAAACTTGATGATCTTTGGTGTTTTAGGGTGTTGTGTAATAGATTTGACAAAGAATATGTGTCTATGGAGGATGGAGGAAATATTTGATGATGTTGTTGTGTTTGTTTGAAGGTTTGATCAAGCTTCAAGGTGTATTAATAGGGTTTGGGTCTGGAAATTTCGTGTTAGGATGGTTGGAAGAGGCTAGGTTTAGATCTTGTAAGGTAAGAATCCCAAAAGGAATCAAATTCTCCTTTTCAAACTTCTCCCTGCGATGTACCGTGGCTATCCTGCAGTGTACCATAGGGGACATCATGCACCTATGGCACGGTCTTCCGCTTTTGACGAAACGGTATTGACATGTGGACTCTCGGCATTGGACCTGATTTTGTTGGACGTGGTGATGGTTTCCTTGTTGGTGCGGTGTAACGTGGTACCCGTGTGGTGTACCGCATGATTGCTCCGACTTTGACTGTGTCACGGTCACGCTCGACCTGATGACACTGTTTTCTCTTCATACTCTTGTAACCAGACCCAAATTCTCAAAATGTTGTCACTATTTTTCCTCCTGCGGTGTACCACAACACCCATGCGGTGTACTGCATGAACACTCTAGATGACAGCGTGGCATGGTTCGGTATGCGTGTCGACATAGTTTTTGCCTAGTAGTCTCGCACGTGTACCTAAAATCTCATACCGTTGTCATGGTTTCTTGGGGTGCAGCGCACTGCGGCTAGGGTGCGGTGTACCGCACCAAGCTACTGGGTTGCACAAATTTTCCTTCCTTTGACCCCAAACTCGTTTCGTGCACACTAACACACTACCTTTATCTCCTATTAGCTTGTAAAAACATTAAAATTATATACTACAAAACATAAACTACAAAAGAGCAATTTTAAACAAGGGATGTCTCTCAAGGGAACTTTTGTTTAACGTCTTTCAAAGTTAGATGTGTTACCTCGGGTTATGCGTGTTCTTGGAGATGTATCGTCTCCTCTCTTCTGAATTCCTCACTATCATGGTATACCATCAAGCGATAACCATTCACCATGAAGGTCCTTTTCTCGGTTGGATGTTCGATTTCGATCGCGCCATGAGGCGTGATTTGCGTGACAATGTATGGTCCTCCCAACGGGATTTGAGCTTACCCGGGTAGTTCGAGAATCTTGTATTGTATAGGAGAACTTTATGTCCTCTCTCGAACCTTTTTTTCTGGTTACCATGCCATCTTTTTGTTTTCTCTTTGTAGAGACGTGAATTATCATAGGCATGAAAGCAAAATTTATCTAACTCTTTCAATTGCATCATCCTTCTCTTGCCCACTAACTCTACGTTTAAGTTTAGATCTTTAATAGCCCAAAAAGCGCGGGATTCAATATCGATAGGTAATCCCATAGAGCATGCGGTATGGAGATGCCCCAACTGGTGAATGATGTTCAGTAATCCCATAGAGCATCATCTAGCTTTAATGACGAATCCTTCCTCGTTTTGTTCACGGACTTTTTACAGATAGATTTGATCTCTCGATTAGAGACCTTGTCTTGACCGTTAGTTTGGGGATGATAACCTGTTGAAGTGTGGTGTCTCACCCCAACTTACGAAGGGCAACTCTCAACTAAAAATTTATGAAGTGGGTACCTTTATCGCTAATGAGAACACGTGTCATACCATGTCTTGAAAAGATATTTGATTTGGCAAACGAAATGATTGTCTTGGCATCGTTCTTTGGCGTTGCCACTAATTCTACCCACTTTGATACATAATCTACTGCTAGCAAAATATATAGATTACCACGGGAAGAGATGAAAGGTCTCACGTAATCTATACCCCTAACATCAAATATTTCTACTTCTAACACGTTAATGAGTGGCATTTAGTCTCTTTTCGATATATGTTGCCAGTGAATTTACACCTTTGACAAGTCTGGATGAACTGATGACAATATTTGTGTAGGGTGGTCCAATAGAATATGGATTGAAGTTTTTTTGTTGCGGTTCTATCGCCCTTGAAGTGGCCACCATAAGGAGAGCCATGGCAGCTTGCAATGACTTTCCTTGTTTCGCCCTCATGAACACATCTTCTAATAACTTGGTCACTACAAACTTCAAAGAGGTAGGGCTCATCCCAAAGGAATTGTCTTGCTCGATGGCTTAACCTCTTTCATTGTTATGGACTGAATTCTGTTTTCCAATTTAGAATACAACAACTACTTTGGTGTAATGTGGGATACAATTATTTCTATATCATATAAAACAAGAACTAATTTAGGAAAATCCATAATATAAAAACCATCTTATATTTCTAGATAATGTAGAAATTATGTTATAAGGTCTTGCAATACATAATTCCAATATAGTTGGAAAAACAAACGACTTTATTTTTGTATATCCTGATTAAAAAGAATTTAAAGCACAAAAAAAGTTATAGTAAAAGATATGATTTTGATGGGTTCAAAATCACAAAAATAAATTTTTTGTTTTTGGAGTTAATTATGAATTTTCAAATCGGTGGTGGGAGGGTGTTTGAGGAGTTAAATAAATAAATGTTGCATTATATATTTAAAATAAAATGTAAATGATTTAAAATTAAAATAAGAATAATTGTGATATAAATTAAATATTTTAGATTAAATAAAAAACTTAACTTATAATTTAGTAAGGATGAAAAAGAAATCCTCCTATAAAATGTGAACAAAATTTTTAATATGTAATAAAAAAAATTATATAAGTTGAGCAGAAATATAAAATCTGATTTTATTTTATTTTTTAATTATAATTCATTCATAACATAATATAGTATTAAAATTAACACTATAATGTAAGGGATTATAATCATGTTTTAAATTGGAGAAAGAAAATACAAAAATTATATTTTATTTTTATTTTAGTTTGATAAAGTATGATTTAGATATTATATAGGTGATTATAATTTTAATTTAATATAATATGAAATGCGAAAAGATTTTGTAATGAGTTACAAATTATTAAAGTCAATATTTTATTTAAAAATTATTATTGTCTCAATTGTGACTTTGTTTGAAATAAAAAATGATATTTCTTTTGATAATTCTAAAAATATATGATAAATAAGTAGATTGCTTTTACTTAACGACGATATTTGTCTTGTAACTTGTGGTCTATAAGAGAATATTAAGAAACGAAAAACACAAGTAAAGATAATTGATCAAACCAATATTTCATTTTATATTATCAGAGATGGTGAATACTACAACCAATCACATCGTTCCAACAGTTCTCTAAATACCCATTTCAGCACCATCGATACTACTCTTTATCAGGCCTTATATATATTCACAATGTTTCATTTCTCGCTTGTTCTTGTATGTTACTTTAGAGTCAACACTAGTCCTGTAAATTTTTGGCATAGTCACACGTCTGTCTTCTTTAATTTTGGTATTAATTGTGCCTGAGGAGTGTCAAAATAATATAAAAATTTAAATATATACAATTTAAATCTTCATTGGTCATTGATGAGTATGTAACTTGAAAAAAAAATGAGATATGGTAGTAAGTATTAGACATTGTGTGTTTACACTTGTGCAATGTGATAAATGAAAAAAAAATAACACAAAGTAAGGAGAAAGAGATGATAACTTATTCGTTGACATGGTAGTTATCATTCGAGATTTAAAGACTACTTTAATGTGTTTTAAATATTATTGTGATAATTTTATCTTATATAACATTTTTTAATCTATTTTTTAAAAAATTTGTTCACTATGTGCATTTATGGTTTTACATAATCGGTCAAAGTCAATATTAGATATTTAATTATGAAATACATTTATTACACCGATAGTTTATTATTTATAATTTTAATAACGTAATATTGCTTTACTTTTGAAATTGAAGAATTTATTATTATATGTGCAACTAAATATATCATATTATATAAGATTTAACTGATATTGTTGATTCAAAAAAATAATTTGTATACATATCTTCAAATTTACCTACAGTTAAAGCTGAAATCTATTTCTTTTATATACACTTCTTATGATATTTGTCATGATAATCTAGTTACAGAACAACAATAGCATTAATATGCCTACAATCGATGCATATATGGTTGGAGATGTACCTTAAGCCTTAGAATATCGTGCAAATTTGTTAAAAAAATCATAGAAAAAAAATATTAGTACAAATTTAAATTACTACTTACTTTGGACTATATATATATATATATATATATATATATATCTCGTTATAATTTTTAAAATTTTAATTCTACCACAAACAAAAACTAACTTCAATTTTTTGGATCATCCCCCAACCTTCTAACTTTTAGTCCTCGAAATAAAAATCATGTTTTTGTCCTTTCTTACAAGATAATAAAAATCTTGATCAAGTCTTACAACTACAATTCTTACTGACAATGTGGATTGACTAGATTATGTGTAAGATATAAAGATAAGAAATGAAAAAGACAAGTAAATATAATTGATCAAACCAATAATAAATTTTATATTATTAGAGACATTTAAAACTACAAACAATCTGACTATTCCAACAATTATCTAAATCATCAGTGCAACACCATCTATACACATGATCCGGCCTTTCTACAAATTGACAATTCAATTCTCCGTTGCTTTTGTATTTTAGTTTAAAGTCGACACTAGTCCCGTAACTTTTTGGCATAGCCACATTTGCGTCTTCTTTAATTTTGGTATTAATTGTGCCTGTGGAGTGAAAAAATAACTCAAAAAGTTGGATATAAACAATTTAAATCTTCATTCATCATTATGATGAGTAAGTAACTTGAAAAGATTAAATATGATAGTAATTATGATACATAGTAGACTTACACTCATGAAATGTGATAAGTGCAAGAAAAATAACACAAAGTAAGGCGGAAAGAGATGAAAACTTATTTGCTGACATGGTAGTTAACAATCGAGATAGAAATAATACTTTAATGTGTTTGAAAGAATATCGTGATAACTTCATCTTATATAGCTTTGTTTGATCTACTTTTCGAATTTTGTCAACTATGTGCATTTATTGTTTAACATAATTGGTCAAGGTCAATATTAGATCGTAATGTAATTATGAAAGACATTTATTACAATAATAAAGTTTATAATTTAACATGATATTTCTTTAATTTTGAAATTGGAGAAAATTTGATGATATGTGCAATTAAAGATCTTAAAGAAGTTTAGAAATATGACAAATTACCTGGGGTAACCTGGTGTTGTTGATTAAAAATAATGTATACACATCTTCAAATTTAATTTCGCTCAAAGTTGAAGCCTATCTCACTCATGTAAATTTATCTATTATATTTTCATGATAACATAGATAGGGAACAACTATGTCATTAATATGCTTCCAATTGGGCCATATATGGGTTGGAGTTGCACCTCAGGTCTTGGGATGTCGTGTGAATTTGTTTAAAAAAATTCTTATAAAAATATATTAAAAAAAGAATATGTTACTTTCTCCCAGACTAAATACACACACACACACACACACACACACACACACATATATATATATATACACTAGAAATACCACGTACATGAAGGTACTGAATTTAAAAAATTATAATAGATTGTGCATATTATTTCCTTGAAGCAAGTCTATAGTGGAAAATGGAGGTGTTGGTGATGGAGAAACATTTGCAAGCGCAGATCACACCAGATGTTGAAATTGCTTTAATAACACTCACTTCTTTTAGTTCATGTCATGTTTCATCTAAAATATCTACCCCAAAAAAGTGTCAACTTCACATACATTTTATTAAACATTTTGATAATGAAACATATGTAAAATAAAGTTGTAAAGTCTCATTACGCTTTCTTTCACCACCAATAAAATCCTTCATTCATGTTTTTATTCAAGAAATCTGTCTTCATATTCACTACTTCAAGTTTACTTACTACACTAAATGAGTGTCTCAAACATTGACTTGTTCATGTAATATGTTTATACTTATTTTTAGCAAAACTTATTAATGCATCTGTTTGGTGATTTAAAAGACTATGTAAATCCAATAAAGTGTCACTACGCCGCGTAAGGCTTCTAGCAACTACATAAGTAGTCGCTAATGATAAGAAAAGTAGTCGCGAGAAATAGATTCAAGGCTCTAACGACTACTTGTAGTCGTTAAAAATTAGTCGCGAGAAGCTAGTCGTTAAAAGCCAACCCTTACGACTACACGCGAAGGAGTAGTCGTTAGAGACTGTGGCATTACTAACGACTACGTTGTAGTCGTTAGATAATGCTTCTTCTAGCGACTACTAAGTAGTCGTTAATATGGTAATTATCTACGAGTACACTGTAGTCGAGAAAAGAAAGATTTATTAACGACTACTTTGTAGTCGTTATTATCCTAATAAATAGTGACTACTTGATGTAGTCAATAACGCCTACTTGTAGTCGCTATTAATAATTTTTTTTAAAAATAAAAAATACAATTTTCGAATTATTTTTAATTACAGTATTGTGATTAAAAATAATTCGAAAATCATATTTTTTTATTTTTTTTTAAATTCAATTAATAAATAAAAATACAATTAATAATTCAAAATAATTAATTAAAATATATAATTAAACAAAATCCAACCATATTCAATACCAAGTCAAAGTCAAGTCAAACCAAAGCAAATAAAAATAAATTAAAAGTCTTAATACAAAACTGATAAATAGAGAAGATAAACACCAACAATCACGACTAGAATCCGAGATTGGTATAAACATCTTCTTCATTCTCGGACTCGTCTCCATCTCCATCTTCATCATCATCACTACTATCATCATCATCATCATCTTCATCACCGCTCGGAGGAGTGGGGTCCGCATGCATAGGCTGGAGGGGGGTCTCGCCTTTCTCTACCCTCAACTGGTTAACATACGCGATGGTATCACTCACAACAGCCATCGAATAAACTGGAGGCACGTTGCTAGTAGAGCAAACTTCAGGGCGGGGGAACGGTGGAAGACCGTTGGATATTCGGAGCTCGTTAATCGCCGCCATCATCTCCTCGTGCTGCTCGTTTTGGGCTGGAGTAGTCTTAGCTTTCTTCTTTGATTTTTCCGGACGACCAATGCCCGGTGTAAAGCTCCTCTTCGGTGACTAGATCGCTTTCGTGGTGCTCCTCACGTAATCGTATTGCTCCTTTTGACTCAAGCCTTGACCATCGGTTGACTCAGATTGACTCTGAGTCACCTTTTCCTTCATCGCGTCCTTGAGAAATTTCTGTTACATAATAAACAAAAAAAATTAAATTTGATTTAAGATGAAAAATATAATTAATAATTAAATTTTAAAAAATTTACATCGGCTTTTTCGTAGCCTTCCGACCTCCACTGTTTAGTCTTCTTGCTTTTACCCACCACCTCGTAAAAACCAGCCATACGCGGAATTGGGATGTCTTGTTGGGTAGCCTCATCCCTTATCGCCAAATTCCCTCCCGGGATTAATTCTTCACCCTGTTTCATAAAACAAAAAATATTCAAAATAAATAATAAATTAATAAATAAATAAATTACTTAAATAAAAAACCACCTCATAAAGCATATCCCGAGTTCGGGAATACCTCCTCTACCCCGCTCCACTCTTATTTTTTTGCTTTTCTCGATTCTTTTTATTTTCACCTTCTTGATGCTGAAAAAATTTAAAATTCAATTATTAATAAAAACAATTATAATTTAAAATATATACAAAAATCAAAAGTTTACCTTTGCTTTTCTCGAGCCCCAATACTCACAACACTTAGCCCAAACCTCATCGGACAACCAATCCGGCTTCAAACCCATTCTCCAAAACTTCTTCTTCACGTTATGTTTGTAATTCTTAAATCTAATCCTCATCGTATCATCTAAGTTACCGTGAATCCAATCCCAGTCTTTCCTTTTCTTCCAAGTCTTTATGTCAAAAAAATTCTATAAAAAAAATATTATTTGAATTTATATTAGAATAATAAATTAATTTTTAAAAATATTAACAATTTTATTTTTACCGATAATCTCTTAATGACGGCGTGTTTGTCGGCGTCTGGTACTTTATCCCAAGCCGGGTGATAGGGTGGAATCCTCTCTCGAACTGTAATCCCGATCACCTGCGCAACATGGTGCCTGTACTTGCCTGATGGACTCCACGTGTCGTCTAGTATACAGAAATCTACCGGCAAAGGCCACCCTACAGCTTTGAGTGCCCTCATCGCAGTTTTTAGGGCCGCGCTACCCCTTTTTCTTCGTCTAACTGGTTCTGTTTTAACATTGAATTAATTAATATTTACTTTATTTTTTAAACAATTTTGGATTTAAATTGGTTTATTTACCGGGCTGGTTTGGACAGTCGGCTAGATTTCTGTTTGGATTCTGATTTGGGTCCCTACCCCCACCGTCCCCTCCGTGCTGCATATGCATTACATCGGCCATCTAGCATTTTGTATTGTAATTAAAATAAAAAATAAAAAATAACATAAAAAACACTAAATTATTACATCACCAAAAATTAAAACATGAAAATAAAAATAAATAAATTATTACAATAAAAAATTAAATAAATCAGATAAATCAAATAAATCAAATAACGTAAATAAAACATCGGAGTCTTTAACATCCAATATATAGCACACGTACAATCTGTATTATACAAATTAATTATATTAGTTATATAATAAAATAAATTATAATTTTTTTAATATTTAAAAATCTATTATTATATAGTAAAATAAATATATTTTTCTTAGATTGCATAAAAGTCCCTATATATTTGTTTGAATTGCATAAAATTCCCTATTTAGTTTTTTAAATTGCATGAAAGGACATATATATATATTTTTTAAATGGCCTAATAGTCCCTATTTATTTTTTTAAAATTGCATGAAATTCCCTATTTATGTTTCTTAAATTGTATGAAAGTCCCTATTTAGTTTTATAAAATTGCATGAAAGTCCATATTTAGTTTTATAAAATTGCATAAAAGTCCCTATATATTTTTTAACACAATATTAGGCCAAATATTATTTTCATTTTAGCACTTTTTTATCTAAAATTCCCTAAACATCATAACAACAATAAAAAAATTCCCAAAAAATTATACAAATTAATTTTCATAATCTAGCATGAATTACATGTTTAAATTAACAAAACCTAAACACTAATAACACTACTTACATTCGGAATTAAGAATCAAGCACCAAACAAAGGAAATTTTTTTAATTCAATTTCACAAGTTAAATTTTTTTCCCATTTAACATCAATTTTTGGTTTAAAAGAATCCATACAGCACTCTAATAACACCCTAATACTCTCGGAATTGAAAAAAAACATGTAATCATCAAAGAAAAAAAAGACATGAAAATTAAAAGACAAAAATTGGTTGGAAAACTTACCTTATAGGATGAAATTGGAGCTGATTTGGTGTTGAATCCACGCCATATTGATTCGGATTGAAACACAAATTAAAAAAAATTGATTAGAAATATAAAATTGGAAAATAAAAAGCTTAAAAATGGTTGAAAATGGAATGTTATAGGTTTGTGGTTTGGATTTCATTACCTTTGATGAAGATTCGATGACTATTTCCTGCTTGAATCGGCCTCTTGGAATGGCTGGAATTTTTGCTCTCGTTTTTTTGATGTGTTGTATAAGGAATGAAAGTGAAGAGTGAGTTCTTGGTGTAATATAGGGCATTCTTTCTAGCGACTACTTTGTGTAGTCGCTAGAGATAAGGAAAGTAGTCGCCAGAGAGTCTATTACTTACACGTGTCTGTTAGTTAACCACGTCAACTGGTCTTTGGCGACTACAATGTAGTCGCTAGACCTCAGACTAAAACGCGTGTCCTGTCGTGGGCGGGAAAATGGACCGCCATGGAGTAAAGGGAAATTAATTCGACGTTTAGTGACTACATTGTAGTCGCTAGTTGTTAAGAATCATTAGCGACTAGTTCATTAATATGAACTAGTCGCTGGTGGTTAAATGTAGTCGCTAGATGTTTTTTTTTTACAAATTAATTTAATTCCATTTACAATAATTCAATTCACTTCCAAATAATCATTTAAACTAAATTCAATTCCAAACTATCAATAACTTCTAGCTCCAAGGGTATTCAGTCAACAGTTAGGGTCAAAGTTTAGTGTTAGGGGTATTCAGTCAACAGTTAGAGTCAAAGTTGAGTGTTAGGGGTATTCAGTCAACAGTTAGGGTCAAAGTTGAGTATTTGGGGTATTCAGTCAACATTTAAAGTTAAAGTTGAGTGTTTGGGGGTATTCAGTCAACTATTAGAGTCAAAGTTGAGTTTTAGGGGTATTCAGTCAACAGTTAGAGTCAAAGTTGAGAGTTTGGGGTATTCAGTCAACAGTTAGGGTCAAAGTTGAGTGTTTGGGGTATTCAGTCATCTATTAGAGTCAAAGTTGAGTGTTTGGGTTATTCAGTCAACATTTATAGTCAAAGTTGAGTGTTAGGGGTATTCAGTCAACATTTAAGGTCAAAGTTGAGTGTTTGGGGTATTCACTCAACTATTAGAGTCAAAGTTGAGTGTTAGGGGTATTCAGTCAACATTTAAGGTCAAAGTTGAGTGTTTGGGGTATTCAGTCAATAGTTAGAGTTAAAGTTGAGTGTTTGGGGGTATTCAGTCAACATTTAAGGTCAAAGTTGAGTGTTTGGGGGTATTCAGTCAACATTTAAGGTCAAAGTTGAGTGTTAGGGGTATTCAGTCAATAGTTAGAGTCAAAGTTGAGTGTTTGGGGTATTCAGTCAACAGTTAGGGTCAAAGTTTAAGTGTATCAAAAATAAATTCAAATTTAACTACAATAACCAACAAAATGTTTTAATACAAATAAACCAAAAAAAAAGTCTCCTAATCAGTATAATATCCACTAACAACTATAGGTTCATCATCGCTATCAACCTCTATAGGTTCTTCTTCATCACCGTATTCATCCAAGGTGTCATCATCAATTTCCTCGTTTTCATCAATAACCGTATCAAAAGCCAATTCAACAAAAAAATGAGCAGGGTCAATCTCGATCTCCTCGGTGGATGCCAAGTTCACCGGATCGGAAATCGTCTCGGTGTTTACTAAAGGGATAGTGACACTCGCGTCTCCAGTAGGCATTGATTCTGAACCCCATAACTCGGGACTCCATCCATGTCTATCATTGAGTTCCCATACTACTTTCCACCCTTTTTGTGATTTCCTTGAGTTAATCTCATCGATGTAAAATACTTTGTTTTGCTTGAGTAGCTAAGATGTACGACTCTGTTTCCCAAAAAAATTTAGACGTGTTAATAATAGTTACCCCATTCTCTTCCCTCGGTTTACTCGTGTTATACCAATTACACTCGAATAGCACAACAGAACCGTCATCGTCAAATGTGACCTCTACAATCTTGACTAATTCACCGTAATACGGTTTTCCTTCATAGATGGTGCATACCCCGTAATCTTGTGTCACCCTTGTTTCACCCTTTTCACGAGTAACCCATTTAACACCATTCACAACACATGAATCATACTTATAAACTGCACCATGAGACTTACTAGCCAATGAAATTTTCTCACTTGTAGCGAATGCATCACCTTCTTTTTCCATTTCATAAACCTACAACCATAAACAATTATAACAATGTTGTCTAAAACGAAATATTAATTTTGTATTTGAATGGATCTATACCTTATGCAGAAACCAGTCTCGGAAATTTTGCCGGTGTTTCCTATCTTTATCGGCTACAGTACCCGATAACGTGGATTTGTGTTCTCTGCACATTTGACGATCAAATTGAATACATTTTTTATAATGAATAAACATTTAATAAATAAATTGAAAACTTACGTCATCAAATGTTGGATTTCATCGCAATTAAGTAGGATATACATGTAGATTTGCTCCTTCTCGTTGTATTGCAAATTACCATACTCTTTTTTACCTAAAGGAATACATTGGCTCTTAAATATGGACAAATCTTTAGGTTGAGCTTCGATCTCGTTATATCTACCCGGATCATTAAACTTTGTTTTTTCTTCTTTAAGGTAACGCGATATGAATGTCAAAGTCTCCTCTACAACGTATACCTTGGCAATTGAACCCTCCGGCCTAGCCGGGTTTCGTATGTACTCCTTTAATTTCTTTAGATACCGCTCAAACGGGTACATCCAACGCATCTGAACCGGTCCCCCTAACAAAGATTCGTCGTATAAATGTATAACCAGGTGGATCATTATATCGAAAAACGCGGGAGGCAAAATCATTTCCAATCTACACATAACTTCAACCACTTTCACCTTCCCCTTTTCTAACTCTTTCATACTAAGATATTTATTACACACAACTCTAAACACGTTGGCTAGCCCGATAATCGCGTCACTAATCGCTTTGTCTTCGAAAAGCCCTGGGATACTAGCCACGAATAGGTACTGCATCATCACGTAACAGTCGTGAGATTTCATTCCTATAATCTTGCCCAAGTTACTTTGAACGTTATTTCTCAAACGCGATGCGAAGCCATCGGGAAACTTCTGTGTCCCACTACTACAGATCGCGGATTTACCCACGACAGTTTACCGACGATGCGTAAAGTCGTCGGTAAACTTTTACCATTTACCGATGACTTCACCTTACCCACGAGAAACAGGTCGCCGGTAATTTACCGACGACTGCTGTCGCGGGTAAACGACAAAACGCCGTCGTTATTAAATTTTTTTTTTTTTTTTGGCTTAGGTTTGTTGTTGGTAACTTACCGACAGTTGCTGAAGTCGTCGTTAAACCCATGTTTTTAACGACGACACTTCCAGTTTACCGACGACTTTACGTGTCGTCGGTAAACTTGACGTGCATATATGCGAACAGCCTGTATTTTTTTCTCCATAAACCCCAAAAACCCCATTTTTTTCTCCCAATTTCTTCCAAAAACATCAACCAAACTCATCCAAATTTTTTGCAATACCTTCTCCAATTCATCTCTAAACATTTGCAAGCTTGTAATCAAGGTGGGGCATCATCAACACACAATTTCATCTACAAAGATTAGGTAAATTCTTGATTTTTTTTTTTTTTTTTTTTTATGATCATATATGGTTTAATTCTTGCAATATTATGGGTTTAGGCTTATTATTACATTATCAAGGTTAAGACTTCATAATCAATATCCAATTTCTTCCACCAATTCAAGGTATTTTCTTAAAATTTCAAACTTTTTAATTTTTTTTTTATGCATGAATTTTGAATTGTGTATTAGTTGATATATAAAGGTTATTAGTTTGTATATTTTTTGATTGTCTTGTTATATATTGTGTATAAATCATGCATACATTCATTTATTTCATATATTATGTTTCATATATTTTTGTGTTTGTGTGTTTATTTATGTGAAATTGTTTATATATTTATTGTGTTGTAATTTTATTTATTTATTTATTTGTGATGTAATTTTATTTATTTATTTGTGATGTAATTTTATTTATTTAGTTGTGATGTAATTTTATTTATTTTTTGGTTTGTATTTATATTCAAGCCATTGTGTTGTAATTTTTTTTTCCATTTTATCAATTGGGTTGTAATAATTATTTATTTTATTTTCATATGAATGTAGTTGTCTAGTTATCTAAAATTGTTGTAAAGAGATGGCTTCGGATAAGAGTTGGATGGATGCTACGGATTTATTCGATCCAAACTATCTTGTTGGAGTTTTGGGTTTTATCGCATATGCAAAACAACATTCGCAATATGGAGATCTTATTTATTGCCCGTGTAACTATTGTAAAAATAATCGTCGATTACCCTCTAATAAGGTTACGAACCACCTTTATAATCAAGGGATTATGAAGTCGTATCGGGTTTGGATAAAACACGGTGAGCAGCCTGTCATTCCCCAAGAAAACCCTATTCCGAATATAGTTAATGAAATTGCCGAGGTTTATGACGATGTGAGACACAGTTACGATATTGGCGGTCATCAGGGTGACACCGAGATGAGAGACGGAGAAATTCCAAGTAGTTTCGAAAAACTGTTTAACGAATTGGAGACAGAATTATATCCGGGTTGTGATGCGATGAGTTCATTGAACTTCATTGCCAAGCTTCTTCACATAAAAGTTAAGAACAAGTGGACTAACACGTCATTCACCGAGCTATTGGAGTTGATTGGTCGTATTTTGCCCAAACCTCACACCTTGCCCGATTCGTATGATTCATGCAACAAGAAGTTGAAAAGCTTGGGTATGGGGTATATTACCATCGATGTTTGTGTGAACGATTGTGCCATATTTTATAAAGAGTATAAAGACCTCGATAAGTGTCCAGTTTGTAGCGAGTCTAGATGGGACCCGAAGAAGGGTATCAAAGTACCACATAAGAAGCTCCGCTATTTTCCGATTGCTCCCAGGTTACAGCGACTATACGCTTCAAAGCACACCGCTGAAGACATGATTTGGCACCATACCGGTAAGAGTGCCGATCCGGATGTGTTGCGTCATCCTGTTGATGGTGATAGTTGGAAGAGATTTGCAGCGCTACACCCTCAGTTTGCTAGCGAACCTCGTAATGTTTTTTTGGGTCTCGGTATCGACGGGTTTTGTCCTTTCTCTATGCAAAACAACTCGTATAGCATGTGGCCTGTTATATTAACAGTCTACAACTTGCCACCGTGGGTATGCATGAAGGAAACCACTTTTCAGCTTTGTTTATTGATTCCGGGTCCTCGTTCGCCCGGTAAGGACATGGATGTTTTCCTCCGCCCTATGATAGATGAGTTGGACGAGTTGTGGAGTACAGGGATCCTTACGTATGATGCCCATACAAAACAAGAGTTTACTATGAAGGTTTGTCTGTTGTCCACCACCAATGATTTCCCCGCTCGGTCATACACTTCAGGATGGTCGGGTCAAGGTTACATGGCTTGCCCGGAATGCATGGATTCCACACCGTCATTGGGTGTAAAAAAAAGGTGTGGTTTACTTTGACCATAGACGTTGGTTACCCTTCGGACATCGGTTTAGATCAGATAAGGTTTCGTACCCGAAAACCAATTTTACTAAGCGACCGAAGAAATATAGTCCAGCTAGTATTCAGACACAGTTAGATGGTCTTCCCATTGTGTTTCCCGGCAAACACAAGGATTTTGGAGGCAAGGTGACGAAGACTACAGGTCCTCGCCAGACGAATTGGAAGAAAAAGAGTATATTCTATCGTTTACCTTATTGGTCCGCAAATTTGTTGAAGCATAACATTGATGTCATGCACTGCGAGAAAAACGTGTGTGATGCTCTTCTCGGTACAGTTATAGCAGTCGATGGGAAACCAAACAAAGATAATGTTAAGGCGCGGGAGGATCTTAAGGAAATGAAATTCAGGAAAGAATTGTGGTTGGCAACAGTAGGAAAGAAAACGATTCTAAAACGTGGAAAGTATACGTTGTCAGCGGAGAAGAGGAAGTTGTTTCTTGAGTGGTTACAGGTACAGAGGTTTCCCGATGGATTCGCGTCTAGTATGAGGAATAACGTTCAAGCCGATACGGGGAAGATCATTGGAATGAAATCGCATGATTGTCATGTTATGATGCAGTACCTTTTTATTTGTTGTCTCCCTGGGCTTCTAGATGATAAATCGATTAGCGACGCAATAGTTGGGTTAGTTAACGTGTTTAGAGTCGTTTGTAACAAGAATCTGAGTAGGAAGAAGTTGGTGGAGGGTAAGGCGAAAGTGGTTGAAGTGATGTGCAAGTTAGAAATGATCTTACCTCCCGCGTTTTTTGATATCATGATCCACTTAGTGATTCACTTATACGATGAAGCGTTGTTAGGGGGCCCGGTTCAAATGCGGTGGATGTACCCGTTTGAGAGGTATTTGAAGAAGTTGAAAGAGTATATTCGAAACCCGGCTAGGCCTGAGGGTTCCATAGCCGAGGGTTACGTGGCGGAAGAGACGTTGACTTTCATATCACGGTATTTAAAATTTAGGGACTAAATTGCAATATAGGGACTAAAATAAGATTTAGGGTATTTTTGCTATTTTAAAAAATTTATGGACTAAAATGCAATATAAGGACTAAAATAACATTTAGGGTATTTTTGTAATTTTTAAAAATACAAGGACTTAAACGCAATTTTTTCTAAAAATCTAATTTATTAATTTTATTTAAATTATAGATGGCCGATGTGATGCCAAACTACCACCGGGGTGACGGGAACGGAGAAGATCCGAACCGGAATCCACCCCCAAACCTCAATGACTGTCACCAGCCACCCGGTAATATTATTTAATTTATAAAATTCAATTAATATAAGTTAGTAATGTATTTAATATAATTTTATTAAACAGTTAAGCGAAAGAGGAGACCCCGAAATGTCTCCACTCTCAAAACCGCCAACGATGCTAAGGAGAAGCTAGGCGGGCCCCTCCCGGTCGACTTCTGTATCCTTGACGACACGTGGAACCCAGTCGGAGAATATGGGAAACACGTGGCCCAAGTGGTGGGTCTCGCGGTTCGAGAAACGGTCCCTCCCTACTACCCCTCGTGGAGTGCCGTTCCACCCAACCTGAAGAGCGTGATCCTCGAAAAACTCGAGGAGTTCTTCAACCTCGACGAGTGGAGGGCCCGCAAAGATTGACACTTGATTAGCGGGAAGCTGTCCCAGTCTCAGTCCGCTGCTTACAGAAGGTGGAAGTATGACTTGATTGCCGATTATGGCGAATCGGGTGAGTGTCCACCTGACGTGCTTCCCGAGGACTGGGAGCTAACCCAGAAGATGCTGAATGACCCGCAAAAGAAGGTAAAATTTTAATTCAATTATTTAATTATTAAATTATTGTTTATTTAATTTTTTAAGTTGAATTGTAACAGGCCCAGTCTGCGATTAATAAGAAGAATCGGCAGAACCAGAAGAAGCCGAACAAGTCTGGTTCTCGGAACCAAACCCAGACCCGCCACGAGATTATGGAGGTATAATTTGTTAAATTAAAAATAAATTTTATTAGTTATTTAATTTAATTTTTTAATAATTATATTTTTTTATAGGGTAAGCTGAAGATTAATACGCAGGAGCCCCTGAGCTATATAGACGAGCTGACCCAAGAGGAGGTCCCACTTCCACAGATGGGCGGATACTTCGAGTACCTGGGCTATGATGGGGCGAAGGGCAAATGGGTCGATGATAGATGGGAGCAGGCTAGTGTAAGTTTTTATTTAACTTTAAATTAATTTTTTGTTAGTTTTATTAATTATTTATTTTAAATTATTTTATTAATTATTTATTTTAAATTTTATTACAGGGAGTTTATCGGGAGAAGCTTAGGGAGCGGGTTATCGAGACAGGGACCCAATCGGCTGAGGATGTTCCAGTGGAGGAGCAGATAGGAGCGCTGAAGGAGACGGTTCAGGAGGTGATGAAACCGCCTAAGAGTCGGCATTGGATCCCTTCGATCGGACCCTGCTTCAAGAAGAAGAAGGACCCGAAGCCGCCTGTATCGGAGAAGATCGCGAAAAAGAACGCGAGAAAGTTACAGCGGATCTTCGATGGGATGAACGAGGTCCGCGCAGTCCAGGGATTACCTCCTATACCGGAAGAAGATGCTCCACCGAGCTCCTCTAGGTCCGATGATATTTTTAGTAAGTTGCTCAGCGGCCTCAATGAATCCCGTGAAAAGAATGGTCTCGAGCCGCTCTCCGATGAAGAAGAAGATGAAGATAGTGATGATTGATTTTCTTATGATTGTGTTTAAGACTTTTATTTTATTTCAGTTTATATTTTATGACTTTTATTTTATGACTTTTTTATGGTTATGTAATATTTTGACTTTTAACCCCGGGGTTTGACTTTATTGCCCGGGGTTTGACTTTATTGACCGGGGTTTGACTACCCGGGTTTATTTATCTATTTCTGAATATAATGCATGATTTCTATTTATATTCGTGATTTCTATAAATATTAATTTATAAAAAATCGAAAAACCAATTAATATTAAAAAAAAAAACGAAAAACCAATTTAAAATAAAAAAAAAATAAAAAAAAAATAAAAAAAATTTAAAATTAAAAAAAATAATAATAATAATACCGACAACATTCATTGTATGAATGTCGTCGGTAAAGTTTTAAAAAAAAATAATTAAATATAGTTTACCGACGACATTCATACAATGAATGTTGTCGGTAAATTATTAAATTTTAAAAATTAAACAATTTAATTATGAAGATAACGACAACATGGTTGTCGGTAAATTTTTTATTTACCGACTAAATAAAATTTCTAAATTGTCGGTAACAATTTGATGTTTGCCGACGGCAGGAGAAATGTTGTCGGTAAGTTCAGGTTTACCGACGACATGGGTTTTGTCGGTAAACCGTTCTGTGTTATCGACGAGACACCAATTCCGTTGTCGGCAACCATGATTTTACCGACAAACTTCTAGGGACGACAGTTTACCGACGAGTGGTCGTCGGTAAACCTGTTTACCGACGAGTACGGGATTATTACCGACGACAGCTGTCGTCGGTAAATACCCGACCTGCTGTAGTGTCTTCAGCCAATCAAGAAATACTTTTTGTTTTTCCGTTGATAACGTATAATTAGCTCGAGTCAGTATTTGTTTACCATTTTTCTCTGTCAACCACAAATCTTTCCTGATGTTCATATCCTTAAGATCAATTCCCGCTTTCACGTTGTCTTTGTTAAGTTTCCCATCAAGACCTATAATTGTGCCGAGAAGAGCATCACACACGTTTTTCTCGCAATGCATGACATCAATGTTATGTTTCAACAAATTTTCGGACCAATAAGGTAAACGATAAAAGATACTCTTTTTCTTCCAGTTGAATACACGAGGACCATTTTGTCTCACAATATTTCCCCAAAATCCTTGTGTTTCCCGAAAAGCACAATGGGAAGCCCATTTAACTGTGTCTGAATTTCGGCAGGTCTATATTTCTTCAGTGGGCCCCTATAATCGGATTTCTTGTACAAAACACTTTCGCTTCTAAATCGATGGCCGATTGGTAACCAACGTCTATGGTCAAAGTAAGCAACCCCTTTCTTCACACTCAATGACGGAGTAGAATCCATGCATTCTGGACAAGCTTTGTAACCTTGACCCGACCATCCCGAGGTGTATGACCTAGCGGGGAAATCGTTAGTCGTAGACAACAAACAAACCTTCATCGTAAAATATTCCTTCTTTTGGGCATCATAAGTAAGAATCCCTTTATCCCACAACTCGTCCAACTCATCTATAACAGGTCGAAGAAAGACGTCCATGACCTTGCCGGGTGAACGGGGTCCCGGAATCAACAAACAAAGATGGAATGTCGTCTCCTTCATACACTCCCACGGTGGTAAGTTGTAGACGGTCAATATAACCGGCCACATGCTGTATAGAGAAAGGGCAAAAGCCATCGATACCCAAACCCAAGAAGACATTATGAGGTTCACTAGCAAACTCAGGATGTAACTGAACAAATCTCTTCCAACTATCGCCGTCAACCGGATGACGCAACAAATCTGGATCTGTATTCTTCCCTGTTTGGTGCCAGATCATATTTTCGGCAGTGTGTCTCGAAGCATAAAGTCGCTGCAGCCTAGGGGCAATCGGGAAATATCTGAGTTTCTTATGCGCTACTTTCAGACCCTTCTTCGGGTCCCATCTGGATTCACTACATACTGGACACTTTTCGAGGGAGGCATTCTCCTTGTAAAGTAAAGCATAATTGTTTACGCAAACATCGATGGTATTGTAACCCATACCTAAACTTTTTAACTTTTTGTTGCACGCCTCGTATGACTCGGGCAAGGTATGATGTTTGGGCAACACACGACACAAAAGATCAAGCAACTCGGTGAAAGACGTGTTAGTCCACTTGTTCCTCACCTTCACGTGCATTAGCTTCGCAATGAAATTTAATGAACTCATTAAATCACAACCAGGGTATAACTCGGTCTCTAATTCGGAAAACATCGTTTCGAATTTGCCACGTGCTGAACTGTTCGAGTCTGTCATCTCGGTGTCACCGGAATGACCACCAACCTTGTAATTAGGTCTCAAATCCTCTTATACATCCAACATTTCATTTTCTTCATATCGAGTCTCGGGAATATCGTCAATCTCACCATGCTTTGTCCAAATACCATACATCTCCAAAAACCCAAACTGTAAAAGATGTGACCTAACTTTGACCACCGAATAACGACGATAATTTGAACACTCATTACACGGACAAAAAATTGTTTCTTCATCAGGAGGTTTAGTTTTTTGAGCAAAAGCGAGGAATGCTTCTATCCACTTCATAAATTCACGCGAAACTTTATGAGCGGTACCAATCCAACTTTTGTCAATACCCGAAGCCATAGTCAACTACTCCAATATGAAAGAATACAACATAAATGTCTCATAAATAAAATGAAAAAAAATTATTACATCACCAAATAAATACATAAAAATAAAATAAAAAAAATTATTACATCACCGATTACATAAATGAATATAAAAATGAAAAAAATTATTACATCGCCAATTAAATAAATAAATATAAAATGAAAAAAATTATTACATCACCAATTAAATAAATACATATATAAAATTAAAAGCACACAAAATATTACATCACCAAATAAATGCATAAATATAAAATTAAAAGCATACAAAACATAACATCACAAAATAAATACATAAATATAAAATCTAAAGCATATAAAATATAACATCACTAAATAAATATATATCCTATTTATGCATTTATGTCTCATACAATAATATATTATATAAATACATACATATATATATATATATATATACATATATATATACATATATATATATATATATATATATATATATATATATATATATATATATATATATATATATATATATATATAAGCCACATAAAATTATAAGATGATTAAAGATATATACATAGTGATATTATATATTTAGCATTAACTATACAATTGTAATCAAATAAGATAAAGATGAAAAAGACACCTACTTTTAGGCAAATTTGGAAGGAAAAATTGATAATTGAGGCGGTCTCACGATGTTGTTTGACCCGGGAAAGCTTCTCCACGTGTTGAAATACCTAATAAGTGATACTATTTACCATTAACTACACAATTGCATGAAAGTAAATGAAATTTGAAAGAGTTTTTTGGAACAAAAAATACCTACTTTTGGGCAAATTTGGAAGGAAAAATTGATAATTGAGGCGGTCCCACGATGTTGTTTGACCCGGGAAAACTTGTCCACGTGTTGAAATACCTAATAAGTGATACTATTTACCATTAACTACACAATTGCATGAAAGTAAATGAACTTTGAAAAAGTTTTATGGAACAAAAAATACCTACTTTTGGGTAAATTTGGAAGGAAAAATTGATAATTGAAGCGGTCTCACGTTGATGAATGACCCGGGAAAGCTTTTCCAAGTCTCGTAATAATTTTTTATGATGAATTGTAGAAAAAAATTGGGAGAGTTTTGAGAGAAAGAAAGAGAAATTATAAAATATTGGTGCTTTGAGAATCCCAATTCGCAATCTGCTGTGATAAATACGCTACCATTACTAGCGACTACATGAGTAGTCGCCAAAGACTAAAAGGTAGTCGCTAGTAAGAACTTCTAACGACTACAATAAGTAGTCGTTAATTACTCTAACATATAGCGACTACTTATTGGCGGGTGGAAATTAATTAAAAAACACAAAAGTCAATCGCGACTACTTACTACTTAGTAACGACTACATAATGTAGTCGTTAATAACAAAAATTGCTAACGACTACTTGGTAGTCGAGAAACATACCATGTAGTCGTTAATGATATGTAGTCGCTAGTGATGCTTATCTTTAGCGACTACATCGCGTAGTCGCTAGAAAGTTAATCACGAGAGGCAGGCGCTGTAGTAATGTGTGATGAGGATTTATTGGAAGTTCTCGAGGAACATGGTCATTTTAAGGAATATGGGTGTCGAAAAAGGAGCTGATGAAAATTACAATCGATAAAAATATTGGTTTGTATGAATTTTCTAGTGTTTTGATCCTCTATAAATTGAGTAAATCTTGTTTAATCCATATAATGGATTTACCTCAAAGGCCTATGTGCTTGTCAAAACTCTTGAAAACCTGTATAAAGCTTTGTTATCATGCAACCTACCCTTAACTCTTGGAAGTTCAAGGAGCTCCAGGTACGCCATTTATGGAACGTTGTCTTGATATTGTTGGAAAGACGTGGAGGCAAACTTAATATCCGATTTCAAATATCTTTACTATTTGCTCATTTTCCTTCATGAGGAGAAGCATAACTTATACTTTTTTCTTGGTTTTCTCCCCTAAGGAGGAATATGATTTATTTCTTATTACATTAATTTGTCTACTTCACATTCTGAAACGGATAATGTTGATGTTTTTGAGAATTTATCTAAAGTTTTTTGAAATTGTTGTTGAGTCAGCATTGTATGCGTAACATGATTGTTTAAAAACACCGTTGGTTCTAATTCCCTCCATAACCCGATTGATAGTTCATCATTTATTTTTCGTGGCCTATCATTTGACATCTGCCCTATTAACACCTTCAAATGTTATATCTCCTCTTTTAGCGCATCATTTAGTGTTGTCTCTCGCAAAACAACCCACAAACTTTTTAACTCCTTAAAAAAATTTATAAACAAAGTAGTTCTCACCATCGTGTAAGTGTACTTGTTGTTCCATTGTTTGTAGACGCAGTTTCAGTTCACTAGTTTCAGCAATATACCATTTGTATTCTTTTTTAAAACAAAAAAAGCTAAAAAATTTACTAAATCAAGAATGAAAAGAAATAAGGTTTTACCTACTGAACAACCCGGGTTTGCGCCAAAAGTATCAAACTGAATCTTTTGCAATAATACATTCGCTATTTCGGGTGTAGACACTACATCTCCTAATGGTAACCCATTTCCTATTCACTGAAATAAATTTTCAAATAAATACAAAATATGTATATAGGTTATATAACAATATTACAAAATACTCACCTTTACCATGGAACTATTGTTGTATTTTATTTGTATAAACCAGTAAAATCATATAAAAAACTAATGCAGAAATAAAATAAAAGTAAATAAATAAATAACTTTACTTGTCGAGACTCGGATTGGATTTGATATCTTTAAGGTATTTGGGCCACGTACCGGTATCTTACGTTTGGTGGCTTCAACCTCCAGGATACAACGACAAAACTATTCAAAAGAAATCGACACACGAATTCTTAAGAATTTCAACGAACTTAATAATGCTGCTTCTTTCTATCTCTCTCGTATAATTTTAATGCTTAGAAAAATGAATGAAATAATGGTTTAGTTTACCAACTATTTATAGAAGACGAAAAGGTGGTTTGGCAAAGAGTTGTGATGTTTCGTTTGGAGATACGGTGTATAAATTAAAAGATACAACGTTTACTAATGGATACAAAACTTGACTGGCGCAGATAGTATAAGCCCAAGACCCAAAAGCCCAATTTCTCCAAATTACATGACTCAATTTCTCATTTAATTTCAAATGATTTTAACCAAGTGAATATATTATGTTAATCTTTACAATTGGAATACACTTATCAATATCCAAACCCCAGTATTGGCTTCCTGTACAACCTAAACTTGTTTGTACTTAATCTGCTACAAACACCACCTGATTTACGAATAATTTTGTAAACTGGTTTTAAATACCCCGTAGCTAGTTCCAACTGCTCTGCGTACTCCCTAGAATTTCAAAAAGGGGGAATTGTTTTTAAGAGCCATGACTTATTGCTTAACATAGTAAGGCCCAAACCCCATCAGCCACTAACTAGCCATCCAACCCTAACTAAAAACCCAAAAAAGACCAAATACCCCTTCCCCTTCTTATACACTACTCTAATACAAGAAACAAAAAACAAAAACCCTTATAGGGGTTTCGAGAAAGCCTCCATTATCTCTCTGTGCTTTCACCATACAGAAGAACAAGCCGCCCTCTGCATACCCTCCACCATGCCCGCCACATTCCCCCTCCCTCTTCCCCTTCCTTCTTCCATCACCGGCGACCCCATAGCCTTCCACCTCCCCCCTACCTCTTCCCCTTCCTTCTTCAATCTCGACACCAACAGCGCTGCACAAGAATGCGACCCCAGATCTCGACACCCACAGTGGCCGCGCCACGACCACCACCTTCCTCCTCTCTAATGCGAAACTGCACCACCACCACCACGAAGAAGCTGTGACGAGATCCGATGCTGCTGTGCCACCACGCCGCTGTGACAAGATCTGATGCTGCTGTCGCGCGAGGCGTATCCACCACGCCTTTGTGCCACCACCATCGTTGCTTCTCAACCTTCGCCACCAACAGGCCACTGCTGCGAGATTCGATGTTGTGACGCACCACTACTGCGAGATCGATGCTGTGATGCACCACCACCACGATCCCAGATCTCGTCTTTGTCTTCCCAGATCTCTTCCTCCACGAACCTTCAGATCCGCTCCTCACCGCCAGCAGCGCGAACCAGGCCACCAACAACAGCGACCTCCATATCACCGATCTCTTCCGCATTAAGATACCAACACACTACCTGCACCACATGTCACCGCTGTTCTCTTCTGTTCGTTGTTCGTTTTTTTAAACCTTTATCCAAATAGTGCAACCCGTGTCACACCTTCGAGAGCTGGACCCATAACCGCGCACGCTTTTGTTCGAACCAGCCTTTTTTTTTTAAAAAACGTTATTGTGTACAAAACCTATTTGGGACCATAACATATTGTTTTTCTAAACTCGTGTCTGCACAATTCTTTGGTCCAACCCATCTGGGTAATTGGTTGTTAAGGAATTTTTTTTGGTTAAGCCTTTAAGTGTCCAGCCACATTAGGTCCAACCACCTTGGTCCAGCCATTTTGACTCAGTTATCTATTTTTTGCCTAATATATATATATATATATATATATATATGTGTGTGTGTGTGTGTGTGTGAAGTAATTATTAAGGTACAAACACTAGGGTATAGACACTAGGGTACGAATCCTAAGATACCGAATGACCTAGTTCCTTAAAGTTTTACATTGGACAAAAAATGACATGGACAAAACCGGAGCTTGGAGCTTGGGTACGACCCCTTAGGTATAATATTGAACACATTGAAATGGACATGGACAAAAAAATAGCTTGGGTACAGCCCCATGGACACGGACTTTGACATGGATATAACATAGAGAAACGCTACACGAAAATATAAAAAGTCATTACACACAACATAAAAACCTAAAAAACAAACATAGGTCCGTACCCGAGGGTATGGATTGGGTACAGATTAATGGAAAGAACAAAAAAATAAAAAAAATGAAGTATTAAAAAGAAAAATAAATATAAAAGGTAAAGATGGAAGAAATGTAACCAAAAATTGAAACTAGGCTTTATTTAGAAGTTTTTTTTTTAAGTAGACCTTATAAACTAAAAAGTGTGAGCTTTGGACTCTAATTAGTATTTTCCTCTTTTTGAAAAAAAAATATTAAAGGTGGACAAAAACTAATTGAGGGACCATTTAGGAATTTTTGCACCAAAAAATAGATAAACGAACTATAAAGCCAACGACTTTTCCTAAAGTACCAAGTTCGATTGTTAAAAGTAATATCTTTGGATACATTGAATCTAGATAAGACTCATTGAGTCCATTCTTTGTATCTCTTAGTCTATATCCAATGAACTTATAGGAGTCTCTTAGAGTCTATACATTGTATCTCTAAAGAGTCTACCTTCATTGTTTCTGTAAGTGTCTCTTAGAGTATCTCAAATGGCCTATATAAGAGCCATGATGTAGAGAACTTTATTCATCAATTCAAACAAGAAAATATAAGTGACTACTCAAACTAGAAGTAGCCTTATTCATATCTCTCTCTCATTTCATTACTTAAATTTCAACCTATTTTTTCCAACAAAGTGGTATCAGAGCCAAGTTGTTCATATAATTTGAGCGTAAAAAAAACAACAATGGCAAATCAAGCATCGGGAAGTTTACAACCTTCATTTCCTATCTTTAATGAAGTTTACAAGCATCAGTAGTAGTTTTTTAGTTAATTTTTATTTAGTTGATGTAGATACATTATACCGTTTTTTCTTTAGAAAACATCCTACATTTTTGGGTAGGGACGTCGGCTAAAATGGTTAGAAGGTTGCCGATTCTTTATAAATTTTCTAGTTCCTACTAAAAATGTTATGTAGATTTCTGGCATAAAACATTTACTGATGTGGATCAGTGTGTCGTTTTAGGTATGTCATTTATGGAATGAAATTGCATTCAACTCTTTTACCATTTGGTGGTCTCGAATCGAAACACTTCCTTCATAAGATTTGTACAATGTGAAATCCTACAGTAAATATTAGTACAACTCAAGAGCAAAAGGGAAACACACAAAGATATGTCAAGACATGTGTGAAGTAAATATCATGGGAAAGATAACATAAAATTATCATGATATTAATACTAAGATTGAAAGATAAAACTGTGGTAGGTAGAGAAAGATTTTACTTCATCTTATGCATCAAGATAAATCCTTTAGATTGTTTGTGATTTTAAAATGGTTCCTCAACTAATGAATATGCAATATAAATCATGTGATGTGTATGTGAGTTAGGGAGGGTATAAATGAAGTAAAAGTAAAAGTAATCACATAGGAATAGAAGACTTCACATGAGATAAAGAATGCAGAAGTCATGAGAAAAATATAGAAGTGGGTTTTATCAAAGGTGTTTTTTTATGAAAATATAAAAATATGATATTCCAGATAGTAAGATGAACACCTAGTAAGAAGAGATTTAAGAACTTAATTAACTAGGAATTTATCACATAAAACTAACCTGCAAAATAGACTGTATGCCAACAAAAAATGTAATTTTGGTATTTTAGTAAGACAAAAAAAAGTTGTGTAATACAGAAATATACAAAATGAAAAAATGGCATCACTGAAAGGGAAATTATGATTTTGGGTACTTCAGTAATACACAAAATCACATAAGTTCCAAAACTGAAAAAGGAAACTGTTGGCATTTCAGTAATATAAAAACGAAAATTTGTTTTTAACTGAACTGCACAAAATCATGAAAGGTTGGATTGAAAGAGAATATGTGATTTTATGGATTTCAATAATACACAAAATTTTCAAAATGTGGCTGAATTGAAATAGAATATATCAATATAGTAAAAACAAGTAAACTGGTGTATTTGTGAATTGTGATAAATAAATGGAGAAAACTGATTTTGTTACTGAAGAAATTCTGGGAATTTCTGTATTACGTGGAATACATAAAACTGAGTATCGAACTACAAAGAAAAATTGATTTTTATTAAAAAAATAAATTTGCGATCCAAAAAGTTTGTTTTGTGTATTACAGAACTACAAAAAATCACATACAGAAAGAAGATGGATTGAAGGGAACATATGGTTTTGTGTATTAGTAATACACAAAATCATAAATAGGGGTTGTATTGAAAAAGAATACATCAAGATGGTAAAAATTGAAAAAAAATATGGCGTATTTGTGATTAATACACGAAAATATTTGTTAAAGAAATGAAAGACTAAGACTCTTTATGTGATTTTGTGCATTATGTAGAATACAAAAAATAATTTTTGTGTATTACTTGAATTACATAAAACTATGCATCGAACAACAAAAAAAACCCTATTTTCTTTTACTGAAAGAGATTGATTTGCCGAGTTAAAACACTTTTTTCCAATTCTTTTGGAATTATAACTATGATTTAAAAAAATCAATGGACGAGATTGTAACAGTGAAACTGGACGGTGGTGGTTGTGGGTAGAGGTGGTGGTGGTCGACGACGAATGCTAAAGGTCGAGGAAGTGGCTGGCGACGATGGACAGCTTTTTAAATAAAAAAGAAATTAATAAATATTACATAACAAAAATAAAAAAGATAATATTATAATAAGAATAATTATAATATAAATGTGATAGTGGAAGGATTTGGATAATGTGGGATAAAAACTTTGTTGAGGTACTGAGGCTGTTTGAAACTTCTCAAATTATGTATTACAATCAAATATTTCTTTCTGTGTGGGATATGTGTATGCGAGTAATGATGATGATGAAAGAAAAGTTTTATGGAATGATATAGTTAAATTGAGTAATGATTATGAGGATCAGTGTATATGCTATACTGGAGATTTCAATGAGATTCTTAAAATTGAGGATAGATTGAACTGTGACACTATTCCTACTAGTTCTATTTTTTAGCAAACTATATTGAGGATGCTAATTTATATGAACACCAATACGCAGGTCAATATTTCACATGGACAAATAAGAATGATAGAGGGCAATTGCGCGTAAGTAAGATTGATAGAGTGTTTGTCAATACGAAATGGATGAAAGCATATCAATCTAATGCTATTATTGTGCCTCCCTCTACTTCTGACCACTGTGCAATATAGATACTTATTGATGAAAAGGAAAAAGCTGGGCCTTGTTCCTTTAAATTTTTTAACATATGGACTAAACATGAGGGGTTTAAAGATATTATTAAGAATATGTGGGATACAGAGATTAATGGCAATAAGATGTTTCAGCTTTGTATGAAACTGAGATTGGTAAAAAGTGAGCTTAAAAAGTTTAATAACAAATATTTTAGAAGGAATTCTGATGATATTGAAAACCTAAAGTCTCAGCTTGAGGTTGTGCAAGTAAGAATAATGAGAGGTATTGCTAGTGATACTGATATATTTGAGGAAAAAATTCTTATCAAACAACTGGAGGAATCTGTAATTACTCATCATGAGGTTCTGAAACAAAAATCTAGAGCCTTGTTTATTAAAGACTATGATATTAGTTCTGCTTATTATTACAGAATGATTAAAGGGAGGGTAGCAAAAAATTTTGTTTCTACTATCACTTGTGATGATGGAAAGATTTTAACTGAGCAAGATGAGATCAAAAATGAATTTGTGAGCTATTATAAGTCTTTACTTGGTACGGATGAATGCAATCAAGAATTATGCTCTGTTGATACTATTAAAGCTATATTAAATAAAGTAGAAATCTTATTGAAGGCTTGATTGCCCCCATAACAGATAAAGAAATAAAAAATTCTTTGTTTGCTATGGGTGATGCGAAAAGCCCGGGACCTGATGGCTTCACTGCTTGCTTTTTTAAACAATCATGGGACATAATTGGTGATAGCTTCTGTTCAGCTATTAAACAGACCTTTGAATCAGGTAAAATACTTAGACAAATTAATGCGACAAATATTGTTTTGATTCCTAAAGAAAAGAACCCATCCTGTGTGAGGAAGTTCAGGCCTATATCATGCACTAATATCACATATAAAACCATTTCTAGAGTTATGAATAGGCTTAAGAAAGTGATGAGTTCCATAGTATCTTTAAATCAAGGTGCCTATGTTAGTGGGAGGAATATAAATGATAATATTCTTGTTGCGCAAGAAATTGTTACTAGCTATGAGAAGAAATCTATTAACTCTTCTTGTACCATTAACTTGGACTTGCAAAAAGCCTATGATAGTGTAAACTGGCAGTTCTTAATTAATACTCTTCATGCCTTAAAGTTTCCTGGTAAATTTATAAATTGGATACATATGTGTATAAGTACCCCTTACTACTCTATATGTGTAAATGGAGATTCTTGTGGTTTTTTTAAAGGGAAGAGAGGGTTGAGGCTGGGAGATCCTCTCTCACCTTATTTGTTTGCAATATGCATGGAAGTATTCTCTATGTTATTCTATAAGGTTGCTCAGAACAAAGAATTTACATTTCATCCAAAATGTAAAGAAATTAACCTGAATCACCTGGTATTTGCTGATGATGTTTTAATATTTCTGAAGAGCAATAGTGAATCTGCTGGTGTGGTAAAGGAGGCCCTGAATTTATTCTCTAGATGCTCTGGTTTAAACATAAATTTCACTAAAAGTGAATTATATTTTAGTGGGGGAGTAAATGAAAAAAGTAAAAGAGATATTTCTCAAATTCTTAACATTAAAATAGGCAGTTTGCCTGTTAGATACTTGGGCATTCCTTTAAATTCTAAGAAAATGAGTGTATCTGATGGGAATGTTTAAATTGAGAGGATTTGGCAAAGTATTACACAATGGAGCTCTAAAATGCTCTCTTATGCAGGTAGAGTTGAGTTAATAAGGGTTGTACTTATAAGTATGATAATGTTTTGGTGCAGAGTATTCTTGCTTCCTAAACAAGTTATATATAAATTAAATAAAAAATTATCAATGTTCCTTTGGGGCTCTAGTAATAATGCCCATGGTGCGAGAGTATCTTGGGCTAAAATTTGTAGTCCAAAGGAAGAAGGAGGGCTCAATATACCTAATATTGAAAATCTGAATAGAGTTTGTTTATTGTATAACTTTTGGAGGTTTTATTCTCATGAACAAAACCTATGGAGTAAATGGGTTAATGTGAACAATCTAAAAAACAGATGTATTTGGAGTATTAGTCAAAAACAGTAGCACTCTTGGATGTGGAAGCAGGTGTTAAAAGTAAGAAAATTTGCCTTTGACCTTATATATCATGAAGTGGGAAATGGCGAATTAACTTACATTATGTGGGACAAATGGGTGGATAAAAAGGATATTCAGGAAATTTTAGGGGTTAAAGTGGATGAAGCTAATATTAGCTGTAATTAAAAAGTGAAGGACTGTTATGGTAGAGGAAGGTGGAGAATACCACCTAATATTGCGCAAATTGTCCCTAAAATACAAGGAATTATACTCAATGATGCCAGTGATAAAATTATCTGGTCTGAGAGTATAAAGAACAAGTTTTCTTTTAAGAAAACTCTTATTAAAATCTCAATACATGAGCCTCAGGTTGAGTGGTTTGATATTGTATGGGCAAAATCTTGTATTCCAAGATGTTCATTTGTCTCTTGGCAAGTTGCAATGAACAGGCTTCCTACTAAATATAGGATGTTGGATTGGGGATTAAATATTAATCCTATTTGTCTGTTATGTGATAAAGAGGCTGAAAATAATGAGCATTTGTTCGTTAACTGTAAATTTTCAAGTGCTATACTTAGCCGCTTATTGGCAGTTTGTGGCTTTAATACAAATATTAGTAATGTGGAGGACATGTTAGTGAAATTGAAAGTTGGAGCTAATTTGGAAGTTATTAATGTTATTGGTGTATGCTTAACAACTTACATTTATTTTGTATGGAATGAAAGGAATAGGCGGGAACATGGAGAATATGCAGCTAGTGAAGAAAGACTTTACAACAAAATTATAACATATGTGGCTGTTAAAATTAAGGAGAGGAGGTTCAAGAATAGCAAAGTAAAGAAAGTAATTGAAGATTTATGTAATAGTTAGGCATTATTTCTCTTTTAATTTAAAAGTTATTGTAATGTCTCTATTTTATTCATGAAAGTTGTAATAGTTTATTGAGCCAATTGTTGATTGATGCCTATTAAAAAACTTATTTAGAAAAAGGTGCCTAGAAAAAAATATTTATTGAAAACAGCCCTCTTATAATTAACAATTAAAAAATAAGAAAAAAACTAATAAACACGCGCGCGCGTCCGTGAAATTTTTTTAAAATCGTCATAACTAATTCAAAAAAAATCAAAAAAATCAAAAAAAATTATATTTGGATAAATCAAATTAATATTTACGTCTATGATTTTTTTCGGAATTTTCTGAATTTTTTGATTTTTTTTGATTTTTTTTGATTTTTTTAATTTTTTTTTCGCAGACACGAAATCCCATGTTTGAAACATGGAATTTCATGTTTAAAACATGGAATTTCATGTTTATTTCACGGTTTAAAACATGGAATTCCATGTTTAAAACATGGAATTCCGTGTCTGCGAAAAAAAAATTAAAAAAATTCGAAAAAATTAAAAAAATTCAAAAAAAATCAAAAAAATTCATAGACGTAAATATTAATTAGATTTATTCAAAAATAATTTTTTTTTAATTTTCTGATTTTTTTTGAATTAGTTATGACGATTTTAAAAAAATTTCACGGACGCGCGCATGTGATGGAATTAATAAAGGTATAGAAAATATAAAGGGGATGTTTTCTATAAATAATTATTTCATTAGGCATTTTTTTATAAATAAGATTATTGAAGGCATAAAAAAACAATTAGAGAGTTTAAGGAGGATGTTTTCAACAATAACCCCTAGTTTATTAATAGGTGTGTAGGTGTTTGCTCATAATACTTGGGTAAAGTTGTAATGTTTTGACAGTTTTGATCTTCATTTAATAAAAAGTTTTGATTTGCCGATAAAAAAAAAATTATAATATAAAATTAACTTTCTACACTAAATAATAAATATTACCTTTAACTTTAAATCAAATAGAAACTAAAAAACTTTTTCTCGTTAAGTGGAAATAAAAAAAATTATATCAATAATTAATTGGACATTTTTCCAATATAGAATACAACTACTTTGGTGTAATATGGGATACAATTATTTCTATATTCTAGAAAACAAGAACTAATTTAGTGAAATCCATAATATAAAAACCGTCTTATATTTCAAGATAATGTAGAAATTATGTTTTTAGATTTTGCAGTACATAGTTTCAATATAGTTGGAAAAACAAACGAATTTACTTTTGTATATCCTGATTAAAAAGAATTTAAAGAACCAAAAAAGTTATAGTAAAAGATATGATTTTTGATGAGTTCAAAATCACAAAAATAAATTTTTCATTTTGAAGTTAATTATGAATTTTCCAATCGGTGGTGGTGGTGTGGTGGTGTGGGTGGTGGTCGAGGGTGGTTGAGGAGTTAAATAAATAAATGTTGCATTATATATTTTAAATAAAAGGTAATTGATTTAAAATTAGAATAAAGATAATTGTTATATAAATTAAATATTTTAGATTAAATAAAAAACTTAACTTATAATTTCGTAGAGATGAAAAAAAATCCTCCTATAAAATGTGAAACAAATTTTTTAATATGTAATAAAAAAATAAGTTAAGAAGAAATATAAAATTTGACTTTATTTTATTTTCAATTATAATTCATTCATAACATAGTATAGTATTAAAATGAACACTATAATATAAGGGATTATAATCATCTTTTAAATAGAAGAAGGAAAATACAAAAAATATATTTAATTTTTATTTTAGTTTGATAAAGTATGATTTGCATATTATATAGGTAATTATAATTTTAATTTTACATAATTTGAAATGTGAAAAGATTTTGTAATGAGTTACAAATTATTAAAGTCAATATTTTATTCAAAAAATATTGTTGTCTCAATTGTAAATTTATTTGAATTTTTTTTTGTCAATAAAACAGTCTAACATCGATGTCTGGTACACCACGAATATACGTTATTAATACAAGCATAGAACTCTACCAACGACCTACTAGGACAATTAGATACGTCTAGATTAAGTCTAACACTTTTAGCAAGGATGCCCGCCACTCCATTAAATTTCCTTTTAACATGGTTAATCTTCCATTCCGGGAATCTCCCTATCCACCTCCATGCCTCGGATATCATGTGGCGGATCCTCCGGGCGATTCCTCCACGTCTATTAATACCTTGAAATAAATTTGTTTGAAATAAATATGATATTTTATTGATAAGAAAACTCATTCTAAAAATATATGATAACACTACTACAGAACGGGCATTTACCCACGACAAAATTACCGACGACACATTACTCGTCGGTAATGATACAACATTATCGACGACACGTGTTTACCGACGAAACACGTCGTCGGTGATTTACCGACGACACATTTTCGTAGGTAATAAAGGAAAACGTCGTCGCCATGTATTTTTTTATTTTTGATTTTGTTGTTGTTTGAAACGTCGTCGCTAAATATAGCGACAACCGTATATCGTCGGTATATTTACATTTACCGACGGATGAGCTTATTTACCGACGACACGTTACTCGTCGGTAAATGAAAAACGTATTTATTGCAGGCAGAATGTTTTTCATCACAAAAAACCCAAAACCCCAGTTTTTTCCTATTTTCTCCCAAAAACCTTAATCGAATTCATTCAAATAATTTCCAATTGTTTCTCCAATTCATCTTGCACCATTTCCAAGTTCATAATCAAGGTGGGTCATACTCAATACACAATTACATCCAAAATAATTAGGTAATTTCTTGAAATTCTATTTTTTTTATTGTGTGTAATTCTTTTAATATCATGTGATTAAATTTAAGCAATACATTACCAAGGTGGGACTTGATCATCAATCTCCAATTTCTCCCACCAAAGCAAGGTATTTTCTTTAAATTTAAATTTTAATATATTTTTTTTAATATTGGATTATGATTTGTGTATTAGTTGCTATAAGATATGATTATGTATATTTTTTGATTGTCTAGTTAATTATTAAGTGTAAATCATGTATATGTTCATTTATTTCTATTATGTTTTCATATATTTTTGTATTTGTGTAATTAATTATATGAAACTGTTTATGTATTTATTGTGTTGTAATTTTATTTATTTATTGTGTTGTAATTTTATTTATTTATTGGTTTGTAATTATATCCAAGCTATTGGTTTGTAATTTGTAGGGTGAATTATATATAGGGTCTTAGAGACAATCTTTCTTCTCTATAGAGTATAGTCTAGAAAGCTGTTCTTCTTAGGGACCTCATTTTTTACAATAGTCTTTTCTACCCTTACTAACACTAAAAGACAACAAAAGTGTGATGTCACTGTTTCTCTCTCCACTACCTACCACTACCCACTGATGTCTCCTCATTTGTGATAGATTTATGTTAGGATGAGACATCATTTTTAGTGATTAAGAAGCCTTTCTAATTGATTTTCTTGAGAAATAGTACACTTTCCTATTTCGAGTCTTGATTTAGTAAAATAATATTTTTAGAGCATAATTGGTTTAATTATTTATTTAGTGTGAATACTTAAAGATAATTATGGAGATTAATTAGAGTCCAAGTCAAACACTAAGAGATATGGAAAGAGATAAGCATGGTAATTGGAGATAAGGAAAGAAAAGCTAAAAACATTGAAAAGGAAAAGCTGCCTTAATTCTGAATTTCAGCACCTACGACCACAAATCAGCTTATATCTCAAGATCGGTGTGGAATTTGGAGAAATGGTCAAGAGAAAAGTTTGATATCTTTCCGAGACGATGAATTTCGACTACTCATACACGTCAAACTGATGAGTATTGAAGTTGCTAGGACCAAAACAAAAACGGGCCTGATTTCATGTTTTAGGGTTATGAATTTGAGTTGGGCTTGGAGTCCACTACTTACCTTCTCCCTCAAGAAAACGAATTAGGTCTTCTAAACACCTATAAATACACCCTTATATCACTTGTAAATCATCCTTGCCTCATAGTAATTAGTTCTTAAGGTTTTATTCATCAGAGTTATTGTAGAGAGCAAGATGATGTCTTTTATTATTTCCTTTAGTTTATTTCCTTCAGGTATGAACTAAACTTCCCATAGCTTGGGTTTTGCATCATGTATAAACTATGAATTCTAATTTCTTTGGGAATTTCATGTTTTAATATGATATTAGCTGATTACCTTTATATTTGTTTATGTGTTTTGATTAAATGACTGTTTTCCTTGCTAGTGCACGAGTATAGGATTACCATAATAGTAGTTAGATGATCGCCTTAGCTGGGTGTCTAATTATTGAAACACCACATAACGTCTAGTGTCGATATTGGTCTTGACAACACTAATTCTAACTCGATAGTCATTAGGGTATAATTTAATCACTATCACCATGTATGGAAATTTATTGCTTAGGGCCCTAGTAGCGTAGGAAAACCCTATTTGAACCAGCCTCGTGGTGTGACTGTAGCCCCCTTAGTCGCTCTCAAAGTCTAAGGTATGGGAATTTAGAATCCTGACTAAATATCTAAGAGCTAATTATCTCCCTTATTAACTAGATTTAATAGAAAGAATTAGAAGAATTAGTGCATACTAGCAAAACCTAAGTTATACATCTCATCTCATATTTCTTCGTATTTAATTTACTGTCTTTATTTTCCTTAGTTAAATTAATTATTTCGAATTATTCCCACCTTTATTTTCTGTCTTTTAATTAATTACTTCTTACTCGTTATTGCTACCCATTCGATTAACACACTAAGTCCCTGAGAACGAACTCAACTTATCATTAAAACTTGCATACGTCCTGTAATACTTTCAATACTATGTCTGTCTAGGGTGAGAGTCCGTTGTTTTCTGACTTATTATTTATCTTATTTTTATCACACCCTAGGCGACACCAAGCTTTTGGCGCCGCTGCCGGGGACTTGTGTCTCGTTAGCGTGTGGGTTATCTATTTCGAGTAGTAGTTTTTAGTTAATTTTTATTTTTCAGTATTTAGTTTTTGTTTTTCCGGATTTACGCTTGTGGTTTGCTTTAGTCTTTTTCAGGTTTCACAGTGTTTAATTCTTGGCCTCCGTTACCGAAGTCTGAGAGGGGCTTTAGATCTTATAATAAACGTGTTCGTGAGGAATGAGCCTTAAGAAGAGCTATGGCAGGAGCACAAGAGCAGTTAGATCCACCACTTGTAATCCCACCTGGAGGATTACCATACTTTGCACCAGGAGGACCACCACCACTTATCCCACCTGGTGTACAACAACAAGGACAACAACCACTAGGAAGAGGTAACAGGCAAAAGAATGTTAATCAGAACCGAGTTGAACAAGACCTTCCTGGCCCAAGAGTGCCATTCCATGTTCAACCGATAGGTTACCGTCCTCCGGAGATCCAGAATATCAAATTTCGACCCGATCCGGGCATGCTCAGCCAATTTCAAAGTTTTGGACTCTACAGTGGTACATCAATTCAAGATCCGGTTAGAGCGACTCAGAAATTTATGCAGATTTGTGATGCTTATGTTACTCCAGGCATTACACGCGAGCAACTGTATTGTCATATGTTTTCGTTCTTTCTAACCGGTAGAGCTGGTGAGTGGATAGATAGGCAACCACCAGGGACAATTAATCCGTGGAGATGGAGAAAACCAAAGCGAGCTTGTGAAGTTTTGTCAAGAAGATGGAGAAGCAGTAGGAGAAGCATGGACAAGGTTTCAACATAAGTTAGCTAGGTGTCCGCTCCATGGTTATACCCCCTCTCTACAGTTAGCTATATTTTATGAAGGTATCAACGAAGCAAGTAGACTGAAGGTGGATAACATTGGGAAAGGGAATTTCGTGTCCATGGATCCTGCTGAAGCTACCGATGTTTTGGAAAATATTATTGAACAAGAAAGGAGTTGGCCCTCTTCGCGAGCTCCTGTTACAAAAACCCGAGGTACGCTTCGTTTAGACGCAGAAATTGCAAACTCAGCTCAAATATCCGCATTATAGAATAAAATCAAAGAACTTAAGATAGAGATGCATAAGAATTTAGCCGCAGCAAATGTAGTGCAAGAAGTACAAGGTTGTCAACAATGTGGGGTTGATAATCATACTTGGGTAGAGTGCGAAGGAAATCCACAATCTGTTTATTTCATATCCAACCGAGGGGGTTATCAATTTGGTAACCGCAACCATCCGGGTATGCAGTATTCAAATTCTCAGGGAGTCGCTAATCCTGGTCATTATCAACCGCGCACCCAGAACAACTTTTGCCACCCAATAGGTCAGTACCAAAATCAATATCAGAATAGACCTGCTCCCCCACATCAACCTGTTCAAGATGCATATGCCGATTCATTAGATCAGAAAGCCTTACCACGGTATCCTCAAGAGGGAACTGTGGATAATCAACAATTAACAAAAGTCTTGGATCGTTTGACCACGCAGATGAACGCTCAGGGCGAGATGTTACGAGGACAAGGAGCTTCAATTCAAATTTTAGGTACTCAAGTAGAACAAATGAACAAAGTTCTAACAAATATCATAGATCAAAAAGAATTGAAGGCTATCGAAGGAGGTGATGAGAATAATGGGTTCGAAGCTTGTAAGGTTATTTGCCTTGAAATTGAAGAAGAAAAGAAGGAAGTACCACATGCTGCCGTTAGTGCCGTAGAGATTCCGAGTATTGAAGAAGAACCAACCAAGTCTAGCCCCGTAGAATCTAACTGTTCTGAGAGTGATGTGGAGGACGATTCTAAAAAATCCGAATTTATACAGCTTATGAAGGATATGAAAGAGGAGATTAGATCGGTTATGGATTTTCAAGCTGAGCTGGCTAAAGAGAAAGAGGAAGAAGCCTCAAAGGAGGAACCAAGAGTTGAAGTTGAAGTTGCACCTGCTGTGCAAGAAGAGAAAGAGGAAGAGAAGGTGGAGTCGCCACCTGTTGTTCAAACAGTGTCATCAACTATTCTTGATACAAATCCAAGGGATGACACTGAACTCAAGACATTTGTAGAGGCGTACACTCCTGAAAATATCAACGCCCAAATGCTTGAGATTGCGAAGAAAGGGATTACACCACAACAAGTTTTTACGCAAGTTATTCCTGAGAAAGAAGCGAGTGTAGAAGCCCCAAGGGAGAACTTGAGAGTCTCAAGAAGAAGTGAAAGAGAGTTACCAATGAAGCTCAAAGATCCGGGAAGTTTTAACCTTCCTATTCAAATAAATGGTATGCTCAAGGTGAAAGCTATGTACGATGTGGGCTCTGGTGTGAATCTTATGCCTAAGTCCGTTTTCGAGAGACTTGGACTTCAGAAATCAGAGAAAGCTCCAGTGAAGTTGCAGTTCGCTGACAACTCAGTTACCAATACATGGGGAACAGTGGAGGACGTTCTTGTCCGAGCAGGTAGTATCACCATCCCTACTGACTTTGTTATACTTGAGTTTGATCCAGATAAGCAGGTTCCAATCATACTTGGACGGCCTTTCATGGCCACAAGTAAAAGTGTCATCAACTTCGAAGAAGGGACCATTACCCTTTACGCAAAGAACGTATCCGAGACCTTCTATGTCTTGGGCAAGAAACCAAGGAAGTTAGATCCCATCGTTCCTGTCATCCACAGCCTTTCACATCACAAAGTCCCTCCAGAGAAGATCCACTTAAAACCTGTGGATACTGAGCCAAACATTGAGTTTGGGGTTGGCCATGAAGTTCTGTGGAAAGCCCACAAACGTGAAAATAGGCCACGAAGCTTCAAAGACTCGTGGATGGGACCGTTCATTGTCACTAAGGTTGTTTCAGCCAAGGTGGTAGAAATTTGACCCAAGAAAGGGATCAAGTGCAGATTAGTTGACGTTCATATTCTAACTCGTTGTTGGGGAGGCTATATTTGCAAATCTTGATAGAGGTAACGCGTCTAACTTTAAAAGACGTTAAATAAAAGTGTTGTACGGGAGACAACCCGCAATTTTTTATGTTTTTATGCTTTTTACGTTTTTAGTTTGAGTTTAGTTTAGTTGTTTTTAGTTGATATTGCATATTTGAGAAAGGTATTAGTGTTTTTGATGTTTAGGTGTGAGAAAAAAATCGAGTTCGGGAGGAAAAACGCAAGTTTGTGGAATATTCAGACTGCCTCACCGGCATACCGGTCGATTCTTCTGGTATACCGGCGAGCAGAAAACCCGAGCCCACGGGGTAAGCCACACGTTCATTGCCGAGAGGTCCAGAATCGAAAGCTGTCACCACCGGTATGCCGAGAGAAATCTCCGGTATGCTGGCCAGAGAAAACCCGTGGCCACGAGTATCACCACGTGTTCATTACCGAGAGGTCCCAATTCGAACAATCGAAACACCGGTATGCCGGACCCTAGCGCCGATATGCCGGCCTGAAGAAAACTCGTGCCCACGTGTAGAGGACTCGGGTATTTTGACGTAACTCGGGAAAGACAAAGCTCCAGCACCGGCATACTAGGCCCTATGACCGATTATACCGGTCAGCACCGCTGGAGAGAGGAAAAAGCTTCGTTTTTTAGGTTATAAAAGAAAGAGGTTGGTATTATTCCGAAATTATTAATCCTTTAGCCTCTCTTTCTTCTCCAAACCTCTCCCAACTCAATTAAAGCTCATTCAAACCTTCCCCAAAAATCAAAACACTACCCAATCATCATAAAAACACATCAAAGCTTCTCTCCACATCATTACAAGGGAGATTAAAGCACCACCAAACACATTAGATTGAAGAATCAAAAGCTTAAATTTTCAAAATTCATCCTACAATTTCTTAAATCCATACCAATCCATCAAGAATTCATCTTACCTATATAGAGATTCATCATCAATTCACCTTTCCTAAACCAAATCATGCTTGTTCAACCAATAATTCAAAAGTTCAAATTTTAAGAGTTGTTAAAGCTTTGAGTTGGGGGTCGATTGTGATGACTAAAAGAACAGAAACAGTATCTAACAAAGGGGAGGTGAATAAAAGCAAGGTATTGGGTTCAATTGAGAAGAAATCAAGTAACAAAGGTTCTAGTTCAAATTCAAAGGGTAAAATCGATGTTGAGGTAGGAGGTAAGCCGGCTATGTTCGATTTAATGGGTAAAAAGGTGTCCTTTTATTCCAAAAAGAGAACACAACCTCTTCTTTTCAAAGGTCCTACACCCGTGGATAAAGAATAAGATTCAAAGGCCTTGATAGCTTCTGCAGAAAAACAATTAAAAGAATTACCTTTTGCTTATGAGAAAGTATTCACTGAAGAAGTTGGTACAGGAGAATATAAGATTCTTGGAGCTCGGTGAAAGATTGGGTTGGTCAACGTTCATGGTAAGACATTCTGAATTATGTCATGAGTTAGTTTTAGATTTCTATTTAGGCCTCTTTAGCCGAGATAGTGAAGGTTGTGTTCCGATTAGAGGAAAGATAGTTCCTTTCACAGTTGATGAGATTAGAAACCACTTCCAATTTAAGACATTGGTTGGACCATGCAAGTATAGTGAAGCGGTGGCTAAATGAAAAATCTTTGATGAGGAATTACTTTTTGAGCATGTTTTAGACAAGGAAAAAGTGCAATCACATAAGGGAGAATTGAAGGCACCTTGGCCTTACAAATATCTTCAACCGGATGCTAGAGTTTGGCACAATTTCCTTATTCCTAATGTCTTTGGAAACACACGAACCTTGGATGTGAGTAAGTTAGAATGCTCTACTTTTGGATTGTATTTTGAGAGGAGAAGAAGTGGATGTGGCACAGTTGATCTATGAGGAGGTGATGCAATTTTCGGTCTCTCCTAAATCAGTTTATAATGTTAAATATCCTACGATGATCACGTGTCTTGTACGAAAAGCGAATGTTATATTGGGTGAAGAAGAGAAATTCGAATTTAAGAAGAGTTATATTGATAATGCTTGGATCATGAAAGTCTTGAGAGGAGCGGTTTCTACGCAAATCTCAAAAGAAGAAAAGGAACAAAGTTGGAAAGAGAAGATGGAGGAGCATTTAAACAACTTTGAAGCAGCTCAAACTTCCTTAGCTAATTATGTGGCACAAATCAAAGCCAATCAAGTGCACATCATGACACTCCTTGAGAAATTAACGAAAGATCAAGCAAATCCTACCTTGGTTATCAATAATGCGAGGCAATAGCCTCGAGAGTATGTTCTCTTTCTTCCTTACCATTTCTGTAAATGCTTTAATCTGCTAATTTTAATTTCTGTTTCGAGTTTTTTTTCGAGTCGTAGGGACACGGCTCATTTTTTAGTTGGGGGTGTGGGGATTCGTTGTCTCTCATCTCCATTTTTCTGTTTTTAGGTAGAAATTAAAATTTTTGGTACATGGGAATTAAATGTAGAGTGTGTTTAATAGCTTGAAAGCATAAGCTCAGTGAATTGATGATAGTAAGTAGTATGTTTATGAGCTATTTAAGTTTGTATGCTTTGAGTATTTGCAGGAAAACACACATTGATAGTAAAGAAAAGATTAGTGAGCAATGCGATAGAAAGTATGTTCGATCTCAGGGAACCTTGAGAAATGTGTAGACCGTGAGATCCAAGCTATTTGACAAACCCATTTGATGAAAGTGCTAAAGGTAAGAAAATAACGAAATTACATGGCGTAGAAAATGATTAAGACAGTCCTTTCATATTGAAGCCACTTGAAGCCTTTTTATACCTTCTCACCTTGTTATTTGATATATCTTTCTCAGCCCCTTCTAGCCTTTCTAAAGCTTTTTATTTAGCCATATCCCTTTAGATTATAGGACTTTTCCATATGACCCGCACTCGAATCGCGATGCATAGACAGTTGTTTTAGAGCTTGAGTTTGGGATGGTGGGTCCACCATTATGGAAATTGTTATTGGGATGGGATTGTTGAGCTTATTAATTGTGCTCTGTTCTTTATATTGATGATGATTCACAGGATTTTATTGTAACCCTTTGTCGGGGTAATAGTGAATGAAAAAGAAGCTACGAGCTAAATTTGCCAACAAGGGCATAAAAAGAAAAGAAAAAAATATATATATGAGAAAAATAGCGTGATATATCAACATTAAAAGAGAGTCATAGCTATACAAAAGGAAAAAATTGTTTTGAAAAGAAAATATATATATATTCGGACCGGCAAAGTGGAATTTTTATGTGAACATCTTATGCTTTAATTGGGTTATTTGGGATGCTAAATTGTGCATCAAAGAAGTCATTAGGTTGAGTGAGATACGTTTGATGAGAGTAACTCAAGCTCTAGGGCGATTCGTTGATGTCTAGTGAGAAGAGAGCCAAAAGCTCACTCTAAATTATCCAAATATACTATCATACCGTCCCTAAGCCTACATTACGACCTTAAAGACCTTTTGATTCTTTGCTATGTAATTGAGAAGTGATTGAGCCAATAGAGAGTAGTTAAATGGATCTTTGGATACTAGTGAAGTTCGATGAACAATCTATAGCTTCCTTGGTAAACTGAGTAAAGTCCCAATCCTTCTTACATTGCGAAACTAATCTAATCTTGAATTTAAACGGTGTTGACTATGGATATGAGAAGTGTATAGGTATGTAGTTTATGAATATTACTGCATGAAATTTCCTGAGTAGTTTCTTTATGTCTATTCTATATATTCTACTATGTTTTTCCCATTGTGTTGAAAATTACCTAGGTGTGTATTTACAGACTTCCCTTTGTTTTTATCTTTATTGTATCGAGACGATACAACTTTGAGTTGGGGGTCTTGATGTCTCCTCATTTGTAATAGATTTATGTTAGGATGAGACATCATTTTTAGTGATTTAGAAGCCTTTCTAATTGATTTTCTTGAGAAATAGTACACTTTCCTATTTTGAGTCTTGATTTAGTAAAATAATATTTTTAGAACATATTGGGTTTATTTATTTATTTATTTAGTGTGAAGCTTTAAAGATAATTATGAAGATTAATTAGAGTCCAAGTCAAAGACTAAGAGATATGGAAAGAGATAAACATGGTAATTGGAGATAAGGAAAGAAAAGCTAAAAATATGGAAAAGGAAAAGCTGCCTTAATTCTGAATTTCAGCATTTTCGACCACAAATCAGATTATATCTCAAGATCGGTGTGGAATTTGGAGAAACGGTCAAGAGCAAAGTTGGAGATCTTTCCGAGACGATGAATTTCGACTACTCATACGCGTCAAACAGATGAGTATTGAAGCTACTAGGACCAAAACAAAAACGGGCCTGATTTCATGTTTTAGGGTTACGAATTTGAGTTGGGCTTGGAGTCCACTACTTACCTTCTCCCTCAAGAAAACGAATTAGGTCTTCTAAACACCTATAAATACACCCTTATATCACTTGTAAATCATCTTTGCCTCATAGTAATTAGTTCTTAAGGTTTTATTCATCAGAGTTATTGTAGAGAGCAAGATGATGTCTTTTATTATTTCCTTTAGTTTATTTCCTTCAGGTATGAACTAAACTTCCCATAGCTTGGGTTTTGCATCATGTATAAACTATGAATTCTAATTTATTTCTATCTAAGTTTATTTGGGAATTTCATGTTTTAATCTGATATTAGCTGCTTACCTTTATATTTGTTTATGTGTTTTGATTTAATGACTGTTTTCCTTGCTAGTGCACGAGTATAGGATTACCTTAATAGTAGTTAGATGATCGCCTTAGCTGGGTGTCTAATTATTGAAACACCACATAACGTCTAGTGTCGATATTGGTCTTGACAACACTAATTCTAACTAGATAGTCATTAGGGTATAATTTAATCACTATCACCATGTATGGAAATTGATTGCTTAGGGCCCTAGTAGCATAGGAAACCCCTATTTGAACCAGCCTCGTGGTGTGTCCGTAGCCCCCTTAGTCACTCTCAAGGTCTAAGGTATGAGAATATAGAATCCTGACTAAATATCTAAGAGCTAATTATCTCCCATATTAACTAGATTTAATAGAAAGAATTAGAAGAATTAGTGCATACTAGCAAAACCTAAGCTATACTTCTCATCTCATATTTCTTCGTATTTAATTTACTGTCATTATTTTCCTTAGTTTAATTAATTATTTCGAATTATTCCCTCCTTTATTTTCTGTCTTTTAATTAATTACTTCTTACTCGTTATTGCTACCCATTTGATTAACACACTAAGTCCCTGAGAACGAACTCAACTTATCATTAAAACTTGCATACGTCCTGTAATACTTGCAGTACTATGCCTGTCTAGGGTGAGAGTGCGTTGTTTTCTTACTTATTATTTATCTTATTTTTATCACACCCTAGGCGACACCACCCACCTACCTCCAACCTCCGACCACCTACCACTGACCATCGACATCTGACCACCGACCTCCGACCTCCGACCACCAGTCACCGGTCACCGGAAAAAACATAGAGTATCGGAAAAACATAGAGTACTCTATATATTTGCTGAGTACTCTATAAATTTGCGGAGTACTCTCTGAATTTTTTCGGACTACTCCGAGAATTTGCTGAGTACTCCGATAATTAATTGAATTAAACGAATACTCTAACGAATTAAACGAATATAAAATAGTCAGAGTACTTTATGAAAAAGTCGGAGTACTTAGTCAATTTGACGAGTATTGTTAAAAAACAAAGCATAAAATAGTCAAAATAAACCTTTATTCATCATTAATACACATTTTTAACTAAATTACAAAGCAATATAAAATTAAAAATAATAAAATTAAACTACCTAATATTTTGTTTGACCAGATCTGGTCAAACAAGATCTAGATCTGAAAAAAAAGAAAAAAAAACATCGAATTATCCAACAAATTCTTCTCGTCGAGCACCACCACCACCACCACTACGCCGAACTTCTCGCAGGAGCAGAACAAATCGCCGGAGCACCACTGCAATTTGACACAACACAACCACCACCACTGAACGTCGACATAACACCACCACCACAACTGAAAATCGAAAAAAAACCACTGCGCTCGAAATAACACCACCACTGCAACTCGACTCCACTACGCGAGATGCTTGAAATGGAGCAGATCTGGAGCAGATTCTTCACTGCAACACCAGAACATCAACTTGAAAATATCACCACCACTGCAGACGCGGAGCAGCTTCGCCGGTGGGTAAGAAACAGCAAAACCGGAGCAGCCATGGTCTTCTTCTCGACGAGCAAGACCAGAGTTCGAAGTGAAGCCATGGATGGAGGCGCGACATCACTGCGAACAAACCGGAGCGAATCTTCCATTGCTGCAATGTTCCAGATATGTAAATCGAAGGAGATCGAAGGTTATTCAAGCTTCCATTGCTCTTCGCCTGAGTGGTGGTGGTCACGAACAATTGTGGTGGTCAAGAACAGTGGTGGTGGTCACGAACAGTTGATCTCATGCTGGTGGTGGTTGATGGCGGCGGTCGGAGGTCCATGGCAGCAAAAGAGGGAGAAGAAGAAGTGTAGAAGTTTCCATGGCTGCTTGTTGGAGAAGAAGAAAGAGCCATGGAGGACGATAGGTGATGGGTTTGGTGGTTTTTTGCATTTTCGGTGGTGGTGGTTGTGTTATGGTGGTGGTGGCGGTTTGGGAGCTGGGGGAGGAGAGAGAGGTAGGGGAGGAGAGAGAGGTGAGAGAATATTGATCTGAAATTATAATGGGTGGGTTTCTAAAATAGTGTGTATATATATATATATATATATATATATATATATATATATATATATATATATAAGTCTAAAAGGGTAGTAAGGTAATAGAGGTTTTGGGTTTCATGTGTTAAATTCTTTTTGAGGTCTTTAGTAAAAAGAGACTCTAAGAGGGGTTGTTATCTCGAAGAGGGGGGTGTGTTCAAGACCCTAAGTGGCATTTTCTCTAATTTGTATTATATTATTCATTGTGTTGTAATTTTATTCATTTTATTAATTGGGTTGTAATAATTAATACCCCGAGTTTGACTCTAATAGTCGACTAAATACCCCAAACACTCGATTTTGACTCTAATAGTTGACTAAATACCCCCAACACACAAGTTGACTGAAAAATTGAATAAAATATTAATGAGAAAAGGAAAATAAATAAAATAAAATTTAATGTGGGAGGAAAAAATTGTAGAAATTGTAAATTGCAAAAAAACTAAAAAAAAACATTACCTACGACATTCAATTATTTACCGACGACATTCTTCGCATGAATGTCATCGGTAAACAATTACCGACGATATTCATATACAAAGTCGTCGGTAAATGAAAATGAAATTTTCATTGGACAGATTGGGCGGTCAAACTTCCCGCCCAAAGCGTTTACCGACGACTTTTAGAAATTTGTTGTTGGTAAACAAGAAACGCGTGTACTATTTTTGATGCGTGTCACATTTACCGACGACACGCTTGTCGTCGGTAAATTATTTATATATTAGAACCCTAACCGAGCTCATTTCTACTCAACACTTTCATCAAATTACTCCCAAAAAATTCCATTTCGAGCAAAGAGATGCTATTACGAGCCATTCCAACACCCAATCAAGACCAATTGTAAGTGATTTCATACATTAATTTTAATTTTAATCCAATCCTAACTTTTTTTTTGTTTCCGTTTTTCCTCTCCTCTTGCTTGGCATGGATTGTTGGAGGTCTTCTTCACGATTTCCACGTAATAGGTACACAAAATCCTAATAAAAACCCCCTTCTTCTATTTTTCTTTTTTGTTGGATTGAATTTTTTTTTTTTTTTGTATTTGCTGTTTAATGATTTCCGAATTATTGTGTGTATACTAGACATTGTGTAAATATTTATTGTGTTAAAAACAACATGTAATTTGGATTTATTGTAATTTTTTGCAAAATTAGGGTTTTGTTAGATTTTTGGATTTTTTCATGTTCATGAAATATGTGATTTGATTAATTTGTAATTATGTGGAATGAATTTTGGCTTTTAGATTCTTGTGCATGTATATATTTTTTATTTTTGTAAATATAAGGACTTATTTGCAATTAATTAGGGATAGTTTTGCAAATTTTAAAAATATAAGGACTAATGTGTAATATAAAAATATGAACAAGGTATGAAAATAGACTTTAGGGGTTTTTTGTCAAATTAAAAATTATAAGGACTAATCTGCAAATTATAATATATGGACCAAAAAAAATAATTTATGGATATTTTTGTAAATTTTAAGAAATATAAGGACTAATTTGTAATATAAAAAATATTAATAAGATAAAATAGACTTTAGGGGTTTTTTGTCAAATTAATAACTAAAAGGACTAATTTAAAAATTATAATATATGGACCAAATAAAATAATTTATAGATATTTTTGCAAATTTAAAAAATATAAGGACTAATTTGTAATATAAAAAATATTAATAAGATAAAATAGACTTTAGGGGTTTTTTTTGTCAAATTAATAACAAAAAGGACTAATTTGCAAATTATAATATATGGACCAAAAAAAAAATTATAGATATTTTTGCAAATTTAAAAAATATAAGGACTAATTTGGAATATAAAAAATATTAATAAGATAAGAAAATAGACTTTAGGGGTTTTTTTGTCAAATTAATAACCAAAAGGACTAATTTGTAAAATTATAATATATGGACCAAAAAAATAATTTATGGATATTTTTGCAAATTTTAAAAAATATAAGGACTAATTTATTAATTTTCTTTAAATTATAGATGGTTGATGTAATGCCTAACAGACACGGTGGTGATAATAACGGGGAGGATCCTAATTGGAATCTGAACCGAAACCTACAGAATTGTAACCAACCACCCGGTAGTATAAATTCAATTAATCTATAAAACTCAATTACTATAAATCAATAACTAATTAATACTATTTAATTTAACAGTCAGGCGAAAAAGACGACCCAGGGCCGTGTCTACCCTTAAAACCGCCCAAAAGGCGAAAGAAAAACTTGGCGGGCCCTTACCCGTGGACTTCTGTATCCTCGCTGATACTTGGAACACCACGGGTGAGTATGGGAAGCATGTGGCACAGGTCGTGGGGTCCGCAGTACGAGAAACGGTGCCGCCTTACTATTACAGATGGGGTGACGTCCCCAGGCATTACAAGGACACGATTCTGGGAAAACTCGAGGAGTTTTTCGACCTTAACGAGTGGAGCGCGCGAAATTATTGAACTTTTATTAATGGAAAGTTGACCACATCTCAGTCCACTGCCTACAGGCGGTGGAAGTATGACCTTAAGTTTGACTACTTCGATACAGACGAGTGTCCTCCGGAGGTGCTTCCCGAGGATTGGAGGAGAACATGTGATATGTTTCGTGACCCGAATAAAGCGGTAATATTAGTTTTTAATTATTTTATCATTAAATTAGTATTTAATTATTTTTTTAACTTGAATTGTAACAGGCCTAGGCGGAGATTAATAAAAAATAGGAAGAAGCAGAAGAAGCCGAACAAGTCAGGTTCGAGGAACCAATCACAGACTCGACATGAAATCATTGAGGTATAATACAAATATAATTTATTAGTTATTTATTAATTTAATTTTTTATTTATTATTATTTGTTAATGTATATTTTGTAGGGGAAGCTGAAGATTGATACTAAGGATCCCTTGAGTTATGTGGACGAGCTGACCCCGGAGGAGGTGCCACTTCCGCCAATAGGCGGTTACTTCGAGTACTTGGCTATGACAAGGCTAAGGATACCTGGATTGACGGGAGATGGGAACAAGCTAGTCTAAGTGTTTTTTTTATAATGTTAAAAATATCATTCAACTTTAAATTTAATTTTTTAATACTTTAATTAATTATTACATTGAAATTTAATTTTAGGGTGTTTATCGTGAGAAGCTGAAGGGGATGGTTATCGAGGCGGGATCGCAGCCTGAAGATGTTCCGGTGGAGGAACAAATGAGTGCGATGAAGGAGACAGTTGAGGAGGTGATGGCCCCGCCGAAGAGTAGACATTGTGTCCCATCTATTTGAGGCATTCAGAAGACACCCAAGGCTCCTATTGCTCCAGACGCGGCTGCACAGAAAAACGCGGTGCTACTCCAGCGGGTATGAACGAGCTGCGCGAGCATCAAATAATGCCACCTACACCTGGTTCTGCCACACCAGCGACCGCTTCAACATCTACTCTAGATTTTATACAGACGATGCTCAAAGAGTTGAATGAATCCAGGTCCGTCAATGGTCTTCCTCCAGTCCACCATCCAAATTCCTCCCAAGATGAAGATGAAGATGATGAAGAAGATGAGGATTTGAATGATCTTTGATTTCGATGTTATTTATTAAGACTTTTATTTTGATACTTTTGAATATGTGTAATATTTTGACTTTTAATCCTGGGAGTTTGACTTTTTCTTCCCGGGAGTTTGACTATTTTTCATGGTTTCTTATTCCCTTTTATCAATATATGTGATGTTTTTAATTTATTATTCCCTTTTATTAAATTTAAATTAAAAATATAAAAAAACAAATTTAAATAAAATTGGAAAAAAAATAAAAAATTAAAACAAATAAAAATAAAAATAAAAGAAAAATATATTTTTTTTTTAAAAACATACCGACGACATGCGTGTCGTCGGTAAACCTATGTACAAAAAAGAAAAAGAAAAATCAATTCTTCGGTATTAAAAAATAATATTTTATTAAACTAAGACCGATGACATACGTCGTCAGTGAAGTATTTCAAAAAAAGAAAAAAGAAAAATGAATTTTCCGCGCTTTAATAAAATTAATTAATTAAATTAATACCGACGACATTGATCGTCGGTAATTGGTGGAGATACCGACGAAAGGCGTTCGTCGGTAAATTTTCCGCGTTTAGGGGCGAACCGTCAATTGAACGTCGGTAAGTCTTCAGTTTACCGACCGAATTCTAAGGGTGAATGTTTACCGACGAGTTGTCGTCGGTAAGCTTGTTTACCGGACGATATACGGGTTTTTACCGACGACACGCGTCGTCGGTAACACCCGACTTGTTGTAGTGTAAATAGGTAGATTTTTTTTACTTAACGACGATATTTGTCTTTTAACTTGTGGTCTAAAAGAGAATATTAAGAAACGAAAAAGACAAGTAATTAAAGATAATTGATCAAACCGATATTTCATTTTATATTATCAGAGACAATGAATACTACAAACAATCACATCGTTCCAACAATTCTCTAAATTCCTATTTCAGCACCATCGATACTACTCTTTATCATGCCTTAATATATATTCATAATGTTTCATTTCTCGATTGTTCTTGTATGTTAGTTTAGAGTCAACACTAGTCCTTTAAATTTTTGGCATAGTCACACGTCCGTCTTCTTTAATTTTGGTATTAAATGTGCCTGCAGAGTGCCAAAATAATATAAAAATTTAAATATATACAATTTAAATCTTCATTGGTCATTGATGAGTATGTAACTTCAAAAAAAATAAGATATGGTCGTAAGTATTACACTTGTGCAATGTGATAAATGCAAGAAAAATAACGCAAAGCAAGACGAAAGAGATGATAACTTATTCGTTGACATGGTAGTTATCAATCGAGATTTAAAGACTACTTTAATGTGTTTTAAATATTATTTTGATAATTTTATCTTATATAGCCTTTTTTAATCTATTTTTTGGATTTTGTCCACTATATGCATTTATGGTTTTACATAATCAGTCAAAGTCAATATTAGATCGCAATGTAATTATGAAATACATTTATTACACCGATAGTTTATGATTTATAAATTTAATAACGGAATATTGTTTTACTTTTGAAATTGAAGAATTTATTATTATATGTGCAATTAAATATCTCAAAAGAGTTTAGAAATATAACATATTAAATAAGATTTAACTGATATTGTTGATTCAGAAAAATAATTTGTATACATATCTTCAAATTTAACAACCGTCAAAGCTGAAATTTATTTCTTTTATATACATTTATTATGATATTGGTCATGATAGTCTAGTTACGGAACAACAATTGCATTAATATACCTACAATCAATGCATATATATGGTTGGAGATGTACCTAAGCCTTGAAATATCGTGCAAATTTGTTAAAAAAATCTTAGGAAAAAAATATTAGTACGAATATAAATTACTACTTACTTTGACCTATATATATATATATATATATATATATATATATATATATATATATATATATATATATATATATATATATATATATATATATATCGTTATAATTTTTTTAATATTAATTGTACCCTAGACAAAAACTAAATTTAATTTTTTGGACCATCCCCCAACCTTCTAACTTTTAGTCCTCGAAATAAAAATCATGTTTTCGTCCTTTCTTACAAGATAATAAAAATCTTGATCAAGTGTTAACAATGTGGACTGGCTGGATTATGTGTAGATATAAAGATAAGAAACGAAGAAGACAAGTAAATATAATTGATACAATTAATAATTAATTTTATATTATCAGAGACATTTTAAAGTACAAACAATTTGACTGTTCCAACAATTATCTAAATCTTTAGTGCAACACCATCTATACACATGACCAGGCCTTAATACAAATTCACAATTCAAAAAGTCGACACTAGTCTCGTAAGTTTTTGGCATAGCCACATGTGCGTCTTCTTTAATTTTGGTATTAATTGTGCCTGTGGAGTGAAAAAATAACTCAAAAAGTTAGATATATACAATTTATATCTTCATTGATCATTATGATGAGTAAGTAACTTGAAAAGATAAGATATGATAGTAAGTATGATACATTGAAGACTTACACTCATGAAATGTGATAAGTGCAAGAAAAATAACACAAAGTAGGGCGGAAAGAGATGAAAACTTATTTGTTGACATGGTAGTTAATAATCGAGATTGAAACAATACTTTAATGTGTTTGAAAGAATATCGTGATAAGTTCCTCATATATAGCTTTGTTTGATCTACTTTTCAAATTTTGTCAACTATATGCATATATGGTTTAACATAATTGGTCAAGGTCAATATTAGTTTGTAATGTAATTATGAAATACATTTATTACAATAATAAAGTTTATAATTTAACATGATATTTATTTAATTTTGAAATTGGAGAAAGTTTGATGATATGTACAATTAAAGATCTAAAAGAAGTTTAAATATATGACAAATACCTAGGGTAACCTGTTATTGTTGATTAAAAAAATGTATACACATCTTCAAATTTAATTGCGTTTAAAGTTGAAATCTATCTCACTCATGTACATTTATCTATTATATTTTTCATGATAATATAGATAGGGAACAACTATGTCATTAATATGCTTCCAATCGGGGCCTATATGGGTTGGAGTTGCACCTCAGGCCTTGGGATGTCGTGTAAATTTGTATAAAATAATTCTTAGAAAAATATATTGGAAAATTAATACGTTACTTTCTCCCAGACTACACACACACACACACACACACACACACACACACACACACACATATATATATATATATATATATTAGAAATGCCCCGTACATGAAGGTACTTGGACTAAAATGAATTTAAAAAATTATAATAGATTGTGCACATTATTTCCTTGAAGCAAGTCTATAGTGTAAAATGGAGGTATTGGTGATGGAGAAACATTTTCAAGCGCAAATCACACCAGATGTTGATATTGTTTTAATAACACTCACTTCTTTTATTTCATGTCATGTTTTATCTAAAATATCTACCCCAAAAAAATGTCAACTTCACATACATTTTATCAAACATTTTGATAATGAAACATATGTAAAATAAAGTTGTAAAGTCTCATTACGCTTTCTTTCACCACCACTAAATCCTTCATTCATGTTTTTATTCAAGAAATCTGTCTTCATATTCATTACTTCAAGTTTACTTACAATTTACTTACTTACCACTTAATGAGTGTCTCAAACATTGACTTGTTCATGTAATATGTTTGTACTTATCTTCAACAAAACTTATTAACATGGTCTACAATGCATTAGTTTGATGATTTAAAAGACTATGTAAATCCAGTAAAGTGTGACGAGGATTTATTGGAAGTTCTCGATGAACATGGTCATTTCACGGATTATGGGTGTCGAAAAGGGAGCTGGTGGAAATTACAATCGATAAAAATATTGGTTTGTATGAATTTTCTAGACTTTTGATCCTCTATAAATTGAGGAAATCTTGTTTAAATCATATAATGGATTTGCCTCAGAGGCCTCTGTGCTTGTTAAAACTCTTGAAAACCTGTATAAAGCTTTGTTATCATGCAACCTACCCTTAACTCTTGGAAGTTCAAGGAGCTCCCGGTACGCCATTTATGGAACGTCGTCTTGATATTGTAATGAAAGAAAAAAATTATTGAAAATACGTGGAGGCAAACTTAATATCTGATTTCAAATATCTTTACTATTTGCTCATTTTCCTTCATGAGGAGAAGCATAACGTTTATTTTTTCTTGGTTTTCTCCCCTAAGAAGGAATATGATTTATTTCTTATTACATTAATTTGATCTAATTCATATTCTGAAACGGATAATCTTATGAGAATTTATCTAAAGTTGTTTAAATTGTTGTTGAGTCATCATTGTATGCGTAACATGATTGTTTGGATAACATTGTTGGTTCTAATTCCCTCCATAACTCGATTGATAGTTCATCGTTTGTTTTTGGTGGCCTATCATTTGGCATATGCCCTATTAACACCTTCAAATGTTGGATCTCCTATTTTAGCGCATCATTTAGTGTTCTCTCTCACAAAACAACCCACAAACATTTTAGAACCTTAAAAAAACAAATTAGAAACAAAGTAATTCTCCCCATCGTGTAAGTGCACTTGTTGTTCCATTGTTTGTAGACGCAGTTTCAGTTCACTATTTTCAGCAGTATACCATTTGCATTCTCTGTTAAAACAAAAAAAGTAAAAATTTACTGAATCAAGAATGAAAAGAAATAAGTTTTTACCTACTGAACAAACCGGGTTCGCGCCAAAGTATAAAACTGAATCTTTTGTAATAATACACTCGCTATTTCGGGTGTAGTCACTACATCTCCTAATGATAACCCATTTCCTATTCACTGCAATAAATTTTCAAATAAATACAAAATATGTATATAGGTTATATAATATACAATATTACAAAATACTCACCTTTACCATGGTAATTGTTGTCGTGTTTTATTTGTATAAACCAGTAAAACAACATAAAAAGCTAATGCAGAAATAAAATAAAAGTAAATAAATAATTAACTTTACTTGTTGAGGCTTGGATTGGATCATAATGTCTTTAAGGTATTTATGCCACGTACTAGTATCTTACGTTTGCTGGCTTCAACCTTCAGTATACAACGACAAAACTATTCAAAAGAAACTGACACACAAATTCCTTAAAATTTCAAACAACTTAATAATGTTGCTTCTTTCTATCTCTCTTCATGTTTAGAAAAAATGAATGAAATAATGGTTTAGTTGGACAACTATTTATATAAGATGAAAAGGTGGTTTGGCAAAGAGTTGTGATATTTCGTTAGGAGATACGGTGTATTAATTAAAAGATACAACGTTTACTAATAGGTACAAAGTTGGACCCCCCCTCTTTTAATTTCTCCAAATTACATGACTCAATTTCTCATTAAATTTCAATTGATTTTAACCAAGTGAATATATTATGTTAATATTTGCAACTGGAATAAACGTATCAAAATCCGAATCATTTCTTTAAATTGAGTCACCAACTATCATCTTAAACATGGTCAATACTTGGGTGAATCTCATTTGTCCAACAATCCCCACATGAATGGAAATTGACTAACCACCTCAAAAAAAATTATGCAAAAGAATGCTAAACACGAGAGAGTGCGAGAGAAGCGTGGAAGAATACTACATCGAGAAAGGTAGCTTTTGGACTTGAACCTTCTCTAGTAAGAGCTATCGGAATTACTTGCAAAATAGTGAATGTAATATCTTGAACTATTCACCTTTTGTGTAAACCAAGACAAGAGAAGTTACATAATATACTTCCAAACATTATTTGGTTCTCACCGTTGTGTCCATATACAGCCCTGGACAACTCTTGGTATTTCATTAATTACCGTCGGAGAACTCCACCTTTAAAATTCTCGTAGGACGGCCCTACCCATGTTATTCATATAGGTGGTCTCTTGTCGATAAATATTCTGCATTACTCTATCTTATGTTATGGAAGATACAAGAACCATTAAAAGTGTAACTTATCCTTCACTTTTACAAGTAGCACTGTTTAATTTTGTCCTAGGAATGGTTTGGAAAGGTCTCCTCACAGTGCGGCACACCAAGTTGCAGCTTCATGATTCAGTTTTCCCTTTGAACCTAGATTGTGGGATCTCGACTCTGCTAGGTAGGGTTCCCATCATGGCAACTCGGCTTTTGTAGGCTTAAGACTCATTCCCCTTGACAAGACTCACACTTTCTCTGTTTGTAGACCTTTGTTCAGTGGCTCTGCTATGTTATCTTTTGATCGATTGTAATCAATTGTGATAACTCCATTTGAGAGCAGTTGTCTAACGGTATTGTGTATGCGACGTATGTGTCTAGACTTACTATTATACATTTCGTTTACTTCCTACTAATATCACTTTGACTATCGCAATGTATGCGGATAGTTAACAAAAGGCTTTGGCCAATTAGGAATATCCTCTAAGAAATTCTGAAGCCACTCGGCTTCCTCAGAAGCTTTGTCTAAAGCTATAAACTCAGATTCCATTGTGGATCTGGCAATGCACGTATTCTTAGTGGATTTCCAAGACACGACTTCTCCTCCTAACATGTAGACAAATCCACCTGTGTATTTTGAGTCGGTGGAGTCTGATATCCAATTTGCAACTCTGTATCCTTCTAGTACAGCTAGATATCATGTGTACAACATCCATTGTTCATAGTGTATCTAAGATACCTTAGAACTCTTACAATATCAATCCAGTGGTTCTTCCCCGAATTATGTGTAAACCTACGTAGCTTGGTTACTGCATGTGCTATATCTGGCTTAGTGTAGTTTGTTAGGTATATGATATTCCCAATGATCCGAGAGTACTCCAACTGGTTGATCGTATCACCAGTGTTCTTAGCAAGATGTAAATTTACATCAACAGGTGTCTTGGCGATATTTGTGTCACCATTACTAAATTTGTTCAATAATTTCCAATATAGTGTGACTGAGATAGTATAATACCTTCAGATGTTCGGATAATCTTGATAACCAAAAAAACATTTGCAAGGTCTAGATCTTTCATGTCAAAGTTACTTGAAAGCATCTTTTTGGTGAATGTAATCACATCATTATTACTTCCAATGATTAATATATCAACCACAAATAACCTAAAAATGACATATCATGTCTCATTTTTTTTACATAAACGCATTTGTCACAATTATTGATCTTGAAATCATTCGAGATCATGAATCTATCAAAATTGTCATGTCATTGCTTTGGTGCCTGTTTTAAACCATATAAAGATTTAGCAAGCTTACTGATGTCTTCCGTTTTGTTCTAAATATTATCCCTTAGAAGACATCATTTTAGGTGAATATTCGACTTATTTGATATACTTTTAGGCTTAATTCGTTATATTGCATTTTCTTTCCTTGGAATTACGATATTTCATTTTTAGAGCTTTTGTACGTTAATTTGTTGGTTTTTAGTGAAAATTTATTAGTTCCATGGATGATATGGAGCACCAATAAACGAAGGAGAAGTGGGAATTAAAGTCTTCGATCGAGCGGAGGAGTCAAAGGCGAGAAAAGATTTCCCGAAGAGTTAACTAGAGAAGTTGCAAATCTGGAAGGCTGTTCCTAATTGATGTTTTCGAGCCACTTAGACACTGATTCAGCCTTTGGTTCGTGAAATAAGGAAGATGCCTTATTGAGTTAGGAAGATTTTGAAACTGAAATGAGTCAATTTGGAGTTGTTACGCAAAAGTTACAGTCGTTTTACTACGTGTTGCACACCAGTTACGAGAATTAAAAAGATGGACTTGGGCTTTTTATATCTTGACCTAATACTCTTAACCTAAATCCCATTCCAAATTTACTAGTATAAATAGGCCTTTAGACCTCCTTTCAACACACACTTCAGAGAATTACATCTTACGCTTCATTATTTTCAAGTCAGAGCAAGAAGGCAGAAGAAAAACTAGAGCTGGAGGAATTTCTTTCTTCCAACAACAGCCAATCCAACCCTTAGGTTATCGAATTTCTTTTCTGTAATTGAATACAATGCCTTTTATTTATTTAATTTTATTTTTAAATTTTGTTATGAACTAATTTCCTTAGTGCCTGAGAATCGCAATAAAGGGATGAACCCTAATTAATTTTTTCTATGTTTTGAATTTGGGATTTTTATGATTCAAATTGAATTGAGTCATATATATTGGATATTACTTTGATCTTCATTACTATTTCTTTTCGGTACAACTAGAAATAGCTTTTAGTATTTGGGCTATTCACTTTAGTGGCAAAAGTGATCATCCGATGGGGGAAGGGGTGTTCGAATACAGACTTAGGTAATACCCGTGTAATGTTCGTTATTGACCGACAGACTTAACTAATTGCATGGCCAAAGAGGTAAATACTTCACATCTGAAGAGGCATATTTGCCCATACAAGGGTTTATAGTACTTTAGAATAGCTCCTAGTTCCACCCGCCAGGGGTCTAGGAGACATTAGAGTCCCGACTAATATAATAATACCAATTCAACCCTTAAACAGAACATTGATTACGTTAATTAGGTGGATTCCTTGCGAGACTCAAGTACGTATCTCATTCTCGCATCTACTCATATTAATTTTACTTGCATTATTTACTTTTCAATTAATTAATTTAGTATATTATTTTATTGCATCTTTGATCTTTAAAACCAAACAAAAATCTTTATCATTTACTTATATGTCAAGCAATTATTCCTACTATTTTATTAATACTAGAGTTGTAACTACCCGTTCCTAGGAACGAAAAACCGGTTTATCGGAGTATTACTTGGAAAACCGTGCACTTGCGGTATGTGGTTCTTCTATTTTTATTGCTTATTGTATAACATCCTAGGACTCATAACTTACATACTTTCTTCTCCTCGCCTAGAACTACGTAACCTTCAGGTTGTTCCATATATATCTCTTCATTTAGTTCTCCATTTAGGAAAGCTGTTTTAACATCCATTTGATGAATTTCGAGCTTTTATATTGAAGCTCTAGCGATTAACATTCGAATGGATGATATTCTCGTGACTTGAGGTTAAGTATGAAAATAGTCAAGTCCTTCTTTTTTACTATAACCTTTTACAACAAAGCGAGCCTTGTAATTTTCAATAGACCCATCAGTCTTAAGTTTCTTCTTAAATATCCATTTGCATCAAAGTGGTTTATTCCTAGAAGGGAGATCCACTAGTTCCCATGTATGGTTTTGTATAATGGAATCTATCTGGTTATTTACCGTTTCTTTCCAGTATGGGGCGTCAGGGTTTGACATAGCCTCCTTGAATGTTCGTGGTTTGTCATCTAGCATGTAAGATAGAAAGTCAGGACCAAAAGACGTAGAGGTTCTCATCCGTTTACTTATTTTTGGTTCTTTTTCATTTGGCAATGATTCTTGATCTTTCTTTTCGTTTGGCAATGATTTTTGATCTTGCTCTTCTTGAATTGCATCATGTGTTCTCTTTAAGGAACCAAATTCTAGTGTGGTTTTGTACGGAAAGGTTGTTTCAAAGAAATGTGCATTTCTTGATTCAGTCACCATATTGACGTGAATGTCAACATGACAAGATTTGTGTACCACGAATCTATATGCAACACTTTTGTGAGCATATCCATAAAGACCCAATCGATGGTCTTTGGTCCTATTTTGACCATTTTAGGAGCAGGAATTGCTACCTTTGTCAAGAATCCCCACACTTTTAAGTATTTGAAGAAAGGTGGTTTTCCTTTCCATAATTCGTAAGGAGTTTTATCTACCTTTTTGTGTGGTACCTTGTTGAGGATGTGGTTTACGGTGAGCAAAGCCTCTCCCCACAAGTTCTGTCATAACCCTGAGTTAATCAGCAAGGCATTCATCATTTCCTTCAACATGCGGTTCTTGCGTTCAACAATCACGTTTTGTTGAGGCTAGTAGGGGGTCGTGGTTTGATGGATAATTTCATGTTCAACGCAAAACTCCTCAAAAGGAGACACATATTCTCCTCCCCTATCTGTTCTAAGATTCTTAATCTTTTTATTTAGTTGATTCTCAACTTCAGTTTTGTATTGCAAAAATGCTTCTAAGGACTCATCCTTACTTTGAAGCAAGTATATTTGACAATACCTTCTGCAATCGTCAATGAAAGTTATGAAATACTTTTTCCCACTTCTAGTTTGCACAAATTTTAAGTCACAAATGTCAATGTGAATTAACTTTAAAGGTACCGCAGTCCATCTATATATTTAAACGAGGTTATGGTTAATTTTGACTCAATACATACTTCACATTACTTTGGAGAATTGAAGTTCACATTAGGTAATAACCCGACGTTTACCAACTTATTTAACGAAACGATATTAACATGTCGTAATCTATCGTGCCATAAATTAGGTGAGTCAAGGATATATTACTTTCTCGGTTATATATTTGTAGGTACTACGATCATTACATTCATCTTAAATAAACCGTCACATAGGTACCCTTTGCCCACAAATATCCCACCTTTAGTGAGAATAAATTCATCTGCGGACACCTTTATTTTGTAGTGAATTATAAATGTTACAATAGTATGCAAATTAAATATATGTACACATAACTGTATTAGATATGTAGAAAATATACAACTGGCGGCGTGTTTGAGGGGAGACTGTGATGTTGATTAAGACTATTTGGAAGAAGTGAAACATTGAATTCCCTTTCTCGATATTCTTAACACTTCTGGAATATTAGGCCTCTCGATATGAAATCATCCACTTGCACCATTAATTTATATTAAACATTAATTTTTAGAAACGTGTGTATGTTATTACACATAATTGACTAAAGAGGTAAATAAGGTATCGTTGGTGGCATGTTTGAAGGGAGACTGTGATGTTGATTAGGTGTTACTGGAAGAGAGGGAACATGGAAGTTCCTCGCTCTTGTTTCTAGCATTTTACGCCCTAACATATCTCTTGTTTGTGACGTGATTGAAGAGACACTTGTTGGTCGATCAATTGTTGGATTACGTTCTACGAACGTGTTTGGAGGGAGTTCTTGAGTTGAGACTGTCTGATCTCCAATGGTGTTGGAGAGGACCGAATCTGGCTGAGTTGGTGTCTTTTGGGTCTTTTGGTTATACCCATCAATTCTGGACATGTTGTTTATCTTGGTAGACATTTTCAATCACCAAGGATTACTCAATATTATAAATAATTCAAACAAATGAATTATTCAATCTTTCTCACTAAGAGACAACACACAAAAAAAATATTTCTTATGATAAAATGATTATATTAAACTTTAATTTCTCAAGTTATTATATTCTTGTTAGTCCCCCAAGTTTCTTATATTCTTTTTGTAGAGGATCGAAGAAATTAAAGAGATAATCAATTCACGTAAAAGAGAATCTCAATCAATTAATAATTCTTTAAGCGGAAAATTTTCAAACCACAAGATTCGAAAAGTATGCAGATATTAGCAAAATTAATATTAGTTGTTAGAAAAACACTAATATTACAACATAAAATTAAATGTTTTCACTTTATTCAGTATTTTTCCTCATGTCTGGTATGAGGTAGAAATATGATGTTAGTAAGCGAATAATTTTCTAGTAAGTATACACAAGCCTAGAAATCAGAATAAGAGAAAATAAATTAAATGTAATATTCATGTTATGTATACACAGACCTAAAAATTTCACAAAAGTAAAGTTTATAAAACATAAAAAGAAAACGTTTTCTGGTTTATACAACGTGAATCATAAATACCTTAAATTGTTGCGCTTTATCTGTATAAACTGGTAAAACTATATAAAAAACTAATGCAGAAATAAAATAAAAGTAAGTAAATAAATAACTTTACTTGTCGAGGCTCAGATTGGATCTGATGTCTTTAAGGTATTTAGGCCTCGTACTGGTGTCTTACGTTTGCTGGCTTCAACCTCCAGGATACAAATACACAACTATTCAAAAGAAACTGACACACGAATAAGAATATTAAGAAGGATCACCTTCCTTTTTCATTTTATGGACCAAATGCTAGACAAGCTCGCGGGGAGAGAATATTATTGTCTCCTTGATGAGTATTCGGGCTACAATCAAATTTGTGTGGACCCCACTGATCAACACAAACCCACTTTCCCTTGTCCATCTGGCACCTTTTCCTTTCGAAGGATACCACTTGGGTTATGCATAGAACCGGCCACGTTCCAACGGTGTATGATGGCGATATTTTGGGACATGATTGATTAATTCCTTGAGGGATTCATGGATGATTTTTCGGTGTTTGGCGATAACTTTGATGATTTCCTCAACAACTTGGAGAAGCTATTGATTCGATGGAAGGAGACTAGTTTTTTTTAACTAGGAAAAGTGTCATTTCATGGTTCTTAAGGGGATATTGTTAGGGCACACAATTTTGCGTAAGGGTAGGTAGATTGAACGTGCAAATATTGAGGTAATGAAGACCCTTCCACCTCCCATTTTTGTTAAAGGTGCAAGAAGTTAATTGGGTCATGCGGGATTCTACTGTCGATTCATCAGATATTTCTCTAAGATCGCCAAACCATTATGTAGTTTTCTTGATAAGGAATTCACCTTCCGATTTGATGATGCTTGTAAGTGAGCATTTTTTTTCCATCAAGGAGAAGCTTATTTCCATGCCAGATGTGACTCAATATGACTGGAGTCTTCCGTTCGAGGTTATGTGTGTTGCAAGTGATCTTGCCATGGATGTCGTGTTAGGTCAACGCAAGGATAAGGTATTTCATACTGTTTATTATGCGAGTAAGACTTTCACAGGTGCTTAATTGAATTATACCATGATTGAGAATGAGTTGTTACCCGTAGTATATGTGTTTGATAAGTTTCATTTCTATCTCCTTGGGGAAAAAGTTATAATATACACAAATCATTCAACAGTCAAGTACCTTATGTAAAAGAAGGACACAAAGTTGCGTCTAGTTAGATAGGTACTTTTGTTGCAAGAGTTTGACTTAGATATTCGAGATCGAAAGGGAACTAAAAATCAAGTAGTTGATCATTTATATCGCCTCGAAGGCTTTAATTTTAACAATGGACCAGATTTGGACAACGAGGTATCTGATGAGAACTTATTTATGATGACTGCGAGTATTACTCCTTGGTATGAAAATATAGCTATCTTATTGTGAGTGATTTGCTCCCCATGGGAAGAAGTTCACAAGAGAAGAAGAGACTTGTTTATTGTGCAAAACAGTTCTTTCAGAAATATCCTTTCCTATTTTAACGTACGTAGCGGCCAAGTGATTCGAAGATGTATACCGAAGAATGAATTTTGTTCTATTGTCGCAAGTTGTCATGATTCACCTTATGGAGGACATTTCAAGGGCAATCGAACAACTGATAAGGTGTTTCAATCCGGTTTTTATTGGACTATGGTTCACAAATATTGTCATGAATATGTCAAGAAATGCCCACGATGCCAATTCACCGGAGATGAGATGCCACGTAACAATTTGTTGGAGGTAAAAAAAATTATGTTTGGGTTATTGAATTCATGGGGCTGTTTAAGTCATCCCATGGGAATTAATACATCTTCTTGTGTGTCGAAATGGGTTGAGACGGTAGCTCTACCAACGAATGATGCAAGAGTGGTGATTAAGTTCTTAAAAATTACATATTTTAATGAAGCACGAGACGCTAAGTGTTATTATTAGTGATGAAGGTACGCATTTCATGAACAAATACTTGAATGCGGTAGTGTCTACGGTTTATCACCCACACAAATGGTCAAGCCAAAATCTCTATCCTTTAAGACATAGAGGTACGCATTACTAATCTCTAATTTTAAATTATACATTACAATTCTATTTTTTGTGTGCTATAGTCTTGTTAAGGCTACTTTCAACAACTTTAAATATTTTAGCTAAAAATAAAATATTAAATAAATACTTTCTCAAATGGGTCAATGACCCAAAAAATCAAAATAATATTATACTTGCCCCAAAGAATCATCCATTAACTTACTATTATAAGATTACATGTTTACCCGTCAAGGACGATTCCCGTCAAGGACGATTCCCATCAAGGACGATTCCCGTCAAGGACGATTCCCATCAAGGACGATTCCCGTCAAGGACGATTCCCGTCAAGGACGATTCCCATCAAGGACAAAATTTAGTTAATGATGTTATTGGGAAGAAATTTTGTCATTGATGTTATTGGGCTGAAAATAATTATTTTGATTTTTTGGGTCATTTTCCCTTCTCAAATATTAGCTTCATACAATAATTTTAACAGATTCCTAAACCTTAAACCTTAAAGGAAAAAAAGTTAGCCAGACTTAGTAAACTAAAAAGAAAAAAAATTGAGAATCAAAACTTGTTTCCTCATTTCATGGAAGTTACAAGAGTTCACCCAATTGAGTATTTAAAGTTCAATTTTAGCTTTTTGTTGAAGTCAGCCTAAGAAAGTTAAGAGGCTACTTTATGAGATATATTTTTCATGAGACGCTAAAGGAACACTGAAGCAAGAGTAGAGAAGTAGCACAACCAAAGTAAGGTGGGTTTTATACGAAAGGGAAAGGGAGATCGAAAAAAACCCTTATACAATCCATGAGTCAATCGGCTTCAAAGTGAGACACAAAATTCATTGTAAAGGGAAAATGAATTTGAGATTTCTGCAATTTTACTCAAAGAATTCAACTGGTCATAGGCTACATAACAATAGGTCAGGTCGGATCAACAAAATAATAATGCATATCAGATTATTCCAAAATCAACAAAACTCCAATGACATAAATAATAAACACCTTTACAAATTTAAAGATCCCACCAATATCATATCTAGCTAATTTGGCGCAAAAACAAAATTTAATCTAATCTATTCTTTCGAACTTTCTTCTTGGGTGATTTCCTTTTGTCTTCCTTATGAGTATCTAATTTCTTAATAGGCAAATGATCACGGTTAATGTATGGCAAAACACCTCCACCAGTAATCGTAACACTTTTCAACAATATACTCAACTCCAAGTCAGTTCTCACTGCCAACGTCACATGCCTTGGATTTATTCTCATCTTCTTGTTATCCCTTGCTGCATGTCCAGCTAATTCCAAAACCTAAACAATTTATACAAATAATTAAGAAAACATTCTCAAAACTTTAAAATGCATATACATATGCATGTACATATATGTATACCTCAGCAGTAAGGTACTCTAGAACGGCGGCCAAGTAGATAGGAGCACCACCACCCATACGTTGAGCGTAACGACCTTTCTTTAGGAACCGTGCGATACGGCCGACAGGGAAATGAAGGCCGGCTTTGACTGATTTGGTAACGGATTTCTTTCTTTCTCCGGCGCCCTTTCTTCCACCGGCGCCTTTGCTAGCTTTTGTAGCCTCCATTGCTGCGGGGAGACGGTTAATGAGGCTTTGGGAGTTATGAAAGCTTTGATGTGAATGTAGAAACGGAGTTTGAGTTTGTAGTTTTTATAGTATACCGCCACGCTGGCAATCCTTGTGAATAAATTTTATGTAATGTGGTTGATTTGTACACGTTCGATATTAGGTAGTTCAATGTGGTATACTACCGTGATTACCAAATAATTAGCCAAAAAATCCGTGGTATATTTTATTTACAAGGTAGTAATTTTTTCTTACGTTCCAAAAGGTAGTAATTGATTGTTTGGCAGATAGCCTTTTTTTTTTAAACTGGGGGTTGAAATGAAATTATTTACTTTTAATAAAATAACTAATCTAACCAATAATAATAATTAAAACTGCTTTATACATATTTAAACGCCTATTTATTTTGATTTTTTATACAATATATCTATCTATAAACAAATAAAAAATTGTGTGACTATTTAATAATTAAGGATTAATGCTCAAAAAACTTCTCTAAGTTAGAATTAATTCTCTTTCACTATCGTTATTATTTTTTCCCCATAAAAGATATCATGTATTTTATTCTTTTCCTTGTTTGTCCATAAAAAGAGCCGTTCGAGTTATAGGAAACTTTCCAGAACTTAAATTTCGAGTTATGGGAAAGTTTTCAAATATTTTAAGAAGATAAAAAACAATGTCTTTTACAAAATAATAGATTAGGTTGTTAAGATTTATTGAACTTTAATCCTATAATTAATATAACATATACACAATTAACAAAGATATATTATAACAATAAACAGAAAGTTGTTGACATATAATATAAAATATGGATGAATTAAAAGAATCATAATTCACATTTTCTTGTCAATGATCCAACCATAACTAGTTGGTTCCTGACTCTTTAATTTTTTTATAGATATATTCAATTGAAAATTTATATGATTTTTTTAAAATTTTAAATTTAAAACTATTCATTTAAAATTTTAAAGATTTTTTTATAAAAGATGAGTATTTTTAATTAAGATTCTAAAGAATTATTTTTTAAAAGGATGTATTCCATCCAAAAAAATTTAATTTTTTTTTAAAATTTGATAATAAAAATTATATTTGAAAAGTTATTGAATTTTATAACTTGAGTATAGATAAAAGAAAAAATTACTATAGAAATCCTTCTAAGAAAGAGATTTCATATATCCAGAATTTTTCTTTTTAAAAAGTACAAAAAAAAAAAACATGCAGCATTTGGTGAAAAGAAACGTTCACCATATCCAAAACGCTACTGCTTTGTCAAAAAAAAAACGTTACTGTAGCCTTATTTCGTCATATTTGATCGATTTCATAATACAGTGGAAAAGCATACCTAGTGAAAATGAATCTGAGCAGTTTACTTATATTTTAACTTCTGACTATATAAACTATGCACTACATTATGAATATGAACAATTGATCAATTAATGCAAGATCTCATATTCTTAATAGCCATAGTTAGGGCGGTAAATTAACCAAGCCGCTCACGAGTAGTTCGAGCTCGGCTCGGAGAAAAGCTCGTTCGAGATTGTGGACCGTGTTTATTATTTGGTCAATGTTTACTGGTTTGCCTTCATGTGCCGCTTTCATCTTTGATTTCCAAATGTTCTAGAGAGTTATGAAAATGTAATCATTGACTTTCTATTCCTCCCATCCTCCTTGTGTGAAACTCTTTATGATTTTTGGTATCCACTCAGTGATGTCCTGTGTATGTCTGTGTTGGGTCCTGATTTAAAAGGTTGTGACGGTCCATATTGCATGTGATACCTGGCATCCTAACTTTTGGAGTGTATGGATTTTAACAATGTCTAAGGAAATTTTCCTAGTAATCCTTTAACATGAATTGGTTTCATAAATAATTTTTGACGCTTTCGAAAAAAATTGTTCATGTTTTAGTACCCTCGTGTGGCCCTCTAACTTTCCCCGAAGTGCAAGGACCGCCCCCGATCTTCATTTTTACCCTTTTACGCCCCTGATGAACACTTTTTGTGACACCGTTAGCCCTTTTCTATTTTTCTGTCAGTTGACCATTAGTCAACGCCACATGGCGCCATGTCACCGCCACGTCAGCGCCAACCGTCTTCGTCATCATCGTCCCTAACTAAAAAAAAGCCTTTAATGTTTGAATGCTTCAAATCTTCAACAATGAAGGAAACAAAAAGCTAAAAAAGATTTGAACTATTGAACTCCATTTCAAAAGATGGCCTTTCGAATTTCATTAGCTATTTTTCTTTTTGGATTGCTCTCAAATTTTCATCTTGTAATTGCTGAAGTTCTTCGAGATGAAATTGTACTAGTAGCACTTAGTAGAGAGCTTGGAATATCAAAATGGGGTATCAACAGTTCAGATTATTGTTCATGGTCTGGCATTATTTGTAGCTTTAATTCTTTAGTAGAGAGGCTTGATCTTTCTCATCTAGGCATTCAAGGTAACTTTACTCTAATCTCTGAGCTCAAAGGTTTGAAAAGTCTCGATCTTTCTAACAACAATTTTCATCATTCAATTCCACCATCATTTTGGAAACTTAATCGAGCTTGAAGTTCTTAATTTAGCATTTAATAAGCTCGAGAGTTTGATCCCTGCTGAGCTAGGTAAACTTGAAAATCTTAGATATTTAAATCTCTCAAACAATAATCTTGTCGGAAATATACCCGATGAGCTTCAGGGGCTGGTAAAGTTACAAGATTTTCAATTAAACAAAAATAAATTAAACGGTTTTGTCCCATTCTGGATTAGCAATTTTACCGCTTTACAAGTTTTCACTTCCTATGAAAACGAATTATCCGGTAAAATCCCAGAAAAGCTTGGTTCACTTTCCGAACTTCGATTGTTGAACCTTCATTCAAATCAACTCGGAGGTTTTATTCCTGAGAGCCTTTTCGCTAAGGAAAAGCTCGAAGCTTTGGTTTTGACACAAAACAAATTTACAAGGACCATCCCTAAATTAATCTAAAAATGTCGAGCCCTTTCAAGTATTAGAATCAGTGATAACAAGTTAATCGGAAGTATTCCCAAAGACATCGGAAATATCAGCAGTTTCACGTATTTCGAAGCAGATAATAACAATATTTCCGGTGAGATTGTACCGGATTTTGCTAAATGCTTAAATCTCACTATTCTTAATCTCGCCTCAAATGGGTTCACCGGAATAATCCCATTGGGGCCGGTTATTAACTTGCTGGAATTTATAGTTTTAAGGGACGGTTTATTAGGAGAAATTCGGAGTTAGGAAAGCTTGATAAGCTTGTTTCGTTAGATCTTTCGAATCAGCTCATAGGGAATATTCCTTTAGCGTTAAAGGGTATGCTAAGCTTCATCGAAGTGAATTTCTCGAATCATCAGTTTAATGGTTTTCAATTCAATATTGGAAGAAATTGTTTAGCTTTTTGTTTCCTCCATTGTTGAAGATTTGAAGCATTCAAACATTCAAAGGTTTTTTTTAGTTAGGGACGATGATGACAAAGACGGTTGGCGCTGACGTGACGCTGAGGTGGCGGTGACATGGTGCCATGTGGCGTTGACTAACGGTCAACTGACAGAAAAATGGAAAAATGGCTAACGGTGTCACAAAAAGTGTTCATCAGGGGCGTAAAAGGGTAAAAATGAAGATCGGGGGCGGTCCTTGCACTTTAGGCAAAGTTAAAGGGTCACACGAGGGCTTAACCCTATTGAAATGCCATTATTTGGCTTTAATCTTATAAGCCGTCTTAGCTCAGCTGGTAGAGCGCGTGGCTTTTAACCACGTGGTCGTGGGTTCGATTCCCACAGACGGCGATTATCTTTTTCACGGTTAAAAACCAAAACCGGTGATAACCGAACCGATAAAAAACCAAATTATATAACCATTATTAGGTTATAGTTTCAAAAAGTTGTCTTAACTAAATTGGTAGAGCGTGTGACTTTTAACCATGTGTTCGTGGTTTTGATTCTCACAGACGACAATTGTTTTTTTCCTAACCGTGGTTAAAACATGAGGTTATAGATAAAAATAAAACCGAATAACCAAAAACCGTTTATTATCATATATACATTATCAACTTATATAATAATCTAGGTAAAATAGTATATTGAAATTCTAAAACTAATATCCAAATACTAGATTTAACCAAAACTAAATAATAAATATGCAATATAATCAAATACCAACACTATTTTTTATATACCTTGGACATTTTTCTTTTATGTGTGGTCTTATTGTATGAAATAAATATATTTATGCAATTATCATTTGGCTATGGTTAAAAACCGCATAACCTTTTAAAAATATGAAACCGACCCTGAGAAACCGCATAACCGTTTAAAAATATGAAACCGACCCTGAGAAACCGCATAGCATCAAGTATTTTTGGAATCAACTGTCTAGGACAAATTCTACAATATCTAATGAGGTCACATACCAATGATGTGAGGGACAAACATATACCCACCTTACTAATGCACATATGTGCGCTAACCCGACTAACACAATTTTAATCAACTTTATTGTAGGAATATGGACGACGCGGCCCTGAGAAACCAGAGGAGGATTAGACCAAAGATAAATCATGGGGTCTAAGGTTTGAAGCAAGATTATCGATATAGACATTGCCAGCTTGGGGTATTACGTCTCTTGGCGGGTCACTAGAAGAATTCCTAGTCATACGACCTAATCCCGGAGTGCCCCCAAGTTTATTGTCTAAAAAAGGAAAAAATAAGGTATACCCTCCGTAGTAACAAGGTTCCGTGTTCAAAGAACGATCCACGATCAATGAATAGTCGCTAGAATACCACAACTCAATCTCCGGATAAACATAGTTCATTAAAATATAAATAGTTAGAAGAAATACTTGAAGAAGAAGAGTACCTTAAGGCAAAAGATCAATACCCCATAAAAATAAAAAACTCCTTTCACCTTGGAAAAAGGAAGGACTGGACAGCGCACTAATATTATAAAGACGGGGAGGAATACCATCTTATATATAGTGCAAAGATTCTGTGAAAACCATTTTAACACTGGATAAGATTTCCTCTAATGGAATTTAGGATTGAGACTAAAGAGTAAAAAAAATATTAAACTATTTGTAAAAAGTAGAAGGCTATTAAATGAGACGTGAATGGTCAAAATCTCACATAAATCTCTATGTAGAAAAGTTATCTTGCATATGTCCTCTTTTTGTCATGAGATTGAAGCCAATACAACCATACAAAACTAACCTATGACTCTAATTCTACATGTTCCACATAAACTTAGAAATCGATTACTGAGTTGTCGGGGCACTCGAGGTATCAATGTCCAGTCTCACGCATTTAGCCAGCTTGTCCGCCATCCCATTACATTCTCTTTCCATGTGATATACTTTCCACTCAGCGAATTTTTTCATCCATCTCCAGACTTCAAAAACCATTGGTTGAATTCTCTAATTGATTCCCTTTATTTTTTTAATTCCTTGAATAATGTCAAGGTTGTCAGAGTAGAACGAACAACTCTGAAGATTGAGATCTGCTACATATCTCATGGCCCAAATAATTGCCCAAATTTCTCCTTCACTGGCCTTATGACCATTCATTTCTTCGTGATTTTATGTATAATTTTCCTATTTTTGTTAACTGCAATTGATGATGTACTTTCTGTTTCCCAACTATTAACCAAGGAAGTATCATTGAGCCAAACAATCTCTGCATCATCCTTCATGAAATATTGACTTCCTCCGGATCTTGTTTGTCGTTGTTATTTTTCCTAACTTTATTTTTCTATTCATGCTGGAATTCCCCAAATAATGATTTGATAAGGACGTTTTTTTATTGTTGATTTTTCAAATATCCCATTCCCTTTTTTCATAGAATCCTTTTATACGTGTTTTCCAGATATTCCATAAAGTACCGAAGATTTTATCGGTAATCACCTTGTTATCCCATCCAGTCTTAGTGTAACTATCAATAATTGACTTGATCCAGTCTCCTATAGTAAACTTTTCATCGATCTTACATTGAAGTTGTATCTGTCAGAAGAAAGAGTATAAAAATAAGTAAACTCGTGAGATTTATTATCTTTTGGTAAGTATAAAAGATACTCATAATTTATGTGTGAATTAAAAAGAAAAATAGGGAAGTGAAAAAGCTGCTTTTATGTAAAATAAAGCAAGATGAGAAAAAGTTGCTTTAACGTAAAATAAAGCAAAGCTCTACACATGAATTGTTGCAACCAAGTTCCTTTTTGCTACAATTATGGTTCTAAAAGGCGCTAGGCGCTACTTGGGTAGCCGACCACCTTCGAGCGCCTAGATGGTTGGTGGTCCTTTGTGTGTTCTAAAATAAATGCAATAAGTAAAGAGAACCACAACCGCAAGTGTACGGTTGTCCCAAGTAGTAATAAGTGATTCTAGGATCGTTCGCAGGGACGGTTTGGTCAACTACAATGCTTATCGATTAATGAATGATTGCACTTATGAAAGCAAGTAAAAGTTTTAATGATTGATTGTTTGTTTTTATTATTTCTAAGTAATGAAATACTAAATGGAAAATGCAATTAAACACTAAGACGCAAGTAAATAAATGTAAAACACAAGTATGAGAAGGTAGCACTTGAGAACGCAAAGGATCCTCCTAATTCTATTTCATAACCTATTCTGTTTAAGGGTTAAATTGGTCAATTACAATGGTCGGGATTCTAAATTCCTTATACCCCCGTCAGGGTGGACTGTAAGGCTATCCTAGAGTGTCACTAGTCCCGTCAGGGTAAATATGATCCACTTTTAGATGATTAAGCAATTTACCACATTGGCCCTAAAATTAGCTAAGTTCGTCAGAATCAATAGCTTCTATTTTAGATTTAATAATTAATTCCGTACCTGAACCCTCCGTCAGGATGATCCACACGACACAAATGTGGAATAGCTTAGATACTAATACCTGTTCTTAGTTCGCGACTCTAAAAACAGTAAATAATCTCAAATTAGCAAAAAGAGTAAAAGACCCAATTTAATTTAATTTAACAGAAACCCAAATCCAGGACATGAAATTCAATAGAATTAGGATTCACCCATAAAGCATTCTCAAGTACTATAATGGAATTAGTTCATAATAATTGAAAAGAAAACTAAATTAAAAGAAATAAGACTCATATTGTTTTACAAAAATAAAATACCGAGAAACCTAATTTCGGAATTGGTTTGGCTGTGAATTGGAGATATAGACAGTCTCCAGCTCCAAACTTTTTCTTTTCCTTGTTTCTGCTTCTTCTCTGGACACTCTCTTCAAAGGATGAATTGAATTGAAGAATAAAATGAGAGGTAAGAAATAATAAGGTCAAAAGCTCCTTTTATAAGCTCAAATTCGGAATGGGCTTTTAATTAGGGTTTAAGTGAATAATAAAAAGTCCAAGTCCACTAATCAAGCCCAAATCCCGTAACCGCTGCACCACCTCCACTAAAACGGATTTTCCCGCTTCGTTATAACTCCGATTGACTTGATTCCAGTTGCTAAATTTCCGTAACTCGATAAGGAATGTTTTCTCTTCAAAGGTCAGCGGCTAAATCATCTCTTAAGCGCCTTGAAATCAGCAATCGTTGGCCTGTTTTCCAGATTTGCAGCTCTAAAATCAAATTCTTTCGGGATTTATCTTCAAGTCTTGACTCCATATCACGATCTTTGACTTTCTTCTCGGATTCCTCTCCTAGATAATATTCAAAACCTACAAACTTTTCAATAAAATACACAAGATTACGCGCAAAAGTTTAATAAATCAAAAATACTAGAAATAACAGAGGAAAATCGGATTATTGCATATTTAGTCCAAAAGTCTATCAAAATAGTTGAATAAACACCAAAAATGATGTCTCCCAATGGTATAAAATTAGAACATTTAGGGTGATATCAAGACCCCCAACTCAAACCTTTGTCGTCCCGACAAAGCAAAATAAAAACAAGGGGAATGAAGTAGATGCAAGAGAAAATAGAAGCTATAGTAAATACACCTAAAGCATTTCTTGAGATAAATCTCATATAGCAAACTATAGAAACTAATATACACATACATCTAAAATGCAACATCAAACATAAATAATCTCAATCATAAAATTAAAGTCGCAATGCTTGAAGGTTACACTTGTACTCATATCTGTATGATGGCTATAGGGTGGTCATTAATCCTAACTCGCTTCGAACGCTCCACCTAGTATATTCCCTATTAACAGAATCATAAATTCACTATATACTTAGGAATCACGAGGTCTTTATGGTTTTAATAATGGCTTAAGGTCGGTGTGGATGTATATTTGGTAAATTTGAAGTGAGCTTTTGGCTCTCTCCTCACTTACCATCAACAAATGTCCTCGAGCTTGAGTTTACGCTCAAAAAATGTTCTCACTCACCCATTTACGCAACAATTTAGCGTCCCATGTATACCCACTATAAACAAGATGATTTTCATCAAAATTTCACTTTGCCGGATTTTTTATTCATACTTATTTTTCTTTTTCTTTTCTTCTCTTTTTTTTCTTTTTTTTTTGTACAGACGCAAACCGGGTTCCCGGTTCCTACTGTATGGATTTTTGAATTTTTTCATTTTTTCTTTCTTTTTCACTTTTTTCTCATTCCCGGCAAAGGTTACAATTATAAATCATCTTCAATTGTGCTACAATACAAAGCACATCAATCCCCACCCATTAAATTTCCCATAAGTGGTCCCACCACCCCAAACTCAAGCTCGAGACATGTCTCAGGACTGTGATTCAAGTGCGGGTCATATGGTCATGCCTAATAATCCAAGGGATAATGGCTTATATCGTGGCTACAAAGAAAAGGCTAAAGGCTCAAAGTGGGCTAAGACGGATAATAATTAATACAAGGGATAGAAGGCTAAAAAGGCACAAATGGCTAACAAAGAACTGCCCCTATCATTTTCCTAAGTACATAGCTTGTCGTTAGTTCATAACTAGGTGGGTTCTCTACTAATTAGGATTTCACGTTCTACACACCAAACATATTCCTTAAGTACAAGCTTACTTCATTTGCATTGTTCATTAATTTTTCCTATTAATTACCTATGTTTGCATGCAATTCTAAATGCGTTTTATATCAATCCCTAAAGTCCACTATTTACTATCATAGATTTACCAAAAGTATGCTTAAAGGGACATTTAAGATCTTCTACAGTCAAAAGCAACTCCGAAAATTATTTTATTGAAAGCAAATAAAACACATAACACATAAAAACTGGGATGAGGCAACGAACCCCACCCCAAACTCAAAAATGAGTCGTGTCCCCACGACTCGAAAAGACTCAATAAAGCAATTAAAATAATATACACTAAATGAGAAAAGGATTAGAAAACATATCTGGATCGACACTAGGCCGATTACGTGTAGTCTCATGTTAAGGTTTTGAATACTACTTCATCAAGCTTTAAAGATAATTTAATTGTTGCATCCATCTTGAATAAAGTGTTCTTCATTACCTCGAACTCTTTTGCCATATTTCCCAAATCTTCATCATTTCCTATCTCTCTAAATCATCATCTCTTCTACGAAAATCTTTCCTCAACACCCAACTTTCTATCTTCATCATGTTCTTCGTACCTTTTCCAACCTTCATGGTCATCTGTGATGACCCCAAACTCAATTTTTCACCTACTTAAAGATTACTTGAAAAATATATAATATTAATAGGCTCAAACAATTTACAATTCCTCCGCTAAATAACTAAAATAAATCTTAATTCCCAACTGGTAATAGAAAGAAAAGAAGAGTTCTAGCTATTTTACCGGATTGGCCATGGAATTTATGATGATTTGATACCTTGCACTTGCAATCTCCAACCTTCAATGTACCAAAGCTATTGATGAAATTTGTGTCTCTTAATATTGTTGAAAGTGGCACAGTAGTGGGATTGGTGATTGACTTGAGATGGGTATTTAATAACTATGGTGTTGGAGAGGTTTAAAGGATATAATTTAAGCTTTGGTGAAGAAATTTTTGGGTTAAAACTTGAATTTCTTGGTGTTTTTGGAAATATTTGTGATTGATTATGTGTTGGGATGATGTTTATAGGTAAGGATTGGTGATATATTGGTGTTTTGATGATGGAATTTGAGTGTTTTTGGAGCTTTGGTTCGTCATCAATGGTGTTAAGTGGAGACGCAACCACGAGACGCAACTAATGGCGGGCCTCAAAACGCTGGGTCAGAAACTTTTAGCTGTTCATACGAAATTTTTGACTTCACCATTGGATAGAGCTCGAAAAGTTATGCGGTTTAGGCTCAAGAAAAAGTTAATTCCGACCTCCGAGCGTCAAGTTATGATCTTCCGAAGTTTTGATACCTGGGGTACAGCACCAAAAACGGGTCCCCGTATTCTACAAACCGGGTACCCGGTTTCTACTGTGTTGAAACCCAAAATTTTCATTCTTTTTCGTTCTAACTAACCCAAACTCGTGACCTTCACTCCTGTAATCATCAAAAACACCAACCTTCCTCATTTCTTACAAATAAACACTAAATCAATAACCATTACACTAATTTACACTAAGAATTTAAAAGACATGAAAGCAATTTAAAGCATGGGTTGTCTCCCAAGAAGCACTTTTGTTTATTACGTCTTTAAGTTCGACGTGTTACCTTCCATGAAGATGGTATTGAGGCCTTTGCGGTTCTCCTCCGCTTAAACTCGCCTCTTCCTTGATGTAAAAGCTTTAGAACCTTCCCCCTTAGAATATTGTTCAACCGATCTCTGAAAGGGGGTGGGTAAGTACTTCGTTTCGCCTTCTTACTTTCACGACGAAACTCATTTTCCACCACATTAGAGTAGATAACCGTTCTCAACTGTATAAGCTTATTTTTACTCCTCGTTTCAATCTCGTATTCATCTTTAAAATGTGGTGGGTAGGTGATCCTCCTTGCTGCTTTACTCTCACGGTGTTGCACCTTGTTTATATAGCACTTGATGATCATTTGTAGTGATAGAGTTGATTCTGATTTTTCATCTCTAATAATGAGTCGTGGTGGAGATGATGATTGGTGAACTTTTTGTGGCGGATATTCAATTTCTATTTTATCTTTAACCTTTAATTCTTCAATTGATTCTCCAACCATTTCACATTCGTCTTCACTTTCAACCCAATCTTCCACTATTACCTAATAATATTCTTTCTTTGGATTTTATATAACCTCGATCTCCACCTCTTCTTGTTTGCGTTCTATATCTTGATCATGTGTATACACCTTAGGAATAGCAATCTCTGTGTTAACTTCTAGGATTTGCGTTGCTACTCCTTCTTCCACCATGCTAACAAGATCCTCAACCACATGGTGGTCTTCATTAATAATTGGCACGGTGTTCATATCACTATCCATAATATATTTTGTCAACACTTCCTCCTCAAATACTTCTTCTTGTTGATCTTTTCCACCCCTCGGGGGAGTGGAATCTTCATAAAATTTGCTATCAATTTCAACTAAGTTAGGAGGGTTGTTTCGGGCAGCCATTTCATCTAGCATCTGTTGTATGCGTGCATGGGTGGCTTTGCTTTCCTCTTCTCTTGCCCTACGCTCTGGTTCTCTTGCCTGAAATTCCTCATATAAGCGATTGGCTTTAGCCATTGTCTCCTGTAGTGCCTCTTGCTCATAGTGATGAAGTGGATAGTGTGGAATGTTTTCAACCCACTGATTGTTCCATTCATGCTCTTGTTGATAGTGATATGGTGTTTGTTGTTGATTATTCCCGATCCATTGATTGTTCCATCCTTGCTCTTGCGGGTATTGATAAGGTTGTTGGTAAAAATTTATACCCCATTGTTGTTGTCCCGAAGAGTCTTCCCAATAGTCAAATGGATCGGGGTTTGGGTAATGTCCTCTATACATCTTTAATTGAATCTTTTGAGCATTACATGAATAAAAGAACCTGAAAAACAAAAAAAAACAAAGCGTAAAACTGAAAATAAAAATGCAACTAATCACTAAAGGATAAACACCGTGGTCGCTACCGTCCCCGGCAGCGGCGCCAAAAACTTGGTGGTCCTTTGTGTGTTCTAAAATAAATGCAATAAGTAAAGAGAACCACAACCGCAAGTGTACGGTTGTCCCAAGTAGTAATAAGTGATTCTAGGATCGTTCGCAGGGACGGTTTGGTCAACTACAATGCTTATCGATTAATGAATGATTGCACTTATGAAAACAAGTAAAAGTTTTAATGATTGATTGTTTGTTTTTATTATTTCTAAGTAATGAAATACTAAATGGAAAATGCAATTAAACACTAAGACGCAAGTAAATAAATGTAAAACGCAAGTATGAGAAGGTAGCACTTGAGAACGCAAGGGATCCTCCTAATTCTATTTCATAAGCCATTCTGTTTAAGGGTTAAATTGGTCAATTACAATGGTCGGGATTCTAAATTCCTTATATCCCGTCAGGGTGGACTATAAGGCTATCCTAGAGTGTCACTAGTCCCGTCAGGGTAAATATGATCCACTTTTAGATGATTAAGCAATTTACCACATTGGCCCTAAAATTAGCTAAGTTCGTCAGAGTCAATAGCTTCTATTTTAGATTTAATAATTAATTCCGTACCTAAACCCTCCGTCAGGATGATCCACACGACACAAATGTGGAATAGCCTAGATACTAATGCCTGTTCTTAGTTCGCGACTCTAAAAACAGTAAATAATCTCAAATTAGCAAAAAGAGTAAAAGACCCAATTTAATTTAATTTAACAGAAACCCAAATTCAAGACATGAAATTCAATAGAATTAGGATTCACCCATAAAGCATTCTCAAGTACTATAATGGAATTAGTTCATAATAATTGAAAAGAAAACTAAATTAAAAGAAATAGGACTCATATTGTTTTACAGAAATAAAATACAGAGAAACCTAATTTCGGAATTGGTTTGGCTGTGAATTGGAGATATAGACAGTCTCCAGCTCCAAGCTTTTTCTTTTCCTTGTTTCTGCTTCTTCTCTGGACACTCTCTTCAAAGGATGAATTGAATTGAAGAATAAAATGAGAGGTAAGAAATAATGAGGTCAAAAGCTCCTTTTATAAGCTCAAATTCGGAATGGGCTTTTAATTAGGGTTTAAGTGAATAATAAAAAGTCCAAGTCCACTAATCAAGCCCAAATCCCGTAACTGCTGCACCACCTCCACTAAAACGGCTTTTCCCGCTTCGTTATAACTCCGATTGACTTGATTCCAGTTGCTAAATTTCCGTAACTCGATAAGTAATGTTTTCTCTTCAAAGGTCAGCGGCTAAATCATCTTTTAAGCGCCTTGAAATCAGGAATCTTTGGCCTGTTTTCCAGATTTGCAGCTCTAAAATCAAATTCTTTCTGGATTTATCTTCAAGTCTTGACTCCATATCACGATCTTTGACTTTCTTCTCGGATTCCTCTCCTAGCTAATATTCAAAACCTACAAACTTTTCACTAAAATACACAAGATTACGCGCAAAAGTTTAATAAATCAAAAATACTAGAAATAACAGAGGAAAATCGGATTATTGCATATTTAGTCCAAAAGTCTATCAAAATAGTTGAATAAACACCAAAAATGATGTCTCCCAAGGGTATAGAATTAGAACATTTAGGGAGACATCAATGGTTAGGCGGCCCGTTAATCAGAATTTAGGAGATTTTTATCTAGGGGGTTTAATATTATTTTACATTAAAAATATATATTACTAATACATTTATTTGAATAATATTTATATCTTAATATACTTAAATTCGATCAATTTAACATAAATAACATATATTTAACCTTAAAATAATAATTAACTACTATTAACCTAAGAAATTACCCATTCAAGATATCTAGACTTGAAATTTGAAAATTTCTCTCTTCTTTTTCTTGCACGTCCAAATTCTAATCTAAGTAGTTCATTCTTTATATTTTGCTTATAAGTTGGATTGGATTAGATTGAATTAGTTATTTATGGGTTACCATGCTAGGTACTATGCGAGTTAGGCAATTCACTTATCTGATTGGGTAATTTATTAGTTTGATTATGCATCGATGAACCTTCGAGAGAAATTCTAGGCGAATCGCACTTTGGAACGCCTACGTGGCCTTGTTTTAGAACATTGACTACAATAAAACAAGACATCACACCTGAATTAATTAACTTCTTTATTTATTTCTAGATGTAATCACCTAGGAGGAAAGGATTCACAACGAGTCAATGATTTCGAATCCAAAATGTTTCTCCTATATAACAAAATAAAAGGATTCGCACTTGGCTAAATAAAAAATAATAATAATACCGAGAATGTTACAAATTACATTGATTACTCTAAATTTGATCAACTTGATGACATGCTATTTTTAAAACAAGACATAATCCAATTTAGTTAAACATATAGTTTATTAGTATAAAAATTGAGCCAATTGTTGATTGATGTCTATTAAAAAACTTATTTAGAAAAAGGTGCTTAGAATAAAATATTTATTGAAAACAGCTCCATCCCAAATTACCCTTATAATTAACAATTAAAAAATAAGAAAAAAACTAATAAACACACGCGCGCGTCCGTGAATTTTTTTTTTAAAATCGTCATAACTAATTCAAAAAAAAATCAAAAAAATCAAAAAAAATTATATTTGGATAAATCAAATTAATATTTACGTCTATGATTTTTTTCGGAATTTTCTGAATTTTTTGATTTTTTTTCGCAGACACGAAATTTCATGTTTAAAACATGGAATTTCATGTTTATTTCACGGTTTAAAACATGGAATTTCATGTTTATTTCACGGTTTAAAACATGGAATTCCATGTTTAAAACATGGAATTCCGTGTCTGCGAAAAAAAAATCAAAAAAATTCATAGACGTAAATATTAATTTGCTTTATTCAAAAATGCAATTTTTTTAATTTTCTGATTTTTTTTGAATTAGTTATGACGATTTTAAAAAAAATTCACGGACGCGCGCGTGCGATGGAATTAGTAGTAGTAGGTGGTGGTGGTGGTGGTTGTGGTGGTGGAGGTGGTGATGGTTGTGGTGGATGTAGTGGTGGTTACATACATGATGGTTGTGGTGGTGGTGGTGGAGAAAGAAGTACCCTATTATTTGTTTAATATTTAAAAATTAATATTGTATTAAAATAAAATAATATATTTAATAATAAGGGTTGTAAAAGCATAGAAAATATAAAGGGGATGTTTTCTATAAATATTTACTTCATTAGGTATTTTTTTATAAAATAGATTATTGAAGGCATAAAAGAATAATTAGATAGTTTAATGAGAATGTTACCAACAATAATCTCATAAAAATTTATACTATAATCTAAGACATGTCCATAGGTATTACCATGTATTAGTAATATTCAAACCAAAAGATATAACTACTTAGGACAAGTCGATAAGAAAAAAGAAATAAATATGACGAGATTTATGTACAAAATAAGATCAATTAATTTTGTATAAACTATAAAACAGTAACATTTTGTACGACGTGTCTATACTCATCACTGTAAATTACTTAGTAATTTTTTCTTAATCTAAAAGGATAGGCACTTCTATGTCCAAAAAAAAAAAAAGATAAGCACTTCGCAGATGGAATCTAGTTTGATGTCCAGATTTTAGTTCCGATAAAATTCAATCAAATCAAGTTGCGTTTAAACAAATTACTGACAGTTATGCAACAACAACCGTTATACGATTTGATTGGCTAACTATTCTCTGTACTAAACAAAATTCGAGTTAAAAAGTGGGGGTAAACTATGATAGAAAAAAATACGTTTAGATCTGAAATTCCACTAGAAATTGTCACGATCCTAGTGAAAGAGGTTTTGACTCTAAAGAAAGGTAATGATAATGGACTTAGACAACCCCATAAAGAAGTTTGGTCCATTAGGAATAGAAAATCATCCTTCTGGAAGGGTTAGTGGTACGTTACTTGTGGATCGTGGAAAGTCTATCCAACGACCTTATAACTTGGACTTCTAAGAGGAGTCCATTAGGATTGCTAGATAATGATTTAAAGGATAGTAAATCACGCCTATATATATCCCTTCACATTGAGATATATGAGGCCCTCCTATATACAAAACTCTAAGCATCCTATTCTAAAAACACCCCCTAGCCATTCAGTAAACATCCCTTTCGATCCTTCACCCTTCCTAGGTGAAAAATCCCTACTCAGATCATTGAATTCGTATCTTTAACAAGTATCCAACAAGTATCCAGTCTTAATCTTCGACCCTTGATTCATATTGTAGAATTTCAACACCTACCTTCCAAACAAAAACTGTAAACTAATTTCTCTAAGTTGTTTGATAACTCTAGAACACCGGAGCAAACAAAACGCACCAATATTTTGACACAAAACAAAAGAAAACATAACACAACAATTGCTAGCAATGCTGGTTAGTGGTCACCACTGAGTGAAAGTGTAATGCATAATGTTGATTGCAATTTTATTCACCAAAGCTTTGACAGACCCCACAAAACATTCCACTAGTGATTTTAAGAAACTTCTAAGTACTTCATACGGAGCTGATGTTCGTTCACAAGTACACCTGGTATCACTGTTTAAGTGACCTTATGGAAAACACTTCCATAACCATACCAAATAAATAAGGTTTATCACTCTACCTCACCCCAGACACCCTTGAAAATCCCAAAACAACAAATGACTCCAAGGAACACAGGAGACTAGAATTTATCACATTCTACGCTTCTTTAAAGTCATTATTCCCTATTTACTTTTCAATGGTAAAATCTTACTTTCTTCATATAAAACTAATTTATTTTAAAAAAACCCATAGATGAACTAGTTCATATTCAAATAACTTTTTCCTCATAAAGTATCCATTGTTTTCCATATAACTATTTAAAACATGTCTAAAATAAAATAACCAGTACCACACTAGCACTGACTTTGCAACATTCGGCATCCAATACAGACACGCTTATTACAATACACGTTTTATTTCACCACTCCATACAATATAACCAACTATCACGTGACACGTAACATTAAACCTACTTAACATCTTTAGATAAAAAATTATTAGGTTGAACCTTCCTTGCATTAAGCAACTCATCACACGAATCACCTCTTTCAAAAACAGCAGCAGCTCCCATTCCAGTACCAATACACATTGACACAACACCAAAACGACAATCTCTACCGCGACGCTTCATTTCATGTAATAAAGTCGCCACACATCTCGCTCCTGTCGCACCCAAAGGATGACCAATCGCCATTGCTCCTCCATTTACATTTATCTTCTCTGGGTCAAGTCCTAACTTCTTTTGACAATATACAAACTGCGATGCAAATGCCTATCCATAGAAAAAATAATTAATAATAATAGATTTAATGAATAGGTCAATCAATTAATTAATCAACATAACAGATTCAATTAATCACCTCGTTTATCTCAAAAAGATCGATATCTTCTATCTCAAGACCAGCAGATTTCACAGCCGCTGGGATTGCGACAGCTGGCCCTATACCCATTACAGCTGGATCTACACCTACCGCGGCAAAAGTCCTACAAGAGTACAGTTTCATTAAGGTTATTTAAGTAAAGTGTCAAGTATTAAAACTAACCTGAATACTCCAAGTATAGGAAGCCCTTTAGCCAAAGCAAGACTTCTCTTCATGAGCAAAACAGCTCCAGCTCCATCACTTACTTGACTAGAATTTCCTTTAATAATTAAAACAATAAAAAAAAGAATTTATATTCATTCGTGATAAAACTTTAACTGTTCACAATTCACATGGTTGACAAATTTACCAGCAGTGGTGGTTCCATCTTTCTTGAAAACAGGCTTTAACTTTGCCAGGTCAGCAATTTTCGCGTTGGGTCGAATTCCATCATCGACAGAGATCGTGACAGGTGTCTCATCTCCAGTTTTCGGATCAACAATCTTATACAATAATCATTATCAGTAACAAATTATATATAAGAAAAAATTAAATATTTAATTACCTTAGTTTTCACAGGTATAATCTCATCCTTAAATTTTCCAGAAGCAGTTGCAGCTGCAGCTTTTCTATGTGAATCAACCTAAAATCATAAATTAAAAAGTTATTAATTAATATAAAAATAAATTAAATAAAAAAATAAAACAGATTAATTAATTAACTTACAGCAGCTTGGTCTTGCACTTGCCTCGTCACACCAAAACGATGTGCTACGTTTTCTGAAGTGATACCCATGGGAAGAAGACAATCTTGAGCTTGTGCAAAAGTCTTAACCTAAATTAATATATAATTTATAACACACTAATTATTATTATTATTATTAATTAAGTTTTGTTACAAGATAAAAGAAAAGAGTATATACTCTTGGATTCACTGATCCTTCCCAAGCCATTGGATTAGCAGTCATTGATTCCAAACCAGCACCAATACCTAATATAAAGTAATTAAATTAAATCCATGTTTTAATTTCAATAGATAAGTAAAAAGACATATTAAATACCAATTTCATAAAATCCAGCTTTAATAGATGCAGCTACATCAGCTACTGCTTGAAGACCAGATGAACATTGTCTATTCACAGTTCGAACAGCCACAGTTTCTGAAAGGAATATCAAAAGTATTATTATTATTATTTATATGCTTTACCCAAAAAAAAATTAAAAAAAAATAAATTATGTCTACCTGGGAAACCAGCGAAAAAAGCGGCCATTCTACATTCACTTGCTCTTTGAGATCCGGGAGCTAAAACGGACCCCACAACAATATCACTCACTTCACTTGGGTTTAAACCTGTTGTATCTATCAATGCCTGTATCAAACAAGTCATTAAATTTTAAAAAAATAAAAAATAAAATGGATCGAAGTTAAAGAAGAAACAAACCTTTAAAACAGGAGCTAGTATATCATCAGCATAAGTATCCTTAAAGCCGCCTCTTTTTGCCTTGCAAAGTGGGGTTCGATATGCACTGTAAAAAGTGTATGTGTGTGTGTTTGTGTTATACTTCATTAGATAAAAGAAAAGGCTGTAACAAAAAGTTAATAATGTTTTTTTTTTTTTTTTGCAGTAATTAAATAACTTACGCAACAATGACCACATCATCACCAAAAGAAGATGTCCTTTGATAAGGAGCACTATCTCCAGCAGCACATATAGATGCCTGATTGAAGATTTAAAGGTAAGAATACAACAAAATTTATTTACTTTTTCATAACTGTAAAAAGTAAAGCAAATTACCCAACAATTACGTATATATTTACATAGTAACTCCAAGAACAAGGCTATAAGACACTATAATACGTATATCACGGACCAATTGGTACCACATATCATTAGCTTTGAGCAAATAGACACTATGCCCATTAACTATGCAATTCATACACATATATACATGTACATATATAGTTAGATACACAAATATTAGTTAAAAGTATAGTATATAATGCAAATCGTTGCTACATATGTATCACGTTAAATGAAGATCTATATATATCTATAATATACAAATATATGTGAGTGTATACGTTAGAGTCTACAAGATATAGAAGTGGGAGACCTCAATCTTAATTACAAATCAACGATCACAATTAAAGGAGAATATAAAAAAAATTAAGCTGATGTAAATTCGATTAAATTATGAAATGTCAAATCTCAAATAACTAAAATCAAAATAAATTAAACGATTTGAATAAAAGCTGGCCAATTTATAATCACAGTTACGAATAAAAAAAAGACGATCGAATTAATGAATTCAAATCTAATCATATCAAATCTAAATAGATGATTAAACTAATTTTAATATATAGAGTAAAAAACGGAGTGATGTAAGCTTACAGAGAGCGAAGAATCGTTGTTTTCAAGCGAAGAAGAAGATTGAGAAGGGCGAAGATGCTGAAGCAGAATTCTTTGTCTTTCTATTGCGTTCTCCATTTCTATCTTTCTCTCACTAAAATTATGTATGTGTGTGTGAATGTTAATGCGTTGAGCTGTATGAGTGAGTACTTATAGGGAAATACGTGCGTGATGATTGAGGAAATGTGTAAAGGAAAGAAAATGGGTGAAGTTTTATCTTGATAACATTTAGCTTGCTATAGCCCGCTTTTATGATACTATTGCCACGAGTGCTTCTGTTTCGCGAGTGTTGTATACGCACCGAAGCTTCTCTTTTTAGTTTTTCAGTAAATAGTTAAAATATTTGTTTTTGGAAAAATTATAAGAATTGATTTAAGAATATTTACTCAAAATGTCTTTAAACCTATAGAGTATCGCTATATATCATCCCAATTTGTTTCACCGTTATTTAATTTTTTATGAGTAATCCTATGTGATAGTAAACAAAAGAGAGAAAATAATCAATTAGCATAGAGAAATAATTTAATTGGTTTTTTTAAAGGATTATTGTCCAAAAAACACCTCAAGTTAGAATTGATTCCCTCTCACCCCAACCATCATTTTTCTGCCCATAAAAGGCACAAATATTTTTGTTTTTTCATTTTCTTTTCCAATTAAAGAGTCGTTTGAGTTATGGGAAGCTTCCCACTACTCAAGAACAAACTTTGAGTTTGGATCCAAATCTAGTAGAACTTATGGTAATGTTTGAAGAGAACATGAAGACAAGTCAGCAAATATTTCAAACGCAAGCAAAGGCCACTAAGAATCTAGAGAATACTATCTCATAGATGGAGAGTGCAATACAAAACAAGACAAAAGGGCAACTCCCAAGTGATACTCTTACTCCCCAAGATGATGCTTGTCATGCAGTTGAATTAAGAAGTGGAAAACATTTACCTTCGCCTTGAGTGGAAGAAACATAACAACCAAAAGAATTAACCCCTATTCCTGAGAAGGTTATTAAAGAAACAGTTGAAGATAAATTGAAGAGGTAATTGAATCAAAGAGTGTCCAAGAGAAGACACCGGAAAAGAAGAAGAGTTTAGTGGTGAAAAATGCACGTCCTCCTCCACCATTCCCATCACATGTCAAAAACAAGAACAATGAAGAAGAATTCAAGAAGTTCCTTGACATGGTGAGAAAGTTAGATATCAACATACCATTTGTAGAAGTTTTGAAGAGAATATTAAAATATCTTAAATTCATGAAGGACATTCTTTCTAACAAACGAAGCTTAGAAACTGATGTTTGATTGGATTGCCAGAGGAGTGTAGTGCAATAAGTCAAAGCAAGTTATCACAAGACGCACATACACCCAAGAATTCTTAGATGAGACCATTCATGGTTACAAAAAATAGATCTGAGAAGTTCGTGGAGTGAAAGGCAAGGAATTTAAGTTTCGCAGGTTGAATAATGATAAGTTTATTCATTGTTGGTGAGGTGATATTAAGACATAATCATCGAGTAACACGTCGAACTAAACGACGTTAAACAAAAATGCTCTTGGGAGACATTCCACATTTCTTTTATATTTTTAGGTATTTATGTTTTTATTCTTTTTAGTTAGTTTATGTGTTTTTGAGTGCATATTGCAGTAATAAGGAAGGTATAAGTGTTTTTGGTCTGTAGGTATGCAAGGGTTCGAGTTTGGGGTGAAAAACTGGAAAATTTCGGAGTTAAAAAGGGTTGGAAAGAAGTATTTTACTGTACACGGCAGGTATTTACGGTGTCCTGCACCTATCAGCGTGAAAAAATTTACAAAAACTTTGAATTGGCATAACTTCTTGCTAGGGTATCGTAATTTATTTTTTTTCGAGTCTAAATCGCTTATTTTTTCGAGATCTTTCCAATGGAGTGGAGAAAACCTAATTTGGAGGTAAAATAAAAACGAAATTTTCAGTGTCATCTAAAACATATGGTACACCGCGGGTATGGTCCGATGCACCACACCAAGTCAAAACTGTCACCACGATTTGTATATTAGGTACAATGCCGAATACCCACTGGATAAAACCGTATCGTCAATTGCTCCCACGGTATGGAAAACCCTTGAGTCCGGTACAACGGACCATTGCTCTGGTGCACCGCAGCCCGCCGCCATAATTTTTATTAAAAGGGTTTTGAAGAGAAGGTTAGTACTAGTGACAAATTTTTAATCCTTAAGCCTCTCTTACTTCCCCAAAGCTCTCCCAACTCTACTAGAGCTTCAACAAACCTTCACCTAACATCAAAACACTACCTAATAGATTCATATCCAAATCCTTCCCTACCTTCCTATAAACAAGAACCAAATACCCAATTCAATCCAAAACACCTAGAATCCAAGAAACAAAACTAAAAATGTCAAATCTTCTTCTGAAATTCATGAAACCCATATTATCCAAGTATGAGTTTATCATACCCACATATAGAAGCATCATCGTTACACCTTTCCTAACCTAAATAACATCTTAATTACCTATAATCGAAAGATAGTTCAAGAGTGTTCAAATCTTTGAGTTGGGGGTCAAAAGAGATGATGAAAAGAATAGAGATATTATCAAGTGGAACAAAAGAAGAAGAATCAAATAAAGGTATTGGGTAAGATCAGGAAGAAATCAATTGAGATGGGTACTAGTCTGGGTATAAACTAAAAGGTAAATTGAGTCAATACATAAGAGGAAAGCATGCAGTGGTGAAATCAAAGAGCAAAACAGTTACATCTTTCACGAAGAAAACACAACAACTTCTTCATATCAAGATCACTATACCCAAGATAAATCGAAGCTTATAAGACGCTATTATCTATCGTTAAAACAAAGATTCCTAGATGAACACCTTCACATAAGAGAGTATTCGAGAACAGAATTGGAGAAGATGAGTAAGAGATTTCTAGGTTTGTATGATTGATTGGGATAAATCACAAGAGAAGGTAAGGGAATGCGAAATTGGTGATACTAGAAGTTTACATACAAGAAAATCACTACACCCTATCTTGGGTATTAATCATGCGAGGCAATTGCCTCGAAGAGTATGTTTTCTTTCTTCCCTACCATTTTATTATGTGTAATATTTGTGTTAGTTTAAATTTTATTGATTTATTGAGTCTTTTTCGAGTCGTGGGGACACAGCTCATTTTTGAGTTGGGGGTGGGGATTTGTTGTCCTCATCTTCCTTTTTGTTTTTGCATAAAATTTAAAATTTTTAGGGTCGGAATTGGCATAAACTATGGTGAATGTACCTATTGAGCATGTTTTTAATTAAGTCAATGATAGTAGGTAGTATGTTTTTGAACGGTGTCACAAATATGTTTAGGATGCATGTATGAAAACAGGATGTAAAAGATAGGTATGAGCAATGTGTATAAAGTGTCAAGTTGGAACAAAGAGAGAGTGGTGGTCCTTTGTGTGTTCTAAAATAAATTCGAAAAGTAATTGAACCACAACCGCAAGTGTACGGTTGTCCCAAGTAGCAATAATGATACTAGGATCGTTCTCAGGGACGGATTGGTTGACTTTAATGCTTATCATGTAGTGTTTAATTGCACGTAAAAGCAGATAAATGATTTTAAGTTTGTTTTGTTGGTTATCTAATAACTAAGACAAATAATGAAAATACTAAATTAATGCAAGTAAATAACTAGACGCAAGAAATTAAAGTGTTTACCCAAAATGAAAAAAGCAGTACTTGAGATACGCAAGGATTTCATCTAACTCTTATTTATTCCATGTTTCATTTAAGGGACAAATTGGTAAAAAGTAATGGTCGGGATTCTAAGGTCATCCTTACCCCCGTCAGGGTGAACTAAGGAGCTACTTCTAAATGCTACAAACCCCGTCAGGGTAATTATAGTTCATTCTTAAGTGATTAATTTTATTTTACCCAATTGGCCATGGGATTAATTACGCTCGTCAGAGTCAAATAATTTCTATCCTACATTCATTAATTATTTTTGTACCTAAACCCCCCGTCATGGTGATCCAGTCGCCACTAATTTGAATAGCCTAGATACTAAGACCTATTATTGGTTAATTACGTCAATTATAGTGAATAAGAACAAATTAATGAAAAATACCTAATACCCAATTTGATTTCAATTGTAAAAATCCCAAATACAAAATCATAGAAAAAAATAGAATCAAAATCAGTCCATAATGCGATCTCAAGCACTAATTAAAATTAGCTCATAAGTGGAAAAACTAAGAAAATAAATAAAAAGGAATTCATAATTGTTTTACAGAAAGGAAAATAAGAAACGTAATTAGGAAGATGAATCGACTGCAAAGTGGAGATATAGACAGTCTCCAGCTCCAAGCTTCTTTTCTTCTTGACGCTCTCTTCTAATGATATTTTAATTTGAAGAATAAAATGAAAGGTGTGAAAAACTGAAGTCAAAGCTCATTTTATAAGCTCAAAATGGGATTAGGGCTTTTAATTAGGGATTAAGTGCCCGTTTGGGATTGCTTTTCAAAATAATCACTTAAAGTGATTTTAGATCCATATCAATATTTTAGACTCTTAAAATCACTTTTAGGAAAAGCACTAGATTAGTGATTATTAAAATAATCACTTAAAGTGATTTTCGATGTCAAAATATTTTTTAATATTTTTTACAAATATTTTAATTTTAATCAAAAAGCGCTTTTAGCTCCAAAATAATCAATCCCAAACGGGCTCTAAGTGAATAATAAAAAAGCCCAAGTCCACTAATTAAGCCCAAATCCCGTAACTGCTGCACCACCTCCACTAAAACAGCTCTAGCCGATTCGTTATAACTCCGATTGACCTCAAATCACTTGCTAAATTTCCGTAACTAGATAAGGAACATAATATATTCAAAGGTCAGCGGCTAAATCAACTCATAAGTGCCTCGAAATCAGCAATATTTGGCCTGTTTTCCAGATTTGCAGCTCCAAAATATAATTCTTTCGGGATTTATCTTCAAGCTTTGACTCCATATCACGATCTTTGACTCTCTTCTCGAATTCCTTTCCTAGCTAATATTCAAAACCTACAAACTTTTCACTAAAATACACAAGATTACGCGCAAAAGTTTAATAAATCAAAAATACTAGAATAAAATAGGAATTCCGGATTATTGCATTTTTAGCTCAAAAGTCTATCAAAATATTCAATTAAACATAAAAAATGATGTCTCCCAAGTGTCGAAAATAAGAACAATTAGGGAGACATCAGAGAGTTAATTGGTGTGTAGAACGTGAGGTTTGAAATTACTTGAGAACATGTTTGTCTATGAACTAATAGTAAAAAAAGTTATGAAATCCGGTAGTTAGAAAAGTGAATAAGGCAGTTCTTTCATATTGAAGCCCCTTGAAGACTTTTTAGCTTTCTCGCCCTTTTATTTGATTATTATTATCCATCTTAGCCCCTCTGAGCCTTTCTAAAGCCTTTTATTAGCCACGTTATAAGCCATACCCCTTAGTTTATAGGACTTATCCATATGACCTGCACTAGAATCGCAAAACCTGAGACAAGTTGTTTTAGAGCTTGAGTTTGGGTGGTGGTTTTATCATTGGGAAACATTGGGAAATTGTAATTATGATATTATTGATGATGAGTTTATTATTGTAACCCTTTGCCGGGGTAAAAGTAAATGAAAAAAGTATTGAGAAGAAAAAAATATATGAAAAAGTAGCATGATATCTCACATTAAAAAGAGAGTCATGGCTAATTATCAAAAAAAAAAAGAATATGAAAAGATTGAAAAGATTTAGACCGGCAAAGTGGAATTTACTATGTAATCATCACGAAAAAGTTTTATTTGGGTTATTTGGGGATGCAAATCAAAGAATCAAAATTTGGTTGAGGTAGAACATCTTCGAGTGAAACTCAAGCTGTAGGGCGATTCGTTGATGGAGTGTGAGGAGAGAGCCAAAATCCCATTGTTCATTCTCCAAATATATCATACTGTCCCTAAGCAACGTTATAACCTTAAAGACCTTAGGATTTTTAGCTACTTGATGAAGTAACAATGGAACAATTAGGGTATAGGTAGGTGGACTATTGGATACTATATTAGGACCTATGATCAACCTATAACCGTTAACAGGAACTGAGTTGAAGACCTCTTCTTCTGGCATTGCGAAGTTAATCTGGCTTTGAATATGTGGAATGTTGATTATGTGTATATTAAGAATATGTGTGCATTATTTCGTTAGAATTAATGCATGAGACTTTTTAGATTTTATGCTCTAGGATTATTCATTACATTCTATTATTCTTCTTCTTCTATTTTTATTATTTGACTACCCTATTGTATTTATCTTTATTGAATCCAAACGATACAACTTTGAGTTGGGGGTCTTGATGTCTCCCTATTTTTGATATAATAATCTAGGTTGGAGGCATCATTTTTGGTGTATTTGAGTAATTACATATATATTTGTATTCATATTTTAGTATTTCCTTATTTCTTGTCTTGATTTGATGATTTATTATTTTTCGAGCATATTGGGTTTAATTTGTTTGCTTAGTGTGAAGCTTTACAAATATATGGAAATTAATAAGATGACAAATCAATTTAAATAGATAAAGGAAAGAAGATATGGATGAAAATTGGAGATAAAAGGAAGTAGAGATAAAATAGGAAAGAAAAGTTGTGAAGTAAATTTGAAATTCTGCAGCTACGTCCACTAAAGTGAAGAGAATTTGGAGGAGCAATCAAAAGATAAAGTGTATATCTTTTCGACGCGGTCGTTTAGATATAAAGTAGGCAAAAATCAGAGAAATTACAAGTAAGATACGACCAAAACAAGACAACAACAGTTTTTCCCTTCTCCTATATTTTAGGAAACGAATTTGATTTGGAAAAGAGTCCAATTACTTGCCTTCTACTCCGAGATTTCGACCTAGGGTTTGGAAAACCCTATATACACCCCCTTGTCATTAGAAACACATCCTTGGTCAGCCTTTAGACCAAGAAAAAGCCTACATCAAGAGGAGAGAAGATCAGAAGGAGTTGGACAACAAATCATGCCTTCACAATCCTTTAAATTTGTAATTGTTTTCTTTTCCTTCTCTAGTATGAACTAATTCTATTTTAGCTTGAGATTAGCATATTGGTATGAACCCTAGACTTTTTTTACGTCTATTTTAATTTGGGATGTTCGTATTTAAATTGTTATTAGTGTTTTATTCTCTGATTTATGTTATTCGATTTATTGTTTGTAGTTCTTGCTATTGCACGAGTATAGGATTACCTTAATAGTAGTTAGATGGCCACTCGGAAGGGGTGTCTAATTATTGAAACACCACATAAACGTCTAGTTTGCGGTAGTGATCCGGAAGGGCTTGCCTAACTAGATAGTCATTAGGGTTTGAGATTTAATCACCAATCATTATGCAGGGTCCCCTTACCCAAGTTCCTTGATAATTTTTAGGTTGCTACCTAAGTCCACTTGGAAGGGGGTTAGAAGGAATATAGAATCCTGGCTATTGCATATCACACAATTCTCCCTTACATGATTAGAATAAACAAGGCTAGTGGGGATTACTTGCTAGATCTTGAGCTAAACTCTCATACTATCTTCTTATCTTTATTTATTTTCCTTTCTTTACTCTATATAGTTAATTGTTAGAATCTTAAAAACCAAACAAATATTTCATTAGTCTTTTGATTTTCAACGTTTTATTCTCCTAGCTATCTTATTTGCACTTGATATTGCATAAGTTCTCTCTATCTTTCGTAGTCTTTGAGGAACGAATCTTACTTATCATTAAAACTTGCGTACGACCTGTGATACTTGCAATGAGTGCCGTGTTTAGGCTAGGTGTTAGTTACATCTTATTTATCTATTATTTTATCACGCCATAGCCAACACCATAGGTACATAATCAAATTTATATAATATGTATTAATTTAATTTCTTTCTAAATCAAAGAGATTAACCTAAACTCAATAATTATGAAAAATTCAATGAGATAACTCAAATATTAGCGACAACAAGCATAAATCAATACGATAACTTAAAAATTACGAAATACATACACAAAATAATAGGATAACTCAAATATTAAGGACATGCATCGATATGTTAACAACATGCAAAGCGAGATTAATAAGTAACTAACCGTTTGAGTCCATTCCGTTTGCTCGAACAACACCCAGTTGACGATCTCTTGACTATATTAACCAAACAACTTTTGAATATATAACTAAGTAACGAATTAGGATACTCATTTAAATGAACCTCTCCACCCTCATTTTATAGACTCCGGTTAACTTGGTAGGGGATATAGCACAATAACTACTAACTACCACTTCAACCACCAACCATATATATCTTATCACCATTGATGAATATAACTGGTAAATAACTAATAGTTTTTTTTATTACATGTTCAAAATCAACTTTACAAGTCCAAATTACATGTTTAAAGAAAAAAAAACTTAAACATGGTTAAATAAGGGACTTCATGTCTAGGCATAATAAGTACTGATAATTTGTTAGCCATTTAGAACAAAACATAAACAAAAAAATACACTATACATATTAATTCGAAATACCCACGACTTGACACGTGGTATATAAAGGTAATCATCATATAAGACAAACTCATAATCAAGTACAAGATTTTGTGATACTATGAGAAATTTTATTACAAAAATTTACTCTTAATTAAAACCCCCACAAAGATGAAAATAAGTTTGGATTTGACATTTAAAATAATAGTCCAAATAAACCTCGTGATGACATGTGACAAAACCTTGAATTTCAACATTTTTCTACGTTTGAAACATTCTAACAAAAAATTACACGTAGTCGCCATACACCCCGATATCTATATCAACCCCAAACAATTCAGTATCAACTTTATCTAACCCAAGAAACTTATTGCACTACTATTCACGATTAGACAATACACATAAATCTACTTTTATGTGTACACTATTCACTGAATGATGTGTAATGATGATTTTGGTGGGGGTATAATGGTAAAGGCACTTACCTATTAAAATAACAATATAAACGAGATCCTCTAACGTTCTGCCACGTGGACTATGGGGTGCCACTTGTCACCATCGCATTTGAGCGCAGCTATAACCCATGTATTGTAAATTTTTGCTAATAAAGAAGAAATAGTTTGTACCTTTTAGTGAATATATGCTTTATACAACGAGACTTGTAAGTCATATGTTTTTCAAGTTTAGTTGTAAGACCAAGGTTCTCTGAATTTGTATGAGTAATAATTTTAATTTACTTGGTATTAACAGAGATTTGTGTTAATAACATATCATAAATTTAACAACGATAAATCAGAATATAGAGAAATATAATCTCATGTTATATTTCCGTAGAATTCAGGTTCGTGACATTATGATATAAATATCGTACTGTGTATAAATGTAAATAGTTGTGCGATTACCAGTTTAAACTGTTGCAAGGATCACGTTGCTATATAACTGACTGTATCAGTTGTATGTTTCATAATAAGGTACTGCAAGTCGATCCTATACATTATGACTCTATCGAAAAAAATATCTCACCAATAATTAAATAATTCGTAACAACAATAAAAATATTAGTTCAATTAAAAAAGAATTCAAGAGAAAATAACAAATATAAAAAAAGGGAAAATTCCCTCGGAGTACCCACCAGATCTGATTTTTGACTTTTGGGTATCCAAAGTTTTTAAAAGTGACAAAATCAGTACCCAAGATTTCATTTTGTGACTCCGTTAGTACTCACCGTTTGTTTATTCGTGAAATGCCACGTGGCTCTTACGTGACGAGTGAAAAATCTGTCATGTAAACGCCATGTAGGCACCACCTGACACTTAACGAAAATCTAACGGCAGGTATTAACGAAATACATAAATTCAAACCTTTTGTACTAATTTATCATTTTCTAAATTTTAGACACCCAGAAATTAAATTTAAAACACGAATAGGGTGTATTTTCCTTCAAAAAAAATATGTTTAAGAAATTGTGAAGGACGCTCATCAAGCGAGTGGGCTGGTCAGTTTTCAACATATTGAGAAGCGTGCCTAAGCGAAATAACTAAGACGTAGACCAAAAAACAAACTAAAACAAGTTAGATAACTTAGTTATCCAGTTGACCAAAGAAAAATAAATATTTATTTTTGACGGACAATAAAATGATTTTTTTTTTGGTAGGTAAACGGGGGTACATATATTAAAAAAAAATAGAACCCTAAAAAATTAACGAATAAAATGAAATTAGATCATCCGTTTCTCCATCTACCAAATTAAATTCTAATGATATGTTTTTTATATTTTTTAATATAAATAATTATATAATATATATATAAATTTCATATTTTTATCACTTCTTTGTTCATTGGTTTAAATAAAAAAGAAAATAAACAATTGGGAGAAAAAAATATTTGTGTGGTATTTACCGTCTCTATACAAAAATGATATAATGATAAAACAAAAATGAATGATATATATCTTTGTTTTATTGATTATTAATCAGAACAATGGTTGTTTTTTTGGTATTAAAACTGATGTGTTGCACTTCTTCTTCTTTTTCCATACATCTGAGGTAAAAAAATGACCCGTAAGTATAAACTAGCACTAAACTCTAAAAGGAGTGCACAAAATTGTTCTTGAAGTATCTTGTACACATTTATCTTTCATGAGAAGCTTCCGTAAACCTTCAGGTGGATCTCTAAAGTACATGGGGTCTCTGTCAATCATTGCTCCAAATATGGCCAAATAATCTGCACAGTAATTCACCTCCTTATATACATGTACCAGCCCACAACTCGTGTGACACGGAAGGATACTTCTGCACTCTTTAAGTAGTTCATCTAGTCAATCCCCATTGTTCACACCACCCTTCACTAGCGCGTGTAACACAAGCGAATCCGTTTCGATTATTACTACTTTGTGATTTCTTTAGCCAAAGTCAGCCCAAAATGAAGAGCAATCAATTCAGATTGAAATACTTATCTCACCTTAGACGAACCTGCGAAGCCACCCAAGTAGTCGCCATCTTTATTTCTAAAAACACCACCCACACCTGTCATAAAATCGCCTTCCTTTAGATTCCCATCTACATTCAATTTAATGCCCACTTCTGGTTTTACCCACTTTACAAGCGTACTTCTAGCATAAAAAATCACATCTCCATCTTTTTCTCTACCCTAAGCACGAATATAGTTAATAGCAGCATTCTCCACAATATAACTTAATGCCCTCATTGTTTTACCTCCACTTGTCCCATTGAAAACTCTATCATTTTTGTCTAACCATATAGTCCAGCAAATGGCTAGAACGATAGTTCGAATTTCCAGTCCGTTAGAGTCCTCCTTGCAACTCAATAACTGCCTCCACCGATCAGCATCCATTTCAGCCCCGCCAGGAGGAGTATTCGATCGATTAACACCAGCAGAAGGCACAGATTGCTGGAGATTTAGTCATCCCCTTGCTCGGAGCATTCCTCATCGGCGAAATCCTCATATCAGACCCAAAGTTAAGCTGTTGAACAGTAGCCTGGAACGCTCCATCTTCCTGGATCTCGTCCAGACCTGCATCAGTTAAATTCGGGACCTGAAGGTAAAACAATAGCAGTTCGACGAGAAGCTACTAGCTGTCTAGCCCGGTTCCTTATCTCCATCAGTACAGGCCACCCTTCCCACAATTTCTCGTACCAGCTACAGTCCCAGATTATGTGCGCATCTGTTTCCCCAGCAGCCCCACAACCGAAACAAGTCTCCACAACAGGAACTCCCCTCCGAGCGAGGTTATACGCGATTGGGAGCTTACCCTAAATCGCTCGCCAGACTAGCAGCTTAACTTTTTCCGGACATTTTAAAGACCGCACCATATTCCACTTAAATATAGGATTTTCAACCGGTACTTGGCTACTGTTATGTTCCGACTTTACTGAAAACAAACTCGAATTTTCAACAACTTCCATCTATAACTCAGATCAGAACCAGTAACGATTTGTTCTACACCATTTACTAACAACTCTCTTCCTTCAAGTAACCCCTTGCACCTTCGTGAATCGGAAGACTAAAGGCCCCGGTTAAGAAATCCCTCACTGAAATACTTTTCTCTCAATGCCTCGGCCCATAATGCACCATCGTTTTTTAGGATTCTCCATCCCAAATTCGGAAGTAACGCACAGTTGAAATTACTCATATCCCGGAACTCTAGTCCTCCCATTTTCTTGGAACGACACAGCTTTTCCCACGATAACCAATGAATTTTATGCGCCTCCTCATTACGTCCCCAAATAAAATCTCAGATGATATTGTCAATATCATTACAAACATGAACTGGGAGCTTAGAAGTTTGCATAATATATGTAGGTATAGCACTAAAAACCGATTCTGCTAAGGTAACTCTCCCCGCCAAAGACAGATTCTGTGCTTTCCAATTCGATAGTCGACTTCTCGTGCTCATCAAAATTCTCCGGTAAAAGAGGGTAACTTGAGACAATCGGAGCTCCTAGCTAAGTACCTAGGGTATCGCTTAGAACAAATTCACTCCTTATATCCAAATCACTTCTTAACACCTGTGGAATATTTTTTGAAAAAACAAATAATTGATTCTTCCTCACTTACTTTGTGGCCCGCTTTAACACAGAAGTTTTGAATAACCATCTTCATAAGATCCACCTGGCTACCCGAAGCTTATGCAAATAAGATGAGGTCATATGCAAAGAAAACATGAGAGATAGGCGGACCATTCTTGCTCAGGTATACTGACCTCCACTCCTTAGTACTGGAAAGGTTATTAATCAGTAATGAAAGTCGCTTCATACACATCATGAACAAGTATGGAGATAATGGGTCTCCTTGACGAATACCCCGCTGAGGTACAAACGAATCTAGCAGATCACTATTCCAAAGAATATGCATTGTATTAGTACGCATGGCAGAAATAATCACATTAACCCAAGTCTAATGAAACCCGAAAGTTAGAATTGTATATTCCAAGAATCGCCAACTTAAGCGATCATAAGCTTTAGCGAGATCGATCTTAACAGCCATAACCCCAGTTTTACCTTTTTTCTTATGCATCATAGAGTCTATATCTTGTACTAATACAATATTATCTGTAGTTGACCTCCCAGTGAGAAAACTAGTTTGATTAGGTCCAATACGGTCAGCCAAAAGAGGACGCAATCTATTCACCATAGCGGACATATTAAACTTTATCGGAACATTAATGAGACTAAAGGGACGAAAGTCACTCACCTGAACCGGATCTTTAATTTTTGGGATGAGGTGAATTAAGGTACCATTTAACCCCGGAGATATCTCGCTGTACTAACACAATTTCTCACCATCTTGCAAACTGAAGGGCCAACCACCTCCCAACATTTTTGATAGAAAGCAGTAGACATCCCATCCGGACCCGGTGCTTTGACTGGATTAGCTCGAAATACGAATTTTTTAATTTTCTCGTCTGAGAACTCTTCACTTAACAACTCCATCTCGCTAAGATCTAGCTGAATCATACGAGAAAGTGAAAAAGGACCAACAAATTCATTTTCTACCGAGTAAAGCTTCTGAAAGAAATCTCGAACTAACCTCTTGACTTCCACCTCATTAGACACCCAATTACCTTGCACATCTTTCAAATGTGTTATTTTGGCCTTCTTATTTTTTCGAATAGTAGATAAATGGCAGAACTTTGTATTACGCTCTCCCGAATGGATCCACTTTTCTTTCGATATTTGAAACCAAAGTACCTCCTCTTCTTCAAGAACACTAAGGTAATCATCTTGTAACCTCTTCCCCAACTGGAACATTGAAGGATTGTACTTGCGGTCTAATGAAACTTGGATTCCCTTCCATCTCGCCATGAGTAGTCTTTTATTCCATTGACATCACCAAAGACATCGTTCTTTCGAACCCGAAAATGATTCTTCATCGCATTAATATTCTCCCCCAACTCGCCATTAATCTCGGACCACTTGGATTGGACAAAGCTCTGAAATTCTTTGTGCAAACACCACGAGGACTCAAATCTAAAGTGATTACTTTTCTTGGGTGTCCATCCGTCCCTATTCAAGCGAATAAGAATAGGCATGTGATTAGAATGAGCACGATCAAGGTGAGTAATTTTAGCCTGTGGAAACAAAGAAAATAAATTAGTATTTCCATAAGCTTGTCAAGTCTCCTCATTATTCTTTGTACCGTATTCCATAAATCACTCCAGGTAAACCTAGGACCCTCGAACCCCATATCCATTAACCCACATTCATGTCTCCATTCTTCAAACTTCTCCATACGTCTAGTAACTCCCATAACACCTCCTCTTTTATCTTTATCTTTTCCCACTTGATCAAAATCTCCAGCAATCACCACAGATCTACAACCCCTTGAAATGCATCTTTAAGGGACATCCACTGTTCATCCCTTTCTTATTCATGAGTGCGCGCATAAATAGCTGAAAACACCCAAGGCTCGCAACCAGATTTTGACACTTCGATATTGATGACTTGTCTACCAGATGAAAGCCATCTAATATCAACATCAATATCATCCCAAATGAGCCAAATTCCACCCTTTTAGGTTTTCACTTCTACCCTGGTTGAATTAGCTACCCCTAAACTCCGTATGATCTCGTTAGCTTTCTCGTCGCTTGCACGCGGCTCCACGCTAACAAACAACCACACTTTATGAACACGAATCATTTCCTGAACGACTCTCCAGAAATTATCAGCAAAGGTGCCATGCCAGTCCCACACTAGAATATTCAGCGGATGAGATAAACTATTCCATCCCTGAGAAATATTAGTTGGTGTACACATAAATAAACTAATATTTATATAAAAGGCAAGATACCGTATGGGGTCCATCAAGAAACAATCGTCATCACAGAGTTCTCCGGTCCGCTCGCTTTCATTTCTGCTTTTTATCAAGTATGGTGTTTCAGGTACTTGACTATTCAGCTCCTGATCAGGTGTCATCTCGGAATCCCAACCCAAATGCCTGACTGGTGGTAACATAGCGTTCTGACCTGGATCCACTTCAAAAATGTTGAAATCATTATTTAATAGTCGCCCACCACAGTTAGTCTCAGCTGACTGCCAATTTTTTGGAACACTCCTGGCCTGCCCTTGTGAATTTTCTAGAGTACATTTCGCCCCTTGCACTTTTGAATTATAATATTTTGCACCTCAAGTGTATTATTTATTGCACCTGAATTTTGCCCCTGTAGAAACACCACCTTGTCATTCGCATCTCCAGCAGCACACTGACTTGCGCCCAAACCTTTTGCCCCGTTATTTTCATTAATTACAAAATTGGTCCCTGAGTTGGCTTCCAAATTCACCCCCTGCTTCCCAGAAGGCATGTCTATTTCTTCACCTGCCCTAAACCGAAGTGCTCTGATTACCCATTACTTTATCACTATTAACTCCACTTGAATTACTGATTAATTTCCAGGCCTTTTCAAATGATACATCTTCGATAACTTTGTGACCCGATCCCCCATTGGTTCGCATAATGTTATTACCCATATTTTTTATCTACTTATCTTTCACCTTCCCCTTCCCCTTCCCTTGACCATTAGTGCTACCAAAAATGCTCTTCCTCGTATCAACTTCCTCGTTTCCTTCTTCCGCTATGAATAACGACTCAAATCTCGAACCCAGACTATTATTTGGACCCGATTTCGAGACATTTTGAACACTCGATCCCTGCCTCCTTGTTCCATTTTTATTTCAAGTGCTCTGAACTGTCATCCACTCACCAAAAGTAGGTTGTTCCACCACTACTACATTCTGAGCTTAATTTGCTGCCACAGGCACACTGATCGGATTCTGGCAGTCATTAATATCTCTTGCCTGTGTATTGAGTAATGTACACTTATCTTTTTGATGACCAAAGCGAACACACTCAAAGCAGATAATATGTAAACCTTCATATTCCACATTACATGTCTCGCCTCCAATATAAATTTTCGGAATTAGAGGTTTATCCAGGTTTAGTTCTACTGCCAGTCTCGCATAGTTCCCTTTTTTCCTAGTTTTAGTCAGCAAATCAATCTGCACCGTCTGTCCAATGATATCACCCATTTTTCTCAATATGCGCATAGTGTAATTTTGCATCCCGACATTAGATATCCTAACCCAGGATGTGGTGGCGTTAATCGACGATACATGTGGTTTAAAATCTGGCGTCCACTCATGGACCACCAAGTAGTGGTCATAAACCATCCAGGGAACACCACCCAAAGCGAATTTCAAGTCGTACCTATTCGAGAATTTAACTATGAAATAACCATGACCAACATCAACTAGCTCAAGGACCCCTTTCAGACTCCATATCTGTTTCAATTTTATAGCCAGATAGTTATAACCTACCTTATACCCAAGAAATTTGATCACTACAGTGTTACTCCATATTTCAATTCCTTCAATAATCTCTTCCCTGGACCTTATTACTTGCGGATATTCATAATCCTCTAAGACCTTGTAATCCTCTACTGACGATATAAAATCTCTTTCCTCACCCACAAATGCAGACTTCCCTCGATTCTCATTCGGATCAACAATGGAAGGAATAATACTATTTGAACTTGTAACAACATTATGCCATCCGGTGGTTTTACGGGGCGGATTAGTCCCACTGGGTAACCTTAGCGAAGAAGTTTATTTACTACCTGTCACTGAGACATCCGAGGGTCTTTCCCTTTTCGAGGTTATGTGATTCACCATCGTTGCAGATAGACTAGGGAAAACCCCTAGTTAATTACCTATTGGGGTTTGAATCAGTTCGTCCGTTAACACCGCGTCTGGGTTGTGATCCTGCTTCTCGGGAGCTATCGAATCAGTTATTAATGGCGGATCCGCCATGGTTGGATTGAAGGGAGCTGGATTGCTAGCCGTGTTGTACGTAGCTTTATCTTCTCCTATCGCAGAGAACGTTTTTTGAAGTTGTAATGGATTGCACTTCACTCTAGCTGCAATAAATTTATTCATTTTTATATAGTGGTCTAATTAAGGATGAAAATTAGACATATTATATCGAAAAAGGGTTATTCAGATTTTTTTGTAAAAGAAAAATCTGTTTTGATTTTGATCTGATTTATTTTTGAAATTCAATATTCAATATTCAAAATTGAATTCGAAGCACTTGAAATTTTTTAGAATTTCTCTTATTTTTTATTTTTGTATTTTCTTTTCAAAATTACATGTTTAGAAATTTTTTCTTTGATGATCAAATTTTATTAAAATATGAGGGTCCAACCACCAAAACTTTACAAACTAGTACTACTAGTTTAACATTACAAAAGACTTTGGCAAATTTGCAACCTTAATAAAACTAGGAGGCTAAACTATCTATTAAGAGAAATAAGTAGAAGTCGGTGAGATAAATTCTAATCAATCCGTTTAGCAGCTAATCATCTACCCTCTTTACTCCAAAAATTTCTCTTCTTCAGCTTTATCAAGATCAATGAATTGATATAATTGATAATTTGATCCGCACAGAGCTTACCCTCGCTATGATTTCGCCTATTATGTTCTATCCATATGAAATACACAAAGGTCGTAATACATAAGCCAACAATTGAGGTCGTATCACTATTAGAGTAGGTATTGATAGAGAAGTTAATCAATTCCTCCCAATTCACAGGAATGGAAGCAAATTCACAACGGCCAATCAACTTTAGCAAGATCCCATTAATGAAGCAACATGAAACCCTTAGGTGATCAATATCCTCTGTACCGCTTGAGGAGAATTCACAATTAGGTTGAATTATTAATCCCCAATCTTGCATTCTCAGTTTTGTTACAAGTCTATTTTGACAAGCAAGCCATGTGATAAACGAGCAGCGTGGTATACAGCACTTTCCCCAAACAATTTTATGCCATTTTACTTCAGGTATGTCTTCATTAATCTCGATAAGAGTTTTTCTGAAAGAGAATTTACCCTTATTTGATTCACTCCATATAATTTTTTCGTTTTGTCTGTTGAGTGAGATGGTCTTTAGGTGGGTAAAAGATCACCAATTATAGGAGGCAATCTCCACCGTGAGTGGCCATAGAATCCTGAGACAGTTATATTACAGTTTGGGCTAAATTGATAAATCTCCTTATCAAGAACAGTTGAGACATTTTTAGCATCAAGCCATCTATCCCATAGAATGAAGGTATCCTCACCACTGTTAATTTGGTGATGAATAAATTTATAAAAAAGACTTCTAACCTTTAAAATTTGCTTCCATATCCAGGTGTGACTCTGTTTTTGATCAAGACTCCAAACACACTTATCCTGTATGAGATAGTTGTGAATCCACTTGTTCAGAATTTTCTATATATCTCTTTTTTAAAATTTTATTCTTTTAAAAAATAATTGATTTTATTCTTGATTTTTTTTCACATTCTTGAACATAAGTGATATTTGAAATTCAAGAAAATTATCAACAGATACAACTTAAGCATCACACAAGACAAAATATATATGCAAACCTAAATAGGATCATTGTCACCTAACCCGATAATCATATCTTTGAACATTATACAAGACTTTGTAGTTGCACAAATGCTCTACCTAGCTCAATAACGAATGTAATGATTATTTATTTTTGTGGTTACGTTATGACAACAATGGTAGTAGGTGGTTATGGACTTATTGTAACAACTCTCTGAATTATCTCTCTCGTTTCTGTCTCTTGGTCTGTATCTTTCTCCTCACCCAGTTTCAGTTGTTGAGTATGGCGAAGTCATCTACAATCGAGTGTCTGTTTTTGGAAATGAGCATGAGTTAGCAAAAGGATTGAATAACATTAATGTTTTATTGCGAAGCAAAATCAGTAGCATCGTATTTCTCTCTAAGGTGTTTTTTTCGCCTAGATGTTGGGGATGGGCTACTCCTATGGTTTGGAAAACAACCCCCCGATTGGGTAGTGACGAAAACTATAAAGAAGAAGAGGCTATATTTGCAAATTAAGAAACATGATTGGAAATTAAAGGGTTATTTCGTGGTTGTCTTTTAGGAAGTTAAAAGATTGGTTATACAGTGGTACTCAGCCGGGGACGGATCCAGACGAGTCTCCGGGGGAGGAGAGGAAAAATACTACAACAATCAACGAGGTTCAGGAGGATTGAAGGTGCCTAAAACAATATCGTGTACCAAAAATTTATACATACTATCACAAGTTAATCATGTGTATAGAATTAAGATCCTATTTTGATTATACTAGGCTGATGTCTCAATATTTGTGATAGAATAATCTAGTCACGATACATCATTTTAGGTTCATTATATGCTTAATGGAGGGATTATTCATTATTATTTGATATATTCTCGTTTCTTGCCTTAGTTTGGAGAATTGTTACTTTTAGATCTATTCGTGTGTAATTTGTGTGTTAAGTGTGAAACTCTTAGGTACATGGATGATATTAAATGCTAAATCGTGGATAGGAAGTCGAAGAAAAGAGATCAAATATGAAATAAGAGTTAAAGGACAAAGAAGCCATTTTCCGCAAGTGCAAAAGATGTCAGCCAGATTTAGTAAGTGAATTGTTCGAGATTCCATGTGAGATTTACAAAGAATATGGAGGATCTCTTTAATATCCAGCTAGGATTTTGAGTTAGGAACGCGTGATCGCTAATGGTTTGTGATTTGGAGCTTAAACGAAGAAGTTATTAATGGTGCATCTAACGTGACTCAAACTAGTACACTCTTGAAAGGAAATGTTTTTGGGGTGGGTCAGGTCATTAAATGGAGCACACGACCTATAAAACATTTTCTAGCCTTATATTATAATTTGACTTTATAAACGGGTCCTTTCTTAGTTTTATTCAGAATTTCCACCAAAGAGAAGAGCAAGTCGACAAAGGAGGAAGCAACAAAAGCTGGAGTATCACAACTGTTAGATATATGACCCAAATTCTTCTTTGTAAGGACTGACCCATTTAGTTATTAACCCTAGTATCTCCCTTTACCTATAAATACATTGTATTGTATAGGTTACTAGTGAACCCGATCAATTGGCAACATCCATTGAACTTTCCTTTGTAACCAATCTGCTATAATAAACCTTCTTCTGATTTCTCCCTATTTAGTTTTCCACGTATGTTGGTGTTCCTTACGTTCTTGTTTATTATATATATATATATATATATATTATTCTGCGATCCTAACACTAACAAAGTGGTATCAGAGCTAAGGATTAAAAGAACAAAAGGGTTGCTGCAAAGGAGAAGTTCAGATCAGGAGATCAGATATTATTGAAGATTTTTCAAAATGTGGAAATTTTTGCTTGTGAAGCTATATTCGTACCACAAATATTTTTGTATCATTCTTATCAATTGTACAATACGAATTAACAAATTTTTGAATTAAAAAAAATCAAAATCACGTTTTTGCTAAAATTCGAAATTGCAACTCTCGATTTAGAGGTTATTTTCAGAAATTTATAAGAGAAAAGTTCTAGTCCTTGCAAGGAACAAAATGACGCAAAAATCATCGAGTTTCGTTAAGAATATAAGAAGTTACACCGAATTAGGGTTCTTCAAATCTCGAAATTTGGGGCTCGGTTTTAATAGGTTTTTGTAGCAATTGATCAAGAAAAGCTTTTCTACACCATTCAAGGAGCAAAACGATATCTCGTTTGTCGAATTTGGAGTAGTGTGCAGAAAGTTACAATCGGGTCGGATTTTCGGAAATTCGGGTAAGATTTTTTTTTGTAGAAAACGGGTCAAGAAGAAGTTGATAAAAAACTTTCACGTATCAACATATCGTCATCAGGTCACTTTTGTTTCAGTGATGACCATTGACCGCCACCCCAGCCCATTGACCGTTGACTTTGACCGCTGAATCTTCTCGGTTGACTTTTTCACCTCGGCTTACTTGAGGGTTTTTTGACGTTCCAGATCCGTTTTCAATACTTGTTTCTCCGAATTTTGAGTAGTTTTGCCGCTTTTCTCTATTTTTTTTACCACGTTGATCGGAGTTATTTTATCTGTTGACTAGAGGTATTCTTATGGGTTTTTCGGCTTTTCGAAGCTGTTTTCGAGGTTTGTTTATCCATATGTTGAGTATTTTACCATTTTCTTGTATTGCTTTGTTATTTTGTGGTAATTATTATCTCAAAATTTGAAATTATGATATTCGTCCGCAATACAATATATTTATCATGGCATGTGGCAATAATTTTGACTTGTCAAAATTGGATTAATTGATTAAGGCTATTTTTGTCATTTGACTGCGTTAAACAAGGTGTTCTGTTAAATTTTTTCTTCAAGTCCATATTGAGGTTAGCTTCTCCAGATTTGCGTGTAACTTGCTGTTCTTGGTATTTTGTTGATATGTTGCTATTACTAGTTGCAACTTTTGATAATTGCAATACAAGACTTCAGTTTTCGCAAGTCAAGGTACGGGGTTATACTCGTGCATACAAATTTGGAAGAATCTTTTGTTGGGGTTTTTCGTTAACATCCCCAAATTTTGAATGGAATACGAAAGTAAATATGTTGAGCACTCTTCTGTATTTGGAAGGACTTTGATTATATTATTGATTTGGATTATCATTTTGCATGATCTTATTTCTCATATTGTTTTTGTTGTTAGTACTCATGGTTACTTTGCAGATTTATTGACCGTTGAGTTTATTATCAAATTCAAGGGTTTCTTGGACTTTGTTGGCGTTCGCCATTTAAGCTGAGCCCTTCAGATATTTTTAGTTATGATATTTAGGTCAAGTGTTCCTTGGACCTATTTGGCATGCCATTTATAATTCAGACCTTCGAGGCTTATTCAGTCCTACGAGACTTATTCAATCCTTCGCGACTTATTCAGTCCTTCGCGACTTATTATGTCCTTTGCGTCTTATTCAGTCCTTCGCGACTTATTTAACCTTTTGAGGCTTATTCAGCCCTTCGAGTCTTTTTGGAAGAAGAGGAAATATATATGAAGGATGGTGATTTATTTCTTGACTCCCTAACAGATTCTTCGCTAAGATTTCCCTTCGAGGCTTATTCAGCCTTTCGAGGCTTCTGATGTCTCCCTATTTGTTCTAATTATTAGCCTTTGGAGACATCCTTTTAGGTGAATATTTGACTTATTTGATAGAATTTTATGCTTATTTCATCATATTACACTTTCACCCCTTGGAATTAGAATATTTGCATTTTTATAGCTTTTGTGCATTAATTTGGTTATTTTTAGTGCAAAGTTAGTAGGTTTTTGAATTTCACGAAAAACCAATACAAGGAAGAGAATTGAGAATTAAAGTCTTAGATTATTTTTAGTGTGTTAGGAAGTATTTTATGCGAGTTTCTAATTTTAGAGTGCACTTTCTTATTTCTAGTCTTGATTTAATGATTTATTAATTTTTAAAGCATATGCGGTTTAATTATTTATTTATTGTGAAGCTTTAAAGATATATATATATATATATATATGGTAATTAATTAGAGACCAAGTCAAGTCTAAGAAGTAAAGGAAAAAGATATACATGGAAATAAGAAGATTAAGGAAGGATATATGCAAAGAAGGAAAAGATAAAGCTGCCAAATAAATCTGAAATTCCAGCCACTTTCAAAAACGAGTTCATAACTTAAGATTGGCTAGGAATTCGGAAGAATGGTCTGGACCAATGGATATAGATTTCCGAGACAAGTGGTTTTGACTATTGGAACGCGTCAAACGGATAAGTATTGAAGGAGATATGACCAAAACAAATCAGCAGCAAAATCTTACCTTTCCTAGATTTTAGGGATGCGAATTAAAGAGTTCTTGACTTGTCTTCCACTCAAAGTAAAAATGAATTAGGGTTTCCTAACACCTATAAATACACCCCTTAGCCTCCTCTTTACACACACTTCAGAGAATTACACAAGAGGTTTAAGGTTTTCAAGTCAGAGCAAGAAGGCAAGGAGAAGCTAGCGCTGGAGGAATTCTGTTCTTCCATCAATAGTCATTCAACCCTTTAGGTTATCACTTTATTTTCTGTAATTTAATATGATGTCTTTGTGTTTAATTTCAGTCTTTAATTTTATCATGAGCTAAATTTTCATGTACTTGAGAATCGCAATAAAGGGATGAACCTTAATTAAGTTAATCTATGTTTTGAATTTGGGATTGTTATGATTTAAATTGAATTGAGTCTTAGATATTGGATATTACTCTGTTCTTATTTACTAATTCTTTTCCGCGCAACTAGAATTAACTGTTAGTATATGGGCTATTCACTTTAGTGGCGAAGTGATCATCCGACAGGGGGGTTTGAATACAGACTTAGGTAATACCCGTGTAATGGCTGAAAGGCATATTAATTACATAGCCAAAGAGGTAAAATATTATTCATCTGAAAGTAGCTTATAATCACCCTGACGGGGTTTGTAATACCGTAGGATAGCTCTTAGGTCCACCCTGACGGGGGCTAGGAGATATTAGATTCCCGACTAATATACTAATACCAATTCTACCCTTAAACAATCATAGGTTACATTAATTAGGTGGATTCCTTGTGAGACTCAAGTATCTCTCATATCTAAAGCCGTCTTTTATTTGCATTATTTCTTTTCAGTTATTTATTTTAGTCTTTATTTTATTGCATATTTAGTTTTAAGAAAAAAAAATCATATTATTTTACTTTTCTGTCAAGCAATTATTTCTACTATCTGATTAATACTAGAGTTGAACCTAATCCGTCCATGAGAACGAAACTCGATTTATCGAATATTACTTGGACAACTATGCACTTGCGGTAATTGTGGTTCCTTTATTTCCGTACTTAGTTTTATAACACACCAGGACCCACTGGCTTCTTGGAAGAAGAGGATAGATATTTGAAGACTAGTGATTTATTTATTAACTCCTTGGCAGATTCTTCGTCAATACTGCCTTCAAGGCTTATTTTGCTTTTCGAGGCTTATCAGCCCTTCAAGGCTTGTTCAGTCCTTTGAGATTTATTTAGCCCTTTGAGGCTTATTCTTCCTTACGAGGCTTATCAGCCCTTCGAGGATTATTCAGTCTTTTGAGACTTTTTGGAAGAGGAGGTGAGATTTTAAAGATTGGTGATTTATTTCTTGACTCCTTAGCAGATTCTTCGTCAAGATGCCCTTCGAGGCATATATTTCTCCTTTCGAGACTTATTGACCCCTTCGTGACTTATTCAGTCCTTTGAGACTTATTTAGCTCTTCAGGGCTTATTATGTCCTTCGAGATTTATAAAGCCCTTCGAGTCTTATTCAGTCCTTCGAGTCTTTTTGAATATTGGTGATTTATTTCTTGACTCCATATCGAATTATTCGTCAAGATTGACCTTCGAGGCTTATTATGCCCTTTAAGGCTTATTCAGCCCTTCGAGGCTTATTCTGCCCTTCGAGGCTTATTCAGTCCTTTGAGGCTTATTTAGACCTTCGAGACTTATTCAGTCTTTAGTGACTTATTCAGTCTGTCGTTACTCATTTAATCCTTTGTGACTTATTCATCCCTTTGAGTATTCAGTCCTTCGAGACTTTCTAAAGATTGGTGATTTATTTCTTGACTCCCTAGAGGACCCTTCGTCAAGATTGCCACTCGAGGCTTATTCAGCTTTTCAAGGCTTATTTAGCCCTTTGTGGCTTTTTAGAAGAGAAGGAGAAATATATGAAAATTGGTGATTTATATCTTTACACCCTAGTAGATTCTTCGTCAAGATGGAGATATTTTGTTCGAGGTGGAGATATTTTCAGGTTTTTTGGGCCTCGATTACCAAATTTGTGTCTTGACTCCCTAGCGAATTCTTCGTCAAGATGGAGATATTATTTTGAGGTGGAGATATTTGTAGTTTCTTGGGCTTTACTTACCGAATTTGTGTCAAGGTAGAGATTGTTAGATATATGACCCAAATTCTTCTTTGTAAGGTCTGTTATATATTAACCCTAGTATCTCTCTTTACCTATTGTATTCTATAGGTTATTAGTGAACCAAATCAATTGGCAGCAACCATTAAACGCTCCTATGTAATCAATCCTCTATATTAATTTTTCTCCTCTTCCCGTGGTTTTGCTCTATTTGGGTTTTCTACGTATATCGGTGTTCCTTTCGTTTCTTGTTTCTTATATATATATATATATATATATATATATATATATATATATATATATATATATATATATATATATATATATATTATTCCACGATCCTAATTCTAACAACAACAACTCTCCTACATCATTCCACCGCTACCATTAGGATAAGTAGTATTATATTTCTAGCTTAATTATGTGTCTAATATTTTTACTCTTTAGTTGTCTTTTTTATGCATGAACGAAATTTCCCATATCTTAGATGTGTACTATATATAATCCTTGATTACTATTTTGCTATTTTTAATTTGAAACCATATTTCTAAAATATATGTACACATCAATTGAAAACATGTGCTCAGATATTTGTTAAGGATTTTATACTTACCATACATATAAGGAAAAATATGAAAAGAGAAGAAAAGGAAACATTAATTAAGGCATATATAAGAACGGTATAAAATGAAAGGAAGTAAATAAAATAATTGGAGAGAGAAACATAAATGAAAATTGTTGTACAGTTGGATTTCTAATTAAACTTTTGTAGTAGTTCACTTAATTTGGAACTCCCTCCGTCCATCAATGTTTGTCACAATTTCTAAAAGTAGATGTCTACAAAAGGTTGTCCATTTAAAATACCAATGAACTTTTTTACACTTTCTATCAATTTTATCCTTATTTAATATTCATATACTAATCATCATTAAATGCATTTACTTAGTTGGTTGAGGGTAGTTTAGTAAAAATAGGAGAAATTAATTGTTTTTCTTAATCCGTGTGAAAAAAAAGGTATGACAAACATTAATGGACGGAGGGAATATTTCTCAATCTAAACTCATTAATATACATTTATTATTTCTTTTATATGGTCAAAGATTTATTCTTTCACTTTTAAAACTTTTACACTAATTTTCAGAGGGGTGTTTATACAAAATGCACTTTCCTTTCATGTTTCTCATAGTCTTACATCAAATTTAATATTAAACATGAATACTTCAAAGTTTATAATCTTGGTGTTTGGCTTTGTGATTTTTACTACTCTTTATAATGCTAATGAAAGCAAGATGTTCTCCAACTCTTTGACAGATTCATCTATCCTTCAACCGAGATATGAGCCAATAAAGTTTGTAAAATCACCATACAAAGTTTTCAGGGTAGCACTATCACCCCCACCCCCACCCAAGGCAGCAGCACCAACACACCAACCAACCAAGCTAAATCAGTAAAGCCTCATCGACCACCACCTGAGAATACCAAGTCTATGAAGCCTCGATCACCTAAAATCTATGAATATCAATTACTTAAAGATGCAATTTTATGTCATAATATATATTTGAATATTTACTTCACAACATAAATTCAAATTTGATTGAATTATAATGTAATTTTGATTGTAGTATCCGTGATAACTTATTAACGACGTGAAACTTGCAATTGGTTATATGTTGATGTGTCCCTTAATGAAAGTCGAATCACATGAATTAAAATTAAACACATTTTGATTATTAAAACATGACATAATTTGAGTAGAGTAATGGTTGAGACATTGAAGGGATCTTATACTTTACTCATACCACCATAGAAAGTTAATAGATACTCTAAGAAGTGTAGAAACATCGTCAAATAAATATTAATTTAATACGTAAAGCTTAAACCGAGTAAAAAACAACTCCGAGTCCAAGTAACTCTTCAATGTTTTAAAAAATATTCACTATAGTCAACAAAGTCATTAAAGGGTCACTAAATATTTAGACCAATGGTAATTAATGAGACGGGGTTGGTACTATATTGTTGTATTTATAATAACATTTAAATAAATTTCTTTTGTATTTTCATGGATTTCTTGGAAAAATCAACTTTCAGTATTCTACTTTTGTCCTACATAGGAGGAGGAAATAAAAATTCAGTATTCATATATACTAAAAGCCTTTAACTTATATTCAAAAGTGTTTAATTAGGAGGTTGTCAGATTATTCACACACGCGCCACCACCACCATCCACCCGACCCCGTCCACACGTCGGGGGAGGCTTGGCATGGAGTGGCGTGGCGTGAGTAATTTGTCGTGGGAGTTTTACTTATTAAGTGGATGAGCATCTATTTATACTATCAACTAAGAAATAATTCAAAGTTCAAAATGTTAATGGTGGATTTTTTTGATAACAATTGACGATTCCCCTTTCCATGATTGTTGTTATGGCTGTTACAATAGTTATTGCTATGTCCCCATGTTTCTGTGGTGGTCTAATGGAAGAATAAACTTTGAAACGACAGGTGTGAATGCAAAATTCAAACCCCTTACTCCCATTCAATTTTAGACAAAAAAATTGGATAGCTCTCTCTTCTCCTAAAAATTTATCTAGTTTTCTTAATGTTTTTAAAGGATTTTTTTGGGCAGTTTGAGTAGTATATCAACCCTTGTTTGGAGAGTGCACTCTAGATAGGGGATTAGTAGTTATACCTTGGGAAACGACCGGAGAGCACAGTTTAGCACCTCGACTACACCACAAATTATTTTTTAAGGTAGTGGTTCCCCACACTGCTGTAAATAGGTTTTGTTTCGGTTTTATTACTTAAATTATACTTTGTTTAAATTCCAGTTAACTCCATTATTGTTCAAAAGTTTAAAAACGACTGCCTACATTTTTAAAAATTGGTTGTTTGCGTAATTAATGTTAAGAACCTCCCTGATTGGTAAAAACTCGAACCCCTTGATGGTTCAAACTTTAAACGTTGGTCCCAAAAACTGTTAATGTTTTTGAACTACTAGAGGCTAATAGGGTTCTTTTTATTGATCTTCCCATCTTGGATTCTTTTTCTAATGACAAGGCTGTAAAAGAAAATTTCGTCACTACTCTTTTAAAATATCAAAAAGATAACAAGTTTGCTAGGGGCACTATACTGAACTATATAAAGGACTCAATGTTCGATGTGTTTGTCAATGAACAATCTTCCAAACCAATTTGGGAAACTCTGGTGTCTAAGTATGGATTCGATGATACTGGCTTGAAGAAGTACATGACTAGTAATTGGAGCAAGTTCTATCACCGATCATAAACCAATCATGGAGAAAGTTCACGAGTACGAGAAACTATGCGCCACAGTAATCTCCGAAGGTATGAAAATCTCCGAGGTATTTATAAATAAATTTCTTCTTGATCGATTCCACCCTGCCGGAGTGACTATAGAAATCATCTCAAACACAAGAAGAGAAAAATGACCCTTCAAGAGCTCATTAGTCATATGCGTACCGAGGAAGCGAATTGCCAAAAGACTAAGCTCGACTCTTTACCTTTTAATTCTTCTAAAGATAATCTCGATGAATCTTCTAGAAATTTAAAACAAGACATGTTCAAGGGTAAATGGAAACAAACCCTCCTGCAAGGTTAGAACAAAAGTAAATCTGAAAGTGGGAAAAACAAAGTCAAGGAAAATCCAACCAGGCCAAAGGTAACTTCAAGCCAACTGGAAGTGTTGAGAAGCACAAGGTTTTGTGTTAGGTTTGTGGGAAAGAAGGACATAAATTTTATAAATGCAATGATAAAAACAACCATAGAAACCAGCCTCACGCAAATCTGACTAAAATTGACGAGGTAATCGATGCGGTGATGGTCGAGAAAAATCTGGTGGAAAACAAGATGGAGTGGATTCTGGATACTGAAGCTTTAAGGCAGTTCTGATCCAACCAAGGATTGTTTCGCGAGTTTGAGGAAGTGGTTGATGGGGAATGAGCCTACATGCCGCTGGAGTCCTCGTAAAAGGAAAGGTTTTTCCAAAAGTAATTATAGAACATTTCTTTCTCTTAGTGATGTTTTGTATGTCCCCTCCCTTTGTAGAAATCTTGTATCAGGATCCCTTCTTAATAAGGTTAGACTAAAAGTAATGTTTTAGGGGGGAGAAAATAGTTCTCACTAAGAATGAAGTATATGTTGTGAAGAGTTATATGTCCAGAGAACTCTTTGTACTGGACAACGTTCATGATTTTAATAATAATACATCTACTTCTATTTATATTAACTAGTCTATATATTTGTGGAATATGAGACTAGGACATGTGAATGCTAACTCTATTAAAAGTTTAAATGATTTAGGACTTATACTTACTAGCAAATTTTATGATGTTGTTAGACGTCTAACATGCATAGAGGCAAAGTACACTAAAAAACCTTTTATAATTCTGACCACTAGAGGGACCAAGCTCTTAGAATTAGTGCACTCGAATTTAAAAATACCGCTACTAGAGGAGAAAAAAATGTACATTTCTTATTTGTATATGACTATTATAGGTACACTAAAATATACCTCCTAAAATCTAAATGTGAAGCAGAACATATGTTTCAAAAGTATAAATTGGAAGTAAAAAATAAAGTTAACTGAAAAATCAAACGACTTAGGTCCAATAGGGGAGGTAAATATAGTTCCACCTTCCCTAAAGAGTTTTGTGAAACTAATGGAATAATATATTAACTTAGTGCTCCCCATACATCCCAACAAAATAAAATAGCTGAAAGAAAGAATAGGTCACTTAAAGGGATGATGAATGTAATGTTATTAAGTTCAGGGTTGCCTAACAACATGTGATGGAAGCTGCCCTATTATCATGTTATGTGTTAAAACAGGTTACTCCATAAGAGCATTAATAAAAATAAACCCTATGAGTAGTGTAAAGGTTTTCAACCTATCTAACTATACATAAGAGTGCGGGGGTGTCTAGCCAATGTTGGCCTGTCCGACTTTAAGAAAAGAAAAATTGGACCTAAAGTTGTAGATTCTATATTTATTGGATATGCTCACAGTAGTGGTGCATATAAATTTATGTCTTCAAATGATAGCTATATCTTGAACCTAGGGATGCAAAATTTTTGGAGAATTTTTTTCCTATAATTAAGAATGTTAATTATTAATATTCTATTATACCTGCTATTACTAATTTGCATGCTAGTGATAATGCTTCCCCTTGTCAGCCCTCCCCTAATTCTGATATTATTCCCGTCAATGAACCTAGAAGGAGCAAGAGATGTAGAATAGAGTCCAGTTTTGGACCAGACTTTATAACCTCATTCATCATTGAGGCCCTCCAGTCAGATGTGCTAAGTGAAGAGATAGGAGCATGTTTCCTTATTGGGGAAGACCCTAGAACATTTGATGAAGTTATGTGATTAGTATATGCTAGTTTCTAAAGAGAAGCCATTAATATTGAACTAGAATCTATAATGTCAACCCATACCTGGTATTCGACCAATTAACACGTGGATAGTAAACCTATTAGTAGCAAATGGATTTTTAAGAAAAAAATCCTGATGGTTCAGTTGAAGAATTAAAAGCTAGACTAGTAATTAAAGTTCCCCCATGACCAAAATTTCTACAATAAGAACCCTTATTGCCTTAACTGTTATCAATAAATTAATTATACATTTGATTGATGTTAAAACTGCATACATGAACAAAAATATAGATGAGGAGATAGATATGGATCAACCTAAAGGCTTTTTAGTACATGGTCAAGGTAATACAGTTTGTAAACTTATAAAATCATTTTACGGCTTGAAACAGAAACCCAAACAATGATCTTGAAGAAGTTCAGCTACCTGTAAGAACTCCCTATGATTCCAATATTCATTTGAGCAAAAACAGTGGAGATGTTGTTTCACAAAATGAATGTTAAGATCATAGGAAGTGTGATGTTCTTAATGAACTACACCCGACCTGATATTAACTACGCATTGAGTAGACTCGGTTGCTATGCAAATATCGTAGTGATAATTGGACCGCACTTCGTCGATTACCAAGGTATCTAAGAGGTACTATGCATCTAGGTCGGTATTTTAACAAGTTCCTTGCTATTGTAGAGGTATATTGTGATACAAATTGAATATTATATAACGATGAACTGAGCTCCACTAGTGGATATGTGTTTTCCTTAGGGGGAGGTCTGTATCTTGGAAGTCTTCCATATAGACTTGTATAGCACACTCCACTATTGAATCTGATTTTATAGTGCTAGAGTTGGCTGGGTAAGAAGCCGAGTGGTTGAGGAGTTCCTTGTTGATTTTCCATTATGGGATTGAAAAGTTGCTCATATTTTCCTTCACTGTGATTTGCTAGCAACGATTTATGTTGCTCATAATAGCGTCTATAATGGTAAACAGAGTCATATTCGCATTAGACATTCCTCGGTAAGCCAGTTACTGAGTAACGGTGTGATAGCCGTAGATTTTGTAAGATAAAAAAATAATCTTGCTGATCCATTTACAAAAAGCTTGACCAAGAGAGTAGTCTTGGAGTCATCTAAGGGGATAGGGCTGAATCCCTTAGATAGAATGAAAGATGGCTCAGTGCACTTCTTTCCCATCCCCATGGTGCACTCTAGTGAAAAGAGGATGAGTGTATACTCTTAATGATTTCATACTCTAAGTGGTCGGTCGTAGTGAGGCAGATTTGATGAATTCACCGACTATAAATCAAAAGGTTGAGTGTTACTCTTAATGAATTCATTGCCTAAGTGGGCATAACTAGTGAGACAGACTTGATTAATTCACCGACTATTAATCAAAACGTCACTCTCAATGAGTTCATAACCTAAGTTGGTGGCCCTAATGAAATGGACTTGATAAATTCAATGAGTTAGAAACAAATGTTGAGTCTTACTCTTAATGAGTTCATAGCCTCGTTGAGGTGGTCCTACTAAGAAGGACTTGATGAAACCATCAACGCATGTTGAGGTTGAGATACGTAGCTCTTAATGGTTTCAAAACCCAAAGGGGGGGGGAGTCTATTGTGATTAGACGTGTTTAAAAATCACATATGTGAGTGTGAAGGATAGGTCTCCCTTCTATAAGAAACATGGGCTAGTTTCTTTAAACCACTTACTAGAACCAAGGAACACGCACGACCTTCCCAAACACGTGGAAAGACAATATCACAGAGTATCTGCTCGAAACACGGGTTAGGTATGTGATGTGGGGGATCTCAACTAGAGAAAGCCTTTGGTGATCTAATCTTGTTTTTTCCTCAATTCACTAGGTATCAATCTCTGTCTTTAATGTTTGGACACTAATACTTAAGTACAATGTAACCTATCTCCTGCCTAGGAGTTCCTTTTCTAAAACTTTTCTTTGCCTTCCGATAACCCTATTGATGTCTCCTCTTCCGTTCTAATTATATGCCTCTAGGAGACTTCATTTTGGGTGATTATTTGACTAATTCGATAGACTTTTAGTATTAATTTGTTATATTTCATTTTCACTCCTTGGACTTTAGTATTTTTCATTTATTAAGATTTTGCACGTTAAATGGTTTGTTTTAGTGCAAAGATTGTAGGTTCTTAATGCTAGAAGAATTCAAAGGCGAGAAGAAATATCCCGAAGAGTTGATATGTTAAAGCTGCAAATCTAGAAGGCTCTTAGTAATTGCTGATTTCGAACTACTTAAACATAAATTCAGCCTTTGAGTTGTAAAGAATATTCGTTCCTTATCGAGTTACGAAGATTTAGAAAGTTGAACGAGTCAATTAGAAGTTGATTTGATAAAGTTACAGCCGTTTTAGTGAAGGGTGTACACCAGTTACGGATTTTGATTTGAAGAGTGGACTTGGGCCATTTAATAATTCAACAATTCACTTAATATAAGGCCATGCCGGATTTTATGAGTATAAATATTACATTTGACTTTATTTTTACACACAACTCATTTTAGAAAAGTCAGAAGCGCCAGAGAGAAAGTCAGAAGCTAGGAAAAGGAAGAAGCTAAGAGTTGGAGAAATCATCTTCTCCAAATCACAGCCCAAACCCAATTCCCAATTAGGTTCCTTTATTATTTTATTTCTGTAAGCCAATGAATCCCGTTAATTTATTTTATTTAGTTTTTATTTCAATTATGAGCTAAACTCATTTGTACTTGAGAATCACGTATTGGGTAGAACCCTAACTTAATTAATTCATGTTTTTCTAATTTGGGATTTCGTGAATTAAATTGAATTATTATTTTATGTTGGCTTTTATTTTATTCTTTATTTATTATCTTTAGAGTCATGAACTAAGGATAAGTTTTAGTATCTAGGCTATTCAATATAGTGGCGTATTGATCACCTTGACGGGGAGTTTAGATACAGAACTAGGTAATTGCCGTTGGTATCCGCCAATGTCCTTGACAGGCTTGACCAGCCAATAGCCAATGTGATAAGTAAGTGAATCATCCAATAGTAGTTTCAATCATCCTAACGGAGTTTAGAATACCGTAGGAGAGGTTTTAGGTCCACCGTGACGAGGGCTAAAAGACTATAGAATCCCGACTAGCATAGATATAATGATTCATCCCTTAACAAAAAATATTAATTAATAAGGTTTAGGTGAAGCCCTAGCGAGACTCAAGTACTACTTCTCTCCTTGCGTCCAACTATTCTATTTGCATTATTTTGATTTCAGCTTAAATTTGTCTAGTCTTTAATTTACTTTTGCATTTCAGTTCTTAAACAAAAATCCAAAACAAACTTTCATATCATTTACTTTTTTGTACTTGCAATTATCTCACTAATTGATCCACAACTCACTTGTACCTAATCCGTCCCTACGAACGAATCCGACTTATCAGTTTATTACTTGGACAACCATAAACTTGCGGTTTGTGAGTCCTAATCTTTTACATATTATTTTATAACACACAAGGACCCTCTACCTATGTGGGGGATTATTATATTTATAATGTTTCTTAAATAAAATCCTTTAGTTTTTTTAATGAATTTCTTGGAAAAAGTGTAAAGTAACTTTTAGTATTCTACTTTTGTCCCACGTAGGACGAAATAAAAAATATAGTTTTTATACTAAAAGCCTTGTTTTCAAAAGTTTTTAATTAGGAGGTTATGGATTTATCCCCATCGGCGTGCCACCACCACCACCTACCCGACCTCGACCTAGCGGTGGCAACATCGGAGGTGGTGGTGGAGGTTAGGCGTGACGTGACGTGACGTGAGTCATATGTAAAATGTCATATTATTCTCTCCATGATTGTTGCTATTGTTTTTACAATAGTTTTTGCTTTGTCCTACGTTTTTGTAGTGGTCTAATGGAAGAATAATATTTGAAACGACTAGTATAAATGCAATATTCAAAGACTTGTCATTCCATACCTATATAAACCCCTTGCTCCCAATCCATTTCAGACAAAAAACATATTTAGATAGCTCTCTCTTCTCCTAAAATAATCACTGGTTTTCTAGATGTTTTTAAAGGATTTTTCTAGGCAGTTTGAGTAGTATCCCACCCTTGTTTGAAGAGTGCACCATAGACAGGGAAATAGTAGTCATACCTTGGGTTGGATGCGAATGGTCAACCACTAGTGCCACCAATAATTCCTAATCCACAAATTCTCAACAATCCACAAAATCATCCACCTATGCAACAAGCTTAACCCCCAATGTATAATGATCCATGGTTCATACATGGTCCTTAACAAATTCTTTATCGTGCTCCTGCTCTTGGTATTGGTCCTGCAAATATTAATTTTGCATGGTATAGACCCGACCATAGTATGTTATCCCAATTTCAGAATTTCGGAAACTTTCGTGGAGTACCTAGAGAAGATCCTATTCGTGCAGTACAGAAGTTCATGCAAATTTGCGATTCATATATAACACAAGGAGTGACCAGAGAGCAGATGTATTATGCTAATTTTAGATTTTTCGTGATAGACCCAGCTAGTGAGTGGCACAATTGATGTCTCCCTATTTTTTCTAAATATTAGCCCTCTGGAGACATCATTTTAGGTGAATTATTGACTTATTAGATAGACTTTTACGCTTATTTTGTCATATTGCACTTTCTCCCCTTAGAGTTAGTGTATTTGCATTTTTAGAGTTTTTGTGCGTTAATTTGATTATTTTTAGTACAAAGTTAGTATGTTCTTAAATTTCAATACAAGGAGGAGAAGTGAGAATTAGAGTCTTAGCTTATTTTTAGTGTGTTAGGAAGTATTTGAGTCGAGTTTCTAATTTTAGAGTGCACTTTCCTATTTCTACTCTTGAATTATTGATTTATTATTTTTTAAAGCATATGCGGTTTAATTATTTATTTATTGTGAAACTTTAAAAGATATATGGTAATTAATTAGAGACAAAGTCAAGTCTAAGAAGTAAAGGAAAGAGATTTACATGGAAATAAGAAGATTAAGGAAGGATATATGCAAAGAAGGAAAAGATAAAACTGCCAAGTAAATCTGAAATTCCAACCACGTTTCAAAGACGAGCACATAACTTAAGATTGGCTAGGAATTTGGGAGACTGGTCTAGACCAATGGAAAGAGCGTTCCGAGACAAGCGGTTTCGACTATTGGAACACGTCAAATGGATAAGTATTGAAGGAGATATGACCAAAACAAATCAGCAGCAGAATCTTACATTTCCTAGATTTTAGGGCTGCAAATTAAAGTGTTCTTTACTTGTCTTCCACTCCAAGTAAAACGAATTAGGGCTTCCTAACACCTATAAATACACCTCTTAGACCTTATTATTCAGTACCTCTCAATTATTCTTCAATTTATAACATCTTTAGAGAGAGAGAGAGAGTCAGAACCACCTCTCATTAAACCTTCATATTAAATCATCCTTAGAGAGAGCGTCAAGAGGGGGAAGCAAGAGCAGAAGCTGGAGAATCCTTTTCCTCCAACAATAGTTCAAACCTATTCCTCTATCTAGTTTATCATTTTATTTCTGTTATTAGGAACATGTATATTATTAATTTCTTTATTGTTTTTACTTTCAATATGAGCTAATCTTTATATTCTTGAGAATCGCTACATGAGATGAATCCTAATTAATTTGATTGATGTTTTTTGTTTTGGGATTCTTATAATTTAATTTGGATTGGGAATATAGTATTGATTATTATCATAGGATTATTCACTATTTTTAATCTGATAAATTAGACATAGGATATAGTAATTAAGCTATTCACTTTGGTGGGGAAGTGATCGCCTTGATGGGGGGTTTAATTACTGAACTAGGTAATAAACGTAAGGTAGAAATTATTGATCCTGATGGACTTAGTTAACCTTATAGCCAGTTGAGTAAGATCTCAATCATCTGAACGTAGCTTATAATCGCCCTGACGGGGTTTGCAATACTGTAGGATAGCTCCTAGGTCCACCCTGACGGGGGCTAGGAGATATTAGAGTCTCGACTAATATAGAAATATCAGTTCTGCCCTTAACGAAAGCATTAATTAGGTAAGTTTAGGTGATTCCCTAGCGAGAATCAAGTATAGCTCATATCTGCGTCTCAGTCCTTTAGAATTTATTTTCAGTTGTTTGTTTATTTGCGTCTAGTAGTTTAATAACTCAAAACCAAACAAATATATTTTATCTTTTATTTTCTGTATTTGCAATTACTACTACTTGTTTATTGAACACTTGGGTTATACCAGTCCAATCCCTGAGAACGAATCCGACTTATCGGAGTATTACTTGGACAGCCGTACACTTGCGGTATTGTGGTTCCTTTTATTTCAGTTCTTAATTTTATAACACACAAGGACCCACCAATGATTCACAAGACCCAGGAGCAATAAACAATTGGGATGAGCTACAAACAGCATTTTTAAATCGTTACTATCCAAGTAACATGAGATTAGATGCACAAGTTGATTTGACATCATTTGTCCAAGAACAAGAAGAAACTTTTGGAAGATGTTGGACAAGATTTCAGTTATGTTTGAGAAGAGTTCCTGATCACGGCCTTAAAGAACAATAACAGTTGAAAATATTTTACAAAGGCCTTTATGGAGGATCAAGAAAAGACCTCGATTTATTAAGTGAATGTGGTTTCTTACAAGTAGCTCTAGCACATGCTAAGATTATTTTGAATCGAACTGTGAAGAATGAGCAGGGTTGGAATACAGTAAGAACACCTATTCGAGGTGGAAAATAAATTAGTATGGGAACTGATGAGAAATTCTCCTCTTTGGAGAATAAATTGAAGAATACATTGGATCAACAATTTAAACAACTTACTTTAGCTGTTAAAGAGGGTTTTTCAGGTAAGAGAGAAGGAGTTAATGTTACTCAAGAGATATATGGGTGTTCGAATTGTGGTGTTCAAGATCATGACTGGGAGCACTGTCAAAGTAATCCAGAAACTGTAAGTTTTGTTTCTAATCGAGGGAATTATAGTTCGAGTGGTCAAGGGTATCAACCAAATATAAACCATCTGGGTTTCCAATATTCGAATCCTAATGGGGTAGCTTATCCTAGATATGCTTATTAGCTGCGTCCCCAAGGTAACAATTATCAACCTTGACCACAAAATAATTATCAAGGAGGACAAAGTTACGGAAATCATGTTCAGAGGCAGCCTCCTCAAGATAATTATAATGACACCATGAATCAAAGAGCCCAACCTGCTCAACCTCAAGAAGGTACGAATGATCTTCGTCAAACTGTAGAAAAATTAATTGCACTTCAGACACAATCTATTCAAAATCAGCAAGCATATGAAGCCGCAATTAAGTTATTAGAGAATCAAATAGCTCATATGTCAAATTAATTAAGTCAACGTCCACAAGGGCAACTCCCTAGTGACATTGTAAATCCGAGACAGACTGAAGATTGTAATGCTATCGCACTAAGAAGTGGTAAGAAGCTCCTTCCACCTCCTTTTCTGGTTATGAAAGAAAAAGAAGTTACCAACAAAGAAAAGCCAGTAAAGGATGTGGAAGAAAAAGATGATGAACCTAAAGTGGTAGAAGTGTGGTGGGTCCTTGCGTGTTATAAAATAAAATGCAAAAGATCAGGACTCACAAACCGCAAGTGTACGGTTGTCCAAGTAATAAACCAATAAATCAGATTCGTTCGCAGGGATGGATTAGGTACAACTCAGGTGTGGATCAAATAGTTGAATAATTGTAGTTACAGAAAGTAAATGATATAAAAGATTGTTTTGGGTTTTTGTTTATCAACAAGAATGCAAAAGTAAATTAAAGACTAAATAAATTAAGCTGAAATGAAAATAATGCAAAGGAAATATTTGGACGCAAGGAAGGAAGTAGTACTTGAGTCTCGCTAGGGCTTCACCTAAACCTACTTAATTAATGTCCTCTTTTAAGGGCTGAATCATCATTAGTTTGCTAGTCGGGATTCCAAAGTCTCTTAGCCCCCATTAGGGTGGACCTAAAAGCTTTCCTACGGTATTCTAAACTCCGTCAGGATAATTATAACTACTTTCGGATGATTAAAACTTACCGCATTGGCTATTGGCTAGTCAAGCCTGTCAAGGTCATTGGCGGATACCAACGGCAATTATCTAGTTTTGTATCTAAACCCCCCGTCAAGGTGATCAATACGCCACTATATTGAATAGACTAGATACTAAAACTCACCCTTAGTTCATGAATCTAAGGATAATAAATAAAGCATAAAATAAAAGCCAACATAAAATAATAATTCAATTTAAATTCTTAAATCCCAAATCGAAAAAACATAAATTAATCTAGTTTGGGTTCAACCCAATTTGCGATTCTCAAGTACAAAGGAAAATTAGCTCATAATTGAAATAAAGACAAAAAAAAATAAAATTAAAGATGTTCATGTTTTACAGAAAGAAAAAATAATAAAAGAAACCTAATTAGGAATTTGGATTTGGCTGTGATTTGGAGAAGACTCTTGGCTTCTCCCTTTTCCTAGCTTCTGACTTTCTCTCTAGCGTTTCTGACTTTGCTAAAATGAGTTGTGTGTAAAAATAAAGTCAAAAGACCTATTTATACTAAATAATTCAGACTTGGTTTTATTTTAAGTGAATTAATGAAATAATAAATGACCCAAATCCACTCTTCAAGTCCAAATCCCGTAACTGGTGTACACCCTCCACTAAAACGGCTGTAACTTTCTCAATTTAACTCTGAATTGACTCATTCAACTTGATAAATCGTCGTAACTCGATAAGGAACAAATCGTATTTACAACTCAGAGGCTGAATCCATGTTTAAGTAGCTTGAAATCAGAAATTACTACCAGCCTTCCAGATTTGCAGCTCTAACTTGTCAACTCTTCAGGATATTTCTTCTCGCCTTTGACTTCTTTACACGATCTAAGACTTCAATTCTTGATTCCTCTCATTGCTAGTATTAAAAACCTACAAACTTTACCCTAAAATAAACCATTTAACGTGCAAAAGCTTAATAAATAATAAATACTAAAATTTAAGGAGTGAAAATGAAATAATAACAAATTAACAGTAAAAGTCTATCGAATTAGTCAAATAATCACCCAGTTTGATATCTCCTAAGGGAATATAATTAGAAAAAAATAGGAGACATCAAATTGGAGAAGATTCCGGAAGTTCCGAAGAAGAAAGATTTTGTAGAAGCCCGTCCTCCTCCACCTTTTCCCTCAAGAGTTCAGAAAAAGGAGATATGGCTGAGTATCAGAGATTTTTAAATAGGGTGAGAGGTCTTAACATTAACATACCATTATTAGAAACTATTGAAGATATACAAAAGTATGTGAAGTTCTTGAAGAGGGCCCTCACCAACAAGAGACCATATTGAGTTATTGTGATTATAGGATTGCCAGAGGAGTGTAGTGCCATCTGTCAGAGTAAGTTGCCACCTAAGTTGCTTGATCCTCAGAGTTTTACGATTTCGATTTCGATTGGTAATGAGTGGCAAGGAAAGGCTTTATGCGATTTGGGTGCGAGTATCAATCTCATGCCCAAATCAATTTTTGATAAGTTGAAGATGGGAGATGCGAGACCTACCTCTATGGTCCTACAAATGGCTGACAGATTCCTCGTACATCCTGAGGGACGAATAGAAGATGTCCTCGTCAAGGCAGGTACTTTAATTTTTCCCGTTGATTTTGTTATTCTTGAATACGACGCGGATAGGAATGTCCCCATCATTTTGGGACGACCATTCCTAGCCACGGGGCGTACTTTAATTGATGTAGAAAACAGAGAATTGACCATGCAAATCCAAGACGAGGAGGTAAAGTTCAACGTGTTTAGGACTATGAAGTTTCCAGATGTTCCAGGAGATTGCTTTCGAATGGATGTAGCAGAACATGCCACACAAGATGTATTTGATTGTTTTAATTATGATGATATCTTGCAGGCTACCTTAACACTTGACTTACCTAATATGATGGAAGAGCTTTCTGAAACAGTGGCAACTCTTGATTCTGAGAATCCAAAATATAGGCGTCCTACCTATGAACGTGTGAGAGAATCGGGGGAGATAGTTACTAAAAAGAAACCATCCATTGAATCTCCTCCACAGTTGGAAGAAAAACCATTACCAGCACACTTGAGGTATGCGTATTTAGGTACTAATGACACTCTACCTGTTATTGTTTCAGCAAATTTAACAGGTCCTCAAGAAGATAAACTGTTGCGTGTCCTAAGAGCTAATAAAGAGGCGATTGGTTGGACTATTGCTGACATCAAGGGTATTAGTCCTTCCTATTGCCAACAATTCTAGTGGATAATAGTGCACGCTCAGATGAAGGTCAAAGGAGACTAATGTCAGCTATGAAAGAAGTGGTGAAAAAAAGAAGTTATAGAGTTACTAGATGCGGGAATCAGTTATCCCATAGCTAGTAGCGAATGGGTGAGTCCAATTCAATGCGTACCAAAGAAAGGTGGTATTAATACCGTCCTAAATGCTCGGAATGAAGCTATTCACTCGAGAACCGTTGTTGGTTGGAGAGTGTGTATGGATTATCGTAAGTTGAACAAGGCTACTAGAAAAGATCACTTCCCTCTTTCTTTCATAGATCAGATGTTGGATAAATTGGCTGGTAGGGAATATTATTGCTTTTTGGATGGATATACAATCAAATTTATATAGATCCAGCAGACTAACACAAGACCACTTTTACATGTCCTTTTGGTACCTTTTCCTTTCGAAGGATGCCATTTGGACTATGTAATGCACCTGCTACTTTTCAGAGATGTATGATGGCGATTTTCTGGGATATGATCGATAATTTCCTTGAGGTATTTATAGATGACTTTTCTGTCTTTGGTGATAACTTTGATTAGTGTTTACAGAACTTGGAGAAAGTATTGATTATATGCAAGGAACTGATTTGGTTTTGAACTAGGAAAAATGTCATTTTATGGTTCGTGAAGGTATAGTGTTGGGACACAAGGTTTCGAGTGCAGGCTTAGAAGTTGATCGTGCTAAGATTGAGGTAATTAAGACTCTCCCCCCTCCTATTTCTGTAAAATGGGTGAGAAGCTTTTTAGGCCATGCTGGTTTCTATCGCTGTTTCATCAAAGACTTTTGTAAGATCACAAAACCTTTGTGCAACTTACTTGAGAAGGACTCCAAATTCCTCTTTGATGAAGCTTGCATGAAGGCATTTCAAGAGATAAAAGAGAAGCTTATTACTGCGCCTATTGTATTACCTCTTGACTGGAAGATTCCGTTTGAAGTTATGTGTGATGCTAGTGATTTAGCTATGGGTGCTGTGTTGGCTCAGAGAAAAGATAAGGAACTTTTAACGGTTGTTTATGCATTTGACAAATTTCGTTCCTATCTCCTTGGGGCGAAAATTGTTGTATTTACCAATCTCTCCGCTATTAAGTACCTTATGGAGAAGAAAGATGCTAAGCCACGGTTAATCAGATGGGTTTTGTTGTTGCAAGAATTTGATTTAGAGATTCGAGATCGAAAGGGGTGTGATAATCAAGTTGCAGATCATTTGTCACGTCTTGAAGGTTCTGAATCGAATAGTGGTCCCGATTTACTTAGAGAAGAGTTTCCAGATGAGAGTCTATTTATGATGGTGCTCCTTGGTATGTAGATATCGCAAATCTTATTGTGAGTGGTTCTTTTCCTGAAGGAGCCACTTCACAAGACAAGAAGAGACTAATAAGTCGTACTAAACAATTCTTTTGGGAAGATCCTTCCTCTACAAAGTATGTGGTGACCAAATGGTAAGAAGATGCATACCTGAGAGTGATGTGTTGTCAGTAGTTGCCGGTTGTCATGATTCACACTATGGAGGACATTTCAAAGGCGATCGCACAGCTGCTAAGGTATTACAATCTGGTTTTCATTGGCCTACATTACATAAGGATTATCATGATTATGCTAAGAAATGTCATAGATGCCAGTTTACTGGTAATATATCCAAGAGGGATGAGATGCCACGTAATAATTTTCTTGAAGTAGAAATATTCGATGTTTGGGGTATTGATTTCATGGGTCCCTTTGTACCAACCAATGGAAATCAATACATCCTATTAGCTATTGATTACGTGTCTAAATGGGTAGCTCTACCAACTAATGATTCGCGAGTGGTAATTAAATTTTCGAAGTCACATATCTTCACTAGACATGGCACACCTCGAGTTATTATCAGTGATGGAGGTTCACACTTTGTGAACAAATAGTTGAACACAGTTCTAGAGAAGCATGGGATAAGACATCGTGTATCTACGGATTATCATCCACAAGCCAATGGTGAAGCTGAGGTCTCTAATCGAGAGGTCAAATCCATCCTAAAGAAGATTATTGGCCCCATAAGAAAAGATTCGTCAATGAAGTTAGATGATGCATTGTGGGCTTATCGTACTGCATTCAAAACTCCCATTGGTGCATCTCTGTATCATATGGTTTATGGTAAGGCTTGTCACTTACCTCTTGAACTTGAATTAGGTGCATATTAGGCTATAGCGCAGTTGAATTTAGAACCTACTTTAGCCAGTGAGAATCGTATGATGAAGTTGAGTGAACTTGATGAGTTTCGATTACATGCCTGTGAGAATGCTAAACTTTACAAAGAAAACACTAAGAGATGGCATGATAATCGTATTCGTGTGAAGAGGTTTGAAGTTGGACAAAGGGTCCTTAAATACAACTCCAAGTTCAGTAATTATCCGGGTAAGTTAAGATCTAAATGGTCTGGTCCTTACATTGTGACCAAAGTCACGCCTCATGGAGCTATAGAAACTGAGCACCCAATCGAGCACCGCACCTTCATGGTGAATGGTCATCGATTAAAAATTTATCATGGAGGCGAGCATATCAATTGCTCGGAAGATCCACATCCTGGGGAGGTCATGTACCTCCTTGAAGCTCCCTAGAAGCAAGAGGTAACTCGTCGAGTTTAACGACGTTAAACAAAAGCCAATTCATTGTATATTAGTTCCATGTCTTTTAATGTTTATAGTATAAATTAGAGTAATTGTTGTGTATTAGTGTTTATTTTTAAGAAATGAGAAAGGTTTGGTGTTTTGATGATTTCAGGAGGGAAAAGGTCACGATTTCGGGGTGAAAAAGGTGAAAAATAATGAAAAATGGGTTGCAAGATGCCACCAACCGGGAACCCGGTGAGCAACTGTTGAGCAACCCATCACACACAAGGAAAGGCGTGTCTGGGTTTGCACCAAGCAGCAACAACCGGGAACCCGGTTGCTAGCTAACCGGGAATCCGGTCTCAGGCGCTGTAGCTCCCAATTCTCTGACATCCGCGGTGAAAACGCGACGCACTCCTTGCGTCTGGGTTCGCGCCAAGCGACAGCAACCGGGAACCCGGTCTCGGTGGCCAAAGGTTCTGACCTCCACGGTGGAAACGCGACGCGATTCTTGCATCTGGAAGGTAAACAAGAAAAATGGAAATTGTTCTGCGCCGACACAGCGAAGCAAACCGGGAACCCGGTTCTCACCAACCGGGAACCCGATTGTGCAACATATAGGCGGTTTTCAAGTTTATTAAACCTATTTACTTGCCTCCTTTTACAAGCCACTTACTATTCCGTTTCCAAGCTCCATACACCTGCGAAAATCATCATCAAAACACCACAAAATCATCAAATCCTATCCTACAACACCACATAAGCACACAATTCTCTCCCAATCCTTCCAAAACACCAAAAATTCTCAGCTTTTCTCAAGAATCCTCCTTCATCCAAACCATATATTGATCCATAAAACCTCTCCATTCACACAAATTAATCCTTACCCATCTCATATCTCACCTTAATCTTCTTCCTTCAAGCCTCAAAACATCAAATTTCAAAACCTTTCTCAAGTTTTTGAATTTTTGAAGTTTTGAGTTTGGGGTGGGTAGACATGACAAACAGGACAGATTCATTCAGTTACACTCAGAGGAATACTCCTAGAACAAGAAACAATCCTGGTGCTAAACAAGAGAGAGCTATTGAGATTCCAGATTCAGGTTCTAAATGCAAGACTGAAGAGGTTAAGACTGCTATGAAGAGGAAAGAAACCCCAAGTGAGGCTAAGCTAAAAAAGCCCACCTTGGTTGATGAAGAAGAAGAGGTTGAAGAATAAATTCCTAGCAAACCCGTTCCTGAACAACGATTCACTCGAAGAAAGATGAGTGCAAATAAGCCAAAAAGAGTCTTCGTTGGTTGGGAGGAGCGAGTTCGCAATATAGTTGATTATTTGAAGTTTGGTGTTGCGAAAGGATTTCCTTCAGGTATTATGAACAGTACTTTTAAAGATTATGCTATTACATGTGACAAGATTAGTTGGACAGAATTGAGAATGAGAACACCCACGTTCATCCCTGCTTTAGTTTGTGAGTTCTACGAAATCTTGCCGTGGCGAATAAATAATCGATCATCCTATGCAAAAAGGTACTACCCTTCTCAGTTGAAGTTATTGAAAATGCGTTGAAATTAACGATCATGGTGTTGCCGTGGCCCATGCTCTTATCACGAAACACTTAACGATCCATATTTCGAATAAGAGTTCCTTTATGATTTAGTACTTATTCGTGGAAGACTTCCCATCCCCGAAGGTGAAAGGTATGCGGGCCAAGTTTATAGCAGCGACTTAATACCTTCTGCAAAGGTATGGTCTCGTTTCATAATTCCGACCTTCTTTGGCAACAATCACACTTCCGAGTTGAATAAGGAACACCTTATTTTCATTAAGTGTATCCTCTAAAAGAAAACTATTGATGTTGCCCGTGTGATCTATGACACTATCATGGAATTCGAGTGATCCCCTATTCTTCAGCAAAACCTCAAGTTCCCGTGCACTATAACTACCGTTTGCCTACACGCAAAAATACCATGCAAGAGCGAGGAACTTGAACCTATAGAAAAAGGGGAAGAGATGTTGATGAGATCAATTGAGAATGCCCATGAAGAAGCTACAAGAGAGATGAGGAGACCTAGACTTCCTCCACGCAAGAAAAAGGTAACTAATGGAGTTGATTGTGCTCAAATTAAATAGTTGGAGGAGAAACAAACCGCGATGATTACCACTTTAGAAAACGTCACAAAGAGTTGGATATGATGAAAAATATGTTATTTGGGGTGAGCAATATGCAACACGTCATTTACTCTATCCTCACGAAAGAAGCCCAACCTGGACACGACAATGGTAACCAGCCTAGTGCTGGTCAAGATACGTTTTCTAACCCTTCTCATTTAGTAGTGTATACTAGCTTTATCGGTTTATCGAGTCGTGGGGGACACGACTCATTTTTGAATTTAGGGTGGGGTTCGTCGCCTCATTCCAGTTTTACGTGTTATTTGTTTTAATTGCTTTCAATGAAACTAATTTGGAGTTGCGTTTGACTGTAGAAGATCTTAAATGTCCCCATTAAGCATACTTTTGATAAACCTACGATAGTAAATAGTGGACTTTAGGAATTAGCATAAAACGCACTTTAATTGCATGCAAACGTAGGTAATTGATAGGAAGAATTAATGAACAATGCAAAAGAAGTAAACTTGTACTTAAGGAAAATGTTTGGTTTGTAGGACGTGAGATCCAAATTAGTAGAGAACCCACTTAGGTATGAACTAGAGGCAAGCTATGTAACTAGGAAAATGATAGGGGCGGTTCTTTGTTAACCATTTCAGACTTTTTTTAGCCTTCTATCCCTTGTATTGATATTATCCTTCTTAGCCCAATTTTGAGCCTTAAATCTTTTCTTTTGTTGCAATGATATAAGCCCATATCCCCTCAATTTATTAGGCATTTCCATATGGCACGCACTTGAATCACGATCCTGAGACCTATCTCGAGCTTGAGTTTGGGGTGGTGGGTCCATCTATGGGAAATTACATTGGGAGGGAATTATATGTGTTTGTATTGAGGCACAATTTCAAATGATATTATTATTAACCCTTTGCCAGGATTGAAAAAAATGAATCGAAAAAATTATACAGTAGCTAACCGGGAATCCGGTTATCAACTGTACAAAAAAAAAAGAGAAACGAAAAAGAAAAATAAAGAAAGAATAAACACCCGTCAAAATGGAAATTTCTGAAAATCATCTTAGTATATATTGGGTTAACTTGGGGATGCTAAATTAGTGCATCAAATGGGTTGAGTAAGAACATAATTCGAGTGTAAACTCAAAGCTCGTAGACAGTTGTTGATGGTAAGTAAGGAGAGAGCCAAAAGCTCACTTCAAATTTATCAAATATACATACCACACCGTCCCTAAGCCTACGCTAAAACCATAAAGTCCTCGTGATTCTTAGGTGCATATTGTGTTTGTGATTCAGCTAATAGGGAGTATACTAAGTGGAGCGTTCAAAGCGAGTGAGGATCAATGAACACCCTATAGCCATCATATTGAGATAAGTACAAGCGTAACCTTATAGCATTGTGAAGTTAATTGTAAAATTGATATTATTTGTGTTTGATTTTGCATGATAAGTGTATGTGTATATTAATTCCTAATGTTTACTATATTAGATTTATTTTAAGTGTTTCTTTGGGTGTATTTACTAACTTCTGTATTTCAGCATTCACCTTAGACCATTGTTTTTAATTTTACTTTGTCGGGACGACAAAGGTTTGAGTTTGGGATCTTGATGTCTCCTCTTTTGTTCTAATTATATGCCCCTAGGAGACATCATTTTGGGTGATTATTTGACTAATTCGATAGACTTTTAGTGTTAACTTGTTATATTTCATTTTCCCTCCTTGAACTTTAGTATTTTTCATTTATTAATCTTTTGCACGTTAAATGGTTTGTTTTAGAGCAAAGTTTGAAGGTTCTTAATGCTAGCAAGGAGAGGAATCAAGAATTAAAGTCTTAGATCGTGTAAAGAAGTCAAAGGCGAGAAGAAATATCCCGAAGAGTTGACAAGTTAAAGCTGCAAATCTGGAAGGCTGATGGTAATTGCTGATTTCAAGTTTTTTTGACATGGATTAAGCCTCTGAGTTGTAAATAATATTCGGTCCTTATCGAGTTACGAAGACTTAGCAAGTTGAACGGGTCGATTCAGAGTTGATTTGAGAAAGTTATAGTCGTTTTAGTGAAGGGTATACACCAGTTACGGGATTTTGATTTGAAGAGTGGACTTGGGCCATTTAATAATTTATCAATTCACTTAATATAAGCCCATGTCCGATTTTGTGAGTATAAATAGACCTTTCGACTTTATTTTTACACACAACTCGTTTTAGAAAAGTCAGAAGCGCAAGAGAGAAAGTCAGAAGCTAGGAAAAGGAAGAAGCTAAGAGCTGGAGAAATCATCTTCTCCAAATCACAGTCCAAACCCAAATCCCAATTAGGTTTCTTTATTATTTTCTTTCTGTAAGACAATGAATTCCGTTAATTTTTTTAGTTTTTATTTCAATTATGAGTTAAACTCATTTGTACTTGAGAATCGCGTATTGGGTAGAACCCTAACTTAATTATTTCATGTTTTTCTAATTTGGGATTTCGTAATTTAAATTGAACTATTATTTTATGTTGGCTTTTATTCTATTATTTATTTATTATCTTTAGAGTCATGAACTAAGTATAAGTTTTAGTATCTAGGCAATTCAATATAGTGGCGTATTGATCACCTTGACTGAGGGTTTAGATACATAACTAGGTAATTGTTGTCGGTATCCGCCAATGACCTTGACAGGCTTGACTAGCCAATAGCCAATGTGGTAAGTAATTGAATCATCCGATAGTAGTTTTAATCATCCTGACGGAGTTTAGAATACCGTAGGAGAGCTTTTAGGTCCACCCTGACGGGGGCTAAGAGACTTTAGAATCGCGACTAGCATAAATAATGATTCAGCCCTTAATAGAAACATTAATTAAGAAGGTTTAGGTGAAGCCCTAGCGAGACTGAAGTACTACTTTTCTCCTTGCATCCAACTATTCTATTTGCATTATATTCATTTCAGCTTAATTTATCTAGTCTTTAATTTACTTTTGCATTTTAGTTCTTAAACAAAACCCCAAAACAAACTTTCATATCATTTACTTTTCTATACTTGCAATTATCTCACTAATTGATCCACACCTGAGTTGTACCTAATTCGTCCCTGCGAACGAATCCGATTTATCAGTTTATTACTTGGACAACCGTACACTTGCGGTTTGCGAGTCCTAATCTTTTACGCATTATTTTATAACACACACGGACCCACCACCTATGAGGGGGATTATTGTATTTATAATGTTTCTTAAATAAAATCCTTTAGTTTTTTATTGGCTTTCTTGGAAAAAGTGTAAAGTGACTTTTAGTATTCTACTTTTGTCCCACGTAGGACGAAATAAAAATAAAGGTTTTATACTAAAATCCTTGTTTTCAAAAGTTTCTAATTAGGAGGTTATGGAGTTATTCCCATAGGCGTGCCACCACCACCTACCTGACCTCGACCTAGCGGTGGCAACAGAGGAGGTGGTGGTGGAGGTGAGGTGTGACGTGACGTGAGAATAATGTCGTATGCCATATTCTCCTCTCCATGATTGTTGCTATTGTTTTTATAATAGTTATTGCTTTGTCCCTACGTTTCCATAGTGGTCTAATGGAAGAATAATATCTGAAACGACTGGTGTAAATGCAGCATTCAAAGACTTGTCATTCCGTACCTATATAAACCCCTTGCTCCCAATCCATTTCAGACAAAAAAAATATTTAGATACCTCTCTCTTCTCCTAAAATAATCACTGGTTTTCTAGACGTTTTTACAGGATTTTTCTAGGCAGCTTGAGTAGTATTCCACCCTTGTTTGAAGATTGGGCTATAGACAGGGAAATAGTAGTCATACCTTGGGAAATGATTGGTGAACACAGTTTAGCGCACCAGTTGCACCACAATCACTGGTTTTCTAGACGTTTTTAAAGGATTTTTCTAGGCAGCTTGAGTAGTATCCCACCCTTGTTTGAAGAGTGTGCTTTAGACAGGAAATAGTAGTCATACCTTGGGAAATGATTGGTGAACACAGTTTAGCGCACCGGTTGCACCACAAATCGTTTTTAAGGTAGTTATTAGCTACGCTACAACAACTCTGTTTCGGTTTTATTACTAAATTATATTTTTTTTATATTCCAATTAACTCCATTATTGTTCAACATGATATGCATAGGCACGTTTTAAATATTGAAAAAAATTGTTCATTCAATTGCTTTCAAGATATTTTCTCTGATAACCCTGACGTTTTTAAGGGTATTAGGCAATCGTTAATAGCGAGGTGGTATATTCATCATGTACTTATAAAAATTGAAGAGGTGGCGAAACGTTCCGGCCTGGTAATGTTCCATCTTTTTTGCGAGAATTCTTAATTCCAGGGTTGACACTATGGAAAAGTCTGCAAGAGGGAGGGACATATGACGAGTTTTGAGGAGGGTTACACTTCAATTGTTCTCAGGGATCAGTTAATAATGTAAATAGGGTGTGTGTATATGTAGTGATTTTTTTTATAATTTTTTTTACTTTCCCTCAGTATGATATTAGGAGCAAATTTATGAACTTTTCTAAGAGGAAAAATAAAAAATAGGAGCGAAAGTATTAAATTTTAGCTTGGTGGACATTTATTCTCTTAAACGACTAGAAACATTCATGGTAAGAAAACAATAATGTTAACCCATTCTCTTAAAATTAATTGTGATGTGGCCTTTTCGGATAAAGGAGCTGCAATTGCTTGTATCGTAAGAAACTCTAATGGTGAATTTGTAACAAGTAATAGTTGAAAAATTGGAGCAGATTCGGTGTTAGAGGCAGAGGCCATGTGCATTTTGAAAGCTACAGAGTTGGCTTCAAATTATCCTTTTGGTAGTGTTATAATTGAGAAAGACTCGGCTACTATTATGAGACCACTTGCATCTGGGCGTCCTGTTTTGAGTCATTCGATTAGAAACGTTATTTGTAATATCTATTTTTTTGCTCAACAATCTTCCCCTTCCTTTTCACTTATTACTAGGGGTAGAAACGGGACAGCCGTCTGTGTTGCCAAACAGGAGCTTCTAAGCACTTTGTTTGGTAACTGGAATACTTGTATCCCGACCCACTTAGCTACTATGATTTGTAATGACGCCGATCCCTATGGGGTAGGCTAACTTTTGTAACCGTTTCTTATTTATCTATAATATTATGATTTTCGAACAAAAAAAAGAAAGGGTGGGATCGGACAACAAAACGTAACGAAGTTAAAATGTAAGAAAAATTATCTAATTAAAAAGTAGAGTAAATATTTTTTTTATATTTTGTAATATGGGCCTATTGTCTAGTTGCCCTTTATTTTTGAATTTGTGACATTTTATTCCTTATATTAAGTTTTCATGATTTGTTAATTACACCTATTCAATGGTATCCGCCAAAAATCGCTTTTAGTTGGTCCGTACTTGTAATGTACGCAATTTTCGTGACATTTTACCCCTGAAGACTTTCTAAATTAGTGTAAATTTTTTGAAAATAATATATATCGGGTCTTGGGTTTTGAAAATTTTGTAGATCTCGACCTCGTGGACTTATCAAAAACCAGAAGGCACTACTATTACAAAGGTCAACGAACTAATGAAAAACAACAAAGATGAATGGGATTTTGAGAAATTGGATGATCTATTTCCTGAACCTATCATACATCTCATAAAGAAGACAATGATTAAAGAAATAGATACCAAAGATAAACTAATTTGGCCGTTCTCAAAAGATGGCACTTTCAATACAAAGACGGGATATAAGGTTATAACAGAAGAACAAATTATGAACAATGCAACAACAACGGAAACTAAGGCAATGCAAGACTCACCAATCTGGAAGACGATTTGGAGTTCCAACATTCCAAAAAAAATCAAATTATTTATGTGGAGATTAGTTAACAATGCGATACCGACCAAAGACAACTTATATAAGAGGAATGTGCAGATGCTACAAATTGTTTATGGTGTAACCATAGTTGTGAGGATGTAGAGCATTTACTCCTCCACTGCAACATGTGTAAAGATATCTGGGCTGGATCAATCCTACAAATAAAAATTCAAGACAATTGGGAGGGGAAAATAGAGGATTGGTTCTTAAAAATCATCCAAACTTTCTCAAAGGGAGGATGGGAAGAAAATATAGTACGAGACTTATTATGATTAACCTTTCGAACATTTGGAAAGCAAAAATGAAAGCTATACATGAGGGGGTCTCAGTATGTGGCACAGGAATAAATATTGCGTTAAAAAAATTAATGCAAGAAATCCACGGAATCAATTGGACAACAAATAACTACAAAGGCTTCAAGAAAACAGGAGAAGAAAGCATAGACACAAATGGGGAGGAGCAAAATCAAGATTTGTCGTTTTCTTGTGATGCGTCTTTTAACAACAAATGGGAGCCTACGGGAGTAGCAATCATAGGAGTAAACAACAATAGTAGTACATCTTTTGAACAAAGCTACGACCTTGATTGTAACTCTGCCTTGGAAGGAGAAGCTAATGCGGTTCTCAAAGCTACGCAAATGGGTGCAAATTTCCCAAGGAAGAAAATCGTAATATACTCAGATAACCTTGAGGTTATTCAAGGTACGAAGCAGGTGTCAGCAGCGAGTTGGAATATCCAACCCATCCTGCGTAAGATCATCCACATTGCTGAGGAGCTCGGGCAGATCACGTTCCAACACATCAATAGGAAGCTCAACAGTAAGGCGGACAAGCTTGCAAAGGAAGCTAGACACAGGGCAACGCTCTTACGTCGAAATTCGCTTAGTTTTTTTCGACTTATCTTCTAGATTAAGCAGATTAGGGATTGGTTGATAGTTCGTTTTCTTTTCGGTGTCTAGGCACCTCCAAATGTCCCAAAAAAAAAGTCCTTGAGGTAGATGGCGAATTAGTAGGGATTTAAGCAAGTTTCAGAGGCAGCCCTGTAACAGTTTAAATAGTGCCAAATAGCAAAGGCGCATTACTAGCGAGGGGGTGGGAGTGTTTGCGTAGAGAGCGAAGAGGATCGAGCATCAAATTCCAGTAACTATTGTTCAAAGGTACTATGGGAGAAGCCCCATAACCAACTGATTTTTTTTAGCAGAACCAAATAGAGAATTAAGGATCACAGGTTGTTTCTGGTGAAAAAATGCTTAATCGTCCTGCCTTGTTGTATGTTGATTGAGCAACCAAAAAATGTATATTACGCCAGATCTTTAGAACGGGGGAGACCATAAAGAGATCATCATAATCGGGGTTATTCATGCGTGAAGAATTTGGTTTTTACTGGCAAAATAGCTGCTCTGAAATCCTTATATCTATTCGGCCCAAAGTTAAAGGAAGTACTAGCTATAACTAGGCTATGATTAAACCTCTGATAAAGGAGTTACGAGCAACATGTTTATCAATACTTAAAGTAGCCACATACCATTATGGAGTCCAAACCGAGGCATAGTTTGCCACTTCTAGCATTACCTATATTACCAAAATAATTGTTAAAGCTGACGGGTAAAACACAATCTGCAACGTTATCATTTATGTGGGGCTGGACATGCCACTCAATGCTCCAAACACCAGGTCAGACAGGGCCGACATAGAAACACCTGGGCCAGGTACTCGAGGGCACATCAAACCTATGCTAAAACTAGAAAAGGCCGACTTTACAGCCCCTACCCCTGAACTCCGAAAGTCTGATTTGCACGCGCCAAATAACTGAAGAACAGAAGTGTCCACTTCAAACGGACTAACTCAAATTCAGACGGTCCACTAGAGAGGTATCTACGCCGGGTCCCTTAGGGTTTGTTTGGATTGAGGGATTAGAAGGGATAGGATAATATTAAAGGATAATACTAATCCCCTCCTTTGTTTGGATTGGAAATAAAAAGAAAGGAAAGTTTATTAAAGGATTGTTTTAATCCCTTCTTATACAATATATCCAATCCCTCCAATTTGGTGTCATTAGAAGGGATTAATTTTTTATTATGTCATAATGTCTAAATTATCCTTATTCTTTATATATAAAATATATTACTAAAGGTATAAGAGTCATTTAGTTATAAAAATAATCCCTTCCTTTCATTATCCTTCTAATCCAAACACCAAATATATGTAATCCTTTATTAAAATTATCCCCCCTATTTTTTTCTAATCCAAACAAGATTTAATACTCTCCTTTCCAATCCTTTACTAAACTTTCCTTTCCTATCATTTACTATACTATCCCTTTTTAATCCAAACATACCCTTAAAGAGAATGAGTAGAAGGAATACTTGGGATGGGGAGGTTACCACATTTATTATCTTTAACAGGGGAGGGCACTAGTACATCACCCAAAGTTTTATCGGATTCGGAATATCATTCCTATTTAAACGGTAATCATAACTGATAGGAGGCAACAAAGCATGTGAAAGAATACGCCTAAGTCTAGGAGCAGTATAATTATCCAGGGGGGAATTATAGGGCGCATGCAATCAAATCCTACCTCAGAAACTAAAAATTCTTGCTATGAAACAACAATATTGAACTCGACTACTGAAGAAGGTAGAAAAGGATTAATGAATGACTTACATTGTACTGGATTTGAAGAAATGAGGGGGGTGCCGACTAGGTCAACACTGGTAAGTTTTTGATTCTTCCTGTCAGGACACTCGTTTGAAGTTTGAACCTTGGTCCAATTTTATGCACTTCAGACATAACTAGTGGAGTTTCTCGGCTGATTTCTCATACTCAGCCGGCCGGTCTGAGCTCCTTGGTTACCGAGAAAAAAATAAAGACTTTTTATAATAAAAAAAAAAATTACGATGTAATATTTATATAAAAACCTTGAATTATTTTACTATATATATTTTTTTATTTAAAGCATTTCATATAAAAATGTGTTAGAAAAAATATATCTAATAAATTAATTAAATCCATTTTATAAATATTTTCTTTATTTTAATTTCTTTTTTTGAGATTTATCTTTTGAAATTTATTTATAAGTGAAGGTAAATTATTATTATGCTTAATACAAATATTTAAAAATAATACTTTATCGTCCACAATTTAAAATACTAGTTTTTTGTGTTTTGAACTAGTATCAATAAAGCTAATCGCTAGTGTTTTCCCTAGGCAAACACTTTTCCAATGTAATGTTAAACTCAACGGCCAGTTAATTATATCGAAAGTGTTAAAATTTCTAATTAATTACAATTTCAACTTAATACATACTTAATTCCCAATTAATTACAATTTCAACTTAATACATACTTAAAGAGTAAATACCATTTTTGTCCTCTGAGTTTTGACCCGATTGACACTTAAGTCTTAAAATGCGCCTTCTTGCCCCCTAAGTTTTACTCTTGTGCCCCGTTACCCCTTGGTCATGTTTTCCGTCTATTTTTTCCGTTAACTATGACGTGGCATTTCCATGTCAGTTTTTTTTAATCCTAATTCTAATTAATCATTTAATTAACTTAAAACAAGGGTAAAAAGAAATTTTATAATAGTTTTAATATTATTAATAAAAATAATAAACCCCCCACCCCACCCCCACCGAGACACCCCTACCCCTTCTTCTTCTTCCCCATACTTCTTCTTCTTCCCGTCTGGTTCTTCTAAAAAAAAATTAGATGAAGTTTCTTAGAAGACATATCAAAAGGTAATTCACATTAATTAGACAACATATATAGGGAGCGTCTCTAGATTATCAATATTAAGATTAATCCATTTCTATTTCTCTATTTACCATTCTTCTTCTTCTCAAAAGCTTCTCATCAAACTTCTGAAAACACTTATCTTGATAGTCCATTACTTACAAATCTCAGGCTTTTAAATGCATACATAGCTCTTCAAGCATGGAAACTAACAATCACAGAAGACCCTAATGGAGTCACTTCAAATTGGAATGGTCCATATGATCCACATGTCACAACAGTGGCTGGAATTGACCTAAACCATGAAAATATTGCTGGAATTTTACCTGAAAATATAGGACTTCTTAAAGATCTAACCCTTTTCCATATCAATTCAAATCGATTTTGTGGTACTCTCCCTTATAGTTTTAGCCATCTTCGCCTTCTTCTCGAGCTTGATGTAAGTAACAATCTTTTTTCAGGTAAATTCCCTTATGTTGTGCTTTCTTTACCTTCACTAAAATACCTCGATATTCGATACAATTTATTTTATGGAAAAATCCCTTCGACCCTTTTCGAGTTAGAACTTGATGCATTGTTCTTAAACAACAATAAGTTCTATTCATTCTTACCCGAAAATTTAGGAAACTCGCCTGTTTCTGTCATGGTGTTGGCTAATAATGATCTACATGGCTGTATACCACCTGGAATCGCGAAAATGGCAAAAACACTAAATGAGTTACAAGATAGAAAATACATTATATCACTCAAACATGTTCTGTGTGCTTCTGTATATTCATCTATTGAATCACTTTCATGTCTCATTGCCACTTTAAGAGTCTTTATCTCACTCTCAATTAGTAATGCTTACATTGCTTTACAAGCTTGGAAACAAGCTATGCTCTCAAATCCTTTAAATCTTACAAAAAATTGGGTTGGATCTGATGTGTGTTTAGACCTTAACCATGGTGATATAGCTGGTTATTTAACGAATTTGAAGGTACAGTACCCAAAGAATTATTCGATAATCCATTAGATAATTATGATGAACAATGGGTTCAAATCATGTGTGCCTAAAGAGATTGGGTTGTTGAAGAATTTGAATGTGTTGGATTTGAGTTTTAACGAGTTGATGGGTCCTTTGCCTGAGAATTTTGGTGGGTTAGTGAGTTTGGATCATTTGAATGTTGCGCAAACGAAGAAGAAGATGGGGGTGGGGGTGGGGGCAGGGGGTGGAGGTTTTTATTTTATTTTTTTTATTAATAATATTAAAACTATTATAATTTTTTTTTACCCTTGTTTTATGTTAATTAAATGATTAATTAAAATTAGGATTAAAAAAAAAAAGCTGACATGGAAATGCCACGTCATAGTTAACGGAAAAAATGGACGGAAAACATGACCAGGGGGTAACAGGGCACAAGAGTAAAACTTAGGGGGCAAGAAGGCGCATTTTAAGACTTAGGGGGCAACCTGTCAATCAGGTCAAAACCCAGGGGGCAAAAGTGGTATTTACTCAATATACAAAAAATTGGAAGATTACAAAAATAAACATAAGCCTATTAATTAATTATAATAATATTTATTTATTTTTATTTTTTTCTTATTAAAAAAAATTTCGAATTTTTTTTTTGAAATTGTTTTTGAATTTTTTTTCTCGATTTTTTTTTTTCGATTTTTTTTTAAAATTTTTTTAATTTTTTTTTAATGTGTTCCATGAATACGTAATCCTGAGATTTGTGTGTTGCAGGAACAACCAAAATCAAGTTTTATGTATTCCAGGAATACATAAATTCGAGTTTTATATGTTCTATGAATACAAAAATTTGAGTTTAATGTTCCATGAATACACAAATATAAGATTTGTGCGTTTCAAGAATACACAATTCTGAGTTTGTGTGTTCAGGAATACACAAAATTAGAACAAACAAAATCAAGTTTTTTGTATTCCAGGAATACATAAATTTGAGTTTTATGTGCTACGAATACACAAATTTGAGTTTTATGTGCCATGAATACACAAATTTGAGTTTTATGTGTTCCATGAATACACATATTTGAGTTTTATGTGTTTCATGAATACACAAATTTGAGTTTATGTGTTCCATGAATACAAAAATCTGAGATTTGTGTGTTCCATAAATACACAATTCTGAGATTTGTGTGTTTAGGAATACGCAGTATTAGAACAAACAAAATCAAGTTTTTTGTATTCCTAGAATACATAAATCCGGGTTTTATGTGCTCCATGAATACACAAATTTGATTTTATGTGTTCCATGAATACAGAAATTTGAGTTTTATTTGTATTCCATGAATACTCAAATTTGAGTTTTATGTGTTTCATGAATACACAAATCTGAGATTTGTGTGTTCCAGGAATACACAGAACTGGAACAAACAATATCAAGTTTTGTGTATTCCAAGAATACATAAATTCGAGTTTTATGTGTTCCATGAATACACAAATTTGAGTTTTATGTGTTTTGTTTCCGTAAATACACAAATATGAGATTTATGCGTTCCAAGAATACACAATTATGAGTTTTGTGTGTTCCACGAATACACAGAATTGGTACAAACAAAATCAAGTTTTGTGTATTTCAGGAATACATAAATTTGAATTTTATGTGTTTCATGAATACATAATTTTTGTGTGTTCCATGAATACACAAATCTGATATTTGTGCGTTCTAAGAATACACAATTCTTAGATTTGTGTGTTCCAGGAATACACAAAATTGGAATAAACAAAATCAAAGTTTGGGTGACCTGGAACACACAAAACCCTAAAATATAAATATACAAAAATAACAAAAAAGTGTTTGACAAAAAGATAATATATCAAGATGGTTGAAAACGAGTAAAAATAGAGTATATGCAATTAATAAAGAGAAAAAAACAATTTCGTTAAAGAAGAGAATCCGTTAGATTGATTTTGTGACTTGTTGTGTTAAAGTAATACATAAATCTATATTTGTGTATTATATCAACAACATAACCCGAAATTTTGATTTTAAAAAAAAAATCGAAAAAAATAAAAAAATGAAAAAAAAAATACAAAATACAAAAAAAAAAAATCATATAAGGGGAATAATGGAAGGTAAATATGATATTTTGTTTAATTGGGAATTAAGTTGATAAGTTGATGAGTAAGTAGGTAGTAATTTGCTTTTTTTTTTTTAGAATGAAAAGTGTAGAATTGTAATTAATTGGGAATTATCTCTTAATCTAAATATAGATATTATGTATATTAAGTATTTTTGTGTTTGTGAGGCTTTTAAAAGTTTGGGAAGGCTACTGACTGTCTTAGCTTGGCCGTAAGTAAAATGATTTTATCAATTACTAGAAGAAAATAATTTATTATTTGATTTTACTCTTATTTCAAACCTAAAATTCAGATATAATGCCATCAAGTGAAAATATCATGTTATAAATACATAAATTTAACAAGCCTCACATTTTATTACAGTTTTTCTGAATATGTTTTTAGGTAAAAAAGAAATGAGTTCCGACATAATACATTAAGTCTTAACCTCCTTAGTGGCACTAACATTGGCCATCCTTAAGAAATTTCTTGATAGAAAACTTGAAAAGAAACTTTATTGGGAACCTACACCAACCAGACACCTATCCTATTGTTAATAAAATTTCCATCTGCGAGTGGTGTGAACTTGAAAAGGAAGATATTGAACACCTCCTTATAACATGTCCTTTAAGTATGGCAATATGGGCTAATTCTAGACTACAAGTCCATATTGACAAAGAGAGAAAATATCACTTAGGAGATTGGTTATTGGAAATGCGTAAAAAATATACTAAGAATGGTTGGGACCAAAGCGAATTTACAGCCTACTTTTTGCTCACTATTTGGAACATATGGAAAGCGAAAATGAAGGGGTTTCATGAAAATACACCGTGGATTACCAAAGACATTCTAATAAAAATTCACTCGGCTATGAACGATCTCTTTAATATGAAGAATACGGAGAAAGAATCCCAAGTTAATAATAATGCAAGAGATAAGGAAGGCAAGGAAATTGAGCTAGGAAATAACCCGATCTTAACAGATGACTCAGATTTTATCTTTATGAGTGATGCATATTTTAAAAAAGAATACGAGCCAGCGGGAGTAGCAGCTATTGCAATTGATAAGGAAGGTAAACTCACCCACAAGGTCATCTCTAGAACTCTCGTTAGAAGTCCGATTGAAGGTGAATGCTGGGCGGCCCTTCTGGCAATGAGGAAGGCCGCTGTCTGTAATTTACGGAGTGTTTCCTTTTACTCCGATAACCTTGAACTTGTTCAAAGTATTTCTAAATGCACAGGTTTTCGATGGCAAATTTACCCGTTCATTGCCGAAATGAGGAACTGGCTACTGAAATTCCCATCTTGGAAAGTTAAATATGTCAGCAGGAAACTTAATAATGTTACGGATCTCGCTGTAAAAAGTGCTAGACGTAATATTGATCTATCCATATGGAAGAATGGTTCTTTAAGTGACTTTTATATTTTTCTTAAGTCTCTGTATAAACGTTCATGATTAATACATTTTATTTGACAAAAAATAAAAATAAAAAAATAAAATTTCCATCATTAGAGAAAAATACTTACATGATTTTGTTCCACTACAGTAGATAGCCAACCACATTTTCTAGTCCAATGCATGTCTTTATACATATCAATTGATCTCACTATTTTTCATGTTTCTTTATTACTCTATCAAGAATTAAATAATATTAGTGATATATAAAGAGAAATTCGAGAAGCGTAGTAGTTTTGATACCTTTTTTTACATATGGGCGGCAAGTGTGGTTGATTCATGCAAACTCGGTGTAACTTTTTTTGCAATTCAGTGCATTTGTTATGTCACGCTTCTTTATAGATATAAAATAATTGTTAGGAACATATTGTAACAAGTCGAATAAAAACTAAGATCGTTAAATTAACAAGTCTTTAACAGTGAGTTAATTAAATTTCCTAGGATCATTAAATTAAGCAATCCCATTAACAAGACAAATTAGGAGTCGATATGAATGTGACTTGGATCTTTTTCAGACAGATTGACATGGATAATATTTAGAAAAAAACATGTCATATTGGTTAATTGAGTCCCAGTATATAATAGCAACTTGTGAATATTGAATACTTGTCTAAGAAAGTATTGGATTCCCAATCGAAAATATCAAAACATATGCTTGTTGGATAGTGTTAGTTATACCTTCCAAATATAGTTAACTTGTACGTTTATATCTAATTTATCCTAAGCTTCCATCCCAAGGGCATACTGCCTTTACTATACGACATTATCACTTTTTACTTAGCAAAATTCTAATATTTATCAGCAATTATCCTAGTCATTTCATAGTCTAACATACCAAAAACTACAAACTTACACCCGCACAAACCCACTTTGTTCATATAAGTATGTATATCACTCTTTATCAGCAAAAAGAAAAATATATATGTAGCAAAATCGTTGGATATTAATGAGACGAGTAAATAACACTTTTGCCCCCTGCGTTTGTACCCGATTGACAGGTTGCCCCCTAACCTTTAAAATGCGACTCGTTGCCCCCTACATTTTAATTTCGTGACCCGTTACCCCCTGACTGCGTGTTCCGTCCATTTTCGCCGTTAAAAGTGACGTGGCATTTCCATGTCACATTTTTTTTTAATCCAGGTGTTAATTAATCAATTAATTAAGATTAACCTAGGGGTAAAAAAGGTTTTTTATAAATAGTTTTAATATAAAATATAAATAATAAAATAAACCCCCCCACCCCCCACCGCACCCACCCACCCTACCCCCCCTCCCCTTCTTCTTCTTCCCCTTCTTCTTCCCCGATCTGACCCTGCAACTCCCTTAAAAAAAAATCAATATGAAGTTCGAGCTCCTCCGAAGCCATTGAATGATGTTCCAAATCCGAAGCCATTGAATGATGTTCCAAATCGGTACACTACCATGGATGCAAAACCAAAGCTCAAACCTCGCAGTGGTGGTGGTGGTTAGTTTCCATGGCAAATCGAAACTTCACCCCATACTTCAGCAGATTCATGAGCCACGCTTGGAGGCAGCAACAACATATGACCCATTATGAGTATAACTAATGTGCGTATGAGAAGTGATGCTAGAATGGGCGTATGAGAAGTGATGCTTATAAGCAGCTTGGTCTTACTTTGAATTTGTTTTGTAGTAAGAAATCCAATCGAATGGAGGCCCCCAAGAAAAGCAAAAGCATAATGTGTGTGGTGGATAATTGGTCTAACGTACTATCCGTGGATTACTATGTTTCAGATGAGAAGAAATTCAGTGAAGTTGATAAAACATTTAATAAAAAGAAAAATAAGTGGGATCTTGGGAAACATGATGAAAACTTGAGCAAAAATATTAAGCCTTTTTGTAGGAGTAGGGTGGGGTTAAATGCGAGTTATATAGTGTTTAATTCATGTTTGTGTAGAATTGGTGGTATAAAAGATTTTAAAGGTAGCAGCAGAGTAGATTATTTGGATTTGAATACAATGAAAAAAGAGTGGATAAATATTTCAAATATGAATCACCCAAGAAAGAAACCGTATCCAGTTATTTTAGACGGACAGTTATATGTTGTTGGTGGATTGTTTCGTGATACTGAAGGAGATCCTGCTGTTTTAATGGAGGTTCTTAATAAAAATGGGAAATGGGAAGATATTCCTAATCCTTCTCCTTTTCCGGTGGCTCATCCTTTTCCGGTGAGACCTTCATATTGATTTTTTTTTTTTTAAGGGAGTTGCAGGGTCAGATCGGGGAAGAAGAAGGGGAAGAAGAAGAAGGGAGGGGGGGGGGGGGGGGTAGGGTGGGTGGGTGCGGTGGGGGGTGGGGGGGTTTTATTTTATTATTTATATTTTATATTAAAACTATTTATAAAAAATCTTTTTTACCCCTAGGTTAATCTTAATTAATTGATTAATTAACACCTGGATTTTAAAAAAAAATGTGACATGGAAATGCCACGTTACTTTTAACGGCGAAAATGGACGGAACACGCAGTCAGGGGGTAACGGGTCACGAAATTAAAATGTAGGGGGCAACGAGTCGCATTTTAAAGATTAGGGGGCAACCTGTCAATCGGGTACAAACGCAGAGGGCAAAAGTGTTATTTACTCTTAATGAGACCCACAATACATACTTCAAGTCTATTTAAGTGATTCTAAATAAGCAAAATTGACAACAATAAAATAAAGAATGAAATTACAGATAAACGTTACCTGAATATTGGGATTATCCCACAGTTTAATGCAATCATCCCATTCAAATTGTCACCCATGTACTTGGGTTTCCCTTTCTCAGTTCCATGTAAAAGATAATTTTTCTTCACTTTATTTTTATGACCACTGTGTAGTGACGCAACCGTCAATCGAATACCCTCTCGAATATTGTTCCAATTCTCTTGATCAACTTTATACGAAGAAAAATCATAATATCGCTACATACAAATTAATAAGAGTATGTTAAAATTCTAAAATTATATATATATATATATTAAGTACCTCTAATTCCACCATAACTCAACCTTTATCTTCTTCGGAAACTTTTTCCCATGAAGCATAACCGAGGGTTATTAAGGGGCCCATTAAATATCCAACTGCACGCATAAAATGCAAGGAATATGGTCCCACGACATTGAATGTTTCACCTACTAAATCAAATTTTATTGAAAATGGTCCTCCATTCTCTTGTACTAAAGCTTTGAGTTTTAGATTTCTTGACTTTCCTCTTTTCCTTGTTGATTTCCTTAGAACAAAACTCAACCAGTGACATTAATCATTATGTATATTAATAACTAAATGTAATAAAATCAATATATAATTGACCAATGTATAACTTGAAACCTCACAATCAACACTTAAGAGAAATGGTCCACGAGGTGGATCATTGTTTCCATACCCACCATGACTATACGCCATATTAGCCATCAACCAGAATAACACTACCACCAGCATGATCTTTAATAAAAAAAGAAAGACATTAAAAATGAAATAAAACTTTAGTGGCATTTAATATATTCATCAAATGATTATAAACATAAAAAATATTCAATAAAGAAAGATATAACCATAGACGAACTACATTTATTAATCTGAGTAATAACTATTATCACTATCATTATCTTCATTGACTTCTCCAAGGCCATTTGGATGTTTTTGTACTTCATCAAATCTATAGTCTGAAAGTGTATTGTCTTTGTCGGAATCATTGTCTATGAAGCCTTCAACATGTGTGGTGGTATTGTCAATTGTTCTTTCCACATCATCAGTAGTGATATTTAAACGGAGAAATGAATTACTTTCTATGTTGGTAATATCATCTGTTATGTTTAAAATAGATGGGGGAGCTACACGTTTGTCATATCGACTTCTACAGAAATATTCCAAATATGACGATGATTAACATCCCATACAATTTCCCAATCCTTACCATGACATAGATCATCTATATACCAAACATGTCGTGCTTGAGATCCTAAGATATATGTCATTTTGGTGAACGACTTTACTTGTGTCAAGAGTTATGATATCATTCTTCACAGTCATTGTCTTGTTCTTAGTATTAGCGTCAAACCATTTACATTTGAATAATACTATTGAACAATTATGTGGATAAGATAATTCAATAATTTCTTCGAGTTGCCATAATATTGTTTGTCCTCTCCACCTGACACTGATACACCACTATTTTGGGGTTTTCTTCTAACATCTACGAAAAAGAGTGATAAATTTGACCCAATTAATTACACAACCATCATATGAAGAAACTGCATAATCAGATGGACTAGTTAAAGCAAATAACGCATCCATGATTGTGGTAGATCCATATTTGTGCACTTAAACTATATTACTTAGTAAAAAAAATACTTTTCAAGACATGTCAGAGACAGCGCCTATTTCTTAATTGACTTGTATACGTAGAAAGGCGACGATGGACAGATCAAAGAGACGACACCTATTTCTTAATTGACTTGTAAATGTAGAAGGTGGTGCCGATGGACAGATCATGTGGGATAAAAACTTGGTCGAAGGGAAAAGAGTAAATATAGATGGAACTAATCATCTTGAAACGCTGCCTTGTTAAAACCTTGCCAAGAAAACCCATTAGGACAAAACTTGGACGAAGGAAAAAGAATACAGTCTTATTTACGCTCCCCCTGATCTGGCAAGAGATCTCTAAGTTGTCTTATTTCAATATTGTGGACCTACTTCTTGAATATTGTGGCTGACAATGATTTCATCAGAAAAATCTACAAAATTATTGCGTGATTGTATCTGTCGGGTGTCAATATCCACATTCTTATGTAGCTCGTGTGTGTAGGATACTTTGGTGAAATATGTATTGTTTTGTCTCCTTGATACAACCATTCTAATTATGTGTGGTACAAGCAATAATATCCTCATACAATACCATCAATATATTCCTGTTGAAGATATAACACACTTCTTTTGGGTATGTTGAATAATACACTTAAATAAATATTTCATACCTCTCCCCCTGGCATATTCACTAAAAGATATGCCTCATTAAAACCTTATCAAGAAAACCCATTAGGACAAAACTTGATGAAGGAAAAAGAGTACACTAATCCTTAGGGGTTATGACACGTATTCAGTTTGTCTTGTTAATACTTTACCAGGAAAACCCAATGGATAAAACCGTGGTGAAGGAAAAAGAATGCAGAATTCAATATATTCTCCCCCTCATTACAACATTAAATATTTCTAAATATATTTGTACCTTGATGTCGTCGTTAATGAAACTTTAATTAGTAAATCTTCTGGATTTTTACTTGAGAGTGATAGTAATATCATTTTCTTGATCAATAAAAGAGTTTATACTTCCTTTGACAATAAATATTTGCATGCCTCGTTAAACCTTACTAGGAAAAACCCAGTGGGAAAAAACCTTAGTGAAGAAAAAGAGTACAATACGCAAATATCACATCATTCTCAGTATGACAACAATTACCGAGTATCCATTCATAATTCATACACTTTTCTTTTGTGATTTGAATAAATTACGTTATTCGAGAACTTTTATACTCCATGAACTTTTATATTTCAGGAACTTCTTAATCTTAGATAATTTCATATTTAAACGCTCTTAAGTACTTCAAGTACCTATCGTGCTTCAGACACTTGTTGTGCTTTCAAACACCTTTCTTGTTTGGGCACATGTCATGCTTCTAGCACCTATTTTGTTTATCAAAAACTTTAATATCCATCTAATAATCACTACACTATATCAATAACATATGAATGAGGACGTCTCCCCATAGTTAATTCTAGGTATCTGCAGAAACCTTCGTGATACGAGTAGTGTTTTTTTATTTCAAAATTCACTATTACACATTCTATTTCCGTCGACATATTTCACCACTTTTTGGTTTAGGATCCTTATTATTTATTTCAAGCTCTATATTAAATGAAAATATATTAATCCCATAGATTGTCTAACAGTTTTAAATATTTTCCGTAGACTAATAATCTACATAATTGTTCTCGTATTTAGGTACCTAGGTCCTTTCATTACCATTACTTTCTTTAAGATAAATGCATGTGACAACATTAGTTGGCTTAATAATTCTTGTCGTATCACATGGAGTGAACATTCCACAATACCATTTAATCATTTACTCATGAGATTTTCTTCTTTGGGCATGGTATACTTTAAACCGACAGGCTTACCACGCTTCATGTGTTGGTTTGATACATTCGCTGGAATATTTGTTATGTGTCTATATGGGACAATAACCTATGTTGGAGCGTTTACAACATATTTTTGGATTTGAAATATTCTACTTGCGAATTTATTAGGTATATTATTTGCAATACTTTGCACATAGATATTCTTTTTAACATCAAGTTCCTAATCTTTAGTTTGTGAATATAAATGATATAATAAATTGTATTCCACCATGCGTCATGCAACTTCAGGTTGACTTATCTCCCCCCCCCCCCCCCCCCCCTAATAAGGGGGTAGTCACTTGTTAAAATGAATCTTCTGGTTCTTTTAAGTAGAGACCAAGTGAGTAATCTATTAGTCGACATATCATTACTATCCCTAGGTGACCAAATCAGTCATTTAATAATACAAAGTTCTTTGGATTATGACATCCTTTCTTTTTCACAATAACCGTTTCAACTGCTCGAATCTGTATATTATATAACCCCAAAGAAATAGCATATTTATTTTCATACACACTTCTGGTGAGACTTTTAGTAAATAATGCAAAAGATATTCATTGTTACGGACACTTGTGGCTTATACAAAATACAAATTTTGGATATTATCCTCTAAATTTAGTAAATTTCTTCGGGATTTACTTTTAAAATAATTTACTAATTTTGTACCACAAGGTAACATAACTTTTGGGCATCCAAAAACTTTTAATTAGATCAACTAAATGTCTTAGTATTCCATGAGTAGGCTAACACTATATAATTCCAATTTATCTATAAATATTCATCTTTATCATTTTGTGATAGCTTGTTTACTATGAGTTTTACTTTCAAGATATTCCTTATTATCCACTTCGGGTGGTAAGGATTTTTTTCTTACCTTAACCTCGTCTGGAGTTTGAGTCACCAAGATGTCAATTTTAGACACATAGAAAGACATTGCATTTTCTTTTAGAAACACACTTCCATTCACTTCAAGGAATGGTTTTTAGTTAGGAAAAATAACATTTATGTCACTCCAGGTCAATCTTTGTAAAAGCTGGAAATAATGAATTTCCTTCAGAGAATGTGATTTTGTATCTCCAGGGAATAATTTCCAATCAAGGAATACAACATTAATTCACTTGTTTTGTCATCTACGCGTCTATTATTTAGATATGAAAACAGTTACATTCACTTTATGGAATGTAGCTCCATTCACTTCGAGGAATGAAACGTTATGGTTCACAAGAAAATGTAATGTTAAACCTTAATATTGGGATAAAAATCTACTTACGATATTACTACTTTAGGAGTATTTACATGACATTAACTAAGTAAAAAGGTCTTAGTGTATCTTTCTTCAAAAAAATACTTCTACTTACAATAATATGTACTTCAGGAGAATAATTACGTAACCTTGAAGTTTAGAAGTATAACGACGATATCCTATTTTCTTTTGTATTCTCATGAAATAATTATCCCTGTCCTTTTCCGGTATGTTTTGCATCTAATCTTTTTTCTTACGATAAATCTTGCTGTTCTCACCTCCTTTTTTTTCTTAAACAACAATTCTAGTAAAAACAATCATATATATATAAATTATAAATACTTTACGAAAACATACTAGTAAAGCAAACTCTGAAACACTATTATGATTTTCAACCTCAGGTGGAGTTATGCTCTCCACCACGCTGATTCCAGTACACATTAGAAGACGTAGCATTTTTTTCCAGGAAATGCAATTTTATTCACTATAATGAATGATTTAGCTAGAGATACAATATTTAATCGTATTTAACCCTACCAGTTTTGTTTACATATCCATTTTCAAAGAGATTGAAGAAAAATCAACAATCGTTACAAGGAATGCAATTCCATCCACTACATGGAATGGTTTTGAGCCAGAGAATGTGATTTTATTCAATCAAATTTTCTCACCACAATGTTTTTTTTCGATACGCATTTAAAAGTTATTGCATTCGTTTAGGAAAGGTAATTCTAATCACTTCAGGAAATAGTATTATGTAAATGGAACACGAATTATGATTATATCAAGAATTCATTACTTTGCTTGCTTACGAGACAAACAATCTCATAGTATTTTGTAAAACTTTTATTTACGCTATAACTACTTCAGGAGTATATGCGTGATCTGATACAAGGCGACGTATATTTGTTCCACTTGATAATATTACATTTGCTCGATTGAAATCCTCACTAAATTTAGTAGTGCCTGAATTGTACTAACATTTCCTTTTGTCCAATTTACTAAAAAATAATTAGATTGTCCAAATGGTAAGACTGTTAACATTCATAAAGGAGGTTGCAAGTTCAAAACTTTTATCATGCAAATCTTGCATAAATTATCGCAAAAGTTGGTTCACTTCATTAAATTATTTGGTTCAACTTTTCTCCCCCTAATTTTATGTATCTTTTATGAATGAAATTATTTGGTTCAACTTTTCTCCCCCTAATTTTATGTATCTTTTATGAATGAAATCATTGTGTTACATATGACACAATCCGATTCTTAAATATCCATGATATCTATATGAGTTTTTTTTTTATCATATACCACCTTTTTTTTCAAACCCATAAATTTGAATTAAGACTTCAAATCTTTGCAATTCTTTTAGATTTTGAGCCGTTATTTTTTAATCTAGCCTTCAAGAGTTTAAAAATCCATATAGGTTTCGAGTCTTAAGAGTTTAATCCAGACTTCACCCTTTAAAAATCCGACCTAGGCTTCGAGCCTTTAGATTTTTTTCTTTACAAGTTAAATTATGTACATCAATTCTTTTGTGGAAATTATAACAAAATTGATATAGGTTTCAAACTTTTAAAGTTTGATCTAGGCTTCAAGCCTTTAAATAATTTTATTTATGCTTCCGGCATATAAATTGTATTCAAGTCTTCAAGCCTATGAGATTTATTTTATTTTCCAGGCATATAAAATTTGTGATAGGTTTCCGGCCTATAAATTTTGTTATATACTTTTGGCATATAATTGAGTTCTAGGCTTCGGGCCTATAATTTTTGGTATATGCTCCCTATAATATAAATTTCTATTTAGGCTTCGGGCCTATAAGTTGTAGAATGTGAATAATATATAACAAAATGTAGAATTGTAGAGTATATTGTTCAAAAATTACTTTTATAAGACAAAATAAATGTATAGCCTAGCTGTTATACCCAAATACTCTACTATCTAAAGTCTCAAGTTCAAATCACCCATACTTCTCAAAGTTATACCAATTCTATTTTTTTTAATTTCGAGATGATAAATAAATCTACATATAGCATCATCTATATTAATTGAAATTGAGACTTTGAATCACCCATTAATTTTTATAGTTTCGGGGTTTTGAATTTTATTAAGGGTCCCATTAAAATAAATAATTAGTTTTGGGCTTTCTAAAAATGCATATAGGCTTCAGGCCTTTAAATTTCAGTATATGCTTCTGGCATATAGAATTTTGTTTTAGGCTTCGTACCTATAATTTAAGATGCTTCATATGTTACTCCATATGATATAATTTCTGGCCTTTATAGCGTTAGTTTTCGAAATTCTTTTTATGCTTCGGGCATATATTTTATTTCCTAGGCGTCGGGCCTATAATATAAAATTTAGGCTTCAGGCCTATATGATTATTTTTCCATGCTTCGGGCATTGTAGGCTTTTAGCTTAGAAATACATCATGTTTTATTTTCAAGTCATTCAAAATTATATTTACATATAGGCTTCAGGCCTCTATTTTTTTAAAATGATAACCGATTTATCTGCTTGAATAGTATAATAGTCTTGTATAGGATGCAATGGAAGTCCATATAATATTTATCAGTTGTAATGGAAAGTCCTTATAATACTCTCTCTTATTTTATTTTTCTTTGTGAAAAGATATATATATATATATATATATATATATATATATATATATATATATATATATATATATATATATATATTAGAACAATATAAATCATACCTGGAAATGTTTTTCTTTGATTCGATTGGTAGAGACTCGTGCTGATAACATGTTATAAACTAGTATAATATTAGCTAAACTAGAAGGAAAATATGGAGAGAATTGCTAGACTAGATGGAGAGAATAATATCATTTCTTCTTTCAAACATATGTGTAAAATACAATGGGGATGAAGGTCATATATTTATAGGAGATATATGACCCTTCATCTCATACATTAAGTCCATTTCATAAAGATGGGAATTGAAGAGGTCTAGAAACTAAAGGACATCCACTTAATAATATATTATTTACAATACAATATATTTGGTTGTTATAGGATAATTTTAATATATAAATAAATAAATTAATAAAATATATTAATAAAATAATCATATAGTTGATAAAGTGTATTGAAAATAAATCATTTTTAAAATAATATATCATTAATAAAATAATTAAAAAATTAGGTAAAGTATATATTATAATATTATAGAAATAAAGAATCCTATAGCAATAATGTGTTTCCTTACTATATAACAATATTTCAAAAAAATAAATTATAAATAAATATTATACCATTAAATTAATTGAAATAGCTCATAACAAGGAGACAAATTATTTCTGTAGAGTAACTAAAAATTAATAATTTTCAAAATTAAATTTAATAATTAATTAATTTAAAAAAATCTATAACAACCACATATGTCTTTTCTATGTACATACTCAACATAAAACATACAAAAATAATATTATAATTTTTTTCGTCTAATCTAATGTAAGAAAATTTTGGTTTCTTTAAGCTATATCAACGACATTGGATTCCCATTTGTAAGGACATGATTTTTTCTTCCTATAGTTGACAACTATAGAAAGGATATTAATGTCTTTGTTGTAGCTTCGTCAAAGATCATTATTCTTGTAGTGATGCATTTTTAAAGTTTAATTTAGAGAGAATAGCTCATGGTTTCATGGTTGAAGATTTAAAGTTCATGTTTCAGGTTAAGGATTCAAGTTCATAATTCAAGATTTTAAGTTCAAGATTCATGGTTCACGATTCGCAATTATAGGTTCAAGGTTCAGAGTTCATGGTTAATGGTTCGTGGGTGCATGATTCATGGTTCATCGGTGCAAGATTTATGTTTCAAGGGTCAATATTCATGGTTCAAGTTTCAAGGTACAATTTCCAAAGTAGGATTTATGGTTCAATGTTTATGGCTAAAGATTAATAGAAAAGAATAAAATATTCAAATGACGGGAATCGAACTCAAGTTCTCTAGGTGAAAGTCAGATATTTTTACCATTGGGTCGATAAAAAATTAGAGAATTGTGATCAACGTGGATCGAACATTGAACCTCCAAATCTCTAGTGGACATTCAATTAATTGAAGAGAGTAAGAGCTCGTTTGGGATTGATTATTTTGGAGCTAAAAGCGCTTTTTGATTAAAATTTAATTATTTGTAAAAAATATTAAAAAATATTCTGACATCTAAAATCACTTTAAGTGATTATTTTAATAATCACTAATCTAGTGCTTTTCCTAAAAGTGATTTTTAGAGTCTAAAATATTACTATGAAGCTAAAATCACTTTAAGTGATTATTTTTAAAAGCAATCCCAAACAGGCACTAATTTTATTGGGTATTGTTGTCTCCTCATTTGTGATAATAAAATCTATTTCCGATACATCATTTTAGGCGTATTTATTAGTTTATAGGTCAATTTGAGCTTGATTTAGTGCACTTTCCTATTTTGGGTCTTGAATTAATTAATTATTATTTTTAGAGCATATTGGGTTTAATTATTTATTTAGTGTGAAGCTTTAGAGATATATGGTAATTAATTAGAGTCCAAGTTGGTAAAGAGAGCCAAAGGAAAGAAGATAAACATGGCAATTGAAGATAAGGAAGTAAAAGCAAAAAACATGGAAAAGAAAAAGTTGCCTTAAATCTGAATTTCTGCAGATACGTCTAAAGAAGTGGTGATAACTCCAAAACCAAGCCTATTTTGGAAGATTCCTTTCATAGGGACATAGATAATTATGTGAGGATTCTTTTGGTATCTTATGGAGCAAAAACCGACCAATAACGAAGAAGATATGCTCAAAACAGTTCAGCAGTAATTATCTTTATTTCCATACGAATTTGAGTTGGGCTTGGAGTCCATTACTTAACCTCTCCTTCAAGAAACTAATTAGGTCAACCTACTATAAATACAGCCTCTTAACACTCTTAAATCATCCTTGGCCAGACCTTAAGGCCAAGAGGAAGCTGCAACACAAGAGAAGAAGTCTGGAAGGAGCAGAACACCATATGTCTTCTTCAACCTTTGATTCTGTAATTCTTTTCTCTTCTTTTCTTAGTATGAATTAATTCCATTAGTTTGAGTTTTAGCATATATGTATGAACCCTAGTTTTGATTGACATATATCTAATTTGGGAATTCTATGTTTTAAATTGAATTATTGTTTTTATTCTCTGTTTATGTGTTTGGATTTATATTCTGTGTTCTTGTGGAACCTAGGGAATATAGAATTACCATCTAGTAATTAGGTCACCATTGACAACGGTTTTTAATTACATGTTTAGCACATAACGTCTAGTATTCGGTTTAGATCTGACAAATCAACCTAACTAGATAATCACCATGGTTTAGTACATGTTACTATTTACCAATTACAGGAGCAGTTTGCTTAGGAAGCCTTATTAACACAGGTAAATCCTATTTAAAACTACCTAGCGTAATTGGAACCAATTATTGAAATACTACATAATTCACCATTACATGTTTAGAACGGAAAAACTAGTGGGGATTACATGCTAATTACTCAAGCTAACTTTCATACTATCTTCTTTTCTTTTCTGTTATTTAATTTTCTGTCTTTTAATTCATTAGTTTAGTTTTCTTTATTTAAAAACAAAATAAAAATATATTTTTCTTTCTTTCTCTTGCGTATTATCTTTTCTATCTTTCATATTTGCACTTGATAATTTGCATAAGTTCTCTCTAACTTTCGTCAGTCTCTGAGGAACGAATCTTCTTCATTAAAACTTGCATACGTCCTGTAATACTTGCAGAACCGTGCTATCTTAGGGTGTTTATTTGCATCTAAATTATATCATCTTTTTATCACACCCTAGGCCACACCAAGTATAAACGATATCAACCATTATTTATGTAGAGAATGCGGGCCATCGAAAAATGTTTGTTTTATATTATACTTAACAACTCGTGTTTGAAAACGCTACACAAAATTTTGTTCATTTTTCTTGAAATATATATTAAAGTGAATGATGCATTTTCAAAGTTTGATATAAAGTTCATGGCTCATGTTTTAAATTTTTCACGGTTTAAGGTTCAAGATTCATGTTTCAGGGTTCATGGTCAAGTTTTAAGGTTCATAGTGCACAATTCCTGGTCCAGTGGTCAAGTTTTAAGGATCATAGTGCACAATTCCTGGTTCAATGGTCAATTTTCAAGGTTAAAAGTTCAAGGTTTAAGGTATAAAGTTTATGGTTCATGGTTTAAGGTTCAAAGTTCTTGGTCATTTTCATGGTTCATGGTTCAAGTATCAAGTTTCAAGTTCCATGACTTATCATTCAAGGTTCAAGGTTTAAACTTCAAGATTTAAGGTTCAAGATCCAACGTCCAAGGTTCAATATTCAAGGTTCAGGGTCTAAGATCCAAGGTCTAAGGTCCAAGGTTCATGTTTCATGGTTCAAAATTCAAGTTTCATGATTAAAAGTTCATCATTCATTATTTATTATGAATGGTTCAAGACTCAAGGTTTAGGGTTCAAGATTCATGGTTCAATATTTTTTCTAATGCCAAAATATTTTAGAACCTAATATTTTTGTAAATATTAACACATCCAAACGATATTTAATTTTTTATCACATTTGTCTTTATACTTATAATGAATTTGTTTTTAGTTTTGTGTACACATTTGTCCCATCCGAAGGAGTAGTTCATAGCCAATAATCAAAGACTAGAATTTGCACCAACAACCATGAAGAAGTTTGTAGCTAAGTCATGAAATTCTGGACTTGACAATCCATCAATCCGGGGAAAACTCTAAAACAATTCTAGTTTTTACGGTCACAAGCAAGGTACTCCCCAGCTTTATCCAAAACTCAGGGATACCTTACCCAACTCATCATATGAAAAACATTGACCCAAACGTTGTGTTCATATAGTACCAAGGGAACAAGGTTGGCATGAGCGATGTATCTCTAGGTAAGAGATCTCGTTAGCCTAGGCCATACTTTTTTTCTTTACTAAAAGGTATTTAATAAGGTGGTGGGGGTACATAATGTAAAACCGTTTTGATATTTTACTATTTGTCCCATCATATATGGTTCAACCTACACGGTTACCACCAACAACCTCGATTATACCCTCCAACATAGTAATTAATTCCTCGGTTATAGGACTAAGGGTTCACTCTAGGGAAAACCTTGATTAAACCAAACAGTAGGGAGTCGAGTCCCGAATGGTTCAACCTACGCATTTACCCTTGCTACAACCTTTATTAATCCTCCAGTTAGGTTATTGATTATGCGGGATATGTCTTACGGGACACCGTGGTAAATCCTCGATTCAACTTTTTGATAGGTTAAATCGAGTCTAGACGGTTCAACCTACACAGTTACTCTTGTTGAACCTCTAATAAATTCTCTAGTTAGGTTATTGAGTCCGGTGTATGGCCTCAAGGGGTAACTTTGGGAAAACCTCGATTTAGTTTTAGACAGGTTATTGAGTCTAGATGTTCCAACCTACGCGAGTACTCATATTAAACCTCGATTAAATCCTCCTGTGGGGTTATTGACCCCGAGGGATAGATCTTGGGGGCCACCGAAGAAATACCTCTATTCAATCTTTTGACAATTTATCGAGTCTAGACAATTCAATCTATGTGTTTACTTTGGCAAAACCTGGATTTAGTATTCAGACGAATTATCGAGTTTAGACAATTCAACCGATGTAGTTACTCTAGTAAAACATTGATCCAACCTTTAGACATATTATCAAGTCAAGACATTTCAACCTACATGGTTACTCTGGCTAATATTTGATTTATGTTTCCAAATCAAGTTATCAATCTCAAAGAGTAGATCTAATGTGTCAGCCTAGTAAAACCTCGACTCAACCTTTAGAAGGGTTGTCAAGCAAAAAGGTAGATATTCGTGATCACTCTCATAAATAAAACCTCGAATAATCCCTTAGAAGGGGATGTTGAGTAAAAAGTTAAATCTTAATGATCACTCCCATTATTGTTCAAAAAAAAAATGATCACTCCCATAAGTGAAACCTTGATTCAAACCTTAGAAGTGTTGTTGAGTAAAAACATAGATCTTTGTTATCACTCTCATACATAAAAATTCAACCTTTCGAAGGGGTTGTCAAGAAAAAGTTAGATCTTTGTGATTACTCTCATAAATAAAACCTCGATTCAACCCTTGGTAGGGGTCGTCAAGTAGAATATTAGATCTCCGTGATCACTATCATAAATAAAACCCTAATTCAACCCCTAGAAGGGGTTGTCAAGTAAAAAGTTAGATCTTCATGATCACTCTCATTAATAAAATCTCAAAACAACCCTTGGAAGTTGTTGTCGAGTAAAAAGTTAGATCTTTGTGATCACTCTCATATTAAAAACCTCGATTCTACCCTTAGAAGGGTTTCCTAGTTAAAGTTTGATCTTAGGGAAAACTCTCATAAACAAAACCTCGATTCAACCCTAAGAATGGTTGTCTAGTAAAGAGTTAGATCTTCATGTTCACTCTCATAAATAAGACCTTGACTCAACTTTTAAAAGAGGTTATCGAGTTTAAAAGTTAGATCTTAGAGATCACTCTGTAAGATAACCTAACTCAAAACATCAAGCAACAATCTTATGGGGGCATATGCCTGAGCTTCAATCAAATGATAACCCTTTTAGTTAGATATCACCAATGTGTCAAAAAGTCATTTTGAAGTAATAAGTGAAGAACTAGGGATAAAATGTAAACAATCATGGGGGAGATACACCTATGAGATCTCACATACCTCCGAGGTATAAATGTCTTCGAGAAAGTGGAAATTATAATTTCCTCTTTTGCAAAAGCCCCGAACAAAATATGAGGGGTTCCTTTGTTAATAATTATTGAAGATAAGGCCAAATTATGGATCCTAGGGTAAGATAAAATATGAACAACGCTCCATATGTCATCCATAGAGGAAAAAATAGGCCCATTAATTTGGGAAGCCTTTGTTGAGAGGTCATTACTACAAAGGAAATGAGTAAGGATAGGTTGAAAGACAAAAGAAAAGGGTACGGTAGAAAGCAATTAGCTATCGTTAGAGAGAGAGAGAGAGAGAGAGAGAGAGAGAGAGAGAGAGAGAGAGAGAGAGAGAGAGAGAGAGAGAGAGAGAGAGAGAGAGAGAGAGAGGAGAGAGAGAGAGAGAGAGAGAGAGAGAGAGAGAGAGAGAAGAGAGAGAGAGGAGAGAGAGAGAGAGAGAGAGAGAGAGAGAGATTTTCAGTAATCAAGATGAGACGTTTAAGTAACCAAGGCCACGAAGTCATGATGGCTAACTCTTGGGAAAGTAAGTATTGCGTGTGTGCGAGTTATGATGGAAATAATGGGAAAAAGACGTTAACGTTCTCCCCTAGGCCATGTCACACAAAAGATATGGATCCACTTCAATACTTATATGACTTGTTTGCAAGGGTAAACAATTGACCCCCTATTTGAATAAAGGCAAAGAAAGATCCCTTTAAACATCATGTCCATGAGGTAAGGAACGTTATCCGATGACGTGGATATAAAATGGAGGATTGGGTCAAGCTCATCCCTTTCAATTACCTCTCAATTTCATAAATAAGTAAACACAAATTTTAAAAGATAAATGAGTGATGTCTCCCTTTTTTTGATAAATATATGCCCTTAGGAGACATTATTTCAGGTAGAAATTTGACTTATTAGATAGACTTTTGTGCTTATTTTCTCATATTTCACTTTCTCCCATCAGAATCATATTATTTGCGTTTTAAAGATTTTGTGCGTTATTTCGTTTATTTTTAGCATAAAGTTCTTAGGTACATGTATTCTAGGGAGCACCATGATGAGGAGGAGAAGGTGAAGTTTAAAGTCTTAGATCAAAATGAGAGCTTAAAAGAGCAAAAGGTACCACTCAAAGAGTTATAGAGAAACATAAGAATTTGCCAAGCTGTAACTTCTTACTGATTTCGAGTCCAAATGGTACTGATCCAAGTCTGGTGATTCAAATGAAAAAGGTGCACGTTTGAGTTAGCTCGAATTGAGGACTGGAATCAGGTGATTTGGACTTAAGAATCAAAAGTGATTTGGACTTAAGACGCAAAAGTTACGCCTATTTTTCTGGAGTGTGTACAGCAGTTTCGAGTATTACTAACTGGACTTGGTCCTTTATTCATTTAATTAAATGAAATAAAGGCCCAGTCTGAATTTACTTAGTATGAAAATCCAATTAGACCTCATTTTTAGTACGCTTCATATTTTACAAGAGTTAGTAGAGAACAAAAAGGCAGAGAAAGAGTTAAAGCTGGAGAAATCATCTTTCTTCAACATAAAGCCAATCCTTTCCTATAATTAGGTTCTTTATCTTATTTTTGCATTAGAAAACATGAATGCTTTTAATTTATCTATTGTTTTTTACTTTGAAAATGAGCTAAACATCCAGAGCTTGGGAATCACAACGTGGGTTAAAGCCTAATATATACAATTTGATGTTTTTCTGAATTTGGGATCATTTTAATTTAATTTTAAGTTGGGTATTTTGTATTGACTATTATCGTGAGCTTGTTTACTATTTTTAATTAGGCTCGAATTTGAAATAGGTAATTGTAAATGGGCTATTCAGTAGTGGCGGAGATCACCTTGACGGGGGGGGGGGGGGGGGGGGGGGGGTTTAAGTACGGACCTAGGTAATAGACGTGTGGTATTCGTCAATGATCCTGACGGATTGACTGACCACACAACGAATTCGGTAAAACACTTCATCACCCGAAAGTAGATTATAATCGCCTTGACGGGGTTTGTAATACCATGGGATAACTCCTAAGTCTACCCTGACGGGAGTTAGGAGAATTTAGAGTGCCGAATAATACACAAATACCGAATTGACCCTTAAACAGAAGCATTAATTGTATGAATTTAGGTGGATCCCTTGCGAGACTCAAGTACACCTATCATCCTTGCGTCTACAACTCTTAGTTTTTAATTCATTTATTTTCAGTTAATCTTTAGTAATTTATTTAATTGCGTCTAGTAGTTTAATATTTGAAAAACCAAACAAATATATGTTTTATCTTTTATTTTTCGTACTTGCAATTACAATTACTTATCTCTTGATCACATGGGCCGTACCTACGCAATTCCTGAAAACGAATTCCCTTATATCTATCTATTACTTGGAAAGACCCGTACACTTGCGGTTAGTAGGTCCTCCTATTTACTCTTGATTTTTATCACACCTCAGGACCCACCAATGAGTTTAAACACTCATATTTCATGAGCTTTATTTCATTTACAAGAATGGGAGCATCAAGTATTGTATGGGGAAACCTCAATTTCCTAAGAGTTGTCCCCCAAGGGAGAAGTTAAAGGTATAGGAAAGCTTCCAAAGTTAGGGGAATCTAACATCGTTGCCAAGGAGGGACATTCTTCCCAAAATCTCCATTCAAATTTAAGGTGGACGACACATATCTCGTCACGAAGTTGGAAAGAACCACCATAACACTCAACCATGTTATGTAATGCCGAGTCACACATATCTCCCTCTCAGTGTGATGTATTTTTGGACAATTCCTCATTCAAGCAAAGGATCTCATCTCCTTGTGTCCTGATAGTCACCCCAAAGAGACTCAATCTCGGTTCTCTTATCCTAAAAAGGCGATCATGATCGTTTGATCTAACTGATAATGGGAAGCCATTTGATCACAAACCTTCTCAATCAACCTAATAACTACATCGTAGGCAATATATTAGGCGTTTACTTTACCAACCACCTCTTGAAGTGCACGATAGAAGGTCTCCCAATCGGGGAAAGCTTTGTAATTCTTCTCTCTAGTTTAACTTCCTTCCTATGGCATTTGAGACCTAAAGGGAAGGAGAGAATTTGTCGAGTGTTGGGGAGGGGATCTATAAGATCAAAAGAATTGTCAGAAGAATGAAGAAGAAAGCCCAAAAAGATGGTCATATATTCATAACATTCTTTAGATATACTGTTGTGATTGTTGAGATAATCAAGAAAATGATAAAACTTGTAAAGGTTATCCAAGGCGATGTACAAAGATTCACGAGTTGGGGGTATGATGGAACGAATACATGCAAGGCTTCAATGGATTTTTTTCATACCCCAGGGAGTGATACACTAGAGAGGAATTGTTTCCCACAAACGTACGGGGTCGTTGAAAAGTAATAATTTGATAAGTATAAGGGTTATTATCTCCATAGGTACTACCAAGTATAAGATAATTGTGTTTATGATTATGGTAGATTAAGTTGTAAATAAATGTCAATACAACTAAAGATATGTTTGTTTGGTTTTTATAATAAAACTGAAGCGATTATTAGAAATAAGAAATGTAATAACTATAATATAAATACAAATTAAACTAATAAAAACGAGTTGAAATATATATGAGAAATATGTTGGATTCTAGAAAGTAATTCCCAAAGTAGTTAACTTAATTTTTCTAGGAATAAGGGTGAAGTGAACTTTTCAACTAGTCGGGATTCAGTGTTTTCCCCAAATCCCTCCCGGGTAGATAGGAAGCTACCGTATGGTACTAGAGACCTCTCCCGAGTGACCCTACCATGATTTCAAATTCTATTTGGTTTAAAACCTAATGACTAATTGGTTAGTCAAGACCTTTCGGTTCACTAACGCATACCATGCATCTATATGCTAAGTCCGTAATCCGACCCTCTCCCGAGTGATAGTCTAATTACTAACACTACCCATTATTTGGAAAAAATATAAGTAGGAAATAATCACATGGATATAGTCAACGGAAATAAACTTTGCTTCAATTAAATATAATTTCAAATTCAAGAAAACATTTAATCACTAACAATGGTTCATACATATAGCAATCCTCAATCAATGAGGGTTTTAGTTCATAATTAATTAATGGAAAACAATGAATAATAATGTCTAAAATGTAATACAGAATAAAATTTACCTTAGACTCGAATGGAAATGGATATGGAATTGTGAAAAATGGTGGAAACCCTTCTCCTCTTCTCCTCCCCTTTGCCTCAAGAATGTAGATCTCTTAAAAGTTGTGTAATATTTCTTGTGTTTCGAATTATGAGATTCTAAAATTATTATATACTAGGATAAAATCATTTTGGGGCCTAATGGGCGCACTTAGATGGGTTAAAAATAGTCCAACCCGTTTTTAGCTAGTGCTGGACAGGTTCACGTCACGGTGGAAGCAAGTGACATAACTTCTTCATCTTAACTCCGAATTGACTTCCGTCTCTCATGCGCCACTGACTTCAAGATCTATCCAAATAAAAATAAAATGTATTAAAAACTCTGACTAATAATTTGTTGTGACTGAATCAAGTGACGTCAATATTTTGCCAGTTAACGCTCTAACTTCTCCAAAGTGACTTTTAGCTATTTCTATGCCTTGCATTGGGTTTGGAATTGACCTATCCTCATCATATTGGTGTATCATGTCATCTATCTACCTAAAATCTACACACTTAACACACAATTAATGTAAAAAATGTCTAAAGATAATAATATGTCCAAAATAAGATAGAAATGCAATATATGTCAAATATTAGGAAAGAACCCCCCACTTATGTCCAATAAAACCTAAAAAGATGTATCATGATAAGATTATTCTATCACAAAAGAAGAGACATCAAGAACCCCAACTCAAAGTTTTGTCATCCAGACAAAATAAAAAATATATACTAATTGGGGTCTAAGTCCAACTATATAATGAAGATGGAGAAACTGATAATAATGAATGATCCTAAAGAAAATATCCTAACAAGTCTCATATAGTGGTGTCCAATAATTAATACAAGTAATGTAAGAACACTCAACATCCCATAAATTGAATATTAGATTAATTTTGCAATGCAAGAAGGAGATGTTCTCACTTAGGCTGATATGGCAGCTATAGGGTGTTCATCGGCCCTACCTAGTGTCTAATGGTCCACCTAGATATTACCTAAGTTCTCAACTATTACTTGACCATGTATTTAGAAACGCTAAGATCTTTTCGGTTATAACGTAGTCTTAGGGATGGTATGATACATATATTTGGATAATGTGAAGTGATCTTTTGGATCTATCCTCGCTAGACATCAACAAATCGTCCTAGAGCTTGAATTTACACTCGAATTCATTCTCAATCAACCCATGTTTTGATGCTCTTACTTAGCATCCCCAATAACCAATAACTTTCGCAATGATTTACATAAACAATCCACTTTGCTGGTTATTTTCTTTTGATTATTTTCAATTCTTTTTTAGTCAATATACCCTGACAAAGGATTACAAAAACAAGTGCATCATTACTACAACACAAAATACCAACTCATAAAAATCCCAACCCGATGTGTTCCCATAATGAAGTTTCACCACCCCAAACTCAATATCTAAAGACGATTGTCTTAGCGTTGCAATTCGAGTGCAGGTGGTGTCGCCTAGGGTGTGATAAAAATAAGATAAAATTAAGCCAAGAAACTACGCACTCTCACCCTAGACAGGCACAGTACTGCAAGTATTACAGGACGTATGCAAGATTTAGTTAGTAAGTTGAGTTCGTTCTCAGGGACTTAAGTGTGTTAATCGCGTGAGTAGGAATAACGAGTAAAATAAATAATTAAAGACAGAAAGTAAAAGCAAATAGATTTTCGAATTTAAGAATTAAAACTAAGAAATTAAGGACAATAAAATAAAAGATAAGAATATGAGATTAGAAGTATAGCTCAGGTTTTGCTAGTATGCACTAATCCTTCTAATTCTATCTATAAATCTAGTTAATAAGGGAGAATATTAGCTCTTGGTATACTTAGTCAGGATTCTAAATTCCCATACCTTAGACCTTGAGAGAGACTAAGGGGGCTACGGCACAACCAAGACGTGGTTTAGAATAGGGTTATCAAACGCTACTAAGGCCCTAAGCAATCACAACAATCAATTGGTGATATGGTGATTAAAACAAACCCTAATGACTATCTAGTTAGAATCATGTTTTGTCAGAACTAATATCGACACTAGACATTATGTGGTAGTTCAATAGTTAAACACCCTGTCAAGGAGACCATCTAACTACTATTAAAACAATCCTAAAGTGATCAGTTCTAGGAAAGACAATAAATCAAAACACATAAACAAATATTAAGTAAGAAGCTAATATCAAATTAAAACATATAATTCCCAAAGAAACTTAGATAGAAGAATTAGAATTCATAGATTATACATTATGCAAAACCCAAGCTATGGGGAGTTTAGTTCATACCTGAAGGAAATAAACTAAAAGAAATTACAAACGACATCATCTTGCTCTCTACAATGACTAAGGAATAATTATAAGGTTTTTCTAAGCAAGGATTAATAGGGTTGTTTTACAAGTGATATAAGGGTGTATTTATAGGTGTTTAGAAGACCTAATTCGTTTTCTTGAGGAAGAGATAAAGTATTGGGCTCCTAGCCCAACTCAAATTCGTATGGAAATAAAGATAAACACTGCTGGACCGTTTTGAGCATATCTTCTTCGTTATTGGTCGGTTTGAGCTCCATAAGATACCAAAAGAATCATAACAGAATTATCTTTGTCCCTATGAAAGGAAATTACCAAAACCGGCCTATTTCTTGGGTAGAATAGCACTTCTTTAGGCGTGTACTGCAGAATCCTAGATTAGGCAGCTTTTCCTTTTCCATCTTTTTAGCTTTTGTTTCCTTATCTCCAATTACCATGCAAATCTCTTTCCATAAGTTGTAATCTTTGACTTGGAATCTAATTAAGCTCCATAATTATCTTTAAAGCTACACACTAAATAAACAATTAAACCCAATATGCTCTAAAAATATTATTTTACTAAATCAAGACTCAAAATAGGAAAGTGCACTATTTCTCAAGAAAATCGACATTTATGACTTCTAAATCACTAAAAATGATGTCTCATCCTAACATTAATCTATCACAAATGAGGAGACATCAGCAAGTTATATGGAAAAGTCCTATAAACGAAGGGATATGGCTTATAATGTGGAGACAAAAGAAGGATACAAGATATGAAGGACGCTAATACAGATAATATATCAAATAAAATGGGTTAGCAAGTGAAAGGCTTCAAGTGGCTCATCAAATAATTGCCTTAATCATTTCCTAACTACTAGGCCTCGTTATGTTTACACTTTTAATTCATAGGCTAAGAGGGTTATCAACTAGTTCACACCTTAAGTTCTACACCCCTCTTAAGGCTCCCTAAGATCAAATTTTTCTTATATGCATTTCTTATATATCTTTTTACCCTTTATTTAATGGGTTTTATGCAAGTTATACTACGTGCATTATGACATTATACAATAACACACTATTTACTATCATTGACTTGTTAAAACTATTGCTTTATAGGTGCATTCACTACATTCTACACCTATTCCCTATATTATACACTAATTGTTTTGTAAAATAATAGAAAGAAAATAAAAATAAATATGGGAATTAGAACAATGAATCCCCACTCCAACTCAATATTGAGTCTTGTCCCCGCGATTCGAAAAGACTCAATAAATCAATAAAATAAATACGACATGTCGAGAAATGGTAAGGAAGAAAGAACCACACTCTAGAAGCTATTTCTTCGCTTCATCAACACCCAAGATAGGGTTTGGTGGATCCTTCACGATATCACAACTAATTTTCTCCAAGAGTGTCATGATGTGCGCTTGATTTGTTTTGATTTGTCCCATATTATTTTCCAAGGAAGTTTGACATAGTTCTACTAGATCAAATCGCCCACTTACCCTTTCTTGCCATGGAATATCCTCTTCTTTCGAACATGACTCCCTCGCACTAGAAGTCTAACCATTTAAAGGAATCTTTGCAGCTTCTCCTTCTCGCCACGTTTCACATTATCCTTCATTAATAGGCTCTTGATCTTTGAGGGAAACAAATTAAATACCTTTGGTGGTGCAGTTGCGAATCACATTACCCCATCAAAGACCACTCGCGCTACATCTACTCCCTCATCTCTTAAAACACAATTCAAAAAGATGGCAAATTTCTTACTTACATCCGCGGTGTGAGAGTTCCCAAAAGCCGATGGTTTGAGAAAATAGTATCATACTCTTGCCTTGGGTTGAAGGTGCTTGTAAGGCCAAGGTGCCTTCAGTTCTCCTTTGTCTCATCGCACTAACTCATTACTCAATACGTAATCATATAGTTGATCATAGTTGAAAGTTTTTATATTCTCCACCGCTTCATGATATTTGCATGGTCTAACCAATTTCTTGAACTCAAAGTGGTTTTGAATATCTTCAACTAAAAAAGTAACTAACCTATCTCTAACATGAACTTGATCTTCACTAACTCGGGTAAAGAGGTCAAGAGAAAACTTATAAACTAACTCAATACATAAACTCTCACACCTTATCACGAATGTGGTCCATCCTGATCTCTCTTCCATCTCCAGAAATCTCTTGTATTCCCTTTCTCCAACTTCCTTCTCGAATCTTCTCTCATAGGCCAGTGTTACTATGGTCATGTTTGTCTTGGCGATACCTATTAAGGCCTTAGAAGCTCTGCTTATCTCAGGTTTAGGAATCTCGACTTGGAGAGGTTGTGGTGTTTTCTCTTTCGTAGTCAAAATTGCTTTCTCTTGGGAACTTGGATCCACCATAACCGGTTCGTCTCTAATCGATTGACTTGAATTACACTTTCTCTTCTTTTCCGAACTCACACAAGTCTCACTTGCTTTCTTCATGCTTTCATCCAATTCCTCTCTGTTATTCTTTTCCATCTCCCTAACATTAGATCGTGTTACTATTCTTCTTGTCATCTATTTTGACCTCCAACTCAAAATTGCACCACTCTTGAAATCACCTCTTGATTTTGGGTGAATGAGGCGTTAGGTTATGATGGAATCTTGCTTGGATGAGAAGGGTATAATAAATTTTTGAAAAGGCTTTTGATTTTTTTTTTTGAATCTTGATTTCTAGGTGTTTTGGAATAAATTTGGGAGGGTAAATATTGTTTAGAGGAGTGTATGGATGAAATTTGATATGAAGTTATGGTTATTTGGTGATGTTTTTATGTGAGGTGAAGGTTTGGCTAGGCTTCAATGAGTTTGGGTGCTTGGAGAAGAAGGAGGCTTAAGGTTTATATAGTTCTTATGAACATGGCCTCTTCTTCTTGTGGGGTGTCGCGTCGTATCATGGTATACCACCTATAGGGCGTGGTATATCTAGGGATGTCAATGGGTCTAGTTTGGGTGGGTTTACCTATCCCCGTACCCCGTCCCACAGAAAAGATGAAGCCCCTTCCCTGCCCCGCTCTTTAAATCCCCATGGGATGTGGGTTCCACCCGCGGGTTTCAGTTTGATCGTTCAATTTTTTTATTACTACGAATTTTATTATTTTTAAACTCTCAAATATTTCATTCTTCAGAATTTGCATTTGTATTTTGATGTTTAGATAAATTCTCCCCTTGAAGTTGCACTTTGATTTGAATATTTAAACTTTGTGTGCGATAACAGATACACACAAACTTTTATTTTGAATAATTATCGAAATTAAAATATATATTGTAATTAAAAGATATTAATTATATATTATATACATGCGGGCGGGTTTGCGGGGTGGGGAATACTTATCCCCACAATGCTTCTTGCCTCGCGCGGGTTATTCAAAATCCATCCCCACAACCCGCCACAAACCCCATTTAGTACCTTTAAACCCGCCCCGTTTAAAGTGGGGTGGGGCGGGTACCCACAAACCTACGCCCCTTTGACATCCCTAGGTATACCGCTCGGAGCATAGGAACATTTGGACTTGCAACGTATTTGCATATCGTCACTATGCTTTCTTTGGGAACGGTAATACCGCTCGTTGGGAGCGTTATACCGCTCAAGGAATGTGAACATTCAGACTTTGAACATCACTACGCTTGTTGCTTTCCTCAATATAGTTTGAGAACTGTATATTTCCCGCGGTATACCGCTCGAGGGACTCAAACATTTTGACTTTGACCATATCGGTTACCGTCACCACACGTGTCTGGAGGTGCGGTATACCTCCCGCAAGGCACTGTATACACCTCGGGTCAGCTGTGCACACAAATGTTTCCTCTAACTTCTCCCCAAACTCAATATTTACCTACCTACACAGCAAAGTACTACACTTTCTCTCCTATTAGCTTCAATATACACTAATTCATAAAATACTTAAATTAATATACACTACAAACGTACAAGGCTCGAACCGTCCCTGAACATGGGTAACCTAGTTTTGATTTACCATGAGAATATATATGGGGAGACATGTATATCTCCGTGGGATTAGTCGGATGCACGCAAGCTAGCCTGGATCACCCATGTAACCAAAAAAATACACTACAAACATGAAATTAAAAACTTAAAGCGATTAAAACATGGGTTGTCTCCCAATAGCACTTTTGTTAATGTGGTTGAAGTTCGACGTGTTACCTCTACTATCATTTATTTTTTATATAGCCTCCCAGTAGCAATTGAGGCTCTCGACATTTACCAATCAGAATTTGAAACTCTTCTTGGCTTCCACTTTGATCACCTTGTCTGAAACAACTCTGGTAACCCTAAATTATCCCACCCAAGATCTCATTGGGTCATTTGTTTGGCGGATCAGGATCTTTCAATGCGACCTCATCGCCTACCCCAAACTCATCCTTTTCACTCTTTCTCATTGTCTCTCTTGGAATATTCTTAGCTAGGTTACACTCAAAATGGAAAGGGAGCAGTTTCTCTTGATGTTTCAGAAGAGTTGCAATAGATGATTTCTTTCTTGGCTCAGTCCTCTCTGTACCTCAGACTTATTCATAACCTTTAATTATTGGCCTTCCACTTCTAGAGTTTAGAGCTATCACAACCTTATCTGGCTCTTCATATAACTCAGGCAAATCAAGTTTTAAGGCATCATGTAAAACATCATCACAACTAGTCTCATCATATACCTCTTGAGTGACGTGATCAACGTCCACACGAAAGCAATCATCCTTAGAACGTAAATTTTATCACCTTGAACACATTTAATTTGAACTTCTCTTCTTATACTCGCATGATCAATTCACAATTCTCTATATAAATTAAAGTACACCTCATGGCTAATAATGGTCGCCCCAAGATGATTGGCATATACTTATCCGCGTCGTAGTCAAGAATATCATGAAATCACATGGGAATATAAAATTACTTGACTTGAATAGTGAATTCTCTATCTTCCCCTCGGGATGGGAGATAGACCTATTCGCCATTTGAACGACCATGGTAGTGGGCCTTTCTCTCCCAATATTTAGTTTCTCAAACAACGATCTAGACACTCTTTAGAAATGGATATAGAATATTAAAACTTACGGGATCATTCAGCTTTGGTGGAAACTTACTTTACACTTGATGTCTCCCTATTTTTGATGATTTAATCTTAGTTGGAGACATCATTTTTAGTGTTTTAGGAAATCTAGTAGTCGATTTCCTCATGTATTATTGCACTGTCCTATTTCTTGTCTTGATTTAACGATTTATTATTTTTAGAGCATATTTGGTTTAATTTATTTATTTAGTGTGAAGATTTAAATATATATACAAATTAATTAGATGCCAAATCAAGTCTAAAGAGATAAAGGAAAGAAGATATGCATGGAAATTGGAGATATAGGAAGGAAACGATAAGATATGTAAAGATAAAGCTCCCAAATAAATCTGAATTCCAGCACCCATGTCCATAGAAGTGATCATTACTCAAGATTGGCTAGGAATTTGAATAATGGTCTGAATTAAAGTTATAGAGCTTTCCGAGACGATAAGTTTCGACATATAGAACCCATCAAACAGATAAGTATTGAAGGAGTTACGGCCAAAACAAAACAACGGCAGATTATTACCTTTTCTATATTTTAGGGTTACGAATTTGAGTTGGGCTTGGAGTCCAAGTTACTTGTCTTCCACTCCAAGAAATTGAATTAGGTCTTCTAAACACATATAAATACACCCTGTAACCTTTGTAAAGAAATCCTTGCCTCCCATAAATTAGTCCTTAAGTTTTATATCATTAGAGTTATTGAAGAGAGTAAGATGAAATCTATGTATCATTCTTTTAGTTTATTTCCTTCAGGTATGAACTAATTTTCCCATAGCTTGGGGTTTGCAATATGTATAATATATGAATTATATTTTCTTACTATCTAAGTTTCTTTGGGAATTATATGTTTTAATCTGATTCTAGCTGCTTAACCATATATTTGATTTATGTGCTTTGATTTATTGTCTGTCTTAAACCTGATCAATTTAGGACTTTGCTAATAGTAGTTAGATGGTCGCCCAGAAGGGGTTTCTAATTATTGAAACACCACATAAACGTCTAGAATAAGGAATTGGTCCTGACAACACCAGCCTAACTAGATAGTCATTAAGGTTTATTTTCATCACCAATCATCATTAGTAGGTAGGACTACACCTAGGACCCAAGTGGCGTAGTGGTGGTTCTTTGTGTGTTCTAAAATAAATGCAATGAATAATCGAACCACAACCGCAAGTGTACGGTTGTCCCAAGTAGTATAACTGATAAATCAGATTCGTTCCAAGGATGGAATGGTTGATCACAATGTCTAGCAATTAGTGATTGATGCACTTATGAAAGTAAAAGATAATAAAATGTTTGTTTGGTTTTGTTTATTAAAACTAAATAAATGAAAGACAATTATTAAATGCAAGTAAAAGCTAAGACGCAAGTAAAATGAGTGAAAACGCAATATGAGATGTAGTACTTGAGAACGCAAGGATCCTCCTAATCTTATTTCCTAACTTATGTTGTTTAAGGGCTAAATTGGTCAATTACAATGGTCGGGATTCTAAATTCCTTATACCCCCGTCAGGGTGGACTATAAGGCAATCCTAAAGTGTCACTAGTCCCGTCAGGGTAAATATGATCCACCGTTGGATGTTTAAGTGTTTTACCTCGTTGGCCCTAAAATTAGCTAAGTTCGTCAGAATCAATAGCTTCTATTTTAGATTCAATAAATATTTCCGTACCTAAACCCTCCGTCAGGATGATCCAATCGCCACTAATTGGAATAGCCTAGATACTAATACCTAATCTTAGTTCGCGACTCTAAAATCAGTAAATAATCACAAATTATTGAAAAGAGTAATGAACCCAATCTAATTTAATTTAATCTAAACCCAAATTCAACATTCGTTATTTCATAAAATTAAGATTCACCCATTGTTTGTTCTCAAGCACTATGGAAAGCTTAGCTCATATTAAAATTAAAAACTAAATTAAAAATAAAGGAATTCATATTTGATTACAAAATTAAAGATAAGAAAAACCTAATTTCCGGAATAGGAATGACTACGAACGGAGATATAAACCCTCTCCAGCTCTTGTAGCTTCTTCTTCTTCCTTCCGTTGACTTCTCTCTGGTGTTTAATCATGTAGAATGTGAATTGTCTTGACACTCTCTTCTAAGGATGAGATGATTTGAAGAACAAATTGAGAGGTACTGAATAATGAGGTCTAAAGACCTATTTATAATGATAAAATCGGATTAGGGCTTTTACTTAAGGATTAAGTAAAAATTAGAAAAGCCCAAGTCCACTAATTAAGCCCAAATCCCGTAACTGCTGATACACCTTCACTAAAACGGCTTTTCTCGCTTCGTTATGACCCCGATTGAACTCATTCCAGTTGCTAATGTTCCGTAACTTGATAAGGAACATAATCTCTTCAATGGTTAGCGGCTAAATCATCTCTTAAGCACCTCGAAATCAGCAATCTATGGCCTGGAAAACAGATTTTCAGCTCTAAAAATAATATCTTCGGGATTTATCTTCAAGTCTTGCCTCTATATCACGATCTTTGACTTTCTCCTCGGATTCCTCTTCTAGCTAACATCTAAAACCTGTAAACTTTACACTAAAATACACAAGATTACGCGCAAAAGCTTAATAAATCAAAATTACTAGAAATAAAATGGAAATTCCGGATTATTGCATATTAGCACCAAAAGTCTATCTAAATAGTCAAATAAACACCAAAAATGATGTCTCCTAAGGGTCGAAAATACGAACAATTAAGGAGACATCAAGACCCCCAACTCAAACCTTTGTCGTCCCGACAAAGCAAAACTAAAAACAAGGGGAGTGAAGTAGATGCAAGAGAAAATAGAAGCTAGCAAATAAACCCTAAAGCAATGCTAAAGATAAATCTCATATAACAAACATTAAGAACTAACATACACATACACTAATCATGCAACATCAAACACAAATAACTTCAATCATAAAATTAACTTTGCAATGCTAGAAGGTTACACTTGTACTCATATCTGTATGATGGCTATAGGGTGGTCATTAATCCTAACTAGCTTTGAACGCTCCACCTAGCATATTCCCTATCAACAGAATCATAAATTCACTATATACTTAGGAATCAAGAGGTCTTTACGGTTTTAATAATGGCTTAAGGACGGTATGGATGTATATTTGGTAAATTTGAAGTGAGCTTTTGGCTCTCTCCTCACTTACCATCAACAATGTCCTCGAGCTTGAGTTTACGCTAAAAAATGTTCTCACTCACCCATTTAACGCATTAATGTTGCGTCCCCATGTTAACCCAAATAAAACTAAGATGATTTCCAAAAATTATTCCACTTTGCCGATTTATTTATTCTTTCTTTTTATTTTCTTTTTTTTTCATTTTTTTTTTGTACAAGATACCCATGACCATCATTTTGATGTGAAAAGTCATGTCTCTTATAATTTTCTTTTTATTTTTCAAATTTCGGCAAAGGGTTACAAATAATAATATCATCTACCTTTTTGTGTCTCAATACAAACACATATAATCCCTTCCCAATGTATCTTCCCAAATGTGGTCCCACCACCCCAAACTCAAGCTCGAGACAAGTCTCAGGGTTGTGATTCAAGTGCGGGTCATTTGGTCATGCCTAATAATCTAAAGGATAATGGGCTTATATCGTGGCTATAAAAGAAAAGGCTTAAGGCTCAAAATTGGGCTAAGACGGATGAAATTATAATAAGGGATAGCAAGCTAAAAGGCTTCAAGTGGCTAACAAAGAACTGCCCCTATCATTTTCCTAAGTACATAGCTTGTCTTTAGTTCATATCTAGGTGGGTTCTCTACTAATTAAGATTTCACGTTCTACACACCAAACATATTCCTTAAGTACAAGCTTACTTCATTTGCATTGTTCATTAATTTTTCCTATCAATTACCTATGTTCGCATGCAATTGTAAGTGCGTTTTATGTTATTCCCTAAAGTCCACTATCTACTATCATAGATTTATCAAAAGTATGCTTAAAGGGACATTTAAAATCTTCTACAGTCAAACGCAACTCCGAATTATTTTATCGAAAGCAAATAAAGCAAATAAACACATAAAAATTGGGATGAGGCAACGAACCCCACCCCAAACTCAAAAATGAGTCGTGTCCCCACGACTCGAAAAGACTCAAAGCAATAAAATAATCTACACTAATGAGAAAGGAAAGAAAACGTATCTTAACCAGCGCGAGGCTGGTGTCGGTGTTGCGTCCAAGTTGAGGTTTCGAATTCTTCTTCATCAATGGTTTCCTTTAAATTGTTCTTCATCACCTCGAACTTTTTCAATTTTTCCACGTTTTCATTTATTACTTGCCCTCTAAGCATCATCTCTTCTATTAAGATCTTCCCCGAATATCCAATTCTCTTTCTTCACCATGTTCTTCGTACCTTTTCCAACCTTCATGGTCATCTCTGATGACCCCAAACTCAAAGCTTCAAGACCCTCAAAAGGTTTGGATAAAATTGTGATTTTAGTGTTCTTGAAGGTTTGGGTTTGAATTATGGATTGATTAGAGCTGGGTCATGGATATTTCAAGGTTTGGGAAAGGTTTAATAGATAAACTTTAGCTTTGGTGAAAGAAAACTTCGGATTAAAGTGTTAATCTTTGGTATTTTGGGATGATTTATGGTATGATTGTGAGCTTGGATGATGTTTAGAGGGAAGGATTGATGGTATAATGTTATTTTGATGGTGGAATTTAAGTGTTTTTGGAGCTTTGGTTCGTTATCAATGGTGTTTCATGTGTTGGAGGCCAAAGGAGAGGGAAAAATAAGGTTTTTTTAAGCTTTAGGTTTGTTTTCGCCGAGACCACGACCGGCATGCCGGTCAGATGACCGGTTAGCCGCTCGCGAGCGACGACCTCCCCAACAGCTAGGTATCGAAAAGTTATGCAGTTTAGACTCAAAGATCACCTGATTCGGACACCCGAGCGCAAAGATATCGCTTGCCGAACTTTTATCTGATTGTGTCCGGATTTTTTTTTTTTTTTAATACCGAAACGCAACACTTTTGCGTCATCGCTGACGCAGTGATCAGAGAGTTGGGAAATGGTCGTGGATTTGCCCACTTTGCTGGACGCAAAGGGTTGCGTATTCACAGAAAATTTCCATCTTGTTTTTTCGATTTTTCCTTGCTTACACCTCGGATTTTTATGAACCTTATACTCATTTTCATTGGAAATTGCGCTCCCGATCCATTGGACTACTCAGATTTTTCATTGGAGTTATCATTTTTCTCAGATTTCGGTTTTCTTCATTTCGCACCATGAATTGCGTCTCTTTACGCACAGGTCAGAAACTTTGGGCTATGTATCAGAACTTTTGGACTCCACCATTGGATAGATCTCGAAAAAATAAGTGGTTTAGGCTCAAGAAAAAGTCAATTCCGACCTCCGAGCATCAAGTTATGATTTTCCGAAGTTGCTGAATGAGGACGCTGTCGTGCTGCGTCATCGCTGACGCAGTGGTCAGAAACTTTTAGCTGCTTATCTGAACTTTTCGACTTCAGCATTGGATAGAGCTCGAAAAGTTATGTGGTTTAGGCTCAAGAAAGAGTTAATTCCGACCTCCGAGCATCAAGTTATGATCTTCCAAAGTTGCTGATAACCTAACTACCCCAAACTCATGACCTTTACTCCTGTAATCATCAAAAACACCAACCTTTCTCATTTCTTAAAAATAAACATTAATAAATAACCATTACTCTAATTTATACTAAGAATTTAAAGACATGAAAGCAATTTAAAACTTGGGTTGTCTCCCAAGAAGCACTTTTATTTAACGTCATTTAAAGTTTGACGGGTTACCTCCATTATCCCTTGAGTATGTAGCCTCCCCAGCAATGGGTGAGGTTATGTATGTCTACAATTCGCTGCCTTTGACCTCTCAAAGGTTGTATTTCTATTAATTTTGCTGTCACCAATCGAGTAACAACAAATGGTCCCATCCACGCATTTTTGAAACCTCGTGGCCTATTCTCTTGTTTAGAAGCCTTCCAAGCAACCTTGGTTCCAACCCCAAACTCATCTTTAGCTCTCTTTCTCACGGGTTCATGGTGGTGGTTCTTCTCTTTAACCTCTTTAGGTACGTCTAGAACAATGGGTAACTCAAGTTGCACCTCCTCTAGCTTTTTGTCCAAAACAATGGATGTTTCAGAACTTTCTTTTGTTATGAGGGCCACGTCTTCAATCTCAATCTCTACACTCGCATTCTCATTTAATTCTGAAATAGCTTCTGTGAATATTTGTTGCGGTGTGAGTTCTTTTGTATCACTTTCAAGCATTTGGGTGTTGATTCTAGCTTCGCTAAACGCTTCTACAAATGCTTTATTTACTGTATCATCCTCTAACATGTCTATCTTTATCGGATTCGGAGGTGATAAGAGAGGAGTATTAGGTGGAGAATCCATCCTAATCTCTTCTATTTCTTCTGTTTCTTTTTCAACCAAGGACTCAACATTTGATTCCTCTAAAACCAGCTTGGTAGATTCTTCTATAGCCGAAATATCATCTTTACAAAATTCAAACTCATCATCAACTTGCTTATCAATAGTTACCTCATCTATTCTTAGCGTGATTGGTTCTTCTCTCATTGGAATCTCTAATTCACTAGTTGCAACTTGTGGCGATTCCAATTCATCCTCTTCTTGAAGACTAAACTCTTCAAATACATCAAAACAAACATCGCTATCAATTCCAATGGCCTCATCATCAATTGTTGTACCTTGGCCAAGTTGCATAGATGGTGCTTGTTGTATCCTCTCAATTGTCTCTGTGAGTTGCATCAATCTTTGCTCCATAATTTGATGTTTTTGTTGCATGTCTTGCACTAATGATGTGGTAGCGTTGATTATTGCCTCATCATTTTTCATATTAACCATTGAAGTGTTGATGAAACCATTGAGTGATTCTTCCAACTTCTTGAGTCTTTCCTCGTGATCTCTAAAGCTCCCTCGTGTCAAATTATGAAAAGTATATATTCTATCAAAGGAGTCTTGCAGTTGATCCCACCAGGATTGTGGTGGAGTTTGAACTTGATAACGAAAATTCTCCATACCTAAAGAAAACCCTGAAAAGAGACTAAAACAAAAAAACGTAAAACTGAAAATAAAAATGCAACTAATCACTAACGGATAAACACCGTGGTCACACGCTACCGTCCCCGGCAGCGGCGCCAAAAACTTGGTGGTCCTTTGTGTGTTCTAAAATAAATGCAATGAATAATCGAACCACAACCGCAAGTGTACGGTTGTCCCAAGTAGTATAACTGATAAATCAGATTCGTTCCAAGGACGGAATGATTGATCACAATGTCTAGCAATTAGTGATTGATGCACTTATGAAAGTAAAAGATAATAAAATGTTTGTTTGGTTTTGTTTATTAAAACTAAATAAATGAAAGACAATTATTAAATGCAAGTAAAAGCTAAGACGCAAGTAAAATGAGTGAAAACGCAATATGAGATGTAGTACTTGAGAACGCAAGGATCCTCCTAATCTTATTTCCTAACTTATGTTGTTTAAGGGCTAAATTGGTCAATTACAATGGTCGGGATTCTAAATTCCTTATACCCCCGTCAGGGTGGACTATAAGGCAATCCTAAAGTGTCACTAGTCCCGTCAGGGTAAATATGATCCACCGTTGGATGTTTAAGTGTTTTACCTCGTTGGCCCTAAAATTAGCTAAGTTCGTCAGAATCAATAGCTTCTATTTTAGATTCAATAAATATTTCCGTACCTAAACCCTCCGTCAGGATGATCCAATCGCCACTAATTGGAATAGCCTAGATACTAATACCTAATCTTAGTTCGCGACTCTAAAATCAGTAAATAATCACAAATTATTGAAAAGAGTAATGAACCCAATCTAATTTAATTTAATCTAAACCCAAATTCAACATTCGTTATTTCATAAAATTAAGATTCACCCATTGTTTGTTCTCAAGCACTATGGAAAGCTTAGCTCATATTAAAATTAAAAACTAAATTAAAAATAAAGGAATTCATATTTGATTACAAAATTAAAGATAAGAAAAACCTAATTTCCGGAATAGGAATGACTACGAACGGAGATATAGACCCTCTCCAGCTCTTGTAGCTTCTTCTTCTTCCTTCCGTTGACTTCTCTCTGGTGTTTAATCTTGTAGAATGTGAATTGTCTTGACACTCTCTTCTAAGGATGAGATGATTTGAAGAACAAATTGAGAGGTACTGAATAATGAGGTCTAAAGACCTATTTATAATGATAAAATCGGATTAGGGCTTTTACTTAAGGATTAAGTAAAAATTAGAAAAGCCCAAGTCCACTAATTAAGCCCAAATCCCGTAACTGCTGATACACCTTCACTAAAACGGCTTTTCCCGCTTCGTTATGACCCCGATTGACCTCATTCCAGTTGCTAAAGTTCCATAACTTGATAAGGAACATAATCTCTTCAAAGGTCAGCGGCTAAATCATCTCTTAAGCACCTCGAAATCAGCAATCTATGGCCTGGAAAACAGATTTTCAGCTCTAAAAATAATATCTTCGGGATTTATCTTCAAGTCTTGCCTCTATATCACGATCTTTGACTTTCTCCTCGGATTCCTCTTCTAGCTAACATCTAAAACCTGTAAACTTTACACTAAAATACACAAGATTACGCGCAAAAGCTTAATAAATCAAAATTACTAGAAATAAAATGGAAATTCCGGATTATTGCATATTAGCACCAAAAGTCTATCTAAATAGTCAAATAAACACAAAAAATGATGTCTCCTAAGGGTCGAAAATACGAACAATTAAGGAGACATCAAGACCCCCAACTCAAACCTTTGTCGTCCCGACAAAGCAAAACTAAAAACAAGGGGAGTGAAGTAGATGCAAGAGAAAATAGAAGCTAGCAAATAAACCCTAAAGCAATGCTAAAGATAAATCTCATATAACAAACATTAAGAACTAACATACACATACACTAATCATGCAACATCAAACACAAATAACTTCAATCATAAAATTAACTTTGCAATGCTAGAAGGTTACACTTGTACTCATATCTGTATGATGGCTATAGGGTGGTCATTAATCCTAACTAGCTTTGAACGCTCCACCTAGCATATTCCCTATCAACAGAATCATAAATTCACTATATACTTAGGAATCAAGAGGTCTTTACGGTTTTAATAATGGCTTAAGGACGGTATGGATGTATATTTGGTAAATTTGAAGTGAGCTTTTGGCTCTCTCCTCACTTACCATCAACAATGTCCTCGAGCTTGAGTTTACGCTAAAAAATGTTCTCACTCACCCATTTAACGCATTAATGTTGCGTCCCCATGTTAACCCAAATAAAACTAAGATGATTTCCAAAAATTATTCCACTTTGCCGATTGATTTATTCTTTCTTTTTATTTTCTTTTTTTTTCATTTTTTTTTGTACAAGATACCCATGACCATCATTTTGATGTGAAAAGTCATGTCTCTTATAATTTTCTTTTTCTTTTTCAAATTTCGGCAAAGGGTTACAAATAATAATATCATCTACCTTTTTGTGTCTCAATACAAACACATATAATCCCTTCCCAATGTATCTTCCCAAATGTGGTCCCACCACCCCAAACTCAAGCTCGAGACAAGTCTCAGGGTTGTGATTCAAGTGCGGGTCATTTGGTCATGCCTAATAATCTAAAGGATAATGGGCTTATATCGTGGCTATAAAAGAAAAGGCTTAAGGCTCAAAATTGGGCTAAGACGGATGAAATTATAATAAGGGATAGCAAGCTAAAAGGCTTCAAGTGGCTAACAAAGAACTGCCCCTATCATTTTCCTAAGTACATAGCTTGTCTTTAGTTCATATCTAGGTGGGTTCTCTACTAATTAAGATTTCACGTTCTACACACCAAACATATTCCTTAAGTACAAGCTTACTTCATTTGCATTGTTCATTAATTTTTCCTATCAATTACCTATGTTCGCATGCAATTGTAAGTGCGTTTTATGTTATTCCCTAAAGTCCACTATCTACTATCATAGATTTATCAAAAGTATGCTTAAAGGGACATTTAAAATCTTCTACAGTCAAACGCAACTCCGAATTATTTTATCGAAAGCAAATAAAGCAAATAAACACATAAAAATTGGGATGAGGCAACGAACCCCACCCCAAACTCAAAAATGAGTCGTGTCCCCACGACTCGAAAAGACTCAAAGCAATAAAATAATCTACACTAATGAGAAAGGAAAGAAAACGTATCTTAACCAGCGCGAGGCTGGTGTCGGTGTTGCGTCCAAGTTGAGGTTTCGAATTCTTCTTCATCAATGGTTTCCTTTAAATTGTTCTTCATCACCTCGAACTTTTTCAATTTTTCCACGTTTTCATTTATTACTTGCCCTCTAAGCATCATCTCTTCTATTAAGATCTTCCCCGAATATCCAATTCTCTTTCTTCACCATGTTCTTCGTACCTTTTCCAACCTTCATGGTCATCTCTGATGACCCCAAACTCAAAGCTTCAAGACCCTCAAAAGGTTTGGATAAAATTGTGATTTTAGTGTTCTTGAAGGTTTGGGTTTGAATTATGGATTGATTAGAGCTGGGTCATGGATATTTCAAGGTTTGGGAAAGGTTTAATAGATAAACTTTAGCTTTGGTGAAAGAAAACTTCGGATTAAAGTGTTAATCTTTGGTATTTTGGGATGATTTATGGTATGATTGTGAGCTTGGATGATGTTTAGAGGGAAGGATTGATGGTATAATGTTATTTTGATGGTGTAATTTAAGTGTTTTTGGAGCTTTGGTTCGTTATCAATGGTGTTTCATGTGTTGGAGGCCAAAGGAGAGGGAAAAATAAGGTTTTTTTAAGCTTTAGGTTTGTTTTCGCCGAGACCATGACCGGCATGCCGGTCAGATGACCGGCTAGCCGCTCGCGAGCGACGACCTCCCCAACAGCTAGGTATCGAAAAGTTATGCAGTTTAGACTCAAAGATCACCTGATTCGGACACCCGAGCGCAAAGATATCGCTTGCCGAACTTTTATCTGATTGTGTCCGGATTTTTTTTTTTTTTTTAATACCGAAACGCAACACTTTTGCGTCATCGCTGACGCAGTGATCAGAGAGTTGGGAAATGGTCGTGGATTTGCCCACTTTGCTGGACGCAAAGGGTTGCGTATTCACAGAAAATTTCCATCTTGTTTTTTCGATTTTTCCTTGCTTACACCTCGGATTTTTATGAACCTTATACTCATTTTCATTGGAAATTGCGCTCCCGATCCATTGGACTACTCAGATTTTTCATTGGAGTTATCATTTTTCTCAGATTTCGGTTTTCTTCATTTCGCACCATGAATTGCGTCTCTTTACGCACAGGTCAGAAACTTTGGGCTATGTATCAGAACTTTTGGACTCCACCATTGGATAGATCTCGAAAAAATAAGTGGTTTAGGCTCAAGAAAAAGTCAATTCCGACCTCCGAGCATCAAGTTATGATTTTCCGAAGTTGCTGAATGAGGACGCTGTCGTGCTGCGTCATCGCTGACGCAGTGGTCAGAAACTTTTAGCTGCTTATCTGAACTTTTCGACTTCATCATTGGATAGAGCTCGAAAAGTTATGTGGTTTAGGCTCAAGAAAAAGTTAATTCCGACCTCCGAGCATCAAGTTATGATCTTCCAAAGTTGCTGATAACCTAACTACCCCAAACTCATGACCTTTACTCCTGTAATCATCAAAAACACCAACCTTTCTCATTTCTTAAAAATAAACATTAATAAATAACCATTACTCTAATTTATACTAAGAATTTAAAGACATGAAAGCAATTTAAAACTTGGGTTGTCTCCCAAGAAGCACTTTTATTTAACGTCATTTAAAGTTTGACGGGTTACCTCCATTATCCCTTGAGTATGTAGCCTCCCCAGCAATGGGTGAGGTTATGTATGTCTACAATTCGCTGCCTTTGACCTCTCAAAGGTTGTATTTCTATTAATTTTGCTGTCACCAATCGAGTAACAACAAATGGTCCCATCCACGCATTTTTGAAACCTCGTGGCCTATTCTCTTGTTTAGAAGCCTTCCAAGCAACCTTGGTTCCAACCCCAAACTCATCTTTAGCTCTCTTTCTCACGGGTTCATGGTGGTGGTTCTTCTCTTTAACCTCTTTAGGTACGTCTAGAACAATGGGTAACTCAAGTTGCACCTCCTCTAGCTTTTTGTCCAAAACAATGGATGTTTCAGAACTTTCTTTTGTTATGAGGGCCACGTCTTCAATCTCAATCTCTACACTCGCATTCTCATTTAATTCTGAAATAGCTTCTGTGAATATTTGTTGCGGTGTGAGTTCTTTTGTATCACTTTCAAGCATTTGGGTGTTGATTCTAGCTTCGCTAAACGCTTCTACAAATGCTTTATTTACTGTATCATCCTCTAACATGTCTATCTTTATCGGATTCGGAGGTGATAAGAGAGGAGTATTAGGTGGAGAATCCATCCTAATCTCTTCTATTTCTTCTGTTTCTTTTTCAACCAAGGACTCAACATTTGATTCCTCTAAAACCAGCTTGGTAGATTCTTCTATAGCCGAAATATCATCTTTACAAAATTCAAACTCATCATCAACTTGCTTATCAATAGTTACCTCATCTATTCTTAGCGTGATTGGTTCTTCTCTCATTGGAATCTCTAGTTCACTAGTTGCAACTTGTGGCGATTCCAATTCATCCTCTTCTTGAAGACTAAACTCTTCAAATACATCAAAACAAACATCGCTATCAATTCCAATGGCCTCATCATCAATTGTTGTACCTTGGCCAAGTTGCATAGATGGTGCTTGTTGTATCCTCTCAATTGTCTCTGTGAGTTGCATCAATCTTTGCTCCATAATTTGATGTTTTTGTTGCATGTCTTGCACTAATGATGTGGTAGCGTTGATTATTGCCTCATCATTTTTCATATTAACCATTGAAGTGTTGATGAAACCATTGAGTGATTCTTCCAACTTCTTGAGTCTTTCCTCGTGATCTCTAAAGCTCCCTCGTGTCAAATTATGAAAAGTATATATTCTATCAAAGGAGTCTTGCAGTTGATCCCACCAGGATTGTGGTGGAGTTTGAACTTGATAACGAAAATTCTCCATACCTAAAGAAAACCCTGAAAAGAGACTAAAACAAAAAAACGTAAAACTGAAAATAAAAATGCAACTAATCACTAACGGATAAACGCCGTGGTCACACGCTACCGTCCCCGGCAGCGGCGCCAAAAACTTGGTGGTCCTTTGTGTGTTCTAAAATAAATGCAATGAATAATCGAACCACAACCGCAAGTGTACGGTTGTCCCAAGTAGTATAACTGATAAATCAGATTCGTTCCAAGGACGGAATGATTGATCACAATGTCTAGCAATTAGTGATTGATGCACTTATGAAAGTAAAAGATAATAAAATGTTTGTTTGGTTTTGTTTATTAAAACTAAATAAATGAAAGACAATTATTAAATGCAAGTAAAAGCTAAGACGCAAGTAAAATGAGTGAAAACGCAATATGAGATGTAGTACTTGAGAACGCAAGGATCCTCCTAATCTTATTTCCTAACTTATGTTGTTTAAGGGCTAAATTGGTCAATTACAATGGTCGGGATTCTAAATTCCTTATACCCCCGTCAGGGTGGACTATAAGGCAATCCTAAAGTGTCACTAGTCCCGTCAGGGTAAATATGATCCACCGTTGGATGTTTAAGTGTTTTACCTCGTTGGCCCTAAAATTAGCTAAGTTCGTCAGAATCAATAGCTTCTATTTTAGATTCAATAAATATTTCCGTACCTAAACCCTCCGTCAGGATGATCCAATCGCCACTAATTGGAATAGCCTAGATACTAATACCTAATCTTAGTTCGCGACTCTAAAATCAGTAAATAATCACAAATTATTGAAAAGAGTAATGAACCCAATCTAATTTAATTTAATCTAAACCCAAATTCAACATTCGTTATTTCATAAAATTAAGATTCACCCATTGTTTGTTCTCAAGCACTATGGAAAGCTTAGCTCATATTAAAATTAAAAACTAAATTAAAAATAAAGGAATTCATATTTGATTACAAAATTAAAGATAAGAAAAACCTAATTTCCGGAATAGGAATGACTACGAACGGAGATATAGACCCTCTCCAGCTCTTGTAGCTTCTTCTTCTTCCTTCCGTTGACTTCTCTCTGGTGTTTAATCTTGTAGAATGTGAATTGTCTTGACACTCTCTTCTAAGGATGAGATGATTTGAAGAACAAATTGAGAGGTACTGAATAATGAGGTCTAAAGACCTATTTATAATGATAAAATCGGATTAGGGCTTTTACTTAAGGATTAAGTAAAAATTAGAAAAGCCCAAGTCCACTAATTAAGCCCAAATCCCGTAACTGCTGATACACCTTCACTAAAACGGCTTTTCCCGCTTCGTTATGACCCCGATTGACCTCATTCCAGTTGCTAAAGTTCCATAACTTGATAAGGAACATAATCTCTTCAAAGGTCAGCGGCTAAATCATCTCTTAAGCACCTCGAAATCAGCAATCTATGGCCTGGAAAACAGATTTTCAGCTCTAAAAATAATATCTTCGGGATTTATCTTCAAGTCTTGCCTCTATATCACGATCTTTGACTTTCTCCTCGGATTCCTCTTCTAGCTAACATCTAAAACCTGTAAACTTTACACTAAAATACACAAGATTACGCGCAAAAGCTTAATAAATCAAAATTACTAGAAATAAAATGGAAATTCCGGATTATTGCATATTAGCACCAAAAGTCTATCTAAATAGTCAAATAAACACAAAAAATGATGTCTCCTAAGGGTCGAAAATACGAACAATTAAGGAGACATCAAGACCCCCAACTCAAACCTTTGTCGTCCCGACAAAGCAAAACTAAAAACAAGGGGAGTGAAGTAGATGCAAGAGAAAATAGAAGCTAGCAAATAAACCCTAAAGCAATGCTAAAGATAAATCTCATATAACAAACATTAAGAACTAACATACACATACACTAATCATGCAACATCAAACACAAATAACTTCAATCATAAAATTAACTTTGCAATGCTAGAAGGTTACACTTGTACTCATATCTGTATGATGGCTATAGGGTGGTCATTAATCCTAACTAGCTTTGAACGCTCCACCTAGCATATTCCCTATCAACAGAATCATAAATTCACTATATACTTAGGAATCAAGAGGTCTTTACGGTTTTAATAATGGCTTAAGGACGGTATGGATGTATATTTGGTAAATTTGAAGTGAGCTTTTGGCTCTCTCCTCACTTACCATCAACAATGTCCTCGAGCTTGAGTTTACGCTAAAAAATGTTCTCACTCACCCATTTAACGCATTAATGTTGCGTCCCCATGTTAACCCAAATAAAACTAAGATGATTTCCAAAAATTATTCCACTTTGCCGATTTATTTATTCTTTCTTTTTATTTTCTTTTTTTTTCATTTTTTTTTGTACAAGATACCCATGACCATCATTTTGATGTGAAAAGTCATGTCTCTTATAATTTTCTTTTTCTTTTTCAAATTTCGGCAAAGGGTTACAAATAATAATATCATCTACCTTTTTGTGTCTCAATACAAACACATATAATCCCTTCCCAATGTATCTTCCCAAATGTGGTCCCACCACCCCAAACTCAAGCTCGAGACAAGTCTCAGGGTTGTGATTCAAGTGCGGGTCATTTGGTCATGCCTAATAATCTAAAGGATAATGGGCTTATATCGTGGCTATAAAAGAAAAGGCTTAAGGCTCAAAATTGGGCTAAGACGGATGAAATTATAATAAGGGATAGCAAGCTAAAAGGCTTCAAGTGGCTAACAAAGAACTGCCCCTATCATTTTCCTAAGTACATAGCTTGTCTTTAGTTCATATCTAGGTGGGTTCTCTACTAATTAAGATTTCACGTTCTACACACCAAACATATTCCTTAAGTACAAGCTTACTTCATTTGCATTGTTCATTAATTTTTCCTATCAATTACCTATGTTCGCATGCAATTGTAAGTGCGTTTTATGTTATTCCCTAAAGTCCACTATCTACTATCATAGATTTATCAAAAGTATGCTTAAAGGGACATTTAAAATCTTCTACAGTCAAACGCAACTCCGAATTATTTTATCGAAAGCAAATAAAGCAAATAAACACATAAAAATTGGGATGAGGCAACGAACCCCACCCCAAACTCAAAAATGAGTCGTGTCCCCACGACTCGAAAAGACTCAAAGCAATAAAATAATCTACACTAATGAGAAAGGAAAGAAAACGTATCTTAACCAGCGCGAGGCTGGTGTCGGTGTTGCGTCCAAGTTGAGGTTTCGAATTCTTCTTCATCAATGGTTTCCTTTAAATTGTTCTTCATCACCTCGAACTTTTTCAATTTTTCCACGTTTTCATTTATTACTTGCCCTCTAAGCATCATCTCTTCTATTAAGATCTTCCCCGAATATCCAATTCTCTTTCTTCACCATGTTCTTCGTACCTTTTCCAACCTTCATGGTCATCTCTGATGACCCCAAACTCAAAGCTTCAAGACCCTCAAAAGGTTTGGATAAAATTGTGATTTTAGTGTTCTTGAAGGTTTGGGTTTGAATTATGGATTGATTAGAGCTGGGTCATGGATATTTCAAGGTTTGGGAAAGGTTTAATAGATAAACTTTAGCTTTGGTGAAAGAAAACTTCGGATTAAAGTGTTAATCTTTGGTATTTTGGGATGATTTATGGTATGATTGTGAGCTTGGATGATGTTTAGAGGGAAGGATTGATGGTATAATGTTATTTTGATGGTGGAATTTAAGTGTTTTTGGAGCTTTGGTTCGTTATCAATGGTGTTTCATGTGTTGGAGGCCAAAGGAGAGGGAAAAATAAGGTTTTTTTAAGCTTTAGGTTTGTTTTCGCCGAGACCACGACCGGCATGCCGGTCAGATGACCGGCTAGCCGCTCGCGAGCGACGACCTCCCCAACAGCTAGGTATCGAAAAGTTATGCAGTTTAGACTCAAAGATCACCTGATTCGGACACCCGAGCGCAAAGATATCGCTTGCCGAACTTTTATCTGATTGTGTCCGGATTTTTTTTTTTTTTAATACCGAAACGCAACACTTTTGCGTCATCGCTGACGCAGTGATCAGAGAGTTGGGAAATGGTCGTGGATTTGCCCACTTTGCTGGACGCAAAGGGTTGCGTATTCACAGAAAATTTCCATCTTGTTTTTTCGATTTTTCCTTGCTTACACCTCGGATTTTTATGAACCTTATACTCATTTTCATTGGAAATTGCGCTCCCGATCCATTGGACTACTCAGATTTTTCATTGGAGTTATCATTTTTCTCAGATTTCGGTTTTCTTCATTTCGCACCATGAATTGCGTCTCTTTACGCACAGGTCAGAAACTTTGGGCTATGTATCAGAACTTTTGGACTCCACCATTGGATAGATCTCGAAAAAATAAGTGGTTTAGGCTCAAGAAAAAGTCAATTCCGACCTCCGAGCATCAAGTTATGATTTTCCGAAGTTGCTGAATGAGGACGCTGTCGTGCTGCGTCATCGCTGACGCAGTGGTCAGAAACTTTTAGCTGCTTATCTGAACTTTTCGACTTCATCATTGGATAGAGCTCGAAAAGTTATGTGGTTTAGGCTCAAGAAAAAGTTAATTCCGACCTCCGAGCATCAAGTTATGATCTTCCAAAGTTGCTGATAACCTAACTACCCCAAACTCATAACCTAACTACCCCAAACTCATGACCTTTACTCCTGTAATCATCAAAAACACCAACCTTTCTCATTTCTTAAAAATAAACATTAATAAATAACCATTACTCTAATTTATACTAAGAATTTAAAGACATGAAAGCAATTTAAAACTTGGGTTGTCTCCCAAGAAGCACTTTTATTTAACGTCATTTAAAGTTTGACGGGTTACCTCCATTATCCCTTGAGTATGTAGCCTCCCCAGCAATGGGTGAGGTTATGTATGTCTACAATTCGCTGCCTTTGACCTCTCAAAGGTTGTATTTCTATTAATTTTGCTGTCACCAATCGAGTAACAACAAATGGTCCCATCCACGCATTTTTGAAACCTCGTGGCCTATTCTCTTGTTTAGAAGCCTTCCAAGCAACCTTGGTTCCAACCCCAAACTCATCTTTAGCTCTCTTTCTCACGGGTTCATGGTGGTGGTTCTTCTCTTTAACCTCTTTAGGTACGTCTAGAACAATGGGTAACTCAAGTTGCACCTCCTCTAGCTTTTTGTCCAAAACAATGGATGTTTCAGAACTTTCTTTTGTTATGAGGGCCACGTCTTCAATCTCAATCTCTACACTCGCATTCTCATTTAATTCTGAAATAGCTTCTGTGAATATTTGTTGCGGTGTGAGTTCTTTTGTATCACTTTCAAGCATTTGGGTGTTGATTCTAGCTTCGCTAAACGCTTCTACAAATGCTTTATTTACTGTATCATCCTCTAACATGTCTATCTTTATCGGATTCGGAGGTGATAAGAGAGGAGTATTAGGTGGAGAATCCATCCTAATCTCTTCTATTTCTTCTGTTTCTTTTTCAACCAAGGACTCAACATTTGATTCCTCTAAAACCAGCTTGGTAGATTCTTCTATAGCCGAAATATCATCTTTACAAAATTCAAACTCATCATCAACTTGCTTATCAATAGTTACCTCATCTATTCTTAGCGTGATTGGTTCTTCTCTCATTGGAATCTCTAGTTCACTAGTTGCAACTTGTGGCGATTCCAATTCATCCTCTTCTTGAAGACTAAACTCTTCAAATACATCAAAACAAACATCGCTATCAATTCCAATGGCCTCATCATCAATTGTTGTACCTTGGCCAAGTTGCATAGATGGTGCTTGTTGTATCCTCTCAATTGTCTCTGTGAGTTGCATCAATCTTTGCTCCATAATTTGATTTTTTTGTTGCATGTCTTGCACTAATGATGTGGTAGCGTTGATTATTGCCTCATCATTTTTCATATTAACCATTGAAGTGTTGATGAAACCATTGAGTGATTCTTCCAACTTCTTGAGTCTTTCCTCGTGATCTCTAAAGCTCCCTCGTGTCAAATTATGAAAAGTATATATTTTATCAAAGGAGTCTTGCAGTTGATCCCACCAGGATTGTGGTGGAGTTTGAACTTGATAACGAAAATTCTCCATACCTAAAGAAAACCCTGAAAAGAGACTAAAACAAAAAAACGTAAAACTGAAAATAAAAATGCAACTAATCACTAACGGATAAACACCGTGGTCACACGCTACCGTCCCCGGCAGCGGCGCCAAAAACTTGGTGGTCCTTTGTGTGTTCTAAAATAAATGCAATGAATAATCGAACCACAACCGCAAGTGTACGGTTGTCCCAAGTAGTATAACTGATAAATCAGATTCGTTCCAAGGACGGAATGGTTGATCACAATGTCTAGCAATTAGTGATTGATGCACTTATGAAAGTAAAAGATAATAAAATGTTTGTTTGGTTTTGTTTATTAAAACTAAATAAATGAAAGACAATTATTAAATGCAAGTAAAAGCTAAGACGCAAGTAAAATGAGTGAAAACGCAATATGAGATGTAGTACTTGAGAACGCAAGGATCCTCCTAATCTTATTTCCTAACTTATGTTGTTTAAGGGCTAAATTGGTCAATTACAATGGTCGGGATTCTAAATTCCTTATACCCCCGTCAGGGTGGACTATAAGGCAATCCTAAAGTGTCACTAGTCCCGTCAGGGTAAATATGATCCACCGTTGGATGTTTAAGTGTTTTACCTCGTTGGCCCTAAAATTAGCTAAGTTCGTCAGAATCAATAGCTTCTATTTTAGATTCAATAAATATTTCCGTACCTAAACCCTCCGTCAGGATGATCCAATCGCCACTAATTGGAATAGCCTAGATACTAATACCTAATCTTAGTTCGCGACTCTAAAATCAGTAAATAATCACAAATTATTGAAAAGAGTAATGAACCCAATCTAATTTAATTTAATCTAAACCCAAATTCAACATTCGTTATTTCATAAAATTAAGATTCACCGATTGTTTGTTCTCAAGCACTATGGAAAGCTTAGCTCATATTAAAATTAAAAACTAAATTAAAAATAAAGGAATTCATATTTGATTACAAAATTAAAGATAATAAAAACCTAATTTCCGGAATAGGAATGACTACGAACGGAGATATAGACCCTCTCCACTAATTAAGCCCAAATCCCGTAACTGCTGATACACCTTCACTAAAACGGCTTTTCTCGCTTCGTTATGACCCCGATTGAACTCATTCCAGTTGCTAATGTTCCGTAACTTGATAAGGAACATAATCTCTTCAAAGGTCAGCGGCTAAATCATCTCTTAAGCACCTCGAAATTAGCAATCTATGGCCTGGAAAACAGATTTTCAGCTCTAAAAATAATATCTTCGGGATTTATCTTCAAGTCTTGCCTCTATATCACGATCTTTGACTTTCTCCTCGGATTCCTCTTCTAGCTAACATCTAAAACCTGTAAACTTTACACTAAAATACACAAGATTACGCGCAAAAGCTTAATAAATCAAAATTACTAGAAATAAAATGGAAATTCCGGATTATTGCATATTAGCACCAAAAGTCTATCTAAATAGTCAAATAAACACAAAAAATGATGTCTCCTAAGGGTCGAAAATACGAACAATTAAGGAGACATCACGTAGGTTAACCCTTTGTGAGTTCCCTCGTGATTGTGAGGTTGTCACCCTAGTTCGCTCTCCAGGGATAGGGGGAATTTTGAATCCTGACTACATATCTAAGACCTATTATCTCTCTTATAAACTGAAATTGATAGAAAGAATTAGAAGGATTAGTGCATACTAGCAAAACCTAAGCTATACTCTCTAATCTTATTTCTTCCTTATTTATTTTATTATCTTTTAATTTATTTAGTTTAATCATTAATCTCTCAACCAATCATATTTCGTTTTGGTCTTTTAATTGATTATTGCTACTCTGATTTATTTACCCATTCGTCTAACACATTTAAGTCCCTGAGGAACGAATCTTCTTATCATTAAAACTTGCATACGTCCTGTAATACTTGCAGAACCATGCCAATCTAGGGTGATTTGTGCATCGTTTTCCTTAGTTATTTGTCATATTTTTATCACACCCTAGGCGACAGCAACACTCCTCCGGCAAACCAACCATCTCCCCTTCTAAGTATTTGTTTTTTTTGGATAGAACATCCTTCACGAATTTTAAATATTTTGGCATACGTAGGATGGATTCCACAAACAGTAAATTGATTTTCAATTTTTTCACCATGTCCATGAAATTCTTGTACTTGTTGTCATTGTCCTTATTGTGAACACGTGATGGGAATGGTGGAGGAGGTCAATTTTTGTTCACAACTACCTCTTTCTTCTTTTGTTCCCCGTTAACTTTATAACACTATCACCAACGACCAATGGTTAAACCGTGTCCTCAAAAACATTTTGTATTCTTTTGCTTTGAACTCAACTCTTTCTCTTTCATAACGGAAAGGGTAGGGTTAGTTTCTTCTTTCTCCTTAGTGCAATTGTGTTACACTCTTCGTGACTTTGTGGATTCTCAGTATTGCTAGGAAGTTGACCTTGTGGCCACATATTTAAATGATTAGCAATTTGAGATACCTTATTTATGAGCATCTTCAGTGTTGTGGAATGCTCATTCATCCACTCGTTATTGGACTTCCATGCTTCTTGGTTTAACTTTAGATTCTCTTGTGTCATCAATATAAACGAGTTCATTGTTTGTTGTAGAGAATTAGAGGTACCTTCTTGTGGATATTCTGGAAGTTCTTTTAAGGAAAGACTTCCAGCGTAAGCATTTTGCATGACCTTTTAACCTCCTTAATATTGATTCTGAGGTCTTCATTGAAAGTAGTTTCCTTGCCGGCGTGGTAGATAAATTTCCTTGATTTAACTCCCTAATAGGATTGATCATTGAAATCCAGGATGATTACGATTCAGTTGACCATACCCTTGACCATCCAGAAAATGATTACTCTTATTAAATACTAAAACATGGGTCTTGGGTTGCTTTGACACTCTTTCCAACTATGATCATTAACTCCAAAATTAGAAAATCCATATGATTCTTGTACCACTTTCAACTCTTTTTGTCTACCTTGGAATCCTTCCTTCACAAACAATGTCAACTGTTTCACATGATTTTTTAACGTAGAAAACTTTTTATCCATCGCGGTTTCACTATCAACATGTAACGTACCTCTTGGGGCTCACGATGTTGGCCAACTTCTTTTTGTGTCTATGATTCTCTCCGTACGATTTGTTGCTCAAATATGATCCATTGATACAAAACAACCACCACCAAGATTATCGACTCTTAACTTTGACCTCTCATCAAGTCCCTTGTAAAATATAGATAGTTGCATCAAAGAAGTGTACACATGAAGAGGTCACTTTGTCAATTGTTGTTGGAACCTTGTCCACATCTCTCCTAGACTTTCGCCAGCATCTTGTTTTAAATTAGAAAGCTCTGCCTGATCTTTCATCCTCATACTTTACGAACAAAAACTGTCCAAAAACCTCAGTTGAAGTGCATACTATGTAGATATTGTCTCAGATGGTTGACGATTGAGCCACTCACTTGCACCCCTGGTAAAAAGGAATTGGAACATGAAATAGTAAATTTGTTCCCCTGTAATGCCTTGAGTAATGTAAGCGTCACAAAATCTTCATGAACTTCTGAACAGCTTGTACCAGATCTTGGTGTGTGTCTCCAATATAGTTCCCATAATTAGAGAGTTGATTTAACATCCCAGTGTCAGGCTTAAATCTCGTGGTTTGAATTGCTGGAGGGTGAATCCCTAAAGGTTGAACTCTAAATGGAACTCGCGGCTCAAGGATACCTTGAGATTTGATCATTTTGACAATTTGGTGCTTCTTGTTTATTGTTGTTTTGAAAATCCCCAGGTAGATTGGCTCTAACCGGTATATAGAATTATAGGTATTACTTCCATTCATATGACAAAAAGATAATGGATATGGGGTCCCCTTGTCTTAAACCTCTTGCTCATTTGAAAAACCAATAGGACTCCCGTTGAATGAAATTGAATAGACAGTTTTAGTTAGACACATGCTGCCCCATTATATAAATTGATGGAGATATCCAAAATCTTGAAGAGTATTAAGCATAAATTCCAAGTCAATTAAATCATAGGCCTTCATTATTTCTAACTTCATTGTACACCTTTGTTAGCTTGATCTCTTGTTGTACCCTCTTATAATATCGTACGAAATTAAGATATATTCACCTACCAGCCACAAAGGTTAATTGGTTTTGTGAAATAATTCCATTCACTATTCTCTTGAGCCTTTGTACCATGATATTGGAGATAGACTTGTATACTACATTACAATATGCAATATGCCTAAAATCTTTAACAAAACTTGGGTTTGTACCTTTTGATTAATGAAATGATAGTTGCATCAAGTTCCTCAGTACTTTTCCATCATGAAAAGCACTCTTCACTGCTTCAAATAAATCAGGTCCCATAATTTTCCATAGTCTCTTGAAAAAGCTTGATGGTATCCATAAGTTTCTGATGCCTTTGAAATTATATTCTAAAAAAATTCTTATTTGATTTCTTCATGTGAAAGGGATTATGAACTTTTATGCTTGATCTTGGCTAATTTGCTTCTGAAAAATATTCCAAATAACCTTAGGTTCATATATGGCTCAGTTGCATTTCTTGGGGTGCCCAAAAGTCTTTATAGTTCTTTATGCACTCCTTGGATATTTCATCTTCTTCTTCCATTTGTTCTCCTTTTGGTTTAAATATTGACTTCATTGTATTGGTAAGTTTCCTCCCTTGCATGTCTTTGTGAAAAAAAAAGATTATAGCTTCTCTTTTTTCCAACCAAAGTACTCTAGATATTTTCTTATCCATTGGTTCCTCCAATAGTAAGGCCACAATTACTTCATGTAGGATATAATTCTCATATGTGAGTAGTTATAGGATAGGATCACCATTCATTCTTTGCATTAGAACTTTATATAAGCCATACTACATAGCTACCATATCATCTGTAATATTTTGAAAATAATTTTTGTTTTCCTCTTTTAATTTTTCTTTCAATAATTTCAACTTTATAACTCTAAACATGGTTGATCCTTCAATATAAATACTCCAGGTATCCTTGATCTTTTTTTCTTATTCCAAATATGAGTTCCATGCTTCATATTACTTGAATGGTTTTGATTTATTTCTTCTCATGAATGACTTTCATTAACATGCAACAGTGATCAATAGATCTGGCGGAAGAACGATGAGGCTGAATTGAGTGAATCTCTTTAACCACTCTTCATTCACTAGTACTCTATATATTCGTTTGGCTCCCATTTTATCTCCATCTACTATGTTGATCCATGTGTAGTGTAGGCCATGGTAAGGCAATCTGTAAGCTAATAATTTTGTACCAATTTTATCATATCTCTTGCATCTTGATCCTTTTTTTTTCATCTCAATCTCTCATGAATATGTAATATTTCTTTAAAATATCCTTTAATGCACCAAATATGTCCATTTTTAACATAATTCCATTCCTTCAACTTCCTCCATAGTGGTCTCCTTTCATCAGAGTAGTTTCTTGCATATACAAGGTTAAAATAGAAATCTTGATTCGTCTTGAAATGTACTACCTTGCATAAAATTGTTTGGTCAGTACAATCAAGCATTTATATAGAATTGTTTGGTTAGTACAATCAAACATTTGTAATTATGAATTTTTTCCATTTTTATATTTAAATGTTAAGCAAATTCCTTTTTAGTCCATTACCTATAACCTATTAACAATCTTAGGCCAAACGTTTCAAAAGTTCTATTTTTAGGCCAAACATATTAAAAATACCATTTTAGGTCATCTCACTAATTCCGTGAGGTATTTCATAGATTTTAAGGGGAACACTTCAAATAAAGTTCCTAGTTTGAGATGTGGCCAAATAAAGATAGAGTTTATTTTAAATGTCCAAACTACACTTACAAACATAAAATATCTCATAAAATTAGTCAAATGGCCTAAAATGGATTTTTTCCTTAAATTTTCTAAGGAACTCAGATTTTGCTTTTGACATCTTTGTGAAGAATGTTGATGGCCAGAGCAACAAAGAGGAGTTTAATTATGTATAAAGCGTGCTCAATAATGCGGGCAACTCGGTCGCTCCAAAAAAGATGAATATCAGCCCAAGTAACAAGATAGTGTCATCTCCTAACGTGTGATAAAATAACCTAACAAATACAAACCTTGGGAGAGCTTAACTAACCTCAAGTGTATGGATCATTGATAAGTAACAAAGTAAGTAAAAGAGTATCGTCTTCAAAAAGACTAGGGTTATTAATCTAAACTAGTGATTTTAAGAAGGTTAGATGGATTTAGTTGATAACTACTAAAATACTGAAAATAAAATAGAATTTATTTTGTTTGGTTTTCTTATTGAGTTAAATATGCAAAAAAATAATTAATTAAAATATAAAAAAATAAACTATGAAAGATAAGAGATGAGAGATATAACTCAAGTTCAAAGTAATCCCCTATCGTGAGAATAATTGATTCCAGTTATAAGGGTAAATTTGGGAAATTCTTATTAATCGAGATGCTAACTTCCTTCTAACTCCCGTCAGGGTAGCTTAGAAGGCTGTCTAACTATCACTTTGTCCTCGTGTGAGATTATTCTATGCAAAATCCCATTAGGATCACTACCACACACAAGATGAATATAAATTATACTTCGCTCCCTAACACCCCCCCCCCAGGGTGATAGTCTAGGAACTAAATGGATGAATATAATTGATAGGGTTATACATAGATATTCAACTCAATTCATATACAACAAAATACAAAACCCAATTTAATTAAATTAATACATTCCAAATAGGATTAAAAAATCAAGCGTCATTCAAGGTTCATAGATAAAGCAACTCTAGCTAATGAAATTTAGGTCATAATAAACACAATAAAGTTAGATGGTAAAAATATTATAATAATTTTTGAAAGAAGAAAATAACACTAATTACCCGAATGATAGAGGTTGAACTGTGTAGAATTGGTGCAGTAGGGCACCGACATATTCTCCAAGCTTTTATCTCTTCTCCCAAACGTGTAATTGACCTCTAATGATATCATTCTTGCTCAAAATATTGGATAAAGTTGATGGAGAATGGTCGAGCTTGGAGCATGGTAATCTTCTAATAAAATTACACTTGGGGAGGCTTGAAATTTGATCAATGGAAATATAATGCACGTGGAGTATATTAATCGGATAATGAATCTTTCCTTAGGCCATAAAGTTTGCAATTGTTTGTTTAGGCCCATTTCGTTTTGTATTTGTTTATTTAGGGCCTTTATTTTCTAGTAAAGATTGTATAGGTTGCCAAATTTTCATGTCGAGAAATTTTGACACTTGTCAAATTTAATAAGGTAAATCTGTTGCGTTTGGATTGTTGGAGCAATATAGTGGATACTTGTTTGTCAAAATAAGATAAAATATTGTGTCCATCTTTATTATCTACCTATATACAGCTATTTTGTTTAACACCTTTATGTAACCCTCTCATGTTCCATGTACAGATCATAACAATGATGGTTCTGGAGGTTTCCCCCGCTTTGAATCATCTTTGAGCAAATATTTTATTATGTATTCAAGAGATTTTTGTTGATCACATAAGCATTCAAATATGTTCTTGGTTGGACTAGGAGGATAAAATTATTTTCTGGTAGGTATTTATTTCCCCACTTGAACCCATATATACTTATCAACCTTGTTACTTTAAGGAGCCTTGGTTGTTGTGTTGTTTACTAGAGTTTGTGTAATTGTACTTATTCCTTTTGGGACACACACTTATTTCATCTTGTTGATTACTTTACATTTAGAAACATTGTGTCATAATATCTTGAAGTGCGTACCTATCACATTTTTTCATGTATACTCTACGTCCACCATGTCTAGCTACCATAACGGATACCAAAATCAAAGTTATTAGGACTTTCCTTATGCATAATTATTTCAATATAGACTCTTCCAAAGCTAAGCCTGGTATGTTTTGTAGTAATATCATCCATCTGTAGAGGACTTCTCAGTGCACTTGCAACCACACTGAGTCCTTTTCGGGGCCATAGTTCACCAGGCACATTCTTGAGCTTCACCCATATTGGTACATTATCAACCTTACAATGTTAAAATCATGTTTGTAAGGTCCATTTTATAAGTATGAGGGGCCTGTTATTAATATATGACAGAGTTCCCCCCAACACTTTGGAACCTGGCTCTTCTGACTTCATTTTGAAAACATATAAGTCTTGATCTAAAGTGTTAATCTTTAATTTTCCAAACTGTTTCCAGAGAGTATCTACCATATTTTTCACCATGTACACTACTCCCGCATTTGCCTCTCTCGACTAACATTCTAGCGACTACACGATGTAGTCGCTAGTACCAGAGCCTCTAGCGACTATTTTAATTTAACCACTACAAGTAATGTTCCTCGACTACCGGGTAGTCGTTAGTAAGTTTTGTGTTTAACGACTACAAGAAATAGTCGTTAATAAGCATAAGGTAGTCGCGAACGATTGTTGTATTTTTTTATTAATTTTCCACCGCCATTAAGTAGTCGCTAGATATTAGACTATCTAACGACTACTTTTTGTAGTCGTTAGTAGGTCTTTCTATCGACTACGTTTATGTGTTTAGCGACTACTCGTGTAGTCGCGAATAGTGGTAGCGTGTTTTCCAGCAGTAACTTGCGAATTGCTTTACCCAATACACCATTATTATATAATTTCTCTTTCTTTCTCTCAAAACTCTCCCAATTTTTTTCCACAATTCATCATTAAAAATTATTTCAACACTTGGAAAGGCTTTCCCGGGTCAATCATTGCGTGGGACCGCCTCAATTATCAATTTTTATTTCCAAACTTGGCCAAAAGTAGGTATTTTTTGTTCCATAAAACTCTTTCAAATTTCATTCACTTTCATTCAATTGTGTAGTAAATGTTAAATAGTATCACTTTTTAGGTATTTCAACACGTGGACAAGCTTTCCCGGGTCAAACATCAACGTGAGGTCGCCTCAATCATCAATTTTTCCTTTCAAATTTGCCCAAAAGTAGGTATTTTTTGTTCCATAAAACTCTTTCGAATTTCTTTTACTTTCATTCAATTGTGAAGTAAATGTTAAATAGTATCACTTATTAGGCATTTCAACACGAGGACAAGCTTTCCCGGGTCAAACATCAACGTGGGACCGCCTCAATCATCAATTTTTATTTCTAAATTTGCCCAAAAGTATGTGACTTTTTCATCCTTTCCTTATTTGATTAGAATTCTATAGTTAATGCTAAATATATAATATCATTATGTATATATCTATAATCATCTAATAATTTTATGTGATTTATAAATATTATATTAAGTATATATTAAGTATATAAATATATATATATATATATATATATATATATATTTATATATATATATTTATATATATATACATGCATATATATATATATATATATATATATATATATATATATATATATATATATATATATATATATATACATGCATATATATATATATATATATATATATATATATATATATATATTTATATTTGTATGATATATTACTGTATGTTGCTATATTTTGTATGCTTTTAATGTTATATTTATGCATTTATTTGATGATGTGAAATTTTGTGTGCTTTTAATTTTATATTTATTTATTTATTCGGTGATGTAATAATTTTTTTCATTTTATATTTATTTATTTAATCGGTGATGTAATTATTTTTTTTATTCATTTATGTAATCGGTGATGTAATAATTTTTTCTAGTTTTATTTTTATGTATTTATTTGGTGATGTAATAATTTTTTTTTCATTTTATTTATGTTGTATTCTTTCATATTGTAATAGTTGACTATGGCTTCGGGTATTGATAAGAGTTGGATTGGTACCGCTCATAAAGTTTCGCGTGAATTCATTAAGGGGATAGAACCATTCCTTGCTTTTGCTGAAAAAAATAAACTTCCTGGTGAAGAAACAATATTTTGTCCGTGTAATCAGTGTTCGAATTATCGTCGGTATACGGTGGACAAAGTGAGGTCACATCTGTTACTGCATGGGTTTTTGGAGACGTATGATATTTGGACAAAGCATGGTGAGCCCGAGGATATTCCAGAGATTCGATATGAAGAAAATGAAATGTTGGATGTATACGATGATTTGAGACCTAATTACGAGGTTGGCGGTCATTCTGGTGACACCGTGATGACAGAGTCGAACAGTACAGCTCGTGGAAAATTCGAAACGATGTTTTCCGATTTAGAGACCGAGTTATACCCTGGTTGTGATGTCATGAGTTCGTTAAATTTCATTGCGAAGCTAATGCACGTGAAGGTGAGGAACAAGTGGTCTAACACGTCTTTCACCGAGTTGCTTGAGCTTTTGTGTCGTGTGTTGCCCAAACCTCATACGTTGCCCGATTCGTACGAGGCGTGCAACAAAAAGTTAAAAAATTTAGGTATGGGTTACGATACCATCGATGTTTGCGTGAACGATTGTGCTTTGTTTTACAAGGAGAATGCCTCCCTTGAAAAGTGTCCAGTATGTAATGAATCCAGATGGGACCCGAAGAAGGGTCTGAAAGTAGCGCATAAGAAACTCAGATATTTCCCGATTGCCCCTAGGCTGCAGCGACTTTATGCTTCGAGGCATATGGCCGAAAATATGATCTGGCACCAAACAGGGAAGAATACAGATCCAGATTTGTTGCGTCATCCAGTTGACGGAGATAGTTGGAAGAGATTTGTTCAGTTACATCCCGAGTTTGCTAGTGAACCTCGCAACGTCTTCTTGGGTTTGGGTATCGATGGCTTTTGCCCATTCTCTATGCAAAACAACTCGTATAGTATGTGGCCGGTTATATTGACCGTATACAACTTACCACCGTGGGAGTGTATGAAGGAGACGACATTCCAGCTTTGTTTGTTGATTCCGGGACCCCGTTCACCTGGCAAGGACATGGACGTCTTTCTTCGTCTTGTTATAGATGAGTTGGATGAGTTGTGGGGTAAGGGGATTATGACTTATGATGCCCACAAGAAGGAAGAGTTTACTATGAAGGTTTGTTTGTTGTCTACGACTAACGATTTTCCCGCTAGGACATACACCTCGGGATGGTCGGGTCAAGGTTACAAAGCTTGTCCAGAATGTATGGATTCTACTCCGTCTTTGAGCGTGAAGAAAGGGGTTGCTTACTTCGACCATAGACGTTGGTTACCTATCAAACATCATTTTAGAGACGAAAAAGTTTTGTACAAGGAACCCGAAGAAAGGCGTCCACCGAAGAAATATAAACCTGCTGATATTCATACACAGTTAGATGGCCTTCCCATTGTGTTTCCCGGGAAACACAAGGATTTTGGGGGAAAGATCGTGAAGCCAGACGTTAATCGGCGATTCAATTGGAAGAAAAAGAGTATTTTCTATCGTTTACCTTATTGGTCCGAAAATCTGTTGAAACATAACATTGATGTTATGCATTGCGAGAAAAACGTGTGCGATGCTCTTCTTGCCACAGTAATAGGTCTTGATGGAAAACTTAACAAAGACAACGTGAAAGCGAGAATTGATCTCAAGGAAATGAAGATCAGGCCAGATTTGTGGTTGCAAGAGAAAAATGGTAAGAATGTAATGCCTCGAGCTAATTATACGTTAACCACCGAAAAAAGGAAAGTATTGCTTGATTGGTTGAAGGCACAGAAGTTTCCCGATGGATTCGCATCGAGTTTGAGAAACAACGTTCAAAGTGACTTAGGCAAGATTATAGGAATGAAATCTCACGACTGTCACGTAATGATGCAGTACTTATTCGTGGCTAGTCTCCCAGGGCTTTTCGAAGACAAAGCGATAAGTGACGCGATTATCGGGCTAGCAAACGTGTTCAGAGTTGTGTGTAATAAAAACCTGAGTAGGAAAAAGTTAGAAAAGGAGAAGAAGAAAGTGGTTGAAGTTATGTGTAGACTGGAGATGATTTTACCTCCCGCGTTTTTCGATATAATGATCCACTTGGTCATTCATTTATACGACGAGGCTTTGTTAGGGGGACCGGTTCAGATGCGTTGGATGTACCCGTTTGAGCGGTATCTAAAGAAATTAAAGGAGTACATACGAAACCCGGCTAGGCCGGAGGGTTCAATCGCCGGGGGATACGTTGTAGAGGAGACTTTGACATTCATATCGCGTTACCTTAAAGAAGAAAAAACAAAGTTTAATGATCCGGGTAGATATATCGATATCGAAGCTCAACCTAAAGATTTGTCCATATTTAAGAGCCAATGTAGCCCGATAGGTAAAAAAGACTATGGTAATTTGGAATATAACAAGAAGGAGCAAATCGATTGGTATATCCTGCTTAATTGCGATGAAATCCAACATTTGATGACGTAAGTTTTCAATTTATTTATTCAATTTATTTATTCATTTTAATTATTAAATGTTTATTCAAATGTGTAGAGAACACAAAGCCACGTTATCGGGTTCCCAAGCCGAAAAAGATAGGAAACACCGGCAAAATTTCCGAGACTGGTTTCTGCATAAGGTATATATCCATTCAAATACAGAAATAACTTTCCATTTTTAGGAAACATTGTTATAATTGTTTATGATTGTAGGTTTATGAAATGGAAAAAGAAGGTGATGCATTCGCTACAAATGAGATGATTGCATTGGCTAGTAAGTCTCATGGTGCAGTTTATAAGTATGATTCATGTGTTGTGAATGGTGTTAAATGGGTCACTAAAGGAAAGGGTGAACACCGAGACGATTTCCGATCCGGTGAACTTGGCATCCACGGAGGAGATCGAGATTGACCCTGCTCATTTTTTTGTTGCTTTGAATTTTGATATGGTTGTTGATGAAAACGAGGAACTTGAAGATGACACCTTAGATGAATACGGGGATGAGGAAGAACCCATTGAGGTTGATAGTGATGACGAACCTATAGTTGTTAGTGGATATGATTCTGAGTAGGAGATTTTTTTTTCTTTGTGTTTATTTGTACTAAAACATTTTATTTACTTAAACTTTGACCACAAACACTCAACTTTGACTCTAAACACTCAACTTTGACCATAAACACTCAACTTTGACTCTAAACACTCAACTTTGACTCTAAACACTTAACTTTGACCACAAACACTTAACTTTGACTCTAAACACTTAACTTTGACCACAAACACTTAACTTTGACTCTAAACACTTAACTTTGACTCTAAACACTTAACTTTGACCACAAACACTTAACTTTGACTCTAAACACTTAACTTTGACTCTAAACACTCAACTTTGACCATAAACACTCAACTTTTACTCTAAACACTCAACTTTGACCACAAACACTTAACTTTGACCACAAACACTTAACTTTGACTCTAAACACTTAACTTTGACTCTAAACACTTAACTTTGACTCTAAACACTCAACTTTGACCATAAACACTTAACTTTGACTCTAAACACTCAACTTTGACCATAAACACTTAACTTTGACCACAAACACTTAACTTTGACCACAAACACTTAACTTTGACCACAAACACTTAACTTTGACTCTAAACACTTAACTTTGACCACAAACACTAAACTTTGACTCTAAACACTCAACTTTGACCATAAACACTCAACTTTGACTCTAAACACTCAACTTTGACCACAAACACTTAACTTTGACCACAAACACTTAACTTTGACTCTAAACACTTAACTTTGACTCTAAACACTTAACTTTGACCACAAACACTTAACTTTGACTCTAAACACTCAACTTTGACCATAAACACTCAACTTTGACTCTAAACACTCAACTTTGACCACAAACACTTAACTTTGACCACAAACACTTAACTTTGACTCTAAACACTTAACTTTGACCACAAACACTAAACTTTGACTCTAAACACTCAACTTTGACCATAAACACTCAACTTTGACTCTAAACACTCAACTTTGACCACAAACACTTAACTTTGACCACAAACACTTAACTTTGACTCTAAACACTTAACTTTGACTCTAAACACTTAACTTTGACCACAAACACTTAACTTTGACTCTAAACACTCAACTTTGACCATAAACACTCAACTTTGACTCTAAACACTCAACTTTGACCACAAACACTTAACTTTGACCACAAACACTTAACTTTGACTCTAAACACTTAACTTTGACTCTAAACACTCAACTTTGACCATAAACACTTAACTTTGACTCTAAACACTCAACTTTGACCATAAACACTTAACTTTGACCACAAACACTTAACTTTGACCACGAACACTTAACTTTGACCACAAACACTTTACTTTGACTCTAAACACTTAACTTTGACCACAAACACTAAACTTTGAAAATATTGGAATAATTGTATAGTGTTTAGTGATTTTTTTGAAAAAAAAAAAAAAAAAAATCTAGTGACTACATTTGACTTATAGCGACTAGTTCATGTACATGAACTAGTCGCTAATTTGTCTAGAGAACTAGCGACTACTTTGTAGTCGCTAAACATCGAAATAAATTCCCCAAAACCGATGGCGGTCCATTTTCCCGCCCACGAAAGGACACGCGTTTCATCCAGCTGTCTAGCGACTACAATGTAGTCGCAAAAGACCAGTTGACTTGGTCAAACATCAATCTAGCGACTATTTTGATTGGTTCTAGCGACTACACGACGTAGTCGCTAGAAAAAAAGCCCTATATCTAACCGAGAGCTCACTTCACTCTTTCATTTCTTAAACCATAAACACCAAAAAACGAGAGCAAAAATTTCTGCCATTCAAGCTCCGATTCAAGCATCAAAGGTAATCAAATCCAACCCCTAATCTTATCCCATTCCATTTATTATCTATTAGAAAGCTTTTTCTAATCAATTTTTATATTTTCTAATAATTTTTTTCTTTGTTTGTGTTTCAATCCGAATCAAAATGGCTTGGATTCTTCCCCAAATCAGCTCCAATCTCTTCCAATAAGGTATGTTTTCCAATCCTTTTTTATCTTTTAATTTATATGCTTTTTTTTTTCTTTTATGATTTCATGGATTTCTTTAATTCCGAGAATTGTATGTGTTGTTAGTGTGTTGTATGCATCATTTTAAGCCTAAAATTTATGTTAAATGCCCTAAAAATTATTTTTTTGGAAATCTAATTATTTTTTTCCCATTTTTTTTGTGTTTGATTCATAAATCCGAATATAGTATGTGTTATTAGTGATTCATTTTTGTTATTTTAAGCATGTAATTCATGGTGTATGATTAAAAATTAAATTTGATGATTTTTTGGGATTTTTGTTCATTACATGATTCTTAGACAACTTTAGATTATAAAAGTGCAAAAATTGTGTTAAAAAATGTGTTAGAATGAAATTGTGTTAAAATTGTGTTAAAAATAATTTAGGGACCTTTATGCAATTTTTAAAGAATAATGTTAGGGACTTCTATGCAAATTTGAAAAAAATATAGGAATATTTATGCAATTTTATAAAATTGAAATATGGACTTTTATGCAATTTTAAAAAATATAGGGAATTTTATGCAAATTAAAAATTTATATGGAATTTAGTTTACTATATAATAATAGAATTTTAAATTAAAAAAATATATAAATTAATTTATTATATGACTAATATAATTATTTTTTTGTATAACACAGATTGTACGTGTGCTATATAAATTGGATGCTTAAGGATGATTTATTTACGTTTTTAATTTATTTGAATTATTTTATTTATGATTGTAATAATTTATTTAATTTTATTTAATTTTATTTTCATGTTTTTTGTTTTTGGTGATGTAATAATTTAGTTTTTTATTTATGTTATTTTTTATTCTGTATTTTAATTTACCTATAAAATGCTAGATGGCCGATGTCATGACTCGACAGCACGGAGGGGATGGTGGGGGTAGGGACCCAAACCAAAATCCGAACCGAAACTTAGCCGACTGTGCAAACCAACCTGGTAAATAAACAAATTCAACTTTAATTTAATTTAATTTTAAAAAATAAAATCACTACTAATTAATTTAATTTTAAAACAGACCCCCCTAGACGGAAAACAAGAGGTGGAGGTGCCCTAAAAACTGCGATGAAGGCACTCAAAGCTATTGGGTGGCCTTTGCCGGTCAACTTTTGTGTGTTAGACGACACGTGGAGTCCAACAGGCAAGTACGGACACCACGTTGCGCAAGTGATTGGGATTGCTGTTCGAGAGAGGATTCCGCCCTATCACCCGAGATGGAAAAAAGTGCCGGACGCGGACAGAAACGCGGTGATTAAGAGATTAGCGGTATAAATTTAATTTTTAATATTTTTTTAACTTAATTTATTATTCTAATTTTAATTTAAATAATGTATTTTTTTTGGAGAAATATTTTGACATAAAGACTTGGAGAAAGAGGAAAGACTGGGATGAGATTTACGGAAACTTGGACGATACAATGAGGATGAGGTTTAAGGATTACAAATATTATGTGAAGAAGCATTATTGGAGAAAGGGTTTGAAGCCGGATTGGATATCGGACGAGGTGTGGGCTAAGTGCTGTGAGTATTGGGGTTCAAGAAGAGCTAAGGTGAAATCTTGATGATTTTTAATTTTAGTATATATTTAAAATTATAGTTGTTTATATTAATAATTTAATTTTATATTTTTTGCAGAATCAAGCGAAAGAAAATCAAAAGAATCGAGAAAAGCAGAAAAACAAGAGTGGAGCGGGGTCGAGGAGGTATTCCCGAACTCGGGATATGCTATACGAGGTGGTTTTTTATTTAAGTAACTTTTTTAATTATTAATTTATTATTTATTTTGAATATTTTTAATTTTTCTGAAACAGGGTGAAGAATTAATCCCGGGAGGGAATCTGGTGATAAGGGACGAGGCTACGCAACAAGACATCCCTATTCCTCGTATGAGTGGTTTTTACGAGGTTGTGGGGAAAACCATGAAGACCAGAGAGTGGAGGTCAATTGGCTACGAAAAAGCCGATGTGAGTTTTTTTCATAACTTTATTATTAATTATTTTTTTCATCTAAAGTCAAATTTAATTGATACATTGTTTATTATGTAACAGAAACTGCTTAAGGACGCAATGAAGGAGAAGGTGACTCAAAGTCAATCTGAGTCAACCGATTGGGGAGGAATGAGTCAAAAGGAGCAATATGATTACGTTAAGAGCACCGCGAAGGAGATTGGGTCACCGAAGAGGAGTTTTATTCCGGGCATTGGCCGTCCGAGAAAATCGAAGAAGAAGGCTTATACTACTCCAGCCCGGAACGAGCAACACGAGGAGATGATGGCGGTTATTAATGAGCTCCGAGTGTCCAGCGGTCTTCCCCCGTTCCCCCGCCCTGAAGATTCTACTAGCACCGCGCCTGCACCTTTTTCGATGGCTGTTGTGAATGATGCCATCGCATTCGTTAATCAGTTGAGGGCAGATAAAGGCCAGACCCCCTTCCAGCCTATGAGTGCGGGCCCCAATCCTCCTGGCAATGATGAAGATGAAGAAGATGATGATAGTGGTAGTGATGATAGTGGTGAAGATGTTGACATGGATGTTGATATGGAAGGAGATGATATCGAGCTCGGGGATGATGAAGAAGATTATAGACGGCACAGATTTTAATTTATTACGGATGTTTGATTTATTTTATTTTGAGACTTTTTGGTTTATTTGGGTTGGTTTGTATTAAGACTTTATATTTTATTTTGGTGTATGACTTTGACTTTGACCTGGTTTGACCGGGTTTGACTTTGGTTTATTTATATATTTTAATTAATTATTTTGAATTGTTAATTTTATTTTTATTTATTAATTTTTTAATTTAAAAAAAAATAAAAAAACATGATTTTCGAATTATTTTTAATTACAGAATTGGAATTAAAAATAATTCGAAAATTATGTTTTTTTATTTTTTTTTAAAATAAAAAATTACTACTAGCGACTACAAAGTAGTCGACATTGACTACTATGTGTAGTCGCTACACCTTGAAGCATTAACGACTACAAAGTAGTCGTTATTAGGCTTAACATTTCTCGACTACAAAGTAGTCGATGATATGTAAGCTTCTCTCTACTACAAAGTAGTCGCTAGAAGACGCGATATCTAGCGACTACTTTGTAGTCGTTAATAATAGCACGGTCTATAACGACTATTTATACCCGCGTAGTCGTAAGGATTACATTCTAACGACAACTTTTTCGCGACTAATTTCTAACGACTACTTGTAGTCGTTAAATCCTTCATCTGACGTCTAGCGACTACTTTAATTATTTTTAGCGACTACTCATGTAGTCGCTAGACCCTTGACGCGGTGTAGTGGTAGGAATGATGTGCTTTGTCAAGATATTGACCCATAATGAAATTTTTTCAAGCTTGACAAACCTCATCAAGTATTTATTTTGAAGGCTTGAAAGTGACCCTACTATTGATGTTTATTGGTTTTATATAGTCCAGTTTCAAATCTACTCTTAAGTTGCCATTAAAAGTGTAGTACATACTTTTGCATGAGACCTGTGATAAAATAGTAGTCACCGTAGGTAATGAATTCTCTCCCGGTAGTGATGAGGGTGAGAAACCACTCATCTCCTTCCTAGGAGTAACAAAGGGTGGATATCCTTCTGAGCATGGTTCATTCCCTAACACTTGTTTTTAATTATTAATTTCCTCTAGATGACTTAAGATCAATGGAGAAACATGAGAGCTAATCTTTGCCCTAACCATTGATGATGTTGCTCAACTATTAGATGACTTTTTTGTTTCAATAAACATTTGTATTTGGTTGTTAGAATGTTGAATATTAGAGCTCCCACTTCTCTGGTATGACTCTGGATCTGAACATGTACTTGTGATTTGTTCATCGTATTCAACATATTCTTATCATGATCATTCACTTGACTTTTGTTGTGGTTCCTACCTTTAGGTTCCATTGTAAATCTTGATCCATAAGGGTATCAATCTTGATTTTAGTTAAGAAGATAGGGAAATGAAGAAGTGATGGCTTAGATAACTAGAATAAATAGGAAGAGGAGCGTGGTAGGAGGAGGCTTAAGGCCACATTAGGTGGAGATGCACATTATACATGCTAACACGATGCTAGGGCAACCGTAAACGCTATCTCTTTCTTTGTTTGTAGTAATTGTTGTATATGTCTTTTTATTTTTATTTTTCGAGTGAACTGTAATGAATTAAATTTTGTTGATAAATTTTAATGTAAACATAATTATCCAAAATATACGAAGCAATCTAGCGAACCACTTTCCGGTAAAAAATATGAAGTTTTTAACCTAAAGTCTGAACACCCCACAATAATTAATTTGTGGATTGTATGTGATTGTTAAAATTGTAAATATCATGTGGGCGTCATATATATATATATATATATATATATAATTTGTCCCTTAAACTACTTGATAAGAAGACTTTGAATTGCAAGCTCTTGTATGATTTAGTTCGCTGTAAAGAATTGACTAGACTGAGACATTCCGTGGTATATGACGTTACCGTTTTAACTAATTCGGACATTAAGGATTTCAGTTGTGTCTTATAATCACAATAATATACTGCCAAATAAATCATGTGATGATTACATTAAATAATTGAAAGACTATAATACTAGAAACATATATTGCAAATTTAGAAATATATTCTATTTACAATATCATTATAGAAGAAAGTGATATTATCTTATTATTTGATATTTTTTAGGTCAACATAATAAAATATTCTCAAATGAATAGTGTGTTGTTAACATGTTATTCAATAAAGACATGAATAATATTATTTAGTTTCATAATCAAATAAATTTATCTATGTGTTGAATTATATTAAATTCTATATATATTTTAAAATTATAATTATATATCGAAGAAATATAATTAAGGGCAAGAATCTATCAAATACAACTTATAAATATAATTAGAATTATGAGAGGAAAAATCTTATAATGCTTTCATACTAGAAATGATCGATTTTAATAATCGAATATATTATCAATTGGTAATAATTTTAAGATTATATCTTAAATGGACTATCAAATATATGTCTTATCATTGTAACGGATCACTTCCAAAAATTAGGAAGGTGACTAAAAAAGTATTGATCTTGAAATACCATATGTATTACATTTTTGTTTACTATTTTTTAATATTAATATACAAAAATTTATAATCTTGACTTTGTGATTGTATTTAGTGACACACTTAATAATACAAGTCAACAATATTATAATATTTAGTCTAACATGCCAATAAATAATTTGACATGAAAAGATAAATTTTTGGATCATTGTATCATGGGGAGACATATACGTGTGTTCTACTATTTTCCCCCACCTAGGTTTTAGCCCAATGCTTTTTTGGAAAGGTTTTTAATGAGTCAATATGAGAAGCGTATAGAAAATAAATATTTATTTTATGTGAAGATACTTGTATTTCATTAGACTAGTAAAGAATATTTATGATTAAAATATTTGATTTCACATATTCCAAAAGTTTGATTTTTCCATAGAGATTGATATGTTCTTGCATCACATGGAGACAATTACGCAGTATTATTTTTTCATTGGTACGGATTTTCCCAACTTGGTTTTTAAAGAGGCCTCTATGTTTATTCCACCTCAATTTCAATTAAATCCTTATTTATGATATCTACATTAATAGACTTTACCAATTGAGCATCAATTTGGACTCGTACACAAACTCAAGAATATACCAACATTGCTTTTATGTTTGAAATAGTATCTATCTGAATATGATATACTACACCATTAACCACATAGCGAAACCCCTCCAAAGATAAAATCTTCGTAGGACCTGTTTAGTTTGACCCACTCAAACAATTTTTCAATATTCAGTTTCTCTAATTGCATGCCATCCCTCCATACCCTAAGTATCATGGGTTTCCCCTCAAATTCAATAATTGTTCAAGGGATTTAGTTCCATAATAACTATATTTGGAACTTAAATACAAACAAAACTTTAGTAGTAGATTTAACGTCCACTTTCCTTAAAAAATTATTTTAAAATTTCACTAATTTGCACACCACATGGAATGGAGGTGCAGGATGAACAATTTGCCTAAGTAGACTTCCTCCAGAATACTTGGAAGAGGATTATCAATAAATTTTCCATTATAGTTAATGGGTCATGATAAAACAATTTATGATCATCCTTAAATAAATCTTCAAAAAGAATATTACAAGGGCTTGTAAGTACATAAGATTCAGATTTACCTTGAGCATTTTATTTGTCTACTATATGTACATTTTCTACCTCATTATCTAGATCCAACTTTTTAATCGAGTCATCATCCTTTGTAACCCTTTCATCCATTTCTAATTGTACATATACCACATTAAAGATTTGAACATGAAATTGACCCATCAATTAAACAATGTTGTTCCTGAACTAGTCGTCGTACGTTAATTACAGTTGAAACTTCAATTCATTTCTCTTAGGGATAATATTGCATTGAAAAATTGTTCTAATAGTGTTCCTTTAAATAGCTCTCTAGTTGATGGCGAAAAGGTGTTAAAACTATAGTAATGGTGGAAAGAATTGGTGCACTATGTAGGTGGTGGTGTGTTACGATGATGTTCAAAGAAGTAATTGTTAGAATTTGTTACAGAGGAGAGAGAAAGATAATTATTTGATAGAATCGATGTATCATTGATGGATATCATTGAATTTTATATTATTGTCAATTGATTCACACTCCTGAAAACTAATTACTAAAACTTATTCAATTTTTGTCATCATTGTATTTTGGGAAAATACAGTATTTCCCCCTGATCTTTGATTTGTTAGCCACCTATTACAAACTTTAAGTCTACTTACCTCCCAAACATTTATTTTGTGCCCCTTTATCCATAATTCATTTTTGTCCACTTTTCGTTGTAGAATAATTATTTTACTTATTTTTAATTATTTTAAATCATGTTAACAAGGGGTAATGGGCCACGAAGCAAAAGTTTGGGGTATAATGGGCCATGCAATAAAACATTTGGGATAATTGGAAAACAAACAAAACTTTATGGGGCAGGGTAAGTAAACATAAAATTAAAATAGGGGACATCGTGTTAAATATGCCAAAGTTCAAGGGACATTGAGTGTATTTTCCCTTGTATTTATAAACTCAAACATACATTTGTTCTTCCTTCTAGATCTATTACAACATATTAGTTACTATAAAATAATAACAGGATCTCTTATTAATATTAATGTTTTATTAAGATTATAATTTATATACATAACAAAAGATAAGGTTTCCTCTTATACTAGACATTGTCAATCGGCGATTACCGACCAAAACTCTCATGAGATTCTAGATCATGATGAAATAGGTGACCTATCTTTCTTATGTGATGCGTAATTCAGTACAATGTGGGAGCCCACATGGATAGATATTGTTGAAATTCACAAGAGTATAGGGGTACGTATCTCCAATTCGTGGACAATTTATTACTCTTCATATACTGAAGGGGGAGTACATGTGATATTGGCAACGACAAAACTTTGTGAACATTTTGATTATACAGAGGAATCAATTTTTTGTGATAACCTTGATTTTATTCAAGATATTAGGCTACCATCAACAATAAGGTGTTATGTTCAGTCTATGTTACAGAAGATTGTTGAATTAGAGGAGCGGTATAGTAAAATATTTTTCACCACATCCCAAAATTCTTTAACAATCTAGTTGCCACCATGGCAAGGAGTGTTGAAGAAAGGGGTGGGGGAGAGGGGGGATGAATTGAGATTAGACGCATATCTTCTGTTTTCTAGATTTGGGATCAGATGATATATTAAGATAGGAGTCTAAATAGTATAGCTTTTAAAAAAAATCAATTACGGTAGGAGTAATGATATTTGTCACCCTTTTTGTATCACCCTTTTATCACCTCCTACGTGTATGCCTACATGGACCAATAAATTGATTTCTCTATCCTATTTAATTTTTATCTATCTTCTATTCAAGGAAATCAATACATATATATAGAAGGGTGATAAAAGGGTGACATGAAAAAGGGTGACATATATCATTACTCAAAAGTAATGCTATATATCACCCCTTCCCCCTTCACCCCTTATGTGGAGCCTACGTGGAGATTTTAAAAACCAATCATGATATTTCTCTTTCTTAAATGACTTTTTTCTCTCTCTTTTATTTAATGACACATAAGCTCCACATAAGGGGTGAAAAGGTGAAGGGGTGATATATATCATTACTCATTACGATAACCAATATCAAATTACTGAATAAAAATTACAAGTTGTCACACTAATTAAAAATCATATTGCTAAAAGATATGTACACATTCATTGCAAATCATGTGTTCGGATATTTTTAAAAAAATATTATATTTAAAGTACATATATAGAAAAAGAAAGAGAAGAAAAAGGAAAATATTAGTTAATACATATATAGAAAAAATTTAGAATGGTATAAAATGAGAAGAAGTAAATAAAATATTTGGAGAGAGAATCATAAATAAAAATCGTTATACAATTGGAATGCTAATTAATATATTGTAGTAGTTTACTTAATTTTTCGTTACTCATTTTAAACTCATTGATATATATTTCTTCTTTTTTATTTGGCAAATATATTTATTATTTCACATTTAATACTTTTGCTTTAATTTTCGTAGAGGTGTTTCTATATAATGTAGTTTGCTTTCATCGTTTCTCATAGTATTGCATCAAATCTAAAATAAATCATGAATACTTCAAAGTTCATATTCTTATTGTTTTTATTTGTGATTTTTACTACTCATTCTAATGCTAATGAAATAGAGATGTTCTCCAACTCTTTGAAAGATTCATATATCCTTCAATCGAGATATGATCCAGTAAAGTTTGTAAAGTCACCATACAAAGTTTTTAGGGTAGCTCTATCACCACCACCAGCACCCAAGGCGGCAACATCACCTGATTTTCCATCACCACCACCATGACGACCAACCAAGCTAAATCAGTCTACTCTCAGGGACCACCACCTGAGAAAACCAAGTCCATGAAGCCTCCATCAACCTAAAAGCAGTGAATACCAATTAATTAAGGATTCAATTATATGCCATAATATATATTTGAATATTAACTTTACAACATAAGTTCAAATATGATTAATTTTAAATTTAAATTTAACTGTAGTGTCCATAATAACTTATTAACGACATGCAACTTGCAATTTATTATATGTTGATGTGTCCCTTAATGGAATCCGAGTTGCATGAATCAAAATTTAGCACAATTCGATTATAAGACCAAGACATAATCTGAGCTTGAGTTATGGTTGAGACATTGAAGGGATCTTATACTTTTCTCATACCATAATAAATTTTTATTAAATACTTTAATAAGTGTAGAAACACCCTCAAGTATTCACAAATAAAATGCGTACATCATTTAAACCGAGTAAGGACAAATCTGAGTCCAAGTAACTCTCCAATGGTTAAAAAAAGTTCAGTATAGTCAACAAAGTCATTAAATGTTTTGGTACCATATGCATAGGCACGTTTTAAAGATTGAATTTTTTTTCATTCAATTGTTTTCAAGTTATTTTCTCTGATAACCCTAACGTTGTTAAGGGTATTAGGAAACCGTTAGTAGTGAGGTGGTATATTCAGCCGATACTGATACAAATCACAAAGTTGGCGGAATGACTTGACCCTATAAAGTTCCATAATTTTGTAAGAATTTTTAATTCCAGGGCTGTCACCATTGGAAAGTCGGCTAGACAAAAGGACACATGACGAGTTCCAAGGAGGATTACGCCCCAGTTGTTCTCTAAACTATTGATTGGTTAATACTGTAAATAGGTTGTTGATGTATCCGTTCATCTGATAGAATAACCTAGTCATGAGAAATGATTTTAGGGGTATTTAGTTCTTAGTTTATTGATTATTTTCCATTTATTTATCTTTTACACTTTCTTATCTAGTTTAGGTGTTTTGCTACTTTTAGAGCTTTTGCACGTAACTTGTGTGCTATTTGTGTAGAACTTAGGTGCTTGGAATCTAGAACACCTTCGGATGATAATAAGAAGTTAATAAAGCAATCAAATCCATTTGTCATGGCGGAAAAAGAAGATTTGAGCACATTTAGAAAGTAAAAGTTTGTGCTGGCCGGATTTGGAAAATGTAGTATTTTCAATGCTACAGAAAATTGACAGAGAGATCTCTTTTATATCAAGAAAGGTATTTTAATTATGGACGCGTGGAAACTAACGGCTAGTGATTTGTAGTTGTAACAAAGAAGTCATGAGGGTTCAAGCTTCAATGACTCAACCAACCCACTTCTTAATGAAAACGTTTTTGAGTTAGACTAGGACTCTATGACCTAGTCCAAAACCCTAATTTTTCCCAACCTCTCTCTCTCTCTCTCTCTCTCTCTATATATATATATATATATATATATATATATATATATATATATATATATATATATATATATATATATATATATATATATATATATATCTCATATTTTTCCTTAAAAGAACCATCCTTGTTTAGTCCCTAATCGTAAAATGACCTAGATGCCGTCTGGAGAAGAAGAGCAGAAGGAGTTGGAAAGTTGTTCATGCCATTCCAACCGTTTAATTTGTTAGTTTTCAACAATTAGTATATTAATCTTATTGTGTTTTATCTTTTGAACATGAATATTCTATTATTAATTGCTTGTTTTTATTTCCTTAGTATGAGCTAAATCTATTTAGTTTGAGAATAGCATATGGGTATGAACCCTAGACTTGTTTTATGCTTTTATTGAATTTGGGATGATCTTTTAATTGAATTGTTTGTGATAGCTCGGTATTTTGCATTTGGTATATATTTGTATTCCTTTCTTGTGCACAAGTATAGGTCTTCCCCATTAGTAGTTGGATTGTCACCCTTGCGGAGGATTTAATCATATAAAACAACACATAATTGTCTAATCAGTAGAGATCCTGACATGATTGCCTAACTAGATAGTCAATAGAGTTAGATTTAACAATTGATCATTGCATAGAGTCCCCTTACCCAAGTCCCTTGGTCGTGTTGTATTTTCTTTTTAAGATAGCCGGAAGGGAGTTAGGAGGATTTAGAATCCCGACTATTGTTTATATATCACACAATTCTCTCTTAGACAATAAACGTAGAACAAAGCTAGTGAAGATTACTTGCTAATTCTCGAGCCAAACTCTCATAGATTTTTCTCTTTCATATTTTATTTTCTTATCTTTTAATATAAGTCTTAGTTCATTTAATCTTTAATAATTGTAGATTCTTAAAAACTAAACAAATATTTTAGTGTCTTTGCATATTATTTTGTCAACTTTTTCTAATACACTTTTTTTAAAATAATGTTTACTAACTTACTTTCCTAGTCACTGAGATCGATATATGTTTTACTTACTTATTACTTACAAACGGCTCGTTCACTTGTGAAGATTTAATTGTAGTCGTCTTAGGTGTGTGTGCTAATTTATCATCTATTATTAGTTATTTATCACCCTATTTCCCCTACCATGTTTTTGACGCCCGCTACCAGGGACTACATCGTTAGTTTTTTTTCTAGTTATGGTTTTAGTTTTAGTTGTTCTATTTTATGCTTTTCCTTTTTTTAATCTATTTTAGATTATTCACATGGATAATCCAAACAATCAATGACTAGAGCTAGGCCTTTTCTGGCCCATGTTGATTGCAACCCATTGGGATTTGCCCTTCAACTATTCAAGCCTTGCGATTCAAGTCGATCAGGGCATGCTTAGTCAATTATCGATCTACAATATCTATAGTGGTGTTGCACATCAAGATCCAGTCCATCATGTTCAAAAGTTCATGAAAATTTGTGATGCCTACATTACTGAGGCTGTCACACAAGATTAGATGTACTATTTCATGTTTCAATTTTTCTTGACTGGAAGTGCGAGCAATTGGTTAGATAGTCAACCTCCCCATCTAATATCAAGTTGGGACGGTCTTAAAGTGAGATTTCTTGATCAATTTTATCCTATGGATAGGAAATTTCAAGATCAAATGGAGCTGGAAAAATTCTTACAAAAGCCCGGTGAGAGTGTTACCAAAGCATGGACAATATTTCAAGAGAAGTTGGCAAGGTATTGTTGTCCCCCAGCGTGTGATATATAATAAATCAATAATATAAATGGGGCGACACTCTGCAGTGTACAAATCAAATACATGTAAAAGTGATAAGTAGGGTTATCGTTTTCCACATATATTATCTTTGAGACTAATGATGTTTAAACTAGTGCAACTACGTGAAGCTTGTAATATAAATAACAACATATTAAAGATTGCAAAGTACGTCCTTCATTAATTTTAAATATTCGTGCATAGCTTGAATGACTTCCACAAACGGAAAATTGATGTGAAACTTATTCACCATTTCTAGGAACTTCTTGTATTCTTTATCAGTGTCTTTATCTTGGACACGTGAAGGAAAAGGTAGGGGAGGACGATTCTCACTAACAACTTCTTTAGGATTATGAGCTAACGGTATCTTCTCAACATTATCTTTCACGGTCACCGTCTCAATCACTTCTTCTTCAATCTCCTTTACTACTTCTTTTACCTTTTTAGGCTTAGAGGATGGGGGCTATAGCTTCCAACTTCTCAACAAAATTGTGTTACACTCCTCATTCTTCTATGGTTCTCAGTATTTTTTTGGTAATTTACCATGTGGTCTCATGTTAAGAAGGTTAGCAATCTGAGATACATGGTTTTCAAGTACTTTCAATACCACGGAGTGTTCATTCATTTCTCATTGTTGGGCTTCCACATTTCTTGATTGGATTTTAAATTCTCTTGAGTCATTGTCATGAATGAGCTTAAATTTTGTAAAATGGCATTTGAGGAACCTTATTGTTGATATTCAGGAAGTTCTTTTTACGCAAGACTCTCAGAATAAGCATCTTGAACGGGCTTTTGGCCTTCTCGGAATTGATTCTGACGTCTTGGTAGAAAATTTGTCCTTGGGGGCGCTGTTGATATTTTCCTTGATTTTCTGCCCCATTAGGATTTGACCAATTGAATCTGGGATGATTACGATTAGGTTACATATAGCCATGGCCACCTACACAGTGGTTACTTCAGTTAGGTATAAACGCAACAGATTCTGGGTTACTTTGACACTCCTCTAAAACACGATCATTAGCACCACAATTAGAACACCCAAAGGACTCTTGAACAACTTTCACTTCTTTCTACTTATTTTTAAGTCCTTCCTTCACAACCATATCCAATTGCTTCATTTGATTCTCCAATACAGCGAACTTTGCCTCTACTGCGGTATCATTATCGACATGTAGAAACCTCTATGTTCTCTCGGAACGGGCCAACTTCTTTCAGTATCGATAATATTTTGAATTGCTTTTGCGGATTGAGTAGGATCCATTGAAACAAAATCACCACCACCGAGGTTATCAACTCGTAGACTTGAACTTCTATCAAGCCCTTTGTAGAAAATCGAGATTCACATTACAGGAGTGTACCTATGAAAAGGACACTTCCTCAATTGTTTCTGAAATCTAGTCCATGTCTCCCCTAAAGTCTCATCATCGCCTTTAACAAAATTGGAAAGTTCAACTTGGTATCTCATCCTCATACTTTGTGGATAAAAACGATCAAAAACCTTGCTTGAAGTGAATTTCAATAAGGTATCATCTCAGATGGTTGTCTATCTAGCCACTCACTTGCTCTTCTGATCAAGAAAAATTGGAACATAATGTAATACATTTGTTCCCTTGTCACGCCTTGAGTGATGTAGGTGCCCATACCTGTATGAAATTTTGGATAACACGTATCAGATCTTGGTGAGTGGATCCATTGTAATTCCCATAGCTAAGGAATTGATTCAACATACCCATATCAGGCTTAAAAAGCGCGGCTTGAATAGCTAGAGGGTGAATCCCCAAAGGTCGAACACAAAAGGCACTCTTCGCTCAGGGATGCCTTCCATTTGATGATTAGATTTATTTGGTACGTTGTCTCCATTCAAGTTCACTCCTTGTAGGTCATTGTTTTTAACCCCCCTCAAGTGGATTAGCTCTTAGAGGTTGGTTCACTTGATTCTCATTGGCCTTAAAAAAAGGCGGTGGGTTAAGATTAGTCATCAACACTTGTGATTTTCTTTCTCTTTCTCTCTTTCTTTGGTCTCGAAGCAGATTCTTGGGATCCGAGTGCATACACCAAAATCTATAATTCTGAGAAGAGACAAAAACACGTAAGCGTCATAAAAGAGAAAACAAATTAGACACTTCTACACTAAATTAAAAACACAAAAATCTATACAATAATCCCCGGCAGCGGAGCCATTTTACTTATTGTCCCCTAGTGTTTGATATATTATAACACAATAATAGAAATGGGGTGACGCTATGCAGTGTATGAATCAAAGACAAGTAAAAGTTATAAGTAGGTTATCGTTTTCCACATGGATTATCTGTGAGACCATTGTTGTTTAAACTAGTGCAAATGAATGAAGCTTGTAATATAAGTATGAAAATAATAAAGATTGCAAATAAGAAATTAATGGAGAGATAAGTTAAACTAAGAGTGACAATTGAGTAAGTAAATAAATAAAAGTATGAACTAAAAGAGGATGGTTGCTTGAGGAACTCTAGTAATGGTTTATGCCACTAATTAATAGTATTACCGATAAGGGTGAGTGGTTGTGTTCATATTAACCGGGATTCAATATCACTCTAACTCTCGTCCGGGTAGACTTAGAGCTCAACCTTACACACTAGATGGCTATCCGATGAATTAAAACCCTTACCCTTAATGACTACCTAGAGGATAAGACCGTCAAGTTAATTGCCTCACACTAGGTGCTTATGTATTAGGTCAGTAATTAACCACCCCCTACAATCCCGGTGATAGCTCAAGTGCAACAACTACCCACTACTTGGCCAGAGCACAAGTAGTATTAAGTTAAACATATAGAACAATGGAAAATAAATCAACCCAACTCAATTAAATATCTCAATATCCAAAATTCAATAATTCCATAAAGAATATAAACATAAATTCTCATAATAGAATCCTCAAGCAATGTGAGTTTAGTTCATAAATATTTAATAACAACTAATTAAAGAAAAACCAATTAAAACTAAATACATAATCATGTTTAAAAGAATAAATAAAGCTAAGTTACTCTTGATGATGAAGGAAAATGATGAATGTTTTGAGGTAGAATTGATGGGTTCGTAGACAAAATCTTCTTCCTCCTCTTCCTTCTGTCTTGAGCGTTCCCCCTTTTGATGAAATTGATTTCTAAAAAAACTGAATAATAAGTCGTTATGATATGGGGGCTGGAATATGGATTATATATCTTCTAAAAACGTTGGACCCCCTTTAGGCTTGCTTAATTAGGTTTAGAAGAGGCCCATTCCAGTTTACTAACCAGAATTCTGGTTCAAACCATGGTAGAAGCAAATGGCATAATTTCTTCATCTTAAATTTAAATTGTCTTTCGTCACTTGCCAAACGACTTTGACTTCAAGCTCTCTCTAAATCAAGAACATACCTACAACATACACACATAACACATAATTAAGGCACAAAAGCTCTATAAAAAGTAATAAGTCCAAAACTAGAAGTAATTAACATGAAAAAATCCCTCACTTAGGCTGAATAAACTCCCAAAAAAATGTGTCGTGAATGAATTAATCCATCACAAAAAGAGAGACATTAGGTGTCCACTACATGGATACACGCCAGCACTATAACTATCCATTTTCTATAAGGGATTCAACTTCGAGTCAAGGTTGAGAGTATATGATCTTGGTCGTATGGAGAAAATTGTCAAAACCGCGAGGAGTTGGCCATATTCGCATGCTTCTATTACTAATACCACGAGAGGAACGCCAGAGTACAGGGTAATATTGATATGGATGCTAAGTGTTCTAGCTTGCAAGATCAATTGCAGCAACTCACTATGATTGTTAAGGAGAGCATCCAAGGGAGAATTTCGAAGTGAAGGTCGTGAACGAAACTTATGGATATTCCATGAGAAATCGAGGAAATTTTCAGAATTATCACCAAGGTAATCAGTTCCAACAATCAATTCCGAGTGGGGTTTCCATTCAAATTTATTCATATTAGCCACAACCTCAAGAAACTGTTTATTAATCGCCACCTCAACAGCTATATCTGCATGGACAAGCCTATGACAATCAAGTCGTTCAATCACCCGCTACAATGCTTATAACGAGAATAAAGCTCCGATGGGACTTCCATCACATCCATAAGAAGGTACCAGTGAGTTGAGAGAGACTCTTAGTCGATTTATCAAAATATCAAGATATAATATTGTCAAAGGTGAGGCGAAGATCGATGCTACTGCATCACTGGTGCAAAACATGCAACAACAGAATAAACATTTGGAGCAAAGATTGAAGCAGCGCATTACATCCATGCAACAAATACAACAAAGTCAATTCTTGCAATTAACTAAAGGACGGATGCTAATGTTAAGATGATCCAAACATTGATGACAAGGTTGGTCACGAATCATGTAAGGCTATTAGCCTTCAAGTTGAAAAGATAGGGGAATCACCACCATCTTCATATAGTGAAGTGGAGGTTCCGAGAGAGATCAAACAAACCAAGTTGAACGTAGATGATGTGAACTTAGACAAGGTAATAGTCAAGGATTCGGTTTAAGAGGTTAAGAATGATGAGTTTGAGGAACAGAGAGAGGCAGTTGATGCGCCGAGGGTGCAAAAGAAGAGGAAGGTGGGACTGCCGCCCCTATGCATCCATTTTCCGAAACCATATTCATTACGAATCTCTTATCCAAAAGGTGATCACAAATATAAGAAGTGTATAGAGACGTTAAATCAAGTAAAAATCAATGTCCTTGTACTCAAAGTTGTTAAAGAGAAGCTAAAATATCAAAGATTTATCATGGAAAAACTCTTCAAGAAGAATAAGTTCACAAAGTCGAAGACTGTGGCTCTCACCAAAGAGAAATCAGTGCAAGTTCAGCAAAAGAAAAAAATCTTAAGGATCCTGAAGGTTTCAACCTCCCAATCAAAATAGGTGGTACATTTGAGGGTAAAATCGATGTGTGATTTGGGTGAAAGTTTGAATCTCATGCCCAAGATTGTGTTCTAGAAGATTGGTATTGGAGACGCCAAATCAACATTCATCATTTACAACTGGTGGACGGATCTACAAAGAATACATGGGGAGTAATCAAGGGCGTGCTCGTCCAAGTAGGTAACCTTTTTATTTCCACATATTTTATATTCTTGACTATGATGCAGATTAGAACATATTATTCATAATTGGACGTATATTCTTGGCCACGGGCTGTACCATATTCAATGTGAACGAGGGGACCGTTACCCACCTTATTGAATATAAATCTGAAACGTTCTATGTTTCGAAAAAGAAGAATAAAAAGGAGTCTTGAGAATCCCTTCAATTCGAACTGTGACCGAGAAATCAATTGTTATGATCCCCCTAAACACTATAGAAAGGAAGTAGAAGATGAGTTTGGGGTGGGAGACGATGTAGTGTGGAAATCTCCCAACCCCAAAAACAAACCACGCAAGCATAAGAATTCTTGGATGGGGCCATTCCTCGTCACTCGAGTTGTTTCAGCAAAAGTGATTAAGGTAAGAGCTAAGAAGAGTTGAAAACTCAAGTTGGTAGATATTTATAACCTCACTCACTGATAAGGAGGCTATATAAAAAATAAATTACTGAGGTAACACGTCAAACTTTGAACGATGTTAAACAAAAGTGCACTTGGAATACATCTCTTGTTTACTGCTTTCCTAGTTTAATTTTCCATTTTGTAGTGTATATTAATCAGTTTAATGTGTATTAGAGCTAATGTGAAGAAAGAGTAATGTTTTAATGTGTAGGTAGGCAAAATTTTGAGTATGAGGTAAATCTGAGGAGAAATTCGTGTGTTCAACAGTTCCCAATGGTATACTGGCCCTATGGGTGGTATACCAGTTTCCTCGAGAAGTGTTATGACGGTATTGACTACGATCAATTGTTAGAAAATTTTAACTGTCGAACAGTATATCGGCCCTATGGGCAGTATACCATTGCATAATCATGTCAAGCATTCACGAAAGAGTCATGATGGTTGATATCTCTCCTTTTTTGATAGATTAATCTATGCACGAGACATTATTTTGGGAGTTTATCAGGCCTAAGTGAGGATTTTCCCTAATATTTGACATATCAAACTTTTCTATCTTGTTTAGGACATATTGCTATAAACAGAGATTTTATGCCTTAATTGTGTGTTAAGTGTGTATATTTTGTACATGGTTGACACAAGATTCCAAGATGATGAGGAGAAGTAAAAAAGTCAAGATAAACTTCAAGTTGAGGCGTAATTGGAGTCAAAAGTCACTTTGGGAAAGTAAGAGCATTTGCCGGAAAAATATTAATATCATATTGTTTTGGTTACCACGAATTATTGGTAAGATATTTGGGCCTGATTCCTTTTTATTTTAAATTATCATGAAGCCAGTGTTGAGTGAGAGGTAGACGGAAGTCAATTCAAAGTTGAGATGAAGAATTTATGTCATTTTCTTCCACTGTGACTCAAACTTGGACAACACTTCCTAAAAACGGGTTGGGCCATTAGTAACTCACTTAAATGAGCCCATTTGACCCCAAAACGTTTTTAGGTCATTATATAAGCCTCCTAATTCATTATTCATCAGTAGACATCAAATGTTTCAATGGAAGGAGGAGAAAATGTTCTCGAAAAGAAGAGAAGAAGAGGAGAAGGGTTTCCACCCAATTCCACCTTTTCTCGACCATCCCATATCGATTCCCTTAGTTCTTTAGGTGATTTTGATTATGTTTTACCTTTTAAACATGATTTTAGCATTAGTGTACAGTAATTTACATTTTATTATTATGAACTAAAACCTCAATGCTTGAGGTTACTTATGTAATAACCTATTGTTAGCTATTAATGTTGTATTGATATTGGGGAAAGAGTTTAATTGAGATTGGTACTTTTTTATTATATTCCATTGACTATATGCTTGTAATAACACCATCAATAACGTAGCTAATTAGTGGGTAGCTCTAGTAATGCCTGGTAGGGGAGGTTTTATTGCAGATATAACATATAGACATCTAGTGTGCGGTAGTGAAATGAGAGGTCTTGCCTAGATAGATAGTCCATAGGGATAGACTTGTTACATAAGATACTTCCTAGGGTGTCTTTACCCAAGTCCCCTATTAATATTAAGCTTGCCTTCTAAGCTACCGACATGAGTAAGATGGACTTTTGAATCATGGCTAATGTGAATTTACCACTCACCCGTATTCATAGAATAGTTAAATTAGCGACATAGGAGACTACTACCAAGACTCAAGAAATTCACTCATTCCTTTCTTTCATCTTTTAATTTTTTTTTAATTTGATTTAGTTTATAATCTTATTTCATTTAATTTCATAAGTTTTTAATTATTTAAAAACCTGAAAAATATTAAAGTTATATTATTATAGTTTATTAAGCAACTCTACATTATTTTACTCCCGGATCACATTTATCTCAACTTTGACGTGGAGACGATAATTCCTTAGACTTATATTTATTACTTGTGAAGGACCCGTACACTTGCGGGAAGTGGCTTCTAGGGTGTTGGTGTATTTCATCACTCTCTAGGACGCGACAACAAGGTAATGTCAGAAGGTTTCAATTACGCAAACGATATACTGGCCTTATGGGCGGTATACCGCTGTAGGTCAAAGGGTTATGACGGTACATGTTACAGTGTGAATTAAAAAACATGAACCTATATGAGCGTTATACAATGCCCAAGAGGCGTTATATCGGTGTGACAACCGTTTCGTCATTCGCGCCCATCATGTCACGGTCTGGGAGCCACGTTATAGGGGAAAGATATATCGCGTAGAAGGTCGGCATACCGCTGCAAGTCGGTTAAGAAAGAGATTAAAGAGTCCTTAGGTACTCTAACCTCAAAAACCCTATTCCTAGCCTCCTCATACTTCACCAAAATGAAAATAATAATTCCAAACACCATTAGAACACCTTGAAATTGATCAAACCTTCAATGACAAACAAAAACAACATTAAATCTGGTGTATCCTGGTGTGTGATAACATCACCACCCTTAAAAGAGAGGGACACTAACCGTAAGTGCACAGGTTTCAAGTAATGTATAAATAATACAAATTTCGTTGTTAGGGACAGATAGTTATGACTATGGTGTTTATCAAGTAAGAAGAATTAATTGGACATAACGGAATGTAAATAAAAAGATATTTGTTTTGGTTTTGAATTATAACCAAAGTATGCAATAAAAATCTTAATATCATCTTGTTTTGGTTACCACGAATTATTGGTAGGATATTTCGACCTGATTCCTTTTTATTTTAAATTATCCTGAAGCCAGTGTCGAGTGAGAGGTAGACGAAAGTCAATTCAAGGTTGAGATGAAGAAGTTATGTCATTTTCTTCCACTGTGACTCAAACTTGGACAACACTTCCTAAAAACAGGTTGGGCCATTAGTAACTCACTTAAATGAGCCCATTTGACCCCAAAATGTTTTTAGGTCATTATATAAGCCTCCTAATTCATTATTCATCAGTAGACATCAAAATGTTTCAGTGGAAGGAGGAGAAAAAATGTTCTCGAAAAGAAGAGAAGAAGAGGAGGAGGGTTTCCACCCAATTCCACCTTTTCTCGACCATCCTATATCGATTTCCTTAGTTCTTTAGGTGATTTTGATTATGTTTTACCTTTTAAACATGATTTTAGCATTAGTGCACAGTAATTTACATTTTATTATTATGAACTAAAACCTCAATGCTTGAGATTACTTATGTAATAACCTATTGTTAGCTATTAATGTTGTATTGATATTGGGGAAAGAGTTAAATTGAGATTGGTACTTTTTTATTATATTCCATTGAATATATGCTTGTAATCAGGGGTGTGCGCGGGTCGGTTTTGTATAAAAAATGCCCAACCCACAAACCGCCCATTCTTGTGCGGATTTTGAAAAATCAGACCCGCACCCGCCCAATACATTACTTAAACCATTGAGTTTCGGGTTTGGCGGGTTGCGGGTGCATTGCGGGTGATTTAGTTCGATAAAGAAGACGAATTTGTATCCATATTTATTTGACGAGTCAAATTTATATTACAAATGAAAATTATAACAAAAAATATTGTTTAGGATACGCATATGCATTTCAAATCATCTATGATTAAAAGATATAAAATGAGATTTTAGGAAACTAAATATATGAATTGAACAAAGAGTCCCGATAATATCATAATTGAAATGAAAAACATATTCATTAGATAAAATATTATTGAAATATTGATGGATTTCAAAATATTTTTAAAAAAGGGGGAGGAATAAAAAAAATGTAGAGTGAAAAGCACATGACCCCCACTATATTATTTGAATATAATGACCAATACGAATTTTTCTATTTTTTATACTACAATGTAATCGAGTATATGCGGGGTTGCGGGTTTCAAGTTTAAAATCCACAATCCGCAAAAATATGTATATTTTTTCGAAAATGTAAACCGCAACCCACACAATTAAAAACTAACACGTATAATTTCGGGTTAGTGTGATCGGGTTGGTCGGGTTATGCGGGTTTTCTAACCCGACGCACACCCCTACTTGTAATAATACCATCAATACCGTAGCTAATTAGTGAGTAGCTCTAGTAATGCCTGGTAGGGGAGGTTTTATTGCAGATATAACATATAGACATCTAGTGTGCGGTAGTGAAATAAGAGGTCTTGCCTAGATAGATAGTCCATAGGGTTAAACTTGTTACATAAGACACTTCCTAGGGTGTCTTTACCCAAGTCCCCTATTAATATTAAGGTTGCCTTCTAAGCTACCGACAGGAGTAAGATGGACTTTTGAATCCTGGCTAATGTGAATTTACCACTCACCCGTATTCATAAAATAGTTAAATTAGCGACATAGGAGACTACTACTAAGACTCAAGAAATTCACTCATCCCTTTCTTTCATCTTTTATTTTTTTATTTTTTTTAATTTGATTTAGTTTATAATCTTATTTCATTTAATTGCATAAATTTTTAATTATTTAAAAACCAGAAAAATATTAAAGTTATATTATTATAGTTTATTAAGCAACTCTACATTATTTTACTCCCGGATCACATTTATCTCAACTTTGACGTGGCGACGATAATTCCTTAGACTTATATTTATTACTTGTGAACGACCCATACACTTGCGGGAAGTGGCTTCTAGGGTGTTGGTGTATTTCATCACACTCTAGGACGCGACAACAAGGTAATGTTAGAAGGTTTCAATTACGCAAACGGTATACTGGCCTTACGGGCGGTATACCGCTGTAGGTCAAAGGGTCATGACGGTACAGGTTACAGTGTGAAGTAAAAAACATGAACCTATATGAGCGTTATACAATGCCCAAGAGGCGTTATATCGGTGGGACAACCGTTTCGTCATTCGCGCCCACCATGTCACGGTCTGGGAGCCACGTTATAGGGGAAAGATATATCGCGTAGAAGGTCGGCATACCGCTGCAAGTCGGTTAAGAAAGAGATTAAAGAGTCCTTAGGTACTCTAACCTCAAAAACCCTATTCCTAGCCTCCTCCAACTTCACCAAAATGAAAAAAAAAACAATTCCAAACACCATTAGAACACCTTGAAATTGATCAAACCTTCAATAACACACAAAAACAAAATTAAATCTGGTGTCTCCTGGTGTGTGATAAAATCACCACCCTTAAAGAGAGGGACACTAACCGTAAGTGCACAGGTTTCAAGTAATGTATAAATAATACAAATTTCGTTGTCAGGGTAGTGGTCCTCTGTGTGTTCTAAAATAAATGCAATAAATAATCGAACCACAACCGCAAGTGTACGGTTATCCCAAGTAGTATATATGATAAAACAGATTCGTTCCAAGGACGGGATGGTTGACTACAATGCTTATCTATTACTGATTGATTGCACTTATGAAAGCAAATAAAAGTAATATGATTGGTTTTGTTTTTGTATTAATCCTAAGTAATAAAAGACTAATGCGAAAATGTAAAGAAATAACTAAAACGCAAGTAAATAAAAGTAAGACGCAAGTATGAGCAGGTAGTACTTGAGAGACGCAAGGGTTTTCCTAACTATCATTCATTTCATACATTGTTAAGGGACAAATTGGTAAGTTTGTATTGGTCGGGATTCTAAAATCTCCTTACCCCCGTCAGGGTGGACTAAGGAGCAACTTTCAAGTGCTACAAACCCCGTCAGGGTGATTATAGTCCACTCTAAAGTGTTTAAATGTAAATTACCCAATAGGCCATAGGTTTAATTAAGCTCGTCAGAGTCAAATAATTTCTAACCTACATTCATTAACTAGTTCGGTACCTAAACCCCCCGTCAAGGTGATCCAATCGCCACTAATTGGAATAGCCTAGATACTAAGTCCTATCATTGGTTAATTACGTCAATAATAGTAATTAAAATGCAAATTAAAGAAAAATACGAATTACCCAATTTGATTTAAATAATAAATATCCCAAATCCAAATGTATAGAATGAAATCAAATTGGGATTAACCCATTATGCGTCCTCAAGCACTAATTATGTTTAGCTCATAATTATTGAAAAGATAAAAACTAAAGAAATAATTGGGTTCATAATGTTTTACAGAATAAAATAAAAGAACCTAATTATGGAGTTGAATTGGCTGAGAATCGGAGATATAGACAGTCTCCAGCTCTTGCTTCTTCTTTTCCTTGTTTCTGCTTCTTCTCTGGACGCTCTCTTCTAAGGATGTTTTAATTTGAAGAATAAATTGAGAGGTCAGAAATAATGAGGTCAAAAGCTCCTTTTATAAGGTTAAAAACGGATTAGGGCTTGAACATAATAATAAAACACTAATTAAATGTCCAAGCCCAAATTCTAAGTCCAAAATCCCATAACTGCTGATACACCTTCACTAAAACGGCTTTTCCCGCTTCGTTATGACTTCGATTGACCTCATTCCAAATGCTAAAGTTCCGTAACTCGATAAGGAATGTTTCCTCTTTAAAGGTCAGCGGCTAAATCATCTCTTAAGCACCTCGAAATCAGCAATCTATGGCCTGGAAAACAGATTTTCAACTCTAAAAATAATATCTTCGGGATTTATCTTCAAGTCTTGACTTCATCTCGTGATCTTTGACTCTTCTTTTGGATTCCATTCCTAGCTAATATTCAAAACCTACAAACTTTCCACTAAAATACACAAGATTACGCGCAAAAGTTTAATAAATCAAAAATACTAGAAATAAAATAGGAATTCCGGATTATTGCATTTTTAGTCAAAAGTCTATCAAAATATTCAATTAAACATAAAAAATGATGTCTCCCAAGGGTCGAAAATAAGAACATTTAGGGAGACATCACAGGGACAGATAGTTATGACTATGGTGTTTATCAAGTAAGAAGAATTAATTGTACATAACGGAATGTAAATAAAAAGATATTTGTTTTGGTTTTGAATTATAAACAAAGTATGCGATAAAATAAATTATGAAATGATCATCTGAAAGTAAATAAGTGTGGACACAAATATGAGAGATGTACTTGAGTCTCGAAAGGAATCCACCTAAGTTCACAAAACTAATGTCTCCGGTTAAGGGCTAAGCTAGTAGTTGTGTACTAGTCAATAATGGGTTAAGCTCTAGTTTATACAATTTAATGTTTTTCTGAATTTAGGATTTATGATTTAATTTAAGTTGGGTATTTTGTGCTGGCTATTATCGTATGCTTGTTTACTATTTCTTTTCTGATCAATTAGAATTAGGTTTTAGTAATTACGCTATTCACTTAGTGGCAAGTGATCATCCGACAGGGGGGTATGATTACAACAGACATAGGTAATAGGCGTGTGATGTCTGTTATTGACCGAGAGGCTTGACTAATCACATAACCAATGAGGTAAAAAGCTTCACATCCGAGAGTAAATATAATCACCCAAGAGGGTTTTATAGTATTTTAGGATAGCTCTTAGGTCCACCCGACAGGGGGCTATCCCGTTTTGTGTAAATATATGCCCTTAGTAGACTTCATTTTAGGTGGAAATTAGACTTATTTGATAGTCTTTTATGCTTATTTTAATATATTGCACTTTCTCCCTTCTTAATTATGAAATTACATTTGTAGAGCTTTTGTGTGTTAATTTGTTTGTTTTTAGTATAAAGATCTTAGGCAGATGGATGCTATAGAGCACCAAGATGAGGAGGAGAAGTGAAGATTAAAGTCGTAGATCAAGCGGAGAGGTCAAAAGACGGAAAGTATCCCTCAAAGAGTTAACGAAAAGATATGAAATCCTAAATATATGTTACTAAACGCTTATTTCAAGCCACATCATCACTGATTTGGGTCTGGATATTCAAAGGAGAAAGTTGTGCCTCTGAGTTAGCGCGAATTGAGGGCATGAATCAGGTGATTTGGACATGAGACGCAAAAGTTACGGCTGTTTTACTACATCAAAATCTCTTCCACATCCTCCCAAAAAACATAAACTTCATCAAATCCATTCCGTAACACCACAAAATACAAAAGATTATCAATTCTTCAAGATTTCTTCCACCACAAGTAAACTTATTTCCTTACTTCATTTTTCATAAACCACCATCCAAACACCATTAAATATCCTCCAATATAAAACAACTTCAAGAATAAACACCAACCATTCAAGCTTAAATTCATACTTGGTACATCTTGATTTTTGGGTTAGTTGAGATGATGAGAAGAACGCATGGATGAGATTACAAGAGGAAGATACAAAGCATGGGGAAAATAACAAGAATTTACCCGGGGCAACAAAAGAGCAAGCAATCCTCATCGATGAACCGGTTGAGAAGAAACATAAGCTGGAGGTACATACAGAAAAACTATGTCCTTATTTTCTTGTGTGTTAGGTAGTTTTAGTTTAATTTTTATTTTCTTTGTTGAGTCTTTTTCGGGTCGTAGGGACACGACTCAGTTTTGAGTTAGGGGTGGGGATTCGTTGTCCTCATCTTCTTTTCGTGTTTTTTGTATAAAAATTAATTTTTTTATAGTTTAGGGAATTGGCATAGAATATGGTGAATGTCCCTATGTAAGCATGTTTTTAGTTAGGTCGGTGATATTAGGTAGTATGTTCTTGAACAATAGCATAACACGCCTTAGTATGCATGCATGAAAACAACAACTAAAGGATAGAAAATATTAACAAGCAATGCGTAAGAAAAAAGTTAGATCTTAGGGAGCCTTTATCAATGTGTAGAACGTGAGGTCTGAAATTAGTTGATAAATCCTCTTAATGAGACCTAGTAAGTTAGAAAAATAATTAACGCAGTTCTTTCATAAGTCACTTGAAGCCTTTAGCTTTCTCTCCCATTAAATTGAATATATATTATCCGTCTCAGCCCCCTCTTAGCCTTTTTAAAGCCTTTTATTAGTCGCATTGTCATACCTTTTAGTTTATTTGACTTATCCATATGTCTGCACTTGAATCGCAACACTAAGACAAGTCATCTTTAGAGTTTGAGTTTGGGGCGGCGGGATTCATCATTGGGAAACATTGGGGTTGGGATTTTATGAAATATCAATGTGTTATTATTGATGATGATATTTATGGTAACCCTTTGATGGAGTAAAAGAGAAAAATATTGAAAAGAAAAAGAAATATGAGAAAAAAGTAGCATGACATATCACATGAAAAATAAATTCATAGCTAACTTGCAAAAGAAATAAAAAATTATATGAAAAGGACTGGAAAAGTAGAAATTGTTATTTAATCATCATGAAAAGCTGTATTGGGTTATTTGGGGATTCTAAGTTAAAAAGCATCAAAATTGGGTTGAGAGTGAACATCTTCGATTTAGAGTCAAACTCAAACTCTAGGGCGATTCATTGTTGGTTAGTAAGAAGAGAGCCAAAATCTTACTTCACATTATCCAAATATACATATCATATCATCCCTAAGCTAACATTACAACCAAGAAGACCTTAGGATTTCTAACTACATGTTTAAGTAACAATTGAACGATCAGGGAGTAGTTAGGTGGACCATTGTACATGATATTTGGGACATATGATCACCGGATAGCCGTCATATCAATCTAAGTGAAAACCGATCCTTCTGGCATTGCGAAATTAATCTGGACTTGTATTTATGATATGTTGATTGTTTGTATATTAGGTGTATGTGTGTATTAGTTCTTTAACATTACTAAATAAGACTCACTAGAATATTTATCTCTAGGATCATTCATTGTATATTGCTACTTCTTCCTCTTCTATATTTATTTGATAGAAACTACCGTACTGTTCTTATTTATATTGTGTCGAGACGACAAAACTTTAGTTAGGGATCTTCATGTCTCCATTGATGTAATATAGAATAATCTAGTACCAATACATCATTTTATGGGTATTTAGTGTTATGTTTAGGTATTTATCACCATTTATTCATGTTTACACTTTCTTGTCTAGTTTAGGTGTTTTGCTATTTTTAGAACTTTTTGCACGTAACTTGTGTGATATTTGTGTAGAACTTAGGTAATTGGAAGCTAGAACACCATGGGATGATGATAAAAAGTGAAGAAAGCAATAACCCCCTTTGTCAAGGTGAAAAATGAATATTTGAGCACATTTAGAAAGCTAAAGTTTGAGCAGGCCAAATATGGAAAGTGTAGTACTTTCAACTCTGCAAAAAAAAATGGGTGACCCTTCAAATTTCTCAAAATACAAACTTACTTATGGCTCTCCTTTTTAAGCCTTTAAGAGAAAACAACGTTGGTAAGATTGTGGGAAAAGAGCGTGATCAAAGTCATTTGGATAACCCAGCGATCAATGATAATGCAGATATGATTTGGTTTAGCGATGCATCTTTTATTAACGAGAGGGACACATCCCCAATAGTTGCTATTGGCATTGATAAACCAGGATTCATCACTTAAAAAGTGGCAAGAAAATGTTGCGTTAGGAATGTTTTGGAAGGAGAAGTTTGGGTCCTCTTTCTTGCTTTGAGATCCGTAGAGACTCACAATATCAAGAGTAGTTCTTTCTACTCGAATAACCTTGAGTTGGTTCAAGGTATAAAAAAATTAGTAGAGCTACACTGGAGTCTTAATCCATTAATAGCGGAGATCCAGACTTGGTTGAAGAGGTTATCGCTTTAGGAAATTTCATATGTTAACTGAAGATTCAATCTCATTACTGATGCATTTGCTAAATACAGTAGGAGATCAACCTGGCTTGTTGATGCGATAAATCCGTTGTTGGTTTCTTTAATTTCTTCAATCATTTAGGTAGTATCTATAAATTGTAATTTTTATTTCTTGACAAAAAAAATCCCATTGAATATAATCTTTAAGCTTCAACTATTACATATAACTTCGGAAAGATTTCCTTTATCTGTTATTTATAAAATCATAAAATTAAGGCATAAGCTTTCTTAGTAAATGCAGTGTTGGCATAAAAATGTTTAATATTTATTTTTCTTATACACTTTTTTCTATTTGGCAAAATCCACTCTTTTGTATTACAGAAGAAACGCATATGTCAGTTTACGTGATTCTAAAAATAGTGTAAACAAAAGATAATAATTCCAAGTCAAGGAATTTTAAAAGTAACTCAAGGAATTACCTTTGAGTTACCTCCACTAGTTAATCTAATAATCTTGATAAATTTTTTTTCAACACATGAAAAAATACAAAAAGATTACTAAAAATCTGTAAAACCTGGATATTTATCATTAACAAATTAATATCACTTATTATAAACAAAAAAAAAAAATTAAAGTTACAAATATAATATTAAGAACCAAAAAAAAAGGTTATAAATTCTAGGGCTTCTCGTATGTTCTCAACATATTTTATATTGTTTTAATAAACTATAATAACAGGTTATTCATTTTTAGGTTGAACAACTCAAAAGACAAAGTAATGTAAAGATAAAAAGAAGCCAGCAATGAAAGCGAGTCAACCCAACATTATTTTAGACCTGAGTAATTTTATCTATTTTTGGAGTCGATTTAAAATAATACTGGGGCCGGTTTTTAATTAAGTAATTTTAGGCTCAGTCAGTCCTTATCATATTATGATCCTAGGTACTTTATGGTCCAATGAAATGAGACAGGTTGCAAACAATACGATCAACATTATATAATAAGCGTCATTTAAAGTAAGAAATGGATATTAATTAACACTACATAAACTTGAAATACTTATAAAATACAAAAATTAAAACTAATTTATTAGAAATAACAAGGATTAGTTCAACTGTCCACCAAGATCATCTTCACTAACAAATGTGCCATGAAAACCATATGGCACTCTTGTTGGTAACTTCACAACAGCTACTTCCTCCATATTTGAAGCCTTAATTATTACTAATTCAGATATATTACTTCTTTCATCCCTTACAAAACTCAACAGAAATCCTTCATCTTCTTCACCTTTTGTCTTTCCTGGCACCAAAAAAGGTTCCCCACCAAATCTTTCATCACCGTACAGAAAGCTCGTCATATGTCCTGTATTCAAGTCTACTTTAGCTATTCCACTACATTTAGGCCACGGCTCAGCTATCGCCAAGTATGCAAACTGTGTCTTCCTGCCAAGTCTTCGGTTATTAACTTGTCCCGCCTCTAGGTTTATGCCTGACACAATGACTCGTCGAGTTGATTCACCTGTTCCTAAATTTAACCTAATCTCGGATAACTCGCTTCTTAGTTTCTCCTCGCTATCGTTAAAGATTGAGTCTGCTGGTGTCATGCACGAACCTATCACCACAATAACTGTATCGTTGTTTTCGTTAACTTCCTCCCATGAATTCCATAAATGCATGCAAAAGCAATTAGGCACGTCGATCCATTGAATTTTGGATCCGTCAGCTTCATTCTTCTGTAAGACTCCGAATCTAGAAACTTTATTCGGATCATGGATCACGGGTGACCCACCCCGAATCATCTCGGATAGCTTGAAAATCACCTGACTATCCGGGATTATCACGTGGTTTTCTGTTATAGCAAAGTCATGTATCATTGTCGGCTGTTGAAGAGATATAGACACGTCATGGATCTTCTGACCACATCTGTCGAATTTGAAATATTTAAGGTAAGGCTTTTGAACAACGTTGTAGCTTAAGGTGAAAAATTCCCCTGTGATAGGGTCCACCTTAGGATGAGCAATCACTGGATCTTTCAGTTGACCATCAAAATCAAACCGTCCAATTGTTTCGACATCACCATCATCCGTGATTCGGACGTTGTACGGTAGATCATCCTCAGACATAGCTAAAAGCCGACCATTAAAATATGATAAGCCAGCGTTAGCTACACCAGTTCCTTTAGATTTATCTAAAAGGCCTATCATGGCTCGAGCCATGAAAAGTGCAAGCCGAGCCAAACCTAAGTGACCATGTAGCTCACCAATTGGTTTAGGAAAAACGGGCCTGCCTAATCCAGATTCTTGAACCAACCGACTTGTGCGAGTAAAGCGGCACGCATAACTCGCTTCATTATTGGGCCCCAAGGTCACGGCATGGATCATGCCATCACCGTCAAACAAATGGTGGCCGTTGATAGGTTTGAATAACGGGTTAGCGCCATTTCTAACGTAAACGCCGTATAAGGTAGATGGGATTTGTCCCACTACTTCAAGGCCGTGTTGAACCGGGCATTCTTGTACGGGTGCGAAATTTCCTTGTAGCTGAACCGCCGGGTCAATTGTCCGGTTTAGTGTGTGTTTCTTATCTAGTTCAGTTATAAAGGATTTCTCTACCGTGTCTAAGACAGAGGCTGCAAGTTTTTGTAGTGGGTTTAATACACGTGGTGGCGGCTCAGAATGCGTTGGGGGTAATTTAGTGAGGTGTTTTGGAACTAATTTCGTATGAAATGGTTTCTCTATCGGGTTGATGAGGATTGTTTGTTTGTACTCAACTTTTGTTGTAGTTTGAGATTGAAGCTTAGAAGGTGAGGGGGTGTTAATGCAAAGATGGTGCGAAGCTTGCATGGTTTATAATTTGAAAAGAATGGTTTCTTATGATCTTTCAACCTTCGATTTGTAAGAAATGTAAAATTGGTCAAGTGATGAGTGTAAAGAACAAAAGAGACACTATCCTTTATATTTCGGTGGAATATGCATACAATCTAGCCAGCACTCAAGAAAAGCACATGTAGCACTTAAAAACGAGACACGTGTATTTTATGATGAAAGTAAGCAATTGATTTAAAATGGTAATTCCGACCAAAAAAAAAAAAATCTTAAAATGGTAATGCGACCCAAACCATTGAATTTGTCTTTAATATTATGTTGGAGAATTTTTTTTCTAACATTTTCTAGCCTTCAGATTAAATTTCTATCATTTTCGACCTTTAGATCGAGTATAATTAATGGTCCAGATTGTCTAAATTCAATCCACGGTTTAAAATATCTTGATGTCTCCTCTATATTTTTCAGTCGTTAGATTTATTTGTTTTTATTATGTAGCTTCTTACATAATTGATTTTGTTACTTTATATAATCCGTTAATTTAAATTATTGTTATCTATCGCTTCTCATTATTCTCTTTCTCTCTATATAAATAAATATAAATAATTTTCATTCATCTTCTTATAACCCCCCTATTGAATATTGACCTATTATAATTTATTTGTTTTTATCAAGACATTTTAACATATCGTTTCTATATATTTAAAATTGATTTTGTTACTTTATATAATCAATTATATTCAAATTTTTGTTATCTATCCTTTCCTTCATTATCTCACAAAAAATTACTTACCTTCCTCACATTTCTCTTTTTTTATATAATTGATTTTGTTACTTTATATAATCGGTTAATTTAAATTATTGTTATCTATTCCTTCCTTTTCTCATAAAAGATACTATTTTCTTTCTCTCTATATAAATAAATATAAATAATTTTCATTCATCCTCTTATAACTCCCCTATTGAATATTGACCTATTATAATATAGATTTGTTTCTATCAAGACATCTTAACATGTCCGTTTCTTATATATTTTCAAAATTTGATTTTGTTACTTTATATAATCAATTATATTCAAATTTTTGTTATCTATCCTTTCCTTCATTATTTCACAAAAAATTACTTACCTTCCTCACATTTCTCTTTTTTTATATAATTGATTTTGTTACTTTATATAATCGGTTAATTTAAATTATTGTTATCTATTCCTTCCTTTTCTCATAAAAGATACTATTTTCTTTCTCTCTATATAAATAAATATAAATAATTTTCATTCATCCTCTTATAACTCCCCTATTGAATATTGACCTATTATAATATAGATTTGTTTCTATCAAGACATCTTAACATGTCCGTTTCTTATATATTTTCAAAATTTGATTTTGTTACTTTATATAATCAATTATATTCAAATTTTTGTTATCTATCCTTTCCTTCATTATCTTACAAAAAATTACTTACCTTCCTCACATTTCTCTTTTTTTCTATATAAATAATTTTCCTTCATTTTCTTATTTCTCACTTATTGAATATTGTCAAATTGGTTTATATTATAAACCAATTGTTGATTGATGCCTATTAAAAAACTTATTTAGAAAAAGGTGCCTAGGAAAAAATATTTATTGAAAACAGCCCCATCCCAAAATTACCCTTATAATTAACAATTAAAAAATAAGAAAAAAACTAATAATCACACGCACGCGTCCGTGAATTTTTTTTTAAATCGTCATAACTAATTCAAAAAAAATAAAAAAAAAAAAAAATTATATTTGGATAAATCAAATTAATATTTACGTCTATGATTTTTTCGGAATTTTCTGAATTTTTTGATTTTTTTGATTTTTTTTAATTTTTTTTTTCGCAGACACGAAATTACATGTTTTAAACATGGAATTTCATGTTTATTTCACGGTTTAAAACATGGAATTTCATGTTTAAAACATGGAATTCCATGTTTAAAACATGAAAATCCGTGTCTGCGAAAAAAAAATCAAAAAAATTCAAAAAAATCAAAAAATTCAAAAAAAAACAAAAAAATTCATAGACGTAAATATTAATTTGCTTTATTCAAAAATACAAATTTTTTAATTTTCTGATTTTTTTTAAATTAGTTATGACGATTTAAAAAAAAAATTCACGGACGCGCGCGTGCGATGGAATTAGTAGTAGTAGGTGGTGGTGGTGGTGGTTGTGGTGGAGGTGGTGATGGTTGTGGTGGATGTAGTAGTGGTTACATACATGGTGGTTGTGGTGGTGGTTGTGGTGGTTGTGGTAGTGGTGGTGGTGGTGGTGGTGGTGGAGGAAAAAGAAGTACCCTATTATTTGTTTAATATTTAAAAATTAATATTGTATTAAAATAAAATAATATATTTAATAATAAGGGTAGTAAAGGTATAGAAAATATAAAGGGGATGTTTTCTATAAATAATTACTTTATTAGGCATTTTTTTATAAATAAGATTATTGAAGGCACAAAAAAACAATTAGAGAGTTTAATGAGAATGTTTTCAACAATAACCCCTTCTTTCTTTATCCTAAACACAAATTTACTTTTCCCTAAAGATATATAGTTTTCTCTATTTTATCATTTCTAATTTATTTAGTGTGTATTGCAGATCAAAAGCTTCACAAAAGGAGGTTGAAGAAATGGTTTCAGAACAAAGGTACCTTCTTTTTACGAGATGTGGTTTTAGTTACATTAAGTGTATAACTCAATTTTAACTCTCTTATCAGATCTACTTCAATGCAAGATAAAGAATCAAGCGTCCTTAAATTCCACTCACCAGACCGTTGGCAGCTCCATTTCAACGCCTCCAAACAATTAAACAAGCTGGTATACTTTTTCTCTTCATATTATTTTCCAAATATTAGATTAATAAAATCAAGATCTCAATTTTAATTTCGTTTTGGGTAAATAGATGGAGTTATTTCGCTGCATCTTGGTTTGGGCCCTACAAATTCATAGAACCGGCGGTTAATGCCATTGCTGCTAAATACGCTAACGTAGATTTTGTGAAAATTGACGGTGATGAACTCTCAGTATGTATCTTTTACTTTTGCTAATGTGTAATCACTATTGACACGTTGATGTGTACTTTTTACTGTAAGTTAGCAATTTGATGTTATAATGCATTTTTTTAATTCTATTGCAGTAAATTGACGGACTAGAGTATGTGTTACTTTTGTGGTAAATTGCACCCTCGGTCCCTTTTTTATGTACAATACCCAAATATGCCCCTATAGTATTCCAACAACAGAAAAACCCATTCGGAGAGATATATTTGCTACCACAATGTGTAGAACAGTGGTATATTTGTCTATTTTGCATAACACACGGAGTCAAAATCAATGGTGCAACTTCACTCTTGTGTTGGGTATTTAGGGGTGAAGTAAGGGGTTTTTTTTGTTTCAGATGATGGTGTCACATTTTTTAATTGAGTTAAATGATTGATAAAAGATATACAATTAATTTTGTCTTATTTCTGACTGTACCATTTTAGTTTTGTAGGTTGAAAAAGGGTATTGATTTTCATTTCCCCAGACACAAGAAACTTTTTCAAAGAGCTGAATTGCAATCGATTTTGTATGTCGATTCTATATTTTTTAACTTTGTATTTCAAAATTAGTCTATTTTACATATTTGAACACGAGATGAATTAGTAAAATATTGTAACAATTTTGGTTGTTTTGTTCAGAAGCAAAAGAATCAAAATTTGTTTAAGTTTCTTTAGGTAAGAGTTTTATATGTTTTTTCTATTTTTATTATAGTTTAGTTAGTTGAATTGATAAACTTTTTGATACTGAGTCTTTGAGTAAATATCATTTGCTGCTTATTAGTGAGCCAACAATTGAGCATTACCATGACATTATATAGAAGTTAATCTCTATTTAGTCTTTGATCGGGTATAGACAAACCTTAGAACTAAAAAGTGTAAAAGAAGAATGAAAACAAAGAGATAAAAGTAAATGATTTCCTATCTTCCACGGATGCTTATCTATTTATCTATTACTCCATGTAAGTTTTAGTGCCCGTTTGGAAGGCTTCTTTAGAGAAGCACTTAAAAGTGCTTTTAGAATTTTAAGAGTTTTTTTGACTTTGAAAAACACTTTTTTGAGAAGCACCAAATAGGTGCTTCTTAAAAAAAGCACTTAAAATAATTTTAGATTTCAAAATTATTTTTAATAATTTTTTAAATTTTTGAATATTATTTTAAAAGCACTTTTTTACTCTAAAATAAGCACTTCCAAACGAGCCCTTAGTTTTATACTCATGAGAATTTCTAAATATATCTTGAGTTATTTATAACTACTTGATCAATTTTGCAAAAGGATTTTTATGCTTGGTACATTTTGCACTCTTTGTGCAAGTAAATGATTTAAGTAATTCGAAGAAGGGACATTTACATACCAAAAAAGAGAAAAAGTTTACAAAATTTGATGTTCAATTAAATCCTAAATGTTGATTTGTTTTTATTAACATTATTTTTTGTATACAACCAAGATTTACATATGAATGTTTAGTTCCCCTAATATAGTTTAGTTGAATTTTAATGTAATAAGCATAAAATTATGTGAGATGGAAAATATTATTATATAAACCTTAAACCAGAAACCTTAATATTCACCTTTATAGTACCTTAATCTTAAACCTTAAGCAAAAACCTCGACCTAAACCTTAAACTGATCTTGAACTTAACCCTTAACCCTTAAATCTTAACCTCAACACTTAACCTTGACCTAGGGGACATGGGTTCGATTTTGTTGGAAAACTTGAAAGGTCAGAAAGTAAACATATTGGACTATTTTGTTTCTCCCACATCGGAAGTGGGAAAGGAGAATTACCTTCTTTTATAAGGTCTAATTTTAACAATGTCCAAATGGCCAACAACCATGCACATAGCAAAGCAATGGAATAACCCACACGCGCGCACCACCACCACCACCCAACCACCCGTCCCGGCCCGGCACCGGCGACGGCGACGGCGTGAGGCGTGGAGCGTGGTTCGTGGGGAGTTTAGGGAGTCAAAAAATGAAAAATGAAATGGATTTTGTACCAGCTCTTATAGTGTGGAGGGTTGACTACTCAACTTAAACGTAGAGACAAAGCTCCACGAATCTCGCACACGTTAAGATGAAAGAATATCCCAGCTGTTATTTAGTCAAGTCAAACACGTGGGTCAACTAAGCTGTTACAGGAAATCAATCAAATCAAAACGTGGGGGTTACAAGACAATCAAAACGTCAACCTAATTAAGCCAATTTCGGGAGGAAATCGTGGGCCTTAATGGGGACGTTTCTGAAGGCTTGAGTCCTCCTCTCCACTCCCCTATATAAGGAGCACTCACTCCACTCTCAGAAGCTACGAAAATACACTAAGGAAAAACTCTCTGCCTCACCACCTACTCTCTCTATATTTTCCTAAACGTAGTTTTAGTTCTGTTAGAGATACCGGTCACCCCGGAATATCTTTTTAACAACCATAGATTGACGGTGACTTCGTTTTTTCTTTATCGTGTAAGTGTATTTCCGTTTTCCGTGTATTGTTATTGGAATTTCCGTGTATTGTTATTTCCGTTCTGTTAGGGTCTGTTTGTATTTGGGAGGAAAAAAAGTAATAAAGAAAAAGAAAAGAAAAATTATAAAAGAAAAGAAAAGAAAGGAATTTTTTTGTTTGGATTAGAAATTTTTATAAAAGAAGATTTCGTAAATGATTTTGGATATTTATTGTTTGGATTGAAAAAAATACGAAAGGAAAGAAAATAAAAGATTAATTTTAGTCTCTAATCTTGAATAAAATTCCTTTCTCTTCATTTGACTCCAATTTGGAGTGATTATATAGAAGGTTACAGGAGTGATTTTTGGAATGATTCCCTTTCTTTTCTTTTGTAAAAGTTTCTAATACAAACAATGTAAAAAATAAAAAATCATTTCTATTCTTTTCCTTTCTTTCCAGTTCTCTCAATCCAAACAGACCCTAAGGATCTGATTAGATTGAGAGAAATGGAAAGAAAGGAAAAGAATAGAAATGATTTTTTACTTTTTATATATAATCACTCCTGTAACCTTATATATAATCACTCCAAATTGGAGTCAAATGAAAAGAAAGGAATTTTATTAAAAATTAGAGACTAAAATTAATCTTTTATTTTCTTTCCTTTCGTATTTTTTTCAATCCAAACAATAAATATCCAAAATCATTTACGAAATCTTCTTTTATAAAAATTTCTAATCCAAACAAAAAAATTCCTTTCTTTTCTTTTCTTTTATAATTTTTCTTTTCTTTTCCTTTATTACTTTTTTTCTCCCAAATACAAACAGACCCTAAAGGTTTCTTCAATTATAGGTTATTTTTGGATCGGGATATGAAGTTCTAAAATAATCAAATAGTTGCCGAACTTTATATTAGCCCCACCACCAATAGTCTCGGCCGTTAAAATCCACACAACACTTTATTTTTTAGTAATTAAAAAACCATAGGATATCATAGACTTCAAGGGTTTTAACCTATTATGTGTTATTATGAAATCGTTGAAACTATTATGAATTGATTAAACTTATTACTGATTGATGTCGATTAGATTAAGAATTTATTCTTACAATCATAACTTGTAAATATGACAAGTAAAAGGTTTTTTATTACTCAAAATATGAAGATCATTTTATTGTAATAGAACTAGTGATTTGAAATACAAGAAAGTATTTTTTCTATAGTTTTATCTTTTCTTTTCTAGTTTATAATATCAGTACAAATATATCCCTTTCTCCAAAATATAGTGGGATAGTCTAAAATGTAAAATCATCGATTAACAAAGTAGACAGTCTGCGTTCGAATCATAAATTTGAAGTATCGATAATAAAATATTAACGTATAACTATATATTTATTTGTCATTTTCCAATCATTCTTGAAAGTATAATCTACAATTATATATTTTGTTATATATCATTCATATTCTCTAATTTATAGACCTGAAACCTACATAGAAATTTATATGTTTGAAGAATATAACAAATGTAATAGGCCGGAATTATACAACGAATTATAAGGCCAGAAATATATACAAAAATTTATAGTTTGGAACCTACAACAAATTTATAGGTTGAAAGTATAAGGGAATTGTAGGCCCGAAACCTACATTGAAAAATATACAAAATCTATATGCCAAAAGTATAATAAATAAATACATAGGCTTGAAGCCTACATAAATTTTTTACGCCTGAAATCTTCAACAAAATTTATTGGTCCACAAATTTCAACAACTTTTGTATGATGGAAGTATACAACAATTTTCTTTTAAGACTCCTAGGTCGAATCTTTAAAGGGTGATGACAGGATTAAATTTTAGATACTCGAAATCTATATGAATTTGTAAAAGTTTGAAGGTTAGATTAAATTATAACGGCTCGAAAACTAAAAGAATTAGAAATACTCAAAGTCTTAATTCAAATATATGGATCTGAAGAAAAAAGTGGTATATGATGAAGAACTCATATGGAAATCATAAATATTTAAGAATTGAATTGTGTTAAACAAAAATAATAGGAAATATTTTTGTAAAGCCTTGATAATAAAAATACACTTCCAATTTTTATGAAACCAACTTCGTTAATATGCACATTGATGGATATAATTCTCATAAATAAATTTGTTCATTTATATAATTCTTGAAGAAAATGAACAGTAAATTCGTTGATATATTTTTATATCATTAAATAAATATTCCTTAAATGTTATAGAATTTATTTTAGTAACACAATAATTTCATTCATAAAAAGGATATAAAATTAGGTGTACATAAGTTGAACTAAATAATTTTATGAAATGCACCATCTTTTAGGATAATTTGTACAAAATTTGCATGATAAATGTTTCAAACCTACAACCTCCTTTATAAGTGTTTATATTTTTACCATTTGGAAAATCTAATCATTTGTTAGAAAATTGGACAAAATAAAAGCGTTAGTACAAGCTCATGTACTACTAAGTAAATTGAGGGTTTATACGAGTAAACATAATATTACTCGGTAGAACATATATTTGTATCCTTTTATCATATCATGCATATACTCCTGAAGTAGCTATAGCACGAATAAAAGTTTGAAATAATACAATGAGATTTTTTGTCTCGTGAGAAAGCAAAATAATAAATTGTTGATTTGAAAATCCTAATTTGCGTTCCATTTACTCAATACTATTCACTGAAGTTGAATAGAATACATTCTCAAAACGAATGCAATAATTTTCAAATATGTATTAAAATATATATTGTCGTGACAAGATCTGATTTATAAAAATCACATTATCTGGACCAAGAGTATTCTCTATAGTGAATAAAATTTTATTATCTATAACGAGTTGTATTTTTCAATCTATCTGAAAATGGATATGTAAACAAAATTAGTAGGGTTAAATATGATTAGATATTGTATTATCTGGCTAAAATAGTTCATTGTAGTGAATAAAACGGCATTTTCTGAAAAAAATTCTACGTCTTCTAATGTATATTGGAATCAATGTGGTTGTGACCATAGCTCCACGTGAGGCTGTAATCATGATAGTGTTGCAAAGTTGCTTTGTAGGTAAGTATTATATATATATATATATATATATATATATATATATATATATATATATATATATATATATATATATATATATATATATATATATATATATATATATGTGTGTGTGTGTGTGTGTGTGTGTGTATTGTGGTAAATCAAAGTAATAAGAACAGGAAAAGGAGCTGATGACAACAATATTTATCGTGAAAAAAATAGAAGCTAAGTAATCCAAAAAAAGACGATGTTAATTATGTCATGAGAATATAAATGAAAATGGGATACCGTCGCATCCTTCTAAAATTCAAGGTTACCTAATTATTCTTTTGAAGTAGATATTATTGTAGGTAGAAGTATTTTAAAAAAAAAAGATATGCTAAGACCTTTAACATATTTCATGTCATGAAAATAATCTTGAAGTAGTAATATCGTAAATAGAGTTTATCTCAATATTATTGTTTAACATTACATTTTCTTCTAAACTATAATGTTTCATTCCTCAAAGTGAATGAAGCTGCATTCCTAAAGTGAATGTAACCATTTTTATTATCTAAATAAATAGACGTTGATGTCTCCCTATTCCTGATATAATAATCTAGGTTGGAGACATCATTTTTGATGTTTATGAATATTTAATTATAAATTTTTATTTTTATTTTTATAATTTCTTATTTTTTGTTTTGATTTGGTGAATTATTATTTTTAATGCATATTTGGTTTAATTTGTGTGTTAATGTGAAATTTTAAAGATATATGGAATATAATTAGATGCCAAATCAATTCTAAGGAGATAAGGAAAGAAGATATGGAAGGAATCAAAAGATAAAAGGAAGTAGAGATAAATAGAAAAAGAAAAAGTTGCCAAGTAAATCTGAAATTCTGCAGCTACGTCCACTAAAGTGAAGATAACTTTAAATCGGATGAGAATTTAGATATATATTCGAAAGAGAAAACTTATATCTATTCGCTGCGGCCGTTTCGATATAAAGTAGGCAAATATCGGACAAATAACGAAGGAGATACGACCAAAACAAGACATCATTGTTTATCCTCTCTCCTATATTTTAGGAAACAAATTTGAGTTGGGGTTGGACTCAAATAACTTACCTTTTATTCACCAATTTCGACCTAGGGCAATCCTAACACCTATATAATACACACTCTTATCATCGCAAACATTTCCTTGCCTCTCCTTATCTAGTCCCTAGTATTATTCATCATAGAAGTCATTTAAGATAAGCAAGTTGAAATATGTATCTTTATTTTAGTTTATTTCTTGTTAGCATGAACTAATTTTTCCATAGCTTGGGTTTTGCATATGTATAATCTTTGAGTTCTATTTTTATTCTAGCTAAGTTTGTTTGTGTTTCATATTTAAATTGATTCTAGCTTTTTAACTATATATTTGTTTAAAGAAAAAAAACTATATATTTGTTTTATATGCTTTGATTTATTTCGAGTCTTAATCTTGATCACGTTAAGATTGTCTTAATAGTAGTTAGATTGTCACCTGAAAGGGGTGTTTAATTATTGAAACATCACATAAGCGTTTAGTGTGTGGTAGTGATCCGGAAGGGCTTGCCTAACTATATAGTCATTAGGATTTGATATTTAAGCACTGATCATTGCGGAGGGTCCCCTTACCCAAGTCCCCTGGTATTTTTTAGGTCGCCACCTAAGTCCACTCGGAAGGGGGTTAGGAGAAATTTAGAATCCTTGCTACTTTTCTAAGAGCTTTAATCACCCTTATTAACTAGTAGAAGAAATAGAAGGATTAGCGCATACTAGCAAAACCTGAGTTATACTCTCTCATCTTAGTCTCCCATCTTTTATTTATTTTTTTTACATTTAATTTAATTAATCATTATTTCCTCAATCAATCATTCATATTTACTTTTATTTGTGTACGACCTGTGATGCTTGTAGTGAGTACCGTGTTTAGGATAGGGTGTTGGTTGCATATTATTTTATCGTTATTTTATCACGCCCTAGCCGACACCAAGTTTTTGGTACCGCTGTCAGGGACTTGTGTCTCGTTAGCGTGTGGTTTTTATTTTTAGTGTAGTAGTTTTTAGTAATTTTTTCAGATTTACGCTTTCTTTTTGTTTTTATCTCTTTCAGGTCTTTTAGTGTATGCTCAAGAACCCTGAAAGTGTTTTCAAGCCCTACAACAAACGCTTGAGAGAAGAACGAGAACAAAGAAAATCCATATTTCAACAAGAGGAAATTTCAGTTCCACCCGAGGATAATCTTTATCTTAATCTGAATGACAATCAACGTTAAGAACACGTCCCTCGGGTACCACCACTTATTCCTCTAGTACCACCACCAGGAGATATAAAAAACAATCAACGTAGAGAACAAGATCTCCCAGGCTTGGGAGCACCTTTTAGAGTTCAACCTTTAGGTTATCGTCCTCCAGTGATCTAGAATATTAAATTCAGACCCGATCCGGGTATGCTCAGTCAATTCGCGAGTTATGGACACTATAGTGGTGCAACAATTCAAGATCCTAAGAGCGATTCAGAAGTTTATGCTGATTTTTGATGCCTATATTACTCCTGGTGTTACACGCGAGCAACTGTATTGTCATTTGTTTACGTTCTTCTTAACCGAAAGTGCTGGTGATTGGCTAGATAGACAACCACCAAACATAGTTCACACTTGGGATGAACTACAAGCCGCGTTCTTTAATCCTTTTTATCCAAAGAGTATGCAATTGAAAGATTAGATGGAGTTTGCTAGTTTTCGCCAATAGAATGATGAAGAAGTAGGAGAAGAATGTACAAGGTTTTAACATAAGTTAGATAGATGTCCACTCCACGATTACACCCCAGCTTTATTGTTAGCTATGTTTTATCAAGTTATTAACGCAGAAAGTAGATTGAGGGTAGATAATCTTGGAAGAGGAGAATTTGTGTCCGTAGATCCTACATAAGCCGCTGAAGGTATGGAACATATTATAGAAACAGATTGGAGTTGGCCACTTTTGCTAGATCCTATTAAAAATACAAAAGGTATGCTTCGATTGAATATCGAAACTGCCCAGTCAACTAAATTAACAGCATTAGATAATCAAGTCAAAGAGATGAAGCTTGAGATGCAACAAAGACGTTAGAATTTAGTTGTAACAAATGTAGTGCAAGAAGCACAAGTTGTCCACAGTGTGAGGTACCAAACCATACATGGGAAGAGCGTGAAGGTAATCCAGCATCTGTTTATTTCATATCCAACCGAGGAAATTACCAATTTGGTAATAGAAATCATCCATGTATGCAGTATATAAATCCACAGGGGGCCGCAAATTAAGGTAATTATCAACCATGCCCCCAGAACAACACTTACCAACCGAGCGGTCAAGGTCCTTATCAAGGAAATAAGAATTTTAATAGACCAGCTCCTCCACAACAACCTGCAAATGATGCTTATACAGATACTCTAGCTCAGAAGGCTTTACCACAACATCCTCAAGAAGGAGTAGTGTTTGAGAAAAAATTACAAAATTTTATGGATCTTATGACAAGTAATATGAAATTGCACAATGAGAAGTTCAGAGAACAAGAGGCTTCTATTCAGATCTTAGGTAAACAAGTTGAACAATTAACGAAAGTTTTAGATAATATTGTGCAAGCAAAAGAACTGAAAGCCATTGAAGGAGGTGATGCCAATGTTGGGTTCGAATCTTGTAAGGCAATTTGCCTTGAAATATAAAAAGAAAAAGAAGTACCACATTTTGTAGAAAGTGCCGTGGAAGTTGCAGAAATTGAAAAAGAACCAATTAAGTCTAGCCCCGAAGACTCTGACTTTTCTGAAGATTTAGATTCATCCGAAAGATCCGAGTTTATAGAACTTCTCAAGGACATTCAAGAAGAGATTAGATCGGCTATTGAGCTACAAGCTACAAGCTACAAGATCTAAAGAGAAAGAGGAAGAGCCTCAAAAGAGGAGAAAGAAGAAGTTGCACATGATGTGCAAGAAAAGAAAGAAGAAGAGAAGGTGGGATCGCCACCAGTTGTTCAAGCAATATCACCATCCATTCTTAAGACAAATCCGAAGGTAGACACTGAACTCAAGACATTTGTAGAGGCGTATAGTCCGAAAAATATCAACGCCCAAATGCTTGAGATTGCGAAAAGAGGGTTTACACTGAAACAGGTATTCACGCAAGTTATTCCAGAAAAAGAAGCGAGTGTAGAAGCCAGAAAAGATATTGTGGCTCATACTGATAGAGTCTCAAGAAGAGTTGAAAAGGAGTTACCACTCAAGCTCAAAGATCAAGGAAGATTTAATCTTCCTATTCAAATTAGTGGTTTGCTCAAAGTGAAAGCAATGTGTGATGTGGGTTCGAGTGTGAATCTTATGCCGAAGTCCGTGTTCGATATGCTTGGACTGAAGAAGACAAAAAAAGCTCCTGTGAAGTTACAATTGCGGATAGCTCAATGACAAAGACATGGGGAACAGTGGAGGACGTTCATGTCTGAACAAGTAATATAACCATCCCTATTGACTTTGTTATTTTTGATTATGATGCAGATAAGCAGGTTCCAATTATACTTGGAAGGCCGTTCTTGGCCACGATTCAAAGCATCATCAACTTCCAGGAGGGAACAGTTACCCTCCGTGCCAAAAACGTATTCGAGACATTCTATGTTTGGAGTAAAAAACCGAGGAAGTTGGATCCCACAGTTCCTGTCATCCACACTCTTTCACATTATCGAGTCCCTGAAAAAATCCACACAAAACCTATGGATACTAAACCAATGAGTGAGTTTGTGGTCGGCCATGAAGTTGTATGGAAAGCCAGCAAACCCGAGAATAGGCCACGAAGTCACAAAGATTTATAGATGAGACCATTCATAGTCACGGAAGTTGTTTCAGCTAAAGTGATAGAGACCATAACCAAAAGGGGCATTAAACAAAGGTTAGTAGACGTCCATAGCCTTGCTAGTTGTTGGGGAGGCTATATACAGAAATATTGATAGAGGTAACGCGTCTAACTTTGAAAGGCGTTAAACAAAAGTGTTGTACGGGAGACAACCTACAATTATTCTTATATTTTTAAGTCTTTAATTTATGTTTAGATTAGTTGTTATTAGTAGATACTGAAGTATTGAGAAGTGTATCAGTCTTTTTGATGTGTAGGTACTTAAGAAATCGAGTTAGGGAGAAAAATCACGAAAATTTGGCAAAAAACAGAGCTTCTGTGCGGTACACCGCACTAGAGATCCGGTACACCACATGCAACAAACCATGACACGGTTCAAGAAAATGGTCTTGCACGAGCGAACCATCTCGTCATTCGCGCCAGACCGTGGCAATGGTTCCCAACAGAAAACCTGCGCGGTATACCGCAAGATCAGTCTGGTGCACCGCTCCATGCCCAGACTGTCACAACGGTATGTAAATCAGGTATTTTGCCGAGAAGCACCGACCCCATACCATCTCGTCAACACCGTAACACGGGGTCCAACAGATTTTTCGTGCGGTATAGCGCACTTGACTTCTGGTGCACCGCACGGCGCCGCCAGAACAGGTTATTAAAGGGTATGAGATGAGAAGGTTAGTTAAACACTAATTTTTTAATCCTTAATCATCTCTTTATTCCCCAAAGCTTCCCTACCTCAATTAAAGCTTCAAGAAACCTTCACCATACATCAAAACACTACCCAATCACCATAAATCTACATCCAAATTATTCCCCATATTATTATAAAGAAGATTCAACCACCTAAATCATATCAAAACACCTAGAATCCAAGAATCAAATCACAAAATATCCATGTCTTATCCAACAATTTCTTAAACCCATATCAATCAAAAGAGTTCACTCTACCCACATAGAGATTCATCATCCTTACACCTTTCCTAACCCAAACAACACTTGTTCAACCTAAAATCAAGGGTTAAAAATTTCAAGAGTGTTCAAATCTTTGAGTTGGAGGTCAATTGAGATGAGGAAAAGAACAGAAGCACTATCTACTGTTAGGGAGATAAAGAAGAATCAAAATAAGGTATTGGGTTCTATTGAGAAGAAGTCAATTGAGAAAAGTTCAAGTTCCAGTATGAAGAAAAAGGGTAAAACAGGTCAAGAAAGTAGAGTAAAGCTGGCTATGGTAAATTCAAAGAACAAAAAGATTACGACTTTCAAGGAAAAGACACCACAAACTCTACAAATCGAGAGTCCTATGCCCAAGATGAATGAATCTTCAAAGGCCTTGTTAGCTTCCACAAAGAAACATTTATCGGACTTTCCCTTTGCTCATGAGAGAGTATTCGAAAAAGAAGTTGGAGAAGGTGATTACAAGAGATTCTTAGAGATTGGAGATAGATTGGGTTGGTCTACATTCATGATGATACATTCAAATTTATGTATGGAGTTACTTTCCAAGTTCTATTTAGGACTCTTTAGCCGAGATAGTGACGGCCGTGTTCCAGTTAGAGGAAAGTTAGTTCCTTTTACAGTTGAAGAGATTAGAAACCCCTTCCAGCTCAAGAAATTGTTTGGACAATGTAAGTTTAGAAAATTAGTGGAGAATATCAAGACTTTCAACTAGAATCAAACTTTTAAGCATGTATTGGATGAAGAGAAAGTGCAATCACAAAAAGGAGAATTGAAGGCACCTTGGCCTTACAAATATCTTCAAGCGGATACGAGAGTTTGGCACAATTTTCTTACAACAAACGCCATTAGAAACACGCAAACTTCGTATGTAACTAAGAGGAACATCATATTTTTTAATTGTATTTTTAGAGTGGAAGAAGTAGATGTGGCACAGTTTATCTTTGAGGAGGTGATGCGATTTTCGGTTTCTCCCCTTACTTTATTTAATGAGAAATATCCTACTATGATCACGTGACTTGTACAAAATAAAACGTGATTCCGGGTGAAGAAGAGAAACTAATGCATAAGATGAGCAATAATATCGACAATACTTGGATCAAAACAATTTTATGAGGAGCAGGAGTTATGAAACCTCCACATGATAAATCAAAAGCAGAGGATCGTATTTGGCGAGAAAAGGTAGAGGAGCGATTGAATAAAGTACAAACAACTCAAACCTTATTGGCCGAAGATGTGGCATAAATCAAAGCTAATCAGGTGCACATCATGACACTCCTTGAGAAATTAAAGCGTGATTTAGCGAAAGATCCAGTAAATCCTATCTTGGATGTCGATAAGGCGAGGAAATAGCCTCGAGAGTATGTTCTCTTTCTTCCTTACCATTTATGTATATGCTTTATTTGCTTGTTTTTAATTTATTTTTAGAGTCTTTTTAGAGCCGTGGGGACACGCCTCATTTTTAGTTGGGGTGTGGGGATTCGTTGTCTCTCATCTCCATTTTTATGTGATTTTACTTTTTTTATAGAAATTAAAATTTTTGATAAATGTGATTTAGATGTAGAGTGTGTTTAATAGCTTAAAAGCATAAGCTTAGTTAGTTAATGATAGAAAGTAATATGTTTATGAGCTGTTTCATTTTGTATGTTTTGAGTATTTGCAAGAAACACACATTGATAGTAAAGAAAAGATTAGTACTTATACCTAAGTAAAAGAAGCCTTCTAGTGTCAAAATATTCAGGCCAATCACATGTACAAATACAATTTATAAGACACTTTCAAGGGTAATTTGCGCAAGGTTGAAGAGAGTATTAAGTTCAATCATTTTCCTTAACCAGGCAGCTTATGTTGGAGAAAGATATATAAGTGACAATATACTAGTTGCACAAGAAGTGGTAATGGAATATGAGAAGAAAGGTTTAGAACCCAGATGCACAATAAATCTTGACCTACAAAAAACATATGATAGTGTAAATTGGAGTTTTTTAATCAACACTTTAAAAGCCTTCAATTTCCCAAGTAAATTTATTGACTGGATCAAGATGTGTGTCTGCACACCTACATACTCTATATGTATAAATGGAGAGGTTTGTGGTTTCTTCAAAGAAAAGAGAGGGTTGAGACAAGGTGACCCTCTCTCTCCTTATTTATTTGCAATCTGTATGGAGGTATTTACGGGGCTTTTTAATCATTTGTCAAGAAGGAAAGACTTTAATTACCATCATAGATGCAAGGAGATGAAACTGAATCACATGATATTTGTTGATGACCTTTTGACTTTCTTCAAGGAAAATGTAAAATATGCTATTGAAATTAAGAAAGCACTTGACATTTTCACTAGAATGTCAGGACTCAACATTAATCAAAAAAGCGAATTATATTTTGGTAGTACAGAGCTAAAAGTAAAAAAGGATATTTCTGAAGTATTGAATATTAGAAGTGGCTCCATACCTGTTAGGTACTTAGGAGTGCCTCTACATTCTAAAAAGCTAAGTGTAGATGAGGGGAACAAGCTGGCGAATAAATTTTTTACTAGTATAAATCAATGGTCATCCAAACTCCTATCTTACACAAGAAGGATAGAATTGATTAAATGTGTTCTAATCAGCAAAATTCTGTTTTGGTGTCGTGTATTTCTCCTTCCCAAACATGTAATATATAAACTGAATCAACTGATAAATAGTTTTTTGTGGAAAGGTGGTACAGATGGTGCACAAGGAGCGAGAATCTCATGGGAGAAGGTGTGTACAAACAAAGCTAATGGAGGCTTGGGAAAATTGAGAATCTGAATTTGGTTTGTTTGCTCTTTACCTTTTGGAGAATGTACGCGCAAGAGAGCAATTTGTGGAGTAAGTGGGTGAAGTGCAACATTGTGAAAAATAGATTTATTTGGAGCTTGGAAGAAAAACTATCACACACTTGCATTTGGAAGAAGATTATGAAGGTTAGAAAAATTGCCTATAAGTTTATATACCATGAAGTTAAGGGTGAATTATACATAGGGTCTTAGAGACAATCTTTATTCTCTATAGAGTATAGTCTAGAAATCTGTTCTTCTTAGGAACCTCAGTTTTGACAATAGTCTTTCCTACCCTTACTAATACTAAAAGACAACAAAAGTGTGATGTCACTGTTTCTCTCTCCACTACCTACCACTACCCACCTACCTCCAACCTCCGACCACCTACCATCGACCACCGACATCCGACCACCGACCTCTGGCCACCGACCTCCGACCACCGACCTCCGACCACCGACCTCCGACCTCCGACCTCCGACCACCAGTCACCGGTCATCGGAAAAAACATAGAGTATTGGAAAAACATAGAGTACTCTATATATTTGCTGAGTACTCTATAAATTTGCGGAGTACTCTCTGAATTTTTTCGGAGTACTCCGAGAATTAACCGAATTAAACGAATACTCTAACGAATTAAACGAATATAAAATAGTCGGAGTACTCTATGAAAAAGTCGGAGTACTCTATGAAAAAGTCAGAGTACTCTATCAATTTGATTAGTACTGTTAAAAAACAAAGCATAAATGGTCAAAATAAACCTTTATTCATCATTATTACACATTTTTTACTAAATTACAAAGCAATATAAAATTAAAAATAATAAAATTAAACTACCTAATATTTTGTTTGACCAGATCTGGTCAAACAAGATCTAGATCTGAAAAAAAGAAAAAAAAAACATCGAATTATCCAACAAATTCTTCTCGTCGAGCACCACCACCACCACTACGCCAAACTTCTCGCAGGAGCAGAACAAATCTCCGGAGCACCACTGCAATTTGACATAACACCACCACCACCACTGAAAGTCGACATAACACCACCACCACAACTGAAAATCGAAAAAAAAACCACTGCGCTTGAAATAACACCATCATTGCAACTCGAAAATATCACCACCACTGCAACTCGACTCCACTGCACGAGATGCTTGAAATGGAGCAGATCTAGAGCAGATTCTTCACTGCAACACCAGAACATCAACTCGAAAATATCACCACCACTGCAGACGCGGAGCAGCTTCGCCGGTGGGTAGAAACAGCAAAACCGGAGTAGCCATGGTCTTCTTCTCGATGAGCAAGACCGGAGTTCGAACTGAAGCCATGGATGGAGGCGCGACATCACTGCGAACAAACCAGAGCGAATCTTCCATTGCTGCAATGTTCCAGATCTGTAGATCGAAGGAGATCGAAGGTTATTCAAGCTTCCATTGCTCTTAGCCTGAGTGGTGGTGGTCACGAACAGTTGTTCTCATGCTGGTGGTGGCTGATGGCGGCGGTCGGAGGTCCATGGCAGCAAAAGAGGGAGAAGAAGAAGTGTAGCAATTTCCATGGCTGCTTGTTGGAGAAGAAGAAAGAGCCATGGAGGACGATAGGTGATGGGTTTGGTGGTTTTTTGCATTTTTGGTGGTGGTGGTTGTGTTATGGTGGTGGTGGTGGCGGTTTGGGAGCTAGGGAAGGAGAGAGAGATGAGAGATGAGAGAATATTGATCTGAAATTATAATGGGTGGGTTTCTAAATTATTATATATATAAGTCTATAAGGGTAGTAAGGTAATAGGGGTTTTGGGTTTCATGTGTTAAATTCTTTTTGAGGTCTTTAGTAAGAAGAGAGACTCTAAGAGGGGTTGCTATTTCGAAGAGGGGGTGTGTTCAAGTCCCTAATTGGAATTTTCTCTGAAGTTAATGATGGAAAAAGCACTTATATAATATGGGATAGATGGCTTGAAGGGGCTAGTGTGCAGCAAGTGCTTGATATTGAACTTGAGAAAAGTAATATAAATAGCAATAAGACAGTAAATCATTGTTATGGAAGGAATAGGTGGAGACTTCCACCATGTATAGGCAAATTACTTCCAAGATTAGACAGTTACAGATTTAATGATGGAAAAGATGTTAAAGTTTTGGAGTGAAAATAAGAACAACAAGTTTTCATTTAGTAAAACTCTCACAAAGATTAACTCAGATGAAAATTTTGCAGAAGTAAAGTGGTATAAGTTTATTTGGGCTAAAAAGAATATACCAAGATGTGCATTCATTGCATGGATTGCAATTCAAGATAGACTAAATACAAAATAGAGAATGAGCAGCTAGAACACTTCTTTTAATCCTTTATGTGGTTTTTGCAGAGCTACTATTGAAGATAGTGAACATTTGTTTTTTAAATGTTCCTTCACTAAAATAATTTTGGTGATAATTCTTGGAAGATGTGGTATAAAGAAGTTGCCTGAGAATTTTGACCAACTAACTAATCTGATTGTCAAGTGCAGATGTGAAGAAGAGAGCACACTAGCTAGTTGTTTATGTACCTCTTACATTTACTCTATTTGGTGTGAAAGAAATGACAGAGAACATGGAGGTTTGGGCCAAACCGAAGAGAAAGTGATTGATAAGGTGATAAAGAATGTAAAATTTAAAGTTCAAGGATGGAAGGTTAAAAAGAAGACCATAAGAGAGAGGATTGAAAAGCTAGATAGTTTTAGAATCTAATTTCCTGTTGTAATAGGCCTTATCTATTTTGTTTAGTTATGTTTTATTTAATGGGCCGAGTTGTAATAGTAAGTAGGTGGTAATGGGCTAGTTTTGTTTTTAGAGTATTAATTTCCTATGCTAGGATTAATGTCTAAATAAGATTAAGGTTTTGTAAAGACAATGGTATGTTGATCTTATTAATAAAAGTTTGATATGTTGATATATATATATATATATATATATGTGTGTGTGTGTGTGTGTGTGTGTATCTGTGTGTGTAGTAGAATATGCTCTGTACCTAAAGGTGTATGGGCAAAAAATATATTAAAAAATCATAATTAATTGTGCAAATACTTTCTCCACCTATAATTTAACAAAGGTTACAACACAACATAGCTAGAATGCAAAACACTAGTAAATAACTTTTTCCCTAGTATGTCCATATTTTTGCTAGTTTTTCCAAAGCAAAACAAACAATACCTGTAACCATGAGAAACAAGAATTTACTATATTCATATAAAAGAGAGAACCCAAAAACTAATCAAATTTATCAAATAACACATACCTTGAGGGAGTTGAGGCTATCAAATGGAGAACATAAAGATTTGATTGCACCAATTTTTTTCTTTACTCCATACTTTCACCTCCTTCTCCACCTCCTCTTCATCACACCAAAAAGAAAATGTCAATTTGTTTTGACTCAACACTTCCAATAATTCACCCCAACTTTCACCACTTGTTATACACGCATCTCGTTTCTCTTTAGCCGCATCAAATAAAGTTACTTGAATACTATTTAAAATCTCTTTCACTTTCTCAAGAAAACTTGTTGAACCTTAGTGTCAGCTTCCAAGGACACGTCTTTCATTATATCAATGTTAAAACTAGATCAACCGTATTTTTCTACGCTTTTTATAAAGGTGGATAAAGTTTGTTTTACGATTATTCGAAATGTGGATAAAGATTTCAAGTTTATGTCTTTAATAGTATCTGGACTAGATGTAATATCTGACTTCTTCCCGCTTTTTTCTAGCCTATTCAACAATTAATTTCCATTTAGACATCATTGTCATCTCCACCGAAAGGAGTTATTGTAGAAAAATAAAACAAAAAACAAGTTGCCCTACAATTGTAAAAAAATAAAGAAATGATATATAGACATTAATTACAATAAATTGTTAAAAATAAAATAAACATTAATTAATAAGGCTAATTATTCAACAATGTTGTGATTGTTTACCAACAATTGTAAAAAATAAAGAAAATAAGTTTCACTAAGCCAACACTACTTACTTATATAACTTTAGACAAACAAATTTGACACATATTTCTTGATCTACCATGACCATCGACTCCGTACTTATCACCATTAAAGAGTCCAGGCTTCATATCACATAAAAAGGGAATAATTTAATTTCCATTATAAAATATAAACATAACTAATATATTAAGCCAAAGTAAGAAATACAATTTTAATTATTGAAATTTCTCTGCATCATCTTGTTTCTTATCTCATTCCTCATGAGCTTAGGCATTAACAGGACCAAGTCCAAATACATACCCCTTTTACGTTTTGTTGCTAGAACCACACCGTCGATCTTTTAATCAAGTTGCGCAACTCCACCGTTTTTTACATTCAATAAGAAGATGCAATTGGCAGTCGCCGAATCAACATAAATGAACAACAAATCATTATTTTTAGTTCTCAATTCGAAAAATGTTTCTGAATACATGTTTTAATGTCATCAAATCTTTTTCCACCATCATCACAATCATACTCTCTAATTCGACGTCCACTATCAGCATCAATTAAATCTATCCCACCGTCAACATCCTCTAACTCTCTACCCACTCTTCTATTATGATTCGATAGTCTTCTGCATTTATTATTCGAATCTCTACAACTTTTTCGTCACTTGACTGGAAATTTCCTGCTTTTGTTTTGGAATAAATACTAAATATTTTGCTGGGAGATAATAACATTAATAATAATTGAAGTAACTGAAAATATTTTACAAGATCAATTCTAACTTTATTAAGAAATATCTCTGAATTGAGAGATAGATATTGACAACAACAACTTGAACATAAAAAATAGAAGTTGCTTTTGGAGTCCTTAGAAAAGTGAAGAAATAATTAAAAGTATAATTCAGTTTAAAACATACATGAACTAATATTTATATTGAAAAAAGGACACCTAAGTCCTTCAGTTCTTGATATAGGGACAGGTCCCTCAGTTTTTTTTATCTTTTGCCAAATTCTTTTTTTTTTAACATGAATGGTTATATTTAAAGGTTACAATTTTGACTTTTTTAAAATTCCTTTTATACCCTTCATCAATACTTATATAAATATACAATTTAAAATCATAAGTAACTTTAATTGTATTATTTAATTAAACGAATTAAGCAATAGAATTTATATTTTAAAATATTTTTTACCAAAAATATATAATAAATTTAATTTTTAAATTTTTAAATCTATTTTTTTTATTTGTAAGATGAGCGCATTTTTTTCATTACATTATTTTATAAAATAAAATATGATGAATTTTTGGATACTATTTGGTATAAATAATATCTTTTAGTATACATTTTTTATTTAACTTATAAATATTCAACATTGACGTATTATATATTTTTAAGAATCAAAATTACGTTAACATATTGAGAAAGAAGTTGGATATATTATCCAAGAAATATTTTCTTTGATATTCACCATATTCTACAAAGATAAACACACAAACAATCTTATATGCATTCATATATAACAGAAGATTGTTAGTCCATACCAAAATCCTATTCTTTTGCTTAAATTTTTCTTCCAAAAACTAACAAAAAATATATTCAATATTTAAATTAGACAAATAGTATCATCGGCCATATGATTACCATGTTTACAAGACATGACGAAAATAAATTGAAGTAACCAATAATATTTTACAGGATCAACACGAACCTTATTGTCAAATTTCCCTTAATTAAAGAGATCGATATTGACAACAATAACTTGAGCGGAAAAATAGAAGTTGATTTCGGAGTTCTTAAAAAACTGAAGAAATAATTAAAAGTAGAATTCAGTTTACAACGATACATGAGCTAATATCTATATTACAAGAAAAACATTATTTAATGAATACAACTCATTATAGACTATTCTATTTAAAGTAAAATAACATACAATATTCTGTAAGGATTTGAATAAATTTCAATTTTCTCAATCAACTAAGTAAGTAAATACGACTAATTTATATTAGTTTTCAACACTCCCCCTCAAACTAGGCGATAGATGTTATTCATACCTAGTTTGCTAGTTAAATCCTCAAAATTTAGTCTTAAAAGAGATTTAGTTAAAATAGGCAATATGGAAATTTGTTGGTGTGTATTGCAACACGATATTTCCTTACTCATTGTTTTCTATTATGAAAATACGATCAATTTCCAAATGCTTGGTCCTATCATGATGAACCGAATTCTTGGCAATACTTATGGTAGCTGGATTGTCTCAAAACATTTGTAACGACTCTTGATTTTGAATATTGAGTTATTTCAAGATTCTTTAAGCCATATTCTCTCACAAATTACATTCACCATAGCTCGGTAATCAACTTCTACACTTATTCTTGACACCGATGGTTGTTTTTTATTTCTCCAAGTAACCAGATTTTTCCATAGAAAAGTACAATATCCTGATATGGATCTTCGATCAATTATTGATACTGTCTAGTCTGCATCGGTGTAGATTTCTACTCACCTATGTGTGTATTACACTTGAAGTACAAACCTTACCAGGATTTGCTTTGAGACATCTAATAATTTCGACAACTGTCATGTGTATTTTTCATGGAATAATTCATGAATTGACTCACAACACTTACAGAAAAACCATTATATGGTCTCGTGTGTGAGAGATAGATGAGTTTCCCAACGAGATTATGATATCTCTCTTAGTCAGCGGATGTATTATTTTTCCCAAGTCCTAATTTTGTGTTCGGATCCATATGTGTATTGGATGGTATGCATCCCAGAATTCCAGTTTCTTATAGGAGATCTAAGACATATTTTTGTTGAGAAACATATATTACAATTTTAGTTCGAGCCACTTCCATTCCTAGAAAGTATTTAAGCATCTCGAGATCACTGATCTTGAATTCTTTTGCAAGAGAAGTCTCCACTTTTTCAATTTCTTCTATAAAGTCTCAATTAAGGATAATGTCATCGACATAGACAATGAGAATATGATCTCCTCTTGCTGGCTGCTTTTTAAAAAGAGTATGTTCTGCTTCACATTGTGTGTATTAAAAACCTTTCTACAGTCTTAGAGAATCGATCAAACCACGCACTAGGTGATTGTTTTAACCCATACATAGAAGTATTGAGTTTATAGACCTTTCCATTTGCTGCTGGAGTTTGGAGTACAGACAGAATCTTCATATATCCTTCTTTCTCAAGATTTCCATTGAGAAAAGCATTCTTAAAATTAAGCTGAATTATTGAGCAATCCATATTAGCTGGAAGGGATAGAAGGATTCTTATGTTATTGAGTTTGGCAACCAGTCCAAATTTTTCCTGGTAATCAATACCATAAGATTGCGTGAATCCCTTCGTAATTAATCGATCTTTTAATCGATCCACACTTCCATCAACCTTCTGTTTTATCGTGAATATCCATTAGCAACCCACATGCAATTTACCTCGTGACAAGTCAACTATATCCCAAGTATTGTCCTTTTCTAAAGCTTGTACTTCTTTGAATAATCTCTTCCTTCCAGTATGATATTTTCATGGCTTCATGCATGTTATTGGGAACCTTTAACTTGTCAAGGTTGGAGAAAAATGCATAAAATTCTGGAGATAATATTATGTAAGACAGGAAGATACGAACATGACTGTTTGCGCGTGATATCACTTCTTTTCTTATAGCAATGGGGAGATTATAATAATAAAATAGAAGGACCAGTTTTAAAGATACCTTGTTATGATTCGGAAGGACTTTAATGTGGTTCAAACTCTTGGAGTTCCTAGGCTTGTTTCTTGTTTTCCTATCTCCTTTATGTGACCTAGAATAAATACACAACTCGCCATTTGTATGGTAGGATGGAGATTTATTTAGGACCTGTTTGGGAACTATTTGAGACAATGTCTCGGATTCAATATTCTCAGAGATGGATTTTACAGGAGACACAAATATGATGATTTAAAAGACTATGTAAATCCAATAGAGTGTGATAAGAATTTGTTGAAATTTCCAAGAAGATGGTTATTCAGTTCAAGGATTATGGGTGGCAAAAAAATATTTGTTTATATGAATTTGCTAGAGATTTGAACCTCTATCAGTTCAGAAAATATTGTTTAATCCATATAATGGATTTGCCTTAGAGGCCTCATGTTCTCGTCATAACTCTTGAAATTCTACCAAACAACTTTGCTACCAAGTCCTCACCCTCAAGGCTTGGAAGTACAAGGAGCCTCAGGATACACCATCAATACAACGCCATCTGGATATTGTAATGAAAGAAGAAGATTATTGGAAAGACGTGGAGGCAAACCTACTATCTGATTTCAAATATCTTTACTATTTGCTCATTTTCCATCACGAGGGAGAAGCATAACTTATATTTTTTACTTGTTTTCTCCCCTAGGGAGGAATATGCTTTATTGGTTTACCCATCATTTGTTATGTAACTGAAAATAACATACAATATTATATCACCATTCGTAGTATAGACACACGGCATCAACAAATCCATTAGGATTGAAGATTCTTTTTGTAATTAAGATAAAATCATCATTTATATGTCACAGATATCATCCTCAATCGACATTAACACAAAAAAAAATAACATTTATTACAGAAAAACATTCATAATCATCATCATTAAACATTAGAATATATTACAGGAGATCCGACACCGATAATAACAATTAAATAGAAGAACCTTCTATGACTATAACAAAAGCTAGTTTCCGGTCATTATGTCATTCCAAACTTATCCAAGTTCTTCAAGTCTTGTATTGAAAAAACCTATATATCATATACAATTAATGGTTTTTTTACCCCTTGCAATTAAGAAAGGGTTTATTGAAGATGAGAAAAATAGGGGGGCGGAGGAAAAGAAAGTGGTGAAAATTCTCAGTTTGTATTTGGATAATACTCAGTTTAGGGATTATAATACTAAATGTTGCATCACCTTTTTTTGATCCATTGGGTTCCAATAACCTGACCAACAAAAATTAAATTTTACCCATTAGAAATAATATATGCATGTATCTGATAGATCACATAAAAGAGAAAAAGGATGCAAACCATTTTACAATATGGTCTATCCACAATTAGCTTTCCAATTAGCTATGGTTGGGTTTCTAATTCCTGTAATAAACTCTAGTTTTAAGTTTACACGTATCAACCAATAAAATTATATTTAATCCATTGGGTATATCAAATATTTTCATAAGAACTCTAATGTAATTTCTTCCTATTTGTTTTCCTTGAAAGTTGAAATATGTGTAAAAATAAACACAGAGGAAAACGATACATAAAAGAGAAACAAATATTGCAAAAATGACTTTCTTCATACAACAACAATCAAAAGCATAACCCTAAATAAGCTATAGTATATATGTGAAGTAACACGCTTGTTACTTTTTTTAGTGCTTCTTTAAATAATTACGATCAAGCGGGAAACACGCTTGAGCAAACTATCTAACAAATAATGAATATGGGTTGTGGTAAATGGGATAAGAAAACAATTACACGTGGACTTCAAGTTGTTTCTAACAACCCAGAGCGAGTTGTAGATCATTTATATTCGGTACTTGTACCTAATTTTTCCATTCTTATGTAATAATATATTATCATAATTGAAAAATAATAAACATATGATTTTTAGGGCATTCCAGAAACAACAAATATTGCACAACACCAGATATTTTTTTTTCAATATGCCTAAAACACAAATAAATATAACAACTCCTTGAGCTAAGATATAAGTTATACGCAATGAAAAAAAAGAAACTTCTTTCAATTAAGAGGTTTCCGTCATAGTCATATATATTACATGAAAATATTGAAGTTTCAAATAAATAATAAATTGTACATATATAATAAGTTCTTTTTCTTTATTTCCTCAATAGAAGAAAGATACATTTTTCCATGAAATTCTAATTAGTCTTTTGTGATCTTTATTTATTTATTTATTTATTTATTTTCTTCTTCTTTCTTCTTCATCATTCTTCATTACATTTAAGGCTTTAATCTCACCCACTGGTACCTTCCTTCCAATGGCACGTCTATCACTATATCAAAGTTGTACCTGACCGTACAACACCATAATGCTACATTATTAGAAACAATACGCAATAATAATAAAATTTTAAGTTAAATGACTCTCTGATGTAATAATATATAACTATATTAGTCACAAAGTAAATAATTTCTACTTAATATTCTCTACTTGTCCGAGTGAAACATGTAAAACGATCAAATTAATGTTGAAAATAATTAGTGTTATTCCAAGTCATTATTAGCAGAACCACAAAAGTGCAAAATAAAAAATTGTTCATGATTCTAAATTTATGTTATAGGTTCATGATTCTAAATTTATAAAATTGTATCTTATTCTCTATCGTTGCTTTCGTGGGCTCTATTATCCTCGAGTCTTGGAAATAAGAAATTGGTCAAACCAAGAGACGATTGAAGAACAGTATCGAATGAGTGTTCATAAACCTCCATTGCTATATTCCTAGAGATAGTTCATGAAGTCCAACAACCATAGAGATCGTTTATGGAATACAAAAATCCCTATAAATGGCTAATAAATATCTAATCATGAAAAACCAAAAACAAAAATAACATTTATCCTTCTATAGTCCAACAAAGTTTACACCACAACACAACTAGAATGCTAAATGCTAGTCAATAACTTCTTCCCCAATATGTACACTGTTTTGTTAGTTTTTCCAAAGCAAAACAAACCATACCTAACATGAGAAACACGAATTTAATATATTCATATAAAAGAGAGAAGCCAAAAAACTAATCAAATTTGAGGGAGTTGAGGCTGATAAATGGATAATATAAAGATTTGATTGCACCAATTTATTCTTTAGTCAGTACTTTCACATCTTTCTCCACCCCCTATTCGATACACAAGGAAAAAATGTCGATTTCTTTTGACTCAACGCTTTAGAAAATTAACCATAACTTTTCACCACTTGTACACACGCATCTCGTTTCTTTTTAGATGCATCAAACAAACTTACTTTAATACTATTTAAATATCTTTCACTTTCTCAACTAAACATGATGAACCTAGTTTCAGGTTAATGAACGTCTTTCACTATATCAGTGTTAAAACCGGAACAACCGTGTTTTTCTACCCTTTTTCCAATGGTGGATAAATATTTTCGAGTCACGACTCAAATAATGTTTGAACGGAATTTGATATCTGGCCACCTTCACACTTTTGCCTTGCATATTCAGCCATTAATTTCTATTTAGACCGCATTTCATCTCCACCAAAAGCTGCTCATGTAGCAACATTTGCTGTTGTAAGACAATAAAATAAAATATAAGTTGGCCTACAATTTTTAAAAGTTAAGGATAAATAGATATTAATTACAACATAGTATAAAAAAGAAAATAAATGTTAATTAATAAGGCCAATTATTCAACAATGTTGTGCTTGTTTACCTAATTTTATACAAAAATAAAGAAAATAAGTATCGCTAAAACAACACTACTTATATAAATTTAGACAAATAAATTTAACACATATTTATCAATCTACCATGACCATTATCTTTGTCTTTATCACCATCAGAGTTCGTGATTTATTTACATAAAAAGAGAATAATTTAATTTCCATTGTACAATATAAAAATAACAAATATATTAAATCAAAGTAAGAATACATCGTTTAGTCGTAGAAATTTTTCTACACCATCCTGTTTCTTATCTTATTCCTCAAGGTTTTCCAGAATCTCTCTGCTAGTAATTTTACAGTCAAGTTGCTGCAACTCCACCATCTTCTCCACACTTAATAACTAGGCAAAATCGATATTTGCCAAACCAATATAAATGAACAACCCAGTATTATTTTTACTTCTCAATTTGAAATTGTTTCTTAATACATGTTCAAGGATATTAAAACTTGTTCCGCCATCATCATACTCTCTGATTTGAAATCCACCATTAACATCAATTCAATATACTCCACCATCAACATCTCTTTTCTCTAAACCCACTCCGCCATTGTGATTCAATAGTCTTCTGCACTCATTTTTTCAATCTCAGCAACCTTTAATTATTTGATTAGAGATTTCCTACATCTATTTAGGAATCTTAAATCATTGAATATTAACCAAATATATTTTTCTGGAAGACAATAACATTAATAATTATTGAAGTAAATTATCTTGAATTAATAAAGACCAATGCTACCCGAGAACATTTTAGACTACCAATACCAATCTTATTGTCAAATTCCCTTGAATTGGAATAAAAGTTGATTTCGGAGTCCTTCAGAAGAAACTGAAGAAATAAATAAAAGTAGGATTCATTTTACAATGATACATGAGCTAATATTTATATTACAAGAAAGACATTATTTAAGGATTAAAACTTATTTTTTGACTGCTATATAGAGGAACATTACATAATATATTTTTAAAGGATTGGAATAAAGTTTTCAATTTTCTCAATCAACTAAGGAAGGAAATATGACTAATTTATATAAATTTGCAATACTCTACCTTAAATTGGGTGATAGATTTTAATAATACCAAGTTTTATAGTTAAATCCTCATAACTTGGTCTTGAAAGATCATTAGTTAAAATATGCAATCTGAAAATTTGTCGATGTGTATTGCAACAATATTTTTCTTTCTTAATATGTTCTTTTATGAATAGAGGATCAATTTCCACATGCTTGGTCCTATCATGATGAGCTAAATTCTTGGAAATACTTATGGTAGCTTGATTGTCACAAAACATTTGTAACGACTCTTAATTTTGTATATTGAGTTGTTTCAAGAGTCCTTTTAGCCATATTCCCTTTCAAATTCCATTCACCATAGCTTGGTACTCAGCTTCTGGACTACTTCTTGACAATACTGGTTCTTTTTTACTTCTCCAAGTGACCAGGTTTTCCCATAGATATCTTGATGTGAATCTTCGATCGATTATTGATCCTGTCCAGTGCATCAATCTAGATTTTTACTCCCCTATGTTTGATTTACTCATGAAGTACAAACCTTTACCAGGATTTGCTTTTAGATATCTAAGAATTTGGTACAACTGACATGTGTATTTCCATGGGACTATTCATGAATTTACTCACAACACTTACTGCAACCCACGAGGAGTTTTCCTCGTGGTAATTGAACTATATCCTAAGTACTGTTCTTTTCTAAAGCTTGTACTTTTTTCTGTAATGGCTTCCTTCTAGTATGATATTTTCATCTCTTCATACCTTTTATTTGAACCTGTAACTTGTCAAGGTTAAAGACATATGCACAAAATTCTGGAGATAATTCTTTGTAGGACAAGAACTTATGCACATGATGGTTTGTACATGACCTCACTTCTTTTCTTATAGAAATGTGGCGATTATTTTTACCTGTGATTGCTTGTTTTTCTATCTCCTTTCTGGGACTTGGAGTTGGTTCCGACTCTTGGAGTCCCTCTGTGATTGCTTGTTTTTCTATCTCCTTTCTGGGTCATCTCTTTTTGGAATAAACACGAAACTCGCTATTTGTATGGTGGGGTTGAGATTTATTCAGGACCTGTTTGGGAACTATTTGAGACAATGTCTCAGATTCAAGATTCTCAAAGATGACTTGTACAGGAGACTCAAGAGACTGGAGTGATTGGGTAATTGAGTTTGGATCAAGAATATGCTGATATCCCAAAGTTGATGTTCCTTTGATTATAGGGGTCGATAATGCATCAATTTGATGATTTTAAAGAGTACGTAAATCCAATTGAGCGGGATGAGGATATGTTGGAAGTTCTCCAGGAACATGGTCATTTAGTTCAAGGATTATGGGTGCCGAAAAGTAAGCTGGTCGAAATTAAAATTAATAAAAATATTGGCTTATATGAATTTGCTTGTGTTTTGATCCTCTACCAGTTGAGAAAATCTTGTTTAATCAGTTTAATGTATTTTCCTAAGAGGCCTCCCGTGCTCATCAAAACTCTTGAAAACCTGCGAAGCAGCTTTACTAACAAGCAACGTACCCTTAACACTTGGAAGTTCAAGGTGACTCCAGATACGTTGTTTATAGAACGACATCATGATATTGTAATGAAAGAAGAGGATTATTTGAAAGACGTAAAGGCAAACCTACTATCTGATTTAAAATATCTTTGATATTTGCTCATTTTCCTTCATGAGGGAGAAGCAAAACATATATTATTTACTCGTTTTTCTCCCCTAAGAAGGAATATGATTTACTTTTTTACCCATCATTTGTTATATAATTGAAAACAACATTCAATATTATATCAACGTTAGTAGTATAGAAACATGACATTAACAAATCCATTAGAAATGAAGAAAAATGTTTTAATTAAGAGAAAATCATCATCTATGTGTCACCAACATTAGGGATGGCAACTGTTTCGTTAACCACGAAAAAACCTAAAACTAAATCCGAATCCGTTTAACATATAAAAACCCGAAACCGAAACCAAATGGTTACAAAATGTAAAAACCAAAACCGATAAAAAAAATAAAAACCAAAAAAACACAACCGAACCGTTTAAGTCAATTTTCTTTAGATTTAATTTTAAAACATAATTATCGAAAGGTTGAACTATTAAAACATAAAGTATAAATAATTTTGAATAATAAATAATATACTAACTTATACTATCTTTCTATTTACAAAATAATTATAACTTATATCACTTTTTCTTTTGTCATAAACATATACCATATATCAGAAAGTATTGCACCACATTATATTTTTCAACAATTTCCTTACAATAGCTTTTTGTTAACAATTCGGAAAAATAATCTTTTTATTAACAAGTGCACTACTGTAGTTTCGGAAAGAAAAGCACTATGGTAGAGAGTAGTGAATACATTTTCTTTTTTAATAAATTAAAACTAGGTATTAAGAATATAAAATAATATATGAGTTAGAGTTGATATTTATTTTCAGCTATACTTATTAATTAATTTATTTAATATTAAAATTAAAAATATATTCAACAATCTAAATTATTTTTTAAATATATAATGTAAGATTAACAGTTTTTGGTTTTATTTTATACCTAAAACCATAACCCATCGGTTTTAATCACGGTCACACTTTGTAAAACTATAACCTAATAATTTTAACCATGGTTACATATTCGGTTTGTAATCAATTTGGTTATTCATCGGCTTCGCTTTTAAACCCGAACCGTTGCACCCCCTAACCAACATCATCATCAATCGACATTTACACACAAAAAATACATAAAATTTATTACATAAAAACATTTATAATCATCAACATAAAAAAAATTATAATATATTACAGGGGATTCTAAGCCGATAATAACAATTAAATAGGAGAACCTTCTATGAACCTTCCATGACTATAAGAAAAACTAGTTTCTTGTCTTTATGTCATTCCAAACTTCTCCAAGCCCTTCAAGATTTATATGAACTAACTTATATATGATAAATATTTAATGGTTTATTTAAACCTTTTATTTAAGAAAGTATTCCTTGAAGATGAAAAAAATTGGAAGGTCGTAGGTTAATAAAGTGGTGAAAAATCTCAATTTGGATTTGCATAATACTCAGTTTAGGGTTTATATTACTTATTATTGTGTCACACTTTTGTGATCCATTGGGTCCTAAAACCTTGACAAAAAAAATTAAATTATACTCATTGGGCATAATATGTTCATGTATTTGATAAATCTCATCAAAGAGAAAGAAGATGGCATATATGGATACAAGCTATTTTACAATATGGTCACATTATATTTAGTTTTATAATTAGCTATATTTGGGTTTCTTATTCTCGTAACAAACTCTAATTTAAACTTTACATGATTTGTTTGGTCCCAATAAAATTATATGTCATCGATCGGTCATATCAAATGTTTTGATAAGGATTATAATGTAATTTCTTCCTGTTGATTTTCTTAAAAGTTGAATTGTGTGTAAGTTGTTTTGTGCATGTACATAAAAGAGAAACAAATATTGCGAAAATGACTTCCTTTATACAACAATAATCCAAAACATAACCCAAAATAAGTTATAGTATGTATGTGAAGTAACATGTTTGTTACTTTTTTTAGTGCTTCTTTTAATAATTAAGGTCAAGCGGGTAACACTTTTAAACAAACTATCTAAAATAATGGATATGGGTGGTAGTAACGGGAATAAGAAAATAATTACAAGTTTACTTCAAGCTGCTTATAACAACCCAGAGTGAGATGTGGATTATTTATATTTGGTACCTTATATTTCTATTCTTATATAACAATATATCATCATAATTGGAAAATAATATATAGAATTTGTTCAATTTTTAAAGGGCATTCTTGAAACAACAGATATTGAATAACACAAAATACACTTTTTTTAATTTGTCCAAAACACAAATAAAAATAACAACCAGAAAATATTGAAGTTTCAAATACATAATAAATTATTCACATATAATAAGTCTTGTTTTCTCATTTTTTCAGAAGAAATATGCCTTTTCCTTTGAAATTCTAATTAGTCTTTTGTATCTCTTTATTTCTTTTCTTCTTTCTTCTTTATTTATATTTATGGATTTAATCTCACCCACTGGTATATTTCTTGCAATGGAACATCTTTCACTATATCAAAGTTGTACTTGACTGTACAACACCATAATTCTACAACATTAGAAACATTATGCAATAATAATAAAATTCTAGAATAAAATTTTAAATCAAAATGACTATCGTATGTAATAATATTTAACTATATTAGTCAAACAAATAAATAATTTCTACATAATATTCTCTACTCATCCGAGTGAAACATGTAATATGATCAAGACAATGTTGAAAATAATTAGTATTATTCCAAGCAAGTATTAACAACACCACAAAGCTGCTCAAACAAAAATATGGAGTCATACTAAAATATTTACATTATAGGTCCCTGATATTAAATATATAAAATTGCATCTTATTCTCCATCCTGCCTATCTTGGGCTCTATCATCCTTGAGTCTTGAAAATAAAAAATCGGTCAAACCAAGAGACGACTGAAAAACATTAACGAAGGAGTGTTCATAAACCGCAAATACTAAATTTCTAGAGATAGTTCATGAAGTCCAGCAGCCCTATATATCATTCATGGAGTCCAACAATTTCTATAGATCGTTTATGAAGTTCAGTAGTCCCGTTTGATTTTTCATGACTAATAAACATCTAATCAGCAAAATACCAAAACCAAATTAACATTTCTTCACCTATAATACAACAAAGGTTACAACACAACACAACTACAATGCAAAATGCTAGTTAATGACGTTTTCCCAAACAAACAGTACCTACAATCATAAGAAATATGAATAAAATATATTCATATAAAAGAAAGAAGCCAAAAAACTAATCAAATTTGAGGGAGTTGAGGCTGATCAAATGTAGAACATAAATATTTGATTGCACCCTTTTCATTTTTAATCTATACTTTTACATCTTTCTCCACCTCCTATTCATCATATGGAGAATAAAATGTCAATTTCTTTTGAATCAATGTTTCCGAAAATTCACCGCAACTTTTCACCACTTATACACACGCACCTTGTTTTTTTTAACCGTATCAAACAAACTTACTTGATAAGTATTTGAATCTCCTACACTTTCTCAATCAAACTTGATGAACCTCAGTGCCAACTTCAAATGGAACGTCTTTCACTATATCAGTGTTGAAACTGAATCAACAGTTTTACTAAGCTTTTTCCAAAGATGGATAAATATTTTCGAGTCTCTCTTAACTAGAGTTTCAACTGGATGTGATGTCTGACCCCTTCACGCTGTTGTCTAGCCTATTCAACCATTAATTTCCATTTTGACAACATGTCATCTTCACCAAAAACAGCTCGTGCAACAACATTTCTTGCTGTAGGACAATAAAATAAAAAATAAGTTGGCCTACAATTGTAAAAAATAATGAAAGGATAGACATTAATTACAATAAATTATAAAAAACAAATCGACATTAATAAATAATCCCAACCATTTAGCAATGTTGTGCTTGTTTATCTATAATTCTAAAAAAGAAAATAAAAGAAGGTTCACTAAGGCAATACTACTTATATAACTTTAGACAAACAAATTTAACATATATTTATCGATCTACAATGACCAACATCTATTTTCTTACCATCATCAGAGTTCAGGCTTTATTTAACATAAAAAGGAATAATTTAACTTCCATTGTGAAATATAAAAATAACGAATATATTAAGTCAAAGTAAAAAATACATTGTTCAATCGTTAAAATTTCTCTGCATAAACTTGTTTCTTATCACATCCCTGCTCGGTTTGTCAAAATCTTTCTGCCACCATCTTTCATTAAGTTGTTGCAACTCCATATATCTTCTTTGCACTCAATAACCAGGCCCAATAAAAAATCTTCCAACCAGCAATAATTAACAACCATCATTATTCTTTGTTTTTAATTCAAAATTGTTTCTCAATAATCTTTGAAGGTCATCAAAACCGCCATCGATCATACTCCCTAGTTTGAAATTCACCATCTACATTAATTCAATTTACCTCACCATCAACATCTCTTTTCTCTAAATCCACTTTGCCACTGTGATTCAATAGTCTTCTCTAAACCCACTTGACCGGAAATTTTCTACTTCTATTTTAAAATTTTAAATCATTTAATATTAATTTAATCTATTCTGATGGAAGACAACAACATTAATAATTATTACAGTAAATAATTTTGAATTACTAAATACGATGCTAACCAAGACATTTTACCGGACCAATACCAACCCTATTGTCAAATGCCTATATTGACAGCAATAACTTGAGCGAAAAAATAGAAGTTGATTTCGGAGTGTTTAAACTAGAAACTGAAGAAATAATTAATAGTAAAATTCAATTTACAACTATACATGAGCTAATATTTATATGACAAGAAAGACATTATTTAAGGAATAAAACTTATTAATAGAATATTCTATTTAAAGGAAGATCACGTTATATATTCTTGTAAGGATTGGAATATATTTTTCAACTTTTTCAATCAACTAAGTAAAAAAATATGGCTGATTTATATTAATTTTCAACACTCCCCTCAAACTAGGTTTTAGACGTTAATTATACCGAGTTTGCTAGTTAAATTATCAAAAATCAATCTTGAAAGAGATTTAGTTAAAATAGGAAAAATGAAGAATTGGTTAGTGTGTATTGCAACAAGATGTTTCCTTCCTCAGTATTTTTTAAAAGAAAAGACAATCAATTTACACATGCTTGGTCATATCATGATGACCTGAATTCTTGGCAATACTCATGGTAGCTTGATTGTCACAAAACATTTATAACGGATCTTGATTTTGATTTTTGAGTTGTTTCAAGAGTCTTGTAACCCATCGTACCTCATAAATTTCATTCACCATACCTCGGTATTAAGCTTTTACACTACTGGTTGTTTTATTATTCTCCAAGTCATCAGGGTTTCCCCATAGAAAAGTATTAATATCCTGATGTGGATTTTCGATTGATCATATCCAGCATAGTGTAGATTTATACTCCCCTATGTGTGTTTTAATCTTGAAGTACAAAACTTTACCATGACTTCCTTTGATATATCTCAGAAAAGAAACTTCTTTCAATTAAGAGGTTTCAGTCATAGTCATAGTACTAAAAAGACTGAAGTTTCAAATAGATAATAAACTGTACACATATAATAAGTACGGTTTCTTCATTTTCTCATTTCCTCATAATAAAGATGCATTTTTTCATAAAATTTTAATTAGTTTTTTGTATATCTTTATTTTTTATTCTTCTTTCTTCTTTATCGTTCTTTATTTATATTTATGGATTTAATTTCACCCACTAGTACCTTCCTTCCAATGACACGTCTTTCACTGTATCAAACTTGTACCTAGCCGTAGAACACCATTATGCTACATCATTAGAAACATTACACGATAATATTAAAATGTTGGATTAAAATTTTAAGTTAAAATGACCCTTAGATGTAATAATATATTACTATATTAGTCACAAAATAAAAAATTTCTACTTCATATTTTCTACTCGTCCGAGTAAAACCTGTAAAAAGACAATATTGAAAACAATCAGTGTTATTCAAAGCAAGTATTAACAGTACAATACCACAAAACTGCACAAATAAAAACGTGGAGTCATACTAAATATTTATATCATAGGTCCCTGATATTACATTTATAAAATTACATCTTACTCTCTATCCTACCTTTTGTAAACTCTATTATTCTCGAGTATTGGATATAAGAACTTGGTCAAACAAATAGACGATTGAAGAACATTAACGAAGCAGTGTTCATAAACCTCAATTACTAAATCCCTACAGATCGTTCATGGAGTCCAGCAGCCCCGCTTGATCGTTCATGGCTAATAAAAATATAATCAGCAAAGCATTAAAAAAGAATAATATTTCTCCACCTATAATCCAACAAAGTAATAACACAACACAACTAGAATGCAAAATGCTAGTTAATAATTTCTTTCCCAATATGTCCACTTTCTTATCAGTTTTCCCAATAAATATATAATCAGTACCTGCAACCATGAGAAACACAAATTTAATATATTCATATAAAAGAGAGAAGACAAAAAACTAATCAAATTGGAGGGAGTTGAGACTGATCAAATGGAGAACATAAAGATTTAATTGAACTAATTTATTCTTTAGTCCATACTTTCACATATTTCTCCACCTCTTCTTCATTACACCAAGAAAATTCACCTTAACTTTTCACCATTTGTACATAAGTATCTCGTTTCTTTAAAGTTGCATCAAGCAAACTTACTAGAATACTATTTAAATATCTTTTACTTTCTCAACTAGACTTGATGAATCTCATTGTCAGCTTCCAATGACACGTCTTTCACTATATCTGTGTTAAAACCGGAACAAATATGTATCTCTACGCTTTTCTCAAAGGTGGATAAAGATTTTCGAGTCTCGTCTTAAATAGTGTTTGAAGTAGATGTGATATCTGACTCATTCACGTTTTTGCTTAGCCCATTCAGACATTAATGTCATTTAGACGGCATGTCAGCAGGACAATAAAATAAAAATTAGTCAGCCTAAAGGATTAATAGACACTAATTATAATAAATTGTAAAAAAGAAAATAGACATGAATTAATAAGGTCAACTATTTAGAAATGTTTAGCTTGTTTACCTAGAATTATAAAATAAAAGTTTCACTAATACAACACTACTTATATAACTTTTGACAAACAAATTCAACACATAATTTTATGGATCTAACATTATCATCATTTAACACATATTTATTGATCTACCATGACCATCATTTCTGTCATTATCACAATCATAGTTTAGGTTTATTTAACATAATAAAAAAACTAAATTTAACTTCCATTGTAAAATATAAAAATAAAAAATATATTAAGTCAAAGTAAGAAATACATTGTTCAGTAGCTAAAAAATTTCTGCATCATCTTGTTTCTTATCTCATTTCTGACTAGCCATCGATCTTTCAATCAAGCTGCTACAATTCCACAGTATTTTTTACACTCAATAATCAGGTTCAATAGACAATAGTCTAACCAATATAAATGAACAACACATCATTACTTTAAGTTCTCAATTCACAATTGTTTCTCAATACATGTTTGAAGGTCATAAAAACTTATTCTGCAATGATCACACTCTCGGATTCGAAATTCACCATCAATATCAATTCAATCTACCCAACCATCAACACCCCCTTTATCTAAACCCACTTTGCCACTGTGATTCAATAGTCGTTTGCATTCATTATTCGAATCTCAACAGTAGAAAATTTTCTACTTCTATTTTGAAATCTTAAATCATTGAGTATTAACTCAATATATTTTGTTGAGAGACAATAACATTAATAATTATTGAAGTAAATTATTTTGAATTAATAAATACCGATGCTACCAAAGATATTTAACAATACGAATACCAACCTTATTGTCAAATTCCTCTGAACTGGAAGAGATAGATATTGATCGCAATAACTTGAGAGAAAAAATAGAAGTTGATTTCTGAGTCCTTCAAAAACTAGAAACTGAAGAAATAATTGAAAATAGAATTCAGTTTACAACTATACTCGAGTTAATATTTATATTACAAAAAGGATTTAAGGAATACAACTTATTTTTAGACTATTCTATTTAAAGGAAGATCACATAATATATTTTTTAAGGATTTCTTTTGGACAATACAAGATGCCTAAGCACCCAAAAAAAAAAGAAAAAACAAGCCAACACCTAATTTCTTAAATCTAGAAGAAAGTTAAAAAAGACTACAAGAAGTCTGCCCGGTCTTGCATTGCTCCGTGCCTAGCTTCTTTAGCAATTTTATCGGCCTCCCCGCTGAGATTCCTTTTAATGTGACCAAAGGAAATCGGTACGTTGACAGCAGACTCTGAAATAGGTTGAATGTTCCAACCTGCCACGTGCTTTATATCTTGGTGCTTTATATCTTGGATGACCCAAGGTTATCTGAGAGGATCTTTTTCTTCTTTCCAGGGTAAGCTTTACACATTTCCGTAGCTCTAAGAACGACAAGTGCTTCCCCTTCTATATCGCTGAATCACATTCCATAACTAATTGTCTATCTCATCCTCCTTTCTTGATTCGAGAGAGGTTCTTCTTTATTGTTACCTAACTTTGAGTTTTTGTTTAACTTTCCCCAATCTATGCCATAATGTTCTGACATGAGTTTGTTGGAGATGTAAATTATGTTCTTTGCTTCTATTATTGTTCCTATATGTAGGGCCTTCATTTTCTCTTTCCATATATTTCACATGTTAATCATGTTAATCTGACTAATTTTATATTACTTTTCAACACTCCCCCTCAAACTGGGTTTTAGATGTTAATTATACCGAGTTTGCTAGTTAAATTCTCAAAATTCAATCTTGAAAGAGTTTTAGTTAAAATAGGCAATATAAAAATTGGTTAGTGTATACTGTTGCAACAATATTTTCCTTCCTCAATCTTTTCTTTAATGAAAAGACGCTTCGTCCGATCACGATGAACTGAATTCTTGGCATACTTGTGGTAGCTTGATATTCACAAAACATTTGTAACGACTCTTGATTTTGAATTTTTAGTTGTTTCAAGAGTCTTTTAAGCCACATTCCCTTGTATATTCCATTCGCCATAGCTCGGTGCTCAGCTTCTGCACTACTGGTTGTTTTTTATTCTCCAAGTAACCAGAGTTTTCCAATAGAAAAGTAAAATATCTTGATGTGGATCTTTGATCAGTTATTGATCCAATTCAGTCTGCATCAGTGTAGATTACTACTCCCTTATGTGTTTTTCACTTGAAGTTCAAACCTTTACTAGGATTTGTTTTGATTAATCTAATAATTTGGTATAGCTTTTATTTGTATTTTCATGAGATTATTCATGATTGACTCACAACACTTAATGAAAACCCAATATATGGTATCATGTGCGAGAGGTAAATCAGTTTCCCAACTATCTTTTGATATCTCTCTTTGTTAGTTGGTGTATCATTTTTCCTAAGTCCTAAATTTGTGTTTGGGTCCATAGGTCTATTGGATGGTCTGCATCCAAGCATTCCAGTTTCTTGTAGGTGATTTAAGACATATTTTCGTTAGAAACGGATATTATAACTTTAGTTCGAGACACTTCTATTACTAGAAAGTATTTAAGTGTCTTTAGATCTTTGAACTCGAATTCTCTTGCAAGAGAAGTCTTTACGTTTTCAATCTGCTAAAAAAATTCCAGTAAGGACAATGTCATCGACATAAACAATGAGAATAGATGACTCTCCTCTTTCTGAATGCTTTATAAAAATAGTATGATGTACTTAACATTGTGTATATCAAAATCTTTTTACAGTATTATATAATCAATCAAACCACGTAAGAGGTGACTATTTCAACCCATATATATACCTTTTGAGTTTACAGACCTTCCCATTTGTTGCTAGAGTTTAAAGTCCAGATAGAATCTCCATATATCCTTCTCTTTAATATTTACATAGAGAAAGGTGTTCTTAAAATCAAGATGAAACCATGACCAATCTAAATCAGGAGCAAGGGATATAATGACTCTTGCGGTGTTGAGTTTAGCAACCGGTGCAAATCTTTCTTGGTAATCAATACCATAAGATTGCCTGAATCCCTTTGTAGCTAATTGGCCTTTTAATTGATGCACACTTCCATCAACCTTCTATATTATCATGAATATCCATTGTAAAACCATGAGGCATTTTCCTTGTGGCAAGTCAAGTATATCCCAAGTATTGTTATTTTCAAAAGCTTGTACTTCTTTCAATAATGGCTACCTTCCAGAATGATATTTTCATGGCTTCATGCATGTGATTGGGAACTTGTAACTTGTCAAGGTTGGATGCAAATGCACAAAATTATGAAGATAATCTTTTGTAAGGAAGGATGTTATGAACATGATGGTTTGTACATGATCTCGCTTCTTTTATTATATCAGTGGGGGCGATTATCATAAAAAATAGAAGGATCAATTTTGAAGATACCTTATGATGATCTTAAAGGAATTGGAGTTGGTTCTGACTCTTCGAGTTCCTCGACGATTGCTCATTTTTCTATCTATTTGTGGTGCCATCTATTTTTGGAATAAACACAAAACTCGCCATTTGTGTGGTGGGGTGGAAATTTATTAAGGACCTGTTCGAGAACAGTTTAAGACAATGTCTCAGATTCAATATTCTCAAATATCGCTTGAACAGGAGACTCAAGAGACTCGAGTGATTAGGTGACTGAGTTTAGATAAACAGTACGCATGAATATCCCAAAGTTGATGTTCCTTTGACAATAGGGTCCTATAATGCATTTGTTGGAAGTTCTCAAGGAATATGGGTGCAAAAAATTAAGCTGATGGGAATTAATATCAATAAAAATATTGGTTTATATGAATTCTCTATAGTTTTGATCCTCTATCGGTTGAGAAAATCTTGTTTAATCCATATAATTGATTTTATCATAGGCCTCACACGCTTGTCAATACTCTTGAAAACCTACCAAAAAGCTTTGTTATTAAGCAACCTACCCTTAATACTTAAAAGTTCAATAAGCCTATGGATATGTCATTTATAGGACCTCATCCTTATATTGTAATGCAAGAAGAATATTATTGAAAAGATGTGGAGACAAACATGCTATACGATATCAAATATCTTTACTAATTAATCATTTTTTTTCTTGAGCAAGAAGCATAACTTATATTTTTTCTAGTTTTTCTCCACTACGGAGGAATACGATTAATTTTTTTACCCATCATTTGTTATCTAATTGAAATAAATATTTAATATCATATCAACATTCGTAGTATAGAAACAAGATATCAACAAATACATTAGAAATGAAGAAAGCATTGTAATTTAGAGAATATAATTATCTACGTGCCACCAACATCATCATCAATCGACATTAAAACACAAAAAATACATAAAATTTATTACAAAACAACATTCATAATCATAAACATTAAACAGGAGAAAATATTACAGGGATCCTATGCGAAAAATAATAATTAAATAGGAGAACCTTCTACGAACCTTCCATGACTATATAGAAGCTAGATTCTATTTTTATGTCATTGCAAACTTCTCCAAGTTTTTCAAGACCTGTATTGGAAAAACTTATATATCAAATATACTTAAAGGTTTATTTAAACCTTGTATTCAAGAAAGGGTTTATTGAAGATGATAAAAATGGGAAGGTTGTAAGACCAAAAAGTGGTAAAAATTATCAGTTTGCATTTTCATAATACTCTATTCAGGGTTTATAATACTCAGTGATGCTTCATACTTTGTGATCCATTGACCAACAAAAATTAAATTTTACCCATTGGCCTTAATATGTTTATGTATTTGATAAATCTCATCCAAGAGAAAGTGAATGTCATATATGGATACAAACCATTTTACAATTTGGTCACTCCACAATTAGCTTTCAAATCAATTATGGTTGGGTTTTTGATTCATGTAATAAACTCTAATTTGAATTTTAAACGATTCATTGGGTCCCAATAAAATTATATTTTACCCATCGGGCATATAATATGTTTTGATTAGAGCTATAATTTAATTTAATTATGTTGATTTTTCTTGACAGTTTAATTGTGTGTTTGTTGTTTTGTGCAGGTAAAAGGAATACATTGTCAAAATAAATGTAGATAACCAAACAATACGTAAAAGATAAAAATTATTGCAAAATGGAATTCCTTCATACATCAACAATCTAAAGCATAACCCAAGATAAGTTATAATATGTATGTGAAGTAACACGTTTGTTACTTCTTTTTAGTGCTTCTTCTGATAATTACAATCAAGCGGTTAATACTCTATAGCAAACTATCTAAAAAATAATGGATATGGGTGGTGGTAACTGGAAAAAGGAAACTACTACACATGCACTTCAAGTTGCTTATAACAACCCAGAGTGAGCTGTAGATTATTTATATTTGGTAGTTGTACCTTAATTTTACATTCTTATGTAATAATATATCATCGTAATTGGGAAATAATATAAAATTTGTTTGATTTTTTTAGGCCATTGTAGAAACAACTGATATTGCATAACACCAAACAGAAATAAAAGTAAAAACTCATTGAGCTAAGATATAAGTGTCATTCAATCATATAAGCTTCTTTCAATTAAGAGGTTCCGATCACAATCATATTACCAAAAAAGATTGAAGTCTCAAATAAATAATAAATTATAGACATATAGTTAGCTTGTTTCCTCGTTTTCTGAACATAAGAAAAATTCCCTTTCGAATGAAATTTCAATTAATATTTTGTACCTTTTTATTTATTTTCTTCGTCTTTCTTCTTCATCAGCATTCTTCATTTATGTTTATGGATTTAATCTAACACACTGGTAACTTACTTCCAATGGCACGTCTTTCACTATATCGAAGGTATATCTGACCGTACAACACCATAATGCTACATCAATAGAAACATTACGCAATAATCATAAAATCTATAATAACGTTTTAAGGTAAAAGGACTCTCCTATGTAATAATATATAACTATATTAGTCACAAATTAATTTTTTTTCTACTTAACATTCTCTACTCGTGAAACAGGTAACACATTCAAGACACTGTTGAAAATAATTAGTGTTATTCCAAGTTAGTATTAGCAAAACCACAAAAATGCGGAACCAACAATATAGAGTCATACTAAAATATTTATGTTTTAGGTACCTAATATTAAATTTATAAAATTAAATCTCACTCTTTATCCTGTCTTTCATAGGCTCCATTATCCTCGAGACTTGGAAATATGAAATTGGTCAAACCAACAGACGACTGAAGAACATTATCAAATGAGCGTTCATAAACCTCAGTTTCCAAATTCTTAGAGATATACCATGAAGTCCTGCAACCCTACAGATTGTTCATGAAGTTCAACAACCCGCCAGATTGTTCATGGCTAATAAAAATCTAATTAGAAAAACATCAAAAAAAATTCTCTACCTATAATTCAACAAAGGTTACAACACAACTAGAATACAAAATGCTAATCAATAACTTCTTTCCTATGTCCACTTTTTCGCCAATTTTCCCAAAGAAAAAAAACAGTATCTGCAACCATGAGAAACACGAATTTAATATATTCATATAAAAGAGATAAGCCAAAAAACTAATCAAATTTATCGAATAACACATAAATTTAGAGAGTTGAGGTTGATCAAGTGGAAAACATACAGATTTGATTGCACCAATTTATTCATTACTCCGTACTTTCACATCTTTCTCCAACTCCTCTTCATCACACCAAGGAGAAAATATCATTTTTTTTTACTCAATGCTTTTGTAAATTTACCCTAACTTTTCACCGCTCGTGCACACCTATCTCGTTTTTTTGGCGCATCAAACACACTTACTTGAATACTATTTAAAATTCTCTTAACTTTCTCAACCAAACTTGATGAAACTCAGTGTCAGCTCCTAATGTCACATCTTTCACTGTATCAGTGTAATATCTTCCAAAAGCATCTCGTGCAACATCCTTTGGGATAAATAGACATTAATTACGACAAACTATAAAAAACATATAAAGATGAATTATATGACCAACTATTCAGTAATGTTGTACTTTCTTGCCTACGGTTATAAAAAATAAAGAAAATAAGTTTCACTAAGGCAAAATTACTTACTTATATAATTTCGGACAAACAGATTTAACACATTTAATGATTTATTTATGAACATCATCTCTATCCTTATCACCAGAGTTCAAGCATTATTATACATAACAAAGGGAATAATAATTTCCATTGTAAAATATATGAATTAATAAATATATTAAGTTAAAGTAAGAAATATATCATTCAATCAATCATTGAAATTTCTCTACATCACTTGTTACTTATCACATTCCTCGTTGTCCTGTTTTTGTATTTTTAGCCATTACCAGGATCAAGTCGGAACATATACCATGGTTGCATTGCCAGAATCTCTCCACCGTCGATCTTCCAATCAATTTACTGCAACACCACATCTTCAAGATTTACCTCGTATAGGGTTTACTCGATCTTGTTGGTACCTCTATAAGTTTAACCAATTTAGTTCTTAACCTTCGTAACCTCAAATAGAGTTTAATCAAGCATGTGGGTAACTCAATCAATTTAATTAGTCTAGTTCTTAGACTTGATAACCTCAATTAGGTCTTAATCTAGCATTATGTTAACTATATTAGTTTAACCAATCTAGTTCTTATCTTTTATAATCTCACATAGGTAAAATCTATCACGTTGTTAATACCGTGAGTTTAATTTATTTAGTTTCTAGATTCAATAACCTCACATACGGTTTAATAGAGCATTTTGAAAACTCGATGAGTATAGCTTATTTAGTTCTTAGATTCGATAACCTAGCATAGGGGTTTAAAAGAGCATGGTGGTAACTTGATGAATTTTACCAATTTTGTCTTAGCTTCGATAACCTCTCATAGGGGTTAATCGAGCCTTTTGATTATTCAATGAGTTGTAAACTCTAATAGGGTTTAATCGATCATATTGGTACTTGAGTTTAACCAATTTAGGTATTAGCTTCATAACCTCGCATAGGGTTTGATCGAGCATGGTGGTAACTAGACGAGTTTAACCAATTTAGTTATTAACTTTGATAACATAGTATAGGTTTTGATCGAGAATGTTGGTGACTCGTTGATTTTAACTAATTTAGTTCTTAGCTTAGATAAAATCACCTAGGGTTTAATCGAGCATTGTTGTAACTTGATGAGTTTAACCAATTTAGCTCTTTGTTTTGATAACCTCACATAGGGTTTGATCAGGCATGTTGTTAAATCAGTGAGTTTAACCATTTTAGTTCTTAGCTTTGATAACCTCACATAGGGTTTAATCTTGCATGTTGGTAACTTGTTGTTAACCAATTTATTTCTTAGATTTGATAAACCTGCATATGTTTTAATCGATCATGTTGGTAACTCGATGAGTTTAACCAAATTAGTTCTTTTCTTTAATAACCCCGCATAGGTTTTAATCGAGTATGGTGGTAACTCGATGAGTTTAACCAATTTATTTCTTAGCTTCGATAACATTGCATAGGGTTTAATCGAGTATGTGGTAACTTGATTATTGTAATCAATTTATTTATTAGCTTCGATAACCTCGCATAAGGTTGTATTCGAGCATGTTGGTACATTGATGAGTTTAACCAATTTAGTACTTCACTTTTATAACACACATAGGATTTAATTGAGCATGGTGGCATCTCAATAATTCTAACCAATTTAGTTCTTTTCTTTAATTACCTCGCATAGGGTTTATTTGAGGATGTTGGTAACTCGATGAGTTTAACTATCGCATAGGGTTTAATCGAGCATGTTGGTAACTCGATGAGTTTAACCAATTTAGTTCTTAGTTTCGATGAACTCATATAGGAATTTTATCGATCATGTTATATATGATGCTTAAATAAAGAAACTTCATTCTTAACCATCAACCATTTCATTAAAAAGCCCTTAGTGATTGAAAAGAGTGTGATGAGGCATATATATATAGATTTTACCTAATTACATTTCATGAACACATCTTCTTCCCTAGATAATAGAATCTTATAATTTGAGTAGATGATATCTTTTCATTGATTAAGTAAAAATCTCTATATCTTCAGATGAACTGGTGTGTACCTAGATTAGTATGATTTATTCCATTACCACCTTGTGTTTTGAGTTCATCCATATCGAGGCTTCTGTACTGTAACTCCATCTCTTCATCAGCCACCCGAATTACAAACACCAAGCTTCGATTGATCAAGCATGTAGCATAGTAATCATAATAAGAATCAACTTTATTTAGGTATGCTAGCCAACCTTTTTCATGGTTGAGTGATATTAATATTTGGTCTTCCGTGATCCCAAGATTAGTCCCCATGAAGTTTTTCTAATGGGGTTGTCAATTTGATCGTTCCTCCTTGGCATATCTATGGTGAAGATATTTGGCTAGCCAATGAATTGAGTAGCACTCCCAAACTCGAACTTGATTGCCTCTAACAGTGACTAATTTTTTCATCATTGAAAACTTCATAATAAGGTGATAAGTAAATAACACTGCTCTAAACCTGTTAAGCGTAATTTTTATGAGAATATGGTGATACAATAACTCGCGATTTACTATCGCAAACTTCATTTTGATAACAACGTATTTTTCATAAGTTTCTATTTTAATAATAGCTCGATATACCTCATTGGTATGGAACTTTTCCCAATGAACCCTTAAATGGTTTATGAATATTATAATAGATATTTTTGAGGAATTTAAATCTTATCAATCGTAGAATCAAATAAAAAATCTACTAAAGTATAAATATTAACTAGTATACTTGTGGTAAGGGCATTACCAACGATAGCATGAATTACACGTACATCTTCATAAAAGAACACCATACCCTTCGCACCATTATCATTTAAATTGACATCATTTTTGTATTGGGTCCTCTCGAGTGTTGGGATCATTGACCTTTCTTAACGTATAGATTTCTCATCGTGTGAGTCATTCCCGTTACAAATCCTCATGTAATACTTTTTACCTCCATCTTTGGGGGGTTGGACCTATCATGTTTCTAGAAAAACATCGGTTCTTCCTTCGTTCTTTTAGGTGGCACTACCATTCCTTCACGATGTTGGTCATCGAAAACATTATTTTTTAGGGAATAACCTCTTTGTTTCTGAATTATTATTAGTCATGAATTTTTTATTTGCATGAAGAATCTTTCCAAAACCTTCCAAACACCTTATTTCATAGAGTAATATTCGATATTCATATGTCTCGTGATCGATGTATTTGTGAAGTGGTGGTACATATTATTGTCTCTTTTCTATGGGTTTCCTATCATCTTTAAATGCCACATTACCTCTGGGTTATTCTTAAATAAACTCAATACTCTTGGGCTTAGTCACAAGCCTTGGCCTCGAGAGTATGACATGGTATATGGATATCCACTTGGATTTTTAATTTGGCTTCTCTTTTGACCCCCACAAGATTTGTCTTTATTTAGATGAGTTAATCACCCATCACACATTCGAGTCTTTTCCGTAGAGATGGAAAGTACATCCTCAAACACGATGTAGGATTTAGCTTTTTCTAAAATTTTAACAAGATTGAGACCAGTCTTCGTGGCCAACGTTATTTGGAATTCTTTACTCATGATGCCTTGAGTGATAGCGAGTCGCATAATAGTGTTGTAGAAGTTCTTTATATGATAAAAAGTGTTCCCAAGTTGCTTAGTACAACTTTATAGGGGACCCCCTTTTTGTTGATGCAATTCTAGTAGCAAGGATAAATTTTGTACTGAACATTTGCTTCCTATAAATCGTGTCCTTAATATTCGACTTAGATACATGAATATTTTGATTGACATGGGTTCCTGTTGTCCCCGAGGTGTGATAAATAATCATCTCTTGCAGGATGACGTCTCGCAAGTGTATGAATCGTCACAAGTAGTAATAGTGATAAGAAAGTGTCATTTCCAAAGGGATTAACAAGTTAATAGAGAGCTTTAGTTTAAGTTTAGCGATTCATAGTGACTAAAAATACATGCAAGTATAAATATATATATATATATATATATATATATTTTATTTATTTTTGGATTTAAGAACTATTAAGCTAATAATTTAAAGACTAAATTAACTAGAAAGCAAATTAACTGAAGATGTGAAAGTATATAAAAAGGTGTAGCTTAAGACAATCATAATCACCACTAACCATGAATGGACCTAATTTCAGTTTAAGGGAAATTCCGGATGTTGTTATACATCGGGATTTTAAAGTCTCATAAGTTCCTTCCAAATAAGTATGGGTCTGCTATCTAAGCTTAGTAACTTCTCCTGAGTGAATGTTATGCATGTTATCTAGACGTCTATATTTCTAACATTATCTAATTATTTGAGTAGTCAAGACCTCCCGGTTTAATAACACACATCAAACGTTAAAAATACTAATTTTATTATCGAACCCCCCCCCCCCCTTGGGTGAAATTTATAGCTACAAACCCTATATATGTGTACATCATACTCAAATTTTCCAATTAAAATAAGGATATAGGGATCAATAATTCTACGATTTATTATAATGTAAATCCAAAATTCATACAATATAAATCCTAAACATGGATTAGGTTTCAAATCCAAGCATATCAAGCTACTAATTAAATTAGTTCGTAATAAAATCAAGAAAACAAAAGCTTATATGGTCACTATTAAAGAAAAAAAATAAAAAAAGAAAAAAAGAAGAAAATGTAGAAGAATTAAACTAATTAAGTGGATAAAAAAATGTTCTTCTTGAACTACATCTCTTGCCTTCTTGCTCTCCATGTTTCTAGGTATTCAATATATGATAAATGATTGTTTCTATGGTAAATAAAAATACATATAGGATCCATGAAATGTTTTGACTCAATTGGGAAAACTTAAGTGAGTCTTAAGTACTCCCAACGGGCTCTTTTAAATTTGACAACTTTTGGTCTTGTCAGTAACACATCCAGAATTTTCTCAATTCAACTCCAAATAGCATACCAATTTTTCTCACATGATCTACACTCAAAGGGATACCTTGAGATCTTATTTCATGATCAAAATTATCAATAATTATGAGTTATGGTGTTGGGAATTTGATGAAATCAGTTTAACGATAATTTATGTTGAGATTTTACTACATTTCTTGGCATCTGTTGTAACTTTATTTAGTTTTATTCGTTAATTTTTACTTCATGGAAATATATTGGGATATTATATCATCCATAGTCTTGGGAGATTCAAACTTAGAACACAATTGACCAAAAAAATGCTTCAAACCAAGTATAAATCCAAGAATAGGCAACTTAATCAAAACATATCAAATAGAAGGGATAAATCCCGCATTTAATCCCTAAAACTCCATCAAATGATGTCTAAAGAATGTAATAATCTATCACAAAAGATGAGACATCAGTTCCAAATTCAAAATCCATTTCTATGCTCTTTCAAACAAACTTTATAGAAAGGCTCGATAGAAAATAACATCAGATTCTGTTATCAACTCCATATGCCTCATGTACATGTTGACTAAATGGTCTTAATCTATTAACCTGCTATACATGGGAAATTGTGGTTGATAGACCCTTTGTGGTAGCGTCATGTCGTGTATCTCCCAAATAAGGGATAAGGAGTACATGTCGCTAACATGTATTTCTGTAAAGATTGTAGCAGATGTATCAATGTTTGGGAGAATATCTCTATCATCGGGGTGGTTCATTTACAACCACATTGACATTAGGTTCCACAGGGGCAGGGTTCTATTAAACAGTTGATGGCATGTCCTCTATGGGTGTTGTGATTGTTTACCCTCCATACAGTTGGTGTTACTCCTACTTCCACAAGTAGAACAATAATATATGTTACCGCAGGTGGAAACACCGGTTATGGAACTTCTTTTGGCTTCCTTGGTGACTATGCATTATTCGAATCTACAGAGTTTGTTGTTGTTGCTCCATCTCTCAAAAATTGTTCTCCATATCGATCCTGTATTTTAGGTTTCGAAAACCAAAATTTGGGATTTCAAAACCAAAATTTTAGATTTTAAAAACAAAATTCAAAGAATTCTAGATTTTGAAACCCATATACAAAGTGGAAAAACAAATTCGATATGGTTAGCTCTGACCATCGTCACCCACTATATTGTGGTGATCCCATATTTTATGTTCGAAAACCAAATTTTGGATCAAAACCAAATTCAAAGAATTCTAGATTTCGAAAACCATATACTATTTTTGTGTTTTGTTTTAAACATATAGAAAAGGCCAAAAAGAATTAAAAAAAACAGTATGGAACATATCAATCGTCATTTAATAGTATCATTATTTCAAAATAGTAACATAAATTTTTTTTGAAAAAAAGAAACAAAAAAAATCAAACACAATCATAATGAGAGAGAGAGAGAGAGACGTGGATGAGATACGATCTATGTGAAAAAATAAGATGTAAGAAAGGTGGTGACGTGATGTGACCATGACGGTGGTAATGACAACGAGAGAGAGAGAGAGAGAGAGAGAGAGAGAGAGAGAGAGAGAGAGAGAGAGAGAGAGAGAGAGAGAGAGAGAGAGAGGGGGGGGGGGTCATGAAACCAAGATAGAGAGATATGTGTGAGACTTAGAATAAAAAAGAAATTAAAACAAAAATAGGGCTAGGGATATGTGTATAAGTGGAAGATAGTTTTATTTGTAAAGTTAGGCTAGTGTTAATTATCATAAATATTATGGAAAAAAAGTTTATTTATTTGACACTAAGTAACATTGAATCATTAAATCATACATAATTTATTTATGTTGATTAAATCGATGATGGAGCCACAACCCTCTAAGTTTATAATTTTTTTGACCATTTTAAAAAAATTATAATAATATCTTATGAAAGGCCTTCTCAAATTTTAAATTTTTTACTTGGTCCCCAACTTTCACATTTTAGCTAAACTTTGATTGATTTTATTTATATGAACATTTTAGGGTGTTTATGATAAATATTGTTTATTTTGTATTCCCCTTGTCTCCAAAAGGTTATCACTTATACTAAAAATAGTCGTCTACAAAATGTTGTCACTTTAGAAAATCAAGAAATTTATTTATTTTTTATATAAGTTTTACCCCTAATAAAATATTATAATTTATGTTTCCAATAAACATTCAATATGTCAAGACACTTTATGAAGGGTATTTTAGTAATAAAATAGATAATAAAGGGAATTTCTTAGTTTGTGTTCTAAAGCAATTGTGACAACATTTTGGTGACTGTGGGAGTATAACATTGTGATTTAAAGTGTAATTAGTTTAAATGACCTTAATATAGGGACTTGTATTGCATTATTTGTGTAGTGTAATTGACATAGATAAAGTAGAATTATTATCTCCTAACTCCTTTGCCACGCTATCCGCATACAATAAATAACAACTATGTTATTTCTGACTTAATAAGCATGTAATACTTCTTTACGAAAGTAGTTTTAAAGAAAGCTTTACCAAATTTCCCCCAAAATACCTATATAACTAAAATTAATATGTAATTTTTTTTAATTATTCATACACAATTACCAACCTCGTCTCGCTTTTTGTCCCTTCTTTAACATACGCCACAAACAATACCGCAAACAATATCATCACCACCTTGCGACTAAAATAAATAACAATCAGCACTGCGTTGCTCAAACAAGCACCATCACTACAATGCTGCTTACAACAATAAACACTACGACAATCCACTCTTGCAAGAGATCTTCACCATCGAGTTAGCGCTACACCTTAAAGTGTCCTAATAATATAGTATATTTTCCTATTATTTAAGACACGTTAGGTCAATTTTACCTAGCATTTGATGTTATTCCGGGATGTATAGGTAAAAGACTATTTAAATTCTTCAGTAGGAAATATGCTTAAAAATGAGGTATTAAAACTATTTTAGGGAACTATTATTTTTAGCAGTTGCCAAAAGAAGAAAAGAAGTTGGAACTTCATAAGAAATTATTATACAGAACTTGGACTAGTTGAACCGGGCAAGAATTAGTCAAAATTAGGCCATGCTATAGTGTTACGGTCGAAATCTTAAATTAGGAAGCAAGGAGAATCCAAGAAATAAAAGCTATTATGAAATAAAAGAGTCCAATAAAAAAAGGAAGGTTATTAGATAACTACAAGGTTAAATAACTAGCTTTATTTTTAAGTCATCTGAGTCTTAAACCTAAGGAACGTCTCTTCTGTTTCATGTAAATAGAACTAGACCTAGCTTATTTCTAGTTAGGAAATTTTAGAATTAATAACTAGACTCTACCGTTTAGGGTAGAAATATAGGACTATCATAATACCTTTACAATTACTAATTTAATTTTTAATCTTCACATGAACTGACTTTCAATAATTCTTTCAATCTTATTTCTAAACATTCCCCTTCAATTATTTAGTTAAAATAGAGTATAAAACAGGACCAACAAAGTAGAAGTGCTTATGAAATTTTAGGTCCATCTCATATGGTGTGATAAGTTTAAGCGTCTAACTGTGATACCCTAGGTCTTTACTAAAGGATCTTACTTCTACATTGTTGTGAATATCATGCAAATATACAAGGAATAATTTTAGCAGAGCATCTTGTGTGGGAGAATGATTGACGAATATTGCAGAATTACATATGTGTATTCCCTCTATATAGCTAGAACGAACCCCTCTTATTCACGCATGTAAGAAATTTAAGGTTATATTGCAAAGTTAATTATCTATAGTAATTACATATTCCATGATTTCCCCCCATTTGTACACCTATAAGATAACTTTTCTTATTGTTAAAACTATCATTCTAAATCATTTGTGAAATAGATAAATGCGACGATGGAGGGTATGAATGTGAAAGTTGGTACCTTGAAAAGAGAGATGTTTGTCAAAAGCCACTTGAATGGCTTGGTGGCCCAAGCGAACAGATTCGAAAACATAGGATCTCCATTAAAAATGTCACACGAATGTTTAAATGGGCTACTAATTTTTCATCCATGGTGATGTTATATGAGACGTATGTATGTGATGCATTGCATAGTCCATCCCACCCAAATTGGATGAAAGCCAACACTTAGTAGGACATATTGAATAAAGTCCCAGTATAGTTTGTCATATGCCTCATACATATTTTTATTTATAATACTAAAACCTTTCTTGGCATTAGGCTTCATGCAAATAAATTTCTGAAAGGCATTATGTATTAGTATGGCATTGTAATAGATTGACCTAATTTCAGATAAAAATCATTTGAGTGAGAGAGACAAATTTATTCATCAGCAATTTGGGTTAAAAAAAATCACATTTAAGATGATCCATTGCACAAAGTTAATTACACAAACGGGAAAAATCTCGCCCAAAGATAGAATGCCACATTTTGCTGTAAATAGGTGTAAAAATCTATTTTTTTTGTTCATAAATGCAATACTACTATTATTATGTCCTATATAAAAGTAAAATTACAAAAATAAAAGAAAGTTTAAAAGTGTAGTTATACTACCTAATCCCTAGCCTTGACAAACTAACCCATTGTCCCGTAATGATCCTTCCCTATTTGCATCCTGCCTAGTTAATATAGTGTTGGTGTATGTCCTAGAGTTAAGTGTCTTGGGATTTTGAACGAATGATATTGGTATGTATCATCTTACTAGTTCCTCGATCTTTTGAATGATATGGACGATCCTATAACTAGATGCTGACGGATCCTTGAATCCTTTAGTTACTTCAAATTTGTATGAGTTAACAACTTTACTATTCACATGATGACATTCTCATAGTTTGTTTGCTTGAAGTTGTTATAGCTTCTCATTCTAACATTGATTCACATATGAGGCTTCATTGTGAGTGATATTTTTTTACTCTAAGTCGTGAAACTCTATAATGTCCATTCTTGTGTGCTCCTATTGGTTCTTGAATGAGGCATCACACATTAATGACACCTTGATAGCATGACCATAATCTTAATTTTTAATGTCCCCCTTGGTATGGTGTGGTGTTGGAACAAAAGTTTCTAACACCCATTATTCACCAAATAACTCTTTCATTTCTCTTTATGTTTCTCAAATCATAATTTCCAAATCTTATGCTCATGTCTCTTATATATTTTTTCCTTATTTTCCAAATATTCCACATCAAGCAGTTGGGTTAGCTCAACTGGTTATAACCTTGTTTCTTCTTCTTGAAGGTATATGGACCAAATCCCTCTATGAACATGGGTAACCTAGTTCTGCCTTTCATGGGGTATACATTTGGAGATATGTAATCTACATGCGAAAGAGAATGCTAAATGGGCACATTAGAAGTAGATGTTTAACGAATTTAGTAGATCCATTTCACCAATACCACTAATTATCCTTTATGCACTAACACTTCTTCAAATTTATGGTCATAGGAATGGTAATTCTATAACATTGACAAACAAAAATTCTAACTTTAGTAGGAACATTGGTGTTCCAGATGATTTTTCATAACACTTGATCCAAATTTTTTTTTTTGCTAAGCTAGTTATGTTGTTTTTGTTATCTTGTCGATTGTCACTACATGATATACTGATTTTGTGTTAGGCTACACAGATTTTAGGAAGATGTTATTTTATTATTATGACATATAGAGTACAACTCATGATTGGTTTCAGGAATTCCTCATCTAGCAACTCTGTGTTATAATCTTCATTCGCATCATCGAATAGTTGACATAACCATTGTATTAGTGCTTGAATTGACTCCTCTAAGTGAAACGGTGAATCAAACCATTTGTGTTTTCACATGTTTTTCTATGTTCCATTACCTCTTTGCATGATCTCATTCTTAATTAGTAACTCACGACCTTCGAGGATACTTGCCCACGTCCAAGACATGTTGTGTCAAAGCTTGACTTCCAAAAAGTTAGTTTTAGGAAAATAGATATCTTGAATAATCATAATATTATCATTTATATACTTTTCCATTATAAACGTCGATTGAGTTAGTGAAATAAGCTTCTTCATAATCTTTTGTAATCTTGTATCTAATTTTTTGACGATATTGTATCCAAAATTGACACTAGAAATCGATTATTAGTCGCTAATCTCTCTTGACAATCTTCTATCTGATGAATTGATTTTAAACATATGTCTAATAAATATTGTTGTCAAAAAAATCTAGTACAATAAATAGCACTCCACATTTGATTATATTACAAAAATTTGATAATTTTCTTCATTTAACTTGTTAGGTCCTGTTGTTTTTTAACTTGACATACTAAACATACTTTCTTAACTTTTTCCATTGTTGAATTTTTTATTAGTTTTTCATTCATTTTCAGTGTAACCTTTATCATATTATGCTGAATTACTTATGTGCAATTTCCAATGCTACGTTCTTAAAATAAGTTTTCTTAAAATAAAGTAAATAATTTCTTGATTGATGAAGTATTCCAAAAATATGGATACCGACTGTCTTGTCAAACATAAATTTTTTAATATCTTGTTTCATAATTGAAATAATATCATTTCTAGGGTTAGCTAGTATTTTTAGTAAAAACAATAAATTTATACGGATGAGTTCATTTGTCATTTTAAACTATCCTATTAATATATATTTTCAATAAGGAAAAAAAAAATCTCGTTCCATAGTCACTTTGTATTTCCGTCCCTTTCTTAATACCATCGTTCTCTTGACCTATCCGTCATGTACTGTTCATCATTAGCCACATAACGATTACTCGTGCCATTAATGAACAAACGTTAACAATATTGTTTCCTCACGAATCAATCGACATATTTTATGATTTTGCGTGCTCCTTTAATTAAATAATACGACAGACGATTTAACGATTAGCAAATTTCCAAAACATATTCTGCATTTCTACAGCTTCGTTCTTCGTGTGCATCAGCATGCAAGTTGGTCTTCTCTGAGTACTCTTTCATCAGGCACAGAAGGTTTGAGACAGGTGTTACATATACCTCGCATGCATTACAAGTGTTCCATACAACAATAGCCGAATCAAGAATCAGTTTCAATTTATTTCTGTATATGGAGTAGTTAAATTTATTTAGATATTTACATTGATAAACATCAACAGAAACTAGTTTCTATATACACTACCGTAGTTGTTCTTTTAGTTTTCAAACGTTTATATTATATTGATAAAACAGAAATCACATATAGTTTTTTTTAGTCAAAAATAAACTTTCATTAAATCTCAAACTATTACAAATCAGCCAATATCAATTAGTTCAAAATCAAACCTTAAAAGTATAGCTAATTGAGAAAGAAGAAAAAAGCTTCAAAAACCAAACAATTCTCCTTTGAATTTTTGTTTGACCATCCAATCCGCTGTCCTATTTTTAACTCTTCTAACAAAAGAGATATCAAGCTTATATAGCTCCATACAAAACATAATATTTTTTACCAAAGCCTTAGTTAAACTAGACATATTACATTCTGCATTAACTTTATCAACTATTCCACTATTATCACATTCAATTTAGACACTACCAATAGGGTATCTTGAGGCCATATCACAAGTTGCAAGAATCCCTCTATCTTCAGCATCCTCAATTGAATAAATGTTGATATCTTTCGCAAAACCTTTAAACATTTGTCCTTTGGAATCCCTTAGAACACACGCAAAAGAAGCTTTGTTAGTATCTAATAAAACAGAAGCATCACAATTAATTTTATACCTCCCAAGAGAAGGGGGAGACCAATTGAAATTGGTAGCAATTGCTAATTCTGAAGTATCATTGAGATAAAGGCAAATTAAATTGTCACCTCCCAAGTCAGTAACTCCAAAAACATTACCAGAGGTATTGTTTTGAGTAGGCTCAGAAGTTTCAAAGTTAGCACTTTTATACTCATCATAGGCCTTAATACATTTCCGCACAGTAATCATAGGGTCAAGAGATATTCCTTTAAATAAGTATTCATTTCTTTCTTTCCATATAAACCAGCATATATACATTGCAATTTCACTAAGATCAGGTAGTATATCAGCTCTTTTAATGGAGCACAATCTAAGAAAAGATATCTATTTAATAAAGTTATGCGAGAGTTCAACACAAGAGACAAAAGACAATGGACTAGCAAGCCACACAGCTCTTGCCCAAGAGCATTGAAATAACAAATGCTCAACTGTTTCATCACAAATACCACATAGCTCACAAAAAGGGGAAGGAGAGGATCTCCTTTTGTATCTATTCTGGTTTGTAGCAAGACCATTACCACAACATTTCAACATAATTTTTTTTATTTTTGGCATAACATTCAAATGCCAAATGAAATTCCAGTCAATTGTTTCCAGTCCAAAAGAACTTGAACATTTATTATTGTTTTTTTCATTTCAAGAATTTGTTGAGCCTTCCGGGTCTGGTTATAACATTCCTTTTACTTTAACATCTCCACTCAAGGAACCAGGTCAAAAGGGAGTGTTAATGCAATAAAATAAAGTAATGTCTAAAGAATAGATGGTTGCTACAACTTTATCCTCAAATAATTCCTGTAATAAAAGAATATTCCATTCCTTAGAAGGTAGAATTAAATCAGAAACAAGTTCCACTTCACACAACATAGGTTTAAAAATTTGAGGATCAGAAGGGATCCATTTATCTTTCCAAATTGAAATGTTCTTACCATCACCAATAGTCCAGTTTAAATCATTCAGAAAACAGTTTCTCCCTTCAATTAAATTTTTCCACCCCCAAGAAAAATTACATTTCAAAGAGGCATCTAGAAAAACTGAATCTGGAAAATATTTTCCCTTAAAAACTTTATGAAGTAGAGAATCTTCATTTTTAAGAAAGTTCCAAGCATTTGAAGCTAGGAGCGCAAGGTTTTGAGTATGAAAATCTTTGAACCCCAAACCACCATTTTCTTTAGCTGACATTAAAGTTTGTCATTGGATCCAATGGCATCTATATTCCCCTTGGTTATTCCAATAGAAATTTGGAACAAGATATGTTAAATAAGATGTAAGCTTCTTACGTATCAAAAAGACAGACATAATATTGTTAGGTATAGAGCCAATAATAGTTTTTATAAGGATTTCTTTACCACTTTTTGAAAGCAATTTAGTTTCCCAACTATCCATCCTTTTGATAAACATTTCAATGAGCCATTCCAGTGACTTAACCTTAGAAATCCCCGAAGAAGATGGAATACCAAGATATTTACCAAGATCTTGCATTTCATTCATTCTAAGTAAGGAACTTAGTTTATTTTTAACCTCAGGAGGAGTGTTTTTACTAAATAACACTCCACTTTTGTTGATATTCATTTTTTGTCCTGATGCAAAGCAATACCAGTTGAGAGCTGTAACAAATATTTCAATATTATATTCATCTGCTTCAAGAAAAAAAAAGACTATCATTTGCAAAGAGCATATGTGTTAACATTGGAGCTTTATTAGCCACCTTAATCCCTTTAAGAAGGTCAATTTGAACATAATATTCAATAAGAAAAGATAAAGCTTGTGTTACCAGACAGAATAAATAGGGAGATATGGGGTCCCCCTGCCTAATTCCATGGGGTTCATCAATATCATATAAAACCCCATTAATTTGTATCTTATAAGTGACCGATGAAATACAATTTCCAACTCAATCAATCCATCTAGAGTGAAAACCCATAGTTTTCATTAAGTCAAGTAGAAAATCCCGTTCTATATTCCCATATGCCTTTGACATATCAGCTTTTATAGCCAAATAGTATTTCTTTGAGCTTCTTTTATTTTTGAGAAAATGACTAACCTCCTGAGCAATCAAAATATTCTCAAAAATTGATCTACCAGGGATAAAGGCTGTTTGAGTTTCTGAAACAACATTTTCCATCCAAGGTTGTAATCTTGTAGCTAAGATTTTAGATATCACTTTATAAATGAAATTTGCGCAACTGATTGGTCTAAAAGAGGCAATCATATCTGGGCTTTTAACTTTGGGAATAAGCGCAATAATTGTGCTATTAATATCTTTTAAGTGATATATTATTCATCATAAAGTCCTCCACAAGAGCTAAAAGGTCATTCATAATTTCATCCCAGAATTTCCAAAAAAAGAAGCCTCCAAAGCCATCAGAGCCTGGAGATTTATCACTCCCCAGAGCCCATATAACATTTTTAACCTCCTCCATGGTCACTTTGGCAATTAAGCATTCGTTCATCTCACTTGTAACATTCTTTTTGATTCTATGAAGAATAGGCACATAACATATATTCCCATTTGACTTATAGACTTTATTGTAATAAGTCTTAATCTCATGTATAATTTCATCTTTCCCATGTAACCAATCACCATTCTCATTTTAAATTTGAGAAATGCGATTTAACTTTCTTTTTGCCTTTGTAATTGCGTGATAGTATTTTGTATTTTTCTCACCCAATTTAAGCCACGTATTTCTAGACCTCAAGGCCTAGTACAATTCCTCTTTTTTCCATTGAGTTTCTAGATCATTATTAAGCTTTTCCAACTTAATTTTGTTTCTTTCCGAGAAAGGACAATTAAATAGCTTCTCAATCTAAGCTAGGGAAGTTTTTATGAGTAATATTTTGTTTAGAACTCTCTTCCTAGCCTAGAGAGAAACATATATATTAATATGTTTAAGTTTAAGACCAAATCTAACAATACCTGAAAGAGAATCAAACAGTTTAGTATTCCATTTTTCCAATATAAGATTACAAAAAGAGTCTTCAAACATCCAACTCTTATCAATCAAATATCTATTATTAGAAGATAATTTAGATATACCATGATTTAATAAATTAGGAGAGTGATCAGAGCCCATAGGTGGTAGAACAGAGCACCAAGAGTTAAAGAATTTAGAATACCATTCCTCATTCACAAGAATCCTATCAAGCTTTTGTTTAATGAGCTGGTTGTCATTTCTCTTATTAGTCCAAGAGAAATTACACCTTTTATTTGTCAACTCAATAACATTAGTAGTACAAATAGTAGAATTAAATAAATCCATTAGAAGTTTATGTGAATTACAAATATCTCCTCCCAATTTCTCAGATGGGAATCTTATAATGTTAAAGTCTCCCATTAAACATCTACAGAAAGATGTTTGAGGTAGGGAATTAATATTATCCATGAATAAAGGTTTATCAGCATCCACTGGAGGGCCATTCACAAAAACCATCTCACAATTTCCCATCATGTTAAAATCATATAGGCAGTGAATTAAGTTCTTTTCAGAACTTATAATATTAAATTTATCTGGGTTCTTAGCAAAAACAGCTAAACCACCTGATAAACCTATAGGGTCAATAAAGGCAGTTGATCCCAGGCCAAGCTTAGAGCTCAGTTTAGAAACAAAAGAAGATTTGTTCTTAGTCTCAGACAGAAAAAGTACCTCAATATGGTGAGCCTTAACCATGTCAACTAGGCGCAGTTTTGTCAAGGCTGTTGCAACACCTTGACAGTTCCAAGCTAGAATCATCTTGGGTTTTGGGGTTGATTTGGGTCAACCCCGCAAACCACTTCAGAGTCAAGAGCTTCCAAGTTGCTTTCCTCTTCCCACTTAACTTCACCTTCTTCAGTGCCATTATTATTAAAATATAAATCATCTTCCATCTCATCATCTTCTCCTTGAACAGGATTAGAGAGAGTTGCAGGGACTTGAGAAAAATCTTATTCATCAAGAGGGAGACCAAGATCAGATCTCACTTGCAAAGTGCGGTTCTTATTCCTTTCAAGTGAACCAAATCAGATATTCTTATCTAAGTTTAGGGTAATAGAAGGATCAATAAGGACTTTTTGACTATTGCACAAGGCTTTATTGGACTGAGGCCCACAGAGAGAATTAATTTCCCCTGGGCTTAATGGCCTTATATCAGATTTAAATGCCACCCACCAGATACATTATGGCCCAAGTCAGTTTTGGGCAATAAAATAAGAGATTGTACCAAATTCGGATTCATACCTGGCTCTTCCCTTTTAATTTTGCTTTCCTCTTCTTTATTATCACCTCTACTAAGATGAACCTTATTTTTATTCTTCAAAGGTCTCTTAGCTCTTTTTTTAAAAGGTTGGCCTTTATTATCAGCTTTAAAAACAAATTCAGTAGCTCTAGTCACATTTTCTGTAAATCTAATCCAATTCCCCAACTTGTTAATGAGATTAATAGGATTATTACAATTCTTCTCCTCATGAGATAATATACCACACACATGACAAAAATCAAAGAGCTTTTCGTATTTAAATGAAATCCATACTGACTATCCACTTGATATTTTAAACATAAATCCAGAAGAGAGAGGATTTTTTATAGCAATGTTAACACGTTCTCTCACTGTTTTATCATCTTTGAAGTTTTCAGGATTAGGCAACTCAATAGCAGTAACTTTACCCAATCTAGCAACAATCTTAGCAACATTAGCCTCTTTCAGAAACAGAGGTGGAATACAAAAAATCCGAACCCAGAAAGTTGTTTTATCAAGTAACAAGGGGTTTTGAATACATTCGTCATACTTTTGAACTAAAACATGAAAACCAAAAACATGAAAGGGTCTATTAAGCCAAACTATTTCCAAATCCTCTTGTTTTCAAACCCAACAACACATAGATTTATACCTCTTTTATCCAATGAAATCTTACTAGAAATCCCCCAATATTGGATAATAACTTTCTTAAGATAATTAAGGTTGATGTTACCTGACGCAATAACTCTCACAAAAATTTTAGGTTCCTCAAAAGCTGCATATATAGCTTCTCGATATGGAGAAATAATAAATTCCTCCTCTGACCCGTTCATCCCATCATCTTTAATGAGCGCCATAAAGACGGAGAGAGGGAGACCCGAGATTCAAAAGATAAAAGTAAACGTAAAATCAACAAAGAAAGAGATCGAGATTTTAATGAATATGATATTAGTAAAAGTAACATAAATCAGATTAAACTTCATAGATCGGAGTAAGGGAATTGAGAAAGGGGTAGAGGGAAAGAGGAGAAGCGGAGTGGTTAGGATTTAGTGGTGGCAAAGAGGGTTGAGAGTGGTCGGGGAAGGCATCTCGGGATGCACACCAGAGAGCGTTTTCTAAAGTTTGGTTTGAAAATGTCTTTGTACTTTACAAATCCACACGAATGTTACTATTTTCATACTATATCATCACATATAGCTTACTATAAAAAACTATATGTAGGTAGACAAATTAATCTAAACCAATTCTTGAAAAAATCGAGTAATATATTCATACTAATATTAATTTCTGGTGAACCTTATCGTCTTCTTATCTTGACTAAATCTCAAAATATACTGGAAGGTAATTTTTTCCTTTTCTTTTTGGAGAAAGATAAGAAACAAAATCAGTCAACGGTACTCGACCTATACCCAACCTGTTAAGCACCCCTGTCAGACCCCACACAGGGTTCTCTTTGATCATGGCTCCTGTCTAGCGTTTTTTGCAAAACGGTATGCAAGACTGTTCATCCTTTGTGGTAAGTGCCGAAAAGAAATTGGACCAGCTTCTTCCGCTCTCTGCCGAATCTGGCGGACGATCAGTTGAATAGTCCATCTTGCCGTTGACACCTGCCTAATACCTTGTATTAACTCAAGGTTATCAGAAAATATGATCTTCCGATGGTCCTGTATTCCTTTCTTTGTTTTACTGTCTCCAGAACGGCTAGTGCTTCCCCTTCCAGGATTGTGTTGCACCTAACCGTTGTGACGCTATTTCTTTTATCACATGTTCTTCGATTGATGGTTGAAATTCCTATTCCTGTTGGTTCATATTTTGTTTTGAACGAAGCATCGCACATATAAGTAATATCTTCTATGACTTGTGTCTCCGTATTCTGAGAGTGTATTTGGGAAATAGAAGTGTCTGTTATGTGATCGTATTTTGCCCAATCGCTACCGTGGAGTTCTCCCATGAGCTTATTGGTAGTATGAATAATATGATCTATATCGATCTGAGTCTTCTCATGAGAGACTTTCATCTTTTCTTTTCAGATGTTCCACAGGATAATCTAGAGGTAGTTTGTTACTATTTTCTAGTTCCACCCTCCAGAAGTAAATGTATCAATGATTTCTTGGAACCAGACACCTATATTTTGGATCTTCAGTTGTTGTATATAGATTTGTAAAGTCGATGCTGCCCAAATTGCTTTGTTGATGGTGCACTAGAGTAGCAGATGTTCAGTTGTTTCTTCCTCTTTCTGGCACCAAGTACACATGGGTGAGTCGATGAATAAAACTTGAAATTATTACCTTTAATGGAGATGTTAGGTTGTTATCGATGATTGGGGTGGGTCGACGTAGTATTGGTGGTGGTTTTGTTGGAATTTGGTGTAGAATTTTAATGGAGAAGATGAAGTGGGGTGAAGAAGAAGTGGAAAAAGCTTGTATTTATATTTTTCAACAGGGTCTTTAGCGAGGACATTGTCCTAGCTAAAGACTGACCAATTGAAGAGGCGGGAATATCGAACGCCTTACGCATGTCAAAAAAGTTGGAAATAATATTTAGCAAGGACTATGTCCTCGCTAAAGACCCTTAGTCTTTTGCGAGGACATGTCCTCAGTAAAGATCATCTTTTTTTTATTTGATAAACATTCGTTTTTCTAAAATATCTACACTAATAATTTTTTTTCAAATATTAATCAAAAACAAACACAAAATAAATCTAATAACATTCCAACTAATTACAATTCAAAATCAAAATCAAATCATTACAAACCCAAATTAATTCAAAAATGTGAAAAAATTATAAAAATTCGCTACAAAACTAACCAGTCTCGTCTCCATCATCAAATATTATTGGTTCATCATCGTTATCAATAAATATAGTCTCCTCATCAGTCTCGTACTCGTCTAATGTGTCATTATATACATATCATCGACTTGAACAACGGGTTCTGATACAAGGTTAAAAATTGAAAGATCGATCCCTATCCCTTGTCCAGTAGTCAGATTTAATAGTGGGTATTCCGAATCCAAGTTTGTATCAGCCAACGGAATGTCGATCAGATCTAGACCAGTGGAAATCAATTATGCACCAAATAATCTGGGACTCCATCCGTGACTGTTGTTCACTTCCCAAACAACGTTTCACCCCTTTTCCGTCTCAATTTGATCAATGTAAAAGACCTTTTTTGCCTGAGTTACTAAGATGTAGGGTTCTTCGGTCCACTAAAAAGAACTTGTGTTGATCATTGTTGCCCCATGTTCTATTTTTCGTAGTTACATTTTTTGTCGGTGTGATACCACTTACACTCAAACAACACAATTGAACACCCACCAGTGAATTGAGAGTAACTTGACATTACACCCGACTAAAAAAGAAAGTAATGAATGAAAACACAAGTAACCCACCTGTGATCGTACAAACTCTGTAATCTTGAGTTACTCTCTTTTCACCCTTGTCACGAATAACTCATTTGACCTCGTTCACAACACAAGAATCATATCGATACAAGGAGCTATTCGATATGTTGGACAACAAAGGCAACTCTTCGGTAGCAAGGGGATTACCAGCTTTGTGCATTAAATGCACCTACAACACAACATCAGTTATTAGTTGAAATAAAGTCAATTTAATTGAGAAACTTATATACCTTTCTCATTAACCATCGACGAAACTACCCTCAATGTTTTCTCTCTATATCAAAGGGAAAAAGTGAGGACTTGTGTTCCCTAAACAAAAAGACATAGTGTTAACAATCAATAATATGATATTTAAATCAATGATTTTAATTAAATTACTCACATCATATAGTGTTAAATCTCACCGGAACTATGAAGGATGTACCAATCGATGAGTTCCTTCTCTTTGAATGGTAAATAACCAAATATTTTTTTACCAATCTACTTGCACTGCTCTTAAACACGGATATTTCCTTGCTTTCAGGAACCGTCTCACCGTATCCGCCCGGATTGTTGAACTTTGTACTTTCCTCTCGAAGGTATCGAGATATAAAAGTCAAATTTTCCTCTACAATGTATCCCTCGGCGATTAAACCCTCTGGCCTGGCCGAATTCTGAATATATTCTTTTAGTTTCTTCAAGTATTCCCCAAACGGGTGCACAACCGAGCTTCCTCGTACAAGTGCACAACAAGGTGGATCATAATGTCAAAAAAAGCGGGAGGAAAAATCATCTCCAACTTGCACATAAGCCCGACCATTTTAGACTTTCCCGATTCCAATTATTTTTTACTCAGGTTCTTCTTACAAACGTTTCTGAACACGTTGCACAACCCAATAATGGACTTGTTTTCAATTAACCCTGAAAAACTAGCCACAAATAGAAACTGCATTATAATATGACAATCATGGGATTTCATACCGATAATCTTCCCCGTATCACTCTAAACGTTGTTCCGCAAACTAGAAGCAAAACCATCGAGATACTTTTGCACCTTCAACCAATCTGGAAACACTTGATGCTTATCAGTTGGCATCGCATACTTTGCATGTAGTAGAATGGACTTACCACGTGAATCGACAAAAAAACAAAAATCTTGCCTAATACCCATGGCTTCCAGGTCATTGCTCGCCTTCACGTTATCTTTGTTAATTTCCCATCTAAACCAACAGCTGTACCGAGAAGAACATCACGCACATTTTTCTCACAATGCATCACATCGATGTTATGGTTCAACAAGTTTTCCGACCAATACGGTAAATGGTAGGATATACTTTTTTTCTTCCAATTTGACTCACGAGGCCCAGTTTTATTTGCCACCTTGCCACCGAAATCCTTGTGTTTTCCTGGAAACACAATCGGCAACCCATCTAACTGCGTCTGAATATATACGGGACGATGTTTCCTAGGTGGGGGCCTATCATCGACTCTCATGTACGAAGATGCATCTCTCCTAAAACGATGGTTCAAAGGTAACCACCATCTGTGATCAAAATAAAAAACTCATTTATTCACCCGCACTGAAGGAGTATAATTCATTCATTCGAGACAAGATAAGTAACCTTGACACGACCATCCTGAAGTGTACGATCTAGCCGGGTAATCTTTCATTGCGTACAACAAACTAACCTTTATCACAAAGTCCTCCTTCAAATATGCATCACATGTAACTATCCACGTGCCCCACAACGTTTTCTACTCATCTATAGCAGGACGGAAAAATACATCTATATCCTTTCCAAGTGAACGAGGACACGGTATCAACAAAGTAAGCATAAAGGTGGATTCTTTCATGCATAACCAAGACGACAAGTTGTAGATTGTCAATATAACCGGCCACATGCTGTATGAGTTGTTTTGCATGGAGAAAGGAAAAAAATCATCAATCCAAAACCAAGGCGTACATTACGTGGTTCACTAGAAAAACCCGTGATTCCTCTTGTCAAATGTTTTCCAATTATGACCATTGACGGGATGACGCAACACATCTTTGTCGGTACTCTTTGCGGTATGGTTCCAAATCATATATTTGGCGGTGTGCCTCGAAGAATACATTCTCTGTAACCTAGGCGCGATCGGAAAATAACGCAACTTCTTATGTGACACTTTTTCCTCTTCTTCGGGTCCCACCTTGATTCTCCACAAACTGGTGTATCCCATGCCCAAATTTTTCAACTTTCTATTGCAATCCACGTTAGAATTAGGTAAATTATGAGGTTCATGCAAAACACGACCTAACAAATGAAGAAGTTCGGTAAAAGAGGTGTTGTCCACTTGTTCTTCACTTTCACATGCATTAGTTTTGCTATGAAATACAAAGAACTCATCTTAGTACAACAAGAGTACAAATATCTCTCCATTTCCTTGAACAATGCGCTAAAACACCTATGATCCTTTCCATTGAGATTCTCATCATGCATCTCGGTGTCACCGGAGTGCCCGCCAGTTTCAAAAGCGGGCCTCAAATCATCCAAGACAATACCTATTACATTATCTTCGTCTAGTTCATCCACGGGAATTATTACTTCTTCCATGTGTTTCGTCCAAACCTCATACACTGACGAAATACCACATTGAAAATATGCCCTTGAACTTCGTCAATTGGAAACTTTCGATTATTATAACAATGATAACATGGACAAAATATTTTACCGACGTGATCCATTTGTTTTCTCGCAAGATCAATAAAATTTAATATATACCCATAATATATTCCCTCGTAACCAATTTCTTTAACTTAACCCAACTCTTGTCCATTACCGGGTTCATTATCTAGATTAAATTAAATAAATTATTATTATTCTAAACTATTCAAAATACATTTTATATCCTACGATTATAAAAATTTACTAAAACGCCCCAAGTTATCTAAATAGTCACTACAATCAAAACAAATTACAAAAATGCCCCTAAGATATCTAAATAGTTCACAAAGGTCCCTACATTATTTTTCCATTAACAATTCAACACCTAAAATTATTATAACTTAAAAACCAAATTAAAAAAAAATAACACAAAATTCAAAAATAACAATTATATCACAAAAAATTAATAATATATCACCTAAACACTCAATACTACTAATTTCACCTATCTAATACAAAATATAACAATAATTATATAATTTTTTTTTAAATAGAAAATATTTAATTTGTGGACAAAGCGATGGATAAATTTGCTTGAAAATGGGGCACACAAGAGTTAGATGTATCGGAGAAATTTTGTTTAATGGGTTTGGAAATTATTTGTGAATTAGGGGGAAAAATTAGGATAATTTTGGGGTTGATTAAAAAAATTGGTATTAATTCGCATTAATGGCTAATTACCTGCTTGTTGACTCGTTTTTATTCGGCAAAATCTTTAGCGAGAACATTAAGTTCTTGCAAAAGATACAAATAGTAATCGCTAAAGAATGGTTATTAGCGACGACATCAATGTCCTTGCAAAAGATACGATCTTTAGGGAGAACCCGCAACGACAGATTTTATTTTTAATTATTTTCGTCAATCATTTAATCCAACCAATTTTAGACGACGACAATGTCTTCTCTAAAAGTTGTCCTCGTCAAAAACACGATTTTTAGCGAGGTCCCGCGAGTCATTGTTAAAGACATCCTCGCTAAAGAGAGATCTTGTAGTAGTATATCCTTGGAAGCAACTCTGAAAAATTTAGCATTTGAATAATTCATACTAAGGTTGAGGAATTAGATAGTCTGGTTTTTTTAAGAATTTTATTTTTTGTGTTACAGTTTTGTTTGTTCTTAAAATCTATTTGATTCTATAATATATTAAGAATATGGATTTAATGAAACGAAACAAAATAAACAAAATTGATGAAACTAAGTGGGGCATTAGTTTATCACCTCCTACCTATTCATGTCTTTGTAACGGAAAAAAACTAACCAATGAAGAGTCAGACAAGATTAGCAAGTAAATAAACTTGACAGTCTATAATAAACTGAATAAACTTTTGTTTATCAATTGAGTGAACTCTGTCAATCATGATCAAGCTAGAAAAAATGGACATTTAAGTATTATTACTCTAATCTTACATCAGAAAGTTCTATGGGAGGCCATTGAGACCTCCAGATTTAACTTGTCTTTCACATAACCACCATCCATTAAAAGCCTAATCAACATGATGCAGTGAATCAATTAAGGGTAAAGCCTTCCTGAAGCCCTTTATCTTTCCCCAAAGTGCGCGATCCGCCCCTGATCTTCACTTTTACCCTTTCTGGCCCTCCATCTCAATACTTTGTGACGCCGTTAGCCCTTTTTTGAGTTTTCTGTTAATTGACCGTTAGTCAACGCCACATGGCACCAGGTCATCGCCACGTAAGCTCCATGTCACCGCCAACTCAGCATTACGTCATATTTTCACCATGCTGGAGTCTGATGTGGCGAGGGGTATTTCTGTCTTTTTACTTCGTTTTACCCAATTACCCACCCACACCCCATCTGTATACGAATCAAAACACTTCAAGAAAAAATCAAAAAAAACACATACTAGTCCGTGTTCTTGGTGTTCTTCACACCAAATCGTTAAAAGTTTCAGAAAATCCCCAATTTCTTGAACAAATTGAACGACCATCCTAACCCTTCAACGCCTTTCAATTCCCGTCCTACTAAAACGATTCAAATCAAAATCAGTTGAGCTTTTCATTTCGTGATCTTCCCGTGTCTTGTGTAAAAACTGCAGAAATTGTCGGCGAAGCTGCGTTATGGCGTTTCTTAGCGAAATCGAGAGCGATTCAGGTAATACTCTACTTAACCCATTTCATTTTATCATTCCAGAAAGTTAGGGTTTAACGATTTGGCAAATATACGAGTAGTCTTCTATCAATAGAGATTGTGAATGGCCTATTAACAAGGTAGTGTATTGTATTTCGCAGATTCGGATAATGGTGAAGGATTGAATAATAAATCCGCTGTTGATAATAGCGGTTCAGATTTTTCTTTCCACGATAGTGACAATAACTTAGACGACGATGAAGATGACATATTGTTCCAGAATAACGTTGACATTGGCGTAGAATTTGTAGGTGTTGGTTCATCTCCGTATGTTAACTTAAATGGTTTAGAGCTCCCCTGTCCGAAAGAGTTACCTGTAATAGACGATGATGATTTTAACGAGGGATCGTGTGGAGAGTCTGAGAATTTGATAAGCTTGGAAGGGACAACGGATGAGGAAGATGGTGAACAGAATAGTGTTAGAATTAGAAGAAACCCAAGGTTCAATGTAGTGGTTGATAAGGATGAGCCGAAATTGAAGATTGGAATGATATTTGCTAACGGGGTTGAATTCAAAGAAGCTGTGAAATCAAAAGCTATTGTAGATGTGAGAAACATTTGGTTCCCCTGCAATGAACCAGGCAGGGTTAGAGCTAGGTGTAGAGGCAAGAACTGTGATTGGTTTGTGTACGCAACTAAACGTTCAGATGGTAGTTTTCAAATACGAACTTTTAATCTTGTTCATACCTGTGGTTGTGCTTTGAACAGTAGGCATGTTAATTCAACCGTTTTAGCTAGTAGATATGCACATCAGCTGAAGTTAAGTTCATCAATGAAAGCCATTGATTTACAAGAACAAGTTTTACATGATCTTCATGTAAACATTAGTCGGAGACAAGCGTATAGGACAATCAAAAAGGGTAAGTCGTTGGATGAATTGTCCTTCTTAGATCAGTATAGCTTGCTCAACAACTACTGTGCAGAGTTGTTAAGGACTAATCCCGGTTCTACTGTTTTTTTAAAATCTGAGGAAGATGAAGTCACAGGGGAACATAGGTTCTTAAGGTTATATTGTTGTTTAGAACCTTTGAAACGAGGGTTCAAGAATGGGTGTAGAAAAGTGATAGGGTTGGATGGGTGTCATTTAAAAGGACCTCATCCAGGTGTGATTTTGACCGCAGTTGGGATGGATGCTAACAATTGCATCTATCCTGTTTGTTACGCGTTAGTTGAGACTGAAAATCTGGACAGTTGGAGATGGTTTGTTGGTTTGTTGGTTGATGATTTAGATATTGATGATCCTGAGATGTGGGTCTTTATTACGGATAAACAAAAGGTAATTGCTTATTATTCATCTACTTGTTTATGTACCAAGTATAATTGTAATTTCTAAGTGTAAGGAATGTTAATTTGCAGGGGTTAGGTATAGCTATAGAGGAGTTGTTACCAAATGTCGAGCACAGACATTGTGTTAGACATTTGCATCAAAATTTTAAGAAGAAACACGGGTCATTTGCTTTGAAAGACAAGATGTGGGAAGCGGCTAGGGCGACATATGTTGAGAGGTTTACTAATGTTATGGAGATGATTAAAGTGATGGACTTGGAAGCTTATGAGTGGTTAGCGAAAGAACATCCAAGGTATTGGTCTCGCTCTCATTTTAGGACCAACACGCATTGTGACGTGTTATTAAATAATATGTGTGAGTCTTGGAATAAGCAACTGTTAGATGCTAGGGATTCGTCTGTTTTAGTGTGTTTAGAACGTATCAGATTGTATTTGGTTGAGAGATTAGAGAAGAGGAGAAAGTGGATAGATAGGTGGCAAGGTGAAATTTGTCCCAAAATTCGGAAAATAATCAACTTAAAAAAGAAGTGGTCATCCAAGTGGATTCCACTACATTGTGGTGGAAGTACTTTCCAGGTTAAGGGGAGTAACGGGGCGCAATTCGCGGTGGATTTAAATACATTTAATTGTGCATGTAGAGGGTGGGACTTGTCGGGAATCCCCTGTGTTCACGTGATTTCGGCATTATCCTCAACGGGACTTGAGCCAGAGGACTACACGTCTCAGTACTTTAAGACTAGTACCTTTAAAAAAGCATACGAGCCTTTTATTAAACCAATTAATGGACCCGAGTTATGGCCCCAAACTAATGGTCCTAAAATTGTAGCTCCTAAAGGTGTTAAATTAGCAGGTAGACCCAAGAAAAAGAGAGATAGAGCAGAAGGGGAAGATGTTGAAGAAAGGGTGAAAAAAGCAAGAGCTAAAGGTAAAGGAAAAGATGATATTAGAGTAAATGTAGAAAAATTAGGTAGGCAGGGAATGAAGGGTAGATGTAGTGCATGCAAAGAACAGGGCCATAATAAACGAAGCTGTAAAAGTAAAACTCAGGGTCCAAGTGCTGCTGAAAGCGTTATTAATGATCCAATGGAGGTTAAGGGTTTAGAAGACCAAAGCACGGAAAATCCAAACACGGGAACAATTGAATCTCAGACTCAGAGCAGTAGTGTGGTGAAGAATGATAAGAGAAGGTCTAATAGAATAAGGAAAAAACCAGTAATTTCTGAGAACAATGTCTACGTTAATGCCACGAACAGTGATGTCAATATTAACGTGGTGAATAGTGATGTTAATGTTGATGCTTTAAGTAGTGAGCTACAACTAAAGGGGTGTAAGAGCAAGGTTGATGTAAACATTGACGCGAGTGACGTTCAACTAGATGTGAATGATAGCAACATAGTTGTAACAACCCAAGTAGGTAGCCCTTCGGGTAAGAGAACTAAATCTGGAGCTAAGAGAGGATTTAAAGCTACCATGTCTAAAAAAGAAACTGATAAAACAGAAGGACTAGAGTCAAAGGGAGAGTCAAAGGGAGAGTCAAAGTTGTCTACAGATAAAGATATTAGTAAAGGTTCCAAGGTAATTCTTTTCTATATTCTTTACTTTTTAAACTTATAATTAATTTTTTCCTGAATTTGTGTTTTTTTAAATAGGCTTCTTCTGAGAGTAAGGAGCGTGTCGTGATATTGACTCAAGGGAGTACTAATGAACCTGTTGGGTGGATGGGTCAACAAAAGAAGAGAGATAGAGTGGAAGGTCCCTCAAAAACTGAAAAGGTAAAAATTTATATTTATTTTATTGTTCAGGGTTGTAATTTCTTTTTGTTTGTTTCCTAGTTTACCCCAAATAAAAAGCCTTGTGTAGAGGTAACCAAATTTATTGCACCAGCGGGTAATGGAGGATTTCTACCAATTGGTGTCAAGAAACTAGGGCAGCCAAGTGTAAGTGTCCTTATGGTATTCTAATTTTAATATCTACCTTCTTCAAACAATTTTTTGTTTTTTGTAGGATAAGACCAAAAGACCTCCTTTTAGACCAGCTGGGATGGGGGTATACACAAGAGCTCCTACGAAAATAACTACCCCAGGTTCTATTACAATTGGTAAGAAGAAGGTAGAAGGAAATTCGTTTGCATACAAAGGTAAGCCAAGTATTAGTTTGGAAACATTGAGAGCTGCGGGTAAAAGTACAGTAGCAATTGATATGAGTGGTGTTAATAAAGCGTTCCAAGAATTTGATATGAACATGTCAACCTTCATGAAGGGCCTTTTCAACAGAGGTTCAAGTTCAAAAACCAAAGAAAAGGCTAAGGACGATAAACTATGCCCACAAAATACTCAAGAATCAAAAGAAATTATTCCAGAGGTTAATGCAATACATAAGGATAATAAGGAACAAGCAGAAATTATAAGGGGAAAAGGGAAGTTAACAACAAAGGTGACGAAAGGAAATTCTACAAAAGTTGAATCCAAATCAAAGGCGAAGTGTGTTAAGTTAGTAAAGGTGAAGAAGGAAAGGATGTGAACTCTAGTTGTTGGTTATTGATGTCTACGTATTGAACACTATTATCTTAATTTTTGTATTTTAATTTGTAGTTGTGTGTTGAATTACATTGTTTGTTAGAAGAATCTATCTTTTCTTTTAGTCAAGTCTATGCATTGGTTGTTGAAATCTGAACACTTTTATTCACGTGCATGATGTGGGTTTGTAAGAGGAATCTTTCTTTACGACTAGTAAATTGTCGTATTCAATTCATGTCCTTCTTAAATACCAACACTATACTTTCATAATTATCTATCTACCTAAACATACAAAGATACACAAACACTTCCACTCAAGGAAAAACCCACTAATGTCGGACTACAATTCAAGTGGGAGTGACCAATGGTCCACTAGGTCACCACTGTTTCCAGACTTCACCCCAAGTGACCTAACAATCAAACCATCACCATTAATGAACATGTCGCCTGAGAACTACTCCATCACAGAAGTTTGCCATTGTGGAATGCCGGCGTTGATTCAAACCTTTGACTTGGGTGGTAATAAGAAATTTAGTTCTTTACGATGCCATTTCGAGGATTTCAGATACCAAGATTTGCCTGAAAAAGAGTGTCATTTCTTCGTTTGGTTACCTGGTCCGGATGACCTTCCATTACCTTCAGCTAGTAAGGATGTTCCGAACTCTGATGATCAAGCCAAAAAGTTAGTGAAGCGTAAGTAATTGCATTTGCTACCATCTAGTATTTGTTTCATTTGCAAGTTGGAGTTCTTTCACTTTACGTGATGTTCTCTGATGTTCACATGTTTCTTTAAAATTGTTAATGGTATTTGTTTCAGTTGCTTGTTTTATTACGTTTTTGTAGATCAATCGGAAGGGTTTAATTTTTTTTGACAACTAAATCAAGCATTTTATTTCACAAAAAAAACGAAGTGTTCAACATACTCCTGCTATCTAGTAATTTGATAAAATACATTACATAATAAAACAAAGTTTTAAAGTTCAAAATTAATTCATAAATTCATTATAATCAATACGTTATACAGTCCAAAATCCATAGAAGTTCCAAAAGAGAGCCCAAAATATAGTCCATAACCGAATTACATAATTAGAGTCCATTAAACCAAAATATAGTCCATAACCCAAATACAGAGTCCATTAAACCAAAACCAAACTTAAAAGTCCATTAACTAAAAATAAAAAATAAAAAACAAAAAAAGCAACCAACGCCAAAACCAACAATCATCACACCATGGACTCATCTTCAACGCCTTCCCTGTCTTCCTCGTCTTCCTCGGCTTCAAGCTTGAAATACCTGGGAGACGAAACACCAATAGGAGCCGGACGGTCGACCTTTCTCCTCTTCGGCGACGGGGTATCTTCACCTTCAGAACTTGACTCGACGATGATCAGCTCTTGGCCATATGGTAAAGGGACTACCTTGGTCTTAACCTTCTCATTAACTGCTTCAGGCGCCTTTCGATAACTCCATCTATAACCTGGGTCGTGCCTCCTATAAGTCTTCGGGGGGGGTCGGTTTCTGAGTGGCGCGGATTGAGACGCCATTTCTGAAACAGATAACAACCATTATTACATAATTAAAACCCTGACATTAACTTAAAGGTATAACGTAAAATTAAAATAGCGTAAGATGAAGGTAGAGCAATACGTAAATAAGTTTATTTATTACTTTACTAATTACCATTATGTTTATTGAAAACAAAAAAAAAATACTTACTTTGCTTTCCCTTCGAATTCACAGCTTGTTGGACCTCCTTTTGATTCTTCATGTTTTTTCAAAGTGATTTACAAACTCGCTCTCAGTTTTCGGTTTAGGAAAAATAAGAAGATGGGGTTGCGTAATATATAATCAAGGCAACTCATAAGTGCATCTTATCTGGAAACTAGACCCTATTCAACTTTTCTATTCCCCGAGAAAAACCTTTGGGGTTCCTTTTTAATTCCCCATGCATAACCGTTTCGTCTTCCATTAAAAAAAAAAAAAACGGTTTCGTGTATAACTAACACGCTTAAGTGGGGTCTTTTAATTAAATTATTATAAAAACAAGGGGCCCTTACCGGTCAAAACTTAAAAATAAAGGGGCTAAAATAAACATTACTTAAACAACAAGGGCCATAGGGTCACCATCTTCAATACTTTAGGGGCCACAACATCACCTTCTTAGCTACATATACAAAAACTTAAACCAAACACAATAAACAATCGCGCATAGCTCAGAAAATAACTTCCATTGACATTTTGAAATAGAACGACGTAATAAAACCCAAACACATACACAATACACCATGAACACACAAACACAATACACCATGAACACACACTAGAAATAACGGGAAACTAAAAAACCTAAAACAAAGACTAAAACCATGTACCGAATCTTCATTTTATTACCTTCATTAGATTTAAGCGCTTCTATTTCTTCGTCTTTCCTCGACAATGACCTAAGCAACCCAGAAATAACAACCCGGCTCCTATCACAGATCGGAGGATCTAACCAGCAGAAGAAAGAGCACTTACTCGCGGTGGATTGGTACTTAGAACACCCGATGAAACGTCGACCCGGATTCAAGTCGGTCCAAGAAGTGCTGATCTTCACCCGTAATCCACAGTAGCATATCCAGTCCTCCTTACCGGGGTCACTCAGAGGAGACGAAGCGGTTGAGTTTCTAGATCCGGCCATCGGAAGGTAGGAGGGACGATGATTACCAAAGACGAAGAAGATAAGAGAGAGGATAGGGTAAATGAATCGGGGGGGGTGGGTTAATTTAGGTTTAGGTAATTGGGTAAAACGAAGTAAAAAGACAGAAATACCCCTCGCCACATCAGACTCCAGCATGGTGAAAATATGACGTAATGCTGAGTTGGCGGTGACATGGAGCTTACGTGGCGATGACCTGGTGCCATGTGGCGTTGACTAACGGTCAATTAACAGAAAACTCAAAAAAGGGCTAACGGCGTCACAAAGTATTGAGATGGAGGGCCAGAAAGGGTAAAAGTGAAGATCAGGGGCGGATCGCGCACTTTGGGGAAAGATAAAGGGCTTCAGGAAGGCTTTACCCATCAATTAAAGCAAGAGTTCCCATACACCAAAAAACTACATTAACAGTATCTTAATGCATAAATAAGATATGACCTTATAATACTTTTCCCAACATGAGATTCTCCACCATCCAAATTCTTACGGCTTACAATATATTCTACCGACTTTTCTACATTTATCATGTTTAGTTTATGCAATATAAAAAACCTGAAAAAACTAATTCTCTATATATATAAACATTAGTTTCAGATAATAAGACTTAAAGAAGATGTAGTAAATACTGTGTGTATAAATTTTACCCCATATATATCACCAGAAAAATAACCATCTTCATTTTGCAATCCTGCAATATAATATCTGTTTCTACGGTCAAGTACAAACCAAAGAAGAATAGAAGAATCTAACAATAATATAATATGATTTTGAGCATCTAAAGAGCATCCACATTAAAGTATACAGAGAATTAAAATGTCAAAAGGACTGTAAAATAAACTAAGCAACACTACTTTTAGTAGTGACCAAGGTATCATCAATACTGATCACAAAAAATGAAATTTCGAAACTAATTCTACATATTAACTAAAATCATGTGTATTTTTTGCCATATAATACAATAACTTCTTCATATGTGATAAGCCTTGTTTTACCTCAATTCCATGTACCGATTTTCACAGATACAGTTACAGCTTAATGCTCTTCATTTACACATAATTACACTATTGGAACCTATGGTATATACACACACAAGTAGAGAACAGAAAAAGGGAGAGCTTCAGAATTACACTGTTGGTCCCTGTGGTATATACAAACAAATCAAATTACTAATATTGAATGGTTATTTTTCCCTTGGTAGAAAATGAGATGTGTTTACGTGCTATAGTGACATCAAACACTAAATGAGAACAACTTTAAATCAAAAGTTATCTTTATATGATTAGCCTAAAAGGGAGGAGGATGATAACATGAACTTACACTTGTTTGTTCGATCTTTGGATCTTTCATAGAATTATAAAGCGTGCCTTTAAATTCTTGCATTACTTTTTCAACCTCCTCTAACAACCCTTTTAAGAATTTCAAGCTAAAAACACACATTACATGATCTAGTCAGTTAATCAAAAAACCATAGTATAAATGTAAAATATACGATAAATATGCTTGGATTTTAGAATAATGGTAGAAAGACATGATAAAAAGATAAAGCAATGGAGTAGTCCAAGACTTAGAAAATTGTCATCCAAGCAAACTATGAAATGCTAAATCATTAAATATATTCAAAACTGTAAGTTAATAATAAATATTTACAAAACACTTAAATTGGTTTCTTATTCTTTTGTTGCCCTAATCAGATTATATCTCTTTCATCTTGTACTTATGTTCATTGCTTTGGTAAAAACAAAATATTTTAGCATTTCTTCAGGCTAAGACATACCTCAAATAGGCTAATTACATGGAAAATTACCTGATGCATGTAAAGAATGATATCAAACCCCCTATAAACTCTCATTTGATGAAAATTTGAGGGACCTAAATATAATTATATATTATTGTATGAGCTGACTGTATTCATTCAAAACTCTCACTGCTAATGAGCTATATCTAGATCGATCTACCCATTAGATAAATCACATTCGTAGATTAAATTGGTCCATCACATAAATTTCAACTCAGAAGAAGAAGATAATGATAAAGAAAATATTAATCGGGTCTCCACTTCAAGTATGTTTGCTATCTTCTCTGATTCAACATGAGGAGCTTTAGTAATCTTTACTGACCGATCTTCCTGGAGAATCTCTTTCTCTGTTGAATGTGAAACTGTTAACTCATCAACATCCTTCTCTACTCCACTTTCCAAAGATCTATCATATCCAACTACTTGAGAATTAGAATGCATCTTGTGTACAAATTGTTCAAGCTTTACTTTTGAAGTTTTAACAGAACCTACATGTTTCAGTTCATCTATCTTAATGTCTACATTTTGAGTCACATCGAAGATATTAGGTGAAGATAAACAGATTGAATCAAATTAAATATAGTAATCTGAAAATTTAATTAATTTAAATAAAAAACCTCTATAGAATTGATAATGAGATGTTAAAAAGAGAGAAGCCATAAAACTATACGTGTTCTTTAGTCCCCTTCTTCACAAAATCCAAATCAAGTCTTAGCAATGCGAGGATGAAAGCTCGGGTGGAACGAATCCAGATAATAATGCCAAAAAGAATCACAAATTGTTATTATATAAGTAGATATAAGATCCTTAGAAATTATCAAATTAACTTAACTGGAGTTGCACAAAGAAGAATATAATTCTCAAAGCTAGCTATTTGAGGATTAGGACTAAAATAAGATAGCTAGTTACATGTAAGATGATCTTTCACTGGAGCTAGGTAGATGTAGTTTAGAGCACGTCGAGTTGTAAATCCACTCAAGGAGGTGTGCTTTCACATGAGCTCTTTAAATTCGGAATGCTGCGAGGTAGTACACGGTGGTCAGGCTACGACGAGCTGCTCAGGAAGGTGTGCTTCCACCAGCGCTCTTCAAATTCAGCGCATCGAGTATAGAACAGAGAAATGCAAATTACTCCCTCCGTTTTAAAATCTTTGTACTAAAAATGTTGTTTCAAAATGTTCGACCATATAGAATTTTAAGACATTTTTTTCAACGGTTACTCTATTAAAATATTAAAATTTATATTTCCAATACACATTTAAATATCAATATATTTTATCAAATGTATTGTTATAAAAACCATAAATATTACATTTTTTAATATATGTGAAAAGTAATGTGGACAAAAATTTTGAAATAAAGAAATATAACCCTGTTTTAAAAAAATATATAACTAATTTAAAAAAAAATTATAACTATTTAACTCTTATGTATTGTTTTTTGATTCAGTTTTTTAAAGGAAAGGAAATGATAGGAATAAATTTTCGATTCTTTTGTTTGAATTTAATTTTAATTAAAGGAAAGTAATTCAATGGATTGCAGAATCTTTTCTTTTCCTTTAAAACGTCAATTATTTAATCCTCCTATTTTGGAGTTATTTCAAAATATTTATTTGCCCCCCCCCCCTAATTTTTTATATTTATTTAATTAGACTTTAAATTATTTTATTTATAGGATTTTTTATTTTTTAACAATAAATATATATTATTTTGTATAAATAAAAGAAATTTATCAAATAATTAAAAAAAATTAATTTTCAGACTTATATTGCAATCTTTACACAATATAATAGTGTATTTTTGCATTATATAAGGACTTATTTTGCAATTTTTGCATAATATATAGACTTATCGTGTAAATACGGCACAAAAAAAATTTCAGGCGCGTTGCCCCCTTCGCCCCCCCCCCCCCAATGAAAATCCTGGCTTTGCCCCTAAGTATAAGATATTTGTGCGATGAGCTGTTGATAATTGGTGACGGGGTGAAAATGTGAGGTTTGGTGTCGCCGTTGAGGTGAGATGAGAGTGGGTGTCACCGGTAAGGTGAGGTGAAATTAGATGGGGTAATTAAGTGAGAATGGTTCAACCGTGAGTTTCTGTGAGCATAAATTGTGTATTTGACAAAAAAAAAATATTGTGTGCATTTGAAGTAAGTCAGTTGAGTTATTGGAGTGCGAAGTTTGAAATTAGTAGAGTGTTTCTTTTTAGTTTTTCTTTTTCGGGCAACTACATATATAGTAGGGGCCAGACGTTTCAAAAGTCACATTTTTAGGTCAAACGTATTCAAAACGTCCATTTTTATGCCATTTCACTAATTTATTGAGATATTACATAGATTTTAAAGACAATTTAGACACTTTAGATAGAGTTCCTAGTATGTAAAAAACATATAGTTTATTTCAAATGTCTATATTGTCCTTAGAATCAATAAAATATCTCACGAAAATAGTAAAATGGCCAAAAAATAAACATTTTAAATACGTTTGGCCTAAAAATATGACTTTTGAAACATTTAGGCTAAAAATGAAATTTGCTCTTTTTTTAACCAAATAAATGAATTCGTACACCAACACAAACATATATACATGCAAACAAAGTACATTAAGCGGATTTAAAAGGAATTATATGGGGTAATAGTATGAATTTAGGATAATCAATAACAACGATTATAATATATTCATTAGGAAATTAAAATCAATCGAATTGCCAATAAAGACTACTTGATAGTTATTTGTTCAACAGAGTAAAAACCACAAACAAAAGTTACAATTCAAAACCAAATTTTAACCTCTTCAATCCAAAAAAGTCAGCCAGGTTAGGGCTGTAAATGAACCAAGCCGCTCGTAAACCGTACAAACTCGGCTCGGAGAAAAGCTCGTTCGAGATCGGTTCGAAAATAAACAAACTCAAACTCAAACTCTATTTTAGACTCGATAAATAAACGAGCCTGCTCGAACTCAACTCGTGGGGCTCGTTTAAATTATAAATTTTAAATTAATATATTATTTACTTATAAATATATTATTAAACCTTCAATATTAAATATGATATTTTTAATTTCTTTAGACATTTATTTTTTATTAATGTTACGTTTCATATTTGCCTACCACAAACTCCATCAAATACTAAACTCCATCAAATATTAAACGTTCATGAAAGCATTTCAATCATAAAAAACAACTACAAAAGATTGTTCAATAAGTTAAATAAACAAGTTATAACATTTCTGATTTGGATTATTGAAAACTCGGGTTCGACTCTTTTAAATCTAAGCTCGGTTCGGCCCAGCTCGTTTAAATTTGAACTCGCCTCGACTCGAAAAATTAAACAAACAAGCTTGTACATCTAGCATTCGGTTCGGCTCGACTCGTTTACATCCCTAGTCAACATCAAGGACTCCTGTTACAAAAATAAAAAAAAATATTAAAAAACAGCAATTACGTACACCCATGCAAAACAAGAGATAATCTTAGAGGAAAATTCATGGTTTAGGAAAAAAAATAGCGTACAGCCCCACCCTCGACTATAACATTGAAGTCCAGTGACAAAATTTTCCTTTTGAAATAATATTACCCATCACTAACTATTATCGGGTACCCTTTCATTTGATCTCAGCTCCGAGTTGAAATATATGGGCCCTTTTTCGTTTTAGTAAAAGAATCTGAAAAGAAACGAGAGAAGAGATACTACAAAGAGATGGCGATGAGAAATTTCTTCAAGACCTTCAAGACCTCCAAGCCCTTCAAGGTTGAATCTAAAAACCGCCTGTTGTAGCAGATGACTCGGATACATCATTCTATATAATGGGAGGTTTCATTTCAGCCTTCGTCTATCAATTCATTCTACGCATCACCGCTAAGGACGAATAATTTTAAACCCTAGTATCCACAACGATGGGTAATCTTATCATCATTATTATTATTATTATTGTTATTGATTGATTACTTTACAATATCATATCATGATTTGTGTATTATTTAATTGTGAGAACTATAGCGAACATTAGATCAAGGACATTAAACTATATAAAAGGGCGTTTGTAATTATAGGCATACAGCTAATTTCAAAAGAAAAAATATTGAAGGGTATTGTGATTGACGATGGTTGAAATGCTAAAGTTTTGTCCAAAATCATTTATGGTCTTGTTTTTTTTACTATTCTTTCTTCTGTGAATTTCTAGGCTGCTTAATTTTCTTTTACTTCATCTGTTACATTACATTTTACAAGGATAGATATTCATAGGGCCATTAAACTGAACAATTGGTTTGTTTAAAAACATTATTATTTAAGTGGTGCAAATACAATAGTTTAGTGACCAAATAAACATGTACCCTTTTACATATAAGTTGAAGACTATTGTTTTATTTATTTGCTTTTTGATCAGTTTATTCTTTGCTCTTTTTCTTTCACATAATCAAGTGCTAGGGTAATTTGTATTCTTCATCCAGTTTCTGTCATATTATTTTTTATGTCCTTGCTGAGCTTGCTTTCATTTACTCACATTTCTTACTTTTATTCTTTGCAGGCAATGAAATGAGCAGGGAGTAAATACTAGAAATCAATGTTATGTTAGCAATATAGATTGTAGCTTTGTATGTTTGTGCTCTGACTCTCCTTTTGTGAAAAATTTCTAGCTTATTTGAAGGATCCGAGTCTAACTAGTAGACATTTTTATCTTTACAATTTTACATTTCTTTGACCTCTTTACCTGAATGCGAATACTTACTAGCTAGACACTATCATGTATTATGAAAGAGGTTAATTAATTCTAATAGGATGAGAGTCATTATACAACAAACTTTTGAAAGAAAGCCTCCATCATGTTATCCTAAACGCAAGTCATAAAAAATCAATCTACTAACACGTTCCTAAAATAACAAATTAACAAAACAATTCCAATAATGTGGTCCATTTTTTTTAGAAGAAAACATGTTTTATGGTCATTTTAAGTAATAATATTACCAAGTGATCATTTCCACGTATATTCGAAACTTGACCTCAAGGATTTATCTCCAAAAGTGTTTTAAGTTAGGGGCATAATTTACATCTTTGTATCTAAGATCTCCTATTTCTTCTATATGAAAATACCTCTAAAAGATATACATAAAACAAATTATTCGGCATTTGAAATTAGTTGGATATAAAAGATGGTTGAGATTTCTCTACCACCCTTAAATCATTCAATAGCTAAGATTATTCCCTATCTAGGAAACCTAGCTTCGATTCCCACCAAATAAACACGTTTTTTTTCATGAACCTTGAATTATATATCTTGAACCATAAACTATGAATCTTAATCTTGAATTTTGAACCATGAATCTTGAACATAAAATATATGAGTCTGATTATTTGAATTTTTTCCACCTAAGTGTGTAGTGAAAAAACGGTGATAGTGTGAGGCGGAATTATATGATAGTGGTGAGGGGAGCTAAAAAAGGGAGACTAAAGCATAGGTTTAAAGCTTCGAGGTGATGGTTCAACCACTTACTTGGTTCATGAGATCAACGTGAATGGATCTCCGAGTTGGATGTAATGGTTCAACCGCATGTTCTTGCTACTCTTCAATGCAACCGTGACGGTTAACTAGACTATTTCAAATGGTTAGATGAGGAAGACAGACAACGCCATACACACTTATGTTATTTTTTCTTAATTTTCACCGATCGATGAGTATGATTTTTTTTCTTTTCTATTATTTTCGCCGATCGGTGTTTTATTTATGGGTGAATTACATATAGGGTCTTGGATACCATCTTAGTGCCATAAAAGAAACATCTCATTCCTCTCTCCTCCAAGGAGGCCTCTAAAATGCCCATTGTCATTACTACCCTTATAGTGTATATAAGACAAAAAAAAAAGATTCTTCTCTCCTCCATTACCATTATTATCTCTTCTCCATTACCATTAATCTATCTCCTTCTTTATTATTTTATCTCTCTCCTCCTTCATTAACTAATCAACAATTTCCAGCTCCGACCACGATCACCGTCGACCACCGCCGGAAAAGTTCTGAGCATGGAAAAAGTTACTGAGTATCGGAAAAAGTGCTGAGTATCGAAAAAAGTTGTATTATTCGAATTTCTGTTGAGTCACTTTACTAAGCATGCTCGTTTGCTGAGTATGCTTGTATGTTCTGTAACTTTACTGAGTATGCAAAAAAATTCAATGAGTTTTTGGGATTTTTACTTAGCGTTCATAGAGAAATTGATTAGTATACAATCCTTGAGTCAAACTATTACATATGAAAAAATTCACAAAAGAAATGCTAAAAATCACAAATTAGTTTACAATCTTTATTAGTCAAATTAGTCTACAATCTTTATTAATCATGACTTCATCATGATTTGAAGTCAGAAAATCCGTTGAATCGTAAGCACATTATCTACATCACCATCACAACAAGTAATTGAATTTAAATAACATTTTGTAAGTCGTTGTAGCCACAGAACACTCGAGTTGTTTCATTCCTTAATTAATATAATTGTCTCTTGATATTTATTATTTTTGAGATATCCTTGAATCATAACATTGTAGGTCACATTATTTGGCAATAAACCATGTTTCTTCGTACTTAACACCAACTCTATTGCATCTTCAAACATTTCTTCTCGACAAAATCCACCTATCATTATAGTATAAGTATATACATCAGGCTTCATTCCCTTAGATGATAGGCTGTTAAAAAGGTCTTTTGCAACTCGTTAGTTTTTTTTTGAAATGTAATTCTAGTTGTAATATTTTTTTAGTTTATATATTAACAAAGATTGAAACTTGTACTCAATGTAATATGAATTTAAAATTTTATTTGTTAGGTGTATATTTTGATTATTGTATTAATATAAAATTGTTTAGTGTGTAAATGATCTTATCTGTGTTAAAAAATAATATTAAAAAAATGGTTGAGAGTAAAATATGCTCAATGTTTAATTCTGAATTGAGTATTACTATTTTGTTTACATGAGATGACACAAAGTAATGAAGAGAACAAGATAAAATATTGAAATATTCCTAATTTATGAAATATTTCGGATAGCTCTGTAGATGTGTCGTGGAGATTGCATCTCTCCGCTCCTATGTCTAGCACTTTTTGTAAGTTGATTTGCTCGCCCATTCTGTTTTCTTGTAATATGTTTGAAGGAGATCAGACCCACCTCTCCTGCAATTTGATTGATCTTTCGTATAATTGGGTGAATCCTCCAACTTGCCACTGACATCTTCCTAATACTTTGAATTATTTTTAAGGTTATGCGAGAAAATTATCTTTCTATCATGAGTAAACTCTTTACACTTTTGAGTTGCTTTAAGTACAGCTATTGCTTCCCCTTCTAGGCTCGTGTTGCATCTCGTAATTCCTTTAATTTCCTCAGTAAGTCCCGAATCATAATTATTTATAACAAAACCAATGTCAGTTATTTCGTAGGGAACATTGAAAGAAGCGTCGCAAAAGATTTTAGTGTTGTTTATTTAACTCTGAGCAACTTCATTGATTGAGGAGATTTACGTATCATTTCTAATGTTTATATTCAGGTCTTATTCGTTCTGTTCCATGAAACTCCTACATAAGTTTATTAGTCGTAAAAATGATTTTTATCACAATCAAATTTGCAATTTTCATGTACCGCTTTCATTTTTTCTTTCCAAATATTCCAGATTAAGATCATAATATAATTTGTAACAATTTTTTTATTCCATCCAACTTCTGTATAAGAGTCTATAATTTTGGAAAACTAATCACCAATGTCTTCCTCGGAATCAGGTGTAATTCTAAATTGAAGATATGAACCTGCCAAAATAACTTGATAAATTTTACAATAAATGAGAAGATGTTCAGTAGAATCGATATCACCAATACACCAAAAGCATTCATTAGAATCAACACAATTCCTTTTATAAAGGTTTTTTAGGTATACCATTATTACACGCTTTCCAAATAAAAAATCTGATCTTATTAGGTACTCCCTCCGTTCCTAAAAAGTTGTCACTTATACTAGTTGTTTCAAAAAGATTGTCACTTTAGAAAATCAAGACACTTTTTTCTTTATACCGCTTTTACCCCTAATTAAATATTATAATATATGTTTCCAATAAATACTTAAGATATCAAGACACTTTAAGAAGGGTATTTTCAAATCACATGGATAATAAATGACATTTCTTAGTTTGTGTGCAAAAGAAAACGTGACAACCTTTTTAGGAATGGAGGGAGTATGTTGGAACTCCAGACAGTTCTCCATAAATTGTCTTTTAAATTATGAGTAGCACTGGTACTTTGGGGGGAATGAAAAATATGATCATCGGGTAAAATTTTGTAACCAGATTTAGTAGTATAAATACCATCCTTCGTATGTGGCCATATTAATCTATCCTTAGTGTACGTATCATATATAATAATTCTTTTAATATCAGGAATAATAGGCCTAGGAAAAAGGTTATCAAGAATCTCGTTATCCCAATTATTGGTGCCATTTTTCCAAAGTTGACATACCTTAACTATGTCACAATTAGCCGTTTTCTCGAGTTCCTAACTCGTATTAATCCATTTCTCTGTCGAAATATTAGTGTTTTTCTATCTCCTATTTGATACAAGATGTGTTTTTTAATCAAGTCTCTTCCTTCCAAGATACTGGCCCAACTCCAAGTTCTTCTTTGTCTAAGTTTTACATCCAAAAAATCTTTATTAGGGAAATAAATACCTTTTAATAATTTTGCTGAGAGACTATTAGGATTGTTAATGATTCTCCACACCTGTGCCGCAAGTAATGTTGTATTCATTCTTTTTAAATCTCTAAATCCAGTTCCACCCAATAACTTACCCATTGCAATCTTCTCCCATGGCAACTAATGGGTCTATTTTCTTTCACCTGAATTTCACCAAAAATTAGAAATAGCCGAGATTAATTTATTACAAAAAGAAACAGGAAAAGAAAAAAATAGACATTGTGCAATTAGGAATTGCCTAGAGAACTACTTTAATTAAGATTTATTTCCCTTTATCCGAAAGTAGTTTTGCTTTCGAACCATTCCTTAAAAAGATTTTTAGCAATCCATTCTAAGGATTCCACTTTAGATCTTTTCTGACATAAGGGGATTTCGAGATAATTGCCCAAATCACTTGCTTCCTTAATGTTGATCTCATCTGAAACTCTATTCCTGACTTCTTCGAGAGTTTCTTTACTAAAGAGAATTGCAGATTTATTATAATTAATTCTTTGACCCGATTCTTCACAGCACATTTCAAGACAATCTTTAAAAGCATGGAAACTTGCATCTTCAATAATGAAAAAAAGATTCGACTGCAAATAAAAGATGTGAAATAGTTGGGAAATTCCTATTGATTTGAATACCATTTAAAAATCCATTTAAAAAAATGTTCAATGATACTTATAAGTCTTTAGTCATAATACAAAATAAAAAAGATGATAAAGGGGCCCCTTATCTAAACCCCATTCCGGGGTAAAATTTCTCCAATCTTTCGCCATTAAGATTAATTAATTTGGAAGGAGACCGTCGAAATACAATTTTTTATCCAATCTATCCATTTGTCAAAAACCCTAACTTGTGTAGAACAAGAAGTAAAAAATTCCAATGTACCCGGTCATTGGATTTTGCCATGTCATTTTTACTGGCAGTTTTTTATTCTTCCTCTTCCTATACATAAAAAAAAGATTTCTTGTACAATAATAATGTTATCCTGGATAGCTATTCCTTTAATAAAAGAATATTGTGTTGGAGACACTATATAATCCATGTAAACGTGAAGTCTGTTAGCTAAATTTTTTGCAATTATCTTATAACCAAAGTTAACACATGAAATTGGTCTAAAATCCCTAAGACTTTCTTGAATATCTCTTTTCGGAATAAGTGTAATAAGGGTGTCATTAATATTATCCAAAGAAATATTATTATTGAAAAAATCGAAAACCATTTTAAAAACATCTTCTTTAATAATGTCACAATTTTTTTATATAACTTACCATTTAAGGCATCTGGCCTTGTGCTTTAATCGGGGATAGATATCTAAATGCTTCTTCGACTTTCTCCATGGTTGGTTGTCTGGTAAGATTCTCATTCATATTTCCATTTACTTTAGACTTAATATACTGAGTAATGATATATACCACCCATGACGTGGCGTGAATTGGTTGGAAGTAAATCGTTAATCAAATCAAGAAATAAATAGATTAACAATTTTTAACCAGCCAATTCACGCCACGTCATGGGTGGTATACTTGGGTGGTATATATCATTACTCTAATATATTATGCCGCCTTTTCTAATTTTTTGTTCTTCTGTCACCTGTTCATTAAAGAGTTGTGAGTAAAAATCTTGTAAACAATCTTTAACTTCAACTACGTCTTATATCCATTGCTCATTACTGTTTTTGATTTTTACTATCTTGTTATAATTTCTTCTCTGAATAGTAGAAAGATGGATTTTTTTTGTCCCCAAAAGTTAACCAATTTTGTCTCGATCTATCTGCCCAATATTTTTCTTTACAATTTAGTTCATATTTTATTTTATTTCTAATGTTTATTTCTTCTTGCTCAATTTCAAAAGAGTAATTTATCTTGTTAATTTTAACAAGTCTATCTTGAAGCTTTTTAATTTGTATCTCGTGATTCTTGAAACTATTCCTCCTTCTTTACTTCAAGTCTTTTATAGTGTTATTGCGTTTGAAAATAAATTATTGAGTAGCTGGTTTAAATCCATTATTGCTACAAGACCTATCAACCACTTCTCTAACCTATGGTTTATCATGTCAGAAAGATTCAAATTTAAAGTATTTAAATTCTTGACAAGTAGTTTAGTCAAGTTGGAGTATAAGTGGTGAATGATCAGATCCTATCTTAGGGAAAATGTAAACTTTTGCTTTGGGGTACTTGCAACTCCAATCATAAGTAGATATACCTCTATCAATTTTTGTCTTAACAAGTTTATCACCTGATTTTCTGTTTTACCAAGTGAAAAAACATCCATAAGAATTTATATCAAAAAGTCAAGTCAAAATGGTAAATTTTTAAAATTCATTCATGTGGTTCAAATTGACAGGATTGGTACTATATTTTTTTATTATTAATCCAAGGGTCTAATTGTTTTGCTCCAGTTAGTAATGTCATCAAAAACTTTAGCCCTATCATCAAATTTGTTAAGATAATGGATACAAACTAGGTAATACGAAAGATTAAGTTCATTAGTAGAATAAAAAATGACGAGGAAAAAAACGAGACATCAATATTGACACATGAGTGCCACAAAACCAAAAATCCACCAAGATGGAAAGTAGATTTGGTGGGTTCAAACACAAAAAATCTATCAAAATGGAAATTACAAATAGTATCATGTGAATCCACCTCTCTTAGCATGGTTTCACAAAATACTGTAATAAAGGGTTTGAAACGAGCAAGCAGAGATTTAACACTGGAGACTGTCAAGGATGCATTTATGCCTTGACAGTTTAGAACAAAATACTCATTTGGGCATGGCGGGCATCATGGAGGGATACTAGCTACCCTTTTGGATTCATGGAAAGAAAAGTTTGTACCCAGCACTGTTACCTTCACCATCAACCATGCTCCCATCAAATTCACGTATGATCCAAGCCCTTCCACTAGTATCATCGCTTATATCCAAAATTTCATCACCATATTTGAAGTTCTCCTAGACTTCAAACTCTGGATCACTGAATTTCCTACTTAAGTCTCCTTCCACATCTTCATTTTCTTCTTCAAAAATGAAATTCTCATTGTTGCTTTCGTTGATGTTGATTGGTGAACCCTTAGAAGACTCTTTCACCTCCTCAACAACCCTGAATTTCTTGAAATTCTCTAACTCCTTTGTATTATGACCTATTCCTCTATCTCCATAAACGACGCTAACAAAGTTCCTTTTTCTCTTGACAATTATTTGTTTTTCTTTCTTGTTACTTCTTCCATTGATCCTTAGCCCATCCATTAGTTTAGTCTCCTTTCTAGTGTTGCATAGCTTATATACTTTGTTATCACTCACACTTATGAGATTGTCAAGCTCCATTTCCTTTTCTTTAATGCTTCCTTCCAAGTTCTCCTCCTCGTTTTCGTTATTTAGTTGACTAAACATGTTACTAAGAAGGATCTCATTGTTATTTTTTCCTTTTGATGTGTTTCCAGAAGTTTTTCCACCAAGGTTGATCTATTTTTCTCTAAGTTGAGACTGATCCTTACGCCAACTATTCCTCTGAAGACTGTTGTCGTTATTCTCATCAAACACTGATCCCTCCCCAGGAAGATTCTATGACTTCTAAAAAATTTCGCTAATCCAAACCCATCTAAATCAAGATCTTGAGTTCTTTTTTGACAGTTCAAGCTACTCTTCCAATTTCCACTATCTGCGTCCCTAGTACCCTCTCTTTTCCAACTGAAGTGTTCACCAAACCTGAGAAACCTCCTACCACTCTTATTCTGACTCCATAAATGGGTTTGAGTGGAGGGAACTTCACTATGTTATCCACATTCAATATGGTCTTCCTCCTTAAGTTCAAATCATCATTGTTTCTGATTACCTGCAGAGAATATTTGCCATATTTATGTCCCAAAATCCACAGTTAAAGCACATTACACCCGCGTTTTCATATTGGAACACGATCCAAGCTATCATATCTTCTTTCCAGATGTATGCACCAGGTGGTAGAGGTTCATTGATATCAAAACTTACTTGAAAGCATTGAATTTTTAGGTTGTTTAATCTCTAAGAAACATGTTTCATGTAAGAGAACTATATTGAGGTTGTTTTGTACGAAAGCTAAACCATTTGCTTGAACCCGAATTAAATAGAAATCTGTTTGCACCTCATGAGGTAATAGTAGTTGTGCCATTGAGTAAAACTAATGTGCATTTTCAGGAAAATCCCAGGTCTGAGCTCGTACAACCTTTTAATTCCTTATCATCATATATGTCCAACTTGTATTCATTTTGATTCTCTTTAGTAAGTCAAAAAACTCCTTGAACCCCCCAAATCTCCACAATATGTTTTCTGATACCCACTATAAGGACTTTTGTATCGCCAATTACTCGAAGATATAGAACCGTTTCATCTCTAAGATTGTCAACCACTCTGGTTTTTGTACCAATGTTGAGTACCCCTAGACTTTGAGTGTTGTGATTTTCACATGGTATAAGAGGGAGAGCATGTCTGTCGCTAGTAGCCCCGGAAGGAAAACCAAACCAAATAAAGATAAAAAAGAAAGACAAGTAGAAAGAGGTTTGGACACCAAAATAAAATTGAATTTTTTGAATAAAAGTTGTAGAAGAAACAAAGTCAGTTTTATGAGAAGAGATGGTGTACTCTTGTTAATTGAGCTTGAACATATAAATACAACCCTCGAAAGTATTATAATGATTCACATACCTCGTAATTATAAAGAGATTTTTCGTATACCTGGTGTCTCCATATTTTTGATGAATTAATCCACTCATGGGACATCGTGCATTATATTAATTGTTACAAGATTTTTCCCCATTATTAGATACTTTCTTAATTCATGTCTTGATGTGGAAGATTATTACTTTTAGAACATATTTGGTATAATTTTTGTGTTAATTGTGAAGCTCTTAGGTTTAAGGAATATATTTAGATGACAAATCAATATCAAGAAGATACAAATCGAAATCGGGAGTTAAAGAAAACAAAGTTGATATAGGAAAAGAAAAGCTACTTAACAAATCTGCCAAGCTGGAAATAGGTCCAGTGTCTTGATTACTGCAGAAAAGCTATTACGAATTTGAAGGAGCCCTTTGACCAGAAGATATATCTTTGAATTACGGTCGTTTCCATATAAAATATGTTATATTCCGATAAGTAACGAAGGAGATATGACCAAATAAATCTAGAGAGTTTATCCTCTCCTTCAGTTTAGGGATACGAATTTGAGGTAGATTAGGACTTAATTAACTTGCCTTACACTTCAATATTCGACCTACCACCTATAAATATAGCCTCTTATAATTGTAAACATGTCCTTGCTTAATCATTAGTCCTTAATATCAAGTAGCAACGTCAGGAAAAGCAAGTTGACAATATGTATCTATCTTTTAGTTTATTTCTTTCTAGCATGAACTAAATTTCCCACAACTTGGGTTCTGAATATGTATAATCTTTGAATTCTATTTTCTTCTATCTATATTGTTTGGAAAATACTTTTAAATCGATTGAGCTTCTTAATTATTTTATATTGTTTTTATGTTCTTTAATTTATTGGTTTTAGCCCTTGCTAGTCCACGATTATAGGATTACCATAACAGTTGGATGGTCACCTGGAAGGGGTGTTCAATTGTAGAAACACCATATAAACGTCTAGTGTACGGTAGTGATCCTGACGAGATTGTCTAACGAGATAGTCACTAGGATTTGAGATTAACCACCGATCATTGTACAGGGTCCCCTTACCCAAGTCCCCTGGTAATTGTGAGGTTGCCTCCCAAGTCCACCACCCAGAAGGGGGTTAGGAGGAATATTGAATCCTGACTACTTACTCTAAGAGCTTTAATCACCCTTATAATTAGAAGAAGAATTAGAAATATAAGTGGATACTAGCACACCTAATCTATATCTCTCATCTCTATTTTTTTCATATTTAATTTATTTACATTAGTAGTTTAATTATTCTATTTTCAATATTTCACTCTTTACTTATGATTTGTCTTTTGTTAGCAATTAATCTCTACGACGATTTCTATTCTATACAAGATTCTAAGCTAACATACTAAAGCCCTGCGAAAGAATCTTACTTATCAACTAAACTTGCGAACGATCTGTGATACTTGCAGTGAGTTTCGGTGGTTGTTAAGGGTGTGTGTCCTTATCTTTATTATTATTACTTAAATCATTATTTTATCACAGCTTTCTCCCAACCAATACCAAAGAAAATTGCTGCAACACGCCTTCGTGAATTTCTTTTTATTTTTATCTGCGTAAGAAATAAGTAATGATTAATTCAAAAGTAGGAACTTATCGATACAGATATAAATGAGGTATGTTATCAATTGTTCTGCACAAACTGCTTTAGCTAATTGAGGTGGATCAATTCACTTATCATGCATGCATATCATCGTGTGAATTAAGTTATTGAACACTCTTGCCTCGAAATACAACTTAGCATGCACTAGATCAGTTTGTGTGTACGAATAAGGATAAATCCATAAGGTATCATGATCATAATTACTGCTAATACTAGGAAAAGAAAAGAAAATGAGTATCACTTTTCCCAAACACTTGGGGTTTAGACTTCTCATGTGATCAGTTTCCTTTCTTTAAGACCCTTCGCTTCCTTACCCCACCTCTTAGATTCATCTCCAATCTTACCTTTCTCCACCGGGACTTTGAAAAAACCATCGATGTAACCATGAAACTTAGGAGTAGATTCGTAGCTAAAGTAGACCCCCCAAATTCTTAATCTGTAAAATAAAACCACTCAGTTCGATGCTTCGTGCATTTGGTAACTAAAAGAAAATTAAAACGTAAGAACTATTAAAAGGTTTGTATCTAATTCTAAGAAATCAGAATTTATAAAGAATTGAAAAGATAAAATTAGTATATAGGGTTTAGGGAGATAAAGAATTTTAGAGAGATCTTCAGGTGCGGATTTAAAGAACTCTCCCCCTTTACCAAGAAAAATTGAATTGAATATTAGTTAAGTATTTTTTGGCTCAATGTGCTTTTTTTTCTCAATATCCACTTTTGGCTCAATGTACCTTCTACTTAGTATTGAAGTTGTGCTCAGCGTCTGGTTATGCTCAATGTGGATATCGTTCGAGTTGAACTGTGTCCCATAGGTACCACTACAACACTCAATGTCGGGGTTGAGATCATATCGTGATTAATTTCCTTGTCTTATTTTGTTAACTTTGAAATATGATATTATATTTATTCTAAATTTTTATCTTTATTCGAATATTAAAAAAGATTATAGGTGGTTTAACTGAGACACTCTACTTATAAATCTTTTTCTTTAAAACTATATAAGCTTGATTTTCTTTTCCCTAAAATTTATGGGTCAAAGATCCTTAGGAAATTGTATATATTTCTGGTTTAAATAAATAAATTCATAATCTGAAATTTTTAAGAAAATGAAAAAAGTTATTAGCTTCTTTAATATATTCCACTTAAAAAAAACAAAAAACGAGTATGGTGGATAAGAAGTTTCTCCATGCACGTTGAGCGACAGCTAGCAACAATCAAAACTTAATTTTATCAACCAATTGAATGGATATGTACACCAACACCAACATTACAATATGCAAACATATAACATTAAGTGGAACAATAGAATTATACCATTCACTTCTACTCAAAGTATATGGGTTAGGATGAATTTAGGATACTCATGTTATGAACACAAAAAGGTGACAATTATTACTCCCTATGTTCCTAAAAGGTTGTCACCATTACTTTTGCACACTAAATAAAAAATATCATTTATTATCCATATAATTACTAAAAGACCCTTTATAAAGTGTCTTGATATCTTGAACATTTATTAGAAACACATATTATAATATTAATTAGGGATAGAAGTGGTATAAAGAAAAAAAGTGTTTTGATTCTCTAAAGTTACAACCTTTTAGAAACGACCATTTTTAGTATAAGTGACAACCTTTTAGGAGCAGAGAGAATATCAAATATTCATTAGTAAATTACGAATTTGAACCATTACCCAACAAAAAATTAGTCAAAGTTGTCAATAAAGACCACTTGATAGTCATTTGCTCAACAAAGTAAAAATAAAAAACAAAATATAACTCAAACTCAAAGCTTAAAATCTCCTATTCAAAAAGGTCAAGCCACAAGCTACATAAAGAACTCATGTTACAAGAATAAAAATGATGATCAGCGAATGTGAGATATCATAATAAATTAAAAAAATAGTGACATAGGAAATGTTAAATTGTCAACTCAACTAAAAGTACGAACCGTTAGGAGAAGGTGAAGAACGCATTATAGGAGATTTATACTCCATCACGCCCCCTTACGTGCATGCTCAGTAGAAGAGATTGATGGATCTAATGAATGCACGTGGTTATATCAAGGTGGGTGGTGGTGAAGAGACTCAAACCTTGGACCTCAAGTAACCTTGAGCTCTAATACCATGTTAAATTGTCAACTCAACTATAGATACTAACAAGAAATATGTGGAAGAAAACAACAACAGTTATGTAAGAAATATATGGAAAGAAATGTGTCAATGAACATGAATATATGGAAAACATTGGTTCATACACGACCTTGCAACAAGAGATTTTAGATAGAGTTTTATCTTCCCTTATATGGTTGTCTGAGCAACACAACTAATTTTATTTTTGGAATAAGAGAAACACAAGACTAGACCTCGTTCGAGCCTCTAGTGTTATCTTAAGAATAAGAATACTGTAATAGATTTTAAAAACCTTTGGCAAATTAAAGCATAAACTGAATGTTTTTAGACACAAATGAATAGTTCAGAAAAATCAAAACAATAGGAAAAATTTTTAGCTATTAGTGACGTGGAGAATCCAGTGCCTTCTGAATGATTCTGGAAACAACCAAGATACTAAACTGTTTATTCAAACGCTTCCCAAGGCATTACCACTCCGACCTCACTCGTGTACACTTAGAAGAGAATGTAAGGAATCCGTATAATTATAGTTCAAGAAAGAAAGAGGAAAAGAATGAGTGTATTTTGTAAACTCTAAAATATCTTGTGAATATGTGAAATAAACTGAGCGAACTGTAATATTTATAGCTACAGAATAGAGTCGTTACAAAAGAGATGTTGCAGAGTATAGCCGTTATCTAGAACGTGTCAAAGTTGTTGAACATGGAGTTGTAAGACGTAAAAAAATGGGTCAAGAAAGAATTGTTGAGTAGTTGGAAATTTTATCAGAAAATTAAATAAACTTGGTAAAAAAAGAAGTTAATTTTTATTTTAAAATCCTCAAGACCCATGACTCCATCCTGGGCTAGGCGGGTGGTGTTCTTGATCCGTGTATCTGGGGATGAACCATATATCTCATATGTGTGTACTTGTTTAGAAGATAGAAAGACCACTAGCTATATAGATTAATTTAATAGTCATAAATTGGTTGATGTGGAAGATGTCACTTACGTGACTCTCTACGTTCTCCACAATTGATCAAAGGTGATCAACCAAATAAATTGGTCAAACATTGTGGCTTATGACCATCAATGTAGCCAACAATTCCCACACATTGATTCTAGGATACTAAAGAGACATAGGATTTAAAAAGGAAATTTGAGCAAAAATGGGTAAATTGTATTTAAGTTCTAATATCTTGCGATATGAATTGACATGTAGTGAAGTGAGGCAACAACCAAAACCAGTCAAGTATACGTACTTTTGAACTTGATGTTTTTCAATCGAAACCCCCACATCACATATGCTTACTTGATACTTTCACAAGTACCTTTCGGGCCATTCGTAGACCTTGGTTTTCACAAGTGCTTTAAAAGGCTGCTCATGTCTTTTATAGAAGGAGAACCCATCTCACACTCACATAGGTTATTTAAGAATGTTTAGCCATCGTATACTACCCCTTTTGAGTGTTGAGTTCATTAAAAGTTATAGAGACCAGCCTCATTATATAACGTTGAGTTTATTAAGTCCGTCTCGGTAGGACGACTACAAAGGGATATGAACTTCATTAAGATTTAAACTCAACCTTGAATTTCTTTTCAGTGAATTCATCAAACTTATCTCAACAGGACCACCCCAGAGAGATATGAATCATTAAGATTCAAAATTCAACCTCACTTGCACTATTGAATTCCATAGGGATGGGAAGGTAATGCATCATATGTTTGTCGTATGTCTTCTATGAATGGGATTAAGCCCCACCAACCCCTCGATCTTTCCACGCATACTCTCTTGGTTAAATCTTTATTGAATGGATCAACCAGATTATTTTCTGGTCTGACAAACTCCACTGCTACCACACTATTGTTTAGTAATTGTTTTACCAAACCATGTCTGATTCGAATATATCTTGCTAGTATAGAAATTATGGTCAATGCCACCATAGGTGGCACTACCATGCTTTGTGTTAAAACTCAGAGCAGATCGTATTCAATATCCTTAGTTTATATTTTTAATTTTAATAGTATTTTATATCTATTCTAATTTGTTTCTTTATCTAAACATTTAATGACATTATAGGTTCTTTACATTTAAAAATCTCCAACAAGAACACTTTTTCTCTAAAAATTTAAACTCATTTTTTAACCTAAAATTGTATGGGTCAAATATCCTTAAGAAAATGTACAAATTTTAGGTTAAAATAATAAATACATAAATGTGAAATTTCTAAGAGAGTTGAAAGAAGTAAATAATTAGCTCCTTTACTAAATCCAGCTTTAGAAAATGTATAAATTTTGGTTTAACTTAAAGGAACCTAGACTATCTCAAAGCCGAGAATATAATGACGTGCTCTAGATAGTATATACAGACACCCAAAGAAGTGAGCATTCAGACTCCATTATAGAGCCAACTTCCCGAGGACGAGTTACGCAAGTATCATGAGAATATGACGCAACAACAGAGTATCTTCCGCTAGGCTTATGGTGCGCACTCGCCTTTCAGTAGAACTATGCCCAATCAGTCGCGTATCTATCACCATCTATATATACCCTTCACCCCAACAGAATCGACACTATGGGTACTCCTTTAAAACTCACTCTCTCCCTCTCTAAAAATAGTTGTATTTTTTCTTTTTACTCATTAGTTTTTTTAAATGTAATTCTAGTTGTAATTTTTTTAACTTATGTATTAATAAATATTAGAAATTATATTTAGTGTAATCTGCAAAATTTATTTTCTCAGTGTACAATCTGCTTGTTATATTAATATACAATTGTTCATTGTCTAAATGACTTTATTAGTTAGAAAATAATGTTCAAAATAGTTGGTAGTAAAATATGCTCGGTGCTTAAAACTGATTTGAGTATTAGTTAAATATTTTTTGACTCAGTGTTCATGTTTTACTCAATGTGCCTTTTACTCAGTGTCGAAATCATGCTTAGTGTCCAGTCGTGCTCAATATCGATATCGTGCTAGTGTTGTAAAGCTATTCAATGTCACCACATGCGGCACTACCATACTCTGTCCCCGGACTGAGAACCGACTGTGGTCAATTTATTTAGTTTATATTATCTAATTTTAAATTTTAAATTTTAAATAGTGTTTTATATTTATTCTGATAATTATGCAAGAGCCGGGATTCTAACTTCTTCTTAACACCCATTAGGGTAGTTTTGGAAGCTACTTCAACACTACTAGTGTACTCAGGTGAGGTTGCCCTACGCAATGATCGGTTAGTAAAAGTCTCTAACCCTATTAACTATTCGGCTAGGCAAACCCGTCAAGATTAATATAACACACTGAATGATTATGTATCATTTTTATTAACAGAACCCCCTATCAGGGCGATAGTCCTAATTACTAAGGGAAATATTATACTTGGCCAGACTAAGGGATGAATTTTAATGACAAATACATAATAAAAAGCATATAATTTTGACAACCTAATTAAATTATGTAATTAGAAATTCAATAAACACAATAAATCGTACTAGGGTTCATACATAAAAGAGATTCTCGATCTATGAGAATTTAGTTCATAATAAAAGAAATAAAATCAAAGGATAAAAGTACAAGAATCATATTTAGGACAATAATCTAATACTAAGTTACCCTAAGATTAATGGTGGAATGATGTAGAAGTGGTGCAATATGGCTCCATCATCTTCTCCAAGCTTTTCTCTCTTCTCCAATCGTGTCTCTTGACTTCTAATGATATAATTCTGAATTATAATGATCAAGAGACCTTTTTAATGATATAACCTAATATATAAAGTCCAAAACTTTTTATGGGTTTTGGGCTCTTTTTAAGCTATCTAAACCAACCCAAAACATATTTTCCTAAAGGAATGGACGAATTTGAACCATTGTAGTTGCAACTTTACTTCTTCAATTTAGCTCAATATCACGAATCATCAGTTCATACGCGCTCGTAACTTCATGAAATATCTAAAAAAAGAGGTCTCCTCCACAATCTTCATCAATTGCACGTGGTGATACCAACAAGTCGTTTTCCAAATCTGGTCAACATATGCTTTCACTTACTAAAAGTGACTTCTTGATCCTTTAACTCCTTGCTACGGGTTAAAATTCCTTTCTTGACTTCCTATCCTCGTCTTGGAATATAATAGATCCCAAGTACCTAGGAGCTACACATTTAGCACATAAATTACGCACAAATAACTCTAAAATACCCCTAAGTTATCTAAATAGTTCACTAAGGCCCCTAATTTATTATTTAACTTATATTTTAGCCCTTACAATCATAAAAACACTATATAAATGCCCTAAGATATCAAATAGTTCACAAAGGTCCCTACATTATTTTCCCATTTAACACCTAAATTATTATAACTTATAAACCAAATTAAAAAAATAACACAAAATTCAAAAATAACAAATAATATCACAAAAAATTAACAATATATCACTTAAAATCACTAAATGCTAATAATTGCACTTATCCAATAAAAAAATATAACAACAGATATATAATTTGAACAAAAAACAGAAAATACCTAATTTGTGGACAAAGTGATCGATAAATTTGCTTGAAAATGGGACCCACACGAGTTAGATGTATTAGAGAAATTTCGTTATTAATGGGCCCGAAAATTATTTATGGATTAGGGGGGAAATTGGGAAAATTTTGAGATTTTTTTAGTTTTTGGGGTATATATTTGCATTAATGGCTAACTGCCTGCTGATTTCTTTTAATTCGGCAAAATCTTTAGCGAGCATATCAGGTCCTTGCAAAAGATCGACATTAGCGACGACATTCACGTCCTCGCAAAAGACATGATCTTTAGCGAAGATCCGGGACGACTTTTTTTAAAAATTATTTTCTTATCTTACTGAAATACTGACAAATAGTTGTTTACTTACATGGCTTAGTAATAAAAATAATGAAGTAGGGGTGAAAAAAAGGGTGGATAGAGCCTTAGGCGACAATGGAATGGTTTAGCAATCACCAAGAAGAATGCCTTTATTGAAGCCGATTTTAAGAGAATTGAATAGGCTAAATCTTGATATAAATATATAAGTAGTTATATATTACCCAATATATCACTTATGACGTGGTTGATTTGAGTGTAAATAAATCGTTAATTTATTTATTTTTCTCAATTTAATAGACGATTTTATTTACACTCAAATCATGTCAAATTATCGGTTATATATTGGATTATATATATTATTACTTTAAATATATAACTAGTATTAATTTTATAGTTGCTCTCCATTTAATGGAAAACTTTAATTAAAAAACGATATGAAAAAATATTTGATAAAACTTCTATATGGCTCCTGGCCAAATTAAGTCCAAATGTAACATGACAACATTGATTAATTAAATTTATTGCTTGTCAAAAAAAAACTTTGATAAAGAAGAAGCCATGTTCTTTTTTTTTTTTTTAAATACATATGATAGCCATTTGGATTTGGAATCAATAAAATTTGCTTAGGACTTCTTGATCTCTGCAAAATAGTTTAATCTTAAAAAGTCCTGTTCATGTACCATGTATTAGTGTTGTAGAATGAGTTTTTCCGGCGTTTAAATTAAATTGGTGGCGTGAGCAATTAAATTTTTATTTTTCTCAGTTTTTATCTTTACTGCAACAACTGTTAGAGATGGGTCTAAGGAAATACATCATATTATAAAAACAAAAACACCCTAGTGTATATGAAACCAATTTGTAGCACGAATTGGAGAAAACGTAAAATCAATTCACAAATTACATTTACATAATTTTCTTCCTAAAGTAATATCAAATTTACAAATACTTGAATAAAACACATTTAGAATTACTTGATAAAAGATTAGTGAAGCTGAAGAGCTAATAGGCTAGCTACTACATCAATTTATAGTAACAGTTATTTCCAGCTAGAAGAATCTCGTAGCCATTCCCACAGGGACAATTGCAGTGAATTTTTACACGATCACCGTCTTTCTCTACACTCACGCCTTCTTCATTACCATCGCAATCAATATTAGAAGAATCTTTCTGAAAACAAATAAAAATAAAAACATATCACTTTAGAAAAAACTAATCGAAAGTATCGAAATATGAGTTAATTACACCATTGGTCCTGCATTGTGGGAAATCATGTGTTTCAATAAAATATCAAAGATACTGGGTTTCAAAATGTATCAAATATACCCAATGTCCTATATGGTGCTCATGCATAGGAATTACTCAGGGTTTATACTCTTTAAAACATGTCAAATAAAAGAATATAAATTGATTTATCGTCATAGTACTCAGGGATCAATATTGCAATTAACTATTTGAGCTAAGAGTATGTAAGATTGGACCTTATTGTCATTTTCACACGTTTGATCTTCATCTTCATCTTCATCCTCATCTTCATGCATGAGTTGATCACACCATTGACTTATCCCTTTAATAAAACTTTTCATTTTCTCTAATCTCTACAACAAGATGAGAAAAAAAATGTAAAAATTAATCTCTCATCTCAAAGAAACAATCGGAATACCGTTAATATACGAACCTGCGAACTAGGAGAGTTTCTAGTGGGAAGTCCTAAAGCTAGTGACGTAGGATCTGAAATAGATCTGATAAGTGGAGATAATGATGACGTCATCTTGGTGTTTTCTTGAACTTGGGTATTCAAGAAATGGCCCGACGGAGCTGTAGAAGATGCTAATGGTGAGAATGGGGCATTGGTGGTGGTGGTGGTGGTGGTATAAACGGGTTCAGAAATAGTGCGGCGGAGAGGGGTTGTTGCCATGGAAGCTGCAGGGAAAGGGTTGGGAAGGGTGATCTTTGTGAAGCTTTCAAGGGTTCGTTTCTTGGAAGATGGTGGTTCATGCAGAGGTGATGAGGGTGATGATCTCTTCATGGACCGATCCGTGATGGTGAAAGGCTTAGTGGTGGTGTTGGAGGCCACGGTGGTGGCAGAGATGCCTCGTCGTTGGGATTCTTGAAGTGATACTGTCCTCTGCATGTTCTTTAATAACTCTTTCTACCTGGATAATCTTATTGATTATGCTATAATAGTTTTCTGTTAATGTTAATTCTGTAGGTATTTTTATAGGTGCCCAGCTCGTATTATTTTTAGAAATATTATTTCTAAATAGGTCGAAGAAGAAATTTTAGTGATTATTGTAATTAATATTTAAATTTTGTTTAAATAATGTGACTTTATAATAAAATTTAATGCATTTTTTTTATAATTTATATTTTATTTTTGTTTGTTGTATTTTTACATGTTTGATGAAATGAAAATGAATTACTTTTGTTAGTTCTTAATTAATAACGATTATCATTAAGTAACGCAATTTAATGAAATAATAAAATAATTTTACATGCTTATTTTATTTTTTAATTTTTTTTTGGACAAGATTCAAAAAGAAAAGAAAAGGGGAATAGATCATCCTATCCCAAGCTTGTTGAAGTTCCCTATTAAGGACCGGATTGAAACGTCGTTTCCTGTGGCTCCGTGTCTAGCGCTTTTAGCCAGATGGTCTGCTTGGTTGTTCATCTTTCTCGGAAATGTGTTTAAAGGAGAACAGCCCCGCCTGAGTAGCCTTAGTCCTGATCATCCGGATGATCGGAAGAATGTTCCATCTCGCCACTGACACCTGCCGAATAACATGCTCATTTTATCCCATCTGAAAATCCTAGACTTTTTTTTGGAAAAATCCACAAACACTATTCGTATTTCTCACTCTTTCTCGATACTCAGATAGTTGTCTCAAAACCAAAAAAAAAATATTTACCGCTTTTTATCCTTTTTTTTGTCAAACACGGCTTTTTTTTCCTAAACACCAGGTTTTTAATTCTAAAAATTTTGTATTTTCTGCCCCACTAAAATAAAAGTTCTCCATTTAAAATAATTATCCAGTAGATATGTTGTCTTAGAAAACTAAGGCTATGTTTGATTCATGATAATAATAGATATTTTTTGTTTTTATTTTCTATATTTTTTAAAATACTAATTAAAATGTGTTTGGTTAGAGAATAATGAAAACAATTTTTTGAAAAATAAAATAAAAACACTGCTATATTGGATAATATTGTGAAATCGACGTTTTCTATATTCTTTAAAAATATTGGAAAAAAACGAAAATTATTTTCTAAAATTATATTCTAAAAACGAAATAGAAAATCTTTTCACACACCAAACAGAGGATAAATTTATTATTTCTAGGCTCTCCTCCAGGTGGTGCTATTACTCGAGGAATAGGTAATACCTGAGGAATAGGTATTCATTGATTGTTTTTATTGTTTATGTTTGATAACCGATTCTCCCTAAAGTTTAAGTTATGAGATTTATGGACACTATCTAATTGTAAGAAGTATAAAAAAAGAAATTCTTTTTATATACATTCGAACCACTGTTGGTCATATTTCTCTTTATCGAGAAATCGAAGAAGCCATACAGGGGTTTTCTCAGGCCTATTCATATGGTACCTAATTAAGCTAAGTAATTTCATTCTCTGATATCAGTAGGAATTCAGGTCTCTCCCGTTCAGCTAGGATTATAGTTCCGGAATTTCTACGCGAATCAAGATCGAGAAAAGGAAGTTTTTCAATCACTGACTCAAACCCATTGTCAAATTCTACTCAGCGGAATATGGAAGTACTTATGGCAGAACGGGCCAATCTGGTCTTTCACAATAAAGTGATAGACAGAACTGCCATGAAACGACTTATTAGTAGATTAATATATCACTTCGGAATGGCATATACATCACACATCTTGGATCTAGTAAAAACTCTGGGCTTTCAAAAGTTTAAGTTGTCAGGAAGGGTCATCTTATACATTATATATGAGTATTACATGCTCAACTCGAACCACCGACCTCTTATGGATCTGGTCTCTGATACCATGTTAGATTGCCAACTCAACCAAAAGTCTGAACCGTTAGGAGAAGAAATTATATTAGTGAGATATTTCACCCCAACGATTAAGATTGTCTTCCTCAGGTGGAATTAAATTCTCCTCTACGATAGACATGGCTTCTCTTTACTTCTTTTCTTCTCTTAAACGTTTATTGTAAGCCCTAAGTGCACTTTCGGGATTCTCGAGCATATACCAGAACCTGAAAGAGACAAAAACAAAAAGAAAGCGTAAATCTGGAAAAATAACTAAAAACTGCTACACGAAAAACTAAATCCACACGCTAACGAGACAAAAGTCCCTAGCAGCAGCGCCGAAAACTTCGTGGTTAGTAGGGTGTGATAAAATAATGATAAATAAAGATGCAACTAAAACCCTAACCAATCACGTTACTCAGTGCAAATATCACAGATCGTATGCAAGTTTTAATGATAAGTAAGATTTGTTCTCAGGGACTTAGTGTGTTATACGAATGGATAAGAAGAAAACGTAGTAAAGAATAGTTCATGGAATTAAAATACAATAAAAGTAAATATGAATAGTTGGAGAGATAATGATTAAACTAACAGCTAATGCAAATAAATTAAAAGATATTAGAATAAGATGAGAGATATAACTCAGGTTTGCGAGTATGCACTTATCCTTCTATTTCTTCTATATTCCTACTTAGGTGGCGACCTAACAATTACCAAGGGACATGGGTAAGGGGACCCTACACAGTGATCGGTTGTTAATCTCAAACCCTAGTGACTATCTAGTTAGGAAAGCCTGTCAGGATCACTACCGCACACTAGACGTTTATGTCGTGTTTCAACAATTAGACACCCTTTCCGGGTGACCATCCAACTTCTATTAATAGGGTAGTCTATACTCGTTCACTAGCAAGAATTACGGTCAATACATCAAAGCACATAAAACAAATATAAAGGTTAAGAATCTCAATCAGTTTAAAAAGGTTATTCCCAAACAAACTTATATAGAAGAAAATACATTTAAAGATTAAACATATGCAAAACGAAAGCTATGGGACAATTAGTTCCTGCTAAATAGAAATAAACTAAAATAAAGATACATACTGTCAACTTGCTTCTCTTGATGACTTCTAAGAGATATAAATTAACGATTAGGCAAGGACATGTTTAGAATTATAATAGGGTGTATTCAAATTCGTTTCCTAAAATATAGGACAGGATAAAAAATGCTCACTATTTTGATCATATCTCCTTCGTTATTGGGCCGATTTTTTCCCACTTTATATCAAAACGACCACAATCTAACCCGTTAAAGGCTTACTAAAAATCGCGGCCGATTTATCTTCACTTTAGTGGGCGTAGCTGCGAAATTGGCAGATTTATTTGACAGCTTTTCCTTTCCTAATTCAACTTTGTTTCCTTTTATCACCTGATTTCTCCTTAATCTTCTTTAATTAAATATGATCAAAAAGTAATAAATCATTAAATCAACAGATGAATTAATAAATTATCTAATAATGGAGGAAAATCCCTAACAATTAATCAAATTCACCTAAAATAATATCTCAAATCTACATTTATATATCACAAATATGGAGACATCAAGTGGTCACGATTTTAAAAGGAATTGTCACGAGTTTGGACTCTACATATATTTGACATTTTACAAAGTCATCAATGTTATGAAGGGGTATTAGTTCAAGAGATTTTAGCCTTTTAATAGGGACATTCAAATGGTCTAATCTACCATGTCACATATTTAAAGATTCAACGATATAAGCATTCTCACTAAAGGTTATAATGTTTGAAACAAACAAATCATTATCTAAGTACCCTTTCCCCCACAAACTCATCATTTTTTGCAATAACTTTTTTCCCCTCTCAAAAACTAGTTTGAGTCCCACTTCATTAAGAAGAGCTCCAAAAACAGAGTTTCTACGGAGTTAGGGGACAAATAGAACATCGTTTAACTCAAAAATCTTACCAAAAGTGAGTTTGAGGGGATGATGTCATTTTCAGAGAACCGTAGCAGTGGAGAAGTCACCCAAGTACACGCATTCACCATCAGTTACTTCCTCGAACATTTGAATAGGGCTTTGTTTGCGCAAAAGTGTGAGGAAGCTCCAGTGTCAAGGATCCACTAGCATTTGTTCTCTACCAAATACGCCTCAACCATTGCCACGACAATGATTTCTTCGATCTCGGTCAAATTTGCGGCAACTTTTGGACCAGGTCCAGCTCTATGCGTACACTTGAAAGCTTTGTGTCCTTCTTTCCCACAACAATAACAAGCACCTTTAGGTTTCTGAATCTTACCAGAAATTTTGAACCACCTACCTTGCTTGTTGGAGTTGCCTCAGTTCTTGTTTCCCCCATATTTGGATTTGTTTGAGCCTTGTTGTTTTCCCTTCCCCTTGAACCTGTCTTTGTTACCTTGAACAGAAATTCCAACAAGGTTAGCCTTTGAGTAATGAAGAAGGAAAGAGAGAGTCTTATCTTTGAGTCGATTAGCTTCTTCGACTTGCATGTGGTTGATGAGTTCTTGGAGGATCATTTCCTTCTTTTTGTTTTTGATATGATTATTGTATTTGCTTCAAGAAAGAAAATTACTCAACCAGAATATTGGCTAGAAAAAATTCGCATATCTTCATTCCTTCAGCGATAACCTCCGCGCAGAAGTTTTCGTACATGTTAAGTCATTCAGTAATAGGCTTCTGATCAATGAGTTTGAAATTATACCAATTACCAATTACAATTTATTTTTACCAGATCTATCAACCCTATATTTTTTCTCAAGAGTTTCCTAAAGGATATTTGTCGATCTCTCTTTGGCAAGGAAATCAAATATGGAATTTAAGACATTGTTCAACATCCATCCCCGAGCCATAGTATTCTCTTTTTTGAACTTGACTTCGAGCAAGATATCTAACCTGTTATTTTTCAGTAGGAACTCCGTTTTCCACCATAATTGGTGGATTCTCGACTATAGCGAAGTCGAGTTCGTACTGTTCAAGACAGATCAAGTTCTTTTGTGCCCAACACTTGTAGTTGGAACCATTAAGGGGCTCCAACTTATTCACGCCGGGAAAGGCCTTTACGATGATGAAGCAACTTCCGAGATAGGAAAATACATTTCTAAAAAAACAACATTGATATAAAAAAAATATCTTTCAAATTGTTGGAAAAATAATAATCAATGGTTTTTTAAAACTAGAGAAATGGCTTCCAAAACAGCAAAAGAAATAATTTTAAATTAAGAGTAAGAGTATACTATTACAATAAATTGAAAATAATGAAACTTACATGGAAATTCAAGAAAAGAACTGTTATACGGTATATAAAATTTTGTTTAGAAAAATATTCAGGTCGTGTCGGTATCTCTAATGGAGTTTCTTCTATAGATTTCCGAAACGCTTAATGGATCTTTAAATTCGTGGACGTTTTGTATTTTGGCGGGAAGGTTATGATGTGACAACTACTAGTATAAGTACCAGGGCCGGGCGGAGGGTAGTGGTGCACACGTGGGGCTTTGTTTATTCTCTTTTAGCTTTCATAGCCTTAATCCTTTGTGCAGTTTCAGATTCGGGTCTAAATGCTAACATGGGTGTTTCATCACCTGCTACCTGATACATCGGCGAGTGAAAAATGTGGATCATTAAGACCTTCTGGTGGTGGTTCGACCATGGTCAAGGTCGAGGAATGGCTTCCCAATGAAAACCATAGAACTAACACCAGTAGTAAACAAAAAATACAAAAGATTTTTGATAAAGAGCTCTCTGAGAATGTTACAGCTATTTTGCCTTAAGCTCTTTATTCTTAATTACTTGAATTTGAATGTCATATAGACTCATCCATGTCAAGAAAAAATGCTGACTTTGTCGAGTGCAGGAAAAATCCAATTTGTATTCAAAAAGCTATGCGTGTATACGTGTTCAACACATCTGCTAATCAGACCGAAGAGAGAAAATCCAGTGAGCCCCCATTAAGACCTTCTGGTGGTGGTGGATCATCTCATAAACCCCATTAAAACCTTCTGGTGGTGGTTCGGCCATGGTCAAGGTCAAGGAATGGCTTCCCAATGAAAACCATGGAACTAACACCAGTAGTAAACAAAAAAAAAAAAATTTGATAAAGAGCTCTCTGAGAATGTTACAGCTATTTTGCCTTAAGCTCTTTATTCTCAATTACTTGAATTTGAATGTCATATAGACTCATCCATGTCAAGAAAAAATGCTGACTTTGTCGAGTGCAGGAAAAATCCAATTCGTATTCAAAAAGCTATACGTGTATACGTGTTCAACACATCTGTTAATCAGACCGAAGAGAGAAAATCCAATGAGCCAACGAGTCATTTCTTGTTTCGGGAACAAGTGAGTCAAAACCGAGTATTATATTCAAAATATTATTACCATAATATATTTTACCTTATTAGACTAGTTTATTCCATATTATCTATGTTTTCTTGTTAGCATAGTATTACCTTTCTTACTCATCAAGTTATTAGCCTATAAATAGGATCTTATTATATTGTATTCTATGTTGTAGATCCCGGTTCAGCGGCCTAGGCGGTCGACTGGGGATTAACGCCTAGGAGGGATTACGCGGGGCCTAGGCGGGGTTACACGGTTTTGAATCTCGTTATGTAGTTTTATATATTTAGTAATACATATGTAGTAATTATTAATAATTTTATCAATTTAAGTCATAAAATTCATCTAACACCACTATATTAAATATAAAAATACTAAAAATAGAGTTATAAAATCGACTCAAGAATTTCCGAGAGTTAAAAAAATTTAAGGAGGGCCTAGGTGGTCATATTTTACCATTCATCGGCGCGTAGACGTGCTAGGTTCCTCTTCCACGGCGACTAAGGCGTTAGGCAAAAACGCCTAGCATTTTATTAGGCGTAATCGGTTGATGGGGGAGTTGACGCCTAGGCGGCACCTAGGCGCGCCTAGGGATCTAGTCATAGATTGTATTACAACAACCCAATTCACAATGTAGTCCCTACTATTCTCTTGTTCTCTAGCCTTTATGACTCTTTTATTATTAGTATATTATTTCTCTTTTCCTATTTTTTCTCTTCTACTTATTTAAATATCTCACATGGTATCAGAGCCACCATCCAGAGCCACCATCCATGGAATTCCTTTTTTATCGTTCAATCGCTTTCGCACAAAAAATATATCCCTTTTCTCCTAATCCTTTCATAGGATTCGAAATCTTAATCCTCTCGTAGCATTCGAAATCTTATTCCTCTCATAAGCGGAATCTTGTTCCTCTCGTAGCAATCGAAATCTTAATCCTCTCGTAGGATTCGAAATCTCGTTAGACCATTTAATTGTCCTATCTCGGTAATTCGCTCAACACTTAGTTCTTTATTCACGGTTCTCACAACTCAACTCATCGCTCCACATCAACGCCACTCTACGTCATCAACATTGTCACAACCATAACTCCTTAGTCATACTTCTCACTCAATCAACAAAATTCAAGACACGTCATTAACGATCTAGATTTCAAACCCAAGTAGCTATCTATCTTAACTACTTGAGTTTGAGGGGTGTTAAAGATATTATTACAATAATATATTTTACTTTATTATTAAACTAGTTTATTCCATATTATATTTGTTTCCTTGTTAGCATAGTATTACCTTCCTTGCTTATTAGTTATTAATCGTATAAATAAAATCTCATTCTATTATATTACAATATCTGAGTTCACAATGTAGTCCCTATTATTATTATTTTCCCTAGCTTTTATGACTCTTTATTATTATTACATTATTTCTCCTTTTATATTTTCTCTCTCCCTTTTATTTAAATATTTCACATATTTCAGACAAAAAATTCTCATCTTTCTTCAAGAAAATGACTATGTACCTATTTAAAGCCTTTGAAGTGAAGTGGTGATAAGGAATTTACAGCTATTAGACTCGAACTGAATTATATCCTTAAAAATTCAAACCTTTACAGAAATTCTCGGTGTTGAATATGATACACTCCCAAGATTATTAGCTGCACTTTGGAATTACGTGAAGTTAAGGTAATTATAAATCCCTTGTGATATTACTTCCTTCATGTGTGACCCACATTTACGAAAATTATTCGGAGAAGAGAACCTAAAATTTGCGATGGTTCGCAAAAAATAACTCCTCGTTTGAGTGTACCACAACCTATACATAACGATTAACGAGCATAAGATCAAGCTTTCTAAGAATAATCCTTCAAGAGAATCATGCTATAATGTACTTGTTGATGTTCGTCTTACATCGATATCACCGAAAGAAAATGTTACATTCTGGTTTTCGAAAAGAATAATGAAATTTATGTGTGTGATCAAACTATAATTAAGTGATGCGTTAACGAAACTCCATGATCATGTCAAAAGAAGCGCTTTTTTTAGGATTTAGTCAATCACCAGGAGTGTCTATAAATTCTTTACTAACTTCTCAAGCTAGAGATTTAGAAGTTGCTTCAGGAGAAGCTAGTCCAAATGCAGAGAAAAAGCGAAGGATCTGAGTTTTATAATCAACCATGGTAAAAACTAAAATCTTCACTTGACCTACTTGATTAGAAATTGTTTTAATTGTTAATTTACTTTTAATGTAATATATATGCTTAATAATGCGGTTATTCGGTATCTGAATCGCAAACCTTTGTCTGGTAATAAAGGTGGAGGTAATAAATAGTTAATCTTGGCTGGTTTTAGTACTTATTTCAGTTTATTTAGTTAATTGTTGTAGGTTATTTGGAGTTGCTCGGTGTAGCTAGTTATATGTGTGTTTTTTCTTTGAAACTGTTGGATATTCGTATGTAGAAGTAGAAATGAATGGCTACTAGTTAACTATTACAATTTCAAACTGTTTCAAAAAATATTTTTTCTATATGTATGAACATAGCTTGTCTATGCCTTTTACCATTTTTTTTTTGTTCCAACTTTTTACCATTTCAGAAATGAAACAAAAGATGGGTCAACACGAAAATGTAATTTGATAATTTTGAGATCACTCAACAAATGTTTGATACCACAAATCTTTAATACTTCTCTGTAAAATATAAGCTACTATTTCAAGTTCATATTCACAGATGAGACAACCCAATTTTCTTGGAGTAAATTTTGGGTGAAGATGAATCAAAGATAGACTATGAGCCATCAATGTAGTGATAAACTAAATCAGGTGACACCAAACCAAGAAAATGTGAGTTCACATTCTATAGATGCTTAGTCAAGCTTTGAAACCTTATGAAGTGACAAAAATGCAGCCTAAAGTGTAATCATAATCTGCAGCCTTTATTATAATCAATTTCTCTCAGGACTCGAGTATTTTTCAGCATATAAGCTACCATTGCATAATCATTCTCTACCTTTTTTTTTTACTTGTGGCGTTTCTGCAATTCAGAATCAATAAGGCGCTATGTGTTTGTAACCAAACCTTTATATAATCTCAGAGATGGTAGGTTCTATTATCTCAATTAATTGTAGTTGTTTAAAAATCAAAAAAATATAAGAACTTTGAGGGACCAGTCCAGGTTCAAAATTCATGAAGAGGGATTCGATTCAATTCAATTCAAATATTTGTGTGTCATGAGAATCGGTTTCTTCTATAATATAATGCTAAATCATGTTACAACCAAATAGGGTATAATTAATAAAAGAAGCAGTATTTAGTTCTTTACAATTTTTACAACGAAATATCCTGTTAAATTATATCAAAGAATAATATAGGAGCGTTTTGATTTTTGTGGACTCTTCAGTACTGCTTGTTTAACTTCCTCTTGTTCGGCATATAGTAATTTTCATCGACTTTCTTTTCTACTTGGTGATTAAGTTTCTTTTCATATAGCCGTTATAATTAGTTATTGGTCTTTTTCTTGATTGATCTTTTTTATAAGAAGAGGTAAAATTTCCAAGTTATCTGCAAAATCGAATTTCTTCTTTGTGTTGTCACATGACACAGCTTTCATGATACCTTTGGCAAGCACTTTTTGAATCTATCATCTTCTTCGAGATTGCTGATCAAATCATAATCATCAGCATAACTGGACATCTCCTCCTCTTGAAGAGACATGAAGCAATATGTACTTGCCTCCTGAATTAGAATTCCTCCGTATGCAAGCCACTGTTGTGGCCTCTTCAAGCAACCCAAGTATATCAGTTCCCTCGGGAAGCCCATAATTTGCTCGAAATACTCCTTCAAGGGTATATCCCTTCCTTTCAACAACGACTGCTAATTGCGCGAATAACGTTGACGAATCGAGATTTATTGAATGGGTTAACAAGAAAAAAACGAAAAGACGGTCGTTATTAGGTTTATGTATAATTAGGGGCGAATCCATAGTACCATGGGGCTCAAGCCCCCTAAACTTGTAAATTTTATGATACGTAAATGTAATTTTGTCCTGAAAAATAATTAGTTTTTTCTAAATGTTTAAAACATGCATATTTTAAGAAATACATAAGCTATTGTGCCTTACACCAGTTGAGATTAGCTCGCTAGACAGGGCCTTGGTTATCCAATCTAATGGTGCAGGTTCGAATTGAGTCAATGACTCCGAGTCCAAAGTGACTCTCCTATGAAACAAAAAAAAATGTTATTGTGCCTTAGTGGTTTAGTATCTTTACGTATTAGAATTTAGAAAGAAGGTTTGGTGTTTGAATCTTATCATTTGTTTTATCTTTTTCTCATATACACACATAATAAAAGATCATTTTAAAACAAAACATGATTTGATTTCAAAAAAGCTCAATATAAAATAAGAATAAGATTTCAACTTTATTCTTATATTTTAATTTTTAACGAAAAAATTCTTATTTTTTAATATACTAAATTAAAGTTATAAATTTGTCAATTTTTGATAAGATTGACTTATTAAATATTGTAATTTTTGTCTACGAATGTTAAATATTTTATTATTATAATATATTATTACCATAATATATTTTTACCATAATATATTATTATCATAATATATTATTACCTTAATAAATTATTACCTTATTAGATTAGTTTATTTTCATATCGTATTTATTTTCTAATTAGTTTAGTTTTACCTTTCTTGTTCACCAGATAGTTAGACCTATATATATGGTCTCATTCTATTATGTTAGACAAGAAACTCATTCACAATGAAGTCTCTAGTATTCTCTTGTTCTTTAACCTTATGGCTCTTTCTATTAATAATATATTATTTATCTTTTTTCTTTTCTCTCTTACCCTTATCTAAACATCTCACTTAATTTAAATATCTCACATGGTATCAGAGCCACAATTAAAAGTGGTTTTCCGTTGTCGTTTCGTTCGCTTCCGCAAGTCGTTATACCATTCAACGGTCTCATCCCGTTAGGCCCTTCAGTGGTCTCATCTCGTTAGCCCTTTCAGTGGTCTTATCTCATTAGACCCTTCAGTGGTCTCATCTTCTTAGCCCCTTCAGTGGTCTCATTTCGTTAGGCCATTCAGTGGTTTCATATCGTTAGGTCATTCAATGGTCTCATCTCGTTAGACCTTTCATGGTCTCATCTCAGTAATTCACTCATCCCTCGGTTTTTGGTTCACAGTTCTCATAGCTCGACTCGTCACTCCATCTCGACGCCACAACATCAACATTGTCACCACGTCAACTCCTCTGCCACGCTTCTCTATCAACAACACTTAAGATACGTCATCAACGATCCATATTTTAAACTCAAGTTGCTCTCTCTCTCCGACCTACTTGAGTTTGAGGGGGTGTTAAATATATTATTATAATATATTATTACCATAGTCTATGTTGTAGATCTCGGTTTTGCGGGCTAGGTTGTCGACCGAGGCCTAGCGCCTAGGCGGGATTACACGGGGCCTAGCGCCTAGGCGGGATTACACGGAGCCTAGGCGGAATTATACGGTTTTGAATTCCGCTATGTAATTTTGTATATTTAGTAATATATATGTAGTAATTATAGCAACTTTAACTATTTAAGTCATAAAATTCATCTAACAACACTGTAGTAAATATAAAAATACTAAAAAGTAAGTTATACTATCAATTAAAGAATTGTCGAGAATAAGAAAAATAACAAGAAGGCCTATGCGGGCATGCTTTTGCCATTAATCGATGCCTAGACGACCATTTTTTTGCCATTAATCGGTTCCTAAACAGGCTAGACGCCTATTCCACGACGACTAAGTTGCTAGACAAAAACGCCTAGAATTTTAACTAGGCGTAAGCGGCTGAGGGAGAGTTGACGCCTAGGCGGCGCCTAGGCGCGCCTAGGCGGGGAGATCTACAACATAGACCATAATATATTATTACCATAATACATTATTACCATAATATATTATTACCTTATTAGATTAGTTTATTTTCATATCGTATTTATTTTCTAATTAGTTTAGTTTTGCCTTTCTTGTTCACCAAAAAGTTAGACCTATATATATGGTCTCATTCTATTATGTTAGACAAAAAACTCATTCACAATGTAGTATCTAGTATTCTCTTATTCTTTAGCCTTATGGCTCTTTCTATTAATAATATTTTATTTCTCTTTTCTCTTTTCTCTCTTACCCTTATTTAAATATCTCACTTAATTTAAATATCTCTTTTCTTATATTTTAATTTTAACGAAAAAATTCTTATTTTTTAATATACTAAATTAAAGTTATAAATTTGTCAATTTTCATAAGATCGACTTATTAAATATTGCAGTTTTTGTATACGAATATTTGTCTCTATTTTGAATTTGAGGGTAATAATACTTAGTAATATATTATGTATATTACTTCAATGTTTAATATTTGTAAATAATTTATTCATCATATTTATATATTAAGATATTAATATAACATATAGTATATTAATATTACATATAGTGTATTAATAATATACTAACGATACTATATAAAGTAAGTATAATGGCGTTTATTTGTATAATTTTTGGATTAATACTAACTGCTAAATTCATCAACTAAAGAGACGAGTAACGTAATGGTGCTAGATTCTCATATTTTCATTTTGTCATTGGTAGTTACATATTTATGTATCATATTTTTACCTTAAAAATTTCAAAAAACTTGACCCTGAATCCTTTATATTTCAAGCTCCCTCAGTTTAGTGTCTGGGCCCGCCCCTGTGTATAATACATATGGGTTTTGGGAGGCTCTTCGTGATTATATAGATAAGTTACACAATTTAGTTTGCGTAAATATCCATGTTTAGGAAGAAGTTTCAATATTTTACCTCTTACTTCAAGTCATTAAAAGAATGTTTGATCAGTTAAACTAACCCAACTAGTTACTTAGTTTAGTTTAGTTACCCATTGAAGTCTAATCTAAATTATTTTTTATTTAAATATAGGGAAAAAATTTGGAAGATATTTATTTTTAAGTCGGAAAACTAATAAAATTTGACTTTAAAAATTAAGCCTTCACAATATTAGATCTGTTATGAAATATTATAATGTGTGTATTATTCTAGAGTAGTGGAGAGCCTTTGGAAGGCTGCTAATACGCACCTAGGACTTCTAGAAGTTAAGGATTTTTTGAAAATGTGCTCCTAGGCACATTTTTCAAAAAACTCAAACCCTACCCCTGCTCAACACCAGCGCCTCCTTCACCCCATAGCCACCTCCTTCGCCCCTGTTTTCCTTTCCTATTTTCACACCAAAGAGGTTTCCTTGGCCACCCCTTTCCAAAATCAGCCAACCCATCTACACCATACACAACAACGTTTCAGCAAACCACTACACCATGGCCCAACAACCCTCCTCCTGCCAAGCCTTCCTTTGGTTTTATAGGAACAGATCGGAGCGACAGCCTCCCTTCCCGTCCGGCGTGAGACAGGCCCAATTACCACAACGGCCCACAAGCGACTCAGGCCCACTCCGATCCAGTCCAGGCAAGTTTTTTTCACTGAATCTTTTTCAGACCACCGATCTGCTACTGCACCAGTTACGGCGGGTACTACCCTCTGTCACTATATTTAAGTTTATTAATGTAATAGTGTATTCTATTACAAAAATAGTTGTAGTTGGTAATAAACAGATTATTTTTGTTTTTAAAAACTCAGTTATTATGATTAGTAAGGAATTTTCTTTTAAAATTAATAAGGAAAATATGGTAAATTCAAATTGGAGAATCTATAAAGGGTTTTACTGTATTTCCAAAAAAAATGTGTTATAAGATGTTACGTGAAATAAAGGGAAATTCGAAACAAAAACAAAAGAAATCCGAGGAAAAAGTTTCGAATAATAAAGGAGAAAATAGAATTAATGAAATCAATAATTCGGATAAGGTTTTATTCCTTATTATTAATATTTTTAATGTGATAGGAAATTTTATCACAATAATAGCTGGAGTAGATGAAAAACAATTTAGTTCTGTTTTGATGTACTCAGTTATTACTAATGAATATTTGTATAAAGCTCATAAGTTAGAAGATAATGAGTTCATGAAGGATTGTAATGAAAAATTCGATGATATAGAGCTTTCTGGAGTTGAGCCTGATCAACTCCATCGCAATCAATGATACACATCGCCTGGAACTGCTAGGGAGTTGGCAATCCCCTGACAGTCCAGGCCGCTAGAGACCTCTGTGCAAAACATCGGCCGGAGGTATTGTTTCTCTCTGAGACTAAGAATGTTTATACTAAAATTCATGATATTTCTATTGATTTAGATATGGAATTAATCGAAACCGTCGAACCATTGGGGGCGAGGGGAGGGCTTGCTTTGTTGGGGAAGAAGGAATTAAATATTAGAATTATTAAAAAGTCACCGTTTTTTATACACGCTAAAATTGAAGGTTTTAATATGCCCCCCATATTTTATACTTATGTGTATTTAAACCCCTATGATTTAAATAAAGAAATTTCTCTTAATTTCTTAATTGATTTAAAACAAAAAATTATCCTTGGACACTCATAGGTGATTTTAATTGTATTAGATTTATTAAGGAAAAATTAGGGGGTAATATATGTCATAAAAAATCCTCTATAAATTTTAATAATGTTATAAACCTCCATAATTTGGAGGAAACAACCTCTTTTGGTTGTAGATTTACTTGGACTAATAAAAGAGCAAATAAAAAGCTCATTAAAGCTATATTAGACATGGCTCTTCATAACTCTGAATGGGATAAACTTTTCCCTAATGCTTGAATGGCAATCATACCAGCAATTGGATCAGACCATTGCCCCTTAGTACTACATCATGATAAGGTTGATAACAAAAATAAAAGAAGATTTTACTTTGAAAGTTTCTGGACTACAGAAACTGATTGTTAAAACATTATTAAAAAAGTTTGGTATGATTATAGTTCCCTTAGGGGAAACTCTAATGCAATTATCAATCATAAACTTAAAAAATGCAGCCAGGCATTAAGAAATTAGAATAAAAAGAAATTTGGTAATAATAAAATCCAAATAGAAAAACTTATAAAAAGATTAGAAATACTATCTAACTATGATAACCCTAACTTTAATTGGGATGAATATAATTTTATAACCAAGGAAATTGAAGAAACTTGGAAAAGAGAAGAAATTTTCTGGAAAGATAGATCAAGAAATGATTGGTTAAAAAAAGGGGAGAAAAACACTAAATAGTATCATGCTTGTACTAAGGAAAGAAGAAGCAGAAATAAAATTCTTAACATCACTAATGAAAATGGTGAATGGATTGATAATAAAAATGAAATAAATGTAGAAATTGTCAACTACTTTAATAATATTTTCACAACTGTTGGAAAAAGAGATTATACTAATACTATAAACCTCATTACTAGTAAAATAGATAAAAAAATCTGCAGATAGCTTAAATATACATATTAATGAAGCAGAAGTTAAAAAAACTACATGGGAATTAGGACCCAATAAGGCTCCAGGTCCTGATGGATACAATGGAATTTTCTTTAGAACTTATTGGGATATTATTAAACTCGATCTTATGAGAGTCATAAACAACTTCTGGAATAATAAGGGAGACCTGTCTGACCTTAATCAAACACTTATTACCTTAATTCCAAAAATCAACAAACCTACTAATATTAAACACTATAGACCAATTAGCTGTTCAAATTTTATATATAAAATTATAGCAAGAATATTGGTCAATAAATTACAACCTTTCATGAACTCCCTTGTTGGAGAAAACCAAAGTGCTTTCATTCCTAATAGATTGATCCAGGAAAATACAATGATTGCACATGAATTAATAACCCATATTAAAAGAAGAAAAAATACAAAAAAAAAATATGGTTGCTGTTAAAGCAGATATCAAAAGAGCTTATGAATATATAGAATGGGATTTCCTACAAGATCTTCTATCAAAAATAGGATTTAATAAAGATTGGGTTAGGAAAATCATGATATGTATTACCTCAGTAACCTACTCAATCCTAATAAATGGTGAAATCCACAAAATACAAAAACCTACTAGGGGAATTAGACAAGGGGACCCACTATCACCCCTCATTTTCTGCATAATATCACAAACATTGAATGATCTCATGAGATACAAAAAAGAAAATTACTTAATTAAAGGAATTAAAATTGGGAACAATTGCCCAGCTATCACTCACCTTCTCTTTGCTGATGATAGTCTTTTCTTCCTAAATGCTGATAATGTTGAAATACAATCCTTTAATGATGTTATGAACAAGTATAAAAATGCATCTGGATTATGTCTAAACCTTAATAAATGTGGGGTTATTTTTAGCCCTAACACACCAATTCTCATACAAAATATACTAACCCAAAGATTAAATATGAAAAAAACAAATAACCTAGGTATTTATCTAGGAATGCCTACTGAATGGAGTAGATCAAAATCCAAAGATCTTCAATTTTTAATTGATAGAATCTTAAATAGATTTGAAAATTGGAAAACCCTATTTCTTTCAGAAGGAGGGAAGGAAATCTTAATAAAAGCAGTAATTCAAAGTCTACCTAACTACTTTATGTCAAATTTTATTTTTCCAAAAAATATTATAAGTAAAATTCATTCAATTATTGCCCAATTCTGGTAGGGAGATAAAGGAAAAAGAAGAATACATTGGGCTAATTGGGATATACTCACTAGATCAAAATTTGAAGGTGGATTAGGATTCAGAGATCTACACCTAATGAATAAAGCTTTATTAGGAAAACAAGCTTGGAACCTAATAAATAAAGAAGATTCTCTTCTTTATAGACTCCTTAAAGGAAAATATTTTAAAAATTGTAGTTTCCTTGAAGGTAAAATTGGGAGCTCACCCTCATGGGGATGGAGAAGCTTACTAATAGGTAGAGATACATTTAAGAATAATGTTAAATGGAAATTAGGTGATGGAAAGAATATTAATATGTATAAACATAATTGGATATGTGACATTAAATTACCTATCCAACCAAAAAATTCTAACCTACTTTGGGTTAACCAACTTATTAAAGAGGATAAATCTTGGGATATTGAACTCCTAAACCTTATTTACCCCAAGGAAATCAAAGAAAAAATAGAAAGAATGGTAATACCTAAATTTCTATGTAAAGATCAAATTAGTATAGATTACTGTAAAGATGGCACTTATACAGTTAAGGAAACTTATCATAAACTAAAAGAGGATGAAACTATTCTCCAAAACATTAAAAATATGAATAACCCTACATCTTCTAATACTAGGGATAAAAACATTTGGAAACTTATTTGGAAAATGGAAACCCAAACAAAAATAAGAAATTTTATGTGGAGAGCTATAAGAAACCTTTTATCTACAGGAGAAAACCTTTTTAAAAGGAAATGTGCAAAAGATAAAATTTGTAAAATTTGTGATAATAATATTGTAACAGTGGAACATATGCTTTTTAGATGCCCTTGGGCAAAAAGTGAATGGTTTACTAGTCCTTTGAATTTAAAAACTAATAATGATACTACTATAAGTGTAGAACTTTGGATTATAAATCATGTACAAAACATTATTAAAAAATTTGATAATCATGATAGGATTTTTGAACTTATATGCATTATAATGTGGCATATATGGAAGGATAGGAATAATTTTATCTATAATGGAAAAAAAAGGTGAACCTTTGAATACCATTGGAAAAGCTACAGAGAATTGGAAAGAATATTATAAAATCTCAAACCCTAACGATTTAAATTTTCTAGAAAAGTTAGGGGAAGTTAGTAACATTAATAATATTGGAATAAATATTAATAATAATATTCCACATAATCAAAAATTCAAAGATAAGTGGAAAAAACCTCCACTTAATAAATTTAAAATTAATTGTGATGCAGCTTTTTCCGATAAGGGAGCTGCAATAGCATGTTTAGTTAGGAACTCTAATGGGGAATTTGTAGCAGGTAATAGTTGGAAGATTGCGGCAGATTCAGTGTTAGAGGCAGAGGCCACGGGGATCTTGAAAGCTACAGAAATGGCTTCAAATTATCCTTTTGGAAGCGTAATTATAGAGAATGACTCAACCACTATTATGAAGTCTCTCTCGTCAGGATTACCGGTGTTGAGTCATTCAATTAAAAACTTAGTTTGTAATATTTATTATTTTGCTAAATTATCATCTCCTTCTTTTTCGTTTGTATCTAGAAGTAGAAATGGGACAGCTGACTGGATTGCCAAACAGGAGCTTCTTAGCACTCTGTTTGGTAATTGGGGTGTTTGTATCCCTCCCCATTTAGCTACTATGATTTGTAATGAAGCTGAGCCCTCCGGGGTGGGCTAAACCTTGTAACCTTTTCTACTTTCTATATATTATTATGCATTTGAACAAAAAAAAGAAAAAAGAGAGCCTTTGTAACCTTGACATTTATCCCTTGTAACATCCTACTTATTATGTAATTAGTAGGGTAGTTGAATAGTCTCATAAGTCTCTATATAAAGGCTTGTCCATTCTTTCAAAGTAAGAGGGGAATCCATATATAATAATATACTCTTCTTATCTCCCTATACCTCTCATCAACTAGTTTCTTTTACATATATTTTTAAATCTAATATGTATTTCTGGAGCTAACTTACTATTTTGTGAAAATCAAATTTAATAATTAAAAAATATTGATTAACACCTTTCCAAAAACTGTATGTTTATTAAAAAGGAAAACTCCAAAATATCAAGTTGCGAAAAAATTCATTGACAAATATCTAGGCATGTACAATGTACGTGCCTTGCTATATGTCCATAACTTAAAAACGTTTATGCAAAAATCTCGACAAATATATGGGTCAAGTTCAATTTGGGTGGCGCGAAAAGGGGGAATTATAATATAAAGCCCCACAACTTCAAACTTACATTTTAAAGCCCCAACCCAATTGACCAGTAACTAGTAATCCCACCCCAACTACAACCCAGTAAAAAGACCCAATAGCCCCCTTGCCCTCTTATACCTATTATATATTGTGAAAAACCAAAATCAAAAACAAAATCCCTATTAGGGTTTTTGTTTCAAAAACCAATTCTCTCTCTACCCTCCCTCTTCCCTTCCCTATACCCGATGCCCTCCTTCCTCACCATATCCGCCACCCTCCCTTCCAACGACCCACCCCACCCCTCCCCCTCCTCCTTCCATCGAGCCACCCCCACTCCTCCCCCTCCCCCTTCCATCGCGCAACCCCCACCCTTCCCCCTCCCCCTCCTCCCTCCTCCCACCATTAACACCACCACCACAGATCTTGGCCTCCCACCCTCCCCTCTCTCGAACTAACATCAGATCTGGCCGCCACCACCATGAATTGAAGCGCTGCAGATCTGGCCACCACCACCGTGAAGTGAAGCGCTGCAGAGCGAAGCGAACCACCCACCACCACTGCAGATCGAAGCGAAGCCACCCCAGCGCTGCAGAGCTCCTGATTTCGCCGCCCCGACGCCTCCAGATCTTCCACGAGATGCTGCGCCACCACGCCGGAGAGGAAGAAGCCCAACACCATGAGACGCTGTGACGACGCCGGAGAAGAAGAAGCCCACCACGAACTTGCAGCATCGAGCCATCGATCCACGAACCAGCATCATCAGACCAGCCTCATCTTTCCCTTCCTTCTTCAACGACAGTGATTGTTTTTCGAATTCGGGTGCAGCACAGGCCTAATGGCTCGAACTTGATGGTCCAGCCATTGTTGGTGCAGCTCATGGCCCCTTCTCAGTCTTTTTCTTTATTTTTTTTTGGACCAGCCCACTTCTGTTAGTTGAGTGTATAGGGTCCAGCAGTGATATGAGTTGTGTCTGTACAGGTCTTGGTCCAGACCATCTTGGTCCAGCCCATCTTGGGCCCATCATTCAACACCCGTGTTTTTTTTCTAAACGTGTTCATGATCGAAACCGAAACTTTTTATTTCATTTCATTTAGGGCCAGACTATTAAAACCACTTTGTTGTTTTTTTTAAAACCACTTTGTTAGTTTATTTCCTTGTCCTGTATGGTCCAGCTATATTGGTCCAGACACCTTGGTCTAGCCATTCGGGTTTGTGACATGATTAATGACTGGGAAAAATATCAAAAACAAGGACAAAACGGGATTATGTACACCAACTTGGACAAAACTTGGAGAATACCGACTAATTGGATATATAACAAAAAAAGAATTGGAACTAAAACACTTAGAAAACGTTTAATAAGGAAAGGGATGTACGAAATGGTCTGGACAATGTTGGTACATACCTCCTTGAATATACCGGAAAAATGTATCAAGTAGTAAAAGTTCAGAAAAAAAAATTTAATAAAAAAACGAAAAAGAAATAAAAAAAAATTGAAAAGGGTAGGAAAATAAAAAATCTAACCAGAATTTTTAGTTAGGCGTTAAAAAATAGTAATTTACAACTAGGCTTTAAATCCTAAAAAATCAACAAATTAGGCTCCAATTTGTAGATTCCTTGCGCGAAAATGGCACCGTCGAGCAAAAAAGTACTCGTGATTCGTGGGTCTTTAATGCAAAAAAGCTAAAAAGTCTTCACATTGTCTTTTAAAATAAATACCATGGTTTTTATCATGTTTCTTAACATGTATTCTTTTCGTTTTATATAAAAATAATTTTTTAAATATATTGTTTATTTAAAATTTGAAGGCACTTTTTTTCTACTTTTTCTACTATTATCTTTATTAAAATATTGAAATTTATATTTCTAATACACATTTAAAATATCAAAATACTTTATTAGGAGTGTTTCTGTAATAGTAAATGTAATTATTATATTTTTTTATATATGTAAAATGTTAAATAGACAAATTTTATAGAACACAAAAAGTATTCCAAAAGATTAAATAATCCGTTTTTAACTCCATCGAGTAAAAATATCTTTTAAACACTTTGTGGTGTACAAAAAATTTAAGTAGGTTAAAAACACTTTTTAAACTTGTAAAACTTATAAAATAAATGACTTTATAGTTTTGACATTCATATATTCAAAATATAACATTATCTGAAAAAATACTTTTCCAAATAATACATATATACAAAAAATTATACAATCATAGTTTTAATCGTAAAATATAATATAAATTATATTAAGAACATGCAAATCACATGAATCAGAAATCTTAGAATTTCAGGATTTTCTAAATTACGAACAATAATTCTAAGAACAATTGATGGGATTCATGCGAGCCAATCTAATCTTAAATAAAAAATTCTAAAAAATTCATCATTTACGAAAAATAGTCAAACTAGAGTAGCTTAGTTGATTAGGGTGTGTGACTGTTAACCACAAGGTCGGAGGTTAGACCCCTCATTCTAACGTATACGTTTTCCTTTTTAGGACATCCATCTTTCTTTTGATGTTTCAAGTAGATAGGTTATTTTCAATATTTTCAAATTTTATTTTTTGGATTTGATTATTCCCAATTGCCTTTTTTTTGCATTGAACTGGTTGATTAAAATACTTTCTTGCCAAGCGAATTTTTGTTATAGAAAGTATCATAGAAAGTCATTAACAAATATTTGTGGGCTATTTCATCGTATAAAATCACGTATATAACAGATTAGCGACCAAATATATTTATTGTACAAAAATAGTAATCACGGGATCATGCAAATAACATATAAGATGCTCGAAATTTCAATACCTACGAAAGACATATAAGGGATATATAAAGTTAGGGAGCCCTTTTTAAGGTGGGTGCTTTAATATTTGTAAACTGCTACTAACCTTTATCCATAGAGTTGACAGTAAAAGGATGTCTTAATAATTTCTCATGATCCAATACTCAAATTACTTTTAAAACTTGTATCAGAAGTAAATTTTAATTTTTTTAACATTCATCTATATATATATATATATATATATATAGTAAAATTTTATACGAAAAAATACTTTTCCAAATGATAAATGTATTCAAAAAATTATTCAATCATGATTTAGTCAAATAATTAAATACACATAAATTATAATATCATAAGTATAGAAATCATATGAATCATTACTTCTAAAATTTTAGGATTTTTTAACAAATAATGAATCTAATACAAACTTTTGGGATTCATATAGGTTTATCTAATCCTGAATACAAAACTTTAACTTTCATAATTTATGTGAAGTAATCAAGCTGGAATAGCTCAGTTGGTTAGAGCGTGTGGCTGTTAACCACAAGGTCGGAGGTTCAACCCCTCCTTCTAGCGTTTAAGATTTCTTTTTATTGGTACATCAACTCCTTCTAGCGTATACGTGTCATAATAACAACCATGGTGAAAAAAATTGAATTATATCCCCGGTTTTTTTATATGTTGCATTAAGGTTCCTATATTTTCAAAAATTGCAAAAACGTCCCTAAATTTTAATATATGCACTAAGGTTCCTAAATTAATAAAAATTTCACTGAAGACCCTAAGTTAAAAGAAATGCATGAATATCCTTTATTTTTAAAAATTATATTAAGGTTGTAAATTTTTTAAACATTGCACTAAGATCCCCCATTCTTAATGATTGGATTAAGGTCCCTATATTTATAAATAATTTCACGAAGCCCCCTATAGTTACAAATAATTGCACGAAGGTCTCTAAAAGTTCTAAAATTTGGACTGAAGTCCCAAAATAAATTAAAAATTTCAATTAAACACCTTAATTTTTAAAAAGTGCATTAAGGTCCATATATTTTTTAAATTGTATTAAGGTTCATGGTTTTTAAAAGATTTGCATTTAAGTCCCTAATAAATTTAAAAATTAGACTAAGGTCCTAACTTTATAAACATTTTAGAAAGGTCCCTAAAATTTTAAAAATTTGTATTTAGGTTCCTACAATTTAAAATTTGCAATTTTACTACTAAATATTAGAAATTGCCGATTAATACAACGTTTAAGATTTCTTTTTATCGGTACATCAACTCCTTCTAGCGTATACGTGTCACATGGTGAAAAAAAATGAATTATATCCCCGTATTTTTTAAATGTTGCATTAAGGTCCCTATATTTTCAAAAATTGCACTAGGCTTATCGCACTGCGTTCAAAACTCCAGTAGGTGCTTCTCCGTATCAAATGGTGTATGGTAAGGCTTGTCACTTACCTCTTGAGCTTGAAATGGGTGCATATTGGGCTATTGCTAAATTAAACTTAGATCCTACTCTAGCTGGTCAGAATCGAATGATGAAACTTAATGAGCTTGATGAATTTCGATTACATGCTTATGAAATTGCTAAACTTTACAAAGAAAATACCAAGAGATGGCATGATAATCGAATTCGAGAGAAGAAATTTGTAGCGGGACAAAGAGTATTGAAATATAATTCAAAGTTCAGTAATTATCCGTGTAAATTAAGATCGAAATGGTCGGGTCCTTACATCGTGACCAAAGTTACACCTCATGGAGCTATAGAGATAGAACATCCACTTGAAAACCGTACATTCATGGTGAACGGTCATCGTTTAAAGATATATCGTGGAGGTGAAGATAACGATCGTGCAAAAGACCCACATCCCGGAGAGGTCATGTACCTCCTCGAAGCTCCTTAGAAGCATGAGGTAACCCGTCGAGCTTAACGACGTTAAACAAAATCCAATTTCTTGTATATTAGTTTAAGTATTTCAATTTTTCGTAGTGTAAATTAGTTTAAATTTCGTTGAATTTAGTGTTTATTATTAAGAAATGAGGAAGGGTGTTTGTTTTTGATGATTTCAGGGGTATAATAGTCATGAGTTTGGGGTCAAAACGATGAGAAAACGAAAAAATTTGGAGTCCACAGCAGGTTTGACCGGCTAGCCGGCGAGCTGGCCGGCATACCGGCCAAAAGAGATGAAGAACCCCAAACTCTCTGACCACTGCGTCAGCAATGACGGAGCATTGCTGCGTCACGATTTGCGCCAGCGAGAATCCGCCGGCATGCCGGTCAGATGACCGGCTAGCCGGCCAAAGAAGAAAAAGTTTCTGACCATTGCATCAGCAACGACGCAAGGTCGTTGCGTCTCGAAATGCACCATCGACATACCGCCGGCATGCCGGCGAATCCGCCGGCTAGCCGGCCAAGGAATTCAAAGTCTTCGATCACTGCGTCAGCAATGACGCAAGATGCTTGCGTCTGAGGTAAAAAAAATCGAATTTAGTAATTTTTTCGCCGCCCTCGCGACCAGCATGCCGGCGAATCCACCGGCTAGCCGGTGCGCTGTTGCGAGTGGCGGTTTTGAGCTTATTAAACCTAGTTATTTGCCTCCTTTTCCAAGCCAACCTCATATTCCGAATCCTTGCCTCCTCCTACTCCAAAAATCATCAACAAACCGCTATAAAATCATCAAATCAAGCCTTCTTTCATCACAACAACACACAATCAACTCATATCTTCTCCAAAACATCACCAAATTTCATCTTTTCTTCAAAAATTCCCTCTTCCTAACCTAGAAATTAAACCCAATTCTTCCACAATTCATCCAAAATATCCTTCACCCATCTCATATTCCACCATATTCTTCAAATTTTAAGCCTCAAAACATCAAATTTTAAAGCGTTTCTCTAGCTTTTTCTCTATTTGAAGTTTTGAGTTTGGGGTGAAAAGAGATGACTTCCATGTGTAACTATCGAAGAAACATACCAAGAAACAGGAAAAATGTTGGAGCTAGCCCAGACCAAGCAATTGAGATTCCGGATTCGCGTTCCAAAAAGGCTGAACAAATCCCAATTGCTCCGAAAAGAAAGAAGAATCCAAGTAAGGCTAATCCAAAAAGAGCAGGTTAATTGATTAAAGTGATGAAGAAAGTGAAGAAGAGTTTGAGGAAGAAATTGAGGAAGAAACAGAACAAGAAGTCCCCGAAGAACCCGTGCAACTCCGCGTAGGAAAACATGGGCTCAAAAGCCAAAGAGAGTCTTCATTCCGTGGGATACTCAGGTTCGTGATAGAATTCAATTTTTGAAGTTTGGTGAGGAGATGAATCTTCCTAAAGGTATTATGACTAGTGCCTATAAATATTAAGGTATTGCTTGTGACAAATTGGGTTGGAAAGAATTAAGAGAAAGGAAGCTTGAGTATATTCCTACCTTGGTGCGAGATTTTTATGAAGGAATCGCCTTCTCCAAAGATGCAGTTGTGATTCGCAAAAAGGTAGTTTCTTTCTCCGTTGAGCTTATTCGTAAATCGTTGAAATTACCCGAATTTTCCGGACTATGCCCCTTCCAAGGATCTCTTAAAGTACCGTCTTTCGATTATGAATCCCTTTGGGGACACGTGCTTGTTGATGGGGCCCGCCCAATTTCCGAAGGACAGAGATATCCTGGTCAGATGTATAGTAGTAATTTGTTACCGTGTGCTAAGGTATGGTCCCGTTTCGTAATCCCTACCTTCTTCGGAAATAAACACATATCAGAAGTGAAGAAGGAGCATCTTTTGTTTATCAAGTGTATTATTGAGGAGAAACCTATGGATGTTGCTCGTGTAATTTATGATACCATCATGGAATTTGCTAGAACTCCAACTTCGCAACAAAATCTCAATTTCCCTTGTACCATCACTACTTTGTGCTTAGACGCAAAAGTTCCGCGTAAAGACGTAGAGATTGATCGTGTTGTAGTTGGTGAGAACATGGGTATGGATTTGGTTCAGAATATTCATGATGAAGAGTTAAGAGCAGTAAGAACCCCTAGAGCTCCTCCAAAGAAGAAGATGCATACCACTAGCGAGTTGGAAGCGAAAGTGAAGGTGTTAGAAGAGAACCAAGTGAAGATGATTGCATCTTTGGGAAACGTTACAAAAGAGTTAGAACTTCTCCGAAACATGTTAATTGGGGTGAGCACAATTCAACACGCCACCTATGGTCTACTTACGCATGAGAAAGTTCATGGACGCAATACCGATAACCAGCCACGCGCTGGTTAAGATACGTTTTATATCCCTTTCGCATTTTAGTTTAGTTTATTTTCTTGTGTTGAGTCTTTTCGAGTCATGGGGACATGACTCATTTTTGAGTTTGGGGTGGGGTTCGTTGCCTCATCCCAGTTTTTATGTGTTATATGTTTTATTTGCTTTCAATAAAATAATTTTCGGAGTTGCGTTTGACTGTAGAAGATTTTAAATGTCCCTTTAAGCACACTTTTGATGAATTAATGATAGTAAATAGTGGACTTTAGGGAATAATATAAAACGCACTTAGAATTACATGCGAACATAGGTAATTGATAGGAAAAATTAATGAACAATGCAAATGAAGTAAGCTTGTACTTAAGGAATATGTTTGGTGTGTAGAACGTGAAATCCTAATTAGTAGAGAACCCACCTAGATATGAACTAAAGACAAGCCATGTACTTAGGAAAATGATAGGGGCAGTTCTTTGTTAGCCATTTGAAGCCTTTTAGCTTGCTATCCCTTATTATAATTTTATCCGTCTTAGCCCAAATTTCGAGCCTTAAGCCTTTCTTTTGTAGCCACGATATAAGCCCATTACCCTTTAGATTATTAGGCATGACCAAATGACCCGCACTTGAATCACAACCCTGAGACATGTCTCGAGCTTGAGTTTGGGGTGGAGGGTTCATATTTGGGAATTTACATTGGGAAGGGATTATTATGTGTTTGTATTGAGGCACAAAAAAAATAAAAGATGATATTATTATTTGTAACCCTTTGCCGGGATTTGAGAGAAAAAGAAAAGAAAAAAAAATTATAAGAGACATGACCTTTCACATCAATAATGACGGCCATGGGTATCTTGTATTAAAGAAAAGAAAAAGAAAAGAAAAAGAAAATAAAAAGAAAGAAAGAATAAAAATAAACCGGCAAAGTGGAATATTTTTGGAAATCATCTTAGTTTTCATTGGGTTGACATGGGGACGCAACATTAGTGCGTCAAATGGGTGAGTGAGAACATTTTTGAGCGTAAACTCAAGCTCGAGGACATTGTTGATGGTAAGTGAGGAGAGAGCCAAAAGCTCACTTCAAATTTACCAAATATACATCCACACCGTCCTTAAGCCATTATTAAAACCGTAAAGACCTCGTGATTCTTAAGTACATAGTGAATTAATGATTCTGTTAATAGAGAATATACTAGGTTGAGCGTTCAAAGCGAGGTAGGATTAATGACCACCCTATAGCCATCATACAGAGATGAGTACAAGTGTAACCTTCAAGCGTTGCAACTTTAATTTTATGATTGAGATTATTTGTGTTCGATTTTGTATGATAAGTGTATGTATATATTAGTTCCTAGAGTTTTACTATATGAAATTTATCTTAAGAATTGCTTTAGGTGTATTTTCTAGCTTCTATTTGTTCTTACGTTTACTTCTACCCCTTTGTTTTGTTTTGTTTGGCTTTGTCGGGACGACAAAGGTTTGAGTTGTGGGTCTTGATGTCTCCCTAATTGTTCTTATTTTCGACCCTTGGGAGACATCATTTTTTATGTTTATTTAATTAATTTGATAGACTTTTGGACTAAATATGCAATAATCCGGAATTCCTATTTTATTTCTAGTATTTTTAATTTATTAAACTTTTGCGCGTAATCTGGTGTATTTTAGTGGAAAGTTTGTAGGTTTTGAATATTATCTAGGAATGGAATCCGAGAAGAGAGTCAAAGATTGTGATATGGAGTCAAGACTTGAAGATAAATCCCTAAAGAAATTATTTTTAGAGCTGCAAATCTGTTTTCCAGGCCAAAGATTGCTGATTTCAAGGCGTTTAAGAGATGATTTAGCCGCTAACCTTTGAAGAGATTAGATTCCTTATCGAGTCACGGAACTTTAGCAACTGGAATCAAGTCAATCGGAGTCATAACGAAGCGGGAAAAGCCGTTTTAGTGAAGGTGTATCAGCAGTTACGGGATTTTGGGCTTAGAAATTAGGCTTGGACATTTAATTAGTGTTTTATTCTTAGGTCCAAGCCCTAATCCGTTTTTCCACTTATAAAAGGAGTCTTTGACTTCTATTTTCACAACAATTCACATTCTACAAGATTAAACATCAGAAAGAAGCAACAGAAGGAAGAAAGAAGAAGCTGCAAGAGTTGGAGAGGGTCTATATCTCCGTTCTCAGTCATTCCGATTCCGGAAATTAGGTTCTTTTATCTTTAATTTTGTAAAACAATATGAATTCCTTTACATTAAATTTAGTTTCCTTTTTAATTAATATGAGCTAAACACATTTTAGTGCTTGAGAATGCTTTATGGGTGAATCCAAATCTTATTGAATTCCATATGTTGAATTTGGGTTTCTGTTAAATTAAATTAGATTGTGTCTTTTACCCTTTTCGATAAATTAAGATTATTTACTGTTTTTAGAGTCATGAACTAAGAACAGGTGTTAGTATCTAGGCTATTCCAATTAGTGGCGATTGGATCATCCTGGCGGAGGGTTTAGGTACAGAAATATTTATTCAATCTAGAATAGAAGCTATTGATTCTGACGAACTTAGCTAATTCTAGGGCCAATGAGGTAATTAACTTAAACATCTAAAAGTGGATCATATTTACCCTGACGGGACTAGTGACACTCTAGGATAGCCTTATAGTCCACCCTGACGGGGGTATAAGGAATTTAGAATCCCGACCATTGTAATTGACCAATTTAACCCTTAAACAGCATAGGTTACGAAATAGGATTAGGAAGACCCCTTGCGTTCTCAAGTGCTATCTTCTCATACTTGCGTTTTACATCTTTTTACTTGCGTCTTAGCTTTTAATTGCATTTTCCATTTAATCTTTTATTACTTAGAATTAATACAAAAAACCAAATCAATCATTTTATCTTTATTTGTTTTCATAAGTGCAATCATTCATTAGTGGATAAGCATTGTGATTAACCAAACCGTCCCTGCGAACGATCCTAGATCACTTATTACTACTTGGGACAACCGTACACTTGCGGTTGTGGTTCGAATACTTTTGCATTTATTTTAGAACACACAAAGGACCACCAAGTTTTTGGCGCCGCTGCCGGGGACGGTAGCGTGTGACCACGGTGTTTATTCCTTTAGTGATAGTTGCATTTATTTTTATTTTCAGTTTTACGCTTTTTGTTTGTTTAGCTTTTTCAGGTTTTTAGGTTTGGTGTATGCGAAGGAGACTATTCAAGGATCTAGAGCCAACACCTCCGATCCTTAATAATCCAGAATCATTAATCAGACTTGCTAACAAGAGAAGGAGAGAACAAGAAACTTTAGAAGTAGAAGAATTAATTAACAGAATGGATAATATCAATCTTCAAAATCAACAAAATAATGGACAAGGTCACCTAGATGCGAATGGCCAACCAATAGCGCCACCAGGCATTATTCCTCAAGTTCAACCACTAAATCCTAATCCTCAAGTTCAGATAGTGATGAACCAAGATCCATGGTTTGTTAATGGTCCACCAGAAGCTCCATTTCGTGCTCCTGCTCTAGGAGTAGGTGCTCCAGATATTAATGCTCCAAGATTTCGTCCAGATTCGGGTATGTTAGCTCAATTCCAAAATTTTGGAAATTTTCGTGGTAGACCGGGAGAAGATCCTATCCGAGCTATACAGAAATTCAAGCAGATATGTGATTCTTACATCACACAAGGGGTTTCAAGAGAACAACTGTATTTTGCTGCGTTTTGATTTTTTGTCATTGATGGAGCAAGTGAATGGCACAATACACAAGATCCTACGAAGATAACAAACTGGGACCAATTAGAAACTGCTTTCTTTGACGGGTATTACCCAAGTAACATGAGGTAAGATGATCAACTTGGGTTAACACATTTCTGTCAAGAGTATGATGAAACTTTGGGTAAGATCTGGACAAGATTTCAGATTTGTTTGCGTAGAGTTCCCGATCATGGCTTTACTGAACAACAACAGCTACAAAGATTTTACAAAGGCCTTGATGGGACTTCAAGAGAGAAATTGGATTTGTTATGTGGTGCGGGATTTCTTCAAGTTCAACCCGTTCATGCTAAAATCATCTTGGAAAGAACAGTAAAGAATGAAGTTGGGTGGACTTCGGTGAGAACCCCAGTCAAAGGAGTGAATAATGTTAATATCGAAGAAAAATTTGCTACGCTTGAGAATAAGATTCAAACTACTATTAAGCAACAATTGAAACAGCTTACACTAGCTGTAAAAGAGGGATTTTCAGGTAAGAAGGTAGCTGTGCAAGCTGCACAAGAGGTTTATATGTGTTCGATTTGTAGGGTAGATGATCATGATGAGGAAAATTGTCCGAATAATCAAGAGCCTGTGATGTTCGTCTCCAATAGAGGTAACTTTAATTCAGGTGGTAATGGATATCAGCCTAACAGAAACCATCCTGGGTTTCAATACTCAAATCCTAATGGGGCAGCCAATCCTACATATGCGTATCAGCCGCGTCCCCAAGGAAACAATTACAATCCAAGACCACACAACAATTATCAAGGAGGACAGAATCAGGGTAATTATGTGCAAACACAAGCTCCTCAAAACACTTATGATGAAACCATGAACCAAAAAGCCTTACCTGCCCAACCTGTGGTGCACCAAAGCAGGGGTGCGGTGTACCACAGCTTTTGTTCCTCGAATTTTTTAATCCTCGTAAAAATACCCGCATCCTCTACCCGTGTCACGGGTTTTTGGTCCTGCGGTGAACCGGGGTTATGGCGCGGTATACCGGACTGCTGATCCAGATTTTTTTCTTCTCGGCACAAAACCCGAGTCACCTACCCGTGGTCACGGGTTCTCTCCTCTGCGGTATACCGGGGCTGGGGTCCGGTGTACCGGAGAGCTGGTCTAAATATATCCAAAAATTTCGTTTTTTATTTTATCTCCAAATCAGTTTTTATCCACTCCATTGGATAGATCTCGAAAAAATATGCGATTTAGACTCGAGAAAAAGTGAAATCTGATAACCGAGCGCAAAGTTATGCCAGTTCGAAGTTTTTGTTAATTTTCTCGCGCTGATAGGTGCAGTGCACCGCAAATACCTGCGGTGTACCGCAAAAAGCTTCTGTTCAGCCCTTTTTAACTCCGAAAATTTTCCATTTTTTCACCCCAAACTCGAACCCTTGCATACCTACACACCAAAAACACTTATACCTTTCTTATTACTGCAATATGCACCTAAAAACACATAAACTCACTAAAACGAACAAAAACGTAAATATCTAAAAACATAAAAGAATGTGGGATGTCTCCCAAGAGCACTTTTGTTTAACGTCATTAAGTTTGACGTGTTACCTCGATTACGATTGACGAGATTTCCACCCCTTGCCTCTAATTCCCACGAACTTCTCAGCTCTATTCTTCATAATAATGGATGGTGCCATCCAAGAATTCGTGGGTAGAGGTGTGTCTAATGGTAACTCTATTTCATTTGTAGCATTACACTTCTCTGACAATCCATTCATCTTTTCGGTTTCTAAACTTCGTTTGTTAGAAAGAATGTCCTTCATGAACTGACCATATTTTGACATTCTTGTGAGAGATTCTACAAACGGGATTCTGATCTTCAACTCGTTCACCATGTCAAGGAACTTCTTGAATTCTTTTTCATTGTTCTGATTTCTGACATGTGACGGGAATGGTGGAGGAGGACATGTGTTGGTTACCACGGGGCTCTCTTTCTTTTCTGGTGTCTTCTCTGGGACACTTGTTTGTTCAATTACCTCTTCCACCTTGTTTTCAATTGTTTCTTCAACCACTTTTTCAAGAATAGAGGTTGGTTCTGGTTCTACTCTAGGTGGAGGTAATTGTTTTCCACTTCTTAATTCAACTGCATGACAAACATTTTTTTCTTGAGCACTAGTATCACTTGGGACTTGGGAGTTGCCTTTTTCCAAGGATTTGAAGTTTATTCACCATTTGTGACATTGTATGCTCGATATTCTTAAGCATCTTGGATTGAGTTTGGAATTCTTGTTGTCTAATCTCCATATCTTCAACTGCTTGCATCAGTTTAGTCATACTTGAATTCAAACTCGAAGGTTGCTCATGTATGGTTGGCTGCATTGAATAAGAAAGTGGTTCTTGATAAGCTTCATTATAAATTGGCGCTTCTTGATAGATATGTTGTGGAGGATAATAAGATTGTGGCCGCGGTTGATAATATGTCTGTTGATTTTTGACCCAATTATAATTCTGTGGGGGCTGATAATCAGCGTAATTTCCTTGAGATTGATAATAACCATCATAATAATGGTTTCTTTGATAAGGTATGAAGGAAATTGAAGCTGGATTATTCATGCAATATTCCCACGAGCGATCTCTTGCTCCAAAACTAGGACATGAAGGTGAGGTATGTACTAGATTTCTCTGAGCTATTTCTTCGCCTAATTCAGCGATTTGCTGGGCTATCTTCTCCATAATTTATTAGCTTCTGTAGGATCTAGTAATACGAAACTTTCCTTTCCTAATAAATCTGCTCTCGCCTAAAAAAATCTGTAAAACAAAACTAAAAAGAAAAGCGTAAAATAGAACTAACTAAAATAAAAGCACTTGATAATTGCACAAGGACTAATGATGTAGTCCTTGGCAGCGGCGCCAAAAACTTGGTGTCGCCTAAGGTGTGATAAAATAATGATATAAATAAGTGCAAATAAACACCCTAAGCTGAGCACGGTTTTGCAAGTATACAGATCGTATGCAAGTTTTAATGAATAAGTAAGATTCGTTCCTCAGGGACTACGAAGGTTAAGAAGAATCTTATGCAATAATCAAGTGCGGATATAAAAAGCTAGAACAAATAAAACGCAGAAAAAGTAAAGACAAATAGATATTTATTTGGTTTTCAATTAAACTAAATTAAACTAATAAATTAAAGACAGAAAATTAAATGCAAGAGAAGAAGTAGTATGAGAATATAGCTTGAGTAAATAGCATGTAATCCCCACTAGTTTTGCCGTTCTAAACATGTACGGGTGAATTATGTAGTATTTCAATAATCGGTTCCAATTGCGCTAGGTAGTTTTAAATAGGATTTACCTGTGTCAATAAGCAGTCCTAAGCAAACTGTTCCTGCAATTGGTAAATAGCAATATATTCTAAACCATGGTGATTATCTAGTTAGGTTGATGTGTCAGATCTAAACCGAATACTAGACGTTATGTGCTAATTATGTAATTAAACACCGTTGTCAATGGTGACCTAACTACTAGATGGTAATTCTATATGGTCGCGATCCACAAGAACACAGAATATAAATCCAAACACATAAACAGAGAATAAAAACAATAATTCAATTTAAAACATAGAATTCCCAAATTAGATAGATGTCAACCAAAACTAGGGTTCATACATATATGCTAAAAAACTCAAGGTAATGGAAATTTAGTTCATACTAAGAAGAGGAAAGAAAAGAATTCCAGAATTAAAGGTTGAAAGAGACATGATTGATGCACAGCTCCTTCCAGACTTCTCCTCTTGTGTTGTAGCTTCTTCCTGACCTTAAGGTTTGGTCAAGGATGATTTTCTAATGTTAAGAGGTTGTATTTATAGTGTATAGGTTGACCTAATTCGTTTTCTTGAAGGAAAAGGTAAATATGGGCTCCTAGCCCAACTCAAATTCGTAGCCCAAAAACATGCAACCAGCCCCGTTTTTCTTTTGGTCCTAACAGCTTCAATACTTATCCGATTAATGCGTATGAGTACACCAAATTCATCGTCTCAGAAAGATCTTCAACTTTTCTCTTGACCGTTTCTCCAAATTCCTCACCGTTTTTAAGATATAAGCTGATTTGTGGTCGTAGGTGCAGAAATTCAGATTTAAGGCAGGTTTTTCCTTTTCCATGTTTTTAGCTTTTACTTCCTTATCTTCAATTCCCATGTTTATCTTCTTTCCTTTAGCTCTCTTTACCAACTTGGACTCTAATTAATTACCATATATCTCTAAAGCTTCACACTAAATAAATAATTAAACCCAATATGCTCTAAAAATAATAATTAATTAATTCAAGACCCAAAATAGGAAAGTGTACTAAATCAAGCTAAAATCGACCTATAAACTAATAAATACGCCTAAAATGATGTCTCAGAAATACATTATATTATCACAAATGAGGAGACATCAACATACCATTATGGTTCCAAATCATGTCCTTCGCGGTATGTCTCAAAGTGTATAGTCATTGCAACCTTGGAGCAATAGGAAAGAATTGTAGACTTTTTTGAAGTACTTTCTTCTCCTTCACCTAGATTCACCATAAATTGGGCAATGCCTCGAGATATTAATTCTCTTTATAATACAATACACAATTATTAAACAAACATCGATCGTAATGTAGATCATATCCAAACTTCTCAACTTTTGGTTGCACTCTTCATACGATGCAGGCAAAATATGCCCTTCTAAAAAAATACGACCCAACAATTGCAGCAGTTAAGTAAAGAAGTATTCGTCCACTTGTTCTTCACTTTGACGATCATCAAGTTAGCAATGAAATTCAAAGACCCCATCGATGTGGAACCGGGATACAATTTAGTCTTTAATTTCTTGAAGAAAGAATCTTAAGATTCTCGATTTTTAATCTGAATACTCTCGTCCATAAACTCAGTGGCACCGGAGGAACCACCGACATCAAAAGTGGGTCTCAGATCATCAAACACGTTGACCGTGTCTTCATCTACTATATTAGGGGTAACATTATTTACAGGAAGTTGTACAATTTCACTGTGTTTTATCTAAACCTCGTATGTTAACTAGATTTAGTACCTTAAAAATGCCCTTCAACTCCGAAAAAAATCGTTGCTTTCGATTATTCAAATAACGCTTACACGGACAAAAAATGTAACCCATATTATGAACAAGATTTTTATTTGAAAACCTAGTAAAATCCATAACCCTGACCATATATTCACGATTAAGCGGTAATCATAGATTTATACCAACCTTTTCTGAGAAGCGGGTAATTTAAATAAAACAATTAATGTATAAATGCGACGATCAAAATAACGTTACGTGAAATTACTCTGTAACTAAATTCTCCAGTTAAATTATTCCATACAAAAATATAAAATACTATTTTATTGATATAAACCACATCAATACACGACACATCTACAATCAAAACAAAAGCATACAACAATTTAAAATAAATATATTCTAAAAAAATTAAATTTGAGAAAATACCATTTTTTAAAAATTTAGCGGGTAATTTGATTTCAAATGGATCCCACGCGAGGAGAAAGAGGTTGTGATCTCCGGTAATGGATTAGCAGATATTCGGTAGCTTAGATTGGTAATGTGGAAGATGAATTTTTGGATTCGGATTTGGTGTTTGGGGTGGGCTATTTTAATGGTGCAATAACAGCTCAAATTTGCCCAATATGTTGCCTTAAATTCGCGTAAGTCTTTAGAGACGAATTAATGTCGTCGCAGTAATTAAGTGTTCGCCGCTAATGATGTTAATAGCGGCGACGTTGTGTCGTCTTTGATAAGTAAGTGTCTATAGCAACGACTTATTATGTCACTAAAGAAAAGTTTATTTTTGAATTAGTTGGATACGTTAAGAGTCGTCGTTAAGAGACTTACTTGTGATGACAAATTTTTTTCGTGTGAAATATAAAACATTAGCAACGACATTTGTCTTCGTTAAAGATAGATTTTATTTCTTTTTTTGCAACCAATAGGGGCGACAGACGTGGGTCACCCTTATAGACGAATCAGAAGTGATGACATGATCACGTCGCTTATTTCTAAAAAGTCGCAATGTAGTAATGGATACATCACTACTATATCAAACATTAAGCACACTAAAACTGTAATAAACAAAATGTGTATGATTGATCCCATCAATATGATATATTGCAAAAAACACACAATTAAACTCAGAATACATGTTAATAATATACAAGCAACACATGTTTCTTAAAATTTTTTAAAACATTATCATATCATATCACATACACAAATTAGTACTATAAAACCATAAAATCATACATATAACGAATAGTCATATTTCCAAGGCTAAATATGAATCAATTCGATTGAAATTGATGACCAAATAACAAGCAGTAATGTAAATATTAACATTATATTCATAGTCGGTTACTATTTTTATGGTTATACAATCAAAATTTTCAATGAAATCTTCATGAAAACAATTTGTTGATTTTGGTGATTTAGTTAAATTTTTGATGGATTATCGGGATTATAGACTATATTTTAAGGTTTCTATTGGATGATTTTTTACCTTTGTTTTTGGTTAACAAGTTATATTATAAGATTATACGACTCATGGAGATTTTTAATAAGTTGTACTAGTTTTTTTTTACTACGTGGGTGGTCTGGGCCAACTTGCGCACACCACGACTAATCCCACTCGAATATGCAAGCCTTATTATGCATATCCCAGGTAAATCAAAATTATTTTAGCCATGTTTAGGGAGGGGTTCGAACGTTTCACCTTTCACTTTACACTCTTTAAGTGTTGAAGAAATAGTAAGAAACTAGCCAGTTGAGCTAACCCAACTAGTTAATCAGTTGTATTGTTGTAGAGTAAGGTGGGCCCAAAATATTTCACATGTTTTCTTAAGTAAGCTAGTATATCAAGATTATAACGATGATTTAAGGTTTTATATTTCACGATTTTTGTACCTTTTTTTATTTAACAAGTTTTGTTATAAGATTATGAGACTTATGAGATTTTTTTAATTAGTTGTATTGTTGTAGAGGTAAAAGAGTAAAGTGAACCAAAAGTGTCACATGATGGTTTGGGTAATATTAAAAACATATGTGATATTTTTGGTCATTGAATCTTCTAAGTGATTAAACATATTTCCAACATACAAGACATGATATCCTTCATGAAAAATTGGCCTTTATTTCCCTATCCTAAATTTATTAGTTTAAAAAAAGTAATAAAACTGCAAACGGGATACTCGAAGGGGAAATAAGGGTGATCTCCCAAGGGACAAATGATTCTTAGACCCTGATAGAACACAAAATATCCCTTTACTGAACCATTGAGGTGATAGATCGATTTGAAACCAAAATAGAATAGGTAGAAGACAAGTACGCTACCCTCAGATGTTGGTCAAGCGTGAAATATTATTATTTCAATGTACCTATTCTCGAGAGAGTTTGGTACTCTTCCACCCTTGGTAGATACAAACTATCTTCGCCCTGGAGACCATGTCTTCGACCTTGGCCGTTCTGATTCATTTTTGGTTGATCTACTATAGACATTTTATTTTTCTTATTAATATCCTTTTAAATTTGTACAATCGGTATCCATTGTTTGGATATGATCAAAAGGAATTCATTTTCTTCTTTTGTAGTTTTCACCGACACATGATCTAATCTTTTTTTAATGTCTATTGTATGAATACCTTCATTCGCATGGAAAAAGATGGTAATAGTCTCACAAGTGTCAAGAGCATATCAGGAACGAAGTTTCGCCCTTTAGGTGTCTTGTGAAGTACACCGATGAAATTGGTTTTGAAAATACGTCGACACTTGAATTCAATCTTTTACGTATCTTTATACAAATAATATAATTGGTATTTTCAAAAATTTACTTTGTATATGAATGCTAACATTTTATTTTTTTAGGCACCTCTAGAAGCATGCCAGCTAGGGCTGTAAACGAGGCAAGCCGAGCCGAATAGTAGATGTACAGGCTTGTTTATTTATTTATAAATTTAAACGAGCCGAGCTTTGAAGTTAGTGTTCGAGCTCGGCTTGTGAGAATATAACAAAGCTCGAGCTCGAAAGCTCTAAAGTGTTTCGAGCTCGAGCTTAAAAGCTTGTTTAAATCTACTTCGAGCTCGAGCTCGAGCTCAAAAGCTTGTTTAAATCTATTTCAAGTTCGAAAGCTCTTCTTTTATCTTGGGATTTTATGGATTAATTATAAGATAGATTATTTATAAGATAGATTAATTATAAGATAGATTGTTGCAAATATTTTAATTATATAAATTTTTAATTAGAACGTAATTGACTATTGTAAACTATCATTAAATACAATCACGTATCCTTTCTTTGGATCGTTAAATTTTGAATGGTCTTTTATAATTAGGTAGGTAGAGGGAGAGAGTGACATGTAAGTGTTGGATAAGATAAGTTTTTTTAATATAGTAATTGGTTTTAAATTTTTTAATTGTCAAATATCAATATGTAATAGATATTTATAATTTAATTATATTTTTCACGAGCTTTTCAGAAAAGCTCGCAAATAGGCTCGGATCGTTTAATAAAAAAGCTCGCATTTTAGGCTCGAGCTCGACTCTTTTAGTTTAACGAACGATCTCGAGTCAAGCTTTTTCCGAGCCAAGATCGAGCTGCTCGCGAGCAGCTTGGTTCATTTACAACCCTAGTGCCAGCGTCGAAGGTTGGTTATATGTGTTCTATCATTCCAACACTTGAGGTTGGCCTTTGATTTCTTTCATGTTGATATATATCGGTCTTTTATAGATATGTTGATATACCATCGGTTCTGCGAGCAGTCTGTTTCATATGCAAATGATAGTATCGTTTTATACACACCAGAGCCGGTCCTCTCGAATATGGGGCCCTGAGCGAAAAAATTAAATTAGGCCTTTTCAAATTCGATAAAAATATTCCTAATACGCTATCAAACATAAAATATTTTTAATATATTAGATTAAAATAACAAAGTAGATACATTTACTAAAAGTCTAAACAACATACTAAATTAACAATTATTTAAATTTGCAAAAATAGTTTTATGAAGCTATCAGTTATTCTCTTTTCTTTGGACTTTTAATTAATTTTAATTTTAATTTTAATTTCTTTATCTTTTAATTTCTTTATCTTTTAATTTCTTTAATACTCATTATTCATCTATATAATACTTAATAATCTAACTTTCAATATACGTATAAAAAATCAACTATTATGAAAAACTTTGATATTTTGCAGTAACATATGTGCAAGTTTACATTTCCAATCTTTTTAAATGTATTAGACCATTAGGTAATATGAATAGGTATATTAGTATTTGATCAATATTAAATTATTAAAAATTAGGTAGATCGTAACTTATAAAGTACAGACCATCAAAAAATATCGGTAAACAGCAAATAGCAAACTGCGATTTCTGAACTTTCAAAGAATATACATTATTGTTTTCCTGATTAATTAATTCAATAAACTATAAAATTTATATATTTAATATATTAATATATACTAAATTTTTAAGAAAATAAGTGAATCATTATACTATATGAGTCTGCAAAGTGAAACTAACAAAAACAATCGCCCCAGTAATAAATAGCAATTTGTAATCTTTAAACTTTAAAGAAGCACAAGATTATTTAATTCCTTGTTTGTTTAATAAATTATAAAATTTACATATTTAATTATAAAATATCAACAGAGATAATAATATAATTTAAGAAAATAGAATAAAATTACCTGAAAAGTAAATGAAGACAGATGAATGAGATCATAATGAATCGTATGCCATGTTTATATACAGTTATTTTTTTTCCTGTAGTTCTACCAAAAAATGATAACGACTGTTTTAATTGATCGAGAAAGAAGCTGACAAATGTTTTTAAGAATTTGAAGAGTTTTTTCTTTAGATGTTGGAAATTGAAATCTGTAAAGAAAAAATAATACGTTGGTTTAATTAAGGTTGTAGAAATTAAATTATAGATATATAAAAATATTCTATAAACGAAAATAAGAAAATGGGCCCTTATAAATTTTGGGCCCTGTGGGGTAGCCCTGGTTGCACCTGCCCAGGATCGGCCCTGATACACACCTTCGAAAGTATATCTACCTCTGAAACTGATATCCTGAATATTTTCTGCCAATCATAACGATACAAGGAACAGATTTAGAAGTGTGCTAAGACTTGAAGTTAGATTTTTTTTCTTCTAACCTTATCATTCTTGCATAATGCTGATATTTGTGTTACAAGGGGTATATTTCGACATGACGTTCGGTCTTTACATCAATGATAAATGTGTTACGTGTTATTGATCTTGTGAATAACTTGTCTTGATATGCCAACAATTCTATTGGTCTTTTTGGGGAATGTACTCGAGCATTGTTCTTTTCAACAATTTATGTTGATACTCCATCCGTTTCAAAATGTTTGTCCACTTTGTTTTTCACATGAATTAAGAAAATTAATGATTACAATCTCTATTACAAAATTACCCTTCATAAAGTGTCTTGATATCTTAAATGTGTATTGGAAATATAAATTTTAATTTTTTTAATAGGGGTAGTAATGGAAAAAATTGGGAAAAAGTATCTTGATATATTAAGTGGACAAATATTTTGAAACACCAATTTTAATAAGTGGACAAACATTTTGAAACGGGGGAGTACAACAATTTATCCCTGGCCTCCGGATGAGTCGATGATCCCTTTGGTGGATTCTTCCAAAATGATTGGTGGCATAGTTTCCCCAAAGGCTTAGGCTGAGTCCAATGGGCTCCCAATTGTAGCTAATAGCTACAATTGGGAGTTGAATAATAAAAAAAGGCCTCCAACAGCCTCCTCACAATAGAAAACCCAATTTGTGGGAACCCGATTTCGACCATTTTGAAGCCAGATCTGGCTACAAAAATCCATTTTTCTTTTTCTCAAGACTCGTACTTTTTCTTCGCTCCATTTCCGTTCTTCTTTGTTTTCCTGTAATATTTTTCATTCTTATTTATATTTTCAGATTTCTTATAATGAAAAATAGAATCCTTTTTACAACCGTATGATTACTATTGTATATTATGGCTTAAATTGTATAGTTAATGATTTAAGATAGTGGGTTAATGTTTTTGGTAAGATTTGTGTAGTGATTTGTTGTTATTATATAAATTTTTGATCTATTTTAGAAAAAATAGAGGTTAGGTTTTCCATTTAACAGTAATCTAATCGGTAGAGAGAATGTTATCCCATCTTTTTGTTTATGATTTGTTCTTATTACTGTGGAAATGTAATACTAATTGTACCTTTGGTCCTGTTACTTAGTTCTTTTCTATTGATTTCACAGATTTCTTGTATTTAAACTGCAGGCAATAAATGGATTCCATCGATGAACAACATGTTTCTTTTGTGATTAAGGACACTGGTGTTTATTAACTTAGTTGGATATGAATTAGCACCTGATTTAATGATACTCAGAAGAAGGCCACTGATCAAACAGATGCATAGATATTTAGCCTTTAAGTTTCATATAGTAATCGTAATATCATGATGTATAATTTTGATGTAATTTTTTGTTGAATATGAACATGGAAACTCGGATGTAATTTAATCATATAGCTAAATGTGAAGGTACTGATCATGGGTTTTCTTTTATTGCTGAATATGAAGGCTACTGATAAGGTATTTTTTTTATTGCTATATGAAAGCTACTGATCTGATGATTTTTTTTGTTGAATCCCTTCAACTTTATCATACTTTAATAAGAGTTTCTAATTTGGGTTGAACTGCTGTTATAGATTCAGCTGCTAAAAAATTAGCTGCTGAATTTTTAAGGCCCTCTTTGTGCAATTTCTGAAAAGTTTCAACTTCTGTACTATTATTAGATTGTTCATTTGGGTGTTATTGTATTATGTTCTCGATTTTGTTTTCCAAATTAATCCTAGAATAAGCTGCCTTATCACTACTAAATAATCAATGGGGCTGAAAGAATGTATATAGGTGTTAGTTTTTTAAGATATGTTTTCGTTATGTAATAAGGTTTCACAGTTTGTAATAATCTTGATTTGACTAGTTTGTTACGCTAATTGGTTTTTATCATGTATTTATGTTGCAAATAAGAGTCCATGTTTATTTTAGTGGAAAATTGAAGTTAAACAATTGAAAAGAAGAGAAATTGTAACATAAATTAAATTGGAGTCCATGATGATGAATTGTCTTTAATTAAATACTCATTGACCATTTCATTTCTTTAACAGATTTAGTGGACAATGGATGAAAATTTGAATCACATCCTGAAGAAATGAAGCTTTCGACCAATTTAAAAATATTTTTGTTTAGAAAAATCAAAATAATTAATAATATTTTAATATAAAATATAAAATATATATAAATAAAATAATTGAATTAAAAATTATAACATTTACATATTAGCAAAAATAGGGATTAGCTAAAACAGGGATGCTGTTGGAGTAAAATTTGAATCGGGAATCCTGAAAATTGGGATGCTGAAATTGGGAAGCTGCCGGAACAAAGCTAATATAGAGAGTTACTATTTAATAGGGAATACGGGTTTGACTCCCAATTCTGGATTACGAATTGGGAAGCTGTTGGACTCAGCCTTATGATGCATTGCCATCTCTCCTTGATGTTATATTTTGGACACGTGGTCGCCCTTGGTTGGTGATTGGCCCATATCTGTCTTGGAATGTGAAATGCTTCTTCCCTTGGGAATGTATGTACGATAGATCCTGCTCATTTTACTGGTCAAAGTTGGTGTTTACGTTTTACCCTTCTATCGATACATATCAGTCATCTTTTGTCCAACTGCTTCCCAGAGAGGCTCTTCCTCATTGTTGAGATCATTGGGAAAATGTCCTCGAACATAGGACTTCAGCATAATTTGAATCCCCAATGAAGAAGGTGCTTCACTGGACAAGCTTCCCAAAAGCTCTTCTATACTCCCCATGCTGCAATCGGTTATACATTGGGTGAGAATCTTTAATTCTTACTTTGTTTAACGAGCTTTTGTCCCTTATTTTTTTCCATTCTTTGTTTATGTTAGCAAAAAATGGCAGAGACTTTCCTTCTCTCAAATTAATCGAAGTACAATGGTCGACTTCTGGAGGAAGTATACGAGTGGTTGCGTGTAAAGGGATATTCGGATATAGAGAAGGTACAGAACCTTTAAGCTAAAGTAGGGGATTTATTGTTCCAACTTGGAAATCTTATGGCCCGCCATACCGGTTGCGAGACACTATTCTAGGAATCGTTATTTGTGTACTCCAATATGTGCTTTGAAGTTGCTAATGCTCGTGAAGAACTTCTCTTAACAAAGATTTCTTTGCTCAACCATTAGAAAGAACGCCAGTCCGAGGTGGATAGCCTTCGTGACGAGTTAGTTAACCTTTAAGCTGATTTGAACAACACAAAGGAATAGCTTGAGTAACGTGTTGTTGTAGCTGTCAATGAGAACAAGTAATTTAATACTTTTCAAGAGGATAAAGCCGGTTTATGTAGCACCATTTTCAACAGTGATATGAGGAATGGATATAAACGTTTCCTGATGGATGTAAGGGCTCGATATCCACTGTATCGAGGGTTGTGAGTGAGAAGATCTTCCATATCTCACCCAAGTTTTACCTGAGGCTCCTTCAGTTGATCATCCAATTCCAATCGATATTTCATCTGATAATGAAGATGTGATGCCTGACTAAAGTCTTCCCGCTTCTAGTTTATAGCTTTGTATTTACTTTCGGCAGTGCTGGTAAAAGTCTCTTTTGTAAGAATCTAATTATGTCTCTGAATGCTTCTTATGATATTATCTTGTAAGGAAAATGAAAGAAATAAAATATTATAGTATTATTTTATTTCATGTCACCCTAGGTCACCCATGATGGGGTGACATGATGAACGTACTCTGTACTCTGGGAAGTTAGTCAGGAAGTTACAATGGTAACTTGGCCACTAAGAGAGATGGAGATAGTGGAGATAGTGGAGTGATGGTTTATTATCAGTTAATAAACCAACGCTTCTATCCCTCTATAAATAGGAGTCTGCTTCTCCTCTCCAAACACTATAAACACAACAGCAAAAATTCTTCTCTCGTTAAATCAATTTTCTTCTCATACACTTAAATAAGATATTCTCAGACACTTAGGTGGTGAAAACAAAGAATTTTAAACCTTAACTCTTTAATTAATAGGTAACAATTGGTATCAGAGCGATGTTACCTGAATTATTTTTTGCTTCGTCTTGCTTCTTTTGTAATTATGCGATTCTTCAAAAAAAAAAAAGGAAAAAAAGAAACAAACTGCTGCGTAATTTTTTTTTTTTGTCGACTATGTTTACAAAAGAGAAGAAAAGTTTTTTTCTTTGCTTCTGTCGAACCAAATTATTAGGTTACTAATAAGGCATGTTTACTTATATATATGATATTAGCCCAATCAGCCTAGCCTTATAGATTTAATATTGGGCCGAATCCTATCTACTATTTTATTTAGTCTGGGCCGGATAGGTTTTATAGGATTGATTGGTACTGGCCGAGATTTAATTAATTCTTTTTAGGCCGCGAATTAATCTAATTTGTTAATATTTTTTTGGGCCGGATTTTATTTTTAGATTAATTTCCAAACCCATTTTAATTTTTGGGCCAGACCTATATATATTTCATATTTTTTTTTTCGGACCAACACTTGATCTGTACAATTTGTTGTTAATTAAAAAGAATATATGATTAATTTATACCAATTTCGGAGATGTATTATTTTTTTCAAAAGGTGGTGAATTTTTTTTGTTCTTAATTTTTCTATATAGAAAAAATGGTGATTACACGATCCCGGGGATTACGAGTATTCAGACTCGACCTGTTGATGTACTATAGGACTGATTACAAGAACATAAAGAATACTAATAAAGAAAAATTGGTCTACACCGCCAAAGAACCCGAGTCAGATGGAAAAAGGGAAGATTTGAAAAATTAAATAATGACACTTCGAAATTCTAAGATGAAATCATCACATTCTTTAATACAACTCGTGAAGATTGTAAACGATATGATATAAGGTGTCATCAAATATGCCTACCACATGAATGAGGATGACAAGGTTGATGCCCTTCTCAGGACTTTGCTGAAAGACTTGAGGAAATATCTCTGTGATTTATGGAGGAATGTGAATCCTGGAAATTATGTGGGTAGAAGATCAAATACATATGGTTAGATAGTATATGCCTTCACCGAATCTCATATGTGGGATCATTTTAAAAGGCCTACAAGGTTTTTCGAATGTCCGTGTGAGATGAATTCGCCTACTAAGTATGATCCGATAAGTCTCTATATAAAAGAGGGTTTTGAAAAATCGATTACTTTGAAAACGAGATACGAGTGATTATCATATATAAGTTAGATTTTTTTCGTTAGGTAGTTTATGTGGTAGTTCGTTTCAAATGTTAGTCTTTGATTTTATTTTGTTATTTGCTTACCAAACATGTTTTTCATTTATGTATGAATTCAACTAGTTTCTTTGCTTTTATGTTATTAGTTGTTTAATTTTAATACATTTTGCTCTATTTATGTTAGAGTAAGTGGAAGTTCTTGAAGAACTTAATTTTGTAGTTAATGAAATTAATTGAATGGTTAAGACAAACAAAATATGGTGGTTCATGATTGGGAACATAGTGAACTTTCTTTATCACTTATTTTGTTATCTTTCTTATTCATTCCGTCTGCATTAATAGCATAGAGTTGTTAAATAAATGTATGATATTAATGGAAATATTTTACTTTATAGAGAAAATGGCATAGAAAACCATCATTGCTGATCTCAACAAAGGAGAAAAGATGAATGGTGAGAACTATAACCTTTGGAAGCTCAAGATACACTATGTTCTAGAAGAACAAGATGTTCTTGAGGCTGTTAACAACGTCATGGCTCAGCCTGAGGAAGGCAACACAGTTCAAAACAAAAGGGACATGGAGGCTTATGAGAAGTGGAAAAAGAAAGATTCCACTGCAAGAGGCATCTTGATAGGCTCCATGAATGACGATCTTGTCTATGTATGTCAACGATACCTCACTGCTCACGAAATGTGGAATGCTCTTAAGGAGAAGTATGGGGGTACGACTGTGACTAAGTTGCGTCAATTGACCATTAAGTTTGACACTTGCAAGAAGAAGTCTAATCAAACCATGGAACAACATCTTTGAGAGATGTCTAACATGATTAGGGAACTTAAAAATGCAGGTCATAACCTTACTGATGAACAACAAGTTCAAGCTATGGTCCGATCTCTTCCAAATAACTGGGAGCTTTTGAAGATAAACTTGACTCACAATGACAACATAAAATCCTTCGATGATGCTGCTTGTCATGTGACATTGGAAGATGAACGTCTAGATGCAATTAAGCCTTAGGGTCAGGCTTATGTCGCTGAGTCAAGTTCCCACAAAGTTTCTGGCAATAAGCGCAAGAACAATGGGAAGAAGAACGGAAATGAGCATGTTTTCAAGAAGAACAAGAAGGGTGGTAACAATAAGGAAAAACGTTTCCGTAAGAAGAAAGACAAGAGTAAGATGAAATGCTTTAACTATGAGAAAATGGGTCACTTCGCTCGCGAGTGCAGCGAGCCCAGAAAGGTAGCAATGTCATTTACTTCTTGTAATTTTACTTATGTTACCAGTACTGTATTGCTAGCTGATTCTAATCCTTTGCAGACTGTGGATTCAGGAGCGACAGACCATGTAGCCAAAGTCCGAGAGGCATATGTAGAGTGTCGTCGGATTCTAGAGGGCTCAAGGTGGATATATGTAGGAGACAACAATAAAGTTGAAGTCAAAGGAGTTGGCACTTGCAAGTTGAACTTGCGAGGTGGTCAAACCTTGTACTTGCATGATGTACTTTACGCACCTGACATTCGACGGAACTTAGTCTCGGTCACTGTTCTTCTAGGATTAGGATTTAATTTGCATTTTCATAACAAACAAGTAGATATCTATTATGATGCTAGGTATTATGGTTATGGTTTTATTTCACATGGTTTAATTGTACTAGATGATGATAACTCGTTTAATAGTTATTGTTTAAGTAGTTGCTTTTCTACTAATACTTCTTCTTCTAGTAATTCTAATGTAGAAGAAAATGTATGACATGCTAGATTAGGTCATATTGGTCAAGACCGTATGAATTTGTTGGCTAAGGCGAACCTTTTGGGTTCGTTAACTAAAATGAACTTGCCAACTTGTGAAAATTGTCTAGTAGGTAAAGCAAAACGGAAACCATTTGGAAAGGCTAAACGAGTTGAGTACCCATTACAAGTAATTCATTCAGACATTTGTGGCCCAATGAGTGTTCAGACTAGACGTGGGGAACGTTACTTCATCACCTTTATAGATGATTTCACTAGGTTTGGTTATGTCTACCCGATTTCTCACAAATCTGAAGCATTGAAATGTTTTATAACATTTATCAATGAAGTTGAAAATCAGTTAGACAGGAAATTGAAAAATCTAAGAACCGACCGAGGACGTGAATATCTATCTGGTCAGTTTAAAGAACTATGTGATGAAAAAGGGACAATAAGGCAACTTACAATTCCTAGAACACCACAACAGGATGGTGTGGCTGAAAGGAGGAATAAAACACTCCTAGAAATAGTTAGGTCTATGATGGCACAAGCAAATCTTCCAATATCTTATTGGGGAGATGCCTTGCTTACCTCCTGTTATATACTTAACCGAGTACCCACAAAGACTATTCCATCAACTCCTTATGAACTATGGACAGGTAGGAAACCTAATCTGTCATACTTGCGACCTTGGGGATCGGCAGGCTATGTTCATGATCTATCTCATAAGTATGGGAAGTTAGGTCCAAAAGGTAAGAAGTGTATATTTATTAGATACCCAGATCACTCTAGAGTTTATGTGTTTATTGGTGAACATAATGATGGGGGTCTTACAGAAATTGAGTCACGAAATGTTACATTCTTAGAGAATGATTTTCCTAGCAGAGGTGAGGTTGACAGAAATTCCATTTTATGTGAATTAAATGAGATTCAGGAAGATGATATGCAAACAAATGTGACATCTGATGAGGTAACACATACTCAAGAAATAGAGACGGACACTCCTCTACATCTTGAGACAGAAGAAGCCATTGCATCATCTAGTAATCCTATTTCTCAAGATTCTCAACTTAAGAGAAGTGTTATAGGTTTAGTTCCTCGTCGTCGATTTGAAATCGAATGAGAAGTCTGTATGATAACTCCACAAGACGAAGAAGAACCTAGAACAGTTAATGAAGCACTTTCATGTCCTGCTAAGAATGAACGGAGAAAAGCAATGGAAGGAGAAATAAAGTCGATGAAGAAAAACCAGGTATGGGAACTGGATGATCTCCCGAAATAACGTAAGGCAATTGGGAACAAATGGGTTCTCAAAATAAAGAGGAAACCTGACAATTCCATTGATAGGTATAAAGCTCGCTTGGTAGCGAAAGTCTATACTCAACGGGAAGGAATAGATTTTGAGGAAACCTTTTAACCTGTTATTAGATTTACCTCAATATGTCTTATTTTAGCTATAGTGGCGCATCTCGATCTGGAGTTGCACCAAATTGATGTTTAAACTGCATTTCTAAATGGAGATTTAGAAGAGAACAACCCTCGGGTTTCGTTGCAAAAGATCAAGAGAATAAAGTATGTAGGTTGTTGAAATCAATCTATGGTCTTAAGCAAGCCTCGAGACAGTGGAATTTGAGATTTCATGAAGTCATCCCGTCAAATGGATTTGAGATGATAAGTGAAGACCACTGTGTCTATATTAAACGTTCCAAGAGAAATTTCATGATTTTATCTCTATATGTGGATGACATCCTATTAGCTGGGAATGATAAAGAGTTTATTCAAGCTAATAAGGAGTGGCTAGCTTCTCAATTTGATTTGAAAGATATGGGAGAAGCAAATTATATTCTTGGTGTTAAGATTCATAGATATATGTCTAGAAGACTATTATCTCTATCTCAAGAACCTTACATCATAAATGTACTTGAGCGTTTTGGTATGACTACGTGCAATGCCATTGACACTCCTGTAGCAAAGGGAATAAACTTAACTCTCGACATGTGTCCTAGTAGTACAGAAGAAAAACAAAAAATGTCAACAGTACCATATTCTAGTGCCATTGGTAGTCTTATATATGTTATGATGTGTACGAGACCAGATATATGTTATGCAGTAGGTTTAGTTAGTCGTTTTCAATCGAACCCTGTACAAGAGCATTGGAAAGCTATGAAAAGGATATTGAGATATCTAAAAGGCACTAAAGATCATGCCTTATGCTTTCGAGGAGATAGATTACGCCTAGAAGGATATACAGACGCTGATTGGGCTGATGATATAGATGGGCGTAAATCCACTTTAGGTCATGTATTCTTGCTAAATAATTGTGCAATTTCATGGAGTAGAAAGAAACAAACCTGTGTAGCTTTGTCAATGGTGGAAGCTGGGTTTGTAGCGTGCTCAGCTGCGGTTCAAGAAGTTGTTTGGGTAAAAAGGTTCTTTGAACATTTAGGATTCTCTGGTGATAGTGGGACTCCAGTTACTATATATTGTGATAGTCAAGCTGCAATGGTTTATGTGATATGATCCAAAATATCACAGCAAGACCAAACACATTGATATAAAGTATAACTTCGTTAAAGATATAATTGCACAAAAGGATGTTACTTTGCAATATATACCCACACGCAATATGCTTGCTGATCCATTCACAAAGTCTATCCCAATGGATGTATTCATGGATCATGTTAGATCTATAGGATTAAGCAAGATATAATGTACGAATTATTGCTAGTTTATGTGCATTCTATGTATATATTTCCATTAGTATGTTTATTTAACTGTTTATTTTAATAGTATCATGTTTGATATATATTATATTGCGTTTGATTTTGTAAGTATGTATGTCCTATAGACAGAGATTAGCCCTGTCACACGGGCAATCGCCTTTGGCATAAGAAGTGCGCAAAGATGAGACTAACTCATAGTAGTGAAGAACCCTTAAGATAACTTGAGTTAAGATAGTCGCCTTAACTAAGTGTTAAGATGAGATCATAAACATGGATAAAATATGTCAAGCTTATATTATGATCGAAGTAGAATCCCACTGTCTACTTAGTCTATAATAGCCAGATATGAATTGCTTGATTCATTTGATAGAGGGGTTGATTGATCGAAGAATTCATCTTAGGCAACGAGGCTTGTCTAGTTATATATCTGTATGGTATTTGTAAAATTGTGACATACAGTTTGAGATATATGAATAATACCATAACACGTGTGTCATACCACGTGTGCTTTCGACCAAGAGGAAGTGAAGAATTGATCCCTGTTTCTTCACTGTGTGATGCCTTTGATTTGTTCCCTTATTAATTTTGACTATATCTTGATATTTTGATTAGGTGTATGCTACTTTGAACATATTACCAAGATCATGAATGATTCAGTCTAATGGGGTATGTTTGGGAAAGCAACCTAATCAATATAAAAGGATATAAGTGTAAAGGGAAGACTAGAATTGTGTATCAAAATGTGTGCTTGCAGGTAAACCGATCATGTAAGTCAATACAGACTATAACATGGTAGTGAGACACATAAAGGAAATGACAGTGAACTCTTTTTTACATAGAAGTTGTAATATGAATTTGAAGGGGTCAGAGTTACTGTATGTGATACAACATATTGTTAGTCTGGGGTACTACAAGATACGTAAGGAATGATATTTCATTTGAACAACTATGTACCCTAACAAGTTAATAGTAAAATATGCTTGTCGGTCGCACGACCTATTTGTCAAGTATGATGAATTATTGTAGTAGTGTGTATATGAGAGAATTTTGAGAAATTTTGATGTATGGGACATTGTGATGCACGTACCTAATAGTACGATGGTAACCCCATCATGTGCGAGTGGGAGAATGAAAGAAATAAAATACTATAGTATTATATTATTCCATGTCACCCAGGATGGGGTGACATGAACGTACTCTGGGAAGTTAGTCAGGAAGTTACAATGGTAACTTGCCCACTAAGAGAGATAGAGATAGTGGAGATAGTGGAGTGATGGTTTATTATCAGTTAATAAACCAACGCTCCTATCCCTCTATAAATAGGAGTCTGGTTCTCCTCTACAGACACAACAAGCACAACAACAAAAACTCTTCTCTCGTTAAATTAATTTTCTTCTCATACACTTAAACAAGATATTCTCAGACACTTAGGTGGTGAAAATAAAGAATTTAATTCTTGTAATTGAATTCACGATCAGAAAGCAAGAAATCAGAATTTATCAATCCGCTGCGTAAGAGGTTTGTCTAATAAACCTTAACTCTTTACTTAATAGGTAACAGAAAATAATGATTTACTCCTTTTTATTTTCTTGGTGGTCTTAATAACATGGACCCGTACCCCTCACCCCATCGAGGGTGCTGATAAAGGAATTAACCCTGGCCTAAGGTGCCCATCATAGAGTCAATTTCATTGGTACTTACAACTGAAGGGCTAATATTACCAGTTAAATAATTGGTCTTATCTATAATGACAATGAAATAATTTGTGAATATAGTCAACGAAAGAGACGGTCTTTTTGATAATTTCGATGAAAGAATAAGTCTTCTTGATGATGTTGATGCAAGAGTTGGTCTTCTTGATAATGACGATGAAAGCCCAGACTTCTTACTAGTAACGATGAAAGAATCGATCTTCTTGATAATGCCAATGAAAGAATCAGTTTTCTCGATAATATCGATGAAATAATCGGTCTTCTAGATAATTCTAATGAGAGAGTCAGTCTTCTTGATGATTACGATGAAAGAGTCGGTCTTCTTTATACGTCCAATGAAATAATCAGTCTTCTTGATAGTGTCAAAGAAAGAACCGGTCTTCTTGGTAGTGTCAAAGAAATAATCTATCTTCTTGATAATACCAATGAAGTAGTCAGTATTCTTGATAATGATGATGAAAGAATTGGCATTATTAATAGCGTCAATGAAATAATTGGTCTTCTTGATAGTTTCGATGAAAGAATCGGTCTTCTTGTTGATGCCGAGAAAAAGAGTCTGTCGTCTTGATAATGTCGATGAAATAATCAATCTTCTTGATAATGTTAGTGAAAATCGGTCTTTTTGATGATACCAATGAAAGAGCCGATCTTCTCAACGATGTTGATGAATGAGTCAGTATTCTTGATAATGTCGATGACATAATCAGTCTTCTTTTACCATATTTCTCTTGTTTATGTATAGCAATCAAATTTTCCCAAATATATTCCCACCCCTTCTAAGGCGACTGTTTAGTTTTCTATACATGCTATGTTGTTAAATGGTGTTTATGGAAGAATTACTTTTCTTGAGGAAATTTGTCAAACGAGTAGACATTCCTCGACATACAATGAGAAGATTATCTCCATGCATGAGTGAAAGCTTATGACATTCATTCGTATGAGGTCTCCAAACCCTTTAGAAGTGAAGTTCGGCTATTCAAAGTTTATAATCCTAATCATGTTCAAAATGAGTGTTTTCCTAGGCTTCCTGTCCATTTCCTTTCACTGATGAGCGTCACCCTATAAACAAATCTTTGACGAGTTCATAAAGATTTTTAAACGAGGAGAGAATGTCGTTAGCTTTGAGGTTCGTCTTGCTTCTTCAAAAGAGAAAGCATGACGAACCCTTCATGGAGATATTGCATTTTATATTCAGAGTCTTGGTATGGTGGGGTCCACCGAGATGGGAATAAAAATCAACACTCGAAGAATACTTCTCACAAGTCTACGCGTTGTAAAAGTTAATAAAGTGATAAGTGTTATCATTCTCCACAAGAAAAATAAAGTTAACAACGCACTTTTAGTCTTAGCTTAGGACGTTCGTTAAGGAAAAACGATAATTGAAATAGAAATTTTTATTTTTGTAATTAAAATATTTAAAGATAAAATAAAGCAATAAAATTACTTTGAACTATAACTAAAGTACATTAACAAGGAATAAAAAGCCAAAAAGTAGATCGTATGGGAGAGATATAGCTCAAGATTGCGTGTATTTACCACAAGTAAAACATTGGAATATTGTTGATGTAAGGGTACAAAGGGGAATTCACTTGATAACCTGGATTCTAACAGCACCCTAAATCTCTTCTGAGTAAACTTGGGTTGTTATCTAATCCTAGTAACCTCTCGCGAGTGATCTTAGGTGATTATTTAACAACTAATTTCTAACCCTATATAGATTGTCTAACTAACATTGATCTCCCGATTCTAAGTTAGAAGTTAATAATCCTAATTTCATAAACTGACCCCCTCCCTACTGTAGTTTGATACCTAATACAACTCAATAATTTTTCAAATTATATAAATCAATATTAAGCATAAAAATATCAATAACAAAAATCTACAAATCGTTTAAATTAGGAAATAATCCCATATATCAAAAAATATAATTCCCAATTCATAACTAAGGTTCATACATATGTAATATCAAGCTAAATGATGCTTAGTTCATGCTAGAAATAATAATTACAAAATAAAAATTGTTCATAACTGAAAGAAAGAAAGAAAAGATTAAGGTTCACACTAATTTATTAAGAAAGAATTGATGAAATAGGTGTTGTTCTTTCTCATCCTTCCTTTCTTCCTTTACCAAGATGGTTTTATCTTCATCTGGCGAATCCGCACATTATCTTATTTCTTTAAGAACTGCCATACCTTCTTTCTGTGGGATTGTGTCGCTGAATAAAGTTTCTTTGATATTGACTTTGCACCCTGTGTTCTTATGCTATTGGACAATTCCTATATCAGTTTCTTCATAAGATTTATTGAAAGACTGGTCACAAAAGAAAATCACGGAAGATTCACTTTTTGGGATCTCATTAGCTTGAATATGTGTTTCTTGTATAGTTTGAGTTGTAAAGTATTTGATATCTCTCCAATCGGTTCCATGAAATTCCTTCATATGATTATTTGTTGAGAAAATTACTTTGTATCCATCTATAGGACAATTTTCATGACCTTTATCTTCTCTTTCCATATATTGCACATTGTGATCCTGATACTTTCCTCTTCTCCCATCCACCATTTGTGTAATCTTTAATGTTTAGCATCCCTTTTCCCACATCTTCTTGTTGACTTGGATCCACTCTCATTTAAATAGAAGAACCTGCCCAAATATCTTGACAAACTTTGCAATTGATAAGAAGGTGTTCAATAGTATCCACCTTACCATTACACCAAATACACTCATTAGAATCTGCACATTTCCTTTCATATAAATTTTGTTTAGACGGCTATGTTGTCAAAATCGCCGCCTAGGCGTCAACTCCCCCCTCAGCCGCCTACGCCTAGTAAAAATGCTAAACATTTTATACTAGCGACTTAGTCACCGTGGAAGAGGCGCCTAGCCCGCCGATTAATGGCAAAAAATGGTCGCTTAGGCGCCGATTAATGGTAAAAAATGAACGCCTAGTCCCTATTTTTATTTTATTTTTATCCTCAAGAATTCTTGAATTGATATTATAACTTAAATTTAGTATTTTTAGATTTACTATAGTGTTGTTTGATGATTTTTATGACTTAAAGTTAAAATAGTTATAGTTACTACATATATTACTAAATATACATAATTATATAGCAGGATTCAAAACCGCCTAAGCCCCGCCTAGGCCCTAGGCACCAGTCAACCGCCTAAGCTGCAAAACCGAGATATACAACATATTTAGTCAGTATAGCATTATTGCACGCCTTCCAAATATAAACACGAATTATTTGGAATGTTAGAGTTCCAAACTAGTTTCCATAAGATAGTTCTATAATTTTCCAGACAAATAGCCGATTTGGACTTTAAAAGACATGTTCATTAATTAAAGTTTTATAACCTTTTTTGTACCATATTTAGCATCCTTAGAAAACGGCCAAATCAATTCATCGTTAGAGTCTGTGTCAATAATAGGAATTCTCTTAATGTCAGGAATAATGAGACTAGGAAATAAGTCGTTTAAAATGTCAACATCCTACTCTTACGAATCTTGCTTTTGTTGACAAATCTTAACAATACTGCATTCAGCAGGGTTTTCAAGTTTCTAGTTATTATTAATCCATCCGTCTTCCCAAATATTTTTATCTTCCAGATTCCCAATTTGGTATGTCCTATATTTTTTAAAAAGGTCTCTGCCTTCTAAAAGGCTGGCCCATCTCCTAGTTCTTATTCGTCTAAGTATAACATTCATAAAGTCTTTATTTGTAAAGTAAATACCTTTCAAAAGTCTTGATGTCAATGTTGTTGGATTTTTTAAAATTCTCTATGCTTGTCTTGCTAATAGAGTTGTATTCGTTCATTTGAAATCTCTAAACCCAATACCACCTAAAAAAATTCCCACTGCCATCTTTTTTACGCTATCCAATGAGTCCTATTTCTTTCGCTTGAGTTCCACCAAAAATTAGAAATCATTGATTTTTTTTTACAAAAGGAAATAGGAAATAAAAAAATAGACATGGGACACCTTAAATTTAATTTTGTTGCCTCTATATAGAGGTAGTGCCCGTTTGGGATTGATTATTTTGAAGCTAAAAGCGCTTTTTGATTAAAATTACAACATTTGTAAAAAATATTAAAAAATATTTTGACATCCAAAATCACTTTAAGTGATTATTTTAATAATCACTAATCTAGTGCTTTTCCAAAAAGTGATTTTTAGAGTCTAAAACATTGTTATGGATCTAAAATCACTTTAAGTGATTATTTTGGAAAGCAATCCCAAACAGGCACGTAGTTTATCTTTCCATCCATCTGTCTTTTTGAGCAGCTATTTTGCAATCCATGCAAGGGGTTCAACTTTAGATCTTTTATGGCAAAGTGGGATTCCAAGATAATATCCTAAATCATCTATTTCTTTGATATTAATTTCAGATGCGATTAAATTTCTCTTTCTTGTGGGGTTTTTTTTCTGAATAAAATCGTTGATTTATCAAATTAAGCTTTTGTCTTGATCCATCACAATATTCTTTGAGACATCTTGTAAAATCTTGAAAATCTGTAGTCTCTGATGTTAGAAAAAGGGAGTCATCCGCAAATAAGAGGTGAGATATAATTGGACATTTTCTATTGATTTGAATCCCCTGTAATTGACCTTTTTGAACATAATTGTCAATAAGACTAATAAGAGATTCAGTCATAATAGTAAAAAGAAAATGGGATAGAAGGTCACCTTGTGTAATACCTCTTCCATGATTAAATTTTTCTATTATTTCACAATTAAATTTATTTTGGAAAGAAACTGTAGAAATACAGTTCTTGATCCAGGTAATCCATCTGTCACAAAACCCCGTTTATGTAAAACGGTTAAAATAAAATCCCTACATACCTTATCATAGGCTTTGGCCATGTCAATTTTAATAGCAACCATATATTTTTTATTTTCCCCTTTCCGACCCATTCTTCCTTTAATAAAAGCTGATTGCTTTAGTGATACTGTGTTGTCCATATATCCTGTAATCTATTGGCAAGAATTTCAACAATCATTTTATAACTGAATTACACACAAGAAATTAGTCTGTAGTCTCCTAACTTTTCCTGTAGCACGCCATGAGTAAAGAAGTTGGTAACATTTATGCTCGAGTAGTATACCGGCCTAGAATCCTTGGAGGGATCGAGCGGTATTACCGTTGAGCAAGATAGCGTCACGACGGGTAGTTCATGGTCAAAATGGTCAGAAGCTAACATGATGGGAGCGGTACACAGACCCATTTAAGCATTATACCGCGCCGCGATGTAATTTCTTGCAAGAAGAGGCTATATGTTAATGCTTTAACCTAAACCTTAAGCCTTCATTTTCCTCAAGCAACCAAACTCCATTGAATATTCAACCCAACCTTCACCCACCATCAAAATACCAATAATCAAAATTTCATATCCAAATCCATCCCTAAATCATTCCAAACAAAAATTAAATACCTAAATCATTCAAAAATCCCAATAAATCAAGATTCAAATAAAAAAATTCAAAATCCTTTCTCTAAAAATTATTAATTCTTTCTCATCCCAATACAAATCCTTCATACCCACATAAAGAAACATCATCCTTATACCATTCCCACTCCAAATAATATTCTATTCACCCACATCAAGGGGTATTTCCCAAATTTGTAAGATTTTGAGTTGGAGCTCAAAGGAGATGACACGAAGAACAGAGATACTATCTAATGTGAGGGAGATGAACAAGAATCAAAGTCAGGAATTGGATGAGAATGAGAGGAAACCACTTGCGGTTTATGTGAGTAAGGTAAAGAAGCAGAGGGGTAATCTGAGTCATTTTATTAGTGAGGAACCGATTATGGTGGATTTGAGTGTTCAAGAACAAGCTATTGTGAATTCAAAAGAGAAGACATCACAACTTCAATTTTTGTCGGCAAGGTTGGCACACATAGTTCACCTTCATTCAACTGATTATCAGCATGCAACTGTACTACTTCCTCACTCTCCATTAGTTGGGGAGTTCTCACATAAGAAGTAGATCATTTTATTATTATTGGAGCATTATTCTCCATTTTTTATGTATCAATTTGTCTCGAAACACTCTTCGTGGACCGCGCATGAACCATATAGAATCTCAAGGGATTCAATTCAACTCCTACAAACGCCGCCAAATGATAGAGCATGCAAATCACGCCCTCCTCACACTCGAGATCACACTTAAGAGCACACTCGGCTTGATTATGAAGTACGAAACCAAAAACACAATAACAGAGAGGTGTGTGTATAGGCAGAAGAAGAGAAAAGCTAGGAGTAGATATTTGGATGATGAGAAATGTTGTTAGCAACATAACTTACTCTATAACAATAGAGAAGTTTTATCTTATCTCTATTAAGGATATGGATGAAGGTATGTGGATCTGCTCACTTCTCCAAGCCTTGCTGAAACCAGTCACTTAGTCAGGACTACAGGGAGGTCTGCTCTCGATGGCACACGTCAATGCTCAACATTAGCCTTGTTGTTATCGAGTATTACTTAATCTGAGGAGCTATGGAGATTGAAGTCGGCTTTTTAATAACCACGTCTAATTTAGATAGAGAAAGATAGATTTTTTAGAGAGTATTAAGATTGTTCAATTCTGTCGTGGATGAGGTATTTGTAGATTTCGAGTGCGACATAGGACGCTATTGTTAGGCGTAGTATAACTCAAAATTGGGTTCGCAGGATAAGCTTGAAGGGAAACAAGTTATATCGAAGTGTTATTTTATGTATAATTTTGCCTTGGTCTTTGGGTGGTTCAAGAGATATGCCTTGAGAAGAGTTTGGCGCTCCTCTCCCTCAAACAACTATTTTCTTCCTAATGGATTATACATGTATACCATCAACTCGGATTATCAAGGTCTCCTTGGGACGGACCAAGTATGAACGTTATAGTTTGGCTTATCTGTTATCTACAGTAAGAAAAATAAGATAGTCGGTCATGCCGACCACTTATCCAGATCTATCCTCGACCACATTGAGCTTACACGATTACGGGGTCTTGTTTTACTGATTAGGTATGCAAGACGACGAGTGTGAAATATATGCAAAAAGAGCTAATTAGATAAACTCAACCAAGATGATATATGGGCAAATCCATAATACTTCACCCTAGACTGAGATGAGCTAGAGATAAATATGATCAGATAAGTTAGGATATGTGATAAAATGGTAGAGGATCCGAACCCAGATAGAAGTCTACTCTAAAAGATCGCCTTATCTATAAATAGAGGCAATAATTTTACAATTAAAGGTACCTCACATTCCCTCATCTCTCCTTTTACTGCTACACTCACAGTGCTTTTATCTTTTTCCCCTACTTGATTTTACATCAATGGTAGACCTTTTTTACATTTCTCCTACCAGTTTGAGCATCAAAATATCAATAAGGGAACGCCTCTAGCTTTGACCATCTTGTTTAGTATGTGCGAAGATAATTGACATAAGTCAGGTCTTCACTGACTAGAGATCAATCATTTCATTTGAGCCATTTACTCAAATTAGTTACGAAATTTAGATCATAACACTATAATTATATATAGTAGGAATTTATATTTCAATCTAATAAGATTTTTTTTTTCAGAATTTTTTTAAACAAACTCTTTTTCAATCTTATCCGTTTGATTTCTTTCCCTAGTTTCATCCAATAAAAAAATCCTGGGAAGGTTTGATTAACGTAGCAAGGATATTAAATATTTCAAACAAATAATTATTTAAGAGATTGATACTTAATCTAATAATTCAATATATATGTGGGAACCAAGAAGCCACTGAAATTAAAAGTTACATAAATCAAAATAGTTCGGATGTATTAATAAAAATAGCAAGATTTGTCATTTTAGTTATATTTGACTATGATTGATTGGGAAGTGTTAAGCAACCACAAACCATTTTTGGAACAAAAAAAAAACCACAAACCATTTGTTTTTTAAAGACTGAAAAGGCCAAGCCATGTTGAACTTAGGTGAATGTTCCATTAGTGTTTGGACAACAATTATTAAAATGTTTATTTGGTAAGAGATATACAACGTTTTTTCTTTTTGGCATTAGTTAAGAGATTATTATATAACTAAACGTCTGTATTTTAAGAATAATTTTTTAAAATCAAAAGCAACAAAATGAAATGACTACTATAACTATACAATCCTTCGTTTTCTTTTCAATTCGAAACTGTCTTAATATAACGAGTAGTCTCACAAATCACAATGACATTTTTTTCTTTTTTTTTTTGTCAACCTCACAATGACATTGAATTTGAAAAGAGTTTGCAAATGAAATTTGACGATAAGGATGTACTTTAAAAAAATAAAAAATTAAAGAAACATATATAAGAGTCACATGGCCACTCAGCGCCAGTTAAGGAGGATCCTGGCCTCTCTTACTATTTGGTTGAAATAGTTGGTTGACCAATACCATTATGCATTAACATTGTTCTTTCATTGCCAGCTGCATTTATAAACGAAACGAGAGATTACGAACGAGTTATTGTCTAAAAATGATCGAAGCAAAAAGAATAGAATATATATATAAAATTGATAAACAACATTTTAACAAAAGTATAAAGAACTAAACGAGGTTAAATTTTATTTAATGGACCAAGGGGGAAATATTTTGAAGGAGCGGGGGAGTGTTGATGGTGTTTGTGAGTGAAGACTCTGCAAAGGCGGGAGATGATAATACACAAAGCGTCATTTCCTAAACGTGCTGAAGAGAAGTCTTCTTCTTATTTTTTTGTTGAAAGTGTTCTAAATTAAAACCAAGGTTCAAAAGTATCACAAGCTAACCAACTCAAGAGTAATCAAAAACTAAGTTAGATTTCTAACTTGGTGTTTTCACAAGGAACCAATAGCCAAACAGAGAGACTAAAAGCTTTTGTTTGACAATCTAATCAATCTACATTGTTGTCCTTGTGACTAGACATAAATAATTGACAAACAAAGTGGCAAATGAAGAGTAGTTCGGGAATTTTATATTGATCTCCAGTACTTTTTAGGGCATAAAGAGTCTCTTCATCAAGTAAATGAATTGTCGACGAACAACGTGGCAAATGACTAGGCAACCGGGAGCGAAACTTCATATACTAAAATAGTTGTAATCTGAAACCAAACAATAAATTAGTGAACAAAAGGGGTAGGGTGCCCCCTATGGGAACTTAGACGCTCAAGTTAGTGGAATATAGGCCACAAGTTAACGCACCTCGAGATGATATATTTTATCTAGGGTTGTTCTAAGTATATTACATAAGATATAAGTGATGATTTAGTAAATGAAAGATTGTGCTCAAAAGATGTTAAGTATGTTGCGGGTACCTTTTTTGATTGAGTGGATGGACTATATATACGTGGCAAACGAATTAAGGGAATTTATGGATTATATATAGGTGCCAAATGAAGGAAGATCAGTTACTTGTTGTGGATGGATAAGGATTGAAGATTTAACCGTTGGAATGAGCTTTGTATCTGATAGTTGTTGGCTAACTATATTGGTGAATGTGATACATGTGTATCCTTTGACGTAACTTCTTATTCTTTCCTTAACGAAGAAAGAAGTGCTTCGAGATTCAATGGATTGGTGATATTACTTATTCCTCGAGGAATATTAAGGTTAGTAAGTGGATTTTGGTGAGGATAAGTCAATGATACAAAGAACTTTGACTGAATCAAATATTGTGTACACTTCGCGTATTTGATCCCCAACTAGGTTGATGGTAGTTTTTTATCTTTCAGCTACCCCTTAATCTTTTTGGATGCATGTTTAACAAAGTCATTACCCTCAAAATTTATTTACCTTTGGGGTATAGAATGGAAGACATCCGTTATAGTCTTTTTTTATGTATATTCATTTGTTAGAGAACTTTGAGTTTTGAAATCTTAATTTTGAATTTCAAAATGGCGTGAGTGTAACACACGTCCAATCCAACGCGTGTAAACTAGAATGCCTTTTTTGGAGACGGTGATTACAATGTAGAAAAACAAAAGGACACACCTCTTTCCTAGATAGTCGCGTTTGTAGTTTAAAGCATTCATGATATTCCAAGTTGTGTGATCCTTTTTAGAAGGTTTTGAGCATAATTGTATATACATTTTAGGGTCTATAATACTTTTTCATACCCCACATCTTTGATGGTCTCGGATGCCTTATCCATAGTTAAGTCGATTTCATGCACTTTTTGTGTATATTTTTACCATTATAGGGATAAACCATCCGAGCAATAACAATTTATAAATGGAGGAAGAGAGACCATGATACTTAACCTACGCAATTAAGCTTGGATATTGGGAGAGTGAAGAAATAAAAAAATGAATGGAGAAGTTGTAGAGTTGATCCAAAGCAAGCTCCAAACATAAGTTAGGATACCACACGAGCTAAGAAAAAGAGCATCCAGACCCACCACAACAGCTAGTTGTACTGCAATATAGATTTGGTTGTACTGTAGAACGACACAAAGCTGAATAAACAGAATTTTGAAAATTGAAGGGTCGGGTTGGACTATTTAGATCTATCCATTTGGACCTGCGGGCCGAGCACTGTAAGTACTAGCTTTCACCCATATGTACATATCTAGCAAGAGATAAGAATATTCATTAATTTTTATCTTTAGTTTAGATCTTGTTATAGAAGAAACCTTAATCGTTGTCCTCCATTGTAACATTTTATTCAATCAAAGAAAACCTTCCACCTTTGTTAGCGTAAAGGCTATACTTTGATTGAGGAGAAAATATTGTATCTTTAACATGCTTGATTAATTGACCGTATTATATAAAGCTTAAAGTTAAGAAAGCATGAAGAAGATGTGGAATTTGGGTCAGCAAAATCCCAGGGAGATGAAGCACTAAGTGTCGATGGAGTCCAGATATAGAAGTTAAAAGAATAAATAAAGTTTGGACCTTCGAATCTAGAAAAAACAGAATGCCAAAAAATTATTCGCGATTAAAGGCTCTGAAATGAATAAGCGAAACCTTTGGAGACTTGAGAAGACGGAGTGTTGAAAGTCGTTTGAGAATGAAGGCTAAGAAGAAGAAGAATAGTGGATCTTTGAAGTTAATAAAGGTAGGCTACAAAAGTGCACCATATAAGAGCTTATGAAGTCGAAGATTGGAAAACCAAAAAAGAAGTCTCGATATCTGATTTGCTTAATTGTCAAATTTGAAGACTGGAGTCGAAGCGGATAGAATTTGGAGAAGAAGGCTGGCATCGATATGAAGAATATAACAGACAGAAAGGAAAGAAAAAGAACCGTTACTGTACTATTTATCTAGATATGAGGATTCCAAACATCTGAGAAGTTAAATTTCAGCCAATTCTGAGCTGACACAAGGACAAGTCTGTTGGGAAGATTTGCCTATACATAGAGGCATTGAGGAATTCCAAAAGTGGCTCTTCTTTATACCGAAATTGAGATTTTCTTAAATTTATCTTTTAAGAGTGTCCTAAAGCAATCCATAGTCCGTTATATCTATACTGCTTTGAATTTTTATACCAAATATATTTGTATATACTTATTGAGGAGTATAGAGGCTAGTCTAGATAGATTGACCTTAATTGTAAAATTTAGATCTTTGCTCTTGGTCTACTAAATAAGTGTGATTTTAATATAATAGAGAAGAGTGGCTTAGAGCTTGTGTGTTATAGACACAAATCTTGAAGGATTCACAAAGTGTGAAGTGGTAGATCGTGAACGGAGATTGTTCACTCGTGCTTGTATGGTAATACATAATTGCAAGGCTTCACGGTCATGTGAAGTGGTATATTGTGAGTAGAGTTTGTTTTCTTGTATTATTAGTGTTGGCGATAACATAAGGGGATCCTTTGAAGAATATTTCAAATAGGTTGTAAAGTCTTGTGCACTAACATTTAAAAGATACTAGAAGTTCTCGTGGAGGAGCTTTAAATACTAAAGGTACTGATGTATCCATTTAAGTGATAGAATAATCTAGTCACGAGACATAATTTTAGGGGTATATAGTGCTTAGTTGAGGGATTTTTCCCTATATATTGATATTGTACAGTTTCTTATCTAGTTTAGGCGTTTTGCTATTTTTTGAGTTTTTGCGCATAACATGTGTGTTATTTATGTAGATCTTAGGTACTTGGAAGCTATAAAATCTTGGGATGATGATAAGAAGTGAAGAAAAATCTTAGTTATGGCGAAAAAGGAATAGTCGACCATAACTAGAAAGTGAAAGCTTGTGCCGACCAGATTTGGAAAGTGAATTTTTTCCAATGCCTCGAGAAATATACAGAGAATCTAGAGGATACCTTTTATATAGAACTTGTACTTTAATTAGGAACTAGTGGCCGCTGACGGCTCGTGATTTGGAGTTGTAACAAAAAAGTTATTAAGGTTACATCTGTTATAGGCCAACAAACCAACTTTTTTAAGGAAAACATTTTAGGTTGGACCAGGACTCTTAAACTTAGTCTGAAACCCTAATCTCATCCCAACTCATATATATATATATATAAACTTTTACTTAAGGAATACATCCTTGATCAATCCCTAGTCAGTTTTAAGAGAGGAAAAACGCCTAAAGCAAGAGAGAAGAAGAGAAGAAAGAGCTTGGAAGCTGTTCATGCCATTCCAACCCTTTCGTTTATCATTTTCTAGGATTTAGCATAGTTTTCTTATTTGTTTTTATCTTTTTAACATGAATATAATATTATTAATTGCTAGTTTTTATTTCATTAGTATGTACTAATTCTATTTAGTTTGAGAATAGCATATGGGTATGAACCCTATACTTGTTTCATGCTTTTATTAAATTTAGGAGTTATCATCAAATGAATTATTTGTGATTGCTCCGTATTGTGTGTTTGACCCAAATTTATATTCCTTACTATGTGAAAGTATAGGGTTGCCCCATTAGTAGTCGGTCTGCCACCCTAGTCGGGGGTTCAATTATAGAAAACACATAATCGTCTAGTTTGCTGCAGTGATCCTAACGGGCTTGCCTAACTAGATAACCAATAAGGTTAGATTTAACCACCTATCATTACAAAGGGTCCACTTACCCAAGTCTTTATTGATACGTGTTTAGTCTTATAAACCAACCAAATATTCAAATGTCTTTTGTGTATTATTTTATCAACTCTTATTAGTACACTTATTAAGAACACTATTCGCAAACTTACTTTGGTAGTCCCTAAGATTGATATATATTTTACTTACTTATTACTTGCAAACGATCCGTTCACTCTCACGGAGTTTATCGTATTTGTTTAAGCTGTGTGCTTCATTATCATTTCTTTAACACACATTTGGCCCTACCAAGATTTTGAAGAAGCTGTCAGGGACTAAATCGTTAGTTTTGTTTTTTTACTTAGTGCCTTAGTTTTAGTTGTTCTATTATACGCTTTTTTGTCTGTTTAAGATTCTTAGATGGATAATACAATAAATCCACAACAAGAGCTAGGACTTCTTGGCCCATTTCGAGTGCAACCTATAGGGATTTTCCTCCAGCTATTCAAGTTGTTCGATTCAAGCCCGATCAGGGCATGCTTAGTCAATTCTCAAGATACGAGAATTATAGTGGTGATGCACATCAAGATTCAGTGTGTTCTATTAAGAAATTATTGCCAATCTGTGCTGCCTACAATACTGAGGGTATCACGCAAGAGTAATTGTACTATTTCATGTTTCAAATCTTCTTGACCGGAAGTGCGAGCATTGCTTCGATAGTCAACCCCTCGAGCTAATATTAAGTTGGGACAAGTTTCAAGCAAGATTCATTAATTGTTTACATTATATGAGTATGCAACTAAAGGACCAACAAAGCTTATGAATTTCATACAAAGAGCCGGTGAGAGTGTTGGCGAAGCATGGACGAGATTCCAAGAGAAGTTGGCAAGGTGTCCACTACATGTAAACACGCTAGCATTACAACTATCCATAATCTATAAGTGAATCAACTCATAGTCAAGGTTGAGAGTAGATAATCTTGGTAGTGATGGGTTTGTCTCCATGGATCCGAATGAAGCAAATATTGGTATGGAGATTTTTTTTAAACTGAGAGGAGTTGGCCACTTTCACAAGCTGCAATCACTAATACCACGAGAGGTACGTCACGAGTGGATGCTAATAATGACATTGATGATAAGGTTTACAACTTTCAAGATCAATTGAAACAACTCACTATGATTGTTAAAGAAAGCATCCAAGGAAAAAATTCTGAGGTAAAGGTCATGAATGAAATTATGGTTATTCCATAGGAAATCGAGGAAATTAATAGCATTTTCACCTAGGTAATCAAGTCCAACGATCAATTCCAAGTGGTGTCTCTTGTCAAGGAAACTCATATCATCCTTGACCTCAAGAGAACGGTTATTTAGCGCCACATCAACAACTATATATGAGTGAACACGCCTATAATAATCAAGCTCTGAAGGAAATGCCATCTCATCCACGAGAAGGCTCAGTCACCAAGTTGCAGCAAATGATGAAATATTTTATGGAGGTGACACAAACAACTATACATACCTTCATGGAAATGACATAGAAAAATACTGAACGACCTAACAAACAATCTATTGAGTTGAAAATATTGGGGAATCAAGTCACCCAAATGGCTGCCCATTATGAGAAAAATCAACAAGCTCTTGCTCTATAATTAGGCAAGATAAAAGCAGTAAAGTGAAGGCCATCGAGAATCGTGAGGGTAGTGTTGGGTTCAAGTTATGTAAGGCTATAAGCCTTCAAGATGAAGAGAAAGCAGTGGAATTACCACATGCTGCAGAGATTTCCATGGAAATTCCGAAGGTTGATGAACCAAACAAGACAAGCTTGGGGGACTCCAGTGTTGATACTTTGGTCTAGAACTGGGTTAAAAGGTTGAGAAATATGAGGTTAAGAAGTTAAGAGAGGTAGTTGATGCACCAAGTATGCAAGAAAAGTGTAAGGTGGGACCGCCACCCCTACGCATCCGTTTTTTACAGCCATATCCATTACAAATCGCTTATCCAAAAGGAGAATGCGAGTACATGAAATTCATAGAGACGTTAAACCAAGTGAAAATCAAAGTCTCTTTACTCAAATACATTGTAACACTATTGAAGTTTGATCAAACCTTCAATATCACACCAAAATAACATCAAATCTTCTTCCACATCGTCCATAAACACATAAACTTCATCAAATACATTCCATAACACCACAAAACACCAAAGAGTATCAAGTTTTCAAGATCTCTTCCACCACAAGCAAACTTAATTCCTTCATTTATTCTTCGTAAAACACCATTCAAACATAACTAAATATCCTCCTATACACAAGAAACAAAAGACACACCAACCATTAGAATCTTAAAAGCTAAAATTCATACTTGGTGCATTTTCAAATTGTGGGTTAGTTGAGATGATGAGATGAACAGATGCATTGGATTTGAAGAGGAAGAGACAAATCTTGGGGAAGAAGAACACGAATTTACCTAGGGAAACAAAAAAGCAAGCAATCCTTATCGGTGAGCCGATTGAGAAGAAACCAAAGCCCGAGGTACCTACTCAACCTCTATATAAGTATAACATGAGAAATAGAGTTCGGACCGAACCAAAAGAGAAGAAACCAATAGTCAACAATCATAGTTCATCCTTAACTCTGCAAGAGGCACCATATAATTTTAAGCAAAGATTCCAGTGTAGGGATGGATATTGATGTGAAGGGTGACCAGATTAGAGTATAGGAACTTCTACAACATAAACTACCTACTAAAGCTAACAAGACAAGTTGACAGAATCTAATCCTTGCTTGGAAGAGAAGAACAGTCTCCTTCTGACTTCAAATGGGAAGAAATGCTCTTAGGCCGAGTAACATCTCCTAATCTCTCTCCTTAATTTCTTATGTGTTAGGTAGTTTTAGTTTAAATTTTATTCCTTTATTGAGTCTTTTCGAGTCATGAGGACACGACTCAGTTTTGAGTTGGGGGTAGGAATTCGTTGTCCTCATTTTATTTTTGTGTTTTCGAATAAATTTCAATTTTTTAGTTTAGGGAATTGACATAGAATATGGTGAATGTCACTTTTTAGTATGTTTTTAGTTAATTTAATGGTATTAGGTAGTATGTTTTTGAACAGTGTCACAACACGCCTTAGTTTGCATGCATGAAAATAGTAATTAAAGGATTGAAAAGATTAATAAGCAATGTGTAAGAAGAGAAGTTGAATCTTAGGGAGCCTTGAGCGGTGTGCAGAACGGATGACTGAACTAGATGATAAACCCGCTTAATATATGAAGTAAAAGTGAGAAATTAACGAGATCTCGTAAGTTAGAAAAATGAATAAGATGGTTATTTCATAAGCCACTTGAAGCCTGTTAGCCTTCTCACCCATTTAATTGGGTATATATTATCCATCTTAGCCCACTCTTAGCCTTTATAAATCCTTTTATTAGCCACATTACAAGTCATACCCATTAGTTTATAGGACTTATCCATATGACTCACACTCTAATTGCAACCCTAAGACAGTTGTCTCTAAATCTTGAGTTTGGGGTGGGGGTAGGATTCATAATTGGGAAACATCGGGATTGGGATTTTATGAGTTGTAATTATGTTATTATTAATGATAATGATCTTTATTGTAACTCTTTTTTGGGGTGTATTGAAAAAATTGTGAAAAATAAGTATGTAGAATGATTTCTCACATCAAAAAGAGGGTTATAACTAACTTACAAAAAGAAATATTTAAAAAGAAAAATCAAAAGAAAATGAATGATAAAGTGGAATTTCTATGTAATCGTTGAGAAAATGTATTGGTCAATTGGGGATGGTAATTGAAAATCATGGGTTGAGTGAGAACATATTCAAGTGAAACTCAAACTCTAGGGAGATTCATTGATGGCTAGGTTGGATAAAGCCAAAAAATCACTTCATATTATCCAAATATACATATTATACCGTCTTTAAGCCGACATTACAACTGAAAAGGCCATAGGATTTCTAACTATATGGTTAAGTACCAATTGAACTATTACAGAGTAGTTATGTGCACCATTAGATACTATATTAAGACCTATGATCACCCTATAGCTGCCATATCAAACTAAGTGAAAACCGATTCTTCTAGCATTCCAAAGTTAATCTAAATCTATAATTTATGTTGTGTTGATTGTTTGTATATTAAGTGTATTTGTGCATATTTATCTAACATTACTACATGAGACTTGATAGGATATTTTCTCTAGAATCATATTTTTTGCTTCTTATTCTTCTTCTTCTATATTTTTTTCGATAAAAACTACCCTATTATTCTTATTTCTATTGTATTGAAACAAAACAACTTTGAGTTTGAGGTCTTGATGTATCCATATATGTTTCAGAATAATCTAGTCATGAGACATCATTTTAGGGGTTTTTAGTGCCTAGTTAAGAGATTTTCCCTATAAATTGATTTTTTTACCCTTTCTTATATAGTTTAGGTGTTTTTGAGATTTTGCACGTAATTTGTGTAGCTCTTAGGTACTTGGAAACTAGAACAAATTGGTATGATGAAAAGAAGTGAAGAAATCAAGCAAACCCCTTATTTATGGAAAAAAAAAAAGAAAGATTCGACCACAATTAGAAAGTGAAAGCTTGTGCCAGCCAGATTTGGAAAGTGAATGGTTTTGATGTCGCGTGAAATATACAGAGAATCTGGAGGCGACCTATTATATACAGCTAGGAATTTTGATTAAGAACTCATGCCCGTTGACGTCTTGTGATTTGGAGCTATAACGAAGAACTTATTATGGTTACAACTGCTATGGACCAACCAACCCACTTTTAAAGTAAAACATTTTTGGGTTGTATTAGGACTCTTTATTAAGAGAGAGAGAAACGTGTGGAGCTAGAGAAGCTTGGAAGCTGTTCATACCATTCTGGTGTCGGCTAGGGCGTGATAGAAATAATATAATAAAGATGCGATAAACACCCTAACCGAGCACGTTACTCACTGCAAGTATCACAGGTCGTACGTAAGTCTTAATGATAAATAAATATTCGTTCTCAGGGACTTAGTGTGTCATACGAATGGATTTAACAAGAAAGAGTAGTAATAAATAGTTAAAGATATGAAAATAAATATGAATGATTGATTTGAGGATATATGATTAAACTAAAGACAATACATTAAAAGATGTAAGAATAAGATGAGAGTGTATAATTCAGGTTTTGCTCGTATGCACTAATCCTTCTATTTCTTGTACTAGTTAATAAGGGGGATTAAAGCTCTTAGATAAGTAGCCAGGATTCTATATTCCTCCTAACCCCCTTCCCGGTGGACTTAAGAGGAGATCTAACAATTAGCAGGGGACCCTGCAATAATGATCGGTGATTAAATCTCAAAACCTAATACTATCTAGTTAGGCAACCCCTTCTAGATCACTACCGTACACTAGACACTTATGTGATGTTTCAATAATTAGACACCCCTTCAGTGTGACCATCTAACTACTATTAAGACTATCCTAATGTAATCAAGATTAAGATAGGCAATAAATCAAAGCACATAAAACAAATATATGGTTAAGAAGCTCGAATCAATTTAAAATAGTTTTCCCAACAAACTTAGATAGAAGAAAATAGAATTCAAAGATTATACACATGCAAAATTCAAGCTATGGGAAAATTAGTTCATACTCTAAAGAAATAAACTAAAATAAAGATACAAACTGTCAACTTGCTTCTCTTGAATGACTTCTATGAAACTTAAGGTTTAGGACTAAGCAAGAACAAGTTTACAGTGATTAAAGGGTGTATTTATATGTGTTTAGAAGACCTTAGGTAGAAATATTGGAGTAGAAAGCAAGAAATTGGACTCTTTTTCCAAATCAAATTTGTTTCCTAAAATATAGGAGATAGGTACACATTGTTGTCTTGTTCTGGTCGTAACTCCTTCGTTATTGGTCCTATTTTTGCCTACTTTATATCGAAACGACCACGGTCAAAATGATCTACACTTTTCCTTTATATTGCTCCTCCAAATTCCAAGCCGTTTTTAAGTTATTTGTCACTTTAGTGTAAGTGGCTTCAGAATTTCAGATTTACTTGGCAGCTTTTCATTTCCTATTTTATCTCTACTTCCTTTTATCTCCAATTTACATCCATATCTTCTTTCCTTATCTCTTTAGAATTGATTTGGCATTTAATAATTTCCATATATATTTTAATCTTCACACTAAACAAACAAATTAAACCCAATATGCTCTAAAAATAATAAATCATCAAATCAAGACAAGAAGTAAGAATTTATCAAAATATGACTAAGAATAAATAATTAAATACTCGAATACACATATAATGATGTCTCCAACCTAGATTATTATATCACAATAAGGGAGACATCAATAACCCCACCACTACAAGTGTAGGAACATTTGTTATCAAATTCCAATATAGGTCCCTTAAAAATCTCTTTCACAGAACAAAAAAGTGGGTATTATCATATAACCATGAGGATCAAAACAAATATAACTAAATCAATACAAATCCTAATAGGTACAATACCATATTAAGTTTAATCCATAAACAATATTTATAATCTTACATAACAATCATCTACTAACCCTAAATTAGCCTTCACATTCGCATAAAAATTGAAACAAAGCCCTAAAAATGGATATAAACCAACTACTTCATTACCATATAACGTTTATATTACATTTCTATATATTTTACAGAATTCTAACCTTATAAAGTTCAAGTTTAACACCAGAAAATCCTTTTTCACGGTATATTCTTTTTATTCTGTGTGTAAGATTAACAATGGTGTGTGATAATAGTGCTACTAGTTGCCTTCGATAATGATGGCTCATTTTTTCCATCAGGAGAGAGAATACAATAAGAAGATATGTTGCGTGCATTAGTAAGTAAAGTGAGAAAGATAAGAAACTGATGATCATGAGAATGAAAGTAAAAATAAATATATTTTTGTCATTTTCCTATTTCACGTTAGTTTCTGAAATAATAGTTACTAAAGTGTTGTGAAATTAAACACAAGAAGATATAAATATAAACTTTTTTTAACTCGTAGGAATTCTAATCTGTTACGAAATGATATGAATATATATATATATATATATAAAAGAATCGTAAGTAGTTGCACAACTACTAGCTTAAATTGTTGTGAGACTCAAGCAGCTGCGATGTTGCACTGCAAATCATTTATACACGTCGCTACTTTATCGGGGATGTTGTTGGTGTATATCCACTTAATATATAATAATTTATAACACTCCCCCTTGGATATCACCAACAAAAGATTGATGTGAGAGATACATGATATATGGGTTGCATCGTTAAAGCCTTACCAAGGAAAAACCCAGTGGTAAAAAACCATGGTGAATGAAAAAGAGTACAACATGCAAATATCTTCTCCCCCTCATTCTAACATCAATTATTTCTGATGACGCATTCCATATTTTCTAACCTGTCGCTTGAATATCGTTGTTAGTAAATGTGTAATGAGCAAATATGTTGTATTTTCACCGAACTTATTTGTTAAATATTAATAACACAATTTTCTTGAAGTTCTAATTTACGTGATACATGTTGCATTATCCTCAAATAATGTGATTGGATTCTTTCTTATGTTGGGAAATCTGCATGATCCTTGAATATGGTGCATTACAAATTTTAAACATACATATTCTCTACTAGTTTCATGAAGAACAAGAATCTCGGCATGATTTGAGGAGGTAGTCGTCATGGTTTACTACATAGATCTCCAAGATATAGTACTTTCCTTTGTATGTAATATGTACCCTGTCTGTGACCTTTCTTTATGAGGGTCTGATAGATAACCAGTATAGACACTGGAATGGAATAAGCCTAAGTTGCTTGTTCCAAAAAGACATCTCATGACTTTCTAGATTTCTTGCCAATGTCTGCGTGTAGGGTTAGCATTATACATGGCTAATAAGTTAATACAAAAACAAATATATGGTTGTGTATTATTAACAAGATACATTAGTGCACCTATAGCACTCAAATATGGTACTTCTGGACCAAATAATTCTTCCTCGTCCTCTCGAGGACGAAAGTATATTTTATTATATCGAGCAATCTTACAACCATTGGGTTTGATGGATGAGATTTATCCACATAAAATCGTTACATAATTTTCTCAGTATATGTTAATTGATGAAGAAAGATTCTTACTCGGATATGATATATCTAAAGGCAAAGACATAGTTTTGTCCTTCCTAAATCTTTTGTTTCAAATTCTTTCCTTAAGTAGGATGCAGTCATATCGAGATCTTCAGGAGTTCCAATAATATTAAGTTCATCAACATATATTGCAACAATTACAAAACCTGTTTACGGATTCTTTATGTAAATACATGGACATATTGGATCATGACAATTCCCTTGTTTCAAGTATTCGCTCAAATGATTATACCCTATACATCCAGATTGTTTTGATCTATATAAGGATCATTGTAATTTAACCGCATACATCTGACGAGGTTTTACGGTGTTTGCTTCAGGCAAATGAAATCCTTCGGGAATTTTCATGTATATGTCATTTTCATGTGATCCATATAAATATGACGTGAATACATCCATAAGGCGCATTTCTTAATTTCCAGAAGTTGTGAGACTTAATAGAAATCAAAATGTAATTGCATCTATTACAGAAGAATGAGTCTCCTCGTAATCAATTCTAGGTCTTTGAGGAAAAACTTAGGCTACAAGTCGGGCTTTAAATCTTGTAATTTCATTGCTTACATTTCTCTTTTGAATGAAACCATACATATACCCAACAGGTTTTGCACTTGTAGGAGTTTGGACTACAGGTCCAAATACTTGGCGCTTATCGGGTGAGTTTAACTCCGCTGGCATTGCATTTTCCTATTTTGGCCAATCTTTTCTTTGTCGACATTCTTCCACACTATGTGGTTTGGGATCATCATTATTTATTTCAAGCTCTATATTGAAAACAAATATATCATTCACATGAATCGACTCGCAATTTCATATATTTACATGAGTTAAATAATCTACGGTTATTTCCTTATTTGCATATACCTCGGTCTCTGTAGAGACCATTTTCTCATTACTTCCTTTAGGAGTAATACTTTTGTAAACATTAGCTGACTCGATCATTCTTAATGTATTTTTGGATGTGCACTATCCATTAATTTTACCATTTTATTATTTTTCCCCTTGAGATCTCGTTTTTTGGGGCATGGTATCTTTCAATCTGACAGGTCTGCCACGCTTCATGCGTGGATTAGATGCATTCGCAACAGGCTCAAAAATATGTCCTACTAGACGTCAATCCTTACTAGAGCATTACAACTGGTATATAAGATTTCAGAACAACGTTCAAAAAACTTTGGGCATTCAAAAAAACTTTAGCTGGGGAGGGCCTCACAATCAATTTTCCTTGAGAACATGCAGCACAAGGAAAGTCATTTGATAAAAGGATCTTCTGGCCCTTTAAAGAGTGTCTATGTGAGTTTCAATTATTCGATGTATCATTGTTTCCCCTGGGTCACCAAGGTCAGTCATGCCACAATACAAAGTTATTTGGATCGTTATATCTTTGCTTTTGTAAAATATGTGTTTCTATTGCTCGTATGGTTGTATGATACAATCCAGAAGAAAGGGAAGGGAACTTTTCTAATACATACTTATGGTGTGGTTTCCAAGAAAAAATGCAAGGATATTCCTTATCACCGTCATTTGTGGTTTCTATATGATATCCATTTCTGCGAATATCCTTAAATCTTAGCAAATTTCTTCGGGATTTGCTACAGTATAACACGTCGGTTATATTGAGTTGTGTACCACATAATAGTACAATTGATGTGTATCCAGAATCTTCGATTGAATTGGAAAAACCCAAAATAGTTATAACACTATCTTGAATTAAGTTTATGCTAGTGACATACACCCGATCTCAAAGTAAGTATTCGTAGTTGCGATGTCTGCCAGACATATGCCTGCATCATCCATTTTGATATCTGTAATGAACATATGTCCAATTACTCAGATTGTTCAAATTATACCAAATAGTTAACGGTTACTAATATATATGAATAATAATATTATTTCATAAAGTAGAGACTCGTGTTGATAACGTGTTGTGAAATTAAAACATGAAAATATAAATATAAACTTATATTAATCTCGTAGGAATTCTAATATTACAAAATGTTATGAATATTGAACTATATATAAAAAGATATAAGTAGCTACACAACTACTAACGTAAACTGTTTCAAAGCTCAAACGTTTGCACAGTTACAATAAAAATCATTTGTATATATTATTGCTTTATAAAGATATTATTGGTGTGTAATTTTTTTTTTTTTTGTTCAAATGTGTGTATTCATTTAATATATTATAATCTATAACAGGACATTTTTTATAACACCTCTACTTTTTGAGGAAGAGATTGACAACGTTTTTTAGTATTAGCATTAGAGAATTCCTTTTATCTTAAAAAAGAAATTAGAGAATTCCTTTTATCTTATGAAGTGAAGATTCATATTGTTATATGAATCAAACCAAGCATGTGCACACCATGTGCAAATTAGAGCAAATGGGCAACAACTATCACATCATTTCTGGTGTTTCATTTACTTCAAAATTTGGCATTTAATACGTGGTAGACTCAAACTCTTATAAACTAAATTCTTTGGAGATATAATTATCTAATATTTTTTTGGTCGGAATATAATACTACTATATATAATTATTGTGGCTTTTCCTTGTAAAAAAATTATGTGGCTTTTTCATTATCTGATATATGTTACTTTTATTTTCGAGGATAATACAATATGAGGTCCAAAAGTAAGTAACTTTACAATTAAACTCCTAATTCAAAAAACTTTTTTTAAGCCTCTTTTAGATGTTTTGCATTTTTATTTTTTTACCCTTATTCGTTATGGGTACGGACCCATAATTAGGGGTGAGCATGGTTCGGTTCGTTTCGGTTTTTGGCTAAAACCGTAACCGAACCGAATATTTTGGTTTTTTATAATTTAATAACCAAACCGGGTGGTTCGTATTTGGTTCCACATTCGGTTTTTGGTTCCGAATTGGTTCGTTTCGGCTCGATTTTGGTTCACTTCGATTTCGGATGCTTGGTCAATAAAATTTTCACCCCATTTCTTGAAATACATTATCCAATAGAGACTAATATTCCAATACAATTATACTACTATTACTTGTCCATGCGGGCTATTAAAATATCAATTTAATATAAACTTATAATCTAAAAATACTTATCTTAATTTACAATACTACAGTAAATTTAAATCTATTACTTCCTATTTTATACAATCATGATTTATAAAATCAATCAAGTAATGAATACTTATAATCTTAAGTGATATAAAAAAAATTCTCACTAATAGCACCATCGAATAGTATAACTAAACTTTCACGCAGATGATAAATTCTTAACAAAAGTTTCTCCCACATAATTCTTATAAAAGAAGTTCACACATTCCCTATTTTTTCTTTTGTTAGCTCTGTTTTTTGGTTTGATTTTTACATAGTAAACCAAACCGAACCAAAAACCTTGGTTTTTGAAAAATTAAAAACCGAACCATTTGGTTATTCGTTTTTTGGATATTTTGGTTCGGTTTTTTGGTTCGGTTTGGTTATCTGGTTCTCATTTGCTCACCCTACTCGTAACGAACAAACAAAAACTAATACAACTCAAATTGATGTGAACAAAAACTAAAATTAATATGTTTTTTTATTATCTTATAGATGATTATACGGGTTGGCCCCATAATGAACACAAAAAATAAGGGGTTGGCCTCATATAGAACAAAAACATATGCCTATTCATAATTTTAAATGGCGATGTACCCATAATGTACAAAAAAATACACCACAACTTAAAACCATATTAGGCCAGCCCCATTACTACCACAACCTATCTGGGGCTGGCCCCAATCAGCTACAACTAAGTTATTTGGGCCTGGCTTTATATCGAACGAAATAAAAAAACCGACTCTGCTAATGGATCGACCAACTGGAGGCGAGGGGGCTTCGACATTGGATCTTCGAGGGCCTTCGACAGTGGATCTGATGGATCCACGAACTGGAGCGACGAGGGAAGACGAACGACAAAAAGGGGGTGACTTCGTCTTCTATTGTCTGTCTTTGTTTTCTCGATGGTGGTGGTGGGTTCGCGTATTGATGAGAAGGGTGCAGGAGAGCAGATCGGCGTGATGGCGATGAAGGTGAAAAGGGTGCAGGAAAGCAGATCGGCGTGATGGCGGTGAAGGTGAGAAGGGTGCAGGAGATCCACGAACATGGTGATGGTGAGATTCAGATGGATCCACGAACATAGTGATGGTGGTGCGAATGTGGCGTGGTGGTGGTGAGATTCAGGTTGTCTCGCTGGCGGCGGTCTTCGTCACTGGTGCCTCACTGGCGGTTTTTTGGTTTCGCAGATCCAAGATGAAGCTCAGATCGAAGGGTGGGTGGATTTCGTTTACTGTGATGATGGTGGGGGCTCGTTGACTGTGATGATGGTGGGGGCTCGTTGACTGTGATGATGGAGGGAATGGTGGTGGTGGTGATGTTGGTGGTGAGTGGTTTGGGGGGGCGGTTCGATGACCATGATACAAAGAGAGAGGGAACGAACAAAGAGACTGCAGAATGGGATGGGGTGGGGAGGGTGATTCGTTTCATAATGGGTTAGGGGGTGGGATTTTTGTGTTTCATTGTGGGGAAGGGTTTGGGGATATTTTGGCATAATCTCCCATCTAGTTGGACTAGTTAGGAGCTGGTTTGGTTTGGGACTTAAAATATGAAGTGGGTGGAAGTTAGGCTTTATAAAGTAAATGTCCTTTTATTTTCGGAATTTATACGTTCCAATTTTGGTCAGGTGGTTTTATCACTTTTTTTTTCAAATTGGATTATTTTGTTTTTCGTTAAATTTTTCAGTTAAGTGTTGGACAATTATAAGTTTCCAAATTCTTTCAATAAAAAAATTATATAAATAAAAGAAAGAAATATACAGTATATCATTATTACGAATTCTCAAAAATAAGTGTTTAGTGGTACAGAAATCTAGATAAGAATTTCAAAATAAATTCTTAATAAATGTTTAAGTGTTTTTAAAAATATACTTAAAAATATTTTAAAATAATTCTCAATTAATTACAATTTTTTATTTCTTTTCTTTTCCAAAAAAAAGAAGAAGAAAGAAATTACTTCCTATTTTCACAAATTTTCAACTTAATTTCTAATTAAACACATTGTCATATTTACCTTCCATTATTACCTTTATGTGATTTTTTTAAAATATTTTTAAAAAAAATCAGATTATTTTTTTCGAATTTTTTTAAAAAAAAATTAGAATTTTTTTTCTTGAATTTTTTTCAATTTTTTTTAAAATCGAAATTTTGGGTTATGTGTTGTTGTAATACACAAATATAGATTTATTTGTTCTGTAACACACAAAGTCATAAAATCGATCTAAAAGATTCTCTTCTTTAACAAAATTGTTTTTTTCTATTTATTAATCGCATATACCCTATTTTTATTCGTCTTTAACTATCTTGATATATTATCTTTTTATCCAACACTTTTTTGTTATTTTTGTGTGTTTATGTTTTAGGGTTTTGTGTGTTCCAGGTTACACAAAACTTGATTTTGTTTATTCCAATTCTGTGTATTCCTGGAACACACAAATCTCATAATTGTGTATTCTTAGAACGCACAAATATAAGATTTGTGTATTCATGGAACACACAAATCTCAAATTTGTGTATTCATGGAACACATAAAAATCAAATTTATGTATTCCTTACACAAAACTTTATTTTGTTTTTTCCAATTTTGTGTATTCCTGAAACACACAAATCTCAGATTTGTGCATTCATGGAATACTCAAATCTCATATATGTGCATTCCTCTGAAACACACAAATCTCAGATATGTGCATTCCCCTAGAACACACAAATCTCTGATTTGTGCATTCATGGAACACACAAATCTTAGAATTGTGTATTCATTGAACACATAAAAATCAAATTTGTGTATTCATGTAATACACAAAACTTGAATTTGTTTGTTCCAATTCTGTGTATTCCTACAAATCGCAAAATTGTGTATTACTAGAACACACAAATCTCAGATTTGTGTATTCATGGAACACATAAGAATCAAATTTGTGTATACATTGAACACATAAAGCTCAATTTGTGTATCTATTGAACACATAAAACTCAAATTTGTGTATTCCTGGAATACAAAAAACTTGATTTTGGTTGTTCCAAGTTTGTGTCAAATCTCAGAATTCACATTAAAAAAAAATTGGGAAAAAAAATTCGAAAAAAAAAATTCAGGGAAAAAAAATTGGAAAAAAAATTGGGAAAATAAGTGGAAAAAAATTTCAAAAAAAAATTTCAAAAAAAAATTTCAAAAAAAAATCGAAAATAAAATTAAAAAAAAGATGAAAATAAAAAAAATATATATATTATTATAATTAAAATAATTAATTAATTGCTATGAGTATATTTGCAATCTTCCATTTTTTTGTGCTTAAGTCGAAATTAAGTTAGTTGTAATTAATTGAGAATTTTTACACTCTCCGTGTAATTAATTGGGCAATGCCCCAAATATTTTTAGAATTTTTAAAGTTTTTTACATTTTAAAAATTATTTCTAGAAAAAACATCAAGTTAATGTTTTAAAAAAAACTTAAATTTGATTTTAGTTTTTAAAATTACTTTTAAATCTTTTTAAATGTTTTAATTTTATTTTAAAAATATTATTTCAAGCAGACCTTTAATGTCTTTAAATTATTTTAAAGCTTAATTATACCCCCATATTCATATATTATTCTAAATAATCGTATATTTGACTAATATACATTTTATATATGAATTTTTTTATTAACATTTTATCCAATTTGCCAAACAAATATAGATAAATTTAAAAATAAGATATGAAGACTCTCATGACATTTTTTACTACTCATTAATTTTTCTAATATTATATTACTTTTGGCAAAAATTAAAACAATTTCAAAATATATTTATTTAGAATTAGAGAAAAATTAAATCCTTGTCAACTTTTCAACTATTGTAGGCAATAATAAATAAAATAGATTAGATAAGATTTTTTTTTGTTAAAATCATTTTTTTCTGTCTTGGTTTGGCCATAACTATTTCAATAGTTCTCCGATTGTCGCGTTCTTAATATCCAACTGACCTCCTCGGAAAGCTCTACACTTTGTTTTGGACCATTTTTCCAAATTCCAAGCCAATCTTGAGTTATGATCACTTTAGTGGACGTAGCTGCTGAAATTTAGATTTACTTGACAACTTTTCTTTTCCTATTTTATCTTTTACTACCTTTATCTCCAATTTCTATCATAATCTTCTTTCCCTTATCTCTTGGAATTCATTTGACATCTAATTAATTACCATATATCTTTAAAGATTCACAATTAATAAACAATTAAACCAAATATACTCTAAAAATAATAAATCATCAAATCAAGACAAGAAATAAGAAAATACTAATATATGAATAAAAATTGAGCATTTAACTTCCAAATAATCCTAAAATGATGTCTCCAACTAATATTAGATCATCACAAATAGGGAGACATTAAGACCCCAACTCAAAGTTGTATCGTCCCGATACAATAAAGATAAGAACAAAGGGAAGTCTCTAAATACACACCTAAATCAATTAAGCACAGTGGGAAAGAAGATAGCAGAATATACATAATAGACTCAAAGAAACTACTTGGAAAAAATCATTTAATAATATTTACAAACTAGATTAACTGTACACTCGTCATACTCACGATCAACACGGCTCGAATTCAAGATTAGTTTAGCTTTGCAATCTAAGAAGGAGAGGATCTTTACTCAGTTCACGAAGGAGGATATAGATTGTTCATCGAACTTCACTAGTATCCAAAGATCCACTTAACTACTCTCTATTGGCTCAATCACTTCTAGATAACATAGCAAAGAATCATAAGGTCTTTAAGGTTGTAATGCTCGCTTAGGGACGGTATGATAAGTATATTTGGATAATTTAGAGTAGCATTTAGCTGTCTCCTCACTAGCCCTCAACGAATCGCCCTAGAGCTTGAGTTACTCTCATAAAACGTTCTCACTCAACCCAATGATTTTTCTTGATGCACAAAGTAGCATCCCCAATAACCCAAGACTAAAGCATAAAGATATTCACATAAAAATTTCACTTTGGCGGTCTAAATGTATATTCTTTTCAAATCAATTTTTTCTTTTGTATAGCTATGACTCTCCTTTTGATGTTGAGAAATCATGTTATTTCTCTCATGAATTTTTTCTTTTCATGCTTTTCAAAGCTTTTTTATTTACTCTTACCCCGGCAAAAGGTTACAATATAATAAACCTGTGAATCATCATCAAAATATAGAGCACAATTAATAAGCTCAAAAATCCTAACCCAATAATAATTCCCATAATGGTGGACCCACCATCCCAAACTCAAGCTCTAAAACCATTGTCTATGCATCGCGATTCGAGTGCGAGTCATATGGAAAAGTCCTAAAATCTAAAGGGATATGGCTGGTGTCGCCTAGGGTGTGAAAAAAATATGATAAATAAATATGAAAAACGGATCACAAATACCCTAGACTTAACACGGTACTGCAAGTATTACAGGACGCATGCAAGTTTTAATGATAAGAAGATTCGTTTTCAGGGACTTAGTGTATAATACGAATAGGCAAACGAAATTAACAATTAAAGACAGAAAATAAATATGATTGATTGAGAGATGAGATTAACAACTAAATAAACTTAAAGACAAATAATTAAATATGAGAAAAATAAGAGGAGAGAGTATAGCTTAGGTTTTGCTAGTATGCACTAATCCTTCTAATTATTTCTATCAGTTCAGTTTATAAGGGAGATAATAGCTCTTAGATAAATAGTCATGATTCTGAATTCCCCCTATCCCCAGAGAGAGAACTAGGGTGGCAACCTCACAATCACGAGGGGACTCAAATAGGGTGTTCCTGCGCTACTAGGTTCCTAGATGAGACTGACCTACTAATGATGAGTGGTGATTAAAATAAACCCTAATGACTATCTAGTTAGGCAAATCTTGTCAGGATTAATTCTGTACACTAGACGTTTATGTGGCGTTTCAATAATTAGACACCCCTTCCGGGTTACCATCTAACTACTATTACAAAGCTCTAAATTGACCAGGTTTAAGACTGACAATAAATCAAAGCACATAAATCAGATATATGGTTAAGTAGCTAGAATCAATTTAAAAAATATAATTCCCAAAGAAACTTAGATGGAAAGAAAATAGAACTCATAGATTATACATAATGCAAAACCCAAGCTATGGAAAATTAGTTCATACCTGAAGGAAATGAACTAAAATAAAGATACATGAACACCATCTTGCTCTCTTGAATACTCTAATGATAAATAAAACTTAAGAACTAGTTGTGGGAGGCAAGGATGATTTTACAAAGGGTGTATTTATAGGGATTTAGGAAGCCCTAAAATGTTTTCTTGGAGCGGAACTTAAGTAATTGGACTCCTAGCCCAACTCTAATTCGTAGCCCTAAAATATCGAAAAAGTAATAAATTGTCGTTGTTTTGTTTTGGCCGTAACTTCATCGTTTCAACTCCGATTGACGTGTTCTTTATATCGAAACTGGTTGTCTCAGAAAGGTCTATCACTTTGATTCAGACCATTATTCCAAATTCCTAGCCAATCTTGAGTTTTGATCACTTTTATGGACGTGGCTGTTGGAATTCAGATTTACTTGGCAACTTTATCTTTCCATACTTATCTTTTCTTTCCTTTATCTTCAATTTCCATGCAAATCTTCTTTTTTATCTTTTAGACTTGATTTGGCCTCTAATTAATTTCTATATATCTTTAAAGCTTCACACTAGATAAATAAATTAAACCCAATATGCTCTAAAAATAATAAATCATCAAATCAAGACAAGAAATAGGAAAGTGTAATAATTCATAGGAAAATCGAAGGAAGACTTCCAAAAACACCTAAAATGATGTCTCCAACTAAGATTAAATCATCACAAATAGGGAGACATCAGGATCCCCAACTCAAAGTTGTATCGTCCTGATACAATAAAGATAAAAACAAAGGGAAGTCTCTAAATACACACCTAGGTCAATTAAGCACAGTGGGAAGAAGTAGTAGAATATATATAGAATAGACCTAAAGCAACTACTCAGAAAATTTCATGTAATAATATTTACAAACTACATACATGCACACTCGTCATATCCACAATCAACACGGCTTGAATTCAAGATTAGATTAGCTTCGCAATGTAAGAAGGAGAGGATCTTTACTCAGTTCACCAAGGAGGCTATAGATTTTTCATCGAACCTTACTAGTATCCAAAGATCCACTTAAATACTCTCTATTGGCTCAATCACTTCTAGATTACGTATCAAAGAATCAAAAGGTCTTTAAGGTTGTAATGTTGGCTTAGGGACGGTATGATAAGTATATTTGGATAATTTAGAGTGAGCTTTTGGCTCTCTCCTCACTAGCCATCAATGAATCTCCCTAGAGCTTGAGTTACTCTCATAAAACATTTCTCACTCAACCCAATGATTTTCATGATGCACAAAGTAGCATCCACAATAACCTAATTAAAGCATAAGATGTTCACATAAAAATTCCACTTTTCCGGTCCAAATATATATATTCTTTTCATATCAATTTTTTCTCTTTTGTATAGCTATGACTCTCTTTTTCATGTTGAGATATCATGCTATTTTTTCTCATATATTTTTTTCTTTTCTTGCTTTTCAACTTTTTTCATTTACTATTACCCCAGAAAAAGGTTACAATATAAACCTGTGAATCATCAACTATATATACAGAGCATAATTAATAAGCTCCAAAAATCCCAACCCAATAACACTTCCCATAATGGAGGACCCACCCCCCCCAAACTCAAGCTCTAAAACAGTTGTCTATGCATCGCGATTTGAGTGCGGGTCATATGGAAAAGTCCTAAAATATAAATGGATATGGTTTATAACGTGGCTAATAAAAAGGCTTTAGAAAGGCTAGAAGGGGTTGAGAAAGATATAAAATATAATAAATGGACAACAAGCTAAAAGGCAACAAGGGGCTTATGAAAGAACCGCCTTAATCACTTTCTAAACTATGCAATTTCGTTATTCTCTTACCTTTAACATGTTCATCAAATGGGTTTATCAACTAGATTGGATCTCACGGCCTACACACCACTCATGGCTTCCTGAGATCGAACATACTTTATATCGCATTTCTAACTAATCTTTTCTTTACTATCAATGTCTGTTTTCCTGCAAATACTCAAAGCATACAAAATAAAATGGCCCTATCATTAACTTTACAAAGCTTATGCTTTCAAGCTATTTAACAAACTCTACATCTAATTCCCATGTATCAAAAACTTCAATTTCTACCTAAAAACAGAAAAATAGAGATGAGAGACATGAATCCCCACACCCCCAACTCAAAAATGAGACGTGTTCCCACGACTCGAAAAAGACTCTAAAAGAAATTAAAATTAGCAGATTAGGCATATACAGAAATGGTAAGGAAGAAATAGAACATACTCTCGATGCTATTGCCTCGCATTATCGACATCCAAGATAGGATTTACTAGATCTTTCTTTAATTGCTCAAGGAGTTTCATAATGTGCACTTGATTAGCTTTGATTTGTGTCACATCTTCAGCCAGGGAAGTTTGAGTTGCTTCGACTTTGTTTAATCTCTCCTCTATCTTCTCTTGTCAAATACGATCCTTTTCTTCTTTTGAAAGTTGCGTAATTCCCGCTCCTCTTAAAATTTTCTTGATCCAAGCATTCTCAATGTTATTACTCGTCTTAAATTCTAGTTTCTCTCCTTCACCCAGAATCACATTCGCTTTCCAAACAAGACACGTGATCATAGTAGGATATTTCACATTAAATAACGAAATAGGAGAGATCGAAAATCGCATCACCTCCTCAAAGATCAACTGTGCCACATCCACTTCTTCTCCCCTCAAAATACAATTCAACAAGATAGCTTTCTTCTTAGTTACATCCGAATTTCTTGTGTTTCCAAAGGCATTAGGTGTAAGAAAGTGGTGCTAAACTCTTGTATCCGGTCGGACGTATTTGTAAGGCCAAGGTGCCTTTAAATCTCCCTTATGTGACTGCACTCTTTCTTTATCTAAGACATGCTCAAAAAGTAAATTCCAATCGAAAGTCATGATATTCTCCACTGCTTCTCTATAATTATATGGTCCGACTAATTTCTTAAACTGGAAGTGGTTTCAAATATCTTCAACTGTAAAAGGAACTAACTTGCCTCTAACTGGAACACAACCTCTACTATCTCGGATAAAGAGGCCTAAATAGAATTCGGAAACTAACTCATGGCATAAATTAGAATGTCTTACCATGAACGTAGACCAACCCAATCTTTCATCGATCTCCAAGAATCTATTAGACTCTCCTTTACCAATTTCTTCTTCAAATACTTTCTCATAAGCAAAAGGAAGTTCCTGTATTTGTTTCTTTGCAGAGCTATCATGGCCCTTGAAGCTTTCTCTTTTTCTTCGGGTGTAGGACCTTCGATTTGTAGAGGTTGTGGTGTTTTCTTAACAAAAGCTGGAACATGTTTGCCCATTACATTCACCACAGCTAGCTGTCCTCTCTTCACTTGACATGTTTTACCCTTTGTGTTTGAACTTGAAATTTTCTCACTTTATTTCTCCTCAATAGAAACCAATACCTTACTTTTCTTCATGTCCAAAATAAGGGATGTTTCAGAACTTTATTTTGTCATGAGGGCCACGTCTTCAACCTCGATCTCTACACTCGCATTCTCTGTGACTACTTGTTGAGGTGTGAGTTCTTTTGTATTACTTTCAAGCATTTGGGTGTAGGTTTTGTCTTCTTTACACACCTCTACAAATGATTTATCGATGTCACCATTTGAATGATTCGTCTTTATAAGGTTGGGAGGTGACATCAATGGAGTACTAAGGGGTGAATCCATCCTAGTATCTTCTTCTTCAATCTCTTCTTACCAAGACCTCAATATTTAATTCCTCTAAACGCAGCTTGGATGGGTTTTCCATGGATGTAATCTTCCCTTCACAAGGTTTAATTTCAATTTCGACTCGATTATCAATAATTGACTCATTTATGCTTAGCGTGGTTGATTCTTATATTGTTGGAATCTCTAGTTCACTAGGTGTAACTTGTGGTGATTCCACTTCCTTCTCTTCTTGAAGGCAAAACTCTTCAACTTCTTTGAACTGAACATCGCTATTTTGACTGACCTTAAGATTAATATTTGTACCTTGGACAGTTTGCATAGATGGTACTTGTTGTAGCTTCTCAATTGTTTCTGTGAGTTGCGTCAATCGTTGCTCCATTAATTGATGATTTTGTTGCATGACTTGCACTAATGATATGATAGCATCGCTTTTCGCATTTAAACAATTGAGGGATTCCTCCAACTTTCTGAGCCTAAAATAATGACCCGTCAAGCTCCCGCAAGTCAAGTCCATGAATTGGTGTACTGGCATATACCCGGTCTGTGGTGGAGTTTGACCTTGATAACGAGGCATCAAAAGTGGTGGATTTTTCTCTTGATAGGGGGAAATCTCCATACCTAAATAAAAACATGAAAAGGGACTAAAGCAAAACAAACGTAAAACTGAAAACAACTAAAACTACTAACCTAACGTAAACACAAATAAAATAACCGCTATAAATCCCCGGCAGCGGTGCCAAAAACTTGGTGGGTCCTTGTGTGTTATAAAATAATGCAATAAAAGTAAAGAAATAAAGTATGCACAGACCGCAAGTGTACGGGTCGTTCCAAGTAATAGATAAGTAAATACAAGAAAATCGTCTCCACAGGGATTTAAGTAGTTATTCTAACTTCGTGTTCAATATTAGAATAGATAGTTTTAATTGTCTTAATTACAAAGATAAGCATAAAGGAGTTTGTTTTCTAATTAACTAAAGAAAATAAATAGTAAATAATATACAATAAATAATTATGCAAATAAGATAAGGATATGCAAGTATGAATCTATCCTATTGACTCTATGATTACTAAGAATAAGGGTGAACGGGAAATTTCACAATAGTCAGGACTCTATAATCTCCTAACCCCCTTCAGGGTGGACTTAGGAGCTATTCTATGGTATTACAAACCCCTAACGGATACCACACATCTATATTCTAATTCTGTAATTAATCCCCCTGTCAAGGCGATCACTTCCCCACCAAAGTGAATAGCTTAATAACTAAAACTTATTTCTAATTAGCTAGGCCAGAAACAGTGAACAAGCACAAGAATATAGTCAATGGAAATTAAGAACCAATTCAATTAAATACTAAAATCCCAGATTCAAATTAAAACAGAAAAACAATAATCAATGGTTCATATAATTACAATCCTAAAGATAAATTATGCATACTAAAACTCTTGAATAATTAGTTTAGAAATACCTCATAGACAAAATAGATCTTAATACTAATTTACCCAAACAATAGAGATGGAGAAGTGTTGAATTGATGTAGTTAAGCTCTAGCTCTTGCTTCTTCCTCCTCTAGATCCTCTTGATTGCTTCTATGATGATTTATGAATGTATATTAAGCTTATGCAGCCAAAGGATGATTTTCTAAGGTTTAGAGATGATATATATAGGTTTTAGGTCGAAATCTTGGAGTAGGGGCCAAGTAATAGAGTCCAAGTCCAACTCAAATACGTAAGTAAATAGGGATATTTACTGTTGACTTGTTTTGACCATATCTCCTTCGTTACTGGGCCGTTTTTTGCTCGTAAGCTATCAAAAGAATCCTCACAGAATTATCTATCTCCCTATGAAAGGGATCTTCCAGAATCGTCCCGGATTTTGAGTTATAGTCACTTCTTTACACGTAGCTTCAGAAATTAGATTTATTTGACAGCTTTTCCTTTTCCTAATTGAACTATGTTTCCTTCTATCTCCAGATTTCTTCAAGATCTTCTTTCCTTATTTACTTAGAATTGACTTGGCATCTAATTTATTTCCATATTATCTCTAAAGCTCGCATTAAATAAATAATTTAACCGCATATCCTTTAAAAATAATAAATCATTAAATCAAGACTAGAAATAAGAAAGTGTAATTTAAATTTAGGAAACTCGACTAAACACACTAGAAATATTCTAAGACTTTAATTCTCACTCCTCCTCCTTGGATTGGGTTTTCATGAAATTCATAAACCTACTATTCATATTATAAATGAGACTAAACGCTTATTGTCTTCCAGATTCGACATGAAAGATATGGGAGAAGCTGATGTAATACTTGGGGTAAAAATCATTAGGAGCAGTAATGGTATTACCCTGAATCAGTCTCATTACGTAGAAAGGATGCTGAAGAAGTTCAATTCCTTTGAGGTAACGCCTACAAATACTCCTTATGATTCTTGTATTCATTTATCCAAACACGTTGGGGATGCTGTATCCCAAAATGAACATGCTAAGATCATAGGGAGTGTGATGTTCTTGATGAACTATACTCGACCCAAAATTTCCTATGCCGTGAGTAGACTTAGTCGCTATACTCATAACCCGAGTAGTGACCACTAGGTTGCACTTCGCCGTCTACTGAAATACTTAAGGGGTACCATTGATCTAGGCTTGCACTATAACAAATTCCATGCAGTCCTTGATGGATTTTGTGATGCAAACTGGATCTTTGACAATGAAGAAGTAAACTCCACAAGTGGCTATATGTTCTCCTTAGGGGGAGGTGTTGTATCGTGGAAGTCTTCCAAACAGACTTGTATAGCACGCTCCACCATGGAGTCTGAGTTCATAGCACTAGAGTTAGATGGGCAAGAAGCTGAGTGGTTGAGAAGTCTCTTATCAGATGTGCCACTTTGGGAAGGAAATGCCACACCTGTGTGTATCCACTGTGATTCACAAGCAGCCATTGGAGTCGCTCATAATAGCGCCTATAATGGGAAGAAGAGACATATTTTGCATCAGACATGGGTCAGTAAGATAGCAACTGAAAATGGTGTGATAGCCTTGGAATATGTATGATCAGATAACAACCTAGCTGATCCATTTACAAAGGTTTAACCAGGAGAGTAGTCCTGGAGACGTCGAGGGGGATGAGATTGAAACCCATTAATGGGAAACATGTAACCAAGCAGTCAATGTGATTCTCTCCATCCCTATGGCTCAAAACAAAACCGTCTTAAAAAATTTCATAGCCACTTGTGGTGGTCCTGTTCAGAAGGACTTGATGAATAAAGACGTACTGAGTGTTTAAACTCATAGAGAATTCATAGCCTAAATGGTGGTCCTTTCGAGAAGGACTTATTGAATTCATGGGTAATCACGAGACCCAAACTTCATAATAGAATGTTAAAAGGAGAGGTCCTTAAAAATCTTAAAATGAAGAAATCCACAAAAGTTCATAGCCCATAAAGGGTGGTCCTTAGTGAAGGACTTGATGAACTGAAAGGCGATGTTCGAGGGAACTATAGCTTTCAGCAGGGTAGTGTATGTGTTGTGGGGGTCTCGATCGAAAACCGTTGAAGTTCAAGAGTAAGTTCACTTAAACGGAATTCGGTGGTTGCCTCACTTCACTACGTGTCAATTCAAATAAAAAGATATTGCCACTTAAGTACAATTCACCCAAAAACTGATAGGTTTAGAAACCTGATCACTGTCACTCCAAAAAAGACTGGTGGGGCCTAGGGTGTGATAAAATAAGATATAAATAACGTGCAAATAACACCCTAAAGCTACACGGTTCTGCAAGTATACAGATCGTATGCAAGTTTTAGTTAAATAATTAAGATTCATTCCGCAGAGACTACGAAGGTTAGAGGAATCTTATGCAATGATCAAGTGCAACAAATTAAAGCTAGAACAACTAAACGCAAGTAAAAGTAAAGATAAATAGATTTTTGTTTGATTTTCTAATTAAACTAAATTAAAACTAAGAATTAAAAGACTAAAAATAAATATGGAAGAGAAGTGATTTGAGAATATAGCTCGAGTTATTAGCATGCAATCCCCACTAGTTTTTCCGTTCTAAACATGTAAGGGTGAATTATGTAGTATTTCATTAATCGGTTCCAATTCGCTATTGGTAGTTTCAAATAGGATTTACCTGTGTCTATAAGGCTTCCTAAGCAAACTTTTCCTGTAATTGGTAAATAGTCACAAGAACTAAACCATAGTGATTATCTAGCTAGGTTGGGTTGTCAGATCAGACCTAATACTAGATGTCATGTGCTAAACAGGTAATTAAACACCGTTGTCAATGGTGACCTAACTACTAGATGGTAATTCTATATGGTCGCGATCCACAAGAACACAGAATATAAATCCAAACACATAAACAATGAATAAAAACTATAATTCAATTTAAAACATTAAATTCCCAAATTAGATAGATGTCAATCAAAACTAGGGTTCATACATATATGCTAAAACTCAAGCTAAAGAAATTTAGTTCATGCAAGAAAAGAAAGAAATTACAAATTAAAAGGTAGAAGAAGACATATTGATTAACAGCTCCTTCCAGACTTCTCTCTTGTGTTGTAAGCTTCCTCTTGGCTTAAGGTTTCACCAAGGATGATTTAAGAGTGTTAAGAGGCTGTATTTATAGTGTATAGGTTGACCTAATTCGTTTCTTAGAGATAAATCTAAGTAATGGACTCCTAGCCCAACTAAAATTCGTAAGGAAATAAAGATAAACACTGCTGGACCGTTTTGAGTATATCTTCTTCGTTATTGGTCGGTTTTTGCTCCATAATATACCAAAAGAATCGTAACAGAATTATCTATGTCCCTATGAAAGGAATATTCCAAAATCGGCTTCCTTGTAGGAGTAATCATCACTTCTTTAGGCGTGTGCTGCAGAATCTCAGATTTAGGCAGCTTTTCCTTTTCCATATTTTTAGCCTTTGTTACCTTTATCTCCAATTTCCATGCAAATCTTTCCATAAGTTGTTGTCTTTGACTTGGACTCTAATTAATCTCCATAATTATCTTTAAAGCTTCACACTAAATAAACAATTAAACCCAATATACTCTAAAAATATTATGTTACTAAATCAAGATTCAAAATAGGAAAGTGCACTAAACTAAGATAAAATCAACCTATAAACTAATAAATAAGCCTAAAATGATGTCTCAGAAGTATATTTTATTATCACAAATGAGGAGACATCAAGACCCCCAACTCAAAGTTGTATCGTCCCGATACAATAAAAGTAAAGAACAGTAGGGTAGTCAAAATAAACAAGAAGAAGTCGGAGGAGAACAAGAACAGAATACAATGAATGATCCTAGAGCAAAATATCTAAAAAATCTCATGTAGTAATGCTCAAGAAATAATGCTCATGTATGCTAAATACACATGTAATCAACAATCCATAAATTCAAGTTAAGATTAATTTCGCAATGCCAGAAGGATAGGATGATAACTTAGTTCAGGTTAATGGCTATAGGTTGTTCATAGGTCCCAAATACAGCATCCAATGGTCCACTTACCTACTACCTAATAGCTCAATTGTTTCTCCACCTAGTAGTTAGAAATCCTAAGGTCTTTGGTTATAACTTGGCTTAAGGATGGGTGTGGTATATTTGGATAATGAAAAGTGAGCTTTTGGCTCTCTCCTCACTAGCCATCAACGAATCGCCCCAGAGCTTGAGTTTTCACTCGAAGATGTTCTCACTCAACCCAATTGATTGATGCTTTTAATGTGCATCCCCAATAAATCCCAGTAAAACCTTTTATGATGATATCCAAAAATTCCCCTTTGCAGGTCCAAATATATATTTTCTTTTTCAAATCAATATTTCTTTTATATAACCATGATTCTCTTTTTGATGTTGAGATATCACACTATTTTTTTTTCATATATATATTCTTTTTATTCCCTTGTTGGCAAAATTAGCTCGTAGCTTCTTTTCCATTCACTATTACCCCGGCAAGGGTTACAATAATAACAATTTCATCATCAATAAAATCACAAAGATAATTCCCAAATCCCCAAAGTTCCCTAATTATGAAACCCACCACCCCAAACTCAAGCTCTAAAACGAGTTTGTCTCAGGTTTAGCGATTCGAGTGCGGGTCATATAAATAAGTCCTAAAACTAGGGGTATGGATTATAATGTGTTTCAATAAAAAGGCTTTAGAAAGGCTCAGAGGGGCTAAGACGGATAAATAACAATAATATCAAACAAAAGGGTGAGAAAGTCTAAAGGCTTCAAGTGTTTTATCATGAAAGAACTGCCTTAGTCATTTTTCTAACTACCGGATTTCGTTACGTTTTCATTATTAGTTCATAGATAAGTGGGTTTTCAACTAATTTTAAACCTCACGTTCTACACACCAAATAACTATCCCTAAGTTTCAACGTGATTTCTTAGCATTGCTCATTAACTTTCCTATCATTTATTTCCTGTTTTCATGCATGCATCTAAACAATTTTGTTGCATCTTTCAAAAACATCCTACTTACTATCATTGACCTAATAAAATCATGCTCAAATAGGTACATTCAAAATATTCTATGCCTTAATTCAACCTAAAAATTTTAAATTTTATGCAAAAACGAAAAGAAGATGAGGACAACGAATCCCCACCCCCAACTCAAAAGTGAGTCGTGTCCCCACGACTCGAAAAAGACTCAAGAATGGAATAAAATTTAAAATTAAAACTAACTAAACTACCTAATGCATACAAGCTATTAAGAAAAATTAGAATGACCTACCTGGATGGCCATAGAGATCCATTATATCTTCATCCTCATCCGAAGCTGAGGGATCGGTATAACTATCAATATCCCTTGTCAAGGTCAAATCTTCTATCTGTGATTCCATCTGTATGACTTCTGTCCAAAGTTCTCTGTTATCTTCTCGTAATCTTTCTATTTCGTTCTGTAACTTGAGAGCCCAAGGAGGAAGATCATAAATAATTTCAGAGGAAGAGGTAGAAGAACCTTGGTCTTGAATTTTTATCTTCTTCAATGGCCTTCTTGCTGGTATGGACATTCTAGCAGTTAACTTCTTTGGTAGTGGTTGTGCTGGTGCCTTTTCTTTTGATCATTCAGTAACCTCATCAAGATTGATGGGTTTTTCAATGGTGGCTCCAGGCAATTTCTTATTCTTCCCAAGGATAGAGCACTTTCTCTTGTATTCCATAGCTTCAGATCTGTTAGTCATGCTTGATTTACCCACAACTCAAGCTATACCAAGGATGGATTAAAAGTTTAAGGAAAATTGGTTTAGCTTGATGTTGTTGCTTGGAATTGATGAAATGGAAAGGTTTCTTGATGGATCTTGGAAGAATTCTTTAGAGCTTGATGAATTTGATGATGTTTAATGGTGTAGTGTGATGAATTTGATGAAGATATTGTGTTTATGGAAGATGGAGGAGAGGATTTGAGGAGTTGTTGTGTTAATTGTGAAGGTTTGCACAAGCTTTAAGGTGTATATATAGTGTTTGGGTCTGAAAAATTCGTATGGAGAGGCTAGGGTTAATCTTGGTAAGGTAAGAATTTGATTAGGCAAGAATTCCTTCACAAACCGCCTCTGAGCGGTATACCGGAGGTATCAGCTCTTCAATTTTTCGGCTCGGCAAAAACCCCGTGGTACACAACCCGTGGCATGGGTTTTTGCCACTGTTCAATTTATCATCTCCGTCAAAAAACCCGCGGTATCTCACCCGTGGTACGGGTTTTTGCTTCCTGCGGTATACCGGGCATAACCTCAACCTCCGGTATACCGGACCCATCATGCCTCAAATTTTTCGTCTCGGTATAAAACCCGTGGTGGCCAACCCGTGACACGTGATTTCCAGGCGCGGTATACCGGGCTTTTTGGCCGGTATACCGGACCTGCCTGCGAATTTTTCCAACTTTTTCCTTTTGACCCCAAACTCATTTCCTGCACAATAACGCACTACCTTTCTCTCCTATTAGCTTGTAAACACAATTAAAAATCTACACTAACTTAATATTATACACTACAAAGCAATAAAACTAATCTAAAAAGCAATTAAAACGAGGGGTGTCTCCCAAGAGCACTTTTGTTTAACGTCTTTGAGTTAGACGTGTACCTCAGGCTAAGCGCATACAACGAGATGGATTGTCTCCTCTCGCCCAAAGTCCTCACTGTCATGGTATCTCTTCATACGCTGGCCATTCACCATGAATGTCCGTTGCTCGGTTGGATTTTCAATTTCAATCGCTCCATGAGGTGTGACTTTAGTAACAATGTATGGTCCTCCCCAACGGGATTTAAGCTTTCCTGGGTAGTTCGAAAATCGAGAGTTGTATAATAAAACTTTTTGTCCTTTCTCGAAGTGTTTTGGACGGAGTCGTTTATCATGCCATCGCTTTGTTTTCTCCTTGTAGAGGCGTGAATTTTCATAGGCAAGATAACGAAACTCCTCCAACTCATTTAACTGCATCATCCTTTGTTTCCCGGCCAAATCTGGGTCCAGATTCAGAGTTTTAATAGCCCAGTAGGCTCGAGCTTCAAGTTCAATCGGTAGATGACACGCTTTGCCGTAGACCATGCGATATGGAGTTGCCCCAACTGGTGTTTTAAATGCTGTTCTGTAAACCCAGAGAGCATCATCTAGCTTTAAAGACCAATCTTTCCTCGATTTATTCACGGTCTTCTCAAGAATAGATTTGATTTCCCGGTTGGGAACTTCAGCTTGACCGTTAGTTTGTGGGTGATAACCGGTTGAAGTACGGTGTCTCACTCCAAACTTACGAAAATAATTTCTCAGGGGAGCATTAAGAAAATGGGTACCTTTATCACTGATGAGAACACGTGGCGTACCATGTCTTGAAAAGATGTTTGATTTTAAGAACTTAATCACAGTTTGAGCATCGTTCTTTGGTGTTGCCACTGCTTCTACCCATTTTGATACATAATCTACCGCAAGCAAAATATAAATATTTCCATGGGAAGTGATGAAAGGTCCCATGAAATCTATTCCCCATACATCAAAGATTTCAACTTCAAGAATATTATTAAGCGGCATCGCGTCTCTTTTTGATATATTACCAGTGAACTGGCATCTTTGACATGACTGGACAAAACGATGACAATCTTTGTGTATGGTAGGCCAATAGAACCCGGATTGAAGAATTTTAGCTGCGGTTTTATCGCCTTTAAAGTGACCTCCATAAGGTGAACTATGACAACCTTCAATGATCTTCTCCATTTCACCTTCGTGCACACATCTTCTAACCACTTGGTCACTACAAATCTTCCAGAGGTACGGTTCATCCCAATAATACTCTTTGGTGACTCAATCTGTGTTTTTGTTGTGGGTGGATATCTTTGGGAAAGACACCACTCACAATGAGGTTGACTATATCTGCATACCATGGCACAAACGCATGTTTAATAGCAAAAAGTTGTTCATCAGGGAATACCTCTTTAACCAACAACGGTTCTTTGTTCGTATCGGATCCTTCGAGCCTTGATAGATGATCAGCAACTTGATCTCGCATCCTTTTCGGTCTCAAATATATATGTCGAATTCTTGAAGTAACGATACCCATCTAATAAGACGTGGCTTAGCGTCCTTTTTCTCCATGAGGTACCTAATAGCTGAATGGTCCGTGTATACAACAGTTTTCTTCCCAACCAGATAGGAACAAAATTTATCAAAAGCATAAACCACAGCCAACATCTCTTTCTCCGTCACTGTATAATTCATCTGGGCAGCGTTGAAAGTCTTACTTGCATAAGAAATCATGTGGAAGACCTTGTCTTTCCTCTGTCCCAACACAACACCCATAGCGTGATCACTAGCATCGCACATAAGTTCAAACGGAGCTTTCCAATCAGGAGGTATAACAATAGGTGTAGAGATCAGTTTCTCCTTAATCGTCAAAAACGCTTGAAGACATTCTTCAGTAAAGTTAAAAGGAGTATCCTTTTCAAGTAAAGAGCAAAGCGGTTTGGCGATCTTGGAGAAATCTTTAATAAATCTTCGATAAAATCCTGCGTGACCCAAGAAACTTCTCACTCCTTTGACAGAAATTGGAGGTGGTAGTGTTTTGATAACTTCAATTTTAGCACGATCAACCTCCATCCCTGCCTTCGAAACTTTATATCCCAACACAATTCCCTCTTGAACCATGAAGTGGCATTTTTCCCAATTAAGCACAAGATATCTTTCTCTACATCTCACAAGGACCTTCTCAATATTATTCAAACAATCATCAAAACTATCTCCAAACACCGAAAAATCATCCATAAAAACCTCCAAATATTTATTAATCATGTCCCAAAATATCGCCATCATGCACCTCTGGAACGTGGCAGGTGCATTGCATAATCCAAACGGCATTCTTCTATAAGCAAAAGTACAAAACGGACAAGTAAAAGTTGTTTTGTGTTGATCGAGGGGATCCACACAAATCTGATTATAACCCGAATATCCGTCAAGGAAACAATAATATTCTCTCCCTGCAAGTTTGTCTAGCATCTGATCAATGAATGGTAGCGGGAAGTGATCTTTCTTTGTTGCTTTGTTCAGTCTTCGGTAATCCATGCACACTCGCCACCCCACAACCGGTCTTGATGGTATGGCTTCGCCTTGATTGTTAAGGATGGTAGTGATACCTCCTTTCTTCGGAACACATTGCACTGAACTGACCCAATCACTGCTAGCAATCGGATAGATAATTCCTGCGTCTAACAACTTGATAACTTCCTTCCTCACCACTTCTTTCATAGCTGGCATGAGTCTTCTCTGTCCCTCTATAGATCGCCCACCTTCGTTCTCAAGAATGATTTTGTGTTTGCAAACGGAAGGACTAATTCCCTTGATGTCGGCAATAGTCCATCCGATTGCTTCTTTGTTTACTCGAAGTACTTGAAGTTAGCAGAAATAATAACAGGCAAAGTTTTGTTCGTACCTAGATATGCATAGCGTAGATGATCAGGAAGTGGTTTTTCTTCGAGAACAGGTGGACATATTATAGATGGTTGTTTCATTGGTTCAATGTCACCTGGTTCTCGAAGTAGTTCTCGCACGTTTGATCCTAATGCAACAACATCTTCAGGGGGAATTTCGAGTTCCTCTGGTGATTCAAGTGCTAAGGCTTCGTCAAGATCATCATCTAAGCTTGCTTCATTGAAGACTTCTTGTGCCATCTTTCCGATGACATCTATTTTGAAGCATTCATCTTTTGACATTGGTAACTTCATAGCCTGAAACACATTGAATCGTATCTGTTCGCCTTGTACTCTCATGATCAACTCACCATTCTCAACATCAATTAGTGTACGCCCCGTGGCTAAGAATGGTCTACCCAAAATGATGGGGACATTCTTATCCGCGTCGTAGTCAAGAATAATAAAATCACAAGGAAAAGTAAAAGAGCCATCTTTAACCAAAACATCTTCAATTTTACCTATTGGTCGTGAAAGGGAGCGATTGGCCATTTGTAATACCACAGATGTGGGTACTACTTCTCCTATATTAAGCTTCTCGAACAGGGATCTAGGCATGAGATTGATGCTCGCGCCTAGATCACATAATGGTTTCCCGGTCCAACTATTTCCAATGCCGATAGGGATTGTAAAACTTCCGGGATCTTCTAATTTTGGTGGTAACTTACTTTGACATATAGCGCTGCACTCCCTAGGTAATCCAATTGTTTCCCAGTTTCTATACTTCGCTTGTTGGAGAGAATGTCTTTCATGAATTTAAGATAGGTTGGCATTCTCTTGAGAGCTTCAACAAGAGGTATATTAACTTCTAATTTCTTCAACATGTCAATGAACTTCTTGAATTCCAGGTCATTGTTCTTCTTTCTGACACGTGAAGGGTATGGTGGTGGAGGGCGTGTATTAAGTTCCACTGGTTTTCTTGTCTGGTCAGGTGTCTCGGCTTGAACACTCTTTGGTTTAACTACCTCCTCAACTGTATCTTTGATTGTTTCTTCCCCCTTCTGTTCTGGAATAGGGATTGGTTCTGGTTCTGGTCTTGGTGGAGGTAGTTGTTTTCCACTTCGCAATTCAACTGCATGGCAAGAATCATCTCTAGGATCAATAGTGTCACTTGGGAGTTGCCCTTTTGTCCGATTTTGTAACGTACTCGCCATATGTGATATAGTATGCTCTAGTTGCTTGATAATCTTCTGCTGGGCTTGCACTTTCTGTTGGCTATGAGTCATTTTCAGCTGCTTGCATTAATTTAGCCATATTTGAAGTCAAGCTTGGAATTAGTTCCTTCCTTGCCAGTTGCGTTGATTGTTTAGGTGGATCTTTCTTTGGTTCTTGACAAGCTTTCTCAATAATGGGTGCCTTTTTCTGAATAGGTTGTGGTGGATTATAGGATTGAGGTTGGGGTTTATGATAAGTCTCTTGCTTTCTGACCCAACTCTTTTGTTGTGGAGGTTGTTGATAATTAGTGTAGCTTTCTTGAGGATTAGTATAACCATTAGAATAATAGTTATCTTGAGGATATGTAACGGAAGCTACTGCTGGATTATTCATACACCCTTCCCACACGTGATTTCTTGACCCACAACCAGGACACGAAGGAATTGCGCATACCGTATTCACCTGAGCAATTGTTCGGGCTTGTTCTTGTAGTTCTTCGAGTTGTTTAGATAATTCTTTAAGCTTCAGAGATTCTGAAGTGTTTTCTTTTTCTGCTCTCTTTGGCCAACTTCTCTCGTTCTCAAGAATTCTTTCCATCCCCAACTCAGCTTCTTCAGGGGCTAGTAACACAAAACCTGCGTTTCCTAACGAATCTGCTTTCTCTCTTGATTTGTCATTAAGGCCTCCATAAAACAAGGTTAAATAATATTCCGGCAAGGATCTATGATATGGACATCTCGCCTTTTTCTCTGTAAATCGTAACCATGCTTCACCCAAACTCTCTTTGTCTCCCTGTATAAACTGTTCAAGCTCCAACATATCTTTTAAACGTCTACTAACCAGATAGAAACGGTCTAGGAATCTTGTTTGGAGCTTATCCCAATCTGGAATAACATGAGGGTATTGGGTATCATACCAATCGTTTGCACATCCTGTCAAGAAGAACTGGAACATCGGGTAATATACTTGCTCCCTAGTAACTCCTCTTACGATATAAGCATCACATATCTGCATGAATTTCTGAATATATCGGATCGGATCTTGATGTGCAGCTCCGTTGAATAATCCGTGAGATGCAAACTGAGTTAGCATCCCTGGATCAGGTTTAAATTTAGCGGCTTGAATTTCTGAAGCGCGAATTCCTCGTGGCTCCACTCTGAACTCGATGGGTAGCTCAAGTCTCCTTGGGTTCTCCATCTATAACTAAATCTGGAAAACAAAAGCTAAAAACAAAAGCGTAAAATAGAACTAACTGAAATTAAAAGCACAAGATATATGCACAAGGACTAACGATGTAGTCCCCGGCAGCGGCGCCAAAAAACTTGGTGGGGCCTAGGGTGTGATAAAATAAGATATAAATAACGTGCAAATAACACCCTAAAGCTACACGATTCTGCAAGTATACAGATCGTATGCAAGTTTTATTTAAATAATTAAGATTCGTTCCGCAGAGACTACGAAGGTTAGAGGAATCTTATGCAATGATCAAGTGCAACAAATTAAAGCTAGAACAACTAAACGCAAGTAAAAGTAAAGATAAATAGATTTTTGTTTGATTTTCTAATTAAACTAAATTAAAACTAAGAATTAAAAGACTAAAAATAAATATGGAAGAGAAGTGATTTGAGAATATAGCACGAGTTATTAGCATGCAATCCCCACTAGTTTTTCCGTTCTAAACATGTAAGGGTGAATTATGTAGTATTTCATTAATCGGTTCCAATTCGCTATCGGTAGTTTCAAATAGGATTTACCTGTGTCAATAAGGCTTCCTAAGCAAACTTTTCCTGTAATTGGTAAATAGTCACAAGAACTAAACCATAGTGATTATCTAGCTAGGTTGGGTTGTCAGATCAGACCTAATACTAGACGTTATGTGCTAAACAGGTAATTAAACACCGTTGTCAATGGTGACCTAACTACTAGATGGTAATTCTATATGGTCGCGATCCACAAGAACACAGAATATAAATCCAAACACATAAACAATGAATAAAAACTATAATTCAATTTAAAACATTAAATTCCCAAATTAGATAGATGTCAATCAAAACTAGGGTTCATACATATATGCTAAAACTCAAGCTAAAGAAATTTAGTTCATGCAAGAAAAGAAAGAAATTACAAATTTAAAGGTAGAAGAAGACATATTGATGAACAGCTCCTTCCAGACTTCTCTCTTGTGTTGTAAGCTTCCTCTTGGCTTAAGGTTTCACCAAGGATGATTTAAGAGTGTTAAGAGGCTGTATTTATGGTGTATAGGTTGACCTAATTCGTTTCTTAGAGATAAATCTAAGTAATGGACTCCTAGCCCAACTCAAATTCGTAAGGAAATCAAGATAAACACTGCTGGACCGTTTTGAGTATATCTTTTTCGTTATTGGTCGGTTTTTGCTCCATAATATACCAAAAGAATCGTAACAGAATTATCTATGTCCCTATGAAAGGAATCTTCCAAAATCGGCTTCCTTGTAGGAGTAATCATCACTTCTTTAGGCGTGTGCTGCAGAATCTCAGATTTAGGCAGCTTTTCCTTTTCCATATTTTTAGCCTTTGTTACCTTTATCTCCAATTTCCATGCAAATCTTTCCATAAGTTGTTGTCTTTGACTTGGACTCTAATTAATCTCCATAATTATCTTTAAAGCTTCACGCTAAATAAACAATTAAACCCAATATGCTCTAAAAATATTATGTTACTAAATCAAGACTCAAAATAGGAAAGTGCACTAAACTAAGATAAAATCAACCTATAAACTAATAAATAAGCCTAAAATGATGTCTCAGAAGTATATTTTATTATCACAAATGAGGAGACATCAAAGACCCTAAGTGGGGGATTGTTGGATTAAAGTTATATATTTATTAATTTAAGAGTATAACATTTGATCCGATCATGTTCTTTTAGGAGAAGTGGAAGAGACTTAGATTAATATTGAGGATTAACTAAGACTCTTCCCATTCCCTTTGAGAAGTAGAAAAGACAACTTTTGTGAAGGATTTTGTCCCACATAGTAGGTGAGTAAGAAATTTTATCTATATAAAATAACTTACCTATGTATTCCTATCACAATAGCTAGTCACTATGGAAGCTAAAAGGAAACAAGTAAGCCCCACACGCGCGCACCACCACCCACCGGCCCGGCACTGGCGACGACGTGGGTTGTGGGCCGTGGGCTCGTGGGGGAGTTTGGGGAGTCAAAAAATGAAAAATGAAATGGATTTTCTATCAGCTCTTATAGTGGTCGTTGACACTTCAAACTCAACCAGAAGATAAACGTAAAGACAAGTCTCCACCAATCACGCACGCGTTAACGAAGTTGTTACAAGAAGATAGTCAAACACGTGGGAATATCAAAGTCATGTCAACCAGCTGTTACAGAATATAAAAAACGTGGTGATTAGGAGCCAATCAAAACCGTCAACCCAATCAAGTCAATTACGGGAGGTAATCAAGGGACTTAATAGGGACGTTTCTGAATTGGTTTGACTCCTCACCTCTCCCCTATATAAAGAGCTCCCACTCCACCAATACCAGCTACGAAATACACCAAAAAGAACAACACTCTGCCTCACCTTCTCTCTAAAAACGCTAGCTGTTTCCGTTAGAGATACTGGTACGCCGGAATATCTTTTTAACATCCGTCGGTGTAATAGTTGTTGTTTTATTTTCCGTGTAAGTGTATTTCTTTTCATTGTAATCGTAATTCATTTTACTTGTAATTGTTATTCATTTTTCCGTAATAATTAGTTTACATTAAAATCGAATTTTATTTCTTTTGTTTTTTGAAAAACCATTTTTTTTGTCAAAATCGGTGATCATTTTAATCACACTGGGCACTTTATATATGAATTTGAGTGGTCAGAGACCGCCAAATTTCTAATAACAAAGATGGCCTACGAAATCTGACCTTTCACTTTTCGTTAGGTAAATATGTTTTTTTTTTTTTTTTTCGAAAATTATGTATATATGTACTATTGATCAAAAAGTGAATAAAGCAAATAAACCCCCCACACAGAACAGTGTCCCATTGCTTGTAGGTCAAGGTAACTTTGTGGGCTTCTGTGTTTAGTTTAATTTAATTTTACTTTTTAATAAAGAATAAATCAAATAAATGAGCATTTTTTTATACATCGAGAGTTACTTCGAAATATAGGATTATGGTAAAAAAAATCCTAGTTGACTTACAAGTATTTGTCAAACAAAAAAAAAAAACTTGCAACTAACTTCCAGTATAATTCTATTAAAGATCTTAAGATCGAGTTTTAATATAGTATTCAACACCCTAAACTAAATCTGCTACCAAAAATCTAACATCATAATTCAATGGTCCATTAGATTGATGGTCATGCTTGGGCGAGTGTTTAACTTACCATGATGGATGCATGTTTCCTGTTGTGCATGATAAAGATAGGAGGAGTAGGAGGACGAGAAGTGTGTTTTTACTCTTGGAAGATGTTTTATGTTTACACGCGTGAAATCTTGCTATCATTGGACTCACTTGGTATGTTGCATGTAAAGATTTTTTTCTTTTGTTTTTTTGGTCGGGTGCATGTAAAGATGAAACTACATATAATAGCGCTCCACAAAGCTTTTACTTAATTTTAAATCTCACTTCAAAAGTTTATTTGAGAATACATTAATCTGGCTTAATATTTAATTAAAACATATAATTAAAATAAGAGGTGTAAACTTCAAATTAGAGTATAAGTTATATGGGTTACCAATAAAATAAACTCAAGATTAATTACAAATTTAATCGCAATCATATTAACTTCTCAATTCTCATATGTCAACCATTGACGAACCGAAACCAAACTTTGTTACATAATTTTTACCATTATATTCTGAGAAGGTCGGAATCTTTTTCATTTCGTTTTTTGTTTGATTAGTCATTTATATTACATTAAAAGGGTGTAAAGTAAAACGGTATAAGGTTTGAATTCCTTCCCTTGACATGGATAACCTCGTTGTGATTTACATAAGGGTTTGTATGGGAAGGTATATGCATATTTTCCATGAAATTATTCGTGATGTGCGCAAACTAACTCAGACCTCCCACGTACCAAAATATATATATATATATATATATATAAGCAAAAGTAATGAATGTTTTTGGAATGTAAGGTGGATTGAAAAATAATGGACTGAAATCACTATTTAACGATAAATTCGTATATATTATTGAAAATAATATTATAATTCTTAACTTACAAGAAGTATAAAAATATGTAATATAAGTAAATCACAAGTCTGGATACTTGTAATAACGTGACTCGATCACTACCTAAAAAACGATTTCCAATACAACCAAGGTGCTATATTGTATCTTCACTGATCACTCTTCACCGGATAACTATTACATATGTCAAATGTGTGCACTCACAAAAGCGGCATAGAATCTCTAAAATCTAATTTCTAGTCTTGTAACTCTAACTCATAGGATTTTGTTAATGTTGGTAGTGTGTCAAATGAGAGGAGAAATTTTGGTATATAAAGCCACCAAAGAGAATTATCCTAAACCATCCCATGAATAGAATATACATGGGGGTTACAACCTCATAAATAGGGGATAGCACTCCATAAATACAATAATCACAAGGAATGAACATGCGTGCGTTTCTTAGTAAGGGTGCTAACATATTTGACACCTTATAATCAGTATTATTTGGACGCATTTCTTAGCAAGGGGGGCCAACGTATTCACCAATTTCACGTTTCGACTTGACTTGCCTTGTCGTGTGATCGTTGCTGACAGTGTCGGGTTATTAGTGGGGTATTATGTATTCTCCTTAGTCAGACGATGTAGGTAAACCAACAGTTTCTCAAAATTGTAATACAATACAAAATCTTTTACTACATTAACCACTGGTGAGTTTTAATTCTTCTTCTTTCACGGATGACCAATAGAATTTTTTTAATAATTCAAACAATCCCCTACTCGGGCATTGGGAGTAAATATACTTCTGAGCAAACAAGCGACTGGTGAAATGTAATTAAGCGTCAATATCTTTCGACTTGAATTGACACATAGTGAAGTGAGGTAACAATCAAATCCTGACAAGTGAATGCACTCATGAATTTCACATTTTCCGGTCAAGACACACACATCACATATTCTATACACTTGCTTTTACACATTCTGCGATACTCACAATGTTTCTCAAGAGCATCCTAACGAAACAACTTGTGTTTATTATAAAGGGCGGACACCACCTTCACACTCACATAGGTGATCTTCAAGAATGTCTATCCAATGTAAACTACCCCTCTAGAACCTTGAAATAATTAAGATAAATATAGCTCAAACTTATCACGTATCATTAAATTCATCGTATCAGCTCTCACTAGGACTTCCTCCTTAAGCTATGAATTCATTAACGGTAAAGATTTAATCTTAATCAATTCATTAAGTCCTTTATCACTAAGAACTTTCCTATTAAACTATGATTTTATTAAGTGTAAGACTCGCCCTTAATGTACTCATGAAGTCCATTCTCACTAGGACCGCCCCACTTGGCTATGAATTTGGTTAATGATCTAACTCATCTTTAAGTAAATAATCAGTGAAATTCGTCATGTGCGTCTCAACGGGTTGTTATGAATTTATTGAGGGATCTCAAACTCATACTTTACTCAATAGGAGGTGAATTAATCATGTCCGTCTCAATAGGATTACCATTTAATTGTTATGAATTCATTAAGAGTTATCAAACTCAGTCTTTACTCAACATTTGGTGAGTTCATCACAGTTGTTTCTACCATCTGACAGTTATTAATTCCTTAAGACTTCTCAAACTCAGCCTTTACTCGCAATGGTGAATGCATTAAGTCTGTCTCGACATGACAACTATTTAATGGTTATGAATTCATTAAGAGTTCTCAAACTCTGAGTTTACTCAACGGTCAGTGAATTCATCACATCTGTAGCAATGGGACTGCCATTTAATGGTTATAAATTTATTAAGAGTTTTCAAACTCAGTCTTTAGTCATCGTGTATGAATTCATAAATTCCATCTTGACAAGACTATATATTCTCTAAGAGTTGTAAGCTAAATTTATTGTGTATGCCACGGGGATCCGTATATGGTGCATTATATGAGCTCATTCTCCATATGTCCTTCATCAATGGGTTTGACACAATCCCCATCAACGTCTCAAGTACCAATGTCCCGGGTAAACCTTTCTTATGCGTAAATCCTCAAATTACTTTAGCATCTATATAGGGACAACTCCATCAAATCTCAATTTAAACAATCAAACCTCAAATTACAATGTCCACTTGAATTTTCTTATAGAACCATCAAATCTCAAATTAAAAATTCACTTGTTATTAATAAGTTTACTACCCACAGACAACTCCATCAAAACCCAAGGTTTGGTAATAGATTCAATTGCACTATTAATGGCTTTTTACCAAATACTAGCATCTACTGATTGCATAATCTCATCAATCATATTAGGATCTTCCTCAATAAGGGATCATTTGACTATTTCTTAGCATCTATATATATGTTATATGGAATTCCTTGGTGATGAGGAGAGTGATAATGTCTGGTCCAAGACTGGGCCCTATTCTATGTCTTTTACTCTTTATGGGTTCATTATCAATTATAATCTCTGAACTTAATGAGGGTAAACTAGAAGGTATATTATCACTATCATACTTAGCAAGTGAGTTATTACTAGTATATAATAATACTAAAAAGAAGCATTTTCAATTAAAGAAAACATATCCACAAATATATCTAAGCATTTCTAAAATCACAGATACAATTTATCACATAAGAGTAGGAATCTATATGCTAAGAGTAGGAATCTATATGTAGAAGATTCTATATACTGCTTATTTTTTCAAAGTCAGGTAGGCCAACTATGGCCGGACACGTCCACATTCTTAAGTATAGTTTTAGTAAAAATACATTTCCATAATCAAGGGTTTTAACTAGATTATTATGGGTTGACCTGAGTTAAGCACATAACATATTTAGAAGATCTCTACCATCCACATATTGGAAACCCTGTAAGTGTTAACATGATATCATCAAAACTAAATTATCTAATCATTTCAATGGGGGTTTTTAAGGGGTTCTAAGTTCATATACGATCTTATTAGTTTCACAAACCTCTATATGAAGGTGTAACTATATTCTCTCCCTTCTTTTGATCTCTGTCAAGTTGTTCCTAACTTCAGATACTAGTTCTAACAACCGGTTCTCTTAGGGGTCATGAATTTAAAGGTTCCTTAACATGTTTTTCTCTATGCAGTTTTGAACTTTAACAAAACCATCTAGTAGATGTAAATCTTAAAGCATTTATCCCTTTAATAATCTTCACATAACATGTTAAGAATTTTCATGTCACATATTAAAAGACTCATATATATGTATTTAGGAAAAGTGTTTTAAAAAACGGGACCCCTTGGTCACACATATCGTATGATGTGATGATTATTATGCCCCACCAGAAATGAGGTTTTGGTCTTACTAGACTTAGATGAAAACCCTAAAAGGTTGAGAGGAAAAATTAAAACGTCCCATATAGTAAGATATATAATATTTCATGTAAATAGTTTTTAGAATTTTTTTTTACTCTTTTGAGGACTCCATCTGTGGCTGAATTTCAAAATATGGTCATGTTTGTTCATCGACTACCTCCCAAGACTCATGAAAAAACTTTTTTTTCGTTTCATTAGTGTGATGATGTTCCCATGACCAAAATCCATCTTCATGAAAATCGCTTGTCTATTATCGCCTCGATTTCCCCTTCTTCTCTGGTAAGATTCGTGTAAATTCATATGCATCCATCATTCAAAAACAAACATTAGAATTATTGTTAAATTGTTAGAATTGTAATTCAACAACGGTTTTTATATATTACTGAAAATAATATCATAGTTTTTCGACTTAAAACATGCATTAAAATCAGTGTTCTAAAAAGCGCTAGGCATGGAGTTGGCCACCTTCGAGCTCCTAGGGGACTATGCGGGAGTTAGGCATTTCCCCCTAGGCGGTTTTGGAATTTTTTTTTTATCAAGATTAATGTTACTAGTTTATATGGCTTTTCTAAAATCTAAACAATTTATTTAAAAAAAAAAGGGAAACACACTTGGACAAAGTTACAAAATTATATAATACTTCTTTTATATAGTAATTAAACAAAATGAAGTTAATGATAATTAATCATATTTCATTATTTATTTGGTTGTTCATTTAATTTGTTGTGTTAATTTCTTATGTTGTATTTAACTTATTTATTTTAATATAGGTTTATGTAGCGGTGTATGTTTTTGTTTCACCTTGACCAAGGTAGAAAGCCATTCTACATCCCTGTTTTGCAATGTGTCGCCTTCTCCCATTTTTCCTTTTTTTCCAAAATTTTCCTCTCTCTTCATGTGGCATTAGTTGGCCTCTACAATGCCAAACATCATCACCACCATAACTCGTCTCCTTCATGTGGAGTTGTTGTGTTCTAAAAGCTTTGACAAAATCTGGTTTGAAGAGAATAGAAGATCGGCCCGACGAGAAGCTAAACCCTAAAACTCAAGCATTCGAGAATTCCGCACTCCAGTTCTAAGAGGATCTATGATCAATTAAGGCAAGCTCCTTTATATTTTAATTTCATGATTAGATTTGGGTGGATTATTCATGTTTTAAGGTTTTAGTGTATTTTAAACGACTAATTTTAGTTTTGAAATAGAGTAAATACACTGTTTACCCCCTGAACTTTACCCTGATTGACTGATTGCCCCCCAAAGTTTAAAATGCGACTAGTTGCCCCCCTGAACATTAACTTCGTGACTCGATACCCCTTGTGACCATTTTCCGTCAATTTTTTTCTGTTAACTCGCAGCGTGGGTGTCACGCACCGTTAACTCGTGACTCGTTGCCCCCTGAACTTTTTTTCAGAATTAATTATTTAAAAATCATTTTAACAGGGGCAAAATTGGTATTTCAAAGCTTCTTCTCCATGATCTTCTTCTCCAAAGCTTCTTCTCCATGATTAAAGCTTCAAAGCTTCAAAGCTTTAAATCTTAAAATCTTCAAATCTTCAAATCTTTAAATCTTCAAATCTTCAAATCTTCAAATCTTCAAACCTTAGATCACCACTACGAGCTTCTAAATTAAGCTATAATTAATACAAAAATCCAGCCTCATCTTCTTCCTTTCTCCATGTCGGTCTTCCTGGCGCACATTAGCAACAGCTACCCCATTTTCTTTGCTTCGTGATCTTCGTAAGTTTTCCATTTTCTCACTTAGATCTGCAATTTTTCTACTTTTCTTCTTTAATTTTTGTATTTTTTTTCTTGAATATATCCTATGGTGTTGCCTCCCTCGTATGGTGTCATTTACTATGACAAATTACCAAACAAACTCTATGTATTTAACCGATTTTATCACGGTAAGCCATTACCCAATTCTATTGTATATATAACGCTAAATATATATAGCTGCTTTATGTAACCGATTTTCATGTGAAGGTTTACTTGATCCACACTCCACAACACATATATGAGAAGCTAAGCCATAGAGCTCATACTTGGTGTGTTGGTAATCATATGGAATGTTGGAATCATCACGTGACGAATGTTGTGATTGAGATACTCGATCCAGTGTCCACACATCGCACTCCTACTGAACTACATGTTCTATTGGATATTTTTCCAACTATTGAGAACAAATTAATTCATTTTCGCCTAAACTGGTAACCTTTTCTTCTCATCCCTAGGTAGATTTTACTTTGGTTATTTTGCTTAATTACAAATTGTACAAATTGTAAAAAAAATCTTCATGAATAAACTCTCGATGCCACCATAGAAAGAAGGGTATGAATTAATGAAGAGTTTTTTCATGAAGATTTTTTTTATCAAACTTTCTCCATTAAAGAAGAAGTGTAAAATACCCAAAATACCCATCTTTAAAAAAATGATATAATTAAAAATTTAAAAAAAATTGGGGGGCAACTAGTCACGAAATTAAAACTTTAGGGGGCAAAAAGTAGGGGGCAACTAATCCACGCGCGCGTGGCACCCACGTTGCGAATTAACGGCAAAAATGGACGGAAAACAGCAAAAAGGACTAACGAGTCACGAAATTAAAGTTTAGGGGGCAACTAGTCGCATTTTAAACTTTGGGGGGCAATCAGTCAATCGAGGTAAAGTTCAGGGAGTAAACAGTGTATTTACTCTTTAAAATATGGTTAGATTAGGGCTTTTAGAGTGGTGTGTATAATCTTAAATTTGGTTTATAATTTCAAATTATGGTTAAATTAAATGTTTTAGGCTTTTTGTGTTTTAGGCTTTTTTGTTTCAGGGTATTTGGATTTAGGGTTTTCATGATTTAGATATTTCGTGATTTTAGGTTTTAAAGTGTGGATTAGTATTTAATAGTTACCGTTGTTTTATTATGTCCAATAATTATGTATTTGATTAACGTAAATTTACTTTGTTAATTAACTATTAGATCTGTCAGATGTGTGCACTTACAAAAGCGGTTCAGAATTTCTAAACTCTCATTTTTGGTGTTGTAACTCTAACTCATAGGGGTTTCTTGATGTTGGTGGTGCGTCAAATGATAGGGGAAGGTTTGGTATATATAGTCACCAAAGACCCATCTCCAGAAATCACCCCAATAAATGTATTAATCGTGAGGGTTACAACCCCAATAAGAGGGGGTTATACTTTATTAAAAGGGGGTTACACTTCATAAATGCATTAATCACCATAATAAGCATGGATGCATTTTTAGAAAGGGGCTAATGTATATAACACTTTAAAACCAACATGAACCTGAACGCATTTCTTAGCAAGGGGCCAATGTATCCACGTCACGTCTTGATTCGCCTTGTCGTGTCATCGATATCACCGCTACCTCCGGTGCAAGTGTCAAACTATGTGTAGGGTATCGTTTATTTTCCATTATACAGACGATGTGGAAAAATAGACAGATTTTCTCAAAGATTTAATACATGACTTATCAAATTTTTTACTACATTGACCATCAGTAAGATTTTTTTTTTTTCAAGCATGACTACTGAATTTTTTTATTAATTCCAACAAGGTTTGAAAACTTTAAATTTGTTTTTTCATTTTTCTGTTGAAAAACTTTATATTACATAACAAAGTATTTAAAATTTATCAACATATACCAATCCTATCTAGTCTTATAAATAATGTTAAGTCCAACGGCTACTCAATTGGATAGCTAGAATTGAGAATTAAATAGTGTAATTTTTTCCCAAATAGCAATTCATTAAAACAAATTTGTTCTAACAAATTTTCAATTTCAACATCTCAATATTATTTTGAATTTATTTCAATTTATTCTATTTTAATTAGTCTGTAAATATTTATAATTTTATGTATATATATATATTTTTTAAAATTTGTACATAAATATTCAAAATTAATTGAAAGAGACAGTAATAAAAGGACAGATAAAATACTTAAAATATATCATACACAATGCATTACAACTCATGATAGGTTTATTTGACTTTCGTGATGGATCCTGGCCATTTCCATTCTCGTCGTGTCCTTTGGGCATAACTGCGGCCATATGCATTTAATAATGTATTAAATACACTAAGGCCTAATGTTTTATTTAATTATACTAAGGCTCTAATAGTTTATTTTTATACTCTAAGGCCATAATTTTTAATTAAAATACATTTAGGCACCTAATATATATTATTTATTTTCACTTAGGTAATTAAATTACATTTAGGCCCTTTTTTTAAATTTAAATACAATAAGATCCTAGTTTTTTATTTAAATACGATTAAGCACCTAATATATTATTTTACTTACACTTAAGCCCCTAATTTTTAATTTAAATACAATAAGGTCCTAATTTTTTACTTAAATACAATTATGCACCTAATATATTTTTTAATTATACTTAGACTTCTACTTTTTAATCAAATTACCTTTAGACCCCTAATTTTTAATGTAAATACAGTAAGGCCCTAAATTTTTGTTTAAATAAATTTAGGCCCTAATACCTAGTTTATTTTCATCTAACATATATATTTTTTTCAAATTTCACAATAAATCTAATCATCTATAATTTTTGACACAAGTCCTCCAACTTATAAAAATTGAACAATCAACCCTAAAATTAAATAAATTACACTACACCACTTTGTTGCACAACTTAAACACAATACAAACAACTAAACTACTTCATAACTATTCAAAATTAATTTAAAAAAAAAGTTGAGAACTGAAATTAATTTTATAATTTTTGAAAAGTAAAAGAATGTATTGGATTGAAAAGTGTTGGAGAATAATATTGAATGAACAACCTATAATGACAAAACCACAAAATCAAAGAAAAAAATTAAATGTTAGGTTATAATTTTTGAGACAATGAATTAAAAGTGTATGAAATAAATGTTTATTGGACGAATTTGATACCTTAGTGATAATCGGTGGAAATATTGCGTGTTGCTATGCTACTCGGAAGAAAAAAAATTACCCTGAGTTGTTATGGCAGAAATGAATAGAATCAGGAGTTTTATAGCAGCATCTTACTGGAGACAACACATGTGTCGCCGGTAAAAGCAGATAACTGACTATAAAGTTACGTGGGAAGGCAAACTGCCAAAGGTTTTGCCTCAAAAATTGAAATCTTCTTATTTGCGACGAAATTGGCGAATTGTTCATCGATAAGAAATCGTCGCGATTGATAACATCTTCTGGCGACAAGTTCTTCGAAAATCCGCAAGGACATATCATCGCTAGTGATAAAAAAATTCCTTTTTTCTTTTAAAAAACTTAACCTAATATTTTCTAGCCTAACAACACTTAATGAACATCAATATATATTACAATCTAACGCAATAACACCAATTACGTAAATAATCCAAAATTAAAATTAAAAATCGTTCAAAGCATAAATTATTTTGATAAGATTACAAAATGATACACTCTTGTAATGTCTAGTTAGTCTCGTACCCGTCGATGCCTATGTTATCTTCATCCTTGTCGATGTATAGTCTCCTCATATGGATCATCTTCATACTCATCCAACGTGTCATCATTTACTTTATCGTCATCTTCAACTACGATCCTGTGACCCAACATGGTAGGATCAATCTATATTCCTTCACTAGTATTCAAACGTAATAAGGAGCATTCCGGGTCCAAGTTATTATCAACCAAAGGAATGGTGATCAGGTCTGGAAAAGTGGATATAAAATTTGCTCCCTATAAATTGGGGCTCCATCTGTTCGGTCATTTACTTCACAAACAACTTTCCACCCCTTTCTTGACTTGTATGCATTAATTTCATCGATATAAAAACCTTTTTTGCTTGACTTGAAAAAATGTAGGGTTCTGCAACCCGCCAAAAAGAACTTGTGTTGATCATGGTTTCCCTGTGTTCCCATTTCCTCTTTTTTTGTACGCGCGTCATACCACTTACACTCGAACAACACAAATAAACAATCACCACTAATTCCCACCTTCACAATTTTGACTAATTCACCATAATAAGTTATTCCATCTGTGATAGTACAAACTCTGTAATACCGAGTCACTCTCTTTTCTCCCTTGTCACGAGTAACCCATCTGACCTCGTTTATAACACATGAATCAGATCTATATACGGGTTCATTAGACATGTTGGTCAATGTAATAATTTCATCAGAAGCAAATGGATCACTGGCGTTTTGCATTAAGTGTATATATCAGCAACAAAAGTTACTAGTTGTATTATAGACGAAGTAATGCTAAAATTTGATAACTTAAATACCTTTTACATGAACCATCAATGAAAATTCTCTCGGGGGTTGTTTTCTATATTAGGGAGCCGTAACGTGGATTTGTGTTCCCTAAACATAAAGAACATTGTTAAAATTTTGTAAATAAAAATTATATAAATTTTAATAATACTTACATCATATATGAGTGGATCTCTTTGCAATTATGGAGGATGCATTAAACAAGTAATTCTATCTCTTTGTATGGTAAAGATAAAACTCCGTTTTACCGGCTAGCTGACATCGGCTCTTAAACATGGATAGTAGTTTGGGTTCAAGAATCGTCTCACCCTATCAACCTGGATTGTTGAATTTTGTTCTTTCTTCTAAAAGATACCTAGTATTTTGGCAATTGAACTCTCATGCCTAGCCGGATTCCAAATATATTCTTAAACTTTCTTCAAGTACCTCTCAAATGGGTACATCCAATACATTCGAACCAGACCTTCTAACTGAGCTTCCTCATACAGGTGTATAACAAGGTGAACCATTATGTCAAAAAAAGCATGCACATAAGAAATACTACTTCACCCTTTACCACGTCTAGTTCTTTCAACTTAGCTTCTTTTTACAAATATTTCTGGACACGTTGCACAACCCCATAATCAGACCGCTAATCAATTTGTCATCAATAAATCCTAGAATATTTGCCACAAAAAGAATCTGATCATTATGTGACAGACATGGTATTTCATAATTATGATCTTCCCTGTTTCATTCTGAACGTTATTCCTCAAACTAGACAAGAATCCATCAGAAACTTATGCGCCTTCAACCAATTCAGAAACACAAGTCGCTTTTCTGGGGCATCACATACTTTGCGCATGGTAGCATCATGCTAACTCGGTCCTCGAACCACAACTCTTACCTAATATTCATATGTTTTAAATCTTTTTTGCTTTCATGTTATCTTTGTTAATTTTCCCATCTAGGCGAACCATAATACCGGACAAACTATCACACACATTTATCTCACAATGCATAACGTTAATGTATATTTCAACAAATTCTTTGACCAATATGGTAAACGAAAAAAATACTCTTTTTCTTCCAGTTAAACTCACGAGAGCCTGTTTTCTTTGTCTCCTTGCCACCAAAATTCTTGTGTTTACTGGGTACACAATAGGAAACCAATATAACTGCGTCTAAATATTTGTGAGACGATGTTTCCTAGACGGGGTCCTATGCTCTGAATTCACATAAGATGATACGTTTTTCCTAAACCGATGCCTAATAGGTAGCCACCTTCTGTGATCAAAATAAACTACACATTTATTCACCCGCAAGAACACCGTAGAATATGTAATCTGTGTATCTTAATATATTACAAAATTAATAAATTACAAAATTAATAAATTATTTAATTTAATCTAACTCTTCTCAATAACCGGGTTCATCTAAATTGAGATAAACATATAATTATAAACAAATAAAAATTGAGAGAAAAAAATTAAAAATAACAATTATATCAAAAATACATATTATAACCCCTAAAAAATCCATAAGAATATGCATTACATTCACATAATCATAGTATAGTTAGACACATACTTAATTTAAACAAATTAGAAAATGTTTGAATGTTTGAAAATACCTAAATAGATAGTTTTGTGGAGTTTTTGAAGTAGAAGTAGGACCCACACGTGTAAGATGATGTTGGGAAGTTTCGTTAATGATGTGTCAGGTCACGGGTTGCGGATTCGGGAATTCTTTGGAGCAATTAATGTGGGTTAGGGTATTAAATTTGGGGAAGAAAGCACCATTAACAAGTTTTAGCCCACTGTCACTTATATACGTGTCATGAACTGGCGATGACAATGTTCGTCGCCAGTGATAAAATAGTTGCCGCGAATAACTAACAAACTAGAAGATATCCAAATCATCGCGGATAAATATATAAACATCGACTACTCATTTAATTTTTAATTTTATTTTCTTCAATACGCATATCATTGCCAGTATTTTCTATTGGCGACTAAGTTTTTCGTCGCCAGTAAGGATTGGACATGCGACGATTTTTGTCATTGCCGATAGCTTTTTGTCGCCATACAATTCATACTGGCAACGACAAGCGTGTCATTGTTGATGATTTTTTCGCGAATAGATTAATTTTTCCCAATTAATAGCTTTCCAATTAATTTTTCAGAATTGGGAATCAAACACCTATTCCCTATCAAATATTAATCATGTAAAATAACTTTTTTTGTTACATAGGAGAGTCACTTTGGGCTCGGAGTCATTGACTCGCTTCGAAATTACACCACTAGATTGGATGACTAAGGCCCTGTACAGTGAGCTAATCCCAACTGGTTATGTAAAATAACTTTATTCGAATAGCTTTCCAATTTTAACCTCTCAATTTCAAAACAACTCTATTTTAATTTTATCCTAGTAATTAATTTAAATAATTAATTCATTAATTTTTTAAATTCTCACACAATAATTTATTTATTATTTTACTTTTAAATTTATTATAAAAATATTCAAAATAAAAATATATTATCTTTATATATATATATATATATATATATATATTAATAATTTAATATTTAAATCATAATACGCAAAAAACTACAAGGTCAAATGAGAGTCAACGCAAAAAAATGCTCTCAAGTCATTCATCACCCAACAATCTTATTCCACAATTTTTTTTTTCTTTTAACCACTTTCGACCTTTTTTTACTACTTTATTTTTTTTTTCTTTCAGATTTGGTGTTTATTTCTCATATCTGGGATCTAAACACCGTATCTTTTTCTCTTTCTTCCTAGATTTCACAAAACCCTCACTCACACCTCATCCACTCCCTCACTCCCCACATCCACCGTCACATACCATCATTTTATTTTTCTTTTCAACCTTTTCTACAGTGTTTCTCTCAGTATGACGAAAATGATTAGCTCTAGCAAGGTTAATCAAATGGGTAAAACGAATCCGAAGAGTAAAACAAAGTATAGCAACATAACCAAGATGATTTTCTCACCAAATGATGAAGATCCAGAGAATGGAGAGTCAGAAATCAATGAAGTAAATGTTATAGAAAATGTAGAGCAAATGGCCGATATTCAAACTCCGGTAAACACGCCGATTCAAACTCCGGTAAATTTGGTCAGTAGTGCAGAGGTTATGAGTCTAAGGAAACCAGTTGTGTGGTCAACTCTATTTAAAAAAGGGGTCGATGAAGCGGTCAATTTGAATTTTCATACGCCGACTAGACAAGAAGGGAAAAAAGTGATCAAGCCTCCTCAAGACGTGTTTGAAGAAGGTGATAATCTATGGGTAAATTGTCTTATTGGTCAATTCTTAGATAGTCCACCCCCATTCTACTCTATAGTGAATTTTGTGAAGTATTAATGGAAAAATTTAGGCAAAACAGAAGTTAAATCAAGTGGTAAGGGTGTATACGTGTTTAAGTTTGAGAATCAGCAATTTTATAACAAAGCCATGGAACAATTATGGCACATCGATGGAAAACAATTACTGTTGAGACCATGGAGCGCAAATATGCAATTTGAGAAAATCGATGTTACTAAAATTCCAATTTAGGCAAAGCTGATCAACGTTCTGGATGAATCTCTGGACTCAAAGAAGTTTAAGTTATGTAGCAAGTGGAATTGGAGTCCCATTACAAATGGACTCGGTCACAGAATCTAAGACTAGATTGTGATACGCTCGTGTATGTGTTGAAATAGATACTAAATAAGAGTTGCCTGATACAGTATATGCTGATACAGTTTCAGAGGAGTTACATGAAGTTCTAGTAGAGTATGATTGGAAACCAATCATTTGTACTAAGTGCAGTAAATTTTGACACATTGAAAGTAAAAGCAAGAATATACAAAAAGTATGGGTTCCTAAGAAACTTGTTACAGAGGAAACTAAAAAGGATAAGGGCAATAAAGGAAAAACTAATGTTGGGGAATGGAAGATAATCAATACAAACATCAATACTAGGAATTATCATCAAGGTGAATCTAGTATCATTCAGCTATCATATACATTTGAAAAGCTACTAGGTTAAAATTGATCAAGATACTCTTAGCTTCATCAATCATAAAAGAGGTAAGGAAATTACTAGACCACCAAACATATGAACATAGCCACATGGAATGTTAGAGGCTTGAATAATGTCCTTAGACAGTTAGATGTTAAGGACTTTTTAATTAGGAATAATGTATGAATGATTGGGCTTCTTGAAACAAAAGTGAGGTCTGATAAGTTTTTACCTATAATAAGTGAGCATTTCTCAAACTTGGAAATGATGCAAAATTATAATAAGGACAACTCTGGTAGAGTTTGGGTTTTATGGGATAAGAAGTATGTTGAGATCAAAGTTATACAAGAAACTTTTCAAGCTTTATTAATTCATTTTACAGTTATTGATGGGGGAGACTCAGTTTTAATAGGTACAATTTATGGTAAGATGATGAAGATAATAGGAAGTTGTTGTGGAGGGATATGGTTAAGTGGAGTATAGATTATAAAGATCATAAAGTAGCTTTTCTGGGTGATTATCATGAGATTCTGAGAGTCAATGATAGGTTGCATTTTGACAGTTTGGGTAGCAGTTCCATAGAATTTTTTGACTGTATTGATGATGCCAATATATATGAACATCAATATGGAGGTCAATACTACACTTGGACAAATAGGAGCAGAACTGGACAATTAAGAGCAAGTGAAATAGATAGAATGTTTGTCAATGATAAATGGTTAAATATCATGAGGTCAAATGTGATAATTGTCCCTACTTCAACTTCAGATCATTGTGCCATGTTGGTCACAATTGGTTCAAAGATGAGTAACAAATCGAGCTATTTTAAATTCTTTAACATATGGGAAAAACACAAGAAATATATTAAAGTTGTTAAAGAAGCATGTAAAACAAAAGTAGAAGGTAATCATATGTTCAAATTGTCTATGAAGCTCTGAGAGGTGAAATTTGCTATGAAAAGATTCAATAATATACATTTCAGAAGAAACTCAATGAATATAGAAGCTATCAGAAAACAATTATCTGATACTCAACAAAAAATCACGAATGGAGTTACAGATGTAAGTATTCTCAATGAGGAAAAAATATAAATTGAAGAGCTTGAAGATGCCACAATGATTCAACACAATATAATGAAGCAAAAAGATGGGTGTCTTTAATAAATGATATGGATTGCAACTCCCTTTATTACTACAAGATGATAAAAGGGAGGATTGCAACAAATAGAGTTACCGCTTTAACTACAGATAATGGTAGCTTTATAACAGATCCTGTGAAAATTAAAGAGGAGATTATTGATTTCTACACAAACCTCCTTGGTAAAGAAGATTGCAATGAGGAAGTATGTTCTATTGATAAAATAACTCAGATTATAAAGAAAAAACTAATTGAAGAAAAAAAACTTGAGCTTACTAAACCTTTCACCAGTAATGAGATCAAAGATGCTCTCTTCTCTATTAATGAGCATAAGATCCCTAGACCATATAGGTTCAATTCATGCTTTTTCAAATCTGCCTGGAATGTAGTAGAAGAAGATTTTCATCAAGCTATAAATTAGTGCTTGGAAAAAGGTCAGTCGTTAGGATAAGTAAATGCTACTAACATGGTACTCATACCTAAAGAGAAAGGTGCAACAAGTGTAAAGAAATTCAGGCCTATCTCATGTGTAAATACAACCTACAAAACCATCTCCAAAGCAATTTTAAATTGATTGAAGAAGGTACTTGAATCAATCATATCAATGAATCAAGTAGCTTATGTGGGAGGAAGGTGTATCAGTGACAACATCCTGGTGGCTCAAGATATTGTCCTTTACTATGAGAAGAAAAACTCTCCACCAAGTTGCACAATTAATCTTGACTTACAGAAGGAATATGACAGTGTTAACTGGAAGTTTATGATTAATACTTTATATGTTTTTGGATTTCTTGAAAAAATTGTGAAATGGATACAAATGTGTGTGTGTGTGTACTCCATCTTACTCAGTATGTATTAATGGAGAATCTTGTGGTTTCTTTAAAGGAAAGAGATGGCTTGCCCTCTCTCTCCTTATCTCTTTTCTATCTGTATGAAGGTGTTTACAGGGCTCTTTAATCATATGTCAAGAAATTCTAATTTCAGTCTTCATAACAAGTGTAGAAGTTTACAGCTCAACCACAAGATATTTGCAGGCAGATGAAAAGTCAACAAAAATTGTAAGTGATGCTTTGAATTTGTTCTCTAGGATATCAGGTCTAAACATAAACTATAATAAGAGTGAACTTTACTTTGGAGGAACAAGTGAAGAAGTTCAAAAAAGAATCTCTAGCATCCTTAATATAAAGATTGGTGCTCTTCCTATTAGGTATCTTGGAGTCCCTCCTAACACCAAGAAACTGAGTGTAAGTGATGGTAACAAACTTGTGGAAAAAATTTGCGAATGTATCAATAAGTGGTCATCAAAGTTGTTATCATATGCAGGAAGAATAGAGTTGATTAGAGGTGTCCTTGTAAGTAAAATTCTGTTTTGGTGTAGGGTATTTTTGCTTCCAAAGCAGGTTATATACAAACTTAATCAAAAATGACGAGTTTTCTATGGAAGGGTAATGAGCAAAATGCGCAAGGAGCTAAGGTTGCTTGGGCAGATATTTGTACAAAAAAGAGAATGGAGGCTTAAACGTACCAAAAAATGAAGAATTAAATAAGGTATGTTTACTATTTACATTTTGGAGAATGTATTTTACAAGATTACAATTTGTGGAGTAGATGGACTCATGTTAATATATTATAAGGAAGATGTATATGGAGCTTAGAAACAAGACAATATCACACGTGGATATGGAAACAATTATTAAAAATAAGGATTGTTGCTTTTGAGTTTATTCATCATATAGTTAAATATGGAAGTAACACTTTCTTAATATGGGATAAATGGATAGCTGGGAGGAATGTTCAATATATTCTTCAAATTGAGTTAGATAACCATAATATTAACTGTAACAAAACAGTGAGATCATGTTATGGTGGTGGAAGATGGAGAATTCCCCCTTGTATTGTAAGATTTTGCCTGTGATAGAGAATATTAAGCTCACTACAGGTAAAGATATTAAAGTATGGAGAGAAAGCAGTAAAAAAGGCTTCTCGTTAAAAAAAAACTCTTACCTCTATTTCTGGTAATAAAGATTAAGTTAAATGGCATAGTATTGTGTGGGGTAAAAGTTGCATTCCTATGTGTTCTTTCATTTCTTGGTTGGCAGTACAAGAGATGCTGCTACTAAAAACAGGATGATGGAATGGGGCTTGCAAGTTAATCCATTATGTAGCTTGTGTATGAGAAGTACAGAAGATATAAATCATTTATTTGTGCAATGTTCTTTCTCTAGCAGGATCTTGGGAAAAATATTCACAATCTGTAACATTATATCCTCGGCAGATACTCTCAATGAAGCTATTGACTAAATTTTACAAATATCATCCAAAGAACATATAGTGATTGTAAGTTCATTGCTGACAACTTTTATTTATTGGATTTGGTTTGAAAGAAATACCAGGAATCATGGTAGTACAAGTCTTAGTGAAGAGCAGATATGGGAAAAAATTCGCTATCAGACTATGGTAAAATTGCGAGAAATGAGAATGAAGGAGAAGAATATTGTGGTAATTATGTAGCGCATCTCATCACGTGGTTAAAGTTCTTTTATTAATGTAGGTCTTTTTATATATAATAGCTTAGTGGGCTAACTTGCTTACTTAGTTAGATTTTTTATGGGCCAATTATAAAGGCTAGAAATGTAATAGGCTAGTTTTAGTCTCTTGTAAAGATAATGGGTTGTTGATCTTTTAATAATATAATTTTGATTTGTTGATAAAAAAGAATTAAATCATAATTTAAAAAAATTACAAAATATAAATATTTATTATTTATTATATAAAATACAAAGTTAACAATATATTTAAAATCAAGAAAAAGAAAAATATATACTTAGGTTTATACAAAAATAATATTAATTTTTTATAAAAACAAAAAAAATAAGAAAATCATATAATTATAAGAAAATAATTAATTAAAAAATAATCATAGATTAAAAATAAATATTAATTAAAAATAAACATAGATTAAAAACAAAACAAAGATATCGTATCTTTTAAAAAATAAAAACAAAAACAAACTTAATGTAGAGAAATTATAAACAAAATAGAAGAAAAAAAGAGATATAGGGATTAACTTTTTAGGCTACATGTGTTAATAAAATTCCATGAATTGGAATCTCTATAATTGGAATCTCACAATAAAGACAGCTTAGTAAGGAATTTTAAAGTGTGTTGGAACAAGAAGAAAAGCATTGGTTTCAAAGATCTAGGTCAGATTAGATTTACTTAGGGGAAAGAAATACGAGGTTGTACCATGTAGCGGCAATGATAGAGAAAGGACAGGCAAGACAACGTCGTGGATGAAAAGAAGGAAGAGAGATGGGTTCGAGATTTCTTCATGGAGTTGTATGTTGTTGATGACGGGATGTCTCTGTGTGAGGGAGTACCGCCCTTAGCTCCGCTTGATAGGGGGGCCATAGAGTCGCTTATAGAACCAGTTTCGAGTGAGGAAATAAAGGTTGCTTTATTCTAAATGCAGCTTCATAAGGCGCCATGACCGGATGGGATGACAACGAGTTTTTATCAAAGTTGTTAGGAGATAGTGTGTCCTTCTGTGTGTGACATGGTTAAACGGGTTATAGAAGCAGGGTTCTTTCTGAGAGATGTACTTGTGACGCTAACTCATCTCATTCCCAAGATGAGGAATCCTGAGTATATCACGAAGTTTAGGCCAATCAGCCTTATCGATGTTGGTTACAAGATTGAGATGAATTTTCTCGTAAATCGGTTGCATCCTCTTCTGGTTAACTACATAGGTCCTTATCAGGTAGTTTCCTACCAGGAAGATCAACGATTGATAATGTGGTGACGGTAAGAGAGATTGACTACCTGTTAAGACATGTGAAGGGGGAAAAAGTTACATGGCAATAAAAAATGACCTAGAAAAGGCATATGATAGAGTTAGTTGGGACTTTATTTGAGAATCATTGGTGGACCTAGGGTCCCTGAGAATTGGACATTACTCATCATCTAGAGTATGGAAGAGGACAAGTTTAGCGTTCTTTGGAATTCACGGCTTCTCACTCCCTTTTCTCCTAAGAGAGGGATTCGACAGGGAGATCCTATTTTGCCTTACATTTTTGCGCTTTGCATGGAGAGTGATGTCTCCCTATTTCTGATGATTTAATCTTAGTTGGATACATCATTTTTAGTGTTTTAGGAAGACTTCTACTCGATTTTCCCATGATTTGGTGCACTTTCCTATTTCTTGTCTTGATTTAATAATTTATTATTTTTAAAGCATATATGGTTTAATTCATTTATATAGTGTGAAGCTTTAAAGATATATAGTAATTAATTAAATGCCAAATCAAGTCTTAAGAGATAAAGGAAAGAAGGTATGTATGGAAATTGGAGATAAAGGAAGGAAAAGATAGATATGGAAAGATAAAGTTGCCAAATAAATCTGAATTCAGCAATCACGACCATAGAAGTGATCATAAACGCGTCAATCGAAGTTGAAACGAAGAAGTTACGGCCAAAACAAAACAGCGGCACATTATTACATTTTCTATATTTTAGGGTTACGAATTTGAGTTGGGCTTTGAGTCCAAGTTACTTGTCTTCCACTCCAAGAAAATGAATTAGGGCTTCTAAACACCTATAAATACACCATTTAACCTTTGTAAAGTCATCCTTGCCTCCCATAAGTTAGTCCTTAAGTTTTATATCATTAGAGTTATTGAAGAGAGCAAGATGACAATCATGTATCATTTTTTTAGTTTATTTCCTTCATGTATGAACTAATTTTTCCATAGCTTGGGTTTTGCATTATGTATAATCTATGAATTCTATTTTCTTTCTATCTAAATTTATTTGGGAATTATATGTGTTAATCTGATTCTAACTACTTAACTATATATTTGATTTATGTGCTTTGATTTATTGTCTGTCTTAAACCTAATCAATTTAGGGCTTTGATAGTAGTAGTTAGATGGTCACCCGAAAGGGGTGTCTAATTATTAAAACACCACATAAACGTCTAGCATAAGGAATTGGTCCTGACAACACCAGCCTAACTAGATAGTCATTAAGGTTTATTTTAATCACCAATCACCATTAGTAGGTCAGACTACACCTAGGACCCTGGTGGCACAGGGTAACCCTATTTCGAGTCCCCTCGTGATGTGATGTCGCCACCCTAGTTCGCTCTCCAGGGATAGGGGAATTTAGAATCCTGACTATTTATCTAAGAGTTATTATCTCCCTTATAAATTGAAATTGATAGAAATAATTAGAAGGATTAGTGCGTACTAGGAAAACCTAATCTATACTCTCTCATCTAATTTCTCTCATATTTAATTATTTGTCTTTACTTTTATTTAGTTTAATTATTAATCTCTCAATCAATCGTATTTATTTTTCTTGTCTTTTAATTATTAATTGATACTCTGATTTATTTACCCATATGTCTAACACATTTAAGTCCTTGAGGAACGAATCTTCTTATCATTAAAACTTGCATGTCCTGTAATACTTGGATTACCGTGCTAGTCTAGGGTTCTTATTTGCGTTATTTATTCTATATTTTTATCACACCCTAGGCGACACCAAGTTTTGTCCCTGCCGGGGACTTGTGTCTCGTTAGCGTGTGGGTTATTTAATTTTAGTAGTAGTAGTTTTTAGTTAAGTTTTATTTTCCAGATTTTATTTTTATTTTTCCAGATTTACGCTTGTTGGTTTGCTTTAGTCTTTTTCAGGTTTTAGCATTGCATCCTTGGCCTCCTCTTGCGGAGCCCGAAAGGAGCTTCGGAGCTTATAACAGACGTATCATAGATGAAAGAGACCGAAGAAGAACTAAGGCAGAAAATCAAGAAGTATTAGATCCACCACTATTGGATCCACCAATTGATTCTTTAGGACCTGTATCACCACCACCACCAGGAGATAACAGAAACAACAACATAATTGAACAAGATCTCTCAGGCTTGGGAGAACCTTTTCAAGTTCAACCATTAGGTTATCGTCCTCCAGAGCTCCAGAATATCAAGTTCAGACCCGATTCGGGCATGCTCAGTCAATTTCAGAATTTTGGACTCTATAATGGTGCAGCTGTTCAAGATCCGGTAAGAGCTATTCAGAAGTTCATGCAAATTTGTGATGCCTATGTTACTCCAGACATTAAACGCGAGCAACTGTATTGTCACATGTTTTCGTTCTTTCTGACCGGCAAAGCTGGTGATTGGCTAGATAGACAACCACCAGGTACAATTACTACTTGGGCAGAACTTCAAGCCGCATTCTTTAACCGTTTTTATCCGAAGAGTATGAGACTCATAGATCAGAGCGAGCTTGCTAAGTTTTGTCAAGAGAATGGAGACAAGTAGGAGACACATGGACAAGGTTTCAACAGAACTTATCTAGATGTCCACTATACTGTTACACCCCGTCTTTACAATTAGATATATTTTATTAGGGTATCAATAGAGAAAGTAGACTGAGGGTAGATAATCTTGGAAAGGGAAATTTCGTGTCCATGGATCCTGCAGAAACCGCCAAAGGTATGGAAAACATTATAGAAACAGAAAGAAGTTGGCCACTTTTACGAGCTCCTATTACAAATACCAGAGGTACGCTTCGATTAGATGCAGAAACTGCAAACTTAGCTCAACTTACCGCATTAGAAAATCAAATCAAAGCGATTAAGGTTGAGATGCGAAAGAATTTAGCCGCAGCAAACGTAGTGCAAGAAGCACAAGGTTGTCAACAGTGTGGGGTCACAAATCATACATGGGAAGAGTGCGAAGGAAATCCAGCATCTGTTTATTTCATATCCAACCGAGAAGATTATCAATTTGGTAACAGAAAACATCCGGGTATGCAGTATTCAAATCAACATGGGGCCACTAATCCATGTCATTATCAAACTCGTCCCCAGAATAACTCTTTTCAACCAAGAGGTCAAGCTCCATATCAAGGAAATCAGAATTATAATCGACCTTCCCCTCCACAACAACCTGTTACTGACGCATATACCAATGTTTTAGCACAGAAGGCTCTTCCACAATATCCATAAGAAGGAGTTGTGGGTGATCAACAATTGAAGAATTTTATGGATCTTATGACCAGTAATATGCATTCACCGAACGAGAAGTTAAGAGAACAAGAAGCTTCAATTCAGATTTTAGGTACGCAAGTAGAACAAATGAATAAAATTCTAACTAATATTAGGAAAGCGAAAAAATTGAAGGTTATCGAAGGAGGTGATGCCAATGTTGGGTTCGAAGCTTGTAAGGCTATTTGCCTTGAGATTAAAAATAATAAGGAAGTACCGCATGCTACAGAAAATGTCATGGAAGTTCCAGAAACTAAAGAAGAACTAAGCAAGTCTAGCCCCGTGGACTCTGACTGTTCTGAAGATGAGGATGAAGATTCAGAAAAATCCAAATTCATACAGCTTCTGAGAGATCTGAAAGAAGAGATTAGATCGGTTTTGGAGTTACAAGCTGCTAGAGCTAAAGAGAAAGAGGAAGGAGCCTCAAAAGAGCTGAAAGTTGAAGTTGCACCTGCTGTGCAAGAAAAGAAGGAAGAAGAGAAGGTGAATTCACCACTAGTTGTTCAAACAATGTCACCAACCATTCTTGATACAAATCTGAAGGTTGGCATTGAACTCAAGACATTTGTAGAGGCATATACTCCTGAATATATCAACGCCCAGATGCTTGAGATTGCGAAGAAAGGGCTTACACCACAACAAGTATTCACGCAAGTTATTCCAGAGAAAGAAGCGAATGTAGAAGCCAAGAAAGAGACTGTGGCTCACACTGAGAAAGTCTAAAGAAAAGTAGAGAAAGAGTTACCATTAAATCTCAAAGATCCAGCAAGCTTTAACCTTCCTATTTAGATAAATGGTACGCTCAAGGTGAAAGCTATGTGTGATGTAGGTTCGGGTGTGAATATTATGCCAAAGTCCGTGTTCGATAGACTTGGACTTCAAAAATCAGAGAAAGCTCCAGTGAAGTTGCATTTTGCTGACAACTTAGATACCAAGACATGGGGAATAGTGGAGGGCGTTCACGTCCGATCAGGGAATATCACCATCCCTACTAACTTTGTTATACTTGAATTTGATGCAGATAAGAAGGTTCCAATCATACTTGAAAGGCCTTTCATGGCCACAAGTCAGAGCATAATCAACTTCCAGGAAGGGACAGTTACCCTTCATGCTAAGAATATATCCGATACATTCTATGTTTGGGGTAAGAAACCAAGAAAGTCAGATCCCACCGTCCCTATCATTCACAGCCTTTCACATCACAAAGTCCCTAAAGAAAATATCCATGCAAAGCCTGTGGATACTGAGCTAATGATTGAGTTTGGGGTCAGCCATGAAGTCCTATGGAAAGCCAACAAACCAGAGAATAGGCCACGAGGTCACAAAGACTCGTGGATGGGACCATTTGTAGTCACTGAAGTTGTTTCAGCTAAGGTGATAGAGATCAGGCCCCAAGAGGGGCACTAGACGGAGATTAGTAGACGTTCATAGCCTTTCTCGTTGCTGGGGAGGCTATATTCGCAAACCTTGATAGAGGTAACGCGTCTAACTTTAAAAGACCTTACATAAAAGTGTTGTACGGTAGACAACCCGCAATTTTTTTATGTTTTTATGTCATTAAATTTTGTTTAGTTTAGTTGTTTTTAGTTGATATTGCATTATTGAGAAAGGTATGAGTGTTTTTTATGTTCAGGTACTTAAGAAATCGAGTTAGGAAAACAAAAACGAAAATTCGGCGAAAATCTGACCAAACCTGTGGTACACCGCAAGATGGGTCCGGTACACCGCAGGTCCAAAAACCGTGGCGACGATTTTCGCCACGGTATATTGCCGAGGAGAAGAGTCAAAAACCGTATCACGTATCGCGACCACGGTATGAACAGTAGGTAGGTGCGGTACACCGCACCATCAAAAACCGTGGCCACGGTTTCCACCACGATACGTTTACGAGAGGAAAAAGACCAGCTCTTCAAAACCGTGTCGACAACTCGCGAACACGGTTTTCAAACCCTCAGGTCCTGTACACGGTAGCCCTCCTCCGGTACACCGCACGGCGCCGAGAGATCCAAAAAGAAAAGGTTATATGACGGGAATTAAAAGAAGAGGTTAGTTTCTACACGAAATTTTCAATCCTTAAGCCTCTCTTCTTCCCCAAACCTCTCCTAACTCCATTAAAGTTGCATCAAACCTTCACCCAACATTAAAACACTACCCAATCACCATAAAAACACATCCAAGCCTTTCTCCACATCATTATAGAGAAGATTCAACCACCCATATCATATCAAATCACTTTGAATCCAAGAATCAAAAGCCTAAATTTTAAAAATTTATCCAACAATTTATTAGATCCACACCAATCAAAGAAGAAATCATCTTACCCATATAGAGAATCATCTTCATAACACCTTTACTAACCCAAATAAATCTTGTACAACCTATAATCAAGAGTTTCAAATTTCAAGAGTGGTTAAAGGTTTAAGTTGGAGGTCAATTGTGATGACGAAAGAACATAAATATTATCTACTCTCAGGGAGATGGGGAAGAATCAAAATAAAGTGTTGGGTTCTATTGAGAAGAAATCAATTGAGAAAAGTTCAAGTTCCAATTTGAAAGGTAAAACAGGTTCAAAAAGTAAAGGAAAGCTAGCTGTGGTAGATTCAAAAAGCCTAAAGGTTTCATATTTAATAAGGAAGATACCACAACCTATACAAATCGAGAATCTTGTGCCCAAGATCAACGAAGCTTCTAAGTCCATGTTAGCTTCAGTAGAGAAACACTTAACGGAACTTCCTTTGGCTTATGAGAGAGTATTTGAAGAAGAAGTTGAAGAGGGTGAATACAAGAGATTCATAGAGATGGGTGGTAGATTGGGTTGGTATACATTCATGTTGTGAAGATCGAATTTATGTATAGAGTTAGTTTTTGATTTCTATTTAGGCCTCTTAAGCCGAGATAGTAATGGTTGTATTCCAGTTAGAGGAAAGTTAGTTCCTTTCACAGTTTAGGAGATTCGAAACCACTTCTGGTTTAAGAAATTGGTTGGACCCTGTAAGTATAGAGAAGCGGTGGAGAATATCCAGACTTTCAATTGGAATCTACTATTTGAGCATGTATTGGATAAGGAGAAAGTGCAAGCAAATAAGGGAGAATTGAAGGCACCTTGGCCTTACAAATATCTCTAAGCAGATACAAAAGTGTGGCACCATTTCCTTACAACAAATATCTTTGGAACCCTAAGAAACTCGGAGGTCTAAGAAAAACACAATCTTGTTGAATTGTATTTTAAGGGGAGAAGAAGTGGATGTGGAACAAGTGATCTTTCAGGAGGTGATGCGATTTTCGGTGTCTCCTACTTCGTTCTTTAGTTTGAAATATCCTACTATGATCACGTGCCTTGTTTGGAAAGAGAATGTGATTCTGGGTAAAGAAGAGAAGCTAATGTATAATATGATGAACAATATTGACAGATCAAGACAGTTTTGAGAGTAGCACGAGTTACACAACTTTCGAAAGAAGAAAAGGATCGTATTTGGCAAGAGAAAGTAGAAGAGCGATTAAATAAAGTTGAAGCAACTCAAACTTCCTTGGCCGAAGATGTGGCACAAATCAAAGCTAATCAAGTGCACATTATGACACTCCTTGAGCAATTAAATAAAGATCCAGTAAATCCTATCTTGGATGTCGATAATGCGAGGCAATAGCCTCGAGAGTATGTTCTCTTTCTTCCTTACCATTTCTGTATATGCCTTATTTGCTAATTTTAATTTCTTTTCAGAGTATTTTTTGAGTCGTGGGGACACGTCTCATTTTTGAGTTGGGGGTGTGGGGATTCGTGTCTCTCATCTCCATTTTTCTGTTTTTAGGTAGAAATTAAAATTTTTGATACATGGGAATCAGATGTAGAGTGTGTTTAATAGCTTGAAAGCATAAGCTTTGTAAAGTTAATGATAGAAAGTAGTATATTTATGAGCTATTTTATTTTGTATGCTTTGAGTATTTGCAGGAAAACACAGATTGATAGTAAAGAAAGGATATGTTCGATCTCAGGAAGCCATGAGTGGTGTATAAGCCGTGAGATCCAAGCTAGTTGATAAACCCATTTGATGAACGTGCTAAAGGTAAGAGAATAACGAAAGTGCATAGTTTAGAAAGTGATTAAGGCGGTTCTTTCATAAGCCCCTTGTTGACTTTTAGCTTGCTATCCATTTATTATATTTTATATCTTTCTCAGCCCCTTTCTAGCCTTTCTAAAGCCTTTTTATTAGCCACATTATAAGCCATATCCATTTAGATTTTAGGACTTTTCCATATGACCTGCACTCGAATCGCGATGCATAGACAAATGTTTTAGAGCTTGAGTTTGGGGTGGTGGGTCCACCATTATGGGAATTGTTATTGGGTTGGGATTTTTGTGCTTATTAATTATGCTTTGTTATTATATTGATGATGATTCATAGGTTTATATTGCAACCCCTTGCCGGGGTAATAGTAAATGAAAAAAGCTTAAAAGCAAGAAAAGAAAAAAAATTATGAGAAAAAATAGTGTGATATCTCAAACATCAAAAAAAGAGTCATAGTTATACAAAAGGAAAAAATTAGTATGAAAAGAATATATTTGGACCGGCAAAGTGGAATTTTTATGTGAACATCTTTATGCTTTAGTATTGGGTTATTGGGGATGGTACTTTGTGCATCAAGAAAGTCATTGGGTTGAGTGAGACACGTTTTATGAGAGTAACTCAAGCTCTAGGGCGATTCGTTGATGGCTAGTGAGGAGAGAGCCAAAAGCTCACTCTAAATTATCCAAATATACTTATCATAACATTACAACCTTAAAGACCTTATGATTTTTTGCTATGTAATCGTGAAGTGATTGAGCCAATAGAGAGTAGTTAAGTGGATATTTGGATACTAGTGATGTTCGATGAACAATCTATAGCCTCCTTGGTGAACTGAGTAAAGATCCTATGTTTCTTACATTGCGAAACTAATCGAATCTTGAATTCAAGCCGTGTTGATTGTGGATATAAAAAGTGTGCAGGTATGTAGTTTGTAAATATTATTACATGAAATCTTCTGAGTAGTTGCTTTATGTCTATTCAATATATTTTGCTATCTTCTTTCCCATTGTGCTTAATTGACCTAGGTCTGTATTTAGAGACTTCCCTTTGTTCTTATCTTTATTGTATTGGGACGATACAACTTTGAGTTGGGGGTCTTGATGTCTTAATTTTTGTGATGATTTAATCTTAGTTGGAAACATCATTTTTAGTGTTTTGGGGAGTCTTCTACTCAATTTTCCCACGATTTAGTACACTTTCCTATTTCTTGTCTTGATTTAATAATTTATTATTTTTAGAGCATATTTGGTTTAATTATTTATTTAGTGTGAACCTTTAAAGATATATAGTAATTAAGTAGATGCCAAATCAAGTCTTAAGAGATAAAGGAAAGAAGATATGCATGGAAATTGGAGATAAAGGAAGGAAATGATAGATATGGAAAGATAAAGTTGCCAAGTAAATCTGAATTCCAACACCCACGACCATAGAAGCGATCATAACTCAAGATGGGCTAGGAATTTGGAAGAATGGTCTGAAGCAAAATGATGAATCTTTCCGAGACGATCAGTTTCGACATATGAAATGCGTCAATCGGAGTTGAAACGAAAACGTTACGGCCAAAACAAAACAGCGGTAGATTATTACTTTTTCTATATTTTAGGGTTACGAATTTGAGTTGGGCTTGAAGTCCAAGTTACTTGTCTTCCACTCCAAGAAAACGAATTAGGGCTTCTAAAAACCTATAAATACACCCTTTAACCTTTGTAAAGTCATCTTTCCTCCCATAAGTTAGTCCTTAAGTTTTATATCATTAGAGTTATTGAAGAGAGCAAGATGACAATCATGTATCATTATTTTAGTTTATTTTCTTCAAGTATGAACTAATTTTCCCATAGCTTGGGTTTTGCATTATGTATAATCTATGAATTCTATTTTCTTTCTATCTAAGTTTCTTTGGGAATTATATGTTTTCATCTGATTCTAGCTACTTAACCATATATTTGATTTATGTGCTTTGATTTATTGTGTGTCTTAAACATGATCAATTTAGGGTTTTGCTAATATTAGTTAGATGGTCATCCGGAAAGGGTGTCTAATTATTGAAACACCACATAAACATCCAAAATAAGGAATTGGTCCTAACAACACCAGCCTAACTAGATTGTCATTAATGTTTATTTTAATCACCAATCATCATTAGTAGGTCAGACTGCACCTAGGACCCTGGTGGCGCAAGACAACCCTATTTCGAGTCCCCTCGTGATTGTGAGGTCGCCACCCTAGTTCGCTCTCTGGGGATAGGGGGAATATATAATCCCGACTATTTATCTAAGAGCTATTATCTCCCTTATAAACTGAAATTGATAGAAAGAATTAGAAGGTTTAGTGCATATTAGCAAAACCTAAGCTATATTATCTCATCTTATTTCTCTCATATTTAATTATTTGTCTTTACTATTATTTAGTTTAATTATTAATCTCTCAATCAATCGTATTTATTTTTCTTGTCTTTTAATTATTAATTGCTACTCTGATTTATTTACCCATCTGTCTAACACATTTAAGTCCCTGAGGAACGAATCTTCTTATCATTAAAACTTGCATACGTCCTGTAATACTTGCGATACCGTGCTAGTCTAGGGTTCTTATTTGCTTTATTTATTCTATATTTTTATCACACCCTAGGCGACACCAGAGAGGTTCCCAGGACTTATTCAACACCTTGTGGAGGAAGGTGTGTGGAAGCCGCTACGACTAAGCTCCAGGGGGATCCCTGTATCTCATATATTTTTCGTGGATGCCTTATTCTTTTTTCGGAAGTGTATAATGAATTTTTTTATCTTTTGCATGATTCACTTATCTTGTTTGCAAGAATGCGGGTCAATCCATAAACAAGGAGAAACCGTTGATCTATTTTTTGAGAAATATGGATTTATACATTGCGGAAAGCATCACGAGTCGTAGTGGGCAAAAGTGATGATGGATTAGGGAAATATTTAGGGGTACCAATTCTTTCAGGAAGAAACCCAGGAGTTTCTATAGGGACATGATAAATAGTATGATAGGTAAATTGGTAGGTTGGAAGGAAATTCGCTATCCTTAGCATGTCATATTACGCTTGCACAGTAAATCCTGTGCGCTATGTCGGTCTATATGATGCAAGTAGAGAGGTTACATGGGTATGTTTGTGATGAAATCAAAAGAATAATCAGAGACTTTATTTGGGGATCAATAGAAGAGCAAACAAATATTAGCAGGGTCGCTTAGGAAAGAGTTCGTATACCAAAAAATTCAAGGTGGCATGGGCTTTTGCAAGGTCGGAGATATGAACAAAGCGTTTTTGGGGAAACTAGGATGGAAAATGACACATGACTCCAAAGCATTGTGGGTATTGGCATTCTGTCTGAAATATTTTATTCATCTAAACCCTATGATTCAAAGATTTTTCGTGCCATCATGGAAGGTATTGTCGTAGTTAGACGGGGATCCTGATGGAAGGTACGAAATGGATTGAGTGTTTTGTTATATTTAAATGTTTGGGTAGGTAACAAATCGTTGGTGGAATGGGAATTAACTGAGATTAGTATGGAAATCTGTAATGAAAAGGTAAGTGAGTATGTAAAAGAACAAAGGTCTTGGGTGTGGGAGCGCTTTCGGGACTTATTACCTTCGACCAAGCTCCAAGAAATATCGGCAATGGAGGTTTCCTTAAATAACGTGGATATGGATGTTCTTTCATGGGAAAATGAAGTAACTGATGTTTACTCGGTTAAATCAACACTTTTTTAGCCCCCAAGAGGTGAGCACGAGAACAAAATAGATTGGGGTAGAATTTCGAAGCTAGGATGCCCCTAAAAAATATGTGTTTTAATTTGAAGAGCGGTACCGGATAGATTAGCTACGGGTAAAAATTTAATAAAAAGGGGTATGGATGTCTCGGTGTTGTGTAAATAGTGTGGGGATCATGAGGAAGGCGCGGCTCATCTATTCTGCGATTGTGTAATGGTGAAGTGTTTATGGGAAAAAATGGAACTTGGATGCAGGGGGAGAAGGGAATGGGAAAAGGAGGAAGCACCTGCTGGGATTTATAGAAACAGATCAGGTGGTGTGTCATCGACGCTTAATGGAAAAGCTGCAGAAAACTCCTGTCAGCCCATCAACGGTCGCATCATGCGGTTAATAGAACAGGTATTGTTTAGCATGAGAGTATTTTGTATAATACAGCTACGAATAGTTGTGATGGTTTTATGATGCAAGGCAGGGTCAGAAGCATTGTTCAGCAGGAGGGTACTTCCCATAACACAACTGAGAATGGTTGTGATGGTCTTGTGATGTAAGGAGGGGTCGGAAACATGGATGAGTCCATGCAGTCGAATATCAGCAGTAAAGAAGAACTTTTGCAGGAGGTTTATCTGGTGCAACAGGTGGAAAGGAATAGTTTCAGCCCTCAAATGCCAGGCGAACAGCTGCAACAAGGAAGCATTGGCCAGGTGCGAGAGATTGCACAGTGGTGGAATAAAAACTTAAAAGAAAAATGGACTATTTGCAGGGTTTCCGTGGAATGTATTTTTTGCGGCAATTGTGGGGATTATTTGGTCAGAACGGAACTGTGTGATATTCGAAAATAGGGAGTTGGCGCAAAAAGAAAGTATAATTAGAAAAGCGAAAGTTGTAGACGCTGAATATATGAGAGCTTGGCGATTTATTCCAAGTAAAGGAGCACACGTAAAGATAACATGGAAATGATTGGATGGTGCAAACCAAATCATGGGACCAATCTCAATACGGGTGGGAGTTGTATGGAAGCAAGAGGCATAGGTGGTGAAGGAAGGATTCTGAGAGATAAGTGGGGTAATTAGGTGAAAGATTTTGCAATGAATATTAAGTGCTCGTTAGTAGTTGTATCAGAACATATAGCGTTATATGAGGGGCTAAAGATGGCGGTAGAGTTGAGAATAAAAGAGTTGTGGATTGAAGTGGATTTGACAGATGATTTAGATGTGATTAATCATGCGGAACCTGGAAGAGGACCAACGGCATTTTGGATAGAGGGGACCCGAAAGTTTATGGGGGAGATCGTGCATTTTATGTGTAAAGGTATTTACATGGAAGCTAATGCTGATTGGTTAGCTCACTTGGGTCTAAGGCGGAGAAGAATCTATGAATCATTTTGAGTGTCCATCTAATGGAATTTGGAGCGTTCTTACTAGAGACAGGGCCGGATGGACTTGTCCTAGGCAAATATATACTGTTGATGCATCTTTTAGCATAAATTAGTGAATTCTTTGACCTGCAATGTAATAAAAAAGAAAATAGTCAGCCCCAAATTATAGCAAAAACCTACAATATAGAGGCTATTAGACTTAGGCCACTTAGCCTTTAATAACCAAAACAATTTACTTCTAACAACTTATTTTATTAATCTAATACATGTTTCCAATGAGACGTCACATTAATTTAATTATATTATTAATGTATTCTGTTAGTTGACTATTAATAACTTGAATCATTTTATTTGGATAAAAATTTAAAATATATTTTCTTGTAAAAATAAATAATAAATATTTTATTATAAATATATCATGATTAATAATTATTATTTTAATTATTTTGAAAAATATCATATTTATTAAAAAATAATATTTATATTTTTATATTAATTTTGAATTTATGTCAAATTTAAAAAGAAACATATATACATAAAAATATAATTACTTAATGATTAATTAATATTAGAAAAAATTGTTAAAATATATTCAAAATAAAATTAAGCTAGAATTGAAAAAATTGTTGTAACAAAACTATTTTAAGTATTTGCTATCTCAAAATTAATACTATATTTCACTCACACAATTCCATTATCTAATTGAGTTACTATTGAACACTTAAACTTAGTCCTAGTCATAATTGAAAAAATATTAAAATTATTATTTATTTTTATTCTCAAGCAAATTTTATTTTTAAGCCATTACTTATAACTTAGAAATATTTGTAAGTTAAATATTTTAAAATACTTATTTTTAGGTTAAAGATATTAAAAACTCTATTGTTGGACTATATCACTAATTCCGTTAAATATTTTATAGATTTTAAAAGTAATTTGGATATTTAAATTAAACTATAGCATTATTTGACCACATCATAAATTAACTATTTAAAGTGATTAAAATTGTCTTTAAAAATTATAAAATACCTCATAAAATTAGTAAAATAGCCTAAAAATTGATATTTTTAATACATTTAGTTTAAAAATAAGTATTCGAAAATATCTAGCCTAAAAATATTTTTAAGCTTTAAATAAAAAATGACATGAAAATGGAATTTACTCTTCAGTTTCCAATTCTAATTTTATAGTTGCATTTAGAATGAACAACAAATTATAGCGTGAATTTGTTCAATAATTAGTTTTTCCGAATTTTTCATTTGCATGAAATTTTTGTGAATACGGATAAGTTACGCTAGCATGATTAGCAAACTACTTATGATATGATAGTAGTGATATAATTGAATATCACGAGGGTTTGAGTTCTACCATTACTAACAAACTTAAATACTTAAAAAACCATATCGTAAAGATTACATACGAATATGTCACTTTTACCTCCATATTATACATCAAACCCACTACGAAGTTCATTTTGTCAAAATAAAATTTCTGCTCATTGAAAAAAAGATTTATTTTACCTAAAGACATAGTATTTATATAGGGTCAATGACCCAAAAAATCAAAATAATATTATACTTGCCCCAAAGAATCATCCATTAACTTACTATTATAAGATTACATGTTTACCCGTCAAGGACGATTCCCGTCAAGGACGATTCCCATCAAGGACGATTCTCGTCAAGGACGATTCCCCTCAAGGACGATTCCCGTCAAGGACGATTCCCGTCAAGGACGATTCCCATCAAGGACAAAATTTAGTTAATGATGCTATTGGGAAGAAATTTTGTCATTGATGTTATTGGGCTGAAAATAATATTATTTTGATTTTTTAGGTCATTTTCTCATTTATATATATATATATATATATATATATTGACGAAATATATTATTTACGAATTTAACATAAATTGATAAAATCTTCTTCATTTAACTTGATTCACATGTGTACGTGTGTTTTTTCTTTTCTTTGTCGGTTCTCTTTTTTGTCTCAAAGGCATTTATTATTAAAAGTAATGTTATATTACTCCAGAAAAAAGAAAGAGTAAAATTGAAATATTATAAAATATCTATAAATTAAATAAATAAAATAAACAACTCAATCAGATGGCCAGTATAAGCGTTTAGAACAAAAAAATCAGATAGCCAGCTTTCCGAGACAAAAGCCCAACTAAACCATCTAATTTATAACATATATATAAATGTCTAGAGGATCATTATGTTATACCAGTCCAACATCCCGTTTCAATTTTAATTCTTTAGTCAATTTTCACAAATGTTTGCCTGAGCCATAAATATGACTTATATAGTAATATGTATTCCGTCTCAAAAATTTCTATAAATCTCGTAGTAAATTATAGGAGTAACACATAATTTCATAGCTTGCATCACTTTTTACTAGCATATGCAATTGTAAAATATTTGTCTCATTGAAAACTAGCGGTAATCCTAGTTCTTCAACCATCCTAATAAAGTGGAAAATTTAATAGAATAAGTGAATTTGCATTGCATGTCTCAGAAATATCACACACGAAAGGATCGTGAGAGTCCCTAGACACACTCTCAATACTAGACTTGCTAAATCTATCATTGAAACTGTCATTTGTATTTAACTTCATCCTCTTGCACATGGTTTTGACTGTTTAATCAAACAATTTATGGCAAAAAAAGCATTCCATCATTTTCCTTTTTTTTTTCATATGTATACAAAATCATGCGTAAAATGTTATGTATTAAACATTACCTATGTCGAGCAAATATTTTCTAGAGTAAAAGATACTAATTGAATTTCTTCCAATCCAATGTTGTATATGCGGCTAAAAAATCAATCTCTGCTCAAAACCACGTACAATTTTCATCAAATGAGCCTTACAAGAAACCTATTCCATCAGTATTTAACATATTTTGTCTCGAATTTCAAATTCTAAAACCTCGAAACATTTATTTCATTTTACACTAGTAAAACGACTAACAAGATAACAATATCTTAAAGCTTAGACAACAACAAAAGTCATCTAATGATCCAAACACGTCTTAAATGCAGGAATACGTTAATGTCCGCCGAGACATCCGGAAATTCGAAAAACCATTTTCTTACTTACGTGAATCATGCTTCTTACGTAAATTATGCTTCTCTTTGGAATGTACATACGGCCCCACATTCCTCTTTGTTAGTTATTTTGGGAGTTATATTTATTTGCTTAAATTTATGGTCAATTTTATCCCACTGGCCACATCCGTGTTAAGACCATTTAATCTTGCCTGATGGTATCGTGAATTGGTCCATAAAGATTGGAAGAGGAATCCCCCACCTTTAATTAGTATTCTTTAAAATAGAATACTAGTGTCAGATTATTTAAAAATAGAACCGCCATGGTAAAGGAACCGAACAGTTCGGGTTAAAATCGTAATTGAATGATAGTTGTGTGTTTCATTCGTTAATTTTCTTATCATTTTCTCTGACAAAAAAGAAAAAGAAATCTTAACATTTTAAACCAATGTGGGAAGTAGATAATCATCGACTAGAATATCAAATTTCACGGATATATTCATTAACTTTAGGAAAAATATTTCAATCCTATATCTTTTAACATTGACAATTAGTATATAAAAGGGTGAATGCCTAATAAGCATCTGCCACCTTAGCCACTTGCCCATAAAAGGTACTTAAGGTAAATATAACTTAATGTTCTTACTGTTGTCTGCTGCTGCTGCCAAGGACAAGTAATAGGAATATTTCCCAGCACTCGTGCAAGTACACTTTTGTACTTGTGGGTTAATGTTGAGTAATGAGAATGTTTCTCAGCACTCGTGCAAGTACACTTTTGTACTTGTGGGCTAATGTTGAGTAATGGGAATGTTTCCCAACACTCGTGCAAATACACTTTTGTATTGTCTGTTGCCAAGGGTGATTTGCGTGTAATTGGAAATTTAAACGGTAATGAAGAGAGATGAATGAGATAGAGAGAGAAAGAGATAGAGATGAAAGAGAAAGAGAGACAGAGGAGATATATATAACTAACTCAATGTATACGAACTAACGACTAATAAACGGACGGCGGCTGGGGTGAGCAGGTAAAATATGAAAGAAAAAAAAGGAGTGCCTTTTATGGGCAAGAAGAAAGCGGCGGGGTGAGAGGGCATTAATTCTAATTTGAGGTATTTCTTGGATAATAATCCTATATAAAATATCTTAGACCAAAACAGAATATTAACTACCTATTTTCAACACTAAAAACATATACCATTTAAATTTGTATTTGTATCAATCCAATATATCATAATATGATGTAATTTGAATAGAAATGACTTTGGATTGAACAAAGAGGATTTGGAACCCACGAGCTTTAGTTGATGAAGAGAAATATCAGAAAGAAAAAATCTAGTAGAAAAATTAAATGTCACCAACTACCCTAGTAGGTGGCCACCACGTGGCAGCGATACGAAGGGTATATGAAAAAATAAGTAGTATGCAGGCCGCCTACATGTCGCAAATACAAGTTAGGTTACAACTCGGCGACACAACAATCACCCAACAAGTAGTGGGCATATTGATTATACACTTCTTACCCTAAGGTAGATGACCACTCGGCGATCTTAAACGGGACAGTCATCTTGTTGCTTACTCATTGCTGTCTCTCGAGTAGGCAACCCTCTGCTAGATCACAAGTCAGTGAGATACAATTTCTTTTCCTCCTACCAGTCGCCGACTTTAGAGTAGGTGACCACTAGGCAAGGCATAAAACATTTTTAGAGGTCTTACGCTTTTTGTGTTTAAAAATATTCAAACCCTTCATCTTTTTCAACATCCTAAACACTTATTAAATTAAAATAATATTTCTAAACTATGTCTACATTCCCCTCACCCGAAAACTACAAATAAACAACAACCAATCATGCAACAACATATTACAACTCCAAAATTTCTTCAAATTCGCAATAAATTTAAAAGGGGGAAAGTGGATCTTTGCATCAAAAGTTCCACAAAAAACTTCTGAAGCAAGTGATATTGAAGGAAAGGCAAGAAGAAGAACTCATCAACTCTTCCAACTTTCATATCATTCAACAATCCTTTCAAATTTCATCCTTTTCTTTCAAACTTAAAAAGTGAAATAGTAAAAAAAATTATTTAATAAGAGGGTCACAAATTTTGTTCGATTGCTTTATGTTTTTGTGTTGTAAGATCGAGTTAAATTTAAGGTTTGGGGTATTAGTTGAGGTGATCCGTTTTTGAAGTATAAGTATTTAGGAAATATTATTCAACTTTTGAAAATTGTTGCTTAAGAATTCAAATGGAAATAATAAAGGGAAGTGTGTTGAATAATGAATTAACAAACAAAACATTTGAGAAGGCAAGCATCCGAAAAAGGTCGTTCAACGTTTTAATCTCCATGATAGAGATACGGATGAGGAATTTGTATAAAAAAGGGCTAGAATTATAAAAGTGGGTATGTGAATATTGAACATAAGTTTTCATGGGTTATTATTGGACAACATATTTTGTGCGTTAATTAGAATAAAATGGTCAAAACGAAATGAAGTATCTTCAATAGTAGCGGGATTCCAAGGGAAAGATACTCATCAAAAAAGAAAAAATCCCGGTTTCGGAGTACACAAAGGATCGGGGTAAAAAACGAGGGACAATTAACTGACATAAAACTCGTGTTGAGCTTATTGTTTGGTTTCAAACTAGATAAGGTCTAAAGCTCAACATGAATGGAAGATATCACGTAAGAAGAGATGCGGGAGGGGCGGGTGGCGTGCTATGAGATTCAGAGAGACATTGGATACGGGGGTTTTCAATGAAGTTTAATTGTAACTCCTCGTGATTGCCGAGTTAGTTGCCCTTCATGGGGGACTATGTATGCAGAATAAAGTGATGGTTAAGTATCCCTACGTGGAAGTGGACTCGAAGAAAGCATTGGAGGTGTTATTACATGCAGACTCTATCTAGGTAAAGGGGATGAAAAATACTAGAGAAAAATAGTTCATGTGTAATTAAGAGAGCATTCAAGGAAACTAACGTATGCGTTGATTAGATGGCTCGACTACGACAACAACAAGTTAACATCTGTTCTACGTATACTAACCCCATAACAGGTTTTGGAGTGTGTTAACTTGTGATAGATTTGGCTGAAATATACTAAGAATGGTATATAGTTCGGATTTAGTAAAAAACTTAATCTAATCATTTGAGCTATATTTTCACATTATTAGGACTTCCTTGTAACAAAAAAAGTGTATAAAATTGTTTTGTAAATTATTCTAAGATGGTCTAAAAACTAATGAGATAGATATGATATTTATAAGAATAAAGCTAGTATTTGTTAAGGTAATAAAGTTCTAATATTAAAGGGATTCCTCTAAAATTTTAGACTATTTTTCAAGTCAATTTTTTCTTTCCTTCTTTTTCTTCTTATATTTCTCCTTCCTTCTTTATTGTCTTTTTGGACTCTTACTTTCTGCTCTTGGTGGAAATTTCGACGAACATGGCCTACGAGTGTTGCAATTCTCTTTATTTTACCCATTTAGATTGCGTCCAGGCGGGTCTTCTTTTATGTTGAGTTGGGAACTGTTTTTCCATTTTTAAATTTGTTTCCCGTATTAATATATTTTTGCTAATTAACTCCCCCCCCCCTTCAAGGTGCAGTTAAAAAACTATCACAACCCAATTAAATGGCCAACATAATTGAATTCTATAATTTTTATAAGAATTATAAACAACAACCATTTTTTACTTCATTTACGTCAACAGTAATCCAAAATACAATCAAAATAATGCCCAAATCATATTATAAAGTTCATACAAAAGGATCTCAAGTCAATATATTTAGTTCATAAATACAATATGAGATACTATTATAATCATATTCATATCCAAGCTAAGAACTAGAAAGAAAAAAGAATTACACTACAAATGATGATGAAATGATGGTAGAACAGTGATGAACCGTTGGTGTTCTCCTTGCTCTAGGCGCGTAGTCTTCTCCCCATATCAATTCTAATATAGAGTCGGTCTTGACATATTTGGGACTCAAAGCGGTATTTCATAATAGAGACCCCTATATATACATTAAAAAAATTATAAAAAATTGAGATATTTTTTACTAGTGTTCTGATTTTTTTTACTATAGTTGTTCGACTCCTCAAATGAAAAGGGATATGCGAGTTATCTAAAATGATTTTTTTTTTAAGATTCACACCTTGCAGTTATCATAAAAATTGTATTATTTTACAAATGAGCCAACTTATACTTCTAATTATATTATTAAATTCAAATATATAACTACATACATATAAATATTTAATAACTGAAAAAAGTCACTTAAAAATACCAAAATTCTAGACATTTGAAATGGTAATTTCCGTGGTTTATGCCCGAAACCGGCCATGCTACTACAACTTAATTACCTATATCTGAAATATATATATACACATACATACATAGAATACATACATCTAGATGATTGAGAGACCCTTAAAAATATCAAAAAGATCAAAGATTAAAACGTTCACTCCTCGACCTACCCTCATAACCGGCTATGCATTGGGTTAAGATATTTACAATAATTTACAAACCTTTTTATTTTATATTTCTCGTTTAAATAATATTTAGGGACTTTGTTACATAAATATTTAAGGAGTCTTGTTTCCGGGAAAAACAAATAACAAGAAGAAATGATATGGCCCCTACTTTATCTAGCTCTTGAAAATTTCGGTGCTCCAAATCTTGTTTTGTAGTCGTTGTAATGGAGGTTGAATATATAAAAAAAGGGAAATACTTCATAAATAGATTATCAAGAGTTCTAATATTAGGCACGAGAAGACAAGGGTCTAGGCACGTGACCTGGCTGATAAGAATATGATAGGCGTCGGTGAGAAATAGTTAGTTAGGTGACGGTTAATATAAACATGGTTAAAGCTGCAAAAAGGTTAACCCAACAGATTCTAACTACAGTTAAAAAGAAGTTAGTTACAAAACGCTCCCGTCAAAATTAACGTCGTTTAGTAATGAAGTTCAAGTCTATAAATTGAACCGCGTTAGCTTGAGATGTTTAGTGAGAGAAACCATTTTTATATACAGAGAGAGAGAGAGAGAGAAAGTGAAAAAAGTACGTAAGAATGGAGAAGACAACAAAGAGATGGGTGTCAGCTGCAATGTATTGTTTCATTTTCGCTTTTCTCTTCTTTGGTTCTGCAATGGCTGCTCGAATTGTCCGAAAAGATCAACCACAAGAAGCTTCTAGCATTAGGTCCATCTCTCTCTTTCTCTCTCTGTTTCTCTCTCTCTCTCGCTCTATATATACATCTATATGTATATGTGTACTGTGTAGTCTGTAAAGCTCAGCTACCAGAGAAGCAAAAAGAAAAATGAAAAAGAAAAGCCGCCATTGAAGCTCTTCCGAGCTAATTCCTTTATTATCTTGTCCTTTCTGGACAATGCAGGCTATGATTTTGCTTTCTTGAGTTTCGTGTTGCAATTCCTAAACAATTTTCCCATCTTTTCTGCTTAATTTTATCTTCATTGTCTTTTTGTTGGTTTGCATAATTTCGAAAAATCTATGATCTTTCTTTTCAATTTTTTCAGTAAAACGCAATTCAATTCAGTTAAATTAAACAACGTTTTTCTTCTTTATTGATAATTAATTCGTTTTCGGCGTTTGACATTACAGTTCTGTGGAAAAGGAGAAGCTGGAGAGTGCTTATAACTCAACAATGGCAGCAAGGTATTAACTCAGTAAATTAACTCAGTGACTACCTTTTATTTTACTTTAAGTGAAAGTGAGTCAACTCAGTAAAGCATATATCTATATATCTTTGACTCTTTTTCTTACATTCTATTGCAAACGAATCTCAACCGTCCCTTTTCCAAAAACAAGCCGTTAGATAGATAAACCTCAACCAACAGAATAAATCTCAACTGTTTTATTCCGTTACCCTGTTTTAACTTTTCCCTCCTCGGATCCGAATTTTTCAACCCCCGCTCATTCTAAAATTCCATAAATACCCTTTACAAACTAAACTCTTTCATTTATTCAAAAACAAAATTAAAAAATTAAAGCGGCATTTTCGTAACGCAACTTTTTGATACGTATATGCACCACGCACCACTATCCCACCACCACCTATAGCAGTGTACTTCCTGTAAGATTCCACTTGTTTACCAAAATGTCGGTCACTAAATAAAATCCCTTAAATACCCTTAATACTTTTTCTATGGTCCCTATATTATATAAAACATCCAATTACACCCCATGTGTGTATCTAAAAAGTGGGTATATAATTGAATCAGGTTGGCAAAAGTTGAGGAAACTTTGAATGAACATGCAGTTACTGATCCAGAAGAAGTTGCTTCAATGGTTGATATGTGGGTGACTTTTTTCTCTCATATTTAATTCCGCCTCTATTCAATTTAATTCCCTTCCCATTTTTTCTTTATAAATTAATTATATGTATGTAAATGCAAGTGTAGTGCATTAAGTGAACATGGGGTTTTTTTTGGTAGTTAAGCTTCTTTTTTTTTTTTTTTTGGTGGTCCTTGAACCCACTCCTTTAATGTCACCACACCTTCGTACAGACCTACTATAACCCACATAATAACTATACAATTACACCCAACACCTACATTTTTGTACTTCTATTTTTACTTTTCTTTAATTACACTATAGTCCTTATATTATACAAAATAACCGAATATATATACCCTTCGTTTTAAAATATATTATCTATAAATCTGAATCCGGACAATTTGAATGATTAATGAAAATAGAATGTGAGACATGTTACAGAACAATACCATGTTCGAGTTTCAGCTTTTTTATGTTTTTCCTTCAGCAAATCCACATGCCACTTTAATAGACGCGTGTCTTGCGTATCATATGTTAGGAAAATAATAAATAAATAAATAAATAAATTATAATACTAAACGACAGCTTTTATTTTTTTGATTATTTATTCAATTGGTATCTTTTATCATGTTACTACGTTTAATCTATTATAGTCTATAAAGTGATTATTTGATTGTTCGGCAATTAATATTATACACACAAATGCATGTGTGTGTATACAAGTAAAGTTAGATATAAGAACAATCAACATTTGGAATCGAATTCACGAATCACGTGATACCCATGTGTTACGCAAATACAAATTAATTAATTTTTTTTTAAATTTTAATAAACAGGACGATTAAAAATAGCACTGAAAGAAGAAAATTAGGATATTTTTCATGTGGAACGGGTAATCCAATAGATGATTGTTGGAGATGTGACCCGAATTGGCAAAAGAATCGAAAGCGTTTAGCTGATTGTGGTATTGGATTTGGACGTAATGCTATTGGAGGACGAGATGGTAAATATTACGTAGTTACTGATTCGGGTAATGATGACCCGGTTAACCCAAGACCCGGTACATTAAGACACGCAGTTATTCAAGACGAGCCACTTTGGATTGTGTTTAAACGTGATATGGTGTTAACATTTAAACAAGAGTTGATAATGAATAGCTTTAAAACAATAGACGCGCGTGGAGTTAACGTACATATAGCTAATGGCGCGTGTATAACTATACAGTTTATTACTAATGTGATAATACATGGTTTACATATACATGATTGTAAACCAACGGGTAATGCTATGGTTAGAAGTTCACCTAGTCATTATGGTTGGAGAACTATGGCTGATGGTGATGCTATTTCGATATTTGGTTCAAGTCATGTTTGGGTTGACCATAATTCTTTATCTAATTGTGCTGATGGATTAGTTGATGCTGTTATGGGGTCCACTGCTATTACTATTTCAAATAATTACTTTACTCATCATAATGAAGTTATTTTATTGGGTCATAGTGATTCTTATGTTAGAGATAAACAAATGCAAGCTACTATTGCTTATAATCACTTTGGTGAAGGTCTTATTCAAAGAATGCCAAGGTAATTTTTATTTATTTTTAAACTAAGTTTTTTTTATTAATTGCATTATTTTTTACCTTTTTTTGTGTTTGTATTATTAGATGTAGGCATGGATATTTCCACGTGGTGAATAATGATTATACTCACTGGGAAATGTACGCTATTGGTGGAAGTGCGGAGCCTACTATTAACAGTCAAGGAAATCGTTACCTTGCACCGGTTAATCCCTTTGCGAAGGAGGTATTATTTTATTATTATTATTATTTATTATTATTAAATTGAATAAAATTTAAAATTTAATTTAAAAATAGGTAACGAAGAGAGTTGATACGAATGAGGGTAAATGGAAGAATTGGAATTGGAGATCGGAAGGTGATTTAATGCTTAACGGAGCGTATTTTAGAGCATCAGGAGCAGGAGCTTCATCTAGTTACGCAAGAGCTTCAAGTTTAGGGGCAAAATCGTCTTCAATGGTGGCGTCAATTACTTCAGGAGCAGGTGCACTTGGGTGTCGTAGAGGAAGAGCATGCTAGCTAGCAAACTCAATCAATTACAAAATATTTTTTACACCACTAAATATTCTCCAATTTTATATAATCAATCCAATCCTCCATTGTTTGTCAAGTTAGTAGTCTATATATATATATATATATATTATAATATATGTTCACTTGATATTGACAAGTGTACATTTTTCTTACACGTGTCAGTCAGTCATTCAGTCATTCAGTCAGTCAATTTATCTCCTCCGTGATGTGGTCATTGTTTCTGTTATCAGCTCGGCTTGCTTCAACCTAAAAGAAATTAATGGGTAGAGCAGGTACGGAAGCGTTGTTCATATCCCCCTCCACACATTCCTCTATGTTATTCTCTTTTTTTATTTTCCTTTTTTTTTTTAGATTTGTTCTTGAGTCATACGAGTTATAGTGAGTGTGTGAATGTTAAATTGAGGTTATGAAATATTAAACTAAAGAAAAAGGAAAAAAGACAACCTTTTGTAATAGGATATTGGTATATGATGAATAGCATCAAGTTCGATTTACCTTTTTAATTTTTTTTGCTTTGTGCTTCTTGTCAAATGGGTGAGCAATTGTCTCCTTGGTTGTGCATTGTTTTCTAATATCATATATAGTATTTCATTTCTAACTTACCTTTGTCATTATTATTGCTATTGCTATTGCTATTGCTATTTATTATTCCATGTGCACTTACTGTTGATTTTAATTATTTGTCTTGATGATAAATGTTTATCCTTGACTTTGTGATCTCAGAAATAATCAACCGCGATCTTTCCATTAAGAAGAAAAGACAAACAAAAGAAACAAGTAAAAACATTGGATCCTAATTTTTCACAACCCTTTCCACTTTCAATTTCAATCTATACACGTATACTAAACCACGAAATGCAACGTTTCGAATTCTTTTTCTATTAAAAGGAAGTAAAAATTTTATTAAAAAATAAGAAACTACAGCTAAATTTATAGAAAATAAGAATATATTAATAATGATACATGTGTACTCCTTAATATATCACCTATAACGTAATCAAATTTTGTTAAAAATGAATTGTCAATTTATTATTGAGTAGAACAATTTTGGGTGGTATAAATCATTACTCAAATATAATCATAAGAGTGATCTAAACACCATTTCGCATTTCATCTTTGTTTAACCTTACATTTTTCTAATAGGTCTTGTTCTCCAATGCTTAAGATTTTGTCAATTTAGTTTTTTACGATCGGTTTTGTTTTTCCAAGTTTCGTAAGAAATTAGAGGTGAAACTCTATTTATCGGTTTGTGTTTTTGTCGGGCTCATGCTCAATCTAATTGCCTTTGAAAATGTTTTATAGTTGGACTTTGGGTTTATGTTTTGTTGGATGGTTTTTTTATGTCTAATTCTTGTTGTGCGGGTGATACCCCTGCTCTTTGGTTCTTTTACAGGTCGAAGCATGGTCTCTGATTCAGACTATCAAATTAAAGGACGAGACGTGGGGTCTTGGGTGTTTGTAATTCATCACCCAATCTATTCTCTTAGTGTTGGTCGGGTTTGGTGAAACGGTAGTTGTTTTTGCTTATGCGGACTTTGGTGCCTCTATGGTGGTTTATTTTAGTGTTTACACCCATCATTTTTTAGTTGTTTTCTTGGTGTTGATTTATAGTGTGTATTCTTGGTGTGATAGTGTGCATAATAGGTGTTTGTCATTCACCGTTTGTCCAATATCTTTTTTTTTGCGTTGTTACGGTGAGTAGGTGGTTGTTAGGTCACATTATTTGTTTTTTGTTTCCACTTGTTAAGATGAATAGGTTGATGATGAGTCACGTTCTTTGACAACTGTTGCTACTAGGTTAATTGTTTGTATCAAATCCTTTTAAGTTGATGTTTGCTTTGTTATCTAATATAACAATACCGGTTTGATTCTTCTTTCCTTCACCTCTTACACCCTTTATTGTGGTGATTTTGTCACCCTCGTTGGTGGTGTAATGTTGATTACTTCCTACTTTGTGGCATTTTTAGTTGGTATATAGATTGTTTTGTGGTTTGCTGGCCTTGTAACTTGTTTGTTCTTGTTTGTCTTTGTTGTTTGAAGAGATTCTTTTGTTTAGTTGGGTGTAGGGGTGATCCAGGAGGTCTCGGAACACCGTGCCGATTTTGTCCAAAATTTTATAAACAAAAATACCTTACGAAAAATAGAATTTCTCTCGATTTCAAACATATTTTCGTCCTCAAACCCTCCCTAGACTAAAATTTAACCTAATCTTGCTTTGGAACAGTACCTTGAACTCGATTGATTTTTTTTTTAAACTTTGTGCTTTTATTCTATATATAAATTTTGGATCGTGTCAAAATAAATTTATGATTATTGTTTTCTGTTGCTTATTGTTTGTTTTAATATATTTTTCCTAAATTTGACGTGACAACCTGATTAATGTAATATGTTTCTAATATTATTTAATTTTCACCTAACATGTTCTAGTTTGACAAATGTTTTATAGTTTTTGTTATTCTTTGATAAATTTCTTCCATATCTTTCAATTTGACCATTATCTTTAGATTTTGTAACAATATGTACCCGATTTCGTTAAGCAATTTGGTTTCACGTGACACTTGAATGACATGTATAGCCAAAGTTAGGTTTTGGAGGGGGTACAATCACAAAACAAAAAGATAATGGAGGAAGTTCAAAGAATTGAGCCACATAAGTGATGGGATAATCTGTGGGTTTTGTAAGGTTAAAGAAAGATGAGAATATTATTCGAGAAAATGATATGAAGGAAGAATAGACGTGTATGAGGCGGATTAAAAGCGAGAAAGAGGGAGCATTACATGTGAGGTATGGGTCCATAAAGCCATGTGAGGCAATAACGTTAATGGGGCAACTAACTAAGTAAGAAGTGATGAGAGCATGTTCCATGTAATGTGTTATATATTGTTCATACACAACATTTTTTGCTTGCACTTGTCAAATTTAGCTGGTGCACCATCATATTCACTTTCATGACAATGCTACCCTCCCACCATTATTATAAGTATTCTTCTTATTATTATTATTAATAATTTATCTTATTATTATTATCATAATGTTTTCACACACATGCACGTTCATTTCGGTTCAGTGTCAATCTCATTTAATTTATCAAAGTGGGTTAAATACACTTATCAACAACAGATCATAGTCAGAAATTCAAACAGGATTTCTTTGTTTCTTTCTATGTACCTTCTCCGTACAACTAAGGTCACTAACACATGGGGGTCCCACCTTAAAACATTAATACAACTCTTAATCAGTAACAGACTATAGTGATAATATTTGACGTAAATGTAACTCTAGTTTTAGATCTACAACAAGATCTATATGATATATTAGTGGTTACTTTGAATGATTATAGCAAAGAAAAGTCACACACAAACATAACCTCCCCATGCTTGAAATCATTAACATTAATAGTAAAAAGTTTTCATCATTTAAATTTTAAACAATAAACAAAATCATCACTAACATACTTTTAATTAACTCAACTACATAGTCAAATGTCTAGTTAAAGTTATTATTCATATTTTCCAATAAATTCAAAGAAGATTATACTTCAGAGTCAATCTGAAAAGTATATCCCGCTTCAGCAAAATGTGACTTGACCAAAGTCAAAGCCCTTGAACGATGAGAAATCTTGTTCTTCTCTTCCTTTGGCATTTCAGCATAACTGCACAATATTCAACTATTTTACAATTTTTTTAAAAAAAAAAAATTAATGTAATTAGAATCTGAATTACGTTTGATTATAATCATCAGGCTGAAATATTGGATCCCATCCAAAATCATTTGGTCCCCTTGGAGGAACTATTTTTCCCTAAAATATAACACAATACAAAATAACTAATTATATTGTCCTTACATAATTAACGGGTTTTTTTTAAGTGTTGGTCCATTGAGTGAGTTATGGAATGTGATGCACAGGATCAGAGATATACCGGGGTTTTTCCTAAGAAAGTGATTGGTTCTGCATTTGGACCAAGAGCTAGAGAAAATATGCAAAGAGCATAGGCTGATTTATCCTCATATGCCATTAGTAAGTTATTTAAACCTATAGAAAATATTTTACAGAAGCTTTTTAGTATATGAATATATTTAATTGTAAACTAAATGATGAATGAAAAGGTAAAGATTACCTTCATGACCAGTCTTCTGAAGAAACCACTTGCTGGAAAATTAAGTTATCCATGGAAAAGTAAAAGGGACATTAGATTTATGAACCATGATGATGTTTCACAATTTATTGTATTGTAAAGGAATGATATTTGGAAAAATTGTTCATATGTTTAATAAATATATTATTAACAGATTCTTAATGGTGTTCCTTTTTTACGCCTAATTTGATTAAAAATTTAGCTTTGATTATAAGTATTCAGATTGATACAATGCTTGTTTAAGAGTCAAAATGATTCACATGAGAAGTTATTGTGACATAATACAGAGTATACATTTCATATTTTTTATTTAGAGAAGATGCAAAAGTGATTAAATTCTTAAGGTATATGATTTGAATTTTAACATGCCATATTGTGAAAAATTGACAGTCTATGCAGATTTTTTTACCATGGAAAGCAAAAATAAGAGAAGAAATTAAACATAAGCAGATTTATTATTGTCTTTCAATGTACAGCAAATATACCCTTGCAACATTGCATCATTAGTCCCTGCTAAAGAGCATATTTGCAATGTTTCGGAATACCAGAGGATATAATTGGCAATTTCGCATAACACAAACACCAATGGTGCAATTTACCCCAAGAATAAATGGTGAAACAAGAAATGCTTACATATATGGCCCTGCGATGAAGGGATTAAGATGTTAAAGCTTTCATCACTACAACACAACACATTCAAAATTACTAGGGAATAATGAAATACCTGGGAGACCCTTAAGAGCGTTAAAGCAAAGGCAAGTGTCTTCCACAAGCACTGGTCCATTAACCTTTCAATTTTCCCCATATAATTGAAATTAAAAAAAAAAAAAAACATAAAAATTGATGTTGTCAATATATATAATCGCAATAGTAGTAATGCCCAAGCACTGGCTATAGCAGTGTGTACCCTATGCTTCCACGATTGTACCTTTAGCTAAGTAACTCACAGGGATATACAAATACACACTCACCTGCTTAGCAGCAATTCTAGCCTTCTCTTTCGAAATTTCTTCAGGCTCGCCTTGCAACTCCGGCACTTTAATATAGAAATAATATTATAATTTTATATATATTAAGAGAGAGATAGAAATTGGGAGCTTACAGTCGAGTTTAAGGGACTGGAAGGGAATGGAGTTGCCGAGAATGGCTCGGACTTCTTCAAGCTTTTTAGCGTTTCCGGTCACGAAAGTTACCGGCCGTAACAAAATCGGGGTCGCCATTTTCCCGCTCTTCTCCTTTTTTTTTTCTAGCAAATATTGATAGGTTTATGAAAACGACATATAATTGGTCACTGCGAGTTCTCAGGAATTTTTTGGTCAAGTAACGCTTTTTCTTTTTCTTTTGTCTTTTTTATTTAATAGATAATTTCACTATTCTTTTAGAATATGTTTGAATTAGGAAAGAAAAGTTTAGTAAAGAATTGAAATTTGAAAAGAAGTTGTTTGGATTAAATAAAAATAGAAGTAGAATTTTATTAAATGATTACATATATTTGGTGTTTGTATTAGAACAATAATGAAAGAAAATAATTCTTTTTATAACTAAATGACTTTTATACCCTTAGTTATATATCTTATATATAAAGAATAGGGATAATTTAGACATTATGACATAATAAAATAATCTTTCGCTTCTAATGACACCAAATTGGAAGGATTGAATATATAGTATAGTAAGAGATTAGAAGAACTCTTTAATAAATTTTCCCTCTAATTATTTCTAATTCAAACAAGGGAAGAGATTATTATTATCCTTTAATATAATCTCATTCCTTCCAATCTTTCAATCCAAACCAGATCGATAGTTGGTCTAGTGGTTAGACTACTCCGCATAGATCAAAAGGTCTTGAGATCGAATCTTATTAAAGTCAAAATAATTCTGAGTCCAAAGCGACTCTCATATGTATTAATATATATATATATATCACCTCTTTTTGATTCACCTTTATATCACTTCTTACGTGCAGTTTTTAAAAATCAATCAAATTGTTTCTCTCTCATAATTAATTGATTTCTCTCTCTTTTGTTTAATGTCACATAGCGTGACACAGGAGAGATGAAATCTGGGTGAAGTAAATAGAGATGATATATAGCAATGCTCTTCTTTCAATTATTCATATTCCATATGTTTGTATTCGAAACTGTGTCAGATGTTTGTCTTTTACTTCCTGATAATTCTTCTCAATCTATATTTGGATTTAGATCAAACTAGAGGTGTATATGTTTTTTAACAAGTTTAATTAAGATTATTCATGATATAATTATAAATGAAATTCCCAATTCAATTATAATGTCTTTTCAAATAATATCAAATAGCAAATTAGCAATAAAAGGTTATACATAGTGTAAATCCAAGTTATGGAAAATTTAGTCCATAATAAAACTAAAGAATAAAAAGTTTAGAAACATAATTAAGCCAAAAATTTAAAGCTAATCCCTAATGATAGAGATGGAGAGATGCAAAATTGGTGTTGCGGTGCTCTAGCTCTGTTGCTTTTTTTTAAGGTCGACTTGCTCTCTAATTCTTTTAAGTGATACTCAATAGAATGAAAATCACCTGTTTCTAAAGTCTAAATTTGATATTTTCAGGTTCATAGACATTTTATGGGTCATGGACTTCATTTAAATACCTAATCCAACCAAAAAACGTTTCTTCCCTGAGTAGATTGGTTCAAACACGCCAGCTGCGACATTAGTGACTTCTTCGTTTCAGCTCAAAATCACAAATTGTCATCATCCTCGCGTTCCTAACTCAAAACCCTAGATGGATATCAAAGGGATTATCCAGAATATTTGCCAATCTCATTTGGCACCTCGAACAGTTCATTTTCTAAATTTTGGCTGATAGTACTTGCACTTTCTAAAAATGGCTTCTTTGTCCTTTAACTATTGCTTTCGTATTTGATCTTCTTACCCTGACTTCTTGTAAATTCTTTGACATATATATTATCCTTGTCCGTAAGAGTTTCACACTTAACACATAAATTATACACAAATAACTCTAAAAGTAACACATCTCCAAAACTAGGCAAGAAAAGAGAATATATCAAATAACAGGAAAAAAAATCCCTCAACAAAGCACATAATGAACCTCAAATGAGGTTTCGTGACTAGATTTATCTATCATAAATATTGATACATAAACTACTTATCTAAGGATGAAAATGATCATAATCATGAGAACTAATGCAAGAATATTTTGTAAGTTTTAGTGAGTTGGTTTATACAAAAGGAGAACAGTTCATTATTTCATTTATAGTGATGATCAAGTAAATTTGATAACTCTTACAAAAGGCAGTTCAAGGCAAAAACTATCTTTCTTAATATAGATTTCTTCTTCTTCTTCCCCCCTCTCTCTCTCTCTCTCTCTCTCTATATATATATATATATATATATATATATATATATATATATATATATATATATATATATATGAGTTGAGACTAGTCAATTTCACTCATGTGGAGATAAATGGCAAAATGAACACTAACTTGTGGCAAAAAATTCACTTTAACACAAAATAAAATTAGTTTTCGCACGACAGATTGGTTTGAAATGTAAACCAAAGTTGTTTATCTCATATTGATTAAAAATGTTATTCCTCGGTTAAAATCATTTAGCAGAATATAAAGTGGCTTGTTGCAAGACTTTTGAAAACTTATCATAAGCATTTTGTGCATAAAAGATGTTCTAAAGTCCCACATCAGTACAAGACAAAAAAGATGTAATGTTTATATATGAATGTGTGAGTACAAGGTTTGGCCCATCGGGTCATAACGAATTTGTAAAAAGGAGAGAAGACAGTCATTGTTCATGCTCGACTTACTCTTTCAATTCAATGGAATTTTCTTCAATGCGGGTTGGGGTCATTTTCATAAAGCAAATTTGATGGGTCCGTGAATGGGGTGCTGACGCGTGGCGAGAATTGATGTGTGGGCAAACCAGGAGCTGACACGTGTCAAACTTTCATTTATTACCAACTAGCCCAATAAATGATATTACCCAACTACCCCCAAATGGTCATTCCCATAAAGTAGCTACGAAATTTGCGTTGGCCATCAAAAAATGGACACGTGTGTTTGTGTTTGGTCTAACCTGATTGAGATGCTCTTCTAGTGCGATTCTTAGACCGTTTCTATCCTTAAAGCCTGAGGGTGAAAGATCAAGTGGAGCTTGCTAATTTTAAACAGGAAGATGGCTAAGATCTAGGAGCTATATAAATGTAATTACAACAATAATTAACAAGGTGCCCTCTTTATGGGTACACTCCTATGATGCAACTTTCTCTGTTTTATCAAGGACTTGATAGGAATTCAAGGATAAGAGTCGACAATCTTGGAGGAGGTGGTTTTGTATCGATGAATCCTCTTTAAGCCTCAAATTGTTTGGAGAAAATCATTGACACCGAGAGAAGTTGGACTACATCACAAGCCCAAGGGGAAACTTCACATGTTAAGAGTGAGCATCACAAAAAGCCACATTGTCTACATTGGCTGAACAAGTGACGCAATTGGCATTGGTTGTGAAAGAGGGGTTTTAGAGTAAGCACCAAGAAGTGAAAGTGGTGAAAAAAATATTATGGATGTTCTAATAGAGGAGTTAATGATCACACTTGGGAAGAATGCCAAAACAAATCTGAATCCGTGTTCTTTGTGTCTAATCCGAGGTAATCAAGGTTTTGGTCAAACTAATCAATTTTAAACTGGATTTTACAATTCAATTCATATTGGGGCTACAAAACAAAATTATCAATCATGCCCCCCAGGAAATAACTTTCAAGCGAGACCTCATATTCAATATCAAGAAGTTCAAGGTCAAGTGCAAGAAGCTTATAATGAAGGTTTTGTTCAGAAATCACTCCCGTCACATCCACAAGAAGGTAATACTGATGTGTTGCAACATGTTTTAGGTTCTTTTATGGTGATGACGCAGGTGAACTTGAAATTAAACCAATAAGCACGATAATGCAATAATGAGAAGATGGAGGTGGACTCCATGCCTTTGGAACCGCTCGAGAGTGAAGTGTCTCAAATTGCTAACCAATTGAAAATAACCGCTCGAGAGTGAAGTGTCTCAAATCGCTGACCAGTTGAATATAACTGCAAAAAAGTCAAGTTGCTTGCATTGATGAGACACCATAAAGAAAACAAGATTATAACACAATTGCTTTAAGGAGTGGAATCAATACCCACCACCTTTTCCCCTTTCACAGTTTAAGAGATTCGTAGCCACTTCGAGTTAAAGAAAATGGTTGGACCATACAAATATCAAGAACTGGTGAAAACGACCAAGACTTTTGATTGGAACCCACTATATGAGCATGTGCTTAGTGAAGAGGTAGTGCTAGAGTATGATAAAGATATATAAGAGTTGAATGCATCATGGACTTACAAGTTTCTTCAATCTGATGCGAGATTTCGGCACCATTTCATCACACTATAAGCTTTGGAAACGCTCGAGCTGCGAATATACTTCAAAAATCCGACATCTTGTTGAATTGTATTATGAGAGGAAGAAGTAACTGTAGCACAAGTGATTTTGTATTGTGATGTCTCCTCATTTGTGATAGATTTATATTAAGATGAGACATCATTTTTAGTGTTTTAGAAGTCATAATAGTCGATTTTCTTGAGAAATAGTGCACTTTCCTATTTTGAGTATTGATTTAGTGAATTGTTATTTTTAGAGCATATTGGATTTAATTGTTTATTTAGTGTGAAGCTTTAAAGATAATTATGGAGATTAATTAGAGTCCAAGTCAAAGACTACAAGATATGGAAAGATATTAGCATGGTAATTGGAGATAAGGAAACAAAAGCTAAAAATATGGAAAAGGAAAAGCTGCCTAAATCTGAAATTCTGCAGCACACGCCTAAAGAAGTGGTGATAACTCCAAGAAAGAAGCCGATTTTGGTAAATTCCTTTCATAGGGATGTAGATAATTCACTGAGGATTCTATTTGTTATATGTATGCAAGGTTTTTCTTCTATTCTAGAGAAAGTGGCAAATAATAAAGCTTTTACTTATCACCCTAATTGTGCTAGTATGGAGTTGAACCACCTTATATTTGCTGATGATTGTTTAGTTTTCTTTAATGGGGATAAAGACTCGGCTATGAGACTTAAACAAGGCCTTGATCTCTTCTCAAGACTTTCCGGCCTTAAAATAAGTCCTGAAAAGAGTGAGCTATATATGGGAGGTTGTAATAAAGACCTTCATGATGATTTGAGTAGTATTCTTAATGTTAAGAAGGGTAAACTTCCTGTTAGATATCTTGGGGCTCCTTTAACTACCAAAGGCCCTAATAGCTTAATGTGTGCTACCCTTATTAATAATATAGTTGGAAGTGTTGAAGGGTGGATGCATAGATTTCTTACATTTGCGGGAAGGCTTCATTTAATCAAGAGTGTTTTGCAAAGTAAAGCTAGGTATTGGTGTAATGTAATGATCCTTCCAATGAGAGTTATTCATGAGATAGAATCACTCTTGAGTAGGTTTCTTTGGAGGGGTAATACTAATGATTTTCATGGTGCTAAAGTGGCTTGGAAAGAATTATGTCAAAGTAAAGAAAGTGGAGGACTAGGCATACCTAATCTTCTCCATATTAATCAAGTTGCTATTCTTAAAGCTTTTTGGAGAATGTATGGCTATAAAGATAATATTTGGTCTCAATGGGTCTACTCGAATTGGCTAGGGAGCAAGAGTATATGGAGCATTACATATGATAATAAACTTCCTTGGACATGGAGAGCTATGCTAAATGTGAGGTACCTTGCTTTTAAATATATTATACATGATGTTGGAAATGGTAAGAGAACCTATATGTTAGATGATAGATGGATAAAAGGTAAGTGTGTAGGTGATATTTGTGAACAAAAGGATGCTATTTCTTTAGGTAATTACAATATTAACAAAAAGGTGATGGACTATTATGTGGGAAAGAGGTGGAGATTCCCACCTAGGTTTAAGAAGGTGTATGAGGTGGTAAAAGATATGGTGCTTAATGAGAAGCATGACACTATAAGATGGGGAGATAAAGGCTTTAGGACCTCGGATGTTATGTATGATCTAAGGGGCCCTAATGAGAAAACAAAATGGTATAGTGTGGTGTGGCATAAATGGAGTATGCCAAAGCACAAGTTTTGTGTTTGGTTAATTTGTAAGGATAGATTAAGCACTAAAGATAGACTTAGCAAGTGGGGTATGGAAGTGGATAAGATGTGCTACCTTTGCTTTGAAGACCATGAATCTAGGGATCACTTATTTGTGAATTGCAAATTCACTACTTTGGCTTGGAAGGAGATTTGTACTCTTCATAATTGGCACAACTCGGGTAATACTTGGGAGGAAAGGCTTGATTTTATGCTTAAGTTTGATGGTAACACCTTAAAAGATACCATATCAAATATTACTTTTCTTAGCTTTCTTTATTGTATTTGGGATGTGAGGAATAAAAAAGAGTTTAAGAAGATGCATCCTAAATATGAGGATATTGTGAAAATAGTTGTGAAAGATGTTCAATACACACTTTGGAATAGAAAGTTATTTAAAAGGAGTGTTGAGAATATGAGATTGGTAGAAAGATGGAAGCTACATGGAGTACTCAAGGGAGGAGAACAAGAAAATCAAGGAAGATAGCTTGGAGCTTGGATCTAGTATAAGACTTTAGCAATTGTTGTATAGGGTTTAATTTCCTAGCAATAGTTGTATAGGGTGCTTCTACTTGATTTATTTTTCTAGCAATGGTTGTATAGGCTGTCTTGCAAGTTGATAGGTTTACTTTCTAGTAATTGTTGTATAGGGTTTGTTTTCCTAGCCATGCTTGTTTTTGAGTCAAAAACAAGTAGGGGTTTGATTTGTACTTGTCATTTTGTGGATATAAAATGGTAGGTTTGATCAAAAACTACACCAAACACCCACATTTGACTCTAATAGTTGACCAGATACACCAAACAACACATTTGACTCTAATAGTTGACCAGATACACCAAACACCCATATTTGACTCTAATAGTTGACCAAATACACCAAACAACCACATTTGACTATAATAGTTGACCAGATACACCAAACACCCAAAGATGACTTTAATATATAATAATAATAAAGATAGTATCCTATTAGATACAACCAATCATATTTCCCCCCCCCCCCCCCCCCCCCCACTCTCTAATTCTGTGGGACAACTCGCTAAAATTCATCAGGTAATTATCAGTTTCATGTATAAGATTGTTAATTACTGTTATTGATTTTTTAGCACTTTTATTTTGCTATTGTTGCTAGTAAATAAGTAGGATTTTTACAAATATAAATTAAATAGGTTAAAAAACTGTGTTAGGCCTTTAGCGAGGACAATCTCCTCGCTAAAGACTAAATGCCTTTTGCGACGAGTTCATCTGAAGAACCTGTCGCAAAAGACATTAAGTCTTTAGCGAGGAAATTGTCCTCGCTATAAGTATTTACCAAAACTTTTCGACAAGTATTAGGCGGTTCATATTCCCGCCTAGTTAATTAGGAAACCTTTTTGCGACGACATATACCTTTAACGAGGACTATGTCCTCGCTGAAGGCCTTCCAGATAAGTACAAGAAGGCCGACTGCCACCTTTCTTTCCCACTCACTTTTCACACCATTAAAACACCATCACCAAGCTCCAAAATTCCGGCAAAAAAACAAGCACCACTCCAATACTGATTAGTACTAAGCTTCACCAACACCATTATAATATGTTGCCAACTCAACATATACTTCATCATACAATAAACTTAAGTAATCATGGAAAGAAGGGGAGATGCAAACATAGGTTGGGTAAATTCTTTTATTGCAAGTAATAAAAAGATGCATTTATTCATTTAGTTATTGGCTATAAATTTGTTGTAGTGGACGGGGGTTAGTCACACTGTACCCATCCTAAACATAATAACATGTCCAAGTTAACAAATAAGAAAGTAAGTAAGTAAGAAGCAAAAGCAAAATCATTTTCAAATTAACACTTCATACCTAATTCTGCCTCCAAATGTTCAACAAGTTCCTTTGATATATTAAGATTAATAAAAAGTGAAGATCTTAATCAATTTTGCGTACAAATCAGGGTCTTCACTGTACTTGGGGCACGAGAACTTCTAAATTGATTAAGTACCCTACCACTTGTGCTAAATGCAGATTGAGATGAAACAGTTGAAACTGGGACAACTAACACATGTCTTTCCATTCCTGATAAAATTTTAAACCTCATAGAATTTACTTTCCACCAACTCAGAATATCAAATGTAGCTAACATTTCCTCAACTTCTCTATTGAGATATCTTTGAAGTTTTGCGCCTTTAACAATTGGTTTCCAAAACATGTAAGGCATCACACCTGCACCTTCCTCTTGTTTTTTAAACATTAACTAAGTTTGACCCTCCTCTAAAGATGGATAGAAAGGATATTTAAGACATCCCTAAGATTTTTATGATTGAGCATGTTAGTAGTTCCATGTTTTCTAGAATCAAGTAATTTCACAATATTTACATATGCCTCTCCTAACATTTGTTTCATCATATATAGGATAAAAAACTACCCAACAATCAAATATAATCTTCTGTGATCTTTTTAGCTAAAAAGGGTTTGTTATGTGATGGAGGTGGGTGTTTGTTTATAGAAGAATTACCCACAAGAGTTGAGATAACACCTGGAGTTGGAGTTAGAGATGTAAGATCAATAACTGATTTATTCTCAACCTCTATATCTTATATAGATTTTGCAAACATAAGATAAAAGACAAATCAGAATTCAAAATCAAAGTATACTTCAAACACAAGTCATAATTAAACAAGTAAGATTAAACTGATCAAGTGTTAAACAATATACATTTGAGTGAAATTACCACCGATTTCACATAAGTGTTGTGTAACACTTAATCATTTCAATCTTCTTTGTTTATGTTTAAACATTTAACAATTAAGTGAATTCAACTCAGAGTTCACTAAATTGGTAAGTATTTAACACTTAAACAATCAAAAAGATTGTTTAAGTGTTTAAAATTCACTCAATTGTTAAGTGTTTAAACCTAAACAAGGAAGATATAATTGATTAAGTGTTATACAATAAACACTTGAGTGAAATCACCACTAATTTCACACAAGTGTTCATTGTGTAACACTCGATCCTTTAAGCCAAAAACCGACATTCTTTCTTTCATATAAAAATCAAATTAACACTTAACTTATTTCGTATATTACTTGTAAGCCTCATAATATATTACTTTTACACATTATTAGACAAGAAATGTCATTTTTCCTTTTGTATTTCTCGAAAAAACATCTAACACATATTGAATAGGTTTATTAAATCTCAGAAAATCACAATATCCTCTTAAAAAATCACAATATCCTTTCAAATACACAAGATTTACACATGCAAACCCTTAAATAGCAAACAAATTGACAAAGATTAGGGTTTAGGGTTTAATTATACCTAAAAAGGGGGTTTTTATTGTAAATAAGCTTAGTCGTGCCTTTTATAGCCATTGTTGAACCCAGTAACCAAGCAGTTAAACACCGTTCTTAACCGTGGTAAGATAGATTAACCACGAACACAAATCTAGTATCTCAACAAAGCAATAATTGCGGACCAATAACTTAGGTGAATGGTGTTTAATGTGATCTACTATCACCTATTTTAACGTCGTTTTAACATGGAAGGATTGGACATGGAGGTTGGTGACATGCTAAAAAGAGGGTTTCTCAGAGAACCGGGAGAGAGATAGAGTGATGAAGAGAGAAGTAATGATGCATGCCGGAGACGCGTGCCAGAGAAAAGGCAAAATGTAATGTTATTGTTTAGGACTTAGGGTTAAGCAAAGATGACTTATTCTATTCACTTAATAAGCAACAGAAAATAAAACAATAAAAAATTATAAGAGTCTAAAAATCGACCGGGTTGGGTATAGTATACGAATTTTGGGTTGGACCAAACCTAAAAAGAATTGATTTTTGGATCTTAACGGGCCATCGGGTGTGTGGGATTGGTTTTTTCTGGTTGGGTAGGGTTAGGTAATGCGATTTTGCAAGCCGATAGATTCGTTTGGGCAATATTATTAACGTAATATATCAATACGTGACTAAAATAAATCAAAAACAAGATATCCAACTTAAAACATTTTAAAAATCTACCATTATAAAGGGTTTATTTTTATTTCTGAATATTTACTTCAGGGGCGGAGCCAGGATTAGCTATTAGGGGGGGCCAAGGGGGTTCGGGGCAACGCCCCAGAAATTATTTTTTTCAAGGTGTTTGCAATATAAGTCCATATAATATGCAAAAAATTGTAATATAAGTCCTTATATAATGTAAAACGGTAAAATAAGTCCTTATATTTTACAAAGTTGCACTATAAGTCCTATATTAAGTAAAGATTGCACTATAAGTCTTAATATTAATTTTTTTTAATGAATTATTCTATAAATAAAATAATTATAAGGTTAATAAAATAAATTTTAAAATTTAGAGGAGACCAAAAGATGATTTTAAAAAAATTTAGGGTAAAAAATTACTATAATTAATGTTTTTTTTTTAAATAGTACATTTTTTTTTTTTTAAATTCAGGGAGGGCCGTGGACCCCTCTAAGGAAGGGCTGACTCCGCCCCTATTTACTTATGTACTTTTTTAATTAAGAATAATCCACAACTTACACAAAATTAAATAATCAAACTCATAAAATGTTGTGGGTGCTGCAGATCATTCTTCTTTTTACTTGACTAGTAATAGGCTACGATTTCATCGGTTACTTTTCGTTTTCAGGTTGTAAAAAAAGAAAATGTTGGTTGTTGATTTAATAGCTAAGAATACTAATTACTGTTCACATTATTTATATAATCTTTTAATTAAATCTTACCAAATACAAATAGTACTCTAATATTATAAGAAAAAATCTCAACCATATATTTTAGTCATTTGCCAACAATTTTCTCTTTGATATTTTCAGTTGCATCAATTGTTTTGTCCCAAACGTTTTTGTCGCCAACGTTTTCCTCCGTCGCTTTTTCAAATGCCTTTTTCGCGACACCGGTTACAACCTGAGCATGCATAAGAATTGTAGAAAGAGATTATTCAGAAGACTGCTTTTATCACGATCCCACATAGGCACATGTGATGATCCGTTACGTTTGAAAACGATTAGTAAAATCCTTTATAAACATTATATATTAAAGATATTCCAAAAAAGATATAATATACAGATAAAATGGTTGAGGTAGAGGATAGGAATCAGAAAATTTACATTTTTAGCACCCGTAGTGACTGTCTGTTCCATATATTTACTAACACGCCTTACTGTTTTTGCACCATCTACAACTGCTTCACCTGCTTCTTTCACTTTTGCAATAGTCTCTTTATCAACCTTCGCCTAATTAACATCAAACATCAAATAACTAAACACAAAATTGGTACACCATGAATACAGAAAGATATAAAGCAAATTTATGTGAAGTATATTACCGCTTGCAAAGGCCGCGTATAAGAGACAAAACTTCTGCAGATCAAAGCACTTTTGGGGATTATTGTCATGCTAGGTAATAAATAGATATAATTATTTGTTGTTTCTCTGTTTTTCTTTAATTAAGTACTATTCAATAAACATATATATGAATAACAGTCATGATCTATATCTGATAAAGGTGACGCAAATAAAATGCCATCTGGCAAGTACTCCGTGCATGTTGCAATTTAAAGTGGAGAAATTTTTCCTAACTTTTTCTTTTCTTCCGAGAGTCAAGTGCTTTTTTTTTTCATAGACTTTACATGTATTCCTATAAATCCATGTATTATATGACAAATTTTTTATGTCCGAAAAAAAATGTCAACTTTTTAAATAGTTCATAGTTTTTTTTAAATTTACATTTTTTATATACATGGCTCCATATTATATATTAGTTATAAATATAGATTTCCAGTGGAAATTCCTCAATAATCATAAAGCAACTAGTATGGGATGAGTAATCAAGACAACAAATCAATGGCAGAATAATTCATAGAGACAAATTCTAGGAGATCTTGACTCGGAGTCTTTTGGTTATACAATTGATCATACAAGTAAGAAGGAGAATTTTATGGGTTTCTTATGTGCCTCTGTATCATGTGCTAGCATGGCATGTGATGTCTGTGATTTCAGACCACCAATTCACCGTAAACCACTATAAAAAAACTGTAGTAACATTAATAATGACGGCAAAACAACTTTAAACTACTTGGAAATAGGTAAAAAGAAGTTGAATAAGTTAAAAACTGAAATACATGTAAACTGAAAACTAGACCCAACAAATGATAAGTAGACATTAGAAAGCCAAAAACAACAAAAGACATACATTAATTAATTTATACTCTAACAATAACACTGAAATTAGCTGCAAAATGCTCTTTCTACCTAGTAGTCAACTAGGCCACTAGGGTAATGGTACAACACCACCCACTCCACCACCAATTCCTTTAGCAATTCCTCCCCCAATCGCACCACCAATTCCTTTGGCAATTCCACCACCAACTCCACCAACACCTCCAACACCACCAGCACCTCCACCAACACCTCCTACACCACCAGCACCTCCACCAACACCTCCTACACCACCAGCACCTCCACCAGCCCCACCACCAACTCCACCGAGACCTCCTACTCCTCCTAATCCACCAAGTCCACTTGCACCTCCAAGACCTCCAAGTCCACTTGCACCTCCAAGACCTCCAAGTCCGGTTGCACCTCCGATTCCACCAACTGCACCAACTCCACCTGCAGCACCAACTCCAGCAACGCCACCAAGAGCAGGCAAAACACCAACATAGCCACCAACTCCGCTCCAGCCTCCAACACCACCATAAGCAATGAAATTCTTCTTATCATCTAAGCCACCACCACCACTAACCTCAGGTGCATTTGCTATGACAAAATTCTGATTTTCACTAGGAACTGTACGTGCCGTGGCATGGATAGCTAGGACCAAACCTAACACAAACATCACATACAAATTTGATGCCATCTCTCTCCCTCTCTCACAACACAAACTCACACTAGATTGATAAATAGATAGGGAGTACTATAGCTACTTGCTCAATGTTGTTGAAATGTGGTGCTTATATAAACAAAATAAATGGTAGATAACAGTTATGAAAATTTAAGGACAGCAGTAAATGCATACTAGGGTTAGTAGTATTTATTGAGCAATCTCGAGAAAATAACATCCATATTGATTCAGTATTGGATCGAATTACAAGGTAGAAAAAAGTCAACTTAACAATATGTGAGTAATGCCGATCACGCAATTCAACGTACCTAAGCTAAGCTACAGCCATGCAAATACATGCAAGCCATGTAGCTCAACACTTGTTACACATATACTGCAATGGAGATATGTCTTTAATGTCACCGTCCACCGATGCAAAAGCACATGCATTATAATTATTAATTAGTACTCACTATTCTCAACCATGGAACCATGGGAATTTGATGATTACAATGATTTAATTTGGGGGTGCGGTAACTCTCACTGATTCGGGGATGTTAAATCTTAATTTACTTGACTTTATATCATGTACCGTATTAAATTGTAAATGCGGTTTAACCTTATAGAGTTGAGGGTTTAGATTTTATGTCTTAAATTTTTGTTAATTAATTATACTAGAAATTCATTTTAAGTCGAATAATTCTTTTATTCCTACCGCTTGAGTCAAAGGGTTTTGTCGGATCTCTCCACATGCAAATTTGCAATTGAATTTGATATCGGAGGGTGCACATATCTATGTTGAACCCATCATAAAGATGCATGATAAAGATGAGAGTGAGAGAAAAGACACCTTGTTAGCTTGGTGGCTCCTTAAAATAGTATTTCTTCTCTGTTCACGCCACTCATATTGTATAAAATTCGATAGCATTATTATTTTTTTATCTAATTTTCGGTATGTGGATGATTTGGATAGATTTACGGATACCTCGATTAATTCCATAAAAATATACAAGTGTTTGTCTAAAAAAAAGTAAATAAGAACTAGTTTAAACAATTCATGAAAGAGATTTAAATTTGGTACCTTGTCATTCATGTCAACCTGACTAACAGTTCGGACGTCCTACAAACCAGACCGGACCGGTCAACGCTAGAAATGGACCGGAACCACTAGTCAACGGAGGCACGGAACTCACCGAACCGAGTCAACCTTCATCAAACCGATTCTTGACTTTTCTAAAATTATTGGGGACCGGACCGGACCAGAACCGTCCCGGTAAGTTTTTTTTTTACATTGGTTTAGGCCCTTTTTGCTTTAGCCCAACAGCCCATTCTGCTTTATCCCAGTAGCCCATTCTGCTTTAGCCCAGTAGCCCACCCTTTACCAATTCATCACACCCCTAACCCACCAATTTAAGAATAGCCCACCATTAACAACCAAGTTTATTAAACATAACATCCAGCCCACAAATAAAACTTAACCCATTAAACCCAACTCAAACCCTTTTCCTTTTAATCCCAACCCACTGACCCCTATTCATTACACCCACCACCTCATTCGTACCCCACACACGCCATTCATTACTGACTCGTAAATCTTCTCTCCCAAACAACCGCCCCCATATTCAATTCCTTCTTAGATGGCAGTGGTTGATTGATTATTTGATGTTGTCTTGATTATTCGAATGTTTCTTGATTATTTGAATGATGTGGTGGGGTTTTGGGTATCGGAAAACGCCGATTTATGGCGGAGGTGGAATGGTGTTTGTCGAATTCGATTATATGGTATGTGTAATTCATCTTAAATCTTCAATTGTCACTTCTATAATTATTATTATCCAATTTTTGTAACATATTGCTTGATTAATCTTATTCGCATGGTGTAATGGTGCTCCAATTGATGAAGATGCAATTTATAGATGATGGTTTATGCATTCATCTACTATGGTAAGTAGATGGCTTGAACTCAAGTGTATGATTAATGATTTTCTGCAAATTGAATTTGAAAATTACTGTTGAAGTCCCTTGGTATTTCGAAAGTTAATCATATTATTGAAAATTGTTGAGAAGTTTTATAAAATTGTTGAGAAGTTTTATAAACTTGTTGAAATGTTTTTATGAAAATTGACACTATAGTCCTTGTGTGGCTGTGTGTATTCGAAAATTGTCACAGTTTTGTACCTTGGATGCTCGGTTTTGTAAAAAAAATTGCTTGGCTATTTCGAATTGGAATCATCCCCTTCTTTAGACAAAAATGATGAAATACTTTTATTTATACAATATATGATGACAATTTGACCCCCTTTTCTTTGATAGAATTTGGATTTGGATATAAAGGAATTTTTAAATGATGATTTGTAATCTGATTTTTAACAGTTTAGTCCCAAAGTGATTTTGTTTTTCTTGTTTTGGATAATATATATCTTGTGCGGTTTTGGTGATGACAATACAATTCTAAATTGTGTAGGGGTTTAGAATTGTTTAATTGTAACATGAAATTGCCAAGTTGTATTTACAAGTTTTGAAATTAGAAAAGGGGTTATAGTTTTCTGATTTGTGATCTAAAGTATGGGATGAATTCAAAATTCTGAATTGGTCAAAAATGTGTTGATTCTAGTCACTTCAAAAGCAGAAAAAATCTTTTGAGTTAAATTGTTGGATAGAAAGAACTTGCTATTTTCAGCTTTGTATTTATTTACTTAAAAAAAGTCACATCCAATCCTATCAACTTAATCACAACTACCCTCTTAAAAGACCATCCCTTTTGGCCATATAAGTGAGGATCTTTCATGTGTAAGAATCACATTTCTATCTTATGAAACAAAGCTATTCACTTTTATATACTTCCTTTATTTACTTCATAACAACTTTCTTGTATTTTTTATTTCAACATTCAACTTTCTTTCATTTCAACTTTCAAGTTTCCATATTCAAACTAGCAATTGTAGTTCAACCATCACATGAAGGTAACTTCTTTACTTTGTTTAGTTTATTTATTGTGCTTTCTAAAATCAGCATGTAAACTCTCGAAAATAACCCATATAATTAGTAGAAACCCCTTTGTAAACTCTCAAAAATGGTCCATTACTCTAGTTTTAAAGTTTAAACCCCTAGTTTTAAAGTTAAACACCTTTACTTCTATTACTTTCGCAAATGGACCCCTAAGTTTTTAAAAAAATCCTTTAAACCCCTAGTTTTAAAGTTAAACACCCCCATTTTACTTTCGCAAATGGACCTCATCACACACTTCTCTGATGGATCATCGTATTACAAAGAGCTATTTCATATCCGGTGTAACTGTCATATAATTAATCTGATAGTAAGCGACGGTATTAACGATGTAGGTATGAGATATCATACAGTGTCAGGTAAGAATATTTATGGAGTCAATATAGCAAAGAAGATTAAAAGAAGCTTCCATGAGTATCAGAAACACCCCATCATTAACAAGAGAATATAGACGTAAATGCATCGCTTCAGGGCTTAAATATAAGAGATGTCGTTTAATATGTCCTACCAGATGGAATGTGACACACTTGATGTTGGAACGTGTTTTGGAGTATAAGGACATTATAACAAGTATCAACAACGAGAATTTGAACGACAACTTTATTGAGCGTAAGGATTGGGAAACTATTAAAGAATTATGCGATTTTCTTCAGCTTTTTACCTACACAACGACTGTATTATCGGCAACATACAATCCTACAAGTCACCGGGTGTTAGAGATGGTTTACGAGATGAATTTACATATGACAGATAATAAATTAACTGATAGACTGCATAATATAATTAGCCCGATGATGGATAAGTTCTTGAAGTACTATGATCCTTTTCCGTACGTTTTTGCGATATGCTGTATCCTTGATCCTCGTTACAAGCTGTCGTATACAAAGGCATTTATACTAGCAATTTATGAATGTATTGGTCACACCGACGTTGAGGTCGACACTTACATGGAGAAGGTAGAGGCGATAATGAATGACATGTACAAGATTTATAATGTCAGGTTATGTCGCAACGGTAGACCTCCCCGTGCACCATAACAGGTAGGTGTTGTGAGATCCAGGGCCGGGAAGATGATAGCCGAAAAAAATAAATCGACACCAACCACCAAACTAGACACGATTAATGACCTAGAATTTTACCTCAATTCTGCCCATGAGACGCATGTCGAATAATTCGATATCCTAAGTTATTGGAGAAAATATCCTAGCGAACTAGTTTTGTCTCTAATGGAACGTGACCTCCTTACTATTCCAGCTTCATCAGTTCCTTCAGAGTCAGCTTTCAGCAAGGGAAAGAAACAACTATCCGATCAGCGGCAAAGTATGATCGGTACTACACTAGAGAGGGTGGTCGAGCTTCAAGATTGGACGAAGGCAGACAACCGAACACAAGACCAACTGGATGCGTTTTCTGAAGATGAAGAGGCGTTCAACTTGTCTAGCTCTAGCGATGGTTCAGGTCCTTCAGAAACACAACAGGGTGACGAAGAGGAGTGGAAAGTTCTTTCTCGTACATTTATATTTTTGAAGTTATTTATCAAAAAAATTACTAACACTTTTACCAAGGGGGTTTAAAGAACTACGTGGTGGCTTGATCATTTACTGAGTATGCATTTCACGCTACTTACAGATAAGGTACGTAGGCAGCCTAAATTAATGGGCACAATCACCACCCCCCTCCCCTATTTTATCTTTGTCACATGTCATTCTTCTTCTGTGGTGTTATCTCAATTATAGTTGTAACAATTTCTTGCATTATTCCTTGTAATTTATTTACTCAGAAGTTTTTATATGTGTAAATTGTATTTGTATGACAAAATTAGTGAAGAAACACTTTTTATCAGCAACCGTCTAACATATCATAAAGAACAATAAGTTAATTGTTAACTGTAGGAGTGAGATTCTACAATATGGATCAAGGGTCGGGGTCCTCGATCCTTTCGACTGGGTACTTGCTACAAGTATGAATTCAGCGATCGGAGTAAGGGATTTTCCGCAACTATGTAACGGTGAAGAATCAAGGGGCGTAACCTGAAGTGTTAGAGTATCTTGTGAGAGTAGGAAGCTTAGGGTTTTGTGTATTCGAATACCTTATACCTTTGATGTCTAGGGATATATATAGGCGCGACTTACTTGACCCCCAAGTCATTATCTAGTAACCCTAATGGACTCATTTTAAAGGCCCAAGCCATAAAGTCTTTGGACCGACTTTCCAGATCCTCTAGTGACGTACCACTAGCCCATATAGAAGGATGATATTCCATCTTTACCGGACCGGACTCCTTTATCAGCTTGCCTAAATCCGTTATCGCTACCTATCTTTGGAGTCGTAAACCTCTTTCACTAGGACCGCGACCATCTCTTGTGGGACTCTTGGTCCAAGCCTTATTTTTTCCACTACATTAACAAATATAATTCTTGACTTTAAAAAAACAAACAAAATAAATCTAACTCATATTCGAATAAACTAAAACTATTTCGAGAAAAAATAATTAATAAATCTATTTGAATAAATTTAAATATATAACCAAATTAGTTAAATAAACTAATGATATATAAAAAAATATTTTAGAGTATTAAATAGGCCATTTGAAACTACTAACTCATTAATTTAATTGTTAAATTAAATTATACTTTACGCTAGAATAAATTTAAAAACTAAAGAGCAAATAAAAGATTAAATAAAAACAACAACATAGAACCGCTAAGAACCGATCTGGACCGGACCCGGATCCGGTTTAAGCAGTCCCCTTAATGGTCTGGTTCTCACCATCCTCAATCCAAGTAACAGACCGGACTGGAACCGGTAGCGATGGTCCGGTAAGCCGGACCAGACCGATAAGGTCAAGGTCCGCTAGGAACCGGTCCGGAACTGACTGTTAGCCACGTTGACATTCATGGGACAGCTTGAGAAGAGGGTTTGGGTGGGCTAAGATAATAATACAATTTAGAGTGTCTTTTGTTGTTTTTTTAGTATGTAAAAATATAAATAAAAAAATTACAACCCCTCAATTAAAAAATTAGTCCTCACTAATTCAAAATTAGTCTTAATTTTACTAAAATTTAAAATTATGCATATTTACAACTTGTGGGCAGAATATAATTCAAAATCAATTCGTTGGAAATTTAGGGGGGTGTATTCAATTAAGATTTTGTTGGAATTTTTTGGACTTTTAAAATCAATAAATTTTATAGACTCCGCAGATTGTTTTAATTCCATATAGAGTTTGACGGATTCTTTTAGATTTTTATGTCAAGATTTTAATGGACTTTAATAGACTTTGATAGATTTTAATGAAATTAAAAAATATATATATACATCCATTCATATACTTTAAACAATACACGAAAAAAATATATCTCTCCTAATAAAAATTTATATCCATTCATCAGAGGTAGTGAACCTTTAAGTTGAATCAAACTTAGAACCGGAGTTAAATTTTTTTGGATCATTGCTCATAATTTTTTTTTTTGGCATTTTGTGTTAAATCTTCTACTATAATCCTATTGATATAAAGAAAAAAATAAATATACAATATGATTCTACAACCTTATATTAAATTTTTTTACTATATATTTATTAAAAAAAAATATTACAAGCCATCAAATTTTAGCGTACTATTATAATAGTAATGTATGTCTGCAATTTTTAACAATTATTATATAATTTTATTTTTTATATATATAACCAACCATTCGTCAAAATTTGATAAGTGCTGTAAGCACTTTAGCCGCCAACCTCCAACAAAGCTTTGTGATTCTAGTTAGTTGCAGAAGAATGAAAGTTGAAAAAAAAGTTTTATCAAGCAACAATTTTTAACACTTAATCATTGTACCCAAGAATTTAATTTAATTACGGTTTAAAAAACAATTATTTCTTAATCATTGTACCCTAGAATTTAATTTAATTACGGTTTAAAAAACAATTATTTCTTAATTATTCAAAACTATGCAGAATATTTAATAAAACTTAAAAATTAAATATGAACAAATTATAAAAAAGAAGAAGATTATGAATCCTATTAGTTGGAATCAATAACCAAACTGTGAAATACAAAAAATTAAGATTTGGATTGATAAAGAATGATGAAAAGAATAAAATGAAATAATTATAAAATAGTTTATGAAAAAAATTACCTCAGTAGTTGTTTTTGGATAGACTTTATAAAATCTCTACTTATGCATAAAGATTTGTGGAAGACTTGTTTATATATATTCCAGCCTCTAAACTCCTACAAAGTCTAATGACTTGAAGAGTCCAATAACTTTTGAATACCTCAAAATTTTAATGGATTTAAAAAAGTCTTGATTGAATACATGTAGATTTTAAAAGAGTTTTTCAAATCCTAATTGAATACCCCAAGATTTTAATAGACTTTTTAAAATCGTGATTGAATACCCCTGGACTTTTAAAGTTCAAAAAATCCAACAGACTCCCAATTGAATACACCCCCCTTAGTTATCTCAGGTGTGCCTTAAAGTTCTCTCAAATATTTCATAATGTTGTTAATAAATTTAAGGCTCAAAAGTCTGGTTTCTGTTGATTTTTCAACTTATTTCTTTGTGATAACAATTTTTAGTTCGATAAGCATATTTTTTATTTGTAGCAGCGACACAGTTGGAGTGATAGAAAAAGAGAATGATTTATTCATAACTTTCAAAGTTTAGATTCCTTATAAAAATTTAGATTTAATATGAACTTCAATAGATGGGATGTTGACTTTCAGTCCTAAGAAAATAATATATTCTACTAGTAATAAAAAATTATTAGAGTTAGTGAAGTTAATATCACCCCATTTTTTGTTGAATTGAGGACAAACCATTTGATTTATACAATGATAGTATCATTAACCCTGGTCTTAATTCAGTTGAGGCGATGAGTTATATTAATTTTGTGGCTATTGGTTATTTTGGTTTGCCCCATTTCTATACACAAATTATATATTAATTTTCCTTTTCTTTTTAAAATATCATTAATTCTGTGACTTCTGGTTTTCTTGATTTGCCTCCAGCTATTTTTAATGTCTAACCTAATTAATTCTTACCAATTTAAATCTACTTAACTGTATCATTTGACTTCGACCAAGTAAATTGATCAGAAAAAGTATTCTTTGACTTTTATTCTTTAGGTTTATTATGGACGGTCGATAAAAACGTGTTCACATACTTATTATTAATTATTTAGTGATTATTACTAATAAGGTGTTTTTGTTTATTTATTATTGATGGAGAGATTTTTAAGAAGTTCCATCCTACAACTTAAGAGACCAGAGAACCGGGTCTAACTGATATTAGTACATTTGTCGAGTCTAGTAATTTTTCTTTTAAAAAGAGACGATGTATTGAAATGAACTTAGTAGATGATTATCATCCAGGTCTCGATTTGAACAAAAGGATATTGGATAATATTTAACCAGATCCAAGTTTGCGCACAAGTATATTGGATAATAATCATAGTTAGTGAGTTGCAACACAGGATGGTTAACGTTAGAGGTAGGAGAGCGTCGAGATCACACTCCATCCCATGTTGGGCACTTTCCTTTTTTAATTGTTTAAAAATTAAATGTGATGCGACTTAGAACACTACTAACAGGTTAATAACAAGTGAGTTGTATTGTCAAGAATGCAAGTGGAATTTTGGTTGATGGCAGAGTATGGAAGTATAACACACGATACCAAGTGAAAACAGAGACAATTGGAATTTTTTTTTGCGTGCAGATTAACAGAACATTATCCCAGGAGTATCTATCACCGCTGAGAATGATTGCACGAGTGTTATACAAGTCGTCAATGACCAAAGTTCAAATGTCGATAAAAAATTATGTAATAGTTTAGTCGAGATTAAATATTTGAAAAATCAGTGTAATATTTCTTTTTCGCTTGTCTAGAGAACGAAAAACGATATTACTGATTAGGTCACAAAACAAAAACTATACGATATTTTGTTTAGTCTATTTATGTTTTTGTCAAAGTACAAATCTAATAAGTATTACATCGATTACAAAGATAATTGAAAGAACTAAGAAGAGAAAAATCTGACCAACTATCAATGTCAAGGTTCCTGCGAATGCATTTAGCAAAGATATCAGCAATGCCATTAAATTTCTGATTAATATGCAAAATTTTCCATAATGAAAAATGACCTAGCCATTTTGCAATTTCGATTTGCAACGACATAAGACTTCAGTGAAGACCGATCTTATTGTTAATACCTTGAATGACTTCAAGGTTATCAGAGTAAAATGAACAACTCTGAATATTGATTTGAGTAGAATTGATTGAACGTTGATTATTAGCTTTTGACCTTTTCAATATTATGTTTGCGAGTAAAAATAGAAAAATAAAATACGCGGGGCACAAAAGTAAAGGCAAAAGACATTGTGGCCTTCTTCATAAATACTTATGTGATAGGAGGCATAAACTAAATAGAGAAAATAGACTTTGCTCAACTAAATATAAGGCGGGAAAATAAACGAAGCGCATAAAAACAAACACTATACACTAAAAAGTGGAACCCCCATCTACAAACACTACACTACTCAAAATATAGAGTGAGAAAGAGAAAGAGAGAAGGTGCGCAAATGAAGAGCTCGAGTTCAGGTCGCGATTTGCAGAGCTTGCTGGAAGCCATTAAAGCTTCAGATGTAAGCCATAATACTTGGCTTTTATGCACAATCTGTTCTATTTCATTATTATTCTGCTTTAAAATAACATTTTATATATTTAATTCAAATTTTAAGTTAATTATTATTCCTTTAAAATTCAAAGATATATTTATAATTTTAATTATAAAATCATGTGAAGAATGAGTCAGTAAGATTTTGTAATTGCTTGATCTGTATGAAATCATTTAAAATGAAGCGAAAATTGGGAATATTCACTTTAAATCGCTCAATTTTGTCTCTCATCCACATAAGGTGTCGATTATTATGTGCTACTCTGTAACTATAAGTCCTGTCTATGAAAGCCTTACATATAGTAGTATAAATAATCCTCATGTTTTGACTAAGGTTGCATTTGGTGCAAGTTTGGACTCTAATTGTAAATCCCATAAGTGTTTGGCGCACAAAGTTAGGGCTCTAATTGTAAATCTTAGAAATGTTTTGCTCTTCATATATGCATTAGTGTTAGGTTCTAGATCTGTTAAAGTGGTTCACGAAACGAGATTTTATCAAATAGGCTTTGAATTGTTAAAGTGTTAATATCACAGTTGGTTCCTATGTTATGTAAAATTGTCAAATAATCCCTTGGTCCATTAACTTTACAAATTTACCCCTCCATGTATATATTTCCTATACATTAAACAAGATTATATTGGCTAATTATTAAAATTTAAACTGTGCTATTCTCAGGTTGTTGAAAATCGTGTTCAACTACTTAACGAGATTGAAGAATTACAAGTAACCGAAAAATCTGAAGTAACTTCTTTATTGGAAGCTCTCAATGTATCCTTATACCTGTAAATCATTCTTAATTTCTCAAGAAAGAAGAAATGATTAGTTATGAATAATTTTTACTGTATTTATTCCTTAACTTCACAACAGATATTCTGGGAAGATTTCACTTGTTTAGACATATCACAATGCATACTCAACAAAACTATCTTAAGTTTAGCTGCAAAACACTTAGAATCAGATATATCTGGTTTATTCGAACAATTAATCATCCTTTGCACAAAGGTATTTACAATTAATCCAATTTATTTTCACTTCTTGAAATTAAACTCTTTAATTTAACTTTTAATTTTAACTTTAAGGCAAGTATATGGTGTGGAAAGCATTTGAAAATGACACTTATGTCTACTGAAGATTCTCCAGAAGAAGAACATAGTGGAGTCTTTTATCAGGCAAGTATTTTTACTTTTTCTTCACTCTTTTTTCCTTTTCTTTTAATCTAATTAAGTAACTTATTTATTACTTTTATATTTTACGATTTTACCCAGTTTCTTGTTGATTTACTAAGCTTCTCAGCATCAAGTATTTCAACTCTTGCAAAGTATCCAATTTCATGTAACAAAAAGTCAAAAATTATGTTCGAAAATTTCATTTTCGAACAGTTAAATCTAACAAAAGAAGTACTCATGGAAACCAAGGTAATAATTTCGAAAAAACTCGATATATAATTATTTTCCGATTTTTTTTTTAACAATAAAATCTAATTTTAAACAGAACATCCCTTCACTTGGATCAGAATTACAAAAACAAGCACATTCAATTCTCGATTCAACTATCCGATTATGCAAAATTTACTCCAATTCTTTAAACTGGGACATAAAATTAAATAACGATTCTGAAGAGTCAAAAAGTATAAATCATGTTATGAATATCATAAAATCCACAATCGAAAAACTCTGTGAGTTAGGTATATTAGCAGCTAATGATGGTGGGACCCTCGTTAGTGTACTTAATTTATCATGGAAAGGTGTAGTAACTTTACTTCAAATCGGAAAAGGTACTTTATCAGTAAAAATTAATGTATCAAATATAATTCTTACTTTAATCTCATTGGTTAAACAATCTTTACAATGTGCTGCTAATAATTGGATGATGTCATCAAATGAAGTCTCGGTTAGTGAAGCTAAACGAATTTTTCTTCCCGTTAAATTTTATTTAATTAATGCTGTGAGAATTATTACTCAATACCCTTCACAAGCTTTTACTGTTTATAAAGAGATAAGTTTATGTGTGATTATAATCTCAACCTTTAATATCTTATTGAGTAAAAATGAACGGTTTAGATCTTGTTGTGAATCATTAACCGAAACTTTAGAGCCAACTTCTCTTCATTTACTCAATTCTTTATTAACTCAAGTTAATTACGAGGAAAAGCTTCGAATTTTGGACTGTTTATTCAGTTATGAACAAGGAGTGTACGAAAATGAAATATTTACTGTGACTACTGAGTTAATGAGTCGAGTTAAGAAATTATTACCTGGTCGAGTTATTATATTTCTTAATCTATTAAAAAGTGGACCCGAGCTTGAAGAAGTTTTAACTTTTGGTTTATCGAAAAAGCTTAATTGGTTTTTCGATGTGATTATGGATGAAGATTTATATTCGTTACTATTACAAACTAAGGTTAAACTTAACCATAGTAATCAACCCATGGTTAACTCAATAATTCAGTCATTAAAAACATTCATAATCGTGGTTTATTCAACTCAAGGATGGGAAGAAGTTGAATCTTTTTTACTCGAAAATTTATTTCATCCACATTTTATATGTTACGAAATAATTACCGAGCTTTGGTGTTTTATTTTACGTCACAGTGATTTAAACTTAGTAAATGATTTAACTGATAAATTATGTTCATTACTTGAATGTATAACAGTTAAAGAATCAAGTACAATTCGAAAAATCACGAGAACTATTTGTTTACTTGCTAATTATGGATCACAAATAGTTGCTGATCGAGTTTATAATTACATTTTTAGTAATTACTCGTCAAGTTTATATATTTCGTTACTTATTGAAGGCTTTCCGTTAAATAATTTATCGGAAAAAACTAAAAGTTTAGCTAAACAAAGAATCGTTACTGATTATTTCGATTATCTCGAGAATTTCGATACTTTCGATAATTTTGGTTCGCCGATTTTTTGTCTTTCAGCTGCTTTACAATCTAAGTAAGTAATTTTCTCCTAAATTAATAAATTTTAATATCTTTATTTCTCCGTTAATTTTTTTTTTTTCTAAAATTGTAGGCAAGTGAGTGTAACTGATACTGATATGAAGACTTTGAAGTTTTTAATTGAAATCTCGAGAAAATACCAAAACTGTGAGGAGAAAAGTGTAAAGGATCAATATCGAGTACTTATAAGCGAGATATTAGTAATAATTTCGAAGCTAAAGAATTTATATTCATGTGATGAAATGGAAAATGTGATATTAGAGCTTCGAAATCTTTGTATATCGAAACCAGCTTTATTAGATAAAGAATTTTATAAATGTAAACCAAATTTAACGTATTTTATGGCTGGGCTTGGTGATATTGAGTTATCGGAAAGTGAAGATAATGCGAAAAGTATAGCTATATGGGAATTATATCACATGTTATTAAAGGAAAAGCATTGGGCTTTTGTACACCTGGCAGTTTCAGCTTTTGGGTATTTTGCTGAACGTACTAAGTGTGATCAGTTATGGAGATTTGTACCAAATGATGCAGCTCTTTCTTTTGATTTGGAAAATGGGAATGTTATAGAAGAGGATAAGTTTATGAATGAGTTGAAAGTTTATTTAGAGAAGGAGATAAAAGATTGTGAGAATGAGTATGAAATGCTTGTGAAAGAGGGTTTGATTGTGAAGGAAAGTTTGAGTAAGGTTGATGATTTTATGGAGATTGATTATGATGAAGGGGAGAAACAAGGGAATAGGAAGAGGAAATTACGTGATGAGATTAGTAAAGGAGTTGAGTTGTTACAGAATGGGTTAAAAGTTATGAGTAATGGTGTTTTACAAGTTGAATCTGTTAGTGTACATGATAAGTTTATGAGTCAGTTTGTTCATTTGGAAGATGTGATTGCTCATTTGGTTAACTTAGCTGATGATGATGCGTTGTAACTACTTTTTATTGCAAATAGTCTTCGTCACTCAAAGTTCAACATAGATTTGATGTAACTTTTTTTACCGTCTTTTATTCTGATACTTTTTTAACTCAAATTTTGCATATAAATAGATTGTTTATATGTTTTTGTAGGCTGTGTGCAATTGGTTAAACGACCCGTTTAAATTAACCCAAAATTAGACGGGTAGTTGTTTTATCGGGTGGGGTGCGATTTAATTTTATTTTAAAGATTTTTTTCAGGTCGCGGGTTTTAAAATTGAAACCTACCTAAATAAGCATAAGCCTATTCTTCTTTTAGTATTTAACTAAAGAAATTTATATTACTTAATTTACGGGAAGAAATTCATTAAAATTATGTTATTCTTTCTCTATTTTTCTAACTTTTTGTATTTTTTTTATAATTTTTTAAAAGTTTAATAATATTTTATTTAATAAGTCTAATTTATATTTTACTATAATATTATCTCTATTTCTTAAAATTTCAAGTTATATATTTTTTTAAATCGAAATTTATTTGAGTGTAGATCGTAACTCAAAGTTATATGATTTATTTATTTTTTATTTGTTAAATAATATTGACCGGTCCAATGAATTCAGATACAAACCAACTGATTTATCAACATAAGTCACCTGCAACGTACTTGAAATTCGACACATTCGAAACACAATGGTTTACATAATGTAATAGGCGGGGTGTGAGTCTAATTCTTTAAGACCTGCACAAGAACAGGTCGGTTTACAGATCGAATATTTTTTACCCTAAAATAACCAGTGAACACCCTTACATAAAAGGCATCCATTCAAATTTTACATTTTATAAAAAGATAAAATTTGTAATATCTACCTTAGTCTTTAACTCCATCCCCACCCACTGCGTACACCGATCGCCTCCACTATTAGAGTTTTGTAAAAGAGTCATATCAGAATTATGAGGGTTACTTTTCTGTTTCCTATTTGATAAGGACAATTGAGGGGGGGGGGGGGGGGGGGGGGGATGTGCACAAATCATGTATAGTTTTCATGCTACAAGTTTAATAGTAAATAATATCGTACATAGGAAACTTGCATTATCGAATCGCCAACACTTTAGTGTGATGTCAATTTTTTTTGACACTTGAAAATAAGTTATAATGTTCACATGAAGTGTTTAGCTTTGATTCACATCCAGGACCAATGAATTGGAAGACTAAATGGTGTCTTAAAAATCAAGTAGTCTTGGAGTTATTTTTTTTGGATTTGGAATCTTCCAAGGTGGCTAGATTCATTGGTTGTTTGGTTATGAAGGCCTATAAATAAGTATAATATGTTGATGGTTGAAGATACGAAAAAAAAAGAAAAGAAGAGAGTCACGAAAGATCCAAGAGCGATAATCATATAGGTTAGTTAGGTATGATTGTGTAACGATCCTATAGTCATTAGAGTCTTTGGTGAGTGTGAGAGTTCTTTGTTCTTTCATTTTGTTAGAGGGTTTTTGATTTTTCTGTACAAAAACAAGTTGTAATTTGCGTGAGTGATTATAGTGAATTCCTCAGTGGAGGTAGACATTGTTGGCCGAACCACGTAACATATTGTTGTTCTTTTCATTTTCTTCTGTGCACGATCCTTGAACTGGAAATTCGATATTTTCTCAACAAAGTGGTATCAAACCTGTGGTTGTGTTGCATAGAAGTACTGAAAAGATAGATTGTGTCTACACCAAAATTTGAAGTTCCATTGTTCAATGGTAAGATGAGTTTTGAACTATAATAGATCACAATTCAAGATCTTCTTGTACAACAGGGTCTTGACCTAACTTTTGAGGAAAAAAGTCTCAAGGTATGACCGATGCTATTTGGAATTCCATGAGAAAGAAGTCTGTTAGCACAATTAGATTAGCTCTTGATCCGAGATTAACTTCAATGTGATGATGAAGACAACACCGACGACGTTGTGGGAGAAACTCAAAGAAAAATATGCATCAAAGTCGATGACGAATTGGTTATGTCTTAAGATGGAACTTTACTCTTTGAAAATGGAGGAGGGAGTGGAAATTCAGAGTCATTTGAATTCGTTCAATCAGTTGGTGTGCCAACTGATACATATTTATGAGAAGCTCAAGGATGAGGAATGAGCTTGTTTATTGTTGTCTTTCTTACCGAGGCCTTACAAACTATTGGTAAAAACAATGGTAGTAGGGAGGAAGGCACTCAATAAGGATGATGTCACCACACTCCTTGTGAATATAAACGGATGATGGGAAAAGGAAACACTAATGATTATGTAAATTCACTTGATGTAAAGAGTTCTGAACGATAAAGGAGTCACGAGAAGAATGACCCGCGCAAAGATGAAAGATCGCAAACTCAGGTTTGTGACCATAGCGAATGAGGGTTGTAAACAATGCATGGGAAACTTGCATCATCGAATCATGTATAGTTATCATACTACGAGTTTAATAGTATATAATGTCGCACATAGGAAACTTGCATCATCGAATCGCCAACACTTTAGTGTGATGTCAATTTTTTTTGACTCTTGAAAATCAGTCAAAGTGTTCACATGAAGTGTTTAGCTGTGATTCACATCCTTGACCAATGCATTAGAAGACTAAATGGTGTCTTGAAAATAAAGTAGCCTTGGAGTTAATTTTTCTTTTTTGGATTTTGAATCTTCCAAGGTGGCTAGATTAATTGGTTGTTTGGTTATGAAGGCCTACAAATAAGTACAATATGTTGATGGTTGAAGATAAGAAAAAAAAGATAAAAGAAGAGAGTCACGAAAGATCCAAGAGTGATAAGCATATAGGTTAGTTAGATATGACTGTGTAAAGATCCTATAGTCATTAGAGTCTTGGGTGAGTGTAAGAATTCTTTGTTCTTTCATTTTGTTAGAGGGTTTTATATTTTTTTGTACAAAAACAAGTTGAAATTTGCTCGAGTGATTATAGTGAATTACTCAGTGGAGGTAGGCTTTTTTGGCCGAACCACGTAACGTATAGTTGTTCTTTTCATTTTCTTTTATGCATGATCCTTAAACTGGAAATTCGATATTTTCCCAATAAAGTGGTATCAAACCTGTGGTTGTGTTGCATAGAAGTCCTGAAAAGATAGATTGTGTCTGCACCAAAATTTGAAGTTCCATTATTCAATGGTAAGATGAGTTTTGAACCGTGGTAGATCACGATTCAAGATCTTCTTGTACAACAGGGTCTTGACCTAAATTTTGAGGAAAATAGTCTCAAGGTATGACTGATGCTATTTGGAATTCCATGAGAAAGAAGTCTGTTAGCACAATTAGATTAGCTCTTGATCCGAGATTAACTTCAATGTGATGATGAAGACAACACCAACGACGTTGTGGGAGAAACTCAAAGAAAAATATGCATCAAAGTCGATGACGAATTGGTTATGTCTTAAGATGGAACTTTACTCTTTGAAAATGGAGGAGGGAGTGGAAATTCAGAGTCATATGAATTCATTCAATCAGTTGGTGTGCCAACTGATTCATATTTATGAGAAGCTCAAGGATGAGGAATGAGCTTGTTTATTGTTGTCTTTCTTACCGAGGCCTTACAAACTATTGGTACAAACAATGCTAGTAGGGAGGAAGGCACCCAATAAGGATGATGTCACTGCACTCCTTGTGAATATGAACGGATGATGGGAAAAGGAAACACTAATGATTATGTAAATTCACTTGATGTAAAGAGTTCTGAACGACAGAGGAGTCACGAGAAGAATGGACCGTGCAAAGATGAAAGATCACATACTCAGGTTCGTGACCATAGCGAATAGGAGTCCTACTATTGTGGGAAGAAAGGCCATATCCAAACTCGATGCCGTCAAATGATCGAGGACTTAAAATAATTTAAATTCTCAAATGAAAAAGTCAAGACCGGGGGTGAATCAAGTTCAAACCTTACTGAAAAGGATGTCACATTTATTTGGGTGACTATATATATTGTTAAGTCTCATATGAAGAAACCTGAATGGATCTTATATTTGGCTTCTTCCGTTCATATGTCCAATGATTGAGACTTTGTTTGAAACTTTGTATACCGACATGAAGTTTAATAATATTACTATCGCAAACAACGAGGTAACGAAGGTCGAGGGCTTTGGACGTGTCCGCTTGCAATTAAACAATGACAATGCCAAAACCTTTTCAAATGTGAGATATGTACTATCGAGCAGTAGGAACATCATTTCGTTAGGGTTGTTGATATACCATGGGTGTTAATAAATCAGTCTAGGTAATTGATGCAAAGTTTTCAAACATGACCAATTCATATTGAGTGAAAAAGAAAAAAAAAATATTTATATCTTGGAGGGTCGAGCTATTCGAGTCGGTGATGGAAGCGCAGGTGATCGAGCATCGAGTATTTTTTCCAAACATGTCAAGGAATTCAAGAAGAAAGTTCTATTCTATGACATTGTCGCGGTTTTTGTGGATGCTCATCAAGGGAGAATTGTTGAGGTTTGACTCACATCCATGTACCAATGCATTGAAAGACTGAATGGTGTCTTCCGAAACTAAGTAGTCTTGGAGTTAATGGATTTCTTGGAAACTTGAAAGGTTTGGAGTCTTCCATGGTGGCTAGATTCATTAGTTGTTTGGTTATAAAGACCTATAAATAGGTACCATATGTTAATGGTTGAATACAAGAAAAAAGGGAGACACTAAAGATCTAAGAAAAAAAATAAAATAGGTTAGTTAACTATGAGTGTGTAACGATCCTATAGTGATTACAGTCTTGGTGAGTGTGAGAGTTCTTTATTCTTTCCCTTTTTGTTAGAGGGTTTAGTTTTTACCGTACAAAAAGCAAGTTGTAATTGTGTTATTCATTATAGTGATTAACTCAGTGGAGGTAGGAATTATTGGCCCAACCAGATTAAAAATATTGTTGTTCGTTTTCCTTTGTGCACGATCCTTGAAAGGGAAATATGACATTTTCCAACATGAAAATTATTCCAATTTGGGATAGTAAAATTAGTATAAACTTCTTAACTAGAATATTTGTGCATGCATTCAACGAGTGGTGAATATGACAAATTGTTGCGGTATTTGTTTTACTTAAAGAGGACAGAGCCTTCTGCATAATATATTTAATATTCCATCTAGAGTTGGTTGGGTTTGTCATATCATGCACGATTGTGATCCTCCACAAATTTACAAGTTTCCAAAGTTTCCCTTGCTTCATATTCTAGTTCTGGAATACACAAGGAGTTCTTTGTCATAACCTTCAAGCAAGTTCCATCTTGTTCCATATGAACTATAGCTAAACCTATTAGGCCACAAAAAGATGTATCATAGAAATATGGTGTTTGTTCGGTTCCAGAATGCCATCAGAAGATAAAACCGATCTTCTATGATTATTTAGAGAGTTTACAGAGAAAGAAAAGCTCGATTATCCCCAATGTTTTCCTCCACCGATGACATGAAAACTTTTAGGATCTCTAGTTCATTCCATATTTTATGCTCCAAGAATTCTTTCATTCTACTTTTTCATATTGACCAAACGAGAATGAATAAATATGAAGGTATAGAATTTTTGTCTCATCCATTATTTGAATAAGACTTTGTGATACTAACAAATAAGTGTTCAAGTTTCTCATCCAAACTAGTATCAATTTCTAGTCTGGATAGTCGATTTTGTAAAAATTTCACGACTTCTATAACATCGAAGTAACATACGACTTGTAGTTCTAGTTATATTCAGACACATAAGGAATTTATTATTGTACACACAATGTTAAAGATATAAGGAAACACCAAGAGAAGTGTAACAAGACCTAGATAAGCTAAGGAGTCGAAAGAGTCAATAGAAGCTAAATCACCAAATCTGGAAAAATGTCATCGTCAACTTAGAATAATCACTGTGAACAATTAGGGAAGAGAATCCCATTCTACCACAATATATACCTTTAAGTATAGTTATTGTTAGAAGAAACATAAGACAATTACGAGTTGATATGAAGAAGTTATAGATGTTTTTCCAAGACAACACGAGTTGTCCAGATCTGACAAAATATCCACATACCACTTTTGACCCATTTTTTGGGCCCAACAGTTAGACCACCGAATTTCATTAGTATACATTAGAAGTTTTAAACCTTTTAGGCACACTTTTACTTATTATTACTTTGTAAAAATAGAGAAGCAAGGAGAATAAGGCAGGAATCAAAACGACACAATTATTATCTTTGTAATTCTTCTTCCCCCAAACTCTATAGTATGTCTTTAACTTCAATCTATTTTATTTTTATTTCCAGTATAATTTAAAATCTTATTTAGTTTGGAATGTCTTATAGTGAACCTAATTGATAACTATTTTTGATTATTGAGATTTAATATTAAACAAAGTGGGTATTTTTCGATTAATTATTATGTGGCCTGAATTCGAAGTTCTTTATGAATGAACACATAATTGAATTCACATGGCTTATGAACTACACCCATGAGGGGGTTGATAATTGTTTGAATTGTTTTAGACTCGAAAGATCAATATAAATTATATAGCCAATCATAGGGGTTAGTCATAATCACTCTAGAGATAGTAGAATCACTTGAGAGAGGTTTATATATTTTGAAGGTAACCCTTATATACTTGAGAAAGCTTAGAGGAAATTTAAATCCCGATAAAGTAAATATTACCAATTTTCCCTTTAATTGAGTAGTCATATTAATTATTGATTTGGTGAACATAGACATTCCAAGCTAGCTTCTATCCTCTAGAAAAACCCTGATTTTAGTTTATTTTTCACATTGATTTCATTAGAACCTACTTTAGATTTAGTTTATTAGAAAAAATCATATATATTATTATTTCATTTTAGCACAACGAATATCCAAACCCTAAGTTAAATTCACTATGTTAACTTTACATTTGTTGTTGATTCCTATTTACTTACACTTTTATTCATTGGTGACCCGTACACTTGCGGGGCATAACCTTCTTAGTATCGATTTTATATCACACTTGGGGAGCTACCATCGAGCTAGGTTCTTCCCTCGACTCCTCAAGATTTTGGTCGAGCACTAGCGACCTCGAGAAGTTAAACTAGGTTATTCTGGACAACCCCCTTAAGGTTTTAATCAAGCACTAATAACCCATGGATCTGAACTAGGTTCATCATCGACAACACCCTTAGGGTTTTAATCGAGCACTAGTAACTCATGGAGTTGAACTAGAGTTTCCCCGGACAACTCCTTAGGGTTTTAATCAAGCACTAGTAACTAATTGAGTTGAACTAGACTTTTCCCCGACCATCCATGTATGGTTTTAATCGAGAACTTGTAACTCATGGAGTTGAACTTATTTTTCCGCAACAATCCCCTTAGGGTTTTAATCGAGCACTAATAACTTATGGAGTTGAACCAGGTTTAAACCTAACAACCCCTTTAGGGTTTTAATCAAGCCCTAGTAAGTCATGAATTTGAACTAGGTTTTCCCCCGATAACACCCTTAAGGTTTTAATAGAGCACTGGTAAGGGATGGAGTTAAATATATTTTTCCCCAGACAACCCCGTTAATGTTTAAACAAGAACTAGTAACTCATGGAATTCAACTAGGTTTTTCCCCAAGAACCCTCTCATGGTTTCAATCGAGAACTAGGAACTCATAAAGTTGAGCTAGGTTCTTACCCAACAATCCCCTTAGGGGTTTAGTCGAGAACTAGTAACCCATGGAGTTGAACTAGGTTTTTATGGGATAATTTTGAACAAGTAGTAATATTGTGGGTTTTAACATATTTATAAATAAATACGATATTCCCCACCACTTTTTAAAAAAACCTCTCTACAAGTCAAGGAAAGAGAGTGTAACATGTTTTATTGGATAAAAAATTTACTATCCAAAATCCATGGGAGCATAGTTCCTATGGGGGGTAAATTTTTTGAAACTTTTACGTAGATGCTCCGCGTGCTAAGGATTAGGAAATATTCTTCCATTTTTATAAAAAATTGAGATGTGTGTACATCGTTTTTTTTTCTGATGTATGCATAACACTTATTTTCCCCGTCGCGGTATGAGCTTATTTCGTGCATCCGCTTTGTTGAAGTATTGCTTCCTTAGTACCCAATCTAATTGTTTCAGATTTTTACTCTTAACCTACTGATGTCTCCTCATTTGTGATAGATTTATGTTAGGATGAGACATCATTTTTAGTGATTTAGAAGTCTTTCTAATCGTTTTTCTTGAGAAATAGTGCACTTTCCTATTTTGAGTCTTGAATTAGTAAAATAATATTTTTAGAGCATATTAGGTTTAATTATTTATTTAGTGTGAAGCTTTAAAGATAATTATGGAGATTAATTAGAGTCCAAGTTAAAGACTACAAGATATGGAAAGATATAAGCATGGAATTTGGAGATAAGGAAATAAAAGCTAAAAACATGGAAAACGAAAAGCTGCCTTAATCTTGAATTTCTGCACCTACGACCACAAATCAGCTTATATCTCAAAGTCGGTGTGGAATTTCGAGGAACAGTCAAGAACAAAGTTGAAGATCTTTCCGAGATGATGAATTTCGACTACTCATACGCGTCAAACGGATGAGTATTGAAGCTGCTAGGACCAAAACAAAAACGGTCCTGATTTCATGTTTTAGGGTTACGAATTTGAGTTAGGCTTGGAGTCCACTACTTACCTTCTCCCTCAAGAAAACGAATCAGGTCTTCTAAACACCTATAAATACACCCTTATATCACTTGTAAATCATGTATAAGTTATTGTAGAGAGCAAGATGAAGTCTTTTATTATTTCTTTTAGTTTATTTCCTTCAGGTATGAACTAAACCTCCCATAGCTTGGGTTTTGCATCATGTATAATCTATGAATTCTAATTTATTTCTATCCAAGTTTCTTTGGGAATTTCATTTTTTAATATGATATTAGCTGCTTACCTTTATATCTGTTTATGTGTTTTGATTTAATGACTGCTTTCCTTGCTAGTGCACGAGTATAGGATTACCTTAGTAGTAGTTAGATATCGCCTTAGCTGGGTGTCTAATTATTAAAACACCACATAACGTCTAGTGTCGATATTGGTCCTGACAACACTAATTCTAACTAGATAATCGTTAGGCTATAATTTAATCACTATCACCATGTATGGAAATTGATTGCTTAGGGCCCTAGTGGCGTAGGATAACCCTATTTGAACCAGCCTCTTAGTGTGTCCGTAGCCCCCTTAGTCGCTCTCAAGGTCTAAGGTATGGGAATTTAGAATCCTGACTAAATATCTAAGAGCTAATTATCTCCCTTATTAACTAGATTTGATAGAAAGAATTAGAAGGATTAGTGCATACTAGCAAAACCTAAGCTATACTTCTCATCTCATATTTCTTCATATTTAATTTACTGTCTTTATTTTCCTAGTTTAATTTAATTAATCTCAAATTTATCTCTCTTTATTTTCCTGTCTTTTAATTAATTACTTCTCACTCGTTATTGTTACCCACTTGATTAACACACTAAGTCCCTGAGAACGAACTTTCTTATCATTAAAACTTGCATACGTCCTGTAATACTTGCAGTACTATGCCTGTTTAGGGTGAGAGTGCGTTGTTTTTTGACTTATATTTTATCTATTTTTTTATCACACCCTAGGCGACACCAAGTTTTTGGCATCGCTGCCGGGGACTTGTGTCTCCTTAGCGTGTGGGTTATCTATTTCGAGTAGTAGTTTTTAGTTAATTTTTATTTTTTCAGTATTTAGTTTTTATTTTTCCGGATTTACGCTTGTGGTTTGCTTTAGTCTTTTCCAGGTTTCACAGTGTTTAATTCTTGGCCTCCGTTACCGGAGCCTGAGAGGAGCTTCAGATCTTATAATAAACGTGTTCGTGAGGAAAGAGCCTTAAGAAGAGATATGACAGGCGTACAAGATCAGTAAGATCCAGCTTTTGAAATCCCACCTGGAGGATTACCGTACTTTGCACCAGGAGGACCACCACCATTTATTCCACCTGATGTACAACAACAAGGACAACATCCACTAGGACGAGGTAATGGGTAAAATAATGTTGATCAAAACCGACTTGAACAAGACCATCCTGGCCTCCGCATGCCGTTTCATGTTCAACCGATAGGTTACCGTCCTCTGGAGATCCAAAATATTAAATTTCGACCAGATCCAGGCATGCTCAGTCAGTTTAAAAGTTTTGGACTCTATAGTGGTACAACAATTCAAGATCCGGTAAGATCGATTCAGAAGTTTATGCAGATTTGTGATGCTTATATTACTCTATGCATTACACGCGAGCAACTGTATTGTCATATGTTTTCGTTCTTTCTGACCTGTAGAGTTGGTGAGTGGCTAGATAGGCAACCACCAGGGACAATTAATTCATGGACAGAACTTCAAGCCGCTTTCTTTAACCGTTTTTATCCAAAGAGTATGAGACTCAAAGACCAAAGCGAGCTTGCAAGATTTTGTCAAGAAGATGGAGAAACAGTATGAGAATCATGGACAAGGTTTCAACATAAGTTAGCTAGATGTCCACTCCATGTTTATACCCCCTCTTTACAATTAGCTATATTTTATGAAGGTCTCAACAGTCAAGGTAGAGAGAAGGTGGATAACATAGGAAAGGGAAATTTCGTGTCCATGAACCATAATGAAGCCGCCGAAGTTTTGGAAAATATTATTGAACAGGAAAGGAGTTGTCCTTCTACGCGAGCTCCTATAGCAAAGACCCGAGGTAAGCTTCGATTAGATGCAGAAACTGCAAACTCAGGTCAAATATCTGCATTAGAAAATCAGATCAAAGAACTTAGCTAGAGATGCAGAAAAATTTACCGCAGCAAACGTAGTACAAGAAGCACAAGGTTGTCAACAATGTGGGGTTAATAATCATACTTGGGAAGAGTGCGAAGGAAATCCACAATCTGTTTATTTCAAATCCAACCGAGGAGGTTATCAATTTGGTAACCGAAACCATCCGCGTATGCAGTACTCAAATCCTCAAGGGGCCACCAATCCTGGTCATTATCAACCGCGCCCCCAGAACAACTTTTTCCAACCAAGAGGCCAGTATCAAAATCAATATCAAAATAGACCTGCTCCCCCTCAACAACCTGTTCAAGATGCCTATACCAATTCATTAGATCAGAAAGCTTTACCACAGTATCCTCAAGAGAGAACTATGGATAATCAGCAATTAGTGAAAGTCTTGGACCGTTTGACCACTAATATCAACACTCAGGATGAAAAGTTACGAGGGCAAGATGCCGCAATTCAGATTTTAGGTACTCAAGTAGAACAGTTAAACAAAGTTCTAACGAATTTAATGGAACAAAAAGAATTTAAGGCTATCGAAAGAGGTGATGACAATGTTGGGTTCGAAGCTTGTAAGGCTATTTTCCTTGAAATTGAAGAAGAGAAGGAAATACCACATGCTGCCATTAGTGCCGTGGAGGTTCCAAGTACCGAAGAAGAACCAACCAAGTCTAACCCCGTGGAATCTTACTGTTCTGAGGTTGATGTGGAGGACGATTCCGAAAAATACGAATTTATACAGCTTCTGAAGGATATGCAAGAAGAGATTCGATCGGTAATAAATTATCAAGCTGAGCTGGCTAAAGAGAAAGAGAAAGAAGTCTCAAAGGAGGAGCCAAGAGTTGAAGTTGAAGTTGCACCTACTGTGCAAGAAGAGAAAGAAGAAGAGAAGGTGGAATTGCCACCTGTTGTTTAAACAGTGTCACCCACCATTCCTGATACAAATCCTAAGGATGACACTGAACTCAAGACATTTGTAGAGGCGTATACACCCGAAAATATCAACGCCCAAATGCTTGAGATTGCGAAGAAAGGGCTTACACCGCAACAAGTTTTTACGCAAGTTATTCCTAAGAAAGTAGCGAGTGTAGAAGCACCAAGAGAGAACCTTAGAGTCTCAAGAAGAAGTGAAAGAGAGTTACCAACGAAGCTTAAAGATTCGGGAAGTTTTAACCTTCCTATTCAAATAAATGGTATGCTCAAGGTGAAAGCTATGTACGATGTGGGTTCTGGTATGAATCTTATGCCTAAGTCCGTGTTCGAGAGACTTGGACTTCAGAAATCAGAGAAAGCTTCAGTGAAGTTGCAGTTCGCTGACAACTCAGTTACCAAGACATGGGGAACAGTAGAGGACGTCTTAGTCCGAGCAGGTAGTATCGCCATCCCTACTGACTTTGTTATACTTGAGTTTGATGCAGATAAGCAGGTTCCAATCATACTTGGACGGCCTTTCATGGACACAAGTCAAAGTGTCATCAAATTCCAAGAAGGGACCATTACCCTTCATGCAAAGAACGTATCCGAGACCTTCTATGTCTTGGGCAAGAAACCAAGGAAGTTAGATCCCACCGTTCCTGTCATCCATAGCCTTTCACATCACAAAGTCCCTCCAGAGAAGATCCACTTAAAACCTGTGGATACTGAGCCAAACATTGAGTTTGAGGTTGGCCATGAAGTATTATGGAAAGCTCACAAACGCGAGAATAGGCCACGTAGTTTCAAAGACTCGTGGATGGGACCATTCATTGTCACTAAGGTTGTTTTAGCCAAGGTGATAGAAATTCGACCCAAGAAGGGGATCAAGCGCAGATTAGTTAACGTTCATAGCCTAACTCGTTGTTGGGGAGGCTATATTCGCAAATCTTGATAGAGGTTACACGTATAACTTTAAAAGGCGTTAAATAAAAGTGCTGTAAGGGGAGACAACCCGCAATTTTTTTAAGTTTTTATGTCTTTTACGCTTTTAGTTTATGTTTAGCTTAGTTGTTTTTAGTTGATATTGCATATTTGAGAAAGGTATTAGTGTTTTTGATGCTTAGGTATTGGAGAAATCGAGTTCGGGAGGAGAAAACGAAATTTTTCAGAAAATTCAGACCTTCAGTCCGCTATACCGCGCCTCAGCCCCAGTATACCGCAGAGGAGAAAACCCGTAACACGGGGTAGATGACTCGGGTTTTGTGCCGAGAAGAAAAAAAATCTGGACTTCAGGTCCGGTATACCGCGCCTCAGCCCCGGTATACCGCAGGACCAAAAACCCGTGACACGGGTAGGGGATTCGTGTTTTTTGCCGAGGATTAAAATTTCGAGGAACAGAAGGTCCAGTATACCGGACCATAGCCCCGGTATACAGCAGGTAGCCGCTGGAGAGAGAAAAAGTTGCGTTTTAATCTTATAAAAGGAGGAGATTAGGTATTATTCCGAATTTACAAATCCTTAAGCCTCTCTTTCTTCTCCAAACCTCTCCCAACTCCATTGAAGCTCATTCAAACCTTCCCCAATCATGAAAACACTACCCAATCATTATAAAAACACATCAAATCTTCTCTCCACATCATTACAAGGGAGATTTAAACACCCAATTCTCACCAAACACATTGAGATTGAAGAATCAAAAGCTTAAATTTTCAAAATTCATCCTACAATTCTTAAATCCATACCAATCCATCAAGAATTCACCTTACACACATAGAGATTCATCACCAATTAACCTTTCCTAAACCAAATTAAGCTTATTCAACTAAAAATTCAAAATTTCAAATTTCAAGAGTTGTTAAAGCTTTGAGTTGGGGGTCAATTGAAGATGACTAAAAGAACAGAAATATTATCTAACAAGAGGGAGGTGAAGAAAAGCAAGGTATTGGGTTCAATTGAGAAGAAATAAAATAAAAAAGGTTCTAGTTCTAAAGATAAGGGTAAAAACGATGTTGAAGATGGAGGTAAGCTATCTATGTTTGATACTAATGAAAAAAGGCTTTACTTTTATTCAAAGGAGAAAACACAACCTCCAACCTTCAAAGGTCCTACACCCATGGATAAAGAGAAAGCTTCAAAGGCCTTGATAGCTTCTGCAGAAAAACAATTAAAGGAACTACCTTTTGCGTATGAGAAAGTATTCAATGAAGAAGTTGGTACAGGAGAATATAAGAGATTCTTGGAGCTTGGTGAAAAATTGGGTTGGTCGTCGTTCATGGTAAGACGTTCTGAATTATGTCATGAGTTAGTTTTGGAATTATATTTAGGCCTCTTTATCCGAGATAGTAAAGGCTGTGTTCCGATTAGAGGAAAGTTAGTTCCTTTCACAGTTAATGAGATTAGAAACCACTTCAAGTTCAAGAAATTAATTGGATATTGCAAGTATAGTGAGGCGGTTGCTAAACGAAAAATATTTGATGAGTAATTACTTTTTGAGCATGTTTTAGACAAGGAGAAAGTGCAATCACATAAGGGAGAATTGAAGGCACCTTGGCCTTACAAATATCTTCAACCGGATGCTAGAGTTTGGCACAATTTCCTTATTCCAAATGTCTTTGGAAACACACGAACTTGGGATGTGACTAAGAAGAACGCTCTACTTTTGGATTGTATTTTGAGAGGAGAAGAAGTGGATGTGGCACAGTTGATCTATGAGGAGGTGATTCGATTTTCGGTCTCTCTTAAATCAGTTTTTAATGTTAAATTTCCTACTATGATCACGTGTCTTGTGTGAAAATCGAATATTATATTAGGTGAAGAAGAGAAACTCGAATTTAAGAAGAATGATATTGATAATGCTTGGATCATGGAAGTCTTGAGAAGAGAAAGTTCGACGCAAATCTCGAAAGAAAACAAGGAGCAAAGTTGGCAAGAGAAGATGGAGGAGAGTTTAAACAATTTCGAAGCAGCTCAAACTTCCTTAGCCAATGATGTGGCACAAATCAACGCTAATCAAGTGCACATCATGAAACTCCTTGAGAAATTAACGAAAGATCAAGAAAATATTACCTTGGATGTCAATAATGCGAGGCAATAGCCTCGAGAGTATGTTCTCTTTCTTCCTTACCATTTCTGTAAATGCTTTTATCTGCTAATTTCAATTTCTTTTTCGAGTCGTGGGGACACATCTCATTTTTGAGTTGGGGGTGTGGGGATTCGTTGTCTCTCATCTCCATTTTCTGTTTTTAGGTAGAAATTAAATTTTTTGATGCATGGGAATTAGATGTAGAGTGTGTTTAATAGTTTGAAAGCATAAGCTCAGGGAATTAATGATAGGAAGTAGTATGTTTATGAGCTATGTTATTTGTATGCTTTAAGTATTTGCAGGAAAACACACATTGATAGTAAAGAAAAGAGTAGTGAGCAATGCGATAGAAAGTATGTTCGATCTTAGGGAACCTTGAGAAGTGTGTAGGCCGTGAGATCCAAGCTAGTTGACAAACCCATTTGATGAAAGTGCTAATAGTAAGAAAATAACGATATGTTATATCCTTCTCAGCCCCTTCTAGCATTTCTAAATCTTTTTACTTAGCCACATTATAAGCCATATCCCTTTAGATTATAGGACTTTTCCATATGACCCACACTCGAATCGCGATGCATAGACAGTTGTTTTAGAGCTTGAGTTTGGGGTGGTGGGTCCACCATTATGGGAATTGTTATTGGATGAGATTTTTGAGCTTATTAATTGTGCTCTGTTCTTTATATTGATGATGATTCACAGATTTTTATTGTAACCCTTTGCCGGGGTAATAGTGAATGAAAAAGAAGCTACGAGCTAAATTTGCCAACAAGGGCATTAAAAGAAAAGAAAGAAATATATATATATATATATGAGAAAAATGGCGTGATATTTCAACATTAAAAGAGAGTCATAGCTTAAGAAATTGATTTGAATTGGAAAGAAAATATATATTCGGACCGACAAAGTGGAATTTTTATGTGAACATCTTATGCTTTAATTGGGTTATTGGGGATGCTAAATTGTGCATCAAAGAATTTATTGGGTTGAGTGAGAAACGTTTTATGAGAGTAACTCAAGCTCTAGGGCGATTCGTTGATGGCTAGTGAGGAGCGAGCCAAAAGCTTACTCTAAATTATTCAAATATACTATCATACCGTCCCTAAGCCTAAATTACAACCTTAAAGACCATTTGATTCTTTGCTATGTAATCGAGAAGTGATTGAGCCATTAGAGAGTAGTTAAGTGGAGCTTTGAATACTAGTGAAGTTCGATGAACAATCTATAACTTCCATGGTGAATTGAGTAAAGTCCCAATCCTTCTTACATTGCAAAACTATTCTGATCTTGAATTCAAGCCGTGTTGATTATGGATATGAGAAGTGTACAGGTATGTAGTTTATGAATATTATTGCATGAAATTTTCAGAGTAATTGCTTTATGTCTGTTCTATATATTCTGCTATGTTCTTCCCATTGTGTTGAAAATTACCTAAGTGTGTATTTATAGACTTCCCTTTGTTTTTATCTTTATTGTATCGGGACGATACAATTTTGAGTTAGGGGTCTTGATGTCTCCTCATTTGTGATAGATTTATGTAAGGATGAGACATCATTTTTAGTGATTTAGAGTCTTTCTAATCGTTTTTCTTGAGAAATAGTGCACTTTCCTATTTTGAGTCTTGAATTAGTAAAATAATATTTTTAGAGCATATTGGGTTTAATTATTTATTTAGTGTGAAGCTTTAAAGATAATTATGGAGATTAATTAGAGTCCAAGTCAAAGAATACAAGATATGGAAAGAGATAAGCATGGAATTTGGAGATAATGAAATAAAAGCTAAAATCATGGAAAAGGAAAAGCTGCCTTAATCTTGAATTTCTGCACCTACGACCACAAATCAGCTTATCTCTCAAAATCGGTGTGGAATTTGGAGAAACGGTAAAGAGAAAAGTTGAAGATCTTTCTGAGACGATGAATTTCGACTACTCATATGCGTCAAACGGATGAGTATTGAAGCTGCTAGGACCAAAACAAAAACGGGTATGATTTCATGTTTTAGGGTTACGAATTTGAGTTGGGCTTGGAGTCCACTACTTACCTTCTCCCTTAAGAAAACGAATCAGGTCTTCTAAACACCTATAAATACACCCTTATATCACTTGTAAATCATCATTGCCTCATAGTAATTAGTTCTTAAGGTTTTATTCTTCCAAGTTATTGTAGAGAGCAAGATGATGTCTTTTATTATTTCTTTTAGTTTATTTCCTTCAGGTATGAACTAAACCTCCCATAGCTTGGGTTTTGCATCATGTATAATCTATGAATTCTAATTTCTTTCTATCCAAGTTTCTTTGGGAATTTCATGTTTTAATCTGATATTAGCTGCTTACCTTTATATTTGTTTATGTGTTTTGATTTAATGACTGTTTTCCTTGCTAGTGCACGAGTATAGGATTACCTTAGTAGTAGTTAGATGATCTCCTTAGCTGGGTGTCTAATTATTGAAACACCACTAACGTCTAGTGTCGATATTGGTCCTGACAACACTTATTCTAACTAGATAGTCATTAGGGTATAATTTAATCACTATCACCATGTATGGAAATTGATTGCTTAGGGCCCTAGTTGCGTAGGATAACCCTATTTGAACCAGCCTCTTGGTGTGTCCGTAGCCCCCTTAGCCGCTCTCAAGGTCTAAGGTATGGGAATTTAGAATCTTGACTAAATATCTAAGAGCTAATTATCTCCCTTATTAACTAGATTTGATAGAAAGAATTAGAAGGATTAGTGCATACTAGCAAAACCTAAGCTATACTTCTCATCTCATTTCTTCATATTTAATTTAATGTCTTTATTTTCCTAGTTTAATTTAATTAATTTCAAATTTATCTCTTGGTGGTCCTTTGTGTGTTCCAAAATAAATGCAAAAAGTAATTGAACCACAACCGCAAGTGTACGGTTGTCCCAAGTAATAATAGTGATAACAGATTCGTTCTCAGGGACGGTTGGTTAACTACAATGCTTATCAGATAATGAATAATTGCACTTATGAAAGCAGATAAAAGATATAATGATTGGTTGGTTGTTTGTATTAATTCTAAGTGATGAAAGATTAAAGTAAAAATGCAAAAAAAATACTAAGACGCAAGTAAATAAATGTAAAACACAAATATGAGAAGGCAGTACTTGAGAAACACAAGGGATCCCCCTAATTCTATTTCATAACATATGTTGTTTAAGGGTTAAATTGGTCAATTAACATTGGCCGGGATTCTAAATTCCTTATACCCCCGTCAGGGTGGACTATAAGGCGATTCTAGAGTGTCACTAGTCCTGTCAGGGTAAATATGATCTACTTTCGAATGATTAAGCAATTTTACCACATTGGCCCTAAAATTAACTAAGCTCGTCAGAGTCAAATAGTTTCTATTTTATATTCTGTAATTAAGTCCATACCTAAACCCTCCGTCAGGATGATCCACACGCCACATATGTGGAATAGCCTAGATACTAAAACCTGTTCTTAGTTGATCAATCCAAAAACAGTAAATAACCTCAAATTACAGAAAAATGTAAAAGACCCAATTTAATTTAATTTAACAGAAACCCAAATTCAGACATATAAAATTTAACAGAATAGAGATTCACCCAATATGCGTTCTCAAATACTATGAATGAATCAGCTCATACTAATTATAAAGATAACTAAATTAAAAGAAATAAGACTCATATTGTTTTACAGAAATAAAAATACAGAGAAACCTAATTTCGGAATTGGTTTGGCTGCGAATTGGAGATATAGACAGTCTCCAGCTCCAAGCTTCTTCTTTTCCTTGTTTCTGCTTCTTCTCTGGACACTCTCTTGAAAGGATGAATTGAATTGAAGAATAAAATGAGAGGTAAGAAATAATGAGGTCAAAAGCTCTTTTTATAAGCTCAAATTCGGAATGGGCTTTTAATTAGAGTTTAAGTGCATAATAAAAAGTTCAAGTCCACTAATCAAGCCCAAATCCCGTAACTGCTGCACCACCTCCACTAAAACGGCTTTTCCCGCTTCGTTGTAACTCCGATTGACTTGATTCCAGTTGCTAAATTTCCGTAACTCGATAAGGAATGTTTTCTCTTCAAAGGTCAGCGGCTAAATCATCTCTTAAGCGCCTTGAAATCTTTGGCCTGTTTTCCAGATTTGCAGCTCTAAAATCAAATTCTTTCGGATTTATCTTCAAGTCTTGATTCCATATCACGATCTTTGACTTTCTTCTCGGATTCCTCTCGTAGCTAATATTCAAAACCTACAAACTTTTCACTAAAATACACAAGATTACGTGCAAAAGTTTAATAAATAAAAAATACTAGAAATAAAAGAGGAAAATCGGATTATTGCATATTTAGTCCAAAAGTCTATCAAAATAGTCGAATAAACACAAAAAATGATGTCTCCCAAGGGCATAAAATTAGAACATTTAGGGAGACATCATCTCTCTTTATTTTCCTGTCTTTTAATTAATTTTTTCTCACTCGTTATTGTTACCCACTTGATTAACACACTAAGTCCTTGAGAACGAACTTTCTTATCATTAAAACTTGCATACATCCTGTAATACTTGCAGTACTGTGCCTGTCTAGGGTAAGAGTGCGTTGTTTTCTGACTTATATTTTATCTATTTGTTATCACACCCTAGGCGACACCACCTACACATTGAATGCTTTTGTGACCCCAATCTTGGGGATGTTCTATTTTGCATACTAACTCGCTCCCTGGTCTCCTCAAGAATATTTAACTTAAGGATACGTACGTCCTAGTTTGCCTAAACTATGAAATCTCTGAAACTTAAACTTTACGTGGATATGTCTATTGAAGAACCGTCTTGCACCCAAAAGTCAAGATGTAGGGGGTCTCTTACGTCGCAGAGTGAGTAGTTGTGTGATAGGCCTGTAATACCTCAGGCAGTATGTTTGACCACCCCTTAGACTTCCCTTTGATCCTCTTCGCTATTCCCATGTGATAGTTCAACTTCTAACTTCCACCACTCCATTAGACTAAGGATGATCCACCGAGGCGTATGACATACATATCCCTCTTTGAGAGTGGTGAACTATGAATATGATATCTCTCTTTTTGTGATGGATTTATCCACTCACGAGACATCTTTTTGGAAGATTATGGGGCCTAAGTGAGGTAATTTTCCCTATTATTTGACGTATTGTACTTTCTCTCTTGTTTTGGGTCTTATTGCTATTCATAGAGTTTTTGCGCTTTACTTGTGTGTTAAGTGTGTAGATGTTACGTACATGGTTGATAAAAGGTGCCAAGATTATTCCATAGAAAGATGCGAGTGTAGAAGCCGGTAAAGAGACTATTTCTCATATTGAGAAAGGAGTTACCACTCAAGCTCAAAGATCCATGAAGCTTTAATATTCCTAGTCAAATCAGTGGTATGCTCAAAGTGAAGGCCATGTGTGATATGGGTTCGAGTGTGAATCTTATCCCCAAGTGCGTGTTCGATAGTATTGGCATCAAGAAGGTTGAAAAAGCTCCTATGAACTTACAATTTGCGGATAGCTCAGTGACGAAGACATGGGGAACATTGGAGGACGTTCATGTCCAAGCATGTAATATCACCATCCCTTCTGACTTTGTTATTCTTGATTATGATGCAGATAAGAAGGTTCCAATTATACTTGGAAGGCCGTTCTTGGCTACAAGTCAAAGCATCATCAACTTCCAAGAGGGAACAGTTACACTCCGTGCTAAAAATGTATCCTAGACATTCTACGTCTTGGGTAAGAAACCAAGGATGCTAGATCCCACAATTCTTATCATCCACATTGCTACAAAGTATAGAGTCCTAGAATAAATCCACGCAAATACCGTGAATACTAGACCAATGAGTGAGTTTGGTGTGGGACATGAAGTTGTATGGAAAGCCCGGAAGCAAGAGAATAGGCCACACAACCACAAAGATTCGTGGATGGCACCATTTGTCGTCACAAAAGTTGTTTCGACAAAAGAAATTGAAATCAGACCCAAAAGGAGTATCAAACGATAATTAGTAGAAGTTCATAGCCCTGCTCGTTCTTTGGGGAGGCTATATACGCAAAATTTGAAAGAGATAACACGTCTAACTTTGAAATACGTGCTGTCCGGGAGACAACCCCCAATTTTTTAAATGTTTTTATGTCTTCAATTTATGTTTAGATTAGTTGTTTTTAGTTGATATTGCAGTAATGAGGAAGGTATTAGTGTTTTTGATGTGTAGGTACTTACAAAAACAAGTTTGAGAGAAGAAACAAACATTTTTGGCGAAAAACAGCAGGTACCTACTGTACATAGAACCATCCTTGCGATGCACCGCACCCCATCAAAGCGTCACAGCAGTCCAACAATTTAGGTACACGTATGAATAAAAGGAGGCAAAAAACCGTGTCGACGTTCACGCGAAACCATGCCATAGTGTCATCCAGTGCACTCGTGCGGTATACCGCAGAGGAGCTGCGGTGCACCGCATCAAGAAAACCGTCACCATGGTCCATGAATCCGGTTCATTTGCGAGAACCAAAAAAGAAATTTGTGTTGTCACTAGCGCCGAACCATGACACGGTCCAAGACAGAAGAGGTCTGTGGTACACCTCAGCCTACTCGCAATGCACCGCACCAAGCCAAAAACCGTGACCACGGTAGAAGAATTAGGGTACAATCCGAGACCCCCTTGACCAAACCGTGTTGTCTAGACCGTTCTACAGGGGAGATAGAACCATGCTACGGTACACCTCACCTCACCTGCGGTGCACCGTACGACGCCACCAGACAAAGGGAATAAAAGAAGAGGTTAGTTATACCTAGGAAAATTAAACCTTAAAGCCTCTCTCTTCCCCAAAGCTTTCCAACTCCATTAAAGCTTCTACAAACCTTCAATTCACATCAAAACACTCCCCAATCACCCTAAGTTCACATCCAAGACCTTCCTTACATCATTATAAAGATGATTCAATCACCCAAATTAAATTAAAACACCTAGAATCCAAGAATCAAAAGCCAAAATTTCCAATTACTAATGGTGATTCTAATTTTATATGGTGGAATAAGTGGACAAGGACAAATAAATACCTGAGTTAAGTTTGAAATTTTGGTCTAAAAATTAAGGTTTCTAGATTACTAAAACTATAAAAAGATTATATATGTAGGGTGGATGGAGACTCCCTCCTATTTTTTTAGATTAATTATTTTGTCTATATCACATATTTAGAAGAGGGGGTCCATGGAAACATCATCTAAAAACATTATACGAATGTTTTCTCTACTAAAGATAATATGGGAACTATGAGTGCTAAAGGAAAAGATGTGGATGGACATGATTCCATTTGGAATATATCAATACCAAGATATAACTTTTGATCATGGATTTTAATAACAAATACTATATAATATGGCTAGACTATTTGATTGAAGTACACAAGTAAGGGTTAGTTGCATTTTTAATAGTTTTGCTCTAGAAACAAGATACCACATATTCATGTAATGATAATTTGTAAAGAAAATCTAGAACATATGTTGCAAGAAGAATTAACTAATTGTTTGGGGCTTGACTAAGAATCATTGATGGATTAGTTTTAATAGAAGGTTGAATGCAATTAAATAATGGCTACTCTTTGTGGAACTAGTTTTAATAGCTATATCTATAATACATGGAAAGTTATGAATTTCAGACTTGATGGAGTCAATATGTTGAGTGAAAAGGCATTATTGTAGATATCACAATAAGTCAGTAGTATAATATATGTGATTGTTGTAAATTCACCAACACAATCCAAAATAGAGTAGAAACTTGAACCTTGTGGGAATTGGAAATGAGTTGTTTGGAGTGTCTTGTACAATGTGTTAGTATATCGTTTGTTTGTATTTGATGTAATTGGAAAACTATCTTAGATTGTAGATAGTTTTCCAAAATGTTCTTAATACGTGGTAAATAAAATGTCATTCTTGCTTGATTAGTAATAGATAAATAAATTATGTCATATCATAGGATTATGAATATAATTCCACTTATCTTAAATATTTATTGATATATAGATTTTAAAAGTTGAATTGGGATGGTTGTGAAATTATTGAGATAAATGTCTTGATATTTTAAATAAGAGTAATGATAAATGTCATCCTTTTTATATCACCTTTTTATCACCTTCTAGGTGTATGCTTACATTGTCCAATGAATTGTTTTCTCTATCTTAATTCAATTTATCTATCTTCTATTCAAGAAAATCAAAACATATATATAGTAAAGTGATAAAAGGTTGATATAAAAATGAGTGACGTCTACCATTACTCTTTAAATAAATATATATTTTAAAACAATATTCTTAAAAAATAGACAATTAATATGAAACCTAAATAGTACCCCTTCTGTCCAGTTTTATTCGTCCAACTTTCTAAAAGTGGGTGGTCAATATTGTTTGTCCCTTTTTAGCACCAAGACACTTTTTTCCTACTTTTACTAATATTATCCTTAATTAAACAGTAAAAAAAACCGTATTACATAACTTTATGTATATTTAATAAGGATAATTGTGTAAAGAGAAAAAGTAATAAATACTATTTTAATCTTTGTGCACTAAAAATATAGACAAATAAAAGTAGACGAAGGAAGTACTTTATATATATATAAAATTTAGCATTACTAATTACATGATTAATTCACATTTAATTGATTTTTTTCTTTAATTTTCATGGTTATCTTTCCATTATTTTGGCTATTCCACATAATATGTTAATTGTATCATTTAATTGATATTATATTTTTGACCAAAAAATTAATTGTATACCTAATAAAGGTAAACTATACCATTATAATATTAATTATAAAATATTCTCCCTCTGTTCCATAAAATTTATTTATTAAACTTTTCACATATTTAAGAAATATAATAATTACATTTACCATTAAAAAAATACCCTTCATAAAGTATTCTATATTTTAAATGTGTATTGGAAATATAAATTTCAAAATTTTAATAAGGTTAATAATGGAAAAAGTAGAAAAAAATGTCTTAAAAAGCTAAGTGGACAATATATTTGGAACATTATTTATAGTAAGTGGACAATTTATCTGGAACGGAGGATATATATATATATATATACATATATATGTATGTGTATATATCTTTGCACTGAACACAATGATATCCTTGTAAAACTATACAATGAAAACTTCTTATATTTTTTTACTACTCGTATCAGGCCTTGCATTATATATTGGATTCTTAATATCAATACAACCTGGATATTGGAATAATGTTTATGATGTTCATATTATCAATGGCTTTACCAATAATTCATCAATGGTATTAATTGTAAGTTGCGCATCTCAAGATCAAGATATTGGTGGGCGTGGTCTTCAAGAACGAGATGAATATAGTTGGAGTGTGAAGACAAATATACTTTGGAGAACAGATTCTTATTCTTGTTTTGTAAAATGGGATCACAAGAGAAAAAGGTTTAAAGCATTTTTGATTGGTCGTGATAGTCAACGATGTAGTCCAACTAGTCAATGTTTTTGGTTGGTTAAAGAAGATGGAATTTACTTTAGCAATGATAATATACTTTGGGTAAAGAACTTTTCATGGATGTGAATATATCTTAAACTTATTGTCTCTTAATATATTATTTTTCATGTTATATGAGTTGCCAATCTTAATAATAGGTGTTTTTGGGGGTAAAATGCCAGTACTGTAACTATTATGTTATGTTTGTATATAATATCTGAAACAGTTCAAATATGTATCCAATGTTTGAAAAATAATCAAAAGAGTCTAAATTATTATATTTGTTATTGAATTTTACAATATTTTTGTTACATATTGCATATGTTACGCTATCTTCATAATTAATTGTTTAGCAATTCTTCAAAAACATCGAATAAGTTATCATTGTTCTAAATTATTCAAATAAATATACAATATCCTCCTAATTGAAATGAAGTATATAATTGTACGATAAATTTTAATAATTGTAAAATATAAATATTCTACAAATACTAAATGTACGCATGATACACCATTTTATTATTTCAAGTAATCAATATATAATTTGGTATCATTATTTTAGTATTAAATTATTTATAGTTTTTTATCTCAATTTTAGTGAATAATCATTATTATTATTATTATTGTTGTTGTTGTTGTTGTTGTTGTTGTTGTTGTCGTTGTCGTCGTCGTCGTCGTTGTCGTCGTCGTCGTCGTCGTTGTTGTTGTAAACTAATACTTAAGATAAGACAAAAGAAGTGGAGAGAATAGATTATATGTATTTGCATTTCATAAAACTTGTATCTTTATAATGACAGGAGAGTAATATATTTATAGGTAAAGAAGGACCCTTCATATGATCCATTTATGGACATAAAGAAGAAATTATGAAGGGTTTGTAACCCATATCTAATTAGGTCATTCAATAAGTATAAATTCTATTATTTATAATGCTCCCACTTAGATGTCCGTCCATTAGGATATATGGCTCGTTAAAAAACCTTGCCAAGAATAAATTAGTGGGATAAAAATTTGGTCGAAGGAAACAAAGTACACATAAATGGAACAAACGACTGTGAAACACTGCCTCGTTAAAAACTTGCCAAGAAAAACCCAAACATATAAAAACTTGGACGAAGGAAAAAAAGTCCAATGCCTTGTTCACGCTCCCCCTGATGCTGTCAAGAGATCTTCGAGTTGACGCATCCCAATATTGTGGATCAACTTCTTGAAAGTTGTGGTTAGATATGATTTCGTAACAAATTATATAAAATGGTTACATGATTGTATTTGTCGAATGTCAATATTACCATTCTTCTATAGCCTGTGTGCGTAAAAATTTTTGGTATATATTCTGTCGCCTTTAATGTAGCCAAAATTCAAGACATGATTAATAAAATAAGTAACGACCAAAGTTTATGTCACCGATCGCCATGATATTGAAGCGCCACTAGAAGTAAAACGTAACCACTTTGAGATATACCTTTAAAGGTTAGGATGGTAATAATCGTTAACATATCCTATTATTTGTGCTTCTAAATCTTTTGAGTAAAACAAAACCAAGTCAGTTTTTCCCATGAACATAACACAAACCATGTTTAACACTATGCCAATGTCTTCATGTTGGTTCCGAGTTATACCTTACCAATAAGTTGACCAAAAACGCTATATACGGTCTTGTAAAATTTGCAAGGTACATTAATACTCAAACTATATTAAGATAAGGTACTTCAAGACCTAATTTTTTTGGTTTTCCTCTCGTAGAGGAAAATGATTTTTCTTTGTACTTAGTAATTGTAGAACCATGAGTTACTCAAAGAATGATCTTTGTCCATATAAAATCATTTTGATACGTTATGACTTTATCAGGGAAAATCCACTTATATAAATATTTTGTACCACTCCCCTTGGATATTCACTAAATGATATTGTCTCATTAAAACCTTATCAATAAAACCCATTGGGACAAAACTTGATGAAGGAAAAAAAGTACAACATTCCTTGGGGGTTATGACATATATTAAATCTGTCTCATTTTACTTTACAGGAAAACTCAATGGGAAAATCCATGGTGATGAAAAAAAAGGTGCATAATTCCAATATATTCTCCACCTCATTACGACATTACACATTTCCTAATACATTATATACTTTCGGACTTGTACTTTGATTTCGTTGTTAATAAAACTTTAATTAGAAAATCCTTGAGATATTCACTTGAGGGTATTGAGTGTTTGTAATATCATTTTCTTAATCAAGAAAAAGAGTATATACTTATTTTGACAATGAATATTTGACATGTCTCGTTAAAACTTACTAGAAAAAATCCAATGCAAAAAAACCTTAATGAAGGAAAAAAGAGTACAATACACAAATATCACATCCCTCTCATTATGACCTTGATTATGGCAACAATTGTTTTGAGTATACTTTCATAATTCAAACACTTGTCTCTTGTTTTTTACATAAATTATATTCTTCAGGACCTTTTATGCTCCAGATACTTCTCAATCTTTGAGAAACTCAAATTTAGATGCTCTAAGTACTTCAGGCATCTATCATACTTCATGGACTTGTTGTGCTTTTAAACACCTTTCGTGCTTGGGTACCTATCATGCTTTTGGCACCTATGGTGCGTCGAGCACCTATTTTGTTCGTAAAAAACTTAAATATCAATCTAATCATCACTAAACTGTATAAATAACATAAGAATGAGGACGTCTCCCCATAATTAATTCTAGAATTCTGCAGGGACCTCCGGGATACAAGCAGGGTTTTAGATTTCAACATTCACTACTATCCTTTCTATCATTGTCGACATATTTCACTACTTTGTAGTTTATGATCCTTATTTTTTACTTCAAGCGCTATACTAAATGAAAATATATTAGTCCCATAATCTGTCTCACAGTTTTAAATATTTTTAGTAAATAAATAATCTACATAAATTTTCTCGTATTCAGGTATCTAGATCTGTTCAATGACCATTACTTCCTTTAAGAGCATGGATGTACCAACATTAATTGGCATAATAATTCATGTCGTATCACGTGAAATGCATATTTCATAATATTTATCATTTCATCATTTACTCATGAGATTTTCTTATTCAGGGCATGGTATACTTTGAAACAACAGGTTTACCACACTTCATGCGTTGGTTATATGCATTACAAATCTACCAAACTTTATGCGTGAGGTAGATGCATTATGGGTTCACCACGCTTCATGTGTTGGTTGGATGCATTTGGTGGAATATTTTTTATGTGTCTATTTGAGATAATAACCTATGTTGGAGGGTCTACAACATATTTTGGTATTTCAAAATATTCTACATACTTGCGAATGCATAAGGTATATTATGTGCAATACTTTGTAAGTGGATATTCCTTTTAACTTCAAGTTGCTATTCTTTAGTTCGTGGATATATAATAAATTATATTCTATTATACGTCTCACAACATCAGGTTGTCTTGTCTCTCCCCCTAATAAGGGGGAAATCATCTCTTTTAAGTGACACTCCACAAAGTGTGTTTTAAGAAATAAAATATCTAATAATTTAAAGACACTCAACATAAATCCCAAATCGTCTGCTGGAATAGTCAATAAGTTTTAATGTAGAACATAAAACACATGGGTAGTCACTTGGTAAAAGAATCTTTTGGTTCTTCTATGTAGAGACCGAGAAAGTTATCTATTATTGATATATCATTATTATCACTAGGTTACCAAGTCGATCATGTAACAAAATAAAGTTATTTGTATTCTGACATCTTTTCTTTTTCATATTATGTGTTTAAACGGCTCAAATCTATATATATAATACAATCCCAAATAAATAGCAAATTTTCCCCCATACACACTCTTGGTGACACTTTTAGGAAATGATGCAAAAAGTAACATTATTACACACACTTCTGGTTTATACATGATATTAATTTCAAGAAATATCTTTAAACTTAGTGAATTATTTTAGGATTTAGGGGGTGTTTTCACTTAATGAGCTCTTAATCTGGTTCATTAAATTACGGGATCAATAATACTGTTTGTTTTTCCATAGTAATTCAGATTCGAATACCTCTTAATTGGGCTGTTTCATGAAAATTTCAAACCAAGTCTGATTCATTCAGACACTGCCACTTAACAGAAGAAGTCATATTTAGCTGTTATTCAACATTAAGTACTTATCACTTAAAAAAAATCAAACGACACCTTACTAAAAATATAATGCACTAATTATGTCTATTTGTACCATAAGGTATCATAATTATTTTGGGCATCCAAAATTTCTAGTTAGATCGACTAGATGGTTTAACATATGATACGTAAACTACAAGTATATAGTTTCATTGTATTGATAACATTAATGGTTATCATTTTGTAATGCTTATTTTATGTGACCTTTTACTTTCGGGATGTTCCTTATTATTCCACTTCTAGTGGTAAAGATTTTTTCTTAACAATATTCAGACTACTATGGAATCAAGAGTTGATTCTTCCATGACCTTAACCTCGTCTGGAGTTTAGGTAACAAAGATGTCAATTGCAGACACATGAGAGAATGTTTAATTTTCTTTCAGAAACGCACTTCAATTCTCTCCAAGTAATGTTTTTAGCAAGAAAAAATAGTATTTAAGTCACTCTTTGCCATTACCAGGTCAATTTTTATATAAGCTGAAAATGGTGCATTTACTTCAAATAATGTGATTCTATTCTCTCCATGAAATATTTTCTAATCAGGAAATACAACACTTAACCCACTTGTTTTGCCTCCTTCTTGTCTATTTATTTAGATAATAGAAACAATTACATTCACTTCAGGGAATGTATCTCCATTCACTCCGATTAGTTAAACGTATTTCATGATTTCAATTAACAATCATTAATTTTAAAAAATATAATTTTATCATAATATTGAAAAAAACTCTTCTTAAAATAGTATTACTTCAATAGTATGTACATTACTTGAAATGTGTAAACGATTAATATAACTTTTTGCAAAATACTACTATCGACAATAATATCTAATTTAGGTAAATAATTATGTAACCTTGAATTTTAGAAGGATTTCATCGTTGTCCCATTTTTTCTTCATATTCTCATGAAAATATTAATCTCGTCTATTTTCGGTTTGCTTACCTTATGTTTTTCTCACGATGAATCTTGTTGACATTACCTCATTTTCCTTTTCTTATCATTTTCATTTTATTTCAAACTTTCTTAGCAACCATACTAGTTAAAAAAATTATAAATATATATATATATATACACTTTATGAAAACTTACCTACAAAGTAAATTTTGCAACACTATCATGATCTCATCCTCGGGTAGAGCTAGGGGTGTGCGCGGGTCGGTTTTGTATAAAAATGCTCAACCCACAAACCACCCGTTCTTGTGCGGATTTTGAAAAATAAGACCCGCACCCGCCCAATACATTACTTAAACCATTGAGTTTCGGGTTAGGCGGGTTGCGGGTGCATTGCGGGTGATTTAGTTCGATAAAGAAGACGAATTTGTATCCATATTTATTTGACGAGTCAGATTTATATTACAAACAAAAATTATAACAAAAAATGTTGTTTAGGATACGCATATGCATTTCAAATCATCTATGATTAAAAGATATAAAATGAGATTTTAGGAAACGAAATATATGAATTGAACAAAGAGTACATAATATCATAATTGAAATGAAAAAGATATTCATTAGATGAAATATTATTGAAATATTGAAGGATTTCAAAATATTTAAAAAAAAAGGAAGGAATAAAAAAAATGTAGAGTGAAAAGCACATGACCTCCACTATATTATTTGAATAAAATGAGCAATACGAATTTTTCTAACTTTTATACTACAATGTAATCGAGTATATGCGGGTTTGCGTTTTTCAAGTTTAAAATCCACAACCCGCAAAAATGTGTATATTTTTTCAAAAATGTAAACCGCAACCCACCCAATTAAAAACTAACCCGTATAATTTCAGGTGAGTGTGATCGGGTTGGTCGGGTTATACGAGTTTTCTTACCCAGTGCACACCCCTAGGTGAAGCTATGATCACCACCACCACGTCGATTCCAATACACATTAGAAGACATAGCATTTCTTTTTCATGATATGCAGTTTTATTCACTACAATGAATAGTTTTAGTCAGAGAATACAATATTTAATCGTATATAACCCTGACATTTTTGTTTACATAACCATTTTTTGATAGATTGAAATATGCAACAATTGTTACAGGGAATGCAATTCCATCCACTACAGGTGATGGTCTTGAGCCAGATAATGTGATTTTATTCAATCAAATTTTGTCACCACAATGTTTATTTTAATACACATTTAAAAACTATTGCATTCGTTTCTGGAAAGTAATTCTAATCACTTCAGAAAATAGTATTAAGTAAATGGAACGTGACATATAATTTTTATATCAACAGTTCATTATTTTGCTGACTTACGAGACAAACAGTCTCGTAATATTTTGTAAATCTTTTATTCGTGATATAGCTAATACGAGTGTATATGCGTGATATAATACAAGGAGACGAATATATGTTCCACCATGTAATATTATATTTGTAATCCTCAATTAATTTAGTAGTACATAAATTTGTACTAACACTTTCTTTTTCCCAATTTATTAACAAATGATAAGATTGATTAACTGGTAAGACTTCAAACATTTACAAAGAGATTGTAGGTTTGAAACCTTTATCATGCAAACTTAATTGTACAAAATATTAAAAAAAATTTTGTGCTCTTCGTAAAATTATTTAGTTTAACTTGTCCCCCCTAATTTTATGTCATTTTTATGTATAAAATCATTGTGCTACTAAAATAGATTCTCCAACATTCAAGGAATATTTATTTAATGATATAAAAAATGTATCAACAAACTCCCGGTTCCTAATATTGCTTCAGTAATTATATATATGAACTAACATTTAGTTCGTGAGAATTATATCCATCAATGTGTATATTAACGAACTCCACCTTCATAAAAATTTGAAGTATATTTTCATTATCACGTCATTACAAATTAGTCCATATTCTTTTTATTTAACGCAATTCAGTTCTTAGATATTCATGAAATTCATATGAGTTCTTCATCATATAACACTTTTTTCTTTAAACCCATAAATTTGAATTAAGACTTCGAGTCTTTGTAATTCTTTTAAATTCTGAGTCGTTAAAATTTAATCTAACATTCAAACCTTTAAAATCCATATAGGTGTCGAGTCTTTAAATTTTAATTCGCATTTTTTCCTTTAAAAATCTGACCTAGGTTTCGAGCTTGAAATTTGATATATGTTTCAAGATATTAAAATTTGATCTTGGTTTCAAACCTTTAGAATATTTTTCTTCAATACTTCGGGCATATAAATTATGTTCTAAACTTCTGCTCTATAAAATTTGGTATATGCTTCTGACATATAAATTTTTTTTATAGGTTTTGGGCCAAAAAAAATTTGTTATATGTTGTTGGTATATAAAATTTATTGTAGGATTCAGGACTATAAAATTTGTTATATGATTTCAACATATAATTTTTTATGTACACTTCGAGCCTATAAATTGTAGAATATGAATAATATTTAACAATATGTAAAGTTGTAGATTATATTCTTAATAAATTATTGGTACACGACAAATATATATATATATATATATATATATATATATATATATATATATATATATATATATATATATATATATATATATATATATATATATATATATATATATATATATATATATATATATATATAAAACAAAAGATAAAAAAATACATAAATCTTACCAAGTCACTTACCTATTTCACAAGATCAAAATAACAAATTCGTGCTGATAACTTGTTGTAAAATAATAAGTATGATAAAGCAAAAGAAGAGATGAGAATAGAGTATAATGTCTTTGCATTTCATACAATATATAACTTTACAATGGTTGGAGAACCATATATCTATAGGTAATGTATGACCCTTCATATGATACATTTATGGACATAAAGAAGAAAATGTGAAAAATTTGTGACCCATATCTAACTATGACACCCCATAAGTGTAATTCTATTATTTATAATAATAATTGTTATTATTATTAGTTAGTCCTATATTATTTTTAAGATAATTTTTAGAGCTAACAAGTTTTTCCTAATTCATAATATAACTAATATAACAAGTACTTAATAATAATTTTATCTTTTTTGTCCTCCATTAGCACTACTACAACGCGCTTCGACCCAAAAACCTCTTTCGACTACATTCGAGTCGTCGGTAGAGATGTATCTTTAGCGACTATATTATATCTCTGACAACTTAAATCATCGCCAAGCTCATCTATAATTTACGACTAACACATGTAGTCGCGAATAACAACAAAGTCGTCGGTAGTTATATTATTATAAAAAAGTAGTTTTTATTGCCGTAAATTGTACTCGCTGTTGACCGTTGCAACCGACAACTAATTTTTGTCATTTCGGTTGTCTATTTCTCGCGACTACTTTTCCTTCATTTGCGACTACATTATGTCGTCGCTGATGAAGCCGACGTATTTAAAACCAGTGAACAGATTTTGAAAAACGAAAAATAATAATAAATAAATTCTTTCATATTCTCCTAAAACCTTAACAACCAATTGGGTCTATTGGTTCTCAACTTCATCATATGCTTATCCCGGGACTATCTTACACTCGTAGGGCCTACTTATACTTCAATTTCTCTACATCATTTCTATAAAATTACGTATTTTTCTACAATTCAAACTTATTAAAATTTGTTTTATTTGATTATGATTGTGTTTAACATATGACATGACATGATTAGGTTATTAAAATCTTGTTTTATGATTGTATATTTGGATGGTATGAAATATTACTATAGATATTTATTTTAATTTTTTCAATATTGTTGTAGTTGTATGCAAAATATATCAAATCGTTAATAGACGATGGTTTCGGGTATCGATAAGAGTTGGATTAAATCAAATCGTTATGTTACCGTTGAATATGTTAATGGTTTGTAAGTATTTATCGATTTTGTGGATAAACAATCAGGTTTTAATGGGTTATTGTTTTGTCTGTGTAATCATTATTTGAATAATAAAAAATACGCATCAATGAGGTTAGGAAACACATTCTAAAATACAGGATTTTGTCCACGTATGAGGTTTGAACAAACTACGGTGAAAACTTAGAAATTCCCACGTAAATTCCTACCCAGAATGTAGAAGATATTATGATGAATGTCTATGACGATTTGAGACCGACTTACGTCATTCGGGTGACACCGAGATGAGAGACGAGAATCATACAAGTCATGGCAGTTTTGAATCTTTGTTCGGGGAATTGGAGACTGAATTATATCCTTGATCTAGAGTAATGGGCCATTTGAATTTCATTGCCAAGCTAATGCACATAAATGTGAAGAACAAGTGGACTAACACATTATGAACCGAGTTCCTGGAATTGTTAGGTTGTGTTTGCCCGAAGGTCATACGGTTCCTTCTTCTTACGAGGAGTGCAACAAAAAGTTTAAAAACATGGGTATGGGATATAGTACGATCGATATTTTCTTCAATTATTGTGATTTGTATTACAAGGAGAATGAATACCCGAGGAGTGTCCAGTATGTGGTGAATCTTGATGGGATACAAATAAGGGTAAGAAAGTACCTGGTGTCGCCTAGGGTGTGATAAAATAAGATAATAAAAGAAATAAACGATGCACTAACTCTCTAGATTAAACACGTTACTCACTGCAAGTATCACAGGTCGTACGTAAGTCTTAATGATAAATAAATATTCGTTCTCAAGGACTTGGTGTGTTATACAGATGGATTTAACAGAATACCTTAGTAATAAATAGTTAAAGACGAGAAAAGTAAATAATAATGATTTATGAGGAGATATGAGTAACGAAATAAAACTAAAGACAATAAAATAAATATGAGAGAATAAGATGAGAAAGTATAGCTCAGGTTTTGCTAGTATGCACTAATCCTTCTATTTCTTATACTAGTTAATAAGTGTGATTAAATCTCTTAGATAAGTAGACAGGATTCTATATTCCTCCTAACCCCCTTCCGGGTGGACTTAAGAGGCGACCTAACAATTACCAGGGGACTTGGGTAAGGGGACCTTGCAACAATGATCGGTGCTTAAATCTCAAACCCTAATGACTATTAGTTAGGCAAGCCCTTCTAGATCACTATCGGACACTAGACGCTTGTTTCAATAATTAGACACCACTTCCGGGTGACCATATAACTACTATTAGCACAACCCTAATTTGATCAGGATTAAGACAGACAATAAATCAAAACACATAAAACAAATATATGGTTAAGAAGCTATAATTAATTTAAAATAGTTTTCCCAAACAAACTTAGATAGAAGAAAATAGTATTTAAAGATTATACATATGCAAAATTCAAGCTAAGGGAAAATTAGTTCATACTAGAAAGAAATAAACTAAAATAAAGATACATACTGTCAACTTGCTTCTCTTGAATGATAACTAAACTTGAGGATTAATTGTGGGAGGCAAGGACTAATCAAGGACTTAGAACTAAGCAAGGTCATGTTTACAATAGTTAAAGGGTGTATTTTCAGGTGTTTAGGAAGCCCTAGGTCGGATTTCTTGGAGTAGAAGGCAAGCAATTGGTCTCATTTTCCAAATCAATTTCGTTTCCTAAAATATAGGAGATAAGGTAAACTGATGCTGTCTTGTTTCGGTCGTTAATTTCTTCGTTATTGCTCCGATCTTTGCCTACTTTATATCTAAACGACCGCGTCGAAAAGATATACCCTTTTCCTGTAGATTGCTCCTCTAAATTACCAGCGTATTTTGAGTTATCTTCACTTTAGTGGACGTGGCTCCTGAATTTCAGATTTACTTGACAACTTTTCCTTTCCTAAATAATCTCTACTTCCTTTTATCTCCAATTTCCGTCCATATCTTCTTTCCTTTATCTCTTGTAATTGATTTGACATCTAATTAATTTCCATATATCTTTAAAGTTTCACATTAACACACATATTAAAACAAATATGCTCTAAAAGTAATAATTTATCAAATCAAGAGAAAAAATAGGAAACTATCGAAATATGACTAAAAATTTAATATTACTTGACCATAAACTCCTACAATGAGGACTCCAACCTATATTATTATATCAAAAATAGGGAGACATCAAGACCCCCAAGTCAAAGTTGTATTGTCCCGATACAATAAAGATAAAAACAAAGCGAAGTCTCTAAATACACACCTTAGTCAATTAAGCACAGTGGAATGAAGATAGGAGAATATGTAAAATAAACTCAAAACAACTACTTAGAAAATTTCATGTAATAATATTTACAAACTAGATTACCTGCACACTTGTCATACTCACGATCAACATGACTTGAATTCAAGATTAGATTAGCTTTGCAATGCAAGAAGAAGAGGTTCTTTACCCAGTTTACCAAGGAGGCTATAGATTGTTCATCGAACTTCACTAGTACCCAGCGACTCAATCACTATTAGATTACATAGCAAAGAATCAAAAGGTCTTTAAGGTTGTAATGTTGTCTTAGGGACGGTATGATAAGTATATTTGGATAATTTAGATTGAGCTTTTGGCTTTTTCCTCACTAGCCATCAACGAATCGCCCTAGATCTTGAGTTACTCTCATAAAACGTTCTCACTCAACCCAATGATTTTGACGCACTAATTAGCATCCCCAATACCCCAATACTAAAGTATAAGATGATCACATAAAAATTCCACTTTGCTGGTTCAAATATTTTCAATCTTTTGATATCAATTTTTTCTTTTGTATAGCTATGACTCTCACTTTGATGTGAGATATCATGCTATTTATTTTTCAATCCAAACAAACCCTTAAAAAATAGAGAAAATCAAAACTCAAGTCAAAAGTACAACACAGTCCCATAAAATGCATTAGAGGTAGAGAGAGTCGAACCTGCGAAACATACAAAGATAAAAAAAATACAAAAAAGAAGGAACAACCAAACTAGATATACACCAGTCGACATATTAAAATTACAGGAAGAAGTAATAAAAAATGCAAAAAAATCCTCGCAATATCATATGAGGGAAGCCAAACCCATTGAACCTCATCATTAATAAAAAAAAAAAGTCTGCCGACCATAAAAGGACCGATGAGTACAGTACAATACAAACCACCAATAAAAAAATACAAGTTCAAAAGCTGCCTTAAGCCTCAACCTGCACCCCTTCATCCTCAAATACTTTTGCTTGAAAAGCGACATCCTCAATGGTATCGTCCTTCACGAGATCTTCTACTTGTTTCAAGGAAAAATATGCGAAACACATAAGTATTAAAGGGAAAGAGATCAAAGAAAAAAAGAAGAAGATGAAGCAGGTTCTTGCACTTCTTGATTGTGCAATGAAAAATTAGAAATTAAAGGAGAAGCTACAGGAATAAGGAAGGAATCCATGGGGTTTATGTTGAATTTTTGACTTCTCCTCATAATCTTGGAATCTCGTGTCGACCATATATCTAAAATATACACAATTAACACACAATTAAGACAAAAATCTCTATAAATAGCAATATGACCAAAATAGGAGACAAAAGTACATTTTGACAAATACTAGGGAGAAATCCCTCGCGTAGGCCCAACAATCTCCCAAAAGAATGTCTCATTAATGGATTACTCCATAAAAAAAGAGACATCAAGATCCCCAACTCAAAGTTTTGTTGTCTCAACAAAATAAAAAGAAAAAGAGAATTTAGAAGGGTGTAAGTCTAATAAATCAAAGAAGAGAGAAGATAAAGAATGACCCCAAAGCTATAACTAATCAAGTCTCATGAAGTAATGTCTAAGAATTAATATACAAGTATAATCAACATAATAAAAATATCAAGAATAAAATTAGTTTTGCAATGCAAGAAGAGATCGGTTTTCACTTAGTTCAAAACGGTAGCTATAGGTTGTTCCTTGGTCCTACCATGTTGTCTAATAGTCCACTCAACTACTCTTTATCCATTCAATCATTACTTAACCAATCAACTAGAAATCTTGAGTCTTAAGTTATAGCGTAGGCTTAAGGTAGGGTGTGATAATATTTAGGATAATTTAGAGTGAGATTTTGGCCCTCTCCTCACTATCCATCAACTAATCGCCCTACAACTTGAGTTTTTGCTCATAAATGTGCTCACTCAACCCGTTTGATGCCATAGCATTGCATCCCAAAGTCCTAACCAATATCATGGTAATTTCTATGTCAGTTTTTTCTTTATTCTTTCATATATTTTTTCTTTTAATTTTTTTTTGTAATATACACATGAGACCCTTTTTGATGTGAGTTCTCGTGTCACTTATTTTCTTCTATTTTTTCCCTCAACTTTTTTTTTTCCAAATCCGACATGGATTACAAATAAGCGTAAAATGAATAAACGTGAAATCAAACTTCTACCCACCCAATGTATTCCTTGATCACGTACACCCACCACCCCAAACTTAAGCTCCAAAACAACTAGTTTTAGGCATGTGATTTGAGAGCGGGTCAAATACAATGTATCCCTTGGTAAAATGACTGTAAATTTTGCATATCAACTCCAAATCGACTCATTCCAGTTGAAAAATCTTCCTAACTCAAAGAGGTATTTTCCGTATTTCACGACCCAAAGGCTGAATCAGTGTCTAAGTGGCTCGAAATCAGCAATTAGTAACAGCCTTCCAGATATTCAATTTTTCTAGTCAACTATTCGGGATATCTTTTCTTGCCTTTGACTTCTCATCTCGATCTAAGACTTTAATTCTCGATTCTTCTCCTTGTCTTGGTGTTTCCTAGCATCCATGGACCTAGAAACGTTGCACTAAAAATAAACCATTTAACGTACAAAATCTCTAAAAATGAAATATTATCAATCCAAGGAGAAAAAATGAAATTATAATGAAATAAGCCTAAAAGTCTATCATATAAGTCAAATATTCACCTAAAGTGATGTCTCCTAAGGGCATATAATTAGAACAAAAATGGAGACATCATATTGCCAACCAAATTTACTTCAAAAACTATTGCAGTAAAATCAATCTTATTAAGATCGTTGATCTTAGTCATGGTTGCTTGGCCTTTTTTTCCTTTCACGAAACTGCCTTTACTGTTTTCTCTGTGATTTTGGTCATCTATTTCTTTACACCAAATAGTCATTTCCATTTAACCTCTTAGACTCCCCAACGGGTCTAAAGGAGTCGGGATCATGTTCCACAAATGCAGTTTTCATAAGTGAAATTGCCGATATTATGTTGTTACCGATTCCATCATTTCTGGACATATTGTTTATCTTGGTAGACATCATTTTAATCACCAAGGATTACCTAATATTATAAATAATTAAAACAAATAAATTATTCAACCTTTCTCACTAAGAGACAAAAAAAACTAGGTCTGAAGTTTTTCCAACATACACAAAAATTAATTCTTTCTTACGACAAGATTAAATTAATTTTAATTTCCCAAATTTTTATATTCTTTTTAGTCCCCAAGTTTTTATATTTTTGTTGAACAAGATCGAAGAAATTAAATAAATAATGAATTCACGTAAAAAAGAATCTCAATCAATAAAAAATTCTTTAAGCAAAAAATTTCAAACCACAAGGTTCGACAAGTATGCAGATATTAGCAACATTAATATTAGTTGTTAAAAAACACACTAACATAAAATTAAATGTTTTCACTTTTTTTAGTATTATTTCCCATGTCCAGTACAAGGCAGAAATATGATGTTAGTAAGCGAGTAATTTTCTAGTATGTATACACAAGCCTAGAAATCAGAATAAGAGAAAATAAATAGAATGTAATATTCATATTCTGTATACACAGACCCAGAAATTTCGCAAAAGTAAAGTTTATAAAACATAAAAAGAAAATATTTTCTGGTTTATACAACGTGAATCATAAGTACCTTAAATTGTTGTGTTTTATTTATATAAACTAGTAAAACATTATAAAAACTAATAAACGCATAAAATAAAAGTAAATAAATAAATAACTTTACTTGTTGAGGCTCGAATTGGATCCGATGTCTTTGAGGTATTTAGACCACGTACGGGTGTCTTACGTTTGTTGGCTTCAACCTTTAGGATACAACGACAAAACTATATAAAAGAAACTGACACACAAATTCTTAAGAATTTCAACGAACTTAATAATGCTACTTCTTTTTTCTCTCTTGTATTTTTAATGCTTAATGATTTATAAAATTGACTAAATAAAATGTTTGAGTTGGACAACTATTTATAGAAGATGAAAATATGGCTTAAAAAACAGTTGTGAGGTTTCATATGAAGATACAATGTATTGATTATAAGATACAACGTTTACTAATAAACACAAAGCTTGGCTAGTCTAGATAGTATGAGTTCAAGGCCCAAAAGCCCTATAAGCCTTTGGCCTAGGTTCAAACCTCACCACTAGCACTTTTTTTTCTTCCTTTTTTCTTTGCTTTGCTTTATAATTAAAAGAGATAAAAATAAAATAATATACATTATTAAATGTTTTTCCCTTTAAATTTTACTAAATTACACGACTCAATTTCTCATTCAATTTTAAATGAATTTTAACCAAGTGATATTATGTTAATCTTTACAACTGAAATACACATATCAATATCTGAATCATTTCTTTAAATTGAGTCACCGACTATCATCGTAAACATTGTCAACACTTGGGTATAATCCCATTTGTCCACCACTCTCCCTTGTGTTCTTACACTAACTCTTTACTCAACACGTGCTCATATTATTAGTCCCAATCGAAAGTCTTGATATTACGTATCAGTATCCGAATCATTTCTTTAAATTGAGTCACTGACTATCATAGTAAACATGGTCAACACTTGGGTAGAATCCCATTTGTACAAACTCTCCCTTCTGTTCTTGCACCAACTCTTTACTCAACACGTGCTCATATTATTGGTCCAACCGATAGTCTTGATATTCTCCACCGCTTCCTGATACTTGCATGGTCTAACCATTACCTTGAACTCAAAGTGGTTCTAAATCTCTTCAACTGTGAAATGAACTAACTTATCTCTAACGGAAATTCGACCTTGACTATCTTGGCTAAAGAGGTCTGGATAGAATTCGAAACTTACTCAAGCCATAACTTCCCACACTTCGTCATGAATGTGGTCAGTCCCAATCTTTCTTCCATCTCTATAAACCTTTTGTATTCACCCTCTTTTACTTCCTTCTCAATTTTTCTCTCGTAAGCAAGTGTTATCCCGGGCATGTTTGTTTTGGCGGTAGCTAATAAAGCCTTAGAAGCTTTGCTCATCTCAGTCATAGGATTCTTGACTTAAAGAGGTTGTGGTGTATTCTTTTTCATTATTATAATCACTTGCTCTTGAGAACTTTGATCCACCATAACGGTTCCTCTCTAATCGAATGACTTGAATTACCATTTCTCTTCTTTGCCGAATTCACACAAGTCTCACTTGCCTTCTCGTTGCCTTCACTTAAGTCTTTGCTTTGATTTTCCTTCTTCTCCATAACACTATATAGTGTCTCCGTTCTTCTTGTAATATCCTTTGACCTCCAACTCAAAATTGTACCACTCTTGAAGTTACCCCTTGATTTTGGGTGAATGAGGTTATTAAATGGGTTTGGAAAGGTGTATAGATGATGTTTCTCTATGTGGGTATGATGGATTCTTGCTTGTATAATAAGCGCTTAAGAAATTTTAGATAAGGGTTTTGTTTTTTTTTTTGGAATTGAATCTTGATTTCTTAATGGTTTGAAGTGATTTGGGTGGGTAAAATTTATTTAGAAGACTGTAGAGATGAACTCTGATATGAATTTTGATGATCTGGTGTTGATTTGATGTGAGGTGAAGGTTTTGCGAAGCTTTAATGGATTTTGGATGCTTGTAGAAGAAATAGGCCTAAGGTTTATGATTTGGTTATGAACATGGCCTTTTTTTGGTTGGTCACGTAGCATCACGGTTTACCTACCACCCACAGGGCGCGATATTACCGCTCAAATGGTATATATCTTTACTTGCAGTGTATTTGTACACCGTCACTACGCTTAGTTGATGAACGGTAATACCACCTGTAGGGCACGATATACAGCTCCAAGCATGTGAGCATCCTGACTTTGACCGTCATTACACTAGTCATTTACCTAAATACGGTCTGAGCAGCGGTATACTGCCCGTAGGGCGCGTAATACCACTCTAAAGGTTTGAACATTCTGACTTTGACTGTATCGTCTACCATGACTAAGCTTGTGTGGTGGAGTGTTATACCGCCCATAGGAAACAATATACCGCTCGAGTAATGAAAATCATGGGTTGTCTCCCAATAACACTTTTTTTTCAATATAGTTGAAGTTTGACGTGTTACCTCTAGGATAATATCTTTTTAACCTAGCCTCCCCAACAGTTGGTGAGGCTCTCAACATCAACCAAGAGGTATTTACAACTCTTCTTGGCTTTCACTCGACCACCTTCTCTGAAACAACTCTAGTGACCATGAATGGTCCACTCCAAGAACTCTTTTGCTTGCGTGATGTGTTTGGGTGATCAATATATTTCAATGCGACCTCGTCGCCTACCCCAAAGTCATCTGTTTTCCTCTTTCTCACAGTCTCTCTTGGACTCTTCATAGCACATTTCTTGGTCATCTTCAAGTGGGAGAAGTGTGGTTTCTCTTCACGCTTCAGAAGATCTTCAATATGTGGTTTCTATTTTAGCTATATCTCTTTCAAAGTTAATGGCACCAAAACCTTGGGTGGATCTTGTGTGACATGATCAATGACATCCACGCGGAAACAATCACCCTTAGATTTGGGTAACTTCATTGCCTTGAACACGTTGAATTTGTCCTCTTTGTCTTGCACTTGCATGATTAATTCTCCATTCCCTACATCAATTAAAGTACACGAAGTGGATAAAAATGGCCTCCCTAAAATTATTGGCTCATTATTATTCGCGTCGTAGTAAAATTAAGGAAATCACATAGGACTATAATATTACCTGCCTTGACAAGCACGTCCTCTATCTTTCCACAACGATCCAGGGATGAGAATGATACTTACACCTAAATTGCACAAATATCTTCAGGTTCATTCTTTACCAATGGAAATAGGAATATTAGAAGTCTTGGGATCTTTTAACTTTTCCGGGAACTTGCTTAGACATATTGCACTACACTCTTCCGACAAACCCTTTGTTTCCCTTTCAAAGTATTTGCGCTTGTGGGATAGCGCATCCTTCATGAATTTCATATATTCGGCATGCTTTGGATAGTTTCCTCAAATGGTAAATTGATTGTCAATTTCCTAACCATGTCCATGAACTTCTTGTACTCATTTTCATTGTCCTTATTTTGTACACATGAAGGGAATGGTGGAGGAGGTCAACTTTTGTTCACAACTATATCTTTATTATTTTGGTCCACCTATTCATTTTCAACATTTTCATTAAAGATCACGGAATCAACAACTTCTTCAACAGCCTATTCTACCTATTTTAGCTTGGAAGTGAACTCTTTCTCTTTCATAAGAGGAAAGGATAGGGGTAGTTGTTTCCCACTCCTTAGCCAAACCGCTTTACACTCTTCATGACTTCTTGGATTCTCATATTACTAGGAAGTTGACCATGTGGTCACATGTTCAAATGATTAAATATTTGAGATACCTGATTTTCTAGCGTCTTTAATATTGTCGAATGCTCATTTATCCTCTCGTTGTTGGACTTCATGCTTCTTGGTTTGACTTTATATTCTCTTGAGTCATCAACATAAACAAGTTTAATATTTTTTGGATATTCAGGAAGTTATTTTATGGTAAGGATCTCTGAGTAAGCATATTGCATGGGCTTTTGGCCTCACTGGTATTGATTTCGAGGTCTTGATTAAAAATTGTTTACCTTGGGTGTGGTTGAAAATAATCTTGATTTACCGCCCCATTAGGATTTAACCACTATAATCCGGGATGGTTACGATTAAGTTACATATAGTCTTGACCACTCGCATAGTGGTTACCTCAATTAGATATGAATGCCACAAATTTTCGTTCGCTTTGGCACCTTCCCAGCCATGATCATTAACTACATAATTCGAACACCCATACGATGCTTGTACCATTTTTACATCTTTCCATCTTCTTTAGAATTCCCCTTTCACAACCAATGTCAAGTTCTTTACCTCTCCAATGTAGAAAACTTGGTGTACATCACGGTTTTACTTATCAACTCGTAAATTACCTCTTGGTGCTCATGATGTCGGCCAACTCCTTTAGGTGTCTATCATTTTCTCCATAGAGTTTGCGTCCTAAATAGGATCTACCGATACCAAACCACCACCACCAAGATTATCTACTTTTAACCTTGAACTCTCATCAAGTTCCTTGTGAAACATAGATATCTTCATGAAAAGAGTGTACCCATGAAGAATGAACCTTATCAACTGTTGTTGGAATCTTGTCCATGTTTCTCCTAGAATCCCGCTAGCTTATTATTTAAAATTTGCAAGCTCTACTTGATCTTTATCCTCATGGTTTATGGATATAAACCATCCAAAAACCTAAGTGCATCCCATGTCAGGATTGTCTTGGATGGTTGACGATCAAGCCACTCACTTGCACCCCTGGTCAAAAAATATTAGTACATGAAATAGTACATTTGTTCTGATGTCTCTCCATTTGTGACGAATAAATCCGTTCACGAGACATTATTTTGGAAGTTTATTGGGCCTAAGTGATGGATTTTCCCTATTATTTTCTATATTGCACTTTTACCCTTAGTTTTTGACTTATAACTGTTTATAAAGACTTTTGTGCTTTAATCGTGTGTTATTGTGTATCTTTAGGTGCATGCTTGATACAAGGGTCCAAGATGAAGAGGATAAGTCAAACGATGAAGAGACACACCACGCCAAGGCAAAATTTTAGCTTAGAGCCATTATGGAGAGATAAAGCTTTTTCTGGAGAATTATTGCACCTGATTGTTTCTATCACTACAAATTTTTGGTGTGGACCTGATTCCTTTTTGGTTGGAAAGCGCTTGAAGTCAGGGTTGAGTGAAAAGTGACGGCACTCAATACAAATTTGAGAAGAAATTATGACATTTGCATCTGCAGTGGTTCGAACCAGAAATCTGGTTTAAGTAAAAATGGGTTGGGTCTTCCCAAACCTACTTTATAAACCCTAAGAAGAGCCCATACAAATTACGAAGCTATATAAGCTCATTTTACAGCCCCCATTTTATATCATATCATTATCTAGACATATCCATCAGATCAGAAAGAGACGGAGGAAGCGATATCAAGAAGAGGAAGAACAAGGGATTGTCCATAAACCTAGTCATTCTACCTCGACCAATCACTATTTCCTTTTATCTTCCATAATAACATTACTTTATCTTTAGTTTTAATTATGAATTTGAGCTTAGTTTTAATTATATTTTATTTTATTAGTTACAATTCGATTATGAGCTAAATTTTAATCTCTTTAGGAGGTTTATGTAATACATTGTGTTTTGCTATTTGATGATGTTATTTGATTTGGGATATCTTATTTAGATGTTTAATGGAGATGAGTTTTACATATTTCCATTGATTGTATGCGTAACTTAATTACTCTAGTGTTTTGGACAAAGTAACAAGATCCGTCGTAATCTGCCTAACACCCAGGTGGCGGGGGGGGGGGGGGGGGGGGGGAGATTACAGACATAGTATACAAACGCTTAGTGCCTTTTATCAGAAGATATTAACACGATAGGTAGTCATTAAAGGTAAAAGGAACTTAACAAATTTGAAAGCCAACAGACTAATGTGAACAACTTATGAATATCAAAGTTAAATAGCGGCACAATAGATTACTTAGAAATATCCTCAAGCATCTTCTCAATCAAGTTAATTTTAATTTATTTTAGTTGTTTATTTTCATTATTATTAGTCGATAATCATTACTCATATTTCAATTTCGTTTAACTTGTCATCAGTTATAATCTGTTACAAAAACCAAACATTTCCATTTTGTTATTCGAATTTCATACTTTACGCATTTATATTACTTTGAAAACCCTTAATCACCATTCATCCCTGCGAACGAATTCTATACTTATCATTTCTTGCTACCTACGATCCATATTCTGCGGAGCCGATTCCCTAATTATTAGTTGTTTATTTTATTTAACAGGGAAGACAAAGGTCATGTTCCCTTGTAACACCCTGAGTAATGTAGGCGTCACATATTTGCAAGAACTTCTGAATATCTTATACTGGATATTGGTGAGCGACTCCACTATAATTCCTATAATTTAGGAATTGATTCAACATCCCCATGTTGTGCTTTAACCTTGCAACTTGAATGACTGGAGAATAAATCCCTAAAGATTTAACTCAAAACGGAATCCCTTTTTCTGGAATACATTGATCACGATTTCTTTCTATAATTGGTGGATTCCCTCCATTCAAATTTACCTCTTGCTGATTGTTGTTGTGAACTTCCCTATGTGGATTGACTCCAACTGGTGGATTCACATGAATACCATTAATCTCTAAACCTGGTGGTGGGTCTAGGTTAGCCATTTCACTTGATGATCTTCTTTCTCTTTCTCTTCTTCTTTGGGATCGACGCAATATCTTGGAATTCGGGATCATACACCAAACATGTAAAGCTGTAGAGATACAAAGAAAAAAACACGAGTAAAACAAAAAATAACTGAACACTTCTATACTCAAAACAAAAAACAAAAATATAACGATATAGTCATCAGCAGTGGCACCAAAAACTTGTTCGTCTCCCAAGCGTGATAATAAATCAAGACAAGGGAGGTTGTGCTTACCCGCAAGTGTACGGGGGGCGTCGACAAGTATTAAAAATTGATAAGTATAAAGGGATTAACATCTCTACGTGGACTATCAAATTTATTCTTAATGTGTTTAGAAGAATAATAGTGTGAAGTTGCAAAGGAAATTGACAATAAAGTAAATAAATGTTTGTTGGATTCAAATTAAACTAAATAAAAGAGTGAAAATGTATGAGAATGGTGTTTGATTCTTGCTACTAATTCTTAGTGTAGCTAATTTAATGTTTCTACGAATAAGGGCGAAGTGGTAATTTCACATTAGTTGGGATTCAATGTTCTTCAGAAATCCCTCCCAGGTAGATAGGAAGCTATTCACGGTCCTAGAGACCTCTATAGAGAGACCCTACGACATGCTTTCTAATGCTAAAGGTTCAAACCCTAATGACTACTTTTTTAGTCAAGACCTCTCGATTCACTAACACACACCAATCGTCTATATGCTATATCCGTAATTCGACCCCTACTCCCGGGTGTCAGCCTTAATACTAGCACTACCCAATATTTGGCCAGAATGTGATTATGAATTAATTACACACATATAGTTAATGGAAATGGATATACACTTCAATTAAACATAATTCCAAATTCAATAGAACGTTAAACTACTAATAAAGGTTCTTACAAAGTAAATCCTCAAGAAATGATAGTTTAGTTCATAATACAAAAATAAAAACTAATGATGCAAGAATAATGTTTATAATAAAAAATGGAATAATATTACTCTAATAATTGATGGAAAACGGAGCTCCAATGAGGAAGAATGGTGGGGTTTTATGAAAAAACCCTTCGTCTCCATCTCTTCTGCTCTCTCTGGGCGTCTGAATGAACAAAATATGAAGTGGTATGTGTTAGGAGCTTTTAAACACTTAGGCTCTGTTTGGTTCGTGAAAATAATGGGTATTTTCTGTTTTCATTTTCTATATTTTCCAAAATACTAATAAAAACGTGTTTGGTTAGAGAAAATGAAATCAGTTTTCTGGAAAATTAAATGAAAAACTGCTATATTGGAGGACATGAAATCGACGTTTTCCATATTTTCTGAAAATTTTAAAAAGAAAACTAAAATAATTTTTGAAAAATATATTCTGAAAACGAAAACTGAAAATGTTTTTGCAAACCAAACATGACATTATATTCTAGGCTAAAAAAGTTTTTGGGGCCTAATGGGCTCACTTGGATAGGTTAAAACAGCCCAACCCGTTTTTAGCCTAGTGTTAAATAGGTTTGAGTCACTATTGAAGAAATGGCATAACTTCTTCATCTAAAATCCGAATCGACTTCTGTCACTTCTCACGCGTTAATGACATCAAGATATATCTAAATAAAAAGTAACTTTGTCTAAAATGATGATAAATTATTCATGGGGACGAAATCAATTGTTGTCAAGATTTTACCGGTAAATGCTTCAGCTTCTCCAAAGTGACTTTTAGTTTCTTTTATGCTTTGGTTTAGGTTTGTAATTGACTTTTTGACTTATACTCATCATATTGGCATATTTTTTAACCATATACCTAAAATATACACACTTAACACACAATTAAGTAAAAAAACTCTATAAATGGTAATAAGTCCAAAAAGAGATGGAAAAGTACAATATATCAAATACTAGGGTGTAATCCCTCACTTAAGTCCCATAAGCTCTCAAAAAGGTATATATTGAATATATTAATATAACACAAAAAAGGATACATCAGGTTGAAACCTCGTGTGTCCTTAAGTTTCGGTGGTAACTTCCTTTCCACTTGGGCCAATACCACTCCAGTTAGCTCCATCATCTCACATTATTCAAACTTTTTCTTCTTGAAGAGTGTCTCCTCGAAAAACCTTAGATACTTCGGAACTTTGATGGATTCGAGCAACAAGATGTTTATCATTATATGAATCAATATATCAATGAACTTCTTGCACTCAGAGTCATCACTCTTCTTGGCCACCCTTGATGGGAACATAGGTGGTGGACAAATTTATTTTGGTCGAGGTCCCACTCTTGTTTTCCTCTTGCACTTTTGATGCTTTGAATACTTTCTTCTCCACATCACCTTTTCACTTTTGAACCGTTACTTCATTTAAATTTGGTTTGGTGTGTTGTTTTTCTTTCGTTTTCTTTACTTCACTTGACACAACCGGGGGTGGTGCTACAAGCTTTCCAATTCAAAGACCGATGGCCTTAGTCGATTCATACCCACCTTTGTACTCATCATTCTAAAGTAATTTTTCATCAACATTCACACCATGTGTGAATTTCATGAGTTGAAATTGTTTAAAATTTTGAAGAGCCTTAGTGATGTGTGTTAGCTTTTGTTGCATGAGTTAATTTTTGGTGTTACATAATCTTCATCGATGCTTCGGTAGAGCCGGCCTTCACCTCACGTTTTGTCATTATGTCGATTGAAAATTTGATGAGCTCACTGAGGTTCTTTTCCACCTCAATTACTCCTTCTTGTGCGCGGGAGGGAAGAAACTTCTGAGCTTGATTCTCGTCATAAGAATTATAAATCGATGGTTGGAGAACTTGGTTCATACAACGTTGTCCATTATGATATAATTTTTGGGCCTTGGTTGATAGTTGTTCCATTAAGACTAAGGTTGTTATGCATTACCTTAATTCACTACCCCATTAGGATTAACCATTAAAAACTTGGATGGTTGCGATTCAGTTGACCATAGCCTTAATAACCCGAATGGTGGTTACCTCGATTCGAAATAAAAAATACCGACTCTAATTACTCTCACACTCTTCCCAAATATGATCTAACATTCCACAACATGGACAACCTTTTTATTTTTGAACAACATTTAATTTTATATGATTCCCTTGATTAACATTCAAGGACAATTGTTTACCTTGTTCTCAAGAGTGAGAACTTTTAGCAATTGATGACATCTCAGCATCTACATGTAACAAACCTTATTATACAACATGAACCAGTGTTCTTGATGGTTTCCAACTCATCTCATTCTTAACAATTTGGTGCATGATGACCAATGCATTATTCATAAGGGACATCATAAAACTGCCTCCAGAAAGAACATCTAACTTCTCTTTCAAACTCACATCAAGCCTTCAGTAAAACATGGCTAATTGCAACTCTGGCGTGTAACCATGTAGTGGGAATTTTTTCAAACATATTTGGAATCTTGTCCATGCCGCCCCTACCGATTTATATTAATCTTGACGGAAAATTGCCAAGACCATTTGAGCACTCAACCTCATGGTGTGAGGGTAGTATTCCAAATAACACTATATTAAAATGATCTCATGTGGTAATTAGAACTCGAGGTTGTTGATCATACCATTTTCTTATACCTCCAATTAAAAAGAACGAGAACATGATGAGATGCATATGTTCTTGAGTGACACCTTGAGTGATGTAGGTATCGCAAAATTTGCATGTACGTTTGAACAACTCTAACAGGATCTTCACGTACGACCCCACTATAGTTACCATAATTAGTGAATTGATTAATCATACCCACACCAATTTGAAACTCATGGCCTAAATAGCGAATGAGCGGATCCTTGGTGGCGACAATTGAAATTGGAATTATTCTTGATTCTTTTAGCCATGGATCTTACCCCGGTTGGGTTTGAGAACCCCCTTGTTCCCCATTAGGTGAAACCACACCATTTGCATTAACTCCAAGAGTTAGCTGACCTCCAGGTAGAATTGGGTTCCCATTTGGATTCAAATTCACATTCGGGTTGAAATTAGTATTTTCCATCTCTCTCTATCTCTCTCATGTGAGTTCAAAGCAATCTCTCAGGGTCTGAGAGCATGCACCAAACTAAGATCTTGTAAGAGATAAAAACAAAGAAAGCAAGCGTAAAAACTAACACCTAGAACTTTAAATACACATATAAAACACAAACTAAAAAGTTATCCACGACCATGACGCCAAAAACTTGATGGCCCTCGGTGCGTGATATAAAAATCAACACACTATTCCTCGCAAGTGTACGAGTCACTCCAAGTGATAAAGAGTAAGTATTATTGTATCGTTCTCTACATAATCTATGAGGCAAATCAATATGTTTTTATTAAGTATTTGGGGTTATAGTTGCAATAGAAATGTAAACAGATAGATTAAATAAGATGGGAGGTGTTTTGCAATTATTAAAACTAAGGGACCAAATTGAAAAAAATTATAATCGTTATTAGAAAATAAAAGAAGAATTACAACTCAATTCATATGAAACAATAACATATTTAAATAGGCTCTCAAAACTTAATCGAGATGTTAATAGTAAAGGATAGTTTGATTTGCATTAAGAGATGCTATGATGCTTAAGAAGTTTGGTGAGAAGAAAATGTATATAGAAAATGAGATCATCATGAGAGTAGTCCAAGGAATGTTTCTCAAATGGTGGTTAACCTCCCGATAATGGTGGATGATGGTGGATAAACGGTTGATATGGTGAATTCAGTACTCCCTCCGTCCATTTTTATTTGTCCTTCTTTCTAAAAGGAGGTGTCCAACATATTTGTCCCTTTTATATTATCAAGACATTTTTTCTCCAATTAATGTCTTTTTTAATTTTTGTGCCACAAAAAGTAGGACAAATATAAATGGACGGAGGAAGTAGTATTTATTTTTGTTGATGATGTGGGTTTTTGGAAAATATGGTTGAGAATAAAGTTAGACATAAATTGTAGTATTGCTTGCACACGGGCCCGTCTAAAGGAGTCTGGAAATTTCTCACGCGTGATGGGATGGGGTGGAAGACACCCCGAGCTATCTTTAGCCCAGACTTATTAGATGATGTACTAGACTAGTATTCCACAATTCTTTTGGGTCTCCTTGTAACAAAAAAAAAAAAAAACTAGATTTTTTAATAAAAATCAAAATAATTATTCAATATATATAAAAAAAAGCTTCTTATGATGTGTTATCCCCCCTCTAGAAATTCAACTAGAAGTGAAACGATTATAAATTTCACTAATCTCTTGAATTGACCTCATTAAGGTACTATCTAGTATTTTTACAATTTTTCTTTTCTTTTATAATAATTTGGATTGCATTTGTGAAGATTGATAATCATAAATAATAAAATTTGACCACTTTCTAATAAATCTTTGGAGGTTTATATAATAATCATTCCCATGAACACAAATCAACCTTAAAGCATATTATATTCAAATTTTATCACAAGAATGCACTCATTTTAACACAAAATCAGAATTTAATGGCTAGCTTAGTACGTAAAACAACACAACAATTAAGCCAACATATTATTATTGCTAACAGACTTTTGCACTTAATTTAACTAAGTGCAGAAGTCATTTTATTACAACCGAGAGTTTTATAACTCGTTTAAACCAAAAACAGAAGTTAAAAACATATGATATAACAAAGACAAGTGTTTAATTAGGCATCAGGATTAGCCAATATGTAATCTTCGACAGCCTTCATGATTGCCAAACCCCCTTCTTTGGTTGGCTTAAGCTCTTCTTCAGTGAGCTCAGAACCTTCTTTGATATGAAACGTAACAGTGCTGTTAAATTTGGATCCTCCATCCGAAGAAGATTCAAATTTAAGCTCATGTTTAACTGATAAGATTTTCTCTGACAATTCACCACCTTCGATCACTGTATCAGCATAGCTCAAGGAATCCTTGTCTAGAACATCAATCTTATGTTTCACATACTTTACCGGGACACCTGTATTAACAAAAATAAAATTATTAATAAGAAGTCTTTCGGTAAACTAGTAATATATACATATAAATATATGTGTGTGGGTGAATTAATACCTTCGGCAAAGTTCAATTGTTGAATGCTTCCAGGACCACCAGTGCCTTCAACTAAGTGAACACTAGAGACGAAATGAGGGGCAGCCTTAGGCATAATACTTTGAGCATCGATTATGAGTGCATTAAACAATTTTGGGGCTGGAATCGGGCTACTGATTGACTCGGTAAATGTTACTATTCCCATGCTTAATCGATGTAGAAGAAGAAGAAAGAAGTTGGAGAATTAAAGCGTTATTGAATTTTAATTTGCTACGAAAGAGTTGGTGAGATATATTGATAAAGCCTCATGGTATTTATAGATCATGCAGGAGGCATCTTTTTTATCAATCATTTTTATTTAGTTATATTTTACTACATGTCTTGATAAATCAAATGATATTTCAAGTCCCAACATTACATTATGACACATATGTGGAAACACGTAATGCTAAGCCTACCATATTTGAACAATTGAAATATATATATTTCTGCCAAACATGCTGGTATGTGTGCCCAAATTATAGAATAATTTTACAAGAATTTATATATTGTAGGAGTAATAACTTGGGATGAAAAAGGTTACTGTTAAAAATCGAAATTACTGTATAATAATCGAAACAATAGTAAATCAATTATATAATTATAATTAAAATTATTAAGTTATGTTATGAAAAATGTAATCATTAACAAAAAAAGGTTAGATTATGGTTTTAAATGTCAATAAATCGAATAGTCAAAATTGTTTATTAATATAATATATAATAATAATAATAATAATAATAATTTAGATAAAAAAATATACAATTCTTAATATCAAAATCTAAATAATTGTTCTAACTCACTAAATAAAAATATCCAATCTAATAAAAAAATCACTACAATTTTTTATATACTTATCAATTTTTTTTTATATATGTGGTCTTTTTTAGAAAATTTTAATATATTTATAGAATTATTGTTTAATTATGGTTAAAAGTATATAATTATTCAACAATAACTAAAGTTAATGTTCAAAACTGCAAAACTGATTGTTACATAATTAAGTTAAATTATGTTTTTTAGCAATATGATTTTAATATTTACGCGATTAACTAAACTGTTATCAGTACTTATATATCAGTACTTATACTGATGATGAAAAATCTCTTACCAATCTTCTAGTTACTCTTCAATAGTTAGGTTTACTTTTAAATAGTTATCAAATTGTATAGCAAAACTAACTTGAGTCAATAACCTTTTTAAAGAATTTTAATTTTTTTTACATAAATTATACTAATATATTAATAGAGTAGTTTTTTATTAAATAAATTTATAAAATATATCGGCCTTAAATTTTTAAGGTAAAAAGATAATTGCTTAAAGAGTCAAGATATAATAATATCAATTTTTAGAAAGTTCTTTTTTTTTTTTTTACGTTAAAGAATCCCAACCTTGGTTATCTTTTACTAATTTAAATAACATACCCTTATATTTTCATTATTTTGTATTTAAACATAAATATAATATAAAAAACTAGATATTATTTTGTAAAAGTACCAACCCTCATCCCCCACATCGTAGAAATTTGTTTTAAAAAAACCAACCCCTGCCCCTACTTCCCAGAACAATAAAATGGATGACCAGATCCCTCACTCCTAGTTTATTACATAGAACCCATTATTTTAATGAAAACAAGTAATATTTTGACAATATACAACCGATCTTTGGTTTTGGACAAACCAATAGTGTCACATGAAAAACCCATCATATGACAGTGGGCAACTTGATTTTTATTCATAAACATATCATTTGACATTGTATAACCCATCATGGTGCATATGAGAACCTAATTTTTTTATCCCTACCACAACCCCTACCCGTCGTGTCTCCTCTACACCCCTTTTTGGAAAAAGTATTCCCCCAACCTACCCAAAAAATATCACTTGGGGGACCTTATAACCTAGTTGTTTGGTCTAGAAAATCTGATGTTGAATAAATAGTTTTCACGCCAACTTGGCATAAGTGATATCATAACTAGTATGGTGCAAATTGGTAATTCCAGAGGTGACAGTCGAGGGTGATGACATTCTGGTAGGGGAGCTAATGGTAGATGTTATGCAGGTTATTGTTGGAAAAATTGATAGAAAAAAAAACTACTAGATAAATAAAATAATAGATTGACAATATAAAGTGCAATTTTTTTTATTGAAAATATGTGTGACGTAATACCATGGGATTACATGATTTGGATCCTAGCCCTTTATAGAATAGCTATGTTTATATCTCTCTCGGGTTGTTAGTTAGAATATCTTCATTGATGTGTAGCTTGACATCTGTTGGCATAACTATCTAGGGAGAGCCACATACCCAAGGTTATCTTGATGAATTCATCTACTTGTTAGTTATATCGCTGATAAGACATGTTGTCTTTTTATATGCCTCTTATCTTCAATGTTTCCTTCCATACTTTCCTCAACTGATCCTAGCTTAAGTTTGCTCTACTTCACAAAATGCTTTCTCTTCCAAAGAAACTCAAGATCAAGGGATGTTATTCCTATAAAATACACATTTTAATCCTAAAACTTTCTTTTGAAGGGATTAGGGTTCACAGAACGATGAATTTAGCTATGTACTTTGTTTGAACCATATTTCTTAATGTGTTATTGTTTGTATTCCATATGGATATGATAAGATCGCTATTATAAATGTTGGAAGTAGGAGGGGTTACCATAAATATAGCCGTTATTTCTCTTTCTCTTGTTATGTTTACGTTATTTTTGCTCATGATGGAGGTAGTGTAATCATCACTATTAATTTTGTGAATCCCAAACGTTTCCTTTACAGTGCAGACACTTCACTTTTTGTTCCAATTCCTTTATATACTCATATACTTATTCAAGTTCCAGATTATGGCCCATAGACCCTTGTTTTTTTGGAAGAGAATGAGGGGTTTAGGTCTTCAAGTACTCTTTCTTGTTCTTCCTCCTTACATTTTATCTTATTATATATTATACTAGTGTTTAGTATACCATCTTTTGTAGTCTTTACAATACTTAAAAAGGGTGTTTATGTCAACTATATTTGTTGTTATATCGTGTTTAAAATTATTTTAATAATATCATTAGTTTAAACTAAAGATTTGGTACTATAAAAGTGTTTCACCAAGTTTAACTCAATGTTGTATGGTCTTATAATTGTCTCAAACCCTGGTATCCATGAATAGTCCCATGTATTAATATTTGTACCAGCTCCCACTTTCCATATAATGTCTTTTCTAAATTTTCTCCTTCCTATTATCATGTTTTTTTAACCCAATGAGGGGGTTTTACCCTGTTTGGATTCAAGGAAATTACTATTTTTATAGTATATCCCTTTGTAAAGTTTTGTAAGAAGTGAGTCATAATTACAGATCATCTTCCAAGCATTATTTACAAGCAAAGAATCGTTCATAATATTAATTTTCCTAAATCCAAGAACCCCATTAGCTTTAGTTTTTTGTGCTTATTTTTAATTTTCCCAATGTAATTTTTGTTTCTCCCCATTCCCTACCAGAATTTTTCCATAAGGCATTCAATATGATCACGAAATGTTACCGGTATATCAAACAGAAACCTAACATATACATGTATAGCTTGTATAACTGCTTTAAGAATGATTTCCTTTCCTCCCTCAAAGAGAAATCTTGTTTGTCAATATTCCATTTTATTCATTATTCTATCAATAAACCAATTCAAGGAGTTTATCTTGAATCTTACCAAATTAGAGGATAGTCCTAAATCATTCCCCAAGCCCTTCAATTTGTTCATTATAAGTATTGAGGCCAGTTCATTAGTAGATTTTGGCAGAGTATTGGCACTAAATTGTACATCACTGTTATTAAAGTTATGTTTTTGTCACGAGGCTCTTTCATACTCATATATGACTTCATTAAAATCATTAAATTCCTCCTAGTAAATTTTATGAAGAATAAGCTAGTAATGTCTCCTTTTATGTGATAGATCAATCCATTCACAAGACATATTTTTAGATTTACGTATGACTTATTTGAGGGATTATTCCCTAGATCTAGACATATTCCCATTTCTTGTATAGTTTTGGATAATTATTACTCTTAGAGCTATTTGTGCGAAATTTGTGTATTAAGTGTGAAACTTTTGGGTACTTGGATGATACGAGATACCAAGAATAGGATAAGAAGTTGATAAATGAAGGTTAAACCCAACTGAAGGAGTTAAAAGACCAAAAAGACACTTTTGGAAAGCGAAAACGTTTACCGTCTAACTTTGAGATCAACAAGATAGAGTGACCACGTGAAATCGACAAAAATTATGGAGGAGAATGTTGTTTTATTATAGTACTTGGAGTCATGAGCATGTGAGAGTTCTTTGTGATTTAGAGTTAAGATGAAGAAGTTATTAAAGTTGCAACCGATGTGGCTCGAACTAGTCCACTCCTTCATTAAAACATTTTGGGTTGACTTGGGCCATTTAAAAGGGGCCCATAACACCAAAAAGTTGTTAGACCCTAAGTATACCAGAAAAAACAAATTATAAAGGGTTACCATTCACCACTTTATCATTGGAAATGTTTTTGAAGAGGAGGAAATCAGAAGAACATGCCTATAGAGAGTTGGAGCCCTAATACACGACCCATTCCACCATCATTATCATGGTAAATTAGTATTAAGTTCTTGTTCTAAACATGATTCTTGTACATTTATCCTTCTATTACTTTCAATATGAACTAAATTCTATTAGCTTAGAATCACTTATTGTATAAACCCTAGAATCGAGATTATGTTTTTTTTGAATTTGTAATTATGAATAATTGAAATGGGTTGTTAATTTATATTCTTTGATTATGTATGTGACTTATAATTCAGCCATTATAGGACTGCGCTTAGTAATTATGACTGTCACATGAATGGGGGTTTGGGTTACGGAAAATTATACATAAACGTTTGGTGTACTTTATCGATCTTGACGGGCTTGACTAGACGAATAGTTAATAGGGTTAGATGCTTCTAGAATCGATCATTGCATAGTGTCACCTCACTTAAGTCCTCTAGTAGTGTTTAAGTAGCTTCCTAGACTATCCTGACGAGAATTAAGAAGAAGTTAAAATCCGACTATTGCATAATTAAACAATTCACCCTTAAACGATAATACGTAAAGTCAATACTAGTGGGGATTACTTGCGAGTTCTCGAGCTATATTTTCATGTCATCTCTTTAGTTAATTATATCTTAGCCTTTAGTTTAACCATTAATCTTAATTTAATTTATCTTTATTTCATCTTAGTCCTTAATCACAAAAATAAACCATCTTCTCCTTTAGCTTAGCAATTCATTCTAGTACACTTTACAAGAACAAAACCCAAGAGTTAACCATCATAGTCCTTATGGAGGCTATACTCTTTTATACCTACTATTTATTACTTGCCGTCATCTGCACACTTGCGGTTACTTAGCTCTCTAAGGGTGTTGATTTGTTAGGATATTTTATCACTCCCATGAAGACGACAACTATCATATACAAACAATATAATTGTGAAAGTAGAACAATTCCTAGATATTTTCATCAGTTTAATAAGGTTATTACTCAGTTTTGAAGTAGTTACAAGGAAAAATAAGAATGAGGATAAGGGCCCCCTATCTTAAACCTCTATAAGGGTTCTTTAATGGAGGAATTTTCACATTAAAGTTTATAGAGTAAGTTAAAGTAGTAATATCCATCATTATCCATCTTATCCATCTTATCCATTTTTCACATTTTTTTCCTTTAAAAATCCACCAAAAAATCTCATTCTAGATGCTCATATGCTTTGTGTATATCTTCGTGAACTCCATCATAGTATGTTTTAGAGTTTTTTCTTTCGTTTCTTAAGAAATGGAAAGCTTCGTGTCCATAAGTATATTATCATAAATACTTATTAGAGGTATAAAAGAAGTTGCGTTATCAAATACTAAGTCACTCATAAGTGGTGGAAGCCTCAATACAAGTATCTGAGCAATGATTATATAAAGAAAGTTGGAACATCTTATCGGTCTCTACAGATCTATGCTTTAAGGTTCCTTAACCTTTCAGATCAATGTAAGATAGGTTCTATTTATGCAAGTTTTAGTCATATACTAGCCTCAAGATATCAAACATATAATTTCTCAATTTACCTACGAAAAAAAATCCTAAATAACCATCAGGTCACGGGGATATACTACTTCCTAGTGACCAAACTACACACTTATATTCTTTGATCGTAGTAGGTTTAGTAAGTTCGATATTATTTTCTTCAGTGATACTAGTGATAGAGAAAAAATAAACCTTTTGTCGAGCTCACTAATCGAAGGATCGACAATGAGTAACTACACACAAAGGGAGAGGAAAATAAATGCCAAAGTTAATGAGGCACAAAAATTAAAATCATCGTAGCATTATCGTAATAATTCGAAGTTAAGTGTCCTCATGTAGCTAGCATTTCCTGAAACCAGACACTATGTCAGGACCACATGGTGTTTTCAATCCTGATGGAGCTCTAACGTTTAAGTCGGTATTATAATCAAGGGTATTCTTATGACCCGAGAGAATTGTGGAGGTTTAATTGTATGTATGAATAGTGATTTTGAGAGAAATATAGAATGTACCCATTTTTGGAGATGTGCATGGGGTATTTATAGACGTCCTTGGGTATGAAAACTAGACTTTTGGTGGTCATTTTATCAGGTTCTTTCTTGTTAAGAAGACGACGAGATGATTATGTTATCCACCGATCATGAACAATAGACCTTCCCTTGGCTAGAACCTGCTATCTCTGGTGTCGTGTCTAGTTACCCTTAATTGTGATGTTATTCCTTGGCTTTTAGAATAAACCATTGACCTTTTTATTTTACCACCGACCTTTGCCTTAAATTTCATCAGGTAGTATCAACACTTCATTATGGCTTATCAATACGCCCTTAAATTTTATGAGCGTGATATTATTTTTGTAGGTGCTATCAAAATAAATTCATTCTTCTCTTTTTATGAAGTTCCGATATGAGTTTTTATCTTGAATGCGATGTTACTAGTAATGTGACGACGTCGGGATCATGATTTTTATGTAACTTTGTGATACGCCAACTCGTGAGTTGGTATTTTGGATAGTTTCTCGATATGATGAGACAGAAACCAGTTCTTTGAGTAATTTTTTGATATGCTAGGATGAGAGTTGGTATTTGGATGATTTCTCGGTATGTAGACACATAAGCTAGTCTTTTGAGTATTTACTCGTTATGCGAACTCGATAATTGGTATTCTAGATGATTTCTCGTTACGCCATGGCAGAAGTCGCTCCTTTGAATAATTTTTAATACGCAAACACAAGAGGTGGTCTTTTGGATATATTTTTGATACACCATCTCAGAAGTCATGCTTTCGAGTAATTTCTTGATAGCACAAACCCGGAGTTGGTCTTTTAGATGATTTCTCGATACATCAACGCATATTTAGGCTTTTGTGTAATGTTTTTGGGGTATCACTAGAGTTCGTTTTGACATAAGGTGTAAGGTTATTATCCTCTCTTAATAGGGATGATTCCAATGACAACTAGGAAATTTTGACATTTCTAACCTTCCATTATGCAACGCAGTGGTGTCTCATTGGATTTTATAGTAATTACTACTGTCTCACTGTCCTTGTAAGGCTCATATGTCACTATGCATAATACAAAGAGCTTGAATATTATTACCTTAGGAAGTTGAAGTGTGTCTTTCTGCCTATACATATTGGATAAATCTTACTCTTATTGTCAATGTGTTTCCATTAATTTTCTCGGATTATCATAATTTAACATGAATGACTGGACGTTCTCAAGAACAAAGGGATGAGGACGGGCCTTGTAATCCCCTAGTTAAAAGAACGATATCTCCTTCATCTTCTTCTCCAATTCTACCCAAGATATCATGACTTGCCTGATACACGCTCCCCCTAGGCCTATTTAGAGCAACTTGTTTCATTTTCGTATTTTCATCATCATTACTTTGCTAGAGAATGATGCTCAATTTTCCCTCTTTTGAGATATTCTATTAAATCAATATGTATCTTATTTGTCTATTTGACTATGTGTTTTAACACACCTCTCCTGATTCCTTGGCCTTAATTTTGTTAGGCCACCCATGTTCATGACTTCGTTTTGTTCCATCAGGGTGTGCATATCGAGTTGAAACACCCCTAATTGAATAGAATAAAAGACCCTGCCATGATAAAATGGATTCAAATCGAGAAGGACGAAGTTACAAGTATGTTGAAGCAGTTTCAACAGGATAATGAGATGCTCCGGGCTGACATTGATTTGATCATATTAGAGTCTTCATGAGCTTGGAAGGTGGTTGTACATGTTTACAAACGCTCGACTGTGTTTCAGGGCAGCATATTGTTCGATAATAATCAAACATGAGCCAGTGTTATAACTCAATATCAAGCATCAAAGGAGTTTGGAAATAAGCTGTACCTACAGTATGAGCGTGCTTATGATGGAGGAAAGAGGTCGGAATATGTTTGGTGATTTTAAAATATTCAATCCCGTCACCCTCAAATATTGCGTTTAATAAATGACCGGATTCTCCCCATCTTTGATGACTTGAACCTTGATGGTGACCCTCCCTTTATCTGAGATCACCTTGTTTTAGCACTCCAACTATTCTAGTGGCATTATGTATTTATTGATAGGGAGAAAATACCACTTAAACATTGAATAATTGGACTATTGACCAAGATGTTCTGCGTATGGCCAGCTCTCTAAGGAGGCCATGGAGACCTTGGAAGATCCCTAGGTAAGATGATAAGGAGTTCACCGAAGAAGACGTCTAACGACTTCCCCTATCTTGCTCGGATTATATAAAAAAATACACCCCACGATCTCCTCACATCCATTTTCAAGAGATGGCCCACTACAAAGACACACGATCCATGAAAGTAGGAGAGGCGGTTCAAAGAAAGTGGGGAAAAATGGGGGAAGGATGAACAACCATGTAGTCTAAGAATTAGTAGTATAAATAAAACTATTGTAATTTATCATAAGGCATGCAATCACTCGGCTAATTAATTTCACATCAATTTAATAGAGTTTATATGTTTATATTATTGCTTCATCTTACGTAGCATTAATCATTTATCAAGTTTAACTCAATACTCAAACATTTTACTCCACCAAAAACAACACCTTTAGTTCGATAAATTCTATGTGGTAAAATCTAATCTATCAGATTGGTGCACCAATTCGTGAAAGTCAGAGGAGGCTTACGATTGTTAGGAACCTTGAGGTTTAAGAGAATCACTTCATTAGTTTCATCCTATTACAAGACGGAAAAATAATTATCAACTAATCATTTATCCAAGGTAATCCAAAAAAATCATTAGTGTATATATATGTGTGTGTGTGTGTGTGTTTAATTTCATGATTAGCTAGTTTAAAGTATATCTATTGCCTTTTCTGCGGATTTTTGCATGTCAAAAGCGGGTTTTACATGTTAGTTCCGCAATTATTTTTATAATTTACATGCTAAAGCTGGCCCTAGATCCTACAAATGATCGCAAGGAAAAATCTACCCCAGTAACCTCACACACCCCCGAAGTATATAAGAATTTCTTGGAAAAGGCAGGTGTCACTACTGCGTCCACTAAAAGGGACCATACAAGAATCAAAAGGGTACTTTTGTTGATAATTCCAGGATCCAATGTCACATTAGGACTTCTACGGTAAGACTATACATGGAAACAAGCCATACGCCACTTGTAGAGGAGAAAAAAAAAGAGGCTAAAGCACGATCTCCCTAATGCTCTTTGGCTAAGCAACCATTTTTAACCATGAAATAGAAGAAAGATAGAAAAACATGCAAAAAAAAGGTATATTCACAAGTAACTAACTGTCACCATGCCTCAACTCTGATATAGGTTAAAAGGACATGAGAAAAGGTACAGTCAATAATTAAGATGCGACGTTTTGAGTATTCAAATTCAAGAAGACATTATGACTAGTCTCAAGATGTAAATCATTGTATGTGTAAGCGTTAAGGTGAATGAGTTTAGGAGACTTAACAATTATCCACTAAGTCATATCCTGCTAAAAATATGGAATAATCTTAAGGTGAATACCCCAACCTTAAGGGAAACCACGACATAATTTTATTTATATAGTCGTTAAGAAAAATATATAAAAATATATTGACACGACTTTACAAAGTCGACCCCAAAGGTGAAGATGGGAGTTTGAAATAGGTCAAACTAGCCTCTTTGGCACGTCACTACATTCAAAGGGAATTAAATCCACACACAATCAAATAAAAAGAAAGTAAACCACTTTTATTCGAGAAAACCATTCAAAATACAAGAAGCTACCATTAATAGTTATAGGAGAAGATTAAGTTTATCTAAGCAAACCGTCAACCCATTTATGTAGCTTAAGGGATAGAGAAACCACACAATACTTGAGAATCCAATGTTGGTGCAAAGAAAAAATCTCTCCCCCAAATATCCATCCGAGCTCAAGGGGAACGACGTGGATCTCATCAAGAAGCTAGAAAGCCCAACGAGAGCGTTCAACCATATTTTGTAATGATGTGGTAGGTAAAGCCATGCATATTTCTCTCCCCAATTGGCCAGTTTCCTTAGATAATTCTTCCTTTAAAGAGATAATCTCATCCCCTTGGGTCCTAATGGTCACGCAGATAGACTCCATCTCGTTAGTCTCGTCCTAAAGAGCATTAAGTATCGATTTCTCCACTGAAAGTGGGAAGTCATTTGATAAACTCTTCCATCTCCCCAGTAGTCATGGCGTAAGCTAAATATCATTCACTTTACCAACTACCTCTTGAATTTCATGATAGAAAGGATTACATTCAAGAAAGCCTCTATAATTTATCCTCTCTAGCTTAACTTCTCTCCTATGTCACTTAAGACCTGAAGGAAAGGAAAAAACTATAGGAGTATTGTGATGAGGAACCGTGAAGTTAAAATAGGAGTCGAGAAAGTAAGGGAAGAAGCTAATACAAGATCTTATATAAGTAGACGCTTCCAAAAAGACAGATGGTTGTGTTAGTTGATATAATAGAGGAAGAGATAAACCCCAATTTATTTTTGTTAGAAGAGCATGTTATGGAATTAACCACGATGACCTTAATTTTAAAGGCGCGTGTATCATATCCTTCTTTATATAACACAACTAAATTAGTCTAGTGATCAAGAACATCACAATTGAATCACACCTTACCACGTCTTTCATAATTTAAAATCCCTCTACAACCTCTTCGATTTTCAATATTTAGAGAGGTTTTTACTATATATGGTTTGAACACTCTATTCAACATGGGCCCTAGGACACCCAAATTATTTAAAAGTTACAGTATGCAACAACGTATCAATAATTCTTCCCAACTGACTTGCAATCTTCTTCATGTTGCCTTCCTTGATCATCTGGGAGGCCTACAATGAATATGTTTCCAAAAAGTTGACAAGTCTCTTTTATCCTTGGTAATTTTAACCTACGATCTCATTTTTGAAGGATTAAATGCTTTCTAGCAATGTTTCAAGGTCTCATTTTCCATACAAAGTTGAAATCCTCTTCATTTTCAAACTCAATTTCACAAGCACTACAACCTTTCTTCTTAATATCCATATTTTCAATTAATACCCCAGGAATTTGTTATTTTTTGCTTAAGAAACGTGAAGCTTATGTCATCTTTGCTAATGATTTTTTTTGTTACTTTAAGTCTCTCCATCTATGCATAAATGGAGTGAGAATTGACATCGATTACAAGTTCCCCTTTGTCATTAACCATGTCATTGTTTCTTGTAATGAACTACATTCCCATAAAGAAAATATACACCACAAAGTGTATACATGTCCACAAATAAATATCAATATTTAGTTATAAAAGAGGATTTGAAAAACCAAAAATTTAGTACACCAACAATGTTTCAGTATAAACTAGTTCTCCAAACAATCTCTCTTAGTGATAGATTAACCCGTTTCATATGAAACAAGAGAAAATTTAAATAGGCTTAAGTACGTAATTGAGATGTAAATAATATAGGAGATTGTTTGATTCATATTACGAGTAAATATGATGTTTAAGGAGTTTAGTAGGAAAAAACCAGAAAAAGAGGAGGAGATCATGATGAACGTAGTACAAGAAATGTTACCCAAATAGTGTTTAACCATCAAATGGTAGTGGCTAGATGGTGGCTATGATGGATTCCATAGTACTTTTGGTAATGGTGGTGGGTTCTTGGAAATCGTGCCTTGGAGAAAAGTTTGATACAATTCTTGGTATCATTTAATTTACAGGATACAAAACTAGACCTGTGATAAGTAGATTTTTCATGTTATTCCACCATGTAGGAAATCAACTACAAACATTTTCCACATTTGACTTTTAATAATCTCTCAGTTTTTAAAATCTTGTCATACTTGATTTTGCACACAAATTATGAAATGTTATTTATTATCTACATGATTACAAGAATGTCCTCCATAAAGTGTCTTGATATCTGGAATGTTTATTGGAAACATATATTATAAATATTTAATTTGTGGTAAAAATAGCATAAAGAATAAAAAAGTGTCATGGTTTTCAGAATTGATAATATTTTGTAGATAAATATTTTTAGTAATAATGACAATCGCTTGGATGAGACAAAGAGAATATTTATTACATCAAGTAGGGGATATGACTCACGTGTTTTGAAATTTATCTGATTGTGTTAATTACTCACGGAATTACCCTTGCTTAGCTTAATTATCAGATGAGGCAAAAAATTAGATAATGATTAATAGAACTAAGGATATCAATGTGCCAAATATAATTATAAGGTTAACAAACTGATATAAAAGCACTATCGATTAGGTTAGATCTATATTATGTTTTAGAAAGTATAGAAAAAGGCCCCAGGCCTCACAAAACTATGTTAAAAGAAATTTTAGCCTTTTCTATGTATTTCAATTATATAAATAGAGTAAATCAAAATTTCAAACAAACACTCTCTCTGCTCTGTAGAAACTCTTCTTCAGTCCCCGCCTTTTCTTCTTCTTTCTTCATCTAATCCCTTTTTGTTCTCATAAAAACTACTTATAGCTACAGATCCAGGTGGTATAAGCTTTATTCTCACCCAAAATGAACTCACCTCGGATGGGTATCACGCTCCCCCTTTCGATCAAGGACCTCGTATAATTAACCCTGTTAATTATGTTTTTAATTTTTTTAATTATATCATTTTAAATATGTTTTAGTATGGTTCGTATGGATTTAGAAGTTTTCAGTATTTATTAAGCTATATGTTAACTTTATGTAGCTCGAATCAGACCTCTTTCCATCCTCTCACAAACCTTCCTATTAGTATGAATATTTTGCTTCTCGATAAGACTTATATTTATACTAAGTTCTTTATACGTAATCATGCTTTATCTATGTCTAATCAAAATTGTTATGATAAGGTTGAAGTTGAGTATAAAAAAAGACAAATGACACCGGTAAGATGTGTAGCTGGTAATCCAAAATGGCCTTGAAAGGCATTATGAAGCACGTTTTCATCTTGTTATTTGTTTCATCAGTTCATTTTCCTATCTTGATATAAGGAGTCTATTAGCTGTAATAATGATTTTGTTTTATCTAATTTCTTACGCTTTGTTCTATGCTGCTTATTACTTATATATATAATGAAAAGCTCGAAGCTAAGCATTGGAATTTGGAAAGACCCAAAACTAGCTACAGCTTCAAGTAGGAGGCTTAGTCTCGGCGTATAATCATAGATAGAGGTATCGTGAAGCGTGAGCTTAGTTCTAGATATGTGGAAAGCCTAAATCAATCTGCAACTTTGAAAAGGAACTTTTCAATAAGGTATATGCAGTATATATATCCTTCACAATCTCAGAAAGTTAAAACACTTTACTTTTTTTCTTCCACCACTATAAGCTTCACTGTGTACTCTCTCTTATTTATAACTGGAAATTATTCTAGCTGTTATTTTCTCTCTTATTATCATCCTTCTATCTTTTCTCTCCCTTCAACTCTTTCTATGGTGGTCCCTTTCTCTATTTCGGTCATGGCGACTCGTGATCAACATGCTTTACCGATTGTTCCTTTAAACAAACATAATGTTAGGAGGCTTGATGTTATTAATATAGGTATTGAAACTCCGTTGTTTGATGCACTTAAAGAGGACACATTTATTATCTTATATGCAATTGGGGACACAAAGATATATACTGTAGGTCTGAAAAAGTATATAGCGTAAAAGTGGGGACGTTCTGGGAAATTTTCGTCTCACAGATAACAAACTCAACACACTCAATTGGAGATATTTTATGAGAAGGAATTCAGAAGGATATTGTACATGAGGCTATGAATATTTCTCAAAATGCACCTTGGTATGACCATATGGTCGCATGTAGTTCATTATCAAGATATTCCACTTGAGTTTATTCCATACGGGTGCAGATCAAAGGCCTAGCCTTATTCTGAACAACATCAATACAGTAAGAGAGCCTCAATCTTGTTTCATTAAAATAGAGGCCATAGATTTTCCAGTCGTTCCCATTGGTGATGTTAAGGTATTGAGGTTTCAAGTTAAGTTTAATGTTAAACAACCTCTACCATCGGGCACTTACCTATTACAAGAAGAGGGCACAGGTTGGGTTTACTTCCAATATGTAAACACCAGGTCGTTATGTTTTAATTGTGGTAGAATTGGGCATCAATATGTGGAGTGCGATGTGAAAAGTACATAAATTGTGGAATACATTGATGTGCGAAGTAAACTAACATGGAGTACTGAAATATCGCCAAGTTCCGCCTTTTAGCCTCATTTACTGTCTTCAACTTAAAATCGATGATAAATCTCTTTTTACTGCTCAAAATGATGATCATAATAGGGGTATTACATGAAGGGTGGAAGGAAGCAGGAGAAACGGAGAAGGGATTGTATTTGGAAAAAATCAGAATGTTTACTTAGGAGGTTACGATTACACAAGGAACAATAGGATCCATCAGATGGTTGACAACATAGATCGAAGAACCGAGGGTATTGGAAACCAGAACAATGGATGTGATTGGTCCATCAAAATTGATGAGTTGAGTAAGAAGATTCATAGTACATCTTATAGATTCAAGGCTTTTAAGAACATTACGGACAATGAAGGTAGCAAAGGAAGTGAGAATTCTATAACCAAATACATTGGTAAGGATAATGTCAAAGGTAACAATAATGATAAAGGCAAAGGCTTGGTTTTGCAAGATGATGAAATCTCTTCCAGTTGTGATGGATTTTTTGACAAGCTTAAGGCCATCAAAAGAAGGAGAGTTTTCAAAGCTAGAATGTGAGGAGGAATGAGTAATAAAGGTAAGTCTTTGGAGATTGGTAATTTTAAAAAATTGTGTGCAACACGGGAGATTGATGAGATGAGTTTGAATTTGATTTTGGTTAATGCATTTGACACTTTGAACGAGCAGTGATAATAATCAAGAAAATGAAGGAGAGAAAGAGGATATTGCAAATATGGTTGATGAATTTGACTCTCAGAAGGAGCGTGAAGAGGATGAAGAAGGTATTGAGATGGATGGTGATTATAAGAAAGAAGGTGTTGAGAAAGAAGGTATCGAGTGTGATAGTGAGTTTTTTGTTTATGTTGACGCTGAAGAGGAAGAAGAAGAACCCTGTAGAATCTGAAAGGGAAGCGGCCCCACCCTTGAAGTGGCCGCAAAGCAGAAATGAGCACGGTGTTCTGGAATTGTCAAGAAATCTGGGCTCCTTTGACAATTTCCAACATCAAGTCTGTTGTTGCTAAGTTTAAGCCAAGTGTGGCGATTTTTCGCAAAAACAGTGTTGAGAGAGGTCGAATCTCTTGACACTATTCAGGGTTTTGGATTTTAAAATAGTTATTTTTTTAATCCCTCTAGTAGCACTTACCGTTAGGGAGGGTTTTTTGTTTTATGGCATCCTTTCGTTAAGCTTGATATTACTTTTTCTTGCCCCTCTTTTGTGATCTTCCAAATTAATGCGTTGACGTTTACTTTTTATATGATTTGTGTACACGCACCTAATGAATTTTGTGACAGAATAAAAATTTGGGAACAAATTATAAATTGGAGTAAAGATATCTATGATCCTTGGATCATAATTGGGGATTTTAATGAAGTTCTTAATATTAACAAAAAATGTAGTACAAATCCTACCAATAATAAACATATCAATTGATTTAAAATATTTTCACCAATTCTAATACTCTTATTGAAATTAAATCCACTATTTGTTTGTTTACATGGTTTAACAGAAGAACAGGCGAATATTTGGTTAAAATCGAATTAGATAAATCCTTAGCTAATCATGCATGAATGACTCATTTTCCCCGAGCCCAGGTGTTCTCGCCGCTTATCTTACAATTCTATCATAGATTGGAAAGTAATACTAAACAATTTAGATTTGAATCTTACTGGCTTGATAATTCAGATTGCAGGTCACTATTGATAATGCTTGGAATAGGTTCGGTGATAATACTCCCTTACCAAATTACTTGACTAGAATAAATAACACCATAAGAGAATTAAAGAAATGGAGTAAGAAAGTCTTCAAAAACCATGAAAATCAAATAAAAATATTAAAAGATAGACTCACAGAAATAAATAATTCTATACCAACTCTAGAGTCACAGCAAGTATAAATTGAGATCAAAACACAAATCAAATTCGAATATCAATGTAAAGAAAAATACTGGACATACATATCACACCAGAACTGGCTAACATATGGTGATAAGAATACTAAATTATTTCACCTTTCAACAATCTAGAGAAGAAACTATAATAGAATAATAAAAATCAAAGAAGAGTACGGACAATGGAAAGAAGATATGGCAGAAATTAAGAATGTTTTCAAAATTTCTATAAATCTCTTTTCAATGAACCAAAAGCTAGCGAGGAACAAATGAAAAAAGTTGCACATTTCATAAAGCCTAATGTCACGAATGAAATGAATGAGTTCCTGATACAACCTCCAACAATGAAAGAAGTAGAGAGAGAGAGAGAGAGAGAGAGAGAGAGAGAGAGAGAGAGAGAGAGAGAGAGAGAGAGAGAGAGAGAGAGAGAGAGAGAGAGCAATTAAATAATTATATCTGCCAAAAGCTTTGGGTCCTAACTGACTTAATGGTGAATTTCATAAAGAATTTTAGGATATCATTAAAATGGATATTTTTATTATGATACATGATTTCTTTCTTAATAACATATCCCTCGAAAATTTAAACGATACACAAATCACTCTTATTCCCAAAGGAGATATCCAAGAAATGCTTGGAGATTATAGACCCATATCTTGCATAAATTTTGGATATTAAATTATAGCAAAAATGTTATCTAACAAATTACATGGATATATGAACGATATAGTGTCTCCAGCACAATCATCTTTAATTAAAGGAAGAGTGATTCAAGACAGTATCCTTATTGCCCAGGAAATCCCTTTCTTTATGAGCAGGAAAAGAAAGAACAAAAAGTATATGTCAGCTATTAAAATTGACATTGCTAAAACATATAATCAGGTAAGATGGGAATTCATTTTAAATGTTATTCATAATTTAGGTTTATGTGAAAAATGGACTAGTTGGATCAGAATGTGTAACACAACGGTCTCTTTCCAGATAAATCTTAATGGATAAAGAACTCCAGATAAATCTTAATGGATAAAGAACTGACAAGTTCACCCCGGGCAGAGTGATTAGGCAAGGTGATCCACTTTATCCTTTTTTTTTACCCTTGTGACATAATCTCTCATCAGCTTTATTGACTTTTATACACAAAATGGATAATATTCAAGGATTACAAATAAATATAAATTGTCCTAGCATTTTTTTTGTTACATAGGAGAGTCACTTCGGACTCGGAGTCATTGACTCGGTTCGAACCTGCACCACTAAATTGGTAAACCAAGGCCATGGCCAGTGAGCTAATCCCAACTGGTTAATTGTCCTAGCATTTCACACATTCATTTTGCAGATGACTCACTCCTTTTTCTTACAGTAGATGAGACTAACATCCAAGATTGTAAGGAATGTATTGAAACATACTGTAGAGGACCGGGACAATAAATTAACTTTGACAAGTCAGCAATCAATTTTAGCAAAGAAATGCCACGAGGAAAAAAAGATATTATGACTAACGAAATTAATATCAAGGAAATGTATGATTTAGGCAACTATCTGGATATCTTTCTACCACGCAAGATCAAAAGTCGAATCTTTAGAAAGGATAGGAAAAAAACTTTTCAATATAACAGATGGATGGAAAGCTAAACTCCTTTCAAGGGAGGCAAAGAAGTTCTAATCAAAGCCGTTGTTCAAATTATACCAAATTATACCATATCCATCTTTTATTTTCCCATTTCTTTCTGTAAAACTTATCTCTACGATTTCTATCTTTTGGTAGAACTTCAGAAGCACGTAATAGGATACACTGGATGGCTGGGAGAAATTGGCAATCATTAAATTATTGGGAGGACTCAGATTCAAAGACTTTAAGAGAATGAACACAACTCTTCTTGCCGCTTAAGCTTGGAAAATCATGACAAATCCTAACACATTAGAAGCTAAATTATTAAGATATAGACTACTCAATGTATCAAGATAATGTATTGGATTTAGAAGCAGTTGAAAAGTCATCTGGTGGATCAATGAATCAAACATGGTCAATGAATCAAGACAGATCGTTGGACTAACTGCTCAGTGAATCAACACAAATAGTTGGACTTTAGTAGTTTGAAAGTCCTATAGATGTCAAGAGTTTACTTCTTTATTCTTAGTATCTAAATAGTATATTTAGTATTCTACTATATAAAAAAGTAATAGTATCATAATTCATTAGCAAGAAAAAAGTATAAGAAAAAACACAAGTATATTTACAATCATGATTAGAATTACAACTATATTATCTTTCTCTCCAATACTTGTTTATATATACTCCCATAATTATTAATCCATTATCTTTCAGCAGATAAAGGAGGCATCTTGTTATCTATCATTTCTAATTATATTTTAATACATTAGTTGATAAATCAAATGATATCTCAAACAAACTATATATTATGACATATATCTGGGAAAACGTAATGCTAAGCCTACCATATTTGAACAGTTGAAATATATATAAATTTCTGCCAAACATGCTGGTATGCGTGCCGAAATTATAGAATATTTTTGCAAACATTATAAATCATGTTATAGCTAACGATTTTAATCTTACTAAAGATTAAAATCTTTTACCAATTTTCGAGTTACTCTTTAATAACTAGATTTATTTTTAAATAGCAATGAAATACTAGAGCAAACATAATTGAGTCAATAACTTTTTCAAAAAAATTTAATATTCTTACACAAGTTATACTATAATATAGTAGATTTTAATCAGAGAAATTTACACAATATCCTGACTTAAACTTCTAAGATGGATTGAATAAATGGTACAATTGAGTGGATTATTTGAATTGGTTGTGGTCAAACTTACCAACTACTGTACGCACATACAAAATATACTGCTATGTGTCAAACGAGGTTGTTCGTCGTCAAATATCTAATGCTTAAGTCAATACGAAGAACCTCTAGGAGCTAAGGGACTCTAGTGATGTAGAATTGGTGAGGTGCAAAAGATTTGAGAAATGTTTTTTTAGCAAAGGAAAGTAGAATGCTAGTGTGTACCTTTTTAGTGAAATCATTTCCTTTAATCATAGGCAAGTTATCCGATTGGAGCAAACTTCTACCTAGAGTAAATTCCTCATGGATCCAAACACTTTGCCCTAGCATATCTGATCGAATTTTATATCTAACATATCCCAGGAGAGGTTCATATCTCTTCTTAGGAGTATATCTTCTTAGATTTCTCTGTGTCCTTTGCAGTTGCATCTTTGACTATATCCTAAGTTGATATGGAAACGACACCTCCATCATGTAAGCTCAGCGGGACCAAGGGTTAACTGGATTAGTAGTGTGCTTGACAAACCAACTTATTCTTTTTACTTTGACGAATTTTTTACATGTCGTGCTTGCCGAGGACCTAATGACAGCCTCTGAGTGGTGTTGTGTTGCATATCAAGTAATACGTGTGGCACTGACTAACCAAGGACAATATTTTCTTATCAACTACCCCTTTGGAGTACGTGACATGTCTAAGGCTTTATTCTGAAGAGGCCAAATATACAGCACCAAAATTTACATTTTGACTACAACCGAGGCACAAATATATTTCTTTCTGGGTTTGTTGACCCATGTGTGAATTTTTTTGACCACATCTTCCTTTGTCGCGCCTTACTATCATTAGCTATTACCATCATTTACCATATGGGATATGGAACCATAAAAGGGTAATCATTTCCTAGATAATCATGCCTTTTTAGTTTTTTATAATCCGACTATAAATATTGAATGGTGATGTCTCCCCATTTGTTATGGTTTAATATTAGTTGGAGAAATCAGTTTAGGTGTATTTATTAGGTTATAGGTCGATTTTCTCATGATTTAGTACACTTTCCTATTTCGTGTCTTGATTTAATTATTTAATATTTTTAGAGCATATTGGGTTTAATTGTTTGTTAATTGTGAAGCTTTAGAGATATATGATAATTAATTAAATTTCAAGTCAATTCTAAGAGATAAGGGAAAGAGGATAAACATGAAATTGGAGATAAAAGAAAGAAATATGAAAAAGGAAAATATAAAGTTGCCAAATAAATCTGAATTCCAGCAGCTACGAACATAAAAGTGATCATAACTTAAGATTAGCTAGGAATTTGGAAGAATGGTCTTAATCAAAGTTATAGATATTTCCGAGGCGATCAGTTTCGACTATGGTAACGGGTCAAGCGGATAAGTATTGAAGGAGTTACGGACAAAACAAAACAGCACCAGAATCTTACGTTTTCTATATTTTAGGGTTACGAATTTGAGTTGGGTTAGAAGTATAATACCTATCTTCTACTCCAAGAAACATTTTAGGGTTTCCTATACCCTATAAATACACCCTTTTATCATAAGAAACACATCCTTGGCTAGTCTTTAAGCCAGGAAGAAGCTTACAATACAAGAAGAGAAGTCTGGAAAGAGTTGAACACCATATTATGTCATCTTCAACCCTCAAATCTGTAATTGTTTTCTTTTCTTTATATAGTATAAATTAAATAATTTTAGCTTGAGATTTAGCATATATGTATGAACCCTATTTCTTTCTATCTGATTTGGGATACATCGTATTTAATTTGAATTCATGTTTTATTCTCTGTTTATGTGTTTTGATTTAATGACTGTTTTCCTTGCAGAGGCCTACATATTGGATTACCTTAATAGTAGTTAGATGGTCGCCCGGAAGGGGTGTTTAACTATTTAAACACCATATAACGTCTAGTGTCCGGTATTGGTCCTGACAACACTAATCCTAACTAGATAGTCATTAGGGTATGTTTTATCACCATATCACCAATTGAAGGAATTGTTTTTCTTAGGGCCTTGGTAGCGCTTGATAACCCAAGGTTTAGACTGCCTCGTGGTTGTTCCGTAGCCCCCTTGGTTGCTCTCAAGGTCTAAGGAATGTGAATTTAGAATCCTGATTATTGCATATTACACGATTCACCCTTACATGTTAGAATAAATAAGACTGGTGTGGATTACTTGCTAATATCTCGAGCTAAACTATCATACTATCTTCTTTTCTTTTATTTACTTTCTGTCTTTAATTTATTAGTTTAATTTTCTATTTACAAAAACCAAATAAAAATCTATATTCCTTTTCTTTATTCTTGCGTATTATCTGTTCTAGCTTTCATATTTACACTAGATAAATTGCATAAGTTATTTTGTAGTCTCTGAGGAACGAATCTTATTTATCATTAAAACTTGCATACGTCCTGTATACTTGCAGAATCGTGCTCAGCCTAGGTTGTTTATTTGCGTTTATTTTATCTATTATTTTATCACGCCCTAGGCGACACCAAGTGGCCTTCTCCAAGTTTAAACTCTTAAGTTTATAAACTTCTCAAAGCATATTGATCATAGATTACCCTCAAAGGTCTATTCCTCCTTAGCCTTCCTCATTATAGAGGAACTTTCCTTCCTTAGGATTTTTAATTATTTATTTCTTTTCAAGTTTATTATGTATACTCCTCAAGAACTAGTTTTGATTATGATCATGTGAGGGAATCCTAACCATCCATGCTGGTGGAACCATAAGTAGGTTCAGACGCCACCATTTCCTCTAATGCAACAAAATTCCCCAACCCTAAGTTTAGGTTAAATGCAAGGAGAACTGACTTGATGAATATTCCTCTTTTGTTAACATTAATTATTGGTTCATCCTCCAGGAAGAGTTTATGGATGAGAACTAGGGTGTGTTGAGTACGTTGGTAGGAGTTAAGCGTTCTTTTTTTGTTGGTGCCAACCAGGGTCGTCTTGACATTTTAGGGGTCTAAGGAAAATTTAAAAAATAGGCCCCTAAAAAAAGTTACAAATTACATTAAAAAAATCTAAATATTTACCAATTTTTTACTATAAAATTTATTATTTAAAAATATAAATAATTAAATAAATATATTTTAGTAGATATAAAATTTATAAAATGATATCATAATAAATTAAAAAATAAATAAGAAAAGAAAAAAATATACCTATTCTGTGATATTTCTAATAAATATGTAAATAAAATAAAAGTTTTTTTAGAAAAAAAATGGTCTAGCATTTATTTGATTTGAATTGGACCAAACTGAATCTTTTTATTTATATATAAAAAAAATGGTACCCCAATATTATAAGAATTGGAAGGGAGCCCAAGGCCGTGGCCTCCTCCCAAGACCGGCCATGGTGCCAACATAACCTTAATTATTATTGAGGTCTATGAACACGTAGTGAAGAAGGTTCCAAGAATAACTTCATATAGGAAAATCACCCTAATCTATCATTGTATGTACCATGAGTTCTTAACTTTACCATATAGATTTCTCCATGTGGTGGGGTCGGAGGATTTTGACGCAGGGCATAGAATTGAGACAACTTGTTAGGAAGGTTAAGGCCTACAAGGGTTGTACCGATGAGTTTGCCTTATACTTACTTAGCTTATCTTGGGTTTTCTTATATTATCCTGATTTATTACTTATGTATGGGATAATTACAACCTCTTACCGTCTCGATTGGTCCTTATTTATTAGAGGATCATCATTTTTATGTGGTCTTTACCACAATCATTGGCTTCTCTTCCACCGACAATCTTCTCAAAATGTGTTATTAGTTTTCAGCCATCTCTTCTAGTTGAGGCCTCCAAAAGGGGCCTGAGAGATTATAAACTGGTGGATCGGTCTGGCCCTTTGAATTTTGAATCAGTAGTTTTCACACCAACAAAACATAAGGGTATCATAACGGTTACATGTATAATATAAAGTTGTAATTCAAGAGATAATAATCTAGGGTGATGGCATTATGGTAGAAAAGGTAATGGTAGATGTTGGGTAGGTGGTTTCCAAACAACATTAATAAAACAAAACCTATTAGATAAAGAAAATAACTGGAATTGATAAATTAAATTGAAAATGATAAATTCTTCATTGAATATATGTGTGACGTAATATGTTGTGATTACATGAGTTAGGTCTTATCCCTTAGAATTATTATATTTATAGATCTCTCGGGTCGTTAAGGTTGAAATCTCTTCATTGAGGTGTAGCTTGACATCTAATGCCAAAACTATTTTGGGAGAGAATAAACACGAGGTTATCACTGATGAAACCACCTACACTATCAATTATATTATAGATATGCCATTGAGGGTTTTCACTAGACGCGTATCTTTGAATTTGCCTTCCATATTGTCCAAAATTGATCCCAACTCAAGTTTTTTCGACTTCATTAAAAGCTTTCTTTTCCTTGGAAGATCTATATCAAGATTTTTTATTACTATCAAATATCCCTTTAAATCCTAATACTTTTTTAAGGGATTAGGGTTTACTGAAAGATGCCTTTTTAGTACCTTGTTTTATCGACATTTCTTACTTCGGGAGTGTTTTTATTTTACACGACTTCAGTAAGACTGATATCATATATGTTGGTAGTAGGCGAAGTTACCCATAAAATAACCATCATGTCTCTTTGTCTTATTATGTTTCAAATATTTCTACTCATGATGGTGGTAGTGTAATCATCACTATTAATTAGTGAATCCAAAGATTTCCTTTATGCGGGAAGATGCTTCCCTTTCCATACATATTTATTCATATACTCATATAATTATTTGTATTTGATACACAATATCTTTCACTTTCTTCATGATTTCTACTCTAGGTCTTATTGTTTTCTTCGCGCAGATTACTTGTTGACTTCCCGGACCCCTTCATTTTCAAACATAAATTCTTAACTATCATCTTTTTTACATTATTGTTTTGTAATATCTATATATTTAGAAGTTTCTTCTTTCTTTAATTCTAATAACTTTATTCATGGGTCGTTGTAGTTAACACAATGAATTTTACTAATGATGAAACAACTTTTTCAAATAATCATTCTTTATAGAAAATCCAATAGTTATTAAGAGTTCATATATTTCATCATACCCAAATATGGTGATGACCCTTATTTAAGACAAGTTGAGATTTTTAATTATGTAGATAATGTTTCTCATCTAAAAAAAATGCAGAGATAAAAGAAATTCAGGTTCTAACCTTAGTTTTAGGGTTGTCTAATTTAAGTGTTCTCTAACTAATAAAACCATAAGACTTTACTCACTGTAAGTGGCATTGTACAACAAATAGAAGTTAAGGTCCGAATGAATATTTTTTGAGTCTTGACCAGTTGTCTCCCAGTGAATGGTGTAAAATCTCAATTTTTATGCTTATTATTTATAAAAATTTCAAAATACTATGAAAAACCTAAAATACAAGGGGTTGATATACCTTTTATCCCTGAAAAAAATCATACACTTGTATTTATTTTTGATAACTTTATGAGAAACCACTCTAGTTGGTATATGATGTTTGTTTTGTCAGAAAATCCCAACCTATTCGGCTCCGACCTTGTAGAGCGACGATCTTCTGAACAAGATAATGTGCATGGTTTGACTATTGATTAAAATGACTATCGTCATAAGAATTTAACCATCAAATACAATGTTGTGTGTGATGAATTTTTTAGGAATAAAACTATTAAAGTTTACAGGTTTTAACCCTCATTTAAAAAATCACTGCACTGCAAATCAATTATTCCTCACATCCCAAGAAAATAATTGTATCAAAAACCTCAAAGAAAGTTTATGTTAGTCCTTTCATATTTTTTAAAGTTATTCTGGTTTCTAATATATACTCCCTCCGTTCCACTATATTTGTCCACTTACCTTTTCACATATATTAAGAAACATAATAAATGCATTCACCATTACAAAAGTATCCCTAAAAAAGTATCTTGATATCTTAAATGTGTAATGTAAATATAAATTTCAATATTTTAATCGGGGTAATAGTTGAAAAAATAGGGAAAAAGTGTCTTGAACTCCTGAGTGGACAATATATTTGGAACATTATTTTTAGTAAGTGGACATTTTCAGTGGAACAGAGGGAGTACCTTTTTTATTGGGAAAATGTATGTTGACTGATTGCTAAAAATCTTCTCTCATGTGATGGGGTTCTGGCCCAATTTGCTATGCACAAAGGGTAATCAGAAGCATGAGTAGGATTATCTAACATTGTCACCCATACTTTTCATGTCCTATCTTTAAGTGTCACTGATTTATAGTGAACAGGCTTTAATGATCGATGATGTTGAGGATCATGACCACCTTTAGCTAATTCATTCCCTTCTTTACCTATCACTATTTTGAGTGATGAGACGAAGAAGATGCTTTTTTAGTGTAGCAGTTGGAAAAACTTGAAGAGATCGTCCCATATTTATAGATCTCTTATTTTTTGGATAAGAAGGGTTAAAGTTCATATTTTAAATACCCCGGTATCTACAATGAGTTGTCTTCATACCCTTTACCTTCAAATGTTGTTTAAAAGGAAGGTCAAGTTTCTATTGAAGAAAAAATTCCAGTTCACCAACACCTATCCATAAACAATAATTTTGAGTTCATGGAGTATTATGTTACGATATTTATTTTCTTGCAATATGTCATAAAAAATTGTCATGGATCTTCGTAATGAGAGAAGTAGGCTTATTGAAGATTAGAGTGCGCTAAAAAAATTGGAAAAAAATCCACTTTCGATCAACCAACAACTAATCAAAAAAAATCTAATTAAGAAAGAATACTTAATAAATCCCAGATATCTTCGACTAATTATCATCCTCGTGAATGGATAGAGAAAAACTTGTGTGTATGTACATCCAAAACGCTAGGATCTCAAAATGAAGTGGACCATTACCTTCAGTACGTTAGGTCTAAAGTTATAACAATTTAAAGCATCCAAAAGCTTTGAACAAACTTTGATGAGTTGTGTCTCTTATTGTATGCATGCTAGTGGGGTGGGTTGATATAATCCTCATCAGAATCTGGGTTCAACTCTTTCTTGGATTTTTTTATAATTCCTCCAGAATGTCTTGAAGTTCTAGGCATGGCGGGCCGTTATGGTGAGCCAACTCATACATAAAGGAATGCTTATTTTCCATAGTTTAAATTTTTTGTAACAACGGTCTTGACTTTTTCAGTCACATATGTCTTGTATGGTTTTATTTCTCTTTTAGTTGAGACTTCAAATCATATTTATTAATCATATAACTTTTCTCAGTTATTTCCTATTTTGTAATATCATTGTGTATGCATAATTTAAGGAAACATTTATATCTTGCTTGCATAACTGTTTGTGTACGTCATCCTTTGTTACCTTACACCAACGTCTTTCTCTTTGTTTAGACCATGATATATGTCTTGATTTTGAAGTCAGAAGTCGGTTTTTTCACGCATTAGATATAAATATACGATCTTTTGGGATTTTATGTCTATCATAAGTACTATCACCATCATTTATAACTCAAAGGTCTTATTTTTAAATCCTATTCAAGATTCTTTTTTCTTTAGAAAAAATCTTAATTTTCATTCCACGAATGACTATAATTTTGCACAAAGCAATGTGGATGTTGGAGGCATGGACAAGGACACTTTTTCTTCTATAATTTCCTTAACGAGACTCTTCACCATATTTCCTCACAAGTTTTATCCATTCTAACGTAACTTAGGGGATTTAAGTTCGAGGGTCAGTTGGAGAAGATTTTAGTGAATGTAAGTCTTAAATTAAAGGGCGGTAAAGCAAAATGCATCTTCTTAGAGGATCATCTTGTTAAAGTTAAATAACCATTGGAATAGGAGAGAGCTCTCTAAAAATTAAATTTATCACGCATTGGCTCATCCTGGAACTAACACAACATATTCTCTGATATGTCAGTCAAATCATTTCCATATATCGCCGAGCCAGCTCAATATTGACTAGGATAATTTGGTTCTTGAGGTAGGTAAAAATTATACCGCGTACTCTCCAACATCTCATCATCATTCCCTTACTCATAGTCGAGTATAGATTGATTTTATTTTTTAATTATGAAGACTGAACTCTACTTATTAGGGTACATATTTTATCGTGTAATGTTTTGGTATTCATGATGGTTCACGTGTATTTGTTTCTTTGACTTTTCTTTTAAGTCACACCAAAAATTCCACTCTTTCTAGGGAATATAAAAAATCCGTCATATAATTTTGATGGTTATGTTTCCTTTTCCAAGGGTTCTATATGTAACCTTGTCTTTTTTTAATCAAAGAAAAGTCTTATTAACTCATACTAGCACTCATGGACGATAGGTCACATAAAATAAGGAGTATAATTTCTCCAATTATTTTACTTCAAAGAAGATCAATATTCAATCGACTTACGTCTTTTCTTATCACATAAGTTCTTTTGTTTCTTTTTCTCCAGGAATTACTAATATGGGCATGCCAACGTTATTGTTTTGCTCCATAGAGAGGATGCAAATTTCTGATATTTCCAAGAAGGTTATTCGTTCTTCATCTTTTTGAAATATTACAGAGGTTGATTGATAGGAACTTATGTCTTCACATAAACTTCTGCTTTCAATGTTTTTGATGTGTTTGTATTTAACTATTCAAGAAGTAATAAACCCAAAATTCTTCTTGTGGGATGTAGGTGTATACTCTTGTCTTAAATTGTAAATTATCATTGTTTTATTCATCATATTTGTGCGTCAAGAGTAATAATGATTTCTAGTATTTTTGAGGATTATTTTTTCATATTAAAAGAGAAATCAACCTAAATCAATTAAAGTGACTATTTTACACTGGAGGATTTCGCTTGGCTAAGATATGAATCAGATGTTGTTCAATCATTATAGATTTATTATTTTAGTAATTTTGCTGAATTATTCTCATATATCTAACCAACTTAGATTTATCTCATTGATGATACCCTCACTCAGGTTTAATTTAGATAACTTGAATTTTAATTCTGAACACCTATTGTATGGTTTACTGATGACGTTCGTAACCTATAATAACCAACTTAGGTTTCAACTCAAATAGCCTTGAATATGGTTTAATCGTGCATGATGATGAATCATTTAGATAGCCTTTGGGTATTTTGATCGAATATGTTATTAAATTTGTGTCTATTTTGATAACCTTTTCTAAGGTCTAGTACAAGATATTGGTAACTTTGGGGGTTTAACCAATATATGTTTTGGTAACCTTTCATCAGGTTTAATCGAGGATGTTGGTAATTTTGGGAGGTTAACCAAATTATACTTTGATATACTTTGCTAACATTCTTTTATCGAAGATATTAGTAACTTCGTGACTTTAACCAATTCACATTTTTATAACCTTTCCTAAGGTTTTTATCGAGTATGTTGGTAACTTTAAAATTTTAACCAACTTATATTCGGATAACCTTTACTAAGGTATAATCACTGATGTTGGTAACTTTGGGAGTTTAACCAACTTATAATTTAATAGTCTTTCTTGACATATTTTTATACATGCTATTGATAACTTTGTGAGTTTAACCAAATTATATTTATAACCTTTCCTAAGATTTATCGAGAATGTCGGTAACTTTGAAAATTTAACCAGCTTATATTTTGATAACCTTTAATAAGTTTTAATTGAAGATGTTGGTACTTCGGGAGTTTAACTAGCTTATATTTTGATAAAATGTCCTTATCAGGGATTTTGGTAGATTTGGAAGTTTAGCCAAATAATGTTATGATTAAATTTCATGAGGTTAAATCAAGGATTTTGCTACTTTTGGGAGCTTAAGAAACTTATATTTATATAACCATTTATGAGGTCTTATTAAGGATGTTGGTAACTTTGGTTTAACCAAATTATATTTTGATAAACTTCCATGAGGTTTTAATCAATGATGTTGGTAACTTCGTGACTTTAACCATCTTATATTTTGATAATTTTTAAAGTTTAATCGAGAATGTTGGTTACATAGGTCATTTAACCAATTTATATATCAATAACCTGGTGTTGGTTAGGGTGTGATAAAATAAGGATAAATAAGATGCAAATAAACACCCCAACCGAAGCATATTACTCACTGCAAGTATCACATATCGTAAAAAAGTTTGAATAGTAAGGATTTTTTCCTCAAAGGCTGCGAAAGTAAGGAGAACTTATGCAATATAAAGTGCAAATAAGAAAGCTAGGAAAATAATACGCTGGAAATAAAAGACTAAATAAATATTTGTTGGGTTTCTAAGACTCTAACAATTAACTAAATAAAGTAAAGGCAGAAAAATAAATAAAGAGAAGAAGATAGTATAAGAATTTAGCTCAAGATCTAGCAAGTAATCCCCACTAGCCTTGTTTATTCTAATCATGTAAGGGAGAAGTGTATGATATGAAATAGTCAGGATTCTATATTCCTCCTAACTCCCTTCCGGGTGGACTTAAGTGGCGACCTAACAATTACATGGGGACTTGGGTAAGGGGACCCTACGCAATGATTGGTGATTAAATTTCAAATCCTAATGACTATCTACTTAGGCAAGCACTTCCTGGATCACTACCGCACACTAGACGTTTATGTGGTGTTTCAATAATTAGACACCCCTTCCGGGTGACCATCTAACTACTATTAAGGTAATCCTATAAGTTGGCCACCGTAAGAACTACAGACAATAAATCAAAACACATAAACATGAGAATAAAACACTAGTATCAATTTAAATGCTAACATCCCAAATTAAAATATATATAAAACAATTCTAGGGTTCATACCCATATGCTAATCTTAAGCTAAAATAAAATTAGTTCATACTAGAGAAAGAAAAGAAAACAATTACAAATTTGAAAGATTGGGAAGGCATGATTTGTTGTCCAACTCCTACTAATCTTTCTTCTCTTGATGTAAGTTTCCTCTTGGTTTAAAGGCTGAACAAGGATGTGATTCTAATGACAAGAGGGTGTATTTATAGGGTTTAGAAGACCCTAGGTATAATCTTGGAGTAGAAGGCATGTAATTTGAGTCAAAGTCCAACTCAAATTCGTTTCCTAAAATATAGGAGAAGGGATAAACTGCTGTTGTCTTGGTCGTAACTACTTCGTTATTGGTCTGATTTTCGCCTACTTTATATCGAAACGACCATAGAAAAAATATATACATTTTATCTTTTGATTGCTCAACCAAATTTCCAGCCGATTTTACTTTATATTCACTGTAATGGACGTGGCTGCAGAATTTCATATTTACTTGGCAGCTTTTCCTTTCCTATTTTATCTCTACTTCCTTTTATCTATTAATTCCTTCCATGTCTTCTTTACTTATCTCTTTAGAATCGATTTGGAATCTAACTAATTTCCATATATCTGTAAATTTTCATACTTAACAAACAAATTAAACCAAATATGCTCTAAAAATAATAAATCATCAAATCAAGACAAGAAATAAGAAAATATCCAAATATGAATAAAAATCTCTAATTAAATACTCGAATACATCTAAAATGATGTATCCAACCTAGATTATTATATCACAAATAGGGAAACATCAAGACCCCCAACTCAAAGTTGTATTTTCCCGATAAAATAAAGATTAAAACTGTAGGGTAGTCACTAATGAATATAGAAGAAGAAGAAGAAGAAGAAGAAGAAGAAGAAGAACATAAAAAATAAATGATCCTAGAGAAATATATCTAAAAAGTATCATGTAGTAATGCTAAAGAAATAATGCACACATATACTTAATATACACATAATCAACAATCCATAATTTCAACCATATTAACTTCGCAATGTCAGAAGGAGAAGTCTTCAACTTTGTTCCTGTTAACGGCTATAGGGTAATCATAGGTCCTAATATAGTATCCAATGGTCCACCAACCCATGCCCTAATTTTTCAATTGTTCCTCCACCAAGTAGCTAGAAATCCTAAGGTCTTTATGGTTATAACGTGGTTTAGGAACGATATGGTATATTTGGATAATGAAAAGTGATATTTTGGCTCTCTCCTCACATTCCATCAACGAATCGCCCTAGAGCTTGAGTTTCACTCGAAGATGTTCTCACTCAACCTAATTTTGATGCCTTGATTTTCATCCCCAAATAACCCAAGTAAAAACTTTTCATGATGAATACATAACAACATTCCACTTTTTCGGTCCACATTTTTTCAATCTTTTTCATTTATATTTCTTTTCTTTTGATAGCAAGCTATTATTTTCTTTTTAATATGAGATATCATGCTACTTTTTCTCATATATATTTTTTTCTTTTCAATACCTTTCTCATTCACTTTTACCCCGACAAAGGGTTACATTAATAAACTCATAATCATCAATAATATCACAATTACAATTACTTTCCCAATCCCAATGTTTCCCAATGATGAAACCCACCACCCCAAACTCAAGCTCTAAAACAACTTGTCTCAGGTTTTGCGATTCGAGTGCGGGTCATATAGATAAGTCCTATAAACTAAGGGGTATGGCTTGTAATGTGGCTAGTAAAAGGATTTAGAAATGCTGAGAGGGGCTAAGACGGATAAATCATAATCAAATAAAAGGGTGAGAAAGCTAAAAGACTTCAAGTGGCTTCAATATGAAAGAACTGCCTTATTCACTTTTCTAACTACCAGATTTCGTTACTTTTTCACTATTAGTTCAAAGACAAGCGGGTTTTCAACTAATTTCAAACCTCACGTTCTACACACGAATTTACTCTCCCTAAGTTCCAACTTGACACTTCATACACATTGCTTATTAATCTTCCCTATCTTTTACTACCTGTTTTCATACATGCATACAAAATATATTTGTGACACCATTCAAAAATATACTACCTACTATCATTGACATAATTAAAAAATGCTCAATAGGTACATTCATCATATTCTATGCCAATTCTAACCCTAAAAAAAATTAAATTTTATGCAAGAGCAAAAAAGAAGACGAGGACAACGAATCCCCACCCTAACTTAAAAGTGAACCGTGTCCCCACGACTAAAAAAAATACTCAATAATAAAATTTAAAAAACTAAACTAATGCATACAGTCAATCAAGGAGAAGGACTAGAATGAGGTACCTTGCCATAAAACTTTGTTTGTACTTCTTCTTCTGAGGAAGAATCATAATCTGTTTCCAACTCTTCTGTAACCCGATTCATCATGTAATCCATCTTTAAAACTTTCATCCAACCGGAATTAATCTCGTCTTGTAATCTATAGATATTTTCTATCAAAGTAATTTCCCATGCATGTGGTGTGGATACACTTTCTGATTTGTCAATAAGATTTGAAGATGAATCTTGGTCTTCGATTGGTGTCTTTGCTTTAGGCCTGCTTGGGACACTCATTATTGCTGTTTTTCTTCGTAGTGGTTGTGATATTGCCTCGAGCATTGGCTTCTTTTCAATTGGCTCATTAATATTGATGGGCTTTTCTTTTGTAGCTCCGGGCAATTTCTTGTTCTTCCCTAAGATTGAACAATTCCTCTTGTAATTCATAGCATCTTTTCTGTTTGTCATCTTTGATTAACCCACAACTCAAGTTACACCAAGTATAGAATAAATTTATGAAAGATGGGTGTGGCTTGAGGTTGTTGCTTGGATGAATGATTATCAATGGTAGAAGAAGGACTTCTTGAATGTTCTTGGAAGAGACCTTGAAAACTTGATGATACTTGGTGTTTTATGGTGTTGTGTAATGGATTCGATGAAGAATATGTGTTTATGGAAGATGGGGGAAATATTTAAGGGTGTTTTTGTGTTTGTTTGAAGGTTTAATCAAGTTTCAAGGTGTTTTTATAGGGTTTGGGTCTGAAAAAATTATGTTGGGAGGGTTTGAGGAGGATAGGGTTAGATTTTATAAGGTGAGAAGTCGACTTGAAAGCAAATTCCTTCACAAACCGCCTCGAACCGGTATGACGGTGATTTCGGCGGTATGCCGGCGGTGACGTCATCCATACTGTGTCATCAATCGCGACCACGGTTTCGCTATCGTTCCCTCGGCTTTCACCCTAATTTCATAATCGTCACAACTGTTTTGGTTGGACTGGTAAGCCGGTAAAAAAAAATTCCAAACCGTGTTGCACGAGTAACGACACGGTTTTGCTAATCTCCTCTCGGCATTGTACCTAATTCCTCATCGTTACGACGGTTTCCTTCCCACCGGTATACCGGTCATATTTGCCGGCTAGCCGGCCAGAGGGTCAGAATTTTCCAACCTTTTCCTTTTAACCCCAAACTCGTTTCTTGCACAATACACACTACCTTTCTCTCCCATTAGCTTGTAAACATATTAAAAATATACACTACCTTAAGATTATACACTACAAAACATAAAACTAACTAAAAAGAAATTAAAACAAGGGTGTCTCCCAAGAGAACTTTTGTTTAACGTCGTTTAGTTCGACGTGTACCTCGGGTTAAGCGTGTTCTTCGAGATGGATCGTTTCCACTCGTTCAAAGGCCTCACTGTCATGGTATAACTTCAAGCGATGTCCATTATCCATGAATGTCCTCTGCTCTGTTAGATGTTCAATTTCGATTGCTCCATGAGGTGTGAATTTTTTAACAATATAAGGTCCTCCCCAACGGGACATAAGCTTACCCGGATAGTTCGAGAATCTAGAATTGTATAAGAGCACTTTCTGACCTCTCTCGAACTTCTTTGGACAAATCTAATTATCATGCCACGCGAATTATAATAGGCATGAAAACAGAATTCATCTAACTCATTCAACCTCATCATCCTTCGCTTACCCGTTAACTCTGCGTTCAGATTCAGATCTTTAATAGCCCAAAAAGCACGGGATTCAATCTCGATAGGAAGACGACAAGCTTTGTCATAGACCATGCGGTAGGGAGATACCCCAACTAGTGTTTTGAATGATGTTAGTAAGCCCAGAGATCATCATCTAGTTTTAATTACCCGTCCTTCCTCCTTTTGTTCACGGTCTTCTCTAGAATAGACTTGATCTCTCAGTTAGAGACCTCAGCTTGACCGTTAGTTTGGGGATGATAACCTGTTGAGGTGCGGTGTCTCACCCCCAACTTACGAAGGGCAGCTCTCAACTAAAAATTTATAAAGTGGGTCCCTTTATCTCTACTGATGAGAACCCGTGGCGTACCATGTCCTGAAAAGATATTTTATTTAAGGAACGAAATAACTGTCTTGGCATCGTTCTTCAGTGTTGCCACTGCTTCTACCCACTTGGATACATAATCTATTGGTAGATAAATATAAAGATTACCATGGGAAGATATTAAGGGTCCCATGAAATCTATACTCCATAAATCAAAGATTTCTACTTTTAAAACGTTGTTAAGTGGCATCACGTTTATTTTTTATATTTTCTTATTGAATTGGCATCTTTGACAAGTTTGGATGAACTGATGAAAATATTTGTGTAGGTTAGGCCCATAGAACCCGGATTGAAGAATTTTAGATGCCGTTCTATCGCCTTTAATGTGGCTACCATATGGTGAACCATTGCAGCTTGTAATGATTTTTCTTGCTTAGCCCTCATGGACGGATCTTCTGATAACTTGGTCACTGTAAACTTTAAGGAGGTAGGGCTCATCCCAAAAGAATTTTCTGGCTCTATTACTTAACCTCTCTCGTTGTTATGGATTGAAATCCGTAGGGAATACACCACTCACTATGAGATTAACTATATCTGCATACCTTGGCACAAACAGATATTTAATCGTAAAAAGTTGTTCATCCGGAAATACCTCTTTAACCAAGTTTGGTTCTTTGTTGTTGACATTAAATCCTTCGAGCCTGGATAAATGATCAGCTACTTGATTCTCACACCCCTTTCGGTCTCGAATATCTATGTCAAATTCTTGTAGCAACCGTATCCATCTAATAAGACGCGGCTTATCATCCTTTTTCTCCATAAGATACTTAATTTCTGAGTGATCCGTGTATACAATAGTTTTAATTTCAAGCAGAATGGAACAAAATTTATCGAAAGCATATACCACGGCTAATAACTCTTTCTCCGTCACTGTATAATTCAATTGGACAACGTTAAAAGGTCTTACTTGCATAATAAATTATGTGGAAGATCTTATCTTTCCTTTTCCCTAACACAATACCCATTGTGTGATCACTTGCATCGCACATAAGTTCAAACGGAGTGTTCCAATCTGGAGGTATGACAATCGGTGTGGAGATGAGTTTCTCTTTAATCGTCAAAAAGGATTCAAGAAACTTCAATTTTAGCACGATCAACCTCAAATCCTGCACTCGAAACTTTATATCCCAACACAATTCCTTCTCGTACCATGAAGTTGTATTTTTCCCAGTTAAGAACAAGATCTATTTCTTTACATCGCAGAAGAACCTTTTCAAGATTGTTGAGGCACTCATCAAAACTATCTCCGAACACCAAAAAATCATCCATAAAAACATATAAGTATTTATTAATCATGTCCCAAAATATAGCCATCATATATCTCTGGAATGTGGCAGGTGCATTGCATAAACCAAACGACATCCTTCTATAAGCCAAGGTGCCAAACGGACAAGTAAAAGTTGTTTTGTGCTGATCAGCTGGATCTATACAAATCTGATTATAGCCTGAATATCCGTCAAGTAAATGGTAATACTCTCTCCCTGCAAGTTTTTCTAACATGTGGTCAATGAAAGGTAAAGGGAAGTGATCTTTCTTCGTGGCTTTGTTAAGCTTGTGGTGATCCATTCATACTCTCCACCACACAACTGTTCTTGATGGAATGGCTTCGTTTTTATCATTAAGGATGGTAGTGATACCTCTTTTATTTGGAACACACTGCACTGGACTAACCCACTCACTGCTAGCAATCAGAAAGATAATACCTGCATCTAATAATTTTTAAACACCTCTTTCCTTACCACCTCTTTCATTGCCGGTATAAGTCTTCTTTTACACTCTATAGATCGCCCTCCTTCCTTCTCAAGAATGATCTTGTGTTTCCAAATGGTAGGGCTAATTCCCTTTATATCCTCTATAGTCCATCCAATTGCTTTGTTGTTAGTGCAAATCAAACGTATTAGCTTATCATCTTGAGGAGTTGAAAGGTTAGCAGAAATAATAACATGCAAAGTGTTGTTCATACCTAAATATGCATAAAGCAAATGGGCTGGAAGCGGCTTTTCTTCGAGAACAGGAGGACATATTATATATGGTTTCTTCATTGGTTCAATGTATCCTGATTCTCGAGTTGCTCACGAATTGCTCTTGGTCTACTGTCTACTGAATCTAATGTTGCAACTTCTTCAGCTATATCATCATATATCTCCGATGATTCAAGTGCCAAGGTTGCTGTTAAAGTGTCATCATAGCTTATTTCATTGAAAACTTCGTGTGTAATTTTGTTTATGACATCTATTTTAAGGCATTCATCTTTCGTATCTGGATATTTCATAGCCTTAAACATATTGAATCGTACATGTCTGTCTTGGACCCTCATGATCAACTCACCATTCTCAACATCTAGTAGTGTATGACCCGTGGCTATGAATGGTCGGCCCAAGATGATGCATACATCCTTATCCGATTCGTAGTCAAGAATAATAAAATCACAAGGAAATATAAAACTACAAGCTTTAAATAAAACATCTTCAATTTTACCTACTGGTTGGAAGAGGGAGCGATCTGCCATCTATAATACTACTAAAGTAGGTACTACCTCTCGTATGTTAAGCTTCTTGAACAAGGACTTTGGCATGAGATTGATACTCGCGCCTAAATCACATAATGCTTTCACGGTCCATCCTTCACCAATAGAAATGGGAATTGTAAAACTTCCAAGATCTTGTAGCTTCGGTGGCAACTTGCATTGACATATACCACTACACTCCTAAGGTAATCCAATTATCTCCCCAGTCTCTAAGTTTTGTTTGTTAGAAAGAATGTCCTTCATGAATTTTAGATATTTTGGCATTCTCTTCAGAGCTTCTGCAAACGGTATGTTGATATCTAATTTGCTCACCATGTCAAGAAACTTCTTGAATTTTTTTTATTGTTCTTGTTTTTGACACGTGATGGGAATGCTGGAGGAGGACGTGTATTCCTCACCATTGGGCTTTTCTTCTTTTCTTGTGTCTTCTCTGGAACACTCTTCGGTTCAATTACCTCTTTGATTTTATCTTGAACTGTTTCTTCAATTACTTCAAGAATAGGGTTTGGTTCTTTTTGTTGTTCTGATTCATCTACTCTAGGTGGAGGTAATTGTTTTCCACTTCTTAATTCAACTCCATGACAAACATCATCTTGAGGAGCAATAATATCACTCAGAAGTTGCCCTTTTTGCCTGTTTTGTATTGAATATTCCATCCGTGAGATAGTATTCTCAAGATTCTTAATAACCTTTGCTTGAGCTTGAAATCTTTGCTGACTTATCTTTATGTTCTCTTCAAACATTCTAATGAGTTCCTGTAGACTTGGATCCAAACTCGAAGGTTTTTCTTGTGTAGCTTGTTGCGTTGAATACGAATGTGTTTCTTGATAATACTCTTCATATTTCGGTTCTTGTTGATAGAAAGGTTGTGGTTGGTAATAATGTTGGGGTCGAGTTGAATAATAGTTACCTTGGTTTCTGACCTAATTATGATTCTGTAGGGAATAATGACTAGCGTGACTTCCTTGAGGAGAATAATAACTATTCAAGTAATGGTTTCTTTGATGAGATACGAAGGAAATCAAAGCTGGATTATTAATACAATTCTCTCACGAATGATTTCTTGCTCCACAACCCGGACATGAAGGTAAAGTGTATACTAGATTTACCTGAGCTACTGAGCTACACTCTAAACGTGCTTGCTCTTGTAATTCCTTGAGTTTTTGGGTTTAATTCTTCGATCCTTAGAGCTTCTAAGGTATCTTCCTCTTTTTCTGTTTCTAACGACCAACTTCTTTCGGTATCAAGAGCTCTTTCCTTAATTGTATGAGCATCTTTAGGATCTAATAACACAAAACTTCCACCTCCTAATTCATATATCTTTACCTTGGACACGTTGTTGAGTCCTCAATAGAACATGGTCAACTGATATTCGAGTGAGGAGACGTGCAATGGGCACCTCTCTTTCTCTTCATTAAAACGTAATCATGTTTCACCAACAATTTCCCCTTCTTCCTGCATTAATTGTTCTAACTCCACCATATCTTGTAAGGGTCTACTAATCGGATATAATCGATCTAGAAATTTGGCTTGGAGTTTATCCCAATATGTAATTGATTTAGTGTTGGTAGTCATACCCATCGCTTTCACTTCCGGCTAAAAAGAATTGGAAGATAACGTAGTACATCTGTTCCTGTGTAACACCTTTGATGATGTAGGCATCACAAATCCCCATAAATTTCTGAATATATCGAACCGGATCCTATTATGAATCACCACTAAATCGACCATAACTCGAAAATTGTTCAATCATGCCTGGATCAGGCCTAAATTTAGCGGCTTAGATTTCTGGAGTGCGGATTCCTCAGGGTTGCACTCTGAATGAGACGGGAAGATCGAGTTTCCTCGAACTTGCCATCTGCATAACATGTAATAACAAAACTAAAAACAAAAAAAACTTAAAATAGAACAAACTGGAATAAAAGCACTAAATAAATTATCAAGGACTAACGATGTAGTCCCCGGCAGCGGCGCCAAAAACTTGGTGTCAGTTAGGGCGTGATAAAATAAGGATAAATAAGATACAAATAAATACCCCGACCGAAGCCCTTACTCACTATAAGTATCACAAATTGTACGAAATTTTTAATACTAAGTAAGATTCTTTCCTCAGAGACTGCGAAAGTTAGGAGAACTTATGCAATATAAAATGAAAAATAGAAAGCTAGGAAAATAATACGCTGGAAATAAAAGACTAATGAAATATTTCTTGGGTTTTTAAGACTCTAACAATTAACTAAATACAGTAAAGACAGAAAAATAAATAAAGAGAAGAAGATAGTATGAGAATTTAGCTCAAGATCTAGCAAGTAATCCCCACTATCCTTGTTTATTCTAATCATGTAAGGGAGAATTGTATGATATGAAATCGCCAGGATTCGATATTCCTTCTAACCCCCTTCTGGGTGGACTTATGTGGCGACCTAACAATTACCAGGGGACCCTGCGCAACGTCGGTGATTAAATCTCAAACCCTACTGACTATCTAGTTAGGCAAGCCCTTCCGGATCACTACCGCACACTAGACGTTTATGTGGTATTTCAATAATTAGACACCCCTTTCGGATGACTATCTACCTACTATTAAGGTAATCCTATACGTTGGCCACTGTAAGAACTACAAACAATAAATCAAAACACATAAAACAGAGAATAAAACACTAATGTCAATTTAAATTCTAACATTCCAAATTAAAATAGTATAAAACAAGTCTAGGGTTCATACCTATATGTTATTTTCAAGCTAAAACAAAATTAGTTCATACTAGAGAAAGAAAATAAAACAATAACAAATTTGAGGACTAGGAAGGCATGATTTGTTGTGCAACTCCTTCTGATCTTCTCTTCTCTTGATGTAAGTTTCCTCTTGGTTTAAAGGCTGACCAAGGACGTGTTTTTAATGACAAGAGGGTGTATTTATAGGGTTTATGAGACCCTAGGTATAAATTTTAGAGTAGAAGGCAAGTAATTTGAGTCAAAATCCAACTCAAATTTGTTTTCTAAAATATAGAAGGGATAATCTGCTCCTGTCTTGTTTTGGTTGTAACTCCTTTGTTATTGGTCCGAGTTTCACCTACTTTATATCAAAACGACCACATCGAAAAGATATACATTTTATCTTACCATTTCTCATCCAAATTCCCGTCCGATTTTATGTTATCCTCACTGTAGTGGACGTTGCTGCAGAATTTCAGATTTACTTGACAACTTTTTCTTTCCAATTTTATCTCTACTTCCTTTTATCTCTTAATTCCTTCCATATCTTCTTTCCTGATCTCTTTAGAATTTATTTGGCATCTAATTAATTTCCATATATCTTTAAAGCTTCACACTTAACAAACAAATTAAACCAAATATGCTTTAAAAACAATAAATCATCAAATCAAGACAAGAAATAAGAAAATATCAAAATATGAATAAAAATATCTAATTAAATAATAGAATACACCTAAAATGATATCTCCAACCTAGATTGTTATATCACAAACATGGAGACATCATAACCTTTCCTAAGGTTTAATCGAGGATGTTGGTAACTCAGTAGTTTAACCAACATATGTTTCTGTAACTTTTCTTGAGGTTTAAATAAGGATGTTGGTAATTGTGATTTTTAACCAAATTATATTTTGATAACCTTTCATGGGGTTTAATCAGAACATTGGTAATTTTGGAAGTTTAACCAACTTATATTTTGCTAACTTTTCCTGAGGATTAATTGAGGATGTTGGTAAATTTGGGAGTTTAACCAACTTATATTTTGATAACCTTTCCTGAGGTTTAATCGAGGATCTGTTAAATTCGAGAGTTTAACAACCTTTAGTTTTGATAATCTTTCCCGAGGTGTTTATCAAGGATGTTGATAACTTCGATAGTTTAACCAACTTATATTTTGATAACCTTTTCTGGGTTTTAATTGAGTATGTTGGTAACCTTGAGAGTTTAACCAATTGATATTTTGATAACATTTCATGAGGTTTAATCGAGGATATTGGTAACTTTGGTACTTTGGCCAACTTATATTTTATTAACCTTTATAGAGGTGTTTATCGAGGAGGTTAGTAGCTTAAAAGAGTGTAACCAATTTATATTTTTATAACATTTCATGTCTTTTTAATCAAGGATATTGGTGACTTGAAGAGTTTAACTAGCTTATACTGTTATAATTTTCTAGAGGTTTAATTGATTATGTTGGTAACTTCGAGAGTTTAACAAACTTATATTTTGATAATGTTTCTTCAGGTTTAATATAGGTTGTTGGTAACTTTAGGAGTTCAACCACCTTATATTTTGATAACCTTACATAAGATTACTCAAAGATGTTGGTAACTACGAAAGTTTAACCAACTTATATTTTGATTTTTAGAGATATAATCGAGGATGTTTGTAATTTTAAGATTTCAACCAACTTATATTTTGAAAACCTTTAATAAGGTTTGATTGTAGATGTTGCTAACTTCGGAAATTTAACCAACTGATATTTTGATAACATTTCCTGAAATGTAATCGTGTATGTTGGTAACTTTGGAAGTTTAACCAACTGATATTTTCATAACCTCTATAGAGGTTTAATCTCAGATTTTGGTAACTTTGGGAGTTTAACCAATTCATGTTTTGATATCCTTTCCTTAGGTTTAATAATGGATATTGATAACTTTTGAGGTTTAACCAACTTACATTTTGATACTTTTGTTGAGGTTTTAATCGAGGAAGTTTATAATTTTGGAAGTTAATCCAACTTAGATTATGATAACCTTTCCTGAAGTTTTAATCAAGAACGTTGGTAACTTCGATAGTTTAACTAACATAAATTATTATAACCTTTATTGAATTTTAATCATGAATGTTGATAAATTCGGCAATTTAAATGACTTATATTTTTATAACATTTTTTGAGATTTAATGAAGATTTTGGTAACTTCATGAGTTTAACCAACTTATATTTTGATATATTCTTCTTTCCATTCATTGGAGGACCCATACCAACTACCCAACTCTGGGAAGTCTTGCCTATGACTTTGAACTAGAGGATCATGTAGACACCGAATATGATCCTCGTGTGACTAGGGAGCTCATTTAGCCCCTCAACACACCATGTTACATGAAATATACACAATATTCTTTTTAAGACATTATTCAAACATAATATAAGATATAAGTAATTGAAATGATGCATATGAAACTTACATGAGATTACCGATACAGATCGGTAATCCACTTTTTGCTTTTCTTGTTATACGCTATCCGCCTAAAGAAATTAGACATCATCAGAAGTCGAACCGCTTCTCCACTCCCTCTACCGGTTTCTCGTCGACTGGTAGATGTTAGTATCCCTACTGTATGATTTTTATATTAAATGTATTAATACTATTTTATAACAAAAAATAATTAATAAAGTCATACCTCAAAGAAGTCAGCTCCAAGTAGTTCTTCGATCCTGACCCACTTGGACGTATTTGCTTGGCCCGATTAGCCTTTTTTAGCTCAGTCTGGTTCTATCTTCTTGTAAATATTAAATATTTAATTTTGACAGTAAATAAATAAACAATATTACTAGCTTATAATGTAAATAAATATTACATGGGCTTGTTAACTAGTCCAATTCCTGCAGGCTATGTTGTAGATCTCCCTGCCTAGGCGTCAACTCCCCCCTTCAGCTGCTTACGCCTAATTAAAATTCTAGGCGTTTTTTCCTAGCGCCTTAGTCGATGTGGAATAGGCGCTTACCCCGTCTAGGCGCCGATTAATGGCAAAAAATGGCCTCCTAGGCGCCGATTAATGGCAAAACATGCCCACAAAGACCTTCTTATTATTTTTCTTATTCTCAAGAATTCTTTAATTGATATTAGAACTCAATTTTTAGTATTTTCATATTTACTATAGTGTTGTTAGATGAATTTTATGACTTAAATAGTTAAAATTACTATAATTACTACATATACATTACTAAATATACAAAATTACACAGCGGCCGTATAATTCTGCCTAGGCTGCAAAACCGAGATCTACAACATAGCCTGCAGGCCATCTCCCAAGTCACGTCAGCCACATCTTTTGGTTGGAGGCCTTTCTAGAAGTACTTAACCTCACACTAGTGCTTATACTCGCTATACTGGTCTATGAAAATCCTACTTAAGGTACATCATATATCTTCCCAATCATGCCTAGCCTTCTACTCAGTTATTCAAAAAAACCTTAGTGAAGGAAAAAGAGTGCAATACGCAAATATCACATCCTTTTCATTATGACAACAATTACCGAGTATCCTTTCATAATTCATACACTTTTCTCTTGTGCTTTAAATAAATTACATTCTTCAGGAACTTTTATACTCCAGGAACTTCTCACAATTACCGAGTATCCTTTCATAATTCATACACTTTTCTCTTGTGCTTTAAATAAATTACGTTCTTCGGGAACTTTTATACTCTAGGAACTTTTCAATCTTCGATAATTTCATATTTAGACGCTCTAAGTACTTCAAGTACCTATCGTGCTTCAGGAACTTGGTGTGCTTTCAAACACCTTTCTTGTTTGGGCACATGTCATGCTTCTAGCACCTATTTTGTTTATCAAAAACTTTAATATCAATCTAATCACCACTACACCAGATTAATAACATAATAATGAGGACGTCTCCCTATAATTAATTCAAGGTTTCTACAGGAACCTCCGTGATACATGTAGGGTTTTAGATTTCAAAATTCACTATTCTCTTTTCTTTCATTGTCGACATATTTCACCACTTTGTGGTTTAGGATCCTTATTATCTATTTCAAGCGCAATATTAAATGGAAATATACTAATCCCATAAACTATCTAACATTTGTAAATATTTTCAGTAGACTGGTGGTCCTTTGTGTGTTCTAAAATAAATGCAAAAGGTAATTGAACCACAACCGCAAGTGTACGGTTGTCCCAAGTAGTAATAATGATTCTAGGATCGTTCGCAGGGACGGTTGGTTAACTACAATGCTTATCAAGTAATGATTGGTTTCACTTATGAAAGCAAATAAAAGATATAATGATTGATTGGTTGTTTGTATTAATTCTAATAAATGAAAGACTATAAAGAAAATGCAAGTAAATACTAAGACGCAAGTAAATGAAGGTGAAACGCAAATATGAGAATGCAGTACTTGAGAGACGCAAGGGATCCTCCTAATTCTATTTGATAACATATGTTGTTTAAGGGTTAAATAGGTTAATTACATTGGTCGGGATTCTAAATTCCTTATACCCCCGTCAGGGTGGACTATAAGGCTATTCTAGAGTGTCACTAGTCCCGTCAGGGTAAATATGATCCACTTTCGAATGATTAAGTAATTTTTCCACATTGGCCCTAAAATTAACTAAGCTCGTCAGAGTCAAATAGTTTCGATTTTAGATTGAGTAATTAAGTCCATACCTAAACCCTCCGTCAGGATGATCCACACGCCACATATGTGGAATAGCCTAGATACTAACGCCTGTTCTTAGTTGATCACTCCAAAAACAGTAAATAATCTCAAATTACAGAATAATGAAAAAGACCCAATTTAATTTAATTTATAAAAACCCAAATTCAGACATATGAAATTTAACAGAATAGGGATTCACCCATTATGCATTCTCAAGTAATTAAAAGAAATTAGCTCATGCTAGTGAAAAAGAAATCTAAATTAAAAGAAAGGGAACTCATAGTGTTTTACAGAATTAAAAATAAAGAAAACCTAATTTCCGAAAGTGGATTTGGTTGAGAATAGAGATATAGACACTCTCTAGCTCTACAACTTTCTTCTTCTTCCTTCGTTGACTTCTCTCTGATGCTTCTGCTTATGAATAATGAGTTCTATGAAAAATAGAAGTCAAAAGCCCCTTTTATACTAATAAAAACGGATTAGGCCTTGGACTTAAGATTAAATCACTAATTAAAAGCCCAAGTCCATTTTCTAAGCCCAAATTCCCGTAATTGCTGCACCACCTCCACTAAAACACCTCTAGCCGATTCGTTATAACTCCGATTGACCTGAAATCACTTGATGAATTTCCGTAACTCGATAAGGAACATATTCTCTTCAAAGGTAAGCGACTAGATCAACTCTTAAGTGCCTCGAAATCAGCAATATTTGGCCTGTTTTCCAGATTTGCAGCTCCAAATATAATTTCTTTCGGGATTTATCTTCAAGCTTTGACTCCATATCACGATCTTTGACTCTCTTCTCGGATTCCTCTCCTAGCTAATATTCAAAACCTACAAACTTTTCACTAAAATACACAAGATTACGCGCAAAAGTTTAATAAATCAAAAATACTAGAAATAAAATAAGAATTCCGGATTATTGCATTTTTAACTCAAAAGTCTATCAAAATATTCAAATAAACATAAAAAATTATGTCTCCCAAGGGTCGAAAATAAGAAAAATTAGGGAGACATCGTAGACTAATAATCTACATAACTTTTCTCGTATTTAGGTACCTAGGTATCTTCAATAGCCATGACTTACTTTAAGAGAAATGCATGTGCCAACATTTGTTGACTTAAAAATTCCTGTCGTGTCACGTGGAGTGCACATTCCACAATATTTACCATTTTATCATTTACTCATGTGATTTTCTTCTTTGGGGCATGGTATACTTTAAACCGACAGGCTTACCACGCTTCATGCGTTGGTTTGATACATTCGCTGGAATATTTTTGTTATGTGTCTATATGGGACAATAACCTATGTTGGAGCGTTTACACCATATCTTGGAATTTTGAAATATTCTACTTGCGATTGTAGTAGGTATATTATTTGCAATACTTTGCAAATGGAGTTCCTTTTAACTTCAAGTTCTTATTCTTTAGTTCGTGGATGGAAATGATATAATAGATTGTATTCCACGACACATAGCGCAACTTCAGGTTTCCTTGTCTCCCCCCCCCCTAATAAGGGGCTAGTCACTTGGTATTAGAATATCCTGGTTCTTTCAAGTAGAGACCAAGGGAGTTATCTATTATTCGACATATCATTATTTTTAGTCGATCATTTAATATTACAAAGTTCTTTGGAATGTGACATATTCTCTTTTGCATAATGTGTGTTTCAACTGCTCGAATCTGTTTATTATACAACCTTAAAGAAATAGCATATTTTATATTCATACACACTTTTGGTGAGAATTTTAGTAAATAATACAAAGATATACATTGTTACGGACACTTGTGGTTTATACGAAATACTAATTTTACATAATATCCTTTTAAATTTAGTAAATTGTTTTAGGATTTACTTTCAACATAATTTGTCAATTTTGTACCACAAGGTAACATAACTTTTGAGCATCCAAAAACTTTTAATTAGATCAACTAAATGTCTTAGATTTCCACGAGTACGCGAACACTATATAATTCCACTTTATTGATAATATTCATGCTTATCATTTCGTGATGGCTTATTTACCGTGACGTTTTACTTTCAAGATATTCCTTATTATCCACTTCTGGTGGTAAGGATTATTTTTTCTCTTACCTCAACCTCGGCTAGAGTTTGGGTCACCAAGATGTCAATTTCAGACACATTGAAAGACATTGCATTTTCTCCCAGAAACGCACTTCTATTCACTTCAAGGAATGGTTTTTAGCTAGGAAAAATAATATTTAAGCCACTCAATTATTTCCATTACCAGGTCAGTGCTATATAAGTTGGAAATGATGCATTTGCATCAGAGAATATGATCATATTCTCTTCAGGGAATAATTTCTAGTCAAGGAATACAACATTAACCCACTTGTTTTGTCATTCATACGTCTATTTATTTAGATTATGAAAACGGTCACATTCACTTCAAGGAATACAACTCCATTCACTTCGAGGAATGAAACGTTATAGTTTACAAGAGAATATAATGTCAATCCTTAGGGATACAAATCTACTTATGAAATTACTACTTCAGGAGTATAATTAGGTAACTTGAATTTTAGAAGGATGTGATAGTATCCCATTTTTCCTTTGTATTCTCATGACATAATTAACCCTGTCCTTTTTCGGTATGTTTTGCATCTATTTTTTTTCACGATAAATCTAATCGTCCTCACCTCCTTTTTTATTAAACAACAATTCTAGTAAAAACAATCATATATATAAATTATATATACTTTACGAAAACATACCAGCAAAGCAAGTTCTGAAACACTGTCATGATTTTCAACTTTAGGCGGAGTTATGATCACCACCACGCTAATTGACATAGCATTTTCTTTAGGAAATGCAGTTTTATTCTTTATAATGAATAATTTTAGCCAGAGAATACAATATTTATTCATATTTAACCCTACCAGTCTGTTTACATATCCATTTTCAAAGAGATTGAATAATTCAACAATCGTTACAAGGAATGCAATTCCATCCATTACATGGAATGATTTTGAGCTAGAGAATGTGATTTTATTCAATCAAATTTTGTCACCACAATGTTTATTTGGATACGTATTTGAAATTTATTGCATTCGTTTAGGGAATAAAATTCTAATCACTTCAGGGAATAGTATTATGGAAATGGAACACGAATTATTATTATATCAATAATTCATTACTTTGCTTGCTTACTAGACAAACAATCTCAAAGGATTTTGTAAAACCTTTATTTGCGCTATAACTACTTCAGGATTATATGCGTGATCTGATACAAAGAGACATATATTTGTTCCACCTGGTAATATTATATTTGTTCGTTTGAAATACTTTCTTAATTTAGTAGTACCTGATCTTGTACTAAAACTTCCTTTTGTCAAATTTACTGACAAATAATTAGATTGTCCAAATGGTAAAAGTATTATCATTTATAAGGGAGGTTGCAAGTTTGAAACTTTTATCATGCAAACTTTGAACAAGATATCCAATAAAGTTATGGATTCCATAAAATTATTTTCGTTCAACTTATCTCCCCCTAATTTTATGTAATTTTCATGGATAAAATCATTTTGTTAACGAACTTCCGGTTTATAATATTGCATCAGGAATTACATATATGAACAAACTTTTAGATCATGAAAAGTATCTCCATTAATGTGTTATCAACGAACTCCGGGTTCATAAAACTTGGAATAATTTTATATCAAGTCTTTTAAAAGATAGTATATTCCTTTTATTTGAGAAAAAAAATACCATTCTTAAATATTCATGAAACCCATATGAGTTCTTCATCTAATTTTTTTTTTGCTTCAAATCTACATTTTTTTTTAAATTCTCGATCAACTAAATAGAATTCTAGTCTATTGAGATTTGTTATAACTTTCATGTCAAAAAGACTTAATTTATACTTCAGGCATAAATATATTTGTTCAATATTTGGACCTAAATACTAATATAATGTTTCAGGCATTATTTTGTTTTTGTTTGTAGTCATCGGGCCTATAACAATTTAGACTTCAGGCCTATAGGATTAACATTATACTTCTAGGATATGAGATTTTTTTTGGCTTAGAAACTATAACATTTGTTTTATTCTTCTAGCGTATAAAGTTCGTTGTAAACTTTTCTTGAAAAAAAATAATTTCGTTCGGACATATAATTTCATTGCACCCTTCATGGATGTCTAGTTTATTTCTCGATTTATTTCTTTCATGATTTTTCAATATTAAGGAAATTCATAAAAAATAGTCATTTAAATTTATATTAGCAATTACACTTTATTCCTTAATTTTTTTGTGTAATTTTTTAACAAAAATTGATATATTGGAAGACGTTGCAGTTTCTTCTAGAAACACATTTCTATTCACTTCAAGGAATAGTTTTTCATCGGGAAATATAATCCTTGAACCACTTAGTTTTTTTTCAATGCCACATCTATATCCGTAGATATTAAAAATCGTTACGTTCACTTCTGGGAATATAACTTCATTCGCTTCGAGAAATATAAAATTAATTAGTGGAATGTAAATCGTGATTCTAAATCAACAATCATATTTCTTGCTTATAATATAATATTAATCCATCATATGGGAAAAAAATTTGCTCACGATATTATTTCTCCAAAAATATAATTGTGACTCAATAAATTGGGTTAGAATTTTTTGTAACCCGTATTCGTTTAGAATACTTATTCCATAATATATTTAATCAAAATATTTTATAAGATAAAATTATATAAATTTAACCTACCAAACAATAATACTGTAAATACTTAATCCATAGTCAACACGTTTTAATAGATAAAAAAAATGTGAACTGTGTATAAAAAAAGATAAAACAATAAATGACTCACCGCCCTTGTGATGAGATGATTGATCTAGTTTGATAAAAGAATTGGAGAACCTTGAAAACTTAATTGCTAAGCATGTTTGCTTTTTATCTCGTCAAAAAAATTAATCATTTTTTTTTCACCTCAAACCAGTTAGCGTAGAAAATACATATACGATAGATGTATGGCAAATTATTCAATCCAAAAATATATATGTAATTACTAACTTCAATCGAGTTCAATTTTTTTATCTCTTTCTTACAAACTACTATATTTTTCCCTTTGGTAGAAGCTAAAATCTTCTTCATTTTTCCTTAGCTTCCTATTCTTGGATTTTGCCCGATGATCTAGAAACTCGTGCTGATAACGTGTTATAAACTAAAGGAAGAAGATAAATATAGAGAGAATTTGCTTCTTGTATTCACAACATTAACTAATCAAATTACAAAGAAATTATCATATATTTATAGGAGAATCTATGACCCTTCACATTCCACATTTACAAGGAATAAATAGGAAAGACCTTTGGTCTTTGGACATCCACCATTAAAATAAAATATTCATAATAAATATCATCATTAACAACAATTTAAGTAATAATGATAATAAATTAACAAATAACTATACTACACATAATAAAAGATAAAATTTAAAGACAAGTGGAAAAAACCTTCACATAATCATTTTAAAATTAAATGTGATGCAGCTTTCTCGAAAAAAAGAGCTGCGATTGTTTGCATTATAAGAAACTCTAACGATGAATTTGTAACAAGGAAGAGTTTGAAAGTAGGTGCATAGTCCGCTTTTGAGGCTAAAGCGATAGGAATTTTGAAGGCAATAGAATTGTCTAGTGACTACCCCTATTGAAGTGTTATCATAGACAATGATGCAGAGAAGATCATGTAACCTTTCACATCTCTTGTCAAGTCATTAATAGTCTTTTAGTTAACAATATAATTTGTAATATTTATGAGTTTGCAGAACTTTCCAACCCTACTTTTGCTATAATGGCTAGGAGCAATAACATGGCAGGTGACTAGGTTGACAACATGAGTTTTTGAGCACATTGTTTGGTAATTAGTCGGATTCTTACCCAGTTAGTTAACATCATCTCAAGTGACAACGAGCCTATAGGGGTAGACTAATTTGTAATCTTTTTGAAACTATCTATCTAATAAATTATGCTTTCGGAAAAAAAATACATACCCATAGATAAAGCAAAAAAAAAAAGGGTAAAAACTAAATCAAAAATTTAGATTTAGACTTTATGTATGATTTTTTCAGTTGGACATTAAAAAATAAGTTTATTGAATTTAGCCTTCAAAAAGTAATTTTCTTGGTATATAATGACTTCGACATTTTAAATGAGATAAACAAGAAGTCATTCCTAATAATTTTTCTTATAAAAATCAACGCTAGAAGGTTGTTAGTAATCACTTGAACAGATCACATTAAGGTACTATTTATACATTTTTTCTATTATAATATTCATAATTTTGACTTCATTTGAGAAGGTCTAAATTAAGAAAATTTGACCCATTTCTGATAATAATCTGGAGTATACACTTTCAAGTCCCAACATATATATGCATGTTGTCTCATACAAACAACACAAATTAATCCTAAAACGTATTGTATTTGAAAAATATTATAGGAATGCATTAATCTTATTACAAAACCGCAATAAAAATGGGTTACTTAGCAAACACAACACAACAATTCAGCCAACATATTATTATTGCATACAGACACTTGTATTGCACTTTATTTAGCAAAATGCAGAAGTCTTTTTTTATTACAACCGAGAGTCTTAAAACCAAAAACAGAAGTTGAAAACATACGAAATACTAAAGACAAGTTTTATTTAGGCATCAGGATTAGCCAAGATGTAATCTTCGACAGCCTTGATAATTCCTAAAGCCCCTTCTTTTGCAGGCTTAAGCTCTTCTTCAGTGAGCTCAGAACCTTCTTTGATATGAAACGTAATAGTGGTGTTAAATTTGCATCCTCCGTCCGAAGAAGATTCAAATTTAAGCTCATGTTTAACTGATAAGATTTTCTCTGATAATTCACCACCTTCGATCACTGTATCAGCATAGCTCAAAGAATCCTTGTCTAGAACATCAATCTTATGTTTCACATACTTTACAGGGACACCTGTCCATCCGTAACAAAAAACAAATTATTAACAAGTTCGTTGAACTAAGGAGACAAAGTAAAAAGTAGTGAAAAAATGAATATATATGTATTAATACCTTCGGCGAAGTTAAATTGCTGAATACTTCCAGGGCCACCAGTGCCTTCAACTAGGTGAATACTTGAGACGGCATGAGGGGCAGCCTTAGGGATAATACTTTGAGCATCGACTATGAATGCTTTAAACAATTTTGGGGCGGGAATTGAGCTACTGATTGACTTGGTAAATGTCACAATACCCATGATTGATTGATGAAGAAGCTGAAGAAGATAAATGAAGAAATGAAGCGTTATCGAATTTTGATTTGCTTTGGAAGAGTTGGTGAGTTTTATTGATAAGGTCTAAAGGTAATTTATAGATTATGAAGGAGCCACATTTGTCATCTATCATTCTTTATTTTATTATATTTTAATACATGTGTTATATATAATTTATTACACATATGTGGAAAAACGTACTACTAAGCCTACTAGTATATTTTATTACATATTTGAACGGTCAATATATATATTTCTACCAACCAAGCTGGTATATGCTGCCCGTATTATAATTTTTTTTATAGCCGCTTGTTTGTAATTACTTATTTTTAGAGATAAAATCATTTTTAATAAAATTTAAAATATTTATCAAACAATATTAACATAAATATCTTAAGATTTAGAAATATTCACTACAAGAAATAGTATCTTTAGCGGCAAAAAATTTAACACTAAAAATCTTAATTTTGCCGCTAATAGGCGTTATTTTTCGCCTCTATAAGTTTCTCGCTAAAGATACCTTTAGTAGCAAATTATTTGTTTTTGCCTCTATTAACTTTATCTTTAGCGGCAAATATTGCCGTAAAAGATATAATTAGAGGCCATTTTGGTTTTTAAAAATATCATTAGAGGCCACTTTAATTGTTGCTGCAATAGCTTCCCCGCTAATGCTATCATTAGAGGCCATTTTAATTGTTGCCGCAATAGCTTCCCCGCTAATGCTACTATTTCTTGTAGTGATTGTAAATAATTTTAAAAAATATGTCAATCTAGTTTTTTTTCCAAAAATATTTTTAAGGGTTTAAGTGTTTTTGAAAGAAAAACAGTTTCAAACAGGCTTATAAACGAACAAGATTAAATCTAACCAAGATCCACTGACTTTATGTAAAATCTAAGGTTTTAATCTTACTATTTTAGCAATTAATAGGTTCGAAATAACCAAGATCTGGTTTATCTACTTTGCAATGAAGGATTTGGGACGTAGAGACACTTATACTTCGAGTGCAAGTTTACCAACAAGATTTGAGGCATTATATTAAGATAGGTGGGCACATAGAGACTTTTGGCCACCATCCAAAACACCCTAAAGTGGTTAAATAAAGATAAGACGATAGTGGATTAGAAGGCAAGGTATGTAAGATCGATTTGTTTCAATCGTGAATTTGATTTGGAAAGCCTGGAACCAAAATAGTGTGGAGAGCGTATTACCCAATCTGAAAAGTATAGTAATTCGTATTTACTGTTTTTAATGTATCCTTATCTCGTCTCATCGGAAGAGTGTGGACGTTTGTTTCTTCCCAACAAGATTACTGTTATAGGTTTTATGGGAAATGGTAGTTTTAACTTTTTGTTAACTCATTGTTAGCATTTAGTTAAATTTATGTATGGCCTGTTCAAACCAACAAAGATGTAAGTATTTATGATTTATAAATCGCTTTCAATATATCTTTTTACCCAGGAAGAAAATAAACCAAAATATCAACACACAACACCTCAATTCTGGAAAGAATAAGAGTCATCAACACAAGATTTAGATCCATTCCCCAAGTGGTTACCGTTTTAGTCATAAGCCTACCCCTTGATAGAGGATCATAAGAATAATTTGTTAGAAAGACTTAGAGGCTTGGGAAGGGCACACCCTTTGTCACCAAGTATGTCACATTAAACTTATGAACGTAGAAGATTTCAAGCTCACTAAGCGCATATAAATACCAAAGGCATACTCTTGAGAAGGTACACATTCAATTTGTCATTATTTTCTCTCTATCTTATTCAATACTCACACGTAAACTGACTTGAACGTTAGAGTGACATCAGAGGAAAGCCCATCTTTGACCATAACCAAGTGTGCAAGTGTTTGTGCAGGAGACAGTGTCGATGTGGAGAGATGCTTGGATACACTAAGCCATCTTATAAGTCATTCATCATTACTTCCAGATCTCGAGGCATGATGGCTTACATTTAGGGATGGAAATGGTTACGGTTAAAAACCAACACCGATGATAACCGAATCGATAAAAAAATCGAATTATATAACCGTGGTTAAGACCATTAGGTTATGGTTTTGAAAAGTGTAACCGATGGTTAAAACCATTAGGTTATGATTTTAGATAAAAATAAACCGAATAACCGAAAACCGATTATTATCATATATGTTTGCATATTTTATATAATCTATTTAAAATTTGATATATTAAAATTTTAAAACCAAAATCTAAATACTAGATTTAACTAACTAAATAATAAATACGTAATTTAATAATAAACCAACACAATATTTTATATATCTTGGAGATTTTTCTTATATGTGTGGTTTGATCTTATGAAAATTAATATATTTAAAAAATTACCATTTAATTATGGTTAAAAACCGCAAAATCGTTTAAAAAACCAAAACTGAATAATGCGGTTATGGTTTTGAAATGTGTAACCGACGGTTAAAACTATTAGGATATGGTTTTTAATAAAATAAACGGTTATGGTTATGGTTTTTGATATTTTTGCAAAAAACCGATCCGTTTCCATCCCTACTTACATTGGAAGTTTCTGGATGAAATTTGACGATAACTATTGTTTGTTTTAAACCTAGTCAACTGGTGTTTAAGATTGTTTATATGTAGTAATAAAATTTGATAGATATGTTATTTATCAGTTGTCTTTGTCTGTGGAAACAGCCACTGACATACATGTGGAACAAGCTAAAGGGCGCTTAAAGCATACAAAGTTAGGCAAACCAAGGACCTCCGGAAAGAAAAAGGAAAAACATATGGTTACCACCAAAGTGCCTAAACTATATTAAGTAGATATGCTTCCCTAGCAAAAGGAATCATGGGATACTGGTCCCTCGAGAAGACACTCTAGTCAATCCTATACTTACTGGTAAAAATATAAACGTAAGGGCCTTTGTTGATACTGGATCGTTATTGATCTAATGTTATTACATGTATTCATGTGGCTAAAAATCAAACAACGTGATAAAACCTTTCACTAGTAAAGCGTTGAATTTGCTAGCTAGGATTTCCATATCATGAATTGGTGGATTAGAGCAGCCACTATGATTATTCATAGGCTCCAGCTCAAAGGAATTGAAAACCCATATTGTCATAATTAAAGTTGGCACTATTCATGGAGTAATATTAGGACGGAACACCCTATACCAGCTTCAGGCAATAATCCTGACTCATCACCCCACTATAAAATTCATAACAAACTTTGGATTTTCCACGATTCAGGGATGTTAAACACACAAAAGAGCATTATGGACTGATCCTTTATGTTCTCAAACTTGGTCTTTGAAAATCATAAAGAGATGTGGATACCAGTTATGGCACCTACTCGGTTGTATACCTTTGATGAGAAGCACACAAAGACTCGGCCATTTTAAATTATGGGAATAAAAGTTATGGTAGCCACATGATACATGGGTTAAAGACTCGACCATTTTAAATCTATGCCAGATTAGTGAACATAAAAGCCCAATTCTCCTAGATATAGGCTTCGGGGTCAAAGAATCGACCATCTAGATCCATGCACGAGTAAACTTAAGATCCGTAATTTCCTAATCCATGTCCTAAATAACAAATAACTCAACCTTCTTAATTTTTTGCTCGATGAGTAAACTAAAAAGCGTGGTCAACCTAAGTTGCGAGCTAGAGGTATCGAGTACTCGTCCATCTTAGATCCACGTAGGATGAGTAGACTTAATAACCATATCCATCCAACCCAGGAACGAGTACATCAAGGTTTTGACCATCTTAGCTCCATAATGGATAAATAAACTTAAGAGACAAAACCTCTAAAGACACGAGCTAGATAGTCGAGGAACTGAACAATACTAACTCTAAACTACATAAGTAAAATCAAAATTTGTAGCTTCCTAAGTCAAGGGCTAGAGGGTCTATTCATATACCATATTTAGCTTAGTGTATAATGATTAAAATTAAGATACAATATGGTTAAGACATTGGTTAGGGAATCGGTAACTCAGCCATATTAATTCTGAACTAGACGATTACCACGAACTAGGGTGTCAAGTAGGTGATTAATAGTTTAAAAATGTACCTGGCTCGTGGATAAGGTTAAATCCCATGGGATCGACCTTATTTCACTTCAAACCACGAGGAACCAACATAACTAGTAAGCCCATCACCAATAACACTCTTACGATACTAACTTACTTCTCTAATATAGTTGTATGCTATGTAATTACTAGCCTAATCTGGATCAAGTACGTGATTCCCTCAGAGACAATCACCTTAAATACGATACATAAGAAAGATGTACATAAATCAACTCTGGGCATGTTCCTTAACATATACACGCTAATGGGGGGGGGGGCATCACCCATAATCATCTCCACAAACATCTAGAGTGGATAAGGTATTTCTAAAATAAACTCATACGATAAAAGGAATCTCTTAAAGGAAACTATAAATAAATCCTCCTTTCACCTTATTATAGAACACATTTTAGTTATGCATATACACTTACTCTCGTATATTTTTCGTTCACTATAATGACTTGAACATTATAATGTTTTCGGGACAATCTACTCTCTTTGTCCCATAGCCGTTGGTTTTGAAGGACACTCCCTCGTAGAAAAAATGAAGATAACAAATAAGATGAAGTAAACAACAACTAGGATTAAGGAATTCATAGTGACACTCTGTAGGAAAATGACTATATATATATACATATATAGTAATTTTTATGATACGATAAAAATTAATCAAGATCATTTTGTTAAAAAATATTCAAGATCATTTTGTTACTAATGAATATCCTTCATTGAGTTATTATATAGCTTATCAACATTGATATCTAAAAAAAAAAAAATAACATACAAATCTTGAAAGGCAAAGATCAATGAATGCAAAAGGATTTTTTTGCATAAAATGCAGATAACAAGACCCTCCAACAAGGCGAAGAAAAACCCCAAAAAATCGTTAAACCTCAAGTGGAAAAGTATCAAAGAGAGGTAAGACTCTTATAAATATATTACCAATTATTACTTTAATGATTACCAACTAGAAGATGAGATATCAGCCTTAGAGCGCTCTCGTTAAGAAGAATAAATGCAGCAATCACTTGTAATCTATAAATGTTGATTTAATATATACATAACAAGCTTGAGTATATATATATATATATATATATATATATATATATATATATATATATATATATATATATATATATATATATATATATATATATATATATATCTATCTATATTATATTTCAGAGTTTTTTCTACGGTCCAGATTTACCTACATAAGTGGTGGCCAGGATTAAATCTGGCTAAATATAAGTGGTGGTCAAGATTTAATCTGGCTAAACATAAGTGGTGGCCAGGATTGATTCAGGCTCCACTTTTTTTTTATTTTTCTTTTGAACTTGGGTTCGATTCCTGTCAACGGAATTCATTTTTGATTTAGTGTCTATTGACACGGTTTTTTTTGAACCTGGGTTCGATTCCTATCAACGGAATTCATTTTTGCTTTAGTGTCTTCAGACACGGGTTTTACCTAGTATATATTATATTTCAGAGTTTTTTCTACGGTCCATATTTACCCACATAAGTGGTGGCCATGATTAAATTTGGCTAAACATAAAAGGTGGCTAGGATTTAACCTACTAAACATAAGTGGTGGCCATGATTGATTCTGGCCCCACTTATTAGTTTCTTTTTTTGAACCAGGGTTCGATTCCTGTCAACGTAATTCATTTTTGCTTTAGTGTCTTCAGACACGGTTTTTTTTAACCTGGGTTCGATTCGTGTCAACAGAATTTATTTTTACTTTAGTGTCTTCAAACACGGTTTTACCTAGTATATATATATATATATATATATATATATATATATATATATATATATATATACATATACACAAACCCTCATCAACTTTCTTGAAATACCTATTCAACCTCCATTAATGTTTCCATATATCAATAAAGTGAAGAGAAATCTAAAATACTTTCAAGCTTAAGAAAGTCATCAAATCATCAAGTTTAAAGTCTCTTGCATAATTATTTTAATGTATACTAATTAAGGAGTTTTTATAAGTTTTTTATCACCATAATTAGAAAAGATATCTTTCTCACCTAGATGAATAGATATAGAAGTTACTATAGCAAACTACCGTATACAAGGCATTAGGGATTTCTTTGATAATGTTTCCAACATGTAGTGGTGACTATCACACCCATTTGAAGTGGATAATATTTAAATCCTAAGGTTGGAAGAACCTTATGTATAGATTAGTACATTGGGTCCAATCACTTTATATCTGGTGTTAAATGATTTAAATTCTATCCTTTTGTAATTGATATAATTTATGTAGTTATGTTATTGTATAACTTAATCCTCCTAGTAAAAATATTTATACGTTTGCTAATTAATGCTAATTTTTAATTGCTCTAAGTAGTTCCTTTAGTTTGAATTTTTAACTTGCCAATATTAGAATCTTATTTTTTTATCTCCCCTCCAGGCAGGGGCGGATCCAGAAGATAAAACGAGGGAAGGCTTGGTATATAAAGGGGTTTAGGGGTTCTCGTTTCCAACTTTTTTTAAGGAAAATATAAAAAATATGACTTTTAATTACCAATATTAAATATAGATATGGACATGCAACATTAATGTGATTCTCAATCGTTCAACAAAATAAACTTACAAGTTAGCATTTACCTAAAAAATAATGCAAAATAACACCATTAACGCTACATTTTGGGGAAAAAACACCATCACACCTATTTTACATAGTATCACTAAAATTATATTAATATTTTGTAATGTTATATTCATATTCTAATCATCTAAAAGGATAAATATTATAATTTTATTAAGTAGTGTATAAAAGCATTGCTAGCCTAAATTCAAAATGGAGACTAGTAAAATGAATTACAGGAACTTTATAAGTCGGTGAAATTTGACAAAGTTATGATTTAAATTTAGTATATTAAATAAAGATTTTTTTGAAAATGTTAAATATTAAACTAAAGGAAAGTCATAAAAATTAGTTATGAAATTTTATTAAATAGTTATGCAAAATATAATATTTTTTATTTTCCGCTAAGTTACAATATCTTATGTGTACTTTATAGCAAGAGTGTATCATATAAAAGTTCATAGGGGGCTAATTATTTTTTTATTATACTTGCATATCATCAAATTTACAGGTTCAGGGGGGCTTGAGCCTTCCCTATGCCTTCACTAGATCCGCCTTTGCCTCCAAGACTAATTAACTACCTCTAAGAGCCTGTCCTTACATGTGGTGGTATTTTAATAATATCACTTGACACTAGACTATATCACTTTAACAAACTCCTTTGAGGATGTTGTCCTTACATGTAGCGGTATTTTGTGCTATATCACTTGACACTTTTGTGGGGGCCGAATAGTTTTTCACCCACACTTTGAGATACTACGATGGATTCATTGCAAGGGGTAAAGGAAAAGGTCGAGGTGAGGATAGTTGTGGCCCAAAGTCATACCTCAAGCCAGAAGGATAGTCATACTTCTTTTATCACATGTGAGTCACTGAATTAGACGAAACACTATATCAAGGTGGAACGACTAGAACTTGTGATCGAGGTAACAAACAACCAAATTTCCGTACGACCTAGGTACATCCCGAAGCAAGTGCATGAGATGATTTCACACTAATGCATCCTAATAATATGGTATTCTTACCTATTATGTAGGATACATTTGGTATACCTTTCTACTTGATAATATTGAAGGATTTAATAGGAGAAAGAAGATTTATAACCCTTAAATATGAAATGAGCTTAAAAAGGAAATATATCATTTAAATTATGAAAGTGGTATTTTTAGCAGCTTTTCTAAGAGAGGAATTAGATGACTGCACATTGACCCAGAAATTAGAAGACACGATTGGAGCATCAAAACAAGCCTATGACATAGGGACATTCGAATCACCTTATGGTTTCGTCAAGATTTAGTAGACATTTGGAAAATATAAAGTCCAAGAACAAAAAGAGCTAATGAAAAGAATGAAGAAAGTAACATAATGATTAAATAAAATAAGATAAAGACATGACCTCAAGATAAATTCTAGTTATATCAGTTAGGCGTTGATATCTTTCATATGGTTTTTGATTTCTTACAAAATCATTACTAATTTGATTAGGCATGTGACACTATCAATTTTAATATTTATAAATTCCTCTTTATCACTATGTAATTCCAAAGGTCAATCCACTAATGACTGGGTGTATCTTAGCTATGTTATATATGTAATTCTACTTTAAATAAGGGGGTGTATCTTTGGCTGAGTAATGATTTAATTTCTAACATAATAGTAAATAATTGTGGGTGGTTTTTTAGGGGGAGATATTTGATAGAGTATCCAACCTTATGAAATTAAACAAGCATAGAAATCTAAAATACTTACTTACTTAATGATGATTGCCTTTGCTAGATATAGAGGGATTGTTCGTCATGCATTATGTTTCACATCTAGTTACAATATTGGCTATGGAAACATATCAGATTAAATTGTCAAGTACATAGAACATGGCAATAATATTAGATACGGCAGTCCAATCTTCAAACATGTGTCCCCTATATAATTAGATATGACTTATGGTAATACATTTAGTTTGGACTTGAGGACATAGTTTTGAAGTATTAAAGAGAACTAAATCTGTATTTAATCTTCATAAAGTGATTACAAAGATTGTAGACTGCCACCCTAAGAAGTGAATTTTAGATATCCATACTAGTAACTGAATAAAAAATGGAGAATATAATCATATGTTCCTAGTTTCCCACAGGTTATAGTTAAAAATTGAAAACTATGGTTGAGTATTGGATAACTAATATATTAAAAACTAATTTATTAAATCTTGAGTTTATCAATTCAAATTTTGGACTCTTCAAATTCTGGACAACTTCCAAGGTAGATTTCCCAATTTCTAAATGTGGTAATGCTTACTGGTATGATCAAGTAGTCGAATATTTCCTTTGTTTGGGCTCAATTTGTTGGTCAATTTTAACTTTTACCATTCTTTCTCGAGGTCCGATCGCCCAAATATTCTTTTGGCAGCTGCTAAAATTAGCACTTTTCTAATATAACTGCAATATCTTCTTTTTGGAATTGTTTTCTTCAAAATGGTTGAATCTTGTCTTTTACCTAAAAATGTTGTAATAATACCAAAATACGACGTAAAATTGACTTAAAATATTCTATAAATAGGTAAATATACTAACTTATCTGGACCAATCACACCACCACACATGTTCTGTGCTTTTTCTCCATCAAAGACTAAGATTATAAACAAGATATGAAAAGAAGATAAATAATATGCATGAATAATGGTAAGTAGTTAAAGCAATAGTATTAGTATATAATCATAAAGTAAAGAAATTGGATAAGAATATGACTAATTAAACGTGTCAATCTAAGTTATTACTCTAATGATGGTAAAAATAGCTTCCCATGGGTCACTTAATTACATTTTTTTGTATATCTAGTTGTATGGAAGCAATATATATATATATATATATATATATATATATATATATATATATATATATATATATATATATATATATATATATATATATATATTTCCTTTCACTTAGCTAGGCATCGAGTTATTATTGTATTCAAATTTTTTGTTCGTCCCAAATTTATTTACTTTATATGGTCAAGAGGCATTGTCTAAGTCATCCATATTAAGTATGTACTATTTTTTTTCGGCTCATTTTTCACATCTTATCTTTTGGGGTATTTTTTATGTGAGTTTCAGCGTATGGGAGCATTGTATCACTTTAGCAAGTTTCTTGGTCAATAATACTTGATGAAAAATGACCCTAGGTTACCAGGATGAAACATCCCTGTGCTACCCTACTTACCCAATATACTAATGGATTTAGTGGTTGGACACACTCAAGGTGTAATAATACCATAATTTTTTTCATTTATGCACAATGGATGACATTCGACTTCTCCCCTATATATCTATAAAAAAGCTTCTTTAGAAGGTAAAATATAGACAAATAAGAAAAATATCTCGTTGTGTGTCTAACCTAATGTTACATACAACTACTCCTATTTTCACTTAATAAACTAACCCGACTAAAGGACTCAAGTCTCCACTGTTCTAATTCATGTATAGTTAAGAGTTAATGAACTCATGTTAATTTTTTAAAGTGATATGAAAAACCTTAATTTATGTAAAAAAATTATTCTTATGTACTACTTATGTTCAATTACTTCCTATTTATGCATATAATGAGTGTATTTCAATTAGTTTTCATATTTTTCATCCCACACGCCACACCTAGAATTTGTAGTGTCCTCATTAAATATTATATATTCCAAAATATTCATGAATAAGAAACATAAAAAATTGTATAAGACTACCCAAATCTCAAGTGACTAATACCACCACAGAATCGAGCATTATAGTGTACTCTCTATATGTCATAGAGTCCTTGGGGATGGACAATTAAAATGGAAGATACTAACATATCTTAAAAGATTTTTCGAAGGTGGCCAAAGATTAAATGTGTTTGGTTACTTATTTTATACGAAAATTTGATATGACCTCCATGTTTTAACATTACTAACATGTGTACCTGTCAGTTCGAATAACTACAAGCATTGACTGCCAATAAGGAAGAACTAAACACATGATAACTAACTAATTCTAAACACAAATATAATTATCATCTTGGAAAAATCATAAGATAAATGGATCACAAAGCCTAGAAATGGATGAAAAGATTTTTGAACAGGAAATATCTAACATCAAAAGAAGATTTAATGGTGCAGTAGATTCTCTCGCAAAATGTGTTCGCCAGAACCTTGATCTCTCAGGATGGATCGATACTTCACTAGTCGAGTACTTCACCTTTTTAAATAAATTGTGTAAAAAAGAGAAATTGGATAACTTTTATTTTTACCTTTACTTTATGAAATATCCAAACCCATCCAACTAATAATCAAAAAAAAATATTCTTCACAATACAAATAAAAACAAAGTGTATGAAAATAAATTGTAATAAAATGTTTTCCCACATTTTAAGATAACCCTATATACGGGGTACAAGAAAGGATAGAGGAGCTACTCTAAGAAGGTCGGGGTGGCCCTACTGGTAGAATCGGGGGGGGGGGGGGGTAATCTCCTTGAAATGTCTAAATTGCTTCTCAAGTGTCTCCCTTATAAAGTTATGGGTCTAATTTTGGTGGTGCTCTAGGTTGGCATTGTGAATCTTTGTAGTGTTGTTGAATAAGAGTCTTGTTAATTTAAGTGTTCTATTACCTCATGATGAAGATAGGTGTACTCCCTGTAGCTCTTGTCAACATCAATTTTGGTTGGGGTCTAGTCCTTATCGTCTTCTTCCTCATGCTTTTCATCACCTTTAGCTATATGGATACTCACTCCTGCATGATTTGTTTCCTCATAACATAGTCATTTGTTGCTGGTAGTGGGCCTCTTCATGCTAAGACACGTATATGGAACATGTGTGTGAGCATATATTATGAAAATACAATAGTAGATTCTAGAATGTATTCAGTCGTGAAGGTAAAATCTCATCCATTGATTCTATATGTAAATTTGTCTTTCTTAATGTTTAACCACTTCCACTTGACCACCCAACTAAAAAATTATATCTCTTATCTAGACTGTTCCAAAAAAAAGTCACTATAACTCATATTTTCGAACAAAAAAAGATATAACTCATACATAGTATCTATCGTTAGTTGGAGGACCTTAAAGACCAATGATACATCCCCATACTGTGGAAGCCAATTATTAAGTCATTCTTATATCCCGTAAGAAAAGTGATGCAGCCTCGATGAATCTCTCATAGTCTATCTCTATTTCACCCATTATCATTGTTTGCATGAAACTGTTATGGTTAACTTATTATAAGACAACGATCATATTTACATTAGAGCTTGTTTTATGCCGACATATATACACATAACCCAAAACAATACATAAAGAAAAATACACTGAATATTAGTGTATTAGTTCGGGTAGATGATAAATAGGTTACAATAAACTAAGATAATGTAAAAACACGATTCTTATATATGGGGAATTTTAGTTAAATAAATATCCTAAACTATCCTTATCTTCTTGAATTTTTAATAATTATTCATCAAGTTTGAGTATTAATTAGTACGCTACTTGATTGTTAAAGACAAATAATCAACTAATTTCTAGAACTTCAACAAAGTATTTATGTAGATAATATATTCTATTAATCTTGCAATTGTTTCTATAACAAATTAATATCTGCAATTTCAAACTTTTGGTGGAATTCAGGTGAAAAATGAGAATACATTGGACGGCATGGAAAAAGTTAGTTGTTAGCAAACTGCTGGGAGCCATAGGATTTAAATATTTCAAGCGCATGAATACATCATTACTAGAAATATATGCATGGAGAATATTGAATAATCTTAACATATTAGCAGCTCGTTTATTAAAAGGTATATATTTCCCAAAAGGTAACTTTATCGATGTTAAATTAAGACAATCTCGAACATAGTCATAGGCAAGTCTATTAGAAGGACGAGATATGTTAAAAAAATACGGCAGATATCAAATAGGAAACAGAGAATCTATTTATATTTGGTCTAATAAAGGGTTAGATATGCAATGGGAGCTTGAAAAGCGTAGTGGATGTAATTATGGATGAATGATTCAACAGAGTGGAATATGAAATTTTGAATGAGATATTTCCAAAACCGATCATTCCTGTCATTTTAAGGGAAATAATATTCTCGAAGGACGCAGAAGATAAGTTTATATGGCCATATGCAAATAATGAAGAATGTATAACAAAAACAGGATACAAAGTACTTACTGATCGTGAATTGTCTGAAGAACCTCACCAGTCGGCAAACATTCCATTAGGAAGTAGCTTGTGGAAGACAATATGGAGATCAAATGTAACAAATAAAGTGATAATCTTCAACTAGAAAGCGTGTAATAATGCAATTACAATAGGTAAAAATTTAGAAAATAGGAATTGTGAAGTAATAGCTGAGTATAGATGGTGTAATCTGGAAAATAAGACAGTAGAACATCTGCTTCTTACACGTGGGCTTGCAAAAATGGTATGGGCTGGATCAGCGCTACAAATTAACATCCACCTAGTGAGATGGATATGGGACAATGGTTACTCAAGATAGTAGAGGTTTATGTCGGCGGAGGATGGCAAAAAGAAATAGTAATAACATACATTCTCCTTACATTTTGGAATTTATAGAAAGCTAAAATGAAGAGTAGGCACAATAATTCAGAAATTGAACCAGACGAGATAATTCGGATTGCCAATAAAAACATGGCAAAACATTTTGAAAGCAATTGGTTTAGAAATGAACCAATGCTAGAATACGAGAAGAGAAAGAACAACTTCAGGGGAAGAGGATGTTGAATTTCAAACTAATATTGCATATACTTGTGATGCATCTTTTGGACATGCGCATGACCCCACAGGAGTTGGAATTGTACATATAAAGAAAAATGATAGCTCTCGAGTTGATCATTGCACAAATATATCGTGTAACTCCATTTTAGAAAAAGAAACTCAAGCAATCATAACTGTTTTGGAAATAGGGAAGTGATTTCCAAGTGAGGAGAACACTATATTCTCATATAACATTGAAGTAATTCAAGAGGTTAAGCAAGTATCGACAGCTAGCTCGAGACCCATGCCGTTGATAAGACATATCAATAGACTGGCAACGGAGGTTGGCCCAGTTTATTTTAAACACATCCCAAGACGTCTCAACACCATAACAGATGCACTAGCAAAAAAGGTCAAACACAGGGCAATTGAAAGTCGGTAACTCCAGGTGAAATGTTAAGTCAATTATCTAGATTATGAATAGGTTAAGTATTTATGTATATTTTGGTTTGTAATTTCCTTATCCGTCAAAAAAATCTTAAACAAGTTAAAATATGTTGCAAACATATATAAAATCAAGCTAAGAATATCACAAACCCATGTTTAATAGAAATTTCGAACATGAATCTTCTCCAGTAAAACTAGAAGTACAAAATTGATGATTTGTTGAAGAACAAGAAGTTCCGACCTGCCGAGGAGAATGGCGGTAGTGTCACTAATTTATTGTCGTGAATAACGACGATTTCTTTGAGTATCGCCCAAAAAAAAAAGAATGAAAGAGAAATCACGTGAAATAGGAAGATTATTTTTTGTCTTTTTCTACTTTTAGATATCACATGAGTATTTTTATCTTATTAGATTTTACATATTTTTTAAGAAACAGTTTAACCATATATTTCTGATTAGCTATAGATTGTTTTCAAAAATAGATAAATCAATTATCTTCAAAATGTTATTGGGTTGAATAGGTCAATGTACATATTAAATTAATTTTTCCATTCTAATATGATTGTTATTTATACTATTACTAGATATAACCCGAGTCCGAGGGCACTATACAAAACTTGATCTATTTTTTAATTAAACAAATAAACATAATATGTTTCTTATTTTATTTTCTTATAATTTAATTTAATAATACATAATTCATTGCATTTACAAAAATACATAAATAAAAAGTTTATTTAATGAGTATGATAATTATAGTGAAACTTCTAAAAATTATATTCAAATATTTTTCATTAGCATTGAGTAAATTTTTATATCAAATGAAATAAAAAATATCTTATTTAAAAAAATAAATAGAATGAACATTCATCAGGTCTGTTAAATGAAAATTCTATTTTCAATTAATATGTATTGTATAATATGAATATTTTAGAAATGTAGGATCCTTAAATCATATTTTAATTAATATCTCGATTGACTAAGAAATGAGTAGATTAAATAATTTCATAACTTATATATTCTTGAGTGAGCTTGGGAGTGTTCAAATATTTATTTCACAAATGGAAGTTGGTGGATATCTAAATCATATGTCTATAATTGAATATTATGACAATGTTCGATCCTTTAATCACATTATAGTTAAAATCGCGGTTGGTCAACGTTTGATCCTTTGATAAAATTTTGACTAGTATCGCGATTGGGTAAGGTTGGGGTAGATTTGATAATTTTATAACTTTTATGCTCTTCAGTAAGCCTAGGTTTGCTCAAATGCTTGTTACAGAATTGGGTTAACAATTGGTGGATATATAAAATATAAGTCTATAATTTTACTGTAAATATTAATTTGGTAAACAAAATTTCATTAGAGAGAATAATTATTAGTCTATCATTCTTATATAGATAACAATGTTCCACTATTCCAATTGATAAAATCAAATAGTATCCAATATTAATAGTTAATCCTTAAAACTACATGCATTGAGTCGTTAAACTATTTACATATACCACATATGAATAAAAATACGTGTTAGTTCCCTAAAGAATATCTAGTATCTTGAAATAAGTTTTTTTTTGCAAATCAATGATGTGCGTTACAATATTAGAAACTTAAAATATATTTACCCTTCACTAAATCTATAGCCCTACATAATTCTTATCAGTCACAAAAAAGAAAGTTATTGTTGCTTCCATGTAATATTAACGTCCATATGATTTTTGTATAGTCAGTAACTTTAGTTCATTGATCCATAAATTATCGAAAAATTGTAGCAAATAAATCTAGTTCACTTTAAGACAAAACTATGTTAGTTGTATAAGACAAAACTACTTAAACAATATAACATAATAAACTACATTGAGTAAGAAACAATAGTTATCTTAAATGTAGAACATTTGAAAAAACATAGAAAACATACAAAGTAGAATTAATTATAATTTTAAAAACATATTATATTCTATATTCAAATAAATATATAAAAATATGTGTAAATTTTACATTTTGTACATAAAAAATTACATATTTGGTAATCCATGTCTCTAACTTAATTTAGTTAAGAAAATAGAAAACTCATATATCAGGTTAAGATATAATTTATTATAAACATGGACTATACTTGGTCTTAAAAGAATAGAGAACTCATATATCAGGTTAACTGATAATTAGCATTAATCATAAATAAATACTAAGTATTTTTTCGATACAAATAATATTACTTAGTTGAAAAACATTACATATTTAATATAGTAGTTCTCTATATTTAACAGATCGATGACCGTAATGTTTAGAATACATGTATTATGGTTAGAATACATGTGGCAAGATCTAGAAGGTTTTAGATGCCATATATTTTTGCTCTAGATAAATCTTGGCCACTCTTTAACTTTTGACTTGTCCCATATAATATAGATTTTACTCTTTATTGTAATGTGTAACTATATTTTTTAATCCAAGAAAAATTACATTGGATTTTTTTTTTTTTGTTACATAGGAGAGCCACTTTGGACTCGGAGTCATTGACTCGGTTCGAACCTGCACCACTAGATTGATAGACCAAGGCCCTGGCCAGTGAGTTAATTCCATCTGGTTGATTTTATTTTTTCTGCTACAGACGTTTTATCTTCCAAATGAATCTTCAAGATCAATTAAATCTCCAATCCTTTTTTTACCCGACCAAAAAAAAAAAAAATCCTTTCTTACCCTTTTTTTTCCGATATATTTTTTTTGTTTGGACAATAAGCAAATTATCACGGTAACATGGAGTGTGGTTTGTTATCCGATATTTAGAAGATTCGTCTTTATCTAGGTCGCCACTTTTGACTTAAATGGTACATCATCTAGAAGAAATCTCCTCTATTTTTTTGTCAATAAGAAAAAATCTCCTCCTAGCGCATGCCTACTTTGACTAACACATAAATTGTACTAGTAGATAGCATAAGGAAAAACTAAAATAATTTACTCTTACAAAATCGTGTTTAGATTAATCGAGTCTAAAGTCGGGTAGAATACTCTAAAGGGTATTCGGATTATTAGAAACTATCCGATTGTTTCTCACTTATTATTTGCAGACGATTCTTCGTTTTTCCTCACATTAGACAACAATGATATTGAGCACTTTGAAGATTGCCTCCTAAAATATTGTAAGGGTTTTGGTCAACGAATAAACTATGCTAAATCATCAATTTACTCCAGCAAGGATACACCGGAAGCACAACGGAGACAAGTGACAACCCGATTAGTGATACAAGAGAAAAAGGATCTTGGGAAATACTTGAGAATTCCGCTTTTTCACAAAAAATCAAAGGTGGAGACACTACCGTGGATAGCGGAAAAACTTTTCAATAAAACGGAAGGCTGGAAAGCTCACCTCCTGTCCGATGGAGGAAAGGAAGTTCTTATTAAAGCCGTCCTCCAGGCGTTACAAGCTTATTCTATGTCGATTTTTCTTTCCCGATTACTTCCTGTAACAAATTAATCTCGGCAATCTCGAATTTTTGGTGGAATTCAGGTAAAAAATCAAGAATACATTGGCTTGCCTGGGAAAAATTAGCTGTCAGCAAGCTTATTGGAGGTATTGGTTTCAAAGATTTTAAGAGGATGGACACGGCTCTTTTAGCAGCACAGTCATGGCGAATTCTTAACAATCCCGCCACGTTCGTTGCACGTCTCCTTAAAGGTATTTATTTCCCGAAAACTACTTTTCTCGAGGTCAAATTAAGACAGTCTCGAACATGGTCCTGGGCAAGTTTACTTGAGGGCCGTGATATGTTGAAAACATATGGAAAATTCCAGATCGGTAACGCCAAATCGATTAATATTTGGAAGGATAAATGACTCGATTCTCAATGGAAAATTGAACGACCCCACAGATGCCTACTTGAGACTCTACATGAACTATGGACTACAGATGCAACATACTGGAATACATATTTATTAAATGATTTATTTCCTAGCCCGATCATTCCCATTATACTCAGGGAAAACATCTTTTCGACCGACACACCATACAGGTTCATTTGGCCACATACAAACAAAGGAGACTATGTGACGAAAACGAGATATAAAGTTCTTACATATCATGCTATCTTTGGATATCATTTGGCATACCTACATGAGATGTACTCTGGATGACTCTTTGGTGATCAAACGTCCCGACAAAGGTTATAATATTTACTTGGAAAGCATGCAACAATGCTATTTCGACAGGTAGAAATCTCGAAAAAAGGAAATGCGAAACTCAAAGCAATTGTCGGTGGTGTTGCGCGGAACGAGAAACCGTGGAACATCTTCTTCTTAACTGCAGACTATCAAAAATTATATGGGCAGGATCGGCCTTACAAATACACATTGAACAAACAGAGGTACATCTTGGCGACTGGGTTTTGAATATAGTAAAACTTTACACTGAAGGAGGATGGAAAAAGGAAGTCGTCATCTCTTACCTACTACTTATGATTTGGAATATTTGGAAAGCAAAAATGAAAAGCCGACACTCCAACTCAGAAGTCGATCCTAGTGAGATAATAAGAATCACAACATCAAAAGAACACTTTGGGAATGAAGGTTTGATAACGGGTTCACGCCCCCTGAGCGTCTCAACACAATGACAATCACGAATCCAGATCTCGATTATAATACCGCAATTGCCTTTACCTGCGAAGCTTCCTTTTATCAAGCGCATCTTCCTACTGGCATCGGGGTTATTCAACACAACAAAGGTGATGGATCTCGAGTTAAACATATGACAACAACTAGCTGTAATAACAGCATCATAGGTGAAGCACAGACAGTTGTCACAGGCATCGAGATAGGTAAACAATGGCCGGATGAGGAGAAAACGGTTTTCTCCGATAACCTTGATCTTATTCAAGGTCTGCAGCAAGTGTTGGCGGCTAGATGGGAGCTCAAACAGTGGATTAGACATATTCAAAAACTGACCAGGGAAGCGACACCTGTTTTTTTCAAGCACATTCCACGAATGTTCAACGTTGGAGAATATCTTCTAGCAAAGGAAGTCAGACAAGGGCATCACAAGACTACATGTTTACAGCTGCTCTTCAAAACAAGTTGTCGAAGCTAGGCATTGGTTAACGAGTTTGATGAGTTGTGTTTTACTTTGTATTTACTCGTCCAAAAAAAAATGAGGAGTGCTCGTAAAAAAAAAAAGAATGAGGACTGAGAAATTTGTTGGGTGGGTCAAGAATGTTTTTGAAGTGATAAGGCAAAATGAAGCCATTCTAATATATTTTTTGGATTTATTTTTTTAAAGGAAATGAAGAAGATAATAGGAATACATTTTTTTTCTTTGTTTGAATTTGATTTTTAATTGAAGGAAATTAATTTAATATATTGCATAATTCTTTTTTTTAAATATCATTATTTAATCCTCTCATTTAGAGTCATTTAAAGAAAACTGATTAATTTTTAAAATGTCACAACTAACCTTATAATAATATATAATGTTTTTTATAACACAAAAAGGGTATAAAATCATTTTTATGTAAAATAATCCTTTCCTTTCCTTTCCTTTAATAATGTAAATCTAAACAAGTGATATCTTAATCAATTACCGTTCTTTTCTTTATTAATATTTTATAATCCAAACACAGTTATCACTTTCCTTTCCATTCTTTTAATATTTTTATATTCCTATTATTTATTTTTCTTTGATATTCTGAATCCAAACAATGCATAATAGACTACTCAACCTGAGGATTCGATACGAGACCGTGAACACATCAAAGAGATATAAATTGTCGGTAGAAGAGGAGGAGGAACTAATACTAAGAATTAAAAACGGTGAATCGTGTGCTCTATCACAGTCTAATAGTTTTATCTTCACCTGCTTGAGTTTTTGGCTTTTTCGTCGAGATTTCCAGAAACCAAACACTATGCCAGGAACAAAGAGAGGTGTGCTCCTGATAACACTCCGACGCTCAACATTAAAATCATTTCCATCGCGGATACTTAACCCGAGAAATATTCGAGATTTATGCCTACTATATGATAACCACAACCCTTTTAGAGAAAGAAAGAATGAGTATTCCGAGTTTGTAGAGTGCACCCATTTCGACTTCAGAAAGGGGTATTTATAGGTGATGAAGATGTGTGCAGAGCGCTAGCGTGGTTTGCAGTATTAGACGATAATGATTGGGCATTTAGGCCGTTAGACCAAATAGTCGAGTAGATTTACATGTTTGTGACAACGTGTTTGCTCTCGAGCATAATCTTGTACATCTCAAGTAGCTCGGTGCATCTGTCCGAGGAAGATTTTAGTACTACTCTCCCTTTGACAGATTTACCTTCCCCTCAGTTCGATATGCATCCCCTTGGATCAGACCTTTCAAGCCCTATCAAGATTAATCTAGTATCGACCTTGCATTTTGGTTTATCAATTCCCCTTCAAATTTGTGAAATTGATATCCTTTACTTTGATGTGATCAAAAGGAATTCAATACTCTATGTAGTTTTTACGTCGATACGGGATTTGGCCACCCTTTAACTCATTCACTATGTTCTCCTTCATATTTTGATCTTCATGAGCACCAGAGATTGTATTGGTTTTTCAGGGAAGAAGTCGATTTCTGAGGCTGCTTCGGTCTTACAAACAACTTCCTTTATCATGTAGATGATGATACTATCTTTTAGGATCGCACCTTTTAGGAAGGTTCATCATCAGAGGTTGGGAGTTTTCTCATAGCCATGCAGGCTAATTAAATTTTTTGATTGCCGAGGCTACGTCAAGCTTGTGAATAATCTATGATTGTCGAGACTATACCAGACATGTAAATAATCTCTGCTTACCGAGGCTACCTAGGACTTTATGAATATTCACTGATTCTCGAGACTATGTCGAACTTATGAATAATCTTTGATTACCGATGCTACATCGTACTTATAAATAATCTGATTGCTGAGATTAAATCTGACTTTCAAATAATATTTCTTGTCGAGGCTACGTTGGACTTAATTGATAATATCTGATTGCCGAGACTACATTTGAATTATAAATAATATATGGTTTTCGAGACACGTCAAACTTACTAATAATCTCTGATTTCCAATTCTACGTTGGACTTATGAATGATATTTGATTGCCAAAGCTACGTCGGACTTATGAGTAAGCTCTGATTGCCAAGGCTACGTCGGACATGTGAAAAATATCTGTAATTTATGCTACATTGGACTTATGAATAAATAACTGATTGTCGAGACTTCATCAAACTTAATAATACTCTCTAATTATCGAGGTTACATCGGTCTTACAAATAATCTCTGATAATCGAGGCTAAGCCAAATTTTATGAATAATATCTGATTGTCGAGGCTACGTCGGACTTATGAATAATCCTTAAGAGCTAATGTTATAGAAGAATTGCAAAAAATATGTGATGGTCGAGGCTACACAAGACATATGAATAATATTTGACTGTCGAGGCTATGTCGTATTTATTAATAATCTCTGATTACTTAGGCTACACCGTATTTACGAATAATATTTTAATGTTAAGGCTACGCCAGGCATTAAAAATAATATCTGATTGACGCTCCATTTTAAACATGTGCACTATAATTTATGTGTTATCTTCGAATGCAAAACTCTTTCTTTGTTACCTAGATATAAGTACTCCTCGCTTTACCCCCTTACAAGTTATATCTACTGAATTTTGTGTCTCTTTCTTAGCCTTTTGTTTTACTAAAATTCATGGCCTCCCGAGGAGTTTTCTTTACATCGATGTAGTCCTTGGTATAACTCTATTTCATTGAAGGTGGCTACACCTTACTTTCTCGTATGAAAGAGATTAAACCTATGTTGTCCCCCAGTGTATGATATAATAAATCGATACTAGAAATAGGGTGACACTTCTTACTGTACGGATCAAAGATAAGTAAAAGTGATAAGTAATGTTATACTTTTCCACAGGGTCTATTTGGGAGACTAATGATGTTTAAACTAGTGAAAATGCGTGAAGCTTGTAATACAAATAATGAAATAATAAAGATTGCAAATAAGAAATTTTATGTTTTAATTTCAATGTTTAACAACTGAGAAAGTAATGACAAGAATTATTAAACTAAGAATGACAATTAAACAAGTAAACAAATAAAAGGATGAACTAATATGAGATGGTTTCTTGAGAAATTTCTAGTGATTGTTTATCTCCGCAAATTAATAGTGTTATTGATAAGGGTGAGTGGCGACGTTCACATCAGCTGGGATTCAATAGCACTCTAACTCTCGTCAGGGTAGATTGGAGCTCAACCTTACATGCTAGCTGGCTATCCAATGAATTTAACTCTTACCCTATTGACTACCTAGCGGATAAGACCGCCAGGTTCAATGCCTCGCACTAGGAGTTTATATGCTATTTCTGTAACCAAACCCTTCGACTTAAGGTGCAGTCGGTTACTGCAGCCACCCATTACTTGGCCAGAGCACATGTGGTGTTAATACAAACATATAAAGCAATGGAAAATAAATCAACCCAATTCAATTAAATATCTCAATGTCCCAAATGCAATAGTTCTATTAAAAAGCTAAACATAAATTTTCACAATAGCATCCTCAAGTAATGAGGCCTTAGTTCGTAATAAAAGAAGAAAAACTAATGAAAATTAAAGACAGAATCATATTTAAAAGTAAGAATAATTCTAAGTTACTATTAATGATAACGGGAAATGATGAATGGTTGAGGTCGAATTGATGGGTTCATAGACAAACCCTTCTTCCTCCTCTTTTCTTTTCTTCTGTTCTGAGCGTTTCCCCTTCTAATCTAATGGATAATTAATTATGTCTTGATATGGGGGCTGGAAAATGGCTTATATATCATCTAAGAATGTTGGTACCCCTTTAGGCTTGCTTAATAAGGTTTAGAAGGGGCCCATCCCGGTACACAAACCAGAATTTTGGCTCAACCACGGTGGAAGCAAATGACACAACTTCTTCATCTTAACTCCGAATTGACTTCTGTTAGTTTCCAAACGACCCTGAATTCAATATCTATCTAAATCAAAAGTAATCAGGTCCAAATATCTCACCAAAAAGTCATCGTAACTGAAACACTAAGGTGTAAAGATTTCTCTGTCAAACACTCCAAATTCCCAAGGTGGCTCTAAGCTCAGTTTCTGCTTTGACTTGGGGATATCTTGACTTCTTGACTTCTTCTTCTCATCTAGGAACCTTGTATCAAGCGTGTACCTAAAAGCTACATACTTAACATACAATTAAGGCACAAAATCTGTATAAACAGTAATAAGTCCAAAACAAGAAGTAAAAGTGCAACATAGCAATTATTAGGAAAATTCCCACACTTAGGTCCAATAAACTCAAAAAACAATGTATGGTTAATGGATTAGTCCATCACCAAAAAGAGAGAAATCTCACTACGACTAGACATGTTTATGTTTCAAGCATTCCTTACATGTTGTAGCCGGTCATGCATTTGGTAATTTATCCTTACTTCTTTCCTTTCTTTCCATTAATTTTTACTTTCTTTTCGGATATTATTTCAGCAAGAAGTAATTATTATTTCCTTCTTTCAGAATGGGAAAAGTGTAATGGTCATCATCAAGAGGAATAATTTGAGTGGTTGCGTGCTGAGAACCATTCAACAACTCTCAACCAATGTGTGTGTGTGGTGGTGGGGGGGTTGTTTATCGTTTAAGCTCGTCAAACTCTATCCAAGCAAGTTGTGAGATGCAATTCTGAGAATCGTTTAATACTTACGCCAAGATGTGTGTTGAAGCTGACAATTCCTGTGAAGAACCCGATGTTAGCTCGAACGCTAGTAAGTTGTTTGATGTTTATATTTTTGTCTTAGTTAAACATGTTAAATTTGCAGGTATATCTGAACCATTACCCTTTGATATGGATGAGCGTCCTTGTGACCTTATGCTTGATAAATTTTTGGATGTAATTCATCAGGGTGATATTATTGATGGAATTGAGGTTCGCCTTCCATCTCCTAGTGAACTAGTGATGTCTTGTTGATGTCTCCATTTATGTGATAGAATAATCTAGTTATGAGACATCATTGTAGGGGTATTTAGTACTTAATTTCAGGATTTCCCCCCATTTATTCATCTTTTACACTTTCTTGTCTAGTTTTAGGTGTTTTGCTATTTTGCAAGCTTTTGCGCGTAATTTGTGTGTTATTTTTGTTGCACTAGGTATTGGAAGCTACTACACCTTGGGATAATTATAAGCAGTGTAGAACATCAAAGAAAACCCCTTAGTCATAATTAAAAAGGAAAATTTTGGATATATTTAGAAAGTAAAGAATCTACCATGCTGGAAATACGTCTACTAATTGTAATGCTGCAGAAAATTGGTTACGAATTTGGAGGAGCCCTTTTATGAGAAGATAGACCTTTGAAGTACGGTCGTTTCCATATAACATACATTAAATTCAAATAAGTCACGAATGAAATATGACCAAATCAATTTGCAATGGTTTATCCTATCCTACAATTTAGGAATATGAATTTTGGTAAGATTTAGACCCCTTAACTTGGGGACTACACCATATTTTGACTAAGGGCCTCTATATATCTACTCTTACCTTCGAAGAATCGTCCTTGCTCAGCCCTTAATCAGTACTACGCCAAGAAATCATCAGGAGCAAGTGACAAGAAGAGAAGAAGGAACTGGAAGTTGTTTATGTCATTCCAATCCTTCTAGTTTGTAATTTATTTTATTTCTTTCTCTAGTATGAACTAAATATATCTAGCTTGAGAATATCATATGTGTATAAACCCTAGTTTTGTTTTATATCTATTTTAATATGGGATGTCATTTTACATTTAATTGAAATTACTAGTGATAACTCTGTTTTTATGTGTTTTGATTTATATTTTGTAGTTCTTGCGGCGTACAATATATAGGATTACCATAGTATTTGAATGGTCACCTGGAAGGGGTGTTCAACAATTAAAACTCCACATGAACGTCTAGTGTGTGGTATGATTTTGATGGGCTTGCCTAACTAGATAGTCACTAGGGTTTAAGATTAACCACCGATCATTGCGTCGGGTCCCCTTACCTAAGTCCCCAGGTAATTGTTAAGTTGCCTCCTAAGTCCACCCGGAAGGGGGTTAGGAGTAATATAGAATCTTGGCTATTGGATATCACACAATTCTTCCGTAGGTAATAATCGTAGAACAAGGCCAGGAGGGATTAATTGCCATTTCTCGAGCTAAACTCTCATACTACTTCTCTCTTCTTTATTTATTTTCTTGTCTTTAGTTTAGTTAGGTAATTATTAGAGCCTTGAAAACAAAATAAATATTTTAGAGTCTTTAAGCGTATTATTCTTCAAAATTCTTTTTATTTCACTTTATAATTGCATTAGTCATAGCTAAATTTCGTAGTCCCTGAGATCGATATCTGTTTTACTTACACATTACTTTCAAATGACTCGTACATTTGTGGTGAGTTTATCGTAGTGGGCAAGGGTATTAGTTCTCTTATTTTATATCGTTATTTTATCACACCCTAACCATCACCAAGTTTTTGGCGCCGCTGCTGGGGACTACATCGTTAGTTTAGTGTTTTTATTTAGTGTTTTGATTTTAGTTAGTTCTATTTTACGCTTTTGTTTTTAGGTTTGTCTATTTCAGGTTATTTAGATGGCATGTCAGAGAAACTTGATCTTCCCATCTCATTCGGAGTGCAACCTAGAGGAATTTGCACTCTAGTTTCCAAGCTGCTAAATTCAGGCCTGATCTAGGCATGTTAGAACAATATTTTAGCTATGGCCGATTTAGTGGCGCTGCACAACAAGATTTGGTCTGTTACGTTCGTAAATTTATGCAGTTCTGTGATGACTACATCATCAACGGTGTGACAAAGGAACAAATGTATTACGTCATGTTTCAATTTTTTTTACCATAGTGCAAGCGATTGGTATGATTACCAACACCCTGATTCAATCCCATATTAGGATAAAATCCAAGCAAAATTCCTTGATTGATTCTATCCGATAAGTAGGCGCTTAAAAGACATGTTGGAGTTTGAGCATTTCGGGCAAGAAGAAAGGGAAAGTGTTGGTGAAGCATGTTTATGTTTTAAACAAAAAAAAGAGAGATGTCCATTCCACGTCTTCTTGCCTGAATATTATTAATCATGTTCTATGGAGGGCCTAACAGCGAGTCTTAAACAAAGGTAGATGATGTTGGAGGTGGAAGTTTTGTGTTATTAGATCCTGAAGAAGCACGTATCACCATGGAGAGAGTTGTTGAAACCGAAAGAAGTTGGCCATTAGAGATCGATTAGGAAGATTCCTTACCAGCAACAAGGTTTGAAATGTGCAGCCAACAAGTCAAAGAGTTACGATCACGTTTGGAGAACAGTTTCATAGCACAGGTGACCCATATAAACATAATACCTTCATGTCCAGGTTGTGGAAAGAGTGATCATTTGTTGGAGAGTTGTGCTAAAATCCATCCTCGATTTCCTATGTATCTAATCGAGAGGCCCTCCATTCAAGTGGTCCCCATCACACTCAAGGAAGTCAAGATAATTATCATCCCAAACAAAATCAGAAGAGGGTCACATATCAAGGCAAATTCTATCAGCCTCAACCCCAAAACTATTATCCTCAAGCTCAACCACAACCAATCTATCAACAAGTGCCAAACTATGGAGTTCAAGCTCCACCTTACATTCCCAGTCTCACGTAGAAAGCAAATCATGTTCATCCTACAAGGCAACCACCATCTACAAACTTGGAACAAGAGATAGCCGTATTCGCAAAACTTACAACTAAAAACCAGAGGATGTATCAAGACAGATTCGAGCAACAAGGCATCATCATAAAACAACCAGAGTGTCAACTATCACAAATTGCGAATACAATCCAAACCAGACTAGTAGTTCAACATCTAAGCGACACTATAAAATCTCAATATGATGCTTGTTATGTGATTGGATTGATAAGTACCTCCACCCAAAGTGATAGAAAAAGAAAAAGCAAAAGAACCAACCCCCAATACAGAAGAGGAGGTTGAAGAAACAGTTGAAGTTAAAACCAAAGAGGTAATTGAACCACAATGTGTCCCTACACCAGAAAAGAAGAAATATTTAGTGGCGAACAAAAAAAACCTCCACCACCATTTCATCACGTGTAAAAAACAAGAACAATGAAAAAGACTTCAAGAAGTTCCTTGACATGGTGAGTAAACTAGATATCAACATATTGTTTGTATAAGCTCTCAAAAGAATGTCAAAATATCTCAAATTCATGAAGGACATTTTTCCTAACAAACGAAGGTTGTAAACTAGGGAATAAATTAGTTTACCTGAGGAGTGTAGTGCTGGTGGGGCAAAGGTGTGATAAATAGACAGATAAATAAAGATAATAATAAAGGACACACCCTTGACTACCACGATAAATTCACTGCAAGTATTACAGATCGTTTGGAAGTTTAGTTAGTAAGTAAAGTTCGTTGGCATGGATTTAATCTGTTAGATCTACTTGTATATATAAAGAAGTGTAGGATAATTTACTTGTTAAAATAAAAAGACAATAAAAGTAAGAATATTTATTTGGTTTCCAGATCTGGAAGATAATAATACAAATAAATAATTACTAAAGGAATGGGATGAGGAATATAGCTTAGGGTTGCTAGCACGCACTTATCCTTCTAAATCAATATTCTAGTTATAAGGGTGATTAGAGCTTTTAGATAAATAGCCAGGATCCTATATTACTCCTAACCCGCTTCCGGGTGGACTTAGGTAGCGACCTAGCAATTACTAGTGAATTGGATAAGGGGACCCTGCGCAATGAGCTCAAGCGCTTCCGGATCACTACCGCACACTCGACACTTATGTGATGTTTCAATAATCAGACACCCCTTCCGGGTGACCATCTAACTACTATTAATGGGGTAGTCCATATGCATGCATTCGCAAGAACTACCGTCAATAAATCAAAACACATAAAACAAATAAAGTTAGAATCAACTTAAAAATGGTTTCCCAAATAACATAAAAGTAAATAAATAATTAGAAATTAAAGATTATATATATGAAAACCCAAGCTATGTGAGAATTAGTTCATATCTAACGACATAGAAATAAACTACGGATAAAAGAAATTAGAAACAAAGATAATCTAAAGAATCTAATACGAATTGACCTAATGATAAAGGGAGATGATGGAGAAGAGGAGTTTGCTACTTTCCAATTTCTTGTCTTCTTCTCTACAGGTCTTGTTGCTTCTCTTGAATGACTAAGGATTGATCTAAGGTTTAGAAGTGAGAGAGGACAAGCAAGGACACGTTTCCTTTTTTTTTTTTTTTTTATTACTAATCCAAATTCCCATCCAATATGGAGTTATTTTCACTCTAATGGACGTAGCTGCAAAATTTCATATTTTCTTGCCGACTTTTCCTTTCATATTTTATCTCTACTTCCTTTTATATCCAATTTTTCCATCCATATCTTATTTACTTATCTCTTTAGAATAGATCTGGAATCTACTTAATTCCCATATATCTTTAAAACTTCACACTAAACAAACAAATTAAACCAAATATTCTCTAAAAATAATAATTCATCAAATCAAGACAAGAAATAAGAAGATATCAAAATATGAATAAAAATCTATAATTAAATACTCTAATACACCTAAAATTATGTCTCCAACCTAGATTATTATATCACAAATAGGGAGATATTAATATCCAACTCAAAGTTGTATCGTCCCGGTACAATAAAGATAAGAACAAAGGGAAGACTCTGAATACACACCTAGGTCAATTAAGCACAATGGAAAGAAGATAGTAGAATATATAAAATAGACTCGACGAAAATACTCAGAAAATTTCATGTAATAATATTCACAAACTAGATTACCTGTACACTTGTCATACTCACGATCAACACGGCTTAAATTCAAGATCAGATTAGCTTCGCATTGCAAGAAGGATAGGTTCTTCACTTAGTTTACCAAGGAGGCTATAGACTGTTCATCGAACTTCACTAGTATCCAAAGATCCACTTAACTACTCTCTAACGGCTCAATTACTTCTAGATCACATAGCAAAGAATCAAAAGGTCTTTAAGGGTTGTAATTATGGATTAGGGACGGTATGATATTATATTTGGATAATTTAGAGTGAGCTTTTGGCTCTCTCCTCACTAGCCATCAACGAATCACCCTAGAGCTTGAGTTACTCTCATAAAACGTTCTCACTCAACCCAATGAATTGATGCACTAATTAACATCCCCAATAACCCAATAAAGCATAAAGATGATCACATAAAAATTCCACTTTGCCGGTCCAAATATTTTCAATCTTTTCATATCAATTTTTTTTGTATTATAGCTATGACTCTCTTTTTGATGTTAGATATCATGCTATTTTTTCAACATATTTTATTTTCATAACTTTTTTTCATTTTACTTTTACACCGGCAAAGGGTTACAATATAAGAATAGTGAATCATCATCAAAATAATACTAGAGCACAATTACATAAGCTCAAATTCCCAACCCAATAATACTTCCCATAATGGTGGACCCACCACCCCAAACTCAAGCTCTAAAACAATTGTCTATGCATCGCGATTCGAGTGCGGGTTATATGGAAAAGTCCTAAAATCTAAAGGGATATGGCTTATAACATGGCTAATAAAAAGGCTTTAGAAAGGCTAGAAGGGGATGACAAAAATATAAATATAATAAATGGACAGAAAACTAAAAGGAAACAAGGGCTTATCAAAGATCCGCCTTAACCACTGTCTAAACTATGCAATTTCGTTACTTTCTCACCTTTAGCACGTTCATCAAATGGGTTTATCAACTAGCTCGGACCTCACGGCCTACACACCCCTCAAGGCGGCCCAAGATCAAATATACTTCTAACACATTGCTCACTAATCTTTTCTTTACTATCAATGTGTGTTTCCTGTTCATACTCAAAGCATACAAAATAAAATAACTCATAAACATATTACTTTCTATAATTAACTCACTGAGCTTATTCTTTCAAGCTATTAAACACACTCTACATCTAATCCCCTCTATAAATTTTATTAATTTATTCCCAAAAACAGTAAAACACATAAAAATTGAGATGAGAGACAACGAATCCCCACACCCAACTAAAAAATGATCCGTGTCCCAACGACTCGAAAAGACTCTATAAAGATTAAAATTTAACAAATATTGCAAGTACAAAAAGATGGTAGGGAAGAATAAAAACATACTCTTCGAGGCTATTTCCTTGCATGATCAATACCCGAAATAGGGAGCAATGCTTTTTTGTATGTAACCTTCTGTTATCACCAATTTTTGCATTCCCTTACCTCCTCTTGTGATTTATCTCAATCAATCATACGATTCTAGAAATTTTTTTTTCTCACTTTCACCTATTTTCTTCTTGCTTTCTCCATATACCTTGCTTCGATTCTTCTCTATCTCTCATATAGGGTAATCCTATACGTTGTCCACCGCAAGAACTACAAACATTATATGGGTATGATGTAATCTTGCATGGTTGACAAAGGTTTAAGAAAATTTGGAAAAGGTTTTTGGACAATTTTGAAATTTGATTCTTGAATTATAGGTGGTTTAGAATGATTTAGGTGTTTGATTCTTGTTTATATGAAGGTTGGGAAGGATTTAGATATGAATTTATGGTGTTTGGGTAGTGTTTTGATGTTAGGTGAAGTTTTGTTGAAACTTTAATTGAGTTGGGAGAGCTTTGGGGAAGAAAGAGAAGCTTAAGGATTAAAAATTCGTAACTAGTTCTAACCTTCTCTTCAAAACCCTTTTAATAAAAATTCTGGCGGTGGGTTGCGGTGCACTGGAAGAATCGTTTGGTATACTGGTCATATAATTTGTCCTTACCCGTGTCACAGTCTATCGTACCGGTTTTACCTTTGTGGCCTCGACATTGTACCTGATTTACAACCCGTTGTCATGGTCTATGGGCCTTGGGGTACACCGGATGTTTCACGCGGTATACCAAACTTATGCATTGACCGGAACCGTGGTCACAAATGACGACACAGTTTTTTTACTTCTTGTCTCGGCGATGGACCGGATTTGTGAATTGTTGTAACAGTTTTTCTTCATTGCGGTGTACCGCATGAGTATTCTGGTTTTTGATTTTTTTTCATTTTATCTCCAAACCAAGTTTTCTCTACTCCATTGGATAGATCTCAAAAAAATACGCGATTTAACCTCGAGAAAAAGGAGCTATGGAGTTTAATGAATGTATAGAGGATGCTAATATACTTGAACATGGTTATGGAGGGCAGTTTTATACATGGACAAACAAGAGTGATGTTGATAATATTGGAGCAAGTAAAATAGACAGGGTATTTATAAATACTAAATGGCTTGATACTATGATATCTAGTATTATGATCCACCCTCATTCTACCTCAGATCATTGCCCAATAAAAGTAAGTGTAGGGAGCAGGAAAAGAGTATTTGCTAGTCAATTTGAATTTTTGAATGCTTGGGTTAAGCATGACAAATTTATTGATACGGTGAAACAATTTTGGAGCATTAAGGTTGATGGGAATTATATGTATACACTATGTATGAAGAAAAAAAATACTAAAGCTGCTTTGAAGAAATTCAACAACATTTATTTTAAGAGGAACTCAGAAGCTATAGAATTGATCAACACTCAACTTAGTAATGTTCAAATGAATATTATGAATGGGTGCTTTGATTCAAGTAACATAAATGAAGAGAGAATTCTAAGTGCTGAATTGGAAGAGGCCATGATGATTCAACACAAAGTGTTAAAGCAGAAAGCTAGAGTAGTGTTTACCAATGAGATGGACTGTAACTCGGTGTATTATCATAGAATTATTAAGGGGAGAATTGCGAGAAACAACATTTCTATTTTAGTTACTGATGATGGAGATGTAATTGAGGATCCTAATTTGATCAACGAAGAGTTTGTTAAATTTTACAAACAATTACTTGGCACAAAAGATGAAAAAGAAGAGATATGTTTGAGTAATATCTTAAGGATACTTATGGGTAGACAATTAAATGAAGATCAGAAGAATGAACTCATAGCTCCTATCGCAGATAGAGAAATTAAAGAAGCCTTATTCTCAATCAATATCAATAAGAGTCCTGGCCCTGATGGGCTTAACTCTGCCTTCTATAAAGAATCATGGGATTTGGTAGGAGAAGATTTTACCAAGGCAATTAAACAAAGCTTTGAAAATGGAAAACTTCTTAAAAAAGATAATGCTACAAATATTGTGCTAATCCCCAAGGAGAAAAAACCATCAAATGTCAAAAAGTTTAGACCCATATCATGTACAAACACAACATACAAGACTTTATCACGGATTATATGCAAGAGATTAAAGAAGGTAATAAGCTCAATCATATCTTTGCATCAAGCGGCGTCTGTAGAAGGTCGATATATAGGCGACAACATCTTAGTTGCTCAAGATATCATGTTGGGATATGAAAAAAGGAATAATGTATCAAATTGCACTATCACATTAGACCTTCAAAAGGCTTATGATAGTGTAAATTGGAGTTTTTTAATTAACATCTTGATTGCTCTTGATTTTCTGGATAAATTCATCAGGTGGATCAAAATGTGCGTGTGTTCACCTACTTATTCAATGTGTGTGAATGCGGAAGCGTGTGGTTTCTTTGAAGGAAAGAGAGGGTTGAGACAAGGAGACCCTCTCTCTCCTTATTTATTCGCTATGTGCATGGAAGTGTTCACAGGATTATTTACACATCTAGCAAACAAGAAAGAATTTAGCTATCATAAAAAAATGTGAAGTAATGAAGCTTAATCACATTATTTTTGCCGACGATTTGTTAGTCTTCTTCAAAGCTAATCTTGAATCTGCAAATATAGTTAAGGATGGTTTAAATTTGTTCTCAAGATTATCTGGGTTGCAAATAAATTTTTCATAAGAGTGAAGTATATATCAGTGGCGCAAATACAGATTTTGAAGAGAAGATTTCACAAATACTTGACATCAAAATTGGGAAGTTACCAGTTAGGTATTTGGGGGTCCCACTTCATTCGAAGAAGTTGAGTGTAGAAAAAGGTAATAAATTGGTAGACAAGATTTACAGTACTATCAACCAATGGACATCAAAATTGTTGTCATACTCGGGTAGAGTGGAATTAATCAAGAGTAATATCATTAGCAAAATTTTATATTGGTGCAGGGTATTCCTCTTACCTAATCAAGTTATTTATAAGCTTAATAAACTTATGAGTAGCTTCTTATGGAAATGAAATATGGAAGGTGCTCAAGGATCACAATAATCTCTTGGGAAAAAGTATGTGCGAGTAAGGAAAGTGGAGGATTGGGCATACCAAGTATAGAGAAATTAAATGTGGTTTGCCTTTTGTTTACGTTTCAGAGAATGTATTCTCAGAAGCATAATTTGTGGAGTATGTGGGTTAAATACAACACAGTGAAGGATAAGTGTATTTGGAGTATGGAAGAAAAGCAACATTATACATGGATTTAGAAGAAGTTGATGAAAATTAGAAGAATTGCGTATGATTTCATAAATAACAAAGTGTATAATGTTAAAAGTACTTACCTAATATGGGATAGGTGGATAGAAGGGAAGAGCATTCAAGATATATTGGGATTGAACTTGAGAAAGATAATATAAATAGTGACAAAACAGTGGGCTCTTATTATGGGAGAGAAAGGTGAAGATTACCACCTTGTGTTGGCAGAATTCTTCCTAAGTTAGCAGATTATAAACTTATAGCAGGTGAAGATAAAAAGATTTGGAGTGAAAGTGATAAAAGAGGGTTTTATTTTAAGAAAACCTTAATCAAAGTTACAAACAACTAAGTGGAAGTTAATTGGAGCAAATTCATATGGGCAAAAGCTAATATCCCAAGATGCGCTTTTATCTCGTGGTTAGCTTTTCAAAATAGGCTAACTACTAAATAGAGGATGCTAGAATGGGGTTGTCAAATAAATCCTTTGTGTAATATTTGCAAAGAAGTAAGTGAAGATAATATTCATGTTTTCTTTATGTGTTCTTTTTCAAGAATAATATTGATCAGAATATGGGAGAAATGTGATATTAACAAGGCGCCGAGAGATTTTGAAGAGTTGAACGAGAGTATTCATGTCCTGTGATGAAATGAAGATGTTGGTTAGCCTAATGTGTACCTCGTATGTTTATATGATATGGTGGCTAAGGAATGAGATTGAACATGGAGGGTCAATTTTGAATGAAGATCAAATAGTTGGGAGAATATGTGATATGGTGAAAATGAAGCTTAAACACAGGAAACTTAAGAAGAATAGTGTGATAATAATAGTGGAGAAGTTAGTGGGCTAAATTGTAATCATATTTGTTATCCCTTATGGTGTTTTTATTTAAAATGTATAGTTAATGTAGTTGGTCTAATAGTATGGGCCAAGATGTCTTTTTTTAATGTTTTAAATAGTTGGAGTGGGCTTGCAAGGTATTACTCCCATGCTTGGGCCTAATGCTTGTAAGTACCTACATGTAAAGACATTGGAAGTTAAGTTTTTTAATAAAAAGTTTGATTTGATAATCAAAAAAAAAAAATTCTCCTACACTTCTTTATATACGCAAGTAGATCTTATAGATTAAATCCCTGCCAATGAACTTACTTATCAACTAAACTTGCAAATGATATGTGATACTTGTAGTGAGTTTCTGTGGTTAATAATGGCGTGTGTCCTTATCATTATTATTATTTAAATCATTATTTCATCACACCTTTGACCCACCAAGTTTTGGCGCTGCTACCGGGGATTTATCTTTAAGTTAGTTTATTTGTGTTTATTTAGTGTGGGAGTTTTTATTTGTTTTCAGTTTTACGCGCTCTTTCTTTTAGTCTCTTTTTAGGTTTCCTAGGTATGGAGAACTATTACACAACTAGCAATACATATATTCATGGGGCCTGAAGTCAAAATTTCCATTAGGAAGTTTCGAGCTATCAAGTTCGAGCTCCACCACATCCCATGCATAATCTGCAAGAAGACTCCATCAATAAGGTCTCACAAAACCTGGAAAATTTCATGAGATAATCGAGGTAACACGTCGAACTTTAAATGACGTTAAACAGAAGTGCCTTCTAGGAGACATCCCACAATATTTTATGTTCATATATTTTTGTTTTTTGTTTAGATTAGTTAGTTTATGTGTTTTTAGTGAATATTGCAGTAATAAGGAAGGTATGAGTGTTTTTGATGTGTAGGTATGCAAAGGTTCGAGTTTGGGGTGAAAAATTGGAATCTTTTCGCAGTTAAAAAGGACTGGACAGAAGCATTTGGCGGTACACCGCATGTCTTCGCGGTGCACCGCCCCTATCAGCAGTAAAAAATTGGCCAAAACTATGAACTGGCATAACTTTGCGCTCGGGTATCGGAATTCATTTTTTCTCGACTCTAACTCGAATTTTTATTAGATCTATTCGAATGATGTAGAGAACACTTGGTTTGGAGATAAAATTAAAAATCAAAATCCAGCAGTGTCATGCGGTGCACCGAACCAACCCTGCGGTGCACCGGACCAAAAGAAAACCGTCGCCACTATTGAAAAAATCAGGTTACATGCCGAGAGTAAGAGGTACCCTGTGGTATACCGCACCTCGCCCGCGGTGCACCGCAAGACGCCGCCAGAGGAAGAAGAAAAGAGGTTAGCTTATATACGCTACGAAATTCTTAAACCTTATACCTCTTTCTTCCCCAAGCTTCCCAAAATCCATTACAGCATATGAAGTAAATCTCGGTTTTGCGGCCTAGGCGGTCGACAGGGGCCTAGCGCCTAGGCGGGATTGCACGGGGCCTAGGCGGAATTATACGGTTTTGAATTTTGTTGTGTAATTTTGTATATTTAGTAATATATATGTAGTAATTATAAAAAATTTAATAATTTAAGTCATAAAATTCATCTAACAACACTATAATAAATATAAAAATTCTAAAAATTGATGTATAATACCAATTAAAGAATTATCGAGAATAAGAAAAATAACAAGAAGGCATATGCGGCCATGTTTTGCCATTAATCGGCGCCTAGGCGGCCATTTTTTACAATTAATCAACGCCTAGACGGGATAGGTGCCTATTCTACGACGACTAAGGCGCTAGACAAAAACGCCTAGAATTTTAACTAGGCGTAAGCGCTGAGGGGGGAGTTGACGCCTAGGCGGAGCCTAGCCGCGCATCAAAACAATACCATATCACCATAACACATATCCAAATCCTTCCCTACACCCTTCTAAACAAGAATCAAACACCCAAATCATTCCAAAACACCTAGAATTCAAGAATCAAGATCCAGAATTTTCAAAAACCTTTTTCTAAGATTTTCTTAAACCTGTCTGAACCATGCAAGATTTCATCATATCCGTATAAATTTTGTAGTTCTTTCGGTGCGCAACATATAGGATTACCCCATTAGAGATGGAGAAAAGCAAGGTGATGGGAGAAAACAAGAAAGATATTAGAGAAGGTAAGAACAAGAGATTTCTAGAGTTGTATGATTTGTTGGGATAGAGCATAAGATGAGTGGTGTCGCCTAGGGTGTGATAAAAATAAGATCAATTTAAGTATGGAACACTATGCACTCTCACCCTATACAGGCACAGTACTGTAAGTATTACAGGACGTATGCAAGTTTTAATGATAAGTAGAGTTCGTTCTCAGGGACTTAAGTGTGTTAATCGCGTAGGAACAGATAACGAGTAAAAGTAAATAACTAGAAGACAGAAAATAAAGCAAATAGAAATTCGAGAATAGCAATTAAAACTAGGAAAATAAAGACAATAAAATAAAAGATTAAGAATATGAGATGAGATGTATAGCTTAGGTTTTGCTAGTATGCACTAATCCTTCTAATTCTATCTATAAATCTAGTTCATAAGGGAGAATATTAGCTCTTGGTAATACTTAGTCAGGATTCTAAATTCCCCAAGCTTAGACCTTGAGAGCGACTAAGGGGGCTACGTCACAACCAAGAAGTGATTTCAAATAGGGTTATCAAACGCCACTAAGGCCCTAAGCAAATACTGCAATCTTGGTGATACGGTGGTTAAAACAAACCCTAATGACTATCTAGTTAGAAGTATGTTTTGTCAGAACTGCTATCGACACTAGACATTATGTGGTGGGTCAATAGTTAAACACCTTGTCAAGGAGACCATCTAACTACTCTTAAAACAATTCTAAAGTGATCGGTTCTAGGAAAGACATTAAATCAAAACACATAAACAAATATAAAGTAAGAAGCTGATATCAAATTAAAACATATAATTCCCAAAGAAACTTAGATAGAAGAATTAGAATTCATAGATTATACATATGCAAAACCCAAGCTATGGGGAGTTTAGTTCATACCTGAAGGAAATAAACTAAAAGAAATTACAAAAGACATCATCTTGCTCTCTACAATAAACTGGAAGAATAAAACCTTAAGAACTAATTACTATGAGGAAAGGATAATTTACAAGTGATATAAGGGTGTATTTATAGGTGTTTAGAAGACCTAATTCGTTTTCTTGAGGAAGAGTTAAGGTAATGGACTTCTAGCCCAACTCAAATTCGTATGGAAATAAAGATAAACACTGCTGCGCTGTTTTGAGTGTATCTTCTTGGTTATTTGTCGGATTTTGCTCCACAAGATACCAAAAGAATCGCAACAGAATTATCTAGACCCTTTAGAAGGAAATCATCAGATTAGGCCTATTTCTTAGGTAAAAACGCCTATCTTTGGACGTGTATGCAGAATCCCAGATTTAGGCAGCTTTTCCTTTTCCATCTTTTTACCATGCAAATCTCTTTCCATAAGTTGTTGTCTTTGACTTGGACTCTAATTAAGCTCCATAATTATCTTTAAAGCTACACACTAAATAAACAATTAAACCCAATATGCTCTAAAAACATTATTTCTACAAATCAAGACTCAAAATAGGAAAGTGCACTAAAACTCAAGAAAATCGACATTATTGACTTCTAAATCACTTAAAATGATGTCTCATCCTAACATTAATCTATCACAAATGAGGAGACATCAAGACCCCCAACTCAAAGTTGTATCGTCCCGATACAATAAAGATAAAAACATAGGGAAGTCTATGAATACACACTTATAAAATTCTCAACACAAGGGAAAAAGCATAGCAGAATATATAGAATAAACCTAAAGCACATAACTCAGAAAATTTCATGCAATAATATTCATAAACTACATACCTGTACACGTCTCATATCCACAGTCAACACGGCTTGAATTCAAGATCAGATTAGTTTCGCAATGTAAGAAGGATTGGGACTTTACTCAGTTCCCCAAGAGAGCTATAGATTGTTCATCAAACCTCACTAGTATCCAAGGATCCACTTAACTAATCTCTAATGGCTCAATCACTTCTCAATTACATAGCAAAGAATCAAAAGGTCTTTAAGGTTGTAATGTAGGCTTAGGGACGGTATGATCATATATTTGGATAATTTGGATAATTTGGATAATTTGGAGTGAGCTTTTGGCTCTCTCCTCACTAGCCATCAACGAATCGCCCTAGAGCTTGAGTTACTCTCATAAAACGTTTCTCACTCAACCCAATGAATTCCTTGATGCATAATTTAGCATCCCCAATAACCCAATTAAAGCTTAAGATGTTCACATAAAAATCCACTTTGCCGGTCCGAATATATGTATTTTCTTTTCTTTTCAAATCAATTTTCTCAATAGCTACGACTCTCTTTTATGATGAGATATCACACTAAATTCTCATATATATATTTTTCTTTTTATGCCCTTGTTGGCAAAATTAGCTCGAAGCTTCTTTTTCATTCACTATTACCCCGGCAAAGGGTTACAATGCAAATCTGTGAATCATCATCAATATAAGGCACAAAGCACAATTAATAAGCTCAAAAATCCCAACAAAATAACAATTCCCATAATGGTGGACCCACCACCCCAAACTCAAGCTCTAAAACAACTGTCTAAGCATCGCGATTCGAGTGCGGGTCATATAGAAAAGTCCTAAAATCTAAAGGATATGGCTTATAACGTATTTCAATAAAAGGCTTTAGAAAGGCTAGAAGGGGCTGAGAAGGATATAGCATATAAAATCAAAAATCACAAGGTGAGAAGGTATAAAAAGGCTTCAAGGGCTTCAAATATGAAAGAACCGCCTTAATCACTTTCTACACTATGTAATTTCGAAAATTTCTTACCTTTAGCACTTTCATCAAATGGTTTTTCAACTAGCTTGGATCTCACGGCCTACACACTTTCAAGGTTCCCTGAGATCGAACATACTTTCTATCACATTGCTCACTAATCTTTTCTTTACTATCAACGTGTGTTTTCCTGCAAATACTCAAAGCATACAAATACATAGCTCATAAACATGTTACTTACTATCATTAATCTACTGAGCTTATGCTTTCAAGCTATTAAACACACTCTACATCTAATTCCCATGTATCAAAAAATTTTAATTTCACCCAAAAAAACAGAAAAATGGAGATGAGAGACAATGAATCCCCACACCCCCAACTCAAAAAATGAGCCGTGTCCCCACGACTCGAAAAAGACTCGAAAAACAGAAATTAAAATTAGTAGATAAAAGCATATTTACAGAAATGGTAAGGAAGAAAGAGAACATACTCTTGAGGCTATTGCCTCGCATTATTGACATCCAAGGTTGGAATTGCTGGACCTTTCGTTAATTGCTCAAGGAGTTTCATGATGTGCACTTGATTAGCGTTGATTTGTGCCACATCATTGACTAAGGAAGTTTGAGCTGCTTCAAATTTCGTTAAACGCTCCTCCATCTTTTCTTGCCAATTTTCCTCCTTTTCTTCCTTCGAGACTTGCTTATACCCCGCTCTTCGAAGACTTTCTTTGATCCAAGCGTTATCAATATAACTCATTTTGAACTCGAGTTTCTCTTCTTCACCCACTACTACATTCGCTTTTCGCACAAGACACGTGATCATAGTTGGAAATTTAACATTATAAACTGATTTAGGAGAGACCGAAAATCGTATCACCTCCTCATAGATCAACTGTGCCACATCAACCTCTTCTCCTCTCAAAATACAGTCCAACAGTAGAGCGTTCTTCATAGTCACATCCAAAGTTCGTGTGTTTCCAAAGACATTAGGAATAAGGAAATTGTGCCAAATTCACGCATCCGCTTGAAGATATTTGTAAGGCCAAGGTGCCTTCAATTCTCCCTTATGTGATTGCACTTTCTCTTTGTCTAATACATGCTCAAAAAGTAATTCCTCATCAAAGATTTTTCGCTTAGCAACTGCTTCTTCAAATTTGCAAAAACCTTTCAGTTTCTTAAACTTGAAGTGGTTCCTAATCTCCTCAACTGTGAAAGGAACTATCTTTCCTCTAATCGGAACACCATCACTATCTCGGCTAAAGAGGCCTAAATAGAACTCCAAAACTAATTCAGGACATAATTCAGAACGTCTTACCACGAACGTAGACCAACTCAATTTCTCACCAAGCTCTAAGAAACTCTTGTATTCTCCATCTCTAATTTCTTCCTTGAATACTTTCTCATAAGCAAAAGGTAGTTCTTTTATTTGTTTCTCTGCAGAAGTCTTCAAGGCCTTTAAAGTATCCACTTTCTCTATAGGCATGAGATTTTGTTGAGGTTGTGTTCTCTCCTTTGCATAATAATAAAGTTTTTTTCCATTACTATCATATGAAGGTTTCCCACTTTTCACTTTATCTTTACCCTTTGATTTAGAACTAGCACCCTTGTCAATTGATTTCTTCTTGTTTAAATCCAATCCCTTGTTACTCTTCACCTCCCTCTTGTTAGCTAAGATTGTTGTTCTATTAGTCATCCTCAATTAACCCCCAACTCAAAGCTTTAGCAACCCTTGAAATTTAAACTCTTGAATTTATGGTTGAACAAGCTTGATTTGGCTTAGGAAATATGAATTGATGATTAATCTATATGTGGGTGGGGTGGATTTGTAATGGGTTGGCTTGGATTTAAGAAATTGTAGGATGAATTTTGAAAATTTGGCTCTTTGATTCTTCAATTTGAATGGATTTGGTGAAGATTGGGTGTTTGATTCTCTCTTGTAATAAGGTGGAGAGAAGGTTTGATGTGTTTTTCTTGATGATTGGGTAGTGTTTTGGTGATTGGTGAAGGTTTTGATGAGCTTCAATGGAGTTAGGAGAGTCTTGGAGAAGAGAAAGAGGGTTAAGGTTTATAGAATTCGGAACTAAAAGATTTAATACCTCCTTTATACATTAATCCCGTAGGTTTCTCTCTCTCTGGCGGCGCTGCGGACTACCCCTGCGGACCATGGGGTGTACCGCAGGGTAGTCCGCGACATCTGATGCTCGAAAATTTTTGCTCACTGGATTGAACCCGTGGTAGGACCCCGTGGCACGGGTTTCTGGCTCGCGGACTAGGGTCCGGTGTACCGGAGGGTACCCCGCGGCATCTGTAGTTGACTTCGTCAAAATACCCGTGGCACCTACCCCGTGGCACGCGTTTTTGGGGCGCGGACCATGGTGCGGTGCATGGGGTAGTCCGCGATCAACTTTTTTCTGGTTTCTGGATCAAACCTGCGGTGCAACCCGTGGTACGGGTTTTGACCACGCGGACCATCCCTGCGGACCATGGGGTAGTCCGTGGGGTAGTCCGCGGGGTGCATTCCTTTGCTCCAAAAATTTTTCCTCGCGTTCCCTAACTCGATTTCTCCGATTCCTACACACCAAAAACACTAATACCTTCCTCAAACATGCATTATCAACTAAAAACAACTAAATAAACTTAAACTAAAAACGTAAAAGACATGAAAATATAAAAAAACTACGGGTTGTCTCCCGTACAGCACTTTTGTTTTACGTCTTTCAACGTTAGACGTGTTACCTCTGTCAAGATTTGCGAATATAGCCTCCCCAACAACGAGTAAGGCTATGAACGTCAACTAATCTGCGCTTGACCCCAGTTTTGGGGCGAATTTCTATCACCTTGGCTGAAACAACCTTAGTGACGATGAATGGTCCCATCCACGAGTTTTGAAACTTCGTGGCCTGTTCTCGCGTTTGTGGGCTTTCCATAGGACTTCATGGCCAACCCCAAACTCAATGTTTGGCTCAGTATCCATAGGTTTTAAGTGGATCTCCTCAGGAGGGACTTTGTGATGTGAAAGACTGTGGATGATAGGCACAGTGGGATCCAACTTCCTCGGTTTCTTACCCAAGACATAGAAGGTCTCGGATATATTTTTAGCATGAAGGGTGATGTTCCCATCTTGGAAGTTGATCACACTTTGACTTGTGGCCATGAAAGGCCGTCCAAGTATGATCGGAACCTGCTTATCTACATCAAACTCAAGAATAACAAAGTCAGTAGGGATGGCGATATTACCTGCACGGACTAAGACGTCCTCCACTGTTCCCCATGTCCTTTTCACAGAGTTGTCCGCAAACTGCAACTTCACTGGAGTTTTCTCTGATTTCTGAAGTCCAAGTCTTTCGAACACGGACTTAGGCATAAGATTCACACCAGAACCCACATCGTACATAGCTTTCACTATGAGTCTACCATGTAATTGAATAGGAAGGTTGAAACTTCCCGGATCTTTAAGCTTTAATGGTAGCTCTTTCTCACTTCTTCTCAAAACCCTCAGGTACTCTCTTGGGATCTCTACACTTGCCTCTTTCTCAGGAATAACTTGCGTGTAAACTTGTTGCGGTGTAAGTCCTTTCTTCGCAATCTCAAGCATTTGGGCGTTGATATTTTCAGGTTGGTACGCCTCTACAAATGTCTTGAGAACAGTGTCATCCTGAGGATGTGTATCAGGAATAGTTGATGACACTGGTTGAACAACAGGTGGTGATTCCACCTTCTCTTCTTCTTTCACTTCTAGCACAGCAGGTGCCACTTCATCTTTCGATTCCTCCTCTTCTAGCACAGCAGGTGCCACTTCATCTTTCGATTCCTCCTTTGAGGCTTCTTCCTCTTTCTCTTTAGCCAACTCAGCTGCGTATTCCACTACCGATCGAATCTCCTCTTGCACCTTCCTCAGTAACTCTAAGAACTCGTCTTTCTCTTGATCGTCCCCCACATAAACTTCTAAACAGTCAGATTCCTCGGGGCTAGACTCGGTTGGTTCTTCTTCAATACTGGGAACTTCCACGGCACTAATGGCAACATGTGGTGCTTCCTCTTTTGCTTCTTCAATATCAAGACACATGGCCTTGCAAGCTTCGAACTCATCCTTGTCTTCACCTCCTTCGATTGCCTTTACTTCCTTTTGTTCTACAACACTTGTTAACACTTTGTTTAACTGTGTTACTTGAGTAGTTAGCATTTGAAGTATGGCATCGTGTCCTCTAACCTTCTCTTCTTGAGCGTTTATAGTTGTGTTCAAACGGTCTAGAGCTTGTACTATCTATGTATTGTCCAAAGATCCTTCTTGCGGATACTGAGGTAGAGCTTTCTGCTCTAATGAATCGGTATAGGCGTCTTGAGCAGGTTGTTGTGGAGGAGCAGGTCTATTCTGATATTGGTTTTGGTACTGACCTCTCTGTTGGTAAGAGTTGTTCTGGGGACGCTGTTGATATTGACCAGGATTAGCGGCCCCTTGTGGATTTGAGTACTGCATACCCGGATGGTTGCGATTGCCCCATCGGTTGGATATAAAGTAAACAGATTGCGGATTTGATTCGCACTCTTCCCATACATGATCGTTAACTCCACATTGTTGACAACCTTGTGCTTTTTGTACTACCTTTGTGGCGGCTAAATTCTTCTCCATCGTGATTCTCAGCTCCTTGATTTGATTTTCTAATGAGGATATTTGAGCTGAGTTCGCAGTTTCTGCATCTAAACGAAGCGTTCCTCGGGTCTTTGCTACAGAAGCTCGCGTTGAAGGCCAACTTCTTTCTTGTTCCATAATATTCTCTAACACCTCAGAAGCTTCATTATGATTCATGGACACAAAATTACCCTTTCCAATGTTATCCACCTTCTCTCTACCTTTATCATTAAGACCTTCGTAGAACATAGAAAGTTGTAGAGCAGGTGTATAACCATGGAGTGGACATCTAGTTAACTTTTGTTGAAACCTTGTCCATGCTTCTCCCACTGTTTCTCCATCCTCTTGACAAAATCTTGCAAGCTCGGTTTTATCTTTAAGTCTCATGCTCTTCGGATAAAATCGGTTAAAGAATGCAGCTTGAAGTTCTCTCCAAGAGTGAATGGTTCCATCTGGCTGTCTCTCTAGCCAATCGCTAGCTCTTCCGGTCAAGAAAAACGAAAACATATAACAATACAGTTGCTCGCGTGTAATGCCAGGAGTAATGTAGGCATCACAAATCTGCATGAACTTCTGAATCGCTTTTAACGGATCTTGAATAGCTGTACCAGTATAGAGTCCGAAACTTTGAAATTGACTGTGCATACCCGGATCGGGTCTAAATTTGATATTCGGAATCTCAGGAGGGCGGTAACCAATTGGTTGAACGTGGAATGGTACATTAAGGCCAGGCAGATCTTGTTCAACTCGGTTCTGTTGATTATTAAGATTATTCCCATTACCTCCTCCTGCTGGTAGCTGTACTCCTTCTAGTCCACCAAGTGGTGGATCTTGTTGTTGTCCACCTTGTTGGTTATTCTGCACTCCACCGAGTGGTGGTCCGAGTGGTGGATCTTGTTGAACTCCACCAAGTGGTGGTTCTTGTTGGGATGCCATAGCTCTTCTCAAGGCTCTTTCCTCACGAACTTGTTTGTTGTAAGGTTTGAAGCTCCTCTCAGGTTCTGATAAAGGAGGCCAAGAATTAAACACTGTGAAACCTGAAAAAGACTAAAGCAAACCCAAGCGTAAATCTGGAAAAATAAAAACTAAAATAAGAACTGAAAAGTAAAACTAATTAAGAACTAAAACTCGAAATAGATAACCCACACGCTAACGAGACACAAGTCCCCGGCAGCGGCGCCAAAAACTTGGTGTCGCCTAGGGTGTGATAAAAATAAGATCAATTTAAGTATGGAACACTATGCACTCTCACCCTAGACAGGCACAGTACTGCAAGTATTACAGGACGTATGCAAGTTTTAATGATAAGTAGTGTTCGTTCTCAGGGACTTAAGTGTGTTAATCGCGTAGGAACAGATAACGAGTAAAAGTAAATAACTAGAAGACAGAAAATAAAGAAAATAGAAATTCGAGAATAGCAATTAAAACTAGGAAAATAAAGACAATAAAATAAAAGATTAAGAATATGAGATGAGAAGTATAGCTTAGGTTTTGCTAGTATGCACTAATCCTTCTAATTCTATCTATAAATCTAGTTCATAAGGGAGAATATTAGCTCTTGGTAATACTTAGTCAGGATTCTAAATTCCCCAAGCTTAGACCTTGAGAGCGACTAAGGGGGCTACGTCACAACCAAGAAGTGATTTCAAATAGGGTTATCAAACGCCACTAAGGCCCTAAGCAAATACTGCAATCTTGGTGATACGGTGGTTAAAACAAACCCTAATGACTATCTAGTTAGAAGTATGTTTTGTCAGAACTGCTATCGACACTAGACATTATGTGGTGGTTCAATAGTTAAACACCCTGTCAAGGAGACCATCTAACTACTCTTAAAACAATCCTAAAGTGATCAGTTCTAGGAAAGACATTAAATCAAAACACATAAACAAATATAAAGTAAGAAGCTGATATCAAATTAAAACATATAATTCCCAAAGAAACTTAGATAGAAGAATTAGATTTCATAGATTATACATATGCAAAACCCAAGCTATGGGGAGTTTAGTTCATACCTGAAGGAAATAAACTAAAAGAAATTACAAAAGACATCATCTTGCTCTCTACAATAAACTGGAAGAATAAAACCTTAAGAACTAATTACTATGAGGCAAGGATAATTTACAAGTGATATAAGGGTGTATTTATAGGTGTTTAGAAGACCTAATTCGTTTTCTTGAGGAAGAGTTAAGGTAATGGACTTCTAGCCCAACTCAAATTCGTATGGAAATAAAGATAAACACTGCTGCGCTGTTTTGAGTGTATCTTCTTCGTTATTGGTCGAATTTTGCTCCACAAGATACCAAAAGAATCTCAACAGAATTATCTAGACCCTATAAAAGGAAATCGTCAGATTCGGCCTATTTCTTAGGTAAAAACGCCTATCTTTGGACGTGTATGTAGAATCCCAGATTTAGGCAGCTTTTCCTTTTCCATCTTTTTAGCTTTTCATTCCTTATCTCCAATTACCATGCAAATCTCTTTCCATAAGTTGTTGTCTTTGACTTGGACTCTAATTAAGCTCCATAATTATCTTTAAAGCTACACACAAAATAAAAAATTAAACCCAATATGCTCTAAAAACATTATTTCTACAAATCAAGACTCAAAATAGGAAAGTGCACTAAAACTCAAGAAAATCGACATTATTGACTTCTAAATCACTTAAAATGATGTCTCATCCTAACATTAATATATCACAAATGAGGAGACATCAATGAGGTACTAGAATACAAAATTAGTGATACATGAAGTTTACATACAAGATTAGCACTACACCCTATCTTGGGTATTGATAATGCGAGGAAATAGCCTCGAAGAGTACTACACCCCTACCATCTTTCTCTACTTGCAATATATGTTTTAGTTTTATTTTTTTAGAGTCTTTTCGAGTCGTAGGGACGCGGCTCATTTTTTAGTTGGGGTGTGGGGATTCGTTGTCCCTCATCTCCATTTTTTGTGTTTTATTGTTTTTAGTAATAAATTAATTTTTTTTGATATATAGGATTAGATGTAGATTGTGTTTAATAGCTTGAAAGCATAAATTTAGTGAGTTAATGATAGTAAGTAATATGTTTTTGAGCAGATTATTTTATATGCTTTGAGTATTAACAAGAAACAAACATTAATAATAAAGAAAAGATTAGTGAGCAATGCGGTAGAAGTATGTTTGATCTTAGGGCTCCTTGAGGGGTGTGTAGGCCGTGAGATCCGAGCAAGTTGACAAACCCATTTAATGAACGTGCTAAAGGTGACACAGTAACAAAATTACATAGTTTAGGAAGTGATTAAGGTGGTTGTTTGATAAGCCTTTATTGCCTTTTAGCTTTCTGTCCATTTATTATATTTGTATCATTCTCATACCCTTCTAGCCTTTCTAAAGCCTTTTTATTAGCCACATTATAATCCATACCCCTTAGATTTTAGGATTTTCCCATATGACCCGCACTCGAATCGCGATGCATAGACAGTTGTTTTAGAGCTTGAGTTTGGGGTGGTGGGTTCACCAATATGGAAAATATTGTTGGGTTGGGTAGTTTGAACTTATTGTATTTGTGCTCTTTGTATTAATGATGCACTATTTTATATTGCAACCCTTTGCTAGGGTAAAAGTAAATGAGAAATGTGAAAAGAAAAAAATTATATAAGTGAAAAAACAGCGTGATATCTCACATAAAAAAGAGAGCCATAACTATATTACAAAATAAAAAATGATATGAAAAGAATATATGATTTGGATCGACAAAGTGGAATTTTTATGTGATCATCTTAAAGATGTATTGGGTTATTGGGGATGCTAACTAGTGCATCAAATCGTTGGGTTGAGTAAGAACATCTTATGGGAGTAACTCAAGCTCTAGGGTGAATTTGATGGCTAGTGAGGAGAGAGCCAAAAGCTCCCATAATTATCCAAATATACGATCATACCGTCCTTAAGCCAGCATTACAATCTTAAAGACCTTATGATTTTTTTCTATGTGATCTAGAAATAATTGAACCATTAGAGAGTAGTTAGATGGATCATTGGATACTAGTTAGGATCGATGAACAATCTATAACCTCTATGTTAAAATAAGTGAAAAATCTCTCCTTTGTGCATTTCAAAGTTAATCCGATCTTGAATTTGAAACGTGTTAAATGTTTGTATGACAAGTGTACAAGTAATTTAGTTTGTAAATATTATTACATGAAAATTGATAAGTAGTTTCTTTCTGATTATTATCATATTCTCTTATCTTCTTCCCACTTGTGCTTAATTGACTTAGGTGTATTTAGAGACTTCCCTATGTTCTTATTCTTTATTGTATCAGGACGATACAACTTTGAGTTGGGGGTCTCCCTACTATTGCATAGTTAAAAAATTCACCCTTAATCAAGAAAATGTAAAATCAATACCAATGTTTTTCTTGCCATTACCAAGTATAATATAGTGAGCAAAAAATATATTGTCACTAATAAAACGACCTCCCACATATGAAGCTTGATTAATAGAGAGGATTGAGTTGAACACCTTTCTAAACTTGTTTGAGAGAAATTTGGAAAGAGATTTACAAGTATTGTTAACACAGGCTATAGGTTTTAACTTTCTAACATTTGATGATTCTTCTCTTTCGAAATCAAAACAACATTAGTTCCATTGACTTGGTTTAGTAATTCGCCAGAAGAAAGTCATTTTTCAATAGCATTACAAAAATATACTTTAATAATACTCCTAGATATTTTGTAAAAACATGAATAATACTCTAATCATTTTGTAAAAATATAGTGAACTGCAGTCATTATCATTGATAAAAACAACTCTAGATTTTTGCTTCATAATCTCTTGCTCAACAATAGTAGCATCTTCAAGAGCTTCTATAAGGACTTTTTCTTTAGACAAAGTATCAATATTATGAGTGATGTTCATAATTTTCATTTGAATAGACTCAAGATTCTTTTTAATTCCATTGATCTGGTGTGAATTCTTTCTGAAATGCTTATTGTTGAGGATCTTTAAAGCTCGTTTCACCTCTTGTTGTTTCATACAAAGCTAGAACATAAAAGCTGCCTTTAATATTTATACTCCATGCTTTCTTAACAATTTCAAGATAGTTTCCATGTTGAGCCTAAGGATTAAAAAATCTGTAAGCACAAGGAATAGAATGCTTAATATTGCCAATAACAACTTTTAAAGCACAATGATCTGAGATACAAGGAGTAATCACAAGAACACTGGACTAATAGGATTCATCCACTGGTATTTATGAACACTATATTAATCTTACTGGCCCTGAGTTGACATGTATCATTTTTGTTAGCCCATGTAAGAAACTTACCACCATACTGATGCTCATACAAATTTGAATCATCAATACATTCAATAAAATCCATAGAAATCTTAGTTAAAGAGTCACAATTAAGGTGATCTTCAACTTTGAGAATCTCATTAAAATCTCCAAGAATTGACAAATTTTGATTATGATAAGTACTACTCTAGTTGATAATATCCTGCCAAAGCACAACTTTGTCATCTTCATCATTACTAGCATATACAAACAAGCAATAAAAGAAGAATTACTCGTTTTGAAATTGACCTCTACAAGAATAGATTGATAAGTTTCCTTGAATAGCTTCACCTCTGCATAATTATGACCCCATAAAATCCAAATACATGTGGATTCATCTTTATTATAAGTGCACAACATTTATATATAGGAGAAATGAGTACTTGGTGTCGCCTAGGGCGTGATAAAATAATAGAATAAAATATATGCAAATAAACACCCTAGGCTAGCACTTTACTCTCTGCAAGTATCACAGATCGTATGCAAGTTTTAATGATAAATAGAATTCATTCCTCTGAGACTACGAAAGTTAGAGAGAACTTATGCAAATATTAAGTGCAGATAAGAAAGCTAGAATAATAATACGCAAGAAAATAAAAAACAAGTAGAATTTTTGTTTGGTTTTTTTAAATAGAAATTAAATAATCAAACTAAAGACAGAATACTAAACAAGAGAAGAAGATAGTATGAGAGTTTAGCTCAATAAATAGCAAGTAATCCTCTCTAACCTTGTTTATTCTAATCATGTAAGGGAGAATTATGTAGAATAGCAATAACCAGGATTCTAAGTTCCTCCTAACCCCCTTCTGGGTAGACTTAGGTGGCGACCCAATATCATGTGGGTACTTAACTAAGGTGCTCCTACGCCACTAGGTTCTTAGATGAGACTGACCTTCTAATGATGATCGGTGGTTAAATCAAACCCTAATGGTTATCTAGTTAGGCAAGCCCGTCAGGATCACTACCGCATACTAGACATTTATGTGGTGTTTCAATAATTAGACACCTCTTCCGGGTAACCATCTAATTACTATTAAGGTAATCTTATACGCATGCATTCGCAAGGAAACCGACAGTAAGTCAAAGCACATAAAACAAAGAATAAAACAGTCATTCATTTAAATAATTAAAATACCAAATTAAAATTGATGTAAAACAAGTCTAGGGTTCATACACATATGCTAAATAAAAAGCTAAAATAAATTTAGTTCATACTAGAGAGAGAAAAGAAAACAATTACAAATTTGAAGGCTTGTGAAGACATAAATTGATGCTCAGATCCTTCCAGACTTCTCTTCTCTTGTTGTAATCTTTCTCTTGGCTTAAGGGTTGGCCAAGGATGTGTTTCTACTTATTAGAGGGTGTATTTATAAGGTTTTTCAAGCCCTTGTTCGGATTCTTGGAGTAGATGGCAAGTAATAGGACTTTTTTCCAAATCAAATTCGTAACCCTAAAATATAGAAAAGGTAATAAACTATTGTTGTCTTGTTTTGACCGTAACTTCATCAATATTGCTCCGATTGACGCGTTCTTTGTATTGAAACTGATCTTCTAAAAAATCTATACACTTTTTCTTCAGACCATTCTTACAAATTCCCAGCCGATTTTAAATTATGATCAATTTAATGGACGTAACTGCTGAAATTCAGATTTACATGGCAACTTTATATTTCCTAATTTATCTTCTTCTTTCTCTTATCGCGTAGAATTTATTTGACATCTAATTAATTACCATATATCTTTAAAGTTTCACAATTAACAAACAATTAATCCCAATATGCTCTAAAATAATAAAACATCAAATCAAGACAATAAATAGGAAAATAGAAATTTATAAATAAAAATCGATAATTAAATTCCCAAATACACCTAAATGATGTCTCCAACCTATATTAATTCATCAAAAATAGGGAGACATCACTACTTATCATTCTTAAACACTTCTAGAATTTAACTTTTGTTTCCAAAAGACCAAGCAGTTAAATATTATTACTCCGAATAATATAATTAACATCAAGTTGTCTAAGAATCTTATTGAAGCCTCTTACGTTCGGTGAAGCTATTTTCATAAGTTACGAGGTCGTGTTATCTCTTGAACACACTTATCATTAACAAAATTAATAGCATCATGATCCAAATCATTAAGCTTAGTACTCAGTAACTTCTCAAAAGTATAAGTACTCTGAACAGAGCTAGAATCTTCATGTTGTTGATTTTGATGAGAACCTGATTTCTAATGAACAATTTGCCAATGTTTAGATGGAGCTTTATTTTTTTCCCTTATTAGCATTGTTATTAACATTTTATGTTCTCATTGGTAACCAAACTTTTCAAACATATTGACATTTACGTTCTAAGTGACCAAAATGATTACAGTTAAAAAAAATAACAATCCAGTCATACTCACCTCTAACTTCTTGAAGATTATTCATGCCAATATTAACATAAAATTTGCCAAAAAGAGCTTCTTTAGTGTTTATTTCAACATAAACATGAGCATAACCCAGTCTAGACTTAGATTCAGTTGTTGAATCCATCTGCATAGGAACACCTATACCATTTGCAATATAACTCAAGCCAGATTTTGTCCAAAGAGCCATAGGGTTATTTTGTAGTTTAATTCATATGGGAAATCTTGATAATATGTTTTAGAATTTAATCATGTGTTATTATATATGTGATAGTATATTATGTGGATTATTCTTGTGTAGGACCTTATGAGGTTCGTGTATATTTTTTTCTTGAGATTATTACATGCTTCGCCCTATGAATAATTTTTTGGCTTTGGGACCCTTTATTGTGTTTATTTTGTTGAGACGACAAACCTTGAGTTGAAGGTCTTTATTTATATATTTTTATGATATACTAAGGGAATTAAGAGACATCATTCGAGTATGACTTGAGTATTGATCGTGGTATTTATCCTTATATTTGACGTTACTTGAGTTCTAGCAAGTTTTAGATGATATATGTAATTTTCGGGCAGTTTAAGATAATTTGTGTGTTAAGTATAAAAATACTTGGTACTTGGATGATATTAGACCCCAATGTGAAGTTATGAAGTCAAAAAGTCACAAATAAAACCAAAGCAAGTTGCAAAAGGAGTCAAGAAATCCTATTAAAGCTCAAAAGAAATTTTTGGTGAAAATGCTTCCAATGAATTTTGAAGGCCATAATAATAATTGGTGAAGGTTTTAATCATGAAATCAAACCTAAAGATATCCCTTTGAGTGTAAACCTCGTGAGAATAAACGCTTTGCTATCTGGAGTTGAAATGAAAAAGTTATGGATGTTTTACTGACAAAACCCAAAGTTATCCAGGTGTAAAAGAGTCCATTGTGCCACTTTTGCCTCACTTAAGTTGGCACAACTGAGCTAAAATGTTTTTTGGGACTATAAATACATGTTTTGATCAGCAAACCCCTGTCATTTATCATATTTAAGAGCAAGAAACGTGTAGATTAAGGAAAATAATTAAGGAGTTCATCTACAACACCTTATTTCACACCATTTTCATCATAATTAGTGTAATTTTCATTAATTTATTTGATGTGTATAATTATGAATCTCTTAGTTTTTTTTCCTTTTATACCATTATGGAATTATTCATTTGTTATTTGACATACTCAAGGTATGAATCCTAGTATTTGATTTGGTTTTTTATTGTAGGACTTTGGGATTTTAAATTTAAATAAAATAGGGATATTCTTATATTCTTGTATGATGGCCATATGAATAGGGTTAAGTAGCACCTAGGTTACACCTGAGAGGGGGATTTTCTATTGGAAATGGTATAATTACGCCTTATGTAGTTGAAGACTCAGATTGAGCTAGGTAATCGCGTAAGGGTAAAAAAGTCTTAATCTTTTGATAATATTCTAGGTACACTCATGAGATGTTCCTATTGTTATAAAGTAGAGCCTACTTACTCAAAAGTGATTCAAGATGTACAATTGAATATCTATTAGCAACAACGTCTAATTTTGCCCTTAGTCACTATTAAGTTCATGTCTTAACTAGTCGTGAGTGTGAGTGTCTCGAGCTACATTTCTCTTGATCTGTTTACATCTGTAGTTTATTTTCTTATTTAAGTGTTCTTTAATTCTTATCTTGGGAGCTATATTGTAGATCTCGGTTTTGCGGCCTAGGCGGTCGACCGGGGCCTAGCGCCTAGGCAGGATTACACAGGGCCTAGGCGGAATTATACGGTTTTGAATTCTGCTGTGTAATTTTGTATATTTAGTAATATATATGTAGTAATTATAGAAATTTTAACTATTTAAGTCATAAAATTCATCCAACAACACTATTGTAAATATAAAAATACTAAAAATTGTGTTACAATATCAATTAAAGAATTTTCAAGAATGAGAAAAATAACAAGAAGGCCTATGCAGATATCTTTTGCCATTAATCGGCACCTAGGCGGCTAATTTTTTCTATTAATCGGCGCCTATTCCACAGTGACTAAGGCGCTACGCAAAAACACCTAGAATTTTAAATAGGCATAAGCGGTTGAGGGGGGAGTTGACACCTAGGTGGCGCCTAGACGCACCTAGGCTGGGAGATCTACAACATAGCTTAGGAGTATTTTTACAGAAAACCAAACAAAAAATCTTTACTTTTAAATCTGTTTATCCACAACGAATCTGTAAACTTGAAACCAATAGTCTCTAGTAGCTTGTTAATCCCTGTGGAGATAAATTGGTTTACTATCTATTATTACTTGTGACCACTCGGACACTTGTGAGTTTTGATCATTCGAAGATTCTTTTTATATCACACATTGGAAGACAGTAACACCCATTTGTACGACGAAATATGGTCCAAGATTCACCATGATACTTTATTCCATACAAACGACTGAGAATCACGAGGAATCTGAGGTCCTTCAATAGTGTCACGACTAAATCAAGGATGCCCTTTCACATATCCACAATCCGTTTTTTCCTAGTTGTTAAAGCATAATCCAGCTTTGGAGATAATTTTTGCTACCAAAACTTTCAAATAATGCATACATGAGTAAAAAAAACATCCCCTTTTGTAGGGGTGAGCATGGTTCGGTTCGTCTCGGTTTTTGGCCAAAACTGGAACCGAACTGAATGATTCGGTTTTTATATTTAAAAACCCAACCGGACGGTTGGCATTTGGTTACACATTCGGTTTTTGGTTCCAGATTGGTTCGTTTCAGTTTGGAATATGGTAAGCTTTGAATTTGAACGTTTAGCCAATAATGTTTGTCAACTTATTTTTAAACTACATCATCCAATAGCGACTAATATTCCAATACAATTATAATAGTATTACATAATCGGGGTATTAATATATCAATTAAATAAAAACTTATAATCTAACAAGGATTATTTTCATTTAAAATACTAAAGATATTTATATAATTAGAACTATTACTTCCAAATTCATACAGTCAAGATTATAAAATCAATCAAATAATTGATACTTGCTAATATAATCTTAAGTAATATATAAAAAATTCTCACTAATAACACCACCAAATAGAAAAACCAAAATTTCACGTAGATAATAAATTCTCACAAAAGTTTCTCCCACAAAATTGTTATAAAAAATTTCCATATTTCTTATTTTTTTTTCCTTTCTCGGTTCGGTTTTTTTGGTTCGGTTTTTGTGTTGTAAACCGAACCGAATCAAAAAGTTCGGTTTTTGAAATATTGAAAACCGAACCATTTGATTTTTCGGTTTTCGATTTTCTTGGTTCTGTTTTTTCTGATTTGTGGTTTGGTTTAGTTTTTTTGTTCACCCTAACCTTTTGTACATTAACTTTGTATTACCCTTTCATAAAGAGGCTTTTAGATACCAATCATAATTTTCTTTCTCTAAATTAATATTTTTCTCAATTTTTTATTCAATATCACATATGATAGCATATGTTCCTAATTTACCCTTTTCGATCTCTTTTTATTTAATAGTCAATTTGTAATATCTGGAAAGTGATACCAGGATGAAGAAAAAAGAATTAATATATTAATACTCTCTACGTACATAGGATTAGGATTACAAATAAAATGAAAGGATCATCCGTGTTTTTCACCACTGCAAGATTATAAGCAATGAAGTTATAAATTACTAATAATAAATGTAATAAATGAAGATGAGTTTCAAGACAAATGAAATTAGTTTTTTTTTTTGTTCGAACGAAAGAGCAGCTAATACTATTACAAAAGTCATCAAATCCCAAGTTTCGAGAAAGCCGACTCCAAGACTATAGGGTCATCGTGTAATGACGCCGATTGCCTAGCTTTACGCGCGGTACTGTCAGCCAGACCGTTAAGTCTACGCGGGAGATGATTGAAGAACAAAGAACCATGCTCCCCAGCCATCGTAAGGATCCGCTTGACGAAAAGTCGGACTTTCCACCATGCAGATGGCAACGACTTAATTCCTTGAATGAAATTAAGGTTGTCTGAACAGATAACGATCTTACTCCTTGGGTGATCAAGGCTTAACCGGGCAGCCTCCAGGACTGCAATAGCTTCCCCTTCACCCGCCAAGTCTGTCCAGATAGGTTTAGAAAAGGTAACTCTCTAACCTGTATGAGTATCTCGCTTAACTATTCCAATTCCACTTTTTTCGAAAGATGTTTTAAATGAAGCATCAGATGTATAAATAAAAAGAGCGTTGTTGAATTCATCGTCGCCTTGCGGGTCAGGAGCGAGAACTCTTGCTATTGAAGGAGCCGGCAAAGGAGGGCTATCCCAATTAGAACCAAAGAGATCCTTCATACTGGTGTCGCCTAGGGTGTGATAAAATTAATACAAATAAAGGTCAGGAAAACTACGCACTCTCACCCTAGACAGGCACAGTACTGCAAGTATTACAGGATGTATGCAAGTTTTAGTTAGTAAGTTGAGTTCGTTCTCAGGGACTTAAGTGTGTTAATCACGTGGGTAGAAATAACGAGTAAAAGTAAATAATTAAAAACAGGAATAAAAGAAATATAAATTTCGAAATTCTAAATTAACTAAGAAAATAAAAGACAATAAAGTAAATACGAAGAATATGAGATGAGAGATATAGCTTAGGTTTTGCTAGTATGCACTAATCCTTCTAATTCTATCTGTTAGATCTAGTTTATAAGGGAGAATATTAGCTCTTGTATACTTAGTCAGGATTCTAAATTCCCATACCTTAGACCTTGAGAGCGACTGAGGGGGATACAGCACAACCAAGAAGCTGTTTCAAATTGGGTTATCAAACGCTACTAAGGCCCTAAGCAAACAATTCATTCAATTGGTGATATGGTGATTAAAACAAACCCTAATGACTATCTAGTTAGAATCAGTTTTAATATCAGACACTAGATGTTATGTGGTGTTTCAATAATTAGACACCCAGCTAAGGCGATCATCTAACTACTATTAAGGTAATCCTAAACGTTGCGCACCGCAAGGGAAACAATCATTAAATCAAAACACATAAACAAATATAAAGGTAAGCAGCTAATATTAATTTAAAACATGTAATTCCCAAAAAAACTTAGATAGAAGAATTAGAATTCATAGATTATACATGATGCAAAACCCAAGCTATGGGGAGTTTAGTTCATGCCTGAAGGAAATAAACTAAAAGAAATTACAAAAGACATCATCTTGCTCTCTACAATAAACTTGAGGAATAAAACCTTAAGAACTAATTACTATGAGGCAAGGATTGCTAGGGTACTTTTACAAGTGATATAAGGGTGTATTTATAGGTGTTTAGAAGACCTAATTCGTTTTCTTGAGGGAGAGTTAAAGTAGTGGACTCCAAGCCCAACTCAAATTCGTATGGAAATAAAGATAAATTCTGCTGAACTGTTTTGAGCATATCTTCTTCGTTATTGGTCGGTTTTTGCTCCACAATATACCAAAAGAATCCTCAGCGAATTATCTACGTCCCAATGAAAGGAATTTACCAAAATCGGCTTCTTTTTGGAGTTATCACCACTTCTTTAGGCGTTGCTGCAAAAATTCAGATTTAGGCAGCTTTTCCTTTTCCATATTTTTAGCTTTTGTTTCCTTATCTCCAATTACCATGCTAATCTTTTTCCATATCTTGTAGTCTTTGACTTGGAATCTAATTAATCTCCATAATTATCTTTAAAGCTTCACACTAAATAAACAATTAAATCCAATATGCTCTAAAAATATTATTTTACTAAATCATGACTCAAAATAGGAAAGTGCACTATTTCTCAAGAAAGTCGATTAGAAAGACTTCTAAATCACTAAAAATGATGTCTCATCCTAATATAAATCTATCACAAATGAGGAGACATCACATACCTGCACCAATCGACAAAATAACCGTGTGTGAATGGGTGTGAACTTGTTCATGTAACATTTTCATTTTTGGTTTCCAAATGTTCCACAGTGTCAGTTGAGCGTATGCTATAAAAGTATTTTCTTCCCAGATTTTGTTGTCCATCGTATCACAAAGATTGGTGATCCAATCTCAATTTGAAGCAGGATCGTGTTCTGGAACCCGAATCTGTAATGAAGTTCCTGCCCATACCTGTTTGGAAAAATTACAAGAGAGTAACATATGTACAACCGTGTCAGTCGCGTTTTCACACCATATACAATATTTACTGTCACTACAATGACGTATGAATAAGTTGAGTTTTGTAGGAAGAATGTTGCGACACGCCTTCCAGTTAAAAGATCGCACTTTATTAGGCACGTTGGATTTCCAAATCCTATTCCACAATTTCAGGTTATTAAGTTCAGCTTGTAACGAGATTTTTGCCGTGCCTTCCATTTCAATTTGTGACATAATTTTGTATCCCGATTTAGTAGTATACATTCCAGATTTAGTATATGGCCATATGAAGGTGTCCCGGCCCTCCATATCAAGTAGAGGAATCCTAGCCACTTCTACATGTACTGGAAGAGGAAGCGCGTTATCGATAGTATCCCAATCCCATCTGTTCTTCTGGGTCGTCATGAGTTGATTGACCATTTCACTATTTGTTCCCTGTGGCCTATCTTTGATTATCCCAGAATTCAACCATTTATGTTTCCTGATAAGTGTAGATGCTCCGTTACCAATTTGAACACATCCATGTTCAACAAGTACATCCCTACCTTCTAGTAAACTATTCCAAGACCAAGTACGACTCTGTCGTAATTTCAAATCAAGAAAGTTACCGTGAGGAAAGTAAATACCTTTTAATACTCTAGATGCTAGCAAATCCGGATTACTAAGACTCCTCCAGGCCTGTGCTGCTAATAATGCCCTGTTTGCCCTTTTGAGGTCCCTAAATCCCATTCCGCCGACCACTTTAGCCGATGTCATCTTTTCCCATTCAAGCCAGTGAATTTTACATTTACCAAGTGAGTTCCACCAAAATCGTGCAATTATAGATAACAATTTTCTGCAAAAACCAATAGGAAAGGAGAAAATAGACATAGCGTAACAAGGAATCGCCTATAACACTACTTTAATAAGTATTTCTTTTCCTCCTTAAGATAAAAGTTTAGCAATCCATCCTTGAGCTTTGTAAAAAAAAAAATCTACTATCCAATCCAGGGTATCCATCCTAGATCTTTTATGACAAAGTGGTATCCCCAAGTATATCCCCAAGTCCCTAGATTCAGTAATTTGTAAAGTTGAGAAACCCAGTTGTCGTATATCATCCAGTGTTTATTTACTAAAGCATTTTGACAATTTGTGATAGTTAACCTTCTGTCCTGAGCACTTACAGTAGGTATTAATGCATTCCTGGAATTCATCAAGGTCTTGACCATTCAAAGAAATGAAAAAAAAAGAGTCATCGGCGAAGAGCAGATGCGAAATAATCAGACAATTACGTGTCATCTAAATACCTGTAATGCGTCCCTGTTTTACCTTTGTTTCAAGTAATAAAATTAAAGATTCAGTGAGTAGAGCAAATAAGAGTGGTGATAGCGGATCCCCTTGCCTAATACCCCGACCTGGCTTAAAAGGCGGCTGACGTTCTCCATTAATATAAAGCTGAAAGGTAACCGTCGATATGCAGTTCCAAATCCACTATACCCATTTTGTGTGAAACCCAATTTCTCCAGTAATAAACGAAGGAATTCCCATCGTACCTGATCGTATGCCTTAGCCATATCCAATTTAATCGCTACAAAACACGCTTTATTTTTTAATTACGTTTCATAAAGTACGAGACCTCCTGTGCAATAATTATGTTGTCTTGAATATCCCTTCCTTTAATAAAGGCTGCCTGTGTTGGGGACGTAATATCATTCATCAAATCCTGTAGCCTATTCGCCAGTATTTTTGCAATTACTTTGTACACAAAGTTAACACAAGAGATCGGGCGGTAATCACCCAACCCTGTTTGAAAATCTCCTTTAGGAATTAGTGTAATAAGAGTTTCATTCAATAGGGTCAAAGAAGTATTATTGGCGAAGAAGTCAACAACTAGCCACATTTAATCTAGACAAATAATATCCCAGTATTCTTGAAATTTTTTACGGTTTAGACCATTTGGGCCTGGCGCTTTGTTGGGGCTTAAGTCAAAAGCAGCCTGCCGAATCTCAGTCTCATCTGGGATTCTCCTCAGTGTGTCATTCATATCTGGTGTCTCCTTAGGAGTAATATCTCTCAACGCGTCGTTTAAATCAGTCGCTTCCTAAGCATGTAATATATTAGAGTAAAAGTTGTTTAATTAAAGTTTTATTTCGTCCTTAGTCTGCAACCAATCACCATCTGCATTCTGTATCTCCGCAATATGGTTAAAATTCCGTCTCTGAGAAGTTAAGGCAAAGAAATATTTAGTGTTTTTGTCGCCATATCGTATCCATCGATCCCTCGCAAGATCTACCTAGTAAATTTCCTCCCTTTTCCAGTATCCAAGAAGTTGGTCTCGCACAAAGTGTTCCTCCAATTGTTGTTGCTCAGAGAAAGGAGAATTCAAGATATCAATAAGTTGACGTTCCAATTCTTTAATCTTAACTTTGTTGTTAGTGAAAGTAGTTTTGCCCCACGTAGACAGTGCATTAGTTGTAATATCTCTCTTGTGGAGGATCACTTGAAGAGGTGAGTTATCAACTTGGTCACTCCATGCGTTATCAATGATTGACCTACATTGGTGATGAAGGTACTGATTAGTTTCAAATCGGATGTGTCTGTCGTGTCTCTTGCCCTTGCCGTTAGGGAATAATATGATTGGTGAGTGATCTGACCCCACCGCAGTCCGCAGGGGGAATAAAGGCTGTCGCATTTGGAAATTTTTATGTCCATTCCATTGATGCAAACACTTTATTAATTCTGTTGGTCCAAGTAAAAAAATTACCAAAGGTCTGAATTTCACTTAACATGTTATTAGAAATAAAAAGATTAAAGTTCAACATATGATGTTGATTAGGAGGAGACATGATAAGGCGTTGACTGCCATTTGAGATGTCATTAAAGTCCCCCATAATAATAATAGGGTCAACATGTCTTGATCACCATTCTGTCAAGTGGTTGTACAAACTTTGTCGATCAAGATATAAATTAGGAGCATGCAAAAAAACATAATAATGAGAAGAAATACTATCATTAATTAAAACAGAAATGTAAAAAGGGTAAGAGTCCAGAATAGTAACAAATAGAGTAGAGTTCCACACCAACAAAAAGCCCCCAGAGTGATTCATACTACCCTGGGGGTTAACCACAAAAAAATTATCAAAATTTAAGTTCCTCACAAAAAGAGTAGCGTCCAAATCCTTCATCATGGTTTTGCAAAAACATTCCACAACACGCTTATACTCCCTTACCATGGCGCGTAAAACCTGAACTGTCAAGGTTGCCCTGATGCCTTGACAGTTCCAAAACATAATAATCATTCTGGGTTCGCAGCCAACATCGGGTGGCTGCTACCTCGTCTTCCCCTACCTCCACGTCTAAGTCTCCCACGAACCATACACAACCTTTTCCTTGAATCCTCTCATATTCTTGTTCGAAATTGTTGTCCTCAACTGGTTCAGAATTACCAACAACATTACCCAACTGACCTACTTGTATTGTATCAACAAGACCCTGTCCCTGAACATTATCCTCTTCCTTATATGGCTCAGTGTCCCCAATTTAACACCATACAGTTCTGCAAAGTCACTATTACTAATATCTTCATTACCCTTGTTCATAGTTCCCACCTGCTGAGAAATAGGAGTGCCATCAACCAAAGCTTCACAAAGGTCAAGTCTCTCCTCTAACGTAAGCTGTCGCAGTTTACTTCCTTCAACACTATAAACAGTTGATTGTCGCTTTTGTCTTTTGTTTTGTGTAACAAACTGACTCTTATAAGAGTGACGTCTTTTTTTAGCACTCGAATTACCCCCGCTTTTAAAGCGAGTTGTACTATCTTCATAAGAATATGAAGTCTCAGTAACTGAAATCATTTGCTTGAACTTAGACCTAGTATTAGAATCAGCTTTGTTACCGTGAATTACAGTATTCTGCCCCAGACTATAATTCTCCTCATCACTTATGAAGACTGTTCTGACAGCCTGCTGTGTGAATGCACCTTTTCTAACCACTTCCACTAATACCTCATCCAGAGTGGACCTGTTTCTACCCCGTTGCTCACCACCCATGTTAACATCCCCTCTGGTCTCCAAAGTCTCATCTGTTTGTTCTCTCCTAGGTTGGTTTCCTTTGTCATTCTCCCTCTTAGAGCGGATTTCCCACTCGCACCCATCTTGCTGAACAGGAGGTGAACCATCATCTTCTCTATCCGAGGTGTAAAACCTACTGTGAGAGGTAAAGGTGTCCCACACACGTCTTCTGATCCCGTATAATGGTTGGCCAAGTGTGTCCTTAATAACGTTTTCCATAATCCAAGATATCAAACTTAACTTCACTGCAGAAACACCTTCTTTATCCAAGAAATCCCCACAGTTATCTCTCTTGTGACCTAATTTACCGCATTCAAAACAAAATAACCCAACATTTTCATACTTAAAAGTAACCCACCCCACACCATCCTCCTGGCGAAGATAAACACCTGGAGGGAGAGGGTCTAATACACGAAAAGCAGCACGAAACCTTAACATAGGAACTATAGCATCATCATCTTCTGGAAAATCTATTTCTCCTAAGTCCGTAAATGTCCTAGTAATTTGTTTAACTGTATTAACTGTGTTTTGGATGTGTGCTAAACCTTCTACTTGGATCTAATCAGCAGAGTCATTGGAAGTAGTAAAAGTACCGTTAAAGACTCTACTTTCTTTCGTAAAACCAGCATGAAACCCAATCATATTTCCAGGTCTAAGACCCCATAATCTATCCCTCTCACGTTGATTATCAATCTCGAGTTTAAAGTAATTGTTTCTTACCTCGGAGACGATGACGTTTCCTCTTACATGCCATCTATCAAAAACCCATCTTCTGAAACCAACGAGATTAACCCTCTCATCCCCCATCACTCGAACCATAAGCACCCTACCCTTATCCAGATTCTCAACTCGTCGGACTTTAATGTCAAGTTCAATGACCCCTACCTCTTCTTCTTCCGTTGGGTCAAGAAATGTAACCGGGAGTGCATGTCGAGAGTGAGTAGCCATGACAATAAGATTTTAGTAGTAGGAGGAAATGAAAGAGAAAGATTTGCGAAAAGAGAGACAAAGAAAATTAGCAGTAAAAATGATAGAGTGAAAAGCGAGGATAAGAATCGAGTTTACCTTAAATAAGAGGTTCGAAGCAAATGATTTGAAGCGGTGGGCGGTAATCTCAAGGGTAACCAGATGTAATCTTACCGAATAATTAAAAGGCTTGAACCTTGTGTTCTGGTCCACATGTATTCCATTACGAAAGGTAAAGAGATGAGATTTTCTCATTAATCTCATTTGTTCATCAGTACTAATTGCCGCCTCTGAGCTACGCATGCGTGCCAACTAACCCGATTAGTAATCTTGTATATCCAACTTGTTGAGATTATCCTTTCCATTAACCTTCTATAGCAATCAAGATCCACTATCCAACCCACTTTAAAAAATTCTCTTTCTTGTTCTAGAGTGAAGCCAAATCTCGAACCCATGGTCCATTTCCATATGACTTCGAATTCGACACCACTCTCCACCGTATAATCACCGACCCAAGTAAAATCTAGATTCCAAATAAAAGATAACTCCGTCCCAAAGTAACAATCAGAGCAACATACCTCTAATATCAACTCCATAGCTTCTATTGTGTTCTTATCAGTCCCCCTCCAACCTGGGTTATACTCGAATCCTTGTAAAAGAGATTTATCGTATTCCACTCCGCCAAAGAGGCGTAACCTTTGACCTTCCGGCTGTTCAAAAGGCGAGCGCCTCCAAGGTAGAGGCGTTATCGTAAGAGTTGTCGTTGATGTTATCCCAAATTTCAGCATGAAAGTTCGATTAGGGAGACCGCCGCTCCAAGGTTCCAGAAATTTCCTTGCCAAGTTGCCGTCTTGGTGGGTCCTAGGGTGTTAGAAAATAAAGCGATAAATAAAGAGGAACCACTTAACCGCAAGTGTACGGTTGTCCCAAGTAATATATGATAATCGAGTTTGTTCTCAGGGACGGATAAGGTTCAATCCAAATATTAATCAAGTAGTAAGAATAATTGCTAAACAGAAAATAAAAGATAAGAATTTTTGTTTGGTTTTTGTAAATTAAAAGATGAAAATAAAGTAAATAATATAATTAAATAAACAGAAAGGAAATAAAGCAAATAAACGACTAACTTCAGATAAGAGAGATACTTGAGTCTCGCAAGGAATCCACTTAATTAATATAATCTATGCTATGTTTAAGGGTAGAATTGGAATTATAATATTAGTCGGGACTCTAATATCTCCTAGCCCCCTGTCGGGTGGACCTAGAAGCTATCCTAAAGTATCATAAACACCTGTATGGTCGAATATGCCTCTTCGGATGATATGATTTTACCTCATTGGCTATGTAACTAGTTAATCCTGTCGGTCAATAGCGGACATTACACGGGTATTACCTAGATCTGTATTCAAACCCCCCTGTCGGATGATCACTTCGCCACTAAAGTGAATAGCCCAAATACTAACAGCTAATTCTAGTTTTTCCTAAAAGAATTAGTAATGAAAACAAAGTAATATCCAATATATAAAACTCAATCCTATTTAAATCTAAACAATCCCAAATTCAAAACATAGATTAATTAATTAAGGTTCATCCCTTTAATGCGATTCTCAAGTATAAAGAAATTTAGTTCATAAGAAAATTAAATACTAACATAAAATAAAAGGAATTCGTGTTCAAATACAAAAGATAAATTAATAACCTGAAGGGTAGGATGACTGCTGATGGAAGAACAGGATTCCTCCAGCACTAGCTTCTCCTCGCCTTCTTACTCTGACTTGAAAACCTTAAGCCTCTTGTGTAATTCTCTTAAGTGTGTGAAAAGAGGAGGCTAAGGGGTGTATTTATAGGTGTTAGGGAACCCTAGGTCGAATTTACTTGGAGTGAAAGACAAGTCAAGAACTCTCAAATTCGTAGCCCTAAAATCTAGAAAAGGTAAGATTCTGCTAATGATTTGATTTGGTCATATCTCATTCAATACTTATCCGTTTGAGGAGTTCCAATATATGAAACCGCTTGTCTCGGAAAGAGCTTTCTATTGGTGCAGACCACTCGTCCAGATTCCTATACAATATTAAGTTATGGACTCGTCTTTGAAACGTGGCTGGAATTTCAGATTCATAAGACAGCTTTATATTTTCCTTCTTTGCATATATCCTTCCTAAATCTTCTTATTTCCATGTAAATATTCTTTCCTTTACTTCTTTATCTCGACTTGGTCTCTAAGTAATTACCATATATCTTTTAAAGCTTCACATTAAATAAATAATTAAATCGCATATGCTTAAAAAGAATAAATCAATAAATCAAGAAATAGAAATAGGAAAGTGCACTCTAAAAATAGAAACTCGAGTAAAAGTACTTCCTAACACACTAAAATACACTAGGAATTTAATTCTAACTTCTCCTCCTTGGATTGGTCTTTCATGAAATTCAAGAACCTATTAACTTTGCATTAAAAACAATCAAATTTACACACAAAAGCTCAGATTCTGCAAATATTTAAATTCCAAGAGGAGGAAGTGCAATATGATCAATTAAGCCTAAAAGTCTATCAAATAAGTAATTTATTCACCTAAAAGGATGTCTCCAGAGGGCTAATAATTAGAACAAATAGGGAGACATCACGTCTGAAGAAGGACCCATTGCGAATTCACCAGATTCAAACCCCAATCAACCCTCGAAATTAAAAGAAAGACTAAGAAATATACTCTAATCAAGAAGCCCTATCCACGATAAATCAGAAAGGTTGAGAAATCGAAGATTGAAAAAAACCTAAAACCCTAGCCCTAATCGCCAAAGAGAGAGAGTTTTCGTGAAAGTCACCTTTCTTCCCTTTGTTTATTACATAATAAAATTAGTTGGAAGAGAAAATAAAAGACCAATAGATAAAGAAAATTAATCCTGTATTTTGATTGTTTGGTATAAGATTTTTTTTTTATGTATTGCTTGAATTTATATTTTTAAATGAAAAGAAATGATAGATATAAAAAAAATTTGTTCGAATTACATTTTTGATAGAATAAAATAGTTCAATTGATTGCATAATTTTTATATTTTAGTAAAAATATAAGTTTTTTATTTAAAAAATTTTCAAAAGAAAAAAATGATTATTTTTTTAGTATTTTTATATAAATATTTTTTTTTCTTTCTTTTAATTATGTAAATCAAATAAGTAATTTATCAATTAATTATCTTTTTATTAATATTTTATAATTAAAATATAATTATTACTGTTTTTTTTTTTTTACCAATTTTATATTTTTATCATTTTTTTTATAATGTAAATTAAAACTATTAAAGATAAAAATATTGTAATTTTTAGCATAGATGTCGAATTCTAAATCTAACTTAATGTGCTGCACTAAAATTAGGCCATTAATTGAACCAACTTATTATTATTGCATACAAACTTCTATTACACTTCAACTAATGCAGAAGTATTTTTATTGCAACACAGAGTCTAGTGACTTATTGAAACTAAACACAGATTGAAAAACACGATAAACTGCTACACGCAAGTACTTAGGCGTAATCAGGATTAGCAAGGAGGTAAGCTTCAATCCCCTTGAGCACTGCCATAATCTTTTCTTTGGCTGGCTTAACTTCTTCCTCATTGAGCTCAGAACCTTCTTTAAGATGGATCTTAGCAGCCGTATTCAATTTGCATCCTCCATCTGAAGAAGTTTCAAATTTATACTCATGTATAACTGATGTGATCTTGTCAGATAAATCTCCACCTTCGATCACTGTTTCGACATAGGTCAAGGAATCCTTGTCTAAAACATCGACCCTATGTTTAACATACTTGATTGGAACACCTGCCCCAAAAACAAAAATGAAGTTATGAACAAGTTTGTCTAGTAATTTAAACTTATAAATGAATTTTTGGCCTGGAAATGAATACGTAACAGGATGCAAAATAATATATATATATATATATATATATGAGAATTGCTTAGGGATAAATATACACACGTACCCTCTGCAAAGTCAATTTGCACAATGCTTCCTGGACCACCATCACCTTTAATTAGGTGAATATTTTTGACAGTATGAGGGACAGCCTTGGGGACAACATTTGGAGCATCGGTTATGAATGCTTTAAACAGTTTTTGGGCTGGAATCGGGCTATTGATTGTATCGGAAAATGTCTTAATTCCCATGATCGACTACCAAAAAAATAACGAAGAACTGAGGATTTATTTTAGAGAGTGATAATTTAGAAAAGATGCTGAGTTTTATTGCTTGAGACACATGGTATTTATAGACTATATATGAAGTATAAATTTGTTATGTTTCGACTAGTGCAGATAACTCAACTCCCAACCATAATATTAATGACATATATGTCATATGTGTATACAAATTAACATACAAACAAAATACTCATCGTACATTACTTGAACCGTATAAATAGCTTCTTTTGATAAGGATGAGACTACGCTAGACAAAATTTCATCTTTTCTTGTTCTAAAGGAGAATTTAGTATTTTACCACTAAAGATTTAAAATTCCTCTTAAATCCTCAATGGGTAAATAAAGTCTTGCCTTTGGTACTCTAACAAACTCTGTAGAGTAAAGTATTAGGAAGAATAGACTATAACTCTATTGACTATTTGATTAATTAGTCAAAACCTCTTGGTTCGATAACACACATCACCCGAATATAACCTATGATCAACAACCCAAAACCCATGTCAAACGATAGTAAAATTGTTTTACTAACCTACTAATTGATCAGAGAAATAGGCTCACACAATTCACAAATTAATATTCAATGATTTAACACAATTTCATTTGAATCTAAAATCCCAAATTAATAGAAAATCATGAAATCAACATCTAGAGTCCATACCCTTACAATTCTCAAGTTATAAGAGAATATCTCATAATAGAAAAGAGGAAAATAAAAGAAATTAATGTCATAACTAAAGTAAGAAATGAAAAGGTAGAAGAATCACAAAATTAAGGGAATAAAAAGTCTTGTCCCTTAACTTCAACTCTTGCCTCCTTACTCTCCACTTTTATAGCTCTTATAATTGAAGAGTGACTATTTGAAAAATAAAATTGACGAGTGACTTGTTTTGCTCATCAAAATAAGTACATAGGCTCTAGAAAACATTTTAGCCCATATAGACCAACTTAAGCGAGTCAAAGGTTTTTCAATAGACTCTTCTAAATCCAGACATTTTGGGTCTCTTTAGTAAACCTAGCATAAATTTCGCATCTCAATTTGTAGATGGACTTCTTTAATTATCTAATTTACTTCCAAGTTCTTTTAATGATATTTGCAAGTCGACAGAAGCATTCTACCGATAATTCATTTAGAGCTTTTAATAAGACTTCTTAGCTTCTTTTGTGACTTGACTTGGGATTTTTCTCCATCTTTTTGAATTATTAGCTTCATCTTGGGATACAATACTATCTATGTACCTAGGAGCTTTACTCTTAACGCAGAAGTTACCTAAAAAAATTTCCAAATATATAATCATCCACGATTAGACCACTAAATCAAAATATATCAATCCTTCAATTAAGAACTACACTCTTATCAAATGATGTATCAATACTATATCAATCTATCACAGACAAAGAGGCATTAGAATTCACTTCATGGATGATTGAACAACAAAAAATGTACTTCAATTCAGTTTCTATTGACCTACCATTCATAAGGATTGTCAGAAGTACGTAAATCAATGCATCAATTGTCTAGTTAACTGGAAACATCTCGAATATGGCTAGGATCCCCATAAAAAATATGCACGAAGTAGAGATATTTGATGTATATGGGGTATTGATGTCTCCTGATTTGTTATAATTATTAGCCCCTTGGAGACATCCTTTTAGGTGAATAAATGACTTATTTGATAGACTTTTAGGCTTATTTGATCATATTGTATTTTCTCCCCTTGGAAATTAACTATTTGCGGAATCTGAGCTTTTGTGCGTAAATTTGACTGTTTTTAATGCAAAGTTAATTGGTTCTTGAATTTCATGAAAGACCAATCCAAGGAGAAGAAGTGAGAATAAAGTCTTAGTGTATTTTAGAGTGTTAGGAAATGATTTTTACTCGAGTTTCTATTTTTAGAGTGCACTTTCCTATTTCGATTTCTTGATTTTTTGATTTATTCTTTTTAAGCATATGCGGTTTAATTATTTATTTAATGTGAAGCTTTAAAAGATAAATGGTAATTACTTAGAGACCAAGTCAAGATAAGGATTAAATGAAAGAAGATTTACATAGAAATATGAAGATTTAGGAAAGATATATTCAAAGAAGGAAAAGATAAAACTGCCTTGTGAATCTGAAATTCCAGCCACGTTTTAAAGATTAATTCATAATTAAAGATTGGCTAGGATTCTGGACGAGTGGTCTGCACCAATAGAAAGCTCTTTCCAAGACAAGCAGTTTCATATATTGGAACTTCTCAAACGGATAAGTATTGAAAAAGATATGACCAAATCAAATCAGCAGAAGAATCTTACCTTTCCTAGAATTTAGAGCTACGAATTTGAGAGTCCTTGACTTGTCTTCCACTCCAAGAAATTCGACCTAGGGCTTGCTAACACCTATAAATACACCCCTTAGACCTCATAATTCAGCACCTCTCATTAAACTTTCAATTCATAACATCCTTAGAGAGAGAGTCACAATAACCTCTCATTAAACTTTCAATTCATAACATCCTTAGAGAGAGAGTCACAATAACCTCTCAATTATTATTCAATATATACATCCTTAGAGAGAGAGAGTCACAATAACCTCTCACAATTTACTCAATATATACATCCTTAGAAAGAGAGAGAGTCAAACACTTCAGAACAAGAAGGCAAAGGAGAAGTTAGAGCTGGAGGAATTTTGTTGTTCCATCAACAGTCATCTAATCCTTAGGTTATATATTTATTTTCTGTAATTAAATATGATGTCTTTCTATTTAGTTTCAGTCTTTAATATTGTTATGAGCTAAACTTTTATATACTTGAGAATCGCAATAAAGGGATGAACCCTAGTTAATTTAATCTTTGTTTTGAATTTGGGATTGTTATGATTTAAATTGAATTAGGTCTTAGATATTGGATATTACTTTGTTCTTAATCACTATTTCTTTTCCGTACAACTAGAAATAGGTTTTAGTATTTGGGCTATTCACTTTAGTGGCGAAGTGATCATCCGGCAGGGGGGTTTGAATACAGATCTAGGTAATACCCGTGTAATGTCCGTTATTGACCGACATGCTTAACTAGTTACATAGCCAAAGAGGTAAAATCATATCATCCAAAGAGGCATATTCGACCATACAGGTGTTTATGATACTTTAGGATAGCTTCTAGGTCCACCCGACAGGGGGCTAGGAGATATTAGAGTTCCGACTACTAATACCAATTCTACCCTTGAACAAATCATATGTTATATTGATTAGGTGTATTCCTTGCGAGACTCAAGTATCTCTCTTATCTGAAGTTAATCTCTTATTTGCTTTATTTCCTTTCTGTTAATTTAATTTTAGTCTTTACTTTATTTGCATCTTTTAATTTACAAAAACCAAACAAAAATTCTTAGCTTTTATTTTCTGTTTAGCAATTATCTCTACTATCTGATTAATATTTGGGTTGAACCTAATCCGTCCTTGAGAACGAACTTGATTATCATATATTACTTGGGACAACCGTACACTTGCGGTTAAGTGGTTCCTTTATTTTGCACTTAATTTTATAATACCCTAAGACCCACCAGGTATTGACTTCATTGAACCATTCATATCATCCCATGGTAATCATTACATTTGGCTAGCAGTTGACTATGTTTCAAAGTGGATTAAAGTCGTGGCATTACCAAAGAATTATGCAAAGGAAATGATAAAAGTCCTAAAGTCACACATCTTGTTAAGACATAGTACTCCACAAGTAGCAACCTAAGTACTCATTAGAACTTAGAAGTAACAAATTTTTTTATTGAAAGTATTTGCAAGATTCAAAGCAATAGAATTATAAATTAATAATATAATAAGAAGAGTATGATAAATGAAGATGAGTTTCAAGACAAATGAAGCTAGTTGACAGAGAAAATCAAAGACCAAGAAAGATAAAAAAAAATTAAATTACTTGTGTTTCAATTTTTGGGTAGGGTCGAACGCTATTTTATTAATGTATTGTTTGGATTTATATTTTTAAATAAAAGAAAATTATAGATATAAAATTTCTTTTCTTTGTTTACATTAGAAAATAATCAATTGATTACACAATTTTTTAAATTCTTTTAAAAATATAAGTTGTGAAAAATATTTTTTATTTTTATTTTCGGAATATATTTTCAAAAAATAATTTTTGTTTTCAAATTTTTTAGAAAACATGGAAAACGTCGATTTAACGTTCTCCAATATAGCAGCGTTTTTATTTAATTTTTTAGAAAACTGTTTTCATTTTTTCTAGCCAAACACGTTTTTATGAGTATTTTGAAAAACATAAAAAATGAAAACAGAAAATACCTATTATTTTCACAAACCAAACCGAAAGTTTTTTTATCAGATTTTTAGATTTATTTCAAAAAGAAAAAGATTTATTCCTTGTTTAACGGTCTCCACTAACATTGTAATTTTAATATAAATGTTATTCAAAGTGATTTTTCAATTATTATTTTTTTAATTTAAATACGATTATTATTTTCTTTTCCTTTTTATTAATTTCATATTTTTATCACTTCTCTTGGAAATTAAAATTATGTATTAAAGATAAAAACATTGTAATTTTTAGTATAGTTGTCCAATTTTAAGTTTAACTTAAAGTACTGCACTAAAATTAGGCAATTAAGCCAACTTATTATAATTGCATACAAACTTCTACTATTACACTTCAACTAACGCAGAAGTATTTTTATTACAACATAGAGTCTAGTGACTTATTGAAACTAAACACAGACTGAAAAACACCATAAACTGCTCACACAGAAGTACTTAGGCATAATTAGGATTAGCAAGGAGGTAAGCTTCAACCCCCTTGAGCACTGCCAAAATCCCTTCTTTGGCTGGTTTAACTTCTTCCTCATTGAGCTCAGAACCTTCTTTAAGATGGATCTTAGCAGTCATATTCACTTTGCATCCTCCATCTGAAGAAGTTTCAAATTTATACTCATGTATAACTGATGTGATCTTGTCAGTTAAATCCCCACCTTCGATCACTGTTTCGACATAGGTCAAGGAATCCTTGTCTAAAACATCGACCCTATGTTTCACATACTTGATTGGAACACCTGCTCGGAACCAAAATGAAATTATGAACAAGTTAATTTGTCTAGTAATTTAAACTTGTAGATGAATTTTAGGCTCTGGAAATGAATATAGGATGCAAAATATTATATATATATATATATATATATATATGAGAGTTGATTAGGATAAATATATTGATTATATACATACGTACTTTCTGCAAAGTCAATTTGCACAATGCTTCCTGGACCACCATCACCTTTAATTAGGTGAATATTTTTGACAGTATGAGGGACAGCCTTTTGGATAACATTTTGAGCATCAGTTATGAATCCTTTAAACAGTTTCTGGGCTGGAACCGGGCTATTGATTGTGTCGTGAAATGTCTTAATTCCCATGATCGACTATGCAGAAAAATAACGCAGAACTTAGGATTTATTATAGAGAGTGATAATTTACTTTAGAAAAGATGCTGAGTTTTATTGCTTGAGACACATGGTATTTATAGACCTATATATGAAGTATAAATTTGTTATGTTTCGACTAGTGCAGATAACTCAAATAAACTTCTCAACTCCCAACCATAATATTAATGACATATATATGTAATATGTGTATACAAACATACAAACAAAATACTCATCGTACATTACTTGAACCGTATAAATAGCTTCTTTTGATAAGGATGAGACATACGTGAGCCGTTTCTGAAACGTTAAAAAGAATTTAAACTATAAATTAAACAGGAGTATATTAATTTTATATATGTATAGAAACAAAATACTCAGCCTCAAGTGCTTGAACCGTTAAAATAGCTACTTTATCAAAAACAGAGGTCTCTGCGTGATCGGATTCTGAAAGGTTAAAAAGAACTTAAATTTTATAAAAGCAATTATAATTTATATCTCAGTAGGGATTAAGAAATCTTTTACTAAAGTTAGTGATATTTCAGTGGTTATAAATGATAAATTTTTTCTTAAAATCTTAAAATGAAAATATATTGAGTTTTAATTTTTTTTTTTAAATTATTCAATCTCAAATTCATAAAATTTATACTAATATATTGCATACGCTTTAAAAAGATTTCAAAACACTTGAATTAATAAAATAAAATCTAAACTATTCATTATAGTTATAGTAAGGGAAAATGACCCAAAAAATTAAAATAATATTATTTTCAGCCCAATAACATCAATGACAAAATTTCTGCCCAATAACATCATTAACTAAATTTTGTTCTTGATGGGAATCGTCCTTGACGGGAATCGTTCTTGACGGGAATCGTCCTTGATGGGAATCGTCTTTGACGGGAATCGTCCTTGACGGGAATAGTTCTTATGCTGTAAGGGTAAACATGTAATCTTATAATAGTAAGTTAATGGATGATTTTTTGAGGCAAGTATAATATTATTTTGATTTTTTGGGTCATTGACCCTTATACTATTTATTTTAAAAATATAAATCTTACCCTTATGTTATTTCTTTTAAAATACTCTATCTTGTTCTTTTTATTATTTTGAATAATAAATAATCCAGTGCAAACGTTTATGTCAAACGTATGTAATATAAAGATCGCATTGACATTTTATCTTAGTGATTGCTATAATTATGTATTGAATTTTAGAATTAAAAGTTTGTTTGTTTGGTTTTTACTAATTACATTATACTTTTTTCAAATATATATAAAATGAGAAACTGTTTCTAATATAAAGTTTAACACACAAAGTAATTCCAAAAGAATTCAACATTTTTAGGTGTTAGAATTTAAATAATAAAAACACAATATTTAATACTATTTTTATAAGTTAAACTTCATTCCCATATTTCAGAAAGTCCTTAATTTTTTATATATTAAATTTAAGTTATAATTTTTTAATGAGTAAATACACTGTTTATCCCCTGACTTTGGCCTGATTGACAGACTACCCCCCAAAGTTTAAAATGCGACTAGTTTCCCCCTAAACTTTAACTTCGTGACTCGATGCCCCTTGTGACCATTTTCCGTCAATTTTTTCCGTTAACTCGCAGCATGGGTGTCACGCGCCGTTAACTCGTGACTCGTTGCCCCCTGAACTTTTTTTCAGAATTATTGTGACTCGTTGCCCCCTAAACTTTTTTTTCAGAATTAATTATTTAAAAAATTATTTTAACAGGGGCAAATTTGGTATTTCAAAACTTCTTCTCCATGATCTTCTTCTCCAAAGCTTCTTCTCCATGATTAAAGCTTCAAAACTTCAAAGCTTTAAATCTTCAAATCTTTAAATCTTTAAATCTTCAAATCTTTAAATCTTTAAATCTTCAAATCTTCAAATCTTTAAATCTTCAAATCATCAAACCTTAGATCACCACTACGAGCATATAAATTAAGCTATAATTAATACAAAAATCCAGCCTCATCTTCTTCCTTTCTCCTTGTCGGTCTTCCTGGCGCACGTTAGCAACAGTTAGCCTATTTTCTTTGCTTCGTGATCTCTCAAATTCATTCTCGCCAGGTACGGTTTTGTAACAATACCTAACATCGAAAGTTTTCCATTTTTTCACTTAAATCTGTAATTTTTCTACTTTTCTTCTTTAATTCTTATATATTTCTTGAATATATCATTCATTTAATTGAAAATCAATACCAGAAAAAATAGATTAAAAATTTGATAAAAATCGTGACTTTTTTTGGGTCTCCCATTGGTTTTACAAAAATTGATATAATGAAACATAACATGTTCACGTTTAGGTTGACAATATCAAGAATCAATACCAACTGTACAATGTATTGTAGCAAAAACCTTGACTCGAATTACAAAAGTAAAACGAAAAGATCTTGCGTTTTGAATATTGGATGTCAAGATTAATGAATATTGGAAGAAGAATTTAAAGAAAGAAGGGTATGAAATTAATGAAGAGTTTATTCATGAAGATTTTTTTATCAAACTTTCTCCATTAAAGAAGAAGAAGTGTAAAATACCCAAAATACCCATCTTTAAAAAAGGATATAATTAACAATTTTAAAAAAAATTGGGGGGCAACTAGTCACGAAATTAAAACTTTAGGGGGCAAAAAGTACGGGGCAACTAGTCCACGCGCGCGTGGCATTCACGCTGCGAATTAACGGAAAAAATGGACGGAAAACAGCAAAAAGGACTAACGAGTCACGAAATTAAAGTTTAGGGGGAAACTAGTCGCATTTTAAACTTTGGGGGGCAATCAGTCAATCGGGGTAAAGTTCAGGGGGTAAACAGTGTATTTACTCTTTTTTAATTTTTTTATAAAATCGATTTATTAAATATTATAATTCTTTTATATTGGAACTTATCTCTATTTTAAAGTTCGTAGTAATTAGTAACTTATTCTTTTTCATTACTCTAATAATTATATTTTTTAAATATTTTTAAAATAATTTATTATTCATATCTATTAATTAGAATATAAATTTAACATTTACTATATTTAATAAGTCACAAAATAGGTGCAATGGTGTTGGTTTGCATTTTTTTAGGTAAATGATAACTGGTAAGTTCAGTCTATTGAGGGAACAATTAACACAATGAAGATTGATTTCCTTATTTGCATTTCGGCGTTGGTTTAACTATAAGCTTATGTGTATTATTGTTACCTGGTAGTAAAGTAAAATCTGTTCTCAGGGATCTAGGTAGTTAGTTTTAAACTTGTTTTCAATAGAAGCATAAACGATTTTTATTGTTAAAATAAATCAAAAAATAAAATAATTGATATTTGTTTGGTTTTTTAGTTAACAACAAGGGATACAATTTTGAAATTATACTAAGAATGCAAATAACTAAGATTGGTAAGAATGAGATGAGATTAATCTTAGGTTTGCAAGTGCATTTAACCTACTAAGTCATTATTCCAATTACAAGAGCGAGTTGAACTAATACAACTAGTCAAAATTCTATAACTCTTTAAACTCCCATAAGGGTAGTTTAGAAACAACCACAATGATCAATTATTAAATCTTACCCTAATGACTATCTAGTTAGACAACCCCACCAGGATCAATACTGCAACTAAACAAGTATGAACCGTATTAATCCTTGATCCCCCGTCAGGTTGCCAATATAGCAACTTAGGTCATTCGAGAGTTGTGTCATCTCTAAAAATTATAAGTTAGTATAATTGATATACAAATATAATTTAAATTCTCAATCTTAATTCAAACGATTTTCTAGATAACATACAACATGAAAATAACAATCAAGTATTATACATAATGCGAACCCAAGATATTGGAAATTTAGTGCATGATTAAAGAACTAAAACTAAAGCATAACTAGTTTAGAAACATGGTAATACCAAAAATATAAAACTAATTGCCCTAATGATAGAGATGTGAAGACAAATAATTGGTGATATGATGCTCTAACACTATGGCTTCCTTCTCTAGTCGTCGACTTGCTCTCTCTCTCTCTCTCTCTCTCTCTCTGTTGAAATTTTGAATAAAAACTAAGGAAAGGACTTGTTTCTAATATGAATTATAGATTCAAAAATGTTTTATGCAACACGGGCTTCTTTTAAATGATATAATCCAACCCAAAAAACGTTTTCCTCCATGAGTGGACTAGTTCGACTCATGTAAGTTGTAATATTAACAACTATGTTGTTTTGCCTCCAAATCACGAACCGTTAGTGTCTAAGCGTTCTTAACTCAAATGGGATGTAGATTTAAGGCATCCTCCAGAATAATTGTCAATCTCACGTGAAATCTCGAACAATTCCCTTTCTAAATCTACTGAGCAACTCTTTTACATTCTAAAAGTGGCTTGTTTGTCCTTTAACTCTTGCTTTCATATTTGATCTACTTTCCTCTAATTATTATCCATTATTTTGTATCTAATATCATCCTTGTACCTAAGAGATTCACACTTAACACACAGATTATACATAAATAACTCTAAAAGTAAAAATTCTCCAAAACTAGGCATAAAAAGAGAATATATCAAATAACAGAAAAAATCCCTCAGCTAAGCATATAATGAACCTAAAATAAGGTTTCTTGACTAGATTATTATATCAAAAATATGGATTCATCAAGACCCTTAACTCAATTTTTTTTCATCATGATAAAAAAAGAATTAAGAACAATATGGAAGTCTCCATATATCAGCTAAGAGAGCATGGTAATGAGAAAGAAGAATGTAAATAATAATCCCAATTCAACTACTAACAAATTTCATGTAATAATATTGGGTGATTTACTAATATATTCCATGGACTTTAGTCAGTTGCCTATCAGGTCCAACCCACCCAAAAAGTTTGATTTACCCCCTTACACCATTGAATGTCTATTGAATTACCAAAATGAAATTCCCTGATTCTATGCAAATAATCAAATAATATTATATAAAAAAAACTAAAGCCAAAACTAAAATTATAAAATCAGCAACCCATCGTCTCCCTCCCTCTAAACTAACAAACACTGCTGACGGAGCAACCCACTTCTGCAAACGATAACGGCTAAGACGAAGAAGCCATAACAACCCAATGATGTCGATGAAGGTATGGTTCCGATGAAGAAAATGAAAATGAAGAAACCCACCGATGATGTCGGGCAGTGTACGATTCAGATAAAGGGAAAGAATAAATAGCAACTCACCGATGACGACTTGGAAGGTACGATTCAGGGGAAGATAACGAAGAAGAAAGTCAGAGATGATGATGGGAAAGGGACGGTTACGGTGAAGCCAGTGAAGAATACTATAGCCATTGATGTTGTCGGAAAAACTATTGTTCTGGCGAAGAAGAAGAAGACGAAGCAACCTAAACTGTTGGTAGTAGATATGGTGGTGTATGTGGGTAAAATTAGTGGGTTATGTGAGTAATTTGATGGGTTACATTACAAAACTGATATTAAAGACAATGGTTTTCATGTGTAAAATAAGTGGGGTGAGTGAGTAATTTGATGGGTTGTAGTAGAAAATCAGCTTAAATACAAAAATGAGTTGCCTAAATAGAGTGGTGTGCTGAGAGACTAGCAAATTGAGGACGTAGCTTATTGATTAAATATTTTCGAACGTGATAGAGTGTAACAAAGTTTTCGTAATAAAATGCTTTGATTGTGGGATTTATTAGATACACGATATATGGAATTCGTTACACAATGATAATTAGGGACAAAATCTAATAATATCGTTGAATGCAAGGGTATGCATGGTATAAGATTAAAATTCTGTAACTTTAGGGAGGGAGTTCGGTGGGCTCTATTGGTGGGTTATTGGGTTTTTGGAGTTAATTGGCTAATATCTTTATAATATTTACAAACTAACAAATATATATACACTTATCATACATAAATTAAAATAGTTTAAGTTCAAGATTAGATTAGTTTTGCAATGCACAAATGATAAGTATTTCTCTTAGTTCGTGATGGTAGCTATAGGATGTTCATTGATCCTAACATAATATTCCATACAACTACTCTTTATTATTTCAATATTTCCTAGATCACATAGTCAGAATCAAAAGGTCTTTAAGGTTGTAATGCCGGCTTAGGGACATTATGAACGTATATTTGAATAATGTAGAGTGAGTTTTTGACCCTCTCCTCACTAGCCATTAATGAGTCGACCTAAACTTGATTTTACACTAAACGATATTCTCACTCACACCAATTTGATGTACTCAATTAGCATCCACAATAAGCCAATGCAACTCAAGATGATAACATATAATACCACTTTTCTAGTACTTTTCCATTGAATTCGATACATATTCATTTTTTTTCTTCTGAAAGTTAGTTATGACTCTTTTTGTATGTGAGAAATCATGTTCCTTATTTTCTTGTTTTTTATTTCTTTATTTTCAATATTCTTTTCAATAGAACCCATCAAGGGGTTACAATATAAAAAAGTGCATCATAAAATTAACGTATGTACATAAGCTAAAGTCTCTTAGCCCCCGTCAGGGTGGACCTAAAAGCTCTCCTACGGTATTATAAACTCAGTCAGGATGATTAAAACTACTTTGAGATGATTAAAACTACTTTGAGATGATTAAAAATTACCACATTGGCTATTGGCTAGTCAAGTCTGTCAAGGTCATTGGCGGATACCAACGGCAATTACTTAGTTTTGTATCTAAACCGCCCGTCAAGGTGATCAATACGCCAATATATTGAATAGCCTGGATACTAAAAATCACCCTTAGTTCATGACTCTAAGGATAATAAATAAAGAATAAAATAAAAGACAACATAAAATAATAATTCAATTTAAATTCTTAGATTTCAAATCCGAAAAACATAAATTAATCTAGTTTGGGTTCAACCCAATATGCGATTCTCAAGTACAAAGGGAAATTAGCTCATAATTGAAATAAAAACGAAAAAACTAAAATTAAAAGTGTTCATGTTTTACAGAAAGAAAAATAATAAAAGAAACCTAATTAGGAATTGGATTTGGGTTGTGATTTGGAGAAGATGAATTCTCCAGCTCTTGGCTTCTTCCTTTTCCTAACTTCTTACTTTCTCTCTGGCGCTTCTGACATTACTAAAAATGAATTGTGTGTAAAAATAAAGTCAAAATGTCTATTTATACTCAGAAATTCGGACTTGGCTTATTTTAAATGAATTAATAAAATATTAAATGGCTCAAGTCCACTCTTCAAGTCCAAATCCCGTAACTGGTGTACACCCTCCACTAGAACGGCTATAACTTTCTCAATTTAACTCTGAATTGACCCGTTCAACTTTCTAATCTTAGTAACTAAATAAGGAACGAATCTTCTTTACAACTCAGAGGCTGAATCCATGTCTAAGTAGCTCGAAATCAGCAATTACCATCATCCTTCTAGATTTGCAGCTCTAACTTGTCAATTCTGCAGGATATATCTTTACGCCTTTGACTTCTTTACACGATCTTAGACTTCAATTCTTGATTCCTCTCCTTGCTAGTATTAAAAACCTATAAACTTTAGACTAAAACAAACCATTTAACGCGCAAAAGCATAATAAATGAAAAATTCCAAAATCCAAGGAGGGAAAATGAAATATAACAAATTAGCAATAAAGGTCTATCGAATTAGTCACATAATCACCCAAAATGATGTCTCCTAAGGGTATATAATTAGAACAAAAGAGGAGACATCAATGTCATATAGAAAAGTCTTATAATATAAGATGTATGACTTATAATGCGGCTACTAAAAGGCTTTAGAAAGTCTAGAAGGCGTTGAGACAGATAATAATCAATAATATCTGCTTAACAAGCTAAAAGGAAACAAGACTTATTAAAGCACCACCTTAATAGCTTTCCTAACTATGAAATTTTGTTTCACCTCTAGCACGTTCTTTAAATGAGTTTGTAGACTTGCTCAAATATCACGTTCTACACACTACTCGATCTCCCTAAGTTCAAACTTACTTCTACCACATTGCTTACTAATCCTTTCTTTACTATTAAGGTGTGTTTCATGTTCATATTTTTTAAGCATTTAATATAAATAGTTCATAGACAAATTACTTACTATCATTAACAAACTAAAGTTTATGCTTTTTGGCCATTATACACATTCTACATCCAATTCCTTCTCTAATTTTTTTATTTTTACCTACAAAGCAGTAAATCACATAAAATGGATATAAGGGACAACACATCCCCATGCCACAACTAAAAAACAAGTCATGTCATAACGAATCGAAACATACTCGATAAAAATTTAAAACTAACACGTATATTATAGGTTATAAAATGGTAAGGAAGAAAGAAAACATACTCTTGAGACTACTGACTCGCATGATACATACCCAAGGTAGGGTTCAGTGGATCTTTCCCTGTATCGCAATGAAATTGCTCTAGAAGTGTAATGATGCGTGTTTTACTTGTTTTGATTTGCGGCGTATCATCTGCCAAGAAATTTTGAGTTAATTCTATTTGGCCAAATCGCTCACTTACCCTTTCTTTCCATGAAATATCCTCTCCTCTCGAACTTGATTCCTTCTCGATCTTCTCATGAGAAGTCTATTTGGTTAGAGGATTCTTTGGGCATTCTCCTCTAATAATTTTTTTGGTCCACTCGTTATTGATGTTGGTGAAAGTTTGGTACTTAAATTTTTCATTCTCATCATAATTCACATTTGTTTTCCTTATTAGGCTCGTTATTATCTTGTGTATTTCAAATTAAACACCATATGTGGTGCGCCTGCGAATCGCGTTACCGAATCAAATATCACTTGCACTATATCTACTTCCTTCTCTCGAAAACCACAATTCATGAAAAGAGAAATTTTCTTACTTACATATGAGGTTCAAACCTTCCCAAAATATGATGGTGTGAGGAAGTGGTGGCATACTCGTGCATCGGGTTGAAGGTACTTGTAAGGCCAAGGTGCCTTCATCTCTTATTTGTCTTTCTGCACTAACTCTTTACTCAACACATGATCGTAAAGTAGATCCCAATCAAAAGTCTCGAGATTCTTCACCGGTTCTTGATACTTGCATGGTCCAACTTATTTCTTGAAGTAAAAGTGACTACGAATAGCTTTATATATGAAAGAAATTAACATCTCTCTAAATAGAATTCGACCTTTGGTATCTCGGCTAAAGAGGCCTAGATAAAAACCAGATACTAGCTCAACACAATAACTTTCTTCCCTCATCATGAATGTGGTACATCCCAATCTATCACCCATCTCTAGAATTCTCTTATACTCACATTCTCTAACTTCATCCTTGAATATTTATCTTGTGAAGGTGTTAATTAAGGCATGATACTTGTACAGACAACTAATAAGCGCTTATAAGTCCCACTTATCATTAGTATAGGAATCTCGACATTAAAATGTATTTTTGTGAATCTTGTCGATCAACACATGTTAACTTGTCAGTTTGACACCTTTGAATTTTGAAGGATTCCGTTTGGTTTATGCAATACACCAGCCACGTTCTAGCAATGTATGATGGGGATATTTTGGGAAATGATTATTAAATTTTAAGAAGTTTTTATAGATGACTTTTCAATATTTGGCGATAGTTTTGATGAGTTCCTTGATAATATTGAGAAGGTACTACAATGTTGTAAAGAAACCTACCTTGTATTGCACTGGGAGAAGTGTCACTTCATGGTTCGCGAGGGAATTGTGTTGGGATTCATGGATTCAATAGAGGTATAGATTGACGATTCTAAGAATGAAGTTATTAAAACCTAACCACCTACGGTTTTTGTAAAGGGTGTTAGAAGTTTCTTGGACCATGCATATTTCTCCTCGATTCATCAAACATTTTCTAAGATCTCCATACGAATTTGCAATCTACTTGATAAGGGTACCACCTTTTGTTTCGACAATGCATGGTATATGCTTTTCACACATTTTGTTCCTATCATTTTGGGAAGAAAGTTGTGGTATACACAGATCATCTGCAATCAAATACCTTATAAAGAAAAATGACACCAAGTCGCATCTTATTAGATGAGTATTATTGCTAAAAGATTTTGAATTAGAGATTCAAGACCGGAAAGGGAGCGATAATCTTATATCTAATATATTTTGCCTCGAAAGCTCTATAGTTAACACTAGACCTGCATTGGTCAATGAGTTATACCCTTATGAACAAATTTTTGTTTTAAATAATGATGTTGTTCCTTGGTATGCATATTTAACGAACCTCATAGTGACTGGATCATTCTACTGAGTGTAATCCATAACAACAAAAGAGGTTGAATCACTTAGCATGAAAATATTTCTGAGATGATTCATTCCCTTTCAAGGTATGCAGTGATCAAATGGTCAAAAAATGCATGAATGAGAAGGTAATCTATTTGATCGTTGCGAGTTTTCATATTCACCATATGAGGGTTACTCTAAGAGCGATAGAACCACAGAAAAATTCTTTAATCCAGGTTCTTATTTCCTACCATTCACAAAAATTGCCATGTGTATGTACAAGGTTGTAAGAGATGCCAATTCACATGCAATACATCGAAAAGAGACAAAATGCCACTCAGAACATTTAAAAGTAGAGATCTTTGATGTTTGGGGTATAGATTTCATGGGACCCTTCATTCCATCCCATGGGAATAACTATATTCTGATAAATGTAGACAATATTTTCAAGTGGGTAGAAGTCGTGGGGGTATTAGGATCGATGCAAAGATCGTGTTTAAGATTATCAAATCACACATATTTTAAAGTCATTGTATGCCACAAGTACTAATCAAATAGAGGAACCTACTTAATCAAGCGTAGTTGACAGTTGCTTTTCGCAAGTCGAGGGTGAGACATCGTACATCCATCAACTATCAACCACATAAAAATATACAAGCTGAATTCTCTATCCAAGAGATAAAATTAGTTCTTGAGAAGACGGTGAATAAAACGCAAAGAGATTGGTCAACAAGGCTAGATGATTCTGTCAAGGCTTATAGAACAATGTTCAAAACACTAGTAGAAGCATCTCCGTATCAAATGATCTATGGAAAAGCATGTTATCTTCCTTTCGAGCTCAAAGCTTAGGTTTACTAGGCTATAAAATATTTGATGTTAGATGAGCAGTTGGTGGGTAATCAAATGATGATGCAATTGAATAAGCTCAACACATTTTGTTTTCATGCCGATGAGAATGCAAATCTCTACTTGTACAAAACAAGGAAATGGCATGACAAGTTAATTTGCATAAACAAGTTTGAGATAGGACAACATATTCTCCTATACAACTCTAGATACTTGAACTACTCGGTGAAGCTAAGGCCCCGTTCGATGGGACCATACATTGTTAATAAAGTCACTCCTCATAGAGCGGTAGAAATTAAAACTCCAATCAAGCACCAAACCTTCATGGTGAACAGTCAATGGTTGAATATTTACCATGAGGGTGGAGACATGACGAGAGGAGGTCGTGTACCTCCTCGAAACTGAGTAAGCGAGGTAACACGTCGAACTTACCAACATTAAAAAAATGCTTGTGGGAGAGAACCCACATTTTAATTTCTTTATTGTTATTTTTGTTTTGAAATGTGTGTTATTTTAAAGGATATTTTGTGTATTAGTGTGTATGATGTGTTAATGAGAGATAGGTATTGTAGTTCTTTTTGGGTATGAAGGCAAAAGACTGAGTTTGGGGTGAAATTTGAAAAGAAAATAATATTTTTAAATTGCTACTTGGGGTTTACCGGACCACTTAGGTGGTGCACCACCACACCTTTGAAGAGTATGTACAATTCTTGTGGAATATCATTCAGATTTTGGATAAAATAATAAATTATTTAAGGTGATATTATATGATATGCATTTACACCATTACTCTTATCAAACAAAATATCTAGAGGAGTTTAACAATAACAAAAATAATATCAATACTATAATATTATATCCCCTTTTTTGTCTATGGTACTAATTAAGAAAAGTATTAACAAGTTTTTAATATATATATATATATATATATATATTTCAAGACATAACATGATTTAATAATTTAATTTTTTTTTTAACAAATTGCTTAAATTTTTTCAAATAAGACTCAATTTATCAATTTTTTACAAAATATTATAATTATTCCAAAATTATAAAAAAAAAATGTAACTAGATGAATGTATCTAGTTTTCATAGAATTTTGAAATAAAAAATATATAATATGAAATAGAGCATGTATAATTAATAATATATAAAATAAAAATTCTTGACATGGAAACATATCTATATTCAATTGAGTCAAAATAATGACACTAAAGGCACATATCTATAAATTTTAGTTAGAATATCAAATTACTCTTCATGTTTATCCGTTAATAAATTTCAAATAATTGTAATTTTCTCTTGCAACCTTGCATAATTCTCATAAGTTATGCCATATATGATTAATTTTAGGGTTAATGCTCAATAAACCCCTACAACCTTGTCCACTATCGCGTAAAAGACACTGTCTTTTTTACCTTCCTAAGATATCTTGAGTTCGCTCCCAAAACTCAAAATCTGAATTCTGAAAATTTTCCCATAGCTCAAATTTTGAATTTTGCGAAACTTTCCTTAATTCAAACTGCTCTTTTTATGGGCAAAAAAGGAAAGAATAAAATATATGGTGTCTTTTATGGACAAAAAAAATGATGGTTGTGGTGAAAAGGAATTAATTCTAACTTGAGGGATTTCTTGGGCATTAATCTTTTATTTTAAATCAATAAGTTATGCGATATCACAATATATACACATAAAATACATGAGTATAATTTTTCATTTTTCAAATATTACGCGCAAATTCACTCCAATATGATACATAATTATATTTCCAATATATTTTTTCATAAGTTATAATATATCAATGTATATATGCATAAAATATAGATTAATGTCCAATAGGAACCTGCCACCTTACACCCCGACCCATATAATTTTTTGAAAAATAGTGAGTTATGGGAAGCTTGGGAAGCTTTTCAAAACTCAAAATCTAAGTTTGGGAAAGCTTCCCATAATTCCAAATTTGAGTTCTGGAAAACTTTTCATAACTTAAAATTTGAGTTCTGAGAAGTTTCTCATAACTCAAACGACTATATTTATGGAAAAGAAAAGGAAAAAGCAAACTATATGTGGCCTTTTATGGAAAAAAATTATGGTTTAGATGAAAAAGAACTAATTCTAACTTGAGATGTTTTTGGGCATTAATCCTAAAATATATACACAACCTGTGTAACACTATATTTTTCTATAGTTTATAATGTATAAAAGGATATAAACATAAAATATACATACAACTGATGTATATGTCCTACATAAATTTGATACTATACCTTAGATTAGGAATTTTTTCTTTTAAATAATTACAATTTTTATAATTCTATTTTTATCAAGAATGCATATAAAAAAATGTAAACACGCATTGGTATATATATAAAGGATTATTGCCCAAGAAACACCTCAAGTTAAAATTAATCAATCGTGAAATAAATAGTTAACTATGCGAAACACGTGGATTTATGTCTTTTACTTTTTCTTTTCTCAGCTAAAGCAGTTTTTTTTTCTTTTTCCTTAGTTTGGTGAAACCAGTTTGCGCTATATATATATATTTTTTATTTAGTTTAGTAATATAAGCGTCATAAAATAATTGATTGATTATTAATGACACATATTCGATGAACTTTAATTGAGTACAAATATAAGAGTTTACAAGATATAACTATTTTCGTGGAATTTAAATAGTAAAGGCTATAGTGTTTATAATATTTTTATTAAATTAAATAAAAGTAAATGAGAAGGAAATAAAATAATAATTGTATATAATTTATGACATGTTGTTATATCTCTACTACACGCAGGTCCTTTTACGAGGAGACCTTTCTCGAGGACAACACGTCCTCGCGAAAGGGTAAGTATTTAGCGAGGACTTTATTTAGCGACCACAAAGTCGTCGCAAATATCAAGCGCCCAAAATAAGCTACTAAAAATAATTAAATAATAATGTAGTTGTTAGAAATCGTCGCTAAAGAGTTGGTCTTTAGCGAGAAACTACATGTCCTCGCAAGAAGTACACCTTTTGCGACGACTTTTAGAGCTTTAGCGAGGAATTCGAGTCCTCACTAAATATCTTGATGTATTAAATACGAACAGATGGCCATTAATGCGAACCTTGAGCTCCAAAAACCCAAAAAATTCCTAAAAAAATTCCGAAATTCTCCCAATTTTTTTTCTTTCAACCACAAATTAATATTGGGAATCTCACTTAAGTAGCTTCAACAACAAATATAGCTCCATTGGATCAAATTTTCAAGCAAAAATTTTCCACAATTTTAGGTATTTTCTTCATTTTCATTTATGTTTTGTATAAATATTGTAATATTTTGTATGATTTAGGCACAATTAATAGTGTTTAGGGTTTTGTTTGTGATATATTGTTAAATTCTTGTTATATAAATGTTTTTTTTGAATATTTTGTTTATATTATAATTTTATTTTTGTTAATTTATAATTTTAGGTGTCATATTATTAATCGAAATTTATTGTGGATAACTTTTTGAATTATTTGGAAATTCTACTAGCATTTGTATAAGTGATTGTGATTTTAGGGACTATATTGTTATTTGAATAATAAATTAGGGGCCTTTGTGAAATATTATGATAAATTAGGTATGTTTTGGTAATTTGTTATAATCTTATTGTTAGAGATAATAACTAGTGTTTTTTAGAATTTTAGATAATGAACCCTCAAATAGACAAGAGTTGGATTAAATTAGCGAATAAGGTTTCGAGGGAATACATTAAACGTATATTAGGGTTTATAGAATTTGCGAGGAAAGTAGTGGATCGAGTCGGTAAAATAATCAGTCCATGTAATCATTGTTATAATAATCGAAATTTTTTAATCGATGATGTTAAAGCTCATATTTTACAATGTGGTATGGATTAATAGTATGATATTTGGACGAAACATGGTGAAGTAATTGTTATTCCCGACGATGAACCAATTGAAAAGAACGTAATGGGTCAAATTCATGATTTTGGGCCCCACGTTTGAAACTGGCGGGTATTCCGGTGACGCCGAGATCCGTGACGTGAATGTTAGTGGTACTGGTTGTGGGTCTTTCGACGCGTTGTTTACGGAAATGGAGACAGATTTGTACCCCGGTTGCACTACGATGAGTTCTTTGGATTTCATTGCAAAGTTAATGCATGTGAAAGTGAAGAACAAGTTGACGAACACTTCATTTACCGAGCTTCTTCAATTGTTAGGTCGTGTTTTACCTGAACCTCATAACTTATCCGAGTCTTATGCGGATTGCAACGGGATACAGCTCGATCGACGTTTGTTTGAACGATTTTGTTTTTTTTATTATAAAGAGAATGAGAATCTTGAGAATTGTCCAGTTTGAGGAGAGTCACGGTGGGACCCAAAGAAGGGGAAGAGAGTGTCGCATAAGAAGCTGCGTTATTTTTCGATTTCACCTAGGTTACAGAGAATGTATGCTTCAAGGCACACATCGAAAGATATGATTTGACACCATACTGGAAAGAGAACCGACGAAGATGTGTTGCGTCATCCAGTTGACGGTGTTAGTTGGAAAACATTTGACGAGAGGAATCCCAAGTTTGCTAGCGAACCACGTAATGTACGACTTAGGTTTGGGATCGATGGATTTTGTCCTTTCTCTATGCAAAACAACTCATATAGTATGTGGCCGGTTATATTGACGATCTACAACTTGCCGCCTTGGTTATGCATGAAAGAATCTATGTTTATGCTCACACTTTTGATACCTGGTCGTCGTTCACCTGGAAAGGATATGGATGTATTTCTCCGTCCTGCTATAGATGAGTTGAAAACGTTGTGGGGGGTACCGGGATAGTTACATGGGATGCACATATGAAGGAGGAATTTGTCATGAAGGTGTGTGTGTGTCGTCTACGACGAATGATTTCCCGACTAGATCGTACACTTCAGGATGGTCGGGTCAAGGCTATTTAGCCTGTCCCGAATGCATGAAATATACTCCATCCATGCGGGTAATAAAGGATTTATGTATTTTGATCATAGGCGTTGGTTGCCCATGAACCACCGCTTTCCGAAAGATGATACTTCGTACGTTAAAGTTGAGAATAGGCCCATTCCTCGAAAACTTAGACATGCAGCTATTCAGACGCAGTTAGATGGGTTGGCGATTGTGTTTCCTGGAAAAACACAAGGACTTCGACGGCAAGATAGTGAAGAAAACGGGCACTCGTCAATCAAACTGGAAGAAAAAGAGTATATTCTATTGTTTACCCTATTGGTCAGAAAACTTGTTGAAACATAACATTGATGTGATGCATTGTTAGAAGAATGTGTGTGATGCTCTACTCGGTACGGTTGTTGGTTTGGATGGTAAAATAAACAAAGATAACGTGAAGTCGAGGAAAGATTTGCAAGCGATGAAAATTAGATCAGATTTGCGGTTATCAGTTAATTCACGTGGTAAGACCATGTTACCCCAGGCAAAGTATGCGCTGACAACCGATTCTCGACGAGATTTTTTAGAATGGTTGAAGGTGCAAAGTTTTTCGGATGGATTTCAGAGTGACACAGGGAAGATTATCGGTATGAAATCCCATGATTGTCATGTTCTTATGCAGTATTTACTTGTGGCTAGTATTCCAGGCTTGATCAACAACAAATCTATTAGTGATCCAGTCATTGGGTTGTGTAACGTATTTAGAAATATTTATAAGAAGAACTTGAGTAAGAAGGAATTGGTTTCGGGAAAGTCTAAGGTAATCGAGCTTATGTGCAAGTTGGAGATGATCTTTCCTCCAACTTTTTTAATCAATAATTAAAATATACACTAACATATTTGTTTTAATTGCTTACAAGACTTCTTTTTAGTGGAGGATTGGGAGGCTCGTCCTGATTTTCCTAGTATACAGAAAATGATCATCAACAAGTGTGGAATAGGATATTCAGACCACAAAAACCGTACAAAGAAACAGTATTATCCGAGTCGGCAGATTCCAGATGACCAAACCCCCGAGAATTGGAAGCTTACCTTGAAGATGTGGGACTCAATAGCAGCTCAGGTACTTAGTTTATTTTAAAAAAATATATAAAATGTTAGTTGTGTTAGCTAACTTTTTTTTTGTTTCTATGTATTTAAAAACCAGAACCAAGCTAAGAAGAATAAATTGAATAGGGGGCTATTGAAGAAATAGAGCGGGGCTGGTTCAAGGACATATTCGAGGTCGAGATTTTCGTTGTTAAATGATGAGGTACTATGATTACATCGATAATCAATATCATGTTATTTGTTTGTTTGACTAATATTTGACTAATCGACTTAAATAGAAAAAAGGGAGTAGTAGTGGGACCAGTAGTTTAGTAATGGGGGAGGGATCCGAGCCACCGGCGAATGAGCCTATACCACTTCCGCGGATTCAAAGATTCTTTTTTCAAGTAGTGTTCAATCAGAAGAAGAACAGGTGGCGGAGCACCAACTAGGAGCGAGCGCATGTAAGTTGTATGAAACTAAAACTTTTTTTATGCCAAACTAATTTTTAAATTTTTGTTTTAATTTACAGGCGGCGTTGAAGGAAATTCTCGAATCCCGAGTGCGTGAATCCCAGTCTCGGTGTGGAGATTCTTCTTCTACCCCCACCTTATCGAAGCAATAGAAGGTTGAAGCTTTTTTGGAGGCGACGTGTATCGGATTAGGCGGCGGGACCCGCAACTGGCTCTGGGGAGTTGGACACACACTGTCGTAGAGGAGCTCGACTGCACATTCATCCGAGCAAGTGACCGCGAAAATGTTGAAGGACTACCAGTGGATAATCCGATCGCTAAATGATTTCCTTGTCTCTATCGGCAAGAAACCAACGCCAGAAAACACCACTGGAGCTTCTACATCGAGTACCCGACCCACTAGAGATGCGATCCACGAGCAGATGACTACGACCATTCTCACAATTAATCGATGCCAGAGAGAAAACGGAATGGACCAGCTTGATCCCCCATCTCCCCCTCGAGACATGTCTCCCCGAGGCGAAGATGAAGAAGACCTGGGTTTATTTTGACTGTTTTTATATATATTTTTACTTTTTATATCTATATTTTGACTGTTTAAGACTTTATTCTGCTTTTATATTTATGTCTATAACTTTTATATTTTGACTGTTTAAGACATTATTCTACTGTTTATATTACGTTTCGGGTTTATTTTATGTATTTTTGGATGGTTTTAAATTTAGTGTTTTATTTAATTAGTTTCTATTCTATACTACAAACAAATAAAAAAAACATAAATAAACAAAAACATAAAAAAAATTTACAAAATTTAAAAAAAAAAGGTTTTAACGAGGAACTTTTCATCGAGAAAGAGTTCCTCGTTAAAACATAGCAATGATTAGAAACAGAATTTTCATCGCGGTTGGAAGGTCTTTTGCGAGAAAAAACCCGTCGCAAAAGACAACCCTTTAGCGACGACAAGCTTTCGTCGATAAAGGGTTCGACCTCACGCGATGACAACAAAAATCGTCGCGATAGGGGGTTTCTCGCGACGAATCTTTAGCGAGGACTCTTTCGCGACGACCTGTCCTCGCGAAAGGGTTTTGCAAGGATTTCGGGCATCTTTTGTGACGACTCGTGTCCTCACGAAAGATGTCGCGTGTAGTAGTGTATGTAATAAAAAACTTTAGTTTTTCTAGATTAGACGACAAGTCAATATAAGTTAATCGTACTATAATTCAAGACATACCTGATAATATAATTTATGACATGTTACAAGTAATAGAAAGTTTATACATTAAAACTCAATATTTGACTACTTCAAAATAAAAGATGAGTCAATTGTAAAACTTCTTCATCCAAAAGACTTGGTGACGTTCTACATACACCCTTGTATAAATCACATTCACCAATTTAAATTTTTGATTTTAAATTTTCAAACATGAGAAATATTTTTTGTTAGTGGCGTATTATTGTTATTGCGTGAAAAATGTATTCTTTTAATTTGTTTATTTGTTTGTCGGAAAAGTGATTCTATTCATTACAGCAAACATTATACAGACGAATACATATCTGAATTGACAAAATATAGGTAAAATGACATATTATTAACAAGATTATTACATAACAACCAACAAAACAAAGATAAATATCTTGTCGCAAGTAATTATCCAAGTAATCTGACCATGCATTCTAGTCTGTCTTTGAGAAGTTAACGAAGATTAAAAATCACAGATTCAAGCGAATGATCCTAATCACGGTTAACAAATAGTCGCCATGACCTCCAAGATACACAACAACCAAGTGAGTTAGGATCATGGTGAACTCAAAAAGTGTAAATATATCCACATAACACCAACTTTTAGAGAAATCACTTCTAGTACTTCCTGCCCATCTAAACACAATAAAATATAATCACATGGACCGCATATCTTAATCCATACCAAACTCAATTGGACAAAAGTCATGACTAAAATTTGTTATGGACTTTGACCAACATATCAAATTTTGAAACCAAGAATAAGAGTTTTTGAATAGCATAATTTTATTTTAATGGAGGTCTAAAGAAAAACGATTGAATTTTTTTGAAAAGAAGATAAAGGAAAAAGAGACATGAGAGAACAAAATTATTCATTAATATTTATCATTTTAATGTGTTTCATTACTACTTATGTTTCGCAGGTGACTTAATAGATGCATCACATAGAGAAAGAGATGAAAGAAAATATTATGTAAAATAACTTTCATTAATATAAATAAATCATGAAAATAAGGTAATTTTACACGTGAACAAAAAAAATCGAGACAAAATTATTATATAATATTTAGAGACATGATTTTGTTTTTTAATATTATGTGAATTTGTTTAGATATTTTTCTATTTATTAATTTCTTACTTGACAAAATTGTTATAACATATAGATGATTACTACATAAATCCTATCTAATTGTTGATAATATATTATCCAAAAAAATAAAAGTTATAATTATAATATCAAAATTAACTAATAGGTGCCAATTTTATGCCTTCTATTACAATTAATGTTTATGACCTTATATATAAATTCTGTATCATAATATAATTTTTAGATTTATAATTATAATATAACATGGAATATTTTTCCCTTAATATTTATATATTTTAATAAAAAATTGTATCTATAATTATCACATAGTCTGATAAATATATAATTCTTGTATATGATAATTAGCTAGCCTACGAGCTACAAGACACATATATACAAAGAAACACAACAAGGGAAACAAGAGTTTTTTGCACGACTAAGATAACACCGTAATAACTCTATTTCTAGAAGAATCACTATCTAAACCTTAGCACTTTTGGGTTAACATTTCAACTCTAGAAGATCTCTTCTTCTATCACATGCTAACTTTGACTAATATATATTTCCTTCCTCCCATAATATGTGCCCACATTAATGAAAATAGTTACCTCGTAATATATGACAAATTTATAAATAAGACACTATTTTTATAATTTATACTTAGTTTATCCTGAATGAAATGTTATAGATTTATAATTTAAAATAATATATAAAATACTAATACATTTTATGAAAAGTAATTTAATAATAATGAAGTTAATAAATAACTTTTTTAAATTTATGTGCAAAAGCAAAGTAATATTATAAGAAAAAGGAAGTATGAATGGTAGAAAAATATGTTTTTTAAAACACCTTGTATTTTCTTAAATAAAAGAGACTATATATGATGAAAGGAGAATATAAAAGTATATTAATTTATACCTGAAAAGTTAGAAAGGCATGGCTAAATGAGCAAGCATAGCCCGTCCAAAAAAAAAAAAAAAAAAAAAAAAGAAAATGAGCAAGCATAGTATATGACAACAACCTAATCAATATAGAACTATTTTAACTTAGTATAAGAACTATATTGTCATAACAAATAATATAGTTATATAATTACTTTTATGACATATTTGCGAAAAAAAGTAAACCTTTTAAAAGAGGTCTTTATATCTCAATATTTTCTTGTCAATTTATTGATATATATAATAAAAATAATAAAATAATAAAATTTTGATTATTTCATATGTAGGATTGGTACAAATATAATTCTTTGTCATTTTTGCTATATTTATATCATTATTATTTCATTAGAAGTATAAAAAAATTAAGATATATAATGATATATAATTCAATTAGATAAATTACCATATAAGTCATTAAATTAATAATAATATCCCTTCATCATCTTTTTAATAATATTCCTTTTAAAAGTCCCCAAACAAATTTAACTTTTCCTGGTTTACCCTTATTTTGTTTTCTTTTTTATTAATCTAATATATATTATACACACATACACAGCTTCGTCTCATCTCTCTCTCAATCGCCGCCCCCAACCACCACCACCGTCAACACCACCATCAACAGTCTCTCTCTCAATCGCCGCCACCAACCACCACCACTCCCACCACCCCTACCCCCAATAACCCACCAACTCTTGAGGGCTTACGTCAACGCTTATCAGATACCGATTTCTCACGGCTGCAAAAGGAAAACGAGTATTCAGTGGAGGTCGGAACAAAGAAGAAGCCATTACCCAAACCGAAATGGATGAAAGAAGCTATACCTGGAGGCAAAAAGTACACATAGATTAATAAGAAACTTAAGGAATTAAAGCTTCACACCGTTTGCGAAGAAGCTAAATGCCCTAATTTAGGAGAATGATGGTCTGGCGGCGAAACCGGAACCGCCACCGCCACGATCATGATTCTCGGTGACACGTGTACTCGAGGATGAAGGTCAATTTCCTAAACCCCTAATTTTCCAAATTTTCAGATTTTGCAATGTGAAAACATCTAGAACACCTCCTCCAGATCCAAACGAGCCTTCAAATGTAGCTGAAGCAATTGCTTCATGGGTTCTTGAATATGTAGTAATTACTAGTGTTGATCGAGATGATTTACCTGATCAAGGAAGTGGACATTTTACTGAAACAGTTCAGAAGCTAAAGATATTAAAACCCAGTATTTTAATCGAAGCATTAGGTAAGTTTAAGTTAAGCTAAGTTAAATCACTCTCTCCCTTACGTTCTAACCTTTCAAATATTGCTAAACAGTCCTTGATTTTCGAGGAAACAGATACTGTGTAACAAAATTAGCGAAATCCGGGCTAGATGTATTTGCACACAACATAGAAACAGTAGAAGAGCTTCAAAGTAGTGTGAGGGACCATCGTGCAAATTTCAAGCAATCTTTAAATGTATTATCAATGGCTAAAGAAGATGCTCCAAGTGGGACCCTTACAAAAACCTCGATTATGTTAGGGTGTGGTGAAACACCAGAGCAAATAGTCAAAACTATGGAAATGGAGGTTTGAGAGCATCTGATGATCAGGATTATGAAATGGAAATGGCTATTGATAATGAAGATGATGATAATTCATCTGCAATGGATGTGGATAAACAAAATAATAGTACATCAAAGAAAAGGTGAGTTCACTTTTTATAATTGTGTATTTCTTTCTTCTCAATTCTCACTTTTTGTTTTATTGTTGTTAGTAAAAGAGGCAGTGATGGGTATAATATGAGTGAAAAAGAACAGTGGTGTTTATCAACTTTGGCTTATGTTAAGTCCATTACAAGACAATATGCTTCAAAAGTAAGTTTGTTTCTCCATTATTAACTACTTTTATCTCCTATTGGACTACTAAATTTTATTCAATATTTGACAGATTTGGCCACATGTTGAGAAGATAGATGCTGAAATTTTAACAGAAGATTCACATCTGCTTTTTCGAAAAGCAATATATTCTGGCTTGAGAAGATCTATTAAAGGACTCTAGTTTTTGGGTTAAAATATGTGGAATTGTTCTTTATGGTCATTGGGCTTTAAGTGGTTCTCTGTTAGTTGGGTTTTGGATTTATTCACTTATATTGTTGTGTATGTACATTTAGTGTAGTTTTTGGCATAATATAGGACCTGTTATGCAATTTTTGTATAATATAGGAGTCTTGAATTGGACTAGAAATTATTATATTTTACAAAAACAACATAAACTAATGTAATTTGGTGGGAAAAATTTTACTATTTATTTTGTGGGATTTTTCCCACCAAATAACAACATAAAATTTGGTGGGAAAAAAATGTCCGAAAAACTTTGGTGGGAATAAAAATTGGCCGGAAAATTTTGGTGGGAAAAAAAATTGGCTGGAAAAATTTGGTGGGAAAATAAAATTGGCCGGAAAAATTTGGTGGGAAAAAAAATTGGCCGGAAAATTTTGGTGGGAAAAAATGTGGCGGGAAAATTTTGGCGGGAAAATAATTTGGCCGGAAAAGTTGGTCGGAAATTTTTTGATGGGAATATTTAGTTAAGGGTATTATTGTCTAATTATGTTTTATATATTAGACATGACTTTTATGGGTAATATCACCTCTCTCTTGGGTGTTATTGGTAATTGCCTCAATCCAATTTCACTAGAATTGTAAATATTGTCACTAAATTAATAAAATATAATACAAACAAAGTATACGAGATATTACACTACTAGAAAATATGGCATTCGCGATGAATGATTTAGCGACGCCAAATAGGTCGTCGCTAATGACTGATAATTTGCGAAGGCATTTGTATGTCGTAGTTATTGGCTTAATAAAATACATTAGCAACAACTACTGTCATTGCTAATGATCAGTAACAATAGTGACAAACTGGCCTTTCGCAACTATACATATTGGCAATGAAATTCCGGATGTTAAAGAAACTCGTCGATAAAGATAACAATTATTTGCGTCAAAATTAAGTGGTTTCTACTGTAACTATTATCAAAAAACCAGGGTTAGTAGTGACGACATTATGTCATCGGTAATGATGAGTGCGGAAATAAATGTAGTCGTTTAGTTTGAAACTTCATTTAAATTCGACCCACAAAATTTCCCCTCCCTAGACCCTAACTGAGGCACGAGGTCACTCCCGAAAGCCACAAGTTCTCCATGACGTCACTACTGGAGGCACCAAACCTCGACTTACATGTGTGAGGCTCACTACAACATCAAACTAACCATTAGTTTTGTTGAAAATAGGTATTTTTTTTAATTTCAATCTTTTTCTAAAATACTTTTTTGAATATCTTTTGATTATAGAAAATTAATGTGTATTAATGATGTATATTTAAGAATTTTAAAATATAATTTTGATTTCAGTATAATAAAATTGATTGTTTAAATATATTTTGATTTCCATGTATCACTAAATATGGACGATGTATCTGGTAATTGAGAAGAGTTGGATTAAATCAAAGAATTTGGTTACTCGAGAATATTTGTTGGGTGTGATGATATTTTAAATTATGGGAAACCACGTGATTGGTATGGCTCAAATTTTTGTATGTGGAAGCAGTGTTTGAATAATTTAAATTTTTTGTGTAGACAAGGTTAAAGCGCATTTTTAAGGTATGCGCTTTGCCAACGTATGAGGTCTAGCCAACATACTCTAAAAAAAACAAATTTCCGTAATTTACCTTACCCTTATTGTAGATGAATAAATGATGAATGTGTTTGATGATTTGAGGCCTACTTATGAGGTTGGGGGACATTCTGGCGACACCAAGATGAGCGACGAGAATGCTCCGAGAAGCATTACGGTTGTTTTGATACATTGCTTGAGGAGATGATAAGTGATTTGAATTCCAGTTCCACATAAATAGGTTTCTTTAATATTATTGGTATGTTAATGCACGTCAATGTGAAGAACACGTGGACGAATACCTCTTTCACCAAACGGATTCAATGTATTTAACTCGAAGGTTATAATTTGTCTTCATCGTACAAGGAGTGCAACAAAATGTTAAAAAGTTTTGGTATACGATACATTACAATAAATGTTTGTTTGAGTGATTGTGTATTATATTATTTAGATAAAGAAAAACTTGAGGAATGCCCAGTATATGGTAAATCTATGTGGGATCCAAAGAAGGGGAAGAATTTGCCACATAAGAAACTCTGATATTTTCCCATTGTGCCAATATTGCATCGAATATATACTATGAGGCGTACCACCAATGAAATAATTAGGCACCACAAGGGAAAAAGTATTTAAAAATATATGTTATATCATCCAATTGATGGTACTAGTTGGAAAGTGGAATCTTAAGGTCCTGATGAACCACAAAATAAATGCTTGGGTTTGGTATCAATAAGTTTTGTTCTTTCTCTATGCAAAAAAACTTATATAGAATGTGTACATTTGTATTGACCATCTACAACTTTCAATTTTGTTTATACATGAAATAATCCACCTTTATGCTTACATTGTTGTTTCCGGGTTCGTGTTCACCTGGTAAAGATATGGATGCTTGTCTCCGTCCTATTATAGATGAGTTGGAAATGGTTTGGGATACAGATTTGATTACATATAATGCTCATAATAAAGAATAATTTATTATGAAGGTTTGCATGTTGTTTGCGATTAATAACTAACCAGCTAGGTCATACACTGTTGGATGACAAGGTCAAGGTTACAAGCTTATCTCGAATGCAGGAATTCTACGCCCTCCTTGCGGGTGAGTAAAGGTTTATGGTATTTTGATCACACGTGTTGGTTACCTATTCAACATTGTTTTACAAAAGACATACCGTTGTAGGATAATTGCGAGCACATCCCCAGCATAGGAAATATCGCCTTACATATAATCGGACATAACTTAATGGAGTGCCTTTTGTATCTCCCAATAAATACAAGGACTTTGGTGGAATCATGAGAAAGAAAACAGGTCATCTAGAGTTTAAATGAATAAAAAATAGTAACTTCAATAACTTACGCTATTGGTAGGATAACTTGTTGAAACATAATACTGATGTTATGCATTCTGAGAAGAATATGTGTGATAGTCTATATGTATTGTAGTTGGCCTTGATGGGAAAGTTTATAAAGATAATACAAAATCAAGAAAGGGTCTTGAATATTTGAGTATCAGAAAAGAGTTGTGGTTGTTTGAACGCGTAAAGTATGTAGTGCCCCTAGACAAGGGACATTCTTTTCTAGATTGGTTGAAGGCACAGAAAATTCTCAATAGATTTGAATCTAGTTTGAGGAATAAATTTTTGAATTATTCGAAATATATCATTGGTATGAAATACCACGACTATCACATAATGATATTTCTTCGTATTTTGGCAAGTACCCAAGGACTATTTGATGATAAACCGATGAGAGATCCCAAAATAGGGTTGTGAAACGTGTTAAAATATGTTTGTAATAAACGTAAGTATGAATGAACTAGAAGCCGGAAAAGCTAAAATGGTCATATTTATGTGCAAGTTGAAATGATGTTTACTCCTTCTCTTTTTATCCTAATGGTTCACAAAGTCATACACTTATATGATGAATCTCAATTAGGTGGCCTAGTTCAAATACATTGTATGTACCAATTCAAAAGGTACATGAAGAAGTTAAAAGAATATATTTTGAATCCGGCTAGGCCTGAGGGTTCAATCATTAAGGGATTATTTGTAGAAGAGACATTGTCATTTATATCATAGTATTTACAGGATGAAAAACAACCAAGGTCAGCAAATCTGGTAGATTTAGTGAGACACCTCCACAAACCAAACTGTATGTGTTTGAAATTCAGTGTCAACCAATGGGTAAAAATAAGTTCTTTACATTATCACACAAAGAAAATGAGAGAATTTATTTGTAAATCCTCCACAATTGCGACAATATCCAACCATATATGATGTAAGTAATGTTAAAGTTTTCTTTATTTATGTTAAAACTGTTAACACACGCGCTTATGTATAGGGAACAAAAGTCTTCACTGTGGGACCCTAATGTAGAAATAACTTACCGATGAAAGTTTCTTCGAAGGTTCTTGGAAAAATTATATAACTTTTCAATTTCAGCACAAATTTGACATTATTACAACTAATAGTTTTCTTGTTCATAGATCAAGGTAAGACATAAAGCTTGGGATGCATTTATTAGGGATGAAATTATTGCATTGGCCAATATGTCCAATAGTCTCGTATATATATTTTATTCATGTGTTACAAATAGGGTCATATAGGTTTCTCTTGAATATGGAGAAAAAAGAGTAATTCAAGATTATGGTGTTTGTACTTGTAGTCTCCTAATGTGTGATAAAAAGTTTCTAATCAAACACATACCTCTATATAGCTAACTACCGCAAGTGTATGGAGTATGGACAAGTAATAAAGTAAGTATGTAAAGAGTATTGTCTTCACATGGACTTAAGTCGTTAACTTCAAACTTATTTTCTTAGAAAGTATGGTGGACTTATAAGTTATAACGAAAACAAAAACAAAAGAAATAGATCACGCTGAGTCCGGCCTTCCATGAAAACGTCTGCTTGGTCATGGCCTTTGGTGACTCAAGATGTCTTTCTTAGAATGATTTTGACACTCCTATTCCCACCAAACACGTTTCTTACCATCAGCCCCTTTCTCACATGTTTGGTTTGGTGAGGCGTCGCCTCACTTTTAAAAGTGAACCATCTCCTTCTAATATATAAAGAAAATAAAAAAATAAGAACATAAACCATTCAGTTTAAAATGAAAGAAGAACGCTAAAAAATACCATTTAAAACCTTAGGCAGCGTATAAAAGTTCCATTGGACAAATTCGTCAACATGTCGATGCTGAAGAGTTCAAAGATTCTTTAGTACATCAATTACTAGAATACGTGTATATTTATCGGTGAGTGATATATAACAAGTATATAATGTTATCATTTTTAGACCAGTAACTAATATTCATATTTATTTTATTGATATTTGAGACTAAAATATTTAGGGTAGTTCATGGGTATCTGGTGGTCCTTTGTGTGTTCTAAAATAAATGCAATAAATAATCGAACCACAACCGCAAGTGTACGGTTGTCCCAAGTAATATAGTTGATAAAACAGATTTGTTCCAAGGACGGGATGGTTGACTACAATGCTTATCAAGTAATGATTGGTTGCACTTATGAAAGCAAATAAAAGATATAATGATTGTTTGTTTGTTTTTATTATTCTAAGTAATGAAAAACTAGATGGAAAATGCAACTAAAAGCTAAGACGCAAGTAAACGCAAATATGAGCAGGTAGTACTTGAGAGACGCAAGGGTTTTCCTAACTATCATTCATTTCATACATTGTTTAAGAGACAAATCGGTAAATTTGTATTGGTCGGGATTCTATATTCTCCTTACCCCCGTCAGGGTGGACTAAGGAGCAACTTTCAAGTGCTACAAACCCCGTCAGGGTGATTATAGTCCACTCTCAAGTGATTAAGTCTAAATTACCCAATAGGCCATAGGTTTAATTAAGCTCGTCAGAGTCAAATAATTTCTAACCTACATTCATTAATTATTTCTGTACCTAAACCCCCCGTCAAGGTGATCCAATCGCCACTAATTGGAATAGCCTAGATACTAAGTCCTATCATTGGTTAATTACGTCAATAATAGTAATTAAAATGCAAATTAAAGAAAAATACAAATTACCCAATTTGATTTAAATAATAAATATCCCAAATCCAAATGTATAGAATGAAATCAAATTGGGATTACCCCATTATGCGTTCTCAAGCACTAATTATGTTTAGCTCATAATAATTGAAAAGACAAAAACTAAAGAAACAAATAGGTTCATCATGTTTTACAGAATAAAATAGAAAAACCTAATTACGGAATTAAATTGGCTGAGAAGTGGAGATATAGACCGTCTCCAGCTCTTGCTTCTTCTCTTCCTGCCTCTAGCTTCTTCTCTGGTGTCTGACTCTTAAGCGTATGTTGTATTCTCCAAAAGTTGTGTGAAAATAGAAGTCTAAAGACCTTTTATAATGTTTAAAACGGATTAGGGCTTGGACTTAATAATAAATCAATAATTAAATGTCCAAGCCCAATTTCTAAGCCCAAAATCCCGTAGCTGCTGATACGCTTTCACTAAAACGGCTTTTTCCCGCTTTGTTATGACTCCGATTGACCTAATTCCAGTTGCTAAAGTTCCATAACTCGATAAGGAATGTTTTCTCTTCAAAGGTCAGCGGCTAAATCATCTCTTAAGCACCTCGAAATCAGCAATCTATGGCCTGGAAAACAGATTTTCAGCTCTAAAAATAATATCTTCGGGATTTATCTTCAAGTCTTGACTCTATATCACAATCTTTGACTTTCTCCTCGGATTCCTCTTCTAGCTAACATCTAAAACCTGTAAACTTTACACTAAAAATACCAATATTACGCGCAAAAGCTTAATAAATTAAAAATGCTAGAAATAAAAGAGGAAAATCATATTATTGCATATTTAGTCCAAAAGTCTATCAACTTAATCAAATAAACACCAAAAGTGATGTCTCCTAAGGGTCGAAAATAAGAACAATTAAGGAGACATCAAGACCCCCAACTCAAACCTTTGTCGTCCCGACAAAGCAAAACTAAAAACAAGGGGAATGAAGTAGATGCAAGAGAAAATAGAAGCTAGCAAATAAACCCTAAAGCAATGTTAAAGATAAATCTCATATAGCAAACATTAAGAACTAACATATACATACACTAATCATGCAACGTCAAACACAAATAACTTCAATCATAAAATTAACTTTGCAATGCTAGAAGGTTACACTTGTACTCATATCTGTATGATGGCTATAGGGTGGTCATTAATCCTAACTAGCTTTGAACGCTCCACCTAGCATACTCCCTATCAACAGAATCATAAATTCACTATGTATTTAGGAATCACGAGGTCTTTACGGTTTTAATAATGGCTTAAGGACGGTATGGATGTATATTTGGTAAATTTGAAGTGAGTTTTTTGCTCTCTCCTCACTTACCATCAACAATGTCCTCGAGCTTGAGTTTACGCTCAAAAATGTTCTCACTCACCCATTTGACGCATTGATGTTGCGTCCCCATGTCAACCCAAATAAAACTAAGATGATTTCCAAAAATTATTCCACTTTGCCAATTTATTTATTCTTTCTTTTTTTTTCTTTTTTTTTTCATTCCTTTTTTTTGTACAAGATACCCATGACCATCATTTTGATGTGAAAAGTCATGTCTCTTATAATTTTCTTTTTCTTTTTCAAATTTCGGCAAAGGGTTACAAATAATAATATCATCTTTTATTTTTTTGTGCCTCACTACAAACACATATAATCCCTTCCCAATGTAATTTCCCAAATGTGGACCCTCCACCCCAAACTCAAGCTCGAGACAAGTCTTAGGGTTGTGATTCAAGTGCGGGTCATTTGGTCATGCCTAATAATCTAAAGGATAATGGGCTTATATCGTGGCTACAAAAGAAAGGCTTAAGGCTCAAAATTGGGCTAAGACGGATAAAATTATAATAAGGGATAGCAAGCTAAAAGGCTTCAAATGGCTAACAAAGAACTGCCCTTATCATTTTCCTAAGTGCATAGCTTGTTTTTAGTTCATATCTAGGTGGGTTCTCTACTAATTAGGATTTCACGTTCTACACACCAAACATATTCCTTAAGTACAAGCTTACTTCATTTGCATTGTTCATTAATTTTTCCTATCAATTACCTATGTTCGCATGCAATTGTAAGTGCGTTTTATGTTATTCCCTAAAGTCCACTATCTACTATCATAGATTCATCAAAAGTATGCTTAAAAAGGACATTTAAAATCTTCTACAGTCAAACGCAACTCCTAATTATTTTATTGAAAGCAATTAAAACATATAACACATAAAAACTGGGATGAGGCAACGAACCCCACCCCAAACTCAAAAATGAGTCGTGTCCCCACGACTCAAAAAGACTCAAAGCAATAAAATAATCTACACTAAATGAGAAAGGAAAGAAAACGTATCTTAACCAGCGCGAGGCTGGTGTCGGTGTTGCGTCCAAGTTGAGGTTTTGAATTCTTTTATCAATGGTTGCGTTTAAAGTGTTCTTCATCACCTCGAACTTCTTCAAATTTCCCACGTTTTCATTTATTACTTGCCCTCTAAGCATCATCTCCTTTATCAAAATCTTCCCTCAATACCCAATTCTCTTTCTTCACCATGTTCTTCGTACCTTTTCCAACCTTCATGGTCATCTCTGATGACCCCAAACTCAAAGCTTCAAGACCCTCAAAGGGTTTGGATAAAATTATGATTTTAGTGTTCTTGAAGGTTTTCATATGAATTATGGATTGTTTAGAGCTGGGTCACGGATATTTCAAGGTTTGGGAAAGTTTTAAAGGATAAATTTTAGCTTTGGTGAAAGAAAATATCGGATTAAAGTGTGAATCTTTGGTATTTTGGATGATTTATGGTATGATTGTGAACTTGGATGATGTTTAGAGGGAAGGATTGATGGTGTTTTGATGTTTTGATGATGATTTTAGGAGTAGTTGGAGGCTAGGACTCGTAATAAGAGGTAGGCTTGGTGAAAGAAGCTAAAAATATATATTATATTATATATTATATTACAAGGTTCTTTGATAAGTGGTGGCCAAGATTAATTCTGGCCAAACATAAGTGGTGGCCAAGATCGTTTCTGGCCCACCTATAATTAATACCATTAATTAATTCTTAATTACTTAATAAAAAAAAACAGAAAAACAAAAAACCTTAAATCACTCTTTACATTTAATTTATAATATTTATATAAGAAAGCATAATGTACCTAAATTCTCATATTACTACTCAAAAATCTCTAATTTCTCTCTATATTATATTACAAGGTTTTTTGATAAGTGGTGACCAGGATTGATTCTGGCCAAACATAAGTGGTGGCCAAGATCGTTTCTGGCCCACCTATCATTAATACCATTAATTAATTCTTAATTACTTAATAAAAAAACAGAAAATAAAAAACCTTAAATCACTCTTTACATTTAATTTATAATATTTATATAAGAAAGCATAATGTACCTAACTTCTCATATTACTACTAAAAAATCTCTTTTATTCTTCTCATAAATATCTTAAAAAAAATTATTTTTTATTTTCTCAATTATTATATCTATATAAAAACCACATTGATCTTTTGAAAGAAAAATTTCCAAATTGGAAATATGGGAGCAATGTATTAACCTACACGATTTTTCGAAAAGCCAATGAAGGAAAATAATATTAAAATATATGGTGGAGCTAAAAATAACAATAATGATAATAATAATAATAATATCTTGAAACACTTAAGAACAATTGGGCAAATCCGATTTGGACCTTTATAATACCATTAATTAATTCTTATTTACTTAATAAAAAAATTAAAAAAAAACCTTAGATCACTCTTTACATTTAATATAATTTTATAATATTTGTATAATAAATCAGAATGTACCTAACTTCTCATATTACTACTCAAAAATCTCTAATTTCACTCATATCTATAACCTTAGACCCTTAACTATCAACCTTAACCTTAACCTTAACCTTAACTTTACCCTTAACCTTAACCTTAACCATAACCTTAACCTTAACCTTAACCTTAAACTTAACCTTAACCTTAACCTTAACCTTAATCTTAAACTTAACCTTAACCTTAACCTTAACCTTAACCCAAACCCAAACCCAAACCCAAACCCTAACCTTGACCTTAACCTTAACCCAAACCCAAACCTTAACCTTAACCTTAACCCATCCCAAAACCAAACCCAAACCTTAACCTTAACCTTAACCTTAACCTTAACCTCAACCTCAACCTTAACCTTAACCTTAACCTTAACATTAACCTTAACCTTAACCTTAACCTTAACCTTAATCTTTACCTTAACCTTAAACTTAACCTTACCTTAACCTTAACCTTAACCTTAAACCTTAACCTTGAACCTTAAACCTTAAAACCTTATCATCATCTTCACTTAACCTTAACTTTAACCGTAACTCTTAACCCTTAAACCCTTAACCTTAACCCTTAAATCTCAAGCCTTAACCTTTACCTTCACCTTCATATTAACTTTAATCTAAACCTCAACCATAATCTTAACCTTGAAGTTAAAACTTAACCTTAACCTTGAACCTTAAACCTTGAACTTTGAACCTTAAGCTTTATACCTTAACCTTAATCTTAACCTTAACCTTAACTTTAATTCTAACCCTAACCTTAACATTTATCCTTTAAATTTACCTTAACCTTTACACCTTTAACTTTAAACCTTAACCTTAACTTTCATCTTAACTGTAACCTGAACCTTAACCTTAAACAGATGAATAATCATCACGCTAATATTCGATCTTAACCCCAGAATTTTGTTAAACCTTAAATGTTTAATCTTAAACCTTAACTCTAACTTAATCTTAAAATTAAATTTAACCTTAACCTTGACTTAAACTTTAACCTTAACCCTTAACTTTAACCTTAACTTTAACCTTAAAATTAACCATATCCTTAACGTTGACCTAAACCTTAACCCTAACCTTAACCTTAACATTAACCTTAAATATAACCTAACCTTCTTCTTGATGAGAAAAAAAAGAACAACCTTAACCCTAACTTCAACCTTGACCTTCACCCTTAGAACCCGTATTTGATTTTTGTTAACACGACAAATTTTTTCTTCAGTGTCTTCAGACACGGGTTTTACCTAGTATAGGGTTTGAACCCTTAAAACCGCCGATCACAGCAGTTGACCGGCGAAAAAATAAATTTCAAAAATGAAATTTTTACTCTTTTTTTTTGACGCAGCCTTCTTGCGTCATTGCTGACGCAGTAATCAGAAAGTCCTTCCTCTTCGGCCGGCTAGCCGGCGGCTTGTCGATGGCGGGAATTGAGACGCAGCGATTCTGCGTCGTTGCTGACGCAAGGACTAGAAACTTCATTGTCATCGGCCGGCTAGCCGGTCATCTGACCGGCATGCCGACGAAATCCCGCTGGCGCAAATCGTGACGCAGCAATGCTGCGTCATTGCTGACGCAGTGATCAGAAGCTTTGGGGTCTTCAGCTCGTTTTGGCCGGTATGCCGGCCAGCTCGCCGGCTAGCCGGTCAAACCTGCTGTTGACTCCGTAATTTTTTCGTTTTCTCCTCGTTTTGACCCCAAACTCATGACCTTTTTACCCCTGAAATCATCAAAAACAACTACCCTTCCTCATTTCTTAATAATAACACTAGATTAACGAAAATCAAACTAATTGAAACTACGAAAAATAAAAACTTAAACTAATATACAAGAAATGGCTTTTGTTTAACGTCGTTAAGCTCGACGGGTTACCTCATTCCTTAGTCATTGACATAACCTCCCCAGCAGTGAGTGGTTGTCAATATTTGCAACTCGAAATTTGCATCCCTTAGCTTTTATGCCCACTAGTTTATCTGAGATAACCTTCGTGACCATGAATGGTCCTAGCCAAGAACTTTTCGATTCACGTACCTTTGGAGGGGCGATTGGTTTCTTCATAGCTACTTCTTCACCTACTTTGAACCCCTTTTTCTTTCTTTCTTTCTTAGGTTCTTTCGGAACCTTCGTGGCACGTGCTTTCTCTTTCTTCTTCGCATGATTGAGTGGTGGATTTCTCTTAGGATTTGGAGGAACTTTGATCGGTGGTTTCTTTCTTAGCTCTTTTTCCTCCACTCCTAAGGTTTCCACAACCTTACTTGGCTCTTTTGGTACATGTTCAACAACATCTACACGAAAACAATCCTCCTGTGCATCTGGGAATTTCATTGGTCTGAACACATTGAATTTAACTTCCTCGTCTTGGATTCTCATAATCATTTCTCCGTTCTCTACATCAATCAAGGTACGCCCCGTGGCTAGGAGTGGCCTTCCCAAAATAATGGGGACATTCCTATCCGCGTCGTAATCAAGTATAACGAAATCAGCGGGGAAAATTAATGTACCTGCCTTAACGAGGACATCTTCGATTCGTCCTTCTGGATGTGCAAGAGATCGATCTGCCATTTGCAAGACCATATAAGTGGGTCTTGCTTCAATATTAACCTTATCAAAGATCGATTTGGGCATAAGATTGATGCTTGCACCCAAATCATATAGTGCTTTACCTTTCCATTCTTCTCCAATCGAGATCGGAATTGTGAAACTCCCAAGATCAACTAACTTTGGAGGTAATTTACCTTGACAAATAGCACTACATTCCTCAAGGAGACCAATCATCTCATTATCACAATACGGCCTTTTGTTAGTGAGAGCTCTTTTCAAAAATTTAGCATACTTGGGTACATCTCGAATAGCTTCTAGCAACGGAATATTTATGCTAAGACCTCTTACCTTGTTAAAGAATTTTTGATAATCAGCCATATCGCCCTTCTTTTGAACTCTCGATGGAAATGGTGGAGGAGGACGGTTTATTATAGAATCATCTTTCTTTTTCGGAATTTCACTAGACCTCTCCACTTCTTCCACTCCAACTTCTTTATCTTCATTCACCACCTCTTTTTCTTTTCTAGCAATTTCCTTCTCTTTCATAACAGGAAAAGGAGGTGGAGGAAGGTTCTTACCACTTCTGAGAGAGATGATTTTACAATCTTCGATTTGGATCGGATTTTCAGTTTCGCTAGGGAGTTGCCCTTGTGGACGTTGATTCAACTGTTTATTCATTTGCGAAACTTGAGTCTCTAATATCTGAATGTGTGCTTCAGCAGCTTGTTGCCTTTGGATTGACTGTGCATGTAGGGCAATCAATTGTTCTACGGTTTTCTGAAGGGTAATCACATCTTCTTGTGGTTGGGCCGGTAAGGCTTTTTGGTTCATGGTTTCATTGTAAGTGTCTTGAGGAGCTTGTCATTGCACATAATTTCCCTGATTCTGTCCTCCTTGATAATTATTGTTTGGTCTTGGATTAAAGTTGTTACCTTGGGGACGCGGCTGATACGTATATGTAGGATTGGCTGCCCCATTAGGATTTGAGTATTGAAACCCAGGATGGTTTCTGTTAGGTTGATATCCATTACCATTCGAATTAAAGTTACCTCTGTTGGAGACAAACATCACGGATTCTTGGTTATTCGGACAATTTTCCTCATCATGATCATCTACCCTGCAAATCGAACACATATAAACTTCTTGTGCAGCTTGCACAGCTACCTTCTTGCCCGAAAATACCTCTTTTACAGCTAGTGTAAGCCGTTTCAACTGTTGCTCTATTGTGGTTTGAATCTTATTCTCAAGCGTAGCAAACTTTTCTTCGATATTAACATTATTCAATCCTTTAACCGGGGTTCTTACGGTGTTCCACCCAACTTCATTCTTTACTGTTCTTTCCAAGATGATTTCTGCATGAACTGGTTGAACTTGAAGAAATCCCGCACCACATAGCAAATCCAATTTTTCTCTTGAAGTCCCATCAAGGCCTCTGTAAAAGATTTTTAGCTGTTGTTGTTCTGAAAAGCCATGATCGGGAACTCTACGTAAACACATCTGAAATCTTATCCAGCTCTTACCCAAAGTTTCATCATATTCTTGACGGAAATGCGTCAATTCTAATTCAGCATCTAACCTCATGTTACTTGGGTAATACCTGTCAAAGAAAGCAGTCTCTAATTGGTCCCAGTTTGTTATTTTCGTAGGATCTTGTGTATCGTTCCATTCACTCGCTCCATCAATAACAAAAAATTTAAACGCAGCAAAATACATCTGTTCTCTTGAAACTCCTTGTGTGATATAAGAATCACATATCTGCTTAAATTTCTGTACTGCTCTAAGAGGATCTTCTCCCACTCTACCACGAAAATTTCCAAAGTTTTGGAATTGAGCTAACATACCCGAATCTGGACGAAACCTCGGAACATTTATATCTGGAGCACCTACTCCTATAGCAGGAGCACGGAATGGAACTTCTGGTGGACCATTAGTAAACCAAGGATCTTGATTCATCACTATTTGAGCTTGTCCGTTGTTGTTTTGTTGATTCTGAATATTAATGTTCTCCATTCTGTTAATTAATTCTTCTACTTCTAAGGCTTCTTGTTCTCTCCTTTTCTTGTTAGCAAGTCTGATTAATGATTCTGGATTATTAAGGATTGGGGGTGTTGGCTCTAGATCCTTGAATAGTCTCCTTCGCATACACCAAACCTAAAAACCTGAAAAAGCTAAACAAACAAAAAACGTAAAACTGAAAAATAAAAATAAATGCAACTATCACAAAAGGATAAACACCGTGGTCACACGCTACCGTCCCCGGCAGCGGCGCCAAAAACTTGGTGGTCCTTTGTGTGTTCTAAAATAAATGCAATAAATAATCGAACCACAACCGCAAGTGTACGGTTGTCCCAAGTAATATAGTTGATAAAACAGATTCGTTCCAAGGACGGGATGGTTGACTACAATGCTTATCAAGTAATGATTGGTTGCACTTCTGAAAGCAAGTAAAAGATATAGTGATTGTTTGTTTGTTTTTATTATTCTAAGTAATGAAAAACTAAATGGAAAATGCAACTAAAAGCTAAGACGCAAGTAAACGCAAATATGAGCAGGTAGTACTTGAGAGACGCAAGGGTTTTCCTAACTATCATTCATTTCATACATTGTTTAAGGGACAAATCGGTAAATTTGTATTGGTCGGGATTCTATATTCTCCTTACCCCCGTCAGGGTGGACTAAGGAGCAACTTTCAAGTGCTACAAACCCCGTCAGGGTGATTATAGTCCACTCTCAAGTGATTAAGTCTAAATTACCCAATAGGCCATAGGTTTAATTAAGCTCGTCAGAGTCAAATAATTTCTAACCTACATTCATTAATTATTTCTGTACCTAAACCCCCGTCAAGGTGATCCAATCGCCACTAATTGGAATAGCCTAGATACTAAGTCCTATCATTGGTTAATTACGTCAATAATAATAATTAAAATGCAAATTAAAGAAAAATACGAATTACCCAATTTGATTTAAATAATAAATATCCCAAATCCAAATGTATAGAATGAAATCAAATTGGGATTATCCCATTATGCGTTATCAAGCACTAATTATGTTTAGCTCATAATAATTGAAAAGACAAAAACTAAAGAAACAAATAGGTTCATCATGTTTTACAGAATAAAATAGAAGAACCTAATTACGGAATTAAATTGGCTGAGAAGTGGAGATATAGACCGTCTCCAGCTCTTGCTTCTTCTCTTCCTGCCTCTAGCTTCTTCTCTGGTGTCTGACTCTTAAGCGTATGCTGTATTCTCCAAAAGTTGTGTGAAAATAGAAGTCTAAAGCCCTTTTATAATGTTAAAAACGGATTAGGGCTTGGACTTAATAATAAATAAATAATTAAATGTCCAAGCCCAATTTCTAAGCAAAAAATCCCGTAACTGTTGATACACTTTCACTAAAACGGCTTTTCCCGCTTCGTTATGACTCCGATTGACCTAATTCCAGTTGCTAAAGTTCCGTAACTCGATAAGGAATGTTTTTTATTCAAAGGTCAGCGGCTAAATAATCTCTTAAGCACCTCGAAATCAGCAATCTATGGCCTGGAAAACAGATTTTCAGCTCTAAAAATAATATCTTCGGGATTTATCTTCAAGTCTTGACTCTGTATCACAATCTTTGACTTTCTTCTCGGATTCCTCTTCTAGCTAACATCTAAAACCTGTAAAATTTACACTAAAAATACCAATATTACGCGCAAAAGCTTAATAAATTAAAAATGCTAGAAATAAAAGAGGAAAATCATATTATTGCATATTTAGTCCAAAAGTCTATCAGCTTAATCAAATAAACACCAAAAGTGATGTCTCCTAAGGGTCGAAAATAAGAACAATTAAGGAGACATCAGTATCATTTAGAGTTATACCACCATCAATTCTTTCTGTTATTGCAATAAGTAGAAAATACACCAGGTATTGCAATACGCAATACAGGGACCAATGGTGCAATTAACCATATTTGCTGACAATAAGTTTTGATTTGAAGGTGGGTCTACTCCTAGTATGATTCTGCCACAAAATTCTCGGCCTCCAGTCCCTCAAGTGTCAACCTATAAATTATCCTCAGCATCAGCCTTCAATGGTTAGGCCACCTGTATATATACTTGGGGATGTTTTTGGAATTACTTGTAAATCATATGAACATAATCGGGGATGTTTATTTAGATTAGTAATTACTTGTAATAACAAACACTTATAATATGGGATCAGAGAAGATCAGTGGCGAAGCGGTGGCCTAGAGTCTTGCATAGAGTACGAGAAAACGAGGGACATGAGATGGGGCTGAGTGAGAATGTAAGAACGGGTCTGGAGCAGTGTACAAAAAATGGAGGACATATGTTTTTGGATGTTAATAATTTTAAAGCTCACAGAACAACTGAAAAGACACAATGAAGAAATGGAATGTCGGAATCTTCAATGCTGCTTGAGTACTAGCATGTGAAATCTATAACATTCTGTATCCTCCCTATTTTGCAATCTAAAGCCCTTGAGAGTGAATTTGAAGCACTCTTCGTTCCTTAATGGTTTATACCATGTAGACAACAACTACCCTGAAGCAAAGAAAACACTCATAACACCTTCCTATAGGTAATCACAAAATTCATATGTTATTTCACCAATTCGCTTCATGTTCCTTGCATAATTTGTGTGTGTTTTCTGTCGTGTTTTATTTGTATAAACCAGTAAAATAATATAGGAACTAATGCAGAAATAAAATAAAAGTAGATAATTAAATAACAATAATTAAATAACTTTACTTGTCGAGGCTCAGATTGGATCCAATGTCTTTAAGGTATTTAGGTCATGTACAAGTGTCTTACGTTTGTTGGCTTCATCCTACAGGATACAACGACAAAACTATTCAAAAGAAACTGACACACGAATTCTTAAGAATCTCAACGAACTTAATAATGCTGCTTCTTTCTATCTCTCTCTTATAATTTTTTAATGCTTTGAAAAATGAATGAATAAAATGGTTTAGTTGAATAACTATTTATAGAAAATAAAAAGGTGGCTTGCCAAAGGTTGTGATGTTTCATTTTGGAGTTACGTTGTATTAATTTTAGATACAACGTTTACTTAAAAGACCAAGAAACTTGGGCTGTCCAGATGGTATGAACCTAAGGCCCAAAATCCTAACAAAGATGATGGTCCAGGTTCATACCCCACCTAAGGCCCAACAAAGCTAATGGTCCAGGTTCAACCCCTAGGCCTTTTTTTTCTTTCTTTCTTTCTAGCCTTTATAAAAAAAAAAATAACATGTGTTGTTTTTTTTCCTTTTAATTTCTCCAAATTACATGACTCGATTTCTCATTCAATTTCAAATGATTTTAACCAAGTGAATATATTACGTTAATCTTTACAACTTGAATAAATGTTAAAATATCCGAATCATTTCATTAAATTGAGTCACCGACTAACATCGTAAACATGGTCAACACTTGGGTAGAATCTCATTTGTCCAACAATCCTCACATGAATCAAAATCGACTAACCACCTTAAAATATTATGCAAAAGAATGCTAAGCACTTGAGAGAGCGAGAGAGAAGCGTAGAAGAATACTACATCGAGAAAGATAGCTTTTGGCCTTGAACCTTCTGTAGTAAGAGCTATCATATTTACTTGCTAACTAGTGAACGTGATGTCTTGAACTATTCATCTTTTGTGTAAACCAATACAATAGAACTTACATAGTATACTTCCAAACATTATTTGGTTTTCACAATTGTGTCCATTTACGACCCTGGACAACTCCTGGTATTTCATGAATAACCGTCGGAGAATTTCGCCCTTAAAAATTCTCGTAGGGCGGCCCTACCCATGTTATTCATATAGGTGGTCTCTTGTCGAGAGTATTCTGCATTACTCTATCTTATGTTATCGAAGATACAAGAACCCTTAAAATATTAACTTATCCTTCACTTTTACAAGTAGCACTGTTTAATTTTGTCCTAGGAATGGTTTGGGGAGGTCTCCCCACAGTGCGTCGCACTAAGTTGCAGTTTCATGATTCAGTTTTCCCTTTGAACCTAGATTTTGGGATCTCCACTCTGATAGGTAGGATTCCCATCATGGCAACTCAGCTTTCGTAGGCTTAAGACGCATTCCCCTTGAAAACACTCGCATTTTCTCTCTTTGTAGACCTTTGGTCAGTGGATCCGCTATATTATCCTTTGATCGAACATAATCAACTGTGATAACTCCGTTTGAGAGCAGTTGTCTTACGGTATTGTGTCTACGATGTATGTGTCGAGACTTACAGTTATACATTTCATTTAGTGCCCTACCAATGGCACTTTGACTATCTCAATGTATGCAGATAGCTGACGTAGGCTTTCGCCAATTAGGAATATCCTCTAAGAAATTCCAAAGCCACTCGGCTTTCTCAGTAGCTTTCTCTAAAGCTATAAACTTAGATTCCCTAGTGGATCTAGCTATGCACATTTTCTTAGTGGATTCCCAAGACACGACTCCTCCTTATAACATGTAGACAAATCCACTTGTGGATTTTGAGTCGGTGGAGTCTGATATCTAGTTTGTATCACTGTATCCTTCTAGTACAGCTGGATATCCTGTGTACAACAACCCTTCATTCATAGTGTATCTAAGATACCTTAGAACTCTTACAATAGCAATACAATGGTTCTTCCCTGAATTATGTGTAAACCTACTTAGCTTGTTTACTGCATGTTCTATATCTGACCTAGTTCAGTTTGTTAGGTACATGAGACTCCCAATAATCCGAGAGTACTCCAACTGGTTGATCATATCACCAGTGTTCTTAGCAAGATGTAAATTCACATCAACAAGTGTCTTCGAAATATTTGTGTCGCCATTACTAAATTTGTTTAATATTTTCTCAATATAGTGTGACTGAGATACTATAATACCTTTAGATGTTTAGAGAATCATGATACCCAAAATAAAATCCACAAGGCCTAGATCTTTGATGTCAAACTTACTTGAAAGCATCCTCTTGGTGAATATAATCATTGTTACTTCCAGCATATCATCCACATATAAACAGACAATGACATATCATGTCTCATTTCGTTTTACATAAACGCATTTGTCACATTCATTGATCTTGAAATCATTCAAGATCATGAATCTATCGAATTTGTCATGACATTTCTTCGGTGCCTGTTTTAAACCATATAAAGATTTAACAAACTTACATACTTGGATCTCCTTTCCTGGAAATACATAACCCTCAGGTTGTTCCATATCTCCTAATTTAGTTCTCCATTTAGGAAAGCTATTTTTTACATCCATTTGATAAATTTCAAGCTTGTATATTGAAGCTATAGCGATTAGCATTCGAATGGATGATATTCTCGTGATTGAAGAATAATTATCAAAATAGTCAAGTCCTTCTCTTTGACTATAACCTTTTCCAACAAGGCGGGCCTTGTATTTCTTAATAGACCTATAGGTCTTTAGTTTCTTCTTGAATATCCATTTGTATCCAAGTGGTTTATTCCCAGGAGGGTGATACACTAGTTCCCACGTATGGTTTTGCATGATGGATTCTATCTCGCTATTCATCGCTTCTTATAGCAAGAGGTGTCAAGGTTTGACATAGCATCCTTGAATGTTTGTGGTTCGTCATCTAGCATGTAAGATAGAAAGTCAGGACCAAAAGACGTAGAGGTTCTCATCCGCTTACTTCTTCTTGGTTCTCCTTCATTTGGAAATGATTCTTGATCTTGCTTTTTAGTTGGCAATGATTCTGCTCTTCTTGAACTGTATCACGTGTTCTTTTCAAGGAACCAGATTCTGGTGTGGTCTTGTACGGAAAGGTTGTTTCAAAGAAATGTGCATTTTTTTTTATTCAATCACCGTATTGACGTGAATGTCAACATGACAAGATGTGAGTACCAGGAATCTATATGCATAACCGTTTCGAGCATATCCAATGAAGACGCAATCAATGATCTTTGATCCTATTTTGACCATTTTATGAGTAGTAATTGATACCTTTTCCAAGCATCCCCACACTTTTAAGTATTTGAAGGAAGGTGGTTTTCCTTTCCATAATTCGTAAGGAGTTTTATCTACCTTCTTGTGTGGTACCTTGTTGAGGATGTGATTTGCGGTGAGAAAAACCTCTCCCCACAAGTTATGTGGTATCAGCAAGGTATTCATCATTTTCTTCAGCGTGCAGTTCTTGCGTTCAACAATCCCATCTTGTTGAGGCGAGTAGAGGGCCGTGATTTGATGGATGATTCCATATTTAGCGCAAAAATCTTCAAAAGGAGACACATATTCTCCTCCCCTATCTGTTCAATTTTTATTTAGTTGATTCTCAACTTCAGTTTTGTATTGCATAAATGCTTCTAAGGCCTCATCCTCACTTCAAAGCAAGTATATTTGACAATACCTTGTGCAATGGTCAGTGAAATTTATGAAATACTTTTTACCACTTTTAGTTTGCACAAATTTCAAGTCACATATGTCACTGTGAATTAACTCTAAAGGTACCAAAGTCTTTTCTATAGATTTAAATGAGGTTTTTGTTAATTTTGACTCAACGCATACTTCGCATTCCTTTTGAGAATTGAATTCACATTAGATAGTAACCCGACGTTTACTAACTTATTTAATGAACCAAAATTAACATCTCCTAATCTATCGTGCCATATATAAGGTGAGTCAAGGATATATTACTTTCTCAGTTACATTTTGGTAGGTACCATGGTCATTACATTCATCTTAAATAAACCATCACATAGGTACCCTTTGCCCACAAATATCCCACCTTTAGTGAGAATAAATTTATCAAACTCAAATACTAGTTTGAAGCCATTCGTACTCAATAACGAACCTGAAACTAGATTCCTTCTAATGTCAGGCACATGGAGAACGTCATAGAGACTCAACTCTTTTTCAGAAGTCATTATTAGAATAACGATTCCTGATCCAACTACTTTTGATGTAGATAAATTTCCCATACATAAAGTCTCTTCAGTAGTTTCAACTTTGTATATCTTGAACATACATGTCAGGTGGCCCCAGTATCTACCCACCAGTGTTTGGTATTTCCAACCAAAATTACTTTAGAAACTACTGTAGTAAAGTCAATCTTATTTGATCTTAGTCATGGTTGCTTGGCCTTATTTTCCTTTCATGGAATTTCCTTTACCCTCTGTGAGTTCGGCCGTCTATTCCTTTACACAGATAGTCATTTCCATTTAACTTCTTACACTACTCAACAGTCTATAAGAGTCGGGATCATGTCCCACAAATGTATTTTCCGTAAGTGAAATTGCTGATGGTATGTTGTTACCGATTCCATCAAATCTGGACATATTGTTTATCTTGGTAGACATCATTTCAATTACCAATGATTACACAATATTATAGATAATTCAAACAAACGAATTATTCAACCTTTCTCGCTAAAAGACAACACAAAAACTTGATTCTTTCTTACGAAAAAATGATTAAATTAATTTTAATTTCCCAAATTTTTATATTCACGTAAAAGAAGAATCTCAATCAATTAAGAATTCTTTTAGAAGAAAATTTTCAAACCACAAGGTTCGAAAAGTATGCAGATACTAGAAAGATTGATATTAGTTGTTAAAAACCACACTAATATTACAATGTAATATGACGTTATTAAGCGAGTATGTTTCTAGTATGTATACACAAGCCTAGAAATCAGAATAAGAGAAAAGAAATAGAATGTAATATTCATGTTAGTATACACAAACCCAAAAAAAATTCCAAAAGTAAAGTTTATAAAAACATAAAAAAAAATGTTTTCTGGTTATACCACGTGAATCATAAATACCTTAAATTGTCGTATTTTATTTGTATAAACCGGTAAAAAAATATAGGAGCTAATGCAGAAATAAAATAAAAGTAAATAATTAAATAACAATAATTGAATAACTTTACTTGTCGAGACTCGGATTGGATCCGATGTCTTTAAGGTATTTAGGCCATGTACATGTGTCTTACGTTTGTTGGCTTCAACCTACAAGATACAACAACAAAACTATTCAAAAGAAACTGACACACGAATTCTTAAGAATCTCAACGAACTTAATAATGCTGCTTCTTTCTATCTCTCTCTTATAATTTTTTAATGCCTTGAAAAATGAATGAATAAAATGGTTTAGGTGGCCAACTATTTATAGAAAATAAAAGGTGGCTTGCCAAAGGTTGTGATGTTTCATTTTGGAGTTACGTTGTATTAATTTAAAATACAACGTTTACTTAAAAGACCAAAAAACTTGGGCTGGTCCAGATGGTATGAACCTAAGGCCCAAAAGCCCGACAAAGATGATGGTCCAGGTTCATACCCCACCTAAGGCCCAACAAAGGTATGGACCTAAGACCCAAAAGCCCAACAAAGCTAATAGTCCAGGTTCAACCCCTACCAGGACTTTTCTTTCTTTCTTTCTTTCCTTTATAAAAAAAAGAAATAAAATAACATATATTGTTTTTTTTCCTTTTAATTTCTCCAAATTACATGACTCAATTCTCATTCAATTTCAAATGATTTTAACCAAGTGAATATATTACGTTAATCTTTACAACTTGAATAAACGTATTAATATCCGAATCATTTCATTAAATTGAGTCACCGACTAACATCCTAAACATGGTCAACACTTGGATAGGATCCCATTTGTCCAACATTTTCTTTGTGTTAGATTTAATATGGAAGACAGGGCAAAATCATGCTGGTTTTGCGGGGATAAGCCATTAATTTGTGTTACTCTCTTTACTCGGATCCAACATGTAATGGTCATATTATTTTTATTTGTTGGAGCTTTATGATTTAGACATTTTGCAAGTCTCTCTTTACTGTTATGATGAAAAAATGAGAATACCATGGTTACTCTAAAATATCGGCATTTCACTTGATATTTTGTTTTTAGATTCCCCGTTGGGTTAGTGTCAACCCAAACTGTTCAAACTTTTAAAGAAGTCGAAGCCTTCGCTCTAATGGCATAGGACTTTATGAAGGATATTCAAACTGTTCTAGTTGTTGATTATAATGAAGTGCTACAATAATATCGATTTCGTATATGTTATTGTTTAATCTTGACAATCAATTGTTGATATGTAATATGATTTTATTTAATGTATAACCATACAATTCACACAAAAATGAAGGATAAATTTTATTGAACCATTATAAATGTAGCTTTTATTGCATAACATTATGTACACATGAGAGTCAACTTTAACATAAAATCCTTCCTGGCCATTTTTTTTGGACAAGCCCTACCCATTCATTACCCACTAAAATTGTTTCATCAAATTTCCTTTTTCTTTTAGTCTTTTTACCATCTTTTTCAATTTTTTGCTTACTTTTTTTTTTAGATTTGGTGTTTATCCCAAAAGTTTCTGGGATCTTGCACCCTATCCATTTCCCATTTCTTCCCTTTTTTCATAACCCCACTTACTCTCTCTCCACCCACCACCGACACACTCATTGCCTCCTTTTTTATTATTTATTTTCCTTTTCTTTTCAGCTTAATTAACTCTCAAAAGACGAAAATGTTAAGTTTGGCTAAAGTCAACCAGGTCAACAAAGTCTCCCAATTGAATCCGAGGAACAAAACTAAATTTCGTGATATCACGTAGATGATTCTGTCGCCGGGTAACATAGATCTGGAAAAATACACACCAGAGAGTCGAGAAATCACCACTCTGAGTAGTGTAGTTGAGAAAGTAAATGTTCAAACGCCGGTCAATACACCAAATCAAACAACGGTAAGCACAGTTCAGAAAGTAACAGCTTCTGAGATGACAGAAGATTCAACTATCAGAGAAGCAAAACCTATAGTGTGGCCAAACTTGTTTGAAGGAAGTTTTAAAGAGTCTTTAGCTTCTGAGATGGCAGAAGATTCAACTATCAGAGAAGCGAAACCTATAGTGTGGCCTAACCTGTTTAAAGGAAGTTTTAAAGAGTCTTTAAAGCTTGAATTCACGCACCTATTAAACATGAAGGAAAGAAAATTATCAAACCACCGCAGAAGGTTTTTGATGAAGGTGTTGATCTATGGGAAAATTGTCTCATCTGACAATTTTTAGATAGTCCTCCTCCGTTTTACGTTATCGTGAACTTCATTAAATATCAGTGAAGAAATTTAGGTAAGTGGAGGTTATATTAAGTAATAAGGGAGTTTATGTCTTCAAATACGAAAATGAACAATATTACAATAAAGCTATGGAGCAATTATGGAACATCAATGGAAAACCACTACTCATACGTCCATGGCGAGCTTGTATGCAGTTCGAAAAGATTAATGTGACTAAGATACCTATTCAGGTAAAACTAGCTAATATTTCTATGAATTTATGGACACAAAGAGGTTTGAGTTATGTAGCAAGTGGAATAGGGGTTCCAATGCGGATGGATTCAGTAAAAGAGTCCAAAACACAACTAGGATACGCTCGAGTTTGTGTTGAAGTAGATACAAAAGAGGAGCTCCCGGATAATGTGTATGTTGATGTTGGATTGGATGATTTATAGGAATTTGAGGTGGAATATGATTGGAAACCCATAATAATCGTTAAATTCAATAAGTGTGGGAATGTTGAGGGTAAATGTAATAACACACAGAGAGTATGGAGGCCAAATAAACATATAGCTGATGATGTTAAGGACAATAAGGAGAAATAATTTTTTGAAGAATGGAAGCTTAATTAGTGGAAGATCACATAATTATCATGAAGGTGAAACGAGCTCTGTTCAGGTATCCAACAAATTTGAACAATTATAGAGCACTAATGAGATTGACCATGATGTTCTGATATTCATCAATCATGAGGATGGTAAGGAAATTACTAGACCACCAAATTTATGAATTTAGCCTCATGGAATGTTAGAGGATTGAATAATATCCTTAAACAACTAGATGTCCATGAGTTTTTAATTAGTAATAATATTAGACTTGTTGGACTTTTAGAAACTAAAGTAAAATCTGACAAGTTTATGTCTATAATAAGTGCTCATTTCTCTCATTTAGAAATTGTACATAACTATAATAAGGATGATTCTGGCAGAATGGTGATGAATTGTATTTGGGCTTTGTCTATGGTAGTAATGATGATGAGGAGAGAAGATTGTATTGGATTGATATGGTAAAGTGGAGCTCTGATTACAAAACCACTAAGGTTGCTTTCTTAGGCGATTTAAATGAGATTCTAAAAATCCTTGACAGGCTGAATTGTGAATCATTGGAAAGAGGTGCTATGGAATTTTTTGATTGTATTGATGAAGCTAAACTTTATGAGCATCAATACGGTGGACAATTTTATACATGGACAAACAAGAATATAACATGACAATTGAGAGCCAGTAAGATTGATAGATTGTTCACAGATGATAAATGGATGGATAGTTTAGCTTCTAATGTCATGGTTACCCCCCTAAACTTCATATCATAGTGCCTTAAAAGTCACAATTGGATTTAGGAAATATGGTAAACCATGTGCTTTTAGATTCTTTAATATATGGGCTCAACATGAAAAGTTTTGGAAGTTGTTAAATTAGAATGGAGTAAAGAAGTTGAAGGGAATCACATGTTCAGATTGTGTATGAAACAGAAAAAATTGAAATTTTCCATGAGGAATTTCAATAATATGTACTTCAGAATAAATTCTAGTAATATTGGTGCTATTAGGAAACAATTACATAGTACACAATTAAAAATTATGAGTGGTGAAGTTGATGTTGATATATTGAGTGAAGAAAAGTGTTGATTGGCGAGCTTGAAGAGGTTGTGATGGTGCAACATAATATTATGAAACAAAAAGCTAAAATATCTTTCACAAATGACATTGATTGTAACTCAATGTACTTTTACAAGATGATTAAAGGTAGAATTACTAGAAATAGTGTTTCAGTTTTAATCAAAGATGATGGTGAGTTAATCACTGATCCTACAAAGATTAAAGAAGAATTTGTTAAATTTTAACAAACTTGTTAGGATCAGAAGATATAAATGAAGAGGTTTGTTCAGTCTCTACTATTGGAATGATTGTTAATAAGAATTTGACTGAGACACAAAAAACTGAGTTAATTGCATCTTTCACTGACAAGGAGATTAAGGAAGCTGTTTTTTCAATCAATGAGCATAAAATCCCAAGGCCTGATGGATTCAATTCTTACTTTTACAAAGCATATTGGAATATCATTGATCAAGACTTCATCTTAGCAATCAAACAATGTCTAGACTCAGGAGAACTACTTGGACAAGTAAATTCTATTAATATTGTTCTAATCCAAAAAGAATAAAATGCCTCAAGTGTTAAAAAGTTCAGGCCTATCTCATGTGTAGACACAACATATAAGGCCATTTCTAGAGAAATATCAAGTAGATTGAAGAATTTTTTGAATCTATCATATCTATAAACCATGTTGCTTATGTGGGAGGATGGTATATTAGTGATAATATCCTTGTTGCACAGGATATTGTACTTGATTATGAGAAGAAGAGTTCTCCACCAAACTACACTATAAACTTGGATTTACAAAAGGCATATGATTGTGTCAATTGGAGGTTTCTACTAAACACTTTGTATGCTTTTGGTTTTCCTAAAGAATTTGTTAAATAGATCAAAATGTGTGTGTATACACCATCATATTCCATCTATGTAAATGAAGAGGCTTGTGATTAATTCAAAGGGAAGAGAGGTCCTAGACAAGGAGGTCCTCTCCCCCCATATGTATTTGCTATTTGTATGGATGTGTTCACTGGATTGTCTAATCACATGGCAATGAAATCACAATTCAGTTACCATAAAAAATGTAGGATTTTAAAGCTTAATCGCATTGTATTTGCAGATGATGTGTTGGTGTTACTCAAAGCTGATGTTAAGTCAGCTAAAATAGTTAATAAGCTCTAAATCTCTTTTCAAGAATCTCAGGCTAAATCATCAACTTCCAAAAGAGTGAACTATACTTTGGTGGAACTGAGAAGGATATTATTTGCAGAATCTCTAGTATAATTGATATCAAAGTTGATTTTCTTCCAGTCGAATACTTGGGAGTTCCTTTAACCTCCAAGAAGTTGAGTGTTAGTGATGGGAATAATCTAGTGAAGAATATTTGTGAAAGTAAGTCTGTGGTCATCTAAACTCCTATCTTATGCTGGGAGAATTGAACTCATTAGGTGTGTACTTGTGAGTAAAATATTATTTTGGTGTAGAGTATTACTATTACCTAACCAAGTCACTTATAAACTCAATTAGAAGATGTCTAATTTTCTATGGAAGGGGAATGATGAAGGTGCACAAGGTGCTAAGATTGCTTGGAATAACATATGTGCGAGTAAAGAAAAAGGAGGTCTAAACATACCTAATATTGAAGACTTAAATAAGGCATGTTTGTTGTTTACATTTTGGAGGATGTATTCTTAAGAGTTGAACTGATGGAGTAGATGGACTCGCAACAATATTCTTAAAGGAAAATGTATATAGGGATTAGAAGCTAAACAATATCACACATGGATGTGGAAACAACTAATGAAAATTAGACAGATTGCCTTTGAATTCATTCAACACAAAGTTAGAAATGGTAACAACACATTCATGATATGGGATAAGTGGATTGAAGGTAAGAGTGTTCAAGAGATTCTGAAGATTCAACTAGATAATTATAACATCAATAATAATAGGAATATTAACTACTTTTATGGTAGAGGAAGATGAAGATTGCCTCCATGTATTTGTAAGATTCTACTTGTGCTAGAGAATTACATATTAATACCAGGTAGTGGCTTGAAGATCTGGAGAGAGAGTGATAAAAAATGATTTTAGAAAAACTTTGCCCTGTATATCTGAAAATCAAGAGAGTGTTAAATGGTACAGGGTAATTTGGGGGAAATTTTGTATTCCAAGATGTTATTTCATCTCTTGGCTGGCAATTCAGAATATGCTAAAATGTAGAATGCTTGAGTGGGGACTGCAGATAAATCCTTTATGTTTGTTCTGTTCAAATTGCTTAGAGTATGCAGATCATTTGTTTGTTGGATGCTCATTTTCTAGTAGAATACTTAGTAAGATTCTTATCAAATGTGGAATACAAAGCTCAGCTGCAGATATGAATGGAGTAATTGAAGCTTGTCTTCAAATCCCATCTAAGGAACTCTTCCTTATTGTTAGTTCACTATTAACAACAGTTATATATGTGATATGAAGTGAGAGAAATTATAGAAATCATGGAGGATTGAGATTAAATGAGGAGCAGATTTGCTCAAACAGTTATGAAGTTGCAGAGGAAAGAGCTGAAGAAGCATATCTCTTTGGACTTACTGGACCGGATCAAAGTGTGGGCCTGAAGTTAATTTGTAATAGATGAAAATTAGGCCCAAAGTTTTAGATGTAATGTTAGTAAGCTCTTCTTACTAGTTTATAAGGCTGGTTTGGGCCTTGAGAATTAATGTAATAGGGCTTGGACGTTTTGTAAAGAAAACGGGTTGTTGATCCTTATTAATAAAATTTTGATTTGCCAATAAAAAAAATTATGTACACATGATCTCCAACAAATTTGAACGTCACATGTATATAAATTTTTTTATGATATATGATATCGTCTAAGTTCAAACTTGATATACACGTACCTTCAAACGCAAATTTTGAGACCCATTTAGCTTTGCAGCTTATATAATAAATAACACACAAGTTGGGAAATCCTAAAGTACAAGGTTGTAATTTCTAAAAAAGTGAAAAGTTACAGTTTGTCTAGCAATGAACTAAGCGCATAAGAGAAAAAGTTATAGCTACTATAGTAAAAAGTTCAACTACTAAACTCAAGGTAAATTGTACGTAAATCAACCGATTTTTCCGGAGAGGTTATTTAGCTTTGCTTTACCAAGATCCTCAATCCTTCAATCTCTTGCTTCTTATATGTTTCTCTATAAATGCATTTATCGCAGCCATTTTAGCATTATACTTTGCACTTAGAGGACCCTTATATGTCCACCTACATTAACAAATATATATATAAAAGATTACAGTTACAAACCATATCATGTACAAAGTCGTCCTGGCAAACAGTCGGTATGGTCCGGTCAGGTTCTTAACGGTCCAATTCCTTGCCGGTCCAACGACTCATTTTCTTATCGGACCGGTCCGGTCCGGTTCCTAGTTAGATATATGGAGGACCAAACCGGTTATAAGAACATGTCTTACCGATTTAGAACCGGTTCCAAACCGGTCCTCCTTTTGTTTTTTTAATTTATTTTTATAAGTGTTTGTTTTTATTAAACTTTTTTTGTTAAGTATTTTTTGTATTGGGTTAGGTTTTATAGAAAAATTTCATAATAGAGAAATTCAAAAGGCCTTGTTTTCTTCAATCTTTGTACCTAGACTACTAGTTTGATAAAATGTAATGAATCTTATAAATTCAATTGCACAACTAATTAGATTTACCGATAAAATAAATTACAAAGGATAATTAAATAATTTATTACAAATATAATTTAGCTAAGGAATAAATTATTACAATCATAATACACCAAAATAATAAAATATAAATTATAAGACTGCATCGAGACTCGGGACAAATTTATGGGAGAGGGGTGGGGGTGACTGTGTCCATATAATGTAGGCTACCTACGTACCTTTTCTATAGGTAGCGTGAAATGCATATCGAAAAAAAGGATCAAGACACCACATAGTTCTTTAAACCCACTGGTAAAAGTGTTAGTATGTTTTTTTCAAAAATAACTTGACAAAAAATAAATTATTACAAGTCAAATGAAAACTTTGAAATGATTAAAAGCTACAACTTAAATGTGGATAATAGTATACCTGCTTTGTTATGTAGTGGTTAAGTTTAGAAAACCAAGAGATGATTGCCTTTGAAGTAGTTGAAATGAAGTAGTTGTAAAAAAATATGAAGTAGTTGCCTTTGATAATAGTAGAACTTTGAAGTATTGAAATGACAATGTCACAAATAAGCTACATAAAATGTTTTTAGAATACAAAAATTGCAAGATGTAGGATCTCATAAAGGGCCACCGCTTATATAGGCAAATAGAATTGGTATAAAGAGAGTGGTTGGATGTAGTTGGGATGTGACAAGTATCCATAGGAGTAAAAGCTTTGTAGCAAAAGAAGCTTTTTATTTCTTACAAAATATAAATTGGAAAAGATCTTTACTAAAAATGAAGTGACAAGTATCCAACCTATTTAATACTACATAGCAGAAGGTTGTGGACAGTTGGACTAGAGAATTCAATACCATAAACCATTTTAGAAATAGCAAAAAAACTCCTCCCTTTTTTCACAAGTCAGAATATTTTCTCCAAAACAATTTTTTAAAAACTTTAAGTGCACAAACTTGGCAATTACATGTTACTTTGCAAATAATACAAACTTACACGTATATATATTAATGCAATGTCATCACACAACCACACAAGAACACTTTGGACCAAAAACATCTTCTTATACAAGTTCAGAGACCTTTTTGTCTATTTTCAAATTTAAAATCATTATTTTAAAAACTAAATTAGGATTTCTTCACTTCCCACAAAATCAATTTTCGAAAACTTTGGGGCAATTTCGGCAAGAAACTTGTTTTTTTTTTTGAATTATTTTCATCATTTTCGTATAAAGAAAGGGATTATTTGCAATATTCTATAACTTCGTCTCATTTTCGAAAACCATCTTTTAAATCCATCAATTCCAAAATTCCCTCAGCTAATTTCGAAAACCAACACAAAAATCCGTCAATTCCGAAAATCCCTCAACTCATTCCGTCAATTCCAATTATCCATCAACTACTTGATCTTAACAAAACAAATTTTTCAAAAACCTTAACTCACATTAACTACATGCAAAATTGATACTATAAGTCCCTGAGTTATGTTAAAAACCAAATAAATCTTCCCTGAGTTAATCAAAACAAACAATTTAGGCCACTAACAATAAATTTAGCATACCAAACAGACTTACATGCTAAATTTCACATAACACATGGGAGACTAAAATCATATATACTTATACTCTCAATTTCGCAACACAAAGGGACCGATAGATTCAATTTCACATAGCAATGAGACTTATAGTATCAATTGTGCATAACATATCACATAACTCATGGCCTTATAGTGTAGATTTTGAATAACACAGGGACTTCCATAATAAAATTCATTTTCAGCAAGGACTTATAGTATCAATTTCGCATAATACAAGGACTTAAAAGCTCAAATTCGCATACCAAATGGATTAATATTGTCAATTTCACATTACAATATGGTATAAATATCACATAACTCATGGACTTAAAGTGTAAATTTTGCATAACACGTGGACTTCAATAAATTATTTCACATAGGTTATGGAATTAAATTATCTAATTCGTATAACTCAAGTACCTATAGTATCAATTTCTCATAGCTTATAGCACATGTAATTAAACAATCAAAATCACACAAACCAGGGACTATAAGTATCAATTTCACAGCACTCAGGGACTTAAAAGTCTCTTTTCCACATTCAACATGGAGTAACATAAATAAAATCACACAAATTAGATACTAGTACTACTAATTTCGCATAATAAAGGGACACGTATTAACAATTTTATATATCTCAGGGACATATAAGAATATTATCCACAAGTCCCTCAACCATCCATCGCCATTCCATCAATCATTCAATGGATTGTGAAACAATCCAGAAAATAAAAAATGCAAAAGAAAAATTAAACATAAGATTAATTATCTTCAATAAAATTAAGGTAATATATTTAATATACTTACAAGTTTCAATCCATGGCTAATTAGAAATAATATAACATCACAATAATACCAACTTAAAACCATGAAAAAAACCCTTCTGATGAAGAATACAATTAACCACCAAGGATGAAGAATGATAAAATAAACAGGGTGAATAATCTCTCGGTGTAGAGCCTTATGATTTAGAATTCAGTGAGAATAGAATGGATAACAGAGAAAGAGAGAGTGAGGCGGTGAGATCGGTGGGATGTAGATAGAACGTCAATGAAAGAGAATGAATGTGAATGGGGTGGGTGAGTTGGGTAGCCTTGGGTAATTAAAGTAAAGGAAAAAAATACAAGAACACTGTTATCGGTCTGGTCCGGTCCATAACCTTAATTTTTTTTTGGGAACTAGACCGATATGCTATGGACCGGTTCGGTTCCCCACTATTCATTCGTATCAGTTCCGGTTCTAGAACCGTCCGGTCCGATAGCCACCTTGATGAACAAGGAAAAAGAGAGAAAATTAAACTTAAGGGTTATTCCAATCAGTAGTATCTTGCTTAACAAGGTGGGTCCATTTAGTCCCTCCACTATGACCAAAATGCTTAACCTGCATAACTTTCGGTAAAATCGATTTATCCAATTTATCCTCTTTAGTAGGAGTTAAATAATCGCGCGTACAAATATCATCTCCACTAGAAGTTCCATCTTGATCATTCGCATTTGACTGAAAACACACCTTTATGGAAATAATCCTGCATAAATTTTCATTTATGATTCGATTATTGAACAGGTTTCAGATTTCTTCTCTCCCATTATCTTCTCTCCCCCTCACTCATATTCCTCACTTTCTATATCTTTCTCTTTCCTTCAATATCACATCTTTATTCTCTCTATCCCTTTTAATCCTCCTAGTTTGATCTGCTCTGCTCCTGTATATATATATGTTTTGTTTATTACAAGCAATTACTAATCTAAATAAACATCCCCAAGTATGTTCATAAAATTTACAAGCAATTTAAAAACATCCCCAAGTATATCTATATGTACAGGTGGCTTAACCATTGGAGGCTCTTGCTGAGGGTAATTTATAGGCGGTGATTGTCTAAAAATGATAACATTATTAATATAATTGTTACATATTACTCACCACTGTGTACACGCATTCTGTAGTTGATGTCCTGAAGAATCTTTGAACTCTTTGACATCGACATATTAACGGAGTTTCCCAACTTAACTATCAGGGGTCGTGCGTTTCTATTTCAAACCCCTAGTTGGATATAAAGGTATCCTTAAAATTCTTTGTCGATTTTACGCAACATTAAATACAATGTACTTTCCAAATCTGGCCAGCAATTATTGCACTTTCTAAAAACGAATTTTTTGGTCTTTTAACTCTTGATTTCAACTTTGACCCTTTTTCTTCTACTTCTTATCCATGTCTTGGACTCTAATATTACCCTTGTACCTAAGAGCTTCACACGCAACACATAAAGTACACATAAACGGCTCTCAAAGTAACAAATCTCCAAAATAAGGAAAGAAAGTAGAAACTAACAAATATCAGAGAAACTCCCTTAACTAGGAACATAATGTACCTAAAATGATGTCTCGTGACTAGATTATTCTATCACAAATATTGAGACATCACATAACAAGGAACAATACGCACATTCACCATAAATCAGTTCTCATTCGGGAAATACCTCTTTGACCAACTATGGTCCATTGTTGAATTAGAGCCCCTGAGGCGAGATAAATGATCAATAATTTGATTCTTGATCCCCTTTCGGTCCCGATTCTCTAAGTCAAACTCTTGCAAAAAAAATCACCTAATAAGATGCGGCTTTACTTTCTTCTTCTCCATATGTTACTTGATTACAGAATGGTCCGTGTAAACTATAACTTTCGCCCAAAGAAGATAGGAACAAAATTTATCAAATGCATGTACCACAACTAATAAATCTTTCTCGGTTACGGTATAATTCAATTATGCACCCGTGAAAGTATTAATCTCATAATAAACATTATGAAATATATTATCCTTGCGTGGAACCAACATGGCACCCATAGCAAGAGAATTTGCATCACACATAACCTCGAACAAAAGACTCCAATCAAGGGGAGACACAACTAGTGTAGAGAGAAGATTATAGTGGAAAATAACGCTTCCATGCATGTATCATTGAAATTGAATTTTACATCTTTCTCAAGTATATTGCATAGTGTTTTGGCAATCTTAGAAAAATCTTTGATAAATCGACGGTAGAATCCCGCATGTCCCAAGAAACTTCTTATACCTTTAACTGAAACGGGAGGTGGAAGGGTTTTTATTACCTCAATCATTGCATGGTCAAGCTCCATACCCTTACTTGAAACCTTGTTCCCTAATACGATCTTCCCACGAACCATGAAATGACACTTCTAAATTCAAAACAAGAATAGTCTCTTTACAACGAATCAAAACCTTCTCCAAGTTGTTGAGGCAATCATCAAAATCATCACCAAACACTGAAAAGTATTCCATAAATTCCTCCATGAATAGAACATGTCCCAAAATATCCCCATAATACAACACTGGAACGTGGTTGGTGCATTGCACGACCCGAATGGTATCATTCAAAAGGAAAAGGTGTCAAATGGACATGTGAAAGTGGTTTTCATTTGATCGGCGGGATCCACACAAATTTGATTGTAGCTTGAATAGCCATCTAGGAAGAAATAATACTCTCTCCTTGCAAGCTTGTCTAACATCTAGTCTACAAACGGTAAAGGGAAGTGATATTTCTTCATGGCCTTGTTCAATTTATGATAATTCATACACACTCTCCACCCAACAATGGTTCTTGATGGTATTACTTCATCTTGATCATCAAGGATGGTAATAATTCCTCCTTTTATCGGCACACATCGAAACGAACTCATCCATTCGCAATTAGATATGGAGAAGATTATCCCCGCATCTAATATTTTGATAGCTTTCTTCCTCACTACTTTTTATTACCAGTGCAAGTATCCTATGACCTTCAACTAATCATTCCTTCTAATCTCCGAGAATGATCTTGTGTTGTAAAATGGTAGGAATAATGCCTTTGGTATCAGTGATAGTCCACCCAATTTCAACTTTGTTATCTCAAAGCACACGCAACAACTTCTACTCTTGAGGACATGTCAAACTAGCGAAAACAATAACAAGTAATGTATTATTTTAATTTAAATAAGCATATCTAAAATGGGAAGGTAGTGGTTTCTCTTTAAGCTTCGGAGGAGATTCAATAGATTTTCCTTTGGTGGCTCTATCTCCTCTGAACCTTTGATTTGTTTATAACCCTTACTTTTTGTCCTTCCACCATCCAAATTTATAGTCGCAACAATATCATCTAGATCTTTCTGTAACTCGGGAAAATGTAGTGTCAAGGCGGCCTGGAAAATATCATCAAAACTAGTTTCATCCTATACCGCTTGTGTGACACGGTCAAGGATGTATACAAAGAAACAATCGTCACTGAAATCGGGAAATTATATCGCCTTGAACACATTAAATTTGACCTCTTCATCTTGCACTCACATAATTAATTCTCCATTTCTTATATAAATGAAGGTACTCTCTGTGGCTAAGAGTGGACGCCCTAATATTATTGGCATATTCTTCTCCAGGCTGTAGTCAAGAATAATTTAATCACATGGAAATATAAAATTACCTTTCCTGATGAGCTAATCTTCTATTTTCCCTCGGGACGGGACATAAAACTATCCGAGATTTGCAAAGCCATGGTAGTAGGCCTCTCTTTCCCAATCTTTAATTTCTCAAAAAATGATCTAGAAAGGAGGTTGTTACTCGCACCTAATTCACATAAGGCTCTCTCGCTCCATTCTTCCCTAATAAAAATAGGAATATTAAAACTTCCCAGACCCTTCAACTTCGGTGGCAAATTACTTTGGAATATTGTACTTCACTCATCAGTTAATCCAACTACATCCCATTCAATATACTTATGTTTGTTGGAAAGCTCATCTTTCGAAAACTTCAAATACGTTGGAATTCTCTTGATTTCTTAAACAAACAGTTAGTTTATTTGTAACTTTTGCATTATGTCAACAAATTTTTTGAATTCTTTGGCACCGTGCTTATTTTTAACATGTCAAGGGAATGGTGTAGGAGGTCTCTTTTCATTCACAACTACCTATTTATTCTTCTTTTGTGCCTCAGGTGCCCTTTCAATATTCTCATGAACAATCACCGACTCAATTGTCTCTTCAACAACATCTTGTACATTTTATTGATTTGAAGCCAACTCTTTTTCTTGTGTAACAAGGAAGGGTGAGGGTAGTTGCTTCCGACTCCTTAAAGCAATCGCATTATAATCTTTGTTATTCTACTAAGTCTCGTAATAACTAAAAACTTGACCTTGTGATCGCTTATTCAATTGATTAGCAATTTGAGATACCATATTTTTGGGTGATTTTCACTGCCGCAGAACGCTCATCCATCCTTTCAACATCTGCTTTATTTGATTCTCCAAAGTGGATATTTTAGCGTTTAACGTAGTCTCAACTCCTATTCGCATCATGCCTTTGGTATTTGTAATAGAATCTCGGCCAACTCCTTTTTGTTTCAATGATACGATCCGTACCTTCTACAGCTTCTGTAGGATCTATGGACACGAATCCTCCTCTTCCAATATTATACACCCTCAATCTGCCTTCTGCATCAATGTCTTGATAGAACATAGCTAAATGAAGTGTTGGGGTGTAACCATGAAGTGGACATCTTGATAATTCTTGCTAAAACCTTGTCCATTCCTCTCCTACACTCTCATCATTCTCTTGGCGAAAACATGCAACTGCCATTTGATCTTTCATTATCATACTCTTTGGATAATAGTGGTTAAAGAATACAACTTGCAGATCATCCCAAGACATAAACATATATGGTGGTTTACTCTTCAACCAATCACTAGCATCTCCGGTCAAGAAACGGAAACATGAAGTAATAAGTTGCTCGGGTGTAATGCCCTGAGTAATGTAGGCATCACAAATCTGAAAAAATTCTGAATCGACCTTACCGTATTCTGATGTGCTGCACCACTATAATTTCCATAGCTCAAAAACTGACTAAGAATATACCTAATCGGACCTAAATTTTGCGGCTTGGATCACTGGCGTGCGAATCCCTAATGGTTGTACTCGAAAAGGTGCTCCTAAACCTGGAAGATCTTGTTCGTGACTTTGATTATTATGGGGATTCCCTCCTTGTAGTGCTACTACCTGGGGATAGGAATTTTTGGATTATTATCGTGCCCCCAGGTGGATCTACGTTATCTATTACTCCAGACATTGCTTCTTTCTTCTTTTCTTCTTTTTGGAGTTTCCTATAAGCCTTTAGTATCTCCTAGGTATCCTAGAAAATACACCATTACCTAAAGAACTTGAAAGAGACAACAAGAAAAAATAAGTGTAAAACTGGAAACAACTAAAACCTAATACACTAAAACTAAGCACAAATAAACTAACTAGATAAATCCCCGACAGCGGCGCCAAAACCTTGGTGGGAGTATGGGTGCGATATAATAACGATAATAAAAGATAACAAATAAGCGCACACACCTACTACTACCACGAGAAACTCAACGCAAGTGCACAGATCGTTTGCAAGTTATAGAAGATAAGTGAAGTTCATTCGCAGGGATTTAGTCTGCTAGATTAAATGTATATGAGATAGAAGTGTAAAAGTATTTAATTTCTAAAACTAAAAGACAAAAGTAAAGAAATAAATATTTGTTTGGTTTTCTGAATAAGGATAAAAAGCAATAATTAAGCTACTGAAAATGAATAAACTAACATAATGGAGATGAGAGTTATAGCTTAGTTCTGCTAGTAGGCACTTATCCGTCTAAATCTTATTATAGTTATAAGGGTAATTTAAGCTCTTGGGAAGTATACGTAGTCAGGATTTCATATTCCTCCTAACCTCCGTCAAGGTGGACTTAGGTTGCAACCTAACAATTACCAGGGGACCCCGCGCAACGATTATTGGTTAAATCAAACCTTTTAACTATCTAGTTACGAAAGACCGTCAGGGTGACAATCCAACTACAAAAGAGCAGTCCTAACTTGATCAAGATTATGGTTGGAATAAATCTAAGCACATAAAACAAGTATGTAAGATAAATAAGAAACCCAATCAATTTAAAATCACTTTCCAAAATAACATAGACAAAGAAATAGAATTCAATAATTATACATATGCAAACCCAAGCTATGGGAAAATTAATTTATACTAGAATACATATGTTCAACTTGTTTCTCTAGAAAATTCCTAAGAGTAATAATGGTTAAAGGCTGAGCAAGGACAAGCAAGGACATGTTTACAAAGGTAAATAGGTATATTTAGGGTGCTAGGTCAAAATCTTGGAGTATGGGCCAAGTTATTTGTAAGAAAAATAAATAAATAATTATGTATAATTATTTTCTTATTTTGTTAGTCCGCCAAAAGTAAGTTATAAAGTAAAAAGTTATTAATTTTGAAAGTTAATATTAATAACTATAAAATTTAAGATATCAGATAGTGTATATCTGATAAAACTTCCTAACCACCCAATACTCTATATAAGATAGAGTTTGGTTAAAAGAAGTAACTTGATTCATATTCATATGAACGCATCACATTTACTTTTCTTCTTCTCTCTGTCATTCACAAAATATACATTGATCAGAAATCACAAGGCTCTTAGCTTGTTGAAATAGAGGTCTTTCTTCCAATAAGAAGATCCACGACCATAAGATCATCATAATTCTAGACAATTCAGTACCGCTGCTCTTCAAGATGAGACCTGCTTACACAATATTTTTATGTGTATTAGTTGTGAACAAGTTAATACAAGATGTACTTAATTGGGGTGATCACATGTGTATAAACACAAGTTTTTCGATCTTCTCTATACTTTGCCAAGAGAGTTGAAAACATATCTCGAAATCTTATGGGATGATGAGTCTTTAGAGGACTATATTCATGGGAGACATTTTACATATGCTTGGCTAGTTTATGCTTTGACGGAATCTCACTTGTGGAGGTATTATAAAAGTTCCACTAGGCCGGCCCAGTGCAACTATAGGATGCATTATCCAACTACTAATGTGAATAAATATGGTCCAATACGTTTCTATGAGGAAGTAAACTTTGAGGAGTCAATTCCTAAGTTTGTGATTTGGGTGTGAAAGTAATATGTTAGTTACAACTTTCAATAGGTAGTTTGCATAATAGTTTGTTTCTGGATTTTATTTCTTTTCTTGTTTGTTAAGTATTGCATTAGTTGTTTTACTTATAATTCAATTATTTGCTTATCGAACTTGTTTCATTATGTATGAAATCATCTTGTTTCTTTGATTATATGTTTTAGTTGTTTTTCATAATATATTGATCTATTCATGTTAGAGTAAGTGGGAGTTCTAGTGGAACTTATTTTGCAGTTAATAAAATTAAATTAATGGTTAAGACGACAAGATATGGTGATTCATGATTGGGAACATAGTGAACTTTCTTTATCACTTATTTTGTTATATTTCTTGTTCATTATATTTGCATTAATAGCATTGGGTAGTTAAATAATTGTATGTATGCTAATGGAAATCTCTTACTTTATAAGAAAATGACATCGAAAACCATCATTGATGATCTCAAAGGAGACAAAATGAACGGTGAGAACTATAACCTTTGGAAGCTCAATATACATTGTGTTCTAGATGAGCAAGATGTTCTTGAGGTTATTAACAATGTCATGGATCAACTTGAGGAAGGCAGCACAACTCAAAACTAAAGGGTCATGGAGGCTTATGAGAATTGTAAAAGGAGAGATATCACTGCAAGAGGCATCTTGATAAGCTACATGGACGACGATCTTGTCTATGAGTGTCAATAATATCCTATTGCTCATGAGATGTGGAACGATATTAATGAAAATTACGAGGGTACGACTATGACTAAGTTGAGTCAATTGATCATTGAGTTCGACACTTATAAGAGGACGCCTAATCAAACCATGCAACAACATCTCAAGAAGATGTCTAACATATTTGGGGAACTTAAGACTGCAGGTCATAACCTTACCGATGAACACCAAGTTCAAGCTGTGATCCGATCTTTTTCAAATAAGTGAAGCATTTGAAGATAAACTTGACTCAAAATGACAATATCAAAACTTTTGATGATGTTGCTCGTCATGTGACATTGAAAGATGAAGTCTTAATGCAATTAAGCCTCAGGGTCAGACTTATATATTTTTTAGTCAAGTTCCCACAAAGGTTCTGGCATTAAGTGCAAGAACAATGGGAAGAGAAACGAAAATGAGCATGCTTCCAAGAAGAACAAGAATGGTGGTAGCGATAAGGGAGAACGTTTTTCCGTTAGAAGAAAGACGAGAGTAAAGTGAAATGCTATAATTGTGACAAGATGGGTTACTTCGCTCGCAACTGCAGTGAACCTAGAAAGATAGCAATGCCATTTACTTCTTATAACTTTACTTATGTTACGAGTATTGTATTGCTAGCTGATTCTAATCTTTTGTTGACTGTGGATTGAGGAGCGATAGACCATGTAGCCAAAGACCGAAAGGCATATGTAGAGTACCATCTAATTCCAAAGATAACGAGATGGATGTATGTAGGAGACAACAATAAGGTTGATGTCAAAGGAGTTGGCACTTGCAAGTTGAACTTACGAGGTGATCAAACCTTATAACTACATAGTGCACTTTACGCACCAGACATTCGAAGGAACTTGGTCTCGGTCACTATTCTTCTAGGATTAGGTTTTAATATGCATTTTCATAACAAACAAGTAGATATCTATTATGACAATAATTATTATGGTTCTAGTTTTATTTCTCATTGTTTAATTGTACTAAATGGTGATAACTTGTTTAATAGTTATTATGTAAGTAGTTGTTTTTATACTAATACTTTTTCTAGTAGTTCTAACGTAGAAGAAAGAATATGGCATAATAGAGTAGGTCATATTGGTCAAGGCCGCATGAATTTTTGGCTAAGGCAAACCTTTTGGGTCCATCGACTGAAGTCAACTTTCCAACTTGTGAATATTGTCTAGCAGGTAAAGCAACAAAAACCATTTGGAAAGGCTAAACGAGTTTAGAGTACCCGTTACGAGTAATTCATTCAAACATCTGTGACCCAATGAATTATTAAAATAGACATGGGGAACATTATTTCATCACTTTTATAGATGATTTCACTAGGTTTTGTTATGTCTACCTGATTTTTCATTAATCTGAAGCATTGAAATATTCTTATGATATATTTCAATGAAGTAGAAAATCAGTTAGAGAAGAAGGTGAAAACCTTAACAACCAATCATGGTCATGAATATATATTGGATTAGTTTAAAGAACTGTGTGATGAAAGGTGGAGAAATCTACTAGAAATGGTTAAGTCTATGATGGCACAAGCTAATATTTCAATATTTTTTTGGGGAGATGCCTTGCTTACTGCTAGTTATATACTTAACCGAGTACCCATAAAGACTGTTCCATCAAATCCTTATGAACTACTTGCGACCCTGGGGATCGGTAGGCTATGTTCATGATCTATCTCATAAATATGGGAAAATTAATTCCAAGAGGCACCCAGAGACTCTAAAGGATATGTGTTTATTTGAGAACACGACGATGGAGGTCTTACCATATTTGAATCACAAGATGTAACATTCTTTATAAATGATTTTCCTAGCAGAGGCGAGGTTGATATAAATTCTATTCTATGTGAAAAAAATGAGAATCGGGATGATGATATGCAAAAAAAATGTGACACTTGATAAGGTAACACATGCTCAAGAAGTAGAGACTGACAATCCTCTACAACTAGAGAAAGTTGAACCATTGCATCATCTAACAATCCTATTTCTCAAGATTCTCAACCTAAGAGAAGTGTTAGAGGTTTAGGTCCTCATTGTCGATTTGAAATCGAAGGAGAAGTCTTTATGATAACTCCACAAGACAAATAAGAACCTCGAATAGTAAATGAAGCATTTTCATGTCATGCTAAGAATGAAAGGAGAAAAGCAATGGAAGACCAAATGGATTTCAGAACTGCATTTCTAAATAGTGATTTAGAAGAGGTTATTTTCATGGAACAACCCTCATAATTTATTGCAAAAGATCAAGAAAATAAAGTGTATATTGTGGAAATCTATCTATGGTCTTAATCAAGCCTCGAGGCAGTGAAATTTGAAATTTCATGAAGTCATCTAGTCAAATGGATTTGAGATGATAAGTGAAGACCACTGTGCTTATATTAGACGTTCCAAGAATTTTTTTGTAATTTTATCTCTATGTGTGTGGGTAACATCCTATTAGCTGAGAATGACAAAAAGTTTATTAAAGCTAATAAGAGTGGCTAGCTTCTCGATTTGATATGAAATATATGGGAGAAGCAAAATTATATTCTTGGTGTTAAGATTCACAGAGATAGGTCTAGTTGACTAATATCTTTGTATCAAGAACCTTACATCATGAATATACTTGAGAGCTTTGGTATGACTAAGTGAAATGCCATTGACATTCATGTAGCAAAGAGAATAAACTTAACTCTCGACATGTGTCCTAGTACTCTAGAGGAGAAACATAAAATGTCTACAATACCATATTATAGTGTGATTGGTAGTCTTATGTATGATATGATGCATACAAGGCCAGAGATATGTTATGTAGTAAATTTAGTTACTCAATTTCAGTTGATCCTAGGACAAGAGAATTGGAGAGCTGTGAAAAGTATTTTGAGATACCCCTAAAAGGCACTATGGATCATGCCTTATGCTTTCAAAGAAAAAGATTACGTCTAGAAGAATATACATACGCTGTTTAGGCTAAAGATATAGATAGCTTATATCTACCTCAAGATATGTGTTCTTGTTGAATAATTTCGCAATTTCTTGAAGTAGCAAGAAACAAACCTGTGTAACTTTGTCCACAATGAAAGTTGGGTTCATAGCATGCTCAGCTACGGTTCAAGAAGTTGTTTGGTTAAAAAGGTTCTTTGAACATTTAGGATTCTCAAGCGATAGTGGGAGTCCTGCTACTATACATTGTGATAGTCAAGATGAAATGGCTTGTGTGAAAGCTCCTAAGTATCACAATAAGTCCAAACACGTTAATATAAAGTATAACTTTCTGAGAGATATTATTGAACAAAAGGATGTTAGTTTGCAATATATACACATACACAATATGCTTGCTTATCCATTCACAAAGGATGTCCCAAGGGATGTATTCATGGATCATGGTGGATCTAAATAATTAAGCAAGATATAATGTATGGATATTGCAAGTTTATGTGCATTCATGTATATATTTTCATTAGTATGTTTATTTAACTGTTTCTTTTGATTATATCATGTTTGATATATATTATAATGCATATGTTTTTGAATTGTATATGTCCTATAGACTGAGACTGGCCTTATCACACGGGAAATCACCTTTGGCACAAGAAGTGCACAAAGATGAGACTAACTCATAGTAGCGAAGAACCCTTAAAATAACTTGAGTTAAGATAGTCTCCTTAACTAAGTGTTAAAAGGAGATCATAAACATGGATAATAAATGTTAAGCTTATATTATGATCGAAGTAGAATCCCACTATCTACTTAGTCTATAATATCCAGATATGAGTTGTTTGATTGATTTCATAAAAGGGTTGATCAATCGAAGAACTCATTTTAGGCAAAGAGGCTTGTCTAATTATATATATGTATGATATTTATAAAATTGTGATATACAATTTGAGCTATATGAATAATACCATAGCACGTGTGTCATACCACGTGTGCTTTCGACTAGAAGGAAGTGAAGAGTCGACCTTGTCTCTTCACTGTGTGATACCTTTAAATTGTGCTCTTATTACTTTTGACTATATCTTGATATTTGGATTAGGTGTATGCTACTTTAACATATTACTAGTGATCATGAATGATTCGGTCTAATGGGATATGTATGGGAAAGCAACCTATTCAACGTGAAAGGATCTAAGTGTAAAGGGAAGACTAAAATTGTGTATCAAAGTGTGTGCTTGCAGGTTACCGATCATGTAAGTCAATTTGGACTATAACACGATAGTGAGACACATAAATTTATGTCAGTTAACTCTTCTGATCACATAAATGATGTGATATAAATTTAAAGGGGTCAGAGTTACTGAAATATGATACAACAAATTATTAGTGTCGGGTACTGCAGTATACATAAAGAATTAGAATTATTTGAGAAACTATGTACCCTAACAGGTTATTGGTAATGTATGCTCGTATGCTTGTCGGTCGCACGACCTACTTGCCAAGTACGATGATACTTTGATGCAAGTGTGTACATGAGAAGATAGTGGGATGTTGGTACCTCAAATTGATATAACTTAATTATGGACGAGTGGCAGTATGTAAGAAAAATAAATAAATAATTATGCATAATTATTTTATTAATTTTTTAGTCCGCCTAAAGTAAGTGATAAAGTAAAAGTTTATTAATTTTGAAATTTAAACTTAATAACTGTGGAAGTTAAGATATCAGGTACGTGTATATCTGATAAAGCTTCCTAACCACCCACTACTCCATATAAGATAGAGCTTGGTCAAAAGAAGTAACTTTATTCATATTCATATGCACGCTTCTCTTTTACTTTTCTTTTTGTTTTTGCTTGGAAAGTAGAAATTTTATATCATCAAACATATCAAGATACATGGGCCTATTGGGCTATTACATTTTATCTCCAAAAATAAAAGAGACACTCTACTCTAATGGGCCAACCACTAACTATTGACCCATTTATATATTCAAACATAATATAACAAAAATAAATCTAAAATTACTTCTAAAGTACTCGTCCTCTTTGACGTCAACACTTCACCTACACCACTTTAACAGCGTGAGATCCATCGTCTTCTTTTCTTTGCCTTTCTGAAACCTTGAAAGATTCTCTCGGAACGCTATTGAGATATCTTCATATAGATTCTCTTCTGATTTGAACTCTGTCTTGAATACTCTATTGTTCATCTCAATCCAGATTTTTTACGTGGCCACCGAAAGCAGGATCTTCAAGATGTTGTCAGAGGCATTGTTACTATTGTGGTGAAGAATAAACCACTCCATAAGCGCCTTCCAATTTTTAATTATTTCTTGTACTCTATCAATATTTAAGCATCTTGTCCAGACGCGCTTCGTTACTGAGCATTCCCAAAACAGGTGATTTCTATCCTCACTTTTTAGACTACAGAAGTCACATATTGGAATCGATATGATACCCCATGATAAAAGTCTTTGTTTTGTAGCCACTCGATCTATGTGAATCAACCATAGAATAAACTTGTATCGTGGGAAACTCTTGGATTTCCAGACCACGGTTGACCATTCTTTTTCTAGTTGCTTGACTTGGATGTGCTCATAAGTTTCCTTAAAGGTAAATTTGTCCTTTTTTGTATGCTTCCAGATAACCCTATCCTCTTCATCTATCTTATAATGTATATCTTTTGTAATCTCATCCATGAATTTAAACTTTACATGTCATTTCCATTGATTTTGGTTCATAAAAATTGAGCCAATTTACTGTTTAGAAAGTACCCTGAAGCCATATTACTCCTCTGTATATCATTAAGTCTTTTACCTTCTGGCAGCCAATAATCCCACCATAAGGATATATTTCTCCCATTACCAATATTGTAAGCTATAAACTCTTTAGCTACACCTCTCATCTTTAAAATCTTTCTCTATCCCCATGATGTATCCTAAGGGATATCAATTTGCCAAAAAAGACTTACTTATTAGAAGAACTAGTTGCACCCAGTTAGACCGTAGTGTATTTCTGGGGTAGCAGCAGTTCCACAAAAGCTTAAGAATAGCTGTTTGATTATGAAAGTAAGGACTTTTAATACCCAGCCCTCCTTCCTTTACTCGTAAACAAATAGTGTCCCAAGTAACTTTAAATCCACCTTTAGCTTCACTTGTACCCTTCCAGAGATAGGTTGTGATTTTACTCTGGATACCCTTTATAATTTTTTGTGTATTGCAAAGATACTATACCAATAGGATGCTAAATTACTTAGCACCATTCCTGCAAAAGATAGACATTTTGAACTCCAATGTTCTATCTGTTTCACCATTCTTGATATAAGAGGTTTACAATCATCTGTACTAAGCCTTCCTAAGATTAATGGTACTCCAAGATACTTTATTGGCAAATTACCTTCAGGTATATGTAAAGTATCACCCATATCTTTTTTTGTATTTTCATTACAACCTCCATAGAAGATGTTACTCTTACTTGTGCTTATCTACAGGCTTGATAGTCTATGAAAAATCTCAAGACCCTGTTTAGTAAGTACAACTGTTCTTCTTGTTGGTTTCAAAAAAAGCATCAAATCATCTGCAAACATGAGGTTATTAAGTCTCAGCTTTTTACACTTAGGATGCTATTCAAAATCTCTTTTGTTTCCTATTTGTACCATAATTTGAGTCAGAATCGCCATACAAATAACAAATAAATAGGGGGAGATAGGGTTTCCCCCTGTCTTAAGCCCCTAGCACCATTAAAGAAGCCCTTTGCTACCCCATTTATCATGAGGCTATAAGATGTTGATGTAAGGCACATTTTAATCCACTTGATCCTTAAAACTGGGTAGCCGAATGCCTCTAATGTTTTTATAACAAATTCCCAGTCTAATGAATCATATGCCTTCATTAAGTCCAATTTTAAGGTGCATCTTTCTGAGGTTTGAGACCTTGAATAACCTCTAACCAATTCTTCAGCAATAAGTATATTTTCTCCAATATTTCTATCTTGAATGAAAGCCAATTGGTTGTTTGATATGAGTCCTGGTAGAGTGATTTTTAACCTGTTAGCAATTATCTTTGAGATACACTTGTATATAACATTGCAACACACAATAGGCCTGTAATTTTTAACTGAACTCGGGTTCTGGATCTTTGGAATTAGTGGTATAGCAGCCGAATTTACTTCTTTGAGTAACTGACAGCCATTTAAAGTGCTTTGTATAGCTTTACCCACCTCTTGTCTTGTGATGTGCCATGTCTTTTTGAAAAAGGCTGATGTATATCCATCAGACCCTGGGCTCTTGGAACTATCAATAGAGAACATAGCTTTTTTAATTTCTTCATCTGAGATAGGTTGGCTCAGTTCTCTATGTAAGTCACTATCAATCTGTTTTTACATGATTTTTTCAAGACATCTATACTATATTCTTCCTGATCATTTCTCTTTGTTCCCAGCAGGTCTTTATAATAGCCAACAAATTCACTAATTATTTCATCTTCATTAGTGGTAATGTCACCATTTTCTTTTGTTACATTTGTTATTGTAAGCTCTCCATCTGTAATCCATATAGCTCTATATTTTTGGCTTATAATATATTCTTCCTTCAACCTTTTAGCATGTATATCCTCCAATAGTCTGGATTCCTCAACTAATAAAGAACTTGATTTGTTGCCTTGTAGCCTTATTTTCTGAATATTCTTCAAATTATCTTGTAAATGGTGTATAATATTCGATGTATTCTTGAAGAATTTATTATTATACTCCTTTAGTTCTTTTTTCAGGTACTTGAGTTTTCTTGTCAGTACATACATGGGAGTTCCTGAAAATTTAGTGTTTCAGGCCTTCTCCACTAATTGGATAAAGTTTATGTGATCCATCCAAATGCTATAAAATCTAAAGGATACAAGACCTTTTCCCTTTACATTTATAACTTGTAAATGTTGGCTACAATGGTCTGAGACTCCTAGAGGCTTTAATATTGATGAAGTCTGAGTAAATTTTGTCAACCAAGTAGAATTGACTAAAGTTCTATCAATTCTACTTGCTCTCATATCTCTCTCAGCTGCTCTATTAGTCCAAGTATACTTTGGTCCATTATATTTGAGATTAGTAAGTTCCAAATCATCTATACATCTGATCATTTCCTCAAAACTTTTACTCAGAGAGGTATAGTTTAATCTTTCCTCTATGCATGTTATCTCATTAAAATCTCCTTGTATAGCCCATGGTTCATTCTGAGTAGTTAAGTTCCATCCCCTGAGTGTATCTGATAAATAATTTCTCAATATGTCATAATTAAGGGCATAAACAGGGGTAAAATAAAATTCAATGTTTGTCTGAATATGCTTGACCTTGTAGAGTATTGCTTGGTCAGTCATATCTAAGATTGTGACAATTACTTTTGTAGGGTCCCAACAGGTCCAGATTCTGCCTTTTTCATCTTGAGAATAGTTTGTTGCCACTTGCCATTTATTAAAAACAGAATTGATAACTTTACTAGACTTGTGATGCTTGATTTTGGTTTCCAAAAAACTTAAAATCCAAATATCTTTATTTACTACTTGCTTCAAACAATTAACTTGTTTAAGCTTTTTATTCATGCCCCTTACATTCCAGCTAATTATCATTAAAAGAAGAGGGGTTAGGAGGATTTTTTGCAGCCACCTCTGCTTCTACATCAATTAATTTATCCATTGCCTCAGCTATAGTTTCTTGATTAAGAACATTGAAGCTATTACTTGTGATTGTTGATGCATGTTGTTTTGTTTTCCTAGAGAAGGAAGTTTTCTAGCAACCATTGTAGTCTATTTTGGATCAGTTTCATTTTGTGTTTCAGTTGCTGGTACAACTTTTCCAGGTTCACTTACTTTCTTTGGGACCCAAAACTCTTTCATATTTCTACAAGTAGTTTCAGTGTGTCCTAGCATTTTACGCTTTTGACATAGAACTTGCTTCCATGTATACTCTACCAGAACTGTGTGAATGTTGCCTTGTTCCGTATCCAGGTCAAAATCTTCTATAAGCTCTTGGTTGAGATCCATCTCAACACATACTCTCGCATAACTGAGCCTTGTATGTGTTGAAGTAATTCCATCAATCTGTATAGGCTTACCTAAATCACTAGCTACAACACTAAGTCCTTCTTTGGACCATAGGTCCCCTGGTACTTTTCTAAGCTTCACCCACACAGGTACCTTATCCAATTTAAACTTCTCAAAATGGGTATTTGGTTTCCATTTTCTAAGTAATAGAGGCATATTGTTAACATGTCGTAAGTCCCCCAAAACCTTTGAGCATGCCTCTTCAGTTTCAAATTTGAACTTGTACAACCCTTTCTCAGATGTACTAATCCTTACCTTACCATACACTTTCCACTGTGTGTTAACCATGTTCCTCACCATGTGAAAGGGTTAGGGTTTCTCCTGCATTTATTCCATGCCTTGCATCCATTATTGATAATTTCTTGTGAAGGAATTACACGAATTCTCCCATTTACCTTTGTTGGTGTAACATAATCGAGCTTAAAATCCTCTATAATTGTCCCATCGAACATAGAGCTCCAAGCCTTAGCTGGTGAAGCTCTTTGAGCAATTGCCCTAGGTTCTGGGGTTCTAACAGGATCCAAAACACTAGGAGGAGAACGATAAATTGTTTCTGACTCCTCAACTGACACTGACTCTATAGTTTTACCATAGAGGAGGAAAGAGGTGGAAATTTGCCCCTATTTGGAACATTTTGACTTTGTGGAATTGCAAATCTGGGTGTAATTGTTGCAGATCTCAATCCAGTATCAGGTACTCCTTTATTGTTCATCACACTTACTTTACTGTTTGCACCAACTAGGCTTTGATAAATCCCAGATCTAGTATTAACAGATTGTTTTTTGCTCTTTCAGATCTACTTGATGCGCTTTTGTTGCTTTTTCCCGAGCCATGATCTAGCTACTCATAAGGATATAGCTAGAGATTGGGGTAAGAAAAGAGAATAAAAGAAACGAAAGAGAAAGACCAAGAAAAAACAGAGTAAACGAAGATGATCTAAGATAAAACTACAAAATTTAGATGTATTTTGCTGAGATTCAAATAGAATGTAACATTTTTTGTATTTTGGTACACGTCAGCGAAGCTGACGTGTACCTTAGATATAACTAACTTTGAGAGCACAATCTATCATGAGAGGGAAAACTATTTACCATTGGAAATAAATAGTTTTACTTTTCTTCTCCTCCCTGCCATTCACAAAATATACACTGATCAGAAGTCACAAGGCTCTTAGGTTGTGGAAATAGAGGCCTTTCTTCCAATAAGAAGATCTACGCCCGCAAGATCATCAGATTTCTAGACGATTCAGTTTTGTTGCTCTTAAAGAGGCATTCTGTAAAAACATCTAGTTATTTAACTCATATCTAATTATATTACTACATCATTTGAGTCCTAATCCAACTCAAAATCGTATACGTAAGTTGTAGGACATGATAAACATTGGAGATTAAAACGATAATATCACATTAGTTATTTATGGGAATTAACTACCACAATTCAAAGATCTATCAGACCATAAAAAGGGCTCCATCAAATTTGTAATGTATTTTCTGCATTCTTTAAAACACTGGGCGACATCACAACTGGACAGATTTATTTGGCAGCTTTTCCTTTCCTAATTCAACTTGATTTCCTTTTAACTCTAGACTTTACCTTAAATCTTCTTCCCTTAACTCCTTGAAATTTATTTGGCATCTGATGTATTTATTTTTACCTAAGAACTTCACATTAACACACAAATTTTACTAAAAACACTACAAAAGTAATAAATCTCCAAATCAAGGCATGAATTAAGAAACTGTCAGATAATAGAGAAAAATCCCTCAATAAATAATATAATCCAACTAAAATGATGTCTCATGAATAGATTATTTCATCACAAATATGAATACATAATCAAGCGAGTGTTTTGGAAAGGTAGGACATTATCTTTAGCCGGGTGCATCACTTTAGCACATACAATTTTGAGTGCCTATGTACATCATACAATTTGAAAAGTTGATGGACTATGTTTGTAAAGAGGTTAATCGCATAGTGAGAGATATTATATGGGGATCTTTGGAAGCTCAGAGAAATATTAGTTGGTTAATTTGGGAGAAACTATGCTTATTGAAGAAAGAAAGAGGTTAAGTTTTCTACATGGCTAAGGACACGAATCAAGTTTTTCTTGGGATAGTGAGGTGGAAGGTGATCCACGATGATTTTACATTGTGATCCATTTCTATTTACCAAAAATACTTCTCTCAAATTAGTAGATTTTTCGTGGAAGGAATTGACGTGATCAGTCGGGGATCCCAGTGGGTGTAACGAAATGGTAAAAGTATTTCATATTGGTTAGATATTTGGGTAGGGGAAGCTCCCTTGGTAAACTATTCTAATGACTTGATTGGAATTTACATTTGACTCAATAAGGTTGGTATGTATGTGTGAGACGGTGGTTTGTGGGTTTGTGAGCGTTTTTATCTCTTACTCTATCCTTTAAGCTCCTTGAGATTGCGGATGCAAGAGTATCAAGTGTTAAGGGGATCTAGATATTCTATCATGAGCTCATAAAACTAGTGGAATTTATTTGGTGAAAATTGAAACTGAGCAAAGGCCATCCGTGGCTCATGATGAGGTAAATAGAATGGGAGAGGATTTGCGAATTTAAGTCTCCACAGAAAAATAGAGTTATCTTGTGGAGAGCGGTGCAAGAAATGTTAGAAACAAATAGTAGTTTTGAAAAAAAAGGTATGTGAATCACGAGCATTGGTTCTTGGTGTAATTTGGATGAGGAAAGCTTGATTCATCTATTTTGAGATTGTGTAAAAGACAAGAATGTGTGGAAGTGTAATAAGAGGTAAATTAAAATGGAGAAGGGGAGTACTAGAAGTTTCATGTTAGAGGGGGGATCGAGTAGCGTAATTGTAAAAGACGTGAATAGCTTGGACCCTGCTTAATCACATCCATAGTTGGAGGTCTACACATGGAGTTACTTTAGAAGATAAGCTTGATGAACTATTTAGGTCCGGTGAAATTTTTTTGAGGCCCATTAATACATCAGCTCATGTTCATTTATTGAATGAAAAAACTGTCTCAGGTTTTTCTTTGATGCAGACCCGACAACATCAGTATTTGGGTGTCTCAAAGGAAGACAATGAACATGATAATTCGGTGTTAGAGCAGTTGGACAAGGGAATTAGGGAACAACAATAGTTAGCTGTATAGTGGAACATGAGAGATGAATGATCAGTTCAACGGTATGGTGGAATAAGCATTTACCAACAGCATATCTTTTTGCTAGTTTAAACTAAAGTACGTTTTTTTCGCACTTATTACAAGTCAATATTTAATAGTGTTCTGATGTCTATTGGAGTATAAATCTCCTATTATATAACCTGTTATCCGCCTTCTTCTAAAAGTTCAAACTTTTAGTTGATTTAGCAAGTTAACATGGTATCGGAGCTCTAAGTACTTGCCAACGGATTACTCCAAGGCATGATCAATTCATCTAATGAGAAGAATGAGGAGAAAAGAGAATGTCAAATTCATTGGTTGGTGTAAATCCAACTTAGGGATGAGACCAAACGTTGATGGGAGATTTATTCAATAGAATGGGTTGTGCGGAGCAGGTTAAGTTTTGCACGATATAGAGGACAACTGGATTCAAGACTTTTCCATTAAGTTACAGTTCTCATCACCGGTGGTAGCTGAATTCGTCGCAATATATAAAGGGTTGCACATGGCAGAGGAGGTAGATGTAAGTAATCGTTGGGTGGAGGTGGACTCGAAAGAAGTTGTGGAGTCTATATCTGTTGAATCGGGTAGAGGTCCCCTTGCATTCTTGTTAGGGGAAATTTGAGCAATTCTTTCAATAAATAGGAACTTCAGGCTCAGGCTCTACGTGTGCTGACTAGCTAGATCAGTTGGGCTTCTGTCAAATATATGTCTACTCTACATTTATTGATCTCCCAATGGATTGTAGGGAGTATTAAGTCGTGATCGATTTGGCTGGAAGAATACTAGGAGAATTTATAGTCTATTCTTAGGGTAAGTATTTAATACATAATTTTCTTATAAATTACTTCCTCAGTTCCACAAAAATTAGCCACTTATCTTTTCACAAAAATTTAAAAACGTCAAAATTGAACTCAATATTACAAAAACACACATTATATAGTTGATTATTTCAATACAAGATATATCACCTATTAATGATTCTTGATTGTGGGGTATGTTTAATAATACATGTCTAATCGAATATCTAGAAATATGTGATTAGTAACAAAGTAACATCTTAAATATTTATAATTAAAAGTTAACGTAAAGGTAATAATAAGAAAAAAAAATTCAAAGTGATTTGAAATACTAAGTTGGATAATATTTTTGGAATATCACTTTTAGTAAAAGAATAATTTTTGTGGAACTGAAAGATTATTGATCTAAGAATATTCTATGTATTAATTTTTTTTTTATCGTAAGTGATTATAATGATTTATTCTGTAAACGTTATATTATAGGAGAATTCAAACTAATGATTGTTGAAATTAAATCCAGATATGTAAGAAAAATTTAAAGGTTCCAGACAAACCTTTTAGGCGGAATTAAGAATCGAAATGCTCCGGTATTGAATCCACTTACATATCGAAGAAGATTGCTATCCCACAACCTAAATGTCATTGGATCTTCTATTATATGTTAATGAGATATTGAGAGAATGTAATGATTTTTGTTCTCTTTAGTATAAGGCAGAGAAGAGAAAAAGAAATGTATCTGAAATTGTGTCTGATATATTCTAATCTGAAATAACTTCCATGAAGTTATTTATATACTAGTTATTAATGTAATAACTACCACAATGGGCCGGGTTAACCCATTATGGTCATCCACAATATGGGCCAGGCCCAAAATAATTTCTTTCAATCTCCCACTTGCACATGATGGGTTTACTCTCACACCCACGTTATATGCATCAGGCAACTCTTTCTCTCATCTCAAACATATCAACAAAATCCATCATACTTGGCAAATAGGTTGTGCGACCGGCAAGCATACGAGCATTCCTTTTTGCTATAAACCTGTTAGGGTAGATAGCTGCTCAAACGATTCATAATCCTTTCGTGTATCTTGCAGTTCCCTAGACTAAAAATTATAATATCAATATCATAGTAACTCTGACCCCTCAGATTCCATATCACATCATCTTTGTGATTGGAAGAGTTCACTAGCATAACATCGTGTGTCTCACTATCATGTCATAGTCCCTGATGACTTACATGATTGGTCGACCTGCAAGCACACACTTTGATATCCATTTTAGTCTTCCTTTTGCACTTGACATTTTCTATAATGACCTGGTTGCTTTCCCAGACATACCCCGTTAGGTCGAATCATTCATGACCGTCGATAATATGCTAAAGTAGCAAACACCAGATCAAAACATCAAATTTAGTCAAAAGTAATAAGGGTACTTCTCAAAGATCTCACACAATGAAGAAACAGGGATCAATTCTTCACTTCCTTTTGGTCGCAAGCACACACGGTATGACTCGCGTGCTACGATATTATTCATTTTTTATGTCATATGTCATGTCTCCATTAATATCGTACAGATATATAATTAGACATTCCTCGTTGTCTAAAATGAATCCTTCAATTGATCAACCCTCTCAGAAATCAATTAAGAATTGCATATCTGGCTTTTATAGACTAAGTAGATAGTGGGGATCTACTTCGATCACAAATTAAAATTAACATGTTGTGCTACATGTTTGTGATCTCATCTTAACATGTGTTAAGGCGACTTTCGTAACTCACGTTATTTACATGAAAGGTTACACTTTTACATGAGTTAGTCTCATCCTTGCGCATCCTCTAATGCCAAAGGCGATTGCCCGTATGAGAAGGCCAATCATAGTCTATCTGACATACATATCCACACGTATATATTACCACTCAATAATGGAAATATAGCATTGCACATTATTTTGCAGTATACATAACAATATAGATCCAACATGATCTGGAATTGCATAACTTACAATTAGTTCCAAAACACATATTCACAAGAATATCACGTGTGGGTATTAACTGCAAATTTTCATAATCTATGTGCAATAATGTCTCTTATACGATATACTTAATATCAATATGTTTGGTTATACTGTAATACTATGTGCGCATCACATAAGTCATTGTCATTTCTCTATTACAGTATTTTAAAGCTGGACCCCCACTATCACTTGAGAATCATAAAAAGTACAAACAAATTTTTAAAACCAAACAAACCTTTTGAATTTTTAGTTGAGTAAGCCCAAACTCAACATTCACAATGGACATAGAAATATATAGGTTTGTTTCTTGCTACTCCATGGATATAGCACAACATTTCAGCAAGAATACACAACCTAAAGTCATTTACATTCATCCATTTTGTTAAACCAATTAACATATGGATATACTTTAGGTGTAAATGTTATATTTGAAAACATATAGCATGAGCCCTAATCCTTTTAAGGCATCTCATTGCTCATATTTCAGGTTTTTCAATACTTATGTCCATAATTCAATTTAAAATGGACTAATTAAACCCACGACATAACTAATGTCTGGTCTAGCAAACATCACTGATAAATGGATAACTAAACCCAAAGCATAACAAAAATGCATGGCCTAGTACACATCATGACATACATAATACTATCATCGGTATATAATTACTAATATGACATTGTTTACCTTTTCTATTTTCGTCGATAGAGTACTAGGACACATAAGAAGATTAGAGCTTATTCTCTCATCTATTTGGAGTTTTAATGACATTAAAGTCTGACATGTAAAAGCGTTCACATCTCTTTTGATGTATAATTCTTTAGACATGGACTATAGAAATTCAACATTCTCAATGAATCATAGCATAAAGAATAGAGCTCGCATTTCACATACCTTTCACATCAACAAAGATTTGAAAGATAACAACTCCTTAATTTTGACAAATCACGTGTCATTCCTAACTTGTAGTATATCATCTACATAGAGAATAAATTCATAAACTTCCCTTGTGGAACTTTTGATATGTATACAAAGTGATATTCACGTATCATTTCAAAAAAAATTATTGAAATGACTCATGAATCTCAAAAAATTACCGTCTTTGGGCTTGTTTGAGACCATAGATTGTCTTCTTCAATCCACACATTGTATTTTCTTGGTCTTTAACATCATATCCTAAATATTGTTCCAATAAATTTACCCTATTCTTTTATTCTCCACTGAGAAAATAGTTTTGAAATCCTCTAGTGCAAATCATAATCAAGATGCACCACAACAGCTAGTATATAATCAAATGAGGTAAATCTCTTAACTATAGGAAAAATGTTTATTCCAAGGAAAACAATTTATTCCATATAATATAGCCTTTTTGCCTTTAGACGTGATTCGTACCTCTCAAATGAAGTGTCTAGTTTTCTTCTCATTTCAAGAATCTATTTATTCTCAATAACTTTGTGTCCTTCGGAAGATCAACCAACTTTCTGAATTGATTTCTCTTCATTTGCTCCATCTTTCCTAGTAGGATATGAAGAGTTCATGTACTATCTGAGGTTCTTCTTTGTCTTATGGACAAATCATACATATTTATCCATGGATCTTAAATCGACAACAAAATATCCCTCGATAACTCCTTCAAGGTGAAGTTATTGTGAAACAAATTCACTAGATGATGCAATAATTTATTTTGAGTCAAAATTGAGGAAATCTTGCCTTTTTCGTGCATGTGGTACCTTATCTAGTAACACATTTAATTGCATACATCTTTTTCAACCTCATTTGATTCATGTAAAATGAGATTTTTAATAACCACACCTTTGTTTAGGAAAAACATTACTATCTAAATATAACATCGTGTAACTCAGTCTTAACAAATTCCATCATTATGTTCAACCTTGAACACATATCCTTTAGAGTCTTTGAACATCTTCCAAAGAAATCCTTCTTACCTTTTGTGATCCAACTTTCCATACTCATTGGATAAGTCACAAACATACCAACCCCCAGGAGATCAAGTATGAAAGGTGATATTTCTTTTGTCCATAGTTTGTACGGAGTTTATGGAATCAACTTTGTGGGTACACGAATAAGTATATGAGTAGCCAAAAAAAAAAACTTATTTCCCAACCTATATTGAGAGATTGATCTGAGCAATCATACACCTTAATCAGGAGAGTTACATTCCTCCTTTTACCTACTATTCCATACCGTGGCATGTGAAAAAAAAATCATAACCTTATTTATGATCCCATTCACATCACACCCTTCTTAAAAAAATCCCTCAAATAGATATTCGTGATCATGGTTTCTTCTCAAGGTTTTACCCTTCCTCTCTATATGATTCTTAAATTTCTAATTGACAAATTTGTGAAGCATCTCAGTGCTTCGAATTTGCGAGAAATCTGATAGTAATCACGAAACCGTGTAAAATCATCTTAAGGTGATGAAATAGTATACCCCACATTTTGTTAATTAACAAGTCTACATATGTTAGCATGAATCAATTCCAATGGATATTGAAATGAAGCTTTCAAAAAAAATCATATTACTTTCATTACTAGGTAGTATCCACAGTTTGGCCAAATGATTTCATCAAGTGAATACAATGAATATCATTCATCAACAATGTGGTTCAGGACATAACTATTATGACATAGTCAATATTTCATAAAATTTTCTAATATCTTTAGTAATATAAAAGACATTCATAGAAAATCAACTAGTGTTAATATAATAGTTCTTGTAGTCAACCTTTTCCAAATACCAAAGAACCATTTGTTCTAAAGATAGTTTCATATTATGTATAACACTTATTCTTTGTCATGAATATGGGTACTAAATTTAATCCTATAAGAACAATTATTGAGACCAAAATTGTGCCAAAAATATGTACACCTAAGATATCATGTAGATACAAGGTTTGACCACTTCGCAAGCTCAACTACTTGTGTCAAACCATTGACTTCAGCATTATTGTTGTCATCTACATATATCCATCTTATACCAAATCAAATTTTTCATTCATGGTATACTATACAGGTCTCTCAATCTCTTGTCACAGATCTATTGCTCCTAAGTTCATAATCCACATAGGATAAGACCAGTTAGCAAAATGGTGCTAGCAATAGATGCAAAAATCATAAGAAGAAGATAGTGCTACTATATTAGTTACGCAAGATAAGTGACACAACTTGTCATAGATGTAGCATCTCAACTTATTCTTTTATTTCTTATGATTATACTTTATTTCATTGTGACTATTGATCTTGATCTTCTTAGAACCATATATATCACCCTTTTCTTTCAATCCTCTTGCTCTATACTGCAATTCTGTATGAGAGCTAGACTCAGTAATATATCTTCAAGTATGAAGTCAAGAAACCTCAAATACACTCATTCTTGAGTACATCTCAAGTAGCATCATCAAACGTATTGATGTTATTACGAGTCACATTCATTTCTCAATACTCTCAATTATTTGAAAGAGATTGATTATTACTTGAATTTGTTGTTCATAATTTAAGATATCACCAGATATCTAGATTGTCTTAGTCACTTTAAAATATCGCTCTTAGACGTGTTAAATGCCATGACTAGGTGTCCTTTTATGAGTATAATCGTTCATGCCACTAAGGCAATACCGACATGGTAGTATCCTTAATCGTCTCGATATGAGTATGCCATATCTCATAAGTGGTAGGATACTTGCGATACTCATAAACTAATCCACTCATATAACTTATCAAGATTTCGCGAATAATAGAGTTTTTATACCCCCACAAAACTTGATAAGTCAATATACTCCTCATATGATGAATTAGAAGCCTTACTCAAGCTCAAAGATCACATTATTAACAACCTCAAATTCTAGTTTCTCGAGTACTCAGTGTAACTCGAGTTCTCAAAGGGTATATTTATATCACCATTCATCCCTTTCTTTTCTAAAGGTGTAAAAGATGTTACTCATAGCCATTTTCTAGTATATCTAGAGACTTTCATTAATATATAAGATATATTCAATGATACTATTGTCTTAAAAAGCAAATTGAACTCGTAAATAGAAAACAAAAGAAGTGAAACAGAAAGTTCACTATGTTCCCAATCATGAATCACCATACTTTTGTTTATCTAAGTATAATTCAATTTCATCAAGACAAAATGCCAAGTTCTCTACAGAACTCCCACTATTTCAATACAATCATTTAAGATGTAATGCACTAGACCAGTATGATTTAGTGGTTATGGAATCAAACTTATCCATAAAATAACCCAACTTCATATGCAGTTGTCAATAAAAATATTATATAAACTAACAAGTCATGTATCAAACACATTAAGATACACAAATCAACTCATAAAAAACTATCTAGAGTTTCACATATATCGGGTTATATGAAAGTATGGTCAACTTATTCTATACACAAAAATCAAGTTCATGTTTAACATAATAAAACCATAAGTACACATTCTTATAAGTTGAACATATAGGCATATACATCAAACATGATAAAATGACCTATTGTCCAAATTACATTACTTTTGCGTTTGAAATATTGGTATAAACAAATTTTCTCTTATAAAAATTCAGAAAATCAAATATATAAATAATGGAACCAATGGTGAACATGAACGAAATATATGATTTAAGGTTTAAGGAAATTTCCAATATAATGAAGAAACAAGCCTTCTTTTTAAAAAAAAAATATAACACTTAAAAAAAATTGTCATCAATAGAGAATTGGTTCGATAATTAATCAACAGTTGTAATAAAAAATTTGGTTTCGAATTCCATTTACCCGCTTAGAGTTTTCCTTCCTTTAAAAAAAGACAAACATTTTCATTTAAATGTCATATTTGTAAATTACATCAAAAACAAAAAAGGAACTTGGTTCAGTGGCTGTACAGGTTCCTCTTCCATTCTTTTGACCAGATGTCAGTCGTTCGAACCACAACAGTTATCTATTGTTGCGATGCATCTTTCAAGACACGATATGAACCGACAGGTCTAGGGATACAAATAACAAACAGAAAGACAGGAATCATTTCACAGAAGAGTTGGGCAATTACAAGCAACACAGCGTTGGAAGGAGAAGCGCTGGCAGTTTTGGAAGCTGTGAAGATGAGCAAAGAAAACATTGAGGAATCGAAACTAGTGTGTTCAGACAACCTTGAGTTAATACAAGGTATCAGGCTGGTGTCAGCGGCACGATGGACCATTCAACCGATCATTCGTCAGATTAGGCGAATAGCGGAAGAAGCCGGTTTACTGTCCTTCAGGTTCACTCCCAGAAGAAGCAATAGGCAGGCGGACCTTCTTGCAAAGTTAGCTAGGCACGGGGCCAAATGTTCACAAGATGAAGCGAGACAACTCACGGACCGGATGAAGAGGATGAGAATCGGTTGATACCGCTTTGTCTGTTTTACTGTTTTATTTACTGTTTTTTTGGTGACCAAAAAAAAAAAAAAAACACTTGACATTTTTTTTTTTTCGAAAATCAAAAATGAAAAAACGATGGATGTTACAAAACCGAAACATAGAACAACAATAATTAGTCGTGGCCGGATGGTTATGTGACACGAATCAGTAGTGGTGGTTGTTGGTTCGAACCATGCTGTAACCTCTTTCCTTTTTCTCTTTTTTTTTTTTAAAAAAGAAATATCAAAACGACGTAGTAATGGATCGTCTTCACCAACAGTACCGAACCGAGAATACACCATTAAAAACCTTAAAAAATCATATCTTTTTCGTTTTAAATCCAAAATGGACGAATTTTTCACCATTGCGTTTCCAATAGAACATAGATATCTAAATTTATTTAATATAAATGACTTTAAAAAAAATCTCCAGATAAAAAAAAAACACAGATCTTATACATATATATGTAAACAGATATATACTTTATAAACAACATTTCAAATACGAGCAACCTTGCTCTGATACCATTTGTAAGAAAAATTTAAAGGTTCCAGACAAACCTTTTAGGCGGAATTAAGAATCGAAATGCTCCGGTATTGAATCCACTTACATATCGAAGAAGATTGCTATCCCACAACCTAAATGTCATTGGATCTTCTATTATATGTTAATGAGATATTGAGAGAATGTAATGATTTTTGTTCTCTTTAGTATAAGGCAGAGAAGAGAAAAAGAAACGTATCTGAAATTGTGTCTGATATATTCTAATCTGAAATAACTTCCATAAAGTTATTTATATACTAGTTATTAATGTAATAACTACCACAATGGGCCGGGTTAACCCATTATGGGCATCCACAATATGGGCCAGGCCCAAAACAATTTCTTTCAAGATACAGTGACTACTGTATCAACAAATTAGAAAGTTTATTCAATTTCTTATCATCATCACTTAATAAAGATTGGGACAAACAAGAAATCACATAAACCTTTATCTTGATATATTACATAATAATAACAATGATAACACGATATGATTAAAATCTTGCTCGCGTCGATACCTATATACCTCATATTCAAAATACAAAGATAACATGAATGTTTATGAGGGAGGTTGGTATTTGTCAACCCACCGAAACCAAATTTCTTCAGGTCCACTCATGTTATCGGTATAACCATGTACACCATCGTTTGTAACTTTCCAAAAACAATATCGGCATCTTTTAGAGTCTCTGTCGTCATAGTACACGTCAAAATGACCTGTGACTTTACCCCAACTCATATCGCAAGAGAATTGCGTCGGTGTCCATAAACTTGGGCGGAATCCCCATTCGACATGATCTCCTTTTGATAAATAATGAATTCCAAGACCATTATCTTTCGATTTACAATGAACTTTGAGTTTAAAATGCGAATTTAGTTCGTTATATATATAAACACGACATTTCTTTGGAATAAGAAATTTTCTAGTGATATGTAAATTTTTTGGAGAAATAGAATCACCATGTAGAAATATGCTGAAAAACACGAGCAACAGAATGGAGGTGATACTTTGTGCGTCCATCTTTAACCTTTAAGTAATCTTTCAATATTTAAAAAAAGGTACAAGGATTCACTTATATTATTTCTTTTCTAAAAGACAAATTGTTCTTGACCATTATACGTTTTCTGCAATTATTTTTGTTGCCATTTTAAAAACTATTTATTTTTCTATAACTTTTTTTCTATTTTTAAAAAGTGGCAAAACAAAACACAATACAAAATTAAAAAAAAGGAAAAACAATATAATTATATATACCTAACTTCAACCGGATGATATATATAATTATTATTATTATAAAATACAACGATGTGGATAAAAAGACAAAAAATGATTTAGGGTTTAGGGTTAAGTGTTTAGGGTTTAGAGTTTAGGGTTTAGGGTTTAGGGTTTGATATACCCAAACTACCGATCTACGAATTGGTTTCTCTTGAACTCAACAAGGACAAGAATATCCTCAACCCAACCGAGGACATGCCTCGAGGACAACTATTTAGTGACAATGGCCCGAAAATTGAGGTTTCTTTTCTGAAACTTAGAAAAGGTTGAATCGTCGGCAGTATTTATAAATATTTTTGGAGAAAAAAATTATCAAACTAATCACAAAGAAAAAGGATATATAATAAAGGGCAACTGTTGGAGATGGTCCAATATATAGTCTGTTGATCTTATGCTGTGAATTGTTGTGTATTTGTTTATAGTTTAAGTACCCTAACGTTTGCTTTTAAATTGAATAGCTCAATAGTTGTTCTAGCTACTTGAGAAGGAATAAATAGCTTTCTGGCTAAAGTAAGCATGTTTAGTGTATTTTTTGCATAATCTTGGGTCCTACATTGCAATTTTGGCATGTTTTAGGGACATACAGTGCAATTTCTGCATAATATAGGGACATGCAGTGCAATTTTGTATAACATAGGGACCTATAGTGCAATTTTGCATAAAATAGGAACCTATAGTGCAATTTTCACAATACAGGGACCTACAGTGCAATCATTTCATGATATAGGGACCTGCAATGCATTTTTTGCATAATATAGAACCTGCAGTGGTATAACTGAAATGTATATTGAGTTTGATACTGTACATTGTACAATGTTCCATTATAGTTATATTCTCTTTTTTTCAACATGTAGTTATGTTTCTAATTGTTTGTTTGTTTAATTCTTTTGTTTCGACTTTGTCAATACACTGAGTAATCTTTACTAAAAAATATCATTGAAATACTATCATTCATGCTGAAAAGTAAAAGGGAAATTTGTAAAGGGTGAAAACGGAATTTACAGCCACGTGTTATCATTTCAAATTTTTGTCTTTCATATATTTCTATTAGTTCAGTACTTCAATTTTGAAACGGATTATGACATTTTGATTCGTTATTCCTCCTTCGTTGCCTCTTGCGCATTATCTGGTGCAATGATAATTTTATCTACATATCTAAGCAACATGTAATTTGTCATGGTGTTTTCACTTTAATTCTTTTAGAACTTGGGATGCAATGCTATTAGCACCTACAAAAGCTCATACTTTAAACGGGTGTTTTATTTTTCCAGTTTTATCTTCTAAATATTATATTGTATTTGGTATATCAAATTTTTGTTTTATTTTACTTACTAAATTTCTCTAGCCAATCAAATTTTGACTATTTCATTACCCGTTACGATCAACGTTGCTTGATTTAAATATTGCCTTCAGACACGAGTTTTATCTAAGAAAACATGAAAATGAGAGATCACAATGGCGACAAAAGAATTATGCAAACATTAATATGTTAGTTTTAATGAGTGTTTATCTATCAATTGTGACAAATATGGTTGTTCTTATTTTTTGGTGGTTTTAATCATTAATTTGTTAATATGAAAGGTTGTGTATAATTGACTTATATAATATGAGAGAGTATGTGAAATTGGAACTAATTGGTTATAGATATTGAAACCGGTTGATAAAGATGGGATTACTGTAAGGTGTTGGGTAATCCATTTGCAATGTAATTAGGAGTTTTTTTTAAAAGAATATTATATGCATTCTCGGTATCTCTATTATGCGAAAGATTGAAAAATACCCCATGTTTCAGAAGATATCAAATATACCTATGTTATACACTTATGTAATTTTTCATTCGAGTATTGATATAAATTAAGTTACAAATTTTTGTATAATCTATTACAATTTCTAAATTTACTTTAGCCCAACTACCTTCAGGTACGGGGCATTCCCTAATACATATATATATATATATATATATATATATATATATATATATATATATATATATATATATATATATATATATATATATATATATACTAGGTATGAACCCGTGCCTGAAGGCACTCTTACAATATTGATTTTGAAAAAATAATTTACACGGAATATACGAATAATTCTTAAGATAAAAATAAACTGATAAAAATTTAACCAAGCAGAAAAAGTAGGTATTCTAATAAATTATACATATAATCTAATAATATTTTCTGATATAATATAAATATCTAATATATAGAAAGTAGTTTATAATTTAAGTTATCATTATCTATGGACAAAGATAAAAAAAGAATGATAGAATTAGAAATTAACAAAAAAAAAAAATGATTACCTTAGATACATAGAAAAGGAGGATCGATCTTAATTGAGAGAATGAGAATAAAGTCTCATATAAATAGATAGTTTTAATATCATATCAGAGTTAAGCTAATCAGATAAAAATTTAAATTTAAGATTGTGATAAACTAAAAAATAAACTCTAATCTATCTATCTTAAATTTAAAGTTAAGATAATGATTATAAAAAAAAAGTATTATCTATATAACAAAAATTTAAATTATATCTTATCTATTAACCAAAATTTGGTAAATCTTCCTTCCGAATTCCATTGCATCTTCAACGGCTTGGATTTTCCATGTCCGTGCAGGTCGACTTCCCCAACAGCAACGATGACCCATGTGATCTATTAATAACTGTCGGATCTCTACTTCATCCAATACTTGCCTGTAAACACAATGCGATTAATTAAATTTGAATTAACTGCACTATAGGTCCCTATATTATTGAATTTAATTTTACTCTATAATACCTATATTAGAGAAAAAAAATTATACAAATAAAATAAACCAAAGCCTAAAATGATAAATTTTAAAAGATGGGCTATAAGTGAAGCTTCTGAAAATTTTAGAAGGCCATAAGATAATACACTATGAAAAAAAATATTACAGGGTCAAAAAAATCTTTTTGCAAAGTCAGGGGCCATGGCTATGTAACTATAGGTACCTATAATTAATTTAGCAAATGAATTGCACTACGTCCGTATATTATACTATTTTGAGTTAATTGCACAGTAAGTCCCTATTTTGATTTTTTTTGAGTTAATTGCACTTTAGGTCCTAATTTTAAAAAAAAATACATTAATTGCACTATAAGTACCTATATTAATTTTTTTTTTAGTTAATTGCACAATAAGTCCTTATAATATAAATACCTATATTAAAAAAAATTGAGTAAATTGCACTGTAGGTCCCTATATTTATTTTTATAAGATAATTGCACTATACGTCCCTATAATTATATAACACGCTCACCTTCGTCCATCATTAGTACTTCCTCCTGCATCAGGATAGGAGGCTCCTTGATAAGCATTACCTTGACCTGCAAATAAATGATACTTAATATAAGAACAGGCATTTTTATTTAATAACATATAGGGAGGGACCTATAGTGCAATTAACTCAAATAATAATAATGTACGGACTTAATGTGAAATCCACTTAAAAACAATATAGGGACCTGTAGTGCAATATATTCAAAATATTATAGGGACCTATAGTGCAATTAACTCAAAGAAAAATAGGGGTTTTGCCAAGAACATTAACAGGACATAAAATGACGACAATTCAAAAGGGTATACGATAAATTATTGATAATTAAGAGGGGTAAAAGAGGTAACTCACCATATGGTGGTTGAGGTTGAGTGATCAGAGGCGCGTGTAAAGAAGGTGGATAATTATGATGAGCAGCTGATCGAATCTCATCTAAGCTAACATGATGATGTTCTTCGTTTCCCGTTGTTGGAATTACCGAACCTACCCTTCCAACCTCAACTGGTGACTGCAAATAAGAACAACACTATTAATTATAAAACCGAATATTTGTTTATACTCAATAAGAATATATCATATAAACCTGAAACGTGACACCTTTTTCTGTAATGTCAGCCAAATGCAATAAGGACACCTGGAAGAATTTCGAGAAATTGTCAGCTATATTTATAATCATCCCTCCTTAAAGAAAGAATCAGATATTTTCAAGGAACAAAGGAAAGTAATAATGTATTATTACCATTTGAAAACCACCAGAATCAGTTAGCATAGCCCTAGGCCAGTTCATAAACTTGTGAAGACCTCCCATTTCATCGATAAGCTCTGAAGTGGGACGAAGTTCAAGATGATATGTGTTTCCAAGAATTATTTGGCAACCAATTTCCTCAAGCTGAGCATTTGTTAAACCTTTTATCTTTTTCTAAAGTTCTTAATCTCATCTGTCCAAACCTGCACACCTTGCAAATTGTAGGGACCTATATAGAAATTAACTCAGAAAACAATCAACAATCGATCCACCATTCAAGCAAGGAATCGCTGTAAAAATTTATCGAAAAAGTCAGATACTAAATTAGAAAAAATTTAAAATCAAAAGAAATCGAAAAGGAAAATCACGTTTATAACTCTCTTCAGCAGATTGTACAGTTAAATATATCCCTCCTGTATCGAATGTACCATTAACCGGTTCAGATTCTTCAGTGTTCTTGTAACTATTAAGAGGTAAAGCTGATTCATTTATTATAGAAATTGATTTTCCAGGCTTTTCAAAGGTCGAGAGATCGTATAAACTGATTCGATCATCTTGGTTATGGCCATTATCTCGTACAGTTAAATCTGATTCATTTTCAATCACAGCTCCAAAACTTATTACGAAACAAATCAAATAGGAAAAGGCTGTGTACCAATCAAATATGGTTAGATATTTAAAAATGAGGTAATTTTTTAGTAATTATTAGATTATTTTACCTTTGAAGAACTTGATAGAAATTGTGGAAGAGCAATCAAATAGTGCAATCGATATTTACTGCAAAACAATTCGAATTGATATACCAGAATAAGATCGAAGATAGCGGCTTGCTTAGAAGGAGGGTTCTTCGATTAGCCAAGTTTGACAATGGTAGAGTGAAGGGTTCTTCGATTGAGCGAGAGAGAGTGAAAATAAAAGTGAAAATAATTTCTTACCTTAGTTTTGGGTTCTTACCCAAGCTTGGGTTGATGTTGTCGGAGAATGGTTCCCGAGTGGCGGCGGTTGGAAGGTGAGTGTGAAGGAGCGGTGAAGTTTGAGGGCTATGAGGGTTCTTCGATTCAGATTGAGACACGATGTGAAGGAGCTGATGAGGGTTCGATGGTCGTGGCGGGTTGAGGTTGTCGGACAATGGCTCCCGAGTGGCGGCGAGTGTGAAGGAGCGGTGAATGAGATTTCTTCCGTTCAGATGAGGTGAAGTGAGAGAGAAGTGGAGTGAGAGAGCGGTGAAGTGATTTTTTTTTTTTTTAATTTTTATAATATTGGAGAAGGGCCAACGGCCCGAAATGTCTCCAGTTTTTCTCCATATTTTCTAGCCTTCAGATCAAATTTCTATCATTTTCGGCCTTTAGATCGATTTCAATTAATGGTCCAGATTATATAAAGTCAATCCACGGTTTAAAATGTCTTGATGTCTCCTCTATATTTTTTAGCCCTTAGATTATTTATTTTTTAAATTCAAAACTAAAAAAAAAAAAAAAAAAAAAAGAATTCACTTCACAATTCACTTCACCGCATTTCACATCACCAAGCCGCTCCGCTTCTTCACCAAGATCCCATCTCGCCGCTCCTCATCGATCCCACCTCGCCGCTCCTCATCAATCCGCCCTCGCTGCTCCTCCACAATCCTAAACCGCCTTTCTCCACAATCCTAATCCTCCTTCACCGCTCCTCATCAATCCACCGTCGCCGCTCCTCCACAATCCACTATTACAGCCTCACTACAGACCTTTCCTCCACCGCCTCGCCTCAACCAAAATTGAAATCTCACCGTCTCACCAATACTCGGCACCTCACCATCGCCGGTTTACAAAATACGCACAAACAAACACTCCTCACCTCCACCGCATCTCAGCCTCGCCTCCACCGTGGACAACATCTCAGCCTCACCTCCTCACTATCACATCCTCGCTCGCTACAGAACCTCGCCTCCATCTCCTCGCCTCAACCAAAATTGAAATCTCACCGTCTCACCAATACTCGACACCTCACCATCGCCGGGTTACAACTAGCTCTGATATGAGCTCCAGTGACGAATGATTTATCCGCCTCAATTTGATCGATTGATCGAAGGCTCTATTTGATTTCAGCCTCATCTTACCTGCGAAGAAGATCTCACTTGAGAAGAAGGTGAGATGATATTATGTTACAAGGTGTTTGATATCATGTCTCAATGAATATTTTTGTGGTAAAGCTGACTGGTGGAGGATAAAGAGGAAGGTTCTTTCATGGCAATTAGCTTACAAGATGTAATTGGAGCAAGACGTTGATGTACAAGTTGTACGATCAATCAAATGGCCAGTAGACTAAAGGTAAATCACATTAAGATGATACTTATTCATCAAAATTTGAATTTGATTCAATTTTTTTGAGGCTTTACTCAACATTTGAATATAATTTTATTATATTCGTTCACCATTCAAATTAGGTTAGCAGCAATTCTGGCACAAATTCACTTCACTTATGAACGATTCTGGTAATTAATTAATATATATACTATGTAAGTAAACGCTGATCAGGTATATTTAATTTCTTTTTGCTAGATTCAATTGTACTTTAGCCCCTAACTTCTTTTTATCTACAGGGTGGAGAGATATGTTCATTACACTATGATTTAACCGTTCCATTTGCTAGATTTGTGGCTATGAATGGTATGCCAAGAATCAAACTTGGAAGCCAAGGCCTTGAGGTAACAAGATTTGAACTTCCTTTTTAAGTTCAGACAGATTTTAATTATCTAACTCTACTTTCGTGGTAATTCATTAGAGAATCGTTTTTAACAATTGCAGTTTTCCTTTACTTCTAAGTCAGTAACATTAAAATGAAATCTTAATTACTTTTTACTTGATTTTTCTTCCGGTCAAAGGTTATTTATAACTCAGAACATTATGTTATACATTTGAAAAAAGTATATATATATATATATATATATATATATATATATATATATATATATATATATTATATCTTTAGAATGTTGGTTACACTTTGTAGTTTAAGTTATAAGGACTGGGAGTTCTTAATAATGAAATGTTGAAAAGGGATTCTGCAATATTTGTTGATTCATGTTTGAATTTTTCAGGTTTCTAAATTAAGTTTAGGATGTATGGGGATTCTTAATTTCTTGCTGATCAGGTATATTTAATTTCTTTTTGCTAGATTTAATTGCACTTTAGCCCCCTAACTTCTTTTTATTTACAGGGTGGAGAGCTATGTTCATTACGCTATGATTTAACTATTCCATTTGCTAGATTTGTAGCTATGAATGGTATTACATCATTAAAGAGATTAGAAGAGATAATCCATCTAAAGGAAGATACCGTGAATTTTATCAATGTGATTTCGATATAGCAGGATCATCCGAAAAAATGGGGCCTGAATTGTTAGATGAGCTGAATATCGGGGACTATAAAGTAAGTTATTTCCAGAGTATAACATCATCATCAAATTGACTTAGTTAAGCAGTAAATCATATATATTTTTTATTTCAGGTGAAGTTAAATCATCGCTTTTTTGCAGGTTCTGAATTATGTAATGGATTATGTTGGTTTTGCCGGTATTACATGCGTTCCAAAAGATCGAATTTTGTAAAAGAAAAAGGAGTTCTCAATCGATTCTGGTAATTAATTAGATTCTTTTAATATGATAACATAACTACAACTTCATGGAGTATGAATTTTTTTCTTTGTCCCGGTAATTCTGGATACTGATCAGCTCTTTCACTTACTTGGTCTTCTTGATCGTTCTTCAGTTGATACAGTTGCAAGTTTTACATTAAAGGTTGTAACACAAGTAATTATGAGATAACCCTTTTACTTTCTAAATAACATTAGTGTGTCAGTGTATTTAAATAGTGTAATTGAGACATTTGAAATCATCATAACCAAACTTATTGGGTTGGTCCTGGGAGGTCATGTTCTAGCCACCATTTGTTCAAGAAGGTCCGTATTAGAAACTTGTTTAGGATACCAAGTACAATGGATTGTGCTGAAAATATTTTCTTCACTTTATTCTGTTTACTTATATCACACATCTTCTAAAGATAAAGAAAAATCCTCTTCATTTGTAAATATCCCAAATAATATAGTGTGGTGTCATTGTTAATTTCTTTTTTAATTATATTGATTAATATTTATGCTATTAATATTGAATATTTAATTGTATGTATTCAGGTTTCCAAGGATATAAAATATGCTGATAAACAACTGATCGTACCTTGGGGTCCAAGGTATCTATTTTTATCAAATCTCTTACTGTTCAATAACATTCTCAGAAAAAAAAGGCATATAATAATATAGTATCTTTCAGATTTGATATCTCACATCGAGACCATGGTCTTTCTGAAAAAAGTGGGGTAAAGTACCTGTTGTGCTTGATGTAAATTATAACAACACTCCCGAGGTAGAAAATCAAAAGTTCTATCACAATGATAGTTATATCATCACTTTAGAGTTTGGACTATTCATGATTTTATAGTATCGGATTCTTGGATTTATTATTTAAATTTGTGTTTGCAGGAAGCAGGTGTATGTTTGAATTATTACTAGCGTCTTCACATTGTTAAATTTATCCTATGGCTAATTATTTTTAAAAATATTTTTAATATGATGTTGCTGGGAGATTAAGGCTATTTTTTGTCCAGATTCTGAGTTTCAACTAATCTAAATCAAGTTTCGAACACAAAAAATCTAAATCAAGTAAATATATATTCAAACAAACAATTGTCATCATACAATCTTTGAGTAGTGAATCTTTTGAGTGAAATGATTTGTGATGTGCAGATGGTCAGGAATTTTTTTGTCTTGCAATTACCATCAAATCTCTAATTAGTTGGCAACAAAGTTGATGATATAATATTAACCTTTGGATCAATTTGTAAATCAAGATATCACTTTTTATTCCTCCCAAGTAGTAATCATTTGTCCACAAGCTTTTGTACATGATATTTTTCAAAAAAAAATTAATTTTTAATTTTTTTTAGAGAGACTTTTTCCCAAAATATTATTAATCATTTTCGAGACAGACCTTTTTTCTTCAAAAAAATATAAAGTTAAAAGGAAGAAGAGGTACAAATGTTCATCCAATTCCAATCGTTTTCAAATCTTTCAAAAGACGTGATAAAAATGACATGGTTGGTCCAATAAACCAATATATGCTTTTAAATCAATTTTTTTATTTTTTCTTAATTATAAAAAAGAGTAATGATATATGTCACCCCTTTTCATGTCACCCTTTTATCACCTGTCTATATATATGTGTTGATTTCCTTGAATAGAAGATAGAGAAAAATTAAATAGGATAGAGAAATCAATTCATTGGTCCATGTAGGTATACACGTAGGAGGTGATAAAAGGGTGATACAAAAAGGGTGACAAATATCATTACTCTATAAAAAAAATTATTTTGATAAAATTAGGACCCTTATTTATAGAAAAAAGTGTATGGCTTAAGGCGGGCGGCTTATTACCTTACCCTAAGGGGCAGCCTCGCAAATTGATTACACCTAAAACTTCTAGACCATATAAACGTATCAAATACAAATCTTGGCGAAAGAAAAATTTCGATCCAATTTCACTCCATATGTATTTATAGGTAAATGTTTGCCTCCCTTATGCATACCACTGCTGCAGTTAATGTGTTTATCGACCACAACTTTGGCAACCACCAGTGTGGTTACTAGTTATATATGCTCTGGCGACCAATAATGGTCGCATGAATATTAAAATAAAAAAACAATTTTAAATCTTTTGGCGAGCACAAACTGGTCGTTAGAGATCTACGTACATTAGCAACCATTACAAAAAAAGACTTAATTTCGTTAATATTCATGTTTATACTAAAACGTCTCTTTCAGTTCTTGGCTCAAATGTAAGTTTCATTGCATATTAAGCATGATTTGTGACTATTAGCAAAACTTTTATTTTATGTAGTGTCTTCATACACGGGTTAAACCTAGTATATATATATAAAGCTTTCTTTATTATAAATGTGTTTGACAAAAGATAAAAAACATTCCATCTTTTTCAATATACATACCCAAATTAGAAACTAATTAAAAAAATAATTTTTAACATTCCATATTTTTATACAGTCCAACAAGACATGTTTATATTTTTTGACACATTTATTCATATATGGTAAATAATTCAAAGTAAAAGACAAATCTTGCTTGAAAATTAGTAACCAAATTGTAAAAAAATCTCTGCTTCCATGAGTTCTTTCTCACTAATTTCTAGGAATTGTGTTCTAAATCAAGTTTTAATGCATTTTTAGTTTGCTTATGTCTATACATATTTAAAAAAGTTTGGATGAAATTTTAAATTGATCTATTATATATATATATATATATATATATATATATATATATATATATAAAAAGATATTTTATAAGAAAGTATCACATATTGTTAAATTGTGATATAAAATCTTGATTTTATTAATTATTTAAATTCTTTCTATTTATATTGTAAATAAATTTTTTTAATTTATTATTAAAATTACACCTCATTGTTATTTTAAATAAAAATAAAAATTTGTTTCTAAGATAAACTTTTATATGTAACTAATATATAATTTAATAATTGTATGACATATTTCAAGAGATTATAATAAAAAAAAATCTTATTATTTATTATTTCCATATATTTTTATATATAATAAATATTTCATTAAAGTAAATAAACTTATTAACATTCTACCTATTTTTTATATCTAAAATAACTTCATTTTAATATGTACAATTTAATTTCATATATACGATTTTTATTTAATTTTAAATATCAATTAAATAGTTTGCAGTCACCATCATCACCGGTGACCACCACCAACAATCTGACCAACATCACCTCCAACCATACATTTCCAGCTACCATCTCATCCAACCAAATTTTAAAAATAAGCATAATTAATTCAAAAAAATGAAAAAAAATGTATTTTCTACTGGATATGGACTATCATATTAATTATGGGTAAAAAGTTATTACACAAAACATGAAATTTTATTTTTGAAACATGCAATTTTATATTTGAAACCATTTCAAACATAAAATTCCATGTCCAAAACATATAATATTTTACATTTGATATATAAAATTTCACATTTTAAATAATTATTTACTAAAAGATGTTTATATATACAAAATTAATACACCAAATAATAGAAAACATCATCAATAAGTTCATTAATAGAAAATATCAATCGAAATTAAGATCCTTATACTGCAACTTGGTTACTGCTCACTGGAACTGATCTATGGACAGGGTTTGAACCTGTACCACCTAGATGGATAACCAAGTCTCTGTCCAATTGAGCTAATCTCAACTGGTTAGTATAGAATGTATTTCATGGTTTAAATACATTAAGTGAACCTTGCCTTCTTCGTCACGTGCCTTTTGAACAAATCAAGAACATTGTGATTTTTGTTGTTGTTAATTAGCTGTAAATTCACTCAACCTATGCTTATATATTGCTATTTTGCATGACAAAAGGACCTGATGGTGCAATTTATAATGTTTAAAAACTTGATTTGTTAAAATGAGATAATATATGGTTTCAAAAGATCGATTCATGATTAGTTAAATCTTCCAACAACTTCTATGCATCCAATCCATTTGCTACAATCACAAATAATTAATATTAAGATTGTTAAAACTAAGACTAGAATCATGTTTAAAACTAAAAATAAAAGATAGTTAATGTTGAAGGTGAAGTGAAATGAAGCTTCGTTGAGGTAGAAGTTAAGGGTTCATGGATAAACCCTTGTTCTTCTCCCACTTCTTTTCTGGTGGCTTAAAAATGTTGGATAAAGTGTAGTTTGAAGCGTATTATAAAATGACTGAAACGAGGCTTTTATATTTTGTCAAATCCGTTTGGGCCCCTTTGATTAGGTTAAGATGAGGTCCAACCAGTTTTTGCAAAACTACTCCAATAACTGCTCTAACTTCCCATAGTGTCTTCTAGCTTCATTTGCGCTTTGACTTGGAGTTTATCTTCATCTTTGGACTTTTTCTCTTCCTCTTTGGACTTTCTCTCTTCATTTGGACCCTAGTGTCAAGCATGTACCTAAACTACACACTAAACACACCATTAAAGCATAAAAATCTCTATAATTCGCAAATATTCCAAAATAAGAAGTAAAAGTGCAATATAGCAAAATATAGGGAAAATCCCTCACTTAGACCCAAGAAAATCCTAAACAACGTCTCTATTGTGGATTTATTTGTCACAAAAATAAAGAAATCAATATGTCTTGCCTAACCAGGTAGCTAATAGGGTTCTGATTTAATCTTTCCAAATTTTGAGTACGCGAGCTTCCTAAGTCGACCCTTATGGGAGTTAAGAGGACGTTAAAATCCAGATTAATACGAACAACTCAATTACCCTTATATCAAGAACATCATAACTATTGATTTAGGTGAGTACTAGTAATCCTTAAGCATTACTCTCGTATTTGAAAACTTATCATGTAGTTAATTGTTCTTTCGGTTCCCTAGTTTAATTTATAGTATTGTCATATATCGTTTATATTATAAAAACCCAAAACCATTTCTTTGTTTACTTTGCTTTGCCGATCCTCTCATTTACAAACTATTCAATCTTATTTTATGAAACACCTTGAGATAACACTCATAATTCCTGAGGATACAATCCATACATTGACTTATTTTGTTACTTGAAAACGACCCGTGCACTTGCGTCACCCCCTTTCTAGGTGTCGATTTATAAACACAAGGGAGCAACGTAGCCAAGTAAATGAAGTAAGAAGATCTAATTTGTTGGAAAGTAAGCCTTAAGATCAAGGGAAAGAAAATTTAGAATTTATTCACTGATATAATAGTAAATTTGTGATTATTATCCATTAACTAAGACACAAACAAGCTTATTTTGGGTTCCATCAAAGAATTTATTCAAGCAGAGTACATGTTACCATGTACAGTTAAAGGTAAACTGGCTTCATGTAAAAAAAGAAAAAAAAAGGTAAAATAGCTGTCAGCTCACTTTGAAAGTGTGACAGAAGTATGGATTACATAGAGGTCGTATAACATTGTAGGAAACTTTTTTAAGAAGCCTCACCATTTTATGAAGCTAAGGCCATGAGATACAATAAGGGAAGAAATTTGGGTTTTATTGACATAAAATTCAATGGTAAAAGCATGTTTATTTAGTTCTTGGGGTACGTGACTTAAGGTTCTTTTCGAAAGTGTGGCATATGAATAGCCTCCCACTGATCTTAAGAAAGTGGCATCCATTTATCTACCGTTAAACCTCGATAAATGAATAACCTCGCTAAATGCATTAATTAATATAATTCTTGAAATCCTAAAAGACCCTATGTAAATATAAATGAATAATCATCACAATTCATTTATATATATATATATATATATATTAATACTTAGTCATTAACCTCTACTATTAAATCATAACACAACTAAAATTCATGGTATCAAAATAATTCAAACTTTTATAAATTATGGAAAACATGACAAAATATATAATAAAGACTAAATACACAACTAATCAGTCTCGTCTCCATCATCAACTATTACGGGTACATCGTCACTATCAACATATGTAGGTTCCTCATCAGTCTCGTACTCGCCTAAGGTGTCATCATAATCATAATCATCATCATCATCAATGGGAACAGCGGGTTCTGATAAATTTTAAAACCTTTAGGGACTTAGTGAAATTTTTAGAAAATTTAGGTGTCTTAGTGTATTTTTAAAAGTTTAGGGGTAGAATTGTAAATTTTAAAACCTTAAGGGGCCCTAGTGAATTTTTTAGAAAATTTAGGTGCCTTAGTGTATTTTTTAAAAGTTTAGGGGTAACAGTGTAAATTTTAAACCTTTAGGGCCTTAGTGTACTTTTTACATAGTTAAGTGGTAAAATTGTATTATTTTCATCAGATGGCAGCATTGATGCCCCATAGACAAGATGGAGATGGCGATGGTCGTGATCCCACTCAGATTCCTAATAATCCGATCGGGGGTTGCAACGCACCATGTATTCTTTTTTTTGTAAACATAATTTTGACTAAAATAGGAATTTAATTGTAACATTAAACAGGTGGTGTGATAAAAAAAATAGATAAAATAAGTGCAAATAAACACCCTAGACTAACACGTTACTCACTGCAAGTATCGCAAATCGTATGCAAGTTTTAATGATAAATAACATTTATTCCTCAGAGACTACGAAAGTTAGGAGAACTTATACAAATATCAAGTGCAAATAAGAAAGCTAGAAGAACAAAACGCAAGAAATATAAGACAAATAGAATTTTTGTTTGGTTTTTCAATAGGAAAATTAACTAAATAAATTAAACACATAAAAGTAAATAAGAGAAAAAATGATAGTATGAGAGTTTAGCTCGAGAGATAGCAATTAATCCCCACTAGTCTTGTTTATTCTAATCATGTAAGGGAGAATTATGTAGAATTGCAATAACCAGGACTCTAAATTCCTCCTAACCCCCTTCCGGGTGGACTTAGGTGGTGACCTCACAATCACGAGGGGACTTAACTAAGGTGCTCCTACGCCACTAGGTTCTTAGATGACACTGGCCTTCTAATGATGATCGGTGGTTAAATCAAATTCTAATGGTTATCTAGTTAGGCAAGCCTGTCAGGATCACTACCGCATACTAGACATTTATGTGGTGTTTTTCAATAATTCGACACCCCTTCCGGGTGACTATCTAACTACTATTAAGGTAATCTTATGCATGCATTCACAAGGAAAACAGACAATAAGTCAAAGCACATAAAACAGAGAATAAAACAGTCATTCATTTAAATAATTAAAATCCCAAATTAAAATAGATGTAAAACAATTCTAGGGTTCATACCCATATGCTAAATCTCAATCTAAAATAAATTAGTTCATACTAAAGAAAGAAATCAAAACAAATACAAATTTGAAGGCTTGTGAAGACATAATTTGATGTTCAACTCCTTCCAGACTTCTCTTCTCTTGTTGTAAGATTCTTCTTGGCTTAAGGATCGGCCAAGGATGTGTTTCTACTGAATAAAGAGTGTATTTATAGGGTATTTCAAACACTAGTTGGGATTCTTGGAGTAGAGGGCAAGTAATAGAACATTTTTCCAAATCAAATTCGTAACCCTAAAATATAGAAAACGTAGGAAACTGTTGTTGTCTTGTTCTGGCCGTAACGTCTTCAATATTACTCCAATTGACGTGTTCTTTATATTGAAACTGATCACCTCGGTTTACACTTTTGCTTCAGACCTTTCTTCCAAATTCCCGGCCGTTTTTTAGTTATGATCAATCTCATGGACGTAGCTACTGAAATTCAGATTTGCTTGGCAACTTTATCTTTCCTAATTGATGTTTACTTCCTTTTATCTCCAATTTCCATCATTATCTTCTTTATTTTAGCTCTTAGAATTGATTTGGTATCTAATTAATTACCATATATCTTTTAAAACTTCATAATTAACAAACAATTAAACCAAATATGCTCTAAAAATAATAAATCATCAAATCAAGATAAGAAATAGGAAAATATAAAAATATGAATAAAAATCGATAATTAAATTCCTAAATACACCTAAAATGATGTATCCAACCTTGATTAATTCATCACAAATATGGAGACATCAAGACCCCCAACTCAAAGTTGTATCGTCCCTATACAATAAAAGATAAAGAACAATATGGTAGTCAAATAATAAACAGAGAAGAAGAAGGAGGAGGAGAAGAAGAATAGAACACAACGAATCATCCTAGAGCATAATATCTAAAAAGTCTCATGTAGTAATGCTAAAGAAATAGTGCACACGTATTCTTAATATACACATAATCAACATTCCATAAATTCAACTCCAGATTAACTTCGCAATGCCAGAAGGAGAGGTTTTCAAATTAGTTCTTGTTAATGGATATACGTTGTTCATAGGTCCTAATATAGTATTCAATGGTCCACTTACCTACAACGTAATAGCTCCATTGTTTCTCCACCAAGTAGCTAGAAATCCTAAGGTCTTTACGGTTATAACGTGGCTTAGGGACGGTGTGGTATATTTGGATAATGAAAAGTGAGCTTTTGTCTCTCTCCTCATATTCCATCAACGAATCGCCTTAGAGCTTGAGTTTTCACTTGAAGATGTTCTCACTCAACCCAATTTTTGATGACTTTGATTTGCATCCCCAAATTAACCCAAATAAAACATTTTCATGATGATATGATAAATTCCACTTTGCCGGTCTAAATATTTTTCAATCTTTTCACATATATATATATATATATATATATATATATATATATATATATATATATATATATATATATATATATATATATATATATATATATATATATATCTTTTTTTCATTGTATAGCTATGACTCTCTTTTTAATGTTGAGATATCATGCTAATTTTTCTCATATATATAATCGTTTCTTTTCATGCTTTTTAGATTTTTTTTCATTTACTATTATCCCGGCAAAGGGTTACAATAACAACTTTTTCATCATCAATAATATCACAATTACAATCACCCAAACCCAATGTTCCCTAATGATGAAACCCACCACCCCAAACTCAAGCTCTAAAAATGACTCGTCTCAGGTTTTTCGATTCGAGTGCGGATCATATGGATAAGTCCTATAAAATAAGGGGTATGGCTTATAATGTGGTTAATAAAAGGCTTTAGAAAGGCTGAGAGGGGATAAGATAGATAATAGTACTAATCAAATAAAAGGGCGAGAAAACTAAAAAGGCTTTTAGTGGATTCAAATATGAAAGAACTGCCTTATTCACTTTTCTAACTACTGAATTTTATTACCTTTTCACTACTAGTTCATAGATAAGCGGGTTTTTAACTAATTTCAAACCTCATGTTCTACACACCAAATAACTCTCCCTAAGTTTCAACTCGACTTCTTATGCATTGCTCATTAATCTTCCCTATCTTTTCTAGCCTGTTTTCATGCATGCATACTAAACATATTTGTGACACTGTTCGAAAACATACTACTTACTATCATGGAATTAACTAAGCATGCTCAATAGGTAAATTCAATATATTATATGCCGATTAAAACCTAAAATTTTTAAATTTTATGCAAAAAAAAAAAAGGAAGATGAGGACAACGAATCCCCACACCCAACTCAAAAGTGAGTCGTGACCCCACGACTCTAAAAAGACTCAATAAAGCAATAAAATTTAAACTAAACGCACATATTGCATATAAATAAATGGTAGGGAAGGAAGAAAACATACTCTTCGAGGCTATTGCCTCACATGATCGATACCCAAAATAAGGTGTAGTGCTTTTTTTGTATGTAACCTTCTTGTATCACCTCCCACTCCCTTACCTCCTCTTGTGGTTCCAATCAATTATACAAATATGATTCTTATTTATAGGAAGGTAGGGAAGGATTTGACTATAAATTTATGGTTATTTGGTGATGTTTTGATGTGAGGTAGATGTTTGTTGAAGCTTTCATGGTGTTTGAATGGAGGTTGGGTGACTTTGGGAAGAAAGAGAGGCTTAAGGATTAAAAATCCGTGAATAATATTAACCTTCTTTTCAAACCCTTCTTATAACGTTTGTAGTTTAATCTGGCGGCGACCTGCGGTGCGCCGGAGCAGTGTTGTGGTGTACCAAACTCAAGAGTTTTCCAAACCGCGGGTACAATGATCGACACGGTTTTCTACTTCTTGTCTCGGCAATGGACCTTATTTGTGTGCCGTGGTAACGGTTTTGACGGTGTGGTGCACTGCAGAGCTCATGCAGTGTACCACACGAAGTCTCTACATGACAAGAAAAAAGTACGTTTTTTATTTTACCTCCAAATCAGGTTTTCTCCACTCAATTAGATAGATCTCGAAAAATATACGCGATTTAGACTCGAGAAAAAGTGAATTCCGATACCCGAGCGCGAAGTTATGCCAATTCGAAGTTTTAGTAAAAAAATTCACGCTGATAGATGCTGTGTACCGCAAAAAGCTTCCGTCCAACCATTTTTAACTCCGAAAATTTTCTACATTTTCACCCCAAACTCGAACCCTTGCATACCTACACACTAAAAACACTTATACCTTCCTTATTACTGCAATATGCACTTAAACACATAAACTCACTAAAACGAACAAAAACTTAATTACCTAAAAACATAAAAGAATGTGGGATGTCTCCCAAGAGAACTTTCGTTTAACGTCATTCAGTTTGACGTGTTACCTTGGGGATTATGTCTTAACATCACCTCCCCAGAAATGAATGAGCTTATCAATGTCAACTTCGCAAAATTTGAATCCCTTGCCTTTCACTCCCACAAACTTCTCAAATCTATTCTATGTAGCCATGAATGGTCTCATCCAAGAATTCTTGGGTGTACGTGGTAACTTGCTTTGACTTATAGCCTTACACTCCTCAGGTAAACCAATCAATTCCTCATTTTCTAAACTTTGTTTGTTAGAAAGAATATCCTTCATGAATTTCAGATATTTTGGCATTCTCTTGAGAGCTTGCACAAACGGAATGTTGATATCTAACTTACTCACCATGTCAAGGAACTTCTTAGATTCTTTTTCATAGTTCTTGTTTTTGACATGTGATGGGAATGGTGGAGGAGGACGTGTATTATTTACCGCTGAGCTCTTCCTCTTTTCTGGTGTCTTCTCTGGGACACTCTTTGATTCAATTATCTCTTCGGCCTTGTCTTCAACTGTTTCTTCAACCACTTTAGGACGAGGGTTTGGTTCTGTTTCTTCTACTCTAGGAGGAGGTTATTGTTTTTCACTTATTAATTCAACTGCATGACAAGCATCATCTTGAGGAGAAATAGTATCACTTGGGAGTTGCCCTTTTGGCCTGTTTTGAAGTGTACCCGCCATCTTTAAAAGGGTATGCTTGAGATTTTTAATTAACTTTGATAGGGTTTGGAGTCTTCGCTGACTTATCTTCATGTTTTCTTCAAATAGTCCCAAAAGTTCAGCTATACTTGGATCCAAACTCGAAGGTTGTTCTTGTGTAGCTTGTTGTGTTGAATATGTAAGTGGTTCTTAATAATTTTATTCATAAATTGGCGCTTCTTGATAGATATGTTGTGGTCGATAATATGATTGAGGTCGATTTTGATAATAAGTACCTTGGTTTCCGACCCAATTCCGATTCTGTGGGGAATAATAACTAGCGTGACTTCCCTGAGGATGATAATAACCATTTGAATAACGGTTTCTTTGATGAGATAAGAAGGAAATCGAAGCTGAATTATTCAGACAGTTCTCCCACGAATGACTTCTTGCTCCACAACCAGGACATGAAGGTAAAGTGTGTACTAGATTTACCTGAGCTATTGAACATGCTTGCTCTTGTAATTCCTTGAGTTGTTGGTTTAAATATTTGATCATTAGAGAATCAAAAGTATCTTCTATTTTTATGATTCAATCAGCCAATTTCTCTCGGTATCTAGAACTCTTTCCATAATATTATTAGCTTCTTTAGGATCTAATAACACAAAACTTCCATCTCCTAACAAATCTTCTTTTTCCTTGGACTCGTCATTGAGTCCTCTATAGAACATGGTAAAATGATATTCGGGCGAGGAGACATGGAATGGACACCTCACTTTCTTCTCATTAAAACGTAACCATGCTTCACCGACACTTTCCCCTTCTTCTTACATAAATTTTCAAACTCCAACATATCTTTTAAACGTCTACTAACCGGATAGAATCGGTCTAGGAATTTGGCTTGGAGTTTATCCTAATCTGGAATAAAATCAGGGAATTGGGAATCATACCAATCGCTTGCACTGCAGGTTAAGAAGAATTGGAACATAACGTAGTACATTTGTTCTTGTGTAACGCCTTTGATGATATAAGCGTCACAGATCTACATAAATTTTTGGACATAACGAACTGGATCTTGATGTGAAGTACCGCTAAATTCTCCATGACTCGCAAATTGCACTATCATTCTTGGATCAGGTCGAAATTTAGTGGCTTGGATTTCTGGAGTGCGGATTCCTCTGGGTTGCACTCTGAATGAGATGGGAAGATCAAGTTTCCTCGGGTTTGCCATCCATAAAATCTGTAAAGACAAAACTAAAAACAAAAGCGTAAAGTAGAACTAACTAAAATAAAAGAACTAAATAAATGCACAAGGACTAACGATGTAGTCCTCGACAGCGGCGTCAAAAACTTGGTGTCGCCTAGGGTGTGATAAAATAATGATATAATAAGTGCAAATAAACACCATAGACTAACACGTTAGTAACTGCAAGTATCATAGATCGTATGCAAGTTTTAATGATAAATAAGATTCGTTCCTCGGAGTCTATGAAAGTTAGGAGAACTTATGCAAATATCAAATGCAAATAAGAAAGCTAGAAGAACAATACACAAAAAATAAAAGACAAATAGAATTTTTGTTTGGTTTTTTAATAGGAAAATTAACTAAATAAATTAAAGACAGAAAAGTAAATAAGAGAAGAAACGATAGTATGAGAGTTTAGCTCGAGATATAGCAAGTAATCCCCACAAGCCTTGTTTATTCTAATCATGTAAGGGAGAATTATGTAGAATCGCAATAATCAGGATTCTAAATTCCTCCTAACCCCCTTCCGGGCAGACTTAGGTGGCGACCTCACAATCACGAGGGGACTTAACTAAGGTGCTCCTATTCCACTAGGTTCTTAGATAAGACTGGCCGTCTAATGATGATCGGTGGTTAAATCAAACCCTAATGGTTATCTAGTTAGGCAAGCCCGTCAGGATCACTACCGCACACTAGACGTTTATGTGGTGTTCAATAATTAGACACCCCTTCCGGGTGACCATCTAACTACTATTAAGGTAATCCTATACGCATGCAATCGCAAGGAAAACAGACAATAAGTCAAAGCACATAAAACAGAGAATAAAACAGTCATTCATTTAAATAATTTAAATCCCAAATTGAAATAGATGTAAAACAAGTCTAGGGTTCATAACCATATGCTAAATCTCAAGCTAAAATAAATTAGTTCATACTAAAGAAAGTAAAGAAAACAATTACAATTTTGAAGGCTTGTGAAGACATAATTTGATGTTCAGCTCCTTCCAGACTTCTCTTCTCTTGTTATAAGCTTCTTCTTAGCTTAAGGATAGGCCAAGGATGTGTTTCTATTGAATAAAGGGTGTATTTATGGGGTATTTCAAACCCTAGTTTGGATTCTTGGAGTAGATGTAAAGTAATAGGACTCTTTTCCAAATCAAATTCGTAACCTAAAATATAGAAAAGGTAAGAAACTATTGTTGTCTTGTTCTGGCCGTAACATCTTCGATATTGCTCCAATTGACACATTCTTTATATCGAAACTGATCGAATCGGAAATCTCTACTCTTTTTCTTCAGACCATTCTTCCAAATTCCCATCCGTTTTTGAGTTATGATCAATTTAATGGATGTAGTTGCTAAAATTCAGATTTACTTGGCAACTTTATCTTTTGTAATTTATCTTTACTTCCTTTTATCTCCAATTTCCATCATTATCTTCTTTCCCTTATCTCTTATGATTGATTTGACATCTAATTAATTACCATATATATTTTAAAGCTTCACAATTAATAAACAATTAAACCAAATATGCTTTAAAAATAATCAATCATCAAATCAAGACAAGAAATAGGAAAATATAAAAATATGAATAAAAATCGATAATTAAATTCCTAAATACACCTAGAATGATGTCTCCAACTTAGATTAATTCATCACATATAGGGAGACATCAACAGGTAATAAGGCCCGAAAGCCCAGGGGTAAGACGACTCTAGCTACAGTCGTCACGACGAAGAAAAAGTACGGAGGGAGACTTCCCATGGAGCTTTGCACATACGACAAGACGTGGAACCCTGTTGGCCCATACTCGCATCACGTGGGTCAGGTCGTCAACCATACGATTAGCGAGACGGTTCCCCTAGACTACAAGAACTAGGGAGAAGTCCCCTCCGAAGAGCAGAGAAATATACTAATACGCTTCAGAGTAAGTTTACTTAGACTTTTCTTTATTTGTTCGTCGTTAACTATACAATTATATTGAATTTGAGTTATTTGAGAACATGAATTCTTTTTGGTTGAGGATTGGGAGGCTCGCCCAGATTGTAAGGAAATACAAATTATGCTAAGCAACAAGTGTGGTAAAGGCTTTAGCGATCACAAGAACCGAATCAAGAGAAAATATTATGCTACCTGTACGAAACCCGATTATCAGACACCAGAGAATTGGAAGAGAACTTTAAAACTATGGGACTCGGAGGGAGCTTGTAATTATTGTACTTTAAATTGTATTTAATAAAATATTCTCTTTATTGACTAACATTATTTATTTTGTTTGTGTTGTTTAAAAACAAGCACCAAGCTGAAGTTAATAAAACCAATAGGCAGCAGCTGCAGAACCCGAGCGGGGCGAGTTCTATGACCTACCCACGGAAGAAGGATTCCTTGATGGAGGTAAGAAATTTATTACGATACTTATTTAAATATATTTAGTTGAATGTTTGACTGAAACAGGGGAGGGGAGTAGTCAACTCCTTCGAGTGGCCGAGGGTGAGGAGCAAGCTTTGATGATTTATTATTTTAGAGTATATTTGGTTTAATAGATTGTTAATTGTGAAGCTTTAAAGATATATGGTAATTAATTAGATGTCAAATCAATTCAAAGAGATAAGGGAAAGAAGATAATAATGGAAATTGGAGATAAAGGAAGTAAAAGATAAAATAGAAAAGTAAAAGTTGTCAAGTAAATCCGAATTTCAGCAGCTACGTCCATTAAATTGATATAACTCAAAAACAGCTGGGAATTTGGAAGACCGGTCTGAATCAAAAGCGTAGATCTTTTCGACGCGGTCAGTTTCGATACAAGTAACGCGTCAATCAGAGCAATATTGAAAATGTTACGACCAGAACAAAACAGCAGCATTTTTTCCCTTCTCCTATATTTTAGGAAACGAATTTGATTTGGAAAAGAGTCCCATCACTTGCCCTCTACTCCAAGAATCCGAACTGGGGTTTGGAATACCCTATAAATACACCCTCTATTCACTAGAAACATATCCTTGGCCAATCCTTAAGCCAATAAGAAGCCTACATCAAGAGAAAAGAAGTCTGTAAGGAGTTGAACATCAAATTATGTCTTCACAAGCCTTCAAATTTGTAATTGTTTTCTTTTATTTCTCTAGTATAAACTAAATTTATTTTAGCTTGAGATTTAGCATATGGGCATGAACCCTAGACTTGTTTTACATCTATTTTAGTTTGGGATTATAATTATTTAAATGATTTAGTGTAATATTCTCTATTTTATGTGCTTTGATTTATTGTTTGGTTTCCTTGCGGAGGCCTACGTATAGGATTACCTTAATAGTAGTTAGATGGTCACCCAAAAGGGTTGTCTAATTATTTAAACACCACATAAACATCTAGTGTGCGGTAGTGATACGGAAGGGCTTGCCTAACTAGATAGTCATTAGGGTTTGATTTGACCACCGATCATTATTGCAGGTCAGACAAATCTAAGAACCTAATGGCGTAGGAGCACCTTAGTTAAGTCCCCTGGTAATTGTGAGATCGCCACCTAAATTCTACATAATTCTCCCTTACATGATTAGAATAATCAAGACTAGTGGGGATTACTTGCTATATCTCGAGCTAAACTCTCATACTATCTGCTTCTCTTATTTACTTTTCTGTCTTTATTTTATTTGGTTAATCTTTTATTCAAAAACCAAATAAATATTTCATTAGTCTTCTATTTCTTGCGTATTATTCTTCTAGCTTTATTAATTGCACTTTATATTGCGTAAGTTCTCCTAACTTTCCCAGTCTCTGAGGAATGAATCTTATATATCATTAAAACTTGCATACGATCTGTGATACTTGCAATGAGTAACGTGTTAGGCTAGGGTGTTTAGTTGCATCTATTTTATCTATTACTTTATCGCACCTTAGCCGACACCAAGTCTTTGGCGCCGCTGCCGGAGACTACATCGTTAGTCCTTGTGCATTTATTTAGTGCTTTTATTTCAGTTAGTTCTATTTTACGCTTTTGTTTTTTAGTTTTGTCTTTACTGGTTTTTACAGATGGCAAGCCCGAGGAAATTTGATCTTCCCATCTCATTCAGAGTGCAACCCAATGGAATCCGCGCCCCAGAAATCCAAGCCCCTAAATTTTGACCTGATCTAGGCATCATAGCGCAATTTGCGAGTCATGGAGAATTTAGCGGTGTTGTACATCATAATCTGGTTCGTTATGCCCAGAAATTCATGCAGATTTGTGACGCTTATATCATCAAGGGCGTTACACAAGAGCAGATATACTACGTTATGTTCCAATTCTTCTTGACCGGACGTGCAGGTGATTGGTATGGTTTCCAACACCCCGGTGTAATTCCAGATTGGAATAAACTCCAAGCCAAATTCCTAGACCGATTCTATCCGGTTAGTAGAAGTTTAAAATATATGTTTGAGTTTGAACAATTTATGCAAGGAAAAGGGGGAAAGTGTTGGTGAAGCATGGTTACGTTTTAATGAGAAGAAAGCGAGGTGTCCATCCCACGTCTCCTCGCCTGAACATCAATTAACCATAATCTATAGAGGACTCAACATCGAGTCCAAGGCAAGGGCAGATATATTAGGATATGGAAGTTTTATGTTATTAGATCCTGAAGAAGCTCATACTATTATTGGTGGTGGCAAAGGTGTGATAAATAATAGATAAATAAAGATAATAATAAAGGACACACAACCTTGTCTACCACGAGAAACTCACTGCAAGTATTACAGATCGTTTGCAAGTTTTAATGATAAGTCAAGTTCGTTCGCAAGGATTTAATCCGTTAGATCTACTTGTATTACATAGGCGTAGATGAATTTAGATGTTTATATAAAAATAGGATAAGATGAATAATTATCTAACGTGAATAAATAAATAATGCAAATAAATAAATATGAATGTAAGTCAAATAAATTAGGGTTACTAATATGAGTCTATTTTACTAAGTTGTATTTTAACCTGTCACACATTGAGCATTATATATTAACCGGGATTCTGAATTCTACCTAACCCCCGTCAGGGTGGACTTAGGAGCAACCTCTCCACTACTAGGATCTTGGGTAAAGAAACCTTAAGTAAAGATTGGTGGTTAAATCAAACTTTTATGGCTATCTAGGTAGGGTCACTACTATACGATTATGTGGTGTTGTCAATAACTAAGAATAGTCCTACGATTGGCCAAATCTAAGGCTGTAACAATAAGTCAAAACACATAATGATAATAATATATGCCAAGCTCATATCAATTAAAATAACAAATAAGAATATGAAATTTAAGACAAAATAATAACCCAATAATTAAAAGTAAAACTTACAGAATAAAAGCTTAGAAGTATGGTGAAGCCACAAATCTATAACTAATTACCCTAAATATAGAGAAGGTGAGATGTAGAAGAGGAGTTTCTCACTCTCCAACTTCGTGCTTCTTGTTTTCCTCTATAGGTCAGCTTGCTTCTTGGATGAATATCTTGATACTAAGGATGAATATTAAATTAAAGGACTAAGCTATTAATTAAAACTGAGAAAATACAAGCAAGGACTAAGCCTATACTTGGCACTGAGCAAGGACATGTTTACAATGGTTTAAGGGTGTATTTATAGGTGTTTAGGAAGACCTAATTTTTTTTTCTTGGAGTAGAAGACAAGTAATGGACTCCTAGCCCAACTAAAATTCGTAACCCTAAAATATAGAAAAGGTAATAATTAGCCACTGTTTTGTTTTGGTCATAACTGCTTCCATACTTATCCGCGTTCCAATAGTCGAAACGGATTGGCTCAGAAAGCTCTTTAACTTTGCTTCAGACCATTCTTCCAAATTCCTAACCAATCTTGAGTTATGAGCCCTTTTGTGGTCGTAGGTGCTGAAATTCAGATTTATTTGACAACTTTATCTTTCCATATCTTAGCTTTTCCTTTCTTTTCTCTAACTTCCATGTATATCTTCTTTCCTTTATCTCTTAGAATTGACTTGACATCTAATTAATCTCCATATATATCTTTAAATCTTCACACTAAATAAATAATTAAACCCAATATGCACTAAAAATAATAATTCATTAAATCAAGACTAGAAATAGGAAAATGCACTATATCATGTGAAAATCGAGTATTTAGACTTCTAAAACACTCAGAATGATGTCTCCAACTAATATTAAATCATGACAAATGGGGAGACATCAAGACCCCTACCTCAAAGTTGTATCGTCCAGATACAATAAAGATTAAAACAAGGGGAAGTCTCTAAATACACCTAGGTCAATTAAGCACAGAGGGAAGAAGATAGAAGAATATGGAAAATAGACTCAAAGCAACTACTCAGAAAATTTCATGTAATAATATTTCTAAACTAGATACCTGCACACTTTTCATATCTACCATTAACACAGCTTGAATTCAAGATTAGATTAGCTTCGCAATGTAAGAAGGAGAGGATCTTTACTTAGTTCACCAAGGAGGCTATAGATTATTCATCAAACTTCACTAGTATCCAAAGATCAACTTAACTACTATCTATTGGCTCAATCACTTCTAGATTACATAGCAAAGAATCAAAAGATCTTTAAGGTTGTAACGTTGGCTTAGGGACGGTATGATAAGTATATTTGGATAATTTAGAGTGAGCTTTTGGCTCTCTCCTCACTAGCCATCAACGAATCGCCCTAGAGCTTGAGTTACCCTCATAAAACGCTTCTCACTCAACCCAATGATTTTCTTGATGCACAAAGTAGAATCCCCAATAACCCAATTAAAGCATAAAGATGTTCACATAAAAATTCCACTTTGTCGGTCCAAATATATATATTCTTTTCATTTCAATTTTTTTTCTTTGTATAGCAATGACTCTCTTCTTGATGTTGAGATATCACGCTATTTTTCTCATAGATTTTTTTCTTTTCTTTTCTATACTTTCATATCTTTTTTCTTTACTATTACCCCGGCAAAGGATTACAATATAAAATGTGAATCATCATCAATATATAAAACAAGCACAATTAATAAGCTCAAAGATCCCAACCCAATAATAATTCCCATAATGGTGGACCCACCACCCCAAACTCAAGCTCTAAAACAATTGTCTATGTATCGCGATTCGAGTGCGGGTCATATGGAAAAGTCCTAAAATCTAAAGGGATATGGCTTATGATGTGGTTCAATAAAAAGGCTTTAGAAAGGCTAGAAGGGGCTGAGAAGAATATAAAATATAATAAATGGACAGCAAGCTAAAAGGCAACAAGGGGCATATGAAAGAACCGCCTTAATCACTTTCTAAACTATGCAATTTCGTTATTCTCTTACCTTTAACACGTTCATCAAATGAGTTTATCAACTAGCTTGGATCTCACGGCCTACACACCACTCATGGCTCCCTGAGATTGAACATACTTTCTATCGCATTGCTAACTAATCTTTTCTTTACTATCAATGTGTGTTTTCCTGCAAATACTCAAAGCATACAAAAAAACGTAGCTCATAAATATACTACTTTCTATCATTAACTTGCTGATCTTATGCTTTCAAGCTATTAAACACACTCTACATACATCTAATCCTTCAAAAAAATTAATTTTACCTAAAAAACAATAAAACATAGAAAAATGGAGATGGGGGACAACGAATCCCCATACCCCAAACTCAAAAATGAGTCGTGTCCCCACGACTCGAAAAGACTCAATAATAATAAAATAAAATAAAAATAAAATTTTTACAGATATTGCACATAAATAAATGGTAAGGAAGAAAGAAAACATACTCTTCGAGGCTATTACCTCGCATGGTCAATACCTGGAATAGGGTGAAATAATTTTTATGTATGTACACTGCATGTATCCTTACATCTTCTTATCAATCAATCACACTCTAGAAATCTCTTGTTTATCTTCTTCCAACTTTGCTCTTGAATACTTTCTCATGTTAAGGTGTTTATCCAGGATAGCGTCCCAGAAGCTTTGTTCATCTCTGATATAGGAGTCTTTGATTAGAAGAGGTATTGGCATCTTCTACTCCCTAATCACAATTGTTTGCTTTTTAGGATTTGAATCCACCAAAAACCGGTTCCTCTCTAATTGCTTGACTTGAATTATCTTGTAATTTATTCCCGAACTAGTACCCATCCCAATTGATTTATTTTAGAACTTATCCAATACCTTGCATTTATACTTCATCTCCTATAACACTTGATAATATCTATATTCTTTCATCATCTCTGTTGACCCCTAACTCAAAGCTTTAAACACTCTCGAAATTTGTAACTCTTGATCATAGGTGGAACAAGCTTTATTTGGGTTAGGAAAAGTGTTAGGATGATAATTTCCTATGTGGGTATGATAGAATCAAGGTTTGATGATATGGGTTTAAGGAATTGTTGGATGAATTTTGAAAATTTAGGCTCTTGATTCTTGGATTCTAGGTGTTTTGATATGATTTGGATGGTTGAATCTTCTCTATAACGATGTAGGGAAGGATTTGGATATGAATTCATTGTGATTAGGTAGTGTTTTGATGTTAGGTGAAGGTTTGTTGAATCTTTAATAGAGTTGGGAGAGGTTTGGAGAAGAAAGTGAGGCTTAAGGATTGAGAAATTCGGACTAGAACTCGCCTCCTCTTCTTTATAACCTTAAAAACGCAATTTTTTTCTCTCTCCTGCGGCGCTGACCGGCATTCCGACCGTAGGGGCCGTTATGCCGGTGCTGTTGTTCCTTGAAAATCATGCTTCGACAAAAAACCCGAACCGCGAACACGAGGGCTCGTGTTTTGTCTTGACCGGCATACCGCCCGTTGGGGCCGGCATACCGGTGCTGCTTGCTTTCGAAAATCAACCCTCGGCAAAGAACCCGAGACGTGTACACGAGGGTTCGTGTTTCTGACCCGCCGGATTACCGGTGGTATGGGCTGGCATGCCGGTGGCAGGTCTGAACATGCCCAAAAAAATTCTTTTTTCTCCCAAACTCGATTTCTTTACTACCTGAATATCAAAAACACTAATACCTTTCTCAAATATGCAATATCAACTAAAAACAACTAATCTAAACTAAAATATAACAACATAAATTACTATGGGATGTCTCCCAGAGGGCAATTTTGTTTAACGTCTTTCAAAGTTAGACGCGTTACCTCGATTATTTATTTTTATAGCCTCCCCAGCAGTGAGTGAGGTGGTTAAAACTTACCAACTTGAGCTTGCAACCATTGATAGCTTTTATTTCGACCACTCCAGCTGAGATAATTTGTGTGATGATGTATGGCCCTATCCAAGAACGGTTATGTTCGGGAAAGGGAGGTTTCCATGCTTCCTTGTCTCCCACCCAAAACTAAATTTCTTTTCCCATGGTTTCTTGGGGGGTTACAAGTTTAGGATTCTTGGTTACAACTCTGATTGGATATAGTTCTTGTGATTTCTTTTTCTTCTTCTTTCCCGAAACATAGAATGTTTCAGAATCATCTTCAATACTAAGAGTCACGGTTCCTTCATTCACATTCACTATGGTGTCGCTGGTGGCTAGGAATGGACGCCCAAGAATGAATGTGACGTTCTTATCTGCTTTATAATCAAGAATAATGAAGTCTGTGGGAATAACAAGGTTACCTACTTGGACAAGCACGTCCTCGATTACTCCCTACGGCTTTGCTGTTGATTGATCCGCAAGTTGTAGGATTACGGATGTCGGTTTCGCATCACTAATACCAATCTTCTAGAATACAATTTTGGGCATGATATTCACACTTGCCCCTAAATCACACATGGTTTTTCCATAATATATACCACCTATTTTGATTTAATGTTAAAATCTTCAGGATCTTCAAGCTTTGGTGGTAATCTTCTTTGAACTTGCGCTGATATACCTTTATTGAGTGCTACAGACTTGGATCTTATGAAACTTTTCTTATTGGAGAGTGCCTCCATAAAGAATCGATCATAGTTTTGCCTTCCTTTCATAGCTTCGAGTAAAGGGACGTTAATTTTCAGTTGTTTTAACGTCTCCATGCACTTCTCTTGTTGCTCCTTTAAGGGAAAATAGCAATGTAGGGGTGGTTGTCTTACTCTACTTTTCTCTTCAATTCTTGGTTCATCAACCACTCTTGGCTTCTTACTTTCATCGTGTTCAACCTCTTCAACCCAATCTTCAACAATTATCTCATCTAAGTTCATCCTAACTACGTTTGACGTGTTTGGTAAAACATCCCCTTTGGATGGAGATGGTAGCGCTTCGATGATTATCTCATCGTGTTCTTTCATCTTTTTAGCTTGAAGACTAATAGTCTTAACCTTGTCGTAAATGTATTGGATCTTCTTCATATTAGAAGTTATATCTTGGGTCAATTACAAAAGTTGACTTTGCATTTGTTCTATGACAGTAGTGAGCCACATCACATTCTTCTATAAAAGTTGATTATGCTTTTTCAGATCTTGATTCTGTTGTTGCAGGCTTTTCACTACTAATGCATCTATCTTTGATTCAAGTCTGCTCATATTGTCCTTCGAGAAGTTGATGAATTTACTAATAGTCTCTTTTAACTCAGTGATTTCTTCTTGAGGACGTGATGGAGCTTGACTTCCATTGTGCACATTGCAGCCAGGTGGATGATTAGCTTGATTTTCATAGGCTTGTTCTTGCAGGTATAACTGATGAGGTGGCCTTTAGATGCTTTCCTTAACTGTTATAGCGAGTTGTTGTATTTGGTCGTGCAAGCTTGAAAACCTCGCTTTTGTTTCTTCGTTAGTGGTAGGAGTTTGTTCTTGTGGCGAACCTATGTCGGTCTCAATGATTGTTTCCATACCACTCTTTGCTTCTTTTGGGTCCATAGAGACAAAACTACCACGACCCGTATCATCTACTCTCAGCCTTGACTCTTTATTGAGTCAGTAATAGAACATGGATAATTGTAATTGTGGCGTGTATCCATGTATTGGACATCTTGCCAACTTCTTTTGAAATCTCGTCCATGCTTCGCCAACACTCTCTCCGGCTTTTTGTAGGAAATTCATAAGCTCCAATAGTTCCTTCACTCGTATACTCGTAGGATAAAACTGATAAAGAAATCTTGCTTGAAGTTTGTCCCAATTTTTTATTATCTCGGGAGGTTGATCGTCTAACCAATCGCTTGCTTTCCCGGTCAAGAAAAATTAAAACATTAAATAATACATATGTTCTCGCGTAACACCTTCATTAATGTAGGCATCACAAAATTGCATGAATTTCTGAACAGATCAGACCGGATCTTGATGTGTATCACCACTATATTTCCCAAAGCTCGCGAATTGATTATCAGGTCAGGATCGGGCTTGAATCTAACGGCTTGAATAGTTGGAATTGAATCCCAATGGTTTTCACTCGGAATTGACCAGGAAAACCTAGCTCTAACTGTTGATTAGCCATCTAGAATCATGATAAAGACAAAAACAAAAAGAACGCGTAAAACTGAAAACAAATAAAAACTTCTACACTAAATATACACAAAATATATTTAACTTAAAGATAAATCCCCGGCAGCGGCGCCAAAAAATTGGTGGTGGCAAAGGTGTGATAAATAATAGATTAATAAAGATCATAATAAAGGACACGCAACCTTGTCTACCACGAGAAACTCACTACAAGTATTACATATCTTTTGCAAGTTTTAATGATAAGTCAATTTCGTTAGATCTACTTGTATTAAATAGGCATAGATGAATTTAGATGTTAATAAAAAAATAGGATAAAATGACTAATTATCTAACGTGAATAAATAAATAATGCAAATAAATAAATATGAATGTAAGTCAAATAAATTAGGGTTACTAATATGAGTCTATTTTACTAAGTTGTATTCTAACCTGTCACACATTGAGCATTATATATTAACCGGGATTCTAAATTCTACCTAACCCCCGTCAGGGTGGAGTTAGGAGCAACCTCTCCACTACTAGGATCTTGGGTAAAGAAACCTTGAGTAATGATTGGTGGTTAAATCAAACCTTTATGGCTATCTAGGTAGGATCACTACTAGATGATTATGTGGTGTTGTCAATAACTAAGAATAGTCCTACGATTGGCCAAATCTAGGGTTGTAACAATAAGTCAAAACACATAATAACAATATAGGCCAAGCTCAAATCAATTAAAATATTAAATATATTATGAAATTTAAGACAAAATAATAACCCAACAATTAAAAGTAAAACTTACAGAATAAAAGCTTAGAAGTATGGTGAAGCCACAAATCTATAGCTAATTACCCTAAATATAAAGAAGGTGAGATGTAGAAGAGGAGTTTCTCACTCTCCAACTTCATGCTTCTTGTCTTCCTCTATAGGTCAGCTTGCTTCTTGGATTAATAGCTTGATACTAAGGATGAATATTAAATTAAAGGACTAAGCTATTATTTAAAACTGAGAAAATACAAGCAAGGACTAAGCCTTTACTTGGCACTGAGCAAGGACATGTTTACAATGGTTTAAGGATGTATTTATAGGTGTTTAGGAAGACCTAATTTGTTTTCTTGGAGTAGAAGACAAGTAATGGACTCCTAGCCCAACTCAGATTCGTAACCCTAAAATATAGAAAAGGTAATAATCAACCACAGTTTTGTTTTTGTCATAACTGATTCAATACTTATCCGTTTAACGCGTTCCAATAGTCGGAACTGATCGTCTCAGAAAGCTCTTTAACTTTGCTTCAGACCATTCTTCCAAATTCCTAACCAATCTTGAGTTATGAGCCTTTTTTGGTCTTAGGTGCTGAAATTCAGATTTATTTGACAACTTTATCTTTCCATATCTTAGCTTTTCCTTTCTTTTCTCCAACTTCCATGTATATATTCTTTCCTTTATCTCTTAGAATTGACTTGGCACCTAATTAATCTCCATATATATCTTTAAAGATTCATACTAAATAAATAATTAAACCCAATATGCTCTAAAAATAATAATTCATTAAATCAAGACTAGAAATAGGAAAGTGCACTATATCATGTGAAAATCGTGTATTTAGACTTCTAAAACACGCAAAATGATGTCTCCAACTAATATTAAATCATGAAAAATGGGGAGACATCAATTATGAAAAAAGTTCTTGATACCGAGAGTAGTTGGCCGTTAGAATTGGAAAAAGAAGAAGATGCCTTAGAAGCTATAAGGGTCAAAGAATTGAACCAACAACTCAAGGAATTACAAGAACAAGTGCGATCAATAGCTCAGGTAAATCTAGTACACACTTTACCTTCATGTCCTGGTTGTGGAACAAGAAATCATTCGTGGGAGAATTTTTTGAATAATCCTGCTTCGATTTCCTTTGTATCTCATCAAAGAAACCATTACTCAAATGTTTATTATCATCCTCAAGGAATTCATGCTACTTATTATTTCTCATATAATCAGAATTGGGGTGAAGATCGAGGTAACTATTATCAAGCTCAACCTCAATATTACTGTGAACCACAACCTATCTATCAACAAGCGCCAGACTATGAAGATCATTATCAAGAACCACCTCTGTATTCAACGCAACAAGCCACACAATAACAACCTTCGAGTTTGGATCTGATTATAGCAAAACTTTTGGGACTATTTGAAGAAAACATGAAGATAAGTCAGCGAAGACTCCAAACCCAATCAAAGGTAATTAAAAATCTCGAGCATACCCTTTCACAGATGGAAAGTACACTTCAGAACAGGCCAAAAGGGCAACTCACAAGTGATATGATTGCTCCTCAAGATGATTCTTGTCATGCGGTTAAATTAAGAATTGGAAAACAATTACCTCCGCCTAGAGTAGAAACAGAACCATCCTCTATTCCTGAAAAATTGGTTGAAGAAACAGTTGAAGACAAGGCCGAAGAGGTAATTGAATCGAAGAGTGTCCCAGAGAAGATACCGGTAAAGAAGAAAAACTCAGTGGTAAACAATACACGTCCTCCTCCACCATTCCCATCACGTGTCAAAAACGAGAACAATGAAAAAAGTTCAAGAAGTTCCTTGACATGGTGAGCAAGTTAGATATAAACATCCCGTTTGTAGAAGCTCTCAAGAGAATGCCTTAATATCTTAAATTCATGAAGGACATTCTTTCTAAAACAAAGTTTAGAAACTGAGGAATTGGTTGGTTTACCTGAGGAGTGTAATGCTATAAGTCAAAGAAAGTTACCACGTACACCCAAGAATTCTTGGATAGGACAATTCATGGCTAAAAGAATTGATCTGAGAAGTTTGTGGGAGAGAAAGGCAAGGGATTCTAATTTCGCATGCCAAATGTTAATGAAATCATTCATTGTTGGGGAGGTGATGTTAACACATAATCACCGAGGTAACACGTCAAACTTAATGACGTTAAACAAAAGTGCTCTTGGGAGACATCCCACATTCTTTTATGTTTTTGGGTAATTATGTTTTTGTTCGTTTTAGTGAGTTTATGTGTTTTTTAGTGCATGTTGCAGTACTAAGGAAGGTATAAGTGTTCTTGGTGTATAGGTATGCAAGGGTGAAAAAGTAGAAAATTTTCAGAGTTAAAAATGGCTAGACAGAAGCTTTTTGCGGTACATCGCAGGTATCCGCGATGCACCGCACCTATCAGCAAGAATTTTTTTACAAATACTTCAAATTGTCATAACTTCGCGCTCGGGTATCGGAATTTACTTTTTATCGAGTCTAAATCGCGTATTTTTTTTAAGGTCTATCCAATGGAGTGGAGAAAACCAGATTTGGAGGTTAAATAAAAAACACATTTTTCAGTGTCATCCAGAACATATATGCGGTACATCGTACGATAGCTCTGGTGCACCGCACTATCAAAACCGTCACCATGGTATGAAAATCAGGTACATTGCTGAAACCCACTGGATAAAACCATATCGACCATTGCGCCCATGGTTCGGAAAAACCCTTGACTCCTGTACACCGCACCACTGCTCTGGTGCACCACAGCCCGCCGCCAGATCCAACTACAAAGGTTATAAGAAGAGTTTGAAGAGAAGGTTAGTCTTACTTACAAATTTTCAATACTTATGCCTCTCTTTCTTCCCCAAGTCAACCAAACACCATGAAAGCTTCAGCAAACATCTACCTCACATCAAAACATCAACAAATAACCCTTAATTTATATTCAAATCCTTCCCTACCTTCCTATAAACAAGAATCATATTTGTATAATTGTTTGGGATAGATCACAAGAGGAGGTAAGGGAGTGGGAAAATTGGTGATACAAGAAGGTTACATACAAGAAACGCACTACACCCTATTCCAGGTGTCAATCATGCGAGGCGATAGCCTCCAAGAGTATGTTTTATTTCTTCCCTACCATTTGTTTTATGTGCAATATGTGTGTTTATTTTAAATTGTATTGCTTTATTGAGTCTTTTTGAGTCGTGGGGACATGGCTCACTTTTGAGTTGGGTTGGGGATTCGTTATCCTCATCTTCCTTTTTGTTTTTGCATAAAATTTAAAAATATTTGGGTTGAATTGGCATACAATATAGTGAATGTATGATGTCTCCTCATTTGTGATAATAAAATCTATCTCTGAGACATCATTTTAGGCGTATTTATTAGTCTATAGGTCGATTTTAGCTTGATTTAGTACACTTTCCTGTTTTGGGTCTTGAATTAATTAATTATTATTTTTAGAGCATATTGGGTTTAATTATTTATTTAGTGTGAAGATTTAGAGATATATGGTAATTAATTAGAGTCCAAGTTGGTAAAGAGAGCTAAAGGAAAGAAGATAAACATGGAAATTGAAGATAAAGGAAAGAAAAGCTAAAAACATGGAAAAGGAAAAGCTGCCTTATATCTGAATTTATGCACCTACGACCACAAATCAGCTTATCTCTTAAAATCGGTGAGGAATCTGGAGAAACGGTCAAGAACAAAGTTGAAGATCTTTCCGAGACGATGAATTTGGTATACTCATACGCATCAATCGGATAAATATTGAAGCTGTTAGGACCAAAAGAAAAACGGGACTGATTGCATGTTTTTGGGCTACGAATTTGAGTTGGGCTTGGAGCCCATATTTACCTTTTCCTTCAAGAAAACGAATTAGGTCAACCTATACACTATAAATACAGCCTCTTAACACTCTTAAATCATCCTTGGTGAAACCTTAAACCAAGAGGAAGCTTACAACACAAGAAAAAAAGTCTGGAAGGAGCTGTTCATCAATATGTCTTCTTCTACCTTTAAATTTGTAATTTATTTATTTTCTTTCATTAGTATGAACTAAATTTCTTTAACTTGAGTTTTAGCATATATGTATGAACCCTAATTTTGGTTGACATCTATCTAATTTTGGAATTCTATGTTTTAAATTGAATTATTGTTTTTATTCTCTGTTTATGTGTTTGGATTTATATTTTGTGTTCTTGTGGAACCGCGGCCATATAGAATTACCATCTAGTAGTTAGGTCATCATTGACAACGGTGTTTAATTACATGTTTAGCACATAACGTCTAGTATTCGGTTTAGATCTAACAAATCAACCTAACTAGATAATCACTATGGTTTAGTATATATTGCTATATACCAATTGCAGGAACAGTTTGCTTAGGCCTCCTTATTGACACAGGTAAATCCTATTTAAAACTACCTAGCGCAATTGGAACCGATTATTAAAATACTACATAATTCACCCTTACATGTTTAGAACGGCAAAACTAGTGGGGATTGCATGCTATTTACTCAAGCTATATTCTCATACTACTTCTTCTCTTGAATTTAATTTACTGTCTTTACTTTCTTAGTTTAATTTAGTTTTATTGAAAACCAAATAAATATCTATTTGTCTTTACTTTTATTGCGTTTTATTTGTTCTAGCTTTAATTATTTGCACTTGATTGTTGCATAAGATTCCTCTAACCTTCGTAGTCTCTGCGGAACGAATCTTACTTATTTACTAAAACTTGCATACGATCTGTATACTTGCAAAACCGTGCTAGCTTTAGGGTGTTTATTTGCACTTTATTTATATCATATTTTATCACACCCTAGGCGACACCAAGTTTTTGGCATCGCTGCCGGGGACTACATCGTTAGTCCTTGTGCATATATCTTGTGCTTTTATTTCAGTTAGTTCTATTTTACGCTTTTGTCTTTTAGTTTTTGTTTTATAGATAGTTACAGATGGAGAACCCAAGGAGACTTGAGCTACCCATCGAATTCAGAGTGCAACCAAGAGGAATTCGCGCTCCAGAAATCCAAGCCGCTAAATCTAAGCCTGATCCAGGGATGTTAACTCAGTTTGCAACTCATGGATTATTCAGCGGTGCTGCACATCAAGATCCGATCCGATATATTCAGAAATTCATGCAAATCTGTGATGCTTATATCGTAAGAGGAGTTATTAGGGAGCAGGTGTATTACGTGATGTTCCAGTTCTTCTTGACCGGAGGTGCAAGCAATTGGTATGACACACAATACCCTCATGTTATTCCAGATTGGGACAAGCTTCAAGCAAGATTCCTAGACCGCTTCTATCCGGTTAGTAGACGTTTAAAAGATATGTTGGAGCTTGAACAGTTTATACAGGAAGACAAAGAAAGTTTGGGTGAAGAATAATTACGATATACTGAAAAGAAGGCGAGATGTCCATACCATAAATCATCGCCGGAATATTATTTAACCTTGTTTTATGGAGGACTTAATGACAAGTCAAGAGAAAAAGCAGATTCGTTAGTAAATGCAGGTTTTGTGTTACTAGATCCTGAAGAAGCTGAGTTGGGGATGGAGAGAATTATTGAGAACGAGAGAAGTTGGCCCAAGAAACCAAAAAAAGAAGACACTTCAGAATCTCTGAAGCTTAAAGAATTGGCCCAACAACTCGAATAACTACAAGAACAAGCTCGAACAATTGCTCAGGTAAATGTAGTACGTGCAATTCCTTCGTGTCCTGGTTGTGGATCAAGAAATCACATGTGGGAAGGGTGTATGAATAGTCCAACATTAGCTTCCGTTACATATCCTCAAGATAACTATTATTCTAATGGTTATATTCATCATCAAGAAAGCTACGCTAATTATCAACAACCTCCACAACAAAGAATTGGGTCAGAGATCAAGAGACCTATTATCAACCCCAACCTCAATCCTATTATCCACCACAACCTATTCAGCAAAAGGTGCCCATTGTTGAAAAAGCTTGTCAAGAAACGAAGAAAGAACCACCAAAACAATCAATGCAACTGGCATAGAAAGAACAAACCCCGAGCTTGAATTCGAGTATGGCTAAATTGATGCAAGCAATTGAAAACAATATGAGTCGTAGCCAACAGAAAATTCAAGCCCAACAGAAGGTAATCAAGAAACTAGAGCATACTTTATCACATATGGCAAGTACATTACAAAATAGGCCGAAAGAGCAGCTTCCAAGTGATACTATTGCTCCTAGAGATGATTCTTGTCATGCAGTTGAATTTCGAAGTGGAAAAAAAACTACCTCCACCAAGATCAGAACCAGAACCAATGCCTATTCCAGAAAAGGGGGGAGAAGAAACAACCGAAGATACAGTAGAGGAGGTAGTTAAACCAAAGAGTGTCCAAGCCGAGACACCAGAAAAAACGAGAAAAACAGTGGAACTTAATACACGCCCTCCACCACCATACCCTTCACGTGTCATAAAGAAGGACAATGACCTGGAATTCAAGAAGTTCGTTGACATGTTGAGCAAGTTAGAGATTAATATGCCGTTTGTTGAAGCTCTCAAGAGAATGCCAAAATATCTGAAATTCATGAAAGACATTCTTTCCAACAAGCGAAGTATAGAAACTGGGAAAACAATTGGATTTTCTGTGGAGTGTAGTGCTATATGTCAAAATAAGTTACCACCGAAGCTAGAAGATCCAGGAAGTTTTACAATTCCCATTAATATTGGAGATAATTGGACCGGGAAAGCATTATGTGATTTAGGCGCGAGTATCAATCTCATGCCAAGATCCCTGTTCGAGAAGCTTAATATAGGAGAGGTAGTACCCACATATGTGGTATTACAAATGGCGGATCGCTCCCTCTCACGACCACTAGGTAAAATTGAAGATGTTTTAGTTAAAGCTGAATCTTTTATTTTTCCTTGTGATTTTATTATTCTTGACTATGACGCGGATAAGAATGTCCCCATCATCTTGGGTAGACCATTCTTAGCCACGGGGCGTACACTAATTGATGTTGAGAATGGTGAGTTGATCATGAGGGTACAAGACGAACAGATAAGATTCAATGTGTTCAAGGCTTTGAAATTACCAAATTTGAAAGATGAATGTTTCAAAATAGATGTCATCGGAAAGATTACACAAGAAGTCTTCAATGAATCAAGCTTAGATGATGATCTTGACGAAGCCTTGACACTTGAATCACAAGAGGAACTCGAGATTTCCCCTGAAGAAGTTGCTACATTAGGATCAAATATACGAGAACTACTTCGAGAATCAGGTGACATTGAACTAATGAAACAACCATCCATAATATGTCCACCTGTTCTCGAAGAAAAACCGCTTCCAGATCATCTACGCTATGCGTATCTAGGTACGAACAAAACTTTGCCTGTTATTATTTCTTCTAACCTTTCAGGTCCTCAAGAGGAGAAGCTACTTCATGTACTTCGTGCTAATAAAGAAGCAATCGGATGGACTATTGCCGACATCAAGGGAATTAGTCCTTCCGTTTGCAAACACAAAATCATTCTTGAGAACGAAGGTGGGCGATCTATAGAGGGACAAAGAAGACTCATGCCAGCTATGAAAGAAGTGGTGAGGAAGGAAGTTATCAAGTTGTTAGACGCAAGAATTATCTATCTGATTGCTAGCAGTGATTGGGTTTGTCCAGTGCAATGTGTTCCAAAGAAAGGAGGTATCACTACCATCCTTAATGATCAAGGTGAATCAAAACCATCAAGAACAGTTGTGGGGTGGCGAGTATGCATGGATTACCGAAGACTCAACAAAGCTACAAAGAAAGATCACTTCCCGTTACCATTCATTGATCAGATGCTAGATAAACTTGCAGGGAGAGAGTATTATTGTTTCCTTGACGGTATTCGGGTTATAATCAGATTTGTGTGGATCCCCTTGATCAACACAAAACAACTTTTACTTGTCCGTTTGGTACCTTTGCTTATAGAAGGATGCCGTTTGGTTTATGTAATGCACCTGCCACGTTCCAGAGGTGCATGATGGCTATATTTTGGGACATGATTGATAAATACTTGGAGGTTTTTATGGATGACTTTTAGGTGTTTGGAGATAGTTTTGATGATTGTTTGAATAATCTTGAGAAAGTCCTTGTGAGATGTAAAGAAAAAGATCGTGTGCTTAATTGGGAAAAATGCCACTTCATGGTTCAAGAGGGAATTGTGTTGGGACATAAGGTTTCGAAGGCAGGGATGGAGGTTGATCGTGCTAAAATTGAAGTAATCAATACATTACCACCTCCAGTTTCTGTAAAAGGAGTAAGAAGTTTCTTGGGTCACGCAGGATTTTATCGAAGATTTATTAAAGATTTCTCCAAGATCGCCAAACCGCTTTGTTCTTTACTCGAAAAGGATACTCTTTTTAATTTTACTGACGAATGTCTTCAAGCGTTTTTGACGATTAAGGAGAAACTGATCTCCACACCTATTGTTATACCTCCTGATTGGAAAGCTCCGTTTGAACTTATGTGCGATGCTAGTGATCACGCTATGGGTGTTGTGTTGGGACAGAGGAAAGACAAGATCTTCCACACGATTTATTACGCAAGTAAGACTTTCAACGCCACCTAGATGAATTATACAGTGACGGAGAAAGAAATGTTGGCCGTAGTATATGCTTTTGATAAATTTCGTTCCTATCTGATTGGGAAGAAAACTGTTGTATACACGGACCATTCAGCTATCAGGTACCTTATGGAGAAAAAGGACGCTAAGCCGCATCTTATTAGATGGGTACTGCTGCTTCAAGAATTCGACATAGACATTCGAGACCGAAAGGCATGCGAGAATCAAGTTGCTGATCATATATCAAGGCTCGAAGGATCTGATGAGAACAAAGAACCATTATTGGTTAAAGAGGTATTCCCTGATGAACAACTTTTTGCTATTAAAAATGCGTTTGTGCCATGGTATGCAGATCTAGTCAACCTCATTGTGAGTGGTGTATTCCCCAAGGATATCCACCCACAACAAAGACAAAGATTATCTCACCAGGCCAAACAGTACTATTGGGATGCACCGTACCTCTGGAAGATTTGTAGTGACCAAGTTGTTAGAAGATGTGTTCATGAAGGCAAAGTTGACAAGATCATCACAAGTTGTCATAGTTCACCTTATGGAGGTCACTTTAAAGGCCATAGAACTGCAGCTAAAATTCTTCAATCCGTGTTCTATTGGCCTACCTTACACAAAGATTGTCATCGTTTTGTCCAGTCATGTCAAAGATGCTAGTTCACTGGTAATATATCAAAAAGGGACGCGATGCCGCTTAACAATATTCTAGAAGTCGAAATCTTTGATGTATGGGGAATAGATTTCATGGGACCTTTCATCACTTCCCATGTAAATCTTTATATTTTGCTTGCGGTAGATTATGTATCAAAATGGGTAGAAGCAGTGGCAACACCAAAGAACGATGCTCAAACAGTGATTAAATTCCTAAAAACAAACATTTTTTCAAGACATGGTACGCCACGTGTTCTCATCAGTGATAAAGGTACCCATTTTATTAATGCTCAACTGAGAAACCTTCTTCGTAAGTTTGGAGTGAGACACCGCATTTCAACTAATTATCACCCACAAACTAACGGTCAAGCTGAAGTTTACAACCGGGAAATCAAATCTATTCTTGAGAAGACCGTGAATAAAACGAGGAAATATTTGTCTTTAAAGCTAGATGATGCTCTCTGGGCTTACAGAACAGCATTTAAAACACCAGTTGGGGCATCTCCATATCGCATGGTCTACGTTAAAGCGTGTCATCTACCTATTGAACTTGAAGCTCGAGCCTTCTGGGCTATTAAAACTCTGAATCTAGACCCAGAACTGGCCGAAAAACAAAGGTTGATGCAGTTGAATGAGTTGGAGGAGGTTCGCTATCTTGCCTATGAAAATTCACGTCTCTACAAGGAGAAAACAAAGAGATGGCATGATAGGCGACTCCGTCCAAAGCATTTCGAGAGAGGACAAAAGGTTTTATTATACAACTCTCGATTTTCGAACTACCAAGGAAAGCTTAAATCCCGTTGGGGAGGACCTTACATTGTTACGAAAGTCACACCTCATGGAGCGATTGAAATTGAACATCCAACCGAGCAACGGACATTCATGGTGAATGGCCAGCGTTTGAAGAGATACCATGACAGTGAGGATTTCGGGCGAGAGGAGACAATCCATCTCGTAGAAAGCGCTTAGCCTGAGGTACACGTCTAACTCAAAGACGTTAAACAAAAGTGCTCTTGGGAGACATCCCTTGTTTTAATTGCTTTTTAGATTAGTTTATTGCTTTGTAGTGTATAATTTTAAGTTAGTGTATATTTTTAATTGTGTTTATAAGATAATAGGAGAGAAAGGTAGTGTGTTATTGTGCAGGAAATGAGTTTGGGGTCAAAGGAATTTTTTTGGAAAAATGCGCAGGCAGGTCCGGTGTACCGCGCCTCACGTCTGGTACACCGCGCCTGGAAAAACCCGTACCACGGGTACACTGACTCGGGTTTATTGCCGAGAGTTCGAAAAGTTGGAGCATATCAGGTTCGGTATACCGCAGCAGCAAAAACCCGTGACACGGGTAAGGGAGCTCGGGTTTTTTGACGAGGAGTGAAAAATTGGAACAGCAGAAGTTCCGGTACACCGCGCCCTAGGTCTGGTGCACCGCACTATGGCGGTTGTGAAGGGTTTTATTCCTATTCAAATTCTTACCTTATCAAACTTAACCCTAACCCCTCCCACACGAAATTTTCAGACCCAAACACTATATATAGAGCTTAAAGCTTCTACAAACCTTCACAATTAACACAACAACTTCAATAATTCTCTCATCCATCCTCCACAAACACAATTTCTTCATCAAATTCATTACACTACACCATTAAACACCATAAAATTCATCAAGCTTTCAAGAATTCTTCCAAGATTCATCAAGAAACCTTTCTCTTTCATCAATTCCAAGCAACAACCTCAAGCTAAACCAATTTCTCTTAAACTTTTAATTCATCCTTGGTATAACTTGAGTTGTGGGTAAATCAAACATGACCAATAGATCTGATGCTATGGAATACAAGAGAAAGTGCACCATCCTTGGGAAGAATAAGAAATTGCCTGGAGCCACCATTGAAAAGCCTATCACCATTGATGAGGCTACTGAAGAATCAAAAGAAAAGGCACCAGCACAATCACTACCAAAGAAATTAACTGCTAGAATGTCTGTATCAGCTAGGCCTTTGAAGAAGATAAAGATTCATGACCAAGGTTCTTCTACTTCTTCCTCTAAAATTGATCATGAACTTCCCCCATGGGCTCTTAAATTACAACATGAAGTTGAAAGATTACAAGAAGAAAACAGAGAACTTTCGGTGGAAGTTATACAGATGCAATCACAGCTGGAAGATATAACCTTGGAAAGGGATATTGATAATTATTCCGATCCCTCTTCGGAGGAGGAGGAGGAGGACATAATGGATCTTTATGGCCAGCCAGGTAAGCCACTCTAATCCTATTTTCTTAATAGCTTGTATGCATTAGGTAGTTTAGTTAGTTTTAATTTTAAATTTTATTTCTTTCTTGAGTCTTTTTCGAGTCGTGGGGACACGGCTCATTTTTTAGTTGGGGATGGGGATTCGTTGTCCTCATCTTCTTTTCGTTTTTGCATAAAATTTAAAAATTTTAGGCTGAATTAAGGCATAGAATGTTTTGAATTAAGGCATAGTATGTTTTTGAAAGATGTTACAAATTTGTTTAGCATGCATGTATGAAAATAGGAAATAAAAGATAGAAAAGTTAATGAGCAATGCTAATAAATCACGTTGAAACTTAGGGAGAGTTATTTGGTGTGTAGAACGTGAGGTTTGAAATTAGTTGAAAACCCACTTATCTATGAACTAATAATGAAAAAGTAACAAAATCCGGTAGTTAGAAAGATGAATAAGGCAGTTCGTTCATGTTAAAAACACTTGAATCCTTTTATACCTTCTCACCCTTTTATCTGATTATTGTTATTATCTATTAGTCTTAGGCCCTCTGAGCCTTTCTAAAGCCTTTTATTGAAAAACCTGAAACAAGTCGTTTTTAGAGCTTGAGTTTGGGGTGGTGGATTTCATCATTAGGGAACATTGGGTTTTGGGAATTATACTTGTGATTTTATTGATGATGGAAGTTGTTATTGTAACCTTTGCCGGGGTAATAGTGAATGAAAAAGAAGTTACGAGCTAAATTTGCCAACAAGGGCATAAAAAGAAATATATATATATATATATATATATATATATATATATATATATATATATATATATATATATATATATATATATATATATATATATGTAGAAAAATAGTGTGATATCTCAACATCAAGAAGAGAATCATAGCTATACAAAAGAAAAATTGATATGAAAAAAATATATATCCGGACCGGCAAAGTGGAATTTGTATATCATCATGAAAAAGGTTTTAATTGGAATTATTGGGGATGCATATCAAAATCATCAATAAATTGGGTTGAGTGAGAACATCTTCGAGTGAAAACTCAAGCTCTAGGGCGATTCGTTGATGGCTAGTGAGGAGAGAGCCAAAAGCTCACCTTTCATTATCCAAATATACCACACCGTCCCTAAGCCACGTTATAACTAAAGACCTTAGGATTTCTAACTACTTGGTGGAGAAACAATTGAGCTATTAGGTAATAGGTGAGTGGACCATTGGATGCTATATTAGGACCTATGAACAACCTATAGCCATTAACCTGAACTAAGTTATCATCCTCTCCTTCTGGCATTGCGAAATTACTCTGGACTTGAATTTATGGATTGTTGATTATATGTATATTAAGCATATTTGTGCATTAATTCTTGAGCATTACTACATGAGACTTTTTAGATACTATGCTCTAGGATCATTCATTATGTTCTGTTCTTATTCTCCTCCGAGTTCTTCTTCTTGTTTATATGACTACCCTACTGTTCTTTACTTTTATTGTATCGGGACGATACAACTTTGAGTTGGTGGTCTTGATGTCTCCTCATTTGTGATAATAAAATCTATCTCTGAGACATCATTTTAGGCGTATTTATTAGTTTATAGGTCGATTTTAGCTTGATTTAGTACACTTTCCTATTTTGGGTCTTGAATTAATTAATTATTATCTTTAGAGCATATTGGGTTTAATTATTTATTTAGTGTGAAGCTTTAGAGATATATGGTAATTAATTAGAGTCCAAGTTGGTAAAGAGAACTAAAGGAAAGAAGATAAACATGGAAATTGAAGATAAAGGAAAGAAAAGCTAAAAACATGGAAAAGGAAAAGCTGCCTTAAATCTGAATTTTTGCACCTACGACCACAAATCAGCTAATATCTTAATATCGGTGAGGAATCTGGAGAAACGGTCAAGAGCAAAGTTGAAGATCTTTCCGAGACGATGAATTTGGTATACTCATACGCATCAATCAGATAATATTGAAGCTGTTAGGACCAAAAGAAAAACGGGACTGATTGCATGTTTTTGGGCTACGAATTTGAGTTGGGCTTGGAGCCCATATTTACCTTTTCCTTCAAGAAAACGAATTAGGTCAACCTATACACTATAAATACAGCCTCTTAACACTCTTAAATCATCCTTGGTGAAACCTTATAACAAGATGAAGCTTACAACACAAGAAAAGAAGTCTGGAAGGAGTTGTTCATCAATATGTCTTCTTCTATCTTTAAATTTGTAATTTCTTTCTTTTCTTTCATTAGTATGAACTAAATTTATTTAGCTTGAGTTTTAGCATATATGTATGAACCCTAGTTTTGGTTGACATCTATCTAATTTGGGAATTCTATGTTTTAAACTGAATTATTGTTTTTATTCTCTGTTTATGTGTTTGGATTTATATTCTGTGTTTCTTGTGGAACCGCGGCCATATAGAATTACCATCTAGTAGTTAGGTCACCATTGACAACGGTGTTTAATTACATGTTTAGCACATAACGTCTAGTATTTGGTTTAGATCTGACAAATCAACCTAACTAGATAATCACTATGGTTTAGTATATATTGCTATTTACCAATTGCAGGAACATTTTGCTTAGGACTCCTTATTGACACAGGTAAATCCTATTTAAAACTACCTAGCTCAATTGGAACCGATTATTGAAATACTACATAATTCACCCTTACATGTTTAGAACGGCAAAACTAGTGGGGATTGCATGCTATTTACTCAAGCTATATTCTCATACTACTTCTTCTCTTGCATTTAATTTTCTGTCTTTACTTTCTTAATTTAATTTAGTTTATTGAAAACCAAATAAATATCTATTTGTCTTTACTTTTATTGCGTTTTATTTGTTCTAGCATTAATTATTTGCACTAAATTGTTGCATAAGATTCCTCTAACCTTCGTAGTCTCTGCGGAACGAATCTTACTTATTTACTATAACTTGCATACGATCTGTATACTTGCAGAACCGTGCTAGCTTTAGGGTGTTTATTTGCACTTTATTTATATCATATTTTATCACACCCTAGGCGACACCAATGTACCTATTGAGCATGCTCTAATTATGTAAATGATAGTAAGTATTATGTTTCTGAACGGTGTCACAAATATGTTTAGTATCTATGTATGAAAACAGGAAATAAAAGATAAGGAAGGTTAATGAGCAATGAGTAAGAAGTGTCAAGTTGAAACTTAGGGAGGGTTATTTTGTGTGTAGAACGTTAGGTTTGAAATTAGTTGAAAACCCATTTGCTTATGAACTAATAGTGAAAAAGTAACAAAATATGATAGTTAGAAAAGTGAATAAGGCAGTTCTCTCATATTAAAGCCACTTGAAGCCTTTTTAGCTTTCTCACCTTTTATTTGATTATTATATTATTATCAGCCCCTCCGAGCCTTTCTAAAGCCTTTTATTAACCACATTATAAGCCATACCCCTTAGTTTATAGTTCTTATCCATATGACCCACACTCAAATCGCGAAACCTAAGACAAGTTGTTTTAGATCTTGAGTTTGGGGTGGTGGGTTTCATCATTGGGATTGGGAAATTGTAATTGTGATATTATTGATGATGATGAGTTTATTATTGTAACCCTTTGACGGAGTAGAAGTAAATGAAAAAAGCTATGAAAAGCATGAATAGAAAAACAAACTATATGAAAAATAGCATGATATCTCAACATAAAAAAAAGAGTCATTGCTACATTAAAAAGGAAAAAAATTGATATGAGAAGATCGAAAAATATTTGTGTTGGCCTAATGTCCTTTTAATCTTGTTTTAATATTTGCAAAACCGTGTTTTAAATATCCACGAAATAGTGCATTATACTTGTTCTCAAGGATTTAACATTATTTTTCAAGGATTATTTAGTAGTCGGGCCGGCATACCGCCCACAGGACTGGCATATCGGTGAAGAGAGTCGTTTCCCAACGGTCACATGCCACGTCAAATCGAACCGTTGACTAGAAGACAAGCCGGACTGGTATACCGCCCATATGACCGGCATACCGCCCCGGGTCAGAAAAGTTGCTTATAAAATGGGAATTTTTCCTTTCCAATTAATCACCTCTTACCAACACATTTTATACAATCATATACATTCATTAGAGGTCTCAAGCAATCAAAGTATCAATCCAAGCTTGATCATTCAACTTGTTATATCTACTAAATCAAGGAGTTAATCCAAGAAGCTTCAAATTTCTAATCTACTCAAGAGATGTTTTAAGCTTAGAGTTATATCCTCTCTTTAGGAGTTCTTAGAAAAGTTGTACCAACCATTCAAACACTTGTTTTTATCCTCTTAGATCTTGTCTTTGTAATAGATAGATTAAGATAGAGTGTGAGTATAGGGAGTATACTCGGTTTCCTTGTGTTGCATTAGCACAAGAGTTTGCTTCGTGGTATCGAAGTGGTTGTAAGGGTATTGTGTTCTTACCCCGGTCAAGAGAGACATAGGATCTTAGTGAAAGGCTTGAAATCCAAAGGAGGCTTCCTTAGGTAGTGGATGTAGGTATAACTGAACCACTATACATCGTTGTGTCCTTTCTATCCCTTATCTCTTTACTTATCGTTTATTGATTGCTCGTATTTCTATTTATATCAAACCTAGCAACCCTATTGCATGATCCCTTAGTGTTTGATATATATTGACTTATAAGTTATTCTTTAAACTTATAATTGTCCAAAAGATTTTTAATTAGGCATTAATCTTATTAGTAATCCTATTCACCCCCCCCCCTCTAGAACTTTCAATTGGTATCAGAGCCTAACTCTACGTGAATATCTTAATCGTTAGTAGAGTAAACGACATGGAATTTAATATTTGGAAGAGTCGCCTTCTACACGACCTCCACTTTTTGTAGGCACTTACTATCTTGCTTGGAGAACAAAAATGGAGGAATTTATCAAAGCCGAAGATCCCGATCAATGGAGAATAGTTATGCAAGGTCCATTCCTTCCATACAAAGAGGAATGAAATGAAGCGGGAGTTCTTAAGTTAAATCAAGAAGAAAAAGACTACGATGAACTCACCAATGATGATAAAGCTAAACTCACTCAAAATGCAAAACCGGTGTACACTATAATATGTGGAATATTCGAAGAGATTTTCTCAAAGATGTTAAATTGTGAGTCAGCAAAGGAAATTCGGGATCGTTTGGAATTTCTATATGGGATTGTCAAGAATGACAAAGAAGAGAGCAAAATTGATGATGAAACTCATGATAATCCAAAATCAAACCATGAGGTAGCAATATATCCTAAATTTTTGTCACCTCCATATGATTATGATGATATGAGGTATATTTCATCCCTTCTAAATATTCTTGACTCTCAAATCCATTTGAATAACCTTTCTTTGAAAAAGGCAAAAATTGAGCAATAGAATTGTTTTAATTGTTGTCTCACTTTAGATGATACTTTGGGAAACAATAAAAACTCGTGTTTTGAAAATATTTTCTATTAGAATAAAAATCAACATCTTATGAAGAAAAATATAGAAGGTTTTGAGAAAGTGGATGAAGCATGTTCTATTGTCTTTAAAAATTTAAAAAATCATCCCTATTTAAATTCCACTCCCTTTGATGAATATAAACTTTTTAAAGCGGAATTATTTTTGAGTGAAAATCTGGTTATACAAAAGAACGAGAAAATATCATATTCAAAACCTTCTCGTAATATTTCTATTCGCAAAAGAAATGCTTGTAATTTGTGGAAAACCCGGTCATCGTGTTTCCACGTGTCATTACCACAAACAACTTGAATACGGGTCTTTAATACCTCTGTGGGAAAAACCAACATGGATCGTGAAAAGTACTAATCGTGTTCTCGTATCCACTCCACCTTGGATACCTTAGAATTTTTATTGGAGGTGTTGAGCGTCAAGGAAATGAAATGATATACGAAAGGACGCTCAAATCTCGTAAAAGGAAAATCCGGTGATTTTTTTCTTTATCTCGTTTTTATTTGTGTTTTATTTTGTGTGTATGTGTTTCTTTTTATATGTGCTAATATATTTTAGGTTTTACCCTTTATCATGCTTGAAAATGTTTAGTTTTTATTTTGGGTCTTTTTGTACTTTTTAGAAAATATAGGGATCTTTTTGCAATTAACTGTTTTTGTTGTTTTTGAGATTTCTACTTTGTATTTTTTTTTTAAAATTATTTTGGGGGTTCTCAAACTTTATCAAATTATTGGGGAGCTTTTGGTTTGGTTTCGGGCTCTTTTAAAGAATCCTTATATTCCATTTTTACCCAAATTTACGAGGCCGGAGCGGCATACCGGCTGTAAGAGTGGCATGCCGGCGCGATAATTTTTTTTTACAGGTTCCTACTGACCGGCATACTAGAGAAACGAGTGGCATACTGGTCGCGTAATCTGTATCGACGAAAAACGGGTTTTTCGGCTTTATAATCCATCTCTTCTTATTCTAAAACACTAAAACTCTTTCTTCTTCATTGCTCTCTCTGCAAATCGCCCAAGATCCTTCATCTCTCAAAAATCCATCTCCAATTCCTTTCAATAACTCATTTCCTTCAATCTTCATCACTCTACATTGCTATGGGCCCAAGAAAGGAAGCTCTTTTATCTTCAAAAAGAAAGAAATCAGGACGTTCCTCAAATCCTCCTAAACCTTCCAAGCCATTCGAAGTTAAACCGGGTAGAAAGGTTGAATCTTCCGCTTTTCCTAATGGTAATAGCTTTTTTCACTCTTCTTGAATTTCAAGGGCTTATTACTTTTCTTTAAATTGAAATCAATTTAGCCACTACTTTTTGTCAAGAATTTTACCAAAAACTTGTTTATGATTGTGATTCAAATGCTATTTCTTCAAAAGTCAATGGAAAAATCTTGAATTGAGTCTTACCTTGGTACCCTTTTTAATCTTAAAACTTCCAGTTTTGATCGGTTTTGGAATGTTGGGTGGAATGGTCTTGATAATGATCTTATTCCCCGTGTTGAATCCTTTATGGAAGCCCATTTAATCAATCCCGCCTCAATTACTCCCGAGTCTAAACATTGGAGATCCTATGATTTGACTCCCGATTTTCAAATTGCATACAAAATTGTTTTAAATGGTCAATTTTGTAAAGATAAACACGATGCTACAATTTCTCCTTACGAAGCCTACATTCTTTATCGCATTTATCACAATGAACAAATCAATTTTCCGACTATTATGATTAAAATGATGAATCATGCTCATAACAACACCATTAGTGTTCCGTACGGTTTAGCCCTCTCCGTTGTTTTTAAAAATCTTGGTCTTAATCTTGATTTTTCTCAAACAAAAAGTTTTAATCCAAATTGGGTTATCAATTATAAAGCCGTTGGGAAAATGAAATTTGTTATCTATAACAACGAGTATGTTTCGGAAAATCGTATTAATAACTTTGGGGATGAAGATATCATTACTCGTATCACTTCCGATACCTCTCATTCCGAGGATCAACCTATTCCACCATCTCCCATCCAAAATGAGCCTATACCTAATCCTCCTCAAAATGATGATTCTTCACGCTTATCACGTCTCAAAGCCACAATAGACCGGTTTGTAAACTTTGTGCAGTGCAAGTTTGAAACATTGGAGAATAAGATAAAGAATCTTTTGGATGAAGTTTCGTGCCTTCGAAATGATGTTTCATGCATTCGTGAAAATCAATAGGTGGAAGTTGTTTTTTTTTTGGGATTCCTTTATCTTTTTATGTGTATTTTGTTGAACTCTTTTAGTTATTGTTGGTTTATGTACTTGTGGTTTAATTTTAGTTGTAATCGATTAAAACTCGGTTGTTGGATGATTATTAGCTTTTGATTATTTTGTTAAATCTTCATTAGATGCTATCTTTATTATGTTGTTTTGTTCTTGTGTTTCTATTTCTTGTTATTGGATTATCAATTACTATTCCTATGAGTTATGTTATTGCTCGTCACTAATCTCGTTTGTCATTTATAGGTGACTTTGCATATTGATCACTTCTAGTTGGGAATATTTTCTTTTTGGATCCTTACTTTATATAATTGATTTTTAGATTCAATATCGCTTTAAATTGCATACTTTTTAGTATAAGTTGTTTTTTTTCCTAATTAAGATTATGCATATTTTTATAAAATTGCAATTCTGTCCCTAAACTTTGTAAAAATTGCAATTCAATCCCTAGACTTTGCAAAAATACATTTAGTCCCTAGAATTTTATAAAATTTCACCTTGGTCCCTTAAACTTTAATTCTTGGCCTTTAAGTCCTTTTTCTTTAGTGAAAATGTTTTTCAAATCCCCTTATTTGTGAAATCTATCTTTGTTAAAACCTTATATATTTGATAAACAACTTTGCACTTGTATTATGCTTTGTGTAAGGGGGAGTTTTTTAGAGTATCTAATTTCGTGTTTATGAAAATATTTCTAATTTGAAAAATGGCACTTAAGTTTCTCAATATGTAAAAAAATTCAATTAAGTCCCTCAAATTTAGGAAAATTACGCTTTTGCCCCTAAAATTACGCTATTCTAAAATATTCTTCTATTCTTTTTGTTGTTGACAAAGGGGGAGAAAGATCAAAGATACTAGCTTACACATTTTACAAACCTTAAAGTATAATTGAACACAAATTTGCAAATGTTTCATGCTTTTAGAAAGGGGGAAAGTTTTTAAAATACTTTCAGTTATCATATTTACAAAATTCTTTTAAAATTCCTTGGTTCTTCTAAAATATTCGTATGCATAGTGTAAGGGGGAGTTACTCAACTTATCAGTCGTTAACTCGTTTGGAGGAAAACTTTGTTAAAAACTCTTTATCGACAAACTTGTGTTTTCGATTTGTCAAGCATCAAAAAGGGGGAGATTGTTGGCATAACGTCCTTTTAATATTGTTTTAATATTTTCCAAATCGTGTTTTAAATATCCCCGAAATAGTGCATTATACTTGTTTTAACTAAATACTTTCTCTCCATGAATTTAACATTATTTTTCAAGGATTATTTAGTAGCCGGGCCGGCATACCACCCACTGGACTGGCATACCGGTGAAGAGAATCGTTTCCCAACGGTCACATGCCACGTCAAATCTAATCGTTGACTAGAAGACAAGATGGACCGGTATACCGCCCATATGACCGGCATACCGCCCCGGGTCAGAAAAGTTGCTTATAAAATGGGGTTTTATGCTATGCATTTAATCACCTCTTACCAACACATTTTATACAATCATATACATTCATTAGAGGTCTCAAGCAATCAAAGTATCAATCCAAGCTTGATCATTCAACTTGTTATATCTACTCAATCAAGGAGTTAATCCAAGAAGCTTCAAAGTTCTAATCTACTCAAGCGAAGTTTTAAGCTTAGAGTTATATCCTCTCTTTAGAAGTTCTTAGAAAATTTGTACCAACCATTAAAACACTGGTTTTTATCCTCTTAGATCTTGTCTTTGTAATAGATAGATTAAGAGAGAGAGTGAGTATAGGGAGTATACTCGGTTTCCTTGTGTTGCGATAGCACAAGAGTTTGCTTCGTGGTATCGAAGTGGTTGTAAGGGTATTGTGTTCTCACCCCGGTTAAGAAAGACACGGAAGCTTAGTGAAAAGCTTGAAATCCTAAGGAGGCTTCCTTAGGTAGTGGATGTAGGGATAACCGAACCACTATACATCGTTGTGTACTTTTTATCCCTTATCTCTTTACTTATCGTTTATTGATTGCTTGTATTTCTATTTATATCAAACCTAGCAACCCTATTTCATGATCCCTTAGTGTTTGATATATATTGACTTAGAAGTTATTCTTTAAACTTATAATTGTCCAAAAGATTTTTAATTAGGCATTAATCTTATTAGTAATCCTATTCACCCTCCCTCTAGGACTTTCAATTTGGACCGGGAAAGTGGAATTTATTTTGTAATAATCGTAAAAGGTTTCACTTGGGTTACTTGGGATGAGTGAGAACATCATCAAGTGAAAAACTCAACCTATAGGGCGATTCGTTAATGGAATGTGAGGAGGGAGCCAAAAGCTCACTTTTTCATTATCCAAATATACCACATTGTCCCTAAGCCACGTTATCACCGTAAAGACCTTAGTATTTTTAGCTACTGGGTAGAGAAACAATGGAGCTATTAGGTTGTAGGTGAGTGGACTTTTGGATGCTATATTAGGACCTATGAACAACATATAGCCATTAACTTGAACTGAGTTGAAAACCTCTCCTTCTGGCATTGCAAAGTTAATTTGGAATTTAATTTATGGAATGTTGATTATGTGTATATTAAACATGCGTGTGAATTATTTCTTTAGCATTAATACATGAGAATTTTTAGATATTATGCTCTAGGATCATTCATTGTGTTTTATTCTTCTTCTCCTCCTTCTTCTTCTTCTCTGTTTATTATTTGACTACCATATTGTTCTTTATCTTTAATTGTATATGGACGATACAACTTTGAGTTGGGGTTTTTGATGTAATATAGGTTGGAGACATCATTTTAGGTGTATTAGTGCATTTAATTATATATTTTTATTCATAGTTTTATATTTACCTATTTCTTGTCTTGATTTGACGATTTATTATTTTTAGAGCATATTTGGTTTAATTATTTGTTAGTTGTGAAACTTTAAAGATATATGGTAACTAATTAGATACCAAATTAATTCTAAGATATAAGGGAAAGAAGATAATGATGGAAATTGGAGATAAAGGAAGTGAAAGATAAAATAGGAAAGAAAAAGTTGTCTAGTAAATCTGAAATTTCAGCAGGTACGTTCATTAAATTGATCATAACTCAAAAACGGCTGGGATTTTCGAAGAACATTCTGAAGAAAAAGTATATATCTTTTGGATGCGGTCAGTTTCGATACAAAGAACGCGTCAATCAGAGAGATACTGAGAAGTTACGGCCAGAACAAAACAGTAGCAGTTTTTTCCTTCTCCTATATTTTAGGAAACGGATTTCATATGGAAAAGAGTCCTATTACTTGCCATCTACTCCAAGAATCCGAACTAGGGTACACCCTCTACTCATTATAAACATATCCTTGGCCAATCCTTAAGCCAATAAGAAGCCTACATCTAGAGAAGAAAAGTCTGGAGGAGCTGAACATCAAATTATGCCTTCACAAGCCTTCAAATTTGTAATTGTTTTCTTTTCTTTCTCTAGTATGAACTAAATTTATTTTAGCTTGAGATTTAGTATATGGGTATGAACCATAGACTTGTTTTACATCTATTTAATTTGGGATTATAATTATTTAAATGAATTAGTGTTTTATTCTCGGTTGTATGTTCTTTAATTTATTGTCTGTTTTCCTTGCGGATGCCTACGTATAGGATTACCTTAATAGTGGTTAGATTGTCACCCGGAAGGGGTGTATAATTATTGAAACACCACATAAATGTCTAGTGTGCGGTAGTGATCCAGAAGGGCTTGACTAACTAGATAGCCATTAGGGTTTGATTTAACCACCGATCATTATTGTAGACCAGTCTCATCTAAGAACCTAGTGGCGTAGGAGCACCTTAGTTAAGTCCCCTGGTAATTGTGAGGTCGCCACCTAAATCCACCCGAAAGGGGGTTAGGAGGAATTTAGAATCCTGGTTACTGCAATTCTACATAATTTTCCCTTACATGATTAGAATAAACAAGACTAGTGGGGATTACTTGCTATAACTCGAACTAAACTTTCATACTATCTGCTTCTCTTATTTACTTTTCTGTCTTTATTTTATATAGTTAATCTTTTATTCAAAAACAAAATAAATATTTCATTAGTCTCTTATTTCTTGTGTATTATTCTTCTAGCTTTATTAATTGCATTTTATATTGCATAAGTTCTCCTAACTTTCGCAGTCTCCGATGAACGAATCTTATTTATCATTAAAACTTGGATACGATCTGTGATTTGCAGTGAGTAACGTGTTTATCCAGGTTGTTTATCTGCATCTATCTTATCTATTATATTATCAAACCCTAGGCAACACTAAGGACGCGCTGAAGGAAATTCTGGAAAACAAAGTGCGGGAATCGCAGAGTCAGAGTGGCAATTTACAACGTACACCCTCCTTAGCGCAATAAGAACAGGTTGATGTAGTCATGGAGGCGGCGCGCTTAGGGTTGGGAGACGGGACCCGCTACTGGGTCCTGGGAGTAGGACACCCGCTTCTGGAGAAGAGGACGACTACTAATGCTTCTGATCCAGTCAGTGAGAGGATTCTAAGGGACTACGAGTGGATGATGACCGCGCTTAACGAGTTCCTTGTCTCCATAGGCAAGGACCCTATGTCAGACGATCTGTCTCGATCCTCGACCTCCATAGCTAGTACCCGACCCACGAAGGAGGCGATAGATACGCAGATCAGTCGGGTCATCTTGTTACTTAATCGATGTAGAGCCGAACGTGGATTTGATACAGTTGTCCCTCCATCTGGCACACCTTCTTGTGCTCCTCTTGTTGCTGGAACCTCCCAAGCCATTCCTTCTGATCCTCGTACTGCTCTGTCTGTCCCACCATTCCAGCTTATGGACAAGGGTTATAGTTCTGCTGAAGATGAAGAAGAAGAAGATGAAGAAGAGTAATCTAATTCCTAGTATGTTCTGTTTTTGTCTATTTAGTTTGTATTGTTTGACTTTTGGTTGACTTTTTATGTTGTTTGACAATTTGTTGACTTCTGGTTTGACTGTTGACTTTTTAATCATCAGTTATTATATAATTCAGTTTTCGCTTTTATAATCTATTCTCGTTTCTCATATAATTCGGGATTATTCTATAAACAATATAAAACTAATAAAAAAAACACAACAAATTTTTTTTTTTTAATAACCTCTTTAGGGACAACATTTCTCTCGCTAAAATAATAGCCAAAGTCCTCGCTAAAGATATGGATACCAAAATCGAAGACTTTGTCGTCGCAGCTGACCAAGTCTTTTGCGGGGACTCCTCCATCGCAAATGATGTTATCTTTAGCGAGGACCTGGTGTTCTCGCAATAGATAAGGTGGCTCACGCAACGACGCGCAGATGTCCTCGCGAGTTTGTGTCTTCACAATGAAACTTTAGCGAGAAACCTTTAACGAGGACATATCCTCGCTAAAGCTAATACTGGTCTTTCACGTTGACATCTACTATCTTTCGCGAGAACGCACGTCCTCGCAAAAGACAGTCGTGGTAGTAGTGCCTGATCTAGTTGCTTACCTGATCGGTCAGTTTCCTACCCTAGATCCAGTGGCTTACTTCCTCTCATCAGATTAGTGTGCTCTTGGTGGCGAACATTTTCGTGCTACATGGTTGATTTGAGTCATGTTAACAGCGTGGTGGTTTAGTCATCGACTTATCCTTTAATGGAGAGCACCTGTTTGAATATACGCTCTGTCCTAGGTTACCGTGACTTGGATTAGGTTCGTAAGATCATACGGGCTTCTTAATTCTATCCCTAATCCTTGAGTGTCACATTACTGTTGGATTAATGCTATACTTCTATTATAGGATATAATCCGTTCATGATCTTTAGGAGAAGCGGAAGAGACTTGGATTAATATGGAGGATTAACCAAGACTCTTCCCATTCCCTTTGGAAGTGGAAAAGTCACTTTTTGTGAAGGAATTTGTCCCACGTAGGAGGTGAGTAAAATTATTTTAGTGTATAAATAGACTCACCCATGTATTCCTATCAAAATGACTAAACACTATGCTAGCCAAGAAGGGAAAGCAAAGCCCCATACCCTCGCACCACTACCACACGCCCGGCCCGGCACCGGCGACGGCGAGGGCGTGGGAGTGGTCGTGGGAGTGGCTCGTGGCTCGTTGGGGAGTTTGGGGAGTCAAAAAATGAAATGAGTTTTCTTATCAAGCTCTTATAGTGTCGCTGACAATCAATCAAAAGACGTAAGACAAGACTCCACCAATCACGCGCCCGTTAAGAAGATTATTCCATCAGCTGGTCAACTCGTCAAGTCAAGTCAACTAGCTGTTACACCAATGTTCAAAACGTTTGGAATAAGAGAATCAATTAGAAAACTGTCAATCAATCACTAGAGGGAATCAAGGAATTGATTGATCCATTACTGCTGACAAAGGTTTTCAACTCCAACTCTCCCCTATATAAAGACCTCATTCTCCACCAGTATTGACTACGAAATTACAAAGCAAAAAGCATAATCATAAAATATCTCTCTATATTTCTGTCTGTTAGAGATACCGGCACTACGCCGGAATATCCTTTTAACACCGGGATTTATTTCCTTTTTTCCGTGTAAGTTGTGCTTTTTGATTTTCCGTGTAATACTTTGTAAGTTTCGTTATACTTCAATTTCCGTGTAATAGTTAGTTTACTCGTTAATTGATTTTACGTTTTATTCTGATTTGTTTCTTCTCAAATCTTTTTCTAAACGGTGATACTTTTTCACTACAATTTAAAAAGATATTCGGTTGTTTTTCTTTTATCACCGTTTTACCTTATGGATTTTCCAATCTTGGCAGCTGCTTCATCGTTGAATGCAAAGGCCTTTCCCAACGTGAATAAGTTGGAGCCTCTTAATGGTTCCAACTACAAGCGTTGGGCACAAAAGATCCTTATTTGTCTTGAACAGTACGAACTGGACTTTGTTTTATACGAAGATCCTCCACTTTTAGTGGACAATGAAGTTCCCACTGAAGAAGAACAGACTAGGCATCTTGCTTTAGAAGCCAAGTTTAAACGAGCTAATACCATGGCTCGAGGATGGATGTTAAACAATGTGTTGATCCTCATCTTTGATCTTCTTGCCAAAGAAAAATCGACAAAGATCATATGGGAGACACTTGAGAAAAAATATGGGGCCGAGGATTCTGGTAAGAATAAATATGTCACTGGGACTTGGTATAACTTTCGTCTCACTGATCAGAATTCCATGACTGAACAACTCCATGTCTATGAAAACCTTTACGCGGATGTGATTGCTGAAGGTATGAAAATGTGTGAGGTGTTCCAAGCCAATATCATGTTAGAGAAGTTCCCACCTTCCTGGAGCGAATACCGTAATCACCAGAAGCACAAGAAGAAGGAAATGACACTACAAGAGTTGATTAGCCACATACAAGTCGAGGAGGCAAATCGACTGAAAGACAGGTCTATTCCTTTCCCTTCTCAATCATCAAAAGCTAATCTTGTCGAAAGTTCTGGCCAAGGTAACAAAGACAGGTTCAAAGGGAAGGGTAAACAACAAGGCCACAACAAATACAAATCTGGAGGCAACAAGAACCGTGGCAACTCCAAAGGTGGTGGGTTCAAAACCTCTGGTAAGATTCAGAAACCCAAAGGAGCCTGTTATTGTTGTAGGAAGGAAGGACATAGAGCTTTCGAATGCAACCTTAGAGCTGGTCAAGGTCCCGAACCTGCCGCAAATCTGGTCGAGACCGAAGAGGTTATTGCTGCAGTGATGGTTGAGGTAAATCTAATTGAGAACAAAATCGAGTGGATTCTTGACATTGGAGCTTCTCGTCATTTCTGCTCAACGAGATCTATGTTCAAGAAATTCAAAGAAGCAACAAATGGTGAATTTGTCTACATGGGTGACTCCTCAACCTCCATGGTCTTCGGTAAAGGACAGGTTTCTCAAAAACTCACTTCTGGTAAAATCTTAGAGTTGAATGATGTTCTCTTCGTCCCCTGTCTCCGTAGGAACCTAGTTTCCGGAGCTCTTCTTAATAAAGTAGGCCTTAAACTTCTATTTGAAGGGGGGAAATGGTCATTACCAAAAATGATTTGTTTGTGGGGAAAGGATACATGAATGGTGGTTTATTTGTTTTAAATACTGTACCAATGAATGAGAATGTCTCTGATTTTGCTTATGTCGTTGAATCTCTTGACACTTGGCATGGTAGACTAGGTCACCTTAATATATCCTCTATTAAAAGGCTTAAAGAACTTGGACTAATACCCCTCAATAAAATAGATGACTTTTCCAAATGTCAAATATGTGTAGAGTCCAAACTTGCGAAGAAACCCTTTAAGCCTATGACCACGAGAAAGACTAAACTACTAGAATTAGTGCATTCTGACTTAGCTGATTTTAAAAACTCCGCTAGTAGAGGAGGAAAACTTTACTATATAACCTTTGTATATGACTACTCTAGGTTCACTAAAGTGTATCTCCTTGAAACTAAAGACGGGGCGGAAAACGCGTTTTTAAAATACAAAGCTAAAGTAGAAAATCAACTAGACTGTAAAATCAAAAGATTTAGGTCAGATAGAGGAGGCGAATATAGTTCTAATTCACTTAAAGAGTTTTGTGAAACAAATGGGATAATCCACGAACTTAGTGCCCCCTATACACCCCAACAAAATGGCATAGCCGAGAGAAAAATAGATCCCTTAAAGAGACTATGAATGCTATGTTAATAGGTTCAGGTTTACCAACAAACATGTGGGGGGGAAGCTGTTTTGTCAACCTGTTATGTCTTTAATAGGGTACCCCATAAATCCCTGGATAAGACCCCCTATGAGATGTGGAAAGGCTTTCCACCTAACCTGAAATTTTTAAAAGTGTGGGGATGTCTGGCCAAAGTCAAACTACCCGATTTTAAAACAGTCGTTGTTGGACCCAAAACAATAGACTCTGTATTCATAGGGTATGCTCAGAAGAGTGCAGCCTATAAATTCCTATCATTAGATGATAACTCCATTTTTTAATCTAGAGATGTTGAATTCTTTGAAAACATTTTCCCTTTGAAAACTGTGAATACTGTTGATGCTTCTTTGTCTTCTAGTAACTTATCTGATAATGTTAATGTACCTTTGTGTGATAGTTCCCCTGGCCCCTCTACCTCCTATGTACCTAGTAGTATTCCTGAGGAAGAACTTAGGAGGAGTAAGAGGCGTAGAATCGAGTCCAGCTTCGGACCTGATTTTATCACAGCCTTCTTAACCGAAGGTCTTCACAATGACCTGATAAGTGAACAGGTTGTCACCTGTCTCCTCATGGAGGAAGACCCAAAAACTTATGCCGATGCTTTGAGATCGGTAGATGCTATTTTTTGAAAAGAAGCTATTAATAGCGAACTTGAGTCTATTAGAAGTAATCATACGTGGGAATCGACTGACTTACCTAAAGGCAGCAAACCCATCAACAGCAAATGGATTTTTAAGAAAAAGTTGAGACTAGATGGATCAATAGAAAAATTCAAAGCTAGGCTTGTTATTAAGGGTTTCACCCAAAAGAAAGGCCTTGATTACTTCGACACTTATTCCCCTGTGACCAAAATCGCCACCATTAGGACCCTCATTGCTCTTGCGGTCATTCACAAACTTGTCATACATCAGATGGATGTTAAGACTGCGATTCTGAATGGGGACCTAGATGAAGAGATCTATATGGCCCAGCCTGAAGGGTGTGTGATTCCTGGTTAGTGGGATAAAGTGTACAAGCTAAAAAAGTCTTTGTATGGCTTAAAACAGACACCCAAAAAATGGTATGAAAAACTCGATAGTACCCTCATTTCAAATGGGTTTGTGGTCAACACTTCTGACTCGTGTGTTTACTCCAAAGTAACAGGATCAGAGTGTACCATCATCTTCCTATATGTAGATGACATGCTCATCTTCGGCACTTCCCTTCATACCATAAATGAGACCAAATGCTTCTTGTCTTCTAAGTTTGACATGAAAGACATGGGAGAAACAGATGTAATTCTTGGGGTAAAAATCATTAGGAGCAGTAATGGTATTTCCCTGAATTAGTCTCATTACGTAGAAAGGATGTTGAAGAAATTCGACTCCTTTGAGGTGACACCTGTAAATACTCCTTATGATTCTAGTATTCATTTGTCTAAAAATTCTGGGGATGCTGTATCCCAAAATGAATATGCCAAAATCATAGGTAGTGTGATGTTCTTAATGAACTACACTCGACCCGATATTGCCTACGCCGTTAGTAGACTTATTCGCTATACTCATAACCTGAGTAATGACCACTGGGTTGCACTTCGTCGTCTTCTAAAGTACCTGCGAGGTACTATGGATCTAGACCTACATTACAGCTCATTTCCTGCAGTTCTTGAGGGATTCTGTGATGCAAACTGGATCTCTGACAATGACGAACTTAACTCCACCAGTGGTTATGTTTTCTCCTTAGGAGGAGGTGCTATATCGTGGAAGTCCTCTAAACAGACTTGTATAGCACGCTCCACCATAGAGTCTGAGTTTATAGCACTAGAAATGGCTGGACAAGAAGCTGAGTGGTTGAGAAGTCTCTTATCAGATGTGCCACTTTGGGAAGGTAAGGCCACACCTGTGTGTATCCATTGTGATTCACAAGCAGCCATTGCAGTCGCTCATCAAAGTGCCTACAATGGAAAGAAGAGACATATACGCATCAGACATGGTTCAGTAAAACAATTACTGAAGAATGGTGTGATAGCCTTAGAGTATGTACGATCAGAGGAAAATCTCGCTGATCCATTTACCAAAGGCCTACCCAGGAGAGTAGTCCTGGAAACGTCGAGGGGGGTGGGATTGAGACCCATCAATGGGGAACATGTGACTCTTGAGTCAAGGTGATCTCCCTCCATCCCTATGGCATACAACTAAAGTAATATGGATTCATAGCCACTTGTGGTGGTCCTTTTGAGAAGGACTTGATGAATCAGAATTCATAGCCTCTGTGGTGGTCCTTTCGAGAAGGACTTGATGAATTCAAGGGTAGTAGCAAAACCCAAACCTTTATAAACAGAATGTTAAGGAGACGTCCTTGAACAAATGTAAATAAAGGTATCCACAAAGTTCATAGCCTGCAAGGGTGGTTCTTAGAGAAGGACTTGATGAACTAAACTGAAAGGTGAGGTTCGAGGAGACCATAACTTTCAGCAGGGTAGAGTATGTGTTGTGAGGGTCTCAATCGAAAACCGTTAAAGTTCAAGAGTATGTTCACTTCAACGGAATTCGGTGGTTGCCTAACTTCACTACGTGATATTTCAAATCGAAAGATATAGGCACTTAAGTACAATTCACCCAAACGCTGAAAGTCATGGAAACCTGATCACTGTCTCTCCAAAAGACCCTAAGTGGGGGATTGTTGGATTAATGCTATACTTCTAGTATAGGATATAATCCGTTAATGATCTTTAGGAGAAGCGGAAGAGACTTGGATTAATATGGAGGATTAATCAAGACTCTTCACATTCCCTTTGGAAGTGGAAAAGTCACTTTTTGTGAAGGAATTTGTCCCACATAGGAGGTGAGTAAAATTATTTTAGTGTATAAATAGACTCACCCATGTATTCTTATCAAAATGACTAAACACTATGCTAGCCAAGAAGGGAAAGCAAAGCCCCACACGCGCGCAGCACCACCACCACCCCCCTCTCCCCCCCCCCGCCCGGCCCGGCGACGGCGTGGGCGTGGTCGTGGTCGTGGCTCTGGGGGAGTTGGGGAGTTTGGGGAGTCAAAAAATGAAAAATGAAATGAGTTTTCTTATCAAGCTCTTATAGTGTCGCTGGCAATCAATCAGAAGACGTAAGACAAGACTCCACCAATCACGCGCTCGTTAAGAAGATTATTCCATCAGGTGGTCAACTCGTCAGGTCAAGTCAACTAGATGTTACACCAATGTTCAAAACGTGTGGAATAAGAGAATCAATTAGAAAACCGTCAATCAATCACTAGAGGGAATCAAGGAATTGATTGATCCGTTACTGCTGACAAAGGTTTTCAACTCCAACTCTCCCCTATATAAAGACTTCATTCTCCACCTGTATTGACTACTAAATTACAAAGCAAAAAGCATAAGCATAAAATATCTCTTTCTATATTTCTGTCTGTTAGAGATACCAGCATTACGCCGGAATATCTTTTTAACACCGGGATTTATTTCCCTTTTTCCGTATAAGTTGTGCTTTTTGATTTTCCGTGTAATACTTTGTAAGTTTCGTTGTACTTCAATTTCCGTGTAATAGTTAGTTTACTCGTTAATTGATTTTACGTTTTATTCCGATTTGTTTCTTCTCAAATCTTTTTCTAAACGGTGATACTTTTTCACTACAATTACTTCAGGGACCTCGAATCATCTTTTTTATCTGACATGCTGGCCTAGCGTTGGTGGCTTGAGTTCGGATGAAAAGGAGACTGAAAAACACGGCTTCTGGAAGGACTAGAACTGATATAGGGTTGTAATGGTTTAGTTTAGTGGGCATTAGAGAGCATTTTGCTCCCAAATAATCCCCTCTATAAAACTGTACTCCTATTCTTTCTATTATATATTCAGAATACTGTAATACTGTATTATCGTAAATGAAAGAGAGGCACACAACTTATACATACATAATTTGAAAAGAAATATTATTTGTAGGCAATCAAGCCCAAAATTATTGTTACACACAGAATTTTATTACACTCCAGAAAAAGAAGGAAGGAAGCTGGGAAAAATACGATATATATAGGCTGCAACAACACAAAATATCTTTTTATATAATATTTTTTAGGATGATATTAGGAGTAATCATGGTTCAGGTGATACTAAAAGTTGAGCCATCATAAAAGTACTTGGGCACCCATTTTAATTAGCCAATACGTAGGCTTCCAAAGCTTTGATCACTCCCAAAGCTCCTTCTTTGGCTGGCTTAGTTTCTTCCTCAGTTAGCTCAGCACCTTCTTTAACGTGATACTTAGCAGTGGTGTGCAAAAGGCATCCTCCATCTGAAGAAGATTCAAATTTAAATTCAAGTGAAAGTGATATGATCTTGTCCGATAGATCACCACCTTCAATCACTGTTTCAGCATAGGTCAAAGAATCCTTGTCTAAAACATCAACCTTATGTTTAGCATACTTTATTGGGATACCTGTCCATAACCATAGATATTAGAAAAAGAAAAAAAAAACATGAATGGGTATATAATATATATACCTTCGGCATAGGTAATATGCAGAATGCTTCCAGGGCCACCATTGCCTTCAATTAGCTCAATACTTTTTATAGCTTGAGGGACAGCCTTAGGAAGTAAAGTGGGAGCATCTATTGCGATTGCATGAAACAATTTGGTGGCGGAAACGGAGCTAGATGTTGTCTCTGAAAATGTCACAATACCCATGATGATGATGATCTCTTATTGGCTAGCTGAAACTAAAAGAGATTGGTTGAAGAAGAGGAAGTAGATGGTGAGGAGTACTGAAAGGGTAGTGGTATATATAGGAGATTTCTCTATTAACAATTTTAGTGTTTGATTTTAATATAATAGAAATGAGTCATCAATATCTAGAAAAAGTCACTAATACATACAATTTTTGATAACTTAAATAATATCCTATTTTTAGTCAACACTCAACAATAACTTAAATAATATCCTAACTCTAGATTAATGCCAAATATAATAAATAAATTAAAACCAAGAAAATAAATCTGAGGGACCATGATTCTAGATAGAAATTACAAGTGGTCGAAAAAAATTGTTTTAGATCTCCTTTTTGCACTATAGGTATATATTATGCAAAAATTGTGTAATAAATTTTTATATCATACAAAATTGTACTATAAATTTATATATTAGATAAAAATAGTATTAAGTTTCAGTATAATATTTTTGATTATTTACTCTTTGTATAATACAAAATAATATATAATTTTTGAAAAACAGTAAAATATTTATAAATTTAATAAAATAAATTTTAAAAATTAAAGAAAATCAAACAAAATTTCTAAAAAATTAAGAGGGTCAAATAAAAAAATTAAAATAAAGAAATATAACTAGTTTATAATTAATTTTTTTAAAGGAATTTTTTTTAAATACCAGAGAGCCATAAAAGTATCAAATAAATGTATTGTAAAATAAAAACAAGAAACTGATATTTAATATTTTAATTTAGTTCATTAAACTATTTAATTAACAAAATATTTTCATTCGGGTTAGTTCAGATCTAGCTAATATTCTATTAGTTTGGTGTATTAATATTTTAAAATAAATTCTAATTCATTCATATAATTCTTTTTAATAAAAATAAGTTTTATTAATTATTTATTCAATATTCAGTATTTTATCTCTTAAAAAACAAACTACACATACAATAGTCTGAATTGCCCTTATAGAGAGGTCGGATTAGAGAAATTTTCTAGAAGGGAAGCTATAAAGAATTGAGGTAACAATTTAATTTTAAAAAGGGGTTATTGTTGAAAACATCCTGCTTAAACACTCTAATTGTTTTTTTATGCCTTCAATAATCTTATTTATAAAAAAATGTCTAATGAAATAATTATTTATAGAAAACATCCCCTTTATATTTTCTATACCTTTATTAATTTCATCACATGCGCGCGTCCGTGAAATTTTTTTAAAATCGTCATAACTAATTCAAAAAAAATCAGAAAATTAAAAAAAAAATATTTTTGAATAAATCTAATTAATATTTACGTCTATGAATTTTTTTGATTTTTTTTGAATTTTTTTAGTTTTTTCGAATTTTTTTAATTTTTTTTTCGCAGACACGGAATTCCATGTTTAAAACATGGAATTCCATGTTTTAAACCGTGAAATAAACATGAAATTCCATGTTTTAAACATGAAATTCCATGTTTCAAACATGAAATTCCATGTTTTAAACATGGAATTCCGTGTCTGCGAAAAAAAAATATTAAAAAAATAAAAAAAAATCAAAAAATTCAGAAAATTCCGAAAAAAATCATAGACGTAAATATTAATTTTATTTATCCAAATATAATTTTTTTTGATTTTTTCGATTTTTTTTGAATTAGTTATGACGATTTTAAAAAAATTTCACGGACGCGCGCGTGTTTATTAGTTTTTTTCTTATTTTTTAATTGTTAATTATAAGGGGGGCTGTTTTCAATAAATATTTTTTTCTAGGCACCTTTTTCTAAATAAGTTTTTTAATAGGCATCAATCAACAATTGGCTCTTTTAAAAAAGAAATTATATTTAGTTTAGACAAAACTATTCATATAAGTAAGGTTGATAATTATCCATATATATTCAAGATCCAGTTACCTAATACATATTACTTGAAAAGAATTATATAGTTTTAATATTTAAATTCATGTAATATATTTAAATAATGTTTTTTAAACAAAATTTAATATTATTTATTGGGGTAAATTTTCAAAGTACAATCTAAAACCGGATGACCTCTCCACCTCCACCACCACCAGTACCTCATCCCACCCCATTGAATCAAGTATTAATTATTATGACTAAAAAAAAGTAGTTTAATTATCCGAGGAAAAAAGTTTAATTAAAAAGAGAGATAAATATATTCATTGAACAATTTAAAATTGTAATATTGTAATGATAAATTTTGTATGTTTAACCTTCTCGTAAAAAAGAGTACGGTACTCCATCAAATTATGGCCATTGCTTAAAATCTTATAAAATGACTGTAATTGTAATAGACTTCCTTATTTTCGTGTGGCCTGTCGCTTTATTTCTAGAATTTCTTCATTTGTTCAGTATATGTTCGTCGCAAGAGCCTGCCACTTTGGACTAATTCTTTTTCGTCGACACTTTTGACTAATCCAATCGCAGCCGGACTATATACAAGAAAAACTATGACAAGAAAAATATAGTTTAAGCTTTTATTATATAAGAATGTAATTACGACTATAATTTGATTATTCATTTGAAACGTACATAGATCATTAGATCGATAGTTCTTTTAGCCATAGATATATAAGTATATTACACAATGTTATACACTATGAGCGAGGAAATATTAAAATTTATTAATTAATATTTAGAATATATTTAAATATACACAATGTAATATATTTAAATAATTACAGAACTTTTGATGATTGTACGTGTTCTTCAAAGACTCGAAAATGAATGTTCCTGTTCCAGGCAATTATCCTATTTATTCAAGTCCTTAACCAAAATACCCCTTACAGAAGAAAGGTCTCCAAAATTAAGTTTGGGTGAAATCCTTTCGTGTCCCTCTAACTTTGGTCAAAGTATAGCATCTGCCTGCGAATTTGTTTTTACCCTTTCGCGCCCTTGATCTATCTAGTTTATGTCGTCGTTAGCCTTTTTTCTATTTTTCGGTCAGTTGACCATTAGTCAACGCCACGTCACCGCCAGTACTCTTCGTCATCGTCAGCTTTATCTCTAACTTAAAAAAAAACTTTGAAAGTTTGAATGATTCAAACCTTCAACAATGGAGAAAAACTAATAATAAAGAGAAGGATTAATACCCACATCAGACAATTCTCTTTTCCTTCCCCTACTTTTACTACGTGCTCGATCAATTGCCCGAGAAGGATTAATACCCACATCAGATAATTGTCTATCCATTCTTTTAGTATCAAACTTTCGATTGTTTCTTCTAACTAGTTGAATATACACCTGCACCTCCATTTTCATTCTCCAAATCTCGTTCAAGCTTTTTCTTCTATTTCTCAGCTTGTTTAGCTTTCATAGCTAAAACAGCTTCAGGTATACAAGGAAGTCTTTCTTTATTATCACGTGGTGTAGGCATAGCTACGTGAAATCGATTTAAACATTCGTTTAATTTCTTCGATCTCATTTTTAACTCTACTCTTTGATCCAATAGCCTCTCACAAGCTGCTTCTTTTACAGCTATTACACCTTCTTCAGTTAAAGTACTCATGGTTAAAAGTACACCTTCTTTTTCACTTGTTTCACCTCCTTGACCTATAACAGTTTTCATAGCTTCAGATTTCATCTCCATAACTAGCTTCGTATCTTCTTCGGATAAGCTCTCTAATGGCATTAAATCAGTCTTGTTACAGACTATAATCAATGGCTTATTCATGAATAACGATTTAATACTATGAAATAAAGCTGCTTGTTGCTCGATTGTGTAACCACACGATCCGGATATATCGAGGAAAAATAAAACAGCAGCTCGAAGATGAGTTAAAGCTGTGATACTACACATTTCGATAATGTTACGATCTTCGAAAAGTTGATCTAATATCCCAGGAGTATTCCTCCATTGTTGAAGGTTTGAATGCATTCAAACCTTCACAATTTTTTTTTTAAAAAAAAGTTAGAGATGAAGCTGACGATGACGAAGAGTACTGGCGGTGACGTGGCTCTGAGGTGGCAATGACGTGGCGTTGACTAACAGTCAACTGACAGAAAAATAGAAAAGGGGCTAACGGCGACAAAAACTAGTTAGATCAAGGACACAAAAGGGTAAAAACAAAGATCGGGGGCGGATGCTGCACTTTGGCCAAAGTTAGAGGGCCATAGGAGGGCTTTACACATTAAGTTTTGGCATAGTTGCATCTCGATCACCGGGGAGGAAATTCAGTCCAGGGTGTTCGCCCTGGGTACTAAGGATGCCTAAATATACAACAAGGAAAAAATATAAATTTTCGTAAAATATCAATGCCGCATGATATCCTTGTAAATAAATATATATGTAAAGAATTTGAGATAATGTAAAAGAGATAATTATGAATATAAACTCATGACACTTTAAGCAAAAATATAACTACACAATAAAAAATAAATATACCATTTTCTGTCATAATAATGTACGCATTTATTATACACACAAAGACGTATACCTATATCTACGCCGTAAGATATGTCAACCCGATCCTTCCCTCATTTTTGGGCATACCACTATATCCCACACAACTTTAGCCGATTTGGTATTCCAATAGAAGATAAGACAAATTTTAATAAATATTGATACATACCTCCTTTAAAAAAGAAAGTATTGAAATTAACAAGCATCTAGTTCCTTGCAAAAGTGGTAGAACGAGTTTTGATTTCTCCACATACAAAAGCAACTTACTCTTCTATTTTGTGACACAACTTGTGAGCTTCTTGTAAAATAGAGAGTAATCACGTATCTATAACTTGTTATCCATTATCAAACCCATATGTGTTGAAACGGCACACCACCCTTTCTAAGTTATGTCGATCCATTGATAATTGTCACCTTGTTCGGATAAGTATCCGTAAAAGTAGATATTAGATTTTGATAAGTTGAGGCATAGACCCAAAATTTTCTCAAAATCCTCCATACATCCCAAAAGACTTTTTATAGAAGCGGACTCACCTTTACAAAGAATCATGAGATCTTCGACAAATTCAAAATACATGATTTTTAAAAGTTTGCATTTCAGATGATACTTGAATAGAGGTTTTGAAGTGGCTTTACAAATAAGACGTGAAAGATATTCCAAACATATAATGAATATGAATTGAGACAATGGATCAGATTGTCATCGCCCCTTCTTTCCTTTGAAGTACTTGTGAATTCCCTCGTCAATTTTGATTGATAGGACAAATTTTACAAGTTATATTTTTGTTGAAGAAAGCAGGTCTTATACTGGCGAACCAATGTATTTAGACGGAGAAATAAATATAAGTATTGAATCGAATGAATAGACAAGTAAGATGAGTTAAAGAAAATAAACTATATTAATTATATGACTTAAAATTTTCAAGTGATTACATGGTTGATATAAAATTATAGTAGATCTATTTATACTACTACATCTAGTATTTCTCCCCACCATTCTCACTACTTTGAATTAATCATCCTATTTTCTCTGACCATTTAATAGCACAAGGGCATCATGCTTCCTTCATTGGCCACATCTGGTGAGTAGCAACGAGGATTTTCCAGTGTCATCTTTTTCCAAGCAATACAGTGGATTTTCTAGTCGGGGCACGGAACTCCACAAGAAATTTAAAATAATATATGCCAATTTCCTGTAAAAAGTAATCGAAAATGAAAAAATAGACATCGCATATGCTGGAATAGCCTGAAGCACTGCTTTGATGAGAATATATTTTCCGCCTTAAGAAAGCAGTTCTGCCATCCATCTTTGAGCTTTGTCAAACATTTTATATGCAATCCACGTGAGCGTCTCAACTTTTTACCTCTTGTAAAAAGGGTGAATTCCAAGGTACTTTCCCAAATCATGTGTCTCCCGAATTTTAAGTACTTCAAATGTGTCATTTTTTACCTCATATAAGGTTAATTTGCTAAAGAAGATCAAAGATTTATCCACATTCACACGTTGCCCTGAGCTTGCACAGTAAGTTTGAATACATTGTTGGAATTCATATCTCTCTGCACCATCTAATGTAAGAAAGAATAGAGAATCATTTGTGAATAACAAGTGGGAAACAGCCAGGAAAATACCTCGTAAGCTGAATCCCTTAAATAATCTTATTTTTGACCTTATGGTCAATAAGACTAATGAGGGATTCCGTCATCAACAAACAAATCAAACGGGACAACAAATCGCCCTAGTATCAATATCCTACCTGGGACAAATTTTCGTATTCTTTCCTGATTAATGTTAATTTGGAAAGAAACAGTCAAAATGCAATTCTAGATTCATTGAATCCACTTAAGTTTGAACCCCTATTTTTCCAAGATAAGGATGATAAATTCCATATAACCGGATCGTAAGCCTTAGTCATGTCTAATTTGACGGCAACCAGATGATGCTGCCGCTTTTTCCTTTTTTTCCATGTTAAACGAGGTCTCAAGTGCTATGATAATGTTATCTTGTATGGATCTTTCATTAATAAAATCTTATTGTGTTAGTGTTGCAATGTCATTCCTAATATCATGTAACCTTTTTGCAAGAATTTTTAAGATAATTTTGTATCCAAAGTTAACACAAGAAATGGGACGATAGTCTCCCACCCCTTCTTGAGTGGTTACTTTGGGTATCAGAGTAATATGGGTTTCATTTAATAGATCCAGACAAATATTATTGTTGAAAAGGTCTTTCACCATTAGAAAAACATCTTCTTATATAATATCCAATACTCTTGGTAGAAACACATGTTTGTCCCGTCCGATCTTGGAGCTTTACATAGGCCCATCTCGATAAAAATTTACATTAATTCTTCCATATCTGGTTCCCTAGTGAGGGCAGTGTTCATTTGTTCTATAACTCTAGGTGTAATAAATATGGTCACCTCCTCCATGGTTGGTTCCCAATTTCTTTCAGAATATTTTCCTGTAAAAGTCATTAAAATTAGTTTTTATATCGTTACTATCGCCTGTTCAGTTACCATTATAATCTTTGATTTGTAATATATGATTTAAATTCCTTCTTTTTGTAGTAATAGCGAAGAATTATTTTGTTTTCTTATTCCCCATATTTTATCCACTACTGTTGCGCTCTGTCCAATCATTATATCTCTTCCGTGCCTAATATATCTTTAGTTATTCTCTTATCATTGTTTCTTTTTCTTGAACTCTTTTTGACCTTGGACCATTGTTGATTTTTGTTAATTCTAGTTCTAATTCTTTGATCTTATTTTTATTATTGGGTAGTATGTTATTAATCCAGGTTGTAAGTGCCGCTGAAGTGTCATTCTTTTTTCCCACAAACTCTTCCTAAGATTCCTGATCACCTTATGACCCACATGCTTCCCTTATTACCCCTCTTCATTCCTCATGGTCAATCATTTGAAGTAGTTTTGTATAAGTGGTGAATGATCAGAACCCACTGTTTGGGGAACAAATACTATGGCATTGGAAAATTTGGCACTCCAATCTGTAGTTGCATATGCTCGGTCAATTTTAGTATTAAATGTATCCTAATCCATTCGATGATTAGTCAAGGTAAAAAAAATCCCTATGAATTGATTTCAGTCATTAGAAACGCAGTAATGAATAAATTAAACTTAAGCATATGATGGGGATTAGCCGAGGTACGACAAAAAATTTCCCCCGACGTTAAAATTTCATTAAAATCACGTATCATAATGCATGATTCGTCATGAGTATCTTTCCATTTACACAAGTCATAATAAATAAGGATGAGGTCCTTATAAGTGGTCAGGGCATGAATAAATAAACAATGTCATTAATTTTAGAAATACCATAGTAGGGACAACTTTGAACTATGGTTAAATTAACCCCATCGTTCAACAAAAGCAAAAAACCTCGAGAGTGCATAACAGTCCCGGTTTGGAGAACAATTAATTAAAACCCAATTGTCTCACCACCAACAAGACATCTACTGAATTAAGCATAGTCTCATTAAACAAGTGATATCAGGCTTATGATCGCCCACTATAGCTCTCGAAAGATGAACTGACAAAGGGGACTATCCCTTGGAAGTTCCAAACACAAGGGATCACTTAATTCTTGTGATCACATCCGGGTGACTACGACCTCTCCTTCTCAAACTATTCACCACCTTACTCTTAATACTGAGATATTCTTTTAGAAACTTTCTAATCTCCTCTGACTCAGTCTCAGTCTTCTCCCTCAATTATCCTCCTCGCTCAACACGTTCTTAGGTTCTGCCTTTTTCGGCTCATAGTTAGAATTCTTCTGATCGAAAACATACGCCCCAAATACATAAAGATCCAAAAAATCATTATTGTTCAATTATGTATTCGAGTCATGCCTCTCTTGGTCAACGGAGGGATAAGTATAAGATACACCTCCATATATCTCTCTTCCACCTGTTTTCCCTTTGCCTCAAAACCCTTATCATTCTTATTTTGAATCTTACTAGTAATGTAACTCAAGTAAAGTACTCAATTATTCTCTTCAGCATCCCTTTCTTATCTATACCATCATAATAACCTTTCTCTTCAGTCATGACTCCTTTCCCTTTGTTATTCTTGTCCTCTAGCATACCCTTATGATTCCCAACAAGTTGGTTAGACACCAAGGTAGTTGGAATGGAATCTTTCGCTAACTCACCCAACCATTCATCAACCTCTTAAGTTTTATTTGTCTCCTTACCTTCATCATCACTACTAAGTATAACAGTCTTAATTGCTTGCTTTGTCAACGTGCCTGTCACCACCGTCTTCTTTATGATATCACAGATGTTTTGCACTTCCTTCCCTATATTTTCACCCCTATTTCGCTATCATGTCCTTGACCTTTATCACTACCCTTATCATTTGTCATCCCTATCTCCTATTCTCGTACCTAGCTTGCGTCCTTAACTCTGCATCCCTACCACACTCAGAAGGTGGCGGCAGAGAGTCATCTGTTCGATCCCACCGGTAACAGACAATGTGCCTACTAAAATCCCCACACACCCTCATTCTTATCCTATAAATAGGATCCATTAAAGGCTGACTCACCATGTTATCCATACCCCAAGTAATGAACATCTGCATCACCATATCAACACCACTCATGTTCGTTGATTTGGTACACTTGTAACTCTTCTGACTTAGTTTGACGCATTCAAAGCAAAAAAGGCTGATTTGCTCGTACTGGAACTTTACCAAAGCCAACCCATCCTCCTGTCGGAGGTACACACCAGGCGGTAATGACTCAAGCACATTAAACCTAATTAAAAACTGTAAAACCTAACCACCACTGTGTCATTTTCCAGATATTCCACCTCCTCCAGGTACACAAAGTATTTACTTATCGTCATAATAGTCCCCAACATGTTTTGTACAAAAGCCGACCCCGTTGCTTGAACCTAGGTAGGCAAATAATTGACATACACCTCCTGAAACCTCACCCTTCTAGCCCACTTATTCATACCCGCATGGAGGCCTAAAATGATTCCCGATCAGAGATTCCACAGCCGTGTGGACTCTCTACCTTCATCTACATCAAGTTTAAAAATAGTTTGCATAATCTATGTAATGCAGAACTTTCCTTTCACTAACCATTTATCCTTTATAATACATCGTAATCTTGCCACGTTTACTCGTATTTGTCCCACTACATGGAGGACCAATGCACAGTCATCTTCGTGCATCTCCACCCTTCTCACCCTCGTGTCGAAACTGACCACCCCTAATTCATAATCCTCTTCCTCGTCTACCCTAACTATGGGAAGAGCGTGCCTAGTATGAGTATCCATAATAATACAACAACTAAAATGATCCTATCCTTATTGATATTATAATAGGTAACAAGTAAAACCATAAGAACCTTAAGAAAACCATAATTAAAAGCTGAGAAAGAAAAATCATCTGCTATAATAAAGTGTAAAGAAGAGTGAAAAGAGGAATGAAAAACGAAGGTAAAAGTGATAGTGGACTTAGCTAAATATATATAGTGCACCAAAGAATTGCAAGGGACTCAGTTTGTAGAGACGTAGTGAAAATCGAAGTGGATATAACTTCTCTTACCTCATCCCATTTGTCTCGTTTCTACACCTTAGCTCTTACCAGCTTCTCTCTCTGAGACCCAGACGTCTGCTAAGTTTCTTGGATAACCACGAAAGAACCTGCATGCCCTTTAGGTAGTCGTTATGACTTGATAAACCCTAGACACGGTAGCTAGTTTGTTCTCGAACCATGGTACGACCAAGTTAATAAACTTATTACTTAGACCACACTTTATTCTCTCTTTACTATACCAGATACAGTTATCCTTCAATATGTCTATAGTCGTTCTCATCAATCTGTACCATGAAACAAAACCTTTATACCTTATCCCAATCTTATCATCCACCCTCGTTTGTCCATATTTCCCCCCATAGTCATCTTTTAAAATCTTGTCCCTCACCCTCTACGACATACGCTATTTCTAAACATTCCTTTGCCGTTCATCCTGTTCGTGGGTCTCCATCTGTAGTACTCCTCGTCCTATCCTTCCCTCTGCGTAATAGAGTATCTTCGTCCCAATTTAGCCAAGTCTTACCCCCTCCTAGTACACCGTTGTGATTCTGAAGCCTCCATTGATGATTTGCTGCCATCTCAGTCCCAGTTACCTTTCCCTTATAGTGGTTCTTCGTTCCTCTTTCATTCTTCACCTTACTCCCCTTATCCAAACGAACTTGACCATTCTTTGCCCTATAAACCCTAAAGTACCTAGTCTCCGCTTCTTCCTTAACCAATTTTTCCCCTCCCCATTCATGGAACAAAGGTCTCTGCCATATTGAGTCCCCATAGTGGTAGTATACAATACCACCTTTAACTAAGTCTTCATATCCACTCGTGGTTATATTCGTAGTTAACAAGAACCCTGTCCCCTAATCTCATGGCTAGTCAACCTCACTTGAGACTACTCAAAACTAGTCTGACTGAACTCCATACTAGAAATCATAACAATCGGAAAAGAAAATTCAAAATCTAAAATCAGAAATAGGTTTGCTACTAGTGATGTCTCCTCATTTGTGATGATTTAATATATTTCTGAGACATCATTTTAGGCGTATTTATTAGAGTATAGGTCGATTTTCTCATTATTTAGTGCACTTTCCTATTTTGGGTCTTGATTTAGTAACATAATATTTTTAGAGCATATTGGGTTTAATTGTTTATTTAGTGTGAAGCTTTAAAGATAATTATGGAGATTAATTAGAGTCCAAGTCAAAGACTACAACTTACGGAAAGAGATTAGCATGGTAATTAGAGATAAGGAAACAAAGGCTAAAAATATGGAAAAGGAAAAACTGCCTAAATCTGAAATTCTGCAGCACACGCCTAAAGAAGTGGTGATAAATCCACGAAAGAAGCCGATTTTGGTAAATTCCTCTCATAGGGATGTAGATAATTCCCTGAGGATTCTTTTGGTATATTATGGAGCAAAAACCGACCAATAACGAAGAAGATATGATTAAAACAAGTCAGCAACAATTATCTTTATTTCCATACGAATTAGAGTTGGGCTTGGAGTCCACCACTTACTTCTCCTTCAAGAAAACGAATTAGGTCTTCCTATACCCTATAAATACAGCCTCTTAACATTAGAAAATCATCCTTGGCCAGACCTTAAGGCCAAGAGGAAGCTGCAACACAAGAGAAGAAGTCTGGAAGGAGCAAACACCATATGTCTCCTTCAATCTTTGATTCAGTAATTCTTTTCTCTTCTTTTCTTAGTATGAATTAATTCTATTTAGCTTGAGTTTTAGAATATATGTATGAACCCTAGTTTTGATTGACATCTATCTAATTTGGGAATTTTATGTTTTAAATTGAATTATTGTTTTTATTCTCTGTTTATGTGTTTGGATTTATATTCTGTGTTCTTGTGGAACCTAGGCCATATAGAATTACCATCTAGTAATTAGGTCACCATTGACAACGGTGTTTAATTACATGTTTAGCACATAACGTCTAGTATTCGGTTTAGATCTGACAAATCAACCTAACAAGATAATCACCATGGTTTAGTACATGTGACTATTTACCAATTACAGGAACAGTTTGCTTAGGAAGCCTTATTGACACAGGTAAATCCTATTTAAAACTACCTAGCGTAATTGGAACCGATTATTGAAATACTACATAATTCACCCTTACATGTTTAGCACGGCAAAACTAGTGGGGATTACATGCTAATTACTCAAGCTACTTTCATACTATCTTCTTTTCTTTTATTTATTTTCTGTCTTTAGTTTATTAGTTTAGTTTTATTATTCAAAAACCAAATAAATATTTGTCTATATTTTCTTTCTATTTGCGTATTATCTTTTCTATCTTTCATATTTGCACTTGATAATTTGCATAAGTTCTCTCTAACTTTCGTCAGTCTCTGAGGAACGAATCTTCTTATCATTAAAACTTGCATACATCCTGTAATACTTGCAGTACCGTGTTAGCGTAGGGTGTTTATTTGCATCTAAATTATATCATCTTTTTATCACACCTTAGGCCACACCAACTAGTAAGGTTTCCTTTTAACAGACAGAGAGTTTTCTATGTTGTCTCTCACTTCCTTGATATTTCCTCGGTGGAAATGATTATAATATTAAATAAAATGAGAGTACATGAAAGAGAAAGGAAGAATACAAGAAAGATAAAAAAAAGATTAAAAAAAGTCGGTAAAGTGATTTATGCATAGCAACAAACGTTACATGGAAGGATAATTATGAGAGTTGGATAAAAGTAGATAAATAGACAAATCGTTAACAACAACATGATAGAAAAACTAACAAAAGCGAGAATAAATCTCTTACCACCAGTAGCTATCCAAGTTATAAAGCCATGCTTTGAGTCTGACACCGTTAACACGCCAATAAATATTAGAAATCTTAAAACCGAGTGAAGGATACTAATCACAATTAACAAACAGTAGTTATAACATGTAGCAGTGAACAACACCGCAATTCCTCCAAGATATTCAGTAACCAAGTGGGTTATACCATGGAGAACTCAAAAAGAGGAAATATACCCATATAACTGCAATGTTTGGAAAATGTACTGTCGACACTTTCCGACCACCTAACACAATAACATAAAATAAAGGAGACCGCAGACTGATTCCATACCAAACCTAATCGGACAAAAGTCGGGATTAGAATTTGATATGGATCAATCTATAAAAACATATCTGATCTTTAAATAAATAATAGGAACTTCAAATATCATAGTTTTTTGTTAATGAAATATTGATAAAGACGTTTTAGTGAAAAAGTTTTTTTTGAAGAATAAGGTAGAAGAAGAGAAAAGTGAGAGAAAAAAGAGCAAACACAAGAAGAAAAAAGAAAAGAGAACAAATAAAATACAAAGGAAAATTTTCAAAAATTAACTTATTCCTGATTTGTTTCTAATGCTTCCTAGTATTCTGATTAGGTCTGGGATAAGAATCGACTACACGTTCGTTAGGAGACGGTTACATCTAAAACTTCTAGTTAGGAGGTCATACTCCTTATATATATTTCTAGAAACATGTCGAATGCTGATGTTGGTCCTTGTCGAAACAAAATCCTTAATCTTACGAAGAAGATGTTGTTCTCTCCAACTGACTTCATATGTATTTTTAAAGCCTTGGATAGCACCAAAGAATTCAGTGTGCATTGTGAAACTCCTATCCTGAGAAACTAGAGTCTACTTACAAGCAAGAACTGTCACTTCTTCTCCCTCTAGACCTAAGCCGCACCATAAAATTTCTCCCTTACATACGTTTAGTGTGTAGTTCTTGTCAAAACTGACAGTTGCAGTCACGTGGTATCTTCATCAATTTCGAAAGATATATCTCAAAATATGATGTCAAAGGGAAAGTCTTCAGTTGGTGTAAAGTTATTTTGGGCGCAAAAGATTCTCAATTTTTCTTTCCATTCATGACCATGGTAGCAAACTATAAGATTGTTTCTTTGTATGCTGATGAACTGAGTATTCCAAGGTGTACCTTTGCAAAGATATTTCATCCGTGTTGTCAAATATATCAGATTGTTGCAAACACAAAGGTAGTGGGTCGATACTTTTGTCAACGACATAATTGTCTGGTAAAAGACCCAACCAATTACCGACCGTTGGTGAGGGTCGCTAGAGAAAGCGCATTGGCAACGACTACTAGTGGTAGATAGATTTGATTTATCCTTTAGCGACCACCCAATTCATTTGACAGTTCAATTTTCCCCCTACTTTCACCAATTACCTTTAGTGATCATCATTTTATTCTCTAGCAACCACCTGATGCTTGCTAGAGGTCTTTAAAATTTATAAAATCTAGAATGGGTTTTAGACTTCTTATAAGTCAATCCCAAACCCCCTCATTCCCCTCCATTTCAATTCTTCTTCACGCTAACTCAAATCATCTTCCGCCGTCTCAACCCTTGCCGCAGTTGTCTCCACCACTCCGCCAAAGTCTCCACCTTTTCTGATGTCTCCTAGTACTTTTGTTGTTACAGTTGGCCTTCATTAATCTGACGCCACCTAGTCCCGTCGACGTAACTTCGAGCAACCATTAATCCACCACCTCTACTCCCCCTTCTTTCCTCTATTTCAGTATTTAAGTATATATAGATATATAAATTATGGATTAATTTTTAATATTGTTATTTTAAAAAAATTGATTTCTCGTGTAGGGAATTCGAATCTATTTTAATTTGTAATTTTAAATTATAATTATGTTATTTTATTATGGATTTATTGTGTATATGTGGAAATTTTAATCAATCGCAAAATTTTAAAGGGTTTAGTTATTTTTTTGAAAGAGTGGTGGAATTACACATTAATTTTAAAAGTCTTTGGAGTAGAGTCTGAATTTTAAAAGTATTATGGGTCAAAGTTTATTTTTGAAAGTAGTATGTGGGTTAAATGCTAAATTCTGAAAGTTTAGGGGGTAGAAACTTTAATTTCAAAATTTTAGGGTTTAAATCCTTTATATCCCAAATTTTGGGTTGAAATTATTTTTTTCAAAGGCATTACGAATAAAAGTTAATTTTTGGAAGTAGTAGGGGGTTAAGTGCATATTTTTGAAAGGTTGGGGTGCTAAATACTTTATGTCCAAACTTTGGGCGGGCAAAAGTCATTTTTTTGTAAGTATCAAGGATCAAAGTTGATTTTCAAAATTAGTAGGGGGTTTAAATGCTAAATTCTGAAAGATTGGGGGTTAAAACATTAATTTCAAAATTTTAGGGGTTTAAAATCTTTATGTCCATTATTTGGGAGGGGTAAAAGTCAAATTTCAAAAGCATTAAGGATCAAAGTTAATTTTCAAAAGTATTAGAGGGTTACATGCTATTTTCCTAAAGGTTGGGGGTTAAAACCTAAATTTTAAATGTTAGGGGGTTAAATCCTTTATTTCCAAATTTGGGGGAGGGGGTAAACGTCAATTTTTTGAAAGTATTCAAGGTAAAAGTTAACTTTTGAAAGTATTAGGAGTTTTGAATGCTAATTTCCAAATATTGGGGGTTAAAACATTAAATTTGAAAGTTTAGTTGTTAAATCCTTTATGTCCAAAGTTCAGGGCTAAAAGTCAAACTTGTGAAAGTATTAGGGGTTCAAAGTTGGGTTTCAAAAGTATTAAGAGGTTAAATGCTAATTTCTGAATGGTTGGGGGTTAAAACTTTAATTATTGAAGTTTAGGGGGTTAAATCTTTTATGTCTAAATTTTGAGTTTTAATTAAGTATTAGTGATCAAAGTTGATTTTTTAAATTATTAGGGGGTTTAAAGGTTTGAGGCTAAAAATTTATTTCGAGATAAATGGGTTGTTATGCAATTATGTGGAGATACAAGGGTTATAAAACAATTATTTGGAAATATAGGTGTTATAATGCATAGTGTTTTAGATTAATGGGCTATAATGCAAAATTGTAAAAATAAACGTAAAAATAGTTATATTTTTTTTTTGAAATAGAGAGGCTACATTTCTTGTATGTATTTACTGTATAATTGTAATCACTATATAACTATTAATTTTTTGTATTTATTTACCATACATTAGTAATTTTTTGTATTAATTCATTGTATAATTGTTAATTTTTTGTATTTTTTATGTAATTCACTGTATAATTCTTATTTCTGTATGTATTTCCTCTAATATATGGACTTGCAATGATAAGTTTTATTTACTTCAACCTTGAAAATAGACCCTGTATGTAAATGTTATATAAAAAGTTACAAATAAACCCCTAAAAATAATAAAACCCTAAAACATTCTCCATTAAACCTTTGTCTGATCAATTAACTAGCATATTATTATGGCTTACGGTGTATCTAGACGACATAGGGGTAATCTTGAGAGATATGGCCCACCGAAAGGTCCTACCGGTCTTGTTTTAGGATGTAACATTCAAAGTAAAATGTAATTGGTTACTTTTATATTTACTAGAGTATAAATATTTGTTTATGTAATAGATTTTTTCTTTACCGAATGGGAAAACTAATTGTTAAGATGATAAGTAAGAGCATTCTTTGAACAACGGAGAAGGCTAAAGCAAAATATGGTGGAGTAGTGTCAATAAATTTGTCGGAAGGACGACACATGGAACCCCGTAGGGGATACATCACACGTCGTGGAAAAGGTTGTAGGTTACACCATCTCGAGTGAAATCTCCTCCCACTTTTAAAAAGGAATATTATCTGGGCTCACCTCGAAGTAAGTTATGTTTTTTATTAATTTTTGTTAAATTAAAGATCTTGGTTGATTTCCATTGTTTTTTTTTGGAGAAATATTTTCTCATGGAGGATTAGAGTATTGGTCCAGACTGGTCAAACATACAATTGCACGTCCACTAAAAATGTTGTATTAGATATAGTGACCAAAACAGGACTATACGCAAGGATTGTTTCCTAAACGGTCAACATATGAAGGATATGACTCTAGACGAGTTCAAGTTCATGTTGCAGATGTGGCATAATAAAGATTTCCAGGTAAAAAATTAATGAATATCTTTTACCTTTTTACTATTTTACAAATATATTAAATAAAATTAATATAAGGATAGATCGGTTGTGCGGAAAAAGAATAGAGAGGAGCAAGGGCCAGTAGTGTCATGGCTCAACCACCCTTACGAAGACCGGGCACCGGCTGGTGGAGGTAATGTTTATTGTATTTTTATCGTTTACTTTGAAATACAATATTTGTATTATCAATTGGTGATTGGTTATTTCCGAGGAAGGGATCTCTGTGTTTAAACCAGAGACATTTTCTACTGACACTCTTACCAACACCCTAGCTCAGAGGCTGAAGAGAAAGCCCAAGATAGCTGAGCATTACAACAAAATTGGCAGAAAAAGCGGGAGACTAGAGGGATGAGTGATTTCGTTACTGCAATGTAAGTTAGAATGTGTGTAATTTTATAAATAGAATTGTTGTGACTAACAATTTATTCTGCTTACAAGTTGACTTAAAGTAAGGATCAATCAGTCTTTCCAGTCTTCGGGTAATGTCTCTCGGTCCTTATCCATACTGCGCTGACGTTGACCAAGGAAAATCAAAACTGAACTGCGGTTAAGGTGGCAGATGAGCGTATGGGTATCGTACGAAAGGGTTGAAAGCCTAGAGTTGGACCAGTCGTTCCATCTTAGATCTAGAGGCAGGCGTAGAGTTGGGACCCCAATATGTGGGTGACTCCGAAATGGATGATCGATAACTTTTCACGGATAGTCGAGGTCGTGAATGATTGTGTCCATACTGCAACCCCAGTCAGACCGTAGGACCAGGAGTTAATTGGCACTTCCGCAACCACCCTGAATACTGTTGTCTTCACTCTTGAGAACTATTAGTAGTTAGTTGGAGAAATCAACTAGGTGATGTTACAACATGGTAAGACACCGTTAGATATCATCTCAACTAGTCCATCACAACCGAGTAATTCATAGCTGAATAATACATGCACAGGAGGATCATCTTCAATTCATTCGAGATTCAGAGATGACGATGACGATGATGCGACCCACTCTCCCGATAGAATTCCATACTCCTGAATTTATTATTATACAGACTTTTATTTAAATTTATTTTATTTTAATAAAATGTTATTATATTTTATTCAAACTGTTATTCTGATTTATATAATTTTTGTTCGATAATTTTGAACTTTGATTTTATTTTATTTTAATTATTTTAGTTTGTAATCGATTTTTTATTTTACCAAAATTGATTATAATCGTTTTGTAAATAAATTTTTTTTTTTTTGAGTTAAGACCTTTAGCGACTGACGTGGTGGTGTCTATTGATGATATGGATTTAGTGACCACTTAACGGTCAGTAATGTGTTCAAACCTGTAGCGATCACTAGGGTGGTCGTTAAAGGTTTAAGATAACTAGCAATTATAAAGTTGTCGCTAATCAAGTTAATCTTTGCTGGCCGATGGAGTTGTTGATGGATATAAGCGGTCGGCAAAAGTATTGTTAAAACATTTCGCGACCACTTTAGGCATCTTTGTTGATGGTCCTATAAGCAAATCTAGTACCCGTGTCAATAATTTTGAGAGCTTAGTGCCCGTTTGGAAGTGCTTTTTTAGAAAAGCACTTAAAAGTGCTTTTAGCATTTTAAGTATTTTTTTTCCTTGAAAAGCACTTTTTTGAGAAGCACCAAATATGTGCTTTTTGAAAAAAGCACTTTCAATAATTTTAGATTTCAAAATTATTTTTAATAATTTTTTTAAATTTTGAATTTTATTCCAAAAGCGCTTTTTTACTCTAAAATAAACACTTCCAAACGGGCTCTTAGAATCATAACGTATGATGATATGAAAACAAGCTATAAGATTTCTATGAATAATGAACTAGTAAAACTTTAGTATCGCAAACCGGAGACAAAACATGTAATTACACGTAACTGGCAAGAAATATTTATCTGCCAATTAAGCGTAATAATTATTTTTCCACACAGACTTTTATTACACTCCAGAAAAAGACAGAATCTGAGAACTATATGTATGATACATAATGGTTTTTTTAATTTTAGGAAGATTTTATATAGTAGGACTAATCATCATTTTGGTTATACTGAAAGCTGTTTAAGTACTTGGGCACACGTATTAATTAGCTAATAAATAATCTTCCAAAGCTTTGATCACTCCCAAAGATCCTTCCTTGACTGGCTTAAGTTCTTCCTCAGTGAGCTCAGAACCCTCTGTAATGTGATACTTAACAGTGTTGTTTAAAACGCATCCTCCATCTGCAGAAGATTCAAACTTGTATTCGTGTGTAACTGATATGATCTTCTCTGATAATTCACCACCTTCAATCACTGTTTTAACAAAGGTCAAAGAGTCCTTATCTAAAACATTGATCTTATATGTAGCATATTTTACTGGGATTCCTGTGTACAAAACAATATACTAGATAAGGAAACCACTATTGTGCAAAAAAATTGTAATTTAAGAAGTAGCATGAGACTCCCATGTTGTCAGAACTAAAACATGCATGAGTAAAGACTATAAAACATGTATACCTTCGGCATAGATTGCATGTTGAATGCTTCCAGGGCCACCATTGCCTTCAATTAGTTCAACACTTTTAATAGCGTGAGGGACAGCTTTAGGGACTATATTGTGAGCATCGATTGTGATTGCATTAAACATTTTGGTGGCTGGAACGGAGCTAGTGATTACCTGAGTAAATGTCACAATACCCATGATGATGATGATGATGATGGTGGTCTCTTATTGGCCGAAAAGATTGGTCGAAAAAGAAGTAGGACAATTTAAGATGAAGTAGATGGTGAGAAGGAGATTGAAAGGGCTGGGGGTATTTATAGATTGCTCTTATAGATTTATAAAGCGTTTTCGCTTGCGATATTTAAGACTTTTCTCTTCATTTTTTCTTTGTTCAAAATACTTAGGAATCTTCTCACATTTGACGACTCGACAATTGAATAATAAAGTTAAGGATTTTCTAGAATTTTTTTTTTTTTTGGTCAACGTGATTTAAAATATCAATATTTTTAAGTCAAATAAATCTTAATCCTATATCTATTAATAATACCACAATCATTAATTAAACTAATAACATGTGACATTAGATTAGACATGTAGTTATAATAACATTTCTTTTGCAGGCGCATATTTTTATAAAGATGAGAAAAAAGAAGATTAACTAGATACATGATCGGCCATTAAATTTACCTAAATTACTGACTAAAACAACGATAGAGACTGTAGACTAGTTATTTGAAAGGAGATTATATTTAAATCTCTTAACTAGAAATCTGGCTTTACAATTCTAATTCTAGAAACATGTTCGAGGTTAAGTCTTTCAATTAGATACAAATCAATATGAGAGGTCTTGGGGGATCCCGAGACAGTCAGTGTAAATCACAACCTTCCTATTATTAAACATCTCCGTCGATAGCCAAGATTTGAACATTGTTGGAGTTTCTCATTCCATGGTAACACCACACCACAGAGCGGGTGACCCATATTCATCTTTCTTAATGATAGTAATACCAGTAGGTTCAAGTTTTGAAGAAAAAGAAACATCATAGTAGATATTCAAGTCACCTAAAATGAGTCAGGAAAACTTTCAAAACCTTTTACCAATTGACACTTATATGGAGGCTCGGTCTTCTAGAACATGTCCCCGTCTCTTCAAAAAATTCCCGTATTGAATTATCGACAAGGATGATCACTCCTTTAGAATTCCAAATCGTACCTTCAAACAAAATTTTTATCCGCAATCCAAATATTCCAAAAGGCGATCATCTCTCATGCCACGAGAGTCCTTTAATCCCAACAAGAAGCTATCCCCTTTTTTAGGACTTTAAGAACCCAAGCTTCCACCTCACACAAATAAGGTTCCTTAAAACCAACCCGAGAGAATAAGTCATCCCAAACATTCAATTTGATAGGGCTCTCGAGAAAAATATGCTCAACACCTTCAAGCACATGTTTAAAAAATCCACACCTCGAATAAGGGCGAAACTTATGAAAAAAATGATTGTCCCACATTATTAGCACATTCCAAACAAAGGCTTGAATCTACTTCGGTGTGTTAGCATGCCAAATGGTTTTCCAAAAGGAAGTCGGAATGGAGGAGTGTCGTCCCCAAAGGCATGATAAATATATAAGCACCCACAGTAGCACTCCTTGCAATTGTACGAGTCATTGAAAAGTAATCATAAGGTAAGCATGTGAGTGTATTTTTCTCCACAAGGACTATGAGCTTAATTTCTTTGTGTTTTATAAGAATGTAGTGGGGTCGTGTTGCAAATATAAGAGATAGAGGGATATTTGTTTGGTTTCGTTAAAGAGAGGGACTAAAAAGAAATAATAACCAACGATTATGATGCAAATGACAGTTATATAATTGAAGGGGCTGAATTTCAAATATATTAAGAAGATAAGATGAGAATATAGCTCGAGGACATGCAAGTAATCCCCACTACTTCTCGTTTTACACTTTATTGCTTTAAGGACGAATTTCATTTTATGCAATAGTCGGGTTCAACTCCCAATCCCTAAATCCCTTCCGGGTAGATAGGAAGCTACCTAACACTACTAGATACCTCTTCCGAGCGTACCCTACAAAATGGTCGGCGTTTAAGTTTTATACCCTAATGACTATATGGTTAGTCAAGACCTCCCGGTTTACTAACAAACACCGAATGATTATATATCGTTTTCCTTACCCGACCCCCCTTTTGGGAAAAATTCATAATTCCTAAGGTTCACTAACTACTTGCCCACAATAATGCTGAATTCAATGGTATAACACACAATCAAGGCATAAACACGCAATTAATTTCAATATATCAATTCCAAACTGCAATAAATAATCATGAACGGAACTAGGATTCATACATAATGCGATTATCAAGTTATGAGAAGTTTATTTCATAATAAAAACAGTATAAACAATGAATAAAAATTCTATATTTATGTTTAGAATGAAAAATAACAAAATTTTACTCTAGGAATCTATGACAGACGGTGAAAGATAGAAGTGGAATGTTGCAAAAAATGACTTTTATTCTTCCGTGAACTCCAGGCGTGTGAATGTCTTCCCAAACTTGTGTAATTTGTTTACAATATCCAAATATGATATATTAAATTCCACAAAACTTTTTTGGGAAGTGTGGGCCCCATTTAAGTGGCTAAAGTCAACCCAAAAACGTTTCACCAAAACTAGACAAGATCAAGCCATCGTGGAAGAAATTGCACTAACTTTGTCGTCCTAACATAGAATTGAAAACCATCACCTCTCACGCGCCCCTACCTTCAAATACTATCATAAAACCCAAGGGCTTTCTTATAATACTACCCATATGCACGTGGTGACTCCATTAAATCGACTTTAATGTTTTGCCAGTAAACGCTTGTGATCTTCCAACGTGGACTTCTCTCCTATTATGCCTTGAATTGGGATTTCTTTGAATTGTTGAATTCTTCTCATTCTCTAGGGGTCTTGTATCATCAATTTACATACGATATTCGCACTTAACACACAATTAATTCATAAAATCTCTAAAAGTAGCGAAATATTTACAACTAGACAAGAAACCAGAATATGTCAATTAGTAGGGAATAATTCTTCAAATAGGTCCACTTAACCCCCCAAATATATGTCTCGTGGTGCGATTAATTTATCGAAACACAAGACATCAAGACGCCAACTCAAAGTTTTGTCTTCCCTACACAAAAAACTAGGGGCCTAAGTCCAACTAATCATCGAAGAAGCAAACATAGAGAACGATCCTAAAATAATAACGAAACAAGTCTCATGAAATTATGTATTAGAATTAATCTAAAAATATACTTATTATACAAAAAATTAACACAATAATAATATCAAGAACAATTTGTTTCACAATGCAAGAAGAGATCGTTTTTATTTTGTTCAAAATGATGGCTATAGTTTTTTTCTCAGTTCTTCCATAGTGTCTAATGTTCCACTTAACTACTCCCTATCCGTTCAATTGTTACTATACCATATAACTAGTAATTTAGAGGTCTTAAGGTGTAGCGTAGGTTAAGGGTAGAGTATGGTATATTTGGGTAATTTAGAATGAGCTTTTGGCCCTTTCCTCACTATCCATTAACTAATCACCCTTGATCTTGAGTTTACACTCATAATCGTGCTCACTCAACCTATTTGATTCCAAGTCAAAGCATCCCCAATTTTCTGACAAATCATGTATATCCATTGTTAGACTTTTATTATTTATATGTATATATTTGTTTGTAAGTCAAACATAAGATTCTTATTGATTTGTTCTCGTACTGAATTATTTTCTTATGTTTCTTTATTTCTCTTTACTCTTTTTTTCCAAATCCGGCAAGGATTACAAATAAGCACACGGTGAATAAGTGCAACATAAACAATTGACCTCCCAATGTATCCCATGATCACATACCCACCACCCCAAACTCAAGTTCCAAGACAACTAGTCCTAGGCATGTGAGTCGAGGGCGGGTCATATGGACAAGTCCTAAAACTAAAAAATAAAGGCTTATAACGCAGCTTCAAAAAAAAGTCTAAAAGGCTAGAACAGGACTTAGAAGGATATATAACAATTAAATTTGGTTAGCAAGCTAAAAGGTAACAAAGGACTAACAAAGAAACGTCTCAATAATTTCCTAACTATGTGGTTTTGTTGCTTTTTTGCTTTTAGTTCACCGTGTAAGTTGTTTTTCAACTAGGTTAGACCTTACGTTCTACACACCACTCATTCTCACATCGTTTAAACTTATCTTCTTTGCAATTCTTTCTAGCTAGTTATATCTCCAACTACGCATATTTATACTTTAAGTACGCAATAAACAATTCACAAGATATACTTCTAATCTATCATTAACTCGTCTAAAGCATATTTTTCGATGTTCGTTCTCTAAGTCCTACACATATCCTTATAGTAATTTTTTGTATATTCATTTTTTAAAAGTAAATAAGAAAATCACTAATTAAGAAAGCAATAAATTTAACTAAGTTAACTAATTTTTTTTGTTGTTTTTTGTTATATATATATATATATATATATATATATATATATATATATATATATATATATATATAGGGTGATTAATCCAAAGGTCCACATCCCAACAAACTTTCTTCATAAGGTCCATCCCACTTCACTAACAATTCATGTCTATAATACCATTCATAGGATTGTGCGACACAATTCACTAGGCTGCAACTACGACACAATTTACTGGGCTATACGACATAAATTGCTGGCTATACGACATAAATGTACATCAAACAAATCGGTGGGCTAGACGAAAGTCATGGTCCGGTGAATTGATGGGATAGACGACATAATTTGGTGTGCTTAACAAAGATCATGAATCCGGAGAATTGATTCATAAGTACATCACGCGAATTGATGTGTTAAACGACATAATTTTGTGGGCTATTATAAATTTAAAATCCAAAATACCTTTCTTTCACCGCGATTCAGCATCACCACCACCACACCTTTGCATCCTTTTTAATTATTTGTTTCCTATTAAAATACAATAAATTATACTTAAATTAAATAAATCTTGAAAAATTGTGAAGTAATGAGATTAGGTTAAAAAAATTAAATCAATTTTTTTTAAATTTTATGGTAAAAAATGATTTGTTTAACCTTAATTTGGGATCTTCAATTGTTTTGATAAAAACAAGTTGACGAAAACAATGGTTCTTCAATTGTTGATGGCGCTGTCAAGCCATGTTGATGATGATGCTGATAGAGAATGGTATTGCGGCGCTTTTCATGTGCAGGAGACCAGCTTGGTGGGAAGTGAGTGGGAAGAGATGTTCTTTTTTTCAAATGCAAGAGCGAAGAGATGAGTTTCAGGTTTTTATGTTTAATTGTTTTCAATCTTTACTTTTTCTTTCTATTTTTTGTTCTGAAATTTCTCAATGTTTTTTGTTGTATATATTTTTTAATTTTTAATTTTATTATTCTATTTTATGAGGTTATATTGGGTATATCATAAATTTAAAATAGTTTTTGGATCTTTTTCATCCAAACATTTAGACTGGACTTCTTAAAACATGATTTGTTGGGTTATGGAGTTAATTAACAATTATATATATATGTATATATACGCCCGATTAATTAAACGGAGAATGAAATTATTCCTAATTAACTAGAAATTCAAGTTAATTCCCCATTAAGAACAAAACGTTGAAAGATTACTAAAATACCCATAGCCTATTAATTATTACTTTAATTTATTTATATCAATTAATTCTTATTATCTTCACCATTTATCATATAATATTTATATGTTTATTTTCTTCACCACACCTCCAGGCGTTTTATTTTCTTTGGACATGTTCCTAATCTTAATTTCTGGTATTTAGAGGTCCAGTAAATTTTTTGTGGGTTGTGGTCTTTTTTAAGTGGTTAAACCCAACCTAAAAATGTTTTACTCAAGAGGGATCTAGTTCGAACCACGGTAGCGGCAATTAGCATAACTTTCTCATATCATCTTTGAATCACGGACCGTCGAATCCTATGTAATCCTGACTCCAAATACTATTTGGATTTCCAAGGGTCCCTCCGGAACGTTTTCAATATTATGTGGTAGCTCGAACAATTCACTTTCTAAATCTAGAAGTCACATGCTTTCACTTTCTAAAAGTGGTCGAATCTTCCTTTCTTGCCATAACTAGGGGATGATCTTATTTTATTCACTTCTTATCATCGTTTTCGAGTGTCCTAACATCCAAGTATCTAAGAGTTGCACACTTAGCACACAAATTATGCACGAAAGTTTTGGAAAAAGCATAAATACTGAAACTGGACAAAAAAAGTGAAAACATCAAATACTAGGAAAAAATTCCTCAACTAAGTCCTGAATACCCCTAAAAATGTCTCGTGACTATATTCTATCACAAAAAATGAGATATCATTGAGTATTTAAAAGAAATTGTTCATTTGACAAGCATCGAACCAAAATCTCCTGGGTGAATTACAGATTTTCAAACCATCAGAGTGGATCGAACACGCGATCTTTAGATTTCTGATTGAATGAGATAAGGGACAATTAAGTTTTTTTTAATTAGTAAAAAATAACTAACACAATTAATGCGAGAGAGTGAATTAAGGGGTTGCAGACGATGTCTGTTTTTTATGTCGAGGATTCCGGTTGTTTAAGAAAATATGGTTTATTATATCAATTATATAGATAATAATAATTAAAAAAATATTTAAAAATTCCTTTTTAAAATAAGAAATAAATACAAGATATTGGTAGTTCTGAAGATGGTATTTTATTTTATTTTTGTCAACATTCTCAAAATTCTCGAAATTGTAAAATGGTAAGTACATATATATTCGTGTGGAACAATTCCTCCAATCCATTACAATAATTAAGGTGAATTATAACAATCAAGAGATTTTATTAACATAATTGAAATCAAATTATTGTTATTTTCATAAATCTTAATTAATCTTCCACTCCTTATAAACCCCTATATGTCAAGACTCAAGAATCACATATTCATATATAAGTTTCAAAACAAAAATAACTCATCACTACTACTAAAATCTTTCTCAAGCATTGAGCTACAATTCAAAGATAATGATTTTGTTTAGTCAAAAAAAGATAATGATGTTTGTACCAAGTATTACGTTGCTCGTGTTTTTCAGCATTATTCTACATGGTGATGCAATTGCTCCACAGAACCCATACAACAATAGAAAATTTCCTTTTTTTCTACACAAAACTCGAGTTTATATATATAATGAACTAGGTTGGAACATTAATCTCAACGTTCATTGTAAATCAAGAGATGATGATCTTGGTTATCACGATCTATCAAACGGAAGTAGTTTTGAATGGAAATTTCGTCCAAGTTTATGGAGACCGACACTTTTTGGTTGCGATTTGGCATGGGGAAATTTCACGGGCCATTTCGATATGTACTCTGAGGACAGAGATTACGATAGATGCAAACATTGTATTTGGAAAGTATCACAAGATGGAATCCATGGCTACGAAGACGACATGACTGGACCTGAACAAATCTGGTTCCGGTGGGTTGACAAATACCAACCTCCCCCGTAAACATTCAACTTTTTCTTTCTATTTGGGTATTGAGCTATTAATGCTAGCTACATTTAGATTGTCTATCAAATAAATAAATTATTCAAAGAAATTTTATTCACTTAGTACAACTATATTATATTTACTCCACAAGTGTCGAGAATTGTCGAGATTAAAGAGCAAAATCAATATTTGTCAATCATTGGGACTAGCTCAATAACCAGGATGCATGTCTCTCATCTAGGAGATACAGGATTCGAATCCCCTCAGCCTTGTTATTTCTCGAGCCCTCCTTAAAGGGGATAAGCAAGAGGTGCAAGGTTCGAGTCCCCTCTCCGTGTATATTTCCTATAGGAATAGTTATAATGTGCGTAAGCTAGACTGGACATCCATACATCTAAAAAAAAAATCAATATTTGTCCGATAATAAATTCTACATTAATGCCAAAAATATACCACGAGGATGATATATGGTACAACTATATTTTATTTACTCCAAAAGTGTAAAGATTTAATTAAGAGCAAAATCAATTGCTCTCGTACTTCTACAAAGACTAAATAGCACTTTTGTCCCCTGCGTTTATACCCGATTGACAGGTTGCCCCCTAACCTTTAAAATGCGACTCGTTGCCCCCTAAGTTTTAATTTCGTGCCCCGTTACCCCCTGACTGTGTGTTCCGTCTATTTTGGCCGTTAAAAGTGACATGACATTTCCATGTCACATTTTTTTTTTAATCCAGATGTTAATTAATTATTTAATTAAGATTAAAGTAAGGGTAAATTAGGTTTTTTTATAATAGTTTTAATATTATTAAATAAAAATGATAAAATAACACCCCCCCACCCCCACCCCACCCCACCCCCTACCCCCCTCCCCTTCTTCTTCTCCCCCTTCTTCTTCCCCGATGACCTGCAACTCCTTTTCTTAAAAAAAAAAAAAACAATATCTCTTCCAACTCCGTCCAACGCAGCACAGCTCACTATATCCCTTTCGAATTGTCTATCTTCTGTGGATCAAGTAAAATGGGGATTTTTGTAATTTGATTAAAGCAAAATCGTGATACCAAAATTAATAAAAAATACACAGTTATATTGAGGGATATGAGAATCCCAAATTTGCGAAAATGTTAATAATTATTGCATTACAGATAAGCAGTTTCTCATCAATAGAAGGAGTTGTGTATTGCAAACCACATTTTCAGCAGCTTTTCAAGGAAACTGGGAGCTGTGCTGGACGGAGTTGGAACAGTGCTGCGTTGATTCCCCGTTGAACAGTGATGCGTTGGACGGAGTTGGAAGAGATTGTTTTTTTTTTTTAAGAAAAGGAGTTGCAGGTCATCGGGGAAGAAGAAGGGGAAGAAGAAGGAGGGGAGGGGGGGGGGGGGTAGGGGGGTGCGGTGGGGTGGGTGGGGGTAGGGGGTGTTATTTTATTATTTTTATTTAATAATATTAAAACTATTATAAAAAACCTAATTTACCCTTACTTTAATCTTAATTAAATAATTAATTAACATCTGGATTAAAAAAAAATGTGACATGGAAATGCCACGTCACTTTTAACGGCCAAAATAGACGGAACACACAGTCAGGGGGTAACGGGGCACGAAATTAAAACTTAGGGGGCAACGAGTCGCATTTTAAAGGTTAGGGGGCAACCTGTCAATCGGGTATAAACGCAGGGGGCAAAAGTGCAAAATCAATATTTGGCAATCATTGGGACTAGCTCAATGACCAGGATGCTTGTCTCTCATCTAGGAGATACAGGATTCGAATCCCCTCAACCTTGTTATTTCTCGAGCCCTCCTTAAAGGGGATAAGCAAGAGGTGCAAGGTTCGAGTCCCCTCTCCATGTATATTTCCTATAGGAATAGTTATAATGCGCGTAAGCTAAACTGGACATCCATACATCTAAAAAAAAAATCAATATTTGTCCGATAATAAATTCTACATTAATGCCAAAAATATACCACGAGGATGATATATGGTACAACTATATTTTATTTACTCCAAAAGTGTAAAGATTTAATCAAGAGCAAAATCAATTGCTCTCTTACTTCTACAAATATTAGTTATATTATTCTTATAAAAAATGTACAAGATAAACTCTATGAATAATACATCCAAGAATTAGAACTAAAAATCGAGTATAGTTAACGCAAACACAATACTATCAGACAAGATCATCAACCGAAGACGAAATAAAATTCCCTTCTCGTCTATTAGACTCAATCAGCATTAACACAACTTCCCTTGTTGATGGTCGATCAAAAGGAGATGAATTTGTACAAAGTAACGCAATTTTCATAACAGTAATCATATGATTAACTATCCGTTCATCTTTCATATCCAATCTACTATCAAGTATATCCGAGTTTAATGAATTGTCTCGAATATATCTTCTCACTAATGACACAAGATCACCACCTTGATCCAACGGTTGTACCGGAGCTTTCCCTGTTAATAACTCCAATAGTACAACTCCGTAACTATAGACATCACATTTCTCAGTCACCTTCATTGTAAACGCATATTCTGTAATATAAACACACAATTTATCAGTCACAAAATATTAATTAATTAATTAAAAAAAAAGTATTTACCAGGAGCTATATAACCGTAAGATCCAGCAACAGCTGTGACGGACTTAGATTGAGGCATATCAATGACTTTCGCTAAACCAAAATCACCAACATGAGCTTCAAATTTCTGATCAAGAAGAATATTATTCGACTTAATATCACGATGTATTATCCTCGGTTTACAATCATGATGTAAATACGAAAGTCCCTCAGCTGCACCGAGCGCTATCGTAAACCTTGCGGGCCACTCCAATTCACAAGAGGGCCCGTGAAGTAAATCCCCTAAACTCCCTTTCTCCATGTACTCGTATAACAAAAGATTCGAACCTTGGTGATAACAAAAACCATACAATTTCACAATATTCCTATGCCTAATGTTTCCAAGAGTTAAAATCTCGGTTCGAAAACCATCTTCTATATGGTTTCCTTCTCGGTTACTCGAAAGCTTTTTAACCGCCATAGCTTGACCAGAAGGCATAAACGCTTTATAAACTGTTCCAACTGCACCTCGTCCAATCACGTAACTATCGTGAAAATTATTAGTCGCATCAGCCAAGTCTTGAACAGTAAAACCTTCCCTAGGAGGAAAGTAAAAATCGGAAACTAAAGAAGAGTGAATATCCTTATCATGTGAAGACACGATTAGTTTCTTCTTAGATGGGCGTTTTCTCATAAAGTATAAAATAATCACGATTAAAACAAGCGATACACCACCTATTACACCCGCGATTATCGTAATTATTTCACGTTGAGGAGCCGATTTAACGCTTTCCGTTATGTACTCGCTACAATCTCCGAGGGGCCCACCGCAAAGTCCGCTATTACCGATAAAGCTATCGATATTCATGCTCTGAAAAAGCTGTACGTAAGGTAATGGTCCGGTGAGGCTATTATACGAGAAATTACAACTTTGAAGACTCGATAGATTCACGAATGTGCTCGGAATTTGACCGTTTAAATGATTGTTGTTAAGAAAAAGACTTTCGAGTAAGATAAGATTTCCAAGATCCGGTGGGATTTGATTTGAGAGATTATTGTAACTAAGATTTAACGCGATTTGTAAGCTAGTAAGAGCGCCTAATTCCGAAGGTATTACATCGGAGAGAATATTCCCACCCATTTGTAATTCGTTAACGCGCATGAGATTCTTGAGTGCTTTTGGTATATTTCCCGATAATTTATTATCCGAAAGAATAAGCCGTTCAAGCTGTAAAAGATTCCCTATCTCATCGGGAATCGTGTCCACAAACCCGTTATTACTTAGATCAAGCCGTTGAAGCGATTTGCAATTACCGATTTCACGAGGTATTTGACCAGTCAACAAATTAGACGAGATATTAAACGTGACTAAACCCGAAAGATTTCCAATTTCGCGAGGTAAATCCGAAGTAAATCTGTTTCCCGAAAGATCAAGCCGTTGTAATTTTTTACAGTTTTGAATCTCTTTCGGAATCGAACCATCGAATTTATTCTGACCTAATTCAATAGCTGAAAAATTCACCAACTTACACATATCCGAAGGAAAGTTACCAATGAGTTTATTACTGTTTACACGAAGCTGTATTATTGTAACGCAACTAGTAAGACTTTCTGGTATGGTTCCGTAAAGATGATTTGACTCAAGATTCAGTAAGATTAAATTCGAACCTCGACAAATATGAGGTGGAATTGTTCCGGTTAAGCGATTACTCGATAAATCAACTACCCAAAGTCGACTATATATACCAAGTCCTTGAGGTATACTTCCACTTAAAGAGTTATTAAAAAGCTGTAACTGAATCATATTCGGTAAATACTGAAAACCGAAAGGTATAGGACCCGTGAGTAAATTAATTGATAAATCAAGCTTCGTCAAGTTTTTCAAGCTACTAAATTCATTAGGTATACCACCTGTGAGATGATTCTCGAATAGATAAAGTAATTGTAAACCTTTGATTTGACTTAACTCAACCGGAATTTCACCGGTTAAAGAATTCTCGGAAAAATCTATCTCGATTGCTTGAGAAAGTTTCCCAATTTCTTTCGGAATTGTACCGTTTAAATCGTTTCTATATAAGTATAACTTCTTTAAGAATTTAAGATTCCCTAACTCAGAAGGAATCTCTCCGATAAGTTGATTCCTATATAAAGCGAGACTTTGAAGATTCGTACAATTTCCCAGTTCCTTTGGTAAAGTACCCGATAACAAATTATCCCAAAAAATCACTTCGGTTAAATTTTTAAGCATTCCAAGCTCTTTAGGTAAATTTCCGTTTATCAGATTTTGTGCAAGACCGAGTAATTCGAGTTTTTGACAACCACCTATTTCAGAAGGTAAACTTCCCGAGATTTTATTCTCACCGGCTCGAAATCTTTTTAAATTCTTCATTTTACCAATAGATTTAGGTAATGAACCGGTAATTTTATTAGAATATGCTACAAATTCAACGAGAGAAGAAAGTTTTCCTAAATCTTCGGGTATTGAACCGGAGATTTTATTGTTGCATATATTTAAAATTGATAGATACGAAAGTTTACCAAGCTCAGATGGAATTAAACCCTCGATTTGATTATTGTTTAATAGAAGAATCTCCAACTTTGAGCAGTTTCCGATCTCTTTAGGAATATTTCCGATAAAGTTATTGAAAGAGAGATCGAGATAAGTTAGGGAGATTAACTTACCAATACTGGGACTAATGGTCCCAGAAAGACTCTTCGAATATAAATTTAGCGATAAAACAACTGGATTGTATGAATTCATTGAGCAATTTACACCATTCCATTTACATGGTGTTTGATCATTAGGATTCCAATTCTTGAGATAATTAGATTGATCTTCAATGTTTTTCTTCAACTCGAGAAGGTACTTGCCCTCTGAATTTAATCCTTCGGAAGGACAAACCAGTAACAAACAAAGGATATAAACTCCTATACAACCCCAAAACAAGCCTCCAAGCATTTTAACAAACTTATAATTCCACAGTTCTAGCTTGAAAATAGTCAAACCTATCAAACATTTTCAGAAAAATTGAATCTTTGACCAACAAGTAGTCCTAAAACACTCAAAATTTTCACAAAGTGGACTTGATCAATCAAGAATATGAAAACAACCCATTAAAGATGAAAGCTTTATCATACCTATGAGACCATAACCTCATTCAAAAGTAAGCTTTTTCAGGTGATCCCTTGAGATGATAATCCAGCATAAACTATGGACTTTTATGAACTCCAAAAATAAATGGGAGAGAAAGATTCATCCCTTTTATTAAGGAATATGGGTGGAAAAGAATATTGAATGCAATGAATCAAAGGGTGATAATTAATGTATTATTATTTGGTTTTGAATGATCTAGTAGAAAAAAAGGAAGGATGTTTAGGTGAAGTGAAGGGGCAAGAAGGTTGAAGAGAGCTTGTTTATTGAAGCTTTAATGGCCGACAAAGCATGCTCTCTCAGACAAGTCTTTTTTTCTTTCTTCCATCAGAATAGCATGTAAAATGCAACATGTTAGTTCTTGCTAATGTGTCTTTGAGAACTATCATGTAATGTAATGTGTGAATGTAATGTATATGGGTAAGCAATTTGGAGAGAGAAGTTAGTTAGTTTTCTCTCTCTATAATCTAGATTCTTTTTCACTCAACTCAATCTCTTTACTTTCTTTTTGGTATTTTATGTTGTTAATTGGCTCTTTTTATTCTCTCTCTTGAAAAAGTTCTCCCTTCTATAGTGCTTGAAAAAGGCTACCTTTTTAGGCAAAGAGGAAAAGTTTGGTTTTGATTCTATTTTACTGTTGTGTATCTATTTCATTATTATTAAACGTCAAAAGTTCTCATGAAAAAAGAAAGAAAAAAAGGGTCAATGACCCAAAAAATCAAAATAATATTATACTTGCCCCAAAGAATCATCCATTAACTTACTATTATAAGATTACATGTTTACCCGTCAAGGACGATTCCCGTCAAGGACGATTCCCATCAAGGACGATTCCCGTCAAGGACGATTCCCATCAAGGACGATTCCCGTCAAGGACGATTCCCGTCAAGGACGATTCCCATCAAGGACAAAATTTAGTTAATGATGTTATTGGGCAGAAATTTTGTCATTGATGTTATTGGGCTGAAAATAATATTATTTTGATTTTTTGGGTCATTTTCCCAGAAAAGAAGGTCTCATGATAGTAGTTTTTTATTTTTTTATTTTTTTTTACCGTCCAAAAAAAAAAAAGATAGAAGTTTTTTTTTTGTTCTAAACGTTATACATGATAGTAGTTAACTTCGACTAAAAAATTGTGTAGTGTTTTTTTTTTGGTACGAAACATTTAACTAAAAACCAAATACAATAATACACTTGGGAAAATATCGTATTTCCGGTTTAGAAATTATATGCACAGAGAAAAAAAAGTAGAACAACAATTTTAGGTATTCAACTATATATACCTATCTTTACAAAATAATTTAATATAATCACTGATATTGTTATAACTTGGTTTTTGTTTGCACAAAAAAAAAATAAAGAATTTTCACACTAACTCAAAACTTTAACCATTCTATGATCATTATACACTTTCGGTTAACTAACCTATATGATTCTTCACTCATGGATTTTTTGTGTCTTTTTTTTTTATCTTCAACCATCAATATATGGTACTTATTTATAGACATTCACAACCAAACAAACTAATAAATCTAGTCATCTTGGAAAACTTCAAACCTTTCAAGTTTCTAAGACAACCAATAACTCTAAATCTACTTGGTTTTCCAAGACACCATTTAGTCTTATAATGTATTGGTTCATGGATGTGAGTCAAATCTCAACAATTCCTTTCTTGACGAGTATCCCCAAACATCTCGATAATATAAGAGAATGAAATTCTTGAGTTTCTTGACTTGATTTGAACAAACACACGACGCTCGATCACTAGCGCTCATGTCATCAACTTGAATAGCTCGACCCTCCAAGATATATATATTCTTTGTGTTGATTTTTACACTCAATATGAACCGGTCATGTTTAAAAACTTCACCGATTACCTCGACCGATATATTTACACCCATGTAATGTTAACAGCCCCAACGAAATGATGTTGATACCGCTCGACAGTACATATCTCACATTTGAAAAAGTTTGGGCATTGTCATTTTTTAGTTGTAAGCAAACACGTCCAAGGCCCACGACCTTCATCACCTCGTTGTTTGCAGTAGTATTGTGACCAAACTTCCTGTAAGTATAAAAAGTTTCAAACAAGTCTCGATCATTGCAATATGAATGGAAGCATCTGAATTAAATATCCATTTAGGTTTCTTTTATATTAGACATGACAATATCTGTAGTCACCCCCAACAAATGTGACATCCTCTTCAGTCAGGTTCAAACTTGAACCATCCCCGGTCTTAACTTATTCATTTGAAAATTTGAAATCTTGTAAGTCCTCGATCATTTGACGGCACCGAATTTGGATATGTCATTTCTTTCCAAAATAGAAGCATTCCCATTCGTTATGGTCATGAACTCGAGACCGCAATTTTCTAACTTTACGCAGACAGTTCTTCTTGTGAGACCTCCCTTGTTCAGAACTCTCCACAAAAAGTGCATTTCCATTATCATTAATGTTTTCTTTTTCCATCATCCATTTATTTTCACGAGGAAGTGTAGTGACATCATCCATACTAAGTGTCTTCCTCCCTACCAGCATTGTGTCATAATGATTTGTGAGACCCCGGTAAGGAAGACAACAATAAAAGAGTTTATATTTCATCCTCGAGCTTCTCATTAAAATTTAGAAGTTGGCACACCAACTGGTTGAACGAATCAATATGACTTTGAATTTCCCCTCCTTTCTCTATTTCCAAAGAGTAAAGTTCCATCTTAAGGCAAAACCGATTCGGCACCGATTTAGATGCATATATTCCAATGGGATTTCTCCGACAACGTCGTTGTTGTTATCTCATTCATCACACTAAATTTGATCTTGAAAGCAAGAGCCAATCAAATTGTGCTAACATCCTTTTTTCTCATAGAAATCCAAATAGCATCAGTCATACCTTGAGACTTTTCTTCCTCCAATTCTATGTCAAGACCATGTTCTACGAGAAGGTCTTGAATTGTGATCTACCACAGTGCAAAACTCACCTTACCATCGAACAATGGAATATTTTAAATTTTTGTGCATACGTCATCTATCTTTTCAGGAGTTCTATGCAACACAACCACACCTCTTGATACCACTATGTTGGAAAATGTAGGATTTCCCGTTTGAGAATCGTGCACAAAGAAAATGAAAAGAAAGGACAACAATTATTGTGTTGTTCAACCAAATATGCCTACCTCCACTAAGTAATTCAATATAATCACTCACACTATTACAACTTGATTTGTGTACAAAAAAAACTCAAAACCCTCTCACAAAAGAAAGAACAGAGAACTCTCACACTAACCCAAGACTTTAACCACTATAGGACTGTTACACACTCACGATTGACTAACCTATATAATTTTTCATTGTTGGATTTTTTGTGTCTCTCTTCTTTTCTATTTTTTTTCTTGGCTTCGACCATCAACATATGGTACTTATTTATATGACTTTAAAACCAAACAGACCGATAAATCTAGTCATCACAAAAATATTCAAATTTCTCAAGTTTTCAAGACAACCATTTACTCTAACACTACTTGGATTTCCAAGACACCATTTAGTCTTTCAATGCACTGGTTCATGGATGTGAGTCAAATCTCAACACACATGTATACACATAATTATTACATATACATGAACAGTTCTAAAACTAGGTCACCTAGCTGATAAATCAACCACCTAGACGTTTCAAGTAACAAAATACCTAAAAAGGGTTGAAGATTGATGGACGGCGGCCTAAGAACAAACTGATTAATGGTAACACGTTTAATTATCAGAATGATCCGACTTTTATTGTTTAGGCGGCTGCTTTTTATACAACTTTTTTTTCAAATATATATTCAGCCGAACCAAAATTTAATTATGCCCATATACATATAATATTCTACAACCATTTATATAATCATTTAAAACATAGATGAGTGATATGGGTAAATTATACTAACATTCTTTTTTTTGTTAGAGAAACAAGAAAGGATTAAAGGCTACAACGATTGTAACTAGTAGTTAAAAACGAAAAGGAACTGACAAGCGACGTATCACGCCAATCATTAAGGTTGATATTTTTCCTGGTGCATCTCGCTAAGATATTAGAGACTCCATTAGATTTTATGTTAATATGATTAATTTTCCAGCCCAGATAATGTGTAAGTAATCTGTTAATTTCTTCAATGATAGGCCTTACTTTCCAATGAATGGTGGCCTTATTTAAAATACCTTGAACGAGTTCAAGATTGTCAGAGTAAAACGAACTACTCTAAAGATTAAGATGAGATGGAAATCTCATGGCAAGGAGCGTAGGCCAACTTTCACCCTCCAAACAATTCCTAACGCTACATCTTCTTGCAATCTTGTGCTTGATTATGCCATTTTTATCCACATCAATTAAAACAACCACCGATGATTCCAATTCCTTAGTGAAGGAAGCATCACTTAACCAAATAAAATCGGCTTCGTCTCATCAACATTGAATTGATAATTATATGATAACAATTTGATAATATTTAAACCTCTATAAATGTTTAGAAAAAATTAAGGAGTAACAAATCTGAAGAGAGAATATTAATTTATCTTTTTTATTTTATATATATCATAATTATTTTACAATAAGAATACAATAAGGAAATAAATTCAAAAAAAACATTTAAGGACATTTTATAGAAAATATCAAAGATCTATACCTATATTATAAATCATACTACTAGGCGACTCAGATCCTCTACATAAAGAGCGATCAAAATTGTCTGAAATCTCATATTTTACTCCTTTGTATTAATGACATTAATTGTTTCTAATAATTAAATAAAATATATAAAATTGGTTTTTTCAATTTTGACAGAACAAAAAAATTGTCTTTCACTTCTCACGATGTTGTCTACCTCACTGTACGCGTCCATCGATATCATCGCACGCAACCATCATCACCAACAACCTTCAAAATCATCTTTGAATCAACAAAGAAGGCATATATATTTTTTTATCAAAATTATCTCTATACCAACAACCTTTAAAATTATCAATGGATCCCACGGCATGCGGTCATCACCCACATCCATCTTTTTCTTTCAACAACACTATTCTTTGATTGTGTCTAGAAACTGATTCTCTATTTTACAGTCCATCTCCTGAGATTTTACAGATGTATGAACAAGTATGTTCTCGTATCTCTTTGTTCTCATATCCATAAACATGTGAGGTGAATATTCATTTTTTTTATCTATAACTCTAATTGTCTGCTTATCTTTTTTTTTTCATCTGTTTTCTTCACTTTCACCTCAAGAAATATATTTGTCCTTTGCAGGGATCCGTCTCATCAAACAGAAGATTCAATAGTTCAGTCTTTTCATATTTCTGTATCAAATCTTTCTCTGGTAAGTTTCAATTAACCCATCATCATTTACTTATTGATTGAGTTATTAATTTAATACCAATATATTTAAAAATGTGTATTTTTAGAAATAGTTTATGAGTGTTTTGGATTAGTGAAACTCATCCATGTTCTTTACTTTCACATCAAGATATATATTATATCAGTTCAGGTCTTTTCATATTTTCTCATCAAATATTTTGATATTCCCACAGTATTATTATTAATAAGTCATTTAATGAATTTTTTTAAACTATTGACTGAAAAACATGTGGTGATTTGAATATAACATAGATTGAAGATGGTCATTTGCTGGATTTTTTTGATTGGAAAACAGGTGGTCATTTGCTGGTTTTTTTAAAACTTTTAAGTCTGGGTATTAAAGTACTATTATTAATTAAATCATTTGTTGATATTTTTTAAACTTTTGAATAGAAAACAGGTGGTGATTTGAATATGATAGAGATTGAAAATGGTCATTGGTGGTTATTTGCTGAATTTTTTTGATTGAAAATCATTGCATATATACGATGACGTTGCACACAAGATTCGTACATTGTACAAAATTCCTAGTCCCACTGAAAAGGACGTGGAAGACTACGGTTTATATCTAATAAATTAATTGTTGTTGTTGCTCGACTAAACAATGCAAAGAAGCGTGTATACGATAAGATCATTGACTCTGTGTTTAATAATAAAGGTGTAACTTTCTTCTTGAATGGAGGTGTTGGAACTAGAAAAAAATTTGTATACAATACAGTTTCAACGAAATGTGGGAGTTTAGACCAAATTGTCATTAATGTAGCTTTATTTGGGTTTCTCATCTTTACTATTATTGGAGGTCAAACTGCATATTCAACATTTTCAATACCACTATATATAAATGAAGGTTTTGTTTGTCATATTTCTAATCAATCCATTCTAGTTGATTTGATACGATATACAAATGTTCTAATTTGGCATGAAATTCCGATGCTAAATCGAAATAAGCAGCCATTCAATGGTATCACTGTTATTCTTGGAGGTGATTACTGGTAAAATTTTACCAGATGTACCAAAAGGTAGACGCGAACAAATAGTGGGCCTCATTAAGGCGTTCTAAAATATGGAAAAAATTCATGTACTCAGATTGGATGTTAATATGCGTCTCAACGACTCAATTAGCGGGAACTCTGATTTTTCCGTTCCTACTATAAGTATCTTAAAGGCATCTATTTTTTAAATACGTTTTGATTAAGCTCATAAATTTATGTAATTTTTCAATTATTCTAGATTGTCTCTAACCCAAAGGAATCTATGGAGATCCCAACAACAATGTGCAAGTTCAAAGACTTGAGGAATTTGATATTTACTACATTTTCCTTCTTGCATGACCTTGAAACCATAATTTTCACATATCTTAATGAACACACTATACTCTCCCCTTGAAATGATGATGTTAGTGAAATAAATAATATTACACTTGAGATTTTTTCTGGAATACAACAGACGTATCTTGTAGCTGATAAGATGCATGAAAAGGATCAAATAGATAAATCTATATTGTCTTCATATCCAAATGAATTTTTAAATTCATTAAATGCTAGTGGGTTACCTTCATTTAGATTTGATTTGAAAGTCAGTGATCCTATCATGTTAAGAAATATTACACCGAAGGACAGATTGTGTAACGACACGAGGTTGATGGTCATTAAGGGTTAAACACGTGTTATTAAAGCCCTGATTTTGAATGGAGATAAATCTGTTAATTTGATATTCATTCCAAGAATAAATCTGACACCTTCTTCTTTCGATATACCATTAAAGATGGGCAGAAGGCAATTTCCCATTCATTTAGCATATGGAATGACAAATAGTAAATCAAAAGGACAATCTGTGAAATTCGTTGGGACTGATTTATGAATTCCTGTATTCAGTCATGACAACTGTATGTTTCATTATCTAAATGCATGAGTTGTGATCACATAAGTTTGCTTCAAACCAAAGGTGATCAAACCACGACGAATGTTGTATACCCTAAAATTTTGATATAGTGTATCTTAAAGGTATTTGATTAGCGATTAGCGATTTGAGATTAGATGTATATTTTTCATTTGTCTCATTATAATATACAGGGTCAGGTTGAAAATATTTGGTGCCTAAAGAGAAACTTTACAATTGACCCCTTATATAACTATTTATTTTCTTATAATTTTTTTAATTACATATCGGGAATTTCTATTATCCGTTTTAGTGTTGGTTCCTCTCTAATTTATTTTACTGAGATCGATATAAAATAAATATGTTTGACTAGTCGAACGGATTAGATTTAATCACACGTTCAATTAAATATCTTAATTTGGCATTTTGAATAAAAAAATTGTAAATATTTTCTAACTATATTTGTAATTTTTTTAGAGTACTTTGTAAATATTATTTATAATGAATTTGAAAAAGGAAAATTCTTTCATCCAATGTTGAAAGAACCTACACCAATTATATTAATACACATACTCCATATTTTAAACTTACAAAAGTAACTAACTAATTAATCTAATGACATATGTTTTGTTATAATAATCAATGGGTGTGATATGTATATTGGACCATCCAATATTTGATGTAAGTCTTACCCTTTGAAAAAAGATGGAAAATATATAAAAAAAATTGGCAAAAAATATCATTTATAAGGAATTCGAATCGTGTACCTCTTAAAACTAAATACATCATATTTTCAACTTCCAACTCATCAATCATATATTTTTACTGAATACAAATATATACAAACATATATTCCATTCCAAAACGGGGCCCAAGAACGTCAAAATTTTGGGGGCCCAAATCAGTCGCGTCTTTCTTGTATGGTCCGGGCCGACCCTGATAATATAAGTAATATTATGTATTTGCTGCTATTATACTGGTTGTCCTAGAAAAAAAAATCCATATGACTATCAACGCGAGTCGTGCTATTAATCGTGTTGTATTTTTGCAGAATAACCAGAACTCATGTATGTTGTAAGTGAATATATCTTATACACATTTCATAGTTCATGATGTATGTTTATTTGTAATATATCCTTGCATACATCTGTAGATACAATACCTTCGTACAAAAAATATGATTGTAACAGCAATGAACGGAGAGGATTTATATCGTTTACAATATCCACAAGTGAACTCTTATGTTAAATTATTTTTTCTAATACAAGTTCATTATCTTAGAATAATAGTTAATTTTGTTCATATTTGTAAAATTGGAAGATAATCATGGACGAGGACTGTTGGATAAAGGAAAATGATAAGTTAAATAGGATTTAAATCACATGGTAAATATTCTCATAAATTAAACACTAATGTTTATCGTATTTAAATTATTTACTAATTATCTATATTTTTCAAATTGATAGGTTGTCGTCCAGATTATTCAAATTGAGAGATATGTGTATCTTGACACAACGACGTTTTCTAAAGTTATGAGATTTATTCCCTAATATTTAAAATTTGACGATGTACGATTCAAACATTTCATTTCTGTTACATATTGATTATTTTCTATTTTTAAAGTATTGATTGATTGTTTGATATATTATACACAGGTTTTATGATGCATTGAATTTGATAAACTGAAAATTTTATTAAATTTTTTGTGCAGACTATATCTATTATTTGTGTTGTTTTTATATTCAAAGTATCATATCATTGTTTTTAAATAGTTTCTTATAAAATAATTAAATAGACGATTAGCTGATTATTTTGTTTCAGAATCCTCTCGGGCATGGGCAATACGTAGTAAGTGTATATATGGACATTATTATTTATTTGAGATTTTTTTGGTTCATTATTCTCAATTAAAGTTTCATGGAGAGGCCTAATACCGATATTTGGTACCTTTTGTGTGATAGACTATTACTAAATTACCCTTCCATAATATAAAAAAAAAGTTACACAAAAGACTAAAAAGATTGAACCCACGACACTAATAAGAGTTGTAACCTGTTCCTCACTTGTTTACCCTTGATTATTTTATAGTAATTGGCTGAACTTCAGTCACTCTCAACATCCCAAGTGACCCTAGATTTTTGTTTCAATACCTCATGCTCTTATGTGATAGTTGTTTCAAGGTCACTGAGAAGTATTTTCTCTGCAGCTAGAATGATTTCTCTGAAGTCACCTTTCATGATTGTATTATGTAATTCTTCTAATCTTTTCCTCATTTCCTGGATATGATTGGAATTCTTCTTGAAGTACTTCATATTAAAAATATTCAATGCTTTTTTAACTTCTCTTTGCCTCATATAAAGCTTGAAAATCTCAGTTCCATGAACATCTATCTTCTAGGCTTCACTTACAATATCTTGAAATTTTCATGTTTGGACCATACATTGAAGTATTTGAAGGAGCTTGGGCCTCTCATCACTTGATTTCCAATGGTAACATGAAGTGCACAGTGATCAGAGGTAGAAGGTGCCAAACATAACACATTAGATTGTTTTTCGTCAAACCATGTAGCATTAACTAATAACTTGTCTATAACGTTAGCTCTCAACTGTATAGTACTACTATTACTCCAAGTGTAGAAGTTACCACAAGTGTTGTGCTCATAAATCTCTGCTTCATCCACAAACTCTATAAACTGCCTGGCTGACTATGAGAGATCATCACAATTCAGCATATCTTCAATTCTTAGTATTTCATTAAAATTTCCTATACACCCAAAATACTCACTCATATATATATATATATATATATATATATATATATATATATATATATATATATATATATATATATATATATATATATATATATATATATATATATTACTCCATCTAGCAATGTCTTGCCACAATCCAACCCTCTCCTTATCATCACTACTTGCATAAGTCACACACAAGTTATTAATTATCTCAATCATTATGGCATGATGTGTCTTTTCAATAACTTGAATATCAAAATTATTGTCTCTCCAAATGATCCAGATTCTCCTACTAGTTACCTTGGAATAATTGTGAATTAAATTATAAGTACTGAATCTTTCTATCATGATATTCTGAACATTATGGTGTTTTACTTTAGTCTCCAGTATGAACATTATTTGAACTTTATTAGTGAATATGAAATTGACAACATCCGGTTGTCAAATACCTCATATTCCATGATCCAATGACCATGGACCAGGAGGTTTGGGAGGGGCTCTACCAGCACTTTGAATGATTCTCAAGACATCATCATCTAATGCTGACAAAGGGTTGTTTAGCATATTGAAAGAATTATGCTCTTGAGCTGGCGAGTTGTATGAACTACTGCTAGCTTGGTCCATGATCTTTGATCTTCTAGTTACATATTTCCAGTTCTCATCTCCTTCATTATGTGATTCACTTGTTTGTTCCACTATATTTTGAGTACTTATCATCTTACCATTCATCCCACTCTGAGTAGGTCCATTAATATTTTTTGGTACCCACTCTTTCCTTTGAGGCTCTTCTTTACAGATGTTATGGTTGAAGCTTTTACATTTAGGACATAATTTTGGTTTCCATTCATATATGACTTCCACTTCATGTAAGTCTTGAGTTCTAGTACCACATAAACCTTGCTAGCTAATTCCTTCCTTAAATCCACTTCAACACACACCCTAGCATAACCCAGCCTTGACCTTGCCTCAGTAATTAAATCCATTTGTATGGTTTTCCCAATTCCACTTGCAATGTAACTCAGTCCAGTCTTGAGTTCCAGTATATAATATGTTTTGTTCATATATCTTTAAGAGAGAGAGAGTATAATTTATTTTTATTTTATATATATCACGTGTATTTTTATATAAGGACAAAAAAATAATTTTGAAGACCTATAAGAAAATTCAAAGGTAAATGTATATATAATTATTATTCTTTAGTTAAGACCCTTTTTAGTCATTATTTCTATAATTTGTAATGGATGAAATATGAGATTGGTTGAGCAACATTAATATTTATGTCTTGATAAGTTTTCGAAAGGGTTAAGCTAAATTAAAATATTATTCAATGTAAAAAGGTCATCGAACAAAATATTTTTAATAAAAGTGTTTGACAACTTCTCACAAACATTTAGAAATTGACCAATTGAAACGACGCAATCAATACGCATTTTTTGTAAAAAATTATAATCCTTCCATTTCTTAATAGAGTAATGATATATGTCACCCCTTTTCATGTCACCCTTTTATCACCCTTCTATATATATGTATTGATTTCCTTGAATATAAGATAGAGAAAAATTAAATAGGATAGAGAAATCAATTCATTGGTCCATGTAGGCATACACGTAGAAGGTGATAAATGGGTGATACAAAAAGGGTGACAAATATCATTACTCTTCTTAATATGTGACACTTTAGAGTTTTTTTATACATATTAAGGAATTTAAAAAGTAGGGAAGATTTAAATAAAAATGACTAATATAATCTTATTTATAAGAGAGAACATTAAATAGTAATTTTGAAAAAAAAGGTAAAATAAAAAATATAATATTTATTTTGTATTGAATTTTTAAATATTTATATTAGAACTTTAAATGTGACAAATATTAAGGAATGGAAGGAGTAATTGATAATGGAAATTTGATGTGTTTATTGTTGAGAAATTTTTAATTTGTGAAAAAAGTTGTTATTTATAAAAGCTTTCAAAAAACTAAACTTTTTGGGAGGTAAGGTGTTGGAATTTGTTGTCTAGAACATTAAAATAAGTGAAGTCATGAGTGATGGTAACAATGACGTCAAGTTCTACTCAGTTTACTCTTTTTTCCCTTTTTCTTTTTTTCGTAAGATTTTTTCAAAAAGATTCATCCCATTATCTGACACTAGTTCACTTATTGCAGAAACGTTTTGTCATTTCCAAAATCATGACAAATGGTTTTTTTTTTTTGGACGGGGACAAAGGGATTATATTGAAGAAATATTTATTTTAGATTAATTACAAAAAACATGTTTTAACAATTTTTTACATGGAGTAATCCTCTCGATAGGGCAATTATAATCATAGATTTTCTTCACATCTCAACAGTTACCCTCTTGAAGTCCAAAAAAAAAAAAAAAAAGTTACTCTCTTTGAGCCAAAAAAAAAACTCTTTCAGTAGAAGATTGATAAATATCCTTCTGTCTGAGGGATTATGGCTTCATTGTTTTTATTTATTAATACGTACTATTTTAATTAAAATTAATCAGCAAAAGCCATGTCGTGGCATTGCGTGGCATTGCCATGCTCTTCAAAAGGTTAAGATCATTTGAACAAAAAAATAACAAAAGGTTAGATTAGTTTAGGTTATCTCCTACAAGATGACACCACTTTATCCAAAAAAAAAATCATATAAAGTAGTTCGTAATTATCATACCAATTTGAAGGAGCTTTAACTCATAAATGATTATTGTTATATTTTCATTTTTCTTAAGCTTTTGTATATATTTTCTTTAACAGATTTAGTGCTCGTTTGGAAGTGCTTTTTTAGAGAAGCATTTAAAAGTGCTTTTAGTATTTTAAAAGTTTTTTTGACTTTGAAAAGCACTTTTTTGAGAAGCACCAAATAGGGGCCTTTGAAAAAAGCACTTAAAATAATTTTAAATTTCAAAATTATTTTTAATAATTTTATTAAATATTGAATTTTAATCTAAAAGTGCTTTTTTACTCTAAAATAAGCACTTCCAAACGGGCCCTTAAACTTGTGTGTGTAATCCGATTAATGATGTGCTTGGTTTTAACTATAATAATTTTTTTTACTTTAAATTTAAAATTATTTTAACTCTAATAAAATTTAAAAAACTTTTTAATATCAGCAAAATAATTTAACTATTAAATCAACTGTTAATCTTATAATTTAAACATATTAAATATTTTATGATATGTTTTTTCAACCTATCAAAAGAATTTAATTTTTATAACTTTGATCTTTTTTAATCTTATTCTGTTTTACAAAAATAATTTATGATCCTTAACTTTACATACTTTTTGTGACAAAATAAAATAAAATTTTTTACTCAAATAATCTTAGAAAGTCACATTTAAAATCTAAAAACTCCCCATCTTATTTTATTATGTTAAAGGTCTAAGTATTAAAAAATGAAGAATAAAATTTATAACAAATCATGGTTCAAATACAGTGGCATTCGGCCTAGTAAACGATCTCATCGTATCGGTTTTGATTTTTAACGGTTTTTTGGATTATAGGTTCAATCTAACAAGGCTAAGCTTACTAGACTGCTTCCAGTCCAGTTTTAATTTGGGATATATCAAAATTGAATCTGTATGAAAAACTGGTTGTATAGGTTCGATCCGATTTTGGTCGTTCCTCTTACCGATTTATTTATATGGGACCGATCCGGACGGGTTCCGAATCGTTTAAAAATCAATTTTTTGATTGCGTTTGACTGTTTTTTAGTTATATTATTTTTTTACTTATATCTTTTTTGATCTACTTTCAATTTTGTTTGCAATTAGGTGTATTACTAGAAAGATTTATATTATATTCTTTTGATCCATTTTACAATTTTCATTATAAGTAATACTGGATATCACCTCAACTCACATCATTCTTTTATCGCCCTTTATGTAGACCAATCATAAAAGAGAGTGAAAATGATAAATCGGGAAAGAGAAATTATATGATTGGTTAATTTAAAATCCACCTAGGAGGCGATAAAAGGATGATGTGATTTGAGGTGATACCCAGCATTACTCATAATGAAGTAGAGAAATAAATGTATAAAACTAGATAAACTATTATAGTTTCTAGCGATCAAAATAGATTATTACAAATTATAACTAAACTAAATAAAGAATAATTAAACTAATAAAATTATTGTATTCAATATGAAGTTTAATAACTTTAAGTGATTGTGCCCAAGAAATTTAGACGACCTACGTATGCATACCCAGAAAGGATCAAGTAATCGCGTGGTTCTTTAAATAGACTTGGTAAAAGTGTTAGTATGATTGTATGAAAACAAGTACTATAATGAAAGAGAAGAGTTTAAAAGATTGTTCAACATTTGTTTTCATCGGGTTCGTATACGAGAGCAGAAAAGGTTGAAGGTTTCCTTCATTTGTTACTCGAACTCGAAAGGTTGAAACACATCTCCTCCTCAATAACACGTTAAATTGATCTTAAGTTTGATAGTCTGTCTTACCCCAATCTTGTAACTGGACCACCCGCTCTGACATTGTCTTAATCATGCTCATTTATTGAATGGTTAGTGTTCACCCTCGATTGTGATATAAAATCTACACCAAAGAGGGTGGCTTCTTGCAAGTGTATGGTCGTTCAAAAGTAATAATTTTATAAGTGAGGGGTAATTGTCTCCACAAGGACTATCAATGTAGAAAATTGTACTGAAATAGTGTAAAAATGTGGAGTTTGCAATTGAAATAGAATAGACCCAAAGAATAAAATATTTATTTGGTTTTCAAATATTGAAGAATAAGATAAATAACGAGACAATATTATACTAAATTAAAGTAAAATAGATAAACAATTAAAAGATGAGCTAAAGGATGAGAGAGTTGCTCGAGAAATTGCTAGTAATCCCATATGCTGCTGGTTTATGGTTTTATTGATAAGGGTGAGTTGGTATTTGAATTAGTCCGGATTCAACAATCTAACTAACTCATGTCAGTAGCTTAGAAGACAACCTTAATATTACTAGGGGACTTGGGTAAGGACACCCTAGGCAATATCTTAGTGCAATAATCCTTTCTATTGACTATCTAGCTAGGCAAGACCTCTCGGTTCACTACTGAACACTAGACGTCTATACGCTATGTCCACTATCACCCCCATCTGGGTGTTAGCTCAATCACAAGGGCTACCTACTATTTGAAAAGAATATAGGCAGTATTAAAACAAATATATAGTTAATGGAATAAAATAAAATCAAGCGCAAATAAACATTTGTCCCAATTCAAAAAAGCATTAACGAACTGAGCATAAGTTCTTACATAAGTAACCTCAAGCATCGAGGGATTAGTTCATACTAAAATAAACTAATGGAAGAGTCGTAATAGAAAGAAAAAATAAATGATAGTTACTCTTGATGATGAAGAGAAACGATGGATAATTGAGTAAGAATCGTTGAGTTTATGGACAAACCCTTCTTTTCTTCTCTCCTGCTCTGCTCTTGCTCCCTCTAAAAGATATGAAATGTAATGTGTAATCTGAGTTCTATTAATTTTATTTTTATAAGGAGGCTGCTAAATGACTAATTTAATAGCTAAAAATGTTTGGGGTCGCTTTGGCTCACTTAATTAGGTTGAGAAGGGCCCAACTCATTTTTAGCTAAAGGTGGACTAGTTCGAGTCATGGTGGAAGAAAATGGCATAACTTCTTCATCTCAACTTAGAATTGACATCCGTCCATTCCCACACGATACAGACTTCAAGATCTTCCAGAATCAAAAGGAACAAGGTCCAAATTTCTTACGAATAAACTGTGGTGACTGAAACAATATGATGTTATGATTTCTCAGACAGACGCTCCAGCTTCCCAGAGTGGCTCTAGGCTCAAATTCCACCTTGGGTTGGGGTTTACCTTAACTTTTTGTCTTATAATCTTCATATTGGAACCTTGTTTCAACCATGTACCTAAAAGTTATACACTTAACACACAATTAAGGCGCATACGCTCTATAAATAGCAATTTGACCTAAATAAGAGACAAAAGTACAATATAGAAAATATTAGGGAAACCCCCCTCACTTAGACCCAATAAACTCCCAAAATAATGTATCATGAGTGGGTTATTCCATCACTAAAAGAGAGACATTTCTTTTTATGTCCTTCGCTAAATAAGCTGATTTGGATGGGACGAAGGAGGCGGGAAACGTTAGCAAGTCACGTGCCATGTGGGATAGGAAGGTACCACCAGCATACTTTTTCCAATACCTAAGTATATAAATATCATTGGTGTGTGGTTATATTTTGTACTTTAGGCAATAATCGAGTTCATTCCAATTTTCTTGTTCAAAGTGGGAACTTGAAGCGTTGAGATTGTCCACCATTTGCCTAGCTCTCGATATTTCCAAACCTGCATGTGGAACGGGTGTAGGAGGGGGGGGGGGTCTACCATTCTAGAATAATATAGTAACATAACTTATATATAATTCATGCATTACAATGCTTAGTCTATTCATATAAGAATTTGTGTCACTATCGGGGTATCAAACAACATTCATATAATTCATACATTACAGTGGTTAGTTTAAACAAATATGTGACTTTTTCAGAATTACAATTCGCCTTCCAAGAACTTGAAGTCTCAAAGGACCACTTTGTAATGTATCAAAAACTTTATCATATAAACTGTTAAAATTGTAGGAGTAAATTGAATTTTAAAATTACACCTATGTTTATCATATTTCAATATTTTAAGGAACTTATATATAAAATTACACATATATTTGCACATAATTCAAGTAATACATAAATCAGGACTTAGTATTCAAATGTTTGAGCTTTTATCCCAATTTCATAATAGTTCAAGGACTAAAGAGAAATCTTTGGATGTTTAGGGGTCAAATGGCAAGTTTTTGATATTTAATCAATATAATATCATATATTACGAAAGTGTAAGGAACATATATGAAACGTTTCACATAAATATTCCAGAAAACTCACATAATACATAACTAAGGGACTTAGAATTAAAATGTTCAAGCTTTTAACTAAAGTTCAGAATATTCAGGGACTATTAAGTAATTTAAGAATGTTTTAGGATCAAAATACAAGCTTTTGAAATTGTATCATTAAAATATCATTACTCAGGGACTTAGTAATCAAATATTCAGTCTTATAATCCAATATCATAATTGTTCAAGGACTAAAACCATTTTTGAATATATAAGGGCCAAATTGTAAGTTTTTGCAATTTTATCAATAGAATACCATATATTACAAAAGTTTAAGGGACTATTTCACACAACTATTCCACAAAACTAAATAATACATAACCCGGGGACCAAAAATCACTTCTCAAATTTTTTAAGGTCAAGTTGCAAACTTTTGAAAATTTATCATTATAATATCACATATTTTGAAAGTTGAAGGGACTTATATGAAAAATTTACATATATTTTTGCCACAAAACTCAAGTAATACATAATATAGTGATTTAGTGCTAAAATTCTATAACCACATTTTAGAATAGTTCAAGGAATATTAAGAAATCTTCAAAAGTTTTAGGGTCAAATCGCAAGCTATTGCAATTGTATCAATAGAACATCACATAGTACAAAATTTTAAGGGACACATATGAAAAATTACACATAACTATGCAACAAATCTCAAGTAATACATAAATCAGAGAATGCAAATTCAACATTTCAATCTTTTAACGATATTTCAGAAATTTTCAAAGACCAAAAAGCAATTTTTGAAAGTTTTTAGGGTCATATAGCAAGTTTTGGTAATTGTATTTTGAATATTTCTCATATTTAAAAAGTTTAAGGGACTAATATGCAAAACTACACATGTCTTTTTCACAAAACTCATGTAAAAATAAATCATTGACATATTTTCACATATTTTGAAACTATTCATTTGATAAGCCAAAGATAAAAAATTTACAGGGTTTTAAATAACAAAATATAAAATTATTAGGGTCAAAATTGAAAATATTTACAATTGTCTTTATACAATATCACTTTTTCTCGAAATAAAAAAACAGTTATTGGAATTTCAGGGGCAATCTGCAAGCATTTACAATTTTAATGTTTGTATTTAACACAAAACCAATCAAAATAACTGCTATTAACACTCGTTCCATATATTCGATAGAGAAACCAAAAAAATGTTAAAAACATAACCTGAACCTAGCAATCCAAGGCCAACAAATTAAAAATCTATTCGTAGACCAATCAATAAGGCTTTCCCTTTATCATTACTAACACTTTTAATAATTGCATGATGCATAAAATTATTATAACCCTTATAAAATAACATGCAACATATTAAAATCAACAATTATATTATTTACTCACCAAATAAACTGTCATATATTTTTGATCTTACGAAAAGAGGGGCCATCGATCTCAGTAACAAAACAAAAACCTATACGAAAGCTTTTAGACAAATTTCTTATGAAACTTTGTATATCAAATAAAAAATAATACTAGAAATATATTACCCACATAAACATCATTCGAAAAATCAAAATGAATATACGACCATCTTTCATCCGCCGGTGTGTGATATAAATCAACACCAAAACGAGGGTAACTTCCCGCAATTGTACGGGTTGTTGACAAGTAATAATTAAGTAAATTCGGGGGTGTATCGTCTCCACAGAGTTTATCAAGGTTAACTTTATGTGTTTCGTAGTACAATTTTGTATAGTTTGGAAACAAAGTCCGACAATAAAAAGTAAATAATAAAATATTTATTTGATTTTATAAATTAAAAAGACTAAAACGTTAAACGGAAGGGAAATACAAGAATGAAAATAAAATTAAACAAAATGAAATTTGAATATGAGAATAATACATGAGGATTGCTAGTAATTCCCAAAGGTCGATAATTATGATGCTCTATATATAAGGGTAAATAGTTTATTCTTATTAACCGGGATTCAATAATCTCTCTAACTCCTATCATGGTAGACTTAGAAATCTATCGTACTCAAATTCATATGAATGAATTTCAAACCCTAGTGGCTACTTGGCTAGTCAAAACATGTCACCTCACTAATGCACACCAAGCGTGTATATAATCCGCAATTAAGCCTCTCCCGGTCGGTGCTGACTTAATATCTCAATCTAATCATTACTTGGCCAAAATATTATAAGTATTGAATCAAGAAAATACCCAATAGAATTAAAATGCAATTTATTTAAATGTATAATCTCAAAAGTCATAAGAACATCATTAAAATCAACTAAGGTCATATATGGAAGCAATCCTCAAGCAATGAGGGTTTAGTTCATATTTAAATAAGAAAAAATCATTACAACTAATACAAGAATAACATTTAAAAGATAAAATAAAATAAAGTTTTCGTTTTGAATGATAGGACTCGGAGCTCTGATAAAGAAGAATGGTGGATTTTGGTGAAAACCCCCATTTTCCCTACTCTTCTGCTCTACTTTGGAGCTTTTCCTCTTCATAAACGTGTAAATGATATGTTGTGTACTGAATAGTGAGATTCTAAATGAATTATATACTAGCTAAAAATGTTTAGGGCCTCCATGGGCTCTCTTAATTAGGTTAGAGATGACCCAACCCATTTTTAGTTAGTGCTGGTCTAGTTCGAGTCACGGTGGAAAAAAATAGCATAACTTTCTCATCTCAACTCCGAACTGACTTCCATCACTTCTCAAGCGTCACTTACTTCAAGCTCTATCTAAATAAAAATGAATTAAATCTATAGCTATGACCAATTAATCATGGCGATTAAAACAATATGACGTCAAGATTTCTCCGGCAAACAATCTAACTTTCCAAAGTGACTTTAAGCTTATTTCACGCATTGACTTGGGGTTTGACTTGATTTTTGACTTCTCCTCATCATCTTGGCAACTTATATCAACCATGTACTTAAAGCTACACATGTAACACACAGGTAAGGAACAAAAGACAATAAATAACAATATATCCAAAATAAGAGAGAAATATACAATATGTCGATTAATAGGTAAAATCACTAACTTAGGCCTATTAAAAACCCAAAAATATATCTCGCGGGTGGATTAATACATCACAAGAAGAGAGACATCATCATCAATCCAGCAAATAAATGAATATGCAATTTCATCAAGAAAAGGAAGAAGCAGAAGAATTGATGGAGAGTAACGGAGTGGTTGTTGAGTTTGGGAGTAATGAAGGGTTGATGTTTAATCGGGTAAAAATGAATTTTGTAAATTTGAGTTGGGGAGTATCTCAATATTTGATGGAGGAAAACTTTGGTAATAATTGGGCTTCTTATTCTACAACTGCACTGAACAACTCAAGAAGATCAATATCCTCACTTGATATCATTTTGGAGCCGTAAAAATACCATCTTTTTTATGTTTCATTTTCTTTTAAGTATGACCCAACAGGTTTGGCAATTGTTCACATGCACCGGATGGAACTTGCATGAAGGCCATAAGAAAAACTTACATGTGTATATAAACACTAAAATATGAAGCAAAAGTAACTTTAGAGGTTTGCAAGTACACAAAAAAAAATACAATTTTGATAATGTAATTATTACCACGGACTTCCAGGACATAATGCGTGGTATGAAAAGCCCAACCATCTCAAGATGGTATATCAAACATATCACGCGGAAAGCTTTGTTCTCTTTAATTCGAGCTAGAAGCATAACAATATGTCATGTTCACCGATAAATGAACGAGCTAATACTCTAACTAGAAAGTTTAGGCTACTCTTACTCCCCCAGATTGGAGTAACCTTCTCCGATGTTGTTAACTACATTTATTTTGGGTCTACTGAACATAACCGAAATCAATAATGTACTAAACTCTTGTAAACTTCTTTACGTTTAATGCAATTTCTACAAAAAAAACACAAGTCTTAAACCTAATTTACAAATAAACATCACAAAATATGAAAACTCTCTCTCTCTCTCTCTCTCAAATTTGAAACCATGGTGGCTGAGAGAGGCAAAGATATAATGTCTAAGCAAGACGAATCGAGATCAAGTTATGGTAGCGGGGAGGCTCGTGGTAGAGTTGTGATATATGAGAGAAGCTCGATGGTAGGGTTGTGATACGTCAGATCCGCTACGGAAACTGGTGGTTCGTAGTCTCAAGTATTTCAAAGCTAATGGATCCTAATAGGATTCATGGTTGTGAAATCTTAGAGCTCGGTCGTGAATCGTGAGGATTGACATGGTTTGCAGTAGAGAGGCGGAGGTGATGTCAGTGTGGCATCCCCGAATCTTTCAGAAGAAGAAACAAGACCCAGACCAATAGGGATAACCCAACTAGTTATAAGTTTGTATGTTTTTTAATAAGTAAAGTAATTATTTTACTTTTTTTTATGTAATAATATGATTAATTCATTTATTCATGTGTTTTTTTGTTTCTCAGTGTATTTTTTGTTGGTCAATGTAAAAAATGGCAAAAGACTTAATGCTCAGATTAATACGCTTAGTTTTTAACACAGAGCATCCTCAATTGTAATAATATTCTCAAGATCAAATTTTGAGCATTCTAACTAAACTATATTTATAATCTAACACTGAGCATTTTATATTCAATTTCGAATGTTGAGCATGGTCATACTCAGTGTCAAAATCACTTAACGTTGTCTATTTAATGTTACCACCTAAGGCAACAACGTAGCGGTGTTTAGTGTTTTCAGGAAATACTTAGTGTTACATGCAAAAATTTTTAATGTCGAATAATGAGTATATCTAGTGTTATCGACGATGGAACATCAATAATGGCACAACTATAGTCATTGCCTGTTAGAAAAGTTAATTATTAGCAGAAATATTTAGTATTCATCTTGTTCCTTCTTTTTTAACTTTATTTGAGTTTTGTAATCTTTGTAAATATTTTTTTAATCAAGTAACATTTAAGATCGATAAATCTTTCCTGGGGCAATTATTTAGAAAGGCCCAAACAACTTCTATAATACTTATAAAATCCCCCCTAACTAATACTTGAAACCTAACTAATAAAAAATAAAAAACCGTGTATGGAGGTATTCACTGGATTGTTCAATCATATGGCTCATAAAAAGAAATTCAGTTATCATCAGAAATGTAGGGAATTGAAGCTCAATCATATCATCTTTGCTAATGATTTACTTAAATTAATAAAAGTTGATATCAAGTCTCCTAATGTTATTAAAGAAGCTCTTGACTTGTTTACAAGAATTTCTGGTTGAAGGATTAATAAAAAGAGTGAATTATATTTTGGAGGTATAGAAAAGCATGTTATGAATAGTATATCTTCTGTGCTAAATATAAGGATAGGAAATATGCATGTAAGATATCTTGGCATGCCACTTCATTCAAAGAAACTAACTATCTCAGAAGGTAATAAATTGGTAGAGATTATCTGCAGTAGTATTAATCAGTGGTCTTCTAAATTACTTTCATATGCTGGAAGAGCTGAGTTAATTAAATGTGTCCTTATTAGTAAAATTATGTTTTGGTGTAGAGTTTCTATTACCAAAACATGTAATTTAAAAGCTAAATCAAAAAATGAGTAGCTTTCTTTGGAGAGGTAATTCAGATAGAGCTCAAGATTCAAGAATTGCCTGGCATAGTATCTATTCAAGTAAAAAACAGGGTGGCTTGGGAATTCTATATATTGAAGAGCTTAATAAAGTGTGTCTGTTGTTCACATTCTGGAGAATGTATTCAGAAAATAATAATTTGTGGAGTATGTGGGTGCATCAGAACATAGTTAAAGGCATGTGTATTTGGAGCATAGATATCAAACAAGCTCATACATGGATTCGGAAACAACTCATGAATATTAGACACATTGCATATGAGTTTATATTTCATAAGGTGAAGAATGGTAAGAGTACTTATATTATTTGGGATAAATGGATAGATGGTAAAGGTGTGCATGAAATTTTAGGTATTGAGCTTGATAATTACACTATTAATTGTGACAAACTGTAAGCTTCTGTTATGGCAGAGAATGGTGGAGATTACCTACTTGTGTGGGTAAAATTCTACCTTATCTTAATCCTTTTAAGCTTTCTGAGGGCAATAATATTATATATTGGAAAGAAAGCACAAGAGAGGTTTTTCTTTAAAAAAAAATCTCTACAGAATTGCAGAAGTTAAGGATAAAGTAAAGTGGAGTAATGTAGTATGGGCCAAATCTTGTATCCCTAGATGTTCTTTTCTGGCTTGGCTAGCTATACAGGATAGAATACCTAAAAAAGCAAGAATGATGAGCTGGGGTTTACATGTAACTTCTCTGTGTGTGTTCTGCAATGCTAACTTTGAGGAGGTGAATCATCTTTTTATTAACTGCTCTTTCACTAAAAGAATTCTATGTAAAATTTTGGAAGCTTGTGATATCAAAGTTATTCCAGTGGATTTGGATGATTTGATTGGAATTGCGCTTCAAGTTTCGTGTAATGAAGTTACTAACGTTGTTGGTGTTTTCCTCACATCGTATATTTATTGTATTTGGTGGGAGAGGAATGATAGAGAATACGGAAATAGTGAATTGAATGAAGATCATATTAGTAGGAAGATTTACAGTTTGGTTCATGTCAAGTTGGAGAGAAAAAATTTAAAAGACCAAGGCGGTTGAGTTGATAAAGAAGATTGAGTCCATCTCAGTTTTGGGCTAAATATTTATCTTTTGGGCTGTCCTTACTTGTTTTTCTTTTTAAATGTTTGTAATGACTTTTATTATGTGTTTAGCTTTAGATACTTAGTCCTTGGACCTTGAGTAACTAGTGGGCTAAAAGTAATTTGTAAGGATATTTGATGTTGGAGCTTATTTTTAATAAAATTTGATTTACCGATTTAAAAAAGAAAGCCCTTCCTTTATCTATACACTACATACACAGTTATCACAAAAAAACCCTATTAGGGTTTCAAAAACCCCTCTCTCTCTTGTCTCTTCCCCAGCTCCCTCCACTCCCTTTCTACCGTCATGCCGCTGCTGACCTGCACAATAAATCTCTGCTCCCACTAACCAATCGACCACCAACCAATATCATCACATTCCCTCCAATACAATCGACCACCAACCAATCATCACTTCAAAACCTCTGCGCCCACCAACCAGAAAACAACCACCACTAGTAGATCCTTCGTTTGAGAAGAACACCACCTGAGAAGACATTCATCGTTCAGGTTTCAGCTTCTCGCCGCCGCTCAAGTCTCAGCTTCCCATCGCTGCTCAGATCTCACATTCACGGCGCCGCTCAGGGCTTACTTTCCCGCCGCCACGAAGAACCTAAATTGGGGTAAAAAACAGAGCGTTAATCAATTTTTTTAAGCGCTTGCTTTTTCTTTTTTGTTCCAAAAATGTGAAAGATTTCTTTTTATCATGTTTCATTGTTTCATTTTGTGGGTCAGGGAGTGTAAAAAGATCTTTTTTCTTTTTTTGGACTATCGAAAAGGTGACAGAAGGTACAACCCTTATCCTACACCCAGTCTACCAAACTGGAGGGAAATCTGCAGATGGTGACTCCTCCAAGCTGACTGTTGCCTAGCGTTTCGTGCCGCTCTGTCAGCCCATCCATTAAGCTGTCTCGGGATATGCTTAAAGGACACGTGTCCATGTTCTTTAGCATATTTATTAATCCGCTTGATGAATGACTTGACCTTCCACCACGCTCCTGGCAATGACGCTATACCTTGAATTAAATCAAGGTTGTCCGAGCAAATAACTTTTTTCTTGCCCGTGTCGAATCTGGCTAAGTTGGCTGCTTCCAGGACAGCAATTGATTCCCCTTCATCCGCAGAATCTATCCGAATTGGCTTTGAGTACACCTACCGGGTATGAGACTCTAGATCCCTCCTAACAAAACCAATTCCACTTTGATCCGATCTCGTAATAAAAGAGGTGTCACAAGTATAAATGATTTGAGTATCCATAGGGTATTTTGGCTCCTGCCTCGGATGCCTGGTCCTTTCTCGTTCTTGGACCCCGACAGCTGCTGGATCCGCCCAGTTTTGTTCAAACAAATCATTCGTAGTGGTTTTAGTGGCGATAAGGATTGTCTTAACATTAAGAGTCTCATTTTCATGTATACATTTCATTTTGTGTTTCCAGATGTTCCATAATATTAGCATAAGATATGCTGTGACTGTCCGATTATTCCAAATATTATTATCCACGTTATCATAAATTTTTGTGAACCATTCTCCCAAACTATGTGGCTCCACTTCTAGAATTCGTATTTGTAAATCTGGTGTCGCTCATACTTGTCGACAAAAAGCGCACGTTAACAGTGAATAAATATTTGTTTCCGTTTGTTCAATGCACCAATGACACCATTTGTCATCACTGCAGTGCTTATGGTACAGGTTCTCCCGTGTGGGCAAAATATCCCGGCATGCTTTCTAATTGAATTTCTGACACTATTGGGTACATTTGACTTCCAAATTTTATTCCATAGTTCTGAGTGTTGCATTTGAGCCTGGGCTGACGATTGTTGTCCTGTCAACTGGTATTCCTATGTCAATAATTTATAGCCCGATTTCATGGTGTACTCTCCCGACTTCGTATACGACTATGTAAAAGCATCACGCTCTTCACGATTGAGGATCGGTATCCTAGAGATATTTCCTTTAACTTCATTGTTTTAAACTTCTTTTAATATCTGTTCAATAGATTTTTTTCTCTTTTTTAGTTCCAATTTTTAGTGTAAAGAGATTTATTTTTTATTTTTTGTTTCAGTGTGAATAGATTCTGGTTATTTTTGTTTAGATTTAGATCTAGATCTAGATCTGTTTGGTATGTACCAAACTGTTCCATTTGGTGCATACCAATTGGGTTTTATCGTGAAATGCTTCATTTTTTTGAATTGTTTTCAAAAAAATTTGTTTGGCACGTACTAATTGGACCTTGACACGGTAGCTAGGCACGTACCAATTGGGCCTTGACACGGTCGCTCGGCACCTACCAATTGGACCTTGACACGGTAGCTCGGCACTTACCAAATGGATCTTGACACCGGAGTTTGGCACTTACTTTTAAGACTTTGACACATACCAATATGACGTTGATACGATAGCTTGGCACATACCAATTGGACATTGACCCGGACACAGGGGCGGAGCCATGTAGGTTGTGGGGGGGGGGGGGGGGGGTCCATGGCCCCCCCTGATTTTTCAAAAAAAAAAATTATAACTATCTTAAAAAAAAAATTATAAGTAGATAACCCCTAAATTTTTTAAAATCTCCACTTGGCCCCCCTAACTTATAAAATTTATTTTATTAAGCTTTCAATTATTTTATTTATAAGATTTTTTATTTTTTGTACCAAAATATATGTTATTTTATATTAAAAAAAAGAAACTTATAGCATAATTAATTAGAAAAATTAATATCAAGACTTATATTGCAATCTTTACACAATATAGGGACCTTTAATGCAATTTTCCATATTATAAAGACCTATTTTGCAATTTTTGCATAATACTTAGACTTCTAGTGCAAATAGTAGCAAAAAAAAAAAAAATTCCGGGGGCGTTGCCCTCGAACCCCCATGGCTCCCCGTAACGAAAATTCCTGGCTCCCGCCCCTGCCCGGACATATACCTTGACATGGACAAGAATCATTTCAGTTTACAGAAATGCTATTAAAAAGCTATCATGCAATTATATAAAAAATGATTGTATAAAAATCATAAACTAAACATATATATAGAAAAAAGTTAATTGATACATACCAAACAAAAATTATTAATATATATTAATGACAAAACTAAAATAAAATATAAAGGTAAAAAAAACGAACTAGAAAATTAAACTTAACTAGTTTAAAAAATATTTTTCTATTTGATACTTTGAATAATTTATTTGAATTCGAGGCTTTTATTTTGGTATTTTTCTCATCTACGGTCGAAGATCCTAAAAACAATCAAATCTATGCAAGCCGCAATTTTGAAGAAACTGAAAACTATGATACTATTCTAGTAGTAGTAATATTTAAAGTAGAAAGGTTGAAAGTCCGTCATGCTTCAGAGCATTGGGAAGGGAAGTATACAACTAGCTATAGATAAAGCCTCGTGCCAAAAAAAAAAAAAAAAAAGGCCAAATTCGTGTACATCCACAAGGACCAAATACAATCCTCTATAATCTTTCTTTTTATGGTTAAATGCCCTTTATATTCGACCAAAAAAAAAAAAAAAAAAAAAAGCCCTTTATACTTAAGAGTTAGGCAATATACCGACCTAAAAGAAAAGGTTAGGCAATATAAAGTTGTGGTCTAAAAATTATTTAACTTAAATTCGAAAACAATCTAAAAATCTAAAATATACTTAGTTATTTGACATAAAAACATTCGAAACTTTTTATAATTATAAATTTTTATTTTAATAAAATTTGTATTATTTTTTATAAAAACTAAATAAACTAAACGGCTACCTTGATAGCTTGGCCTAAAGACCGACTCCTGAACTAATTTCATATTTTTTCTTGTACTTTTTCATTTTTTTTCCTACTTATATTAAAAAAAAGCACAAAGAAAGATTAATGATTATAAAGAGGGTAAAGGTCTCTTGTAGTACTCTTAACTTTTAGGAAAATATCCGAACAGACCCTTATTTTACAAATGTCACGAGATAGGTCTTTAAGTTAATGTTTTGTGACACTCTTTTTTTCCTACTTTTTGTCAGTTGACCGCTAGTATACGACACATGGCGCCACTTCAGCGCCATGTATCTGTCACATAAGTGACACATAAGCATGACATCATCACTATTACACATCAATACTCTTAATTCTTTTTGTCAAAAATCACCTTGAAAACCGACCAAAATAAATTCCCTTCTTCCCGGCTTGGCTGCTCTCCTGGACAAGAAAACCGATGCCGCTCGTGGTCTATTCTTCACCATCATCAAACCGGCTTGGCCGTTCTTCTACACAAGAAAAATGCTGCCACTCGTGGTCCATTCTCCACCATCATCAACTGGATTGGCTACCCCATAAAAAATTATTTTTAACCTAATCTCATAACTTTTACAAATATTCAAAATTATATGATTTAAGTATAATTACATTCGTGATGTTTATTATATTTTTATACAAATCCTAGAATGACCATTTTATGACCCGTGGAAGCCTTTTATCGTATGAGAATTTATGCGTTTGGAATAATGTATATGGGGAGGAGGATGCCGTGTGAGTTTTGTAGGTCCCATGATTTTCCATGATTGTTGGAATGAGCAATTTGGTATTATACTGCATTTTTTGAATTGTTGTGTAGTAAATATCCATTTGACTGGAGAAGATGGCTACCCTACTATTGCTTCATGCATCTACTTTATTCATTAGCTTGGAGGACCCAATAAGTTTTGTAAATGCAATCTAGTAGAGAATAACTCTAAAAATAGCGTATATAGGGAGAGGGATGTCGTGTGGGTCCCTGATTTCCCATTGAGCGATTTGGTCTTATACTGTATATTTTGAATTGTGTGGAATAAATATACATTTGGGGCAACTGAGAATAGAGTATATAGGGAGTGAGCACTTTGGTGTTATACTGTATTTTTAAAATTGTTTTGCAGTAAATATCCATTTGGGGCAACTGAGAATAGTGTACATAGGGAGTAAGCAATTTGGTGCTATAATATATTTTTTGAATTTTTTTGCAGTAAATATCCATTCTGGGCAACTGCTGAAGGCGATGATGAATTTTTTATTAACTTTATTAAAAATAAAATAAAATCCAGTGGTGATGATGTCATGCTAACGTGGCACTGAGGTGGCGCCACGTGGCGTTGACTAACGGTTAAATGACAGAAAATGGGAAAAAGGCTTAACGGTGTCACAAAATATTCACGTAAAGGACCATCTTGTGACAATTTAAGATAGGGGTCTGTTTGGTCAATTTCATAGAAGTTAGAGGGCCACAAGAGGTCTTTACTCTTATAAAGCGCTAAGATTATTATACTAATACTTAATCAGATAATATAATGATCCCAAAAAACTTGTACTCTGTCATCTAGTTAATCTTGCTACGATGTTCGTAATTGTATTTGCGTCTCATGAGATATGGTAGAAAGAGGTGGGTCTGCCCCTTCTTACTAAATATCCAACCCACCGGATACTAGGTTCAAGCGTCCACCTAAATTCTAAAAGTTGTCTGATATCTTAAATAGGTTCAAGGTTGTCGGAGTAAATACCTTAATCTTTCCGGTAAACTATATCCCTTTATTGTTGCATACAAAACTATTGGCAGTTCTTCGGTGGTGATGAACAATGAAACACCTTTATCAATTTACTCATTTTTTTGATTGTTTTATAGAATATGGATTATATTATAAGAATAAATGGAATGAATAAGTTTTGTTGAGAACTAAATATATTTCAAAATAATACACGATTTTATTTATTTTAGTTAATCATATTATGAGTTTTTATATCATACAAAAATGAATTTCATGATTTTATTATATGATTACTTATTATATAAAATATGACATAAGTACTTACTATATAAAATAATATATTTTATAATATTAACAATAAAGTATACAAAATCAAAACCTAAAATAATATATTTAAAACACTAGGTTGCAAGTGAAAAAAACTAAAAATCTAAGAGGAACCATAAAGTATTTTTCTAAAAATATTTAATGGTAAAATTATAACATTTTAAAGTTTAAGGGGCATAGTCCCTTTGATATTCTTTTTATCGGGTAAAACGAATTCTTTTACCTCAATGATATGCATGTACACTATTACTGGAATAACCGAAACAAAATTGTTACTCAGCCTGAAATTTTAGAGTAATCCTACCAATCCTAAATCCTAAACATAATTAATGAACATATAGGATCAACCCATTAAAATCTAAAAATAATGATGAGGATATATGATAAATAAAATACGAAAAACATATGTTTTCATTTATTTAAGTATGGCTTATAAGAAGGAACCACACCCTCAAAATGTAGTCTGTTCTCGCTCTCCAAATAAAGGAGATTGTTGTCGCAATGGTGATAAGTCTTACCTTTTTCCTCCAATCATCTCATTTTCCTCTTTTGAGCCATTTAAGATCACTCAAGATAGTACCCATGTCCCTTGTAATGCCAAACCACTTACGAGAATTTGTCCAAATGATCCTCGAAACATAACACTCATAAAAATGTTATTATTAGTCACATAATCACCTCGAAAATACCACAAATTAGGTCTAATTTCATGTACTCCATTTTTCTTTCATTCAAAGTTTTCCTTGAAGGGTCATCCACACAAGTACCGCATTCTTAAGGTTTACACATGGGTACCAAACTATGTTTTCTCAAGGCCTAGGCGGAGATCAGTGGAAAAAATATATCGTAATGGATTTATAATGCTAAAAAAATCTTCACAAGATCTGAAATGCCATGTAGGTTGCGTTAAGTCCATAATTTGACCTAATTGAATGGTTCCCGGACTTATATATAACTACACATTTAATTATAAGTTTAACACATACTTCTATATTGTCTACTTAGATTGTTTATTAATTGCAGTCACAGTTGTAACTTTGTATATATAATAATCCAAAAGTAGAATTGGGTATTTGTTGGCATATAGCCTCCCTTAATAGGTTGTTTTAATGTGACAAATCCTCTTGTGTTTAGTGTGCTAATTACTCTTGTTATATACATTCTAACTTGCACTATTGTTCATCAAAAACACTTTACATATCATTCTTATTATATCTCATTACATATACTTTTAATCATATCTTTATTTACATTGAGATATAGCCTTTATGATCAACTGCAAAGTTTATAAGAATGATGTTATCTACAACTTTCATGAAGAAAATTTACTGATCCGAGCATCATAGCTTAAGTTAAATCTATCAAAGATGTTTGGTGCGGTACACCGGACCTAGGATGCGGACCAGGGCACGGTGCATGGCTAGCCCGTCAGAAAGATAGAAAATCTAACCGTTGAGGTGCGGTACACCGCACAAGACCCGCGGTACACCGCATGGAAGGTTTTTCTGCACAAAGTTAAGTCATAAGAAATATATCCGTTGGGAGATTAATAGATCCGTTGGACACAAGCCTTATGACCGTTGGAAGCAATCTTCAGCTATAAATTGAAGCTCTTTGAAGGCTACAACTACACCAACTAATTACAAACATTAAGGAGCTTAATTGTTATCATTCAAGAAGGTGTCAAGAGCTATACATTTTCAAAATCAATCTTAGTGAGCTTATAAGTCCTATCCAACTCATTCAAGGAGTTAATCAAATAAGCCACAAAGTTCTATCTACTCAAAAGGAGTCTTTCATGCTTAAGTGTTATATCTACTCATTAGGAGATTGTTAGCAAAGTAGTTTCACCCCTTAAACACTTTGTATTTATCCTCTTAAGTCTAGTTCTTGTAATAGATAGATTAAGAGAGAATTAGAGTATCGGAAGTATACTCGGTGTCCTTGTGTTGTGATTACACAAGAGGCTGTCCTTCGTGTTATCGAAGAGGTTGTAAGGGTTATTGTGTTCTCGACCCGGTTAAGAGAGACACGGGAGCTTAGTGAAAAGCTTGAAATCCTAAGGAGGCTTCCTTAGGTAGTGGATGTAGGGAAACCGAACCACTATATATCGTGTGTATCTTTCTATCCCTACTCTATTTACTTTCCGCACTTTATATGTTTGATAATATGCTAGTATGAATATTGTGATATTGATTATCTAGTTTATCTAACTTATTGTCATCTAGAGTAGTAAGAGATTAGAAACTCGTTTTACTTGTATCACTTATATATCGAACCTCTTAGCTTATCCATTGTATGATCCCTTAAGAGTTTGATATATTAGTTGACTTAGAAGTTTCTTTCTTAAACTTATAATTGTCCAAAAGATTTTTAATTAGGCATTAATCTTATTAGTAATCCTATTCACCCCCCCTCTAGGACTTTCAGTATTGATCCTTGAATATCACATAGTAGTGACAATCAAAAGGGTGAGGTCCTAAACATGTGGGTGCATTCACTTTCACAACTTAAGAAATATCTAGAAAAATAGTATAACATAACTATATTCTTTATAATGCTAATTGTATCTTTGTTATCACCAACTCCGTGTTTTTAGAACTTTGTAAGAACACTATGTAGGATTCTCCAGTGAGTTTGGCGAGCCAAAATTGTAGGTTAGATATAATAATGAGCGATCAAGCACAGGAGGATACAATCATGTATGACATTTTGTTTTTGGTAAAATTTTATTATTCGTGGATTGTAGTTTTTTTACCAATAAGACATGGTTGCCTCCTCAGATTTTAAGATATGTGTTATCTTTCGAGGTGTGATATAAAATCAACCACTCGAAGGATGAAAACTCGCAAGTGTATGAGTTGTCATAATTAATAAAGTTGATAAATAAGTTTGTCTCCATAGAGATTAAAGAGTTAATAAGTAATTTTAGTTTTTAATTAGATATTCGTTAAGCTAAAAAAACTAAAAGTAAAGACATATTTTTTTTTTGGTTTTGAATAAGATTAACTATTAACGGGAAATTAAAGACTAAGAGTTAACTAAAGCAATTATACTAATAAGGTTGTAAAAAAGGGGAGAGGGCGTAACTCGAGACACTTGTAATCCACACATACTATCGATTGAACTTAATTGCAATTCTAAGGGAGAAACATGACGTTATCGCTGACCGGGATTTTAAAAACATCCTAAGCTCCTCCCGGATAAGTAGGGGGCTGCTATCCAAGACCGCTTCTAGGAGAGGCGAAGAAAGTAATGGACTTGGGCCCCTCCCCCCAATTCTTATAATTAGGGCACCTTCATTTTTTTATACATAAATTATATAGTACCATTTCTTTTTTAAAAAGGTCCGACTTTAGCTTAATCCAAAGTTAAAGAATGTTATTTTTTGTTTTTAAAAAAAGGCCAAGATTTAGCCCAACTAATTTATTTATATATAAAATGTATAGTACAAGTTTTTGTGTTTTCTTTAAAACTTATTTAGTTATTCTTGTTATGAATAAATTATTTTATTATGTGGATGTCCAAAGGACAAAGATTTCCTACTTATTTCTTGTAAATAGGGTAAGTGAAGAGTCACTTATTTTCCTATAAATATAGGACTTGTTTCATTGTAAAAGGACTAGATGTTGAAATACAAGAATATCTGTCTCTCTATCATCTTCTTCTTCTTTAGTCTATAACACGTTATGAACATGAGTCTCTACCGATCGAAGCAAGGAAGAATTTTTCCAAGTATGATTTTTATTGTTCTAGTTTATATATATATATATATATATATATATATATATATATATATATATATATATATATATATATATATTCTTTTCAGATAGAAAATAAGAGAGAGTATTATAAAAACTTTCCATTGCAACCGATAAATATTATATGGACTTCCATTGCATCCTATACAATACTCTTATACTATTCAAGCAGATAAATCGATTATCACTTTAGAAAAAAAAATAGAGGCCTGAAGCCTATATGTAAATATAATTTTGAATGACTTGAATATAAAACAAGATGTATTTCTAGGCTAGAAGCCTACAATGCCTGAAGCATAAAAAAATAATCGTGTAGGCCTGAAACCTAAATTTTATATTATAGGCCCGAAACCTAGGAAATAAAATATATGCCCGAATCATAAAAAAATCAAAAACTAACACTATAAAGGGAGAAAATTATATCATATGGAGTAACATATGAAGCATCTTCAATTTATAGGTACGAAGCCTAAAACAAAATTCTATATGCCAGAAGCATATACTAAAATTTAAAGGCCTGAAGCCTATAGGCATTTTTAGAAAGCCTAAAGCTAATTATTTATTTTAAAGGGCTCGAACCCTTAATAAAAATTCAAAACCCCGAAACTAAAAATTAATGTTAGTCTACAATTTTAATTTAAAAGCCCGAAGCTAAAAAGTAATGGTGTAAACTCAAAGTCTCAATTTCGATTAATATATATGATGCTATATGTAGATTTATTTATCATCTCGAAATAAAAAAAATAGAATTGGTATAACTTTGAGAAGTATGGGGGATTTGAACTTGAGACTTTATATAGTAGAGTATTTGGGTATAACTACTAGGCTATACATTTATTTTGTCTTATACCAGTAATTTTTAAACAATATACTCTACAATTCTACATTTTGTTATATATCATTCACATTCTACAATTTATAGGCCCTAAGCCTAAATAGAAATTTATATTATTGGGAGCATATACCAAAAATTATAGGCCCGAAGCCTAGAACTCAATTTATATGCCAAAAGTATATAACAAATTTTATATGCCAGAAAAATAAAAATAAATTATTTAAAGGTTTGAAGCCTAGATAAAATTTTAAAAGTTTGAAACCTATATCAATTTTGTTATAATTTCCACAAAAGAATTGATGAACAAACTTTAACTTGTAAAGAAAAAATCTAAAGGATAGAAGCCTAGGTCGAATTTTTAAAGAAAAAGTCTGGATTAAATTCTTAAGACTCGAAACCTATATGGATTTTTAAAGTCTTGAAGGCAAGATTAAATTTTAACGGATCAAAATCTAAAAGAATTGCAAAGACTTGAAGTCTTAATTCAAATTTATGGGTTAAAAAAAGGTGGTATATGATAAAAAAAACTCATATAGATAGTATGGATATTTAAGAATCGAATTGTGTCATAATTGATTTCATTCATAAAAGATACATAAAATTAGGGGGTGAAAAGTTGAACCAAATAATTTTATGAAGTGAACCAACTTTTGCGATAATTTATGCAAGATTTGCATGATAAAGGTTCTGAACTTGCAACCTCCTTTATGAATGTTAATAGTCTTACCATTTGGACAATCTAATTATTTTTTAGTAAATTGGACAAAAGGAAATGTTAGTACAATTCAGGTACTACTAAATTTAGTGAGGATTTCAATCGGGCAAATGTAATATTATCAAGTGGAACAAATATACGTCTCCTTGTATCAGATCACGCATATACTCCTGAAGTACTTATAGCGCGAATAAAAGTTTTACAAAATACTATGAGATTGTTTGTCACGTAAGCAAGAAAAGTAATCATAATTCGTGTTCCATTTACATAATACTATTCCCTAAAGTGATTAGAATTACGTTTCCTAAACGAATGCAATAACTTTCAAATGCGTATCAAAATAAACATTGTGGTGACAAAATTTAATTGAATAAAATTACATTCTCTGGCTCAAAACCACTCCATGTAGTGGATGGAATTGCATTCCTTGTAACAATTGTTGAATTTTTTTCAATCTGTTTGAAAACGGATATGTAAACAAAGCTAGTTGGGTTAAATACGATTAAATATTGTATTCTCTATCTAAATTATTCATTATAGTGAATAAAACTGCATTTCCTGAAGAAAATGCTACGTCTTCTAATGTGTATTGGAATCAGGGTGGTGGAGATCCTAACTCCACCTGAGGTTGAAAATCATAATAGTGTTTCAGAGTTTGCTTTGCTGGTATGTTTTTGTAAAGTATATATAATTTATATATATGATTGTTTTTACTAGAATTATTGTTTAAGAAAAAAAAGGGAGGTGAGGACAGCAAGATTAATCATGAAAAAAAAGATTTGATGCAAAACATACTGAAAAAGGACGAGATTAATTATTTCATGAGAATACGAAGGAAAAATAGGATACCGTCGCTATACTTCTAAACTTCAAGGTTACATAATTATTCTCCAGAAGTAGATATTATTGTAGCTAGAAGTATTTTGAAAAAAAAAGATAATGTTAAGACCTTTTACAGATTTCATCTCATGAAAGTACTCCTGATGTAGTAATATCGTAAGTAGAGTTTTATCCCAATATTAGGGTTTAACATTCTATTTTCCTGTAAACTATAACGTTTTATTCCTCGAAGTGAGTGGAGCTACATTCCCTAAAGTGAATGTAACTGTTGTCATTATCTAAATAAATAGACATGTGGATGACAAAAGAAGTGAATTAATGTTGTATTCCCTGGAGATACAAAATCACATTCTCCGAAGGAAATTCATTATTTCCAGCTTTTACAAAAATTGACATGGAGTGACTTAAATATTATTTTTCCTAACTAAAAACCATTCCTTGAAGTGAATGTAAGTGCGTTTATAGAACAAAATGCAATGTCTTTCAATGTGTATGAAATTGACATCTTGGTGACCCAAACTTCAGACGAGGTTAAGCTAAGAAAAAATCCTTACCACCAAAAGTGGAATAAATAAGGAATATCTTGAAAGTAAAAGGTCACTGTAAATAAGCCATCACGAAACGATAAGCATGAACATTATCGATAAAGTGGAACTATATAGTGTTCGCGTACTCGTGGAATACTAAAACATTTAGTTGATCTAATTAATTTTTTTTTGGATGCCCAAAAAGTTATGTTACCTTGTGGTACAAAATTAGAAAATTATATTAAAAGTAAATCACGAAGAAATTTACTAAATTTAAAGGATAATATCCAAAATTAGTATTTTGTATAAGTCACAAGTGTCTATAACAATGTATATCTTTTGCTTTATTTACTAAAAGTCTCACCAGAAGTGTGTATGAAAATAAAATAAGTTATTTCTTTGGGGTTATATATATACAGATTCAAGCAGTTGAAATGCTCATTGTGCAAAAGAAAAGATGTCATAATCCAAAGAATTTTTTATTGTTAAATGACTGATTTGGTTAGCTAGTGATAGTAATGATATGTAGACTAATAGATTATTCACTTGGTCTCTACTAAAAAGAACCAAAAGATTCATCAGAATAGGAACTTGATGTTAAAAGGAATATCTATGTGCAAAGTATTGCAAATAATATACCTAATACATTCGCAAGTAGAATATTTCAAAATCCTAAAATACGTTGTAAACGCTCCAACATAGGTTATTGTCCCATATTAGACACATAACAAATATTCTAGCGAATGTATCAAACCAACGCATGAAGCGTGGTATGCCTGTTGGTTTAAAATATACCATGCACCAAAGAAGAAAATCTCATGTGTAAATGATTAAATGGTAAAAATTGTGGAATGTGCACTCCACATGATACGACATGAATTATTAAGCTAACTAATGTTGGCACATGCATTTCTCTTAAAGAAAGTAATGGTCATGAAAGGACCTAGATACCTAAATACGAGAAAATTTTATGTAAATTATTAGACTACTGGAGATATTTAAAATGGTTAGAATAGTTTATGGGATTAATATATTGTCATTTAATACAGAGCTTGAAATAAATAATAAGGATCCTAAACCAAAAAGTGGTGAAATATGTCGACGACAATAGAAAGTGTAATAATGAATTTTGAAATAAAAAAACACTACTTGTATCACGAAGGTTTCTGCGGAAACCTAGATTTAACTATGAGAGACGTCCTCATTCTTATGTTATTGATACAGTGTAGTGATTATTAGATGGATATTAAAGTTTTTTATAAACAAAATAGGTGCTAGAAGCATGACATGTGCCCAAACAAGAAAGGTGTTTGAAAGCACAACAAGTGCTTGAAGCACGATAGGTACTTGAAGTACTTAGAGCGTTTAAATATGAAATTATCGAAGGTTGAGAAGTTCCTGAAATATAAAAGTTCCTGAAGTATAAAAGTTCTTGAAGAACGTGATATATTTAAATCACAAGAGAAAAGTGTATGAATTATGAAAAGACACTCGGTAATTGTTGTCATAATGAAAGGGATGTGATATTTGCATATTGTACTTTTTTTCCTTCACTAAGGTTACTTCCCACTGGGTTTTTCCTAGTAAGGTTTTAATGAGGCATGCATATATTCATTGTCGAAGGAAGTATAAACTCTTTTATTGATCAAGAAAATGATATTACTATCACTAAATACCCTCAAGTAAAAAATCCAGAAGATTCACTAATTAAAGTTTCATTCACGACGACATAAGGTACAAGTCCGCAAGTATCTAATATATTTAGAAATATGTTATGTCGTAATGAGGGGGATAATATATTGAATTCTGCATTTTTTTCCTTCACCACGGTTTTTTCCCATTGGGTTTTCCTGGTAAGGTTTTAACAAGACAAACTAAATACGTGTCATAACCCCCAAGGATTAGTGTACTCTTTTCCCTTCATCAAGTTTTTTCCCAATGTGTTTTCTTGATAAGGTTTTAACGAGGCATATCTTTCAATGAATATCCAAGGGGGAGAGGTATGAAATATTTATTTAAGTGGATTATTCAACATACCCAAAATAAATGTGGTTTATCTTCAACAAAGATATACCAATGGTATTGTTTGAGGATACTATTGCTTGTATCTTCAGATTTTTAGGTTTGGTGTATGCGAAGAAGACTCTTTAAGGATCTTGAGCCAGCACCTTTGATCCTTAATAATCCAGAATCGTTAATCAGACTTGCTAACAAGAGAAGGAGAGAACAAGAAGCCTTAGAAGTAGAAGAATTAATTAACAGAATGGAGAATATCAACATTCAGAACCAACAAAATAACAGACAAGGCCAGCTAGACGCAAATGGCCAACCTTTAGCGCCACCAGGCATTATTCCTCAAGTTCAGCCACTAAATCCTAATCCTCAAGTCCAAGCTCAGATAGTAATTAATCAAGATCCATGGTTTGTTAATGGTCCAGAAGAAGTTCCTTTCCGTGCTCCTGCTCTAGGAATAGGTGCTCCAGATATAGATGTTCCAAGGTTTCGTCCTGATTCGGGTACGTTAGCTCAATTCCAAAATTTTGGAAATTTTCGCGGTAGAGTTGGAGAAGATCCTATCCGAGCAGTACAGAAATTCAAACAGATATGTGATTATTACATCACACAAGGGGTTTCAAGAGAACAGATGTATTATGCTGCGTTTCGATTTTTTGTTATTGATGGAGCGAGTGAATGGCACGATACGCAAGAACCTACGAAGATAACAAACTAGGACCAGTTAGAGACTGCTTTCTTTGATAGATATTACCCAAGTAACATGAGGTTAGATGATCAACTTGAATTAACACATTTCCGTCAAGAATATGATGAAACTTTGGGTAAGAGTTGGACAAGATTTAAGATGTGTTTACGAAGGGTTCCCAATCATGGCTTTACAGAACAACAACAGCTAAAAATATTTTACAAAGGCCTTGATGTAAACTCAAGAGAGAAATTGGATTTGCTATGTGGTGCGGGATTTCTTCAAGTTCAACCCATTCATGCAAAAATCATTTTGGAAAGAACAGTAAAGAATGAAGTTGGGTGGACTTCGGAGAGAACCCCGGTTAAAGGAGTGAATAATGTTAATATCGAAGAAAAGTTTGCTACGCTTGAGAATAAGATCCAAACTACAATAGAGCAACAATTGAAGCAGCTTACACTAGCTGTAAAAGAGGGATTTTCAGGTAAGAAGGTAGCTGTGCAAGCTGCACAAGAAGTTTATATGTGTTCGATTTGCAAGGTAGATGATCATGATGAGGAAAATTGTCCGAATAACCAAGAACCTGTGATGTTTGTGTCCAATAGAGGTAACTTTAATTCAAGTGGAAATGGATATCAGCCTAACGGAAACCATCCTGGGTTTCAATACTCAAATCCTAATGGGGCAGCCAATCCTACATATGCGTATCAGCCGCGTCCCCAAGGTAACAATTAAAATTCTAGACCACACAACAATTATCAAGGAGGACAGAATCAGGGTAATTATGTGCAAAGACAAGCTCCTCAAAACACTTACGATGAAACCATGAACCAAAAAGCCTTACCTGCCTATCCACAAGAAGGAGTAGTTACCCTTCAGAAAACCGTTGAAAGTTTAATTGCTCTTCGGACACAAGCTATGGAACGTCAACAATCATCTAATGCAAATATGAAGCTATTACAGAATCAGATGGATCAATTCGCAAAACAGCTTAATCAGCGTCCACAAGGGCAACTCCCTAGTGACACAGAAAATCCAAGACAACATGAAGATTGCAAAGCTGTTACACTAAGAAGTGGTAAGAACCTTCCTCCACCTCCTTTTCCAATTATGAAATAGAAAGAAGTTCCAAGAAAAGAGAAGGAAGTGGGTGAGAAAGAGAAAGAGAAAGATGTTGCGATTGAAGAAATAGAAAGGCCGATTGAGATTCCAAAGAAGAAAGATGATGTTGTTAGTAATCGCCCTCCACCACCGTTTCCATCTCGAGTTCAGAAAAAGGGTGATTTGGCTGAGTTTTCAAAGTTCTTTAATAGAGTAAAGGGCCTAAGTATTAATATTCCGTTACTAGAGGCTATTCGAGATATTCCTAAGTATACGAAGTTTTTGAAGAGGGCCCTCACTAATAAAAGGCCTTATTGTGATAATGAGATGATTGGACAACCTGAAGAGTGTAGTGCGATTTGTCAGAGTAAATTACCTCCAAAGTTAGTTGATCTGGGGAGTTTCACTATTCCGATATCGATTGGGGAAGAATGGAAAGGAAAAGCGCTATGCGATTTGGGAGCGAGCATCAATTTGATGCCCAAGTCGATTTTTGATAGGCTAAAAATTGGAAAAGCAAGACCCACTTCTATGGTCTTGCAAATGGCGGACAGGTCTCTTGCACATCCTGAAGGCCGAATTGAAGATGTCCTCGTTAAGGCAGGTACGCTTATATTTCCTGTTGATTTCGTTATCCTTGAATACGACGCGGATAGGAATGTCCCCATTATTTTGGGAAGACCATTCCTAGCCACGCGGCGTACTTTGATTGATGTAGAAAATGGCGAATTAACGATGAGGATACAAGACGAGGAAGTCAAATTTAATGTATTTCGAGCTATGAAATTTCCAGATTCTCAAGAAGATTGTTTCCGCATAGATGCAGTTGAGAAGGTATCACAAGAGGTATTTGATTGTTTTAATTATGATGATATTTTGCAGGCCGCTTTAACATTAGATATGCCTGAGATGATGGAAGAGCTTGCCGAAACAGTACCAGCTCTCAATTCTGAAAATCCAAAGTATAGGCGCCTTGCCTATGAATCTGTGAGAGAACCGGGAAAGATTATTCCTAAAAAGAAGCCTTCAATTGAATCTCCTCCGGAACTGGAAGAAAAGCCGTTACCAGCACACTTGAGGTATGCGTATTTAGGTACTTATGAAACTCTACCTGTTGTTGTTTCAGCTAATTTAACAGGTCCTCAAGAAGATAAACTGTTGCGTGTGTTAAGAGTCAACAAAGAGGCAATAGTTTGGACAATTGCTGATATCAAAGGCATTAGTCCCTCCTATTGTCAACACAAAATCATACTTGAAGATGACAACGCACGCTCAGTTGAAGGTCAAAGGAGATTAATGCCCATAATGAAAGATGTAGTGAAGAAAGAGGTGATCAAGCTTTTAGACGCAGGGATTATTTATCCCATCTCGAGTAGTGAATGGGTGAGTCCGGTTCAGTGTGTACTGAAGAAAGGAGGAATGACAACAATTCTTAATGATAAAAATGAGGCGATTCCTTCAAGAACGGTAGTTGGTTGGAGAGTTTGCATGGATTACAGGAAACTGAACAAGGCCACCAGAAAAGATCATTTCCCTCTTCCCTTCATTGATCAAATGCTAGATAAATTAGCCGGAAGAGAGTACTATTGCTTCTTGGATGGTTACTCCGGGTATAATCAGATTTACGTGGCTCTAGAAGATCAACATAAAACTACATTTACATGCCCCTTTGGTACTTTTGCATATCGCAGAATGCCTTTTGGGTTGTGTAATGCTCCCGCCACTTTTCAAAGATGTATGATGGCCATCTTCTGGGATATGATAGATAATTTTCTTGAAGTGTTTATGGACGATTTCTCCGTGTTTGGTGATGATTTCGATAGATGTTTAGACAACTTGGAGAAAGTGTTGATTAGATGCAAAGAAACAGATTTGGTCTTAAATTGGGAGAAAAGTCATTTCATGGTTCGCGAAGGTATCGTTCTAGGTCACAAAGTTTCAAGTGCTGTATTAGAGGTCGATAGAGCAAAGATCGAGGTAATTAAAACTCTTCCCCCTCCTGTTTCTGTTAAAGGGATTAGAAGTTTTTTAGGCCATGCTGGCTTCTATAGGTGTTTTATTAAAGATTTTTCTAAGATTGCTAAACCGTTATGCAACTTACTCGAAAAGGACTCCAAATTCCTTTTTGACGAAGCTTGTTTAACGGCCTTCCAAGCAATCAAAGAAAAGCTTATTTCTGCTCCTATAGTGTTACCTCCAGATTGGAATTTACCGTTTGAGGTTATGTGTGATGCGAGTGATTTATGTATGGGAGCTGTATTGGGACAGAGAAAAGAGAAAGTTTTTCATTTGATTTACTATGCTAGTAAAACTTTTAATGGTGCTCAAATTAATTACACAGTTACAGAAAAAAGAGTTGCTAGCAGTTGTATATTAATTTGATAAATTTTGCTCTTATCTTCTTGGAGCGAGAGTTATTGTTTATACAGATCATTCCGCGATTAGATATCTTATGGAAAAGAAAGATGCGAAACCGAGGTTAATCAGATGGGTTTTATTACTTCAAGAGTTCGATTTAGAGATCAAAGATAGAAAGGGTTGTGAGAATCAGGTTGCAGATCATCTATCGCGTTTAGAAGGTTCAGAGATGAATAGTGGTACTGAAGCAGTTAGAGAAGAATTTCCTGATGAGAGTTTATTCGTTGTTCGTGATTATGAAGCTCCTTGGTATGCAGATATCGCGAATTTAGTGGTGAGTGGTGTTTTTCCTGAAGGGTCTACTTATCAAGAAAGAAAGAGGTTAGCTCATCGTGCTAGACAGTTCTTTTGGGAGGATCCTTTCCTCTACAAAGTTTGTGCTGACCAAATGATACGAAGATGTGTATCAAGGGAAGAGACTGAAGCCATTATAGCTGGATGCCATGATTCACTCTATGGAGGATATTTCAAGGGAGATAGAACTGCTGCTAAGGTATTCCAATCAGGTTTTTACTGGCCTTCTCTTATTAAAGATTGTCATGAATATGTTAAGAGATGTACGAGATGCCAGTTTACCGGAAACATATCCAAGAGGGATGAGATGCCACGTAATAATGTGTTAGAAGTTGAAATATTCTATGTTTGGGGTATAGACTTTATGGGTCCTTTCGTTCCTTCAAATGGTAACCTCTACATCTTATTAGCTGTTGATTACTTCTCTAAGTGGGTAGAAGCGGTGGATTTACCTACCAATGATTCACGAGTGGTGATTAAGTTCTTGAAGTCACATATTTTTACTAGACATGGAACACCTAGAGTGATTATTAGCGATGGAGGATCTCATTTCGTTAATAAATATTTGAAGAATGTTCTAGAGAAGTATGGAGTAAGACACCGTGTATCTACTGCATATCATCCACAATCCAATGGTCAAGCTGAAGTTTCGAATCGTGAAGTCAAGTCAATCCTAGAGAAAACCGTTGGTCCTACAAGAAAAGATTAATCAATGAAGTTAGATGATGCATTGTGGGCCTATCGTACTGCGTTTAAAACTCCAGTTGGTGCATCTCCCTATCGTATGGTGTATGGTAAGGCTTGTCACTTACCTCTTGAGCTTGAAATGGGTGCCTATTGGGCGATTGCGCAGTTAAACTTAGATCCTATCTTGGCCGAAAAGAATCGTATGATGAAGCTTAATGAACTTGACGAATTCCGATTGAATGCCTATGAAAATGCTAAATTGTACAAAGAAAACACGAAGAAATGGCATGACAATCGGATTCGTACAAAGAACTTTGAAGTGGGGCAAAGAGTATTGAAGTATAATTCAAAGTTCAGCAATTATCCGGGTAAGTTAAGGTCTAAGTGGTCAGGTCCATACATTGTGACAAAAGTTACACCTTATGGAGTTATAGAAATAGAACATCCGCTAGAGAACTGTACCTTCATGGTGAACGGTCATAGATTAAAGATATACCATGGAGGTGAAGATACCAACCGCTCGGAAGATCCACATCCCGGGGAAGTCATGTACCTCCTCGAGACTCCTTAGAAGCGTGAGGTAACCCGTCGAGCTTAACGACGTTAAACAAAAGCCAATTCTTTGTATATTAGTTGAGTTTTTAAATTTTTGCAATGTAAAATAGTTTGATTTTCGTAATTTTAGTGTTTATTATTAAGAATGAGGAAGGGTAGTTGCTTTTGATGATTTCAGGGGTAAAAAGGTCACGAGTTTGGGGTCGATAAGGCGAAAATAGGAGAAAAATAGGTTGGATGTCCAGGAGAAACCGGGTACCCGGTTTCACAAAATCCGGGAACCCAGTTTTGGAGCTGGTACCAACCTAGTACACGCAACATTGGGCGTTTTGGTTCACGACACAGCGTCGGAACCGGGAAACCGCATTTCACAAATGCGGGAACCCGGTTCTGGTGCTGTAACTTTTGAAAATCTCTGACCCAGCGTCTTGAAGGTTGCGTTTTGAGTCACGCCATCGACGAAAAACCGTGAACCCGCATTTGGCAAACCGGGTACCCGGTTTCGGACCTGTAATTTTCCAAATTCTCTGACCCAGCGTTTTGATAGGTTGCGTTTTGGTGCGTTTTGGCTCGCGCCATCGACGAAAATCCGGGAACCCGCATTTCACAAATGCGGGAACCCGGTTTTGGCGAGCAAAAGTTCTGACCCCGCGTCTTGGGATCCAGTGTATTGGTGCGTCTTGAGGTAAAAAAAAAGTCTTTTAAGTAATTTTCCGTGCCGTCACAGCGACGCGGAACTGGGCACCCGCATTTCACAAATGCGGGAACCCGGTTTTTGAAGCTGTGATGTCGGTTTTGAGTGTTTTAACCTAGTTTTCTTAGCCTCTTCTGCAAGTTTTTACCTAAAACGCACCAACAGCTTTCCAACCTCCGAAAATCATCATTGAAACCTTTATATATCATCAAATCCTACCCTCTTTCACCACAAAAACACAAGATGAACTCACCTCCTCTCCAAAATAACATCAAATCCTTAGTTTTTCCCAAAGATTTTTCTTCACCCAAATCCTTAAATTAAACCCAATTCTTTCTTCTCCCTTTAAAATTGAACAATAACCATCTCATATTCCACCTAATTCTTCAATTCCTAAGCCTCAAAACATCAAATTTCAAAACTTTTCTCTAAGTTTTTAACTATTTGAAGTTTTGAGTTTGGGGTGGAAAGAGATGACTAGCAGAACCGGTGATTTCTGAAGAACTGCTCCTCGAAAGAAGACCACTATTGGTGGTTCCCAAGACCAAGCTTTTGAGATTCCTGATTCGCGTCCTAAACGAAAAATTGATGAAGTTAAGCTTGATCCCAAGAGGAAAGAAATCACAGGTCAAAAGAGAAGATTAATTGATGAGCCAGAAAGTGAGAAGGAACAAGAAGAGAAAATTGAGAAAAATATTGAGGATGAAACTGAACAAGAAGTTCCGGAAGTACCAGTTCAACAGAAACCTCCGCGTATGAAGATGTGGGCCCACAAGCCTAAGAGGGTTTATACTTGTTGGAATACTCAGGTTCGTGAAAGAATTGAATTTTTGAAGTTTCGTGAGGAGACAAATTTTCCTAAGGGTATGATGAGTAGTGAACACAAGGAATATGCTGTGATTTGTGATAAGTTTGGTTGGAAAGAGTTACGAGAAAGGAAGCTTGAGTTTATTCCTACTTTTGTGCTAGAATTTTATGAAGGTTTAGCTACCTCCCGTGAAGCAATTGATATCCGCAAAAAGGCAGTTCCTTTCTCTATTGAACGTATTCGGAAAGCCTTGAAATTACCCAACTTTTCTGGACTATGTCCTTTCCAAGAAACTCTTAATGACCCTTCTTTCGATTTTGAATTCCTTTGGAGGACCGTGCTTGTTAATGGGGCTAGCCCAATTCCTGAAGGAGAAAGATATCCTGGACAGTTTTACAGCAGTAGTTTGACACCTCATGCGAAGGTATGGTCTTATTTCATAATACCCACTTTCTTTGGTATTAAGCACACTTCAGAGTTGAAGAAAGAGCATATAATTGTTATTAAGTGTGTTTTGGAGGATAAACCATTTGATGTTGCTAAGATTATTTATGATACAATCACGGAGTTTGCGAAATCCCCAATGAAACAACAAAATCTCAAGTTCCCTTGCACTATTACTCAGTTGTGTCTAGACGCAAAGATTCCGCGTAAGAACGCAGATATTGACAGTGTTTCGGTTGGTGTGAGCATAGCATTGAGCACGATCAAGAATATCCATGAGGAATCAACACGAGCTACCAAAAGTCCTAGAACTCCTCTATCAAAGAAAGCGAAGTCTGTTCCTGAGTTGGAATCGAAGATTCAGGTGTTGGAAGAGAATAAAGAGAAGATGATTGCTACCTTGGGAAACGTTACAAAAGAATTGGACCTGCTTTGAAATTTGATCTTAGGCGTAAATACACTTCAAAACGCGATTTATGATGCTGTTACGCGAGATAAAGGTCCAGAACGCAACACCGGTAACCAGCCACGCGCTGGTTAAGATACGTTTTCTAAACCTTCCTTTTAGTGTAGATTAGTTTAAATGCTTTATTGAGTCTTTTCGAGTCGTGGGGACACGACTCATTTTTGAATTTGGGGTGGGGTTCGTTGCCTCATCCCAGTTTTTATGTGTTATTTGTTTTATTTGCTTTCAATAAAAGAATTTTCGGAGTTGCGTTTGACTGTAGAAATTTTTAAATATCCCTTTAAGCATACTTTTGATGAATCGATGATAGTAAATAGTGGACTTTAGGGATTGATATAAAACGCATTTAGAATTGCATGAAAACATAGGTAATTGATAGGAAAAATTAATGAACAATGCAAATGAAGTAAGCTTGTACTTAAGGAATATGTTTGGTGTGTAGAACGTGAAATCCTAACTAGTAGAGAACCCACTTAGATATGAACTAAAGACAAGCTATGTACTTAGGAAAATGATAGGGGCAGTTCTTTGTTAGCCATTTGTGTCTTTTTAGCCTTCTATCCCTTATGTTAATTATTATCCGTCTTAGCCCACTTTGAGCCTTTAGCCTTTTCTTTGTAGCCACGATATAAGCCATTATCCCTTAGATTATTAGGCATGACCATATGACCCGCACTTGAATCACAATCCTGAGACATGTCTCGAGCTTGAGTTTGGGGTGGTGGGACCACTTATGGGGAATTAAATGGGTAGGGATTGATGTGCTTTGTATTGTAGCACAATTGCAGATGATAAATACTTGTAACCCTTTGCCGGGAATGAAGAAAAATGAAAAAGAAAGAAAAAAATGAAAAATTTCGAAAAATCATACAATAGAAACCGGGAACCCGGTTTCGCCAAAACCGGGAACCCGGTTTGCGTCTGTACAAAAAAAAAGTCTTTTAAGAAAAAGAAAAATATGAATGAATAAAACATCCGGCAAAATGGAATTTTTCTAAAAATCGTCTTGTTTATAGTGGGTAGACATGGGATGCTAAATTGTTGCGTATATGGGTGAGTGAGAACATCTTTTGAGCGTTAACTCAAGCTCGAGGACATTGTTGATGGTAAGTGAGGAGAGAACCAAAAGCTCACTTCAAATTTACCAAATATACATCCACACCCGTCCTTAAGCCAATATTATAACCATAAAGACCTCGTGATTCCTAAGTATATAGTGAATTTATGATTCTGTTGATAGGGAATATACTAGGTGGAGCGTTCAAAGCGATTTAGGATTAATGACCACCCTATAGCCATCATACAGAGATGTGTACAAGTGTAACCTTCAAGCATTGCGACTTTAATTTTATGATTGAGATTATTTATGTTTGATGTTGCATTTTAGATGTATGTGCATATTAGTTTCTAGAGTTTGTTATATGAGATTTATCTTAAGAATTGCTTTAGGGTTTATTTGTTAGCTTCTACTTGTTTATACGCTTACTTCTACCCCTTTGTTTTGTTTTACTTTGTCGGGACGACAAATATTTGAGTTGGGGGTCTTGATGTCTCCCTAATTGTTCTTATTTTCGACCCTTGGGAGACATCATTTTTGATGTTTATTTAAATATTTTAATAGACTTTTGAGTTAAAAATGCAATAATCCGGAATTTCCATTTTATTTCTAGTAATTTTGATTTATTAAACTTTTGCGCGTAATCTTGTGTATTTTAGTGGAAAGTTTGTAGGTTTTAATTATTAGCTATAAATGGAATCCGAGAAGAGAGTCAAAGATTGTGATATGGAGTCAAGACTTGATGATAAATCCCGAAAGAATTATTTTTAGAGCTGCAAATCTGTTTTCCAGGCCAAAGATTGCTGATTTCAAGGCGCTTAAGAGATGATTTAGCCGCTACCTTTGAAGAGAAAAAATTCCTTATAGAGTTACGGAACTTTAGCAACTGGAATCAAGTCAATCGGAGTCATAACGAAGCGGGAAAAGCCGTTTTAGTGAAGGTGTATCAGCAGTTACGGGATTTTGGGCTTAGAAATTGGGCTTGGACATTTAATTAGTGTTTTATTCTTAGGTCCAAGCTCTAGGGTGTGATCAAAATAAGATAAATTAAAAGTCTAGAACACTACGCACTCTCACCCTAGACAGGCACAGTACCGCAAGTATTACAGGACGTATGCAAGTTTTAGTTAGTAAGTTGAGTTCGTTCTCAGGGACTTAAGTGTGCTAGTCGGATGGGTAGCAATAACGAGTAAGCAATGATTAATTAAAAGACAGAAAATAAAAGAGAATAGATTTCGAAATTAAGAATTAAAACTAAGAAAATAAAGACAATAAAATAAAATACGAAGAATATGAGATGAGAAGTATAGCTTAGGTTTTTCTAGTATGCACTAATCCTTCTAATTCTTTCTATTAGATCTAGTTAATAAGGGAGAATATTAGCTCTTGTATACTTAGTCAGGATTCTAAATTCCCATTCCTTAGACCTTGAGAGCGACTAAGGGGGCTACGGACACACCACGAGGCTGGTACAAATAGGGTTATCAAGCGCTACCAAGGCCCTAAGCAATCAATTTCCATACATGGTGATAGTGATTAAATATACCCTAATGACTATCTAAATTAGAATCAGTTTTGTCAGGACTAATATCGACACTAGACGTTATGTGGTGTTTCAATAATTTGACACCCAGTTAAGGTGATCATCTAACTACTATTAAGGTAATCCTAAACGTTGCGCACCGCAAGGAAAACAGTCATTAAATCAAAACACATAAACAAATATAAAGGTAAGTAGCTAATATCAATTTAAAACATGTAATTCCCAAAGAAACTTAGATATAAAGATATTAGAATTCATAGATTATACATGATGCAAAACCCAAGCTATGGGAAGTTTAGTTCATACCTGAAGGGAATAAACTATAAGAAATAATGAAAGACATCATCTTGCTCTCTACAATAATCTGGAAGAATAAAACCTTAAGAACTAATTACTATGAGGCAAGGTTGAGCAAGGATGATTTACAAGTGATATAAGGGTGTATTTATAGGTGTTTAGAAGACCTAATTCGTTTTCTTGAAGGAGAGGTTAAGTAATGGACTCCAAGCCCAACTCAAATTCGTAACCCTAAAAACAAGGCAATCAGGCCCGTTTTTCTTTTGGTCCTAGAAGCTTCGATTTTTGTCCGTTTGATGCGTATGAATATACCAAATTCATCGTCTCGGAAAGATCTTCAACTTTTCTATTGAAAGTTTCTCCAAATTCCACGCCGATTTTGAGATATAAGCTGATTTGTGGTCGTAGGTGCATAAATTCAGGATTAAGGCAGATTTTCCTTTTCCATGTTTTTAGCCTTTCTTTCCTTTATCTCCAATTACCATGCTTATCTCTTTCCATATCTTGTATTCTTTGACTTGGACTCTAATTAATCTCCATAATTATCTTTAAAGCTTCACACTAAATAAATCATTAAACCCAATATGCTCTAAAAATATTATTTTACTAAATCAAGACTCAAAATAGGAAAGTGCACTATTTCTCAAGAAAATCGACTATTATGACTTCTTAATCACTAAAAATGATGTCTCATCCTAACATAAATCTATCACAAATGAGGAGACATCAAGACCCCCAACTCAAAGTTGTATCGTCCCGATACAATAAAGATAAAAACAAAGGGAAGTCTATAAATACACACTTATGAAATTCTTAACACAATGGTAAGAACATAGCAGAATATATAGAATAAACCTAAAGCAACAACTCAGAAAATTTCATGCAATAATTTTCATAAACTACAAACCTGTACACTTCTCATATCCTTAGTCAACACGGCTTGAATTCAAGATCAGATTAGTTTCGCAATGTAAGAAGGATTGGGTCTTTACTCATTTCCCTAAGAAAGCTATAGATTGTTCATCGAACTTCACTAGTATTCAAAGATCCACTTAACTACTCTCTAATGGCTCAATCACTTCTCAATTACATAACAAAGAATCAAAAAGTCTTTAAGGTTGTAATTTAGGCTTAGGGACGGTATGATAGTATATTTGGATAATTTAGAGTGAGCTTTTGGCTCTCTCCTCACTAGCCATCAACGAATCGCCCTAGAGCTTGAGTTACTCTCATAAAACGTTTCTCACTCAACCTAATGAATTCCTTGATGCACAATTTAGCATCCCTAATAACCCAAATAAAGCATAAGATGTTCACATAAAATTCCACTTTGCCGGTCCGAATATATATAATTTCTTTTCAAATCAATTTTTTCTATAGCTATGACTCTCTTTTTAATGTTGAGATATCACGCTATTTTCTCATATATATATATATTTTTCTTTTTATGCCCTTGTTGGCAAATTTAGCTCGTAGCTTCTTTTTCATTCACTATTACCCCGACAAAGGGTTACAATAAAAATCTGTGAATCATTATCAATATGAAGAACAAAGCACAATTAATAAGCTAAAAAATCCCATCCCAAAAATATTTCTTATAATGGTGGACCCACCACCCCAAACTCAGGCTCTAAAACAACTGTCTATGCATCGCGATTCGAGTGCGGGTCATATGTAAAAGTCCTATAATCCAAAGGGATATGGCTTATAATGTGTTTCAGTAAAAAGATTTAGAAAGGCTAGAAGGGGCTGAGATGGATATAGCATATAAAATCAAAATAACAAGGTGAGAAGGTATAAAAAGTCTTCAAGTGGCTTCAACTATGAAAGAACCGCCTTAATCACTTTCTACACTATGCAATTTCGTTATTTTCTTACCTTTAGCACTTTCATCAAATGGGTTTGTCCACTAGCTTGGATCTCACGGCCTACACACTTCTCAAGGTTCTCTGAGATCGAACATACTTTCTATCGCATTGCTCACTAATCTTTTCTTTACTATCAACGTGTGTTTTCCTGCAAATACTCAAAGCATACAAATAACATAGCTCATAAATATATTACTTTCTATCATCAATTCACTGAGCTTATGCTTTCAAGCTATTAAACACACTCTACATCTAATTCCCATGTATCAAAAATTTTAATTTCTACCTAAAAACAGAAAAATGGAGATGAGAGACAACGAATCCCCACACCCCCAACTCAAAAATGAGCCGTGTCCCCACGACTCGAAAAAGACTCGAAAAAGAAATTAAAATTAGCAGATAAAAGCATTTACAGAAATGGTAAGGAAGAAAGACAACATACTCTCGAGGCTATTGCCTCGCATTATTGATATCCAAGGTCAGATTTGCTTGATCTTTCGTTAATTGCTCAAGGAGTTTCATGATGTGCACTTGATTAGCATTGATTTGTGCCACATCATTGACTAAAGAAGTTTGAGCTGCTTTGAATTTGTTTAAACGCTCCTCCATCTTCTCTTGCCAACTTTGCTCCTTTTCTTCTTTCGAGACTCGCGTAGAACCCGCTCTTCGAAAGATATCCTTGATCCAAGCATTATCAATATAACTCGTTTTATACTCGAGTTTCTCTTCTTCACCCAATGCAACATTTGATTTTCGCACAAGACACGTGATCATAGTAGGAAATTTAACATTATAAACTGATTTAGGAGAGACCAAAAATCGCATCACCTCCTCATAGATCAATGGTGCTACATCTACTTCTTCTCCTCTCAAAATACAATCCAAAAGTAGAGCGTTATTTTTCGTCATATCCAAAGTTCGTGTGTTTCCAAAGACATTAGGAATAAGGAAATTGTGCCAAACTCTTGCATCCGGTTGAAGATATTTGTAAGTCCAAGGTGCCTTCAATTCTCCCTTATGTGATTGCACTTTCTCCTTGTCTAAAACATGCTCAAAAAGTAATTCCTCATCAATGATATTTCGTTTAGCAACTGCATCATCATACTTGCAATATCCAATTAATTTCTTAAACTTGAAGTGGTTTCTAATCTCATTAACTGTGAAAGGAACTAACTTTCCTCTAGTCGGAACACAACCTTTACTATCTCAGCTAAAGAGGCCTAAATAGAATTCCAAAACTAACTCATGACATAATTCAGAACGTCTTACCATGAACGTAGACCAACCCAATTTCGCACCAAGCTCTAAGAATCTCTTGTATTCTCCTGTACCAACTTCTTCCTTGAATACTTTCTCATAAGCAAAAGGTAGTTCTTTTAATTGTTTCTCTGCAGAAGCTATCAAGGCCTTTGAAGCTTCCTCTTTATCCTTGGGTGTAGGACCTTTGAAGGGTGGAAGTTGTGTTTTCTCCTTTGCATAAAAGTAAAGCCTTTTACCATTACGATCAAACATAGCTAGCTTACCTCCATCTTCAACATCGTTTTTACTCTTTTCTTTAGAACTAGAACCTTTGTTAATGGAATTCTTCTCAATTGAATCCAATTCCTTGCTTTTCTTCACCTCCCTCTTGTTAGCTAATATTTCTGTTAATTAGTCATCTACAATTAACCCCCAACTCAAAGCTTTAACAACTCTTGAAATTTGAACTTGTGAATTTTTGGTTGAACAAGCTTGATTTGGTTTAGGAAAGGTGAATTGATGATGAATCTCTATATGGGTAAGGTGGATTTTTGATGGATTGGCTTGGATTCAAGAAATTGTAGGATGAATTTTTAAAATTTAAGCTCTTGATTCTTCAATTGAATGTGTTTGGTGAGGATTGGGTGCTTGAATCTCCTTTGTAATGGTGTGGAGAGAAGATTTGATGTGTTTTTCTTGATGATTGGGTAGTGTTTTGATGATTGGTGAAGGTTTTTATGAGCTTCAATGGAGTTGGGAGAGGTTTGGAGAAGAAAGAGAGGCTTGAGGTTTTGTAAATTCGGAATAATAAGAATTATACCTCTTTTATAAGCTCCAAACCGCATCTTTCTCTCTCTGGCGGCGACCAGCGTTGTGCCGGACATATGGTGCGGTATACTGCAGCTTCTGTTGCTCCAAAATTTTTCGTCTCGTCAATAAACACGCGCCTCATACCCGTGGCACGGGTTTTTGTTCCTGCGGTGCACCGGAGCTGTAGGCGCGGTATACCGGACCTGATGGTCCAGATTTTTTTCTCCTCGGCATAAAACACGAGGTACCAGCACGTGGTACGGGTTTTTCCTCTCTGCGGTGTACCGCAGATGAGGTCCGGTGTACCGCACTGCTGCTCAGATTTTTCCAATTTTTTTTTGTTTCTCCTCCTAAACTCGATTTCTCCAATACCTAAGCATCAAAAACACTAATACGTTTCTCAAATATGCAATATCAACTAAAAAAACTAAACTAAACATAAACTAAAAATGTAAAAGACATAAAAACTTAAAAAAATTGCGGGTTGTCTCCCGTACAACACTTTTATTAAACGTCTTTCAAAGTTAGACGTGTTACCTCTATCAAGATTTGCGAATATAGCCTCCCCAACAACGAGTTAGGCTATGAACGTCAACTAATCTGCGCTTAATCCCCTTCTTGGGTCAAATTTCTATCACCTTGGCTGAAATAACCTTAGTGACAATGAATGGTCCCATCCACGAGTCTTTGAAACTACGTGGCCTATTCTCGCGTTTGTGAGCTTTCCATAGAACTTCATGGCCAACCCCAAACTCAATGTTTGGCTCAGTATCCACAGGCTTTATTTGGATCTTCTCAGGAGGGACTTTGTGATGTGAAAGGCTGTGGATGACAGGAACGGTGGGATCTAACTTCCTCGGTTTCTTACCCAAGACATAGAAGGTCTCGGATACGTTCTTTGCATGAAGGGTAATGGTCCCTTCTTGGAAGTTGATGACACTCTGACTTGTGGCCATGAAAGGCCGTCCAAGTATGATTGGAACCTGCTTATCTGCATCAAACTCAAGTATAACAAAGTCAGTAGGGATGGCGATACTACCTACACGGACTAAGACGTCCTCCACTGTTCCCCATGTCCTTGTAACTGAGTTGTCAGCGAACTGCAACTTCACTGGAGTTTTCTCTGATTTCTGAAGTCCAAGTCTCTCGAATACGGACTTAGGCATAAGATTCACACCAAAACCAACATCGTACATAGCTTTCACCTTGAGCATACCATTTATTTGAATATGAAGGTTGAAACTTCCCGGATCTTTAAGCTTTGTTGGTAGCTCTCGTTCACTTCTTCTTGAGACTCTCAGATTCTCTCTTGGGATCTCTACACTCGCCTCTTTCTCAAGAATAACTTGCGTAAAAACTTGTTGCGGTGTAAGTCCTTTCTTCGCAATCTCAAGCATTTGGGCATTGATATTTCCAGGTGTATACGCCTCTACAAATGTCTTTAGCTCTGTGTCATCCTTAGGATTTGTATCAAGACTAGTTGGTGACACTGTTTGAACAACATGTGGTGGTTCCACCTTCTCTTCTTCTTTCGCTTCTTGCACAGCAGGTGCAACTTCATCTTCAGCCTTTGATTCCTCCTTGAAGGCTTCTTTCTCTTTCTCTTTAGCCAGCTCAGCTTGATAATCCATAACCGATCGAATTTCCTCTTGCATATCCTTCAGAAGCTGTATAAATTCGGCTCTTTCTGAATCGTCCTCCACATAAACCTCAGAACAGTCAGATTCCACGGGGCTAGACTTGGTTGGTTCTTCTTCGGTACTCGAAACTTCCACGACACTAACGGCAGCATGCGGTACTTCCTTCTTTTCTTCTTCAAGTTCAAGGCAAATAGCCTTACAAGCTTCGAACCCAACATTGTCATCACCTCCTTCGATAGCCTTCAATTCTTTCTGTTCCATTAAATTTGTTAGAACTTTGTTCAACTGTTCTACTTGAGTACCTAAAATCTGAATTGCGGCATCTTGTCCTCGTAACTTCTCTTCCTGAGTGTTCATATTCGTGGTCAAACGGTCCAATATTTTTATTACTTGTTGATTTTCCATAGATCCTTCTTGAGGATACTGAGGTAAAGCTTTCTGATCTAACGCATCGGTATAGGAATCTTGAACAGGTTGTTGAGGTGGAGCAGGTCTATTTTGATTTTGATTTTGATAGTGACCTCTTGGTTGGAAAAAGTTGTTCTGGGGGCGCGGTTGATAATGACCAGGATTAGCGGCCCCCTGTGGATTTGAATACTGCATACCCGGATAATTTCGGTTACCAAATTGATAACCTCCTCGGTTGGATATGAAGTTAACAGATTGTGGATTTGCTTCGCATGTATGATTATTAACCCCACATTGTTGACAACCTTGTGCTTCTTGTACTACATTTGCTGCGGCTAAATTATTTTGCATCTCTAACTTCAGCTCTTTCATTTGATTCTCTAATGCGGATATTTGAGCTGAGTTTGCAGTTTCTGCATCTAAACGAAGCGTTCCTCGGGTCTTTGCTACAGGAGCTCGCGTTGAAGGCCAACTCCTTTCTTGATCAATAATATTTTCCAAAACCTCGGAAGCTTCATTATGATTTATGGACACAAAATTACCCTTTCCAATGTTATCCAACTTCTCTCTACCTTTATCATTAATACCTTCATAGAATATAGCAAGTTGTAGAGCGGGGGTATAACCATGGAGCGGACATCTAGCTAATTTATGTTGAAACCTTGTCCATGATTCTCCTACTGTTTCTCCATCTTCTTGACAAAATCTTGCAAGCTCGCTGTGATCTTTGAGTCTCATACTCTTCGGATAAAAACGGTTAAAGAATGCGGCTTGAAGTTCTATCCATGAATTAATTGTCCCAGGTGGCTGTCTATCTAGCCACTCACTAGCTCTACCGGTCAAGAAGAACGAAAACATATGACAATACAGTTGCTTGCGTGTAATGCCTGGAGTAACATAGGCATCACAAATCTGCATGAACTTACGAATCGATCTTACCGGATCTTGAATTGCTGTACCACTGTAGAGTCCATGACTTTGAAATTGACTGAGCATACCCGGATCGGGTCTAAATTTAATATTCTGGATCTCTGGAGGACGGTAACCTATTGGTTGAACATGAAACGGCACATGGAGGCCAGGAAGGTCTTGTTCAACTCGGTTTTGATTATTCTGCCCATTACCTCCTCCTTGTTGTTGTCCTTGTTGTTGTCCACCAGGTGGAATAGGTGGTGGTGGTGGTCCTCTTGGTAATCCTCCAGGTGGGACTCCAAGTGGTGGATTTAACGGATTTAACTGATCTTGTATGTCTGCCCTAGCTCTTCTTAAGGCCCTGTCCTCACGAACACGTTTGTTATAAAGTCTGAAGCTCCTCTCAGGCTCCGATAACGGAGGCCAAGAATTAAACACTATGAAACCTGAAAAAGACTAAAGCAAACCACAAGCGTAAATCCGAAAAAACAAAAACTAAAAACTGAAAAATAAAAATTAATTAAAAACTACTACTCGAAATAGATAACCCACACGCTAACGAGACACAAGTCCCTGGCAGCGGCGCCAAAAACTTGGTGTCGCCTAGGGTGTCATAAAAATAAGATAAATTAAAGTCTAGAACACTACGCACTCTCACCCTAGACAGACACAGTACTGCAAGTATTACAGGACGTATGCAAGTTTTAGTTAGTAAGTTGAGTTCGTTCTCAGGGACTTAAGTGTGCTAGTCGGATGGGTAGCAATAACGAGTAAGCAATAATTAATTAAAAGACAGAAAATAAAAGAGAATAGATTTCGAAATTAAGAATTAAAACTAAGAAAATAAAGACAATAAAATAAAATACGAAGAATATGAGATGAGAAGTATAACTTAGGTTTTGCTAGTATGCACTAATCCTTCTAATTCTTTCTATTAGATCTAGTTAATAAGGGAGAATATTAGCTCTTGTATACTTAGTCAGGATTCTAAATTCCCATTCCTTAGACCTTGAGAGCGACTAAGGGGGCTACAGACACACCACGAGGCTGGTTCAAATAGGGTTATCAAGCGCTACCAAGGCCCTAAGCAATCAATTTCCATACATGGTGATAGTGATTAAATTATACCCTAATGACTATCTAGTTAGAATCAGTTTTGTCAGGACTAATATCGACACTAGACGTTATGTGGTGTTTCAATAATTAGACACCCATTTAAGGTGATCATCTAACTACTATTAAGGTAATCCTAACGTTGCGCACCGCAAGGAAAACATTCATTAAATTAAAACACATACACAAATATAAAGGTAAGTAGCTAATATCAATTTAAAACATGTAATTCCCAAAGAAACTTAGATATAAAGAAATTATAATTCATAGATTATACATGATGCAAAACCCAAGCTATGGGAAGTTTAGTTCATACCTGAAGGGAATAAACTATAAGAAATAATGAAAGACATCATCTTGCTCTCTACAATAAACTGGAAGAATAAAACCTTAAGTACTAATTACTATGAGGCAGGGATGATCAAGGATGATTTACAAGTGATATAAGGGTGTATTATAGGTGTTTAGAATACCTAATTCGTTTTCTTGAAGGAGAGGTTAAGTAATGGACTCCAAACCCAACTCAAATTCGTAACCCTAAAAACATGCAATCAGGCCCGTTTTTCTTTTGGTCCTAGCAGCTTCGATTTTTGTCCGTTTGATGCGATGAATATACCAAATTCATCGTCTCGGAAAGATATTCAACTTTGCTCTTGACCGTTTCTCCAAATTCCACACCGATTTTGTGATATAAGCTGATTTGTGGTCGTAGGTGCAGAAATTCAGGATTAAGGTAGGTTTTCCTTTTCCATGTTTTTAGCTTTTCTTTCCTTTATCTCCAATTACCATGCTTATCTCTTTCCATATCTTGTAGTCTTTGACTTGGACTCTAATTAATATCCATAATTATCTTTAAAGCTTCACACTAAATAAATAATTAAACCCAATATGCTCTAAAAATATTATTTTAGTAAATCAAGACTCAAAATAGGAAAGTGCACTATTTCTCAAGAAAATTGACTATTATGACTTCTAAATCACTAAAAATGATGTCTCATCCTAACTAAATCTATCACAAATGAGGAGACATCAATAGGTTTATAGATTGGCGCTTCTTGATAGATAGGTTGTTGTGGATAGTAAGATTGAGGTCTAGGTTAATAATGAGTTTCATGATATCCGACCCAATTTTGATTCTATGGGGACTGATAATTAGCGTAATTTCCTTGAGGATGATAATAACCATTAGAATAATGGTTTCTTTGATGAGATACGAAGGAAATCGAAGCTATATTATTCATGCAATTCTCCCACGAATGGTTTCTTGCTCCACAACCTGGACATAAAGGTAAAGTATGTACTAGATTCAACTGAGCTATTGTTCGCGCTTGTTCTCGTAATTCCTTGAGTTGTTGGTTTAACTCTTTGAGCCTTAGAGATTCTGAAGTCTCTTCTTGTTTTTCTGATTCAATCGGCCAACTTCTCTTAGTCTCAAGAACTTTCTCCATAATATTTTCAGCTTCTTCAGGATCTAATAATACGAAACCTTTATCTCCTAACAAATCAGCTCTTCTTCTGGACTTGTTATTAAGTCCTTCATAGAACATGGTTAATGAATATTCTGGCGATGATACATGGAATGGACATCTCACCTTCATCTCATTAAAACGTAACCATGCTTCACCAACACTCTCCCCGTCTTCCTGCATAAATTGTTCAACCTCCAACATATCTTTTAATCGTCTACTAACTGGATAAAATCGGTCTAGGAATTTGGATTGAAGCTTGTCCCAATCTGGAATAACATCAGGGTGTTGGGTATCGTACCAATCGCTTGCACTTCCGGTCAAAAGAACTGGAACATAATGTAATACATCTGCTCCTTTGTAACACCTCTGGTAACATAAGCGTCACAGATATGCATAAACTTCTGAACATACCGGACCAGATATTGTTGTGTAGCACCGCTAAATTGTCCATGACTTGCAAATTGCGATATCATGCCTGGATCTGGTCTAAATTTAGCGGCTTGGATTTCTGGAGTGCGGATTCCTCGTGGTTTCACTCTGAATGAGATGGGAAGATCAAGTCTCCTCGAGCTTTCCATCTGTAAAAACCTGTAAAGACAAAACTAAAAAGAAAATCGTAAAATAGAACTAACTAAAATATAAGCACTAAATAAATGCACAAGGACTAACAATGTAGTCCTCGACAGCGGCGCCAAAAACTTGGTGTCGCCTAAGGTGTGATAAAATAATAGATAAATAAACGCAAATAAACACCCTAGGCTAGCACGGTTCTGCAAGTATACAGGACGTATGCAAGTTTTAATAAATAAGTAAGATTCGTTCCTCAGAGACTACGAAGCTTAAGAAGAACTTATGCAAATTATCAAGTGCAAATAAAAGAGTTAGAAATAAATATACGCAAATAAATCAAAGACAAATAGATTTTTATTTAGGTTTCCGAATAAGAAAATTAACTAATAAAATAAAGACAGAAAATTAAATAAGCAAAGAGAAGAAGATAGTATGAGAGTTTAGCCTGAGTATTTAGTAAGTAATCCCCACTAGTTTTGCCGTTCTAAACATGTAAGGGTGAATCATGTAGTATTTAAATAATCGGTTTCAATTGCGCTAGGTAGTTTAAAATAGGGTTTACCTGTGTCAATAAGGATTCCTAAGCAAACTTTTCCTACAATTGATTAAATGGCAATACACCAGACCATAGTAACTATCTAGATCGGCTAGGTTGTCGGACCATCCTTACACTAGACGTTATGTGTTGGTTCCATAGTAAATATGACTTTGACTATTGAATATCTACTACTATTAAGGTAATCCTATGCGTTGCAATCGCAAGGAAAACATATAATAAATCAAAACACATAAACAGAGAAATAAAACATGGATTCAATTTGAAACATATAATTCCCAAATTAGATAGATGTCAACCAAAACTAGGGTTCATACATATATGCTAAACTCAAGCTAAATTTATTTAATTCATAATAAGAAAAGACAAGAAAACAATTACAGAATTGAAGATTGAAGAAGACATAATTGATGTACAGTTCCTTCCAGTCTTCTCTTCTTGTGTTGTAGCTTCTTCCTGGCCTAAGGACTGGCCAAGGATTATTTTCTTGTGATAAGAGATTGTATTTATAGGGTATATGAAGACCTAATTCATTTCTTGGAGTATAAGATAGTATTGGACTCCAAGCCCAACTCAAATCCGTAACCCTAGAATCTAGAAAAGGTAAGCTTTTGATGCTGTTTTGTTTTGGCCGTAACTGATTCAATACTTATCCGTTTGACGTTTTTAAATAGTCAAAAAATCATCGTCTCGGAAAGATATTTAACTTTGATGTAGACCATTCTTCCAAATTCTTAGCCAATCTTGAGATATAAGCCCTTTTGTGGTCGTAGCTGCTGGAATTCAGATTTATTTGGCAACTTTATTTTTTCCTTTTTCATATATCTTGTCTTTATCTCCAATTTCCATGTTTATCCTCTTTCCTTTAGATTTTAGAATTAACTTGGACTCTATTACCATATATCTTTAAAGTTTCACACTAAATAAATAATTAAACCCAATATGCTTTTAAAAATACTAACTAATTAAATCAAGGCACAAAATAGGAAAGTGTACTAAATCTTGAGAAAATCGACCTATACTATAATAAATACACCTAAAATTATGTCTCCAACTAATATTAAATCATCACAAATGGGGAGACATCATATATCAAGGAACAAGAAACAACGACCTTGTTGACAAGATAAAAATTTAACATAAATTATGAATCACTAGTAGGTTTCAAATCTTATCAGATAGCTTTGAAACTATTCTAGGTTTTTCAATACCATTTATGGCTAGCTGGTGAACCAACCACTTTTGGCAGTGCAGGGAGAGTAGTTGATCTTAGAATATATTTGAGTAATGTAGTAGTTGTTGGAATTATTAAAGAATATTAAAGGTTTTATTTGATATTTCTTCATGTTCTTGGAAGAAGTGAAAAGACTTATTTCATTGAAAAAAGTCCCACATAGTAAATGGAAAAGGAAAATATGAGTATATAATATATTACCTTCTTATCTATTTCAAAAATCATAACACTATGGAGACTAAAGGAGAAATCGGAAGACCCCACACGTGCGCATCACCACCATCAACACCACCCTCTCCCCCTCACCACACCCTGCCCGACGATGGAGAAGGCGGTGGCGGTGCGTGGCAGGGTCGTGGTTGTGGGGAGTTTGGGAGTCTTGGGGAATTAAAAAATAAAAATAAAAATAAAACCAAGTTTTGTGGCTAATATTCATACTAATCCTTGGTCCTTTATATTAATTCCAAGAGAAGACAAAACATCCAAGGCTTAATGTCTTCTCCCCAATGTTCAGAATTTTCCACCATCAATGACTCAACTATTACGAAAGTTATAAGAATTTGGTCAACTTGTCCATATTCGTGCCTAAACCAGCTGCTAGAAGATTATCCAAGTTCATGGACGACTTTCGAAATTATGTAACCATTGAAACGTCCGAATTTATGAAGTCTTAATTAACAGCCATCAATATGAAAATTCTGGAATACTTCATCTCCTATATAAAGAGCCATAGTCACTTGCAAACATCACCAAATTTTTTTAGAAATAACTCTCTTCCCACTCTTATTCCCTAAACGTTTCTTGAGTGTATATAATAGTGATAAACCTGTTAGAGATACAGGTACTCCCGAAATATCCTTTTAACGCAATTTATTGTAATTGTATCTTAAATTTTTTTAATTTTCTTATAAGTTTCCGTATTTCATTTACGTGTAATAGTTGCAGTATTTATGATTTTGAAATAATTTTATTAAATATATTTTTTTATCAGTGATATTGTTATTTTTCATCAACAATTTTAAAAAGATATTTTATTCATATCACTAATTTAAAATGATTATTCCTATCTCGGCGGTTGCTTCATCCTTGATCCCAAATGCATTTCCCAATGTGACTAAGTTAGAGCCTCTCAATGGTTCTAATTACAAACGTTGTGCACAAAAACTTATGATTTGTCTCGAATAGTACAAAATCGACTTTGTTTTATTCGAAGAGCCTCCACTTATGGTGGACACCAGAGTTCCTACTGAAGTAAAACAAACTAGATATCTCTCTCTCGAGGCCAAGTTCAAAATGCAAACTCTATGTATGATGTTTAGATGTTGAATACCGTGTCCAGTCCCATATTTTATCTATTTGCCAAGGAGAGGTCGGCAAATATCATCTCAGATACCCTTGAGAAGAAATATAGGGCTGATTATTCCGGTAAGAATACATACATAACAGGTAACTAGTATAATGTTAAGCTCAATGACCGAAAATCGATGACTGAACAATTTCATTTGTATGAGAACTTACGCGCGGTGTTAATCGTCGTAGATATGAAAGTTTGCAAGTTTTTCAAGCTAATATCCTTCTTCAAAAATTTCCCCATCTTGGAGTGAATACCGTAATCATCTCAAGCATTAAAAGAAGGAATTGACTATCCAAGAATTCATCGGCCACATTCAAGTCGAAGAAACTAATCGACTCAAGGATAAGTCCCTATCTTTCCCTTCTAATTCTTCAAAGGGTAACCTTGTTGAAATTTCTGGTCATGGAAACAAAGACATGTACAAGGTAAAGGAAAAACTACAGGGTTCGAACAAGAACAAATCTAGTGGAAAGAAGGACCGAGGTAACTTTAATAATTAAGGAGGATGGTTCAAAGCCACATGTAAAATTAAGAAACAAAAAGGTGTATGATATTGCTATGGAAAAGAAGAGCAGAAGCTTATGCATGTGAACAATGAAAGGTTCAAGGTCCAAAAGTCACTGCCATCCTGACCAAGACCAAAGAAATAATTGTTGCGGTGATGGTTGAGGTGTATTTGGTAGAAAATAAGAGCGAGTGGATCCTTGACACTGGAGCATCCCGACACTTATGTGCCAACAAAGCCCTGCTCAAAAAGTTTGAGGAAGTAACTGACGTTGAATGCGTGTATCTAGGTGATTCATCAACTGCTACTGTTCTCGAAAAAGGACTGGTTCTCCTCAAACTAATTTATGGTAAGATTTTAGAGTTCAACGATGTTCTCTTTGTTCCCTCATTCCATAGGAACTTTGTTTCCAGAGCTATTCTTAATAAAGTGAGACTTAAACAGTTTTTCAAGGGTAAGAAAATAGTTATTACCAGAAATGAAGAATTTGTTGGAAAAGGGTATTTGAATGGGGATGTATTTGTTTTGAACATTGTAACCATGAATGGGAATGCTTATATTTCTGCTTATATCGTTGGATCATTAGATGAGTTCCATGGTAGATTAGGATGTCTAAATGTCTCCTCTATTAAAAGGTTAAAAAATCTCAAACCAACCCCCCTTCACAATGTTGATGATTTTGTAAGATATCAAATATGTGTAAAGTCCAAACTTGCAAAAAAATCTTTTAAAGCCGTGAGCACTAGAAAGACTAAATTGTTAGAAGTATAAAACTTATTTTACCATGTAGGAAGACCCAAAAACTTATAGTGAACTATAAAATCTGTAGATGCTAGTTTCTGGAATAAGGAAATTAATAGTGAAACTGAATCTATTAAAAACAACCATACATGGGATTTAGTCGACTTGCCTAAGGGCATAAATCCCATTAATAGAAAGTGGGATTTTAAGAAAAAATTGAGACCAAATTGTTTAATAGAAAAGTTTAAAGCTAGACTTGTTATTAAGGGATTCACCTACAAGTAAGGCTTAAATTACTTTGACACTCACTCCCCTATGACCAAAATATCCACAATTAGAACCCTAATTTCCCAAGCTATCATTCACGAACTAGTTATACATCAGATGGATGTGAAAACTATGTTCCTAAATGGATATTTAGATGAAAAGATCTACATGGTGCAACTTGAGGGGTCTATGGTTCCGAGCCAAGGGGATAAAGTTTGTAAGCTTAGTATGTCGTTGTATGACTTATAATAGACACCTAAAATGGTATGAACAGTTAGATAATACCTTGATAAAATATGGCTTTTTTGTTAACACTCCTAACTCGTGTGTTTACTCTAAAGTAATATGATCAGATTGTGTTATCATTTGTCTTTACGTGGATGACATGCTTATCTTTGGTACTTCTATTCATATCATAAATGAGACTAAACACTTCCTATCATCTAAATTTGATATGAAAGACATGTGAGAAGCTAATGTGATTCCAGGGGTAAAAATCATTAGAGGTAGTAATGGTATTTCCCTTAGCCATTCTCATTACATAGAAAGGATGTTAGAGAAGTTTGACTCCTTTTAGGTAATGCCTGTGAAAATTCTTTATGGTTTTGTACTCATTTGTGTAAAAACTAGGGGGATGTTGTATCCTCGAATGAATATGCTAAAATTATAGGGAGTATGATGTTCTTAATGAACTATACCTGTCCCAATATTTCTTATGACGTAAGTAGACTCGGTTGTTATACTCACAACCTAAGTAGTGACAACTGGGTTGCATTTCATCGTATTTTGCAGTACTTTAAAGGTACTATTCATCTAGGTTTGCATTATAACAAATTTCTGGCAGTTCTTGAAGAATATTGTGATGCAAATTGGATCTCTGACAACGATGAAGTAAAATCCACCAGTGTCAATATGTTTTCCTTATGAGGAGGTTCTATATCGTTAAAGTCCTTTAAACAGACTTGTATAACACGCTTCACCATGGAGTCCGGTTCATAGCACTAGAGTAGATCGGGCAAAAAGCTGAGTGGTTAAGGAGTCTCCTATCCGATGTGCCACTTTGGGGAGGAAGTGGTACACAAGTGTGCTTTCATTGTGATTCGCAAGTAGCAATCTGTATCACTCATAATAGCGCCTACAATAGAAAAAGGAGACACATTTGCATCAGACATGGTTCAGCTTAAGAATGGTCTTATAGCCTTGGAATTTGTGCGATCAGAGAAAAACCTAGTTGACCCATTCACTAAAGGCCTAATATAAAGAAAGTGGTCATGGAAACGTCGAGGAAGATGGGATTGAAACCCACTTATGGGGAACATATGACTGACGAGTCTATGTGATTCAATATAATCCCATCCCTATGGCATAACATGTGAAAAAATAAACTGTTTTAACTCTTAATAAATTCCTAGCCCATCGTGGTGGTCCTATTGTGAAGGATTTTATGAATTCACGTATAAGGTTTCAGTTTACTGCTCTTAAAAGAGCTCAAGGATGAGTGCATAACGCGTTATACATTCATAGCCGTTAATCCGAGCCTATTGAGAAAGTCTTGATGAATTCATCGACGAGATTGATACTCACTATTCATAATCAGATGTTAACAACTCGTCCTTAATAAGCCCACTTGGATAAGTCTACAAGTTCATATCCCGCAAATGGTGGTCAGTTCGAGAAGGACTTGATGAACAATGAAAGGGTGATGATCGAGGAATCTGTAACTATCAGCAGGGTAGAGTATGTTATGTGAGGGTCTCGATCAAAGACCGTCAAGTTCAAGAGTACGTTCACTTGACGGAATTTGGTGGTTGCCTCACTTCACTACGTGTCAATTCAGATCGAAAGATATTGACATTTAAGTACAATTCACCCAAATGCAGTATTTATGGAAAAATGTTCACCTTCTCTCCCAAGAGTCTGAGTCTGGGATTGTTAATATTATTAAAGAATATTAAAGTTTTTCTTTTATAATCCTTTCATATTTTGGAAGAAGTAAAAAATATTTTTTTCTTTGGAAAAATTCTCACATAGGAAATGGAGAACGAAAAATATGAGTACATAATATATTATCTTCCTATCTATATAAAAAATCATAACACTATGGAGACTAAAGAAGAAATAGGAAAACCTTACACGCATGCACCACCACCCACACCACCCACCAGCCCTGCCCTTCACCGACGATGGAGAAGGCGGTGGCGGTGCGTGGCGTGGTCGTGGGAGAATTGAGGAGTAATGTCCAAGGCGTAATGGATTCTCCCCAATGTCCATGGTATTCCACCATCAATGACTCAGCTGTTACGAAAGTTACAAGAGCTTGGTCAACTTGTCAAGATTTGTGCGTTAACCAGCTGCTAGAAGTCTGTCCAAGTTCATGGAAGACTATCAAAATTTTGTAACCATTGAAACGATTTTCTTTATAACGTCTTATTTACTAGCCATCAATATGATAATTCTGGAAGACTTCATCTTTTATATAAAGAGCCATAGTTACTTGCAAACATTTACATAAAACGAATTCATAATTAACTCTCTTCTTCCTCTTATACCCTAAACAATTCCTGAGCGTAGTGAGTATGATACACCTATTAGAGATAATGGTACTTCCTAAATATTGTTTTTAACGAAACTTACTATAATTGTATGTTGACTTTTTTTGAATTTTCGTGTAAGTTTCTGATTTTTCATTTTTCGTGTAATAGTTGTAGTATTTACGATTGTTTAATACTTTTTAAATTTATTTTTATTTTATCAATGATATTGTTATGTTCAGCGAAAGTAGTCAAATTATCACTCTTTCATCTTTTATGTGTTATCTTATGTAACATGAATAAAAAAGAGAGAATAAATTATTTAAAGAAAGAAAATCATTATAATCGCAGGGAGTATAATATATTACTAATGATACTCCAATAAAGGGGACCGTCTCTTTGAGCTTAATATAATCATAAATTCCCAAATGGCCCGTCGACTAAAAAAGGGCATGGATCCTAAAATTGAAGATGATAAGTTCCTCAAACTGTCCAAGCACTTAGTTCATGTCAATAATCAATGATTTTGTTTTCTTCATAAATCGATGATTCAAAGGGGTGATTTATTTGTCTTTTTTCTTCATTTTCTTGTCAAGTGGATTGTGTGATTCTAAGCACTAATCTTTTGTTCTTGAAAGATGTTGATTGGCCTTCGGAAAAAAGATAAGTATATTTATTGGTTGGCCAATATTAAAGGTGCTTGAAAAAATATAAAAATAAAACTATTGAATAAAATAATGGTGGGAGCACATGTCATGCAATGACTAGACTTTAATTTTTGTGTATGAACAAAGTGGTCGTCCCACCGTGTTAGTAGTTTACACAACTGGCCCGGATGAGTAACCAGGTAATTTATCATGAATTCTGAAATACTATTAAGGTTGGCAGTTGACACTACCGATTGTGGTTTTGTTTTTGAAAACAATTTACCCTTACAAAAATCAATGATACGTTAGTTATCCTTATTTCTAAGAGTGATAATTAAGAATATGTGAAGGTTTTTAGGCCAATCTCATATATCAACTAGTTATAAAATTATTCAAAGTTCTGGTGTTAAGATTATAACTAATTATGGATAAAACTGTTTCTACAACTTAGTCAGCTTTTATTAAAAGAAGAAGAATACAAGATAACATTCTAGTGACGCAAGAATTATCATACTTTTTAAATATTAAAGGAAGATCTAAAAAGTATTATGCGACAATTAAAGTTGATATGAAAAAGACATATGACAAAATAAATTGGAAGCTTTTATTGAAAATATTGAAAAAGCTGGATTTCGTCAAAATGGTGGGAATAAATTTTTAATTGTATCTCAACAGTATCCTTTCAAGTCAAGGTTAACGGCGAGAGACTACTGAAATTTTCACCAACCCAATGAATTAGACAAGAAGATTCGTTATCGTCACTTTTATTTTCTTTGATGACTGAGGGTCTTATAAGATTAATTAATCATAAATGAAGGGATGACATTATTAAAGGCATAGCAATCACAAGAAAATGTCCAAAGCTTACGCACCTCCGTGTTGATGATGCCATTTTTTTGTCAACATCAACAAACCTAAAATTGAGGCGTTCAAAGATATTATCATGAAATACTGGCATGCCTCGGCACAAAAAGTGAATTTACACAAAATTGACGATTATGTTTAGTAAAGGAACTCTGGAAGATATCATGGAAAAATTCTCGAAATTGCTTGAGATCGAGTGGTCCTCTTCTCTTTGGAAATATCTAGTTATTCAGCTTACTCTGAGGAGAGCCAAAAAAACGAGAACCTCATATATATCAAGAATAGATTATAAAGCAAATCAGCAAGTTGGATATCCAAATCTGATCTGATGGAGCCAAAAAAGTTCTTATCAAAGCAGCGCTCCAGACAAATCCTAATTATGCAATGCCTATCTTTGATTTTTCTAAATATCTTTGTAAAAAACTTTCTAGCATTATCACTAATTTTCGGTGGGACTCGGAGTAGAAAAAGAAAACCCACTGGGTAGCATGGAAGAAAGTTGCTAGATCAAAAAGTATGGGGGCATCAAATTTAGAGACTTACACAAGATGAATATTGCTTTTCTTGCAAACCAAGTGTGCGAATTGATTAAAAACCCAAATTCTATGGTAGCAAGAGTCCTTAAAGGTATGTATAACTTGGATACATCACTTTGGGACGTGAATCTTTAAAGGAAAAGATCGTGGAGTTGGACAGGTATTTTAAAGGGACTTCAAGTTCTTAAAAAATGTATTTAGAATATCGAAAATGGACTAAAAGCTAAGGTGTGGGAGGATGTTTGGATTGGTAAAAAAATAAATTTGATAGACCACCCAAATGCGAGGGGGTGTCGTCGCGCACATTTAATAATGAGATGACGGGTTGGAATATGACTAAGCTTAACAGATATTGTTCTGAGATTTACGCTAATGATATTGTTAAGATCCCAATCCTTTGCCTTGAGGAAGAGGATAAAATGACTTGGTCTCATACAAAAGATGGAAATTATTCTACTAATTCAGGGTATCACACTCTTGTTCATGAAGAAAGCGAAAAGGAAGAATTACTCTAATATAGGCGAAAGAGAGAGAAGTATGGAACACAATGTGGCATTCAAGCATTTTGAAAAAAATAGATTATTTACCTCTAAGATCATTAATCAAGCTATATCTACTAAAAAGGATTTGAAGAAAAGAAAATGTGTTAAGAATTCATTGTGCGAATGGTGTGAGAAGGGGAACAAATTTGTTGAGCACCTCTTTCTGAAATGCCCTTTCAACTGTGTTGTGTGGGCATCATCGAGTCTACAGTTAAAAAGTAATCTCAAAAGTATGAGACCTGGTTCAAAAACACGGTCGAATGTGTTTCAAAGAATGGATGAGACAATCCCTATGGAGTTGCCTTAGTTTGAGTGAACTTTGGAACATATGGAAGGCTAGAATGAAAGGGTTTTTTAAGAAGAAAAAATAGGACCCTGCAAAAATTAATAGAAAAACTAACTGTCAAATGAATGCCACGTTTGAGGAGGTTGGTGCAATATAAAAAAGGAACATTAATATGTATGAGAATTTTGAGAATATGGATATATTCCAATATGAAAATATTACTTGGTTAAATGAAACATCTTTTACTAAGGCATGAGAACCAACAGATGTAGCTTCTATTGCAATTAATAAAGAGTGTAATATAACACATAAGATTTTGAGAAAAGGAAGGACCAATTATTGTTGCAAAATGGGAGTATGGGCCATTCTCTTCGCAATGAGGGATGCTGCCGGGGGAGGCATTCTGTGATTAGTTCTTTCTACTCTGGAAACCTTAAAGTTATTCAAGGAATACATCACAAAATAGGGATTAATTAGAGAATCCGACTGATAATTTATGAGATCAAAAAATGGATGAAAAAAATTCCCGAATTGGAAAGTTGCACACTAAGAGAGAATTGAACAGGATAACAGACTATGCGGCAAAATATGTCAGATTGGATGTTGATCTTTCGAATTTGAAATGCAGTTATGTTACTGAAAGATTTTGGGTATTTTATGTATAAAGGAGCCGGAATGCGTGTTTTATTTCTAATGATAATGTATAAATGGACAAAAAAAATTACACAACTAAAACAGTGTGTGTAGTTCCTTGGGTTTGGGCAATTTCTAAGGAATTGTTTGAGTTTTTTTATTGGCTCAAATAAAAAATTATTACATAAAAAAATTGTATAAAATTTATTGCACACAAAGCACATAGACACTATTTCGAAGAGTGTCTTTCAACTAATTACGAGAATTATTTAAAAGCGCTCTTCCAAAAAGAGTCTTAGTTGTAATATTTAATACTAAGCAAGATGGTCTTCAGAAAGTCATTTTTACTTAAAAAAAGGATTGAAAAGTGTTCTTCAAAAGAACACCTTTATTTGAATACAAACATCTCTACCTGGTTTTAGGAACCCTATTCTACCCTAATTTTTTTTAACCTTTTTCCAAGACACCTAAAAATCTCAACTACGGAAATTCTATAAATCATTATCTATTTGTTCTAAGAGATAGTCATTCTCTCTATCCTATAATTTATTGCACTCTCATTACCTAAATGCTTATTGATTTGAAAAAATATTTTTATTGATATAATCTAGATAGTATTGATTTTAACTATATTTGTATAATTAATACATTTTGAGCTTGTTATTAGAGTTGATATAGTTTGGTAGAATTAAATTTTTTGTAAAATTCTTGTACCTTATTAATATTAGGTTGTGGTAATATGTAATACATGTGGTTATGTTGTCATCGTGGTAGAATTTTTTTTTTCGATGTATGGGTGTCCGGGTCAGCTTACGCGCACCACGACTAATCCCATAGGAAATATACCCGCCTCCTCATGCATACTCCCACTTAATCAGAACTAGGTTACCCATGTTCAGGGAGGAGACTCGAACCATGCACCCCTTGCTTACCCCCTTTAAGGGCTCAAGAAATAACACGGCTGAAGGGATTCGAACCCTGTACCTCCTAGTTGAGAGACAGGATCCTGGCCACTGAGCTAGTCCCAGTGGTTATCGTGGTAGAATTCTTAGTGGTACTGATGGTGTGGTTAATTATGTTGGGGGAGGTAGTTGTGTTTTTACGACCATAGACATTGCAATACTTTGTAAATTATAACAAAAAGTATGTTAGACATGCAATTGGATCAAAAGAGAAGTTAGTTTTGAATTAATTTGACGGTGCACAATTTCCCTGAACTCTCCAAGGTTTCATGTTTAGTCATCAAGGATGAGATGATAAAAACAATAATTAGTGGTGTAAAGAACGATCAATATCATTGTATTGAGATTTATGTCTATGCTGAAGAGAAACATAAAATTATGGTTGCTTCTTAAAATAATCTCGGTGAATAAATTACAACTTAGGCAAGTTATATATTTATATCTCATGCAAGGATTCGTGATAGTTGTAGTTGATTAACAAATTCTACCAAAAATATATGAACTAAATGGATTGAATTTGAGGATAAATGTGTTTATGTTTAATTGAGTTAGCACGCAAAATAATATTGCTAAAATAAAGTTTCAGAAAAGAGTAAAAGATTTCTATTTCAATATGAGCTGGTGTTAATGAGGCTTGTGATTACAACGGGTGAAAAGGATTTTACGAAGGATCATTTTTCCTATATTTAGCTAAAGTCTTCTTAGAATCAATTAAACGAACAAATATGTTTGTATTGTTGTGTGTGGATCGACCACTCCTCTAAATGGAACTCTGCTTTGTATAATACTCCCTAGACAGTGGGGTGATGTCTCCTCATTTGTTCTAATTATATGCCCTTAGGAGACATCAAATTAGGTGATTATTTGACTAATTCGATAGACTTTTAGCGTTAATTCGATATATTTCACTTTCTCTCCTTTGATTTTAGTATTTTTCATTTATTAAACTTTTACACGTTATATGGTTTGTTTTAGTGTAAAGTTTGTAGGTTTCTAATACTATCAAGGAGAGGAATCAAGAATGGAAGTCTTAGATCGTGTAAAGAAGTCAAAGGCTAGAAGAAATATCCCGAAGAGTTGACAAATTAGATCTGCACATCTGGAAGGCTGATGGAAATTCTGGTTTTGATCTACTTAATCATGGATTCAGCCTCTGAGTTGTAAAGAAGATTCGTGCCTTACCGAGTTACGAAGAATTATCAAGTTGAATGAGTCAATTCAGAGTTAAATTGAGAAAGTTACAGCAGTTAGTGGAGGGTGTACAGCAGTTACGGGATTTGGGCTTCAGCCATTAATTATTTCATCTATTCACTTAAAATAGCCCAAGTCCGAATTATTTAATATAAATACGCTTTTGACTTTAATTTTTATAGACAATTAATTTTACAAAAAGTCAGAGCGTCAGAGAAAAGAGCAGAAGTTAGGAAAAGGATGAAGCCAAGAGCTGGAGAATTCACCTTCTCCAAATCAGCAGCCAAATCCAACCTCCTAATTAGGTCTTTTATTTTATTCACTTTCTGTAAAACATGAGTTCGTCTAATTTTATTTCTTTTGCTTTTACTTTAATTATGAGATAAATTCCTTTTGTACTTGAGGATCGTAACATGGGTTGAACCCTAACCAGTTTAATTATTGTTTTTCCAATTTGGGATTTTAAGAATTTAATTTGACTTAGTATTTTACGTTGGCTTTTATTTTGTGATTATTTATTATCCTTAACGTCATGAACTAGGGATAAGTTTTAGTATCTAGGCTATTCAATATAGTGTCGTATTGATCACCTTGACGGGGGGTTTAGATACAAAACTAAGTAATTGCCGTTGGTATCCGCCAATGACCTTGACATGCTTGACAAGCCAATAGCCAATGTGGTAAGTTTTAATCATCCGAAAGTGGTTTTAATCACCCTGAAGGGGTTTAGAAGACCGTAGGAGAGCTTTTAGGTCCACCCTGACGGGGGCTAAGAGACTTTAGAATCACGACTAGCGTAATAATAGTAATTCAACCCTTAAAGGAAGACATTAATTAAGGAAGTCGTGGTGAAACCCTAGCGTGACTCAAGTACTACGTTTCTCTTGCGTCCACCTCAATTACTTGCATTATTTTCATTCTAGTTTAATTAATTTAGTATTAAATTATTTTCACCGTAGTTTTAGAAAACCAAAACAAATATCATATCTTTTACTTTTTGTATTTGCAATTATATCACTATTTGATAACAATAAAGTCTACCTAATCCGTCCCTGCGAACGAACTTGATTATCATATATTACTTGGGACAACTGTACACTTCCAGTTAGTGGTTCCTCTATTCTAAGAATTAATTTTATAATACACAAGGACCCACCAAGTATTTGGCGCCGCTGCCGGGGACGGTAGCGTGTGACCCCGGTGTTTATCCTTTAGTGTTTTAATTTCATTTTTTATTTTCAGTTTTACGCATTTCTTTGTGTTTGTTCTTTCTCAGGTGTTACAAGTTTGGTGTATGTACTCAAACCCTGAGAGGTTAGTTCGAGAAAGAAACAGAAGAGAAAGAGAAGCAAGAGAACAAGCAAAGAGAGAAAGAGAAATTAAGGATTTGAATATTCATCACGATGAAGATCTTGGCGTTCAGTTGGATGAAAATGGCCAACCACTAGTACCACCAATCTTTCCTAATCCACCACTTCTCAACAATCAACAAAATCATCCACCTGCAACAAGCTCAACCCCCTATGTATTATGATCCATGGTTCGTACTGCTCCAGAGCAAGCTCCTTATTGCGCTCCTGCTCTCGGTATTGGTCCTGCAATTATCAATGTTGCACGATATAGACCCGACCCAGGTATGCTATCCCAATTTCAAAATTTCGGAAAATTTCGTGGAATACGTGGGGAAGATCCTATTCGTGCAGTCCAGAAGTTTATGCAAATCTGCGATTCGTATATAACTCAAGGAGTGACCAGATAGTAGATGTATTTTGCTAATTTAGGATTTTTCGTGATAGACGCATCTAGTGTATGGCACGATTCACGAGAATATGGAACAGTGTATACTTGGGATGAGCTACAAACATCATTTTTCGATCGTTATTATCCGACGAATATGAGATTAGACGCACAGGTTGATTTGACATCATTTGTCCAAGAACAAGAAGAGACTTTGGGAAGATAGTGGACAAGATTTCGGTCATGTTTGAGAAGAGTTCCTGAACATGGCCTCACAGAACAACAACATTTGAAGATCTTTTATAAAGACCTATATGGATGATCAAGAAAAGACCTCGATTTATTATGTGGTGGTGGATTCTTACAGGTAGCTCCAGTACATGCTAAGATTATTTTAAATAGAACGATAACAGATGAGAAAGGTTGGAATACAGTAAGAACACCTATCTGAGGTAGAAAAGAGAGTAATATGGGTATTGATGAGAAATTCTCCTCTTTGGAGGATAAATTGACGATTATATTGGAACAACAAATGAAACAGCTCACATTAGCTGTTAAAGTGGGTTTTTCAGGTAAGAAGGCAGGTTTTAATGTTACTCAAAAGGTATATGGGTGTTCGAATTGTGGTGTTCAAGACCATGACTGGGAGAATTGTGAAAGTAACCGTGAAGCTGTAATGTTTGTTTCTAATAGAGGGGGTTACAATTCAGGTGGTCAAGGATATCAACCCAACAGAAACCATCCAGGTTTCCAATATTCGAATCCTAATGGGGCAGCTAATTCTACTTATGCTTATCAGCCGCATCCTAAGGTAACAATTATCAACCTTGACCACCGAATAACTATCAAGGAGGACAACATTACGAAAATCATGTTCAGAGACAGCCTTACGTGCTCAACCTCAAGAAGGTACGAATGATCTTCGTCAAACTGTAGAGATTAATTACACTTTAGGCACAATCTATTCAGAGTCAGCAAGCTTCTGAAGCTGCAATTAAGTTAATGGGAATCAAATAGCTCAGATGTCGAAACAGTTAAGTCGGAGTCCACAAGGGAAACTCCCTAGTGACACTGAAGTCCTGAGACAAACCGAAAATTGTAATGCTATTGCCGTTAAGAAGTGGTAAGAATCTCCCTCCACCTCATTTTCCTGTTATGAAAGGGAAAGAAGTTACCAATAAAGAGAATCCGGTAACAGAGGTGGAAGAAAAAGAAGATGAACCTAAAGTGGTAGGAGTGGAGAAGATTCTGGAAGTTCAGAAAAAGAAAGATTTTGTAGAAACCCGTCCTCCTCCACCTTTTCCCTCTAGAGTTCAGAAAAAAGGAGATATGGCTGAGTATCAGAGATTTTTGAATAGGGTGAGAGGTCTTAACATTAACATTCCGTTGTTAGAAGCTATTAAAGATATACCGAAGTATGTGAAGTTTTTGAAGAGAGTCCTCACTAACAAGAGACCATATTGTGATAATGAGATAATAGGATTTCCAGAAGAGTGTAGTGCCATCTTTCAAAGTAAGTTTCCACCTATGTTGCTTGATCCTGGGAGTTTTACAATTCCGATTTCAATTGGTAATGAGTGGCAAGGAAAAGCTCTGTGCGATTTGGGTGCGAGTATCAATCTCATGCCCCAATAAATTTTTGATAAGTTGAAGATGGGAGATGTGAGACCTACCTCTATGGTCCTATAAATGGCCGATCGATGCCTCGTACATCCTGAGGGACGAATCGAAGATGTCCTCGTCAAGACAGGTACTTTAGTATTTCTCGTTGATTTTGTTATTCTTGAATACGACGCGGATAGGAATGTCCCCATCATTTTGGTACGATCATTCCTAGCCACGAGGCACACTTTAATTATTGTAGAAAACAGAGAATTAACCATGAGAATCCAAGACAAGGAGGTAAAGTTCAATGTGTTTAGAGCTATGAAGTTTCTAGACGTTCCAGGAGATTGTTTCCGAATGGATATAGCATAACATGCCACGCAAGAGGTATTTGATTGTTTTAATTATGATGATATGATGTCTCCCTAATTGTTCTTATTTCCGACCCTTAGGAGACATCATTTTTTATGTTTAATTGAATATTTTGATAGACTTTTGAGTTAAAAATGCAATAATCCGGAATTCCTATTTTATTTCTAGTATTTTTGATTTATTAAACTTTTGCGCGTGACCTTGTGTATTTTAGTGAAAAGTTTGTAGGTTTTGAATATTAGCTAGGAAAGGAATCCGAGAAGAGAGTCAAAGATCGTGATATGGAGTCAAAGCGTGAAGACAAATCCCGAAGGAATTTTATTTTGGAGCTGCAAATCTGGAAAACAGACCAAATATTGCTGATTTCGAGGCACTTAAGGGTTAATTTAGCCGCTGACCTTTGAAGAGAATATGTTCCTTATCGAGTTACGGAAATTTAGCAAGTGATTTCAGGTCAATCGGAGTTATAACGAATCGGCTAGAGCTGTTTTAGTGGAGGTGGTGCAGCAGTTACGGGATTTTGGGCTTGGAAAATGGACTTGGGCTTTTAGTTTTTAACTTAAACCTTAATCAAAAGCCTAATCCGTTTTTCTTAGTATAAAATGAGCATTGGACTTCTATTTTTCATACAATTCATTCTTTACAATTAAAAACATCAGAGAGAAGCAACAGAAGGAAGAAAGAAGAAGCTGCAAGAGCTGGAGAGGGTCTATATCTCCGTTCTCAGCCTTTCCAATTCCGGAAATTAGGTTTTCTTTATCTTTAATTTTGTAAGACAATATGAATTCCATTACTTTTAGTTTAGTTTTCTTTTTAATTAGTATGAGCTAATTCCATTATAGTGCTTGAGAATGCGTTATGGGTGAATCCCAATTCTATTGAGTTTCTATGTCTGAATTTGGGTTTCTGTTAAATTAAATTAGATTGAGACTTTTACTCTTTTCGATAAATTGAGATTATTTACTGTTTTTGGAGTAGCTAACTAAGAACAGGTGTTAGTATCTAGGCTATTCCACATATGTGGCGTGTGGATCATCCTGACGGAGGGTTTAGGTACGGAAATATTTATTCAATTTAAAATATAAGCTATTGATTCCGACGAACTTAGCTAATTTTAGGGCCAATGTGGTAATTAACTTAAACATCTAAAAGTGGATCATATTTACCCTGACGGGACTAGTGACACTCTAAGATAGCCTTATAGTCCACCCTGACGGGGGTATAAGGAATTTAGAATCCCGACCATTGTAATTGACCAATTTAACCCTTAAACAACATAGGTTATGAAATAGGATTGGGAGGATCCCTTGCGTTCTCAAGTGCTACTTTCTCATATTTTCTTTTCACACTTATTTACTTGCGTTTTAGTATTTAATTGCATTTTCCATTTAGTCTTTTATTACTTAGAAATAATAAAAACAAACAATCAATCATTATATCTTTATTTGCTTTCCTAAGTGCAACCATTCATTATTCGATAAGCATTGTAGTTAACCAAACCGTCCCTGCGAACTATCCTAGAATCACTTATTACTACTTGGGACAACCGTACACTTGCGGTTGTGGTTCGATTACTTTTGCATTTATTTTAGAACACACAAAGGACCACCAGATATCTTGCAGGCTGCTTTGACACTTGACTTACCTGAGATGATGGAAGAGCTTGCCGAAATAATGGAAGCTCTTAATTCTGAGAATCCAAAATATAGGCGTCCTGCCTATGAACCTGTGAGAGAACCAGGGGAGATGGTCATTAAAAATAAACCATCCATTGAATCTCCTCTGAAGTTGGAAGAAAAACCTGATGTCTCCTCATTTGTGATAATAAAATCTATTTCCGTGACATCATTTTAGGCATATTTATTAGTTTATAGGTTGATTTTCTCATGATTTAGTACACTTTCTTATTTTGTGTCTTGAATTAATTATTTATTATTTTTAGAGCAAATTGGGTTTAATTATTTATCTAGTGTGAAGCTTTAGAGATATATGGTAATTAATTAGAGTCCAAGTTGGTTCCAAGAGCTAAAGGAAAGAAGATAAACATGGAAATTGAAGATAAGGAAGTAAAAGCTAAAAATATGGAAAAGGAAAAGCTGCCTTAAATCTGAATTCCAGCACCTATGACTACAAATCAGCTTATATCTCAAAATCAGTGTTGGATCTGGAGAAACGGTCAAGAGTAAAGTTAGATATCTTTCCGAGACGATGAATTTCGACTACTCATACGCGTCAAATGGATGATTATTGAAGCTGTTAGGACCAAAACAAAAACGGGGCTGATTCCATGTTTTTGGGCTTCGAATTTGAGTTGGGCTAGGAGTCCAATATTTACCTTTTCATTCAAGAAAACGATTAGGTCTTCCTATACACTATAAATACAATCTATTATCATTAGAAAAATCATCCTTGGCCAAACCTTAAGGTCAGGAAGAAGCTTACAACAAGAAGAGAAGTCTGGAAGGAGCTGTGTAGCAATCATGTCTCCTCCAACCTTTAATTCTGTAACTCTTTTCTTTTATTTTCTTAGTATGAATTAATTATATTTAGCTTGAGTTTTAGCATATATGTATGAACCCTAGTTTTGATTGACATCAATCTAATTTGGGAATTTTATGTTTTAAATTGAATTATTGTTTTTATTCTCTGTTTATGTGTTTGGATTTATATTCTGTGTTCTTGTGGACTGCAGCCATATAGAATTACCATCTAGTAGTTAGGTCACCATTGACAACGGTGTTTAATTATAAGTTTATCACATAACGTCTAGTGTATGGTTTAGATCTGACAAATTAACCTAACTACATAATCACCATGGTTTAGTGTTCTGCTATTTTACCAATTGCAGGAACAGTTTGCTTAGGAATCCTTATTGACACAGGTAAACCCTATTTAAAACTACCTAGCGCAATTGGAACCGATTATTGAAATACTACATAATTCACCCTTACATGTTTAGAACGGCAAAACTAGTGGGGATTACTTGCTAATTACTCAAGCTAAACTTTCATACTATCTTCTTTTCTTTTCTTTTATTTATTTTCTGTCTTTTAGTTTATTAGTTTAATTTTCCTTTATTAAAAACCAAATAAAAATCTATCTTTCTTTCTTTCTCTTGTGTATTATTATCTCTAACTCTCATATCTGCACTTGAATATTTGCATAAGTTCTTCTTAACCTTCGTAGTCCTTGAGGAACGAATTCTACTTATTCATTAAAACTTGCATACAATCTGTATACTTGCAGAACCGTGCTCAACTTAGGGTGTTTATTTGTACTTATTTTATATCATTATTTGATCACACCTTAGGCGACACCAAAACCATTTCCAGCACACTTGAGGTATGCGTATTTAGGTACTAATGACACTTTACATGTTATTGTTTCAGCAGTTTTAACAGGTCCTCAAGAAGATAAATTGCTGCGTGTACCAAGAGCTAATAAAGAGACAATTGGTTGGACTATTGCTGACATTAAAGGTATTAGTACTTCCTATTGCCAGCACAAAATCATTCTAGAAGATGATAGTGCACGCTCAGTTGAAGGCCAAAGGAGACTGATTCCAGCGATGAAAGATGTGGTGCAGAAGAAGTTATTAAGCTACTAGATGCGGGAATCATCTATCCCATAGCTAGTAGTGAGTGGGTAAGTCCAGTTCAATGCGTACCAAAGAAGGGTGGTATGACTACCGTCCTAAATGCTCAGAATGAAGCCATTTCCACGAGAACCGTTGTTGGTTGGAGGGTGTGTATGGATTATCATAAGTTGAACAAGGCGACCAGAAAAGACCACTTCCCTCTCCATTTCGTAGATCAGATGTTAGATAAATTGGCTGGTAGGGAGTATTATTTCTTTTTGGATGGTTATTCAAGGTACAATAAAATCTATGTAGATCTAGCTGACCAACACAAAACCACCTTTACATGTCTTTTTGGTACCTTTGCCTATCGGGAGATGCCATTTGGATTGTGTAATGCACCTGCTACTTTTCAGAGATGTATGATGACAATTTTTTGGGATATGAATGATAATTTACTTGAGGTATTTATGGATGACTTTTCTGTGTTTGGTGATAACTTTGATGAGTGTTTACAGAACTTGGAGAAGGTGTTGATTAGATGCAAGGAAACAGATTTGGTGTTAAACTGAGAAAAATGTCATTTTATGGTTCGTGAAGGTATACTGTTGGGTAACAAGGTTTCAAGTGCAGGCTTAGAAGTTGATCGTGCTAAGATTGAGGTAATAAAAACTCTTCCCCATCCTATTTCTGTGAAAGGGGTAAGGATCTTTTTAGGCCATACTGGATTTTATCGTCGTTTCATCAAAGATTTTTCCAAGATTTCAAAATCTTTGTGTAACTTTGTCGAAAAGGACACAAAATTTCTTTTTGATGAAGCTTGCATGAAGGAATTTCAAGAGTTAAAGGAGAAGCTTATTACTACGTCTATTGTATTACCTCCTGATTGCAAGATTCCATTTGAAGTTATGTGTGATGCTAGTGATTTAGCTATGGGTGTTGTGTTGGGTTAGAGAAAGGATAAGGTATTTCATTCTATTTATTATGTGAGTAAGAACTTCACTAGTGCTCAGGTTAATTATACAGTGACTGAGAAGGATCTTATAGTGGTTGTTTATGCCTTTGACAAATTTCGTTCCTATCTTCTTGGGGAGAAAATTGTTGTATTTACCGATCATTCTGCTATTAAGTACCTCATGGAGAAGAAAGATGCTAAGCCACGGTTAATCAGATGGGTTTTATCATTTCAAGAGTTTGATTTAGAGATTCAAGATCGAAAGGGTTGTGATAATCAAGATGCAGATCATTTGTCTCGTCTTGAAGGTTCTGAATCGAATAGTAGTCCCGAGTTAGTCAGAGAGAAGTTCCCAGATGAGAGTTTACTTGCTATTTATAATGGTTCTCCTTGGTATGCGGATATTGCAAATCTTGTTGTGAGTGGTTCTTTTCCTGAAGGAGCTACTTCACAAGACAAGAAGAGATTAATCAGCCCTGCTAAACCATTCTTTTGGGAGGATCCTTTCCTCTACAAAGTATGTGGTGACCAAATAGTAAGAAGATGCATACCTGAGAGTGATGTTTGTTCAGTAGTTGCAGGTTGTCACGATTCACCCTATGGAGGATATTTCAAAGGCGACCGCATGGTGGGTCCTTGTGTGTTATAAAATAAATGCCAAGAATAGAGGAACCACTAACTGCAAGTGTACAGTTACCCCAAGTTATATATGATAATCAAGTTCGTTCGCAGGGACGGAATAGGTTGACTCTAATGTTATCGAATAGTGGAATAATTGCAAATAACGAAAAAGTAAAAGATATGATATTTGTTTCGGTTTTCTAAAACTAAGGTGCAGATAATTTAAATGCTAAATTAATTAAACTAGAATGATAATAATGCAAGTAATTGAGGTATGCGTAAGAGAAAAGTAGTACTTGAGTCACGCTAGGGTTTCACCACAAACTTCCTTAATTAATGTCTTCCTTTAATGGTTGAATTACTATTATTACGCTAGCCGGGATTTTTACATCTTTTAGTCCCCGTCAGGGTGGACCTAAAAGCTCTCCTACAGTCTTCTATACCCCGTCAGGGTGATTAAAACCACTTTCGGATGATTAAAACTTACCACATTGGCTATTAGCTAGTCAAGCTTGTCAAGGTTATTGGCGGGGATACCAACGACAATTACCTAGTTTTGTATCTAAACCCCCCGTCAAGGTGATCAATACGCCACTATATTCAATAGCCAAGAAATTAAAACTTACCCTTAGTTCATGACGCTAAAGATAATAAATAATCACAAAATAAAAGCCAACGTAAAATACTAATTCAAATTAAATTCTTAAAATCCCAAATTGGAAAAACAATAATTAAACTGGTTAGGGTTGAACCCATGTTCCGATCCTCAAGTACAAAAGAAATTTAGCTCATTATTAAAGTAAAAGCAAAAGAAATAAAATTAGACGAACTCATGTTTTACAGAAAGAGAATAAAATAAAAGACCTAATTAGGAGGTTGGATTTGGCTGTTGATTTGGAGAAGGTGAATTCTCCAGCTCTTGGCTTCTTCCTTTTCCTATCTTCTGCTCTCTTTTTTTTGACGCTCTAACTTTGTGTAAAACGAATCGTGTGTTAAAAATTAAGTCAAAAAGCATATTTATACTAAATAATTCGGACTTCGGCTATTTTAAGTGAATAGATGAAATAATTAATGGCCCAAGTCCACTCTTCAAGTCTAAAATCTCGTAACTGTTGTACACCCTCCTCTAAAGCGGCTGTAACTTTCTCAATTTAACTCCGAATTGACTCATTCAACTTGATAATTCTTCATAACTCGATAAGGCACGAATCTTCTATACAACTTAGAGGCTAAATACATGATTAAGTAGCTAGAAATCAGCAATTTCCATTAGCCTTCCAGATTTACAGCTCTAATTTGTCAATTCTTCGGGATATTTCTTCTAGCCTTTGACTTCGTTACACGATCTAAGATTTCCATTCTTGATTCCTCTCCTTTCTAGTATTAGAAACCTACAAACTTTACACTAAAACAAACAATTTAACGTGCAAAAGCTTAATAAATGAAAAATACTAAAATCCAGGAGAGAAAATGAAATATATCAAATTAATACTAAAAGTCTATCGAATTAGTCAAATAATCACCTAATTTGATATCTCCTAAGGGCATATAATTAGAACAAAAGATGAGACATCACTGCACAACTGCTAAGGTAGTACAATTTGGTTTTTATTGGCCTACATTACATAAGGATTGTCATGAGTACGTAAAGAAATGTCATAGATGCCAGTTTACTGGTAATATATCCAAGAGCGATGAGATGCCACGCAATAACGTTCTTGAGGTAGAGATATTCGATGTTTCGGGTTTTGATTTCATGGGTCCCTTTGTACCAACCAATGGAAATCAATACATCCTATTAGCTGTTGATTACGTGTCTAAATGGGTTGAGGTTGTAGGTCTACCAACGAATGATTTGCGAGTAGTAATTAAATTTTTGAAGTCTCGTATCTTCACTAGACATGGTACACCTCGAGTTATTATCAGTGATGGAGGTTCACAGTTTGTGAACAAGTATTTGAAGACAGTTTTAGAGAAGCATCGGATAAGACATCGTGTATCTACCGCTTATCATCCACAAGCCAATGGTCTAGTTGAGGTCTCTAATCGAGAGGTCAAATCCATATTAGAAAAGACTGTTGGACCCACAAGAAAAGATTGGTCAACGAAGTTAGATGATGCATTGTGGGCTTATCGTACTGCGTTCAAAACTCCCGTTTGTGCATCCTCGTATCGCATGGTTTATGGTAAGGCTTGTCACTTACCCCTTGAACTTGAATTAGGTGCACACTGAGTTAACTTAGGGATGCAAAATTAGTGCATCAAATGGGTTGAGTGATAACATTATTCGAGTGTAAACTCAAGCTCGTGGACAGTTGTTGATGGTAAGTGAGGAGAGAGCCAAAAGCCCACTTCAAATTTACCAAATATACATACCACACCGTCCCTAAGCCTATGCTAAAACCATAAAGTCCTCGTGATTCCTAGATACATGGTAAGTTATTAGGGAATATTCTAAGCGGAGCGTTCAAAGCGAGTGGGGATCAATGAACACCCTATAGCCATCATAATGAGATAAGTACAAGTGTAACCTTCTAGCATTGTGAAGTTAATTTTAAGATTGATGTTACTTGTGTTTGATTTTGCATGATTAGTGTATGTGTATATTATATCCTAATGTTTTCTATATGAGATTTAATTTAAGTGTTGCTTTGGGTGTGTTTACTAGCTTCTGCATCTCGGCATTCACCTAGACCATTGTTTTTAATTTTCTTTTGCCGGGACGAAAAACGTTTGAGTTTGGGGTCTTGATGTCTTCTCATTTGTTCTAATTATATGCCCTTAGGAGACATCAAATTAGGTGATCATTTGACTAATTCGATAGAATTTTAGAGTTAATTCGATATATTTCATTTTCTCTCGTTGGATTTTAGTATTTTTTTATTTATTAAACTTTTGCACGTTAAATGGTTTGTTTTAGTGTAAAGTTTGTAGGTTTCTAGTACTAGAAAGGAGAGTAATCAAGAATGGAAGTCTTAGATCGTGTAAAGAAGTCAAATGCTAGAAGAAATATCCCAAAGAGTTGACAAATTAGAGCTGCAAATCTGAAAGCCTGATGGAAATTGCTGATTTCGAGCTACTTAATCATGGATTCAGCCTCTGAGTTGTAAAGAAGATTTGTGCCTTATCGAGTTAAGAAGAATTAGTAAGTTGAATGAGTCAATTCGGAGTTAAATTGAAAAAGTTACAGCCGTTTTAGTGGAGGATGTATAGCAGTTACGAGATTTGGACTTGAAGAGTAGATTTGGACTTGAAGAGTAGATTTGGGACATTAATTATGTCATCTATTCACTTCAAATAACCCAAGTCTGAATTATATAGTATAAATAGGCTTTTGACTTTAATTTTTATAGACAATTCATTTTACAAAAAATCAGAGCGTCAGAGAAAAGAGCAGAAGCTAGGAAAAGGAAGAAGCCAAGAGCTGGAGAATTCACCTTCTCCAAATCAACAGCCAAATCCAACCTCCTAATTAGGTCTTTTATTTTATTATCTTTCTGTAAAACATGAGTTCGCCTAATTTTATTTCTTTTGCTTTTACTTTAATTATGAGCTAAATTCCTTTTGTACTTGAGGATCACAACATGGGTTGAACCCTAACCAGTTTAATTATTGTTTTTCCAATTTGGGATTTTAAGAATTTAATTTGATTAGTATTTTACGTTGCCTTTTATTTTGTTATTATTTATTATCCTTAGCGTCATGAACTAGGGATAAGTTTTAGTATCTAGGCTATTCAATATAGTGGCGTATTGATCACCTTGACAGGGAGTTTAAATACAGAACTAGGTAATTGATTTTGGTATCCGCCAATGACCTTGACAGGCTTGACTAGCCAATAGCCAATGTGGTAAGGTTTAATCATCCGAAAGTGGTTTTAATCACCCTGACGGGGTTTAGAAGACCGTAGGAGAGCTTTTAGGTCTACCCTGACGGGGCTAAGAGACTTTAGAATCCCGACTAGCGTAATAATAGTAATTCAACCCTTAAAGGAACACATTAATTAAGGAAGTTGTGGTGAAACCCTAGCGTGACTCAAGTACTACATTTCTCTTGCGTCTACCTCAATTACTTGCACTATTTTCATTCTAGTTTAATTAATTTAATATTTAAATTATTTGCACCTTAGTTTTAGAAAACCAAAACAAATATCATATCTTTTACTTTCCGTATGTGCAATTCTATCACTATTTGATTGCATTAGAGTCAACCTAATCCGTCCATGCGAACGAACTTGATTATCATATATTACTTGGGACAACTGTACACTTGTAGTTAGTGGTTCCTCTATTCTTAGCATTTATTTTTATACCACACAAGGACCTACCATGGGGGTGATTTGATGGTTCTTTAAATCTTGCCACTAAGCCGGTGCTTGTCACACACTCTTTTCGTGGTAGCATGGTTTGCTTCATGGGCCACGTTCGAAAGTTACCTCCTATGCTTGTCTTCAAATCGTGGTATGTATTGATACCAGACCACGTGATGTCTTAGTTTGATCGAATCTGACTCAATCTTTCTTATCATATTTGTATAGAGTGTTGTTAAAAAGTACGGAACTGTAATGGTATTTTAAAAAACCGAAATGCGAAAATATGTTTTTGAATGATAAGTAAGGAAAAGGAAAAGTTTAAGACAGAAAAATAAAAAAACGAGAAAAAAATACGAACCTGGAAAGTGGAGATGATGAACGGACTGTAGTGTACGAAACCGGAAACTGGAGAGGATGAACGAACTGTAGTGTCGTGGAGGAGCCATTGCCTTAAGAACGAATTCCAGGACAGCCGAGGTGCGATTCTTTTTTTTTCGAACGTTCCCCAAGGATTGAACACTACTACCTACTCTCGTGTGCACTGGTGTCGCCTAGGGTGTGATAAAAAGATGTATAAATTAGATGCAAATAAACACCCTAAGCTAGCATGGTTCTGCAAGTATACAGATCGTATGCAAGTTTTAATGATTAAGTAAGATTCGTTCCGCAGAGACTACGAAGGTTAAGGGAATCTTATGCAATAATCAAGTGCAAATATTTAAAAGCTAGAATAAATAAAACACAGAAAAGTAAAGACAAATAGATTTTTATTTTGTTTTCGATTAACTAAATTAAACTAAGAAATTAAAGACAGAAATTTAAATGATAGAGAAGAAGTAGTATTAGAATATAGCTTGAGTAAATAGCATGTAATCCCCACTAGTTTTGCTGTTCTAAACATGTAAGGGTGAATTATGTAGTTTTTCAATAATCGGTTCCAATTGCGCTAGGTAGTTTTAAATAGGGTTTACCTGTGTCAATAAGGAGTCCTAAGCAAACTGTTTCCGCAATTGGTAAATAGCAATATATACTAAACCATAGTGATTATCTAGTTAGGTTGATTTGTCAGATCTAAACCCGTATACTAGATGTTATGTGCTAAACATGTAACTAAACACCGTTGTCAATGGTGACCTATCTACTAGATGGTAATTCTATATGGTCGCGATCCACAAGAACACATAATATAAATCCAAACACATAAACTGAGAATAAAAACAATAATTCAATTTAAAACATAGAATTCCCAAATTAGATAGATGTCAACCAAAACTAGGGTTCATACATATATACTAAAAACTCAAGCTAAAAGAAATTTAGTGCATACTAATGAAAGAAAAGAAATAAATTACAAATTCAAGGGTTGAAGAAGACATTGTTGATGCGCAACTCCTTCCAAACTTCTTTTCTTGTTTTGTAAGCTTACTATTGGTTTAAGGTTTAACCAAGAATGATTTTCTAGTGTTAAGAGGCTGTATTTATAGTGTATAGGCTGACCTACATGTTTTATTGAAGGAAAAGGTAAATATGGGCTCCAAGCCCAACTCAAATTCGTAGCCCAAAAACATGCAATCAACCCCTTTTTATTTGTCCTAGCAGCTTCAATATTTATCCGATTGATGCGTATGAGTACACCAAATTCATCGTCTCGGAAAGATCTTCAACTTTGCTCTTGACGTTTCTCCAAATTCTTCACCGTTTTTAAGATATAAGCTGATTTGTGGTCGTAGGTGCAGAAATTCATATTTAAGGCAGCTTTTCCTTTTCCATGTTTTTAGCTTTTACTTCCTTGTCTTCAATTTCCATGTTTATCTTCTTTCCTTTAGATCTCTTTACCAACTTGGACTCTAATTAATTACCATATATCTCTAAAGCTTCACACTAAATAAACAATTAAACCCAATATGCTCTAAAAATAATAATTAATTAATTCAAGACCCAAAATAGGAAAGTGTACTAAATCAAGCTAAAATCGACCTATAAACTAATAAATACGCCTAAAATGATGTCTCAGAAGTAGATTTAATTATCACAAATGAGGAGACATCAAGACCCCCAACTCAAAGTTGTATCGTCCCGATACAATAAAAGTAAAGAACAATAGGGTAGTCAAATAACAAGAAGAAGAAGTCGGAGGAGAATAAGAACAGAACACAATGAATGATCTTAGAGAAAAATATCTAAAAAGTCTCATGTAGTAATGCTCAAGAAATAATGCACACATATGCTTAATATACACATAATCAACAATCCATAAATTCAAGTCAAGATTAATTTCGGATTGCCAGAAGGAGAGGATGATAACTTAGTTCATGATATTGGCTATAGGTTGTTCATAGGTCCTAATGTAGAATCCAATGGCCCACTTACCTATTACCTAATAGCTCAATTGTTTCTCCACCAAGTAGTTAAAAATCCCAAGGTCTTTGGTTATAACGTGGCTTAGGGAGGGTGTGGTATATTTGGACAATGAAAAGTGAGCTTTTGGCTCTCTCCTCACTAGCCATCAACGAATCGCCCTAGAGATTGAGTTTCACTCGAAGATGTTCTCACTAAACCCAATTTATTGATGCTTTTGATATGCATCCCCAATAATCCCAATTAAAACCTTTTGTCATGATCTACAAATTCCACTTTGCCGGTCTGAATATATATTCTTTTCATCTCAATTTTTTTTCTTTTCTATAGCTATGATTCTCTTTTTGATGTTGAGATATCACACTATTTTTCATGTATATATTCTTTCTTTTTATGCCCGTGTTGGCAAATTTAGCTCGTAGCTTCTTTTTCATTCACTATTACCCCGACAAAGGGTTACAATAATTACTTTTTCATCATCAATAAAATCACAAATATAATACCCAAACCCAATGTTCCCTAATGATGAAACCCACCACCCCAAACTCAAGCTCTAAAAACGAATTGTTTTAGGTTTTGCGATTTGAGTGCGGGTCATATAGATAAGTCCTACAACTAAGGGTATGGATTATAATGTGGTTCAATAAAAAGGTTTTAGAAAGGCTCAGAGGGGCTAAGACGGATAAATAATAACAATAATCAAAGAAAAGGGTGAGAAGGTATAAAACGCTTCAAGTGTTTTTACACGAAAGAACTGCCTTATTCATTTTTCTAACTACCAGATTTCGTTACGTTTTCATTATTAGTTCATAGACAAGTGTGTTTTCAACTAATTTCAAACCTCACGTTCTACACACCAAATAACTGTCCCTAAGTTTCAACGTGATTTCTTAACATTGCTCATTATTTTTCTATCCTTTATTTCCTGTTTTCATACATGCATGCTAAACAAATTTGTAACATCTTTCAAAAACATACTACTTACTATCATTAACCTAATTAAATCATGCTCAACAGGTTCATTCAACATACTCCATGCCTTAATTTAACCTAAATTTTTTAAATTTTATGCAAAAACGAAAAAAAGATGAGGACAACGAATCCCCACCCCCAACTCAAAAGTGAGCCGTGTCCCCACGACTCGAAAAAGACTCAAGAACGAAATAAAATTTAAAATTAAAACTAACTATACTACCTAATTCATACTAGCTATTAAGAAAGAGGATTAGAGTGGCTTACCTGGCTGGCCATAGAGATCCATTATGTCCTCCTCCTCCTCCTCCGAAGAGGGCTCGGAATAATTATCAATATCCCTTTCCAAGGTTATATCTTACAGCTGTGATTGCATCTGTATAACTTCCACCCAAAGTTCTCTGTTATCTTCTCGTAATATTTCAACTTCACGTTGTAATTTAAGAGCCCATGGGGAAAGATCATGATCAATTTTAGAGGAAGAAGTAGAGGAACCTTGGTCATGAATCTTTATCTTTTTCAAAGGCCTTGCTGGTACAGACATTCTAGCAGTTAATTTCTTTCGTAGTGGTTGTGCTGGTGCCTTTTCTTTTGATTCTTTAGTAGCCTCATCAAGGTTGATAGGCTTTTCAGTGGTGGCTCCAGGCAATTTCTTATTCTTCCCAAGGATGGTGCACTCTCTCTTGTATTCCATAGCATCAGATCTATTAGTCATGTTTGATTTACCCACAACTCAAGTTATACCAAGGATGAATTAAAAGTTTAAGAGAAATTAGTGTAGCTTGAGGTTGTTGCTTGGAATTAATGAAAGAGAAAGGTTTCTTGATGAATCTTTCAAGAAATCTTGAAAGCTTGATGTTCTTGATGGTGTTTAATGGTGTAGTGTGATGAATTTGACGAAGAAATTGTGTTTATGGAGGATGGAGGAGAGAATTATTGAAGTTATTGTGTTAATTGTGAAGGTTTGTACAAGCTTCAAGGTCTATATATAGTGTTTGGGTCTGAAAATTTCGTGTGGGAGGGGCTAGGGTTAAGTTTGATAAGGTAAGAATTTGATAAGGAATGAAACTCTTCAAAACCGCCACTGCGCGGTATACCGGTCATATCCTCCGGTATACCGGACCCATTAGCTGTCCAATTTTTTCTTCTCGTCAAAAAACCCGAGCCTCCTTACCCGTGTCATGGGTTTTTACTGCTGCGGTATACCGGCCATATGGCCCGGTATACCGGACCTGTCATGCTTTACTTTTTGAACTCTCGGCATAAAACCCGAGTCAGTGTACCCGTGTCACGGGTTTGTCCAGGCGCGGTATACCGGACTGGCCTGCGAATTTTTTCCAATTGTTTTCTTTTGACCCCAAACTCATTTCCTGCACAATAGCACACTACCTTTCTCTCCTATTAGCTTGTAAACACAATTAAAGTCTACACTAAATTAATATTATACACTACAAAACAATAAACTAATCTAAAAAGCAATTACAAACAAGGAGTGTCTCCCAAGATCACTTTTGTTTAACGCCTTTGAGTTAGACGTGTACCTCAGGCTAAGCGCTTTCTACGAGATGGATTGTCTCCTCTCGTCCAAAGTCCTCGCTGTCATGGTATCTCTTCAAACGCTGACCATTCACCATGAATGTCCTTTGCTCGGTTGGATGTTCAATTTCAATCGCTCCATGAGGTGTGACTTTCCTGACAATGTAAGGTCCTCCCCAACGGGATTTAAGCTTTCTTGGGTAGTTCGAGAATCGAGAGTTGTATAGTAAAACCTTCTGTCCTCTCTCGAAATGTTTTGGACGGAGTCATTTATCATGCCATATCTTTGTTTTCTCCTTGTAGAGACGTGAATTTTCATAGGCAAGATAGCGAAAATCCTCCAACTCGTTCAACTGCATCAACCTTTGTTTCCCTGCCAATTCTGGATCTAGATTCAGAGTTTTAATAGCCCAGAAGGCTAGAGCTTCAAGTTCAATAGGTAGATGACATGCTTTGCCGTAGACCATGCGATACGGAGATGCCCCAACTGGTGTTTTAAATGCTGTTCTAGTAAGCCCAGAGAGCATTATCAAGCTTTAAAGACCAATCCTTCCTTGTTTTATTCATGGTCTTATCAAGAATATATTTGATTTCCCGGTTGGAAACTCCAGCTTGACAGTTAGTTTGTGGGTGATAATCGGTTAATATGCGGTGTCTCACTTTAAACTTATGAAGAAGGTTTCTCAGTTGAGCATTAATAAAATGGGTACCTTTATCACTGATGAGAACACGTGGCGTACCATGTCTTGAAAAGATGTTTGTTTTTAAGAATTTAATCATTGTTTGAGCATCGTTCTTTGGTGTTGCCACTGCTTCTACCTATTTTGATACATAATCTACCTCAAGAAAAATATAAAGATTTCCATGGGAGGTGATGAAAGGACCCATGAAATGTATTCCCCATACATCAAAGATTTCGACTTCTAGAATCTTGTTAAGCGGCATCGCGTCCCTTTTTTTATATATTACCAGTGAACTGGCATCTTTGACATGACTGGACAAAACGATGACAATCTTTGTGTAGGGTAGGCCAATAGAAACCGGATTGAAGAATTTTAGCTGCAGTTCTATCGCCTTTTAAAGTGACCTCCATAAGGGGAATTATGACAGCTTGCTATTATCTTATCAACTTCGCCTTCATGGACACATCTTCTAACTACTTGGTCACTACAAATCTTCCAGAGGTAAGGTTCATCCCAATAGTACTGTTTGGCCTGGTGAGATAATCTTTGTCTTTGTTGTGGGTGGATATCCTTGGGAAATACACCACTCACTATGAGGTTGACTAGATCTGCATACCATGGCACAAACGCATTTTTAATAGCAAAAAGTTGTTCATCAGGGAATACCTCTTTAACCAACAATAACTCTTTGTTCGCATCAGATCCTTCGAGCCTTGATAAATGATTAGCAACTTGATTCTCGCATCCCTTTCGGTCTCAAATATCTATGTTGAACTCTTGAAGCAACAGTACCCATCTACTAAGACGTGGCTTAGCGTCCTTTTTCTCCATAAGGTACCTAATAGCTGAATGGTCCGTGTATACAACAGTTTTCTTTCCAATCAGATAGGAACGAAATTTATCAAAAGCATATACCACGGCCAACGTTTCTTTCTCCGTCACTGTATAATTCATCTGGGCAGCGTTGAAAGTCTTACTTGCATAATAAATCGTGTGGAAGATCTTGTCTTTCCTCTGTCCCAACACAAAACCCTAGCGTGATCACTAGCATCGCACATAAGTTCAAACGGAGCATTCCAAGCAGGATGTATAACAATAGGTGTAGAGATAAGTTTTTCCTTAATCGTAAAAAACGCTTGAAGACATTCGTCAGTAAAATTAAAAGGAGTATCCTTTTCGAGTAAAGAACAAAACGGTTTGGCGATCTTGGAGAAATATTTAATAAATCTTCGATAAAATCCTGCGTAACCCAAGAAACTTCTCACTCCTTTTACAGAAACTGGAGGTGGTAATGTTTTGATAACTTCAATTTTAGCACGATCAACCTCCATCCCTGCCTTCGAAACTATATGTCCCAACACAATTCCCCCTTGAACCATGAAGTGGCATTTTTCCCAATTAAGAACAAGATCTTTTTCTTTACATCTCACAAGGACTTTATCAAGATTATTCAAACAATCATCAAAACTATCTCCAAACACCTAAAAATCATCCATAAAAACCTCCAAGTATTAATCAATCATGTCCCAAAACATAGCCATCATGCACCTCTGGAACGTGGCAGGTGCATTACATAAACCAAACGGCATCCTCCTATAAGTAAAGGTGCCAAACGGACAAGTAAAAGTTGTTTTGTGTTGATCAAGGGGATCCACACAAATCTGATTATAACCCGAATATCCGTCAAGGAAACAATAATACTCTCTCCCAGCAAGTTTGTCTAACATCTGATCAATGAATGGTAGCGGGAAGTGATCTTTCTTTGTAGCTTTGTTGAGTCTTCGGTAATCCATGCATACTCGCCACCCCACAACTGTTCTTGATGGTATGGCTTCACCTTGATCATTAAGGATGGTAGTGATACCTCCTTTCTTTGGAACACATTGCACTGGACTGACCCAATCACTGCTAGCAATCAGATAGATAATTCCTGCGTCTAATAACTTAATCACCTCCTTCCTCACCACTTCTTTCATAGCTGGCATGAGTCTTCTTTGTCCCTCTATAGATCGCCCACCTTCGTTCTCAAGAATGATTTTATGTTTGCAAAAGGAAGGACTAATTCCTTTGATGTCGGCAATAGTTCATCTGAGTGCTTCTTTGTTAGCGTGAAGTACATGAAGTAGCTTCACCTCTTGAGGACCTGAAAGGTTAGCAGAAATAATAACAGGCAAAGTTTTGTTCGTACCTAGATATGCATAGCTGATGTCTCCTTAATTGTTCTTATTTTCGACCCTTAGGAGACATCATTTTTGGTGTTTATTTAATCAATTCGATAGACTTTTGGACTAAATATGCAATAATATGATTTTCCTCTTTTATTTCTAGCATTTTTGATTTATTAAGCTTTTGCGCGTAATATTGGTATTTTTAGTGAAGATTTTACAGGTTTTAGATGTTAGCTAGAAGAGGAATCCGAGGAGAAAGTCAAAGATCAAAAGATAGAGTCAAGATTTGAAAAGAAATCCCGAAGATATTATTTTTAGAGCTGAAAATCCATTTTCCAGGCCATATATTGCTGATTTCGAGGTGCTTAAGCGATGATTTAGCTGTTGACCTTTGAAGAGAAATCATTCCTTATCGAGTTACGGAACTTTAGCAACTGGAATGAGGTCAATCGGAGTTGTAACGCATCGGGAAAAGCCGTTTTAGTAAAGGTGTATCAGCAGTTACGCGATTTTGGGCTTAGAATTTGGGCTTGGACATTTAATTAATGTTTTATTCTTAGGTCCAAGCCCTAATCCGAATTTCCACCTATAAAACCAGCCCTTGACTTCTATTTTCAAAAAAATTCATATTCTGCAAGATTAAAAACACCATAGAGAAGCAACTGAAGGAAGGGGAAGAAGCTACAAGAGCTGGAGAGGGTCTATATCTCCGTTCGTAGTCATTCCGATTCCGGAAATTAGGTTCTTTTATCTTTTTAATTCTGTAAACAATATGAATTCCTTTACTTTTAATTTCGTATTTCATTTTGATATGAGCTAAGTTTTCCATAGTGCTTGAGAACAAACAATGGGTGAATCCCAATCTTATTAATTAATGAATGTTGATTTTGGGTTTTTATTGAATTAAACTAAATTAGGGCTTTTACTCTTTTCGATAAATTATGAATATTTACTGTTTTTAGCGTCATGAACTAGGAACAGGTAGTAGTATTTAGGCTATTCCAATTAGTGGCAATTGGATCATCCTGACGGAGGGTTTAAATACGGAACCATTTATTCAATCTAGGATAGAAGTTAATGATTCTGACGAGCTTAGCTAATCCTAGGGCCAATGAGGTAATAACACTTAATCATCCAACGTTGGATCATATTTACCCTGACGGGACTAGTGACACTTTAGGATCGCCTTATAGTCCACCCTGACGGGGGTATAAGAAAATTAGAATCCCGACCATTGTAATTGACTAATTTAGCCCCTAAACAACATAAGTTAAGAAATAGGATAGGGAGGATCCTTGCGTTCTCAAGTGCTACTTCTCATATTGCGTTTTACATCATTTTACTTGCGTCTTAGCTTTTACTTGCATTTATAATTTATTTTTCATTCATTAGCTTTAATAACAAAAACCAAACAAACATATTATTGTCTTTTATTTCATAAGTGCATCAATCACTATTTGCTAGACATTGTGATCAACCATTCAGTCCTTGGAACGAATCTGTATTATCAGATATACTACTTGGGACAACCGTACACTTGCGGTTGTGGTTCGATTTACTATTGCATTTATTTTAGAACACACAAAGGACCACCAAGTTTTTGGCGCCGCTTCCGGGGACAGTAGCGTGTTACCACGGTGTTTATCCTTCAGTGATAGTGCATTTATTTTATTTTATCAGTTTTACGCTTTTTGTTTAGTTCTTTTCAGGTTTTTAGGTTTGGTGTATGCGAAGAAGACTATTCAAGGATCTAGAGCCAACACCTCCGATCCTTAGTAATCCAGAATCATTGATCAGACTTGCTAACAAGAGAAGAAGAGAACGAGAAGCTTTAGAAGTAGAAGCGTTAAGTAACAGAATGGAGAATATCAATCTTAATGGTCAACAGAATAATGGACAAGGCCAGCTAGATGCAAATGGCCAACCTTTAACTCCAGGCGTTATTCCTCCAAATCCACTAGTGATTCTTAATCCTCAAGTTCAGATAGTGATGAATCAAGATCCATGGTTTACTAATGGTCCACAAGAAGTTCCATTCCGTGCTCCTGCTATAGGAGTAGGTGCTCCAGATATAGATGTTCCGAGATTCCGTCCAGATTCGGGTATGTTAGCTCAATTCCAAAATTTTGGGAATTTTCGTGGTAGACCATCAGAAGATCCTCTTAGAGCAGTACAGAAGTTTAAACAGATATGTGATTCTTATATCACACAAGGAGTTTCAAGAGAACAGATGTATTTTGCTGCGTTTAAATTCTTTGTTATTGATGGAGCAAGTGAATGGCACGATACGCAAGATCCTACAAAGATAACCATCTGGGACCAACTAGAGATTGCTTTCTTCGACAAATATTACCCAAGTAACATGAGGTTAGATGCTGAATCAGAACTGACGCATTTCCGTCAAGAATATGATGAAACTGCGGGTAAGAGTTGGACAAGATTTCAGATGTGTTTACGTAAAGTTCCAAATCATGGCTTTTCAGAACAACAACAATTAAAAATCTTTTATAGAGGCCTTGATGGGAACTCAAGAGAGAAATTGGATACGCTATGTGGTGCAGGTTTTCTTCAAGTTCAACCCGCTCATGCTAAAATCATCTTAGAGAGAACAGTTAAGAATGAAGTTGGGTGGAATTCAGTAAGAACACCGATAAAAGGAGTGAATAATGTTGATATGGAAGAGAAATTTGCTACGCTTGAGAATAAGATTCAGAGTACTATAGAACAACAATTGAAACAGCTTACTTTAGCTGTAAAGGAAGGATTTTCGGGTAAGAAGGTAGCTGTGCATGCTGCACAAGAGGTTTATATATGTTCGATTTGCAAAGTAGATGATCATGATGAGGAAAGTTGTCCGAATAACCAAGAGTCCGTGATGTTCATGTCCAATAGAGGTAACTTCAATTCGAGTAGTAACGGATATCAGCCTAACAGAAACCATCCTGGGTTTCAATACTCAAATCCTAATGGGGCAGCCAATCCTACATACGCGTATCAGCCGCGTCCCCAGGGTAACAACTATAATCCAAGACCACACAACAATTATCAAGGAGGACAGAATCAGGGTAATTATGTACAAAGGCAAGCTCCTCAGAATGCTCCTCAGAATACATACGATGAAACATTAAACCAAAAAGCCTTACCTGCTCATCCACAAGAAGGAGTAGTCACTCTTCAGAAATCAGTTGAAAGTTTAATTGCTCTCCAAACACAAGCTATGGAACGTCAAAATGCAATCGAAGCCAATATGAATTTGTTTCAGAATCAACTAAGCCAAATTAATAAACAACTGAATCAGCGTCCACAAGGACAACTTCCAAGTGATACTGAGAATCCGATACAACGCGAAGATTGCAAAGCTGTTACATTAAGAAGTGGTAAGAACCTTCCTCCACCTCCTTTTCCCGTTATGAAAGAAAAAGAAGTTCCAAGAAAAGAAAAGGAAGTGGTTGAGAAAGAGAATGAGAAAGATAGTGAGGTTGAAGAAATAGTGAGACCAAGAGAAGTTCCGAAAAAAAAGGATGATATTGTGATTAATCGCCCTCCACCACCGTTTCCATCGCGAGTTCAGAAAAAGGGTGATTTGGGTGATTTTCAGAAATTCTTTAATAGAGTGAAGGGTCTAAGTATTAATATTCCGTTACTTGAGGCGATTAGAGATATTTCTAAGTACACGAAGTTTTTGAAGAGGGCCCTCACTAACAAAAGGCCCTATTGTGATAATGAGATGATTGGTCTTCCTGAAGAGTGTAGCGCGATTTGTCAGAGTAAATTACGTCCGAAGTTAGTTGATCCGGGGAGTTTCACGATTCCCATATCGATTGGGGAAGAATGGAAAGGAAAAGCGCTATGTGACTTGGGAGCAAGCATCAATTTGATGCCAAAGTCGATCTTTGATAAGCTTAAAATTGGAAACGCAAGACCCACCTCTATGGTCTTGCAAATGGCGGACAAGTCTCTTGCTCATCCTGAAGGCCGCATTGAGGATGTCCTTGTTAAGGCAGGTACACTTATATTCCATGTTGATTTCGTAATCCTTGAATACAATGCAGATAGAAATGTCCCCATTATTTTGGGTAGACCATTCCTAGCTACAGGAAGAACATTGATCGATGTAGAGAATGGCGAGTTAACAATGAGGATACAAGATGAGGAAGTGAAATTCAATGTATTTCGAGCTATGAAATTCCCAGATTCTCAGGAAGATTGCTTCAGAATGGATGTAGTAGAGCAAGCATCGCAAGAGGTATTTAATTGTTTAAATTTTGATGATATCTTGCAGGCTGCTTTAACATTAGATTCACCTGAGATGATGGAAGAGCTAGTTGAAACAATAGCAGCTCTAAATTCTGAAAATTCAAAGTATAGGCGTCTTGCCTATGAACCTGTGAGAGAACCGGAGGAGATTATTTCTAAAAAGAAGCCTTTAATTGAATCTCCTCCGGAATTGGAAGAAAAACCATTGCCAACACACTTGAGGTATGCGTATTTAGGTACTAATGAAACTCTACCTGTTATTGTTTCAGCTAATTTAACAGGTCCTCAAGAAGATAAACTGTTGCGTGTGTTAAGAGCCAACAAAGAAGCAATAGGTTGGACAATTGCTGACATCAAAGGCATTAGTCCATCCTATTGTCAACACAAAATCATACTTGAAGATGTTAACGCACGCTCAGTTGAAGGTCAAAGAAGATTAATGCCCGCTATGAAGGATGTGGTGAAGAAAGAGGTGATCAAACTTTTAGATGCGGGGATTATTTATCCCATTTCGAGTAGTGAATGGGTGAGTCCGGTTCAGTGTGTACTGAAGAAGGGAGGAATAACAACAGTTCTTAATGATAAAAATGAAGCAATTCCTTCGAGAACGGTAGTTGGATGGAGAGTTTGCATGGACTACAGAAAGCTGAACAAGGCCACCAGAAAAGATCATTTTCCTTTGCCCTTCATAGATCAAATGTTAGACAAATTAGCCGGAAGAGAGTATTATTGCTTCTTGGATGGTTATTCAGGGTATAATCAAATTTACGTGGCTCCAGAAGATCAACATAAAACAACATTTACATGCCCCTTTGGTACTTTTGCATATCGTAGAATGCCATTTGGGTTGTGTAATGCTCCTGCTACCTTTCAAAGATGCATGATGGTCATCTTCTGGGATATGATTGATAATTTTCTTGAAGTGTTTATGGACGATTTCTCTGTATTTGGTGATGATTTTGATAAGTGTTTAGACAATTTGGAGAAAGTGTTAATCAGGTGCAAAGAAATAGATTTGGTCTTAAACTGGGAGAAGTGTCACTTCATGGTTCGCGAAGGTATTGTTCTGGGTCACAAAGTTTCGAGTGTTGGATTGGAAGTCGATAGAGCGAAGATTGAGGTAATTAAAACTCTTCCCCCCTGTTTCCGTTAAAGGGGTAAGAAGTTTTCTAGGCCATGCTGGCTTTTATAGGCGATTTATCAAAGATTTTTCTAAGATTGCGAAACCGTTATGCAACTTACTTGAAAAAGATTCCAAATTCCTTTTTGATGAAGCTTGCTTAGCGGCCTTCAAAGCAATCAAACAAAAGCTTATTTCTGCTCCTATAGTAGTGCCTCCAGATTGGAATTTACCATTTGAGGTTATGTGTGATGCATGTGATTTATGTATGGGAGCTGTATTAGGACAAAGAAAAGAGAAAGTTTTTCATTCGATTTATTATGCTAGTAAAACTTTTAATGGTGCTCAAGTGAATTATACAGTTACAGAAAAGGAGTTGCTAGCAGTTGTGTATTCATTCGATAAATTTCGCTCTTATCTTCTTGGAGCGAAAGTTATTGTTTATACAGATCATTCAGCGATTCGATATCTTATGGAGAAGAAAGATGCTAAACCAAGGTTAATCAGATGTGTGTTATTGCTTCAAGAGTTCGATTTAGAGATTAAGGACAGAAAAGGGTGTGAGAATCAGGTTGCAGATCATCTATCGAGGTTAGAAGGTTCAGAGTTTAATAATGGTACTGAAGCAGTTAGGGAAGAGTTTCCAGATGAGAATTTATTCGTAGTTCGTGATTATGAAGCTCCTTGGTATGCGGATATCGCAAACTTAGTGGTAAGTGGTTCCTTTCCTGAAGGTTCAGCTTATCAAGAGAGAAAAAGATTAGCTCACCGCGCTAGGCAATTCTTTTGGGAGGATCCTTTCCTCTATAAAGTGTGTGCTGATCAGATGGTAAGAAGATGTGTAGCCAAGGAAGAAATTGAGGCGATTATAGCTGGGTGTCATGATTCACCTTATGGTGGACATTTCAAAGGAGATCGAACTGTTGCTAAGGTATTATAATCTGGTTTCTATTGGCCTTCTATTATAAAAGATTGTCATGAATATACTAAAAGACGTAATAGATGCCAATTTACCGGAAACATATCCAAGAGGGATGAAATGCCATGTAATAATGTGTTAGAAGTTGAAATATTTGATGTTTGGGGTATAGATTTTATGGGTCCATTCGTTCCTTCAAATGGTAACCTCTACATCTTATTAGATGTTGATTACGTGTCCAAGTGGGTAGAAGCGGTGGCTTTACCTACCAATGATTCAAGAGTGGTGATTAAGTTCTTAAAGTCACATATTTTCACTAGACATGGAACTCCAAGGGTGATTATTAGCGATGGAGGTACTCATTTCGTTAATAAATATTTGAAGACTGTTCTAGAAAAATATGGAGTCAGACATCGTGTATCTACTGCTTATCATCCACAAGCCAATGGTCAAGCCGAAGTATCAAATCGTGAGGTAAAATCTATCTTAGAGAAAACCGTTGGTCCTACAACAAAAGATTGGTCTATGAAATTAGATGATGCACTTTGGGCGTATCGAACTGCTTTCAAAACCCTAGTAGGTGCCTCTCCGTATCGAATGGTTTATGGTAAGGCTTGTCACTTACCTCTTGAACTAGAAATGGGTGCCTATTGGGCTATTGCAAAGTTAAATTTAGATCCTACACTAGCTGGTGAGAATCGAATGATGAAACTTAATGAGCTTGATGAATTTAGATTACATGCTTATGAAAATGCTAAGCTTTATAAAGAAAATACTAAGAGATGGCATGATAATCGAATACGAGAGAAGAACTTTGTAGTGGGACAAAGAGTGTTGAAGTATAATTCGAAGTTCAGTAATTATCCGGGGAAATTAAGATCGAAGTGGTCGGGTCCTTACATTGTAACCAAGGTTACACCTCATGGAGCTATAGAGATAGAACATCCACTTGAGAACCGTACATTCATGGTGAACGGTCATCGTTTAAATATTTATCATGGAGGTGAAGACACCGATCGTGCAAAAGACCCACATCCCGGAGAGGTCATGTACCTCCTCGAAGCTCCTTAGAAGCACGAGGTAACCCGTCGAGCCTAACGACGTTAAACAAAAGCCAATTTCTTGTATATTAGTTTAAGTATTTCAATTTCCGTAGTGTAAATTAGTTAAGTTTCATTGATTTTAGTTTTTATTTTTAAGAAATGAGGAAGGGTGTTTGTTTTTGATGATTTCAGGGGTATAATGGTCATGAGTTTGGGGTCAAACGATGAGAAAAACGAAAAAAATTGAAGTCCACAGCAGGTTTGACCGGCTAGCCGGCGAGCTGGCCGGCATACCGGCCAAACGAGCTGAAGGACCCCAACTCTCTGACCACTGCGTCGGCGACAACGCAGCATTGCTGCGTCATCATTCGCGCCAGCGAGAAAGCGCCGGCATGCCGGTCAACTGACCGGCTAGCCAGCCAAAGAGGAAGGAGTTTCTGGTCCTTGCGTCAGCGACGACGCAAGGGTGCTGCGTCATCAAATGCGCCATCGATATTTCACCGGCATGCCGCGAATCCGCCGGCTAGCCGGTCAAAGATTTCAAATTCTCTGATCACTGCGTCAGCGACGACGCAATATACTTGCGTTTTGAGGTAAAAAAAAAGTCGAATTTAGTAATTATTTTTCGCCGCCCTCGCGACCGGCATACCGGCGAATCCGCCGGCTAGCCGGCCAGCTGTTGCGAGAGGCGGTTTTGAGTTTAGTAAACCTAGTTTTTGCCTCTTTTCCAAGCCAAAACCTTATATTCCGAATCCTTGCCTTCACCCACTCCGAAAATCATCAACAAACAGCTATAAAATCATCAAATCAAGCCTTCTATCATCACAAAAACACAAAATCAACTCATAGCTTCTCCAAAACATCACCAAAATTCATATTTTCTCCAAAAATTTCTTTCTCCCAACCTTGAAATTAAACCAAATTCTTCCACAATCCATCTCCAATAACCTTAACCCATCTTATATTTCACCTAATCCTTCAAGTTTTAAGCCTCAAAACATCAAATTTCAAAGCTTTTCTCTAGCTTTTTCTCTATTTGAAGTTTTGAGTTTGGGGTGAAAAGAGATGACTAATAGAACCGATTCCATGTGTAACTATCGAAGAAACATACCAAGAAACAGGAACAATGTTGGAGCTAGCCCAGACCAAGCAATTGAGATTACGGATTCGCGATCCAAAAAGACTGTCCAAAACCCAATTGCTCCGAAACGAAAAGAAAATCCGAGTAAGGCTAATCCGAAAAAGAGCAGGTTAATTGATGAGAGTGATGAAGAAAGTGAGGAAGAAGTTGAAGAAGAGATTGAGGAAACTGAACTAGAAGTTCCCCAAGAACCAGTGCAACAACCAAAAGCTCCGCGTAAGAAAGTTTGGGCTCAAAAGCCTAAGAGAGTCTTCGTTCCTTGGGATACTCAGGTTCGTGATCGAATTGAATTTTTGAAATTTTGTGAGGAGATGAATCTTCCTAAAGGTATTATGACTAGTGCTTATAAAGATTATGGTGTTACTTGTGATAAATTGGGTTGGAAGGAATTGAGAGAAAGGAAGCTTGAGTATATTCCTACCTTGGTGCGAGATTTTTATGAAGGAATCGCCTTCTCAAAAGAAGCTGTCATTATTCGCAAAAAGGTAGTTCCTTTCTCCGTTGAGCTTATTCGTAAATCATTAAAATTACCCGAGTTTTCCGGAATATGTCCGTTTCAAGAATCTCTTAAAGAGCCTTCCTTTGATTATGAATCCCTTTGGGGGAAAGTGCTTGTTGATGGGGCCCGCCCAATTCCCGAAGGTGAGAGATATCCTGGAAAGATGTATAGTAGTAATTTGCTACCATGTGCTAAGATTTGGTCACGTTTCATAATCCCTACCTTCTTCGGAGTTAAACACATATCGGAAGTGAAGAAGGAGCATATGTTGTTCATTAAGTGTATTATTGAGGAGAAACCCATGGATGTTGCTCGAGTTATTTATGACACCATCATGGAATTTGCTAGAATTCCTACTTCACAACAAAATCTCAAATTTCCTTGTGCCGTCCCTACTTTGTGTTTAGACGCAAAGGTTCCGCGTAAAGACGCAGAGATTGATCATGTTGTAGTGTGTGAGAGTATGGGTTTGACTTTGATCAAGAATATTCATGATGAGGTGGTGAAAGCAACAAGAAATCCTAGAGCTCCTCCAAAGAAGAAGATGCATACAACTGATGAGTTGGAAGCGAAAGTGAAGGTGTTAGAAGAAAATCAAATGAAGATGATTGCATCTTTAGGAAACGTTACAAAAGAGTTAGAACTTCTCCGAAACATGTTAATGGGGGTGAGCACAATTCAACACGCCACCTATGGTATTCTTACGCAAGAGAAAGTTCATGGACGCAACACCGATAACCAGCCTCGCGCTGGTTAAGATACGTTTTCTATCCCTTTCGTGTTTTAGTTAGTTTAGTTTATTTTTATTGCGTTGAGTCTTTTCGAGTCGTGGGGACACGACTCATTTTTGAGTTTGGGGTGGGGTTCGTTGCCTCATCCCAGTTTTTATGTGTTATATGTTTTATTTGCTTTCAATAAAAATAATTTTCGGAGTTGCGTTTGACTATAGAAGATTTTAAATGTCCCTTTAAGCATACTTTTGATGAATCTATGATAGTAAATAGTGGACTTTAGGGATTGATATAAAACGCACTTACAATTGCATGCGAACATAGGTAATTGATAGGAAAAATTAATGGACAATGCAAATGAAGTAAGCTTGTACTTAAGGAATATGTTTGGTGTGTAGAACGTGAAATCTTAATTAGTAGAGAACCCACCTAGATATGAACTAAAGACAAGCTATGTACTTAGGAAAATGATAGGGGCAGTTCTTTGTTAGCCATTTGAAGCCTTTTTGCTTGCTATCCCTTATTATAATTTTATCTGTCTTAGCCCAATTTTGAGCCTTAAGCCTTTTCTTTTGTAGCCACGATATAAGCCCATTATCCTTTAGATTATTAGGCATGACCAAATGACCCGCACTTGAATCACAACCCTGAGACTTGTCTCGAGCTTGAGTTTGGGGTGGAGGGACCACATTTGGGAATTTACATTGGGAAGGGATTATATGTGTTTGTATTGAGGCACAAAAATGAAAGATGATATGATTATTTGTAACCCTTTGCCGAGATTAAAAAAAAAAAAAGAGAAAAAGAAAATTATAAGAGGCATGACTTTCACATCAAAATGATGGTCATGGGTATCTTGTACAAAAAAAATGAAAAAGAAAATAAAAAGAAAGAAAGAATAAAAATCGGTAAAGTGGAATATTTTTGGAAATCATCTTAGTTTATTTGGGTTGACATTGGGGACGCAACATTAGCGCGTCAAATGGGTGAGTGAGAACATTTTTTGAGCGTAAACTCAAGCTCGAGGACATTGTTGATGGTAAGTGAGGAGAGAGCCAAAAGCTCACTTCAAATTTACCAAATATACATCCATACCGTCCTTAAGGCATCATTAAAACCATAAAGACCTCGTGATTCCTAAGTGCATAGTGAATTTATAATTCTGTTGATAGGGAATATACTAGGTGGAGCGTTCAAAGCGATTTATGATTAATGACCACCCTATAGCCATCATACAGATATGAGTACAAGTGTAACCTTCAAGCATTGCAACTTTAATTTTATGATTGAGATTATTTATGTTTGATGTTGCATGATTAGTGTATGTATATGTTAGTTTTTAAAGTTTTGCTATATGAGATTTATCTTAAGAATTGCTTTAGGTGTATTTGCTAGCTTCTATTTGTTCTTGCGTTTACTTCTACCCCTTGTTTTGTTTTGTTTTGCTTTGTCGGGACGACAAAGGTTTGAGTTGGGGGTCTTGATGTCTCCTTAATTGTTCTTATTTTCGACCCTTAGGAGACATCATTTTTGGTGTTTATTTAATCAATTCGATAGACTTTTGGACTAAATATGCAATAATATGATTTTCCTCTTTTATTTCTAGCATTTTTGATTTATTAAGCTTTTGCGCGTAATATTGGTATTTTTAGTGAAGATTTTACAGGTTTTAGATGTTAGCTAGAAGAGGAATCCGAGGAGAAAGTCAAAGATCAAAAGATAGAGTCAAGATTTGAAAAGAAATCCCGAAGATATTATTTTTAGAGCTGAAAATCCATTTTCCAGGCCATAGATTGCTAATTTCGAGGTGCTTAAGCGATGATTTAGCTGTTGACCTTTGAAGAGAAATCATTACTTATCGAGATACGGAACTTTAGCAACTGGAATGAGGTCAATCGGAGTTGTAACGCATCGGGAAAAGCCGTTTTAGTAAAGGTGTATCAGCAGTTACGGGATTTTGGGCTTAGAATTTGGGTTTGGACATTTAATTAATGTTTTATTCTTAGGTCCAAGCCCTAATCCGAATTTCCACCTATAAAACCAGCCCTTGACTTCTATTTTCAAAAAAATTCACATTCTGCAAGATTAAAAACACCAGAGAGAAGCAACTGAAGGAAGGGGAAGAAGCTACAAGAGCTGGAGAGGGTCTATATCTCCGTTCGTAGTCATTCCGATTCCAGAAATTAGGTTCTTTTATCTTTTTAATTCTGTAAACAATATGAATTCCTTTACTTTTAATTTCGTATTGCATTTTGATATGAGCTAAGTTTTCCATAGTGCTTGAGAACAAACAATGGGTGAATCCCAATCTTATTAATTAACGAATGTTGAATTTGGGTTTTTATTGAATTAAACTAAATTAGGGCTTTTACTCTTTTCGATAAATTATGAATATTTACTGTTTTTAGCGTCATGAACTAGGAACAGGTAGTAGTATTTAGGCTATTCCAATTAGTGGCAATTGGATCATCCTGACGGAGGGTTTAAATACGGAACCATTTATTCAATCTAGGATAGAAGTTAATGATTCTGACGAGCTTAGCTAATCCTAGGGCCAATGAGGTGATAACACTTAATCATCCAACGGTGGATCATATTTACCCTGACGGGACTAGTGACACTTTAGGATCGCCTTATAGTCCACCCTGACGGGGGTATAAGGAAATTAGAATCCCGACCATTGTAATTGACTAATTTTGCCCTTAAACAACATAAGTTAAGAAATAGGATAGGGAGGATCCTTGCGTTCTCAAGTGCTACTTCTCATATTGCGTTTTACATCATTTTACTTGCGTCTTAGCTTTTACTTGCATTTATAATTTATTTTTCATTCATTAGCTTTAATAACAAAAACCAAACAAACATATTATTGTCTTTTATTTTCATAAGTCATCAATCACTATTTGCTAGACATTGTGATCAACCATTCCGTCCTTGGAACGAATCTGTATTATCAGATATACTACTTGGGACAACCGTACACTTGCGGTTGTGGTTCGATTTACTATTGCATTTATTTTATAACACACAAAGGACCACCAATAGCGTAGATGATCTGGAAGCGGTTTTTCTTCGAGAACAGGTGGACATATTATGGATGGTTGTTTCATTGGTTCAATGTCACCTGATTCTTGAAGTAGTACTCGTATATCTGATCCTAATGCAGCAACTTCATCAGGGAGAATCTCGTTTTCCTCTTGTGATTCAAGTATTAAGGCCTCGTCAAGATCATTATCTAAGGTTGCTTCATTGAATACTTCTTGTGTAATTTTTCCGATGACATCTATTTTGAAACATTCATCTTTCGAATTTGGAAACTTCATAGCCTTAAACACATTGAATCGTACCTGTTCGTCTTGTACCCTCATGATCAACTCACCATTCTCAACATCTATTAGTGTACGCCCCGTGGCTAATAATGGTCTACCCAAGATGATGGGGACATTCTTATCCACGTCGTAGTCAAGAATAATAAAATCACAAGGAAAAATAAAAGTACCAGCTTTAACTAAAACATCTTCAATTTTACCTACTGGTCGGGAGAGGGAGCATTCCGCCATTTGTAATACCACAGATGTGGGTACTACCTCTCCTATGTTAAGCTTCTCGAACATGGATCTTGGCATGAGATTGATACTCGCACCTACATCACATAATTCTTTCCCGGTCCAACTGTCTCCAATGCCAATGGGGATCGTAAAACTTCCGGGATCTTCTAGCTTCGGTGGTAACTTGTTTTGTCAAATAGCACTACACTCCACATGCAATCCAATTGTTTCCCCAGTTTCTAAACTTCGTTTGTTAGAAAGAATGTCCTTCATGAATTTCAGATATTTTGGCATTCTCTTGAGAGCTTCTACAAACGGCATATTAATATCTAACTTGCTCACCATGTCAACGAACTTCTTGAATTCCATGTCATTGTCCTTCTTTCTGACACGTGAAGGGTATGGTGGTGGAGGGCGTGTATTAAGTTCCATTGGTTTTTTCGTTTTTTCAGGTGTCTCGGCTTGGACACTCTTTGGTTTAACTACCTCCTCTACTGTATCTTCGGTTGTTTCTTCTCCCCCTTTTCTGGAATAGGGATTGGTTCTGGTTTTGATCTTGGTGGAGGTAGTTGTTTTCCGCTTTGCAATTCAACTGCCTGACAAGAATCATCTCTAGGAGCAATAGTATCACTTGGAAGCTGCCCTTTCGGCCTATTTTGTAAAGTACTTTCCATATGTGATAAAGTATGCTCTAGTTTCTTAATTACCTTCTGCTGGGCTTGAATTTTCTGTTGGCTACGACTCATATTGTTTTCAATTGCTTGCATCAATTTAGCCATACTCGAATTCAAGCTCGGGGTTTGTTCTTTCTTTGCCAGTTGCATTGATTGTTTTGGTGGATCTTTCTTTGTTTCTTGACAAGCTTTTTCAACAATGGGTGCTTTTTGATATATAGGTTGTGGTGGATAATAGGACTGAGGTTGGGGTTGATGATAAGTCTCTTGATTTCTGACCCAACTTCTTTGTTGTGGGGGTTGTTGATAATTAGCGTAGATTTCTTGCGGATAATAATAACCATTAGAATGATAGTTGTCCTGAGGATATGTAACGGAAGCTAATGCTGGATTATTCATACACCTTTCCCACACATGATTTCTTGATCCACAACCAGGACACGAAGGTATTGTGCGTACTACATTTACCTGAGCAATTGTTCGAGCTTGTTCTTATAGTTCTTCGAGTTGTTGGGCCAATTCATTAAGCTTCAGAGATTCTGAAGTGTCTTCTTTTTCTGTTTTCCTTGGCCAACTTCTCTCGTTCTCAAGAATTCTCTCCATACAAATTTTGGCTTCTTCAGGATCTAGTAACACAAAACCTTTGTTTCCTAACGAATCTACTTTCTCCCTTGACTTGTCATTAAGTCCTCCATAGAACAAGGTCAGATAATATTCCGGCGATGATTTATGGTATGGACATCTCGCCTTCTTTTCATTAAATCTTAACCATGCTTCACCCAAACTTTCTCGGTCTTCCTGTATAAATTGTTCAAGCTCCAACATATCTTTTAAATGTCTACTAACCGGATAGAATTGGTCTAGGAATCTTGCTTGAAGCTTGTCCCAATCTGGAATGACATGAGGATATTGGGTATCGTACCAATTGCTTGCACTTCCGATCAAGAAGAACTGGAACATCACGTAATACACATGTTCCCTAGTAACTCCTCTTACGATATAAGCATCACAGATTTGCATGAATTTCTGAATATATCGGATCGGATCTTGATGTGCAGCACCGCTAAATAGCCCATGAGTTGCAAACTGCGTTAACATCCCTGGATCAGGCCTAAATTTAGCGGCTTGGATTTCTGGAGCGCGAATTTCTCGTGGTTGCACTCTAAACTCGATGGGTAACTCAAGTCTCCTTGGATTCTCCATCTGTAACTATCTATAAAACAAAATCTAAAAATACAAAAGCATAAAATAGAACTAACTGAAATAAAAGCACAAGATATATGCACAAGGACTAACGATGTAGTCCCCGGCAGCGGCGTAAAAAACTTGGTGTCGCCTAGGGTGTGATAAAAAGATGTATAAATTAGATGCAAATAAACACTCTAAGCTAGCACGGTTCTGCAAGTATACAGATCGTATGCAAGTTTTGATGATTAAGTAAGATTCGTTCCACAGAGACTACGAAGGTTAGGGGAATCTTATGCAATAATCAAGTGAAAATATATAAAAGCTAGAATAAATAAAACGTAGAAAAGTAAAGACAAATAGATTTTTATTTTGTTTTCAATTAACTAAATTAAACTAAGAAATTAAAGACAGATTTTAAATGCAAGAGAAGAAGTAGTATGGGAATATAGCTTGAGTAAATAGCATGTAATCCCCACTAGTTTTGCCGTTCTAAACATGTAAGGGTGAATTATGTAGTATTTCAATAATCGGTTCCAATTGCGCTAGGTAGTTTTAAATAGGGTTTACCTGTGTCAATAAGGATTCCTAAGCAAACTGTTCCTGCAATTGGTAAATAGCAATATATACTAAACCATAGTGATTATCTAGTTAGGTTGATTTGTCAGATCTAAACCCGTATACTAGACGTTATGTGCTAAACATGTAATTAAACACCGTTGTAAATGGTTACCTAACTACTAGATGGTAATTCTATATGGTCGCGATCCACAAGGACACATAATATAAATCCAAACACATAAACAGAGAATAAAAACAATAATTCAATTTAAAACATAGAATTCCCAAATTAGATAGATGTCAACCAAAACTAAGGTTCATACATATATGCTAAAAACTCAAGCTAAATGAAATTTAGTTCATACTAATGAAAGAAAAGAAAGAAATTACAAATTCTAGGGTTGAAGAAGACATTGTTGATGCCCAGCTCCTTCCAGACTTCTTTTCTTGTGTTGTAAGCTTCCTCTTGGCTTAAGGTTTAACCAAGGATGATTTTCTAGTGTTAAGAGGCTGTATTTATAGTGTATAGGTTGACCTACACGTTTTCTTGAAGGAAAAGGTAAATATGGGCTCCAAGCCTAACTCAAATTCGTTGCCCAAAAACATGCACTCAACCCCGTTTTTCTTTTGGTCCTAGCAGCTTCAATATGTATCCGATTGATGCGTATGAGTACACCAAATTCATCGTCTCGGAAAGTTCTTCAACTTTTCTCTTGACCGTTTCTCCAAATTCCTCACCGTGTTTAAGATATAAGCTGATTTGTGGTCGTAGGTGCAGAAATTCAGATTTAAGGCACCTTTTCCTTTTCCATGTTTTAAGCTTTTACTTCCTTATCTTCAATTTCCATGTTTATCTTCTTTCCTTGTGCTATCTTTACCAACTTGGACTCTAATTAATTACCATATATCTCTAAAGCTTCACACTAAATAAATAATTAAACCCAATATGCTCTAAAAATAATAATTAATTAATTCAAGACCCAAAATAGGAAAGTGTACTAAATCAAGCTAAAATCGACCTATAAACTAATAAATACGCCTAAAATGATGTCTCAGAAGTAGATTTAATTATCACAAATTAGGGGACATCATGCACTCACAAGCGTAGGTTGGAATCTGTATACATTTGTCGCTCAAGAACAGAAGGAGAGGAATAGTATTTCTGGTGCTGAAGAATTTCGTAAGAGAGTGTGTAATTCTGAAGTGAATAACAACTCTTTATATAGGGGAGAAACCAAGCTGTTACAAGGTTAGACAAGTTGTGATCGTGGGCAAGAAATCCGCAGACAAGAAATCTGCACTAGCTACAAACAGAAGTCAATTGACAGTTTATAAAACGTGGGTAAAAGATTTGATAAACGTGGGGAGAGATGCCTGGGAATTCATTACCCGTTTGACAAAGTCGGGAAAACCAAAGAAAGCTAGAATAAAAATTTATTAATTTTTATTTTTTTCCCACGACCCAAGACCCAAGACCCAAGACCCGGACCCGGACCCGGGCTAGGGCCGGGTGGGTGGTGGCGGTGCGCGCTTGTGGGCTTACCCATTATCTCTTTGTGTGCATGGGTGTTAGTTCTTTGGTAGTTAAAGAGCCAACGAATTATTTGAGTGGGGTTTTTGGTTTATAACCCACCGATGTGGGATAAACACAATAGTCTTTTACTGACTTTTCCCATTCAACAGCCTCCACATGCAAATGTTCCAACAATCCCCCACACATTTGAATGTCAAAAGAAGAAAGGTTTTGAGCGAAAGTTGGGTGAATTGTACTTAAGTGTCAATATCTTGCGATTTGAATTGACACGTAGTGAAGTGAGGCAACAACCAAGTCCAGTCAAGTAAACGTACTCTTAAACTTGACGTTCTTTAGTTGAGACCCCCACAGCACGTACTCAAACCCGTTAGATATGTACAGATTCCACGATGTTATCACAAGCGCCTTTTAGGCCATGCGCATACCTTGGTTCTCATGAGTGTTCTAAAAAGAATTCGCTAGTCTTTCATAGAAAGCGCCCCCACTTTCACACTCACATAGGTGATTTCAAGAATGTCCATCCAACATAGACTGCCCCTCAAGGGTCTTGAAGTCATTAAGAGCCTTAAAGCTCATCCTCATCATATGCCGGTGAGTTCATCAAGTCCTGCTCAACATGACCACCACAAAGGGCTATGAACATCATTAAGAGTTGAAAACTCAACCTCGAAATAATCATCGGTGAATTCATCAAGTCCGTCTCAATAGGACCACCACAAGGGGCTATGAATCATTAAGAGTCGAAACACAACCTCATTTGCACTATTGTATGCCATAGGAATGGGTAGGTAGTGCATCATATGTCATCCATATGACCCCCATGAATGGGCTTAAGCCCCATCCCCCTCGACATTTCCAGATCTACTCTCTTGGTGAATGGATCAGCCAAATGTTTTTCGGATTTGACAAAGTCCAATGCTATCACACCATTTTTCAGTAACTGTACTACTGAGATGTGTCTGATTCGAATATGTCTCTGTTTTCCATAATAGGAACTGTTGTGAGAAACGCTGATAGCCGCTTGCGAGTCGCAATGAAGAGAGACCGGTACAACTTTATTTTCCCATAATGGTATATTTGCTAGGAAACTCCTCAACCATTTAGCTTCTTGTCTTGCCAACTCTAGTGCTATGAACTCAGATTCTATGGTTGACCATGCTATACAAGTTTGTTTAGACGACTTCCAGGATATAGCTCCTCCACCCAAGGAAAATACATAACCACTAGTGGAGCTCACTTCATCATTGTCTGATATCCAATTCGCATCACAATAGCCTTCCAAGACAGCAGGGAATCTACTATAGTGTATGCCTATATCCATAGTACCTCTAAGATATTTCAGTAATCTTTGAAGTGCAACCCAATGTTCACTACTAGGGTTATGGGTATAGCGACTAAGTATACTTACGGCATAGGCGATATTAGGTCGAGTGTAGATCATTAAGAACATCACACTTCCTATTACCTTAGCTTATTCGGTTTGAGATATTGCACTTCCCTTGTTCTTAGTCAAATGAATACTAGAGTCATAAGGAGTTCTAGCAGGTGTGACATCAAAGGAGTTGAATCTCTTCAACAACTTCTCTACATATATGGGATTGATTAAGGGATATACCATTTTCATTTCTTACGATCTTAACCCTAAGATAACATCAGCTTTACACATGTCTTTCATCTCAAACTTAGATGATAAGAAGTCCTTAGTCTCATTGATGACTTTAAGGTTAGTGCCAAAGATCAGCATGTCATCTACGTATAGACATATGATCACACATTCAGATCCGAACACCTTCATGTAAACACATGAATCAAAAGTGTTGACTATAAAGCCATTGTTAGCTAAATTACTATCTAATTTTTCGTACCATTGTTTGGGTGCTTGTTTCAAACCATATAGATATTTCCTAAGCTTGCATACTTTGTTTTCTTGACTAGATGCCACAAACCCTTCGGGTTGTACCATATATATCTCTTCATCTAAGTCTCCATTCAAAAACGCGGTCTTAACATCCATCTGATGTATAGTGAGTTTATGAATAGAAGCTAAGGCTATGGGATTTCTTTTAGTTGCTATTTTGGTCACTGGGGAATAGGTGTCAAAGTAGTCCAAGCCTTTCTTTTGAGTAAAGCCTCGAATTACTAGTCTAGCCTTAAATTTCTCTATGGACCATCTGATCTTAATTTTCTCTTAAAGATCCATTTGCTACTAATTGGCTTACACCCCTTTGGTAAGTCAGTTAAGTCCCAAGTGTGGTTTGATCTAATAGATTCTATTTTGATGTTTATTGCCTCTTTCCAGAAGCTGGAATCAATGGATCTCATAGCTTCGGAAAAGGTCTTAGGATCTTCCTCAAGAGGGAAACACGAAACTAGTTCTTCACATAGCATATCTACGTGAAAATCCTCAGTCAAGAAGGCAGTGATAAAGTCTGGTCCAAAGCTAGACTCAGTCCTATGTCTTTTACTTCTCCTAATTTAGTTATCAGGGTGTGTTCATGAATTCAAAGAGGGGAGAGAAGCAGACAGATTATCACTAACAGGTATAGCAGTATTGACTGGTGAGTCATTACTGGTAGAAGAGGGTGCATTATGAACAATATCCTTTTTCAAGGGAAATATATGTTCAAAGAATTCAGTGTCTCTAGATTCACTAATAGTGTTATCAACTAAGGACATAGACCTATATGTTGCACTATTTTGAGCATATCCTATAAAGATAGAAACTATGATTTTGGGTCCAATGTTGTCTCTCTTAAAGTCGGGTAAAGCTACCTTAGCCAAACATCCCCACACTCTTAAAAATTTCAGGTTAGGTGGGTATCCTTTCAACAACTCATAAGGGGTCTTATCTATACGTTTATGGGGTACTCGGTTTAACACAGAACAAGCAGATAAAACAGCTCCCCTCACATGTTGGATGGTAGGCCTGAACTAATTAACATGGAATTCATCATTTCTTTAAGGGATCTATTTTTCCTTTCGGCTATTCCATTTTGTTGGGGTGTATAAGGGGCACTAAGTTCATGAATAATTCCATTACTTTCACAAAATTCTTTAAGTGTGTTTGAACTATATTCACCACACCTATCGGACCTAAACCTTTTAATCTTTCTATCGAGTTGGTTTTCAACCTCAGACTTATATTTTAAAAAGGTGGATTCTGCTTCATCTTTAGACTTTAAAAGGTATACTTTGGTGAACCTAGAGTAATCATATACAAAGTTCATATAATAGAGTTTTCCTCCTTTACTAGCGGTAGTTTTAATGTCGGCCAAATCAGAGTGCACTAATTCTAAGAGTTGGGTCTCTCAAGTGGTCACATTTCTAAAGGGTTTTTTCGCATGCTTAGCCTCTACACATATTTGACACTTAAATAAATCATCATTATGGTTTCCAGGTATTAGTCCATGAGTTTTAAGCCTTTTAACAGAGGAAACATTTAAGTGTCCTAATCTAGCATGCCACCTATCAAGAGATTCAACAATATAAGCAGAAGTAGATGCATTCTCATTTAAAGCTAAAAAAACATTAAGTACAAAGTGTCAACCATTAAGATAACCTTTTCCTACAAAGTCACCATTTCTAGAGATAATAATTTTCCCACCCTCAAAAAAGAGTTTAAGTTCAGTTTTGTTTAGAAGAGACCCAGAGACTAAATTTCTACGAAGCACATACAAAACATCATTAAGGGCTAAGGTCTTGCCAGAGGTAAGTTTAAGACACACCTTTCCCTTGCCAGGGACGCCCACAGTTGTAGAGTTTCCCATGTATGCGCATTCCCCATCAGCTACATCTTCAAACCCTTGGAATAACTCTTTGTCGACACAGAAGTGTCTTGAAGCTCTAGTATCGAGAATCCATTTGGCCTTGTTCTCTACCAAATTAGTTTCGACCATTACCGCGACAATTACCTCTTCAGTTTCAGTCAAGTTGGCGCGAGGTGGATTTTTTGGGTTGAACCTATCCTTGCATTGTTATGCCTTATGACCCTCTTTTCCACAATAGTAGCAAGTTGCCTTGTTTTTCTGAATATTACCAGAGAGTTTGAAGTTGTTACCTCCGGATTTGTTGAAGTTACCTTTTGATTTGTTGTTCTTATTCTGACCATGATATTTCCCTTTAACCTTGAAACCGTTTTTGTTACCATACCCAGAAATATCTACCAAGTTTGCTTTCGAAGAATAATGAGGAAGAATTTCAAACTTATCTTTGAGGCGATTTGCCTCTTCGGTTCTCATGTGGCTGATTAGCTCTTTGATCGACATGTCTTACTTCTTATGTTTGAGGTGGTTCCGGTAGTCACCCCAGGATGGTGGGAATTTCTCAAGTAACACATTAGCTTGTAAGATTTCACATAATTTCATACCTTCGGATAAAGTTTCGGCAGAAAGATTTACGTAAACATGAACTTGTTCCATGATTAGTTTTTGATCGGTGATTGTGAACTTAAGCCAGTTTCCGACCACATATTTTTTCTTACCAGAGTCGTCACCTTGGTATTTAGTGTGTCAACGATCCCAAATATTTTTTTCAGATTTTTCATTTACGAATAAATCGAATAGCGGGTTGGACATGTGGTTTAAAAGATGACCCTTAGTACGTTTATTTGCTTTTTTCGTATTTTAAAAGTCTAGTGGATAGGATATAGTAGTATCCGTATTACCAGTTGAAACATGAAGGGTTTTGAAGAAGTACAAAATCGACCTCTAGTTGTTCAAAGAAAATAAGAAGCTTTTGGGACCAACGTTTAAAATTAGATCCATCAAGGGATTCGAGTTTTGAGATATCAGGCAAGGTTTTCATAGATGGAGTTAAAGCCGAAGGGGAGGCCATTACAATTTATATATAAAATCCGTTCTTAAATTGTTGTTAAAAAGTACGGAACTGTAATGGTATTTTAAAAAACCGAAATGCGAAAATATGTTTTTGTCTGATAAGTAAGGAAAATGAAAAGATTAAGACAGAAAAATAAAAACGAGAAAAAAAATACGAACCCGGAAACTGGAGAGGATGAACGGACTGTAGTTTACGGAACCGGAAACTGGAGAGGATGAACGAACTTTAGTGTCGTGGAGGAGCCACTGCCTTAAGAACGAATTCCAGGACAACCGAGGTGCGATATTGTTTTCCGAACGTTCCCAAGGATTGAACACTACTATCTACTCTCGTGTGCACTCACAAGCGTAGGTTGGAATCTGTATATATTTGTCGCTCAAGAACAGAAGGAGAGGAATAGTATTTCTGGTGCTGAAGAATTTCGTAAGAGAGTGTGCGATTCTGAAGTGAAGAACAAATCTTTATATAGGGGACAAAACAAGGTGTTACAAGGTTAGACAAGCTGTGATCGTGGGCAAGAAATCCGCAGGAAAGAAATCCGCACCAGTACAAATAGAAGTCAATTGACAGTTTATAAAACGTGGGTAAAAGATTTGACAAACGTGGGGAGAGAGTCTTGGGAATTAATTACCCTTTAACAAAGTCTAGAAAACCAAAGAAAGCTGGAATTAAATTTTTTTATTTTTGTCCCAAGACCCAAGACCCAAGACCCAAGACACAGGATCCGGACTTGGACCCGGGCTCGGGCCGGGTGGGTGGTGGTGGTGCGCGCGTTGGGCTTACCCATTATCTCTTTGTGTGCATGGGTGTTAGTTCTTTGGTAGTTAAAGAGCCCACAAAGTATTTGAGTGGCGTTTTTGGTTTATAACCGACCAATGTGGGATAAACATAATAGTCGCTTAGTGACTTTTCCCATTCAACAACCTCCACATGAAAATGTTCCAATATAGAGTATCTTCTTATCGTATTAACTCCACCCTACGGGGTTTGTCCTCTTGATCCTCGACTTAATCAGGTATGCAACATTTATCCCTACTAATAGAGAAATAATAATTTGTTCATCAGCTTTTCGATCTAATAGATCGATTCTAGAGACAAATAGAGGGTATAAAAGAGAAGTACCGACAATGTCGAGAAAAGGCAAACCTGTTCTCAAAGTTAATCCACAAACCTTGTAATTGCTGTCCTCAAAGTTAGGACATCAAAATTACTAAGGTGGATGGGACCATTTGTTGTTATTACTCGTGTGGTGACATCAAAATTAATAGAGATACGACCTTCGAAGGGTCAAAGTCGGAGAAATTTAGACATACATAACCTCACCCACTGCTGAGGAGGCTACATACTCAAGGGATAATGGAGGTAACCCGTCAAACTTTAAATGACGCTAAATAAAAGTGCTTTTGGGAGACACCTCCAGTTTTAATTGCTTTATTAGTTATTTTAGTGTGTATTAGTTAGTTTATGTATTTTTTGAGTTGATATTGCATTATTGAGGAAAGTATTAGTGTTTTTGATGTTCAGATACTAAGAAAATCGAGTTAGGGAAGAAAAAGAAATTTTTGGGTATATTCTGACCTACTCACCGGTATACCGCCCATACCGCCGGTATGCCGGTGAGCCAAAAACCAGTGCCCACGGGTTCAAGAGTCACGTTTTTTGCTGAGAGGTGGATTTTCGAAAAATTGTGCACCGATATGCCGGCCATACCAGCGGTATACCGGCCAGACAAAAACACGTGCCCACGGGTCTATGAATCAGGTTTTATGCCAAGGCGAGCCTTTTCGAAAAACAGCTCACCGGTATGCCGGTCACACCACCAGTAAGCCGGTCCGCGCTGCTGGAGAATTTTTTTTTTTTTAGGTTACAAAGAAGAAGAAGGTTAGTCTATTACGAATTTATCAATCCTTTAAGCCTCACTTTTTCTCCAAACCTCTCTCAACTCCATTAAAGCTTCGCCAAACCTTCACCTAACATCAAAACACTACCAAATCACCATGAATTCATATCCAAGTCCTTCCCTACGTCATTACAAAGAAGATTCAACCATACAAATCATATCAAAACACATAGAATCCAAGAATCAAGAGCCTAAATTTTCAAAATTCAAACAACAATTTCTTAGATCCATAACAATCAAGGAAGAATTCATCCTACCCACATAGAGAATTATCATCCTAACACCTTTCCTAACCCAAATAAAGCTTGTTCCACCTATAATCAAGATTTACAATTTTCAAGAGTGTTCAAAGCTTTGAGTTGGGGGTCAAATGAGATGATGAAAAGAATAGAGATTTTATCAAGTGTTAGGGAGATGAAGTATCAAAGCAAGGTATTGGGTAAGATAAAAAATTAATCAATTGAGATGGGTACTAGTTAGGGAATAAACTACAAGTTAAATCGGATCAAGAGAATAGAGGAAAGCTAGTTGTGGTAATTCAAAGAGCAAAAAGGTTTCAAATTTCATAAGGAAGACACCACAACCTCTACAAATCGATCATCCCTTGACTAAAGATGAGCAAAGCTTCTGGGACGCTAGTAGCTGTTGCCACAACAAAATATTCCTGGATGAACACCTTCACATGAGAGAGTATTCGAAAACAAAGTTGGAGAAGATGAGAAACAAGAGATCTCTAGAGTTTGATTGATTGGGATGGAGCAAGAGAGGATGTAAGGGAAAGCGAAATTGGTGATACATGAAAGTTACATACAAGGAAATCACTGCACCCTATCTTGGGTATTAATCAAGCGATGCAATAGCCTCGAAGAGTATGTTTTCTTTCTTCCTTACCATTTCTCTATATTAAATATTTGTTGTTTTTATTTTATTGAGTCTTTTCGATTCATGGGGACACGACTCATTTTTGAGTTGGGGGTGTGGGGATTCGTTGTCCCTCATCTCCATTTTATGTGATTTACTGTGTTTTTTTAGAGAAATTTGAATTGTTTTGTAATTTTTAAGAGATGAATTAGATGTAGAGTGTGTTTAATAGCTTGAAAGCATAAGCTTAGTAAGTTGATGATAGAAAGTAGTATGTTTATGAGCTGCTTTATTTTGTATTCTTTGAGTATTTGTAGGAAAACACACATTGATAGTAAAGAAAAGATTAGTTAGCAATGCGATAGAAAGTATGTTCAATCTCAGGGAGCCATGAGTGGTGTGTAGGACGTGAGATCCAAGCTAGTTGATAAACCCATTTAATGAACGTGCTAAAGGTAAGAGAATGACGAAATTGCATAGTTTAGAAAGTGATTAAGGCGGTTCTTTCATAAGCCCCTTGTTACCTTTTAGCTTGCTGTCCATTTTATTATTATATATCCTTCTCAGCCCCTTCTAGCCTTTCTAAAGCCTTTTAGTAGCCACATTATAAGCCATATCTCTTTGGAATATAGGACTTTTCCATATGACCCGCACTCAAATCGCGATGCATATACAATTGTTTTAGAGCTTGAGTTGGGGGTAGTGGGTCCATCATTATGGGAAATATTATAGGGTTGGGATTTTTTAGCTTATTAAGTGTCCCCTGTTCTATATTTTGATGATGATTCACATGTTTATTATATTGTAACCCTTTGTCGGGGTAAGAGTAAATGAAAAAAGTTGAAAGCATGAAAAGAAAAGAAAAACTATTAGAAAAAATAGCATGATAACTCAACATGAAAAGGAGAGTCATAGCTATACAAAAGAAAAAAAATTGATATGAAAAGAATATATATTTGGACCGAAAAAGAAGAATTTTTATGTGAATTATCTTTAAAGCTTCACATTAACACACAAATTAAACCAAATATGCTCTAAAAATAATTATTCATCAAATCAAGACAAGAAATAAGAATATTATGAATTAAGCACAAAAGTCAATATAAAAAGATCATTTTCTACCTAAAATGATGTCTCCTAAGGGATTATATTTAGAACAATTAGGGAGACATCAAGACCCCCAACTCAAACTTGTATAGTCCCGATACAATAAGAAATAAGAACATAGGGAAGCCTCTAAAATATCAGCTAAGTCAATTAAGCACAGGGGAGAAGAAGATAGCAGAATATATAGAATAAACTCAAAGCAACTACTTAGAAAATTTCATGTAATAATATTTACAAACTACATACCTACACACTTGTCATATATACAATCAACACGGCTTGAATTCAAGATTGGATTAGCTTCGCAATGTTAGAGGGAGAGGATCTTTACTCAGTTTACCAAGGAGGCTATAGATTGTTCATCGAACTTCACTAGTATCCAGATACCCACTTAACTACTCTCTAACGGCTCAATCACTTCTAGATTACATAGAAAAGAATCAAAAGGTCTTTAAGGTTGTAATGTTGGCTTAGGGACGGTATGATATGTATATTTAGATTATTTAGAGTGAGATTTTGGCTCTCTCCTCACTAGCCATCAAGGAATCGCCCTAGAGCTTGAGTTACTCTCATAGAACGTTCTCACTCAGCCCAATAAATTCCTTGATGCACTAGTTAGCATCCCCAATAACCCAATTATATATGCCAAATCAATTCTAAGGAGATAAGGAAAGAAGATCTTGAAGAAATCAGGAGATAGAAGGAAACAGAGTTCAATTAGGAAAAGAAAAGCTGTCAAATAAATCTGAATTTCTGCAGCTACGTCTAAAGAAGTGAAGATAACTCCAAATCCGAGACGATTTTGGAATATCCCCTTTAGAGGTAGATATATCTTTCTATGAGGATTCTTTTGATATCTTATGGGCAAAAAACGGCCAGTAACAAAGGAAATATGGTCAAAACAAGTCAGCATTAATTATCACTCTCTACTTACGAATTTGAGTTGAGCTTGGACTCTTTTACTTGGTCCCTACCCCAAGATTTCGACCTAGCACCTATATATATCAGTTCTAAACCTTAGAAATCGTCCCTTGGCTGCATAAGCTTAATATACATAAATAAATCATCATAGAAGCAATCAAAGGATCTAGAAGAGGAAGAAGCAAGAGCGTGAGCTTAACTACATCAATTCAACACTTCTCCATCTTTATTCTTTGGGTAAATTAGTATTAGGTCTATTTTGTCTATGAGGTATTTCTAAGCTCTTTATTCAAGAGTTTTAGTATGCATAGTTTCTCTTTAGGATTGTAATTATATGAACCATTGATTATTGTTTTTTGTTTTACTTTGAATCTTGGATTTAGTATTTAATTGAACTGGTTCTTAATTTCCATTGACTATATTCTTGTGCTTGTTTACTATCATTTATGTCATGAATCAAGGGTAGGTTTTAGTAATTAGGCTATTCACTTAGTGGTGAGTGATCATCCGACAAGGGGGTTTAATTACAGAACTAGGATATAGACACGTGGTGACCGTTATTGACCGAGAGGCTTGACTAACCACGTAGCCAAAGAGGTAAAAGAACTTCACATCTGAAGAGGCATATTCGCCCATATAGGGGTTTATAGTACTTTAGGATAACTTCTAGGTCCACCCGACAGAGGGCTAGGAGATAATAGAGTCCCGACTATTGTGAAATTTCCCATTCACCCTTATTCTTAGGAATCATAAATTCAATAGGATAGATTCATACTTGCATCTCCTTATCTTATTTGCATAATTATTTATTGTTTATTTATTTATTATTTATTTTATTTAGTTAATTAGAAAACAAACTCCTTTTATTATTATCTTTGTAAGTAAGACAATTAAAACTATATATTCTAATATTGAACACGAATTTAGAGTAACTACTTGAACCCCTGTGGAGACGTTTATCCCGATTTACTTTTCTATTACTTGGAACGACTCATACACTTGCGGTCTGTGGATCCTTTGTTCTAATATTTTTATTGCTTTATTTTATAACACACTAGGACCCACCACTTCTCTTCAATTAGTTATGGCATTTTGATTCTTCAACGGGGCTCCAACAGTAGGTTAGATGATAGAAGTATATAATAATGAATGTGTGCCGAGAGAGTGTTTCTCTGGTCTTCTAGGCGTGATCCTACTAAAGTTGAATATCGTCCTTGTAAGCTTAGCTTTGCCAAAAGTATGAAAGTTGTTATGTAAGGTGATATTGTTGCCGGTGTTGAAATTTTCCATCCTTCTTCGATGGAGCAAGCTTGTCGACCCCTTCATTAGGATGCTTCAGTACACACACAAATCTTTGATATGGGCTTACGATTTTCTATATCATGTGTTGCAACGTGTTGGATTTTATTCCCTCGGTTATATAATTTCGTTATGAGTATAGTTTCAAGGAGTGCCAAGAGAAGGAGAATGGGTGGTATTAGTTCCTTCATTTCCATAAGAAAGGTACCTGGTCAACTGAGAAGTTTCCCTGCCTCCATAAAGGGTGGCACTATAGTTGGGTGTTTGTTAAGCTTGGTGAAGACACTATGTGGGTTGTGAAGTCTTCTTGGGGAGAGGCGGTAAATGATCGATTTGGCCATAACCTTGATCCTATGAAGCAAAGGCTCGATTGGGATATTTTTTAATAAGATCAAAGCCATGATTCAAACCTGGGATTTGAGGGAAGATGGTCCTCCTTATCGATACGTCCTTTCTGAGGCTATAGACAATATGTCCATTTCAAAATTTAATACTGATATAAATATAGGCCTTAGGCGAAATGGAAAGGGTGTAGGTGGGCTGATTCACTACTCAGATGGGTCATGAATATGGGGTTTTACGAGCAGAATTGCAAACATGGCTCCAATGATTGCATAATTGTTTGCATTTCATAAGTTCCTTTTTCTAGCGGAGTAGCTTGAAACTGAGGAGTTGAGTCGAAGTGGATTCCAAAGATGTCGTAAAGTTGATAGATCATTATACGTCGGTTAAGATAATTAAAATATATCGAGAAGCGAATTTATGTGTATTGGATAGCACATATTGGGGGTTCACAAACGTTCCTGAGGACAATATACATATATCCGAAATATACAATATCACAATATACAATATGGAGATTTTCAACACGAAAGATATACGAATGGAAGACTGCGAAAGTGGTTTTTAGCTCCGTTTTGGGAAAATGTAAAGCTTAAATTGTAAAATTTTAGAATGTTTAATAATCTTTGGACTTTTAATATATATATATATATATATATATATATGAGATATTAGCTAATTAAGTCCTACAACCCAACTATCCACCCCCAACAGGTCCAGAGGTTGATTTTTCCCCAACCAGGTCCAGACGTTTTTATTCTATACCGGCAATACCCTTATTAAGGATCAAATCATATCAAAGTGTTCCTTGATTCTCGTTGGTAAATAATTCCCTATTATTAGTTGATATAGTAAATCCCTTAATCAATGCAGCTTATTATGGTAAATTTGTTTAATACTCTAACAACTCTAGTCTAACACACACGCCACCGTTTCTCAGCAGCGACACTACACACACAACATTCATCATCAATCGTCTGCAAGGTATGTTCCAAATCTTTTCCCTCCTATCACTGCATAAAATCATATCACAAACCATCAACAAAACTGAACCTTAAATAACACATCAAAAACAAAAGACAACCCAACTGAATCATATACATTGCAGCTCACACAAAGGGACAATGAAATTCATTCAACCATCAATTAACAATTCTTCTAGACACGACTAAAAAATTCGACTAAATGTGCAGTCACACTAAACAGGTTACACACGCCATCATAAACATAACACAACCCATCAACAAAACTGAATCTAATATAACCCATCAAAAACAAAAGACAACCCAACGTCCATGTATCTAATATAACCCATCAAAAACAAAAGACAACCCAACGACCATGAATCGACACTACTAAAAAATTCGACTAATTGTGCAATACACTAAACGGGTTACACACACCATCATAAACATAACACATCCCATCAACAAAACTAAATCTAATATAACCCATAAAAACAATAGACAACCCAACAACAAGAATCATATTCCAACACAATTTATTTAAGATTACTAGATCATAGTATTACCTTCAACCGCATCATCATCGTCCAGTTGGTCAAAAGCTTCAATCTCTTCTTCAATGGATGCATTCGGTTTTTTCTGGGATTTTTTATTATTCTTTAACCCACTCGTTTGCCCATCAACCATTACTTTCTTGCTTTTCTTCTTTGTTTTCAGAACACCTTCTTCATCGCCACCAGTGGCCTTCTGTTTTGATGGGTTAATCAGAACCTCTCAAACAAAGTCATCATCGCTTATTTGATGGGACCTCGTCTTCTTCTTCAGATTGATGGGTTAGTCGGAACCTCTCCAACAAAGTCATTATCGCTTATTTGATAGGACGCCGTCTTCTTCTTCAGACCCTTCTTTTGTCCACCGTCATCGGTGGGTTGGGGCTTCTTGGTCGTCTTTAAAGCAGTCATCCTCTTCTTATCGAGAAAGGTGTGCTTGCTCGTCGCCGGTTAGAAGTTGCTATGCTCTCTTTCCTTGCCTCTGCAGTAGGGGTTCTCCAACATTTATGTGAGGAAGACGATGGGTCAGCGGTTTTGATCTTTGTTATGGCTATTGCAAATTTTGACTGATTGCATTGAATCCGGACAATTTGTTTTGGTAACTAATTTTTAATTAATGGGTTACTAAGGGTAGGAATGTAAATTGCGGTGGGTTGGACCTGATGAGCAATCACCTATCCTTTGTGGACTCTCTAACTCATTAACCCATATATATATATATATATATATATATATATATATATATATATATATATATATATATATTATATTTCAGATTTTTTTCTACGGTCTAGATTTACCCGCATAAGTGGTGGCTAGGATTAAATTTGGCCAAGCATAAGTGTTGCCAAGGATTTAATCTGGCTAAACATAAGTGGTGGCCAGGATTGATTCTGGCCCCACTTATCATTAATACCATTAACTAATCTTTATTTACTTAATAAAAAAAATTATATTTTGAAACAAAAAAATCTTAAATCACTCCTTTATTTTTCTCATTATTTTTTTTCCTCATAAATCTCTTAAATTTTTCACTTTTTTTATTTTCTCATTTGCTATATCTATATAAAAACCACATCGATCCTTAAAAAGATTTTTTTTTTAATTTGGAATATAGGAGCAGTGTATTACCCTACAAGATTTTTTGAAAAGCTAATGAAGAAAAATAATATTGAAATATATGGAGATAATAATAATAATAATATCTTGAAACACTTAAGAACAATTGGGCAAATCTGGATTGGACATTTACAACCAAATTACAACTAATTGATATTTTGTTTAATAATACTTTAATAGCGGAAATGAAGTATATTTTATTGTAAAAATATATCAATAAAAGTTTCATTATTAATTATAAAAATTATAAGACTATCATGCATTTAACGTTAACCTTAACCTTAAATTTACCCTTACCCTTAACCTTAACCTTAACCTTAACCCAAACCCAAACCCAAACCTTAACCTTAATCTTAACCTAAACCCAAACCTTAACCTTAACCTTAACCTTAACATTAACCTTAACCTTAACCTTAACCTTTAACTTTATTTTTAACTTTACCTTTACCTTTACCTTTACCTTAACCTTAACTTGAATCTTAACCTTGACCTTAAACATGACCTTAACCTTAACCTTAACCTTAACCTTAACCTTAACCTTAACCTTGACCTTAACCTTAACCTTAACCTTAACTTTAAACTTAAACTTAAACTATACCTTAACCTTAACCCTCAACCTATTATCTATAACCTTAACCCCTTAGTTATTAACCTTATTCTTAACCTTATCCTTAGAGTTAGCCTTAACCTAACCTTGACCTTAAACTTAACCTTAATAAACCTTAATCTTAACCTTAACATTATCCTTAACATTAACCTTAATCCTAAACTTAACATTAAACTTAACCTTAAACTTAAACCTTAAACGTTACATTTTAAACCTTAAACCTAATCTTCATCATCATCTTAACCTTAACTTTAATCTTAACCCTTAACCTTTAACCTTTAACCTTACACCTTAAACCTTAAACCTTACCTTGATCTTGAACCTTAAACCTTACAACCTTATCTTCATCTTCACTTTAACCTTAGCCCTTAAACCTTAAACCTTAACCCTTGAATCTCAAGCCTTAACCTTTACATTCACCTTCATCTTGAGTTTAAACTAAACCTTAACCATAACCTTAACCTTGAAGTTAAAACTTAACCTTAATCTCGAATCTTGAACCTTGAACCTTGAACCTTGAACCTTGAACCTTAAACATTAAACATTAAACCTTAAACCTTAACCATAAACTTAACCTTAACCTTAACTTTCATCTTAAATGTAACCTTAACCTTAAATAGATAAAGAATCATCGCTCTAATATTCGACCTTAAACCTGGAATTTTGTTAAACCTTAAACGTTTAATCTTAAACGTTTAATATTAAACCTTAACTCTGACTTAACCTCAATCTTAAAGTTAAATCTAGCCTTAACCTTGACTTAAAATTTAACCTTAACCCTTAACTTTAACCTTAACTTTAACCTTATAATTAACCTTATCCTTAACCTTGACCTAAACCTTAACCCTAACCTTAACCTTAAACTTAACCTTAACCTTAACCTAACCTTCTTCCTGATGAGTAACAAAAGAAAAACCTGAACCCTAACTTTAACCTTGACCTTCACCCTTGGAACCTGTGTTTAATTTCTGTTAACAAAATAAATTTTTTCTTCAGTGTCTTTAGACACGGGTTTTACCTAGTATATATATATATATATATGTGTGTGTGTGTGTGTGTGTATTATGTTGTATATTCTTGAGTCTTATGCAAATTTATTATTTTCAACGTAATTTAAGAAGTATTATAGAGTTTTTTTAAAATTTTGAGAAACTAAATTATAAATACTTTCTTCGTTTTAAAATAATAATCAAATTAGTTTTTCCATAAATTAAAAAATATAATCATTAAATATTTTATTACTAAAATATTTTGAAATTAAAATAATTATTAAAAATATAAATTTTAATATCTTAATAAAGATAATAGTATATCAAGTGAAAAAAATATTTTAGAATTATAAGTGAATAATTATTTTGAAATTATAATTTTAGTAAGTAGATATTTATTTAGGAAAAAAAAAATCATATATATTGTCAGAAAAAAGATACTAGATCTACGGGCAAATGAACTAGAAATAATAATTTACTTTGTTGTGTATGACCAAGACTTGTGAAGATACTAGATTAGCTCTCTTGCTCACCCATGAATATAAGAGTGTCGATAATTTGATGGGTTGATTTGTCAATATGAAGTAGATAAGTCTCACATTCTAGGTTCAAGACAAAGGATTTTCATTTTGACAAATGTGTGGAGCTCAAAATCATCCATACCAAAAAGTAACCAAAACTTCTTTGAATCTCGTCCAATACGTGTGAACCTAATATTTCGGAGAAGAAAATTATAGAAAGGATTTTAATCCATTTTTTTTATCGCGTGCATGCAATTAAAATAATATCTTCCTTGGAGATGACATTCAAAATTTCAAATGTACACCATAAGCAAGGTTTTCTTTTACTAGAAACAACAAATTAGAGCACCTAAAATAACCTAAAGTTCAGCGTAATAAATGCCGAGCAAAAGTTAAAGGAATTGTAAATTACATGACAGCCTGGTCAACTTTCATGTTAATTAATTGATAAATCTATTTAATTCATAAACTTATCTCTAAATTAATCATAACCGCGTAAAATCAACAATTTTGGTCTTTGAAGATCAAGTGGTTAATTTAAAATTCGACAGAAATTGCCTTGGGCGGTTGTATGGACCACCAAGTTATTACTTCAGATTTTATTGGAGAAAAATATATAAAATTATTAGTACTCTATTAAATTTAAATGATTGAATAATATGTACTCTATTAAACTTAAATGATTATATTGAACCGTATGTTTGAGGTACAATAATGTTTGTATTAAGTATTGAAAGGGATAACAATTTATATTTGAGAATCGTTTACTTTTCTTTAAGGCATTGTCATATATCTAAGGTAATCAGCCTTGAGTCTTGTTTACTTATCCAATTATGGGAAAAGTGATTCCCAACCCACATAGCATTCATCTAAGATAAGAGGTACATAATAACAGAGTTTTTTTTATTTTTAACATATTTATAATAAATAATTACATAATCAACGCATTTGAAAAAGTAATAACAGAGCTAACATATGGGCGCTCCTTCAAGGAACGCCTTTAACATAATTCATAATTTATAGGCCTAATAACCTAGCCTGTTAATTTAATCTTTAGGCGCTTTCCACAAAAGCGTCTTTATTTTAAAAATAAAATATTTGTTGGCCAACGATCTTGTTCCAAAATGTCCATAATTTTTTCAATTTGATTCTATAATTTACACCCACCAAAGTTAGAAATAAATAAATTCTAAGTCAAGTGCGGCAATGTAAACAAAATTTGGTGCAATTATACATACCCTTTCTTGGTCAATCATTTTAGAAAATAGTAATTATTTGTTTGAAAAGTCTGATCTTTAAAGTATTAGTTATGTATCAACAAGCAAGGATGAAATTTATCTGTTTATAACTTTGGTAGGTGTAAATTATAGAGTTGAATTGAAAAATTATAAGTATTTTAGAATCAGATCGATGGTCAAGTTTTTTTTTTTTTAAAGTAAAGACGTCAACGTTAATGGGTCTCTCTAATTACAGATTATGTCAAAGGCGCTCCTCCGAGAGCGCCTATATGTTAGTTCCGTGATTATTTTTTCAGATAGGTTTTTTATACAATTATTTATTTTAAATATGTTACAAATAAAAAAACTCCATAATAACATCATGGTGATGGTGACACGAGCCAACCTAATTAACGGGCAGTCAAAACAAAAATCAAACCGGATGGAACAACTTTTAAATTGAACCGAAACCGGGTTTTGATAAATTGGTTAGGTTTAGATCTAAAATATAATCTTATTTTGGTTAGGTTTGTAAATGTTAACTTTTAAACTGAACCAGTAAAAACTGAAATCGGACTGAATCAGTAAAAATTGACAATGAATCGTATTTTTTCTTCTTTGTTCCACTATTTTTTTTATTTTTTATTTTTTTTAGTCGAAAATAAACATTCCATTACTACCAAAAAATATTACACATTTAAGCCAATACCAGTTGGTTCAAAGTCAATGCAAATCAACCTAGCTAATTGGGAATGAGGATTATAACTCCAAAGGCGAAACAAACTCCCACTAAGTGTTTGTTTCGCAACCCAATCCGCTACCCTGTTCTTGAATCTCTTAACAAAATAGATTTGAATATTATACAATTCTTTCAAATGCCTAACATTTGTAACTAACACCTTAGTAATACTATCAAGTTTACAACATTCATTTACTTGATTTACAAAAAAAGAACAATCAGTTTCAATAGCAACACTTCCAGGTGGATAAAGTGATGCCATCTTACACGCATTCAAAACTGCCCTTCCTTTAGCTGCAGCTACTGAATTTGTGGTGATCTTGTTTGCAATGCTTTCAACCAATTTTCCTGCAGAATTGCGCAAAACACAAGCATATGAAGCAAAGTTAGTTTTAGGTTTAACTGAGGCATCACAGTTTATCTTAAACTTTCCACTTAAAGGGGGGGGGGGGACCATTTATTTTTCTCCTCTGAAAGAGAAGGATTATTCAAGTTCACATTTGTTCCATAAGAGATAATCACTCTATTTGGAGCATAACCTTGATGAGAAATCTCATCTTTAGCCTCAGGTTTTGTAGCATTAGCTAGCACAAACTCATCATAGGCTATTAACAATCTTTTGATCAAAAGTATAGGGTCAGGGACAATGCCTTTAGACACAAATTCATTTCTACCCTTCCAAATGTACCAAGCTGTAAAGCATGCCAGTTCTCCTATATCAGGTGATATATCTGTTCTTTCAGTTGAGCATTTTCTCACAAATGAAATCCATTTTTTAAAGTTAGAAGATGGTTCAACATTTGAGTTAAAGTTCAGAGGACTAGTAAGCCAGGCTGCTCTAGCCCATGGACATTGGAACAACATGTGCTCCAAATTTTCTTCATGAATCCCACATATATCACATAAAGGAGATTGAGTTGATCTCCTTTTAAATCTATTTAGATTTGTTGCAAGACCATTCTCACAGCACTTCCATATAAAATTTTTAACCTTTGGTAAAATAACAAGTTTCCAAATAAATTTCCAATCAAGTACTTCAAGTTTAAAAGATAGACAACCTTTATCTTTAATTTTCTGACCCTCAGTCTTTTGTTGAGCCCTCCATAACTTTTGATAGCACCCTTTGATTGTAACATCACCTGAACTAGAGAAGTTCCAAGTAGGGGTGTCATCACAGGGTACAAAGGGGATTTCCATCTCAGTTATGGTTGCTACAACCTTAGGGTTGAACAATTCATGTAATAATTCAACATTCCAGCTAATCTTATCAACATTAAATAAGTCAGTAACAAGTTCAACCTCACAATTTTGAGTTTTATTCATTTGAATCTCAAGTGGAATCCATTTATCAGTCCAAACTTTAATTTTTTCCCCATTACCAATAATCCAAAAAATTTCATTCTTAAAACAGTTTCTTCCCTCAATCAAACTCTTCCCCCCCTCCCAGGAACAATTTGATTGAAGAGTAGCATTAATGAAGTCCAAGTCAGGAAATTACTTTCCTTTAAGGACTTTAAAAACCAGAGAGTTTTCATTATTCATGAATTTCCATGCATTTGAAGCCAATAGGGACAAGTTTTGGGAGTGAAAATCTTTAAATCCCAACCCTCCATCATCTTTAGAAGTCATCAAGGTTTTCCATTTAACCCAATGACATCTCTTTTCCCCTTTATTATTCCAATAAAAATCAGCCACTAGGGAAGTTAATCAAGATGTGACTTTTTTGGGATTAAAAAAACTAACATGATGAAGCTAGGAATAAAGCCTATAATAGCTTTGATAAGCACCTCCTTCCCACTCTTAGATAGCATAAGTGTATCCCAGCTATCCATTCTTTTAAGCACCATTTCAATGAGCCATTCCATTTCTTTAGCTTTGGATAAACCCCAAGAAGAGGGTGTACCAAGGTATTTACCAAGATCTTGTAACTGATTCATTCTCATAACATTACAAAGTTTTTTCTTTAACTGAGTAGGAGTATTTTTACTAAATAACACCCCACTTTTGTTCAAGTTCACTTTCTAACCTGAAGCAAAGCAATACCAATTCAAAGCAGTGATAAAAATCTCAACATCATATTCAGTAGCTTCAAGGAAGAATAAGCTATCATCTGCAAATAACAAATGTGTAATCATAGGGGCTCCTTTTGTAATTCTAATACCTTGCAATAGCCCTAGTTGCACATAATAATCTATCAAAGAAGACAAAGCTTCAGTGACCAAGTAAGGTGACAAGGGGTCTCCTTGCCTTATGCCTTTTTGAGGTTTATTAATATCATATAATTGTCCATTAATATTGATCTTATATGTAACAGTAGAAACACAATTAAAGATCCACTCAACCCAAGTTTGATGAAATCCCATCTGAGTAAGCAAATCAATAAGAAAATCCCATTCAATGTTTTCATAAGCCTTGCTCATATCTGCTTTCACTGCCAAAAAACACTTTTTAGATGTTCTTTTATTTTTCAGAAAATGACTAGTTTCCTAAGCAATAATAACTCAAAAATTGACCTTCCAGGTATGAAAAAGCTGTTTGAGATTCAGATATTACCTCTCCAATCCACTTTTGAAGTCTATTAGATAAAATCTTTGAAATAACTTTATACATAAAGTTTGCACAACTAATGGGCCTAAATGAAGTAACCAAATTTGGGTTGGAACATTTTGGTATTAGAGCTATAATTGTTTCATTGATATCAAGTAGAGAAGCATTATTGACCATGAAATCATCCACTAAGCTCAAAAGATCAAATTTTATATTTTCCCAACATTTCTTGAAGAAGAAACCACCATAGCCATCAGGCCCTGGTGATTTCTCACTTCCAAGGGACCAAACTGCCATTTTAATTTCATCCAAAGTAACTTTTTGAATCAAATTATTATTCATCTCCTCGGTAACAACTTTCTTAACCTTACACAGGATAGGATCATAGAATCTCTTACCATTTGATTTGAAAATCTCATTATAGTAAGATTTTATTTCATCTATCACTTCATTTTTCTCATGTACCCATTCTCCATCTCCTTTTTTAATTGAGGAGATGTGATCAATATTTCTTTTCAGTTTAGTCAAAGCATGGTAGTATTTAGTGTTCTTATCACCCAACTTTAACCAGAAATTCCTGGACCTGACAGCCTAATAGGCTTCTTCTTTCTTCCAAACCTCTTCAAGGTTTTTATTTAATATTTCCATCTCATTTTTATTATAATCTGAGTAAGGGGCATTACATAGCTTCTCCATCTGCACTAGATAAGTTGTTATGAGTACTCTATTATTGAGTACTCTCTTTCTAGCCCAGAGAGAAACATATTTATTAATATGTTTAACCTTGCAACCAAATTTGATCAGACCTGTACAAGAATCAAAAGTTTTAGTCTTCCATTTGTCATAAATGATGACAAAAAGAGTCTTCAAAAAGCCAATTTTATCAATGATAAATCTGTTATTCTTACTCAGATTTGAAATACCAGGATTGAGAACAATAGGAGAGTGGTCAGAGGCAGCAGGAGGGAGTACTGAGTACCATGAATAAGGTAATTTAGCCATCCACTCCGAGTTAACAAGGATTCTATCTAGTTTTTGTTTGATAAGTTGGTTGCCACTTCTCTGGTTAGACCAAGAGAAGTTACATCCTTTACTTACCAGCTCCACTAGATTATCCTTATTAATGAAAGAGTTAAAAAGATCCATATTGTGTCTATGTGATGTTCCAATATCACCCCCTAATTTCTCAGAGGGGTATCTAATCAAGTTAAAATCTCCCAATACACATCTGCAATAAGAAGTATTAGGAAGTTCTGAAAGAGCTTTAATGAAATTTGGTTTATCTATATCCATAGGAGGGCCATATACAAACACAATTTCACAAAAACCATCAAATTGAACTCATAAGAACATGAAATAATATTCTTATTAAGGCTCGATATCTTAAATTTATCCAGATTTTAAACAAATAAAGCTAATCCTCCAGATAAACCTTCAGGGTCTATATGAGTTGCAAGGCTTATATTAATTTTTTTGCACAATTTAGACACAAAAGACAGATTATTTTTAGTTTCAGAAAGGAAGATTACCTCAAAATGATGAACCTTAGCCAGATCAGTAAGGCTCATTTCTGTCAAGGGAGTTCCTACCCCTTGACAGTTCCAGTACAGTATCATTGATTGAGGTGGGGTGGATGTGGGTCAACCCCGCAAACCACTTCATTCTCTAATCCTTCTGAATTCTCTTCATAGTCCCATTTATCATCAAACTCAGCATTTTCATTCTCATTCTTATCAAGTAGATTAGCCTCTGCTATCTCATCATCTTCCCCATAGATGAGGTTGATAAGAGTTGCAGGGACTTGAGATATAGTTTCATCTTCAGCTGGTTACCCTAGGTCAAATCTGACCTGTTGGGTTCTAGATTTATTTCTTTCTAAGGACCCAAAGCAAATGTTCTTATCCGTATTAGCTGTGATAGAAGAGTTGATGACCACCTTAGGGCTATTCTCTTTTGTTGGGCTGGAGACAGGCCCACACAATTTATTAACTTCACCTGGGCTTAAAGGTCTAATAGAAGAAGAGAATGTAACTCCTTCCAGACATTTTAAGCCCAAGTTGACTTTGGGGAGTAGGAGTAAAGATTGGACCACATTCTCTTGACCAGGCTTAACCTCAGCATCTTTATCTTCTTTAATACTATTTTTCGATTCTTGTTTTTCAACGGTTTTTTTGTTCTCTTCTTAACTGAATTACCACCAACCTCAGCTTTAAAGACAAATTCTTTTTGTTTCTTATCAGTTTCAGAGAATCTAATCTAGTTACCAAGTTTATTGATTAGTTTTTCTAGGTTATCACACTTCTGTTCATCATGTGAAACAATACCACAAATATAACAAAAGTCAAAAAGCTTCTCATACTTAAATGAAATCCAAACTGAGTGACCATTAGAGATCTTAAACATATATCCAGAGAGTAAGGGTTTATCAATTGAGAAATTGATTCTAACTCTAACTGCTGAGCTTTCCTTATACTTATCAGGTTTAGGGAGCTCTAGATCAATAACAAATCCAAGCTTAGAAGCAATTTTTCTAACATTACCTTCTTTTAGAAACATTGGGGGAATTCCCATAACTCTAACCCAGTAAGAAGTCTCATTAAGAAGGCTAGGGTTTAATATACACTCATCATATCTTTGAATAAGAACATGAAATCCTAAAATATGGTAAGGCCTATTATTCCAAACAGTATCAAGATCTTTAGGGTTTTCAAAGCTCACAACACAAAGATTTAATCCCCTTTTCTCAATCGAGATTCTTCCAATAATAACCCAATGTTGGATAATGATTTTCTTGAGATAATTAAGATTGATATTACCTGAAGTGACAATACGAGTAAAAAACTTCGGTTCTTCATAAGCCGCGTATGTAGCTTCCCTATCTGGGGATAAAGTGAACTCATCATCATATCCTTCTTCCACATCGTCTTTAATGTTCGCCATTAAGGCTAAGAGAGAGGAAGATCAGATCCTCAGAAGATAAAAGAGAAAGAAAACTCAACAAAACACGAAGCTTTTCATTTTTTCTTTTTGGACAAACATTATTTTTTTTCTTATTGTTTTCTTTTCATTTTCTCTTTTTTCAATTTTTTATTTTCTTCTCTGTAACCCGTTAATCATAAAAATAAAAACATACATGTGCCTCATAATGTTAGCACGAGACAAACATAATCCGAATCCATAATATCCCAATAACATCACTACCCCAAACTCAAGCACGAAGACAGTTAATTCATTAAGTGTCGCGACTCAAGAACGTGTCATATGGTAGATTCCTATCATTTTAAGGGATTCATCTTGTAATGTGGCTAATAAAGAAAATGAGTAGGATCAAAGGGAATCTACTGATACAAATACATCATTTGGACAAGGTAAGAGAACAATTGTTTATGAAAGAACTACCTAAATCATTTCCCTTACTATGTGGTCTCTCCAAGTTAATTCGTCTCAGGGTTGTAAATTCTTCGCTCTCAAGGTGTGATAATAAATCAACACCAAGAGGAGAGGTAACTTCCCGCAAGTGTACGAGTCGTTGAAAAGTAATAACTTGATAAGTGCGGGGTCGTCGTCTCCACAAGAACTATCAAGGTTGAGATAATTGTGTTTTGAAAGTAATACAATGTAAAGTTGCAAGCTAAACAACAATAAAGTAAATCATATTTGTTGGTTTTTTCGATTAAAGGACTAATTTGCAATAAAATAAATAATTAATTAAAAGACAAATAATTAAAAAGCTAAGAAATTGAGAAAGGATGAGAAATATTGCTTGAATCTAGCGGGTAATCTTCCTAACCAACTATTTAATCGTTATTTAGTATAAGGTAAAATTAGGTAATTCACATTTGTCGGGATTCAACAATCCTTCTAACTCCTGTTGGTAGCTTAGAAGGCAACCCTCCTTCACTAGAGACCCCTCCAGGGTGACCCTAAAATATTTTTGGATGATTTAAGTTCTACCCCTATTGACTATCTAGCTATGCAAGACCTCCCAGTTTACTACCGCATAATAAACACTTATATACTATGTCCGAAATCCACCTGTCCAATACGTGATCAAGACATGAATAGGCAACAAGCATAAACTGTAATTAATAGAATAAAATAAACCTCAATTCATTTCAACAATAAGATATCCAAAATACAAATAAATAAAGAAAATAATTAACTAGGGTTCAATACCCATTGCAAGCCTCAAGTACAATAGGTTTAGTTCATACTAAAAGAATGTAAAATCAAATAAAAATAATGTGAGAATCATGTTCAAAAGATAAAACAGAATAAAATTAACCTAAAATACGGAATAGGATGGTTGTGGAATGGTGGAGAATGATGAACTTAGGTGGAGACCCTCATTCTCTTCTCTCCAGGCCTTATTTGCTCTCCATCTGCTGAAAAATATGATAAAAAGTTCAATTCCTTGTGAAATGGGAGCTTATAATATGCTTATATACTTGGCCAAAAACGTTTGGGGCCTTATGGGCTCACTTAAGTGGGTTAAAAATAGCCCAACCCATTTTTGGCCAATGTCGTCGAGGTTCGAGTTAGGGTGAAAAATGATACAACTTTCTCATCTCAATTCTGAATTGAATACCGTAACCTCTCACATGACAATGACTTCAAGATCCAACTTACTCAAAATAAATTTCTTCAAAATCCCTGGCCAATTTGTTGTGGTGAAGAAAACAATGTGAAGTCAAGACTTTTCCGGTAAATGCTCCACCTTTCCCAAATTGACATTAAGCTCTCTTCACGCCTTGACTTGGGTTTGGACTTAGTTCTTGATTTATTCTCATCTCCTTGTACCTTAGTGTCAACCATGTACCTAAAGACTACACCTTTAACACACAAGAAGATACCGTTAGCTCAAGAGAAGAAAGAAGTTGTTAATGAGAATCATCCTCCACCACTTTTCCCTTCACGTGTCTTAAATGAGGATAATTCTCAAGAGTACAAGAAGTTCATAGACATGATGAAGAAGTTGAATATTAATTTTCACTTTTTGGAAACCATCTTAGGAATGCCAAAAAAATTAAAATTTATGAAGGAGGTGCATTCCAACAAACTTAATTATTTTGTGGTAAAGATGATTGGTTTACTGGAGGAGTGTTGTGCAATATGTTAAAGTAAGTTTCCTCCGAAGTTGAAGGATCCCGATAGTTTCAATATTCCTATATCAATTGGTCAAGGATGGAGCGGGAGCTTTGTGCGATTTAGGTGCGAGTATAACACTCATGCCTAAATCATTGTTCAAGAAGTTGAGGATTGGGAATTTGAGTCCTACGACTATGACTTTTCAAATGGCAGACATGACCCTTACCAATCTTGAAGGTAGAGTAGATGATGTACTCGTCAAGATAGGTAACCTTATAGTTACTTGTGATTTTCTTATTCTTGACTACAACGTGGATAAGAATGTGCCAATGATTTTGGGGTGACTATTCTTAGCCACGGTGCATACATTGATTGATATAGATAATGGAAAACTGATCATGCTAGTGCAAGATGAGGAAGATAAGTTTAGTGTGTTCAGGGGTGTGAATTTCCCTAATCCACCAAAAGACTGTTTCCGCTTGGACACACTCAATCATGAAGTAAATAATCCAATCAATGGTATGGATACCTTGGGTTTGGAGGAGAAAAAGCAGAGAAAGAAATCTAAATCGAAAGCTCTACCTAAACTTAAAGGCGATCCATTCATTGAATACCTTAAGAAGACCAAGAAAGCGCTAGAAAGGTTTCAATGGAACCTAAAAGTAAGTGGAAAGACGGTGAGTTTTGGGTGGGGGACACAATAGCAATTAAAGATCCCGAACCCCCAAACACACCACACAAGCTCAAGTGAAAGAGTTCTTGGAGTGGCCCTTACAAGGTCACAATAGTTATTTCCAAAAGGTTAGTTGAGTTGGATACCAAAAAAGGTGGTAACATCGCTTGGTAGAAGTTAATCACCTCACCTACTGCTGGGGAGGCCATTTGTGAAAGAAATAACCTTGAGGTAACTCGTCGAACCTCAATGACATTAAAAAAAGTGTTTCTTAGGAGACAACCCATGTTTTATTTCTTTAGTAGTTTTACTTTCATGTATTTAGTGTGTAGTGGTATATTATTTGATGTATATAACATAATGTGAAAGGTTTTTAGTGTTTTTGATGTATAGGTAAGCAAGAAATTGAGTTTTGGGTGAAATTCTTGGGATGTTCATGAGCTAATATAACTGGAAACTGCGGTATACCCCACCAGCCACGGTGTACCGCATGTCGCGAAATCGAGTAGAGAATTTGGAGCTATAGAGTTGAGGTTGTGGTGCAACACAGGATACCTGCGGTATACCACAACTCGATAAAACGAACCGTGACAAGAAGACGACGTGGTATGAATCGCGAGAAGTAAGAAGCGAGAGGCGAGAAGCGCGATATACCACAACTATGCCAAACTGTGTGCACGATAGTCCATGCTTCACAAAGGCAGGGAATTTTGAGTTGTACACCATGAGTGCGGTATATCGCACGACATCCGCGGTGTACCGCTCCACGACAAAAAAGAAAGATGAAGTAAGACTTCATCTACACTCTTAACCTAAACTTCAAACCTTATTCTTCCTTAAGCTTTCAACCACCATTATAGTTCAACCCAAGCTTCACCAAACATCAAAATACACCTAAAAACCCAGTATTTCATACCCAAAATCATCCATACATCATTCCTAACAACATTTACCATCCAAAATCATTCCAACAACACAAGAAATAAATAATTAAACCTAAAATATCCAACAATTCTTTTTCCTATTTCTTTAATTCCTCCTCACCCCACCTCAAATCCTTCATTATTACATCACAAAACACATTCACTACACCTATTAACCTCTAAATATTATCTTATTCATCCATTCAATGGAAATTTTCAAAACTTGTTAAAATTTTGAGTTGAGGGTGAAAGAAGATGACACCAAAAACCGATACACTTGCTCATGTGAGAGAGATGAAGAAGATTTCAAGCACTGATTTGGGTGAAGATTAGAGGAAACAACTAAAGGTTTATGTAAGTAAATCAAAGAGGCAAAAGGGTGATTTGAGTCATTTTGCTATAGAGAAACCGGATGTTGTGGAGTCGAGTACGCAAGAACAAGTGATCGAGATTTCGAGGAAGAATACTCCACAACATCTCAAAGGCAAGGCACCTCCACCCAAAAAAGTGGTAATTTTAGGTCCTTAGAAGCTATTTAAATTGATATTATGCCTACTTTGACACCCACACACGAGTAGAAATTTCATGAAGAAGTAGAAAAGGTAAAATATAAGAGATTTCTTAAGATTGGAAAAAGATTAGGTTGGAAGACATTCATGATGGAGCGCTTGTGTTCTAATATTGGACTATTGAGAGAGTTTTACCTTGGTATCTTTAGCCAATATAACATTGGTAGAGTTCCCATTCGTGGTAAGCTGGTCCCCTTCTAGTTAAAGACATTAGAATCCATTTTGAAATGAGGAAGTTGGCAAAACCATGTAAGTATCAAAGAGTTGTGAAGAAAATCAAAACTTTTGAGTGGAACCAATTACATGAGTTACTAGTCAATGACAAAGATAAGTCAACGACATCTTGGCCTTACAAGTTCCTTCAACCTGATGCAAAAATTTGGTACCATTTCCTTGCATCCTCGAACCTTGGGAATTCTCCAGTCGCGGATGTACTTCAAAAATCCTCCATCATATTGGATTGTATTATGAGAAAGGAAGAAGTGGATACAAAACAAGTGATATTTGATGAGGTAATGTGATTCGTAGTCAAACCAAAGAGTTTCTTTAACTTGAAATACCTGGTGGGGGCAAAGGTGTGATAAAATAATAGATAAATAAAAATAATAATAAAGGCTACACACCCTTGAGAACCACAGAACTCGTTGCAAGTATCACAGATCGTTTGCAAGTTTTAATGATAAGTCAAGTTCGTTCGCACGGATTGTATCCGTTAGATCTACTTATATTTAACAAGCGTAGATGAATTTATATGTTTATAATAAAATATAATAAAAGGAATAAATATCTAATATGAAATAAACAAATATGAATGCAGATATATAAATATGAACGTAAGTCTAATAGATTAGGATTACTAATATGAGTCTATTTTACTAAGTTGTTATTCTAACCTGTCACATATTAAGCATTATATATTAACCAGGATTCTAAATTCTACCTAGCCTTTTCTAGGCTTAGGAGCAACCTCTCCACTACCAAGGATTCCTGAGTAATGATTGGTGATTAAATCAAACCTTTATGGCTATCTAGTTAGGCAAAGGATCAAAACTAGACGATTATGTGGTGCTGTCGATAACTAAGAATAATTTTAAGATTGGCCAAATCTAGGGTTGTAACAATAAGTCAAAACACATAATAACGATATACGCCAAGCTCAATCAATTTAAATAACAAATAGTATTAATGAATGTAGACAAAATAATAACCCAACAATTAAAAGTAAAACTTACAGAATAAAAGCTTAGAAAGATGGTGAAGTCACAATCTATAGCTAATTACACTAAATATAGAGAAGGTGAGATGTAGAATAGGAGTTTGTCACTCTCCAAATTCTTGTTTCTTGTCTTCCCCTATAGGTCAGCTTGCTTCTTGGATGAATAGCTTGATTCTAAGGACGAATATTTAATTCAAGACCTAAGCTATTATTTAAAAGTGAGAAAATACAAGTAAGGACTAAGCCTAAGCTTGAAACTGAGCAAGGACATGTTTACAATGGTATAAGGGTGTATTTATAGGTGTTTAGGAACCCTAATTCGTTTTCTTGAAGGAGAAGGAAAGTAATGGACTCCTAGCCCAACTCAAATTCGTAGGTAGATAAGGATAATTACTGCTGACTTGTTTTTACCATATCTTCTTCGTTATTGGACCTTTTTTGACCCATAAGATGTCAAAAGAATCTTCACGGAATTATCTACGTCCCTATGAAAGGGGTCTTCCAGAATCGGCTCGGTTTTGGAGTTATCACCACTTCTTTAGACGTAGGTGCAGAAATTCAGATTTATTTGACAACTTTTCCTTTTCCTAATTGAACTCTGTATCCTTCTATCTCCAATTACCATGCTTATCTCTTTCATATCTTGTAGTCTTTGACTTGGACTCTAATTAATCTCCATAATTATCTTTAAAGCTTCACACTAAATAAATAATTAAACCCAATATGCTCTAAAAATAATAATTTAGTAAATCAAGACTCAGAATAGGAAAGTGTAACATTTCTCAAGAAAATCGATTAGAAAGACTTCTAAGTCACTTAAAATGATGTCTCCAACTAGTATTAATTCATAACAAATAAGGAGACATCAATACCCATTATAGATCACAAGCCTAGTGATCAGAACAAATGTGAACATTGCGGAGAAAGAGAAAATTTGGATCAGGTCAAGTTCCATATTAGATGATGAGTGGAACTAGAACATTTTGAGAGGAGTGCAGTCAAATGAATCTCATTCGTAGGTTAAAGTGAGTGAGCAACTTAAGCAATTCGAAACGGATAAAACCCTCCATCCCAATAATATGGCGCTAATCAAGTCTAATTAAGTGCTCATCACGACACTCCTGGAACAAATAAGAGACGATACCGCGAAGGATCCACCACAAACCATCTTAGATTGTGATCATGCGAGGCAATAGCCTTGATATCTACATAACTGTGATGAATCAATCCGTTCATGAGACATCATTTTAGGTGAATTATATTAATTGTTAAAGGGATTTTCCCCCACTTACTGATAATTTCTTAATTCTTTTTTTTTGATTTGGAGATTTATTACTTTTAGAGCGTTTTTGGTATAATTTATGTGTTAATTTGAAACTCTTAAGTATATCGAATATAATATATGCCAAATAAAATACAAGGAGTTAAGGAAAGAATATCTAAGGCGAAATCGATAGTTAAAAAGAAACAAAGTTGAGTTAGGAAAAGAGAAGTTTCCAGATAAATCTGTTAAACTGCGAAGTCGTCTAGGTTTTAAATACTGATGAAAATCCATTACTAATTTGAAAGAGCCTTTTTTGGGTCAGATAGGTCTTTGAATTGAGGTCTTTTTGATAGGTGTTTCACTTAATTTGGCCTAGTAAAGAAGGAGATATGCTTGTTTCAATCTCAAGTGTTTATCGTGTCTTATAACTTAGGAATACAAATTTGAGTTGGAGTGGGACTCCAATAACTTGGCCCATACTCCAAGATTTCAACCTAACACCTATAAATACACCTATTAACCTTTGTAAACACGTACTTGCTCATCCATTAGCTAATATAAAACTTAGAGATCCATAGTAGCAAGTTGACAAGTATGTATCTATTCATTAATTTATTTCTTTCTCGTATGAACTAATTCTCCATAGCTTGGGCTTGCATATGTATAATATTTGAATTCTATTTCTTTATTTTATGTTATTTGAGGAAGTGATGTTACATTGATTGAGATACTTATTTAAACTACATATTTGTTTTATGATTTTAGGTGTTTATGGTTAATTATTTTAGTAATTTCCTATTTCTTGTCTTGATTTGATGAATTGTTATTTCTAGAGAATATTTTGTTTAATTTGTGTATTAATGTGAACCTTTAAAGATATATGGAAATTAATTAGAGGCCAAATAAATTCTAAAGAGATAAGGAAAGAAAATATGTATGGAAATTGGAGATAAAAGGAAGTAGAGATAAAATAGGAAATGAAAAGTTGTCAAGTAAATCCAAATAGGCTGGGAATTCAGAGGAGATATCAAAATTATAAGTGTAGGTCTTTCCGACACGGTCGTTTCGATATAAAATAGGCGAAAATCGGAGCAATATTGAAGAGGTTACGGCCAAAACAAGACAACAACAGTTTTTTCCTACTATATTTTAGGAAACAAATTTGATTTGGAAAAGAAGTCCAATTGCTTGCCTCCTATTCCGAGAAATGCGAATTAGGGCTTCCTATACTCCTATAAATACACCATTTAACTATTGTAAACATGTCCTTGCCTCCCACAATTAGTCCTTAAGTTTATTCATCATTAGAAGTCATTCAAGAGAGCAAGTTGACAATATGTATTTTTTTTAGTTTATTTCTTTCTAATATGAACTAATTTTTCCATAGCTTGGGTTTTGCATATGTATAATCCAAGAATTCTATTTTCTTCTATTTATGATTCTTTGGTAGAACTATTTTAAATTGATTCTAGCTTCTTAACCATATATTTGTTTTATGTGCTTTAATTTATTGTCTGTCTTAAACTTGATCAATTTAGGGATTTGCTAATAGTAGTTAGATGGTCACCCGGGAAGGGTGTCTAATTATTGAAACACCACATAAACTTTTAGTGTGAGGTAGTTATCCGGAAGGGCTTTCCTAACTAGATAGTCATTAGGGTTTGATTTAATCACCGATCATTATTTGCAGTCCAGTCTCATCCAAGAACCTAGTGGCGTAGGACCACCTTAGTTAAGTCCCCTGGTAATTGTGAGGTCGCCACCTAAGTCCACCCGGAAGGGGGTTAGGAGGAATTTAGAATCCTGATTATTGATTTTAAAGCTAAAATCACCCTTATTAACTAGTAGAAGAAATAGAAGGATTAGTGCATACTAGCAAAACATGAGTTATATTCTCTCATCTCACTCTCTAGTTTTATTTACTTGTCTTTAGTTTAATTAGTTAATCATTAATCTCCTCATCCATCATATTTACTTACTTTTATTGTCCTTTAATTATTAATTACTACTCCGTTTTGTTTACCCATTCGTATAACACACTAAGTCCTGAGAACGAAACTTTATTTATCATTAAGACTTACATACGACCTGTGATACTTGCAGTGAGTAACATGTTTAGTCTAGGGTGTTAGTGCATCGTTTATCCATCTTTTATTATCATATTTTTATCACACCTTAGGCGATACCATCAAGAATAATAAAATCAAAAGGAATTATAAAATTACCAGCCTTCACGAGCACGTCCTCTATCTTTCCTTCAAGTTGGAGAGTGTCCTATCCACCATTTGTAAGACCATGATAGTAGGCCTTGCATATCCAATTCTCAACTTCTCAGATACGGACTTAGGCATGAGATTGATACTCGCACCTAAGTTGCACAAAGCTCTCTTGGTCCATTCTTTTCCAATGGATATAAGAATGTTAAAACCCATGGGATCTTTCAACATTGGAGGAAACTTGCCTTGACAAATTTCACTGCACTCCTCCAGAATAACAATCATCTCTCCCTCCAGGTACTTGCGCTTGTTGGAAAGCACATCCTTTTCAGAAATTTTAAATACTTTTGCATGTTATAGAGGGCTTTAACAAAGGGCAAGTTGATTTGTAATTTCCTCACCATGTCCATGAACTTCTTTTACTACTTATTATTGTCCTTATTTTGGACACATGATGGGAATGGTGGAGGAGAATGATTTTCTTTCACTACTAACTCTTTCTTCTTTTGGGAAGGATTCTTCTCAATATCTTCATTAATGGTTATTGGCTCAACTAACTCTTAGACTACATATTCGACCTCTCTCTCTCAACCTCCTTCTCTTCCTCACCTACTAAGAGAGGGGGTAGTTGCTTTGCACTTCTTAGTTCAACCACTTAACAATCTTCATTATTACAAGGATTCTCAATATTTCTTGGAAGTTTACCTTGCGGTCACGCATAAATGGCATTAGAAATTTGGAAGACTTGATTTTCTAGGATTTTTAACGTAGCGGAATGAGAATTTAAGGTTTACTTTATCTTGGTTTAATTTTCCCTATATGTCATCATGACTATATTAAAATTTATATCCAAATCATTAGTGGTGGTCATACCTTCTTGTGGATGGAAATGGAATACTTTTTGAGCAAGGTTATCAGCATAATCGTCATACACATGAGCTTGTGTAGCTTGAACTATTTGGCTTGGACCATATTTTGAGGTTTATCTTATAAATGGTTTCCTTGGGGTGAGGTTGATAGTTGCCTTGATTATCAGCCTCATGAGGATTAGACCATTGCATTCCCGAATGATTTCTATATTGATGAACATAGCCTTGACCACCCGAATGGTGGTTTCCTCGATTAGATATTAAATATACGGATTAAGGATTATTGGGACACTCTTCCCACACATGATCAATTGCCCAGCAACATGGGAAAATTTAAGGCTCTTGCACTACATTCACCTGATTGCTACTAACTATTAATTGCTTGATCTTGTTCTATAAAGCTGGGATGCATGTAAGGCGGTTTTTATATGTAAGGAGATACCCCAACTGGTGTTTTAAATGATGTTTTGTAAGCTCAAAGAGCATCATCTAGTTTTAATGACCAGTCCTTCCTCATTTTTTTCACGGTCTTTTCAAGAATAGATTTGATTTATCGGTTAGAAACCTCAACTTGACCATTAGTTTGGGGATGATAACCAGTTGAAGTGTGGTGTCTCACCCCCAACTTACGAAAAGAAGCTTTCAACTGATAATTGATAAAGTGGGTACCTTTATCAATGATAAGAACACATGGCATACCATGTCTTGAAAAGATATGTGACTTAAGTAATGATATAACTGCTTTAGCATCACTCTTTGGTGTTGCCATAGCTTCTACCCACTTGGATATATAAGCTACTGCTAGCAAAATATAGAGATTCCCATGGGAAGTTATGAAAGGTCCCATGAAATCTATTCCCTATACATCAAAGATTTCGACTTCTAAGATATTGTTGAGCGGAATCTCGTCCATTTTGGATATTACTAGTGAACTGGCATCTTTTACATGTCTGAACGAATTGATGTAGGCCAATAGATTCCCGATTGAAGGATTTTAGCTGCAGTTCTATCCCCTTTAAAGTGGCCACCATATGGTGAGCCATGACATCTTGCCATAATCTTAATAATTTCGCCCTCACGGACGCATTTTCAGATAACTTGATCACTGCAAACCTTGAAGAGGTAGGGTTCCCAACTCATCTCATTCTTCACAATTCTATACAATATCCCAAACGCATGATTTGCGCTTACCATCATGAAACCTCCTCTACATAGCATATTGGATTTATCTTTGGAAGTTACATCAAAGCTTCTATAAAACATACCCAATTGCAACACTAGTGTGTACCCATGAAACGAAAATTTCTTCAAACATTTTTTTTTCTTCAAACATTCTTGGAAATGAGTCCAGGCTGGTCCCAATGTTTCTACTTGCTCTTGGAAAAATCCCGTAGTTGACCACTCTAATGCCCACTTTGCGGATAATATCTATCAAAGAAAGCTTTTTGCAATTGTTCCCAAGTAGTGATTGACTCACTAGGTTGTTGATTGTACCACTCACTAGCTCCTCCTGTAAGGAAAATTGGGAACATAACAAAATACATTTTTTCCTGAGTAACATCTCAAGTGATGCACGCATCGCACATCTGCATAAATTCTGCATAGCTTTAACGGGATCTTTGCGAGCAACCCCACTATCTAGCAAACTGGTTGATCATACCTGCATCAGGATTGAATCTCACGACATGAATAGTGGGTGGGAGAATCCCAAGCGGTGATTAACGGAATGGTTGTTAATCATGTGGGTGCAAAAACCAAGGCACGTTCCCAGGTTGGACTTGTGCACCTTGATTATTAGCTACATTATGTGGATTTCCTCCATTCGTGCTCACTCCTTGTTGATCGTCATGTGGACCCAAAGGTTGGTTCACTTGATTTTCATTACCTATGAAACCTGGTGGTGGATCAAGATTGGCCATCACAATTGGCGCTAGTCTTTCTCTCTTCCTTTGATCTCAAAGCAACTTCTCATGATTTGAGAGCATACACCAAAACCTATGAAATTTGTATAAAGACAAAAACAAGAACATAAGAAATGCCAACGAAAAACTAAACAAACCACAAAAAGATAACAATATAATCCCCTGCAGCGGCGCCAAAAATTTGTTGCTCCCCTTAGGGTTATAAATAATCAACACCTAGAAAGTGGGTAATTTCCCGCAAATGCACTGGTCATTTTCAAGTAATAAAATAAGTCCATGGATGGATCGTCTCCTCAGGAATTATTAACGTTATCTCAAGGTGTTTCGTAATATAATATTGCATAGTTTTGCAAACAAGAATTGAAAATACAAAGTAAATGAAGAAATGTTTTTTGGTTTTTTTGATATAAGATAAAGGAATACTAATTAAATTAAACTGAGAAAATGAAATGCGATTAACTAAAACACAAGTTTTTGAATATGAGCGTAATGCTTAATTATTGCTAGTATTCGCCAAAATCGATTGATATGATATTCTTGATGTAAGGGTAAGTGAGTTGTTCAGATTAACTAGGATTCTAAGGTCCTCCTAACTCCCTTAAGTGTCGACATAGGAGGCACACTGATGTCTCCTCATTTGTGATAGATTTATGTTAAGATGAGACATCATTTTTAGTGTTTTAGAAGTCAATAATGTCGATTTTCTTGAGTTTTAGTGCACTTTCCTGTTTTGTGTCTTGATTTGTAGAAATAATATTTTTAGAGCATATTGGGTTTAATTGTTTATTTAGTGTGTAGCTTTAAAGATAATTATGGTGATTAATTAGAGTCCAAGTCAAAGACAATAACTTATGGAAATGGATTTACATGGTAATTGGAGAAAAGGAAATAAAAGCTAAAAAGATGGAAAAGGAAAAGCTGCCCAAATCTGGGATTCTGCAGATCACGTCCAAAGATATGCGTTTTTACCTACGAAATAGGCCGAATTTGGAGATTTCCTTCTAAAGGGTCAAGATAATTCCGTTGTGATTCTTTTGGTATCTTGTGGAGCTCAAACGGACCAATAACGAAGAAGTTATGACCAAAACAACGCAGCAGTGTTTATCTTTATTTCCATACGAATTTGAGTTGGGCTAGAAGTCCATTACCTTAACTATTCCTCAAGAAAACGAATTAGGTCTTCTAAACACCTATAAATACACCCTTATGTCACTTGTAAATCATCCTTGCCTCATAGTAATTAGTTCTTAAGGTTTTATTCTTCCAGTTTATTGTAGAGAGCAAGATGATGTCTTTTGTAATTTCTTTTAGTTTATTTCCTTCAGGTATGAACTAAATCTCCCATAGCTTGGGTTTTGCATATGTATAATCTATGAATTCTAATTCTTCTATCTAAGTTTCTTTGGGAATTATATGTTTTAATCTGATATTAGCTTCTTACTTTATATTTGCTTATGTGTTTTGCTTTAATGTCTTTCCTAGAACTGATCACTTTAGGATTGTTTTAAGAGTAGTTAGATGGTCTCCTTGACAGGGTGTTTAACTATTGAACCACCACATAATGTCTAGTGTCGATAGCAGTTCTGACAAAACATACTTCTAACTAGATAGTCATTAGGGTTTGTTTTAATCACCATATCACCAATTGATTGTAGTGTGCTGGATAGGGCCTTAGTGGCGTTTGATAACCCTATTTGAGTCCTCGTCTTGGTTGTGCCGTAGCCCCCTTAGTCGCTCTCAAGGTCTAAGGTAGTGGAATTTAGAATCCTGACTAAGTATTACCAAGAGCTAACATTCTCCCTTATGAACTAGATTTATAGATAGAATTAGAAGGATTAGTGCATACTAGCAAAACCTAAGCTATACTTCTCATCTCATATTCTTAATCTTTTATTTTATTGTCTTTATTTTCCTAGTTTTAATTAGTTTTAACTCTTATTTTCGAAAATCCATATCTCTTTATTTTTGTCTTTTAATTATTTACTTTTACTCGTTATTGTTTCCTACGCGATTAACACACTTAAGTCCCTGAGAACGAATTCTACTTATCATTAAAACTTGCATACGTCCTATAATACTTGCAGTACTGTGCCTGTCTAGGGTGAGAGTGCATAGTTTTCCATACTTAATTTGATCTTATTTTTATCACACCCTAGGCGACACCAAGTTTTTGGCGCCGCTGCCGGGGACTTGTGTCTCGTTAGCGTGTGGGTTATCTATTTCGAGTTTTAGTTTTTAATTAGTTTTACTTTTCAGTTTTTAGTTTAGTTTTAGTTTTTATTTTTCCAGATTTACGCTTGTGGTTTGCTTTAGTCTTTTTCAGATTTCACAGTGTTTAATTCTTGGCCTCCTTTATCGGAGCCCGAGAGGCGCTTCAGACCTTACAACAAACGAGTTCGTGAGGAAAGAGCCTTGAGAAGAGCTATGGCAGACGTACATGATAATGATCCGGAGTTAGTTTACTTTGCACCAGGAGGACCTCCAGCATACATTCCACCTGGTGTACAATTACCAGTCGGAGAAGGTAATGGGCAGAATAATCTCAATAATCAACAGAACCGAGTTGAACAAGATCTTCCTGGCCTCAATGTACCATTCCATGTTCAACCCATTCGTTACCGCCCTCCTGAGATTCCGAATATCAAATTTAGACTCGATCCGGGTATGCTCAGTCAATTTCAAAGTTTCGGACTCTATACTGGTACTGCAATTCAAGATCCGGTAAAAGCGATTCAGAAGTTCATGCAGATTTGTGATGCCTACATTACTCCAGGCATTACACGCGAGCAACTGTATTGTCATATGTTTTCGTTTTTCTTGACCGGAAGAGCTAGCGATTGGCTAGAAAGACAACCACATGGAACCATTCACTCTTGGAGAGAACTTCAAGCCGCATTCTTTAACCGATTTTATCCGAAGAGCATGAGACTTAAAGATCAAACCGAGCTTGCAAGATTTTGCCAAGAAGATGGAGAAACAGTGGGGGAAGCATGGACAAGGTTTCAACAAAAGTTAACAAGATGTCCACTCCATGGTTATACACCTGCTCTACAACTTGCTATGTTCTATGAAGGTCTTAATGAAAAAGGTAGAGAAAAGGTGGATAACATTGGAAAGGGTAATTTCGTGTCCATGAATCACAATGAAGCTTCCGAGGTGCTAGAGAACATTATGGAACAAGAAAGAAGTTGGCCTTCAACGCGAGCTTCTACAGCAAAAACCCGAGGAACGCTTCGGTTAGATGCAGAAACTGCGAATTCAGCTCAAATATCCTCTTTAGAGAATCAAATCAAAGAGCTGAGAATTGCGATGGAGAAGAATTTAGCCGCTACAAAAGTAGTACAAGAAGCACAAGGTTGTCAACAATGTGGAGTGAACGATCATGTATGGGAAGAGTGCGAATCAAATCCGCAATCTGTTTACTTTATATCCAACCGATGGGGCAACCGCAACCATCCGGGTATGCAGTATTCAAATCCACAAGGGGCCGCTAATCCTGGTCAATATCAATCCCAGAACAACTCTTACCAACAGAGAGGTCAGTACCAAAACCAATATCAGAATCGACCTGCTCCTTCACAACAACCTGCTCAAGACGCCTATACCGATTCCTTAGATCAGAAAGCTTTACCTCAGTATCCGCAAGAAGGGTCTATGGACAATACACAGATAGTACAAGCTCTAGACCGTTTGAACACGACTATAAACGCTCAAGAAGAAAAGGTCAGAGGACATGATGCCATACTGCAGATGCTAACTACTCAAGTGACACAGTTAAACAAAGTGTTAACATGTGTTGTAGAACAAAAGGAATTAAAGGCAATCGAAGGAGGTGAAGATAAGGACGAGTTCGAAGCTTGCAAGGCTATATGTCTTGAGATTACGGAAAAGAAAGAGGAAGCACCACATCCTGCCATTAGTGTCGTGGAAGTTACCAGTATTGAAGAAGAACCGACCAAGTCTAACCCCGAGGAATCTGACTGTCTAGAAGTTTGTCTGGAGAGCGATGAAGAGAAGGACGAGTTCATAGAGCTGCTGAAAAAGGTACAAGAGGAGATTCGTTCGATGGTAGAGTATGCAGCTGAGTTGGCTAAAGAGAAAGAGGAAGAAGCCTCAAGAGAGGAATCGAAAGATGAAGTGGCACCTGCTGTGCTAGAAGAGAAAGAAGAAGAGAAGGTGGAATCGCCACCTGTTGTTCAACCAGTGTCATCAACTATTCCTGATACAAATCCTAAGGATGACACTGTTCTCAAGACGTTTGTAGAGGCGTACCAACCTGAAAATATCAACGCCCAAATGCTTGAGATTGCGAAGAGAGGACTTACACCGCAACAAGTATTTACGCAAGTTATTCCTGAGAAAGAGGCGAGTGTAGAGATCCCAAGAGAGAACCTGAGGGTTTCGAGAAGAAGTGAGAAAGAGCTACCTACAAAGCTTAAAGATCCGGGAAGTTTTAACCTTCCTATTCAATTACATGGTAGGCTCAAAGTGAAAGCAATGTACGATGTGGGTTCTGGTGTGAATCTTATGCCTAAGTCCGTGTTCGAGAAACTTGGACTTCAGAAATCAGAGAAAACTCCAGTGAAGTTAAGGTTTGCTGACAACTCAGTGAAGAGGACATGGGGAACAGTGGAGGACGTCTTAGTCCGTGCAGGTAATATCGCCATCCCTACTGACTTTGTTATTCTTGAGTTTGATGCAGATAAGCAAGTTCCGATCATACTTGGACGGCCCTTCATGGCCACAAGTCAAAGTGTGATCAACTTCCAAGATGGGACGATCACCCTTCATGCTAAGAATGTATCCGAGACCTTCTATGTCTTGGGTAAGAAACCAAGGAAGTTGGATCCCACCGCGCCCATCATCCACAACCTTTCACATCACAAAGTCCCTCCTGAAGAGATCCACTTAAAACATGTGGATACTGAGCCAAACATTGAGTTTGGGGTTGGCCATGAAGTCCTATGGAAAGCCCACAAACGCGAGAATAGGCCACGAAGTTTCAAAGACTCGTGGATGGGACCATTCATTGTCACTAAGGTTGTTTCAGCCAAAGTGATAGAAATTCGCCCCAAAAATGGGGTCAATCGCAGATTAGTTGACGTTCATAGCCTTACTCGTTGTTGGGGAGGCTATATTCGCAAATCTTGACAGAGGTAACACGTCTAACTTTGAAAGACGTAAAACAAAAGTGCTGTTCGGGAGACAACCCGAAGTTTTTTTTTATGTTTTCATGTCTTTTACGTTATTAGTTTAAGTTTATTTTAGTTGTTTTTAGTTGATAATGCATATTTGAGAAAGGTATTAGTGTTTTTTGTGTGCAGGAATCAGAGAAATCGAGTTAGGGAACGCGAGGAAAATTTTTGGAGCGAAGGAATACACCCCGCGGACTACCCCATGGTCCGCAGGGATGGTCCGCGAGGTCAAAACCCGTACCACGGGTTGCCACCGCGGGTCTGATCCAGAAACAAGAAAAAAATCCGCGGACTACCCTCCGGTACACCGCGCCATGGTCCGCGCCCCAAAAACCCGTACCACGGGGTGAGTACCACGGGTATTTTGACGGAGTTAACAACAGAAGCCGCGAGGTACCCTCCGGTACACCGGACCCTAGTCCGCAGGCCAAAAACCCGTGCCACGGGGTCCTACCACGGGTCTAGGTCAGAGAGCAAAAAAAATTTCGAGCTACAGAAGTCACGGACTACCCTGCGGTGCACCCCATGGTCCGCATGGGTAGTCCGCAGCGCCGCCAGAGGAGAGAGAAAGTTACGTGATTGAGTTATAAAGGAGGTATTAAGCTATTTATTCCGAATTTATTAAACCCAAACCCTCTCTTTCTTCTCCACAACTCTCCTAACTCCATTGAAGCTCATCAAAACCTTCACCAATCACCAAAACACTACCCAATCATCAAGAAAAACACATCAAACCTTTTCTCCACATCATTACAAGAGAGAATCAAGCTACCAATCATCACCAAATTCATTCAAATTGAAGAATCAAAGAGCCAAATTTCACAAATTCATCACACAATTTCAAAAATCCAAGCCTACCCATTACAAATCATCCTCACCCACATAGAGATTAATCATCAATTCATATTTCCTAGGCCAAATCAAGCTTGTTCATCCATTAATTCAAGAGTTTAATTTTCAAGGGTTGCTAAAGCTTTGAGTTGGGGGTTAATTGAAGATGACTAATAGAACAACAATCTTATCTAACAAGAGGGAGGTGAAGAGTAATAAGGGATTGGATATAAACAAGAAGAAATCAATTGACAAAGGTGCTAGTTCTAAATCAAAGGGTAAAGAGAATGTGAAGAAGAGTGGGAAACCTTCGTATGATCGTAATGGTAAAAAGCTTTATTATTATGCAAAGGAGAAACCTCAAACTCAACAAGATCTTATACCTATAGAGAAAGTGGATACTTCAAGAGCTCTGAAGATTTCTGCGGAGAAACAATTAAAAGAACTACCTTTTGCTTATGAGAAAGTATTCAAGGAAGAAATTAGAGATGGAGAATACTAGAGATTCTTTGAGCTTGGTGAGAAATTGGGTTGGTCTACGTTCATGGTAAGCCGTTCTGGAATTATGTCCTGAATTAGTTTTGGAGTTCTATCTAGGCCTCTTTAGCCGAGATAGTGATGGTGTTCCGATTAGAGGAAAGTTAGTTCCTTTCACAGTTGAGGAGATTAGGAACCACTTCAAGTTTAAGAAATTGAAAGGTTTTTGCAAATTTGAAGAAGCAGTTGCTAAACGAAAAATCTTTGATGAGGAATTACTTTTTGAGCATGTTTTAGACAAGGAGAAAGTGCAATCACATAAGGGAGAATTGAAGGCACCTTGGCCTTACAAATATCTTCAAGCAGATGCTAGAATTTGGCACAATTTCCTTATTCCTAATGTATTTGGAAACACACGAACTTTGGAGGTGACTATGAGGAACGCGTTACTTTTGGACTGTATTTTGAGAGGAGAAGAAGTTGATGTGGCACAGTTGATCTATGAGGAGGTGATACGATTTTCGGTCTCTCCTAAATCAGTGTATAATGTTAAATTTCCAACTATGATCACGTGTCTTGTGCTAAAAGCGAATGTAGTATTGGGTGAAGAAGAGAAACTCGAATTTAAGATGAGTTATATTGATAATGCTTGGATCACAGAAAGTCTTCGAAGAGCAGGTTCTACTCAAGCCTCGAAGGAAGAAAAGGAGCAAAATTGGCAAGAGAAGATGGAGGAGCGTTTAACGAAATTTGAAGCAGCTCAAACTTCTTTAGTCAATGATGTGGCACAAATCAACGCTAATCAAGTGCACATCATGAAACTCCTTGAGCAATTAACGAAAGGTCCAGCAATTCCAACCTTGGATATCAATGATGAGAGGCAATAGCCTCGAGAGTATGTTCTCTTTCTTCCTTACCATTTCTGTAAATATGCCTATTTGCTAAATTTTAATTTCTATTTTTCGAGTCTTTTTCGAGTCGTGGGGACACGGCTCATTTTTGAGTTGGGGGCGTGGGGATTCGTTGTCTCTCATCTCCATTTTTCTGTTTTTTGGGTGAAATTAAAATTTTTGATACATGGGAATTAGATGTAGAGTGTGTTTAATAGCTTGAAAGCATAAGCTCAGTAGATTAATGATAGTAAGCGATATGTTTATGAGCTATGTATTTGTATGCTTTGAGTATTTGCAGGAAAACACACGTTGATAGTAAAGAAAAGATTAGTGAGCAATGCGATAGAAAGTATGTTCGATCTCAGGGAACCTTGAGAAGTGTGTAGGCCGTGAGATCCAAGCTAGTTGAAAAACCATTTGATGAAAGTGCTAAAGGTAAGAAATTTTCTAAATTACATAGTGTAGAAAGTGATCAAGGCGAATCTTTCATATTTTTAAGACCTTGAAGCCTTTTTATACCCTCTCACCTTGTGATTTTTTAATTTATATGCTATTTCCTTCTTAGCCCCTTCTAGCCTTTCTAAATCCTTTTATTGAACCACATTATAAGCCATATCCTTTAGATTTTAGGACTTTTCCATATGACCCGCACTCGAATCGCGATGCTTAGACAGTTGTTTTAGAGCTTGAGTTTGGGGTGGTGGGTCCACCATTATGGGAATTGATATTTTGTTGGGATTTTTGAGCTTATAAATTGTGCTTTGTGCTTATTATTGATGATGATTCACATGTTTTTATTGTAACCCTTTGCCGAGGTAATAGTGAATGAAAAAGAAGCTTCGAGCTAAAATTTGCCAACAAGGGCATTAAAAGAAAAAATATATATATGAGAAAATTAGCATGATATCTCATCATTAAAAGAAAGTCATAGCTATAAAAGAGAATTGATTTGAAAAGAAAGGAAAATATATATATTCGGACCGGCAAAGTGGATTTTTAAGTGAACATCTTAAGCTTTAATTGGGTTATTGGGGATGCTAAATTATGCATCAAGGAATTCATTGGGTTGAGTGAGAAACATTGTATGAGAGTAACTCAAGCTCTAGGGCGATTCGTTGATGGCTAGTGAGGAGAGAGCCAAAAGCTCACTCCAAATTATCCAAATATACTATCATACCGTCCCTAAACTTACATTACAACCTTAAAGACCTTGTGATTCTTTGTTATGTAATTGAGAAGTGATTGAGCCATTAGAGATTAGTTAAGTGGATCCTTGGATACTAGTGAGGTTTGATGAACAATCTATAGCTCTCAAGGGGAACTGAGTAAAGTCCCAATCCTTCTTACATTGCGAAACTAATCTGATCTTGAATTCAAGCCGTGTTGACTGTAGATATGAGAAGTGTACAGGTATGTAGTTTATGAGCATTATTGCATGAAATTTTCTGAGTTATGTGCTTTAGGTTTATTCTATATATTCTGTTATGCTTTTTCCCTTGTGTTGAGAATTTTATAAGTGTGTATTTCTAGACTTCCCTATGTTTTTATCTTTTATTGTATCGGGACGATACAACTTTGAGTTGGGGGTCTTGATGTCTCCTCATTTGTGATAGATTTATGTTAAGATGAGACATCATTTTTAGTGTTTTAGAAGTCAATAATGTCGATTTTCTTGAGTTTTAGTGCACTTTCCTGTTTTGTGTCTTGATTTGTAGAAATAATATTTTTAGAGCATATTGGGTTTAATTGTTTATTTAGTGTGTAGCTTTAAAGATAATTATGGTGATTAATTAGAGTCCAAGTCAAAGACAATAACTTATGGAAAGGGATTTACATGGTAATTGGAGAAAAGGAAATAAAAGCTAAAAAGATGGAAAAGGAAAAGCTGCCTAAATCTGGGATTCTGCAGATCACGTCCAAAGATATGCGTTTTTACCTAAGAAATAGGCCGAATTTGGAGATTTCCTTCTAAGGGTCAAGATAATTCCGTTGCGATTCTTTTGGTATCTTGTGGAGCTCAAACGGACCAATAACGAAGAAGTTATGACCAAAACAACGCAGCAGTGTTTATCTTTATTTCCATACGAATTTGAGTTGGGCTAGAAGTCCATTACCTTAACTATTCCTCAAGAAAACGAATTAGGTCTTCTAAACACCTATAAATACACCCTTATATCACTTGTAAATCATCCTTGCCTCATAGTAATTAGTTCTTAAGGTTTTATTCTTCCAGTTTATTGTAGAGAGCAAGATGATGTCTTTTGTAATTTCTTTTAGTTTATTTCCTTCAGGTATGAACTAAACCTCCCATAGCTTGGGTTTTGCATATGTATAATCTATGAATTCTAATTCTTCTATCTAAGTTTCTTTGGGAATTATATGTTTTAATCTGATATTAGCTTCTTACTTTATATTTGCTTATGTGTTTTGCTTTAATGTCTTTCCTAGAACTGATCACTTTAGGATTGTTTTAAGAGTAGTTAGATGGTCTCCTTGACAGGGTGTTTAACTATTGAACCACCACATAATGTCTAGTGTCGATAGCAGTTCTGACAAAACATACTTCTAACTAGATAGTCATTAGGGTTTGTTTTAATCACCATATCACCAATTGATTGTAGTGTGCTGGATAGGGCCTTAGTGGCGTTTGATAACCCTATTTGAGTCCTCGTCTTGGTTGTGCCGTAGCCCCCTTAGTCGCTCTCAAGGTCTAAGGTAGTGGAATTTAGAATCCTGACTAAGTATTACCAAGAGCTAACATTCTCCCTTATGAACTAGATTTATAGATAGAATTAGAAGGATTAGTGCATACTAGCAAAACCTAAGCTATACTTCTCATCTCATATTCTTAATCTTTTATTTTATTGTCTTTATTTTCCTAGTTTTAATTAGTTTTAACTCTTATTTTCGAAAATCCATATCTCTTTATTTTTGTCTTTTAATTATTTACTTTTACTCGTTATTGTTTCCTACGCGATTAACACACTTAAGTCCCTGAGAACGAATTCTACTTATCATTAAAACTTGCATACGTCCTGTAATACTTGCAGTACTGTGCCTGTCTAGGGTGAGAGTGCATAGTTTTCCATACTTAATTTGATCTTATTTTTATCACACCCTAGGCGACACCACACACGTACTCAAATTCTGCAAGATTAAAATAATACCCTATTGGCTACCTAGTTAGTCAAGACCCGTTGGCTCACTAACGCATACTAGGCGCGTATACGCTAATCAGTAATTAGATCCCCCTTTGGGTGCAAGATCAGTTACTAAGTATTCTACTATTCAACCAAGAAAGGATTGGTATTTAACACAAGTCATATACTCAATATATTCAAAACTCTATCTAATTAAATAGAAATCACAAACATCGAAAGAAACATCAAATAAATCAATTAAGATTTGTACATAATTGCAATCCTCAAGAAAAGAGGGTTTAGTTCATACTCAAATAATAAAAACTAATTGAAACTAATACTGGAATCATGTTTAAAAGATTATAAAAATAAATTTAATCTTTGGAACGAGTAAATTTGTAGCTCCGATGAGGAAGAATGGTGGTTTTTGGTGAAAACCCCTTCCTTCTCTCTCATCTGCTCATGTTGCTCTTGAAAAATGTGTAAAACGAAGGTTTAATGAGTTGCATGTGTTTTTGTAGTTGATATGTGACTTATATACTAACTAAAAATGTTTGGGGCCCCCACGGGCATGCATAATTAGGTTAAATATGGTCCAACCCGTTTTTAGTTAGTGTTGGAATGGTTCGAGTTACGGTGGAAGCAAATAGCATAACTTTCTCGTCTGAACTCCGAATTGATTTCCATCTTTTCCCAGGCGATATTGACTTCAAGATCTATCTGAATCGAAAGAATTTTTTCCAAAACCTCTTACCAATTTCTCGTGGTGATAGAAACAATATGACGTCAATACAATTCCAACAAACGCTCCACCTTTCCAAAGTGACTTTAATCTCATCTTGCACCTTGCCTTGGGGTTTAACTTGAATTTTGTGACTTTTTCTTTTAATCTTGGTACTCTGTATCAACCATGTACCTAAAAGATACACACTTAACACATAATTAAAACACAAAAACTCTATAAATAGCATTAATGCCCAACACTAGAGAGGAAAGTGAAATATGTCAAATAATAGGAGCAAATCCTTTACTTAGGCCCAATAAACTCCTAAAACGAATCCATCACAAAAATATATACATCAATTGTTTTTCTGTTCTTTTTGAATATAATGGTAATCAACTAAAAATATTATATATGTGTTGATAGACAAAAGCAACGTTAAATTTATCCATATTCTTCTCTAATCCAATCTGAGTAAGTGCAGCATAAAGTTTTTGAAACACATAGAGCTATGAACTTGAATCGCACATACTAATAAGGTTGACCATGTTATCAATATGGTTTTAAGATTAATTTTACAGTTAATATATCAATTACAATTTTGAGATACATAATTAAATTCATGGACTAATGGAGAAACATTTTTACTAGACAAACTAACTTGACTTGGAAACCGATGCCCAAACGTATGTTTGTCCATAACAAGAATTATTATGAAATTTTGTTTTTGTTTTGTAAACATATCAATATCATATCCCAAGAAGATTTTCTTCTTGTATTGAACATAACGAATAAACTTTAAATAAATAAATAGCCAAATTTAAATTTAGGGTTAGAATTTGACCTTTTATTACTCATGATTTCAAAACTAGAGCACCAGCCACTAATTCCTTACATTTTTCGAACCCTAAATCATTAATTAGTATTTATTTGTTCTTGAAAAAGCATACAATATCAAACTTTGTCTCTGAATTAAAAAACACCATCAATGAAAACATGTATTCTTCAAACCCTAGACATTTGATTGATATTATTTAGATGTCGAAAAAAATCATCATTCAATACTTTTTTCTATATTAAAAGTGCTGCCATTAATGCAAACCTTATATTCTAAAACACTAAATAATGAACTGCAATGGTATTATTATCATATTTATTCCATAAACTAACACCTAGGTGAAGATCTATAATTTCACGATTAAAATACATAGAAATTAATAAGCCTTTATAAAGACTTACTCACATAACCGAGATCATCTCAATTACATATGCTTGTTTGCAATGATAAAGGAAAATTCTTCACGTCTTCAAAACCAAGAAAATAAATAAGAATATTCTTAACTTTATTTAGATCTTACCTTTGATCGTTTTTAATATTATGAATATTTATTTCATCAATAAAATAAAACGAGATTATTCTCATGTTTTGTAAATTTTCTCATTAATATATACTGAGTTAAAAGATTTATATGCCAATAACGTATTATGAAGGACCAAATTTATAGATTTTTCTGAACTATATGTCATTGTTTGAGTTGGGATTTGAATTGAAGTCCATCAAATGGTCCTTGAAATTACCATTCTCCCCCGTTGTTAGCCCCTTATATAAAACCATCCATTTTTTCCTTTAGCTCCATGTGGTTAGTTTTTCTTACGGTATTTCAGGAATATCAAGTAACATCAATTATTATGTATATTTTAGCCCGTCAAGATCACCAACACACACCAGACGTAAATGAACTAGCTATATTCCTGAACCCCTCGTCAGGGTTACATACTACAACACTAAGGTCAATCTACATTTGATCAGCATATATAAAGCTATATAAATCAATTCATAAACAGTTTTCATCAATTTTCCAATTCAGTTAAACATGAAATTGTCCCAAATAACATAAATAATCATCAAAATAGTATTCAACATTCATATATAATTACAAACTCAAGCTTAAGTAAATTAGTTTATACTAAGGGCAATAAAATATAAGGATAAAAGGATTACAATCATGTGTAGGATAAAAAACTAATACTAAATTATTTTAAAATTGATGGTGAAATAGTGTAGAAGTGGTGTAGTTGGGCTTCAGCCTCTGTTTACCTTTTCTCCAGGTGTTATCCACTTCTCTCTAGCTTTTAGAATGATTTAATACTAAATAAAGAAAGAATGGAACCCTTTTCTAATTATTAAACAAATATATAAACGATTTGTCACATTTTTGGTGTTGTGAGCCCCTTTTAAATGGCCCAAGTTAACCCAACAATGTTTTACTAAAGAAGTGGACGGTTTCTAGCCACGACAACTACAACTTTGATAACTTATCATATTAAATCCAAATCACGAACCATCAACTCTCACTCCTAAATTCAATGAATTACTAGATACCGAATGTCTCCCTCCATAATTTTTGTCAATTGCACGTGGTGACTCTATCTCGTTGATTTTCAAAGTTAGCCGGTAAACGCTCTAACTTTCCAAAATTGGCTTTTTGATCATTTAACTCCTTAACTTGGGTATGTCCTTCATTTCTCATCTTCTTATCCTTGTTTTGGGAATATTTATCATTCAAGTACCTAAGAGCTTCACACTAAACACTCAAATAAGCACAAATAACTCTAAAAGTGACAAATATCCAAAAGTAGACAAGAAATGAGAATATGTATAAATATATGGAATAACCCCTCAGATAAGTACATATAACCACTAAAACGATGTCTCGTTACTAGATTAATCCATCACATAAAAGAAGACATCAAAATCCTTGTTGAAGATTTTTATAATGTTAGTAAACTTCAATGCACATAAAAATTTAAAGGCGAGTGTCTGTTAATGTCATTATCAAAGTTAAAGTACCACGTCCATTTTGGAAGTTACCTAAATACGAGAACTATGATAGAAATATAGAGAGCGATGACAAGTTCATAACACTCATATACCTATGTAGACTGAGTATCCGATATATTTCAACTAGAATCGTCAATATTATCATTTGAGCTAGTAGGAATAACACTATTGAATACATTTTGAGGAAAATATATGTTTTTATTCCATTCAGAGGTATAAATTTAACTAATGGTTCAATCAAGGGAACAACAAGAGAATGAAAGATCCTTGTAGAAATAATTTGTTGATATTATGACTATATATCTACCTTATAATCTATGACAACTTTATTATGCCTCATTCACTTATTTTTATAGCACACACACCATTCTTTGGAACTTAACCACTCATGAATCCATATTGTATCTGCTACTTGACACGAAAGTAGTTGGAAAGTGTCTTTACAGGATCCTCGTTCATGTTGTATATACAAGTTTGTGGCACTTATTAGTCAAATAAATTTCTACCATTGTATGTGATCTTTCATTAGCGACTTCCATTTTTACCTCATCATCGTAATAAATTTTCCGTGTATTCTGCATAGGTTTAAGTTAGGACTAAATAAACATCTTTTTACACGATTAAATAACATATCTAGGATCAAGGTTGTGAGGAACCACCATAGAAATTTTAAAGTGAAATTGACTAAGCCTAATAAATCCTCATTTATAACAAACTAGAGCATTAATCTCGTAATAGAAGAGTGTCCATGTCAGCTCTCTAATCGAGCTACATAATTTACATAGATTGGGGGTACATGAACATTATTAGTATTCATAACCTAAGGACATAGATAATTTGCTTAATACATTTATTATAGAAGTTAACTTTTTTCAGTTCACCTGTGAAACCACTAAGCTTATCCAATGGACCAAAAGTGTTCTCAATAAATTCAAAACCATTACATTGAACCAATGCCAATGAAATGTTAAAATAAATCTATTTAAGAGATACAAAATATTTCCAGATGTTAATAACCACATGCATCCTTGAATAATAACCAATTTGTTAATCCATTTTATTAATGACCGGCTTCATTTTTAAAGATTAACCTAAAGTGTTTCGGCAAGATCTCATCAATAGTTACAATTAATTGTATATTCAATTGTTCACATACCACCTGGAAAACTATATACAAAAAAAAAATAATCTTTTTGTTAGATATAAATCTCCCAATTTAAACAAAACCGTCAGACCCATTAGCTTGAGAAGTGATTTTAGTATCAATAGAGAGCACATCTAACTGTGCGGGGTTGGATATGTGAATATTTCATAGATGTAAGGCGTGAGTTTTTTAGAGAAGTTTTAAAGTACTATGAGTATATGTTTTCTATATTTATGAATATAATCATAATCAACTAATATATTATATAGAATTTATAGACAAAAGAAATGTTAAATTCGTCTATATTCTTCTCTAATTCAATCTAAGTGAGGGCAGTCTAAAGTTTGTGATTCAATGGAACCTATAGAGCAATGAACTTGAATCACCCATAAAAATAAGGTTAACCATGTTATTAATATGGTTTTAACATGATTTTCATAGGTAATCATATCAATTATAGATACATGATTACAATCATGGACTAAAGGAGGAACATGTTTACTGGAATTGGAAACCCATGCCCACATGTATGTTTCCATAACAAGAATCATTATGAAGTTTTGTTTTTGTTGAGTAAACACATTAATATAATATCCCAAGAAGACTTTCTTCTTATATTGAACATAACCAAATAAACTTTACATAAATAATTTTCCAAATTAAAAATTAGGGATAAATTTAACCTTTTCCACTGTTTCAAAATAAGAGCACCAACCACTAATTCCTTTAAGTTTTTGAACCCTAAATCTTTATTTAGTGTAAAATTTTTCTTTAAGAAGCATACACTATAAAACTTCATCGTTGAATAAAAAAGAAACATCAATGAGACCATGTATTCTCCAAAACCTAGACAATTGATTAATATTATTTAGAAGTCTAAAAAGCACATGATGCGATACTTTTTGGAATTAAAAGCACCATTAATACAAAAATTATATTCTACAAACTCTAAATAATAAACTGCGATGGTATTATTATCATATTTATTCTATAAATTAACACATAGGTGAAGATATATAATTTCACGACTAAAATACGTAGAAATTAATAGGCCTTAATATAGACTTACTCATATAAGCGATATCATCTCAAATTACACTTCTAATGCTTGTTTGCAATAGTAAGAGAAAATTCTTCACGTCATCAAAGCCAAGAAAATAAATAAGAACTTTGGTAAGTTAATTTTGATCTTACCTTTTACCATTTGTAATATTATGAATATCTATTTCATCAGTAAAATAAAATAATATTATTATAGTGTTTCATAAATTTCTCATTAAAATATAATAAGCTAAATGATTTATATGGCAATAACCTATTATGAAGGAACAAATTTATAGATTTCTATAAACTATATGTCATTGTTTGAGTTGGGATTTGAATTTAAGTCCATCAAATGGTCCTTGAAATTACTATTTCCCCTTGTTGTTAGCCTCTTATATAAAATCCATCTATCTTTTCATTTAGATCCATGTGGTAAGTTTACTAGGGTATTTCAAGCATATCAAGTAACATATTTATTATCATGTATAATTTATTTTCATTTTTATTTTCTTTATTACATCTATATATATATATATATATATATATATATATATATATTTTAATTTTCACCTATACCGCACCTTAAATTCGCCCTTAGCTTCAATATGGAAGCTAAATAAACTTTTATCTTCAATGTTCACTCCCATCTATGGGTCATAAAGTTGACTCTCCTGTCTTTATCTTGTCCCCCTATATTTACCATGTTCACTCATGTGGATTTACTCCCTTCCTCTCATTTACTCTATTTTTGGGCTTCAAAATACCTATAGAGGTCTCCATAAAAAGATACAGGGAATGGGAGAAAAAGATATTGCTCGTGGTCGACATTAAAAGAATAAGGGGCAAGGTGAGGAATCTGAGAAAAAAGATAGGGGTTTTGATGTTCGTGATTCATGTATTACACTTAAAATTTTATTATATTTAGTTCAATTAGAAGGATAATTATTAATCTTATACATATTTAAAAATTTGAATAATAGTCATCACATTAATTATAAATTTAATGCAATAAAGGTCAAAAGTGTCCAAAGACTTATGTCGTGAGTATGAAGACATATAGTTTTGATTCTTGTGGGATACTTATATGGAGAACTCCATCAAAGGCATGTAACATATTGTTGTACTTGGATTTAGTTTGGAACTTTGGAGGAGCTTATATGGAAGCTCTATATGAAGGAAGAGGAAGACATGGAAAACCATTATACGAAAAGAAAGAAGATATTATTAATAGTCAAATCATTATAATGTCCCTACAATTAAATGTTTTTACAAAAATTCATCTTTCCATTTAGGTCTAACCAAAATAAATAGACAGTTTTTTGTTGTAAATAGATGGTGGCTAAAGTTATAAGTTCAAAGACCATTTGAGAGATTTTCCAAGTTTAGGTCCAAAACCGAAAAATGATCTATAGTTCAAGTATTATTCTGAAAATTTCCATGTTCATCCTTATTTTTGTGGATTTGATATGTTTGTTGGGCTAGCTCCCTTAAAAATAAAAATTTATTCTATAAAGGTCAGCATTTTTTATAGTAAGTCTTAAATACTATAGAAATCATCATAATAATGATACTATTACTTCTCTAATTGCGAATATGAGAAATATATGCATCTAGATGATATCAATAGTAATGTTTCTTTTAGTTTCCGAATAGTTCAAATGACATTATTAAAAGTTCAAAAGGATACGAGGATAAGTATCTTTCAACTTGCCCCTCATGAATGTATGTTGCGGTTCCCGAATTGTGATAAAAATAATATTTATTATTTGTTACGTTTCATCTGAATAATCCACTATTATATTGTGGTTTATGGAAGAGTTTTATTGTTTGGTAAAACATGTACTTTATCTTCATATTCTCTTACTACTAAAACAACAACTTTTTTAAATTAATGCTACTCTGTTGTTGCTTTAATTTTTTCAAGCATCGGTGCATTTCTTAATGTTCAAAGTTGTCTCCACAATGGTTGACACATTCCTTGGTCCATCAAAATAATTAAGAGATGTTCATGACAAATCCCGAATTCCAGTTCTCATGTGCCTAAAGAGTAGTCAGCTATGTTTTTCATGTAATTGTGAAGATTGCATTTAATTGTAATTTACATATTTTTTTGGTTGTGTTACACTTGATTAAAAGATACGATGAAAGTTTCATCTCGAACTATGAATCGGGCTAAAAATCAAAATTAAAAAGATAGGCTTAAACTGTTTCATAAAGAATTATTTGTAATCCGTCTTTAAATGGAACTTATTTAGTAAATACATTTTACGAATTTGTTTATAAAATGTGATATTTTAAGGGTGCAAGACCAAAATTTCATTTCTTTAACTAAGATCAAGCTCTAGTCACATTTCGAGGCGTTCTGGTAGGTTTCTCATAAAAACAAGTATGGGTTGAAACTTGATCTCGAATTATATTTTATTATCTTAGTCGGGTGACCCAAGATAATTGTGAGCAAGTGTACGATGACACTTGATCTCGGGTCATATTTCATTTTTATAGATTGACATCTTATGGGCCTTATGAATAAAATAAGTGTGGATTTAGGCTGGCATTTGGTTTTAAGCAGGGATGGGAAATCAGACGGAGCAAATCAGAATTTTTATGATTTTTTCGGAATGGATTTTTACATTCAGATTCTGATTAAAAAAAATTGGAATTGGAAAAAAGTTTTTAATTCGGAAATTTAGAAATTTCTGAACTTTGATTTGAAAATTGAAATTTTTGAAATTATATATTATTTTTGGAATAAGAAGTTATTTTCAAAAAATAATTAATTGTCCATGTATACTATTTTTTTTCAATTTCAAAAGGATAACATACTAAATTAATTATAACTACATAATTGAAAATTATATTGTAACATCAAAAATTCAAAACAAACCATACCAGTTAGATTGTATATCATTTCGCTTAGTATGTACGTAATTCGTGCAACACTAAGACGACAAGGGGTACGAGCAAATGTGACTTTTTGTAAGTTATATACTTATGTTGTATATATATACATTGATTATATATTATACACAATATAATAATTAATAATAAAAAAATATATCACAAATGTTATTCAGAATATAAAATCGAAAATGAGATCCAAAAATACAAATCGGAAACAAAATTTTGATCGAAAATATTAGAAATTTATCCATAGGCCTAATTCCGATCCGATTTTTTTTTCGAAAAATTCAAAACTCGGAATTTCAAAAATTAGAACATTAAAAATTTGTTCAAAATCCAAATTTTTGGATAGAAAATTTGGAAATCCAAAATTTCGGATCCGATTTCTACTCTTTGTCTTTAGTCTAGTTTTTGGTTTTGTTTAAGCCGTGAGTTAGTAAACATGCTATTTTGAAAAAAAATAAGTGTAGTAAAAAAAGAAAAGAAAAAAGTAAACATTCTAGTGGCTTGATCATATTTTGTACGTCATATTAATCATGTTCTTCCTAATTTACTGTTTTATTTTTGTAGTGCTTAAATTGTCATAGTTATTTTATTTTATTTATTGAGGGTTTATAATTTATTAGTGAAATAATTTTCATCAAATAAACTATTTAAAAGTATCCCAATATTAGTTAATCAACTTTAATTATTTTTCATTGTTGAAAAAAAAAAGTAAAAAGAGATAAAATGAAAACAAAAATAATTTTTAAATTTCAAATAATAATAATAATAATAATAATAATAATAATAATAATAATAATAATAATAAAGGAACAAAAAAATCATAAATAAAAAAGTGATAGAAAAAAACTATAGATCAAGAAAGGATGTAAATAATGAGGCTTTGTAATACACTACAAGAAATAGTATCTTTAGCGGCAAAATATTTAAAACTAAAAATCTTAATTTTGCCGCTAATAGTCTTTATTTGTCGCCTCTATATCTTTCTCGCTAAAAATACCTTTAGTAGAAAATTATTTATTTTTGCCGCTATTAACTTTATCTTTAGCGGCAAACATTGCCGCTAAAAATATAATTAGAGGCCATTTTGTTTTTTACAAATATCATTAGAGGCCATTTTAGTTGTTGCCGCAATAGCTTTCCCGCTAATGCTACTATTAAAGGCCATTTTAGTTGTTGTCGCAATAGCTTCCCCGCTAATGCTACTATTTCTTGTAGTGATAGGCAACTGAGACAAGAGGCCGCCATGGTGCAAACCTCGGATCGAGGTTGTAGATTCTTTTAACTCACTGCCAAAATAGTAACTCTAGAAAATTAATCATCATAGCCCACAAAAATCATATAATTGAAGAGGTAGACGAATATAGTGAATACAAGGCGGAAAGTTAAAAAAGATCGTTGACTGAATGACATTTCACATATTTTTACCCTTACGGATTACACAAAGGGTTCTTAAAGAATTTTAATGGCGAAAATCATTGGCATACGGAGAGGGCAACCACCCTTAGAAACCGTTACATATATCATTTCTCTCCATGACCTCATTCTTAGTGTTACTATTTGATTTTCTACCAAAGACACATATTGTATTTATAGTGATTTTTATTTTTATATTATGTGTTAGACTAATTTATGAATTAATGTATTGTTTGGATTGGAGGAAGGAAATGAAAGTAAATAAATATAAAAGAAAATAATAAATGATTTTTTTTTTGGATTGCTAATAAAGGAAAAGATAGTAAATGATTATATCAATTTTTTGTTCTAATTAATTAAAAAATAAAAGATAGAAATTAATAATATTAAGTACCTATTTATTTTTATATTATTTAAGGAGATTTGTTAATTAATATTAGAGCCAATTAGAAATTAATGTCTATTAAAAAACTTATTTAAAAAAAGATGTATATAATAATTTTTTTTTATAGAAAACAGCCCTATCCCAAACTACCCTTATAATTAACAATTAAAAAAAAGAAATTAGAAAAAAACAAGAGCCAATTAGAGATTAATGCCTATTAAAAAACTTATTTAAAAAAATGTGCCTATAATAATATTTTTTATAGAAAACAGCACCATCCCAAACTACCCTTATAATTAACAATTAAAAAAAAGAAATTAGGAAAAAACAAAACAAAAACTAATAAACACACGCGCGCGTCCGTGAATTTTTTTTAAAATCGTCCTAGCTAATTCTAAAAAAATCAAAAAAATCAAAAAAATCAAAAATTTATATATTTGGATAAAACAAATTAATATTTACGCCTATAATTTTTTTCAGAATTTTTTGAATTTTTTTGAATTTTTTAATTCGCAGATAAACATGGAATTCTATGTTTTGATATAAGTAATTTGTTTTCTGCAGACACGAAATTCCATGTTTAAAACATGGAATTCCATGTTCTGCGAATTAAAAAAAAATAAAAAAAACCACAAAAATCCAAAAATTCCGAAAAAAATCATAGACGTAAATATTAATTTGATTTATCCAAATATGATTTTTTTCGATTTTTATGATTTTTTTTGAATTAGTTATGGCGATTTTAAAAAAATTTCACTGACGCGCGCGTGTGATGAAATTAGTAGTAGGTGGTGGTGGTAGTGGTTGTGGTGGTGGAGGTGGTGATGGTTGTGGTGGCTGTAGTGATGGTGGTGGTGGTTGTGATGGTGGAGGTGGTGATGGTGGTGGTGGTGGTGGTGGTGGTGGAAATACCTATTATTTGTTTTAGATTTAAAAATAAATATTGTATTAAAAATAAAATAATATATTTAATTATAAGGATAGTATAGGTATAAAAAATATAAAGGGGATGTTTTCTATGAATAATTGTTCTATTAGGCATTTATCTCTAAATAAGAAAATTAGAGGCTTAAAAAAATTAAAGGCATCATTAAAGAGACATTTATCTCTAATTACCCTTTAATATTATTGCTTTATTGTAGGATACTTTTAATTTTTTTTATATAAACCTTTTTTTTTTCTTTCATTTGACTTTAAAATGGAAGGATTAAAAAAATTTGTATAATAAAAGGAATTCAAATGTTTCATTAATCTTTTTTATTTTATTATTAATATTAAAAATAAATCCAAACAAGTAAAATGATTGATTAATTCTCAGCAAACATTTATTTTCCTTTACAATTTTGAATCAAACATAGTATAAAAGTTGGGTAGGTTACTTGAGTTGCTTTGGGGTAATTTGAACTGAATTGGATTGGCAAAATAGATTAGGTTGGGTTGGCAGAAGAGTCGTGTTGTCTTTAAAGTTTCTTTTTATTTTATATTATTTTATTACTATTTATATAACCAAGAATCTCTTTTATAAGTTTCAAACTGTATTAGCACGAAACACTACATTGAAATTATGTTTGACTGATTTATGGAGACTTGGAAACAAACTTTATGGCCTATATGTATTATGTGGCTAGAATTCTTTTTTAAAGAGGGAATACAAATACTAAAATACCTTAAAAAACAAAATTTACATTAAGAAAATAACAAGTGACAAAATTAAATAAACACAAAAACAAGTGGACATCTGAATAATTAAGTATCACTATTGCTCATCTCTGGCCACCGCCACCGATAGCCACTGGCGCCGCCGTTCGGGTGTCCTAAGAGATATCACTAAGTACCGAAAAATGTTATCTAAGTATCAAAAAAATACTGAGTATAATAAGCAAAACATCGGTGTATACTCAGCAGAAACTCAGAGCACTCATATAAAACACTTAGTAAATACTGAATAAAACAAAATAAATCATTTATATTATCAAAAGAATAATGTTACAACACTCAATCAAAGAAAAACACAATACTAATTCATAGAATTCAGAAAAAATAAAAACAAATGTGGCTGACGTCGGCATTACGTTAACATTGTTCAATCCATTTCACTGAGCAGTAAAAACAACTCCATCACACCAATCTTCACTAAAGCTGGCTAGAATGCAAAAACAACTTCATTGACCCAATCTTCACCTAAGTTTCCTATAACCCACTCATGAGTGATTTTCCTAGAACTTAGAATTAATCTTGAACTAACTATTAATCTCCAACTCACCATGAATCCACGAACGCATATCTAGACGTCAAACATGGCTCCTTACCTTTTCAAAAAATATCTCCTCTATAATAACTCAAATAATCTTCTCTGATCTCCATGGAAGCTAAATATCTCATTTGATCTCGTATGTGCGTCTGAAGCAATGACGATCGAACTTGAAGGAAGCTCGCCTAGGCGCATGGACTAAGTTGTGCTGCACAACTGAAGCTCCCCTGGATGAAGCTTGAACTCTCATTCGTAGTTTAAAGCTCCAAGGATGAGAACATTATTGTGTATTGCCGCTTTCCAAAGTGTTGGCGTCGTGAAGCGTCCGGCTTTCCGATGAGAACACTACCTATTTATGGCTTTTACCCTGAAGGAGATATAGTTTCAAAAAGATGTTGGGTTGGGGTGGGAAAAGGATAGAGGGGATCAACATTTCCGATTCAGGTGCATATGTATACATAGTAGGTAAATAAAAAATGAGTTTTTATTGGGTAGTGGGAAAATAGGTGTATAGTATCAAATCTTCTAATTGAAAAATGGATTGGGTAGGAGTTCTTGGGTCTTGAGGAGGGGTCTTCAAGACCCGTTGAGTTATAATCTCTAAAGTTATTCTTATATTAATATTTTCGAGATTATGTTTTTATGGGTCTTTCCAAATATTATCTAATATTGTACATTATTTAAAAACCTGAAATTAAGAAACTAATAATCTTTATTGAAATACCCCATATAATATGATAGAATATGATGATTGACCTAATAAGTCATGAAACTGATTTTATTACACATGATAAAAGAGAAAACCTCTTCTTCTTACATGTTATAAATAAACTTATTCGTGCTCAAATACTAAAATATCATCTAATGGAAAAATCATATAATCCTAAAAAACAAGTTGTTTGCAAATCTCTAACTCGACTCTGAAATTACTAAGCATGTTTGGAAAAGTCATTTACTATGTCGAAAAATCTTTGAGTATAATTGTAGTAATTTCTTAATTACAACACATATTTAGTGCAAAATTATAGAATAATTTTAATTAAAAAAAGAGAATAATTTTTTTTTATTACAAAAAATATATTACAATTTAATCGACCCTAAAAGTATTACAATTGTATAATAAAAGATACATATGAGATATTAAATAAAAGGAAAAAACTAAAACTAACCTTACCGATCTCGGGGAAAAATTACACCATCGACTTCCCAAGCTCATGGATATAAAACCCGGGCCTAAACCCAAACCTAACTCTGTTGACGAACCCAAACCCATGGCCATGAACTCCATTGATGAACTTAATCCCATGGCTACAAAATCCATTAACAACCCCTAGACTCTGGTTCACTCTCCATCAAATCGAACTGGATCCATCAAAGCTATACTCGAATGCAATGAAATCTCAAACATGGTTGCACGCCTGCACCACTACACTCGAACACCACAGTGAAACCCTAGTTCCGCTCAGCAAGCATCGTGCACGACTTGCTCACATGACAAAAAATGGCATTGTTATTAGGCCAAAGCTGGAGAATCACTATGTGACGTAAATTTATCACAACACTGTCACACGAATCCACTTAGGTGAGACCTCGTTTTGACCTTCAAACCACCAATACTTTAGCGCAAAGAATTGGAAATTAACGAGCATTTTCTTAAATTAAAGGGTGATTGACATATGGGGTCTTGGAGACAAAATTTATGGCCTACAGGGAACATGTGGCAAGTTTCTTCTTTAAAGAGACCACTACCAAATCTTATGGATGAACAAATACTAAAATACCCTCATATGAAATAAAAACCACATAAAGGTAAAAATAAGTGACAATAAGCAGAGATCTATAAGTATCAACTCGTTTAGTATTAGTACTTTCAGCTCCGACCACCACCAAACTGACCATCATTTGCGCCTCCACCTAGGGTGTCCTTAGATAAAAAAAAATACTGAGTATTGGGAAAATTTCTCTAAGTATCGGGAAAATTCCCCTGAATAACGGAAACTCTCTCTAAGAATCGGGAAAATTTCTCTGTGTACTTAGGAAAAACACTAAGTACTGAGAGAAAGCCGCTAAATTCTCCGAGAAAACACTAAGTATTTTGTAAAAACGCCGAGTATATACATAAGTGTTACAAATTTAAACTACTTAAAAAACAAATGTTATAATACAATAATACAAAATTAAAAAAAACCTTCCGCTATCTAACTGCTACACAAAAATTTCCACTTTGCTTTTAAAAAACAACACGTGACTTTGATAATAATAAGTTTAAGAAGTAGAAAATATATAACTTAGAGCTTACTTTTTTTACTTTGCTTTTTGACTTTTCTTACTGACGTGAAAGATTCACAACAAAAAAGCACCATGGATCTTGAACTCCAAGGCTGCTCGAACGTGAACAGAGATCGAGATCTCCATGGATGATCACAAAAAGATCTAAAGGAACGAACAAATATCTTCAATCTACAAATATATTCACAACAAAAAAACACCATGGAACTTAAAGCGTGAGTCTTTTAGTAAAGTTTTAGAGTACGAGGAAATGTATTCTATATTTATGAATATAATCGTAATCAACTAAAATATTATATAAAATTTATAGATAAAAGAAACATTAGATTCGTCCATATTCTTCTCTGAGTGAGGGCAGTGTAAAGTTTGTGATCAAATGAAACCCATAAAGCTATGAACTTGAATCACTCATACAAATAAGGTTAATCATGTTATTAATATGCTTTTAACAATTAATCATATTAATTACGGATTCTGAGATAAATGATTACAATCATGGACTAATGGAGATACATTTTTATTAGATAAACTAACTTTAATGGGAAACCAATGCCCACACATTAGTTTGCATAACAAGAATCATTATGAAATTATGTTTTTGTTGAGTAAACACATTAATATCATATCCCAGGAAGACTTTCTTGTATTGAACATAACCAAATAAACTTTAATTAAAATAATTAGCCAAATTAAAAATTAAGAGTAAAAAATTTGACCTTTTTCACTATTTCAAAATAAGGGCACCAATTCCATGAAGTTTTCGAACCCTAAATCATTAATTAGTGTATAATTTTTCTTTGTGAAGCATACAATATCAAACTATTCATTGAATAAAAAAGAACCATCAATGAAATCATGTATTCTTCAAACCCTAGACAATTGATTAATATTATTTAAATGTCGAAAAAAACACCATGTGATACTTTTTTTTTGGAATTAAAAGCTCCACTAATGCAAAACTCATATTATACAAACTCTAAATAAAGAACTATGATGGTATTATTATCATATTTTATCTTTAAACTAACACCTAGGTGAAGATAAAGAATTTCACGATTAAAATACAGAGAAATTAATAAGCCTTTATAAAGACTTACTCACATTAGCGAGATCATCTCAAATTATACTTCTAATGCTTGTTTTCAATAGTAAGAGAAAATTCTTCAAGTCATCAAAGTGAAGAAAAAATTTAAGAATTTGTTACCTTTATTTTGATCATACTGTTTGAAATAATTTGAATATTTATCTCATCAATAAAATAAAGTAAGATTATTATCATGTTTCATATATTTTGTTCATTAAAATATAGTGAGTTAAATAATTTATATGACAATAACCTATTATGAAGGACCAATTTATAAATTTCTCTAAATTATGTGTCATTGTTTGAGTTGGGATTTGAATTTATGTCCATTAAATGTTCCTTGAAAATACCATTTCCTTGTTGTTAACCTCTTATATTAATTCATCCATTTTTCCTTCAGATCTATGTGGTAAGTTTAACAGGGTATTTCAGGCATATCAAGTAACATATATATATCATGTATAATATTTTTCATTTTCATTTTATTATATATCTTAATTATTTCTTCCTTTTTTTCATTTTCACATGTACCCACACCTTAAATCCACTCTGAACTTCCATATGGAAGTAAAATAAGCTTTTATCTTCAATGTTTACTCCCACCTATGGACCATAAAGTTGACACTCCTGTCTTTTTCTTCTATCCCTATATCTACCATGTTTAATCACGTTGATTTACTTCCTTCCTCTCATTTAATCTATTTTGGGATTCAAAATACCCATGTAAGTCTCCTTAAAGTGATACAGTGGGAAGGAGAAAAAGATATTGCTCGTGGTTGACATTAAAGAAATAAGGGACAAGGCGAGGAATCCGAGAGAAACTAGAGGCGTTTTGATGTTAGTGATTCATGTATCATGCTTAAAAATAATTTATATTTAGTTTAATTAGAAGGTAAATTGTTAATATCATACATCTTTAACAATTTGAAAAATAGTCTTCGCAAGAATTATAAATTTGATGCAACAAAGGTCAAAAGTATCCAAAGAGTAATGTAGTGATATGAAGACCGTCGATTATCCGTATTTTCATATGGGATTCGAATATTGAGTTTATTTAAGTTTGGATGTTGTGTGATAATTATATGGAGAACTCCATCAAAGGTATATAACATATAGTTGTAATTGGCTTAATTTGGAAGTTTGGAGGAGCTTCCATGGAATCTCTTATGAAGGAAGAGGAAGACATGGTATACAATTGTACAAAAAGAAAGAAGATATTATTAACTAGTCAAATAATTATAATATTCCTATATTTAAATGTTTTTACAAAATTTTAGCTTTCCATTTAGGTCTCAAGAAAATAAATATACATTTCTTTAGTTAGAAAGAAATGGTGGGGAAAGTGATAAGTTCAAAAACCATTTGAGAGATTTTCCAAGTTTAGGTTCAAAACCGAGAAATGATCTATAGTTCAAGTATCATTTTGAAATTTTTTCATGTTCATCTTTATTTTATGTGGGTTACAGATATTGGGTGGGCTAGCTCCCTTGAAAATAAAAATTTATTCTACAAAGGTCAACATTTTTATAGAAAGTCTTAAGTACTATAGCAATCATCATAATAATGTTTCTATTAACTCTCTAACTGTGAATATGAGAAATACGTGTAACTTAATTATATAAATAGTAATGTTTCTTTTAGTTTCTAAATAGCTCAAATGACAAAATTGAAAGTTGAAAAGGATACGAGGATAAGTATCTTTCAACTTACCCCTCAAGAATGTAGGTTGTTGTTTCCGACTTGTGATAAATATAAAATTATTATTTGTTATGTTTCATCTGAATATTCCTCTTTTATTTTGTGGTTTATTAAAGGGTTTTATTGTTTGGTAAAGAATGTACTTTTTTTCTTCATATTATCTTATTGTTGAAACAACAACTTTTTCAAATTAATACTTTGTTCTTGTTTTAAAATTTTCAAACATCGATGCATTTTCTAATGTTCAAAGATGACTCCACAAAGGTTGAACATGTTCCTTGGTCCATAAAAATAATTAAGAGATGCTCATGACAAATCCCGAATTACAGTTCTCATGTGCCTAAAGATTGGTCAGCTGTGTTGTACATGTAATTGTGAAGATGACATTTAATTGTACTTCACATATTTTTTGGATTGTGGCATACTTGATTAAAAGATTAGATGAAATTTTTATCTTGGACTATGAATTGGGCTAAAAATCAAAATTAGAAAATAAAATTAAACTGTTTCTTAAAGAACTATTTGTAATTCGTCTTTAAATGGAACTTATTTAGTAAAGACATTTTTTGAATATATCCTTAAAATGTGACATTCTAAGGGTGTAAGACCAAAATCTCAAATTATTTAGCTAAGACCAAGCCTAGTTCGCATTTTGAGGCATTGTGATAGCTTGCTCTATAAAAACTAGTATGGGTTGGCACTTGATCTCAAATTATATTTTATTATCATAGTAGGGTGACTTAAGATAAATGTGAGCAAGTGTAGGGTGACACTTGATCTCGGGGTCATATTTTATTTTTATAGATTGGCATCTTAGGGGTCTTAAGAATAAGAATAATTATGGATTGTAGGTTGGTATTTTGTATTTAGTATTGAGTAGGGGTGGAAACTCAGACTGAACAAATCAGAATTTCTTTGATTCTTTTTTGGAATGGATTTTTACTTTTTAATTCCAATTTGAAAAAAATTTGCATTCGTAAATTCAAAAATTTCAGAACTTTGGTTCGAAAATTGGAAATTTTGATATTATATATTATTTTTGGAATAAGAAATTATTTTCCAAAATAAGTAATTATTAATTTCTACTATTTTTTATTTCAAAAGATTATCATACTAAATAAATTATAACTATAAATTGAAAATTAAATCCTAAGATCAACAATTCAAAACAAATCATACCAGTTACATTGTATACCACTTCATTCAATTAGTATGTAAATATAATATTCGCGTCAACACCAAGCCGACAAAAGGTAAGAGCAAATATGCTCTTTTGTAGGTTATGTACTTATCTTATATATTTATATAAATTTATTATATATTATACATAATATATAATTAATAACAAATTTACCATAAATAATCTTCGGAATATAAAATCGAAAAGAGATCCAAAAATATAAATTGGAAACAAGAATCAGATAACGAATATCAGAACTTAATACGTAGTTAGATTCCGATCCGATTTTATTTGCGAAAAAAACAGATTTTCAAATTTCAGAAGTCAAAACTTTAAAAAATATGTTCCGATTCGAAATTTTTGGATCGGAAAAATTGGAAATTTAAATTTCGTATCCGATACAATATTGATCATGTTTTTTTAAGTCATATTAATCATGTTCTCCTTCATTTATTGTTTCATAACTGTAGTGCTTAAATTGCCATAGTTTTTTTATTTATTTTTTGAGATTTTATAATTTATTAATGAAATCATTTTAGTCGAAAGAACTATTCAAATGTATCCCGAATTAGTTAATCGGCTTTAATTATATTAAAATATTGAAAAAATGGACATAATGAAAATGAAAACAAAAAAAGATTATAAATTTTTAATATTAAGGGAACAAAACAATCACAAATAGAAAAGTTATAGAAAAAAAATTCGGATAGGGAGTTGATGTAAATAATGAGGCAGACAAGAGACCAACATGGCTGCAAACCACGGATTCGGGTTACCCAGCCAAGATACAGAGTCTTTTAACTCGATGCCAAAGTAGTAACTCTAGAAAGTTAATCATCATAGCCCAGAAATATTATATAGAAGAGTAAGAGCCACAGGGAGGATAGTAGGAAAGATGAATATGTTGATCGTTGGCTGAAATGATATTTCACATTATTTTACCCTCATGCTATGTTATAGATCTCCCCGTCTAGGCGTCGCCTAGGCGTCAACTCCCCCCTCAGCCGCTTACGCCTAGTTAAAATTCTAGACGTTTTTTCCTAGCGCCTTAGTCGCCGTGGAATAGGCACCTATCGCGTATAGGCGCCGTTTAATGGCAAAAAATGACTGCCTAGGCGCCGATTAATGGCAAAACATGCCTGCATAGGCGTTTTTGTTATTTTTCTAATTCTCGATAATTCCCTAATTGATAGTATAACTCAATTTGTAGTATTTTTTATATTTACTATAGTGTTATTAGATGAATTCTATAATTTAAATAGTTAAAATTTCTATAATTACTACATATATATTACTAAATATACAAAATTACACAGTGAGATTCAAAACTGTATAATTCCGCCTAGGCCCCGTGCAAACCTGCCTAGGCGGTAGGCGCCAGTCAACCGCCTAGGCCGCAAAACCGTGATCTACGGCATAACCCTCATGGAGTTAAAAAAAGGGTTGTTGAAGAATTTTAATGGATAAAATCATTGGCATACGGAGAGGGCGACCACCCTTAGAAACCTTTACATATATTTTTTTTTTTGTTTTCTTCGATGTATGGGTGTCCGGGCCAGCTTACGCGCACCACGACTAATCCCATAGGAAATATACACGCCTCCTCATGCATACTCCCACTTAATCAGAACTAGGTTACCCATGTTCAGGGAGGAGACTCGAACCATGCACCCCTTGCTTACCCCCTTTAAGGGCTCAAGAAATAACAAGGCTGAGGGGATTCGAACCCTGTACCTCCTAGTTGAGAGACAAGGTCCTGGCCACTGAGCTAGTCCCAGTGGTTAACCTTTACATATATTGTTTATCTCTATGGCCTCATTTTTAGTGTTACTATTTGATTTTTATGCCAAAGTCACATATTGTATTTATGGTGGTTTTCACTTTTATTTTATGTGTGAGTCTAGTTTAGGAATTAATGTTATGTTTGGATTGGAGGAAGGAAAGGAAAGTAGAGAATTTTAAAGGAAAAAAAATAAAGAAAAAGAAAAAAATTGTTTGGATTGTTGAAAAATAATAAAATAAAATAAAATAAAATATTGTATTAACTTTTTGTTCTAATTAAAAAATTAAATAAAAAATAAAAAATATTAAATACATATTTATTTTTATATTTTTTAAAGAGATTTTTTAATTTATATTATTATATTATTTAAAGATATTCTTAATTTTTTTTATATGAACGTTTTTTCTTCCATTTGATCATAAAATGGAAGAATTGAAAAATATACATTATTAAATAAATTTAAATGATTCTTTAATATTTTTGATTCTATTATTAATATTAAAAAGTAAATCCAAACAAGTAAAATGATTAATTAATCCTTAACAATCATTTACTTTACTTTATAATTTTGAATTTAAATATATATATATATATATATATATATGTGTGTGTGTGTGTGTGTATATGTATATAAGAGTTGGGATGGGTTCTGTTGGGTTGGTTTGGGTTGGATTGGATTGAAATGAATTGGCCAAAAAGATTGGGTTGAGTTGGTAGATGAGTCGTATTATCATAAAAGTGTGTTTTTCTTTTACATTTTCATTACTATTTATACAACCAAGACTTTATTTTATAATTTTCAAAACGTATTAGCACAAAACATACATTAAAATTATGGGTGATTGATTTATCGGATTTGGAAACAAACTTTATGGCCTAATGTATCATGTGGCTAGGTCTTTTTTAAAGAGGACACACAAATACTAAAATACCTTAAAAACAAAAATTACATAAAGAAAAGAACAAGTGGAAAAATTAAATAAAGACAAAATCAATTGGATCCCCAAGTCAATGAGTATCGAGTCACTGATTATCACTATTATTCATCTCTGACCACTACTACTGACAACTACTAGCGGGAAATTCGGGGCGTACTAAGAGATATAACTGGGTATTGGAAAAAATTTCTAAGTATCAAAAAAAATATTGAGTATACTTAGCAAAACCTCTGAGTGTATTCAGCAAAAACTAGGAGTACTCATAAAAAACACTAAGAACTCAGCAAAAACACTAAATAAAACAAAAAAGTCATTATATAATCAAAAAAATAATATTACAACACTAGATCAAGGGAAAACACAATACTAATTCATATAATTCGAAAAAAAAACACGTGACTGACATCGACATGAGGTCAGCATTGTTCAATCCATTTCACTAACAAGTGAAAACAACTTTATCGCCCCAATCTTCACCAAAGCTGCCTAGATTGCAAAAACATATTTATCATCCCAATCTTCACCTAAGCTGCCTAGGACCCACTCATGTCCATTACTCAATGGTTTGCCTAGAAATCACCATTAATCTTCAACTCACCATGAATCAACGACCGCAAATCTAGACATCAAACATGGCTCCTTAGCTTTGCAAAAAATAGCTACTTTGTAATAGCTCAAATAATCTACTCTGATCTCCATGGAAGAAAAAGATCTTCTCTAATCTCGTCTACGCGCCTGAACGAATGAAGATCGAACTTTAATAACGCTTGCCTAGGCGCGTGAACGAAGTCGTGCTGCACAACTGAAGCTCGCCTGGACAAAGCTTGTACTCTCCATGGATGAGAACATTGTTGTGTTGACACTTTCGGACGTGTTGACGTCATGAAGCCGTCCGGCATTTTGATGAGAACACTACCCCTTTAATAGATTTTACAGTGAAGGAGATGTATTTTCAAAAAGATGTTGGGTTGGGGTGGGAAGAGCATAGAAGGGACCAATGTTTCTAATTTAGGTGTGTAATTAGTATAAATAGTATGTAAAAAACAAATGATGTGTTATTGGGTAGTGGGAAAATAGGTGTATATTATCAAATCTTCTAATTGCATAGTTGATTGTGTATGGGTGTTTGGATCTTGAGGAGGTGTCTTTAAGAGCCGTTGAGTAATAATATCTAAAATATTCTTATATAAATATTTTTTGAGATTATGTTTTTAAGGTTCGTTCCAAATATTATCTAAAATTGTACATTCTTTAAAAAGTCGAAATTAAGAAACTAATTATCTTTTCTTGAATACCTGATATAATATAATGATTGGGCTAATAGGTCTTAAAACTTATTTTGTTACATATGTTAAATGAGAAACTCTTCTTCTTACAAGTTAAACTTATTTATGTTCAAATACTAAAACATCATCTAATAAAAAATACATAAAAGCAAAAAAAAAAGTGGTCTACAAGTCTCTAACTCGACATGAAAATTCTTGAGCATGTTCGAAAAGTCATTTACTATGTCAAAAAATCTATGAGAATATTCAAAAACTCACTAAAATATAGCATTTTCTTAATAACACATGTTTAATGAAAAATTATAGCATACTTGGAATTAAAAAATGAATGAAACTTTTTTTTATAATTTAATTGACCCTAAAAATATTACAATTGTATAACAAAAATAAATTACGAGATATTAAATAAAAGGAAAAAATTAAAAGTAACCTTACTAAAACTCGGGAAAAAATTACACCATCGACTTTCCAAGCTCATGAATCTGAAACACGGATCCCAGACCCAAACATAACTCCGTTGACGAACCCAAACTCATGGCCATGAAATCCATTGACAAACCCAACCCCATGGCCATGGACCCCATTGACAAACCCTGGACTCTGTTTCGCTCTCCATCAAATCGAACCAGATCCATCGAAGCTCTACTCGAACAAAATTAAAGCTCAGGTGCATAAACTGTGGTTGAACGCCTGCACCACTGCACTCGAACACCACCACGAAACCCTAGCTCTACTCAGCTAGAATTGTGCAAGACTTATTCACGTGACCGAAAAGCATTGTTTTTAGGCCAAAGAGGGAGAGTCACTCTGTGGTGCAAATCTATCACACAATTGTCACAGGAACCCACTGTCTTGCAACCTAGTTGTCACCTTCAAAGCACTAGTTTTTTAGAGCGGAGAAGTTGAAAGTAGAGAGCATTTTCATAAATAAAAGGATGATAAACATATGGGGTCTTGGAAACAAAATGTATGGCCTATAAGGAACATGTGACTAGTTTCTTCTTTAAAAAGACCACTACCCAATCTTATGGATGACCAAATTCTAAAATACCCTTATATAAAATAAAAACCACATAAAGACAAAAAATGAGTGACAATAAGCATGAATCTATGAGTATCATTTCATTGAGTATTGGTACCATTTAGCTACAACCACCACCAAATCGACCACCGTTGGCGCATCCACCTTTGGTTTACTCTGAGAAAAAACCACTGAGTATCGGAAAAAAACACTAAGTATCAGAAAAAACACTGAGTATCGGAAAGATTTCTCTGAATATCGGAAAAAAATACTAAGTATCGTAAAAATTTCTCTGAATATCAGAAACTTTCTTTGAGTATTAAGAAAATTTCTCTAAGTACTTAGAAAAAACTAAGTACTCAGCAAAAACACTAAGTACTTAGCGAAAGCCATGCAGTTCTCCGATAAAACACTAAGTAGTTTTATAAAAACACCGAGTATATATAAAAAGGCATAAATTTCGCTTATATTATCAAAATAATTTAAAAGCATAACTATTACAGATTTAAACTACTAAAAAAGATAAAGTTATAATAATATAATACCAAATTAAAAGAATATAAAAAACCTTCCACTATCTAAGGTCTACACAAAACTTTGGAAAAAAACTCAAGTCAAAAGGTAAAAAAAACAACGCGTGAATTTGAAAATAATAAAGTTAAAGAAGTAGAAAACATATAAGTTAGAGCTTTCTTTTTTTATTCTGCCTTTTGACTTTTCTTATTGACGTGAAAGAACCATACCCAAAAAAAACACCATGGATCTTGAACTCCAAGGCTTTTCAAACGGGAACAGGAATCGAGATCTCCATAGCTAACCACAAACAGATCTGAAGCAACAAACAAATATATTTACTCATTTAACAGAGGTAGCTTCTGGAATATCCATGGCCGCTGAATAGGCCACGAACTTCGATGTAATTGTTTTATTTTACATGGCCTCCGTCTTGCTCGCGTTTGTGGGTCACGAAAGGGAGAGATGACCATAGTTGCTGACATGGGTAGAGGAGATAAGGATTTGAGTTTTTAGTATTTATAAATTTTTGTTTAATATATTACTTTATATAGTAAGGTGAAATAAATGAGGGTATAATGGATAGTGAAAAATAGGTTATAGTGTTAAAAGTTCCATGTGTCCTTTAGTAAGAAGAGTAGATTAGGCGGGGGAGTTTGGGTCTTGAGGTGTGGTTTTCAGACCCGTTGGGTAATAATAACTAAGTTAAAAGGGGTTTAGACTTGATTTTAGAGTGTGGGTGTGTTAATGCAATATATATAGTGGGTAAAAAATATAGGGGAATATTATAATTTATGTTATGTTTGGTTTTTATTCTAATTGGACTCTAAGTGGAATATAAGACTTAGGGTGGGATTCTTGGGTGTTTTTAGTAGGTATATCTGTTTAGTTTTTGTTTAAAATTCTAAAGTGAAAATAATAAACTAATAAAGAGATGAGATGAAAGAGTATAGCTTGCATTTGTTAGTATTCCCCTATCGAACTAATTGAATGACTCCAACTGCATTCTAACTCATGTTTGGGTAGCTTATTAGGTTGTCTAACAATTACTAGAGTACTCGAGTGAGGGGATTCTACGTGAAATATCAGTGGAAAAATTAATTAACCTATATGATTATCTGGGTAGTCAAGCCCATAAGGATCACTAACGCACGCACACCAGACATAAATGAAGTAGTTCTATTCCCAACACCCCCCCCCCCCCCCGTTAGGGTGACAATCTAGGGAACTAAGGGATATATACAATTTATCATGATATATAAAGCTAAATTAATCAATTCATAAACATCTATAATAAATTTCATAATTCAGTTAAACAAGAAATGTTACCAAATAGCAAAAATAATCCTCGATATAGTATTCAAGCTTCATAGGTAATTGCAAACTCAAGCTAAAGTAAATTAGTTCATACTAAAAGAAATAAAATCTAAGGATAAAAGTATTATAATCATGTTTAGAATAGAAACTAATACTAAATTACTCTAAGATTGAATGTGGAATGGTGTAGAAGTGGTCTAGTAGAGCTCTAGCTTCTATTCTTCTCATTTCTAGGTGTTATCCTCCTTTCTTTGGATCTTATAATTATGTAATAACAAGTAATGACTAAACAAAACCCTTCTCTAATAATAAAACTAATATATGAAGGCCTCATCAGATTTTTGGTAATGTTGGCCCCTTTTAAATGACCCAAGTCAACCCAAAAATGTTTTACTAAAAAAGTGGACCAGTTTGAGCCACGATAACTGCAACTTTAATAACTTATTAATATTATCTTCAAATCATGAAGCATCAACTCTCACTCCTAACTTCAAGTAATTTCCAGAATCCAAAGGGCTCCTCCACAATTTTCTTCAATTGCAAGTGGTGACTCTATCTTGTTGATTTCCAAAGTTAGCTTGTAAACGCTCTAACTTTTCAAAAGTGACTTTTGGTCCTTTAATGCCTTAACTTGGGAATGACCTTCATTTCTCAACTTCTTATCCTTGTCTCAGGATTTTGTATCATCCAAGTACCTAAGAGCTTCATACTTAACACTCAAATTAGCAAAAATAACTCTAAAAGTGACAAATATCCCAAACTAGACAAGAAATGAGAATATGTATAAATATAAGGAATCCCTAGGAGAAGTACAAATAACTCCTTAAAGGATTTATCGTGACTAAATTAATCCATCACATAAAAGGATATATCAAAAGCCTTTTGAAGATTTATATAATGTTAGTAAAATTTAATGCACATAAAAATTATCGAGTTGATGGCATTGTCCAAGTTAATGTACTAGGTCCATTCTGGAAGTTTCCTAAATACGAGAAATATGACAGAAAATGTTGAGGAAAGATGACAAGTTCATAACCGTCATATACCTGCAGTAGACTGAGTATTCTATAAAGTTCCAATTGAATCATCAAAATTATCATTTGAGCTAGTAGGAGACACACTATTTGATACATTTCCAGGATAATATATGTTTGTATTTCATTCATAGGTATAATTTTAACTAATGGTTCAATCAAGAGCACAATAAGATAATTATAGTTCATAGTAGAAAGAATTCGTAGATGTTATGACTATATCTCTACCTTATAATCTATGACAACTAAGTTATGAGTTAATCACTTAGTCTTATAGCACAAACACTCTTCTTTGGAACTTCACCACTCATAATTCCATATTGTATCTCTGCGTGACATGAAAGTAGCTGGAAAATGCCTTTATTGGAGCCTCATTAATTTTCTATATACAACTTTGTGTCACTTTATTAGTCAAATATACTTCTACCGTTGTATGTGATCTTTCATTAGCGGCATCTATATTTAGCTCACCTTTGTCATTTATTTATTGTGTATGATGTTGTGGTTTGAGTTAAGATACCATAAGAATCTTCTTTTCACGGTCAAAAAGCATATGTAGGGTCAAAGTTGTGAGGAACCACCACTGAATTTTTAAAGTGAAATTGACTAAGCCTGATAAATCCATATTTATAAAAAAACATATCATTAGTCTTGTAATAAAAGAGTGTCCATGTCATCCCTCTAATCGAGCTACATAATTCTCTTAGGTTCAGGGTCCATCAACATTAATTAGTACTCATAACCTAAGGGCGTGGATAACTTGCTTAATACATGAATCAAAGAAGTCTACTTTTTCCAGTTCACATATGAATCCACTAAGCTTATCCAATGGACCAAGTGTGTTTTAAATAAATTCAAAACCATTAACTTGAACCAATGACTATGAAACGTTAAGATCAATCTCTGTAAGAGATACAACATATTTCCATATATTAAGAACCACATGCACAACTTGAATAATACCTAATGTGTTAATCCATATTTATTGATAACCGACTTTATTTTTAAAGATTAACCTAAAGTGATTAGGCAATATATCATAAATAGTTACAATTCACTGAATATTCAATTGTTAGATGTTCATCCTTAATTTTGTGGATTTGATATATTTGTTAGGCTAGCTCTCTTAAAAATAAAAATTTATTCTATAAAGGTCAACATTTTTTTATAGTAAGTCTTAAATACTATAGAACTCATCATAATAATGATACTATTACTTCTCTAATTGCGAATATGAGAAATATGTACATCTAGATGATATCAATAGTAATGTTTCTGTTAGTTTCCGAATAGCTCAAATGACATTATTAAAAGTTCAAATGGATACGAGGATAAGTATCTTTCAACTTGCCCCTCATGAATGTACGTTGCGGTTCCCGAATTGTGATAAATATAATATTCATTATTTGTTACGTTTCATCTGAATAATCCACTATTATATTGTGGTTTATGAAAGAGTTTTATTGTTTGGTAAAACATGTACTTTATCTTCATATTCTCTTACTATTGAAACAACAACTTTTTTAAATTAATGCTACTATGTTGTTGATTTAAATTTTCCAAGCATCGGTGCATTTCTTAATGTTCAAAGTTGTCTCCACAAAGGTTGAACACATTCCTTGGTCCATCAAAATAATTAAGAGATGTTCATGACAAATCCCGAATTGCAGTTCTCATGTGCCTAAAGAGTAGTCAGCTATGTTTTTCATGTAATTGTGAAGATTGCATTTAATGTAATTTACATATTTTTTTGGTTGTGTCACACTTGATTAACGATACGATGAAAGTTTCATCTTGAACTATGAATTGGGCTAAAAAATCAAAATTAAAAAGATAGGCTTAAACTGTTTCTTAAAGAATTATTTGTAATCCGTCCTTAAATGGAACTTATTTAGTAAATACATTGTACGAATTTATTTATAAAATGTGATGTTTTAAGGGTGCAAGACCAAAATTTTATTTCTTTAACTAAGATCAAGCTCTAGTCACATTTCAAGGCATTCTGATAGGTTTCTCTATAAAAACTAGTATGGGTTGACACTTGATCTCAAATTATATATTATTATCTTAGTCGGGTGACTCAAGATAATTGTGAGCAAGTGTAAGGTGACACTTGATCTCGGGTCATATTTCATTTTTATAGATTGGAATCTTATGGGCCTTAAGAATAAGAATAAGTGTTGACTGTAGGTTGACATTTGGTTTTAAGTAGAGATGGAAATTAGACGGAGCAAATCAGAATTTTTCTGATTTTTTCGGAATGGATTTTTACATTAAGATTCTGATTAAAAAAAATTGGAAATGGAAAAAAGTTTTGAATTCGGAAATTCAGAAATTTCTGAACTTTGATTTGAAAATTGAAAATTTTGAAAGTATATATTATTTTTGGAATAAGAAGTTATTTTCCAAAAATAATTAAGTGTCCATTTATACTATTTTTTTCAATTTCAAAAGAATAACATACTAAATAAATTATAACTTCATAATTAAAAATTAATTGTAACATCAAAAATTCAAAACAAACCATACCAGTTAGATTGATATCATTTTGTTTAATTAGTGTGTAAATATAATATTCGCGGCAACAGTAAGATGACAAGGGGCACGAGCAAATGTGACTTTTTGTAAGATATACACTTATGTTGTATACACATATATTGATTTTATATTATACATAATATAATAATTAATAATAAAAAATATACCACAAATGTTATTCGGAATATAATATCGAAAATGAGATCCAAAAATACAAATCGAAACAAGATTTTGATCGAAAATGTCAGAAATTTATACGTAGGTCTAATTCCGATCCGCTTTTATTTTCGAAAAATTCAAAACTCGGAATTTCAAAAATTAGAACATTAAAAATTTGTTCCAAATCTAAATTTTTGGATTGAAAATTTGGAAATCCGAAATTTCGGATCTGATTTCTACTCTGTCTTTAGTCTAGTTTTTAGTTTTGTTTAAGCCGTGAGTGAGTAAACATACTACTTTGAAAAAACAGTGTAGACAAAAAAAAAGTAAACACTATAGTGGCTTGATCATATTTTGTAGGTCCTATTAATCATGTTCTTCCTTATTTATTGTTTCATTTTTGTAGTGCTTAAATTGTCATAGTTATTTTATTTTATTTATCGAGGGTTTATAATTTATTAATGAAATCATTTTCATCAAATGAACTATTCAAAAGTATCCCAATAATATTTAATCAACTTTAATTATTTTTTAATGTTGAAAAAAAAGTAAAAAGAGACAAAATGAAAACAAAAATAATTATAAATTTCAAATAATAATAATAATAATAATAATAATAATAATAATAATAATAATAATAATAATAATAATAATAATAATAATAATAATAATAATAATAATAATAATAATAAAGGAACAAAAAAAATCACCAATAAAAAAGTGATAGAAAAATACTTTAGATCGAGAAAGGATGTAAATAATGAGGCTCAGATCTGTAATAGGCAACTGAGACAAGAGGCCGCCATGGCTGCAAACCTCGGATCGAGGTTGCCACGCCAAGATACGGATTCTTTAACTCGCTACCAAAATAGTAACTCTAGAAAAATACTCATCATAGCCCACAAAAATCATATAATTGAAGAGGTAGACGAATATAGTGAAAACAAGGAGGAAAGCTAAAAAAGATAGTTGATTGAATGACATTTCACATTATTTTACCCTTACGGATTAAACAAAGGGTTGTTGAAGAATTTTAATGGCGAAAATCATTGGCATACGGAGAGGGCAACCACCCTTAGAAACCTTTACATATATCATTTCTCTCCATGGCCTCATTCTTAGTGTTACTATTTGATTTTCTACCAAAGACACATCTCGTATTTATAGTGATTTTCATTTTTATATTATGTGTTGGACTAATTTATGCATTAATGTATTGTTTGGATTGGAGGAAGAAATGAGAGTAAATAAATATAAAGGAAATTAATAAATGAAAAAATGATTTTTTTTTTGTTTGGATGGCTAATAAAGGAAAAGATAGTAAATGATTATATCAACTTTTTGTTCTAATTAAAAAATAAAAGACAGAAATTGATAATATTAAGTACCTATTTATTTTCATAATCCTTAAAGAGATTTTTTAATTAATATTATTGCTTTATTTTAGGATATTTTTAATTTTTTTTACATAAACCTTTCTTTTTCTTTTCTTTCATTTGACTTTAAAATGGAAGGATTAAAAAAATTTATATTATAAAAGGAATTCAAATGATTCTTTAATCTTTTTATTTTATTATTAATATTAAAAATAAATCCAAACAAGTAAAATGAGTGATTAATTCTCAACAAACATTTTTTTCCTTTACAATTTTGAATCAAACATAGTATAAAAATTGGGTAGGTTATTTGAGTTGCTTTGGGGTAATTTGGATTGAATTGGATTGGTAAAATAGATTAGGTTGGGCTGGAGAGTCTTGTTGTCTTTAAAGTTTCTTTTTATTTTATATTTTTTTTATTACTATTTATACAACCAATAATCTCTTTTATAAGTTTCGCAATGTATTAGCACGAAACATATTATGTTTGATTGATTTTTGGAGACTTGAAAACAAATTTTATGGCCTATATGTATTATGTGGCTAGAATTTTTTTAAAGAGGGAATACAAATACTAAAATGCCTTAAAAAACAAAATTTACATAAATAAAATGAACAATTGACAAAATTAAATAAAGACAAAAACAAGTGGACATCCGAGTAATTAAGTATCACAATTGCTCATCTGTGGCCACTGCCACCGATAGCCACTGGAGCCGCCGTTCGGGTGTCCTAAGAGATATCACTGAGTATCGAAAAATGTTTTCTATTATCAAAAAAATACTGAGTATAATAAGCAAAACATCGGTGTACACTCAGCAGAAACTCGGAGTACTCATAAAAAACACTTAGTAAATACTGAATAAAACAAAATAAATCATTTATATTATCAATAGAATAATGTTACAACACTCAATCAAAGAAAAACACAATACTAATTCATAGAATTCAGAAAAAACAAAAAACAAACGTGGCTGACGTTGGCATTACGTTAACATTGTTCAATCCATTTCACTGAGTAGTAAAAACAACTTCATCACCCCAATCTTCACTAAAGCTGGCTATAATGCAAAAACAACTTCACTGACCCAATCTTCACCTAAGTTGCCTAGAACCCACTCATGAGTGATTTTCCTAGAACTTAGAATTAATCTTGAACTAACTATTAATCTCTAACTCACCATGAATCCACGAACACAATCTAGACGTCAAACATGGCTCCTCACCTTTTCAGAAAATATCTCCTTTATAATAACTCAAATAATCTGCTCTGATCTCCATGGAAGCTAAATATCTCATTTGATCTCGTATGTGCGTCTGAAGGAATGACAATCGAACTTGAAGGAAGCTCGCCTAGGGGTGTGGACTAAGTTGTGTTGCACAACTGAAGCTCGTCTGGACGAAGCTTGAACTCTCATTCGTAGTTTAAAGCTCCAAGGATGAGAACACTATTGTGTATTGCTCCTTTCCAACGTGTTGGCGGCGTGAAGCATCCGACTTTCCGATGAGAACACTACCTATTTAATGGCTTTTACCGTGAAGGAGACATAGTTTCAAAAAGATGTTGGGTTGGGGAGGGAAACGGATAGAGGGGATCAACATTTCCGATACAGGTGCGTATGTATACATAGTAGATAAATAACAAATGAGTGTTTATTGGGTAGTGGAAAAATAGGTGTATAGTATCAAATCTTCTAATTGAAAAATGGATTGGGTAGGGTTCTTGGGTCTTGAGGAGGGGTCTTCAAGACCCGTTGAGTTATAATCTCTAAAGTTATTCTTATATTATTATTTTCGAGATTATGTTTTTGAGGGTCTTTCCAAATATTATCTAAAATTGTACATTATTTAAAAGGGTGATTTCCTTATAGTGTCCACAAGTAATTAGTGATTGCCCATCAGGTCCAGCCCACCGCAAATGACAGACTTGCCCCTAGTTACCCATTAATTGGAGATTTGTTACCAAAACTAAAACACTAAAATCATGCAATCAGTTAAAAATTAAAACAAAGAAATTAAAACAAAACAAAAATCGCTAAAATCATGCAATCAATCAAATCAATAACCTAGAAAAATTACAATCAGTAACTAATAAAATTCAAATGCAGCAATTGATGAAAAACTTGAAACTTTTGTTCAAATGGATGATGGTGGGTTGTCCACTAAATTCGATGGGTAATGCTTTGTAATATCGATGGTGTGAATGTTGAAGTCGTTGGGTTAGCAAAAACTGGTGCAGACTATAAAGGTGGGAATGAAGATGATGGGTAATGCTTTCTAATATCGATGGTGTGAATGTTGAGTTCGGTAGGTTAGCCTTTAGTGCTGTCGTCTATTGGTAGTGGGTTATGTGTATGATATTGATGGGTTGCATTTTAAAACTAATGGGTTACGGTGGGTCGGATGTCAGGCGCTGATGGTCGGAGTTCGGATCAAGAGGGGCGGCGCGAATGGAGTTTGGTGGTGGTCGGTGTTGAAGGAAGAACAATTGTGCATGGGTCGGCTTCGATGGAGGAGAACGGGAGGTTGGGTGCTACTTGTTGTTGTCGATGTGTATCTTCTCGGCGGTGGCTGATGTCCAGAGTTTGGACCAAGTGGGGCGGCGTGAATGGAGTTTGGTGGTGGTCGGCGTGAATGGAGTTTGGTGGTGGTCGGCATGAATGTAATATTGATATGATATTGATATTAACGTATTAAACAAAGCTTCCATTAATAAATTGTTAATTAAGGGATTTAGAATATTTGCTGATATGGTGGAATCAGTTATAAGCGATAATCAAGGAATGCATGATATTATTTGATCCTGATGAAGGGTAATGACAGTATACACTAAAAACGTTTGGACCTTGATGGGGTGAAATCATGGTCTGGACTTGTTGGAGGTGGGAAGTTGGGTTCTAGGACTCTATTGGCATTTATCTCTATTTAAAAACCTAAAATTAAGAAACTAATAATCTTTATTGAAATACCCCATATAATATGATATAATTTGATGATTGACCCAATAAGTCACGAAACTGATTTTATTACATATGATAAAAGAGAAAACCTCTTCTTCTTACATGTTAAAAATAAACTTATTTGTGCTCAGATACTAAAATATAATCTAATGGAAAAATCATATAATCCTAAAAAACAAGTGGTCTGCAAGTCTCTAACTCGACTCTGAAACTACTGAGCATGTTTGAAAAGTCATTTACTATGTCGAAAAATCTTTGAGTATAACTGTAGCAATTTTTAATTACAACACATATTTAGTGAAAAATTATGTCATAATTTTAATTAAAAAAAGAGAATAATTTTTTTTTATTACAATTTAATTGACCCTAAAAGTATTACAATTGTATAATAAAAGATACATATGAGATATTAAATAAAAGGAAAAAACTAAAACTAACCTTACCGATCTCGGGGAAAAATTACACCATCGACTTCCCAAGCTCATGGATATGAAACCCTGGCCTAAACTCAAACCTAACTCAGTTGACGAACCAAAACCCATGGCCATGAACTCCATTGACGAACTTAATCCCATGGCTACAAAATCCATTGACAAACCCTAGACTCTGCTTCGCTCTCCATCAAATCAAACTGGATCCATCGAAGCTATACTCAAACGCAATGAAATCTCAACCATGGTTGCATGCCTGCACCACTACACTCGAACACCCATACAAATAAGGTTAATCATGTTATTAATATGCTTTTAACAATTAATCATATTAATTACGGATTCTGAGATAAATTATTACAATCATGGACTAATGGAGAAACGTTTTTACTAGATAAACTAACTTTAATGGGAAACCAATGCCCACTCATATGTTTGCATAACAAGAATCATTATGAAATTTTGTTTTTGTCGAGTAAACACATTAATATCATATCCCAAGAATAATTTCTTCTTGTATTGAACATAACCAAATAAAATTTAATTAAAATAATTAGCCAAATTAAAACTTAAGGTTAAAATTTGACCTTTTTCACTATTTCAAAATAAGGGCACCAATTCCATGAAGTTTTCAAACCCTAAATCATTAATTAGTGTATAATTTTTTTATGAAGCATACAATATCAAACTATTCATTGAATAAAAAAGAACCATCAATGAAATCATGTATTCTTCAAACCCTAGACAATTGACTAATATTATTTAGATGTCGAAAAAAAACATCATGTGATACTTTTTTTTTGGAATTAAAAGCTCCACTAATGCAAAACTCATATTATACAAACTCTAAATAAAGAACTACGATGGTATTATTATCATCTTTTATCTTTAAACTAATACCTAGGTGAAGATAAAGAATTTCACGATTAAAATACAGAGAAATTAATAAACCTTTATAAAGACTTACCTTTATTTTGATCTTACCTTTTACTGTTTGAAATAATTTGAATTATTTATCTCATCAATAAAATAGAGTAAGATTATTATCATGTTTCATATATTTTCTCATTAAAATATAGTGAGTTAAATAATTTATATGACAATAACCTATTATGAAGGACCAATTTATAAATTTCTCTAAACTATGTGTCATTGTTTGAGTTGGATTTTAAATTTATGTCCATTAAATGTTCCTTGAAAATACCATTTCCTTGTTGTTAACCTCTTATATTAATTCATCCATTTTTCCTTTAGATCTATGTGGTAAGTTTAACAGGGTATTTCAGGCATATCAAGTAACATATCTATATCACGTATAATTTTTTCATTTTCATTTTATTATATATCTTAATTATTTCTTTCTTTTTTCATTTTCACATGTACCCACACCTTAAATCCACTCCGAACTTCCACATGGAAGTAAAATAAGCTTTTATCTTCAATGTTTACTCCCACCTATGGACCATAAAGTTGACACTCCTGTCTTTTTCTTCTATCCCTATATCTACCATGTTTAATCACGTGGATTTACTTCCTTCCTCTCATTTACTCTATTTTGGGATTCAAAATACCCATGTAAGTATCCTTAAAGAGATAAAGTGGAAGGGAGAAAAAGATATTGCTCGTGGTTGACATTAATGAAATAAGGGGCAAGGCGAGGAATCTGAGAGAAACTAGAGGCGTTTTGATGTTAGTGATTCATGTATTATGCTTAAAAATAATTGATATTTAGTTTAATTAGAAGGTCAATTGTTAATCTCATACATCTTTAACAATTTGAATAATAGTCTTCGCAAGAATTATAAATTTGATGCAACAAAGGTCAGAAGTATCCAAAGAGTAATGTAGTGATATGAAAATAAATATACATTTCTTTAGTTAGAAAGAAATGGTGGGGAAAGTGATAAGTTCAAAAACCATTTGAGAGATTTTCCAAGTTTAGGTTCAAAACCGAGAAATGATCTATAGTTCAAGTATTATTTTGAAATTTTTTATGTTCATCTTTATTGTTTGTGGGTTACAGATATTTGGTGGGCTAGCTCCCTTGAAAATAAAAATTTAGTCTACAAAGGTCAACATTTTTTATAGAAAGTCTTAAGTACTATAGCAATCATCATAATAATGTTTCTATTAACTCTATAACTGTGAATATGAGAAATACGTGTATCTTAATGATATAAATAGTAATGTTTATTTTAGTTTCTAAATAGCTCAAATGACAAAATTGAAAGTGGAAAAGGATACGAGGATAAGTATCTTTCAACTTGCCCCTCAAGAATGTAGATTGTTGTTTCCGACTTGTGATAAATATAATATTATTATTTGTTATGTTTCATCTGAATATTCCTTTTTTATTTTGTGGTTTATTAAAGGGTTTTATTGTTTGGTAAAGAATGTACTTTTTTCCTCATATTATCTTATTGTTGAAACAACAACTTTTTCAAATTTCTACTTTGTTCTTGTTTTAAAATTTTCAATTATCGATGAATTGTTCAAAGATGACTCCACAAAGGTTGAACATGTTCCTTGGTCCATAAAAATAATTAAGAGATGCTCATGACAAATCCTGAATTACAGTTCTCATGTGCCTAAAGATTGGTTAGCTGTGTTGTACATGTAATTGTGAAGATGACATTTAATTGTACTTCACATATTTTTTGGATTGTGGCATACTTGATTAAAAGATTAGATGAAATTTTTATCTTGGACTATGAATTGGGCTAAAAATCAAAATTAGAAAATAGGATTAAACTGTTTCTTAAAGAACTATTTGTAATCCGTCTTTAAATGGAACTTATTTAGTAATGACATTTTATGAACATATCCTTAAAATGTGACATTTTAATGGTGTAAGACCAAAATCTAAAATTATTTAGCTAAGACCAAGCCTAGTTCGCATTTGGAGGCATTGTGATAGCTTGCTCTATAAAAACTAGTATGGGTTGGCACTTGATCTCAAATTATATTTTATTATCATAGTTGGGTGACTTAAGATAAATGTGAGCAAGTGTAGGGTGACACTTGATCTCGGGGTCATATTTTATTTTTATAGATTGGCATCTTAGGGATCTTAAGAATAAGAATAATTATGGATTGTAGGTTGGTGTTTGGTATTTCGTATTGAGTAGGGGTGGAAACTCAGACAGAACAAATCAGAATTTCTTTGATTCTTTTTTGGAATGGATTTTTACTTTTTAATTCCAATTTGGAAAAAATTTGAATTCGTAAATTCAAAAATTTCAGAACTTTGGTTCGAAAATTGGAAAATTTGAAATTATATATTATTTTTGGAATAAGAAATTATTTTCCAAAATAAGTAATTATTAATTTCTACAATTTTTTATGTCAAAAGATTATCATACTAAATAAATCATAACTATATAATTGAAAATTAAATCCTAAGATCAACAGTTCAAAACAAATCATACCAGTTACATTGTATACCACTTCAATCAATTAGTATGTAAATATAATATTCGCGTCAACACCAAGACGACAAAAGGTAAGAGAAAATATGCTCTTTTGTAGGTTATGTACATATGTTATATATTTATATAAATTTATTATATATTACACATAATATATAATTAATAACAAATTTACCATAAATAATCTTCGGAATATAAAATCGAAAAGAGATCCAAAAATATAAATTGGAAACAAGAATCAGATAACGAAATCAGAAATTAATACGTAGTTAGATTCCGATCCGATTTTATTTGCGAAAAAAACCAGATTTTGAAATTTCAGAAGTCTTCCGATTCGAAATTTTTGGATCGGAAAAATTGGAAATTTAAATTTCGTATCCGATACAATATTAATCATTTTTTAAGTCATATTAATCATGTTCTTCTTCATTTATTGTTTCATAATTGTAGTGCTTAAATTTCCATAGTTTTCTAATTTTATTTTTTGAGATTTTATAATTTATTAATGAAATCATTTTAGTCGAAAGAATTATTCAAATGTATCCCGATATTAGTTAATCGGCTTTAATTATATTAAAATATTGAAAAAATGGACATAATGAAAATGAAAACAAAAAAGATTATAAATTTTAAATAATAAGGGAACAAAACAATCACAAATAAAAAAGTTATAGAAACAAATCGGATAGGGAGTTGATGTAAATAATGAGGCTCAAATCTGTAAGAGGCAACTGAGACAAGAGACCAACATGGCTGCATACCACGGATTCGGGTTACCCAGCCAAGATATAGAGTCTTTTAACTCGATGCCAAAATAGTAACTCTAGAAAGTTAATCATCATAGCCCAGAAATATTATATAGAAGAGTAAGAGCCACAGGGAGGATAGTAAGAAAGATGAATATGTTGATCGTTGGCTGAAATGATATTTCACATTATTTTACCCTCATGCTATGTTGTAGATCTCCCCGTCTAGGCGCCGCCTAGGCGTCAACTCCCCCCTCAGCCGCTTACGCCTAGTTAAAATTCTAGGCGTTTTTTCCTAGCGCCTTAGTCGCCGTGGAATAGGCACCTATCGCGTCTAGGAGCCGTTTAATGGCAATAAATGACCGCCTAGGCGCCGATTAATGGCAAAACATGTCCGCATAGGCCTTTTTGTTATTTTTCTAATTCTCGATAATTCCTTAATTGATAGTATAACTCAATTTTTAGTATTTTTTATATTTACTATAGTGTTATTAGATGAATTCTATAATTTAAATAGTTAAAATTTCTATAATTACTACATATATATTACTAAATATACAAAATTACACAGTGAGATTCAAAACCGTATAATTCCGCCTAGGCCCCGTGCAAACCTGCCTAGGCGCTAGGCGCCAGTCAACCGCCTAGGCCGCAAAACCGAGATCTACAGCATAACCCTCATGGGGTTAAAAAAAAGGGTTGTTGAAGAATTTTAATGGATAAAATCATTGGCATACGGAGAGGGCGACCACCCTTAGAAACCTTTACATATATTGTTTCTCTCTATGGCCTCATTTTTAGTGTCACATATTGTATTTATGGTGGTTTTCACTTTTATTTTATGTGTTAGTCTAGTTTAGGAATTAATGTTATGTTTGGATTGGAGGAAGGAAAGGAAAGTAGAGAATTATAAAGGAAAAAAATAAAGAAAAAGAAAAAGATTGTTTGGATTGTTGAAAAATAATAAAAGAAAATAAAATAATATTTGTATTAACTTTTTTTTCTAATTAAAAAAATTAAATAAAAAATAAAAAATATTAAATACATATTTGTTTTTATATTTTTTAAAGAGATTTTTCAATTTATATTATTATTTTATTTAAAGATATTCTTAATTTTTTTATATGAACGTTTTTTCTTCCATTTGATAATAAAATGGAAGAATTAAAAAAATATACATTATTAAATAAATTTAAATGATTCTTTAATATTTTTTATTCTATTATTAATATTAAAAAGTAAATCCAAACAAGTAAAATGATTAATTAATCCTTAACAATCATTTGCTTTACTTTATAATTTTGAATTTAAATATATATATATATAAGAGTTGGGATGGGTTCTGTTGGGTTGGTAATTGGGTTGGATTGGATTGAAATGAATTGGCCAAAAAGATTGGGTTGAGTTAGTAGATGAGTCGTATTATCATAAAAGTGTGTTTTTCTTTTACATCTTCATTACTATTTATACAACCAAGACTTTCTTTTATAATTTTCAAAACGTATTAGCACAAAACATACATTAAAATTATGGGTGATTGATTTATCGGGTTTGGAAACAAACTTTATGGCCTAATGTATCATGTGGCTAGGTCTTTATTAAAGAGGACACACAAATACTAAAATACCTTAAAAACAAAAATTACATAAAGATAAGAACAAGTGAAAAAATTAAATAAAGACAAAATCAATTGGATCCCCAAGTCAATGAGTATCGAGTCACTAATTATCACTATTATTCATATCTAACCACTAATACTGACAACTACTAGCGGGAAATTCGGGGCGTACTAAGAGATATAACTGGGTATCGGAAAAAAATTCTAAGTATCAAAAAAAATATTGAGTATACTTAGCAAAACCTCTGAGTATATTCAGCAAAAACTAGGAGTACTCATAAAAAACACTGAGAACTCAGCAAAAAGACTAAATAAAACAAAAAAGTCATTTATATAATCAAAAAAATAATATTACAACACTAGATCAAGGGAAAACACAATACTAATTCATATAATTCGGGAAAAAAACACGTGACTGACATCGGCATGAGGTCAGCATTGTTCAATCCATTTCACTAAGAAGTGAAAACAACTTTATCGCCCCAATCTTCACCAAAGCTGCCTAGATTGCAAAAACATATTTATCATCCCAATCTTCACCTAAGCTGCCTAAGACCCACTCATGTCCATTACGCAATGGTTTGCCTAGAAATCACCATTAATCTTCAACTCACCATGAATCCACGACCGCAAATCTAGACATCAAACATGGCTCCTTAGCTTTTCATAAAATAGCTACTCTGTAATAGCTCGAATAATCTACTCTGATCTCCATGGAAGAAAAAGATCTTCTCTGATCTCGTCTACGCGCCTGAAGGAATGAAGATCGAACTTTAATAACGCTTTCCTAGGCGCGTGGACGAAGTCGTGCTGCACAACTAAAGCACGCCTGGACAAAGCTTGTACTCATATGGATGAGAACATTGTTGTGTTGACTTTCGGACGTGTTGACGTCATGAATCCGTCCGGCATTTTGAGGAGAACACTACCCCTTTAATAGATTTTACAGTGAAGGAGATATATTTTCAAAAAGATGTTGGGTTGGGGTGGGAAGAGTATAGAAGGGACCAATGTTTCTAATTTAGGTGTGTAATTAGCATGGTTCTAAAAGGCGCTAGGCGGTACTAGGGCGGTCTACCACCTTCGAGCGCCTAGATGACTATGCGGCCTATTAATCAGAATTTAGGCGGTTTGTGCCTAGGCGGTTTTTATATTATTTTATATTAAATATGTATTACAAATATATTGATTTGAAAAATGTTTTTATATTATATCTATTGATTTGAAAAATGTATATATCCTAATGTAATTAAAGTAGATCAATTTAACGTAAATAACATATATTTTACTATAAAATAATAACAATTCATTTTTATTAACCTAAAAATGACCAATTCAAGAAATCTAGACTTGAAATTTGGATAATCCCACCTATTTTTTTTTCTCGTGTTCTCTCGTGCGTTCATACTCTAACCTAAGTAGTTTTTCTTTATATTTTGCTTACGTGTTGGGTTGGATTATATTAAATTAGATATTTATGGACTAGAATGCTAGGTAGTATTTGGTTTGGGCAACCCATTAATTTAATTGGGTACTTTATTAATTAGATTATGCGTAGACGAACCTTCGAGCACCTTCGATCCACCTTCGAGAGAAATTTTAGGCGGATCGCACTTTGAAACGCCTAGGCGAAGCGCCTAGTCGGCTACGCGGCCTTGTTTTAGAACACTGGTAATTAGTATAAATAGTATGTAAAAAACAAATGATGTGTTATTGGGTAGTGGAAAAATAGGTGTATATTATCAAATCTTCTAATTGCATAGTTGATTGTGTATGGGTGTTTGGATCTTGAGGAGGGGTCTTTAAGAGCCGTTGAGTAATAATATCTAAAATATTCTTATATAAATATTTTTTGAGATAATGTTTTTAAGGTTCGTTCCAAATATTATCTAAAATTGTACATTCTTAAAAAGTCGAAATTAAGAAACTAATTATCTTTTCTTGAATACCTGATATAATATAATGATTGGGCCAATAGGTCTTAAAACTTATTTTGTTACATATGTTAAATGAGAAACTCTTCTTTTTACAAGTTAAACTTATTTATGTTCAAATACTAAAACATCATCTAGTAAAAAATACATAAAAGCAAAAAAAAAATAAGTGGTCTACAAGTCTCTAACTCGACATGAAAATTCTTGAGCATGTTTGAAAAGTCATTTACTATGTCAAAAAATCTATGAGTATATTCAAAAACTCACTAAAATATAGCATTTTCTTAATAACAACACATGTTTAATGCAAATTTATAGCATACTTGGAATTAAAAAATGAATGAATTTTTTTTTTATAATTTAATTAACCCTAAAAATTATTACAATTGTATAACAAAAAGAAATTACGAGATATTAAATAAAAGGAAAAAATTAAAAGTAACCTTACTAAAACTCGGGAAAAAATTACACCATCGACTTTCCAAGCTCATGAATCTGAAACACGGATCCTAGACCCAAACTCATGGCCATGAAATCCATTGACAAACCCAACCCCATGGCCATGGACCCCATTGACAAACCCTGGACTCTGTTTCACTCTCCATCAAATCGAACCAGATCCATCGAAGCTCTACTTGAAAAAATTAAAGCTCATGTGCATAAACTGTGGTTGAACGCTTGCACCACTGCACTCGAACACCACCATGAAACCCTAGCTCTACTCAGCTAGAATTGTGCAAGACTTATTTACGTGACCGAAAGGCATTGTTTTTAGGCCAAAGAGGGAGAGTCACTCTGTGGTGCAAATCTATCACACAATTGTCACACGAACCACTGTCTTGCAACCTAGTTGTCACCTTCCAAGCACTAGTTTTTTAGAGCGGAGAAGTTGAAAGTAGAGAGCATTTTCATAAATAAAATGATGATAAAGATATGGGGTCTTGGAAACAAAATTTATGGCCTATAAGGAACACGTGAATAGTTTCTTCTTTAAAACGACCACTACCCAATCTTACGGATGACCAAATTCAAAAATAACCTTATATAAAATAAAAACCACATAAAGACAAAAAATGAGTGACAATAAGCATGAATCTATGAGTATCATTTCATTGAGTATTGGTACCATTTAGCTACAACCACCACCAAATCGACCACCGTTGGCGCATCCACCTTTGGTTTACTCTGATAAAAAAACACTGAGTATCGGAAAAAAACACTAAGTATCAGAAAAAACACTAAGTATCGGAAAAATTTCTCTGAGTATCGGAATAAAATACTAAGTATCGTAAAAATTTCTCTGAATATCAGAAACTTTCTTTGAGTATTGGGAAAATTTCTTTAAGTACTTAGAAAAAACTAAGTACTCAGCAAAAACACTAAGTACTTAGAGAAAGCCATGTAGTTCTCTGATAAAAAACTAAGTAGTTTTATAAAAACACCGAGTATATACAAAGGGGCATAAATTTCGCTTATATTATCAAAACAATTTAAAAGCATAACTATTACAGATTTAAACTACTAAAAATGATAAAGTTACAATACCAGAATACCAAATTAAAAGAATATAAAAAACCTTCCACTATCTAAGGTCTACACAAAACTTTGGAAAAAAACTCAAGTCAAAAGGTAAAAAATACAACACGTGAATTTGAAAATAATAAAGTTAAAGAAGTAGAAAACATATAAGTTAGAGCTTTCTTTTTTTACTCTGCCTTTTGACTTTTCATATTGACGTGAAAGAACCACACCCAAAAAAAACACCTTGGATCTTGAACTCCAAGGCTTTTCAAACGGGAACAGAAATCGAGATCTCCATAGCTAACCACAAACAGATCTGAAGCAACAAACAAATATATTTACTCATTAAACAGAGGTAGCTTCTGGAACATCCATGGCCGCCGAATAGGCCACGAACTTCGATGTAATTGTTTTGTTTTACATGGCCTCCGTCTTGCTCGCGTTTGTGGGTTACGAAAGGGAGAGATGACCATAGTTGCTGACATGGGTAGAGGAGATAAGGATTTGAGTTTTTAGGATTTATAAATTTTTGTTTAATATATTAGTATATATAGTAAGGTGAAATAAATGAGGGTATAATGGATAGTGAAAATAGGTTATAGTGTTAAAAGTTCCATGTGTCCTTTAGTAAGAAGAGTAGATTAGGAGGGGGAGTTAGGGTCTTGAGGTGTGGTTTTCAGATCCGTTGGGTAATAATAACTAAATTAAAAGGTGTTTAGACTTGATTTTAGAGTGTGGGTATGTTAATGGAAAATATATAGTGGGTAAAAAATATAGGGGAATATTATAGTTTATGTTATGTTTGGTTTTTATTCTAATTGGACTCTAAGTGGAATATAAGACTTAGGGTGGGATTCTTGGGTGTTTGTAGTAGGTATATTTGTTTAGTTTTTGTTTAATATACTAAAGTGAAAATAATAAACTAATAAAGAGATGAGATGAAAGAGTATAGCTTGCCTTTGTTAGTATTCCCCTATCGAACTAATTCAATGACTCCAACTGCATTCTAACTCATGTTTGGGTAGCTTATTAGGTTGTCTAACAATTACTAGAGTACTCGAGTGAGGGGACTCTACGTAAAATATCAGTGGAAAAATTAATTAACCTATATGATTATCTGGCTAGTCAAGCCCGTAAGGATCACTAACGCACGCACACCAGACATAAATGAACTAGTTCTATTCCCAACCCCCCCCCCCCGGTAAGGTGATAGTCTAGGGAACTAAAGGATATATACATTTTATCATGATATATAAAGCTAAATTAATAAATTCATAAACATCTATAATAAATTTCATAATTCAGTTAAACATGAAATGTTACCAAATAGCAAAAATAATCCTCGATATAGTATTCAAGCTTCATAGGTAATTGCAAACTCAAGCTAAAGTAAATTAGTTCATACTAAAAGAAATAAAATCTAAGGATAAAAGTATTATAATCATGTTTAGAATAGAAACTAATACTAAATTACTCTAAGATTGAATGTGGAATGGTGTAGAAGTGGTCTAGTAGAGCTCTAGCTTCTATTCTTCTCATTTCTAGGTGTTATCCTCCTTTCTTTGGATCTTATAATGATGTAATACCAATTAATGACTAAATAGAACCCTTCTCTAATAATAAAACTGATATATGAAGGCTTCATGAGATTTTTGGTAATGTTGGCCCCTTTTAAATGACCCAAGTCAACCCAAAAATATTTTACTAAAAAAGTGGACCAGTTTGAGCCACGATAACTGCAACTTTAATAACTTATTAATATTATCTCCAAATCATGAAGCGTCAACTCTCACTCCTAACTTCAATTAATTTCCAGAATCCAAAGGGCTCCTCCACAATTTTCTTCAATTGAAAGTGGTGACTCTATCTTGTTGATTTCCAAAGTTAGCTGGTAAACGCTCTAACTTTTCAAAAGTGACTTTTGGTCCTTTAATGCCTTAACTTGGGAATGACCTTCATTTCTCAACTTCTTATCCTTGTCTCATGATTTTGTATCATCCAAGTACCTAAGAGCTTCACACTTAACACTCAAATTAGCAAAAATAACTCTAAAATTGACAAATATCCCAAACTAGACAAGAAATGAGAATATGTGTAAATATAAGGAATCCCTAAGATAAGTTCAAATAACTCCTTAAAGGATTTATCGTGACTAAATTAATCCATCACATAAAAAGATATATCAAAAGCCTTTTTGAAGATTTATATAATGTTAGTAAAATTTAATGCACATAAAAATTATCGAGTTGATGACATTGTCAAAGTTAATGTACTAGGTCCATTCTGGAAGTTTCCTAAATACGAGAAATATGACAGAAAATGTTGAGGAAAGATGACAAGTTCATAACAATCATATACCTGCAGTAGACTGAGTATTCGATAAAGTTCCAATTGAATCATCAAAATTATCATTTGAGCTAGTAGGAGGCACACTATTTGATACATTTCCAGGATAATATATGTTTGTATTTCATTCATAGGTATAAATTTAACTAATGGTTCAATCAAGGGCACAATAAGATAATTATAGTTCATAGTAGAAAGAATTTGTAGATGTTATGACTATATCTCTACCTTATAATCTATGACAACTAAGTTATGATTCAGTCACTTAGTCTTATAGCACACACACCCTTCTTTGGAACTTCACCACTCATAATTCCATATTGTATCTCTGCTTGACATGAAAGTAGCTAGAAAATGCCTTTATTGGAGCGTCGTTAATTTTCTATATACAACTTTGTGTCACTTTATTAGTCAAATAAACTTCTACCGTTGTATGTGATCTTTCATTAGCAGCATCTATATTTAGCTCACCTTTGTCATTTATTTTTTGTGTATGATGTTGTGGTTTGAGTTAAGATACCATAAGAATCTTCTTTTCACGGTCAAAAAGCATATCTAGGGTCAAGGTTGTGAGGAACCACCACTGAATTTTTAAAGTGAAATTGACTAAGCCTGATAAATCCATATTTATAAAAAAAACATATCATTAGTCTTGTAATCAAAGAGTGTCCATGTCATCCCTCTAAGCGAGCTACGTAATTCTCTTAGGTTGAGGGTCTATCAACATTAATTAGTACTCATAACCTAAGGGCGTGGATAACTTGCTTAATACATGAATCAAAGAAGTCTACTTTTTCCAGTTCACATATGAAACCACTAAGCTTATCCAATGGATCAAGAGTGTTTTAAATAAATTCAAAACCATTAACTTTAACCAATGACTATGAAACGTTAAGATCAATCTCTTTAAGAGATACAACATATTTCCATATATTAAGAACCACATGCATAACTTGAATAATACCTAATGTGTTAATCCATATTTATTGATAACTGACTTTATTTTCAAAGATTAACCTAAAGTGATTAGGCAATATATCATAAATAGTTACAATTCACTGAATATTCAATTGTTAGATGTTCATCCTTAATTTTGTGTATTTGATATATTTGTTGGGCTAGCTCCCTTAAAAATAAAAATTTATTCTATAAAGGTCAACATTTTTTATAGTAAGTCTTAAATACTATAGAAATCATCATAATAATGATACTGTTACTTCTCTAATTGCGAATATGAGAAATATGTGCATCTAGATGATATCAATAGTAATGTTTCTTTTAGTTTCCGAATAGCTCAAATGACATTATTAAAAGTTCAAATGGATACGAGGATAAGTATCTTTCAACTTGCCCCTCATGAATGTATGTTGCTGTTCCCGAATTGTGATAAATATAATATTCATTATTTGTTACGTTTCATCTGAATAATCCACTATTATATTGTGGTTTATGAAAGAGTTTTATTGTTTGGTAAAACATGTACTTTATCTTCATATTCTCTTACTATTGAAACAACAACCTTTTTAAATTAATGCTACTATGTTGTAGATTTAAATTTTTCAAGCATCGGTGCATTTCTTAATGTTCAAAGTTGTCTCCACAAAGGTTGAACACATTCCTTGGTCCATCAAAATAATTAAGAGATGTTCATGACAAATCCTGAATTGCAGTTCTCATGTGCCTAAAGAGTAGTCAACTATGTTTTTCATGTAATTGTGAAGATTGCATTTAATTGTAATTTACCTATTTTTTTGGTTGTGTCACACTTGATTAAAATATACGATGAAAGTTTCATCTTGAACTATAAATTGGGCTAAAAAATCAAAATTAAAAAGATAAGCTTAAACTGTTTCATAAAGAATTATTTGTAATCCGTCTTTAAATGGAACTTATTTAGTAAATACATTGTACGAATTTATTTATAAAATGTGATATTTTAAGGATCCAAGACCAAAATTTTATTTCTTTAACTATGATCAAGCTCTAGTCACATTTCAAGGCGTTCTGATAGGTTTCTCTATAAAAACTAATATGGGTTGACACTTGATCTCAAATTATATTTTATTATCTTAGTTGGGTGACTCAAGATAATTGTGAGCAAGTTTAAGGTGACACTTGATCTCGGGTCATATTTCATTTTTATAGATTGGCATCTTATGGGCCTTAGGAATAAGAATAAGTGTAGACTGTAGGTTGACATTTGGTTTTAAGTAAAGATGGAAATCAGACGGAGCAAATAAGAATTTTTCTTATTTTTTCGGAATGGATTTTTACATTAAGATTCTGACTAAAAAAATTGGAATTGGAAAAAAGTTTTGAATTCTCTGAACTTTGATTTGAAAATTGAAAATTTTGAAATTATATATTATTTTTGGAATAAGAAGTTATTTTCCAAAAATAATTAATTGTCCATTTATACTATTTTTTTCAATTTCAAAAGAATAACATAGTAAATAAATAATAACTACATAATTTAAAATTATATTGTAACATCAAAAATTCAAAACAAACCATACCAGTTAGATTGTATATCATTTTGTTTAATTAGTGTGTAAATGTAATATTCGCGGCAACAATAAGATGACTAGGGGCACAAGCAAATGTGACTTTTTGTAAGTTATATACTTATGTTGTATATATATATATATTGATTATATATTATACATAATATAATAATTAATAATAAAAAATATACCACAAATGTTATTCGGAATATAAAATCGAAAATGAGATCCAAAAATACAAATCGAAACAAGATTTTGATCGAAAATGTCAGAAATTTATACGTAGGTCTAATTGAGATCTGCTTTTATTTTCGAAAAATTCAAAACTCGGAATTTCAAAAATTATAACATTAAAAATTTGTTCCAAATCCAAATTTTTGGATTGAAAATTTGGAAATCCGAAATTTCGGATCCGATTTCTACTTTGTCTTTAGTCTAGTTTTTAGTTTTGTTTAAGCCGTGAGTGAGTAAACATACTACTTTGAAAAAAACAAGTGTAGTAAAAAAAAAAAAAGTAAACACTATAGTGGCTTGATCATATTTTGTAGGTCATATTAATCATGTTCTTCCTTATTTATTGTTTCATTTTTGTAGTGCTTAAATTGTCATAGTTATTTTATTTTATTTATCGAGTGTTTATAATTTATTAATAAAATTATTTTCATCAAATGAATTATTCAAAAGTATCCCAATATTATTTAATCAACTTTAATTATTTTTTAATGTTGAAAAAAAATGTAAAAAGAGATAAAATGAAAACAAAAATAATTATAGATTTCAAAAAATAATAATAATAATAATAAAGGAACAAAAAAATCACAAATAAAAAAGTGATAGAAAAAAACTTTAGATCGAGAAAGGATGTAAATAATGAGGCTCAGATCTGTAATAGGCAACTGAGACAAGAGGCCGCCATGGCTGCAAACCTCGGATCGAGGTTGCCACGCCAAGATACGGATTCTTTGAACTCGCTACCAAAATAGTAACTCTAGAAAAATACTCATCATAGCCCACAAAAATCATATAATTGAAGAGGTAGAAGAATATAGTGAAAACAAGGAGGAAAGCTAAAAGAGATCGTTGACTGAATGACATTTCACATTATTTTACCCTTACGGATTAAATAAAGGGTTGTTGAAGAATTTTAATGGCGAAAATCATTGGCATATGGAGAGGGCAACCACCCTTAGAAACCTTTACATATATCATTTCTCTCCATGGCCTCATTTTTAGTGTTACTATTTGATTTTCTACCAAAGACACATATTGTATTTATAGTGATTTTCATTTTTATATTATGTGTTGGATTAATTTATGCATTAATGTATTGTTTGGATTGGAGCAAGAAATGAAAGTAAATAAATATAAAGGAAAATAATAAATGAAAAAAATGATTTTTTTTTGTTTGGATGGCTAATAAAGGAAAAGATAGTAAATGATTATATCAACTTTTTGTTCTAATTAAAAAATAAAGAAAGAAATTAATAATATTAAGTATCTATTATTTTCATATTTTTAAGGAGATTTTTTAATTAATATTATTTCTTTATTTTAGGATATTTTTAATTTCTTTTATATAAACCTTTCTTTTTCTTTTCTTTCATTTGACTTTAAAATGGAAGGATTAAAAAAATTTATATTATAAAAGGAATTCAAACGATTCTTTAATCTTTTTTATTTTATTATAAATATTAAAAATAAATCCAAACAAATAAAATGAGTGATTAATTCTCAACAAACATTTGTTTTCCTTTACAATTTTGAATCAAACATAGTATAAAAATTGGGTAGGTTATTTGAGTTGCTTTGGGGTAATTTGGATTGAATTGGATTGGCAAAATAGATTAGGTTGGGCTGGCAGAAGAGTCGTGTTGTCTTTAAAGTTTCTTTTTAATTTATATTTTTTATTACTATTTATACAACCAATAATCTCTTTTATAAGTTTTGCAATGTATTAGCACGAAACACATTATGTTTGATTGATTTATGGATACTTGAAAACAAATTTTATGGCCTATATGTATTATGTGGCTAGATTTTTTTTAAAGATGGAATACAAATACTAAAATACCTTAAAAAACAAAATTTACATAAATAAAAAGAACAATTGACAAAATTAAATAAAGACAAAAACAAGTGGACATCCGAGTAATTAAGTATCACAATTGCTCATCTGTGGCCACTGCCACCGATAACCACTGGAGCCGCCGTTCGGGTGTCCTAAGAGATAACACTGAGTATCGAAAAATGTTTTCTAAGTATCAAAAAAATACTGAGTATAATAAGCAAAACATCTGTGTACACTCAATAGAAACTCGGAGTACTCATAAAAAACACTTAGTAAATACTGAATAAAACAAAATAAATCATTTATATTATTAATAGAATAATGTTACAACACTCAATCAAAGAAAAACACAATACTAATTCATAGAATTCAGAAAAAACAAAAAATAAACGTGGCTGACGTCGGCATTACGTTAACATTGTTCAATCCATTTCACTGAGCAGTAAAAACAACTTCATCACCCCAATCTTCACTAAAGCTGTCTATAATGCAAAAACAACTTCACTGACCCAATCTTCACCTAAGTTGCCTAGAACCCACTCATGAGTGATTTTCCTAGAACTTAGAATTAATCTTGAACTAATTATTAATCTCTAACTCACCATGAATCCACGAACGCATATCTAGACGTCAAACATGGCTCCTCACCTTTTCAGAAAATATCTCCTTTATAATAACTCAAATAATCTCCTCTGATCTCCATGGAAGCTAAATATCTCATTTGATCTCGTATGTGCGTCTGAAGGAATGACGATCGAACTTGAAGGAAGCTCGCCTAGGCGCGTGGACTAAGTTGTGTTGCACAACTGAAGCTCGCCTGGACGAAGCTTGAACTCTCATTCGTAGTTTAAAGCTCCAAGGATGAGAACACTATTGTGTATTGCTTCTTTCCAACATGTTGGCGTCGTGAAGCATCCGACTTTCCGATGAGAACACTACCTATTTAATGGCTTTTACCGTGAAGGAGATATAGTTTCAAAAAGATGTTGGGTTTGGGTAGGAAAAGGATAGAGGGGATCAACATTTCCGATACAGGTGCGTATGTATACATAGTAGGTAAATAACAAATGAGTGTTTATTGGGTAGTGTAAAAATAGGTGTATAGTATCAGATCTTCTAATTGAAAAATGGATTGGGTAGGGGTTCTTGGGTCTTGAGGAGGGGTCTTCAAGACCCGTTGAGTTATAATCTCTAAAGTTATTCTTATATTATTATTTTCGAGTTTATGTTATGAATGGTCTTTCCAAATATTATCTAAAATTGTACATTAATTAAAAGGGTGATTTCCTTATAGAGTCCACAAGTAATCAGTGATTGCCCATCAGGTCCAGCCCACCGCAAATGACAGACTTGCCCCTAGTTACCCATTAATTGGAGCTTTGTTACCAAAACTAAAACACTAAAATCATGCAATCAGTTAAAAATTAAAACAAAGAAATTAAAACAAACAAAAATCGCTAAAATCATGCAATCAATCAAATCAATAACCCAGAAAAATTACAATCAGTAACTAATAAAATTCAAATGCAGCAACTGATGAAAAACTTGAAACTTTTGTTCAAATGGACGATGGTGGGTTGTCCACTAAACTCGATGGGTAATGCTTTGTAATATCGATGGTGTGAATGTTGAAGTCGTTGGCTTAGCAAAAACTGGTGCAGACTATGAAGGTGGGAATGAAGATGATGGGTAATGCTTTCTAATATCGATGGTGTGAATGTTGAGTTCTGTGGGTTAGCCTTTAGTTCTGTCGTCTATTGGTAGTGGGTTATGTGTATGATATTGATGGGTTGCATTTTAAAACTAATGGGTTACGGTGGGTCGGATGTCAAGCGCTGATGGTCGGAGTTTGGATCAAGAGGGGCGGCGTGAATGGAGTTTGGTGGTGGTCGGTGATGAAGGAAGAACGAAGGTGCATGGGTCAGCTTCGATGGAGGAGAATGGGAGGTTGGGTGGTGCTTGTTGTTGTTGTTATCATTTGGGACTTTACCCAAGTGAAACTGCTCACTTTAGCTCAATTTTTAAGTGGGTCATGGACCTCTTTATAGGTCAGGACAAAGACAAATGTTGTTCGTCTTACTTTGGTAATGAATTTCATGTATTCACTTGTGTAAAACAAATAGAAGGTGAATGAGAAATTGAGTGTTAAATGTGAGGTATATGAAGAGTTTTGGAAAAGTAAGGAAATAATAGTCACTTAGCTTAGCACTTAAGGATTGGGCCTTTGGGGGCACCAGCTTTTGGGCCTGGGCTTGGGCTTGGCTGGACTATATTTTGTAAAATTAAAACGCTATGTCTTTAACGTTCTAATTTTTTAAAAATCTTCTGTCTTCTTCCTCAAACGTCATCTCCTATGTCTGAAACGTTGTAGGTCAGTTTTAAACAGGTGCTTCTACACCTATAAATACTTGGCCTAAAATCATTTTCATCATTCAATATTTTTTTACAAACAAATATCATAAAAAAGAGAGAGATTAAACGCCATTTAAAGTTCGAAGTTCTGCAGATTTTCAAGTGTCTGATATTTGAAGTGTTGATCGTTGTATCCTGGAGGTTGAAGCCATTACAAAACGTAAGACACCAGTGCGTGGCTAATAAACCTTAAAGACATAGGATCCAATCCTAGCCTCGATCAGTAACAGGTTTTCTGTTAATTTTCAATTTTATTATTTCTGCATTTTTTTTGTTTTTCCTCCATTTTTGCTTCTGAATCAAAATAAATCACTGGAGATAACAATTTTAAGGTTTATTACTTCACAAGTTGTTTTGATTCAGACATTGTTTTTCCAACTGTTAAATCTAAATTCTAAGTTCTACAACAAGATCTAAAAACTTGGGACTTTAATATGCCTAACAAGAGCTAAACTCTTGGGAAAGATAAGAATCTAGATATTCAGTTGTAAGACGATTTTATTTTATACTTCTACTGTATCAAATTTCATCTTCTATTCTGTTTTGTTAACAGTAACAGAATGTCTAAAGAATCAGAAAATGAAAATGCTACTGCAACAATGCAAAAGCAAAATGAAATTGGTGGTAGTTCAAGGTCTAACATGCATATGACAAAACCTATGGGTCTTGCTGAAAAACCAGAGAAGTTTGGTGGTGCAAACTTCAAAACATGGCAACAGAAAATGTTGTTCTATTTGACTACTTTGAGTCTTGCAAGGTTTCTCAAAGAAGATGCTCCAGAAATGGGAGATGATCCCGATGCTCAAACTGTTCATGCCGTAGAAGCATGGAACCATTCAGACTTTTTGTGCAAAAACTACATTCTCAATTGTCTAGACAATTCTCTGTATAATGTGTATTGCACTATGAATTCGGCTAAACAACTCTGGAATTCCCTAGAGAAAAAATACAAAACTGAAGACGCCGGTACTAAAAAGTTTGTGGTTGGTAAGTTTTTGGAGTTTAAAATGGTAGACTCGAAATCTCTGATGTCGCAGGTGCAGCAGTTTCAGTTAATACTACATGAGTTAGATGCTGAAGGAATGAGATTGGTGGAATCCTTCCAAGTTGCTGCATTGGTTGAAAAATTACCACCAATGTATAAAGACTTCAAGAACTATCTGAAGCACAAGCCCAAGCAAATCATTCTTGAAGATTTAATCGTTCAGTTGAGGATTGAAGAAGACAACCGACTAGCTGAGAAAGGAAGTAACTTTCGTTCGTTTGAAGCCCAGGTTAATGTTGTGGAACAACCGAGGTCTAACCACAACAACAAACGGAAAAGGCAAGGACAATCTAATGACAACAAGAAGAAGGCTAAGTTTGACGGAAATTGTCACAACTGCGGCAAACATGGTCATCGCGCAAAAGATTGTCGAAACAAGAAGGCACAAGGTAACCAGAAGAAAGGTAACAATAGTCAAGCAAATATGACAAAGCTTTCTGATGGTGTTGAAGAGATGAATCTCGCTGCAATGATTTCTGAAGTGAATCTCGTTGGAAACCCAAAACAGTGGTTGGTTGACACCGGAGCAACAAGACATGTGTGTTCGGATAAAAACATGTTCAAGACCTACAAGACGTCTCCAAATGAAGAAATTATTTATATGGGAAATTCGTCAACCTCAAAAGTTCAAGGAGTGGGGCAAGTTGTGCTGAAGATGACCTCTGGAAAGGAGTTAACCTTGAACAATGTGCTACATGTACCTGATATTCGTAAGAATCTGGTTTCTGGTTCCTTACTTAACAAGGCCGGATTTAAGCTTGTATTTGTAACTGATAAATTTGTACTTTCGAAAAATGAGATGTATGTAGGCAAGGGGTACCTATGTGACGGTCTGTTTAAGCTAAATGTAATGACCGTGGTACCTCCTAAAAATGTAACAAATGATGTGATGAATAAGAATATTTCTTCTGTTTACTTGTTGGATTCTCCTAATTTATGGCATGATAGATTAGGACATGTTAATTTTGGTTCATTAACTAAACTTGTAAACGATGGTTTGTTACCAAATGTTAACTTTAAATCTCAAGAAAAATGTGAGATATGCGTAGAGTCCATGTTGACAAGAAACTCGTTTAAAAATGTTAAAAGGTCATCAGAACCTTTAAAGTTAATTCACAGTGACATATGTGACTTAAAGTTCGTGCAAACTAGAAGTGGTAAGAAATACTTCATTACCTTTATAGACGATTGCACAAGATATTGCTATATCTACTTGCTTCATAGTAAGGATGAGGCCTTAGATGCATTTAAGCAATATAAAACTGAGGTTGAGAATCAACAAAGTAAAAAGATCAAAAATATCAGAACAGATAGGGGAGGAGAATATGTCTCTCCTTTTGAAGAATATTGTGCCGAACATGGAATAATCCATCAAACAACAGCCCCTTATTCGCCTCAACAAAACGGTGTTGCGGAACGCAAGAACCGTACATTAAAAGAAATGATGAATGCTCTTTTGATAAACTCGGAGGCACCGCAAAACTTGTGGGGAGAAGCTTTGCTTAGTGCAAATCATATCTTAAATAAAGTACCCCACAAGAAACTAGATAAGACCCCCTACGAACTTTGGAAAGGAAAACCGCCTTCTTTCAAATACTTAAAAGTGTGGGGATGCTTAGCAAAGGTTGCTGTTCCAGCACCAAAAATGGTCAAGATAGGACCAAAAACGATAGACTGTGTATTCATTGGATATGCTCACAATAGTGCAGCCTATCGGTTTCTTGTGCATCGATCAAACAATGTTGACATCAGTGTTAACACGGTAATTGAATCAAGAAATGCATATTTCTTTGAAACAATTTTCCCTTCCAAAATTACACAAGAACAAAGTTCTTTAAAAAGGACTCATGTTGACATAGAAGATGGTCATCAAGAGAAGGACCAAGAAGCATTACAAGATAACGCTGAACCGAGAAGAAGTAAGAGAATGAGAACCTCTACTTCTTTTGGTCCTGACTTCCTTACCTTTTTATTGGAAGATGAATCGCGAACTTTCAAAGAAGCTATGTCTACTCTAGAAGCTCCTTATTGGAAAGAGGCAGTTAAAAGTGAGATAGATTCTATCATGCAGAACCATACGTGGGAGTTAGTAGATCTTCCCCCTGGGAGTAAACCACTGGGAAGTAAATGGATTTTCAAAAGAAAATTGAAAACTGATGGATCTATCAAGAAGTATAAGGCAAGATTGGTAGTAAAAGGTTATAGTCAAAGAGAAGGACTTGACTATTTTGATACCTTTTCACCAGTAACCAGAATTTCATCCATAAGAATGCTTATTGCAATAGCATCGATCTATAAGCTTGAAATTCATCAAATGGATGTTAAAACTGCTTTTCTCAACGGGGAACTTAAAGAGGAAATCTATATGGAACAACCCGAAGGATATAAAGTTCCGGGAAAAGAAAGGAAGGTGTGTAGGCTGATCAAATCCTTATATGGATTAAAGCAAGCACCCAAACAATGACATGAAAAATTTGATAAAGTCATGATTGGTAATGGATTTAAAATAAATGAGTGTGACAAATGTGTATATGTAAAAGGCATTGATAAAGGATATGTCATTGTTTGTTTATATGTAGACGATATGTTAATTATTGGGAGTAATAATGACATAATCACTTCTACAAAGAAGATGCTCTCAAGTAAGTTCGACATGAAAGACTTAGGCATTGCTGATGTTATCTTAGGTATTAAGATAATGAGAAAATCTGAGGGGTTAGTATTAAATCAATCCCATTACATTGAAAAAATACTAAATAAGTTTAGTAAAGGCGATACTAATATTGCAAAGACTCCAGTTGACGTAAATCTACACTTGGCAAAGAATACTGGCGATACAATCAATCAGTTAGAGTATTCTCGTATAATTGGAAGTCTAATGTACTTAATGAACTGCACAAGGCCTGATATTGCACATGCAGTTAGTAAGTTAAGTAGATTTACAATAAATCCAGGAAGAGATCACTGGATTGCAATAGTAAGAGTTCTACGGTACTTGAGATACACTCTAAACGAAGGATTACACTACACTGGAGAACCTGCTGTATTAGAAGGATATAGCGATGCTAACTGGATATCTAATTCCTCCGACTCAAAATCCACGAGCGGATTTGTCTTTATGTTAGGAGGAGCAGCAGTCTCGTGGAAATATTCTAAACAAACATGTATAGCTCGATCCACCATGGAATCTGAATTTATAGCTTTGGATAAAGCTGCTGAGGAAGCCGAATGGCTTCGTAATTTCCTAGAAGATTTTCCTAATTGGCCAAAACCAGTTCCAGCTATCTGCATACACTGTGATAGCCAGGCTGCCATCGGTAGAGCCTCAAATGAAATGTATAATGGTAAGTCTAGACATATACGTCGTAGACACAATACCGTAAGACAACTGCTCTCAAACGGGGTTATCACAATTGACTATGTAAGGTCAAAGGATAACATTGCAGATCCCTTGACTAAAGGATTACCAAAAGAGCAAGTGCGTAACTTATTTAGGGGAATGGGTCTAAAGCCTATTGAAATGAGTTGCCATAATGGAAACCCTACTTAGTAGATTGGATATCCCATGATCTAAGTTCAAAGGGAAAACCGAATTATGCAAAAAGCAACTCGGTGCTAAGCATTACGGGGATTTCTCCCAAAACCATTCCTAGAACCTAAATACAATGCTTCTTGTACAAAGATGAGGTTAAGCAAAGCTTTTAATGGTTCTTGTATCTTAAATTAAAAGATAGGGTATAACATGATACTCTTGACAAGAGACCACCTATATGAGTAAAGGAGTGAGGGCCGCTCCTAAGAAAATTTGAAAGGCTGATTTTCTGAAAAATTACTCATGAATCCAGGAGTTGTCCAGGGCCAAAAATGGACACAACCGTGAGAACCATATAATGGTCGGAAGGGTACTATGTAATTTCTATTGACTTGATTTACATCAAAGCTGAACAGTTCAAGACATCAAGTTCACTGGTTAGCAAGTAAATCCGATAGCCCTTACTAGAGAAGGTTCAAGGCCAAAAGCTACCTTTCTCGACGTAGTATTCTTCCATGTTTTTTCTCTCTTATTTTGTTTTTCATATGCATTATGACCAGTCAATTTCATTCATGTGGGGAATGTTATCATTTGGGACTTTACCCAAGTGAAACTGCTCACTTTAGCTCAATTTTTAAGTGGGCCATGGACCTCTTTATAGGTCAGGACAAAGACAAATGTTGTTCGTCTTACTTTGGTAATGAATTTCATGTATTCACTTGTGTAAAACAAATAGAAGGTGAATGAGAAATTGAGTGTTAAATGTGAGGTATATGCAGAGTTTTGGAAAAGTAAGGAAATAATAGTCACTTAGCTTAGCACTTAAGGATTGGGCCTTTGGGGGCACCAGCTTTTGGGCCTGGGCTTGGGCTTGGCTGGACTATATTTTGTAAAATTAAAACGCTATGTCTTTAACGTTCTAATTTTTTAAAAATCTTCTGTCTTCTTCCTCAAACGTCATCTCCTATGTCTGAAACATTGCAGGTCAGTTTTAAACAGGTGCTTCTACACCTATAAATACTTGGCCAAAAATCATTTTCATCATTCAATATTTTTTTACAAACAAATATCATAAAAAAAAGAGAGATTAAACGCCATTTAAAGTTCGAAGTTCTGCAGATTTTCAAGTGTCTGATATTTGCAGTGTTGATCGTTGTATCCTGGAGATTGAAGCCATTACAAAACGTAAGACACCAGTGCGTGGCTAATAAACCTTAAAGACATAGGATCCAATCCTAGTCTCAATCAGTAACAGGTTTTCTGTTAATTTTCATTTTTATCATTTTTATCATTTCTGCATTTTTTTTTGTTTTTCCTCCATTTTTGCTTTCTGAATCAAAATAAATCACTGGAGATAACAGTTGTCGCTGTGTATCTTCTCGGCGGTGGCTGATGTTCGGAGTTTGGACCAAGTGGGACGGCGTGAATGAAGTTTGGTGGTGGTCGGCCTAAATGGAGTTTGGTAGTGGTCGGCGTGAATGTAATATCGATATGATATTGATATTAACGTATTAAACAAAGCTTCCAATAATAAATTGTTAATTAAGGGATTTAGAATATTTGCTGATATGGTGGAATCAGTTATAAGCGATAATCAAGGAATGCGTGATATTATTTGATCTTGATGAAGGGTAATGACGGTATACACTAAAAACCTTTGGACCTCTATGGGGTGAAATCATGGTCTGGACTTGTTGGGGGTGGGAAGTTGGGTTCTAGGACTCTATTGGCATCTATCTCTATTTAAAAACCCGAAATTAAGAAACTAATAATCTTTATTGAAATACCCCATATAATATGATATAATATGATGATTGACCCAATAAGTCATGAAACTGATTTTATTACACATGATAAAAGAGAAAACCTCTTCTTCTTACATGTTAAAAATAAACTTATTTGTGCTCAAATACTAAAATATAATCTAATGGAAAAATCATATAATCCTAAAAAACAAGTGGTCTGCAAGTCTCTAACTCGACTCTGAAACTACTGAGCATGTTTGAAAAGTCATTTACTATGTAGAAAAATCTTTGAGTATAACTGTAGCAATTTTTTAATTACAACACATATTTAGTGCAAAATTATAGCATAATTTTAATTAAAAAAAGAGAATAAACTTTTTTATTACAAAAAATATATTACAATTTAATTGACCCTAAAAGTATCACAATTGTATAATAAAAGATACATATGAGATATTAAATAAAAGGAAAAAACAAAAACTAACCTTACCGATCTCGGGGAAAAGTTTCACCATCGACTTCCCAAGCTCATGGATATGAAACCCTGGCCTAAACTCAAACCTAACTCCGTTGACGAACCCAAACCCATGGCCATGAACTCCATTGACGAACTTAATCCCATGGCTACAAAATCCATTGACAAACCCTAGACTCTGCTTCGCTCTCCATCAAATCAAACTGGATCCATAGAAGCTATACTCGAACGCAATGAAATCTCAACCATGGTTGCACGCCTGCACCACTACACTCGAACACCACAGTGAAACCCTAGTTCCGTTCAGCCAACATCGTGCGAGACTTGCTCACATGACAAAAAATGGCATTTTTATTAGGCCAAAGCTGGAGAATCACTATGTGACGCAAATTTATCACAACACTGTCACACAAATCCACTTTTGTGCGACCTTGTTTCCACCATCAAACCACCAGTACTTTAGAGCAAAGAATTGGAAATTAACGAGCATTTTCTTAAATTAAAGGGTGATTGACATACGGGGTCTTGGAGACAAACTTTATGGCCTACAGGGAACATGTGGCAAATTTCTACTTTAAAGAGACCACTACCCAATCTTATGGATGACCAAATACTAAAATTCCCTCATATGAAATAAAAACCACATAAAGACAAAAATAAGTGACAATAAGCAGAGATCTATAAGTATCAACTCGTTTAGTATTGGTACTTTCAACTCCGACCACCACCAAACCGACCATCATTGGCGCCTCCATACTGAGTATTGGGAAAAGTTCTCTAAGTATCGGGAAAATTCCCCTGAATAACGGAAACTTTCTCTAAGAATCGGGAAAATTTCTCTGTGTACTCAGTAAAAACACTAAGTACTTAGAGAAAGCCGCTAAATTCTCCGAGAAAACACTAAGTATTTTGTAAAAACGCTGAGTATATACAAAAATAATTTCCCAATTCAATTAAGCATGAAGTGGTACCAAATAACATAAAAAATCCTCAACATAGTATTCAAGGTTCATGCATAATTGCAGACTCAAACTAAAGTATATTAGTTAATACTAAAATAAATAAAATCTAAGGATAAATGTATTAGAATCATATTTAGGAAAAGAAACTAAGACTAAATTACCCCTAAGCTTGATGGTGGAATGGTGTCGAGTTGGTGCAGTAGGGATCAAGCTTTGGTGGGGGAAAGAGTGACAAAAATAATATTAAAATAAATAAGAATAAAAACTCTCACTTCCACATTACTCACTGCAAGTATCACAGGTCGTACGCAAGTTTTAATGATATTCGTTCTCAAGGACTTAGTGTGTTATACGAATGGGTTACAAGAAAGCGTAGTAAGAATTAGTAGCAAAGAATTAAAAGACAATAAAAGTAAATATGAATAAAGATGGAGAATAATGATTAATTAAACTAAGGACAATAAAATATAGGATGTAATAATTAGATGAGAAATATGGTTTAGGTTTGCTTGTATGCACGCATCCTTCTATTTCTTCTACTAGGTTTATAAGGGTGATTAAAACTTTTAAAGTAAGTATACAGGATTCTATATTCCTCCTAACCCCCTTCCGGGTGGACTTAGGTGGCGACCTAACAATTAGCAGGGGACCTGGGTAAGGGGACCCTGTGCAATTATCGGTGGTTAAATCCCAAACCCTAATGACAATCTAGTTAGGCAACCCCTTCCGGATCACTACCGCACACTAGACATTTATGTGGTCTTTCAATAATTAGACACCCCTTTCGGGTGACAATTTAACTACTATTAATGGGGTAGTCTATACTCGTGCACTAGCAAGAACTACGATCAATAGATCAAAGCACATAAAACAAATATACAGGTTTAGAAGCTAGAATAAATTTAAAAAGGTTTTTCTCAGACAAAATTAGATAGAAGAAAATAGAATTCAAAAATTATACATATGCAAAACCCAAACTATGGAAAAATTAGTTTATGCTAAAAAGAATAGAACTAAAGTAAAATTACATATTGTCAACTTGCTTCTCTTGAATGATTTCTTGAAACTAAGGATTAATAATTGAGAAAGGACATGTTTACAATGATAAGAGGGTGAATTTATAGGTGTTAAGAAGACACTGGGGTCGAAATCTTGAGTGGAAGGCAAGTAATTGGAATCCTTTTCCAATTCAAATTTGATACCTAAAATAACAGAGAGGATAAACACTTCTCACTGTTTTGATCATATCTCGTTTGTTGTTGGTCCGATTTTCGCCTACTTTATATCGAAATGGCCGAAGCGAACACATATATCTTTACTCTTTTGAATGATTTTCCGAGCCGATTTGAAGTTATCTTCACTTTAGTGGACGTAGCTGCAAAATTTCATATTTACTTGGCAGCTTTTCCTTACCTATTTTATCTCTACTTCCTTTTATTTCTTAAATCCTTCCATACCATCTTTGCTTATCTTCTTATAATTTATTTTGCATCTTATTATATTTCATAAACCTCAAGAGTCTCACATTAACACTCAAATTAAACAAAATACTCTCTAAAAGTAATAATTCATCAAATCAAGACAAGAAATAAGAAATTATCAAATATGAATAAAAATATATAATTAATTAATAAAATACACCTAAAATTATGTATCCAACCTAGATTATTATACCACAAATAGGGAGACATCAAGCTTCTATTCTTCTCTTCTCCGTGTGTTATCTTTTTCTCTCTTATTATTCTAATTATGCAATGCCAACTAAGGACTAAATGGAACCCTAGTCTATTGATAAAACTAATATACAAAGGCGTCATCACGTTATTGGTGTTGTGGGGCCCTTTTAAATGGCCCAAATCAACCCAAAAATGTTTTACTAAAGGAGTGGACTGGTTCAAGCCATGAATACTGCAACTTTAATAACTTTTTAATATTAACTTTGAATCGTGAACCGTAAACTCTCACTCTTAACTTCAAATAATTTCTAAAATCTAAAAGGCTCTTCCAGAATTTTCGTCAATTGCATGTGGTGACTCTATCTTGTTGATTTTCAAAGTTAGCACGTAATCGCTCTAACTTTCCAAAGGTGGCTTTTTGGTCCTTTAATGTCTTAACTTGGGAATGACCTTCATTTCTCAAGTGTTTATCCTTGTCTCGGGATTTTGAATCATCCAAGTACCAAAGAGCTTCATGCTTAGCACCCAAATTAGCAAAAATAACTCTATAAGTGATAATTATCCAAAACTAGACAAGAAATAAGAGTATGTATAAATATAAGGAATAATCCCTCAGATTAGTACAAATAAATATGGTGAGCTAGCTCATCTGGCCAGGGCTATGTCTCTCAAGTGAGAGGTACAGGGTTTGAATCCCGCAGGTGGAAGAAAGTTATTAAAGTTTGGAAAGTTTCCAAGGTTCGAGACCCTCCAAGAACATGAGATCCATCACATAAAAGGATATATCAAAAGCCTTGTTGAAGATTTATATACTGTTAATAAAAAGGTCCATTCTGGAAGTTTCGTAGATACAAGAAATATGACAGAAAATGTAGAGGAGAGATGAAAAGTTCATAACATCATATACATATTTAACGTGAAAGGTCCATTCTGGAAGTTTCCTAGATACAAGAAATATGACAGAAAATGTAGAGGAGAGATGAAAAGTTCATAAAAACATATACATGCAGTAGAGTATCTGATAAAGTTCAACTTGAATCATCAAATATATCATTTGAGCTAATAGTAATCACACTATTTTTAACATTTCTAAGATAATATATGTTTGTATTCCATCCAGAGGTATATATTTAACTAATGGTTCAATTAAGGGCTCAACAAGATAATTAATGTTCATAATAGAAAGAATTTGTTGATGTTATGACTATATCTCTACCTTATTATCTACGACAACTTTGTTATGTTTCAGTCACTTAGTCTTATATCACACACACCCTTATTTGGAACTTCACCACTCATAATTCAATATAGTATTTGATACTTGACACAAAAGTAGCTGGCAAATGCCTCTATTAGATCCTCATTCATGTTGTATATACAAGTTTGTGGCACTTTATTAGTCAAAGAAACGTCTACCATTGTATGTGATCTTTCTTTAGAGACTTCTATATTTACCCCACCTTCTTCATTTATTTTTCGTTCATGATGCATAGGTTTGAGTTAGGATTCAATAAACATCTTCTTTACACGATCAAATAGCCTATCTAGGATCAAGGTTATGGGGAACCCCCGTAGAATTTTAAGTGAAATTGACTAAGCCTGATAAATCCACATTTATAACAAACCAGACTAATAATCTCGTAATAGAAGAGTACCCATGTTGGCTGTCTCATGGAGCTACATAATATACATAGATTGATGTCCCATTAACATTAATTAGAAATCATAACCTAAGGACATGGATATCTTGCTTAATACATGAATTAAATAAGACTACTTTTTCCAGATCACCTATGAAACCTAAGCTTATCCAGTGGACCAAGAGTGTTTTATATAAATTAAAAACCATTAGCTTGCACATGTGCCAATGAAATCTTAAGATCAATATCTTTAAGAGATACAACATATTTCCAAATGTTAAGAGCTATATGAATACCTTGAATAATACCTAATTTGTTAATTCATATATATTGATAACCGACTTCATTTTTAAAAACTCGCCTAAAGTAATTCGGCAATATCTCATCAATAGTTACAATTCACTGAATATTCAGTTGGTCACATTCCACCTGGAAAAAATATATATAACAACAACAATCTTTTTGTTAGATATATTTTTCTCAAGTAAAATAAAACTATCAGCCCCATTAGCTTGAGAAGTGATTTTAGTATCAACAGAGAGAAAATCTAACTATGCGGGGTGCACGGTGCAGGGTTGAATATGTGAATATTTGCTTGATGTAAAACGTGAATTTTTAGAGAAGTTTCATATATCTTTTATGTATTTATGAATACAAAGGTAATCAACTAAAATGTTATATAGAGTTTATAGACCAAATTAATTTAGATTCATCCATATTCTATTGTAATATAATAAGAGTGAGTATAGTTTAAAGATTTTGAAACACATAGAGATATGAACTTGAATCGCCCATACAAATAAGGTTAACCATGTTCTTAATATGCTTTTAACATGATTTTCACATTTAGTCATATCAATTACAATTTTGAGATACAAGACTACAATCATGGACTAATTGAGAAACATTTTTACTAGATAACCTAACTAGACTTGGAAACCCATGCACATATGTAGGTTGTATCTTGACTTGGAAACCCATGCCCACACGTAGGTTATCCATAACAAGTATCATAATAAATTTTTTTGTTCTTGATTAAACACATTAATATTAAATACTAAGAATACTTTCTTATTCTATTGAACGTAACAAAATAAAGTTTAAATAAATTATTGGACAAATTCAAAATTATGGTTAGAATTTGACCCTTTATTGCTCAGCGTTTTAAAATTAAAGCACCAACCACTAATTACTTACAGTTTTTTATCCTAAACTATTAATTAGTATTTAATTATTCTTGAAGAAACATACAATATCAAACTTTATCTTTGAATTAAAAAGCAATATCAATGAAAAAACATGTTCTACAAACCCTCGAGAATTGATTGATATTATTTAGATGTCGAAAAACACCATCATACAATACTTTTTTTGGAATAAAATTGCTTTTAATGCAAACCTTATATTCTAAAAACTCTAAATAATGAACTGGAATGGTATTATTATCATATTTCTTCCATAAACAAACACCTAGGTTAAGATATATGATTTCACGCTTAAAATACATAGAAATTCGTTAGCCTTTATAAAGACTTACTCATATAAGCGAGATCATCCCAATTACACGTCTAATTCTTGTTTGTTAGTAAGGGAAAATTATTCAAAGCCAAGAAAATAAATAAGAATTTTGTTAACTTTATTGTGATCTTATATTTTACGGTTTATAATATTATGAATATTTATTTTGTCAATAAAATCAAGCGAGATTATTCTTGTGTTTTGTACATTTTATAACTAAAATATAATGACTTAAAAGATTTATATGTCAATAAAATATTATGAAGGATCAAATTTATAGATCTCTCTAAACTATTTGCCATTGTTTGAGTTGGATTCGAATTTAAGTCCATCAAATGGTCTTTGAAATTGCTATTTTCCTTGATGTTAGCCCCTTATATAAAATTCATCCATTTTTCCTTTAGATCCATGTGGTAAGTTTTTCTTAGGGTATTTCAGGCATATTAACTAACATATCTATTATCATGTATAGTTCAGCCATCGGAATTGCTAACGCACACCAGACATAAATGAACTACTTCTATTCTCAAACTCATTGTCAGGTCGACAGTCAGGGGAACTAAGGTAAGTTTATATTTGGTCATGATATAGAAAGCTAAATAAATCACTTCATAAACTGCTCTCATTGATTTCCTAATTAATTTAAACATGAAATTATCCTAAATAACATAAATAATCATCAAAGTAGTATTCAAGGTTCATACATAATTGCAAACTCAAGCTAAAGTAAATTAGATCACACTAAAGGAAATAGAATCTAAGGATAAAAAGATTACAATCATGTTTAGGATAATAAACTAATACTAAATTACCCTAAGATTGATTTAGAATAGTGTAGAATGGGTGTAGTATCGCTCCAACTTCTATTCTTCTCTTCTCCAGGTGTTATCCTCTTCTCTATGGCACTTCTAATGATGTAATACCGACTAAGGACTGAATGGAACCATTTTCTAATGATAAAACTATTATATAAAGGCTTTATCACATTTTTGGTGTTGTGGGCCCCTTTTAAATGACCAAAATCAACCCAAGAATGTTTTACTAAAGAATTGGACGGGTTCGAGCCACGACAACTGTAACTTTAATAACTTATTCATATTAAATCTAAATCATGAAACGTCAACTCTCACTCCTAACTTCAAGTAATTTCCAGACTCCAAAGAGCTCCTCAGGAATGTTCGTCAATTGCACATGGTGACTCTATCTTGTTGATTTCCAAATTCTGCCAGTAAACGCTCTAGCTTTCCAAAATCGACTCTTCGGTCCTTTAACGCCTTGACTTGGAAATGAACTTTATCAACTTATTATCCTTGTCTTGGGATTTATTAACATCCAAGTACCTAAAAGATACATACTTAACACTAAAATTACGCCCAAATAGCTCTTAAATTAACAAATATCTAAAACTAGACAAGAAATAAAAATATGTATAAATATAAGGAATAATCCCTCACATAAGTACATATAACCCTTAAAATGATGTCTAGTTACTAGATTAATCCATCACATAAAAGAAGACATCAAAATCCTTGTTTAAAATTTATATAATGTCATTAAACTTCAATGCACATAAAAATTTAAAGGTGAGTGTCTGTTAATTATTCCATTGTCAAAGTTAATGTACCACGTCCATTATGGAAGTTTTCCTAAATATGAGAACTATAACAGAAAACGTAGAGGAGCGATGTAAAGTTCATAACACTCATATACCTATTGTAAACTGAGTATTCGATAAATTTCAACTTGAATCATCAATATTATCATTTGAGCTAGTAGGAATCACACTATTAGATACATTTCCATGAAAATATATGTTTGCATTCCATTCAGAGATATATATTTAATTAATGGTTCAATCAAGGTCACAACAAGATAAGTAAACTTTATAGTAGAAAGAATTTGTTGATGTTATAACTATATCTCTACCTTATTATCTATGACAACTTTGTTATGCTTTGGTAAGTTAGTCTTATAGCACACTCACCCTTGTTAGGAACTTCAACTCTCATGAATCCATATTGTATCTACTACTTGACACGAAAGTAGCTGCCAAATGCCTCTATTAGATCCTCATTCATATTGTATATACAAGTTTGTGGCACTTCATTAGTAAAATAAACTTCTATCATTGTATGGTATCTTTCATTAGCGGCTTCCATTTTTACCTAACCATCGTAATTTATTTTTTGTGAATGATGCATAGGTTTGTGTTAGGACTTAATAAACCTCTTCTTTACACGATCAAATAGCCTATCTAGGATCAAGGTTAAGAGGAACCACCATATAAATTTTAAAGTAAAATTGACTAAGCCTAATAAATCCATATTTATAACAAATCCAAGCACATTATCTCGTAGTAAAAGAGTGTCAATGTAGGCTCTCTACTCAAGCTACATAATATCCATAGACTGAAGGTCCATCATTATTAATTGGTACTCATAACCTATGGACATGGATATATTGCTTAATTCATGAATTAAAGAAGTCAACTTTTTCCCGTTCACCTATGAAACCACTAAGCTTATCCAATGGACCAAAAGTGTTTTGAATAAATTCAAAACGATTAGATTGAACCAATGCAAATGAAATGTTAAGATAAATCTATTTAAGAGATACAACATATTTCCAGGTGTTAAGAACCATATGCATTCCTTGAATAATACTCAATTTGTTATTCCATTTTATTGATAACCGACTTTATTATTAAAGATTAACGTAGAGTGATTAGGTAAGATCTCATCAATATTTATAATACATTGAATATTCAATTGTTCACATGACACTTAGAAACCTATATATGAAATAACAATCTTTTTGTTAGATATAAATTCCAAAGTTAAACAAAACCGTTAGCCCAATTAGCTTGAGAAGTGGTTTTAGTATCAACAAAGAGCACATCTAACCATGCGGGTGCGGGGTTGAATATGTGAATATTTGCTGGATGTAAAGCGTGAGTCTTTTAGAGAAGTTTTAGAGTACGAGGAAATGTATTCTATATTTATGAATATAATCGTAATCACCTAAAATATTATATAGAAATTATAGATAAAAGAAACATTGTATTCGTCCATATTCTTCTCTGAGTGCAGTGTAAAGTTTGTGATCGAATGAAACCCAAAAAGCTATGAACTTGAATCACCCATACAAATAAGGTTAATCATGTTATTAATATTCTTTTACCAATTAATCATATTAATTACGGATTCCGAGATAAAGGATTACAATCATGGACTAATGGAGAAACGTTTTTACTAGATAAACTAACTTTAATAGGAAACCAATGCCCACACATATGTTTGCATAACAAGAATCATTATGAAATTGTTTTTGTTGAGTAAACACATTAATATCATATCCCAAGAAGACTTTCTTCTTGTATTAAACATAACCAAATAAACTTTAATTAAAATAATTAGCCAAATTATAACTTAAGGTTAAAATTTGACCTTTTTCACTATTTCAAAATAAGGGCACCAATTCCATGAAGTTTTCGAACCCTAAATCATTAATTAGTGTATAATTTTCTTTATGAAGCATACAATATCAAACTATTCATTGAATAAAAAAGAACCATCAATGAAATCATGTATTCTTCAAACCCTTGACAATTGATTAATATTATTTAGATGTCAAAAAAAACATCATGTGATACTTTTTTTGGAATTAAAAGCTCCACTAATGCAAAACTCATATTATACAAACTCTAAATAAAGAACTACGATGGTATTATTATCATATTTTATCTTTAAACTAACACCTAGGTGAAGATAAAGAATTTCACGATTAAAATACAGAGAAATTAATAAGCCTTTATAAAGACTTACTCACATTAGCAAGATCATCTCAAATTACACTTCTAATGCTTGTTTTCAATAGTAAGAGAAAATACTTCAAGTCATCAAAGCGAAGAAAATATTTAAGAATTTGTTACCTTTATTTTGATCTTACCTTTTACTGTTTGAAATAATTTGAATATTTATTTCATCAATAAAATAAAGTAAGATTATTATCATGTTTCATATATTTTCTCATTAAAATATAGTGAGTTATATGCCAAAAACTTATTATGAAGGACCAATTTATAAATTTCTCTAAACTATGTGTCATTGTTTGAGTTGGGATTTGAATTTATGTCCATTAAATGTTCCTTGAAAATACCATTTCCTTGTTGTTAACCTCTTATATTAATTCATCCATTTTCCTTTAGATCTATGTGGTAAGTTTAACCGGGTATTTCAGGCATATCAAGTAACATATCTATATCATGTATAATTTTTGTCATTTTCATTTTATTATATATCTTAATTATTTCTTTCTTTTTTCATTTTCACATGTACCCACACCTTAAATCCACTCCGAACTTCCACGTGGAAGTAAAATAAGCTTTTATCTTCAATGTTTACTCCCACCTATAGACCATAAAGTTGACACTCCTGTCTTTTTCTTCTATCCCTATATCTACCATGTTTAATCACGTGGATTTACTTCCTTCCTCTCATTTACTCTATTTTGGGATTCAAAATACCCATGTAAGTCTCCTTAAAGAGATAAAGTGGGAGGGAGAAAAAGATATTGCTCGTGGTTGACATTAATGAAATAAGGGGCAAGGCGAGGAATCTGAGAGAAACTAAAGGCGTTAGTGATTCATGTATTATGCTTAAAAAATAATTGATATTTATTTTAATTAGAAGGTCAATTATTAATCTCATACATCTTTAACAATTTGAATAATAGTCTTCGCAAGAATTATAAATTTGATGCAACGAAGGTCAGAAGTATCCAAAGAGTAATGTAGTGATATGAAGACCGTCGATTATCCATATTTTCATATGGGATTTGAATATTGGGTTTATTTAAGTTTGGATGTTTTGTTATAATTATATGGAGAACTCCATCAAAGGTATATAACATATAGTTGTAATTGGATTTTATTTGGAATCTTGGAGGAGCTTCCATAGAAGCTCTTATGAAGGAAGAGGAAGACATGGAATACAATTGTACAAAAAGAAAGAAGATATTATTAACTAGTCAAAAAATTATAATATTCCTATAATTAAATGTTTGTACAAAATTTTAGCTTTCCAATCAGGTCTAACGAAAATAAATATTCATTTCTTTAGTTAGAAAGAAAAGGTGAGGAAAGTGATAAGTTCAAAAACCATTTGAGAGATTTTCCAGTTTAGGTACAAAACCGAGAAATGATCTATAGTTCAAGTATCATTTTGAAATTTTTTTATGTTCATCTTTATTGTTTGTGGGTTACAGATATTTGGTGGGCTAGTGATGTCTCCCTAAATGTTCTAATTTTATAACCTTGGGAGGCATCATTTTTTGTGTTTGTTTGACTATTTAGATAGACTTTTGGTGTTAATATGCAATAAATCGATTTTCCTCTATTAATTCTAGTATTTTTCATTTATTAAACTTTTGCGCGTAATATGGTTTGTTTTGAGTGAAAAGTTGTAGGTTTTGAATACTAGCTAGGAGAGGAACTAAAGAATAAAGTCAAAGATCATGTAATGAAGTCAAAGCAAGAAGAAATATCCCGAAAGAATTGAGAATTTCAAGCTACAAATCTGGAAAGTTGTCAAAGATTTCTGATTTCGAGCCATCTAAGAGTAGATTTAGCCTCTGACTTGTGAAAAGAAAACGTGCCCCATTGAGTTACGGAACTTTAGCAACTGAAGTTAGGTCAATCCGAGTTGAAACGAGTCGGTTAGAGCTGTTTTAGTGGAGGTGGTGCAGCAGTTACGGGATTTGGGCTTAATTATGGATTTGGGCTTTTCTTATTTTAACTTAATCCTTAAAGAAAAGCCCTAATCCGTTTTTAAAATTATAAAAGGGCTTGAGACTTCTATTTTCACACACCTTTTTTATAATATAACATACGGTTAAAAGTCAGACACCAGAGAAGAAGTTAGAGGCAGGAGAAGAAGAAGCAAGAGCTGGAGACTGTCTATATCTCCGATTCTCAGCCAATTCAACTCCATAATTAGGTTCTTTTATTTTATTATGTAAAACATTATGAACCCAATTATTTCTTTAGTTTCTGTCTTTTTAATTACTATGAGCTAAACTCAATAAGTGTTTGACATCGCATTATGGATTAATTCTGATTCTATTTTGTTATATGCTTTTGTATTTGGGATTTTTATAATTGAAATCAAATTGGGTATCAGGTATTTTTCATTAATTTGTTCTTATTCACTATAATTGACGTAATTAACCAATCATAGGTCTTAGTATCTAGGCTATTCCAATTAGTGGCGATTGGATCACCTTGACGGGGGGTTTAGGTACAGAAATAATTAATGAATGTAGGATAGAAATTATTTGACTCTGACGAGCGTAATTAATCCTATGGCCAATTGGGTAAAATAAACTTAATCACTTAAGAATGGACTATAATCACCCTGACGGGGTTTGTAGCATTTAAGAGTAGCTCCTTAGTCCACCCTGACGGGGGTAAGGATGACCTTAGAATCCCGACCATTACTTTTTACCAATTTGTCCCTCAAACGCAACATGGAATAATAAGAGTTTGATGAAATCCTTGCGTATCTCAAGTACTGCTTTCTCATCTTGCGTAAACACTTTATTTTCTTGCGTCTAGTTATTTACTTGCATTAATTTAGTATTTTAATTTATTATTTTAGCTTTAGTAAACCAAAAATCAATCTTCAAATCATCTACTTGTTTTCACGTGCAATTAACTACTATCTGATAAGCATTAGAGTCAACCAGACCGTCCCTGAGAACGAATCTGTTTTATCAACTATATTACTTGGGACAACCGTACACTTGCGGTTGTGGTTCTCTTTTCCTTATTGCATTTATTTTAGAACACACAAAGGACCACCAGCTAGCTCCCTTGAAAATAAAAATTTATTCTACAAAGGTCAACATTTTTAATAAAAAGTCTTAAGTACTATAGCAATCATCATAATAATGTTTCTATTAACTCTCTAACTGTGAATATGAGAAATACGTGTATCTTGATGATATAAATAGTAATGTTTCTTTTAGTTTCTATATAGCTCAAATGACAAAATTGAAAGTTGAAAAGGATACGAGGATATTTTATCTTTCAACTTGCCCCTCAAGAATGTAGGTTGTTGTTTCCAACTTGTGATAAATATAAAATTATTATTTGTTATGTTTCATCTGAATATTCCTCTTTTATTTTGTGGTTTATTAAAGGGTTTTATTGTTTGGTAAAGAATGTACTTTTTTATCTTCATATTCTCTTATTGTTGAAACAACAACTTTTTCAAATTAATACTTTGTTCTTGTTTTAAAATTTTCAAACATCGATGCATTTTCTAATGTTCAAAGATGACTCCACAAAGGTTGAACATGTTTCTTGGTCCATCAAAATAATTAAGAGATGCTCATGACAAATCCCGAATTACAGTTCTCATGTGCCTAAAGATTGGTCAGCTGTGTTGTACATGTAATTGTGAAGATGACATTTAATTGTACTTCACATATATTTTGGATTGTGGCATACTTGATTAAAAGATTAGATGAAAATTTTATCTTGGACTATGAATTGGGCTAAAAATCACAATTAGAAAATAGGATTAAACTGTTTCTTAAAGAACTATTTGTAATCCATCTTTAAATGGAACTTATTTAGTAATGACATTTTATGAATATATCCTTAAAATGTGACATTTTAAGGGTGTAAGACCAAAATCTCAAATTATTTAGCTAAGACCAAGCCTAGTTTGCATTTTGAGGCATTGTGATAGCTTGCTCTATAAAAACTAGTATGGGTTGGCACTTGATCTCAAATTATATTTTATTATCATAGTTGGGTGACTTAAGATAAATGTGAGTAAGTGTAGGGTGACACTTGATCTCGAGGTCATATTTTATTTTTATAGATTGGCATCTTAGGGATCTTAAGAATAAGAATAATTATGGATTGTAGGTTGGTGTTTGGTATTTGGTATTGAGTAGGGGTGGAAACTCAGACTGAACAAATCAGAATTTCTTTGATTCTTTTTTGGAATGGATTTTTACTTTTTAATTCCAATTTGGAAAAAATTTGAATTCGTAAATTAAAAAATCTCAGAACTTTGGTTCGAAAATTGGAAAATTTGAAATTATATATTATTTTTGGAATAAGAAATTATTTTCCAAAATAAGTAATTATTAATTTCTACAATTTTTATTTCAAAAGATTATCGTACTAAATAAATTATAACTATATAATTGAAAATTAAATCCTAAGATCAACAGTTCAAAACAAATCATACCAGTTACATTGTATACCACTTCATTCAATTAGTATGTAAATATAATATTCGCGTCAACACCAAGACGACAAAAGGTAAGAGAAAATATGCTCTTTTGTAGGTTATGTACATATGTTATATATTTATATAACTTTATTATATATTACACATAATGTATAATTAATAACAAATTTACAATAAATAATCTTCGGAATATAAAATCGAAAAGAGATCCAAAAATATAAATTGGAAACAAGAATCAGATAACGAAATCAGAAATTAATACGTAGTGAGATTCCGATCCGATTTTATTTTTGAAAAAAACCAGATTTTGAAATTTCAGAAGTCTTCCGATTCGAAATTTTTGGATCGGAAAATTGGAAATTTAAATTTCGTATCCGATACAATATTAATCATTTTTAAGTCATATTAATCATGTTCTCCTTCATTTATTGTTTCATAATTGTAGTGCTTAAATTTCCATAGTTTTTTTATTTTATTTTTTGAGATTTTATAATTTATTAATGAAATCATTTTAGTCGAAAGAATTATTCAATTGTATCCCGATATTAGTTAATCGGCTTTAATTATATTAAAATATTGAAAAAATGGACATAATGAAAATGAAAACAAAAAAGATTATAAATTTTAAATAATAAGGGAACAAAACAATCACAAATAGAAAAGTTATAGAAAAAAAATCGGATAGGGAGTTGATGTAAATAATGAGGCTCAAATCTGTAAGAGGCAACTGAGACAAGAGACCAACATGGCTGCAAACCACGGATTCGGGTTACCCAGCCAAGATACAGAGTCTTTTAACTCGATGCCAAAATAGTAACTCTAGAAAGTTAATCATCATAGCCTAGACATATTATATAGAAGAGTAAGAGCCACATGGAGGATAGTAAGAAAGATGAATATGTTGATCGTTGGCTGAAATGATATTTCACATTATTTTACCCTCATGCTATGTTGTAGATCTCCCCGTCTAGGCGCCGCCTAGGCGTCAACTCCCCCGTCAGCCGCTTACGCCTAGTTAAAATTCTAGGCGTTTTTTCCTAGCGCCTTAGTCGCCGTGGAATAGGCACCTATCGCGTCTAGGAGCCGTTTAATGGCAATAAATGACCGGCTAGGCGCCGATTAATGGCAAAACATGCCCGCATAGGCCTTTTTGTTATTTTTCTAATTCTCGATAATTCCTTAATTGATAGTATAACTCAATTTGTAGTATTTTTTATATTTACTATAGTGTTATTAGATGAATTCTATAATTTAAATAGTTAAAATTTCTATAATTACTACATATATATTACTAAATATACAAAATTACACAGTGAGATTCAAAACCGTATAATTCCGCCTAGGCCCCGTGCAAACCTGCCTAGGCGCTAGGCGCCAGTCAACCGCCTAGGCCGCAAAACCGAGATCTTCAGCATAACCCTCATGGGGTTAAAAAAAAGGGTTGTTGAAGAATTTTAATGGATAAAATCATTGGCATACGAAGAGGGCGACCACCCTTAGAAACCTTTACATATATTGTTTCTCTCTATGGCCTCATTTTTAGTGTTTCTATTTGATTTTATGCCAAAGTCACATATTGTATTTATGGTGGTTTTCACTTTTATTTTATGTGTTAGTCTAGTTTAGGAAGTAATGTTATGTTTGGATTGGAGGAAGGAAAGGAAAGTAGAGAATTATAATGGAAAAAAAATAAAGAAAAAGAAAAAGATTGTTTGGATTGTTGAAAAATAATAAAAGAAAATAAAATAATATTTGTATTAACTTTTTGTTCTTATTAAAAAAAATAAATAAAAAATAAAAAATATTAAATACATATTTGTTTTTATATTTTTTAAAGAGATTTTTCAATTTATATTATTATTTTATTTAAAGATATTCTTAATTTTTTTATATGAACGTTTTTTCTTCCATTTGATCATAAAATGGAAGAATTAAAAAAATATACATTATTAAATAAATTTAAATGATTCTTTAATATTTTTTATTATATTATTAATATTAAAAAGTAAATCCAAACAAGTAAAATGATTAATTAATCCTTAACAATCATTTGCTTTACTTTATAATTTTGAATTTAAATATATATATATATATATATAAGAGTTGGGATGGGTTCTGTTGGGTTGGTTTGGGTTGGATTGGATTGAAATGAATTGGCCAAAAAGATTGGGTTGAGTTGGTAGATGAGTCGTATTATCATAAAAGTGTGTTTTTTTTACATCTTCATTACTATTTATACAACCAAGACTTTCTTTTATAATTTTCAAAACGTATTAGCACAAAACATACATTAAAATTATGGGTGATTGATTTATCGGGTTTGGAAACAAACTTTATGGCCTAATGTATCATGTGGCTAGGTCTTTATTAAAGAGGACAAACAAATACTAAAATACCTTAAAAACAAAAATTACATAAAGATAAGAACAAGTGGAAAAATTAAATAAAGACAAAATCAATTGGATCCCAAGTCAATGAGTATCGAGTCACTAATTATCACTATTATTCATCTCTGACCACTACTACTGACAACTACTAGCGGGAAATTTGGGGCGTACTAAGAGATATAACTGGGTATCGGAAAAAATTTCTAAGTATCAAAAAAAATATTGAGTATACTTAGCAAAACCTCTGAGTATATTCAGCAAAAACTAGGAGTACTCATAAAAAACACTGAGAACTCAGCCAAAACACTAACTAAAACAAAAAAGTCATTTATATAATCAAAAAAATAATATTACAACACTAGATCAAGGGAAAACACAATACTAATTCATATAATTCGGAAAAAAACACGTGACTGACATCGGCATGAGGTCAGCATTGTTCAATCCATTTCACTAAGAAGTGAAAACAACTTTATCGCCCCAATCTTCACCAAAGCTGCCTAGATTGCAAAAACATATTTATCATCCCAATCTTCACCTAAGCTGCCTAGGACCCACTCATGTCCATTACCCAATGGTTTGCCTAGAAATCACCATTAATCTTCAACTCACCATGAATCAACGACCGCAAATCTAGACATCAAACATGGCTCCTTAGCTTTGCATAAAATAGCTACTCTGTAATAGCTCGAATAATCTACTCTAATCTCCATGGAAGGAAAAGATCTTCTCTGATCTCGTCTACGCGCCTGAATGAATGAAGATCGAACTTTAATAACGCTTTCCTAGGCGCGTGGACGAAGTCGTGCTGCACAACTGAAGCTCGCCTGGACAAAGCTTGTACTCTTCATGGATGAGAACATTGTTGTGTTGACACTTTCGGACGTGTTGACGTCATGAATCCGTCCGGCATTTTGAGGAGAACACTACCCCTTTAATAGATTTTACAGTGAAGGAGATATATTTTCAAAAAGATGTTGGGTTGGGGTGGGGTGGGAAGAGTATGGAAGAGACCAATGTTTCTAATTTAGGTGTGTAATTAGCATGGTTCTAAAAGGTGATAGGCGGTACTAGGGCGGTCTACCACCTTCGAGCGCCTAGATGACTATGCGGCCTATTATTCAGAATTTAGGCGGTTTGTGCCTAGGCGGTTTTTATATTATTTTATATTAAATATGTATTACAAATATATTGATTTGAAAAATGTTTTTATATTATATATATTTATTTGAAAAATATATACATCCTAATGTAATTAAAGTAGATCAATTTAATGTAAATAACATATATTTTACTATAAAATAATAACAATTCATTTTTATTAACCTAAAAATGACCAATTCAAGAAATCTAGACTTGAAATTTGGATAATCCCACCTATTTTTTTTCTCGTGTTCTCTCGTGTGTTCATACTCTAACCTAAGTAGTTTTTCTTTATATTTTGCTTACGTGTTGGGTTGGATTATATTAAATTAGATATTTATGGACTAGAATGCTAGGTAGTATTTGGTTTGGGCAACCCATTCATTTGATTGGGTACTTTATTAATTAGATTATGCGTAGACGAACCTTCGAGCACCTTCGATCCACCTTCGAGAGAAATTTTAGGTGGATTGCACTTTGGAACGCCTAGGCGAAGCGCCTAGTCGGCTAGGCGGCCTTGTTTTAGAACACTGGTAATTAGTATAAATAGTATGTAAAAAACAAATGATGTGTTATTGGGTAGTGTAGAGGAGCCCTTCTAAGAATATTAAAAATAGGTGTATATTATCAAATCTTCTAATTGCATAGTTGATTGTGTATGGGTGTTTGGATCTTGAGGAGGGGTCTTTAAGAGCCGTTGAATAATAATATCTAAAATATTCTTATATGAATATTTTTTGAGATAATGTTTTTAAGGCTAGTTCCAAATATTATCTAAAATTGTACATTCTTAAAAAGTCGAAATTAAGAAACTAATTATCTTTTCTTGAATACCTGATATAATATAATGATTGGGCCAATAGGTCTTAAAACTTATTTTGTTACATATGTTAAATGAGAAACTCTTCTTTTTACAAGTTAAACTTATTTATGTTCAAATACCAAAACATCATCTAGTAAAAAATACATAAAAGCAAAAAAAATAAAATAAGTGGTCTACAAGTCTCTAACTCGACATGAAAATTCTTGAGCATGTTTGAAAAGTCATTTACTATGTCAAAAAATCTATGAGTATATTCAAAAACTCACTAAAATATAGCATTTTCTTAATAACAACACATGTTTAATGCAAATTTATAGCATACTTGGAATTAAAAAATGAATGATTTTTTTTTATAATTTAATTAACCCTAAAAATATTACGAGATATTAAATAAAAGGAAAAAATTAAAAGTAACCTTACTAAAACTCGGGAAAAAATTACACCATCGACTTTCCAAGCTCATGAATCTGAAACACGGATCCCAGACCCAAACATAACTCCGTTGACGAACCCAAACTCATGGCCATGAAATCCATTGACAAACCCAACCCCATGGCCATGGACCCCATTGACAAACCCTGGACTCTGTTTCGCTCTCCATCAAATCGAACCAGATCCATCGAAGCTCTACTTGAACAAAATTAAAGCTCAGGTGCATAAACTGTGGTTGAACGCTTGCACCACTGCACTCGAACACCACCATGAAACCCTAGCTCTACTCAGCTAGAATTGTGCAAGACTTATTTACGTGACCGAAAGGCATTGTTTTTAGGCCAAAGAGGGAGAGTTACTCTGTGGTGCAAATCTATCACACAATTGTCACACGAACCCACTTTCTTGCAACCTAGTTGTCACCTTCCAAGCACTAGTTTTTTAGAGTGGAGAAGTTGAAAGTAGAGAGCATTTTCATAAATAAAAGGATGATAAAGATATGGGGTCTTGGAAACAAAATTTATGGCCTATAAGGAACATGTGACTAGTTTCTTCTTTAAAACGACCACTACCCAGTTTTATGGATGACCAAATTCAAAAATACCCTTATATAAAATAAAAACCACATAAAGACAAAAAATGAGTGACAATAAGCATGAATCTATGAGTATTATTTCATTGAGTATTGGTACCATTTAGCTACAACCACCACGAAATCGACCACCGTTGGCGCATCCACCTTTGGTTTACTCTGATAAAAAAACACTGAGTATCGGAAAAAAACACTAAGTATCAGAAAAAACACTAAGTATCGGAAAAATTTCTCTGAGTATCGGAAAAAAATACTAAGTATCGTAAAAATTTCTCTGAATATCAGAAACTTTCTTTGAGTATTGGGAAAATTTCTCGAAGTACTTAGAAAAAACTAAGTACTCAGCGAAAACACTAAGTACATAGAGAAAGCCATGCAGTTCTCCGATAAAACACTAAGTAGTTTTATAAAAACACCGAGTATATACAAAAAGGCATAAATTTCGCTTATATTATCAAAACAATTTAAAAGCATAACTATTACAAATTTAAACTACTAAAAAAGATAAAGTTACAATACCAGAATACCAAATTAAAAGAATATAAAAAACCTTCCACTATCTAAGGTCTACACAAAACTTTGGAAAAAAACACAAGTCAAAAGGTAAAAAAAACAACACGTGAATTAGAAAATAATAAAGTTAAAGAAGTAGAAAACATATAAGTTAGAGCTTTCTTGTTTTACTCTGCCTTTTGACTTTTCATATTGACGTGAAAGAACCACACCCAAAAAAAAAAACACCATGGATCTTGAACTCCAAGGCTTTTCAAACGGGAACAGAAATCGAGATCTCCATAGCTAACCACAAACAGATCTGAAGCAACAAACAAATATATTTACTCATTTAACAGAGGTAGCTTCTGGAACATCCATGGCCGCCGAATAGGCCACGAACTTCGATGTAATTTTTTGGTTTTACATGGCCTCCGTCTTGCTCGCGTTTGTGGGTCACGAAAGGGAGAGATGACCATAGTTGCTGACATGGGTAGAGGAGATAAGGATTTGAGTTTTTAGGATTTATAAATTTTTGTTTAATATATTAGTATATATAGTAAGGTGAAAGAAATGAGGGTATAATGGATAGTGAAAAATAGGTTATAGTGTTAAAAGTTCCATGTGTCCTTTAGTAAGAAGAGTAGATTAGGCGGGGGAGTTTGGGTCTTGAGGTGTGGTTTTCAGACCCGTTGGGTAATAATAACTAAATTAAAAGGGGTTTAGACTTGATTTTAGAGTGTGGGTGTGTTAATGGAAAATATATAGTGGGTAAAAAATATAGGGGAATATTATAATTTATGTTATGTTTGGTTTTTATTCTAATTGGACTCTAAGTGGAATATAAGACTTAGGGTGGGATTCTTGGGTGTTTTTAGTAGGTATATTTGTTTAGCTTTTGTTTAAAATACTAAAGTGAAAATAATAAACTAATAAAGAGATGAGATGAAAGAGTATAGCTTGCATTTGTTAGTATTCCCCTATCGAACTAATTCAATGACTCCAACTGCATTCTAATTCATGTTTGGGTAGCTTATTAGGTCGTCTAACAATTACTACAGTACTCGAGTGAGGGGACTCTACGTAAAATATCAGTGGAAAAATTAATTAACCTATATGATTATATGGCTAGTCAAGCCCGTAAGGATCACTAACGCACGCACACCAGACATAAATGAACTAGTTCTATCCCCCCCGGTAGGGTGACAGTCTAGGGAACTAAGGGATATATACATTTTATCATAATATATAAAGCTAAATTAATCAATTCATAAACATCTATAATAAATTTCATAATTCAGTTAAACATGAAATGTTACCAAATAGCAAAAATAATCCTCGATATAGTATTCAAGCTTCATAGGTAATTGCAAACTCAAGCTAAAGTAAATTACTTCATACTAAATAAATAAAATCTAAGGATAAAAGTATTATAATCATATTTAGAATAGAAACTAATACTAAATTACACTAAGATTGAATGTGGAATGGTGTAGAAGTGGTCTAGTAGAGCTCTAGCTTCTATTCTTCTCATTTCTAGGTGTTATCCTCCTTTCTTTGGATCTTATAATGATGTAATACCAATTAATGACTAAATAGAACCCTTCTCTAATAATAAAACTGATATATGAAGGCTTCATCAGATTTTTGGTAATGTTGGCCCCTTTTAAATGACCCAAGTCAACCCAAAAATGTTTTACTAAAAAAGTGGACCAGTTTGAGCCACGATAACTGCAACTTTAATAACTTATTAATATTATCTCCAAATCACGAAGCGTCAACTCTCACTCCTAACTTCAAGTAATTTCCAGAATCCAAAGGGCTCCTCCACAATTTTCTTCAATTGCTGGTAAACGCTCTAACTTTTCAAAAGTGACTTTTGGTCCTTTAATCCCTTAACTTGGGAATGACCTTCATTTCTCAACTTCTTATCCTTGTCTCATGATTTTGTATCATCCAAGTACCTAAGAGCTTCACACTTAACACTCAAATTAGCAAAAATAACTCTAAAAGTGACAAATATCCCAAACTAGACAAGAAATGAGAATATGTATAAATATAAGGAATCCCTAAGATAAGTACAAATAACTCCTTAAAGGATTTATCGTGACTAAATTGATCCATCACATAAAAGGATATATCAAAAGCCTTTTTGAATATTTATATAATGTTAGTAAAATTTAATGCACATAAAAATTATCGAGTTGATGACATTGTCAAAGTTAATGTACTAGGTCCATTCTGGAAGTTTCCTAAATAAGAGAAATATGACAGAAAATGTTGAGGAAAGATGACAAGTTCATAACAATCATATACCTACAATAGACTGAGTATTCGATAAAGTTCCAATTGAATCATCAAAATTATCATTTGAGCTAGTAGGAGGCACACTATTTGATACATTTCCAGGATAATATATGTTTGTATTTCATTCATAGGTATAAATTTAACTAATGGTTCAATCAAGGGCACAATAAGATAATTATAGTTCATAGTAGAAAGAATTTGTAGATGTTATGACTATATCTCTACCTTATAATCTATGACAACTAAGTTATGATTCAGTCACTTAGTCTTATAGCACACACACCCTTCTTTGGAACTTCACCACTCATAATTCCATATTGTATCTCTGCTTGACATGAAAGTAGCTGGAAAATGCCTTTATTGGAGCCTCATTAATTTTCTATATACAACTTTGTGTCACTTTATTAGTCAAATAAACTTCTACCGTTGTATGTGATCTTTCATTAGCGGCATCTATATTTAGCTCACCTTTGTCATTTATTTTTTGTGTATGATGTTGTGGTTTGAGTTAAGATACCATAAGAATCTTCTTTTCACGGTCAAAAAGCATATCTTGGGTCAAGGTTGTGAGGAACCACCACTGAATTTTTAAAGTGAAATTGACTAAGCCTGATAAATCCATATTTATAAAAAAAAACATATCATTAGTCTTGTAATCAAAGAGTGTCCATGTCATCCCTCTAATCGAGTTACATAATTCTCTTAGGTTGAGGGTCTATCAACATTAATTAGTACTCATAACCTAAGGGCGTGGATAACTTGCTTAATACATGAATCAAAGAAGTCTACTTTTTCCAGTTCACATATGAAACCACTAAGCTTATCCAATGGACCAAGAGTGTTTTAAATAAATTCAAAACCATTAACTTGAACCAATGACTATGAAACGTTAAGATCAATCTCTTTAAGAGATACAACATATTTCCATATATTAAGAACCACATGCATAACTTGAATAATACCTAATGTGTTAAACCATATTTATTGATAACCGACTTTATTTTTAAAGATTAACCTAAAGTGATTAGGCAATATACTATTAATAGTTACAATTCACTGAATATTCAATTGTTAGATGTTCATCCTTAATTTTGTGGATTTGATATATTTGTTGGGCTAGCTCCCTTAAAAATAAAAATTTATTCTATAAAGGTCAACATTTTTTATAGTAAGTCTTAAATACTATAGAAATCATCATAATAATGATACTGTTACTTCTCTAATTGCGAATATGAGAAATATGTGCATCTAGATGATATCAATAGTAATGTTTCTTTTAGTTTCCGAATAGCTCAAATGACATTATTAAAAGTTCAAATGGATACGAGGATAAGTATCTTTCAACTTGCCCCTCATGAATGTATGTTGCGGTTCCCAAATTGTGATAAATATAATATTCATTATTTGTTACGTTTCATCTGAATAATCCACTATTATATTGTGGTTTATGAAAGAGTTTTATTGTTTGGTAAAACATGTACTTTATCTTCATATTCTCTTACTATTCAAACAACAACCTTTTTAAATTAATGCTACTATGTTGTTGATTTAAATTTTTCAAGCATCGGTGCATTTCTTAATGTTCAAAGTTGTCTCAACAAAGGTTGAACACATTCCTTGGTCCATCAAAATAATTAAGAGATGTTCATGACAAATCCTGAATTGCAGTTCTCATGTGCCTAAAGAGTAGTCAGCTATGTTTTTCATGTAATTGTGAAGATTGCATTTAATTGTAATTTACCTATTTTTTTGGTTGTGTCACACTTGATTAAAAGATACGATGAAAGTTTCATCTTGAACTATGTATTGGGCTAAAAAATCAAAATTAAAAAGATAGGCTTAAACTGTTTCATAAAGAATTATTTGTAATCCGTCTTTAAATGGAACTTATTTAGTAAATACATTGTACGAATTTATTTATAAAATGTGATATTTTAAGGGTGCAAGACAAAAATTTTATTTCTTTAACTAAAATCAAGCTCTAGTCACATTTCAAGGCGTTCTGATAGGTTTCTCTATAAAAACTAGTATGGGTTGAAATTTGATCTCAAATTATATTTTATTATCTTAGTCGGGTGACTCAAGATAATTGTGAGCAAGTGTAAGGTGACATTTGGCATCTTATGGGCCTTAGGAATAAAAATAAGTGTAGACTGTAGGTTGACATTTGGTTTTAAGTAAAGATGGAAATCAGACGGAGCAAATAAGATTTTTTCTGATTTTTTCGGAATGGATTTTTACATTAAGATTCTGATTAAAAAAAATTGGAATTGGAAAAAAGTTTTGAATTCGGAAATTCATAAATTTCTGAACTTTGATTTGAAAATTGAAAATTTTGAAATTATATATTATTTTTGGAATAAGAAGTTATTTTCCAAAAATAAGTAATTGTCCATTTATACTATTTTTTTCAATTTCAAAAGAATAACATACTAAATAAATTACAACTACATAATTTAAAATTATATTGTAACATCAAAAATTCAAAACAAACCATACCAGTTAGATTGTATATCATTTTGTTTAATTAGTGTGTAAATATAATATTCGCGGCAACAATAAGATGACAAGGGGCACAAGCAAATGTGACTTTTTATAAGTTATATACTTATGTTGTATATATATATATATATATATATATATATATATATATATATATATATATTTATATATATATATATTGATTATATATTATACATAATATAATAATTAATAATAAAAAATATACCACAAATGTTATTCGGAATATAAAATCGAAAATGAGATCCAAAAATACAAATCGAAACAAGATTTTGATCGAAAATATCAGAAATTTATACGTAGGTCTAATTCCGATCTGCTTTTATTTTCGAAAAATTCAAAACTCGGAATTTCAAAAATTAGAACATTAAAAATTTGTTCCAAATCCAAATTTTTGGATTGAAAATTTGGAAATCCGAAATTTCGGATCCGATTTCTACTCCGTCATTAGTCTAGTTTTTAGTTTTGTTTAAGCCGTGAGTGAGTAAACATACTACTTTGAAAAAAACAAGTGTAGTCAAAAAAAAGAAAAAAAGAAAAAAGTAAACACTATAGTGCCTTGATCATATTTTGTAGGTCATATTAATCATGTTCTTCCTTATTTATTGTTTCATTTTTTTAGTGCTTAAATTGTCATAGTTATTTTATTTTATTTATCGAGTGTTTATAATTTATTAATGAAATCATTTTCATCAAATGAACTATTCAAAAGTATCCCAATATTATTTAATCAACTTTGATTATTTTTTAATGTTGAAAAAAAACTAAAAAGAGATAAAATGAAAACAAAAATAATTATAAATTTCAAAAAATAATAATAATAATAATAATAATAAAGGAACAAAAAAATCACAAATAAAAAAGTGATAGAAAAAAAGTTTAGATCGAGAAAGGATGTAAATAATGAGACTCAGATCTGTAATAGGCAACTGAGACAAGAGGCCGCCATGGCTGCAAACCTCGGATCGAGGTTGCCACGCCAAGATACAGATTCTTTTAACTTGCTACCAAAATAGTAACTCTAGAAAAATACTCATCATAGCCCACAAAAATCATATAATTGAAGAGGTAGACGAATATAGTGAAAACAAGGAGGAAAGCTAAAAGATATCGTTGACTGAATGACATTTCACATTATTTTACCCTTAGGGATTAAACAAAGGGTTGTTGAAGAATTTTAATGGCGAAAATCATTGGCATATGGAGAGGGCAACCACCCTTAGAAACCTTTACATATATCATTTCTCTCCATGGCCTCATTTTTAGTGTTACTATTTGATTTTCTACCAAAGACACATATTGTATTTATAGTGATTTTCATTTTTATATTATGTGTTGGACTAATTTATGCATTAATGTATTGTTTGGATTGGAGCAAAAAATGAAAGTAAATAAATATAAAGGAAAATAATAAATGAAAAAAATGATTTTTTTTTTGTTTGGATGGCTAATAAAGGAAAACATAGTAAATGATTATATCAACTTTTTGTTCTAATTAAAAAATAAAAGAAAGAAATTAATAATATTAAGTACCTATTTATTTTCATATTCTTTAAGGAGATTTTTTAATTAATATTATTGCTTTATTTTAGGATATTTTTTATTTTTTTTATATAAACCTTTCTTTTTCTTTTCTTTCATTTGACTTTAAAATGGAAGGATTAAAAAAATTTATATTATAAAAGGAATTCAAACGATTCTTTAATCTTTTTTATTTTATTATTAATATTAAAAATGAATCCAAACAAGTAAAATGTGTGATTAATTCTCAACAAACATTTGTTTTCCTTTACAATTTTGAATCAAACATAGTATAAAAATTGGGTAGGTTATTTGAGTTGCTTTGGGGTAATTTGGATTGAATTGGATTGGCAAAATAGATTAGGTTGGGCTGGCAGAAGAGTCGTGATGTCTTTAAAGTTTCTTTTTAATTTATATTTTTTTATTACTATTTATACAACCAATAATCTCTTTTATAAGTTTTGCAATGTATTAGCACGAAACACATTATTTTTGATTGATTTATGGATACTTGAAAACAAATTTTATGGCCTATATGTATTATGTGGCTAGATTTTTTTTTTAAAGAGGGAATACAAATACTAAAATACCTTAAAAAAAATTTACATAAATAAAATGAACAATTGACAAAATTAAATAAAGACAAAAACAAGTGGACATCCGAGTAATTAAGTATCACAATTGCTCATCTGTGGCCACTGCCACCGATAACCACTAGAGCCGCCGTTCGGGTGTCCTAAGAGATATCACTGAGTATCGAAAAATGTTTTCTAAGTATCAAAAAAATACTGAGTATAATAAGCAAAACATCTGTGTACACTCAGCAGAAACTCGGAGTACTCATAAAAAACACTTAGTAAATACTGAATAAAACAAAATAAATCATTTATATTATTAATAGAATAATGTTACAACACTCAATCAAAGAAAAACACAATACTAATTCATAGAATTCAGAAAAAACAAAAAACAAACGTGGCTGACGTCGGCATTACGTTAACATTGTTCAATCCGTTTCACTGAGCAGTAAAAACAACTTCATCACCCCAATCTTCACTAAAGTTGTCTATAATGCAAAAACAACTTCACTGGCCCAATCTTCACCTAAGTTGCCTAGAACCCACTCATGAGTGATTTTCCTAGAACTTAGAATTAATCTTGAACTAACTATTAATCTCTAACTCACCATGAATCCACGAACACATATCTAGATGTCAAACATGGCTCCTCACCTTTTCAGAAAATATCTCCTTTATAATAACTCAAATAATCTGCTCTGATCTCCATGGAAGCTAAATATCTCATTTGATCTCGTATGTGCGTCTGATGGAATGACGATCGAACTTGAAGGAAGCTCGCCTAGGCGCGTGGACTAAATTGTGTTGCACAACTGAAGCTCGCCTGGACGAAGCTTGAACTCTCATTCGTATTTTAAAGCTCCAAGGATGAGAACACTATTGTGTATTGCTTCTTTCCAACGTGTTGGCGTCGTGAAGCCTCCGGCTTTCCGATGAGAACACTACCTATTTAATGGCTTTTACCGTGAAGGAGATATAGTTTCAAAAACATGTTGGGTTGGAGTGGGAAAAGGATAGAGGGGAACAACATTTCCGATACAGGTGCGTATGTATACATAGTAGGTAAATAACAAATGAGTGTTTATTGGGTAGTGTAAAAATAGGTGTATAGTATCAAATCTTCTAATTGAAAAATGGATTGGGTAGGGGTTCTTGGGTATTGAGGAGTGGTCTTCAAGACCCGTTGAGTTATAATCTCTAAAGTTATTCTTATATTATTATTTTTGAGTTTATGTTATGAAGGGTCTTTCCAAATATTATCTAAAATTGTACATTAATTAAAAGGGTGATTTCCTTATAGAGTCCACAAGTAATCAGTTATTGCCCATCAGGTCCAGCCCACCGCAAATGACAGACTTGCCCCTAGTTACCCATTAATTGGAGCTTTGTTACCAAAACTAAAACACTAAAATCATGCAATCAGTTAAAAATTAAAACAAAGAAATCAAAACAAACAAAAATCGCTAAAATCATGCAATCAATCAAATCAATAACCCAGAAAAATTACAATCAGTAACTAATAAAATTCAAATGCAGCAACTGATGAAAAACTTGAAACTTTTGTTCAAATGGACGATGGTGGGTTGTCCACTAAACTCGATGGGTAATGCTTTGTAATATCGATAGTGTGAATGTTGAAGTCGTTGGGTTAGCAAAAACTGGTGCAGACTATGAAGGTGGGAATGAAGATGATGGGTAATGCTTTCTAATATCGATGGTGTGAATGTTGAGTTCGGTGGGTTAGCCTTTAGTGCTGTCATCTATTGGTAGTGGGTTATGTGTATGATATTGATGGGTTGCATTTTAAAACTAATGGGTTACGGTGGGTCGGATGTCAAGCGCTGATGGTCGGAGTTTGGATCAAGAGGGGCGGCGTGAATGGAGTTTGGTGGTGGTCGGTGATGAAGGAAGAACGATTGTGCATGGGTCAGCTTCGATGGAGGAGAACGGGAGGTTGGGTGGTGCTTGTTGTTGTCGATGTGTATCTTCTCGGCGGTGGCTGATGTTCGGAGTTTGGACCAAGTGGGGCAGCGTGAATGGAGTTTGGTGGTGGTCGGCCTGAATGGAGTTTGGTGGTGGTCGGCGTGAATGTAATATCGATATGATATTGATATTAACGTATTAAACAAAGCTTCAATAATAAATTGTTAATTAAGGGATTTAGAATATTTGCTGATATGGTGGAATCAGTTATAAGCGATAATCAAGGAATGCATGATATTATTTGATCCTGATGAAGGGTAATGACGGTATACACTAAAAACGTTTGGACCTCTATGGCGTGAAATCATGGTCTGGACTTGTTGGGGGTGGGAAGTTGGGTTCTAGGACTCTATTGGCATTTATCTCTATTTAAAAACCCGAAATTAAGAAACTAATAATCTTTATTGAAATACCCCATATAATATGATACAATATGATGATTGACGCAATAAGTCATGAAACTGATTTTATTACACATGATAAAAGAGAAAACCTCTTCTTCTTACATGTTAAAAATAAACTTATTTGTGCTCAAATACTAAAATATAATCTAATGGAAAAATCATATAATCCTAAAAAACAAGTGGTCTGCAAGTCTCTAACTCGACTCTGAAACTACTGAGCATGTTTGAAAAGTCATTTACTATGTAGAAATTTTTTTAATTACAACACATATTTAGGGAAAAATTATAGCATAATTTTAATTAAAAAAAGAGAATAAATTTTTTTATTACAAAAAATATATTACAATTTAATTGACCCTAAAAGTATTACAATTGTATAATAAAAGATACATATGAGATATTAAATAAAAGGAAAAAACTAAAACTAACCTTACCGATCTCGGGGAAAAATTACACCATCGACTTCCCAAGCTTATGGATATGAAACCCTGGCCTAAACTCAAACCTAACTCCTTTGACGAACCCAAACCCATGGCCATGAACTCCATTGACGAACTTAATCCCATGGCTACAAAATCCTTTGACAAACCCTAGACTCTGCTTCGCTCTCCATCAAATCAAACTGGATCCATCGAAGCTATACTCGAACGCAATGAAATCTCAACCATGGTTGCACGCCTGCACCACTACACTCGAACACCACAGTGAAACCCTAGTTCCGCTCAGCAAGCATCGTGCAAGACTTGCTCACATGACCAAAAATGGCATCGTGCGAGACATCAAGCTCCTATTCTTCTCTTCTCCGTGTGTTATCTTTTTCTCTCTTATTCTTCTAATTATGCAATGCCAACTAAGGACTAAATGGAACCCTAGTCTATTGATAAAACTAATATACAAAGGCGTCATCACGTTATTGGTGTTGTGGGGCCCTTTTAAATGGTCCAAATCAACCCAAAAATGTTTTACTAAAGGAGTGGACTGGTTCAAGCCATGAATACTGCAACTTTAATAACTTTTTAATATTAACTTTGAATCGTGAACCGTCAACTCTCACTCTTAACTTCAAATAATTTCTAAAATCTAAAAGGCTCTTCTAGAATTTTCGTCAATTGCATGTGGTGACTCTATCTTGTTGATTTTCAAAGTTAGCACGTAAACGCTCTAACTTTCCAAAGGTGGCTTTTTGGTTTTTTAATGTCTTACCTTTGGAACGACTATCATTTCTCAAGTGTTTATCCTCGTCTCGGGATTTTGAATCATCCAAGTACCAAAGAGCTTCATGCTTAGCACCCAAATTAGCAAAAATAACTCTATAAGTGATAATTATCCAAAACTAGACAAGAAATAAGAGTATGTATAAATATAAGGAATAATCCCTCATATTAGTACAAATAAACATGGTGAGCTAGCTCATCTGGCCAGGGCTATGTCTCTCAAGTGAGAGTTACAGGGTTCGAATCCCGCAGGTGGAAGAAAGTTATTAAAGTTTGGAAAGTTTGGAAAGTTTCTAAGGTTCGAGACCCTCCGAGAACATGGGATCCATCACATAAAAGGATATATCAAAAGCCTTGTTGAAGATTTATATACTGTTAATAAATTTATATGCACAAAAATTTAAAGGTGAATGTCTGTTAAGGCCATGTAAAATTTAACGTGAAAGGTCCATTCTGGAAGTTTCCTAAATACAAGAAATATGACAGAACCTAGGTACAAGAAATATGACAGAAAATGTAGAGGAGAGATGAAAAGTTCATAACATCATATACATGCAGTAGAGTATCTGATAAAGTTCAACTTGAATCATCAAATATATCATTTGAGCTAGTAGTAATCACACTATTTTTAACATTTCTAAGATAATATATGTTTGTATTCCATTCAGAGGTATATATTTAACTAATGGTTCAATTAAGGGCTCAACAAGATAATTAATGTTCATAATAGAAATAATTTGTTGATGTTATGACTATATCTCTACCTTATTATCTACGACAACTTTGTTATGTTTCAGTCACTTATTCTTATATCACACACACCCTTATTTGGAACTTCACCACTCATAATTCAATATAGTATTTGATACTTGACACAATAGTAGCTGGCAAATGCCTCTATTAGATCCTCATTCATGTTGTATATACAAGTTTGTGGCACTTTATTAGTCAAAGAAATGTCTACCATTGTATGTGATCTTTCATTAGAGACTTCTATATTTACCTCACTTCATTTATTTTTCGTTCATGATGCATAGGTTTGAGTTAGGATTCAATAAACATCTTCTTTACACGATCAAATAGCCTATCTAGGATCAAGGTTATGGGGACCCCCGTAGAATTTTAAGTGAAATTGACTAAGCCTGATAAATCCACATTTATAACAAACCAGACTAATAATCTCGTAATAGAAGAGTATCCATGTTGGCTCTCTCATGGAGCTACATAATATACATAGATTGATGTCCCATTAACATTAATTAGTAATCATAACCTAAGGACATGGATATCTTGCTTAATACATGAATTAAATAAGTCTACTTTTTCCAGATCACCTATGAAACCTAAGCTTATCCAGTGGACCAAGAGTGTTTTATATAAATTAAAAACCATTAGCTTCCACATTTGCCAATGAAATTTTAAGATCAATATCTTTAAGAGATACAACATATTTCCAAATGTTAAGAGCCATATGAATACATTGAATAATACCTAATTTGTTAATTCATATATATTGATAACCGACTTCATTTTTAAAAACTGGCCTAAAGTAATTCGGCAATATCTCTTCAATAGTTACAATTCATTGAATATTCAGTTGGTCACATTCCACCTGGAAAAAATATATATAACAACAACAATCTTTTTGTTAGATATATTTTTCTCAAGTAAAATAAAACTATCAGCCCCATTAGCTTGAGAAGTGATTTTAGTATCAACAGAGAGAAAATCTAACTATGCGGGGTGCACGGTGCAAGGTTGAATATGTGAATATTTGCTTGATGTAAAACGTGAATTTTTAGAGAAGTTTCATATATGTATTATGTATTTATGAATACAAAGATAATCAACTAAAATGTTATATAGAGTTTATAGACCAAATTAATGTTAGATTCATCCATATTCTATTGTAATATAATAAGAGTGAGTATAGTTTAAAGATTTTGAAACACATAGAGCTATGAACTTGAATCGCCCATACAAATAAGGTCAACCATGTTCTTAATATGCTTTTAACATGATTTTCACATTTAGTCATATCAATTACAATTTTGAGATACATGACTACAATCATGGTCTAATTGAGAAATATTTTTACTAGATAACCTAACTAGACTTGGAAACCTATGCACATATGTAGGTTATATCTTGACTTGGAAACCCATGCCCACACGTAGGTTATCCATAACAAGTATCATAATGAATTTTTTTGTTCTTGATTAAACACATTAATATTAAATCCTAAGAATACTTTCTTATTCTATTGAACGTAACATAATAAAGTTTAAATAAATTATTGGACAAATTCAAAATTATGGTTAGAATTTGACCCTTTATTGCTCAGCGTTTTAAAATTAAAGCACCAACCACTAATTACTTACAGTTTTTTATCCTAACCTATTAATTAGTATTTAATTATTCTTGAAGAAACATACAATATCAAACTTTATCTTTGAATTAAAAAGTGATATCAATGAAAAAACATGTTCTACAAACCCTCGAGAATTGATTGATATTATTTAGATGTCGAAAAACACCATCATACAATACTTTTTTTGGAATAAAATTGCTTTTAATGCAAACCTTATATATTAAAAACTCTAAATAATGAACTGCAATGGTATTATTATCATATTTCTTCCATAAACAAACACCTAGGTTAAGATATATGATTTCACGCTTAAAATACATAGAAATTCGTTAGCCTTTATAAAGACTTACTCATATAAGCGAGATCATCTCAATTACACGTCTAATTCTTGTTTGTTAGTAAGGGAAAGTTATTCAAAGCCAAGAAAATAAATAAGAATTTTGTTAACTTTATTGTGATCTTATCTTTTACGGTTTGTAATATTATGAATATTTATTTTGTCAATAAAATCAAGCGAGATTATTCTTGTGTTTTGTACATTTTATAACTAAAATATAATGACTTAAAAGATTTATATGTCAATAAAATATTATGAAGGATCAAATTTATAGATCTCTCTAAACTATTTGCCATTGTTTGAGTTGGATTCGAATTTAAGTCCATCAAATGGTCTTTGAAATTGCCATTTTCCTTGATGTTAGCCCCTTATATAAAATTCATCCATTTTTCCTTTAGATCCATGTGGTAAGTTTTTCTTAGGGTATTTCAGGCATATTAACTAACATATCTATTATCATGTATAGTTCAGCCGTCGGGATTGCTAACGCACACCAGACATAAATGAACTACTTCTATTCTCAAACTCATTGTCAAGTTGACAGTCAGGGGAACTAAGGTAAGTTTATATTTGATCATGATATAGAAAGCTAAATAAATCACTTCATAAATAGCTCTCATCGATTTCCTAATTCATTTAAACATGAAATTATCCTAAATAACATAAATAATCATCAAAGTAGTACTCAAGGTTCATACATAATTGCAAACTCAAGCTAAATAAATTAGATCACACTAAAGGAAATAGAATCTAAGGATAAAAAGATTACAATCATGTTTAGGATAATAAACTAATACTAAATTACCCTAAGATTGATTTAGAATAGTGTAGAATTGGTGTAGTATCGCTCCAACTTCTATTCTTCTCTTCTCCAGGTGTTATCCTCTTCTCTATGGCACTTCTAATGATGTAATACCGACTAAGGACTGAATGGAACCATTTTCTAATGATAAAACTATTATATAAAGGCTTTATCACATTTTTGGTGTTGTGGGCCCCTTTTAAATGACCAAAATCAACCCAAGAATGTTTTACTAAAGAATTGGACGGGTTCGAGCCACGACAACTGTAACTTTAATAACTTATTCATATTAAATCTAAATCATGAAACGTCAACTCTCACTCCTAACTTCAAGTAATTTCCAGACTCCAAAGAGCTCCTCAGGAATGTTCGTCGATTGCACGTGGTGACTCTATCTTGTAGATTTCCAAATTCAGCCGATAAACGCTCTAGCTTTCCAAAATCGGCTTTTCGGTCCTTTAACGCCTTGACTTGTAAATGAACTTTATCAACTTATTATCCTTGTCTTGGGATTTATTAACATCCAAGTACCTAAAAGATACACACTTAACACTAAAATTACGCCCAAATAGCTCTTAAATTAACAAATATCTAAAACTAGACAAGAAATAAAAATACGTATAAATATTAGGAATAATCCCTCACATAAGTACATATAACCCTTAAAATGATGTCTAGTTACTAGATTAATCCATCACATAAAAGAAGACATCAAAATCCTTGTTTAAAATTTATATAATGTCATTAAACTTCAATGCACATAAAAATTTAAAGGTGAGTGTCTGTTAATTATTCCATTGTCAAAGTTAATGTACCACGTCCATTATGGAAGTTTTCCTAAATATGAGAACTATAACAGAAAACGTAGAGGAGCGATGTAAAGTTCATAACACTCATATACCTATTGTAAACTGCGTATCCGATAAATTTCAACTTGAATCATCAATATTATCATTTGAGCTAGTAGGAATCACACTATTAGATACATTTCCATGAAAATATATGTTTGCATTCCATTAAGAGGTATATATTTAATTAATGGTTCAATAAAGGTCACAACAAGATAAGTAAACTTTATAGTAGAAAGAATTTGTTGATGTTATAACTATATCTCTACCTTATTATCTATGACAACTTTGTTATGCTTCGGTAACTTAGTCTTATAGCACACTCACCCTTGTTAGGAACTTCAACTCTCATGAATCCATATTGTATCTACTACTTGACACGAAAGTAGCTGCCAAATGCCTCTATTAGATCCTCATTCATATTGTATATACAAGTTTGTGGCACTTCATTAGTAAAATAAACTTCTATCATTGTATGCTATCTTTCATTAGCGGCTTCCATTTTTACCTAACCATCGTAATTTATTTTTTGTGAATGATGCATAGGTTTGTGTTAGGACTCAATAAACCTCTTCTTTACACGATCAAATAGCCTATCTAGGATCAAGGTTAAGAGGAACCACCATATAAATTTTAAAGTAAAATTGACTAATCCTAATAAATCCATATTTATAACAAAACCAAGCACATTATCTCGTAATAAAAGAGTGTCCATGTAGGCTCTCTACTCAAGCTACATAATATCCATAGACTGAGGGTCCATCATTATTAATTGGTACTCATAACCTAAGGACATGGATATATTGCTTAATTCATGAATTAAAGAAGTCAACTTTTTCCCGTTCACCTATGAAACCACTAAGCTTATCCAATGGACCAAAAGTGTTTTGAATAAATTCAAAACGATTAGATTGAACCAATGCAAATGAAATGTTAAGATAAATCTATTTAAGAGATACAACATATTTCCAGGTGTTAAGAACCATATGCATACCTTGAATAATACTCAATTTGTTATTCCATATTTATTGATAACCGACTTTATTATTAAAGATTAACGTAGAGTGATTAGGTAATATCTCATCAATATTTATAATACATTGAATATTCAATTGTTCACATGCCACTTGGAAAACTATATATGAAATAACAATCTTTTTGTTAGATATAAATTCCCAAGTTAAACAAAACCGTTAGCCCAATTAGCTTGAGAGGTGGTTTTAGTATCAACAAAGAGCACATCTAACCATGCGGGTGCGGGGTTGAACATGTGAATATTTGCTGGATGTAAAGCGTGAGTCTTTTAGAGAAGTTTTAGAGTACGAGGAAATGTATTCTATATTTATGAATATAATCGTAATCAACTAAACTATTATATAGAAATTATAGATAAAAGAAACATTAGATTCGTCCATATTCTTCTCTGAGTAAGGGCAGTGTAAAGTTTGTGATCGAATGAAACCCATAAAGCTATAAACTTGAATCACCCATACAAATAAGGTTAATCATGTTATTAATATTCTTTTAACAATTAATCATATTAATTACGGATTCTGAGATAAATGATTACAATCATGGACTAATGGAGAAACGTTTTTACTAGATAAACTAACTTTAATAGGAAACCAATGCCCACAGATATGTTTGCATAACAAGAAGCATTATGAAATTTTGTTTTTGTTGAGTAAACACATTAATATCATATACCAAGAAGACTTTCTTCTTGTATTGAACATAACCAAATAAACTTTAATTAAAATAATTAGCCAAATTATAACTTAAGGTTAAAATTTGACCTTTTTCACTATTTTAAAATAAGGGCACCAATTCCATGAAGTTTTCGAACCCTAAATCATTAATTAGTGTATAATTTTCTTTATGAAGCATACAATATCAAACTATTCATTGAATAAAAAAGAACCATCAATGAAATCATGTATTCTTCAAACCCTAGACAATTGATTAATATTATTTAGATGTCAAAAAAAACATCATGTGATACTTTTTTTGGAATTAAAAGCTCCACTAATGCAAAACTCATATTATACAAACTCTAAATAAAGAACTACAATGGTATTATTATCATATTTTATCTTTAAACTAACACCTAGGTGAAGATAAAGAATTTCACGATTAAAATACAGAGAAATTAACAAGCCTTTATAAAGACTTACTCACATTAGCAAGATCATCTCAAATTACACTTCTAATGCTTGTTTTCAATAGTAAGAGAAAATTATTCAAGTCATCAAAGCGAAGAAAATATTTAAGAATTTGTTACCTTTATTTTGATCTTACCTTTTACTGTTTGAAATAATTTGAATATTTATTTCAGCAATAAAATAAAGTAAGATTATTATCATGTTTCATATATTTTCTCATTAAAATATAGTGAGTTATATGCCAAAAACTTATTATGAAGGACCAATTTATTAATTTCTCTAAACTATGTGTCATTGTTTGAGTTGGGATTTGAATTTATGTCCATTAAATGTTCCTTGAAAATACCATTTCCTTGTTGTTAACCTCTTATATTAATTCATCCATTTTCCTTTAGATCTATGTGGTAAGTTTAACAGGGTATTTCAGGCATATCAAGTAACATATCTATATCATGTATAATTTTTGTCATTTTCATTTTATTATATCTCTTAATTATTTCTTTCTTTTTTCATTTTCACATGTACCCACACCTTAAATCCACTCCGAACTTCCACATGGAAGTAAAATAAGCTTCTATCTTCAATGTTTACTCCCACCTATGGACCATAAAGTTGAGACTCCTGTCTTTTTCTTCTATCCCTATATCTACCATGTTTAATCACGGGGATTTACTTCCTTCCTCTCATTTACTCTATTTTGGGATTCAAAATACCCATGTAAGTCTCCTTAAAGAGATAAAGTGGGAGGGAGAAAAAGATATTGCTCGTGGTTGACATTAATGAAATAAGGGGCAAGGCGAGGAATCTGAGAGAAACTAAAGGCGTTTTGATGTTAGTGATTCATGTATAATGCTTAAAAAATAATTGATATTTAGTTTAATTAGAAGGTAAATTATTAATCTCATACATCTTTAACAATTTGAATAATAGTCTTCGCAAGAATTATAAATTTGATGCAACGAAGGTCAGAAGTATCCAAAGAGTAATGTAGTGATATGAAGACAGTCGATTATCCGTATTTTCATATGGGATTTGAATATTGGGTTTATTTAAGTTTGGATGTTTTGTTATAATTATATGGAGAACTCCAATAAAGGTATATAACATATAGTTGTAATTGGATTTAATTTGGAAGCTTGGAGGAGCTTCCATAGAAGCTCTTATGAAGGAAGAGGAAGACATGGAATACAATTGTACAAAAAGAAAGAAGATATTATTAACTAGTCAAAAAATTATAATATTCCTATAATTAAATGTTTTTACAAAATTTTAGCTTTCCAATCAGGTCTAACGAAAATAAATATTCATTTCTTTAGTTAGAAAGAAATGGTGAGGAAAGTGATAAGATCAAAAACCATTTGAGAGATTTTCCAAGTTTAGGTACAAAACCGAGAAATGATCTATAGTTCAAGTATCATTTTGAAATTTTTTTATGTTCATCTTTATTGTTTGTGGGTTACAGATATTTGGTGGGCTAGTGATGTCTCCCTAATGTTCTAATTTTATAACCTTGGGAGACATCATTTTTTGTGTTTATTTGACTATTTAGATAGACCTTTGGTGTTAATATGCAATAAATCGATTTTCCTTTATTAATTCTAGTATTTTTCATTTATTAAACTTTTGCGCGTAATATGGTTTGTTTTGAGTGAAAAGTTGTAGGTTTTGAAGCTAGGAGAGGAACTAAAGAATAAAGTCAAAGATCATGTAATGAAGTCAAAGCAAGAAGAAATATCCCGAAAGAATTGAGAATTTCAAGCTACAAATCTGGAAAGTTGTCAAAGATTTCTGATTTCGAGCCATCTAAGAGTAGATTTAGCCTCTGACTTGTGAAAAGAAAACGTGCCCCATTGCGTTACGGAACTTTAGCAACTGGAATTAGGCCAGTCCGAGTTGAAACGAGTCAGTTAGAGCTGTTTTAGTGGAGGTGGTGTAGCAGTTACGGGATTTGGGCTTAATTATGGATTTGGGCTTTTCTTATTTTAACTTAATCCTTAAAGAAAAGCCCTAATCCTTTTTTAAAATTATAAAAGGGCTTGAGACTTCTATTTTCACAAACATTTTTTATAATATAACATACGCTTAAAAGTCAGACACCAGAGAAGAAGCTAGAGGCAGGAGAAGAAGAAGCAAGAGCTGGAGACTGTCTATATCTCCGATTCTCAGTCAATTCAACTCCATAATTAGGTTCTTTTATTTTATTATGTAAAACATTATGAACCCAATTATTTCTTTAGTTTCTGTCTTTTTAATTACTATGAGCTAAACTCAATAAGTGTTTGACATCGCATTATGGATTAATTCTTATTCTATTTTATTATATGCTTTTGTATTTGGGATTTTTATAATTGAAATCAAATTGAGTACTAGGTATTTTTCATTAATTTGTTCTTATTCACTATAATTGACGTAATTAACCAATCATAGGTCTTAGTATCTAGGCTATTCCAATTAGTGGCGATTGGATCACCTTGACGGGGGGTTTAGGTACAGAAATAATTAATAAATGTAGGATAGAAATTATTTGACTCTGACGAGCATAATTAATCCTATGGCCAATTGGGTAAAATAAACTTAATCACTTAAGAATGGACTATAATCACCCTGACGGGGTTTGTAGCATTTAAGAGTAGCTCCTTAGTCCACCCTGACGGGGGTAAGGATGACCTTAGAATCCCGACCATTACTTCTTACCAATTTGTCCCTCAAACGAAACATGGAATAATAAGAGTTTGATGAAATCCTTGCGTATCTCAGGTACTGCTTTCTCATCTTGCGTAAACACTTTATTTTCTTGCGTCTAGTTATTTACTTGCATTAATTTAGTATTTTAATTTATTATTTTAGCTTTAGTAAACCAAAAATCAATCTTCAAATCATTTACTTGTTTTCACGTGCAATTAACTACTATCTAATAAGCATTAGAGTCAACCAGACCGTCCCTGAGAACGAATCTGTTTTATCAACTATATTACTTGGGACAACCGTACACTTGCGGTTGTGGTTCTCTTTTCCTTATTGCATTTATTTTAGAACACACAAAGGACCAACAGCTAGCTCCCTTGAAAATAAAAATTTATTCTACAAAGGTCAACATTTTTTATAAAAAGTCTTAAGTACTATAGCAATCATCATAATAATGTTTCTATTAACTCTCTAACTGTGAATATGAGAAATACGTGTATCTTGATGATATAAATAGTAATGTTTCTTTTAGTTTCTAAATAGCTCAATTGACAAAATTGAAAGTTGAAAAGGATACGAGGATAAGTACCTTTCAACTTGCCCCTCAAGAATGTAGGTTGTTGTTTCCGACTTGTGATATATATAAAATTATTATTTGTTATGTTTCATCTGAATATTCCTCTTTTATTTTGTGGTTTATTAAAGGGTTTTATTGTTTGGTAAAGAATGTACTTTTTTATCTTCATATTCTCTTATTGTTGAAACAACAACTTTTTCAAATTAATACTTTGTTCTTGTTTTAAAATTTTCAAACATCGATGCATTTTCTAATGTTCAAAGATGACTCCACAAAGGTTGAACATGTTTCTTGGTCCATCAAAATAATTAAGAGATGCTCATGACAAATCCCGAATTGTGCCTAAAGATTGGTCAGCTGTGTTGTACATGTAATTGTGAAGATGACATTTAATTGTACTTCACATATTTTTTGGATTGTGGCATACTTGATTAAAAGATTAGATGAAATTTTTATCTTGGACTATGAATTGGGCTAAAATCAAAATTAGAAAATAGGATTAAACTGTTTCTTAAAGAACTATTTGTAATCCGTCTTTAAATGGAACTTATTTAGTAATGACATTTTATGAATATCTCCTTAAAATGTGACATTTTAAGGGTGTAAGACCAAAATCTCAAATTATTTAGCTAAGACCAAGCCTAGTTCGCATTTTGAGGCATTGTGATAGCTTGCTCTATAAAAACTAGTATGGGTTGGCAATTGATCTCAAATTATATTTTATTATCATAGTTGGGTGACTTAAGATAAATGTGAGCAAGTGTAGGGTGACACTTGATCTCGGGGTCATATTTTATTTTTATAGATTGGCATCTTAGGGATCTTAAGAATAAGAATAATTATGGATTGTAGGTTGGTGTTTGGTATTTGGTATTGAGTAGGGGTGGAAACTCAGACTGAACAAATCAGAATTTCTTTGATTCTTTTTTGGAATGGATTTTTACTTTTTAATTCCAATTTGGAAAAAATTTGAATTCGTAAATTCAAAAATTTTAGAACTTTGGTTCAAAAATTGGAAAATTTGAAATTATATATTATTTTTGGAAATAAGAAATTATTTTCCAAAATAAGTAATTATTAATTTCTACAATTTTTTATTTCAAAAGATTATCATACTAAATAAATTATAACTATATAATTGAAAATTAAATCCTAAGATCAACAGTTCAAAACAAATCATACCAGTTACATTGTATACCACTTCATTCAATTAGTATGTAAATATAATATTCGCGTCAACACCAAGACGACAAAAGGTAAGAGCAAATATGCTCTTTAGTAGGTTATGTACATATGTTATATATTTATATAAATTTATTATATATTACACATAATATATAATTAATAACAAATTTACCATAAATAATCTTCGGAATATAAAATCGAAAAGAGATCCAAAAATATAAATTGGAAACAAGAATCAGATAACGAATATCAGAAATTAATACGTAGTTAGATTCCGATCCGATTTTATTTGCGAAAAAAACCAGATTTTGAAATTTCAGAAGTCTTCCTATTCGAAATTTTTGGATCAGAAAAATTGGAAATTTAAATTTCGTATCCGATACAATATTAATCATTTTTTAAGTCATATTAATCATGTTCTCCTTCATTTATTGTTTCATAATTGTAGTGCTTAAATTTCCATAGTTTTTTAATTTTATTTTTTGAGATTTTATAATTTATTAATGAAATCATTTTAGTCGATAGAACTATTCAAATGTATCCCGATATTATTTAATCGGCTTTAATTATATTAAAATATTGAAAAAATGGACATAATGAAAATGAAAACAAAAAAGATTATAAATTTTAAATAATAAGGGAACAAAACAATCACAAATAGAAAAGTTATAGAAAAAAAATCGGATAGGGAGTTGATGTAAATAATGAGGCTCAAATCTGTAAGAGGCAACTGAGACAAGAGACCAACATGGCTGCAAACCACGGATTCGGGTTACCCAGCCAAGATACAGAGTCTTTTAACTCGATGCCAAAATAGTAACGCTAGAAAGTTAATCATCATAGCCCAGAAATATTATATAGAAGAGTAAGAGCCATAGGGAGGATAGTAAGAAAGATGAATATGTTGATCGTTGGCTGAAATGATATTTCACATTATTTTACCCTCATGCTATGTTGTAGATCTCCCCGTCTAGGCGCCGCCTAGGCGTCAACTCCCCCCTCAGCCGCTTACGCCTAGTTAAAATTCTAGGCGTTTTTTCCTAGCGCCTTAGTCGCGTGGAATAGGCACCTATCGCGTCTAGGCGCCGTTTAAAGGCAATAAATGACCGCCTAGGCGCCGATTAATGGCAAAACATGCCCGCATAGGCCTTTTTGTTATTTTTTCTAATTCTCGATAATTACTTAATTGATAGTATAACTCAATTTGTAGTATTTTTTATATTTACTATAGTGTAATTAGATGAATTCTATAATTTAAATAGTTAAAACTTCTATAATTACTACATATATATATTACTAAATATACAAAATTACACAGTGAGATTCAAAACCGTATAATTCCGCCTAGGCCCCGTGCAAACCTGCCTAGGCGCTAGGCGCCAGTCAACCGCCTAGGCCGCAAAACCGAGATCTACAGCATAACCGTCATGGGGTTAAAAAAAAGGTTTGTTGAAGAATTTTAATGGATAAAATCATTGGCATACGGAGAGGGCGACCACCCTTAGAAACCTTTACATATATTGTTTCTCTCTATGGCCTCATTTTTAGTGTTACTATTTGATTTTATGCCAAAGTCACATATTGTATTTATGGTGGTTTTCACTTTTACTTTATGTGTTAGTCTAGTTTAGGAATTAATGTTATGTTTGGATTGGAGGAAGGAAAGGAAAGTAGAGAATTATAAAGGAAAAAAAATAAAGAAAAAGAAAAAAATTGTTTAGATTGTTGAAAAATAATAAAAGAAAATAAAATAATATTTGTATTAACTTTTTGTTCTAATTAAAAAATTAAATAAAAAATAAAAAATATTAAATACATATTTGTTTTTATATTTTTTAAAGAGATTTTTTAGTTTATATTATTATTTTATTTAAAGATATTCTTAATTTTTTTATATGAACGTTTTTTCTTCTATTTGATCATAAAATGGAAGAATTAAAAAAATATACATTATTAAATAAATTTAAATGATTCCTTAATATTTTTGATTCTATTATTAATATTAAAAAGTAAATCTAGACAAGTAAAATGATTAATTAATCCTTAACAATCATTTGCTTTACTTTATAATTTTGAATTTAAATAAATAAATAAATATATATATATATATATATATATATATATATATATATATATATATATATATATATATATATATATATATATATATATATATATATATATATATATATATATATATATATATAAGAGTTGGGATGGGTTCTATTGGGTTGGTTTGGGTTGGATTGGATTGAAATGAATTGGCCAAAAAGATTGGGTTGAGTTGGTAGATGAGTCGTATTATCATAAAAGTGTGTTTTTCTTTTACATCTTCATTACTATTTATACAACCAAGACTTTCTTTTATAATTTTCAAAACGTATTAGCACAAAACATACATTAAAATTATGGGTGATTGATTTATCGGGTTTGGAAACAAACTTTATGGCCTAATGTATCATGTGGCTAGGTCTTTATTAAAGAGGACACACAAATACTAAAATACCTTAAAAACAAAAATTACATAAAGATAAGAACAAGTGGAAAAATTAAATAAAGACAAACTCAATTGGATCCCCAAGTCAATGAGTATCGAGTCACTAATTATCACTATTATTCATCTCTGACCACTACTACTGACAACTACTAGCGGGAAATTCGGGGCGTACTAAGAGATATAACTGGGTATCGGAAAAAATTCTAAGTATCAAAAAAAATATTGAGTATACTTAGCAAAACCTCGGAGTATATTCAGCAAAAACCAGGAGTACTCATAAAAAACACTGAGAACTCAGCAAAAACACTAAATAAAACAAAAAAGTCATTTATATAATCAAAAAAATAATATTACAACACTAGATCAAGGGAAAACACAATACTAATTCATATAATTCGGAAAAAAACACGTGACTGACATCGACATGAGGTCAGCATTGTTCAATCCATCTCACTAAGAAGTGAAAACAACTTTATCGCCCCAATCTTCACCAAAGCTGCCTAGATTGCAAAAACATATTTATCATCCCAATCTTCACCTAAGTTGCCTAGGACCCACTCATGTCCATTACTCAATGGTTTGCCTAGAAATCACCATTAATCTTCAACTCACCATGAATCAACGACCGCAAATCTAGACATCAAACATGTCTCCTTAGCTTTGCATAAAATAGCTACTCTGTAATAGCTCGAATAATCTACTCTGATCTCCATGGAAGAAAAAGATCTTCTCTGATCTCGTCTACGCGCCTGAATGAATGAAGATCGAACTTTAATAACGCTTTCCTAGGTGCGTGGACGAAGTCGTGCTGCACAACTGAAGCTCGCCTGGACAAAGCTTGTACTCTCCATGGATGAGAACATTGTTGTGTTGACACTTTCGGACGTGTTGACGTCATGAATCCGTCCGGCATTTTGAGGAGAACACTACCCCTTTAATAGATTTTACAGTGAAGGAGATATATTTTCAAAAAGATGTTGGGTTGGGGTGGGAAGAGTATAGAAGGGACCAATGTTTCTAATTTAGGTGTGTAATTAGCATGGTTCTAAAAGGCGCTAGGCGGTACTAGGGCGGTCTACCACCTTCGAGCGCCTAGATGACTATGCGGCCTATTAATCAGAATTTAGGCGGTTTGTGCCTAGGCGGTTTTTATATTATTTTATATTAAATATGTATTACAAATATATTGATTTGAAAAATGTTTTTATATTATATATATTGATCTGAAAAATATATGCATCCTAATGTAATTAAAGTAGATCAATTTAACGTAAATAACATATATTTTACTATAAAGTAATAACAACTCATTTTTATTAACCTAAAAATGACCAATTCAAGAAATCTATACTTGAAATTTGGATAATCCCACCTATTTTTTTTCTCGTGTTCTCTCGTGCGTTCATACTCTAACCTAAGTAGTTTTTCTTTATATTTTGCTTACGTGTTGGGTTGGATTATATTAAATTAGATATTTATGGACTAGAATGCTAGGTAGTATTTGGTTTGGGCAACCCATTAATTTGATTGGGTACTTTATTAATTAGATTATGCGTAGACGAACCTTCGAGCACCTTCGATCCACCTTCGAGAGAAATTTTAGGCGGATCGCACTTTGGAACGCCTAGGGGAAGCGCCTAGTCGGCTAGGCGGCCTTGTTTTAGAACACTGGTAATTAGTATAAATAGTATGTAAAAAACAAATGATGTTTTATTGGGTAGTGGAAAAATAGGTGTATATTATCAAATCTTCTAATTGCATAGTTGATTGTGTATGGGTGTTTGGATCTTGAGGAGGGGTCTTTAAGAGCCGTTGAGTAATAATATCTAAAATATTCTTATATAAATATTTTTTGAGATAATGTTTTTAAGGTTCGTTCCAAATATTATCTAAAATTGTACATTCTTAAAAATTCGAAATTAAGAAACTAATTATCTTTTCTTGAATACCTGATATAATATAATGATTGGGCCAATAGGTCTTAAAACTTATTTTGTTACATATGTTAAATGAGAAACTCTTCTTCTTACAAGTTAAACTTATTTATGTTCAAATACTAAAACATCATCTAGTAAAAAATACATAAAAGCAAAAAAAATAAGTGGTCTACAAGTCTCTAACTCGACATGAAAATTCTTGAGCATGTTCGAAAAGTCATTTACTATGTCAAAAAATCTATGAGTATATTCAAAAACTCACTAAAATATAGCATTTTCTTAATAACAACACATGTTTAATGCAAATTTATAGCATACTTGGAATTAAAAAATGAATGAATTTTTTTTTTAATTTAATTGACCGTAAAAATATTACAATTGTATAAATAAAATTAATTACGAGATATTAAATAAAAGGAAAAAATTAAAAGTAACCTTACTAAAACTCGGGAAAAAATTACACCATCGACTTTCCAAGCTCATGAATCTGAAACACGGGTCCCAGACCCAAACATAACTCCGTTGACGAACCCAAACTCATGGCCAGGAAATCCATTGACAAACCCAACCCCATGGCCATGGACCCCATTGACAAACCCTAGACTCTGTTTCGCTATCCATCAAATCGAACCAGATCCATCGAAGCTCTACTTGAACAAAATTAAAGCTCAGGTGCATAAACTGTGGTTGAACGCTTGCACCACTGCACTCGAACACCACCATGAAACCCTAGCTCTACTCAGCTAGAATTGTGCAAGACTTATTTACGCGACCGAAAGGCATTGTTTTTAGGACAAAGAGGGAGAGTCACTCTGTGGTGCAAATCTATCGCACAATTGTCTCACGAACCCACTGTCTTGCAACCTAGTTGTCACCTTCCAAGCACTAGTTTTTTAGAGCGGAGAAGTTGAAAGTAGAGAGCATTTTCATAAATAAAAGGATGATAAAGATATGGGGTCTTGGAAACAAAATTTATGGCCTATAAGGAACATGTGACTAGTTTTTTCTTTAAAACGACCACTACCCAATCTTATGGATGACCAAATTCAAAAATACCCTTATATAAAATAAAAACCACATAAAGACAAAAAATGAGTGACAATAAGCATGAATCTATGAGTATCATTTCATTGAGTATTGGTACCATTTAGCTACAACCACCACCAAATCGACCACCGTTGGCGCATCCACCTTTGGTTTACTCTGATAAAAAAACACTGAGTATTGGAAAAAAACACTAAGTATCGGAAAAATTTCTCTGAGTATCGGAAAAAAATACTAAGTATCGTAAAAATTTCTCTGAATATCAGAAACTTTCTTTGAGTATTGGGAAAATTTCTCTAAGTACTTTGAAAAAACTAAGTACTCAGCAAAAACACTAAGTACTTAGAGAAAGCCATGTAGTTCTCCGATAAAACACTAAGTAGTTTTATAAAAACACCGAGTATATACAAAAAGGCATAAATTTCGCTTATATTATCAAAACAATTTAAAAGCATAACTATTACAGATTTAAACTACTAAAAAAGATAAAGTTACAATACCAGAATACCAAATTAAAAGAATATAAAAAACCTTCCACTATCTAAGGTCTACACAAAACTTTGGAAAAAAACTCAAGTCAAAAGGTAAAAAAAACAACACGTGAATTTGAAATAAGTTAGAGCTTTCTCTTTTTACTCTGCCTTTTGACTTTTCATATTGACGTGAAAGAAACACACCCAAAAAAAACACCATGGATCTTGAACTCCAAGGCTTTTCAAACGGGAATAGCTAACCACAAACAGATCTGAAGCAACAAACAAATATATTTACTCATTTAACAGAGGTAGCTTCTGGAACATCCATGGCCTCCGAATAGGCCACGAACTTCGATGTAATTGTTTTGTTTTACATGGCCTCCGTCTTGCTCGCGTTTGTGGGTCACGAAAGGGAGAGATGACCATAGTTGCTGACATGAGTAGAGGAGATAAGGATTTGAGTTTTTAGGATTTATAAATTTTTGTTTAATATATTAGTATATATAGTAAGGTGAAATAAATGTGGGTATAATGGATAGTGAAAAATAGGTTATAGTGTTAAAAGTTCCATGTGTCCTTTAGTAATAAGAGTAGATTAGGCGGGGGAGTTTGGGTCTTGAGGTGTGGTTTTCAGACCCGTTGGGTAATAATATCTAAATTAAGAGGGGTTCAGACTTGATTTTAGAGTGTGGGTGTGTTAATGGAAAATATATAGTGGGTAAAAAATATAGGGGAATATTACAATTTATGTTATGTTTGGTTTTTATTCTAATTGGACTCTAAGTGGAATATAAGACTTAGGGTGGGATTCTTGGGTGTTTTTAGTAGGTATATTTGTTTAGTTTTTGTTTAAAATACTAAAGTGAAAATAATAAACTAATAAAGAGATGAGATGAAAGAGTATAGCTTGCATTTGTTAGTATTCCCCTATCGAACTAATTCAATGACTCCAACTGCATTCTAACTCATGTTTGGGTAGCTTATTAAGTTGTCTAACAATTACTAGAATACTTAAAATATCAGTGGAAAAATTAATTAACCTATATGATTATCTGGCTAGTCAAGCCCGTAAGGATCACTAACGCACGCATACCAGACATAAATGAACTAGTTCTATTCCCAAACCCCCCCCCCCCCCCCCCGGAAGGGTGACAGTCTAGGGAATATATAAAGCTAAATTAATCAATTCATAAACATCTATAATAAATTTCATAATTCAGTTAAACATAAAATGTTACCAAATAGCAAAAATAATCCTCGATATAGTATTCAAGCTTCATAGGTAATTGCAAACTCAAGCTAAAGTAAATTAGTTCATACTAAAGGAAATAAAATCTAAGAATAAAAGTATTATAATCATGTTTAGAATAGAAACTAATACTAAATTACTCTAAGATTGAATGTGGAATGGTGTAGAAGTGGTCTAGTAGAGCTCTAGCTTCTATTCTTCTCATTTCTAGGTGTTATCCTCCTCTCTTTGGATCTTATAATGATGTAATACCAATTAATGACTAAATAGAACCCTTCTCTATTAATAAAACCGATATATGAAGGCTTCATCAGATTTTTGGTAATGTTGGCCCCTTTTAAATAACCCAAGTCAACCCAAAAATGTTTTACTAAAAAAGTGGACCAGTTTGAGCCACGATAACTGCAACTTTAATAACTTATTAATATTATCTCCAAATCATGAAGCGTCAACTCTCACTCCTAACTTCAAGTAATTTCCAGAATCCAAAGGGCTCCTCCACAATTTTCTTCAATTGCTGGTAAACGCTCTAACTTTTCAAAAGTGACTTTTGGTCGTTTAATCCCTTAACTTGGGAATGACCTTCATTTCTCAACTTCTTATCCTTGTCTCATGATTTTGTATCATCCAAGTACCTAAGAGCTTCACACTTAACACTCAAATTAGCAAAAATAACTCTAAAAGTGACAAATATCCCAAACTAGACAAGAAATGAGAATATGTATAAATATAAGGAATCCCTAAGATAAGTACAAATAACTCCTTAAAGGATTTATCGTGACTAAATTAATCCATCACATAAAAGGATATATCAAAAGCCTTTTTGAAGATTTATATAATGTTAGTAAAATTTAATGCACATAAAAATTATCGAGTTGATGACATTTTCAAAGTTAATGTACTAGGTCCATTCTGGAAGTTTCCTAAATACGAGAAATATTACAGAAAATGTTGAGGAAAGATGACAAGTTCATAACAATCATATACCTGCAGTAGACTGAGTATTCGATAAAGTTCCAATTGAATCATCAAAATTATCATTTGAGCTAGTAGGCGGCACACTATTTGATACATTTCCAGGATAATATATGTTTGTATTTCATTCATAGGTATAAATTTAACGAATGGTTCAATCAAGGGCACAATAAGATAATTATAGTTCATAGTGGAAAGAATTTGTAGATGTTATGACTATATCTCTACCTTATAATCTATGACAACTAAGTTATGATTCAGTCACTTAGTCTTATAGCACACACACCCTTCTTTGGAACTTCACCACTTATAATTCCACATTGTATCTCTGCTTGACATGAAAGTAGCTGGAAAATGCCTTTATTGGAGCCTCATTAATTATCTATATACAACTTTGTGTCACTTTATTAGTCAAATAAACTTCTATCGTTGTATGTGATCTTTCATTAGCGGCATCTATATTTAGCTCACCTTTGTCATTTATTTTTTGTGTATGATGTTGTGGTTTGAGTTAAGATAACATAAGAATCTTCTTTTCACGGTCAAAAAGCATATCTAGGGTCAAGGTTGTGAGGAACCACCACTGAATTTTTAAAGTGAAATTGACTAAGCCTGATAAATCCATATTTATAAAAAAAAACATATCATTAGTCTTGTAATAAAAGAGTGTCCATGTCATCCCTCTAATCGAGCTACATAATTCTCTTAGGTTGAGGGTCTATCAACATTAATTAGTACTCATAACCTAAGGGCGTGGATAACTTGCTTAATACATGAATCAAAGAAGTTTACTTTTTCCAGTTCACATATGAAACCACTAAGCTTATCTAATGGACCAAGAGTGTTTTAAATAAATTCAAAACCATTAACTTGAACCAATGACTATGAAACGTTAAGATCAATCTCTTTAAGAGATACAACATATTTCCATATATTAAGAACCACATGCATAACTTGAATAATACCTAATGTGTTAATCCATATTTATTGATAACCGACTTTATTTTTAAAGATTAACCTAAAGTGATTAGGCAATATATCATAAATAGTTACAATTCACTGAATATTCAATTGTTAGATGTTCATCCTTAATTTTGTGGATTTGATATATTTGTTGGGCTAGCTCCGTTAAAAATAAAAATTTATTCTATAAAGGTCAACATTTTTTATAGTAAGTCTTAAATACTATAGAAATCATCATAATAATGATATTGTTACTTCTCTAATTGCGAATATGAGAAATATGTGCATCTAGATGATATCAATAGTAATGCTTCTTTTAGTTTCTGAATAGCTCAAATGACATTATTAAAAGTTCAAATGGATACGAGGATAAGTATCTTTCAACTTGCCCCTCATGAATGCATGTTGCGGTTCCCGAATTGTGATAAATATAATATTCATTATTTGTTACGTTTCATCTGAATAATCCACTATTATATTGCGGTTTATGAAAGAGTTTTATTGTTTGGTAAAACATGTACTTTATCTTCATATTCTCTTACTATTGAAACAACAACCTTTTTAAATTAATGCTACTATGTTGTTGATTTAAATTTTTCAAGCATCGGTGTATTTCTTAATTGTCAAAGTTGTCTCCACAAAGGTTGAACACATTCCTTGGTCCATCAAAATAATTAAGAGATGTTCATGACAAATCCTGAATTGCAGTTCTCATGTGCTTAAAGAGTAGTCAGCTATGTTTTTCATGTAATTGTGAAGATTGCATTTAATTGTAATTTACCTATTTTTTTGGTTGTGTCACACTTGATTAAAAGATACGATGAAAGTTTCATCTTGAACTATGAATTGGGCTAAAAAATCAAAATTAAAAAGATAGGCTTAAACTGTTTCATAGAGAATTATTTGTAATCCGTCTTTAAATGGAACTTATTTAGTAAATACATTGTACGAATTTATTTATAAAATGTGATATTTTAAGGGTGCAAGACCAAATTTTTATTTCTTTAACTAAGATCAAGCTCTAGTCACATTTCAAGGCGTTTTGATAGGTTTCTCTATAAAAACTAGTATGGGTTGACACTTGATCTCAAATTATATTTTATTATCTTAGTCGGGTGACTCAAGATAATTGTGAGCAAGTGTAAGGTGACACTTGATCTCGGGTCATATTTCATTTTTATAGATTGGCATCTTATGGGCCTTAGGAATAAGAATAAGTGTAGACTGTAGGTTGACATTTGGTTTTATGTAAAGATGGAAATCAAACGGAGCAAATAAGAATTTTTCTGATTTTTTCGGAATGGATTTTTACATTAAGATTCTGATTAAAAAAAATTGGAATTGGAAAAAAGTTTTGAATTCGGAAATTCGGAAATTTCTGAATTTTGATTTGAAAATTGAAAATTTTGAAATTATATATTATTTTTGGAATAAGAAGTTATTTTCCAAAAATATTTAATTGTCCATTTATACTATTTTTTTCAATTTCAAAAGAATAACATACTAAATAAATTATAACTACATAATTTAAAATTATATTGTCACATCAAAAATTCAAAACAAACCATACCAGTTAGATTGTATATCATTTTGTTTAATTAGTGTGTAAATATAATATTCGCGGCAACACTAAGATGACAAGGGGCACAAGCAAATGTGACTTTTTGTAAGTTATATACTTATGTTGTATATATATATATATATATTGATTATATATTATACATAATATAATAATTAATATCAAAAATATACCACAAATGTTATTCGGAATATAAAATCGAAAATGAGATCCAAAAATACAAATCGAAACAAGATTTTGATCGAAAATATCAAAAATTTATACGTAGGTCTAATTCCGATCTGCTTTTATTTTCGAAAAATTCAAAACTCGGAAATTCAAAAATTAGAACATTAAAAATTTGTTCCAAATCCAAATTTTTAGATTGAAAATTTGGAAATCCGAAATTTCGGATCCGATTTCTACTCTGTCTTTAGTCTAGTTTTTTGTTTTGTTTAATCCGTGAGTGAGTAAACATTCTACTTTGAAAAAAACAAGTGTAGTCAAACAAAAAAAAGAAAAAAGGAAAAAAGTAAACACTATAGTGGCTTGATCATATTTTGTAGGTCATATTAATCATGTTCTTCCTTATTTATTGTTTCATTTTTGTAGTGCTTAAATTGTCATAGTTATTTTATTTTATTTATCGAGTGTTTATAATTTATTAATGAAATCATTTTCATCAAATGAACTATTCAAAAGTATCCCAATATTATTTAATCAACTTTAATTATTTTTTAATGTTGAAAAAAAAGTAAAAAGAGATAAAATGAAAACAAAAATAATTATAAATTTCAAATAATAATAATAATAATAATAATAATAATAATAATAATAATAATAAAGGAACAAAAAAATCACAAATAAAAAAGTGATAGAAAAAAACTTTAGATCCAGAAAGGATGTAAATAATGAGGCTCAGATCTGTAATAGGCAACTGAGACAAGAGGCCGCCATGGCTGCAAACCTCGGATCGAGGTTGCCACGCCAAGATACGGATTCTTTTAACTCGCTACCAAAATAGTAACTCTAAAAAAATACTCATCATAGCCCACAAAAATCATATAATTGAAGAGGTAGACGAATATAGTGAAAACAAAAAGGAAAGCTAAAAGAGATCGTTGACTGAATGACATTTCACATTATTTTACCCTTACAGATTAAACAAAGGGTTGTTGAAGAATTTTAATGGAGAAAATCATTGGCATAGGGAGAGGGCAACCACCCTTAGAAACCTTTACATATATCATTTCTCTCCATGGCCTCATTTTTAGTGTTACTATTTGATTTTCTACCAAAGACACATATTGTATTTATAGTGATTTTCATTTTTATATTATGTGTTGGACTAATTTATGCATTAATGTATTGGTTGGATTGGAGCAAGAAATGAAAGTAAATAAATATAAAGGAAAATAATAAAAGAAAAAAATGATTTTTTTTTTGTTTGGATGGCTAATAAAGGAAAAGATAGTAAATGATTATATCAACTTTTTGTTCTAATTAAAAAATAAAAGAAAGAAATTAATAATATTAAGTAGCTATTTATTTTCATATTCTTTAAGGAGAATTTTTAATTAATATTATTGCTTTATTTTAGGATATTTTTAATTTTTTTATATAAACCTTTCTTTTTCTTTTCTTTCATTTGACTTTAAAATGGAAGGATTAAAAAAATTTATATTATAAAAGGAATTCAAACGATTTTTTAATCTTTTTTATTTTATTATTAATATTAAAAATAAATCCAAACAAGTAAAATGAGTGATTAATTCTCAACAAACATTTGTTTTCCTTTACAATTTTGAATCAAACATAGTATAAAAATTGGGTAGGTTATTTGAGTTGCTTTGGGGTAATTTGGATTGAATTGGATTGGCAAAATAGATTAGGTTGGGCTGGCAGAAGAGTCGTGTTGTCTTTAAAGTTTCTTTTTAATTTATTTTTTTTTATTACTATTTATACAACCAATAATCTCTTTTATAAGTTTTGCAATGTATTAGCACGAAACACATTATGTTTGATTAATTTATGGATACTTGAAAACAAATTTTATGGCCTATATGTATTATGTGGCTAGATTTTTTTGTTTAAAGAGGGAATACAAATACTAAAATACCTTAAAAAACAAAATTTACATAAATAAAATGAACAATTGACAGAATTAAATAAAGACAAAAACAAGTGGACATCCGAGTAATTAAGTATCACAATTGCTCATCTGTGGCCACTGCCACCGATAACCACTGGAGCCGCCGTTCGGGTGTCCTAAGAGATATCACTGAGTATCGAAAAATGTTTTCTAAGTATCAAAAAAATACTGAGTATAATAAGCAAAACATCTGTGTACACTCAGCAGAAACTCGGAGTACTCATAAAAAACACTTAGTAAATACTGAATAAAACAAAATAAATCATTTATATTATTAATAGAATAATGTTACAACACTCAATCAAAGAAAAACACAATACTAATTCATAGAATTCAGAAAAAACAAAAAACAAACGTGGCTGACGTCGGCATTACGTTAACATTGTTCAATCCATTTCACTGAGCAGTAAAAACAACTATATCACCCCAATCTTCAATAAAGCTGGCTATAATGCAAAAACAACTTCACTGGCCCAATCTTCACCTAAGTTGCCTAGAACCCACTCATGAGTGATTTTCCTAGAACTTAGAATTAATCTTGAACTAACTATTAATCTCTAACTCTCCATGAATCCACGAACGCATATCTAGACGTCAAACATGGCTCCTCACCTTTTCAGAAAATATCTCCTTTATAATAACTCAAATAATCTGCTCTGATCTCCATGGAAGCTAAATATCTCATTTGATCTCGTATGTGCGTCTGAAGGAATAACGATCGAACTTGAAGGAAGCTCGCCTAGGCGCGTGGACTAAGTTGTGTTGCACAACTGAAGCTTGCCTGGACGAAGCTTGAACTCTCATTCATAGTTTAAAGCTCCAAGGATGAGAACACTATTGTGTATTGCTTCTTTCCAACGTGTTGGCGTCGTGAAGCATCCGGCTTTCCGATGAGAACACTACCTATTTAGTGGCTTTTACCGTGAAGGATATATAATTTCAAAAAGATGTTGGGTTGGGGTGGGAAAAGGATAGAGGGGATCAACATTTCCGATACAGGTGCGTATGTATACACAGTAGGTAAATAACAAATAAGTGTTTATTGGGTAGTGTAAAAATAGGTGTATAGTATCAAATCTTCTAATTGAAAAATGGATTGGATAGGGGTTCTTGGGTCTTGAGGAGGGGTCTTCAAGACCCGTTGAGTTATAATCTCTAAAGTTATTCTTATATTATTATTTTCGAGTTTATGTTATGAAGGGTCTTTCCAAATATTATCTAAAATTGTACATTAATTAAAAGGGTGATTTCCTTATAGAGTCCACAAGTAATCAGTGATTGCCCATCAGGTCCAGCCCACCGCAAATGACAGACTTGCCCCTAGTTACCATTAATTGGAGCTTTGTTACCAAAACTAAAACACTAAAATCATGCAATCAGTTAAAAATTAAAACAAAGAAATTAAAACAAACAAAAATCGCTAAAATCATGCAATCAATCAAATCAATAACCCAGAAAAATTACAATCAGTAACTAATAAAATTCAAATGTAGCAACTGATGAAAAACTTGAAACTTTTGTTCAAATGGACGATGGTGGGTTGTCCACTAAACTCGATGGGTAATGCTTTGTAATATCGATGGTGTGAATGTTGAAGTCGTTGGGTTAGCAAAAACTGGTGCAGACTATGAAGGTGGGAATGAAGATGATGGGTAATGATTTCTAATATCGATGGTGTGAATGTTGAGTTCGGTGGGTTAGCCTTTAGTGCTGTCGTCTATTGGTAGTGGGTTATGTGTATGATATTGATGGGTTGCATTTTAAAACTAATGAGTTACGATGGGTCGGATGTCAAGCGCTGATGGTCGGAGTTTGGATCAAGAGGGGCGGCGTGAATGGAGTTTGGTGGTGGTCGGTGATGAAGGAAGAACGATTGTGCATGGGTCAGCTTCGATGGAGGAGAACGGGAGGTTGGGTGGTGCTTGTTGTTGTCGCTGTGTATCTTCTCGGCGGTGGATGATGTTCGGAGTTTGGACCAAGTGGGGCGGCGTGAATGGAGTTTGGTGGTGGTCGGCCTGAATGGAGTTTGGTGGTGGTCGGCGTGAATGTAATATCGATATGATATTGATATTAACGTATTAAACAAAGCTTCCAATAATAAATTGTTAATTAAGGGATTTAGAATATTTGTTGATATGGTGGAATCAGTTATAAGCGATAATCAAGGAATGCATGATATTATTTGATCCTGATGAAGGGTAATGACGGTATACACTAAAAACGTTTGGACCTTTATGGGGTGAAATCATGGTCTGGACTTGTTGGGGGTGGGAAGTTGGGTTCTAGGACTCTATTGGCATTTATCTCTATTTAAAAACCCGAAATTAAGAAACTATCTTTATTGAAATACCCCATATAATATGATATAATATGATGATTGACCCAATAAGTCATGAAACTGATTTTATTACACATGATAAAAGAGAAAACCTCTTCTTCTTACATGTTAAAAATAAACTTATTTGTGCTCAAATACTAAAATATAATCTAATGGAAAAATCATATAATCCTAAAAAAACAAGTGGTCCGCAAGTCTCTAATTCGACTCTGAAACTACTGAGCATGTTTGAAAAGTCATTTACTATGTAGAAAAATCTTTGAGTATAACTATAGCAATTTTTTAATTACAACACATATTTAGTGCAAAATTATAGCATAATTTTAATTAAAAAAAGAGAATAAATTTTTTTATTACAAAAAATATATTACAATTTAATTGACCCTAAAAGTATTACAATTGTATAATAAAAGATACATATGAGATATTAAATAAAAGGAAAAAACTAAAACTTATCTTACCGATCTCGGGGAAAAATGACACCATCGACTTCCCAAGCTCATGGATATGAAACCCTGGCCTGAACTCAAACCTAACTCCGTTAACGAACCCAAACCCATGGCCATGAACTCCATTGACGAACTTAATCCCATGGCTACAAAATCCATTGACAAGCCCTAGACTCTGCTTCGCTCTCCATCAAATCAAACTGGATCCATCGAAGCTATACTCGAACGCAATGAAATCTCAACCATGGTTGCACGCCTGCACCACTACACTCGAACACCACAGTGAAACCCTAGTTCCGCTCAGCAAGCATCGTGCAAGACTTGCTCACATGACCAAAAATGGCATTGTTATTAGGCCAAAGCTGGGGAATCACTATGTGACGCAAATTTATCACAACACTGTCACACGAATCCACTTTTGTGCGACCTTGTTTCCACCTTCAAACCACCAGTACTTTAGAGAAAAGAATTGGAAATTAACGAGCATTTTCTTAAATTAAAGGGTTATTGACATACGGGGTCTTGGAGACAAACTTTATGGCCTACAGGGAACATGTGGCAAATTTCTACTTTAAAGAGACCACTACCCAATCTTATGGATGACCGAATACTAAAATACCCTCATATGAAATAAAAACCACATAAAGACAAAAATAAGTGACAATAAGCAGAGAGCTATAAGTATCAACTCGTTTAGTATTGGTACTTTCAGCTCCGACCACCACCAAACCGACCATCGTTGGCGCCTCCACCTAGGGTGTACTTAGATAAAAAAAATACTGAGTATTGGGAAAAGTTCTCTAAGTATCGGGAAAATTCCCCTAAATAACGGAAACTTTCTCTAAGAATCGGGAAAATTTCTCTGTGTACTCAGCAAAAACACTAAGTACTTAGAGAAAGCCGCTAAATTCTCCGAGAAAACACTAAGTATTTTGTAAAAACGCCGAGTATATACAAAAAAGGCATAAGTTTTGCTTATATTATCAAAATAATTTAAAAATCATAAATGTTACCAATTTAAACTACTAAAAAAACTAATGTTATAATACAATAACACAAAATTAAAAAAATCAAAAAAACCTTCCGCTATCTAACTGCTACACAAAACTTTAGACTTTGCTTTAAAAAGCAACACGTGACTTTGATAATAATAAAGTTAAGAAGTAGAAAATATGTAAGTTAAAACTTACTTTTTTTACTTTGCTTTTTGACTTTTCTTACTGACGTGAAAGATCCACAACAAAAAACACCATGGATCTTGAACTCCAAGGCTGCTCGAACGGGAACGGAGATCGAGATCTCCATGGATGATCACGAAAAGATCTAAAGGCACGAACAGATATCTTTAATCCACGACCAAAGGTAGTTGTTGGAGCATCTATGGACTTCGGACATGGCCAAAAACATTGATGTTGGTGTGGCCTAAGGTGTGATAAAAAAATGTATAAAATAAGTGCAAATAAACACCTTAAACTAACACTGTACTGCAAGTATTACAGGACGTATGCAAGTTTTAATGATAAGAAGATTTGTTCCTCAGGGACTGACGAAAGTTAGAGAGAACTTATGCAACTTATCAAGTGCAGATATTAAAGATAGATAATAATACGCAAGTAGAAAGAAGAGAAAGATAGATATTTTTTTGGTTTTTTAATAAGAAAACTAAACTACTAAATTAAAGACAGAAAATAAATAACAGAAAAGAAAAGAAGATAGTATGAAAGTCTAGTTTGAGTTATTAGCATGCAATCCCCACTAGTTTTGCCGTTCTAAACATGTAAGGGTAAATTATGTAGTATTTCCCTAATCGGTCCCAATATGCTATCGGTAGTTTTAAATAGGATATACCTGTGTCAATAAGGCTTCCTAAGCAAACTTTTCCTGTAATTGGTAAAGAGTTACAAGACTCAACCATAGTGATTATCTAGCTAGGTTGGGTTGTCAGATCAAACCTAATACTAGACGTTATGTGCTAAACATGCAATTAAACACCGTTGTCAATGGTGACCTAATCACTAGATGGTAATTCTATATGGCCGCGGTTCCATAAGAACACAGAATATAAATCCAAACACATAAACATAGAATAAAAACTATAATTCAATTTAAAACATTAAGTTCCCAAATTAGATAGATGTCAATCAAAACTAGGGTTCATACATATATGCTAAAACTCAAACTAAAAGGAATTAATTCATACTAAGAAAAGAAGAGAAAAGAGTTACAGAATCAAAGGTAGAAGAAGACATATGGTGTTCTGCTCCTTCCAGACTTCTCCTCTTGTGTTGCAGCTTCCTCTTGGCCTTAAGGTCTGGCCAAGGATGATTTAAGAGTGTTAAGAGGCTGTATTTATAGGGTAGAGGTTGACCTAATTCGTTTTCTTGAAGGAGAAGGAAAGTAATGAATTCCTAATCCAGCTCAAATTCGTAAGGAAAACACTGATGCGTTGTTTTGAGTGTATCTTCTTCGTTATTGGTCGGATTTTGCTCCATAAGATACCAAAATAATCGCAACAGAATTATCTTGACCCTTTAGAAGGAACTTACCAAATTCGGCCTAATTCTTAGGTAAAAACGCCAATCTTTGGACGTGTATTGCAGAATCCCAGATTTAGACAGCTTTCCCTTTTCCTATTTGAACTCAGTTTCCTTCTATCTCCAATTTCCATGCATATCTTTTTCCATATCTTGTAGTCTTTGACTTGGACTCTAATTAATCTCCATAATTATCTTTAAAGCTTCACACTAAATAAACAATTAAACCCAATATGCTCTAAAAATATTATGTTACTAAATCAAGACTCAAAATAGGAAAGTGCACTAAATTAAGCTAGAATCAACCTATAAACTAATAAATAAGCCTAAAATGATGTCTCTGAAGTATATTATATTATCACAAATGAGGAGACATCAGATGTACAGGCTATGTTTTACTTGGTCACAATCTTGCTCACGTATCTAGGTCACAAAAGGGAGATAGGAACCATGGTAGCTGCCATAGGAAGAGGAGATAAGGTTCTGAGTTATTAGGAATATAAATTTTTGTGTAATATATTAGTATATATAGTAGGGTAAAAATAGATAAGGGTAAAATATGTGGTGGAAAATAGGTTATACTGTTAAAAATTCTATTTTATCCTTTATTAAGAAGAGTAGATTAGGTGGGGCATTTGGGTCTTGAGTAGGGGTTTTCAAGACTTTTTTGGTAATAATAGCCAACTAAAAATGGATTTATGACTTGATTTTGAAGTGTAGGTGTGTTAAAGGAATATATATAATGGGTAAAAAAGGTAGGGGATATTATAATATATGTTATGTTTGTTTTTTATTGTAATTGGATTCTAAGTGGAACATAAGACTTAGGGTGGGATTCTTGGTTGTTTAGTAGTTATATTTGTTTGGTTTTTGTTTAAAAGACTAAAGTAAAAATAATAAACTAAAAAAGAGATGTGATGAGACATTATAGCTTGAATTTGATAGTATTCGCCAATCGCACTAAATTAATGACTCTAACTTCTTTCTAAATACTGTTAGGGTAGCTTAGAAGGTTGTCTAAAATTACTTGAGTACTCGAGTAGGGGATTCTACATAAAATATCGATGCTAAAAGTAATTAGACTAATTGATTATTTGGCTAGTCTAGTCCGTCAGGATCACTAAAGCACACTGAACGTAAATGAACTCATTCTATTCCCAAACCCCCTGGCATGGTGAAATTCTAGGGCACTAAGGTCAATCTATATTTTATCAGGAAATATAAAACTAAATTAATCAATTCATATACATCTATAAATAATTTCCCAATTAAATTAAGCATGAAGTGGTACCAAATAACATAAAAAATCCTCAACATAGTATTCAAGGTTCATGCATAATTGCAGAATCAAACTAAAGTATATTAGTTCATACTAAAATAAATAAAATCTAAGGATAAAAGTATTAGAATCATATTTAGGAAAAGAAACTAAGACTAAATTACCCCTAAGCTTGATGGTGGAATGGTGTAGAGTTGGTGCAGTAGGGATCAAGCTTTGGTGGGGGAAAGAGTGACAAAAATAATATTAAAATAAATAAGAATAAAAACTCTCACTTCCACATTACTCACTGCAAGTATCACAGGTCGTACGCAAGTTTTAATGATAAGTTCAGATTCGTTCTCAAGGACTTAGTGTGTTATACGAATGGGTTACAAGAAAGCGTAGTAAGAATTAGTAGCAAAGAATTAAAAGACAATAAAAGTAAATATGAATAAAGATGGAGAATAATGATTAATTAAACTAAGGACAATAAAATATAGGATGTAATAATTAGATGAGAAATATGGTTTAGGTTTGCTTGTATGCACGCATCCTTCTATTTCTTCTACTAGTTAATAAGGATGATTAAAACTTTTAAAGTAAGTATCCAGGATTCTATATTCCTCCTAACCCCCTTCCGGGTGGACTTAGGTGGCGACCTAAAAATTAGCAGGGGACTTGGGTAAGGGGACCCTGTGCAATTATCGGTGGTTAAATCCCAAACCCTAATGACAATCTAGTTAGGCAACCCCTTCCGGATCACTACCGCACACTAGACATTTATGTGGTCTTTCAATAATTAGACACCCCTTTCGGGTGACCATCTAACTACTATTAATGGGGTAGTCTATACTCGTGCACTAGCAAGAACTACGATCAATAGATCAAAGCACATAAAACAAATATACAGGTTAAGAAGCTAGAATAAATTTAAAAAGGTTTTTCTCAGACAAAATTAGATAGAAGAAAATAGAATTCAAAAATTATACATATGCAAAACCCAAGCTATGGAAAATTAGTTTATGCTAAAAAGAATAGAACTAAAGTAAAATTACATATTGTCAACTTGCTTCTCTTGAATGATTTCTTGAAACTAAGGACTAATAATTGAGCAAGGACATGTTTACAATGATAAGAGGGTGAATTTATAGGTGTTAAGAATACCCTGGGTCGAAATCTTGAGTGGAAGGCAAGTAATTGGAATCCTTTTCCAATTCAAATTTGTTTCCTAAAATAACAGAGAGGATAAACACTTCTCACTGTTTTGATCGTGTCTCCTTTGTTGTTGTTCCGATTTTCGCCTACTTTATATCTAAACGGCCGAAGCGAACACATATATCTTTACTCTTTTGAATGATTATCCAAATTCCGAGCCGATTTGAAGTTATCTTCACTTTAGTGGACGTAGCTGCAAAATTTCAGATTTACTTGGCAGCTTTTCCTTACCTATTTTATCTCTACTTTCTTTTATCTCTTAAATCCTTCCATACCATCTTTACTTATCTTCTTATAATTTATTTTGCATCTTATTATATTTCATAAACCTCAAGAGTCTTACATTAACACTCAAATTAAACCAAATACTCTCTAAAAGTAATAATTCATCAAAACAAGACAAGAAATAAGAAATTATCAAATATGAATAAAAATATATAATTAATTAATAAAATACACCTAAAATTATGTATCCAACCTAGATTATTATACCACAAATAGGGAGACATCAAGCTTCTATTCTTCTCTTCTCCGTGTGTTATCTTTTTCTCTCTTATTCTTCTAATTATGCAATGCCAACTAAGGACTAAATGGAACCCTAGTCTATTGATAAAACTAATATACAAAGGCGTCATCACGTTATTGGTGTTGTGGGGCCCTTTTAAATGGCCCAAATCAACCCAAAAATGCTTTACTAAAGGAGTGGACTGGTTCAAGCCATGAATTTTGCAACTTTAATAACTTTTTAATATTAACTTTGAATCGTGAACCGTCAACTCTCACTCTTAACTTCAAATAATTTCTAAAATCTAAAAGGCTCTTCCAGAAATTTCGTCAATTGCATGTGGTGACTCTATCTTGTTGATTTTCAAAGTTAGCACGTAAACGCTCTAACTTTCCAAAGGTGGCTTTTTCGTCCTTTAATGTCTTAACTTGGGAATGACCTTCATTTCTCAAGTTTTTATCCTCGTCTCGGGATTTTGAATCATCCAAGTACCAAAGAGCTTCATACTTAGCACCCAAATTAGCAAAAATAACTCTATAAGTGATAATTATCCAAAACTAGACAAGAAATAAGAGTATGTATAAATATAAGGAATAATCCCTCAGATTAGTACAAATAAACATGGTGAGCTAGCTCATCTGGCCCGCTATGTCTCTCAAGTGTGAGGTACAGGGTTCGAATCCCGCAGGTGGAAGAAAGTTATTAAAGTTTGGAAAGTTTCCAAGGTTCGAGACCCTCCGAGAACATGGGATCCATCACATAAAAGGATATTTCAAAAGCCTTGTTGAAGATTTATATACTGTTAATAAATTTATATGCACAAAAATTTAAAGGTGAGCGTCTGTTAAGGCCATTGTAAAATTTAACGTGAAAGGTCCATTCTGGAAGTTTCCTAAATACAAGAAATATGACAAAAATTTAAAGGTGAGCGTCTGTTAAGGCCATTGTAAAATTTAACGTGAAAGGTCCATTCTAGAAGTTTCCTAAATACAAGAAATATGACAGAAAATGTAGAGGAGAGATGACAATTGCATAACATCATACAATACTTTTTTTGGGAATAAAATTGCTTTTAATGCAAACCTTATATTCTAAAAACTCTAAATAATGAACTGCAATGGTATTATTATCATATTTCTTCCATAAACAAACACCTAGGTTAAGATATATGATTTCACGCTTAAAATACATAGAAATTCGTTAGCCTTTATAAAGACTTACTCATATAAGCGAGATCATCTCAATTACACGTCTAATTCTTGTTTGTTAGTAAGGGAAAATTATTCAAAGCCAAGAAAATAAATAAGAATTTTGTTAACTTTATTGTGATCTTATCTTTTACGGTTTGTAATATTATGAATATTTATTTTGTCAATAAAATTAAGCGAGATTATTCTTGTGTTTTGTACATTTTATAACTAAAATATAATGACTTAAAAGATTTATATGTCAATAAAATATTATGAAGGATCAAATTTATAGATCTCTCTAAACTATTTGCCATTGTTTGAGTTGGATTCGAATTTAAGTCCATCAAATAGTCTTTGAAATTGCCATTTTCCTTGGTGTTAGCCCCTTATATAAAATTCATCCATTTTTCCTTTAGATCCATGTGGTAAGTTTTTCTTAGGGTATTTCAGGCATATTAACTAACATATCTATTATCATGTATAGTTCAGCCGTCGGGATTGCTAACGCACACCAAACATAAATGAACTACTTCTATTCTCAAACTCATTCTCAAGTTGACAGTCAGGGGAACTAAGGTAAGTTTATGTTTGATCATGATATAGAAAGCTAAATAAATCACTTCATAAACAGCTCTCATCGATTTCCTAATTCATTTAAACATGAAATTATCCTAAATAACATAAATAATCATCAAAGTAGTATTCAAGGTTCATACATAATTGAAAACTCAAGCTAAAGTAAATTAGATCACACTAAAGGAAATAGAATCTAAGGATAAAAAGATTACAATCATGTTTAGGATAATAAACTAATACTAAATTACCCTAAGATTGATTTAGAATAGTGTAGAATTGGTGTAGTATCGCTCCAACTTCTATTCTTCTCTTCTCCAGGTGTTATCCTCTTCTCTATGGCACTTCTAATGATGTAATACCGACTAAGGACTGAATAGAACCATTTTCTAATGATAAAACTATTATGTAAAGGCTTTATCACATTTTTGGTGTTGTGGGCCCCTTTTAAATGACCAAAATCAACCTAAGAATGTTTTACTAAAGAATTGGACGGGTTCGAGCCACGACAACTGTAACTTTAATAACTTATTCATATTAAATCTAAATCATGAAACGTCAACTCTCACTCCTAACTTCAAGTAATTTCCAGACTCCAAAGAGCTCCTCAGGAATGTTCGTCAATTGCACGTGGTGACTCTATCTTGTTGATTTCCAAATTCAGCCGGTAAATGCTCTAGCTTTCCAAAATTGGCTTTTTGGTCCTTTAACGCCTTGACTTGGAAATGAACTTTATCAACTTATTATTCTTGTCTTGGGATTTATTAACATCCAAGTACCTAAAAGATACACACTTAACACTAAAATTACGCCCAAATAGCTCTTAAATTAACAAATATCTAAAACTAGATAAGAAATAAAAATATGTATAAATATAAGGAATAATCCCTCACATAAGTACATATACCCTTAAAATGATGTCTAGTTACTAGATTAATCCATCACATAAAAGAAGACATCAAAATCCTTGTTTAAAATTTATATAATGTCATTAAACTTCAATGTACATAAAAATTTAAAGGTGAGTGTCTGTTAATTATTCCATTGTCAAAGTTAATGTACCACGTCCATTATGGAAGTTTTCCTAAATATGAGAACTATAACAGAAAACGTAGAGGAGCGATGTAAAGTTCATAACACTCATATACCTATTGTAAACTGAGTATCCGATAAATTTCAACTTGAATCGTCAATATTATTATTTGAGCTAGTAGGAATCACACTATTAGATACATTTCCATGAAAATATATGTTTGCATTCCATTCAGAGGTATATATTTAATTAATGGTTCATCAAGGTCACAACAAGATAAGTAAACTTTATAGTAGAAAGAATTTGTTGATGTTATAACTATATATCTACCTTATTATCTATGACAACTTTGTTATGCTTCGGTAAATTAGTCTTATAGCACACTCACCCTTGTTAGGATCTTCAACTCTCATGATTCCATATTGTATCTACTACTTGACACGAAAGTAGCTGCCAAATGCCTCTATTAGATCCCCATTCATATTGTATATACAAGTTTGTGGCACTTCATTAGTAAAATAAACTTCTATCATTGTATGCTATCTTTCATTAGCGGCTTCCATTTTTACCTAACCATCGTAATTTATTTTTTGTGAATGATGCATAGGTTTGTGTTAGGACTCAATAAGCCTCTTCTTTACACGATCAAATAGCCTATCTAGGATCAAGGTTAAGAGGAACCACCATATAAATTTTAAAGTAAAATTGACTAAGCCTAATAAATCCATATTTATAACAAAACCAAGCACATTATCTCGTAATAAAAGAGTGTCAATGTAGGCTCTCTACTAAAGCTACATAATATCCATAGACTGAGGGTCCATCATTATTAATTGGTACTCATAACCTAAGGACATGGATATATTGCTTAATTCATGAATTAAAGAAGTCAACTTTTTCCCGTTCACCTATGAAACCACTAAGCTTGTCCAATGGACCAAAAGTGTTTTGAATAAATTCAAAACGATTAGATTGAACCAATGCAAATGAAATGTTAAGATAAATCTATTTAAGAGATACAACATATTTCCAGGTGTTAAGAACCATATGCATACCTTGAATAATACTCAATTTGTTATTCCATATTTATTGATAACCGACTTTATTATTAAAGATTAACGTAGAGTGATTAGGTAAGATCTCATCAATATTTATAATACATTGAATATTCAATTGTTCACATGCCACTTGGAAAACTATATATGAAATAACAATCTTTTTGTTAGATATAATTTCCCAAGTTAAACAAAACCGTTAGCCCAATTAGCTTGAGAAGTGGTTTTAGTATCAACAAAGAGCACATCTAACCATGCGGGTGCGGGGTTGAATATGTGAATATTTGCTGGATGTAAAGTGTGAGTCTTTTAGAGAAGTTTTAGAGTACGAGGAAATGTATTCTATATTTATGAATATAATCGTAATCAACTAAAATATTATATAGAAATTATAGATAAAAGAAACATTAGATTCGTCCATATTCTTCTCTGAGTAAGGGCAGTGTAAAGTTTGTGATCGAATGAAACCCATAAAGCTATGAACTTGAATCACCCATAAAAATAAGGTTAATCATGTTATTAATATTCTTTTAACAATTAATCATATTAATTACGGATTCTGAGATAAATTATTACAATCATGGACTAATGGAGAAACGTTTTTACTAGATAAACTAACTTTTATAGGAAACCAATGCCCACACATATGTTTGCATAACAAGAATCATTATGAAATTTTGTTTTTGTTGAGTAAACACATTAATATCATATCCCAAGAATACTTTCTTCTTGTATTGAACATAACCAAATAAACTTTAATTAAAATAATTAGCCAAATTATAACTTAAGGTTAAAATTTGACCTTTTTCACTATTTCAAAATAAGGGCACCAATTACATGAAGTTTTCGAACCCTAAATCATTAATTAGTGTATAATTTTCTTTATGAAGCATACAATATCAAACTATTCATTGAATAAAAAAGAACCATCAATGAAATCATGTATTCTTCAAACCCTAGACAATTGATTAATATTATTTAGATGTAAAAAAAAACATCATGTGATACTTTTTTTGGAATTAAAAGCTCCACCAATGCAAAACTCATATTATACAAACTCTAAATAAAGAACTACGATGGTATTATTATCATTAAACTAACACCTGGGTGAAGATAAAGAATTTCATGATTAAAATATAGAGAAATTAATAAGCCTTTATAAAGACTTACTCACATTAGCAAGATCATCTCAAATTACACTTCTAATGCTTGTTTTCAATAGTAAGAGAAAATTCTTCAAGTCATCAAAGCGAAGAAAATATTTAAGAATTTGTTACCTTTATTTTGATCTTACCTTTTACTGTTTGAAATAATTTGAATATTTATTTCATCAATAAAATAAAGTAAGATTATTATCATGTTTCATATATTTTCTCATTAAAATATAGTGAGTTATATGCCAAAAACTTATTATGAAGGACCAATTTATAAATTTCTCTAAACTATGTGTCATTGTTTGAGTTGGGATTTGAATTTATGTCCATTAAATGTTCCTTGAAAATACCATTTCCTTGTTGTTAACCTCTTATATTAATTCATCCATTTTCCTTTAGATCTATGTGGTAAGTTTAACAGGGTATTTCAGGCATATCAAGTAACATATCTATATCATGTATAATTTTTGTCATTTTCATTTTATTATATATCTTAATTATATCATTTTCACATGTACCCACACCTTAAATCCACTCCGAACTTCCACATGAAAGTAAAATAAGCTTTTATCTTCAATGTTTACTCCCACCTATGGACCATATAGTTGACATTCCTGTCTTTTTCTTCTATCCCTATATCTACCATGTTTAATCACGGGGATTTACTTCCTTCCTCTCATTTACTCTATTTTGGGATTCAAAATACCCATGTAAGTCTCCTTAAAGAGATAAAGTGGGAGGGAGAAAAAGATATTGCTCGTGGTTGACATTAATGAAATAAGGGGCAAGGCGAGGAATCTGAGAGAAACTAAAGGCGTTTTGATGTTAGTGATTCATGTATTATGCTTAAAAAATAATTGATATTTAGTTTAATTAGAAGGTCAATTATTAATCTCATACATCTTTAACAATTTGAATAATAGTCTTTGCAAGAATTATAAATTTGATGCAACGAAGGTCAGAAGTATCCAAAGAGTAATGTAGTGATATGAGACCGTCGATTATCTGTATTTTCATATGGGATTTGAATATTGGGTTTATTTATGTTTGGATGTTTTGTTATAATTATATGGAGAACTCCATCAAAGGTATATAACATATAGTTTTAATTGGATTTAATTTGGAAGCTTGGAGGAGCTTCCATAGAAGCTCTTATGAAGGAAGAGGAAGACATGGAATACAATTGTACAAAAAGAAAGAAGATATTATTAACTAGTCAAAAAATTATAATATTCCTATAATTAAATGTTTCAAAATTTTAGCTTTCCAATCAGGTCTAACGAAAATAAATATTCATTTCTTTAGTTAGAAAGAAATGGTGAGGAAAGTGATAAGTTCAAAAACCATTTGAGAGATTTTCCAAGTTTAGGTACAAAACCGAGAAATGATCTATAGTTCAAGTATCATTTTGAATTTTTTTTTATGTTCATCTTTATTGTTTGTGGGTTACAAATATTTGGTGGGATAGTGATGTCTCCCTAAATGTTCTAATTTTATAACCTTGGGAGACATCATTTTTTGTGTTTATTTGACTATTTAGATAGACTTTTGGTGTTAATATGCAATAAATCGATTTTCCTCTATTAATTCTAGTATTTTTCATTTATTAAACTTTTGCGCGTAATATGGTTTGTTTTGAGTGAAAAGTTATATGTTTTGAATACTGGCTAGGAGAGGAACTAAAGAATAAAATCAAAGATCATGTAATGAAGTCAAAGCAAGAAGAAATATCCCGAAAGAATTGAGAATTTCAAGCTACAAATCTGGAAAGTTGTCAAAGATTTCTGATTTCGAGCCATCTAAGAGTAGATTTAGCCTCTGACTTGTGAAAAGAAAACGTGCCCCATTGAGTTACGGAACTTTAGCAACTGGAATTAGGTCAATCAGAGTTGAAACGAGTCAGTTAGAGCTGTTTTAGTGGAGATGGTGCAGCAGTTACGGGATTTAGGCTTAATTATGGATTTGTGCTTTTCTTATTTTAACTTAATCCTTAAAGAAAAGCCCTAATCCGTTTTTAAAATTATAAAAGGGCTTGAGACTTCTATTTTCACACACCTTTTTTATAATATAACATACGCTTAAAAGTCAGACACTAGAGAAGAAGCTAGAGGCAGGAGAAGAAGAAGCAAGAGCTGGAGACTGTCTATATCTCCGATTCTCAGCCAATTCAACTCCATAATTAGGTTCTTTTATTTTATTATGTAAAACATTATGAACCCAATTATTTCTTTAGTTTCTGTCTTTTTAATTACTATGAGCTAAACTCAATACGTGTTTGACATCGCATTATGGATTAATTCTGATTCTATTTTATTATATGCTTTTGTATTTGAGATTTTTATAATTGAAATCAAATTGGGTATTAATTATTTTTCATAAATTTGTTCTTATTCACTATAATTGACGTAATTAACCAATCATAGGTCTTAGTATCTAGGCTATTCCAATTAGTGGCGATTGGATCACCTTGACGGGGGGTTTAAGTATAGAAATAATTAATGAATGTAGGATAGAAATTATTTGACTCTGACGAGCGTAATTAATCCTATGGCCAATTGGGTAAAATAAACTTAATCACTTAAGAATGGACTATAATCACCCTGACGGAGTTTGTAGCATTTAAGAGTAGCTCCTTAGTCCACCCTGACGGGGGTAAGGATGACCTTAGAATCCCGACCATTACTTTTTACCAATTTGTCCCTCAAACGAAACATGGAATAATAAGAGTTTGATGAAATCCTTGTGTAAGATACTGCTTTCTCATCTTGCGTAAAAACTTTATTTTCTTGCGTCTAGTTATTTACTTGCATTAATTTAGTATTTTAATTTATTATTTTAGCTTTAGTAAACCAAAAGTCAATCTTCAAATCATTTACTTGTTTTCACGTGCAATTAACTACTATCTGATAAGCATTAGAGTCAACCAGACCGTCCCTGAGAACGAATCTGTTTTATCAACTATATTACTTGGGACAACTGTACACTTGCAGTTGTGGTTCTCTTTTCCTTATTGCATTTATTTTAGAACACACAAAGGACCACCAGCTAGCTCCCTTGAAAATAAAAATTTATTCTACAAAGGTCAACATTTTTTATAAAAAGTCTTAAGTACTATAGCAATCATCATAATAATGTTTCTATTAACTCTCTAACTGTGAATATGAGAAATGCGTGTATCTTGATGATATAAGTAGTAATTTTTCTTTTAGTTTCTAAATAGCTCAAATGACAAAATTGAAAGTTGAAAAGGATACGAGGATAAGTATCTTTCAACTTGCCCCTCAAGAATGTAGGTTGTTGTTTCCGACTTGTGATAAATATAAAATTATTATTTGTTATGTTTCATCTGATTATTCCTCTTTTATTTTGTGGTTTATTAAAGGGTTTTATTGTTTGGTAAAGAATGTACTTTTTTATCTTCATATTCTCTTATTGTTGAAACAACAACTTTTTCAAATTAATACTTTGTTCTTGTTTTAAAATTTTCAAACATCGATGCATTTTCTAATGTTCAAAGATGACTCCACAAAGGTTGAACATGTTTCTTGGTCCATCAAAATAATTAAGAGATGCTCATGACGAATCCCGAATTACAGTTCTCATGTGCCTAAAGATTGGTCAGTTGTGTTGTACATGTAATTGTGAAGATGACATTTAATTGTACTTCACATATTTTTTGGATTGTGGCATACTTGATTAAAATATTAGATGAAATTTTTATCTTGGACTATGAATTAGGCTAAAAATCAAAATTAGAAAATAGGATTAAACTGTTTCTTAAAGAACTATTTGTAATCCGTCTTTAAATGGAACTTATTTAGTAAAGACATTTTATGAATATATCCTTAAAATGTGACATTTGAAGGGTGTAAGACCAAAATATCAAATTATTTAGCTATGACCAAGCCTAGTTCACATTTTGAGGCATTATGATAGCTTGCTCTATTAAAACTAGTATGGGTTGGCACTTGATCTCAAATTATATTTTATTATCATAGTCGGGTGACTTAAGATAAATGTGAGCAAGTGTAGGGTGACACTTGATCTCGGGTCATATTTCATTTTTATAGATTGGCATCTTAGGGGTCTTAAGAATAAGAATAATTATGGATTGTAGGTTGGTATTTGGTATATTGTATTGTGTAGGGGTGGAAACTCAGACCGAACAAATCAGAATTTCTTTGATTCTTTTTTGGAATGGATTTTTACTTTTTAATTCCAATTTGAAAAAAATAATTGAATTCGTAAATTCGAAAATTTCAGAACTTTGGTTCGAAAATTTGAAATTTTGAAATTATATATTATTTTTGGAATAAGAAATTATTTTCCAAAATAATTAATTATCCATTTCCACTTTTTTTTATTCTAAAAGAATATCATACTAAATAAATTATAACTATATAATTGAAAATTATATCCTAAGATCAACAGTTCAAAACAAATCATACCAGTTACATTGTATACCACTTCATTCAACTAGTATGTAAATATAATATTCGCGTCAACACCAAGACGACAAAAGGTAAGAGCAAATATGCTCTTTTGTAGGTTATGTACTTATGTTATATATTTTTATAAATTGATTATATATTACACATAATATATAATTAATAACAAATTTACCATAAATAATCTTCGAAATATAAAATCGAAAAGAGATCAAAAATTTAAATTGGAAACAAGAATCAGATAAAGAATATCAGAAATTAATACGTAGTTAGATTCCGAACCGATTTTATTTTCGCAAAAAATCAGATTTTGAAATTTCGGAAGTCAAAACTTCAAAAAATATGTTCTGATTCGAAATTTTTGGATCTGGAAAATTGGAAATTTGAAATTTCGGATCCGATTTTCATTCTTATTTTAGAGTTTAGTTTTGACTTTGTTTAAGTCGTAGGTGAGTAAACATGGTATTTTGAAAAAAAAAAAAAGGTAAACATGCTAGTGGCCTGAGTGGGTTGTTAATACAATATTAATCATGTTTTTTAAGTCATATTAATCATGTTCTCCTTCATTTACTGTTTCATAATTGTAGTGCTTAAATTGCCATAGTTTTTTAATTTTATTTTTTGATATTTTATAATTTATTGACGAAATCATTTTAGTCGAAAGAACTATTCAAATGTATCCCGATATTAGTTAATCCCTCCGTCCCAAAAATAATGTCCACATTACTAAATATGGTGTCCCAAAAATAATGTCCACTTACCATTTCAAGACAAATTTTCATACTTTTTTCCTTATTACCCCTACTTTTCTTTTAATTTATAATTATTTGAATTATTATTTTATACTTGATTGCATTTTCCTAGACATAAGAATAGGTGTGCATTATCATTAATGATGACATTTATTAGGGGTATTTTTGTACATGTAGGGTTCAATAATGACATTTCTTAATATGTGTGAAAATGCTAAGTGGACATTATTTTTGGGACGGAGGGACTAATCGGCTTTAATTATATTAAAATATTGAAAAAATAGACATAATGAAAATGAAAACAAAAAAAATTTAAATTTTAAATAATAAGGGAACCAAAAAATCACAAATAGAAAAATTATAGAAAAAAATTCGGATAGGGAGTTGATGTAAATAATGAGGCTCATATCTGTAAGAGGCAACTGAGACTAGAGACCAACATGGATGCAAACCACGGATTCGGGTTACCCCGCTTAGATACGGAGTCTTTTAACTCGATGCCAAAATAGTAACTCTAGAAAGTTAATCATCATAGCCCAGAACTATTATATAGAAGAGTAAGAGCCACAGGAAGGATAGTAACAAAGATGAATATGTTGATCGTTGGCTAAAATGATATTTCACATTATTTTACCCTCATGCTATGTTGTAGATCTCCCCGTCTATGCGCCGCCTAGGCGTCAACTCCCCCCTCAACCGCTTACGCCTAGTTAAAATTCTAGGCGTTTTTTCCTAGCGCCTTAGTCGACGTGGAATAGGCACCTATCGCGTCTAGGCGCCGTTTAATGGCAAAAAATGACCGCCTAGACGCCGAATAATGGCAAAACATGCCCACATAGGCCTTTTTGTTATTTTTCTAATTCTCGATAATTCTCTAATTGATAGTATAACTCTATTTGAAGTATTTTTTATATTTACTATAGTGTTATTAGATGAATTCTATAATTTAAATACTTAAAATTTCTATAATTACTACATATATATTACTAAATATACAAAATTACACAGCGGGATTCAAAACCGTATAATTCCGCCTAGGCCCCGTGCAAACCTGCCTAGGCGCTAGGCCCTAGTCAACCGCCTAGGCCGCAAAACCGAGATCTACAACATAACCCTCATGGGTTGAAAAAAGGGTTGTTGAAGAATTTTAATGGAAAAAATCATTGGCATACGGAGAGGGCGACCACCCTTAGAAACCTTTACATATATTGTTTATCTCTACGGCCTCATTTTTAGTGTTACTATTTGATTTTATGCCAAAGTCACATATTGTATTTATGGTGGTTTTCACTTTTATTTTATGTGTTAGACTAGTTTAGGAATTGATGTTATGTTTGGATTAGAGGAAGGAAATGAAAGTAAAGAATTATAAAGGGAAAAAAAATTGTTTGGATTGTTGAAAAATAATAAAAGAAAATAAAATAAAATATTGTATTAACTTTTTGTTCTAATTAAAAAATTAAATAAAAAATTAAAAACATTAAATACATATTTATTTTTATATTTTTTAAAGAGATTTTTTAATTTATATTATTATTTTATTTAAAGATATTCTTAATTTTTTTATATGAACGCTTTTTCTTCCATTTGATCATAAAATGGAAGAATTAAAAAATATACATTATTAAATAAATTTAAATGATTCTTTAATATTTTTTATACTATTATTAATATTAAAAAGTAAATCCAATATATATATATTTAAATTCAAAATTATAATGTAAAGTAAAATGATTAATTAATCCATAACAATCATTTACTTTACATTATAATTTTGAATTTAAATATATATATATATATATATATATAAAAGAGTTGGGATGGGTTCTGTTGGGTTGGTTTCGGTTAGATTGGATTGAAATGAATTGGCCAAAAAGATTGGGTTGAGCTGGCAGATGAGTCGTATTATCTTAAAAGTGTATTTTTATTTTACATTTTTATTACTATTTATACAACCAAGACTTTCTTTTATAATTTTCAAAACGTATTAGCACAAAACATACATTAAAATTATGGGTGATTGATTTATCGGGTTTGGAAACAAACTTTATGAGTATTGAGTCACTGATTATCACTATTCTTTTCTTTTATAATTTTCAAAATGTATCAGGTGGCTAGGTCTTTATTAAAGAGGGCACACAAATTCTAAAATACCATAAAACAAAAATTACATAAAGAAAAGAACAAGTGGAAAAATTAAATAAAGACAAAATCAAGTGGATCCCCAAGTCAATGAGTATCGAGTCACTGATTATCACTATTATTCATTTCCGACCACTACTATTGACAACTACTAGCGGGCAATTCGGGGCGTACTAAGAGATATAACTGGGTATCGGAAAAAATTTCTAAGAATCAAAAAAAATATTGAGTATACTTAGCAAAACCTCTGAGTATATTCAGCAAAAACTCGGAGAACTAATAAAAAACACTGAGAACTCAGCAAAAACACTAAATAAAACAAAAAAGTCATTTATATAATCAAAAAATAATATTACAACACTAGATCAAGGGAAAACACAATACTAATTCATTAAATTCGAAAAAAAAACACGTGACTGACATCGGCATGAGGTCAGCATTGTTCAATCTATTTCACTAAAAAGTGAAAACAACTTTATCACCCCAATCTTCACCAAAGCTGCCTAGAATGCAAAAACATATTTATCATCCCAATCTTCACCTAACCTGCCTAGAACCCACTCATGTCCATTACTCAATGGTTTGCCTAGAACTCACCATTAATCTTCAACTCACCATGAATCAACGACCGCAAATCTAGACATCAAACATGGCTCCTTAGCTTTGCAAAAAATAGCTACTCTGTAATAGCTTGAATAATATACTCTGATCTCCATGGAATAAAAAGATCTTCTCTGATCTCGTCTACGCGCCTGAAGGAATGAAGATCGGACTTTAATAACACTTTCCTAGGCGTGTGGACGAACTCGTGCTGCACAACTGAAGCTCGCTTAGACAAAGCTTGTACTCTCCATGGATGAGAACATTGTTGTGTTGACACTTTCGGACGTGTTGACGTCATGAAGCCGTCCGGCATTTTGATGAGAACACTACGCCTTTAATAGCTTTTACAGTGAAGGAGATATATTTTCAAAAAGATGTTGGGTTGGGGTGGGAAGAGTATAGAAGGGACCAATGTTTCTAATTTAGGTGTGTAATTAGTATAAATAGTATGTAAAAAACAAATGATGTGTTATTGGGTAGTGGAAAAATAGGTGTATAGTATCAAATCTTCTAATTGCATAGTTGATTGTGTATGGGTGTTTGGATCTTGAGGAGGGGTCTTTAAGAGCCGTTGAGTAATAATATCTAAAATATTCTTATATAAATATTTTTTGAGATTATGTTTTTAAGGTTCGTTCCAAATATTATCTAAAATTGTAAATTCTTAAAAAAGTCGAAATTAAGAAACTAATTATCTTTTCTTGAATACCTGATATAATATAATGATTGGGCCAATAGGTCTTAAAACATATTTTGTTACATATGATAAATGAGAAACTCTTCTTCTTACAAGTTAAACTTATTTATGTTCAAATAAAAAAACATCATCTAATAAAAATACATAAGAGCCAAAAAAATAAGTGTTCTACAAGTCTCTAACTCGACATGAAAATTCTTGAGCATGTTCGAAAAGTCATTTACTATGTCAAAAAATCTATGAGTATATTCAAAAAATCACTAAAATATAGCATTTTCTTAATAACAACACATGTTTAAATCAAAATTATAGCATACTTGGAATTAAAAAAATAATGAATTTTTTTTTATTATAATTTAATTGACCTTCAAAATATTACAATTGTATAAAGATAGGGGTTTTGATGTTCGTGATTCATGTATTACACTTTAAATTTTATTATATTTAGTTTAATTAGAAGGATAATTATTAATCTTATACATATTTAAAAATTTGAATAATAGTCATCACATTAATTATAAATTTAATGCAATAAAGGTCTAAAGTGTCCAAAGACTAATGTCATGAGCATGACGACATATAGTTTTAATTCTTGTGGGATACTTATATGGAGAACTCCATCAAAGGCATGTAACATATAGTTGTACTTAAATTTAGTTTGGAACTTTGGAGGAGCCTCTATGGAAGCTCTATATGAAGGAAGAGGAAGACATGGAAAACGATTGTACGAAAAAAATAGATATTATTAATAGTCAAATAATTTTAATGTCCCTACAATTACATGTTTTTACAAAAATTCATCTTTCCATTTAGGTCTAACCAAAATAAATAGATAGTTTTCTGTTGTAAATAGATGGTGGCTAAAGTTATAAGTTCAAAGACTATTTGAGAGATTTTCCAAGTTTAGGTCCAAAACCGAAAAATGATCTATAGTTCAAGTATCATTCTGAAAATTTTCCATGTTCATCCTTAATTTTGTGGAATTGATATATTTGTTGGGCTAGCTCCCTTAAAAAAATTATTCTATAAAAGTCAACATTTTTTATAATAAGTCTTAAATACTATAGAAATCATCATAATAATGATACTATTACTTCTCTAATTGCGAATATGAGAAATATGTGCATCTAGATGATATCAATAGTAATGCTTCTTTTAGTTTCCGAATAGCTCAAATGACATTATTAAAAGTTCAAATGGATACGAGGATATGCCCCTCATGAATGTATGTTGCGGTTCCCGAATTGTGATAAATATAATATTTATTATTTTTTACGTTTCATCTGAATAATCCACTATTATATTGTGGTTTATGAAAGAGTTTTATTGTTTGGTAAAACATGTACTTCATCTTCATATTCTCTTACTATTGAAACAACAACTTTTTTAAATTAATGCTACTATGTTGTTGATTTAAATTTTTCAAGCATCGGTGCATTTCTTAATGTTCAAAGTTGTCTCCACAAAGGTTGAACACATTCCTTGTTCCATCAAAATAATTAAGAGATGTTCATGACAAATCCTGAATTGCAGTTCTCATGTGCCTAAATAGTAGTCAGCTATGTTTTTCATGTAATTGTGAAGATTGCATTTAATTGTAATTTACATATTTTTTTGGTTGTGTCACACTTGACTAAAAGATACAATGAAAGTTTCATATTGAACTATGAATTGGGCTAAAAAATCAAAATTAAAAAGATAGGCTTAAACTGTTTCATAAAGAATTATTTGTAATCCGTCTTTAAATGGAACTTATTTAGTAAATACATTTTACGAATTTATTTATAAAATGTGATATTTTAAGGGTGCAAGACCAAAATTTCATTTCTTTAACTAAGATCAAGCTCTAGTCACATTTCGAGGCGTTCTGATAGGTTTCTCTATAAAAACTAGTATGGGTTGACACTTGATCTCAAATTATATTTCATTATCTTAGTCGGGTGACTCAAGATAATTGTGAGCAAGTGTACGGTGACACTTGATCTCGGGTCATATTTCATTTTTATAGATTGGCATCTTATGGGCCTTAGAAATAAGAATAAGTGTGGACTGTAGGTTGGCATTTGGTTTTAAGTTGGGATGGAAATCAGTCGGAGCAAATCAGAAATTTTTTGATTTTTTCGGAATGGATTTTTACATTCAGATTCAATTAAAAAAATTTGAATTGGAAAAAAGTTTTGAATTCGGAAATTCAGAAATTTCTGAACTTTGATTTGAAAATTGAAAATTTTGAAATTATATATTATTTTTGGAATAAGAAGTTATTTTTTAAAAATATTTAATTGTCCATTTATACTATTTTTTTCAATTTCAAAAGAATAACATACTAAATAAATTATAACTACATAATTGAAAATTATATTGTTACATCAAAAATTCAAAACAAACCATACCAGTTAGATTGTATATCATTTCGTTTAATTAGTATGTAAATATAATATTCGCGGCAACACTAAGATGACAAGGGGCACGAGCAAATGTGACTTTTTGTAAGTTATATACTTATGTTGTGTATATATATATATATATTGATTATATATTATACATAATATAATGATTAATAATCAAAAATATACCACAAATGTTATTCGGAATATAAAATCGAAAATGAGATCCAAAAATACAAATCGAAACAAGATTTTGATCGAAAGTATCAGAAATTTATACGTAGGTCTAATTCCGATCCGATTTTATTTTTCAAAAATTCAAAACTCGGAATTTTAAAAATTAGAACATTAAAAATTTGTTCCAAATCCAAATTTTTGGATAGAAAATTTGGAAATTCGAAATTTTGGATCCGATTTCTACTCTTTGTCTTTAGTCTAGTTTTTAGTTTTGTTTAAGCCGTGAGTGAGTAAACATGCTATTTTGAAAGAAAAAAAGTGTAGACAAAAAAAAAAGTAAACATTATAGTGGCTTGATCATATTTTGTAGGTCATATTAATCATGTTCTTCTTTATTTATTGTTTCATTTTTATAGTGCTTAAATTGTCAGAGTTATTTTATTTTATTTATGGAGGGTTTATAATTTATTAATGAAATCATTTTCATCAAATGAACTATTCAAAAGTATCCCAATATTAGTTAATCAACTTTAATTATTTTTTAATGTTGAAAAAAAAAAGTAAAAAGAAATAAAATGAAAACAAAAATAATTATAAATTTCAAAAAATAATAATAATAATAATAATAACAATAATAAAGGAACAAAAAAATCACAAATAAAAAAGTGATAGAAAAAAACTTTAGATCGAGAAAGGATGTAAATAATGAGGCTCAGATCTGTAATAGGCAACTGAGACAAGAGGCCGCCATGGCTGCAAACCTCATATCGAGGTTGCCACGCCAAGATACGGATTCTTCTAACTCTCTGCCAAAATAGTAACTCTAGAAAACTACTCATCATAGCCCACAAAAATCATATAATTGAAGAGGTAGACAAATATAGTGAAAACAAGGAGGAAAGTTAAAAAAGATCGTTGACTGAATAACATTTCACATTATTTTACCCTTACGGATTAAACAAAGGGTTGTTGAAGAATTTTAATGGCGAAAATCATTGGCATACGGAGAGGGCAACCACCCTTAGAAACCTTTACATATATCATTTCTCTCCATGGCCTCATTCTTAGTGTTACTATTTGATTTTCTACCAAAAACACATATTGTATTTATAGTGATTTTCATTTTTATATTATGTGTTGGACTAATTTATGCATTAATGTATTGTTTGGATTGGAGGAAGGAAATGAAAGTAAATATATTTTTTTTTGTTTAGATTGCTAATAAAGGAAAAGATAGAAAATAATTATATCAACTTTTTTTCTAATTAAAAAATAAAAGAAAGAAATTAATAATATTAAGTATCTATTTATTTTCATATTCTTTAAGGAGATTTGTTAATTAATATTATTTCTTTATTTTAGGATATTTTTAATTTTTTTATATAAACCTTTCTTTTTCTTTTCTTTCATTTGACTTTAAAATGGAAGGATTACAAAAATTATATTATAAAAGGAATTCAAATGATTCTTTAATCTTTTTTATTTTATTATTAATATTAAAAATAAATCCAAACAAGTAAAATGAGTGATTAATTCTCAACAAACATTTGTTTTCCTTTACAATTTTGAATCAAACATAGTATAAAAATTGGGTAGGTTATTTGAGTTGCTTTGGGGTAATTTGGATTGAATTGGATTGGCAAAATAGATTAGGTTGGGCTAGCAGAAGAGACGTGTTGTCTTTAAAGTTTCTTTTTATTTTATATATTTTTATTACTATTTATACAACCAAGAATCTCTTTTATAAGTTTCAAAATGTATTAGCACGAAACACATTATGTTTGATTGATTTATGGAGACTTGAAAACAAACTTTATGGCCTACATGTATTATGTGGCTAGATTTTTTTTTTAAAGAGGGAATACAAATACTAAAATACCTTAAAAAACAAAATTTACATAGAGCAAATGAACAATTGACAAAATTAAATAAAGACAAAAACAAGTGGACGTCCAAGTAACTAAGTATCACTATTGCTCATCTTTGGCCACTGCCACCGATAGCCACTGGCGCCGCCGTTCGGGTGTCCTAAGAGATATCACTGAGTACCGAAAAATGTTTTCTAAGTATCAAAAAAATACTGAGTATAATAAGCAAAACATTGGTGTATACTCAGCAGAAACTCGGAGTACTCATAAAAAACACTTAGTAAATACTGAATAAAACAAAATAAATCATTTATATTATCAATAGAATAATGTTACAACAGTCAATCAAAGAAAAACACAATACTAATTCATAGAATTCAGAAAAAACAAAAAACAAACGTGGCTGACGTCGGCATTACGTTAACATTGTTCAATCCATTTCACTGAGAAGTAAAAACAACTTCATCACCCCAATTTTCACTAAAGCTGGCTAGAATGCAAAAAAAACTTCATTGACCCAATCTTCACCTAAGTTGCCTAGAACCCACTCATGAGTGATTTTCCTAGAACTTAGAATTAATCTTGAACTAACTATTAATCTCCAACTCGCCATGAATCCACGAACGCATATCTAGACGTCAAACATGGCTCCTCACCTTTTCAAAAAATATCTCCTCTATAATAACTCAAATAATCTTCTCTGATCTCCATGGAAGCTAAATATCTCATTTGATCTCGTATGTGCGTCTGAAGGAATGACGATCGAACTTAAAGGAAGCTCGCCTAGGCGCGTGGACTAAGTTGTGCTGCACAACTGAAGCTCACCTGGACGAAGCTTGAACTCTCATTCGTAGTTTAAAGCTCCAAGGATGAGAACACTATAGTGTATTGATGCTTTCCAACGTGTTGGCGTCGTGAAGCGTCCGGTTTTCTGATGAGAACACTACCTATCTAATGGCTTTTATCGTGAAGGAGATATAGTTTCAAAAGATGTTGGATTGGGGTGGGAAAAGGATAGAGGGGATCAACATTTACGATTCAGATGCGTATGTATACATAGTACGTAAATAATAAATGAGTGTTTATTGGGTATTGGAAAAATAGGTGTATAGTATCAAATCTTCTAATTGAAAAATGGATTGGGTAGGGGTTCTTGTGTTTTGAGGAGGGGTCTTCAAGACCCGTTGAGTTATAATCTCTAAAGTTATTCTTATATTAATATTTTTGAGATTATGTTTTTGAGGGTCTTTCCAAATATTATCTAAAATTGTACATTATTTAAAAACCCGAAATTAAGAAACTAATAATCTTTATTGAAATACCCCATATAATATGATATAATATGATGATTGACCCAATAAGTCATGAAACTGGTTTTATTACACATGATAAAAGAGAAAACCTTTTCTTCTAACATGTTAAAAATAAACTTATTTTTGCTCAAATACTAAAATATCATCTAATGGAAAAATCATATAATCCTAAAAAACAAGTGGTCTGCAAGTCTCTAACTCGTCTCTGAAACTACTGAGCATGTTTGAAAAGTCATTTACTATGTCGAAAAATCTTTGAGTATAACTGTAGCAATTTTTAATTACAACACATATTTAGTGCAAAATTATAGCATAATTTTAATTAAAAAAGAGAATAAATTTTTTTATTACAAAAAATATATTACAATTTAATTGACCCTACAAGTATTACAATTGTATAATAAAAGATACATATGAGATATTAAATAAAAGGAAAAAACTAAAACTAACCTTACCGATCTCAGGGAAAAATTATACCATCGACTTCCCAAGCTCATGGATATGAAACCCGGGCCTAAACCCAAACCTAACTCCGTTGACGAACCCAAACCCATGGCCATGAACTCCATTGACAAACTTAATCCCATGGCTACAAAATCCATTGACAAACCCTAGACTCTGCTTTGCTCTCCATCAAATCGAACTGGATCCATCGAAGCTATACTCGAACGCAATGAAATCTCAACCATGGTTGCACGCCTGCACCACTACACTCGAACACCAAAGTAAAACCCTAGTTCCGCTCAGCAAGCATCGTGCACGACTTGCTCACATGACCAAAAATGGCATTGTTATTAGGCCAAAGCTGGAGAATCACTATGTGACGCAAATTTATCACAACACTATCACACGAATCCACTTTTGTCCCTCGTTTCCACCTTCAAACCACCAGTACTTGGTGGGTCCTGGTGTGTTATAAAATTAGTGCGAAAATAAAAGGAACCACTTAACCGCAAGTGTACGGTTGTCCCAAGTAATATATGATAATCAAGTTCGTTCTCAGGGACGGATTAGGTTCAACCCAAATATTAATCAAGTAGTAGGAATAATTGCTAAACAGAAAATAAAAGATAATAATTTTTGTTTGGTTTTTGTAAATTAAAAATGCAAATAAAGTATAGACTAAAATTAAATTAACAGAAAGAAAATAAAGCAAATAAAAGACTAAGTTCAGATAAGAGAGATACTTGAGTCTCGCAAGGAATCCACTTAATCAATATAATCTATGCTATGTTTAAGGGTAGAATTGGAATTATAATATTAGTCGGGAATCTAATATCTCCTAGCCCCGGTCAGGGTGGACCTAGAAGCTATCCTAAAGTATCATAAACACCTGTATGGTCGAATATGCCTCTTCGGATGATATGATTTACCTCTTTGGCTATGTAACTAGTTAAGCCTGTCGGTCAATAACGGACATTACATGGGTATTACCTAGATCTGTATTCAAACCCCCCTGTCGGATGATCACTTCGCCACTAAAGTGAATAGCCCAAATACTAAAAGATAATTCTAGTTGTTCCTAAAAGAATTAGTAATGAAAACAAAGTAATATCCAATATATAAAACCCAATCCTATTTAAATCTAAACAATCCCAAATTCAAAACAAAGATTAATTAATTAAGATTCATCCCTTTAATGCGATTCTCAAGTATAAAGAAATTTAGTTCATAAGAAAATTAAAGTCTAAAATTAAATAAAAGGAGTTCATGTTCAAATACAAAAGGTAAATTGAAAACCTAAAGGGTAGGATGACTGTTGATGGAAGAACAGGATTCCTCCAGCACTAGCTTCTCCTTGCCTTCTTGCTCTGACTTGAAAACCTTAAGCCTCTTGTGTAATTCTCTGAAGTGTCTGAAAGTGGGAGGTTAAGGGGTGTATTTATAGGTGTTGGAGGACCCTAGGTCGAATTTTCTTGGAGTGGAAGACAAGTTAAAGACTCTTAAATTCGTATCCCTAAATTCTAAGAAAGGTAAGATTTGCTGCTAATTTGATTTGGTCATATCTTTTTCAATACTTATCCGTTTGAGAAGTTCCAATATATGAAACTGTTTGTCTTGGAAAGAGCTTTCTATTGGTGCAGACCATTCGTCCAGATTCCTAGCCAATCGTGAGTTATGAATTAATATTTAAAACGTGGCTGGAATTTCAGATTCACAAGACAGCTTTATCTTTTCCTTCTTTGAATATATCTTTCCTAAATCTTCTTATTTCCATGTAAATCTTCTTTCCTTTAATACTTTATCTTGGCTTGGTCTCTAAGTATTACCATATATCTTTTAAAGCTTCACATTAAATAGATAATTAAACCGCATATGCTTAAAAATAATAAATCAAGAAAACGAAATAGGAAAGTGCACTCCAAAAATAGAAACTCGAGTAAAAATCATTTCCTAACACTCTAAAATACACTAATACTTTAATCTCACTTTTTCCTCCTTATATTGGTCTTTCATGAAATTCAAGAACCTATTAACTTTGCATTAAAAACAATCAATTTTAAGCACAAAAGCTCAGATTCTGCAAATAGTTAGTTTCCAAGGGGAGAAAGTGCAATATTATCAATTAAGCCTAAAAATCTATCAAATAAGTCATTTATTTACCTAAAAGGATGTCTCCAAGGGGCTAACAATTAGAACAAATAGGGAGACATCAAGACCCCAAACTCTAACCTTTGTCGTCCCGGCAAAGTAAAATAAAAACAAAGGATCTTTTAGGTGAACGCAGAAGGTAGAATCTAGTAAATAATCCCAAAGCAAAACTTAAAACAAATCTTATATAGTATAACCTAGGAATTAATATACACCTACACTTATCATGCAAAATCAAACACAAAATAATATCAATCCAAAATTAATTTCACAATGCTAGAAGGTTACGCTTATTACGTATCTCAAGATGGTGGCTATAAGGTGTTCCTCGATCTTTACTTGTTTTGAACGCTCCACTTAGCATATTCCCTATTAACTCACTGTGTATTTAGGAATCATGAGGTCTTTACGGTTTTAGCATAGGCTGAAGGACGGTATGGTATGTATATTTGGTAAATTTGAAGTGAGTTTTTGGCTCTCTCCTCACTTACCATCAACAAACTGTCCAAGAGCTTGAGTTTACACTCGAATAACGTTCTCACTCAACCCAATTGACGCGCTAATTTAGCGCCCCCAAATTAACCCAATAAGCACTAAGGATGATTCGCCTAAAATTTTCCACTTTGCCGGTCCGAATATATATTCTTTTCAAATCATTTTTTCTTTTATGTAGCTATGACTCTCTTTTTAATGTTGAGATATCACGCTATTTTTTCAGAGTTATGCCTATTCATAACTTGAGCTCGTAGCTTCTTTTCCGTTCACTATTACCCCGGCAAAGGGTTACAATATAATAAACCTGTGAATCATCATCATGTATAGCACAAAGCACAATTGATAAGCTAAAAAATCCCAACCCAATGTAAATTCCCATATAGTGAACCCACCACCCCAAACTCAAGCTCAAGACAGGAAGTCTCAGGATCGTGATTCAAGTGCGGGTCATATGGTCATGCCTAACAATCTAAAGGGATATTGGCTTATAATGTGGCGACAAAAGAAAAGCTTAAAGGCTAAAAATTTGTCTAAGAAGGATAAAATTAATTCAGGGATAGAAGGCTAAAAAGGATTCGAAGGGCTAACAAAGAACTGCCTCTATCATTTTCCTATTTACACAACTTGTCTCTAGTTCATACCTAAGTGGGTTCTCTACTCATTTAGATCTCACGTTCTACAAACCACCCATTATCCTTAAGTACAAGTTTACTTCTTTTGCATTGTTCATTAATTTTTCCTATCAATTATCTCATATTTGCATGCAATCAAAGTACAGTTTTACACTAACTCCTAAAGTTAACTATTTTCTATCATTAATTCACAAAAAGCATGCTTGATGGGGGCATTTAAAATTCTCTACAGTCAATGCAACCCTAAGATTAATTTTATTGAAAGCATGTAAAACACAAAAAATTGGGATGAGGCAACGAACCCCACCCCAAACTCAAAAGTGAGTTGTGTCCCCACGACTCGAAAAAGACTCAATAAAGCAATAAAATTAAACTAAACTACCTAACTAGTGCCTACCATCAACTAAGAAGAAGAATTAGAACGGGGTACCTGGCCATAAAGATCCATCGTGTCCTCCTCCGAAGGGGAAGAATAATTATCAATATCCATGTACATAGTTATCTCTTCCAATGTTGACTTAATCTGTGTAATTTCCTTCCAGAGTGCTCCGATGTCTAGTCGTAAAGTTCGAATTCTTGTTGCAAATTGCGAGCCCATGGAGGAATACCAGAATTAGTTTGAGAAGAAGAAGAACCTTGAACTTGAATTTGTGTCTTGTCTTTAGGCTTTGATGATACCCTCATCCTTGCTGTTAATTTCTTGTGTTGTGGTGGTGCAGGTGCCTTTTCTTCTTGTTTTTCTTCAATAGGCTCATCAAGATTGATGGCCTTTTCAATTGTAGAACCAGGCAAATTCTTGTTCTTCCCTAGGATACAACACTTCCTCTTGTAATTCATAGCAACTGTTCTTTTTGTCATGGTTGAATTGACCCCAAACCCAAGTTATACCAAGGATAGAATAAAGTTAAGAGAACTTGGTATAGCTTGAGTTTATTGCTTAAATTAGATGAAGGAAGGTGGTTTCTTGATGGATCTTGGAAGAATTCTTAGAAGCTTGATGATCTTGATTGTGTTTGATGATGTTTTTTGATGAATTTGATGAAGAGGATGTGTTTATGGAGGATGGAGGAGAGAATTATAGATGTTATTGTGTTTGTTGTGGAGCTTTAATCAGGCTTCAAGGTGTTTTTATAAGGTTGGGAGCTGAAAAATTCGTGTGGGAAGGGTTAGGGTTAAGTTTCATAAGGTAAGAAGTTGAATGGGCCTCAAACTCCTCACAAACCGCCTGGCGCGGTGCATCCCTGCGGTATATGGGTGTACCGCGAGGGTACACCGCAGCGCTGTTACTCTTCAAATTTTGGCCTCGGCAATATACCCGTGCTAGCACCCCGTGGCACGCGTTTTGGGTGTGCGGTATAGGGGTGCGGTGCATGGGTACACTGCAGGAACCTCGTCAAAAAACCTACGGTACATCATCCCGTGGCACGCGTTTTGGGCGTGCGGTATAGGGGTGTGGTACACCGCACCTATCAGCTATATTTTTCTCGTCTCGGTAGAAAACCCGTGGTGCTTGACCCGTGGTACGGGTTTTCAGGCGCGGTACATCCCTGCGGTATAGGGGTATTACCGCATGGGTAGTCCGCACCAGCCTTTGAATTTTTCCAAGAATTTTCTTTTGCGTTTCCTAGCACCCCAAACTCGATTCCTGCACCATTAACACACTACCTTTCTCATTTCTTTTAAAAATAGAACACTAAAACTTGATACTAACTTAGAATTATACACTAGGAATTTAAAAACTTAAAGCAATAAACTAATAGACAATGAATTGGCTTTTGTTTAACGTCGTTAAGCTCGACGGGTTACCTCTCGCGTCTATTGGGCTTCAAGGAGGTACATGACCTCCCCAGGATGTGGATCAATTCTGCGATTGGTATCCTCGCCTACATGGTAAAGTTTTAGACGATGCCCATTCACCATGAAGGTGCGTTGCTCGTCTGGATTCTCGATCTTTATATCTCCATGCGGCGTGACTTTGGTCACCACGAACGGACCAGACCACTTTGATCTCAACTTGCCCGGATAGTTGCTGAACTTGGAGTTGTACTTGAGGACCATTTGTCCAACTTTGAATTTCTTTTCACGAATGCGATTGTCATGCCATCTTTTCGTTTTTTCTTTGTAAAGTTTAGCATTCTCATAGGCATGAAATCGAAACTCGTCAAGTTCATTCAACTTCATCATACGATTCTCCGCAGCTAAGGTTGGATCCATATTCATCTCCGCAATTGCCCAATAGGCACCCATTTCAAGCTCAAGAGGTAAGTGACAAGTCTTACCATACACAATACGATACGGAGATGCACCCACAGGCGTCTTGAACGCAGTACGATATGCCCACAACGCATCATCTAATTTCATTGACCAATCCTTGCGTGTGGAACCAACTGTCTTCTCAAGAATGGATTTGATCTCTCGATTAGAGACCTCAGCTTGACCATTGGCTTGTGATGATACGCGGTAGATACACGATGTCTCACACCATACTTCTCTAGAACTTTCTTCAGATATTTGTTCACAAAGTGTGAACCTCCATCACTGATAATAACTCGAGGTGTACCATGTTGGTGGTCCTTTGTGTGTTCTAAAATAAATGCAAAAGATAATCGAACCACAACCGCAAGTGTACGGTTGTCCCAAGTAGTATACCTGATAATACAGATTCGTTCCAAGGACGGGATGGTTGATCACAATGTCTAACAGATAGTGATTGATGCACTTATGAAAATAAAAGATAATAATATGTTTGTTTGGTTTTTGTTATTAAGGTTAATGAATGAAAGACAAATGTTAAATTGCAAATAAAAGCTAAGACGCAAGTAAAATGATGTAAAACGCAATATGAGAAGTAGCACTTGAGAACGCAAAGATCCTCCCAATCCTATTTCTTAACTTATGTTGTTTAAGGGCTAAATTAGTCAATTACAATGGTCGGGATTCTAAATTCCTTATACCCCCGTCAGGGTGGACTATAAGGCTATCCTAAAGTGTCACTAGTCCCGTCAGGGTAAATATGATCCACCGTTGGATGATTAAGTTTTATTACCTCATTGGCCCTAGGATTAGCTAAGTTCGTCAGAATCATTAACTTCTATCCTAGATTGAATAAATGGTTCTGTACCTAAACCCTCCGTCAGGATGATCCAATCGCCACTAATTGGAATAGCCTAGATACTAACACATGTCCCTAGTTCATGACGCTAAAAACAGTAAACATTCACAATTTATCAAAAAGAGTAAAAGCCCTAATTTAGTTTAATTCAATAAAAACCCAAATTCAACATTCGTTAATTAATAAGATTGGGATTCACCCATTGTTTGTTCTCAAGCACTATGAAAAGCTTAGCTCATATTAAAATGAAATACGCAATTAAAAGTAATGGAATTCATATTGTTTACAAAATTAAAAGATAAGAAAAACCTAATTTCCGGAATCGGAATGACTACGAACGGAGATATAGACCCTCTCCAACTCTTGTAGCTTCTTCTCCTTCCTTCAGTTGCTTCTCTCTGGTGTTTTTAATCTTGCAGAATGTGAATTGTGTGTAAAATAGAAGTCAAGGGCTGGTTTTATAGGTGGAAATTCGGACTTGGCCCTAATCTTTTAATTAAATGAAATATAAAAGGCCCAAGTCCACTAACTTAGCCCAAAATCCCGTAACTGCTGATATGTCTTCACTAAAACGGCTTTTCCCGATTCGTTATGACTCCGATTGACCTCATTCCAGTTGCTAAAGTTCCGTAACTCGATAAGGAGCGTTTTCTCTTCAAAGGTCAGCGGCTAAATCATCGCTTAAGTACCTAGAAATCAGCACTCTATGGCCTGGAAAATGGATTTTCAGCTCTAAAAATAATATCTTCGGGATTTCTTTTCAAGCTTTGACTCTATCTTTTGATCTTTGACTTTCTCTTCGGATTCCTCTTCAAGCTAACATCTAAAACCTGTAAACTTTACACTAAAAATACCAATATTATGCGCAAAAGCTTAATAAATCAAAAATGCTAGAAATAAAAGAGGAAAATCATATTGTTGCATATTTAGTCCAAAAGTCTATCAAATTGATTAAATAAACACCAAAAATGATGTCTCCTAAGGCTCGAAAATAAGAACAATTAAGGAGACATCAAGACCCCCAACTCAAACCTTTGTCGTCCCGACAAAGTAAAACAAAACAAAACAAGGGGTAGAAGTAAACGCAAGAACAAATAGAAGCTAGCAAATACACCTAAAGCAATTCTTAAGATAAATCTCATATAGCAAAACTTTAAAAACTAACATATACATACACTAATCATGCAACATCAAAAATAAATAATCTCAATCATAAAATTAAAGTCGCAATGCTTGAAGGTTACACTTGTACTCATATCTGTATGATGGCTATAGGGTGGTCATTAATCCTAACTCGCTTTGAACGCTCCATCTAGTATATTCCCTATCAACAAGATTTAAAAATTCACTATGCACTTAGGAATCACGAGGTCTTTATGGTTTTAATGATGGCTTAAGGACGGTATGGATGTATATTTAGTAAATTTGAAGTGAGCTTTTGGCTCTCTCCTCACTTACCATCAACATGTCCTCGAGCTTGAGTTTACGCTCAAAAATGTTCTCACTCACCCATTTGACGCGCTAATGTTGCGTCCCCAATGTCAACCCAAATACACTAAGATGATTTCTAAAAATACTCCACTTTGCCGATTTATTTATTCTTTCTTTCTTTTTATTTTTTTTCATTTCTTTTCTCTTTTTTTTTGTACAAGATACCCATGACTATCATTTTAATGTGAAAAGTCATGTCTCTTATAATTTTCTTTTTCTCTTTTTTTTTCTTTTTCAAATTTCGGCAAAGGGTTACAAATAATCATATCATCTTTTGTTTTTGTGCCTCAATACAAACACATATAATCCCTTCCCAGTGTAAATTCCCAAATATGGACCCTCCACCCCAAACTCAAGCTCGAGACAAGTCTCAGGGTTGTGATTCAAGTGCGGGTCATTTGGTCATGCCTAATAATCTAAGGGATAATGGGCTTATATCGTGGCTACAAAAAGAAAGGCTTAAGGCTCAAACTTGGGCTAAGACGGATACAATTATAATATAAGGGATAGCAAGCTAAAAGGCTTCAAATGGCTAACAAAGAACTGCCCCTATCATTTTCCTAAGTACATAGCTTGTCTTTAGTTCATATCTAGGTGGGTTCTCTACTAATTAAGATTTCACGTTCTACACACTAAACATATTCCTTAAGTACAAGCTTACTTCATTTGCATTGTTCATTAATTTTTCCTATCAATTACCTATGTTCGCATGCAATTGTAAGTGCGTTCTATATCAATCCCTAAAGTCCACTATTTACTATCATTGATTCATCAAAAGTATGCTTAGACGGACATTTAAAATCTTCTATAGTCAAACGCAACTCCGAAAATTATTTTATTGAAAGCAAATAAAACACATAACACATAAAAACTGGGATGAGGCAACGAACCCCACCCCAAACTCAAAAATGAGTCGTGTCCCCACGACTCGAAAAGACTCAACGCAATAAAAATAAACTAAACTAACTAAAACGCGAAAGGGATAGAAAACGTATCTTAACCAGCACGAGGCTGGTTATCGGTGTTGCGTCCATGAACTTTCTCTTGCGTAAGTATACCATAGGTGGCGTGTCGAATTGTGCTCACCCCCATTAACATGTTTCGGAGAAGTTCTAACTCTTTTGTAACGTTTCCTAACGACGCAATCATCTTCACTTGATTCTCTTCTAACACCTTTACTTTCGCTTCCAACTCATCAGTTGTATGCATCTTCTTCTTTGGAGGAGCTCTAGGATTCCTTGTAGCTTTTACCACCTCGTCATGAATATTCTTGATCAAAGTCAAACCCATACTCTCACACACTACAACACGATCAATCTCTGCGTCTTTACGCGGAACCTTTGCGTCTAAGCACAAAGTAGTGATGGTACAAGGAAATTTGAGATTTTGTTGCGAAGTAGGAATTCGAGCAAATTCCATGATGGTATCATATATCACACGAGCAACATCCATGGGTTTCTCCTCGATAATACACTTAATGAACAAAAGATGCTCCTTCTTCACTTCCGATATGTGCTTAACTCCGAAGAAGGTAGGGATTATGAAACGTGACCAAATCTTAGCACATGGTAGTAAATTACTACTATACATCTGTCCAGGATATCTCTCTCCTTCGGGAATTGGGCGGGCCCCATCAACAAGTACTTTCCCCCAAAGGGATTCATAATCAAACGAAGGCTCTTTTAGAGATTCTTGAAACGGACATATTCCGGAAAACTCGGGTAATTTCAATGATTTACGAATAAGCTCAATGGAGAAAGGAACTACCTTTTTGCGAATAATAACTGCTTCTTTCGAGAAGGCGATTCCTTCATAAAAATCTCGCACCAAGGTAGGAATATACTCAAGCTTCCTTTCTCTCAATTCCTTCCAACCCAGTTTATCACAAGTAACACCATAATCTTTATAAGCACTAGTCATAATACCTTTAGGAAGATTCATCTCCTCACCAAACTTTAAAAATTCAATTCTATCACGAACCTGAGTATCCCAAGGAACGAAGACTCTCTTAGGCTTTTGAGCCCAAGCTTTCCTACGCGGAGCTCTCGGTTGTTGCACTGGTTCTTCGGGGACTTCCTGTTCAGTTTCATCCTCAATCTCTTCTTCAACTTCTTCCTCACTTTCTTCATCACTCTCATCAATTAACCTACTCTTTTTCGGATTAGCCTTACTCGGATTTTCTTTTCTTTTCGGAGCAATTGGGTTTTGGACAGTCTTTTTGGATCGCGAATCCGGAATCTCAATTGCTTGGTCTGGGCTAGCTCCAACATTGTTCCTGTTTCTTGGTATGTTTCTTCGATAGTTGCACATGGAATCGGTTCTGTTAGTCATCTCTTTTCACCCCAAACTCAAAACTTCAAATAGAGAAAAAGCTAGAGAAAAGCTTTGAAATTTGATGTTTTGAGGCTTAAAACTTGAAGGATTAGGTGGAATCTGAGATGGGTTAAGTTTATTTGAGAGGAATTGTGAAGGAAATTGGTTTAATTTCAAGGTTGGGAAGAGGAGATTTTTGGAGAAAATATGAATTTTGATGATGTTTTGGAGAAGCTATGAGTTGATTTTGTGTTTTTGTGATGATAGAAGGCTTGATTTGATGATTTTATAGATGTTTGTTGATGATTTTTGGAGTAGGTGGAGGCAAGGATTCGTAATAGAAGGTTTGGCTTGGAAAAGAGGCAAAAAAACTAGGTTTAAGGAACTCAAAACCGCCTCTCGCAACAGCGCACCGGCTAGCCGGCGGATTCACCAAACACAGAAAAGTCATCCATAAATACCTCAAGGAAGTCATCAATCATATCCCAGAAGATTGTCATCATACATCTTTGAAAAGTAGCAGGTGCATTACATAATCTGAATGGCATCCTTCGGAAGGCAAAGGTACCAAAAGGACATGTAAAGGTTGTCTTGTGTTGGTCTTTTGGATCTACATAAATGTGGTTGTATCCTGAATATCCATCCAAAAAGCAGTAATATTCTCTACCAGCTAGCTTGTCTAACATCTGATCAATAAACGGAAGAGGGAAGTGATCTTTTCTGGTGGCCTTGTTCAACTTTCGATAATCCATACACACTCTTCAACCAACAACGGTCCTTGAGGGAATGGCTTCATTCTGCTCGTTCAAGATGGTAGTGATACCACCCTTCTTTGGTACGCATTGAACTGGACTCACCCATTCGCTACTAGCTATGGGGTAGATGATTCCCGCGTCTAGCAACTTGATAACCTATTTCTTCACCACTTCCTTCATAGCTGGCATCAATCTTCTTTGTCCTTCAACTGAGCGCGCATTTTCATCGTCTAGAATGATCTTGTGTTGGAAATAGGAAGGACTAATACCTTTGATGTCAGCAATAGTCCAACCAATCGCCTCTTTATTAGCTCTCAGTATGCGCATTAGTTTGTCTTCTTGAGGACCTGTTAAAGTAGCTGAAACAATAACATGTAGAGTGTTGTTAGTACCTAAATACGCATACCTCAAGTGTGATGGAAGCGGATTTTCTTCTAGTTGTGGGGGAGACTCGATAGATGGTTTCTTTTTAGGTGCGATCTCCCCAGGCTCTCGGACTGGCTCATAGGCGAGATGCCTATGTTTCATGGTTCCAGAATTCAAGGTAGCTACGGTTACGGTTAGTTCTTCCATCAATTCTGGTAAGTCAAGTGTTAAGGCTGCTTGCAAGATATCGTTAAAATTCATACAATCAAACGTTTCTTGCGTATTCAAATCGAGTACATCCATTCGGAAACACTCTTCAGGAATCTCTAGGAACTTCATGGCCCTAAACACGTTGAATTTTACCGTCTCGTCTTGGATTCGCATGGTTAATTCGCCGTTTTCTACATCAATAACAGTACGCCCCGTGGCTAGGAATGGTCGACCCAAGATGATGGGGACATTCCTATCCGCGTCGTATTCAAGAATTACAAAATCAACTGGAAAAATTAACGTACCTGCCTTGACGAGGACACCTTCGATTCGTCCCTCTGGATGTGCGAGGGATCTATCAGCCATTTGTAGGATCATGGAAGTTGGTCTAGCGTTTCCTATCTTCAGTTTTTCGAAAATTGACTTGGGCATCAAATCGATACTCGCGCCCCAGTCACACAAAGCTTTCCCTTGCCACTCATTACCAATAGAAATAGGAATCGTGAAACTCCCAGGATCAAGGAGTTTGGGTGGCAACTTACTTTGGCATATAGCGCTGCGTTCTTCTGGCAGTCCTATCATCTCATTCTCACAGTATGGTCTCTTGTTGGTAATGGCTCTTTTCAGAAATTTAACGTACTTCGGAACATCGCGTATAGCATCTAAGAACGGAACGTTAATATTTAGACCACGTACCATATTCAAGAACTTTTGGTATTCTGCCATGTCTCCTTTCTTCTGAACTCTGGAAGGAAAAGGTGGAGGAGGACGGGTTTCTGTAACATCTTTGGATTTTGGCTTTTCCGGAATCTTCTCCACTTCAATTATTTCAGGTTCATCTTCTTTCTCTTCCACATCTTTTACCGGTTTCTCTTTCACAGTTGTTTCTTTTTCTTTAATCACGGGAAAAGGAGGTGGAGCGAGCTTCTTACCACTTCGAAGTGTGACTGCATTACAATCTTCTCTTTTCTTAGGTTCTTCAGTGTCACTCGGTAACTGTCCTTGCTGACGTTGATTTAATTGCTTATTTATCTGAGCCATCTGAGTTTCCATCAATTTAAGTGCTGCGGTTGTAGATTGTTGAATGTTGATTAGTGTTGTCAAGGTTTGCTGAACATCTAAGGCACCTTCTTGAGGTTGAGCAGGTAAAGCTTTCTGGTTCATGGTTTCGGCATAAGCATCTTGAGGAGGTTGTCTCTGAGCTTGATTTTCGTATGCTTGTCCACCTTGGTAGTTGTTCTAAGGTCTTGGTTGAAAGTTGTTTCCTTGGGGACGTGGTTGATATGCATAAGTTGGATTAGTAGCCCCATTTGGATTTGAATATTGGAAACCAGGATGGTTTCTATTCGGTTGATAACCTTGACCACTTGAGTTATAATTTCCTCGGTTGGACACGAACATTACGGATTCTGAATTATTTTGACAGGTCTCCAAATCATGATCTTGTGTACCGCAGTTAGAACATCCATAAACTTCTTGTGTAACATTAACATCTGCTCTTCTACTAGTAACACTTTTCGTAACAGCTAGAGTAAGCTGTTTCAGTTGTTGCTCAAGTTTGTTTTCTATGGCGGTGAATTTTTCTTCAATCAGTGCAATATTTCCACCTCGGACAGGTGTTCTTACGGTGTTCCAACCTAGTTCATTCGTTACAGTTCTATTCAAAATAATCTTAGCATGGACAGGTTGTACCTATAGGAATGCACCACCACAAAGTAAGTCTAGATCCTTTTTCGAAGAGCCATCAAGTCCTCGGTAAAATATCTTCATCTGTTGAATTTCTGTGAGGCCATGATCAGGGACTCTTCTTAAGCAAATCTGAAATCTCTTCCAACTTCTACCCAAAGTCTCGTCTTCCTCTTGTTTGAATGACGTTATTTCAACTTGCGCATCTAATCTCATGTTCGCTGGGTAGTATCTATCGAAGAACGCGGTTTGTAATGCGTCCCATGTTGTAATTTTTCCGGGTTCTTGAGAATCATGCCACTCACTTGCTCCATCAATAACGAAGTATCTAAAATGAGAATAATACATTTTCTCTTTAGTTATACTCCTTGCGTAATATAAGAATCGCAAATTTGCATGAACTTCTGTACAGCACGGATAGGATCTTCGGTAGGTGCTCCTCGGAAATTTCCGTAACTTTGAAACTGAGATAACATACCAGGATCGGGTCTGAATCTCTCGACATTAATATTTGCAGGGCCAATTCCGAGGGCAGGAGCTCGAAACGGAGCGTCTTCAGAGCCATTGATGAACCACGGATCATTGTTTTGATCTGGGGGAGCAGCAGGAGGGTTGGGTTGTTGATTTCCAACTTGGTTTTCAGCCATTGATTCTCTTTCTAATTGCTCCTCTAACTCTTTTGCATTAGCTTCTCTCTTTCTTTTATTTGCTTCTCGAACTAGGTTTTCGGGATTTGCAAGATTCACGATATCTTCACGCATAAACCAAAACCTGTAAACCTGAGAAAGAAAGACAACCCAAAGCGTAAAACTGAAAAATAAAACTAAAACTAAACTAACAATTAAACTACTAAAAGATTAACACCGGGGTCACACGCTACCGTCCCCGGCAGCGGCGCCAAAAACTTGGTGGGTCCTGGTGTGTTATAAAATTAATGCGAAAATAAAAGGAACCACTTAACCGCAAGTGTACGGTTGTCCCAAGTAATATATGATAATCAAGTTCGTTCTCAGGGTCGGATTAGGTTCAACCCAAATATTAATCAAGTAGTAGGAATAATTGCTAAACAGAAAATAAAAGATAATAATTTTTGTTTGGTTTTTGTAAATTAAAAGTGCAAATAAAGTATAGACTAAAATTAAATTAACAGAAAGAAAATAAAGCAAATAAAAGACTAACTTCAGATAAGAGAGATACTTGAGTCTCGCAAGGAATCCACGTAATCAATATAATCTATGCTATGTTTAAGGGTAGAATTGGAATTATAATATTAGTCGGGAATCTAATATCTCCTATCCCGGGTCAGGGTGGACCTAGAAGCTATCCTAAAGTATCATAAACACCTGTATGGTCGAATATGCCTCTTCGGATGATATGATTTTACCTCTTTGGCTATGTAACTAGTTAAGCCTGTCGGTCAATAACGGACACTACACGGGTATTACCTAGATCTGTATTCAAACCTCCCTGTCGGATGATCACTTCGCCACTAAAGTGAATAGCCCAAATACTAAAAGCTAATTCTATTTGTTCCTAAAAGAATTAGTAATGAAAACAAAGTAATATCAAATATATAAAACCCAATCCTATTTAAATCTAAACAATCCCAAATTCAAAACACAGATTAATTAATTAAGGTTCATCCATATAATGCGATTCTCAAGTATAAAGAAATTTAGCTCATAAGAAAATTAAAGACTAACATTAAATAAAAGGAGTTCATGTTCAAATAAAAAAGGTAAATTGAAAACCTAAAGGGTAGGATGACTGTTGATGGAAGAACAGGATTCCTCCAGCACTAGCTTAACCTTGCCTTCTTGCTCTGACTTGAAAACCTTAAGCCTCTTGTGTAATTCTCTGAAGTGTATGAAAGTGGGAGGTTAAGGGGTGTATTTATAGGTGTTGGAGGACCCTAGGTCGAATTTTCTTGGAGTGGAAGACAAGTTAAAGACTCTTAAATTCGTAGCCCTAAATTCTAGGAAAGGTAAGTTTTGCTGCTGATTTGATTTGGTCATATCTTTTTCAATACTTATCCGTTTGAGAAGTTCCAATATATGAAACTGCTTTTTTTGGAAAGATCTTTCTATTGGTGCAGACCATTCGTCCAGATTCCTAGCCAATCGTGAGTTATGAATTAATCTTTAAAACGTGGCTGGAATTTCAGATTCACAAGACAGCTTTATCTTTTCCTTCTTTGAATATATCTTTCCTAATTCTTATTATTTCCATGTAAATCTTCTTTCCTTTAATACTTTATCTTGACTTGGTCTCTAAGTATTACCATATATCTTTTAAAGCTTCACATTAAATAGATAATTAAACCGCATATGCTTAAAAAGAATAAATCAATAAATCAAGAAAACGAAATAGGAAAGTGCACTCTAAAAATAGAAACTCGAGTAAAAATCATTTCCTAACACTCTAAAATACACTAAGACTTTAATCTCACTTTTTCCTCCTTGGATTGGTCTTTCATGAAGTTCAAGAACCTATTAACTTTGCATTAAAAACAATCAAATTTAAGCACAAAAGCTCAGATTCTGCAAATAGTTAATTTCCAAGGGGAGAAAGTGCAATATGATCAATTAAGCCTAAAAATCTATCAAATAAGTCATTTATTCACCTAAAAGGATGTCTCCAAGGGGCTAATAATTAGAACAAATAGGGAGACATCAGTACTTTAGAGCAAAGAATTGGAAATTAACGAGCATTTTCTTAAATTAAAGGTTGATTGACATACGGGGTCTTGGAGACAAACTTTATGGCCTACAAGGAACATGTGGCAAGTTTCTACTTTAAAGAGACCACTACCCAATATTATGGATGAACAAATACTAAAATACACTCATATTATATAAAAAACCACATAAAGACAAAAATAAGTGACAATAAGCAGAGATTTATAAGTATCAACTCGTTTAGTATTGGTATTTTCAGCTCCGACCACCACCAAACCGACCATCATTTGCGCCTCCACCTAGGGTGTACTTAGATAAAAAAATACTGAGTATTGGGAAAAGTTCTCTAAGTATCGGTAAAATTTCCCTGAATAACGGAAATATTCTCTAAGAATCGGGAAAATTTCTCTATGTACTCAGCAAAAACACTAAGTACTTAGAGAAAGCCGCTAAATTCTCCAAGAAAACACTAAGTATTTTGTAAAAACACCAAGTATATACAAAAAAGGCATAAGTTTTGCTTATATTATCAAAATAATTTAAAAATCATAAATGTTACAAATTTAAACTGCTTAAAAAACTAATGTTATAATACAATAATACAAAATTAAAAAATTAAAAAAAACCTTCCGCTATCTAACTGCTACACAAAACTTTAGACTTTGCTTTAAAAAAACAACACATGACTTTGATAATAATAAAGTTAAGATGTAGAAAATATATAAATTAGAGCTTACTTTTTTTACTTTGCCTTTTGACTTTTCTTACTGACTTGAAAGATCCACAACAAAAAAACACCATGGATCTTGAACTCCAAGGCTGCTCGAACGTGAACAGAGATCGAGATCTCCATGGATGATCACGAAAAGATCTAAAGGAACGAACGGATATCTTTAATCCACGACCAAAGGTAGTTGTTGGAGCATCTATGGACGTCGGACATGGACAAAAACATTGATGTACTGGCTATGTTTTACTTGGTCGCAATCTTGCTCACGTATATAGGTCACAAAAGGGAGATAGGAACCATAGCTGCCATGGGAAGAGGAGATAAGGTTCTGAGTTATTAGGAATATAATTTTTGTGTAATATATTAGTATATATAGTAGGGTAAAAATAGATAAGGGTAAAATGGGTGGTGGAAAAATAGGTTATACTGATAAAAATTCTATGTATCCTTTAGTAAGAAGAGTAGATTAGGTGGGGCATTTGGATCTTGAGGAGGGGTTTTCAAGACTCTTTTGGTAATAATAGCCAAATAAAAATGGATTTATCACTTGATTTTGAAGTGTAGGTGTGTTAAAGGAATATATATAATGGGTAAAAAAGGTAGGGGATATTATAATATATGTTATGTTTTTTTTATTCTAATTGGATTCTTAGTGGAACATAAGACTTAGGGTGGGATTCTTGGCTGTTTAGTAGTTATATTTTGTTTGGTTTTTGTTTAAAAGACTAAAGTAAAAATAATAAACTAAAAAAGAGATGAGATGAGAGATTATAGCTTGAATTTGATAGTATTCGCCAATCGCACTAAATTAATGACTCTAACTTCTTTTTAACTACTGTTAGGGTAGCTTAGAAGGTTGTCTAAAATTACTAGAGTACTCGAGTAGGGGATTCTACATAAAATATCGATGCTAAAAGTAATTAGACTAATTGATTATTCGGCTAGTCTAGCTTGTCAGGATCACTAAAGCACACCGAACGTAAATGAATGACTTCTATTCCCAAACCCCCTGGCATGGTGACAGTCTAGGGCACTAAGGTCAATCCACATTTTATCAGGATATATAAAACTAAATTAATCAATTCATATACATCTATAAATAATTTCCCAATTCAATTAATCATGAAGTGGTACCAAATAACATAAAAAAATCCTCAACATAGTATTCAAGGTTCATGCATAATTGCAAACTCAAGCTAAAGTAAATTAGTTCATACTAAAATAAATAAAATCTAAGGATAAAAGTATTAGAATCATATTTAGGAAAAGAAACTAAGACTAAATTACCCCTAAGCTTGATGGTGGAATGGTGTAGAGTTGGTGCAGTAGGGATCCAGCTTTGGTGGGGGAAAGAGTGACAAAAATAATATTAAAATAAATAAGAATAAACACTCTCACTTCCACATTACTCACTGCAAGTATCACAGGTTGTACGCAAGTTTTAATGATAAGTTCAGATTCGTTCTCAAGGACTTAGTGTGTTATACGAATGGGTTACAAGAAAGCGTAGTAAGAATTAGTAGCAAACAATTAAAAGACAATAAAAGTAAATATGAATAAAGATGGAGAATAATGATTAATTAAACTAAGGATAATAAAATATAGGATGTAATAATTAGATGAGAAATATGGTTTAGGTTTGCTTGTATGCACGCATCCTTCTATTTCTTCTACTAGTTAATAAGGGTGATTAAAACTTTTAAAGTAAGTAGCCAGGATTCTATATTCCTCCTAAACCCCTTCCGGGTGGACTTAGGTGGCGACCTAACAATTAGCAGGGGACCCTGTGCAATTATCGGTGGTTAAATCTCAAACCCTAATGACTATCTAGTTAGGCAACCCCTTCCGGATCACTACCGCACACTAAACATTTATGTGGTCTTTCAATAATTAGACACCCCTTTCGGGTGACCATCTAACTACTATTAATGGGGTAGTCTATACTCGTTCACTAGCAAGAACTACGATCAATAGATCAAAGCACATAAAACAAATATACAGGTTAAGAAGCTAGAATAAATTTAAAAAGGTTTTTCTCAGACAAAATTAGATAGAAGAAAATAGAATTCAAAAATTATACATATGCAAAACCCAAGCTATGGAAAAATTAGTTTATGCTAAAAAGAATAGAACTAAAGTAAAATTACATATTGTCAACTTGCTTCTCTTGAATGATTTCTTGAAACTAAGGATTAATAATTGAGCAAGGGCATGTTTACAATGATAAGAGGGTGAATTTATAGGTGTTAAGAAGACCCTGGGTCGAAATCTTGAGTGAAAGGCAAGTAATTGGAATCTGTTTCCTATTCAAATTCGTTTCCTAAAATAACAGAGAGGATAAACATTTCTCACTGTTTTGATCATATCTTCTTCGTTGTTGGTCCGATTTTCACCTACTTTATATCGAAACGGCCGCATAGAACACATATATCTTTACTCTTTTGAATGATTATCCAAATTCCGAGCCGATTTGAAGTTATCTTCAGTTTAGTGGACGTAGTTGCAAAATTACAAATGTACTTGGCAGTTTTTCCTTACCTATTTTATCTCTACTTCCTTTTATCTCTTGATTTCTTCCATACCATCTTTATTTATCTTCTTAGAATTTATTTTGCATTTTATTATATTTCATAAACCTCAAGAGTCTCACAATAACACTCAAATTAAACCAAATACTCTTTAAAAGTAATAATTCATCAAATCAAGACAAGAAATAAGAAATTATCAAAATATGAATAAAAATATATAATTAATTAATAAAATACACCTAAAATGATGTATCCAACCTAGATTATTATACCACAAATAGGGAGACATCAAGCTTCTATTTTTCACTTCTCTGTGTGTTATCCTCTTCTCTCTTATTCTTCTAATGATGCAATGCCAAGTAAGGACTATATGGAACCCTAGTCTATTGACAAAACTAATATATAAAGGCGTCATCACGTTATTGGTGTTGTAGGGCCCTTTTAAATGGCCCAAATCAACCCAAAAATGTTTTACTAAAGGAGTGGACTGGTTCAAGTCACGAATACTGCAATTTTAATAACTTTTTAATATTAACTTTGAATCATGAACCGTCAACTCTCAGTCCTAACTTAAAATAATTTCTAAAATCCTATGCTATAGATATCGCCGCCTAGGCGTCGTCTAGGCGTCAACTCCCCCCCTCAACCGCTTACGCCTAGTAAAAATGCTAGGCATTTTTGCCCAACGCCTTAGTCGCCGTGGAAGAGGCGCCTAGCCCACCTAGGCACCGATTAATGGTAAAAACTTGCCGCCTAGGCCCTCCATTAAATTTATTTTACTCTCGGAAATTCTTGAATTGATATTATAACTCTATATTTACTATTTTTCATATTCAATATAGTGGTGTTAGATGAATTTTATGACTTAAATAGATAAAATTATCATAATTATACACGCGTATTACTAAATATATAAAATTACATAGCAGGATTCAAAACCGCGTAATCCCGCCTAGGCCCCGCGTAGTCCCTCCTAGGCGCTAGGCCCCAGTCGACCGCCTAGGCCGCGGAACCGAGATCTACAGCATAGCTAAAATCTAAAGGCTCTTCCAGAATTTTCGTCAATTGCATGTGGTGACTCTATCTTGTTTATTTTCAAAGTTAGCACGTAAACGCTCTAACTTTCCAAAGGTGGCTTTTTGGTCCTTTAATGCCTTAACTTGGGAATGGCCTTCATTTCTCAACTTTTTATCCTCGTCTCGAGATTTTGAATCATCCAAGTACCAAAGAGCTTCATGCTTAGCACCCAAATTAGCAAAAATAACTCTATAAGTGATAATTATCCAAAACTAGACAAGAAATAAGAGTTTGTATAAATATAAGGAATGATCCCTCAGATTAGTACAAATAAACATGGTGAGCTAGCTCATCTGGCCAGGGCTATGTCTCTCAAGTGAGAGGTACAGGGTTCGAATCCTGCAGGTGGAAGAAAGTTATTAAAGTTTGGAAAGTTTCCAAGGTTCGAGACCCTCCGAGAACATGGGATCCATCACATAAAAGGATATATCAAAAGCCTTGTTGAATATTTATATACTGTTAATAAATTTATATGCACATAAAAATTTAAAGGTGAGTGTCTATTAAGGCCATTGTAAAATTTAACGTGAAAAGGTCCATTCTGGAAGTTTCCTAAATATAAGAAATATGACAGAAAATGTAAAGGAGAGATGACAAGTTCATAACATCATATACCTACAGTAGAGTATCTGATAAAGCTCAACTTGAATCATCAAATATATCATTTGAGCTAATAGTAATCACACTATTTTTAACATTTCTAAGATAATATATGTTTGTATTCCATCCAGAGGTATATATTTAACGAATGGTTCAATTAAGGGCTCAACAAGAGAATTAAATTTCATGATAGAAAGAATTTGTTGATGTTATGACTATATCTCTACCTTATTATGTACGATAACTTTGTTATGTTTCAGTCAATTAGTATTATATCCCGCACACCCTTATTGGGAACTTCACCACTCATAATTCAATATAGTATTTGATACTTGACACGAAAGTAGCTGGAAAATGCCTCTATTAGATCCTCATTCATGTTGTATATACAAGTCTGTGGCACTTTATTAGTCAAAGAAACTTCTACCATTTATGTGATCTTTCATTAGAGACTTCCATATTTACCTCACCTTCATCATTTATTTTTCGTGTATGATGCATAGGTTTGAGTTAGGATTCAATAAACATCTTCTTTACACGATCAAATAGCCTATCTAGGATCAAGGTTATGGGGAACCCCCGTAGAATTTTAAGTGAAATTGACTAAGCCTGATAAATCCACATTTATAACAAACTAGACTAATAATCTCGTAATAGAAGAGTATCCATGTTGGCTCTCTCATGGAGCTAAATAATATACATATATTGAGGTCCCATTAACATTAATTAGTAATCATAACCTAAGGACATGGATATCTTGCTTAATACACGAATTAAATAAGTCTACTTTTTCCAGTTCACCTATGAAACCTAAGCTTATCTAGTGGACCAAGAGTGTTTTATATAAATTAAAAACCATTAGCTTGCACATGTGCCAATGAAATCTTAAGATCAATATCTTTAAGAGATACAACATATTTCCAAATGTTAAGAACCATATGAATACCTTGAATAATACCTAATTTGTTAATCCATATTTATTGATAACCGACTTCATTTTTAAAAACTGGCCTAAAGTGATTCGGCAATATCTCATCAATAGTTACAATTCACTGAATATTCAGTTAGTCACATTCCACCTGGAAAAAATATATATAACAACAACAATCTTTTTGTTAGATATATTTTTCTCAAGTAAAATAAAAACTATCAGCCCCATTAGCTTGAGAAGTGATTTTAGTATCAATAGAGAGAAAATCTAACTATGCGGGGTGCACGGTGTAGGGTCAAATACGTGAATATTTGCTTGATGTAATACGTGAATTTTTAGAGAAGTTTCAGATATATTTTATGTATTTATGAATACAACGATAATCAACTAAAATATTATAGAGTTTATAGACCAAATTAATGTTAGATTCATCCATATTCTATTGTAATATAATATGAGTGAGTACAGTGTAAAGATTTTGAATCACATAGAGCTATGAACTTGAATTGCCCATAAAAATAAGGTTAACCATGTTCTTAATATGCTTTTAACACGATTTTAACATTTAGTCATATCAATTACAATTTTGAGATACATGACTACAATCATGGACTAATTGAGAAATATTTTTACTAGATAACCTAACTAGACTTGGAAACCCATGCCCATATGTAGGTTATATCTTGATTTGGAAACCCATGCCCACATGTAGGTTATCCATAATAATTATCATAATGAAATTTATTGTTGTTGATTAAACACATTAATATCAAATCCTAAGAATACTTTTTTATTCTATTGAACATAACAAACTAAACTTTAAATAAATTATTGGACAAATTCAAAATTATGGTTAGAATTTGACCCTTTATTGCTCACCGTTTTAAAATTAAAGAACCAACCACTAATTACTTATAGTTTTTTATCCTAAACTATTAATTAGTATTTAATTATTGTTGAAGAAGCATACAATATCAAACTTTATCTTTGAATTAAAAAAGTGATATCAATGAAAAAACGTGTTCTTCAAACCCTAAAGAATTGATTGATATTATTTAGATGTCGAAAAACACCATCATACAATACTTTTTTTTGGAATAAAATTGCTTTTAATGCAAACCTTATATTCTAAAAACTCTAAATAATGAACTGCAATGGTATTATTATCATATTTTTTCCATAAACAAACACTTAGGTTAAGATATAGGATTTCACGATTAAAATACATAGAAATTCGTTAGCCTTTATAAAGACTTATTGATGTCTCCCGATTTGTTCTAATTATTAGCCCCTTGGAGACATCCTTTTAGGTGAATAAATGACTGATTTGATAGACTTTTAGGCTTATTTGATCATATTACACTTTCTCCCCTTGGAAATTAACTATTTGCAGAATCTGAGCTTTTGTGCGTAAATTTGACTATTTTTAATGCAAAGTTAATAGGTTCTTGAATCTCATGAAAGACCAATCCAAGGTGGGGAAGTGAGAATAAAGTCTTAGTGTATTTTAGAGTGTTAGGAAATGATTTTTAGTCGAGTTTCTATTTTTAGAGTACACTTTCCTATTTTGGTTTCTTGATTTATTGATTTATTCTTTTTAAGCATATGCGGTTTAATTATTTATTTAATGTGAAGCTTTAAGAGATAAATGGTAATTACTTAGAGACCAAGTCAAGATAAAGATGAAAGGAAAGAAGATTTACATGGAAATAAGAAGATTTAGTAAAGATTTATTCAAAGGAGGAAAAGATAAAAATGCCTTTTGAAATCTGAAAATCCAGCCACGTTTTAGAGATTAAATCATAATAAAAGATTGGCTAGGATTCTGGATGAATGGTCTGCACCAATAGAAAGCTCTTTCCAAGACAAGAAGTTTCATATATTGGAACTTCTCAAACGGATAAGTATTGAAAAAGATATGACCAAATCAAATCAGCAGAATCTTATCTTTTAGAGCTACGAATTTGAGAGTCCTTGACTTGTCTTCCACTCCAAGCAAATTCGACCTAGGGTCTTCCAACACCTATAAATACACCCCTTAGCCTCCTCTTTTACACACACTTCATATAATTATCAAAGAGGCTTAAGGATTCAAGTCAGAGCAAGCAGGAAGGAAGAAAGCTGAGAGCTGGAGACTGTCTATATCTCCGATTCAAAGCCAAACCCAACCTCTTAATTAGGTTTCTTTATTTTCTTTCTGTAAAACATTATGTCTTTTAATTTCATAGTTTTAGTTTTATTTTCCATTATGAGCTAAACATCTTAAGTACTTGAGAATCGCTGTAAGGGTTGAACCTTAATTTATTTAATGAATGCTTTCTGATTTGGGATTTTTATAATTTAATTCGAATTGAGTAATTTAGTATTGTTTGTTATCGTAAGTTGATTTCACTATATTTAATTTGGCCAATTAGACATAGGTTTGAGTAATTAGGCTATTCCAATTAGTGGCGATTGGATCATCTTGACGGGGGGTTTAATTACTGACATAGGTAATAAACGTAAGATAGAAATTATTGATCCTGACGGACTTAGTTAATATTATAGCCAATTGGGTAGAGAACCTGACATTCGAAGGTGGATTATGTTCGCCCTGGCGGGGTTTGTAACACCTGAGAATAGCTCCTAAGTCCACCCTGACGGGGGTTAGGAGAATCTAGAATCCCGACTATTACTAGTTACTAATTTGTCCCTTATAAGAAGCATTGATTAAGTTTATTTTGGTGAAACCTAGCGTGACTCAAGTACTACTCTCTCATCTTTTAGTCTCTTCATATTTACTTTCTTGCACTAGTTTTAATTTTAGTTTAATATTTAATTTATTTGCACTTTAGTCCTTTAATCAAAAATCAAATAAAAATCCATTTTCTTTACTTTTAATTTTCATTCAAGCAACTAGTTCCATTTATTGCATAACACTTTAAATCATACCTAATCCGTCCCTGAGATCGAAATCCCGTTTACCGAATATTACTTGGACGACCCGTACACTTGCGGTACGTGTCTTGCCTTTTTAGGTGTGTTTATTTAGAACACACTAGGAGACACCACTTATTCATATAAGCGAGATCATCTCAATTACACGTCTAATTCTTGTTTGTTAGGAAGGGAAAATTATTCAAAGCCAAATAAATAAATAAGAAATTTGTTAACTTTATTGTGATCTTATCTTTTACGGTTTGTATTATTATGAATATTTATTTTGTCAATAAAATCAAGCGAGAATATTCTTGTGTTTTGTACATTTTCTAACTAAAATATAATGACTTAAAAGATTTATATGTCAATAAAATATTATGAAGGATCAAATTTATAGATCTCTCTAAACTATATGTCATTGTTTGAGTTGGGATTTGAATTTAAGTCCATCAAATGGTCTTTGAAATTGCCATTTTCCTTGATGTTAGCCCCTTATATAAAATTCATCCATTTTTTCCTTTCGATCCATGTGGTAAGTTTTTCTTAGGGTATTTCAGGCATATTAACTAACATATCTATTATCATGTATAGTTCAGCCATCGGGATTGCTAAAGCACACCAAAAATAAATGAACTACTTCTATTCAAACTCCTTGTCAGGTTGACAGTCTAGGGAACTAAGGTACGTTTATATTTGATCATGATATATAAAGCTAAATAAATCACTTCATAAACAGCTCTCATCGATTTCCTAATTCATTTAAACATGAAATTATCCTAAATAACATAAATAATCATCACAGTAGTATTCAAGGTTCATACATAATTGCAAACTCAAGCTAAAGTAAATTAGATCACACTAAAGGAAATAGAATCTAAGGATAAAAAGATTACAATCATGTTTAGGATACTAAACTAATACTAAATTACCCTAAGATTAATTTAGAATAGTGTAGAATTGGTGCACTACCGCTCCAACTTCTATTCTTCTCTTCTCCAAGTGTTATCCTCTTCTCTATGGCACTTCTAATGATGTAATACCGACTAAGGACTGAATGGAACCACTTTCTAATGATAAAACTAATATATAAAGGCTTTATCACGTTTTTGGTGTTATGGGCCCCTTTTAAATGACCAAAATCAACCCAAGAATGTTTTACTAAAGAATTGGACGGGTTCGAGTCACGACAACTGTAACTTTAATAACTTATTCATATTAAATCTAAATCATGAAAAGTCAACTCTCACTCCTAACTTCAAGTAAATTCCAGACTCCAAAGAGCTCCTCAGGAGTTTTCGTCAATTGCACGTGGTGACTCTATCTTGTTGATTTCCAAATTCAGCCGGTAAACGCTCTAACTTTCCAAAAGTGGCTTTTCGGTCCTTTAACGCCTTGACTTGGAAATGACCTTTCTCAACTTATTATCCTTGTCTCGAGATTTAGTAACATCCATGTACCTAAAAGATACACACTTAACACTAAAATTACGCACAAATAGCTCTTACATTAACAAATATCTAAAACTAGACAAGAAATAAAAATATGAGTAAATATAAGGAATAATCCCTTAGATAAGTACATATAGCCCTTAAAATGATGTCTAGTTACTAGATTAATCCATCACATAAAAGGAGACATCGAAATCCTTGTTTAAAATTTATATAATGTCATTAAACTTCAATGCACATAAAAATTTAAAGGTGAGTGTCTGTTAATTATTCCATTGTCAAAGTTAATGTACCACGTCCATTATGGAAGTTTTCCTAAATATGAGAACTATAACAAAAACATAGAGGAGCGATGTCAAGTTCATAACACTCATATACCTATTGTAAACTGAGTATCCGATAAATTTCAACTTGAATCATCAATATTATCATTTGAGCTAGTAGGAATCACACTATTAGATACATTTCCAGTCAAATATATGTTTGCATTCCATTCAGAGGTATATATTTAATTAATGGTTCAATCAAGGTCACAACAAGATAATTAAACTTTATAGTAGAAAGAATTTGTTGGTGTTATAACTATATCTCTACCTTATTATCTATGACAACATTGTTATGCTTCGGTAACTTAGTCGTATAACACACTCACCCTTGTTTGGAACTTCAACTCTCATGAATCCATGTTGTATCTACTACTTGACACGAAGTAGCTTCCAAATGCCTCTATTAGATCCTCATTCATGTTGTATATACAAGTTTGTGGCACTTCATTAATAAAATAAACTTCTACCATTGTATGCTATCTTTCATTAGCGGCTTCCATTTTTACCTAACCATCGTAATTTATTTTTCGTGAATGATGCATAGGTTTGTGTTAGGACTCAATAAACATCTTCTTTACACGATCAAATAGCCTATCTAGGATCAAGGTTAAGAGGAACCACCATATAAATTTTAAAGTAAAATTGACTAAGCCTAATAAATCCATATTTATAACAAAGCCAAGCACATTATCTCGTAATAAAAGAGTGTCAATGTAGGCTCTCTACTTAAGCTACATAATATCCATATACTGAGGCTCCATCATTATTAATTGGTACTCTTAACCTAAGGACGTGGATATCCTGCTTAATTCATGAATTAAAGAAGTCAACTTTTTCCAGTTCACCTATGAAACCACTAAGCTTATCCAATGGACCAAAAGTGTTTTGAATAAATTCAAAACGATTAGATTGAACCAATGCAAATGAAATGTTAAGATAAATCTATTTAAGAGATACAACATATTTCCAGATGTTAAGAACCATATGCATACCTTGAATAATACTCAATTTGTTAATCCATATTTATTGATAACCGACTTTATTTTTAAAGATTAACCTAGAGTGATTAGGTAAGATCTCATCAATAGTTATAATACATTGAATATTCAATTGTTCACATGCCACTTGGAAAACTATATATGAAATAACAATCTTTTTTTAGATATAAATTCCCAAGTTAAACAAAACCGTTAGCCCCATTAGCTTGAGAAGTGGTTTTAGTATCAACAAAGAGCACATCTAACCATGCGGGTGCGGGGTTGAATATGTGAATATTTTCTGGATGTAAAGCGTAAGTCTTTTATAGAAGTTTTAGAGTACGAGGAAATGTATTCTATATCTATGAATATAATTGTAATCAACTAAAATATTATATAGAAATTATAGATAAAAGAAACATTAGATTCGTCCATATTCTTCTCTGAGTGAGGGTCGTGTAAAGTTTGTGATCGAATGAAACCTATAAAGCTATGAACTTGAATCACCCATACAAATATGGTTAATCATGTTATTAATATTATTTTAACAATTGATAATATTAATTACGGATTCTGAGATAAATGATTACAATCAGGGACTAATGGAGAAACGTTTTTACTAGATAAACTAACTTTAATGGGAAACCAATGCCCACACATATATTTGCATAACAAGAATCATTATGAAATTTTGGTTTTGTTGAGTAAACACATTAATATCATATCCAAGAAGAATTTCTTCTTGTATTGAACATAACCAAATAAACTTTAATTAAAATAATTAGCCAAATTAAAACTTAAGGTTAAAATTTGACCTTTTTCACTATTTCAAAATAAGGGAACCAATGAAGTTTTTGAACCCTAAATCATTAATTAGTGTATAATTTTTCTTTATGAAGCATACAGTATCAAACTATTCGTTGAATAAAAAAGAACCATCAATGAAATCATGTATTCTTCAAACCCTAGACAATTGATTAATATTATTTAGATGTCGAAAAAAAACATCATGTGATACTTTTTTTGGGAATTAAAAACTTCACTAATGCAAAACTCATATTATACAAACTCTAAATAAAGAACTACGATGATATTATTATCATATTTTATCTTTAAACTAACACCTAGGTGAAGATAAAGAATTTCATGATTAAAATACAGAAAAATTAATAAGCCTTTATAAAGACTTACTCACATTAGCGAGATCATCTCAAATTACACTTCTAATGCTTGTTTTAAATAGTAAGAGAAAATTCTCTAAGTCATCAAAGAGAAGAAAATATTTTAGAATTTGTTACCTTTATTTTGATCTTACCTTTTACTGTTTGAAATAATTTGCATATTTATTTATCAATAAAATAAAGTAATATTGTTAACATGTTTCATATATTTTCTCATTAAAATATAGTGAGTTAAATAATTTATATGCCAATAACCTATTATGAAGGAACAATTTATAAATTTCTCTAAACTATGTGTCATTGTTTGAGTTGGGATTTGAATTTATGTCCATTAAATGTTCCTTGAAAATACCATTTCCTTGTTGTTAACCTCTTATATTAATTCATCCATTTTTCCTTTAGATCTATGTGGTAAGTTTAACAGGGTATTTCAGGCATATCAAGTAACATATCTATATCATGTATAATTTTTTTTTCATTTTCTTTTTATTATATATCTTAATTATTTCTTTATTTTTTCCTTTTCACATGTACCCACACCTTAAATCCACTTCGAACTTCCACATGGAAGTAAAGTAAGCTTTTGTCTTCAATGTTTATCCCACCTATGGACCATAAAGTTGACACTCCTGTCTTTTTCTTCTATCCCTATATCTACCATGTTTAATCACGTGGATTTACTTCCTTCCTCTCATTTACTCTATTTTGGGATTCAAAATACCCATGTAAGTCTCCTTAAAGTGATACAGTGGGAGGGAGAAAAAGATATTGCTCGTGGTTGACATTAAAGAAATAAGGGGCAAGGCGAGGAATCTGAGAGAAACTAGAGGCGTTTTGGTGTTAGTGATTCATGTATTATGCTTAAAAATAATTGATATTTAGTTTAATTAGAAGGTCAATTAATAATCTTATACATCTTTAAAAATTTGAATAATAGTCTTCGCAAGAATTATAAATTTGATGCAACGAAGGTCAGAATTATCCAAAGAGTAATGTAGTGATATGAAGATCTTCGATTATCCGTATTTTCATATGGGATTTGAATATTGGGTTTATTTAAGTTTGGATGTTTTGTGATAATTATATGGAGAACTCCAACAAAGTTATATAACATATAGTTGTAATTGGCTTTAATTTGGAAGCTCTTATGAAGGAAGAGGAAGACATTGAATACAATTGTACAAAAAGAAAGAAGATATTATTAACTAGACAAATAATTATAATATTCCTATAATTAAATGTTTTTACAAAATTTTAGCTTTCCAATTAGGTCTAACGAAAATAAATATTCATTTCTTTAGATAGAAAGAAATGGTGAGGAAAGTGATAAGTTCAAAAACCATTTGAGAGATTTTCCAAGTTTAGGTTCAAAACCGAGAAATGATCTATAGTTCAAGTATCATTTTAAAAAAAATTCATGTTCATCTTTATTGTTTGTGGATTACAGATATTTGGTGGGCTAGTGATGTCTCCCTAAATGTTCTAATTTTATACCCTTGGGAGACATCATTTTTTGTGTTTATTTGACTATTTAAATAGACTTTTGGTGTTAATATGCAATAAATCAATTTTTCTCTTTTTTTATTCTAGTATTTTTCATTTATTAAACTTTTGTGCGTACTATTGTTTGTTTTGAGTGAAAAGTTGTAGGTTTTGAATACTAGCTAGGAGAGGAACTAAAGAATAAAGTCAAAGATCATGTAATGAAGTCAAAGCAAGAAGAAATATCCCAAAAGAATTGAGAATTTCAAGCTACATATCTGAAAATTTGTCAAAGATTGCTGATTTCGAGCCATCTAAGAGTGGATTTAGCCTCTGTCTTGTAAAAAGAAAAGTGCCCCATTGAGTTACGGAACTTTAACAACTGGAATTATGTCAATCCGAGTTGAAGCGAGTCGGTTAGAGCTGTTTTAGTGGAGGTGGTGAAACAGTTACGGGATTTGGGCTTAATTATGGATTTGGGCTTTTCTAATTTTAACTTAATCCTTAAAGAAAATCCCTAATCCGTTTTTAACATTATAAAAGGGCTTGAGACTTCTATTTTCACACACCTTTTTTATAATATAACATACGCTTAAAAGTCAGCCACTAGAGAAGAAGCTAGAGGCAGGAGAAGAAGAAGCAAGAGCTGGAGACTGTCTATATCTCCGATTCTCAGCCAATTCAACTCCATAATTAGGTTCTTTTATTTTATTTTGTAAAACATTATGAACCCAATTATTTCTTTAGTTTCTGTCTTTTTAATTACTATGAGCTAAACTCAATAAGTGTTTGAGATCGCATTGTGGATTGATTCTAATTCTATTTTATTATATGCTTTTCTATTTGGGATTTTTATAATTGAAATCAAATTGGGTATTAGGTATTTTTCATTAATTTGTTCGTATTCACTATAATTGACGTAATTAACCAATCATAGGTTTTAGTATCTAGGATATTCGAATTAGTGGCGATTGTATCACCTTGACGGGGGTTTAGGTACAGAAATAATTAATGAATGTAGGATAGAAATTATTTGACTCTGACGAGCATAATTAATCCTATGGCCAATTGGGTAAAATGAGACCAATTTGTCCCTCAAACGAAACATGGAATTCTCATCTTGCGTAAACACTTTATTTTATTGCGTCTAGTTATTTACTTGCATTAATTTAGTATTTTAATTTATTATTTTAGCTTTAGTAAACCAAAAATCAATCTTCAAATCATTTACTTACTATCACTTGCAATTAACTACTATCTGATAAGCATTAGAGTCAACCAAACCGTCCCTGAGAACGAATCTGTTTTATCAACTATATTACTTGGGACAAACGTACACTTGCGGTTGTGGTTCTCTTTTCCTTATTGCATTTATTTTAGAACACACAAAGGACCACCAGCTAGCTCCCTTGAAAAAAAAAATTATTCTACAAAGGTCAACATTTTTTATAGAAAGTCTTAAGTACTATAGCAATCATCATAATAATGTTTCTATTAACTCTCTAACTATGAATATGAGAAATACGTGTATCTTGATGATATAAATAGTAATGTTTCTTTTAGTTTCTAAATAGCTCAAATGACAAAATTGAAATTTGAAAAGGATACGAGGATAAGTATCTTTCAACTTACCCCTCAAGAATGTAGGTTGTTGTTTCCGACTTGTGATAAATATAAAATTATTATTTGTTATGTTTCATCTGAATATTCCTCTTTTATTTTGTGGTTTATTAAAGGGTTTTATTGTTTGGTAAAGAATGTACTTTTTTATCTTCATATTCTCTTATTGTTGAAACAACAACTTTTACAAATTAATACTTTGTTCTTGTTTTAAAATCTTCAAACATCGATGCATTTTCTAATGTTCAAAGATGACTCCTCAAAGGTTGAACGTGTTCCTTGGTCCATCAAAATAATTAAGAGATGCTCATGACAAATCCCGAATTACAGTTCTCATGTGCCTAAAGATTGGTCGGCTGTGTTGTACATGTAATTGTGAAGATGACATTTAATTGTACTTTACATATTTTTTGGATTGTGGCATACTTGATTAAAAGATTAGATGAAATATTTATCTTGGACTATGAATTGGGCTAAAAATCAGAATTAGAAAATAGGATTAAACTGTTTCTTAAAGAACTATTTGTAATCCGTCTTTAAATGGAACTTATTTAGTAAAGACATTTTATGAATATATCCTTAAAATGTGACATTTTAAGGGTGTAAGACCAAAATCTCAAATTATTTAACTAAGACCAAGCCTAGTTCACATTTTGAGGCATTGTGATAGCTTGCTCTATAAAAACTAGTATGGGTTGGCACTTGATCTCAAATTATATTTTATTATCATAGTCGGGTGACTTAAGATAAATGTGAGCAAGTGTAGGGTGACACGTGATCTCGGGTCATATTTCATTTTTATAGATTGGCATCTTAGGGGTCTTAAGAATAAGAATAATTATGGATTGTAGGTTGGTTTTTGGTATTTGGTTTTGAGTAGGGTGGAAACTCGGACTGAACAAATCAAAATTCTTTAATTCTTTTTTAGAATGGATTTTTAATTTTTTAATTCCAATTTGAAAAAAATTGAATTCGTAAATTCAAAAATTTCAGAACTTTGGTTCGAAAATTAGAAATTTTGAAATTATATATTATTTTTGGAATAAGAAATTATTTTCCAAAATATTTTATTATCCATTTCTACTATACTTTTATTTCTAAAGAATATCATACTAAATCAATTATAACTATATAATTGAAAATTATATCCTAAGATCAACAGTTCAAAACAAATCATACCACTTACATTTATACCACTTCATTCAACTAGTATGTAAATATAATATTCGCGTCAACACCAAGACGACAAAAGGTAAGAGCAAATATGCTCTTTTGTAGGTTATGTACTTATGTTATATATTTATATAAATTGATTATATATTATACATAATATATAATTAATAACAAATTTACCATAAATAATCTTCGAAATATAAAATCGAAAAGAGATCCAAAAATTTAAATTGGAAACAAGAATAAAATAAAGAATATCAGAAATTAATACGTAGTTAGATTCCGATCCGATTTTATTTTCGAAAAAAATCAGATTTTGAAATTTCGGAAGTCAAAACTTCAAAAAATATGTTCCGATTCGAAATTTTTGGATCGGGAAAATTGGATATTTGAAATTTCGGATCCGATTTTCATTCTTATTTTGGAGTTTAGTTTTGACTTTTTTTTTTTTTGAATACATATGAGAGCCACTTTGGACTCGGGAATCATTTTGACTCCGGTAAGATTCGATCCCAGGACCTCTCGGTCTCTGCAGAGTAGCCTAACCACTAGGCAGGCCAACTATCAATCTTAGTTTAGTTTTGACTTTGTTTAAGTCGTAGGTGAGTAAACATGGTATTTTGAAAAAAAAAAAAAAAAAAGTAAACATGCTAGTGGCCTGAGTGGGTTGTTAATACAATATTAATCATGTTTTTTTAAGTTATATTTATCATGTTCTCCTTCATTTACTGTTTCATAATTGTAGTGCTTAAATTGCCATAGTTTTTTAATTTTACTTTTTGAGATTTTATAATTTATTAACAAAATCATTTTAGTCGAAAGAACTATTCAAATGTATCCCAGATATTAGTTAATCGGCTTTAATTATATTAAAATATTGAAAAATGGACATAATGAAAATGAAAACAAAAAAGATAATAAATTTTAAATAATAAGGGAACAAAAAATCACAAATAGAAAAATTATAGAAAAAAAAATTCAGATAGGGAGTTGATGTAAATAATGAGGCTCAGATCTGTAAGAGGCAACTGAGACAAGAGACCAACATGGATGCAAACCACGGATTCGGGTTACCCCACCAAGATACGGAGTCTTTTAACTCAATGCCAAAATAGTAACTCTAGAAAGTTAATCATCATAGCCCAGAAATATTATATAGAAGAGTAAGAGCAACATGGAGGATAGTAAGAAAGATGAATATGTTGATCGTTGGCTGAAATGATATTTCACATTATTTTACACTCATGCTATGTTGTAGATCTCCTCGCCTAGGCGCCGCCTAGGCGTCAACTCCCCCCTCAGCCGCTTACTCCTAGTTAAAATTCTAGACGTTTTTTCCTAGCGCCTTAGTCGTCGTGGAATAGGCACCTATCGCGTCTAGCCGCCATTTAATGGCAAAAAATGACCGCCTAGGCGCCGATTAATGGCAAAACATGCCCGCATAGGCCTTTTTGTTATTTTTTCAAATTCTTGATAATTCTCTAATTGATAGTATAACTCAATTTGTAGTATTTTTTATATTTACTATAGTGTTATTAGATGAATTATATAATTTAAATAGTTAAAATTTCTATAATTACTACATATATATTACTAAATATACAAAATTACACAGCAGGATTCAAAACCGTATAATTCCGAGTATGCCCCGTGCAAACCTGCCTAGGCGCTAGGCCCCAATCAACCGCCTAGGCCACAAAACCAAGATCTACAGCATAACCCTCATGGGGTTAAAAACAAGGTTGTTGAAGAATTTTAATGGAAAAATTCATTGGCATACGGAGAGGGCGACCACCCTTAGAAACCTTTACATATATTGTTTCTCTATATGGACTCATTTTTAGTGTTACTATTTGATTTTATGCCAAAGTCACATATTGTATTTACGGTGGTTTTCACTTTTATTTCATGTGTTACACTAGTTTAGGAATTAATGTTATGTTTGGAGTGGAGGAAGGAAAGGAAAGTAAAGAATTATAAAGGAAAAAGAAAAAAAGAAAAAAAGAAAAAAAAAATTGTTTGGATTGTTGAAAAATAATAAAAGAAAATAAAATAAAATATTGCATTAACTTTTTGTTCTAATTAAAAACATTAAATACATATTTATTTTTATATTTTTTAAAGAGATTTTTTAATTTATATTATTATTTTATTTAAAGATATTCTTAATTTTTTTATATGAACGTTTTTTCTTCCATTTGATCATAAAATGGAAGAATTAAAAAATATACAATATTAAATAAATTTAAATAATTCTTTCATATTTTTTATTCTATTATTAATATTAAAAAGTAAATCCAAACAAGTAAAATGATTAATTAATCCTTAACAATCATTTACTTTACTTTATAATTTTGAATTTAAATATATATATAAGAGTTGGGATGGGTTCTGTTGGGTTGGTTTCGGTTGGATTGGATTGAAATGAATTGGCCAAAAGGATTGGGTTGAGCTGGCAGATGAGTCGTATTATCTTAAAAGTGTATTTTTCTTTTACATTTTTTATTACTATTTATTCAACCATTACTTTCTTTTATAATTTTCAAAACGTATTAGCACAAAACATACATTAAAATTATGGGTGATTGATTTATCGGGTTTGGAAACAAACTTTATGGCCTAATGTATCATGTGGCTAGGTCTTTATTAAAGAGGGCACACAAATTCTAAAATACCTTAAAACAAAAATTACATAAAGAAAAGAACAAGTGGAAAAATTAAATAAAGACAAAATCAAGTGGATCCCCGAGTCAATGAGTATCGAGTCACTGATTATCACTATTATTAATCTCCGACCACTACTATTGACAACTACTAGCGGGCAATTCGGGGTGTAGTAAGAGATATAACTGGGTATCGAAAAAAATTTCTAAGTATCAAAAAAATATTGAGTATACTTAGCAAAACCTCTGAGTATATTCAACAAAAACTCGAAGTACTCATAAAAAACACTGAGAACTCAGCAAAAACACTAAATAAAAAAAAGTCATTTATATAATCAAAAAAATAATATTACAACACTAGATCAAGGGAAAACACAATACTAATTCATAAAATTCGAAAAAAAAACACGTGACTGACATCGGCATGAGGTCAGCATTGTTCAATCAATTTCACTAAAAAGTGAAAACAACTTTATCGCCCCAATCTTCACCAAAGCTGCCTAGAACGCAAAAACATATTTATCATCCCAATCTTCACCTAAGCTGCCTAGAACCCACTCATGTCCATTACTCAATGGTTTGCCTAGAACTCACCATTAATCTTCAACTCACCATGAATCAACTACCGCAGATCTAGACATCAAACATGGCTCCTTAGCTTTGCAAAAAATAGCTACTCTATAATAGCTCGAATAATCTACTCTGATCTCCATGGAAGAAAAAGATCTTCTCTGATCTCGTCTATGCGCCTGAAGGAATGAAGATTGGACTTTAATAACACTTGCCTAGGCGTGTGGACGAAGTCGTGCTGCACAACTGAAGCTCGCTTGGACAAAGCTTGTACTCTCCATGGATGAGAACATTGTTGTGTTGACACTTTCGGACGTGTTGACGACATGAAGCCGTCCAGCATTTTGATGAGAACACTACCCCTTTAATAGCTTTTACAGTGAAGGAGATATATTTTCAAAAAGATGTTGGGTTGGGGTGGGAAGAGTATAGAAGGGACCAATGTTTCTAATTTAGGTGTGTAATTAGTATAAATAGTATGTAAAAAACAAATGAGTTGTTATTGGGTAGTGGAAAAATAGGTGTATCGTATCAAATCTTCTAATTGCATAGTTGATTGTGTATGGGTGTTTGGATCTTGAGGAGGGGTCTTTAAGAGCCGTTGAGTAATAATATCTAAAATATTCTTATATAAATATTTTTTGAGATTATGTTTTTAAGGTTCGTTCCAAATATTATCTAAAATTGTAAATTCTTAAAAAAGTCGAAATTAAGAAACTAATTATCTTTTCTTGAATACCTGATATAATATAATGATTGGGCCAATAGGTCTTAAAACTTATTTTGTTACATATGTTAAATGAGAAACTCTTCTTCTTAGAAGTTAAACTTATTTATGTTCAAATACTAAAACATCATCTAATAAATAATACATAAAAGCCAAAAAAATAAGTGTTCTACAAGTCTCTAACTCGACATGAAAATTCTTGAGCATATTCGAAAAGTCATTTACTATGTCAAAAAATCTATGAGTATATTCGAAAAAACACTAAAATATAGCATTTTCTTAATAACAACACATGTTCAAAAATTATAGCATACTTGGAATTAAAAAAAGAATAAATTTTTTTATTATAATTTAATTGACCCTAAAAATATTACAATTGTATAACAAAAAAAATTACGAGATATTAAATAAAAGGAAAAAATTAAAAGTAACCTTACTAAAACTCGGGAAAAAAATTACACCATCGACTTTCCAAGCTCATGAATCTGAAACACAGATCCCAGACCCAAACATAACTCCGTTGACGAACCCAAACTCATGGCCATGAAATCCATTGACGAACCCAACCCCATGGCCATGGACCCCATTGACAAACCCTAGACTCTATTTCGCTCTCCATCAAATCGAACCAGATCTATCGAAGCTTTACTTGAGCAAAATTAAAGCTTAGGTGCAGAAACTGTGGTTGAACGCCTGCACAATTGCACTCGAACACCACCATGAAACCCTAGCTCTACTCAGCTAGAATTGTGCAAGACTTATTCACGTGACCGAAAGGCATTGTTTTTAGGCCAAAGAGGGAGAGTCACTTTGTGGTGCAAATCTATCACACAATTGTCACACGAATCCACTGTCTTGCAACCAAGTTGTCACCTTCAAACCATTAGTTTTTTAGAGCGGAGAAGTTGAAAGTAGAGAGCATTTCCATAAATAAAAGGATGATAAGGGGTCTTGGAAACAAACTTTATGCCCTATAAGGAACATGTGACTAGTTTGTTCTTTAAAGAGACCACTACCCAATCTTATGGATGACCAGATTCTAAAATACCCTTATATAAAATAAAAACCACATAAAGACAAAAAATCAGTGACAATAAGCATGAATCTATGAGTATCATTTCATTGAGTATTGGTACTTTTTAGCTACGACCACCACCAAATCAACCACCGTTGGCGCATCCACCTGTGGTGTACTCTGAGAAAAATACACTAAGTATCGGAAAAAACACTAAGTATTAGAAAAAACACTGAGTATCGGAAAAATTTCTCTGAGTATCGGAAAAAAATACTAAGTATCGTAAAAATTTCTCTGAATATCAGAAACTTTCATTGCGTATTAGGAAAATTTCTCTAAGTACTTAGAAAAAACTAAGTACTCAGCTAAAAAACTAAGTACTTAGAGAAAGCCATGGAGTTCTCCGATAAAACACTAAGTAGTTTTATAAAAACACCGAGTATATACAAAAAGGCATAAATTTCGCTTATATTATCAAAACAAATTAAAAGCATAACTATTACAGATTTAAACTACTAAAAAAATAAAGTTACAATACTATAATACCAAATTAAAAGAATAAAAAAACCTTCCACTATTTAAGGTCTACACAAAACTTTGGAAAAAAACTTAAGTCAAAATGTAAAAAAACAAAACGTGACTTTGATAATAATAAAGTTAAAAAGGTAGAAAATATATAAGTTAAAGTTTTCTTTTTTTACTCTGCCTTTTAACTTTTCTAATTGACTTGAAATAACCACACCCAAAAAAAACACCATGGATCTTGAACTCCACGGCTTTTCAAACGGAAACAGAAATCGAGATCTCCATAACTAACCACAAACAGATCTAAAGCAACAAACAAATATATTTAATCATTTAACAGAGCTAGCTTCAGGAACATCCATGGCCGCCGAATAGGCCACGAACTTCGATGTAATTGTTGTGTTTTACATGGCCTCCGTCTTCCTCAAGTTTGTGGGTCACGAAAAGGAGAGAGGAACCATAGCTCCTGACATGGGTAGAGGAGATAAGGATTTGAGTTTTTAGGATTTATAAATTTTTGTGTAATATATTAGTATATATAGTAAGGGGAAATAAATGAGGGTATAATGGATAGTGAAAAATAGGTTATAGCGTTAAAAGTTCCATGTGTCCTTTAGTAAGAAGAGTAGATTAGGCGGGGGCGTTTGGGTCTTGAGGTGTGGTTTTCAGACCCGTTGGGTAATAATATCTAAATTAAAAATGGTTTATGACTTGATTTTAGAGAGTGGGTGTGTTAATGGAATATATATAGTGGGTAAAAAAGATAGTGGAATATTATAATTTATGTTATGTTTGGTTTTTATTCTAATTGGACTCTAAGTGGAATATAAGACTTAGGGTGGGATTCTTGGGTGTTTTTAGTAGGTATATTTGTTTAGTTTTTGTTTAAAATACTGAAGTGAAAATAATAAACTAATAAAGAGATGAGATGAAAAAGTATAGCTCGCATTTGTTAGTATTCCCCTATCGAACTAATTCAATGACTCCAACTGCATTCTAACTCCCGTTTGGGTAGCTTATAAGGTTGTCTAACAATTACTAGAGTACTCGAGTGAGGGGATTCTACATAATATATCAGTGGTAAAAGTAATTAACCTATATGATTATCTAGCTAGTCAAGCCCGTAACGCACGCACACCAGACATAAATGAACTAAGGGTGACAGTCTAGGGAACTAAGGGTTGGATACATTTTATCATGATATGTAAAGCTAAATTAATCAATTCATAAACATCTATAATAAATTTCATAATTCAGTTAAACATTAAATGTTACCAAATAGCAAAAATAATCCTCGATATAGTATTCAAGCTTCATAGGTAATTGCAAACTCAAGCTAAAGTAAATTAGTTCATACTAAAAGAAATAAAATCTAAGGATTATAATAATGTTTAGAATAGAAACTAATACTAAATTACTCTAATATTGAACGTGGAATGGTGTAGAAGTGGTCTAGTAGGGATCTAGCTTCTATTCTTCTCTTTTCTAGGTGTTATCCTCCTTTCTCTGGATCTTATAATGATGTAATACCAATTAATGACTAAATGGAACCCTTCTCTAATGATAAAACTAATATATGAAGGCTTCATCAGATTTTTCGTAATGTTGGCCCCTTTTAAATGACCTAAGTCAACCCAAAAATGTTTTACTAAAATAGTGGACCGGTTTGAGCCACGATAACTGCAACTTTAATAACTTATTAATATTATCTCCAAATCATGAAGCGTCAACTCTCACTCCTAACTTCAAGTAATTTCCAGAATCCAAAGGGCTCCTCCAAATTTTCTTCAATTGCAAGTGGTGACTTTATCTTGTTGATTTCCAAAGTTAGCAGGTAAACGCTCTAACTTTCCAAAAGTGACTTATGGTCCTTTAATGCCTTAACTTGGGAATGACCTTCATTTCTCAACTTCTTATCCTTGCTCAGGATTTTGTATCATCCAAGTACCTAAGAGCTTCACACTTAACACTCAAATTAGCAAAAGTAACTCTAAAAGTGACAAATATCCCAAACTAGACAAGAAATGAGAATATGTATAAATATAAGGAATCCCTAATATAAGTACAAATAACTCCTTAAAGGATTTATCATGACTAAATTAATCCATCACATAAAAGGATATAACAAAAGCCTTGTTGAAGATTTATATAATGTTAGTAAGCTTTAATGCACATAAAAATTATCGAGTTGATGACTTTGTCAAAGTTAATGTACCAGTTCCATTATGGAAGTTTCCTAAAAATGAGAAATATGACAGAAAATGTTGAGGAAAGATGACAAGTTCATAACACTCATATACCTGCAGTAGACTGAGTATTCGATAAAGTTCCAATTGAATCATCAAAATTTTCATTTGAGCTAGTAGGAGGCACACTATTTGATACATTTCCATGATAATATATGTTTGTATTTCATTCATAGGTATAAATTTAACTAATGGTTCAATCAAGGGCACAATAAGATAATTATAGTTCATAGTAGAAAGAATTTGTAGATGTTATGACTATATCTCTACCTTATAATCTACGACAACTAAGTTATGCTTCAGTAACTTAGTCTTATAGCACACACACCCTTCTTTGGAACTTCACCACTCATAATTCCATATTGTATATGCTGCTTGACATGAAAGTTGCTGGAAAATGCCTTTATTGGAGCCTCATTAATTTTCTATATACAAGTTTGTGGCACTTTATTAGTCAAATAAACTTCTACCGTTGTATGTGATCTTTCATTAGCGGCATCTATATTTAGCTCACCTTTGTCATTTTTTTTTTGTGTATGATGTTGTGGTTTGAGTTAGGATACCATAAGAATCTTCTTTTCACGGTCAAAAAGCATATCTAGGGTAAAGGTTGTGAGGAACCACCACTGAATTTTTTAAGTGAAATTGACTAAGCCTGATAAATCCATATTTATAAAAAAAAACATATCATTAGTCTTGTAATAAAAGAGTGTCCATGTCATCCCTCTAATCGAGCTACATAATTCTCATAGGTTGAGGGTCCATCAACATTAATTAGTACTCATAACCTAAGGACGTGGATAACTTGCTTAATACATGAATCAAATAAGTCTACTTTTTCCAGTTCACATATGAAACCACTAAGCTTATCCAATGGACCAAGAGTGTTTTAAGTAAATTCAAAACCATTAACTTGAACCAATGACAATGAAACGTTAAGATCAATCTCTTTAAGAGATACAACATATTTCCATATATTAAGAACCACATGCATACCTTGAATAATACCTAATGTGTTAATCCATATTTATTGTTAACCGACTTTATTTTTAAAGATTAACCTAAAGTGATTAGGCAATATATCATAAATAGTTACAATTCACTGAATATTCAATTGTTACATGAAAATATATCTAACAACAACAATCATGTTGTTAAATATAAATTTTCCAAGTAAAACAAAACTGTCAGCCCCATTAGCTTAAGAAGTGAATGTAGTATCAATAGAGAATATATCTTACTGCGGGGGTACAGGGTTGAATATGTGAATATTTGCTAGATGTAAAGCGTGGGTTATTCAGAGAAGTTTTAGAGTAAGAGGATATGTTTTTTGTATTTATGAATATAATGGTAATCAACTAAAATATTATATAGAGTTCATAGAAAAAATAACATTAAAGACGTCCATATTCTTCTCTAATCCAATCTAAGTGAATGGAATGTAAGGTTCGTGAAACACATAGAGCTATGAACTTGAATTGCCCATACAAATAAGGTTAAACATGTTAGTAATATGCTTTTGACAGAAAGAAAATCATAGTTAACCATATCAATCACAATTTTGAGATACATGATTACAATCATGGACTGATGGAGACATGTTTTTACTAGATAAACTAACTTGAATTGGAAACCATGCCCACACGTATGTTTTTCCATAACAAGAATCATTACAAAAATTTGTTTTCGTTGAGTAAACACATTAATATCATATTCCAAGAAGAATTTATTCTTGTATTGAACATAACCAAATAAACTTCAAATAAATAATTGTCCAGAATTAAAATTAGTGTTAGAATTGGACCTTTTATTACTCATTGTTTTAAAATAAGAGCACCAACCACTAATTCCTTACAGTTTTTGAACCCTAAATCATTAATTAGTATTTAATTTTTCTTGAAGACTCATACAATATCAAACTTCATCTTTAAATTAAAAAACACCGTCAATGAAAACATGTACTCTTCAAACCCTAGACAAGTGATTGATATTATTTGATTGTCGATAAAGACCATCATACAATACTTTTTTGGGATTTTAAGCGCCATTAATGCAAACCTAATATTCTTAAAACTCTAAATAATGAATTTGAATGGTATTATTATCATATTTCTTCAAAAAACTAACACCTAGGTGAAGATCTATAATTTCACCATTTAAGTACATAGAAATTAATAAGGCTTTATAAAGACTTGCTCATATAATAGAGATCATCTCAATTACACGTCTAGTGCTTGTTTGCAATAGTAAGGGAAAATTCTTCATGTCTTCAAAGCCAAGAAAAAAAAGAATTTTGTTAACTTTATTTTGATCTTAACTTTTACCGTTTGTAGTATTATGAAATCTATTTCATCAATAAAATAAAGCGAGAATATTCTCATGATTCGTAAATTTCCTCATTAAAATATAATAAGTTAAAAGATCTATATGCCAATAACCTATTACGAAGGAACAAGTTTATAGAATTCTCTAAATTATATGTCATTTTCTGAGTTTGGATTTGAATTTAAGTCCATCAATTGGTCCTTGACATTACCATTTCCCCCCGTTGTTAGCCCCTTATATAATATTCATCTATTTTTTCCTTTAGACCCATGTGGTAAGGTTTTCTTAGGGTATTTTAGACATATCAAGTAACATATTTATTATCATTTATAATTTATTTTCATGTTAGTTTTCTTTTTTATATCTGCATTATTTCTCTTATTTTATATTCACATGCACACACACCTTACATCCACCCCTATCTTCCACGTGGAAGCAAACTAAGCTTTTATTTTCAATATTCACTCCCATCAATGGGACATAAAGTTGACACTCCTGTCTTTTTCTTATCCCCCTGTTTTTATCATGTTCACTCACGCGGATTTACTCCCTTCCTCTAATTTACTCTACTTATGGGCTTTCAAAAATCCATGTAGGTATCCATAAAGGGATAAAAGGTGAAGGAGAAAATAGATATTGCTCATTCTCAAAATTTAACGAATAAGTTGTAAGGTGAGGAATCTTAGAGAAAATAGAGGGGTTTTGATGTTAGTGATTCATGTATTATGCCTAAAAATTTACGATATTTTGTTTAATTAGAAGGTTAATTATTAATCTCATACATATTTAACAATTTGAATAATAATCATCACAAGAATTATAAATTTGATGCAATGAAGGTTATAAGTATTTAAAGACTAATGCAGTAACTATGAAGACCAACAACTGTCCATAATTACATAAGGGTTTTGAGTATTAGGTTGCCTTAATTTTGAAGTTCTTTAAGATACATATATGGAGAACGCCATCAAAGCTATTTAACATATAGTTGTACTTGGATTTAGTTTGGAAGTTTGGCGGAGCTTCTATGAAAGCTCTATATGAAGGAAGAAAAAGACAATCAATATAGTTGTACAAAAATAAAGAAGATATTATTAGATGGTAACATATTTATAATATCCCTACAATTAAATGTTTTTACTAAATTCCATATAGGACTCATAGAATTAATTAGACATTTTTTTGTTAGAAAGAAATGGTGCGAAAAGTAATAAGTTCAAAGAGGTTTGAGATATTTTCAATGTTTAGGTCCAAAACCGAGAAATGATTTATAAATCAAGTATAATTTTGAAATTTGTTCATGCTCATATTTATTGTTTGTGGGTTAAAGATATTGGTGGGCTAGCTCCCTTAAATAAAATGTTATTCTATAAAGGTAAACATTTTTATAGCTAATCTTAAGTACTATAGAAATCATCATAATAATGTTTCTATTAATTCCCTAATTGCGAATATGAGAAATATGTGCATATTGATGATATCAATAGTAATGTTTCTTCATGTTTCGATATTGCTCAAATGACATTATTAAAAGTTCAAAAGGATACGAGGATAAGTATCTTTCAACTTGCCCCTCAAGAACTCATGTAGCATTTTTCGACTTTTGATAAATATAATCTTGTTATTAGTTATGATTTATATAAATAGTCCTCTTTTATTTTGAGGTTTATATAATAGTTTTATTGTTCGGTAAAGCATGTACATTGTATCTTTATATTCCCTTAGTGTTTAAACAACAACTTTTTTAAACAATTTACTACTTTGTTGTTGCTTTAATATTTACAAGAATCTATGAATTTTCTAATGTTAAAGGATTTCTCCACGAAGGTTGAACATGTTCCTTGGTCCATCAATATATTTAAGAGATGCTCATGAAAAATTTAGAATTGCAGTTCTCATGTGCCTAAATATTAGTCAGCTATCTTGTACATGTAATTGTGAAGATTACATTTAATTTAATTTTACATATCTTTTGGGTTGTGACACACTTGATTAAAAGATAGGACAGAATTTTAACATGGCCTATGAATTGGGCTAAAAAATCAAAAATAAAAAAATAAGCTTAGATTCTTTCTTAAAGAACTCTTTGTAATCCTTCTTTAAAAGGGACTTATTTAGTAAAGAATTTAATAATAAATCCTTAAAATGAGAAATTTTAAGGGGGTAAGACCAAAATCTCATTTATTTAGCTAAGATCAAGCTCTGGTCGCATTTCGAGGCATTGTGATAGGTTGCTCTATCAAAACTAGTATGGGTTGGCACTTGATCTCAAATTATATTTTATTATCTTAGTCGAGTGACTCGAGATAATTGTGAGAAAGTGTAGGGTGACACTTGATCTTGGGTCACATTTCATTTTTATAGATTGGCGTCTTAAGAATCTTAGGAATAAAATTAAGTGTGGACCAAAGGTTGGTAAATGGTTTTAAGAAGGGGTTGAACTAGGACAGAACAAATCATAAAATTTTTTGATTTTTTCCAGAGTGGATCTTTACATTCCGATTCTGATCCAAAAAATTTTGAAATTGGAAAACGGAATTTTGGTTCGAAATCAAAAATATTGAAATTATACATTATTTTTGGAGTAAGAAATTATTTTTCAAAAATAGTTAATTATTCGTTTCCACTAAAAAAATCATTTCAAATGAATATCATAGTAAATAAATTATAACTACATAATTGATATCATAACATCAAAAGTTCAAAACAAATCATACCAGTTAGATGGCATACCACTTCATCTATTTAGTATGTAAATATAATATTCCCGGCAACACCAAGACAACAAGGGGAAAGAGCAAATGTGACTTTTTGTAGGTTATGTACCTATGTTATATATTTATATAAATTGATTGTATATTACATAAATATGATAATTAATCAAAAATATAACATAAATAATATTCGAAATATAAAACCACAAATGAGATCCGAAAATAAAAACCGGAAATAAGAATCGGATCGAATATATCGGAAATTTATAAGTCGTTCTGATTACGATCCGATTTCATTTTTGAGAAAATTAGATATCGAAATTTTGGAAACCCGGAATTTCGGATCTGGTTTCCACCCTTAGTCTTGAGTCTATTTTTGGCTTTGTTTAGGTCTTGAGTGAGTAAACATGCTATTTTGAAAAATAAAAAATAAACATGCTAGTGGCTTGAGTGGGTAGTTAATATAGTATTAGTAATGTTTTTTAAGTCATATTAATCATGTTCTCCTTTATTTGTTGTTTTTATTTTATTGTGCTTAAATTTTCATAATTTTTAAATTTTATTTTCTAAGGTTCTATAATTTATTAATGAAATCATTTTCATCGAAAGAACTATTCCTAAGTATCCATGTATTAGTTAATCAGCTTTAATGATATTTAAATGTTGAAAAAAAAAGTAAAAAAAAAAAGATAAAGAAAAAGGAATATAAAGTTCAAAAAAAATACAAAAATAAAATAAAAAAAGAACAAAAAATCACAAATAATACAATGATAAGAAAAAAACTTCAGGTAAAGATAAAAATAATGAGCCTCGGATCTGTAAGGTGCGAAATAAACAAGAGACCGCCATCTTTAACAACTTCCCCACCAAGATAAAGAGTCTTTCTACTCAGATGTCAAAATAATAACTTTAAAATATTAATCATCATAACCCATAAATACAGACTAGGAAGAAGAAGATGCAGAGTGCGGTCTGCAAACCTAGGATCGGGGTTGCCCCCCAAGATACGGAGTCTTGTATCTCAATGCCAAAATAGTAACTCTGAAAAATTAATTTTGAAATTCAACATGCCCATAAACATTATACAAACAAGGAAAAAGAATACGTCGAGCAATGCCACAATAAAAGAAACACGGGTAGGACAGTAATAAATATAGTAATAAATATGAACATATGGCTCGTTGACTGGAATGACATTTCACATTTTAATGGCAAAAATCATTGGCATATGGATAGGGAAACCATCCTTAGAAATATTTGAGTATATTGTTTCTCTCTATGGCTTCATTCTTAGTGTTAATGTTTGATTTTCGGCCGAAGACAATATTCTATTAATAGTAATTTTTAATTTTATTTTATATTTTGGACTAATTAGGCATTAATGTATTGTTTGGAGTGGAGGAAGTAAAGGAAAGTTAATTAAAAAAATGAAAAAAAATGAAAAGAAAAATCATTATTTGAAATGTTGAAAGATAATAAAAGAAAAGAAAGTAAATAATTGTATAATTTTTTTTTAAAATTACATAAAATAAATAAATAAGTTAATAATATTAAGTACATATTTATTATTATATTCTTTAATGAGATTTGTTATTTTAAATTATTGCTTTATTTAAGGATATTTTAACTTTTTTTATATATAGGAACCTTTCCATTCCTTCCATTTGATTAAAAAAATGAAAGGATTTAAACATATACTTTAGTAAAGGAATTCAAAATAATTCTTTAATCCTTTTGATTCCATTACTAAAATTAAAAATAAATCGAAACAAGTAAAATGATAGATTAATTCTCAGCAATCATTTATTTTTCTTTATAATTTTGAATCCAAATATAATATAAGAGTTGGGATGGGTTACGTTAGATTGGTTTGGGTTGGGTTAAATTGGATTGGAACAGATTGTAAATAAAGATTGTGTTGGGATGGTAGAAGAGTCGTATTGTCTTTAAAGTGCCAATTTCTATTATATTTTTTACTACTATTTATACAGCCAAGACTCTCTTTTATAAGTTTCAAATTGTTTTAGAATCAAACTCTACATTAAAATTATGGATGATTGATTTATAGGGACTTGCAAACAAACTTTATGGCATATATGTATCATGTGGTTAGATTCTTTTTTCAAAGAGGACCGACAAATACTAAAATACCTTAAAAAGATAAAAATTATATAAAAACAAAAAACAAGTGGCAAAACGTAATAAAGACAAAAAAAGTGGCAAAATGTAATAAAGACAAAAATAAATGGACCACCTAGCCAATGAGTATGAAGTCACTGAGTGTCGCTATTGTTCATCTCCGACCATCACCACCCGCCGCCACTGACACCGCCGCTCGGGAAGTACTTTGAGATATCACTGAGTATCGGAAAAAAATATTAAGTATCAAAAACATATTGAGTATACTTAGCAAAACCGCTGAGTATACTCAGCAAAAACTCGGAGTACTATAAAAACACTGAGTACTCAATAACAACACTTAATTGAACAAAAAAATATTTATATTATTAAAAAATTTAATATTGCAACACTCAATCAAGGAAAAACACAATATTAATTCATAAAATTATAACAATTCATAGAATTCGGAAAAAACAAAAGAAACCACGTGGCTAGCGTCGGAATGACATCATCGTTGTTTAATCTATTTCACTGAGCAGTAAAAACAACTTCATCGCCCAAATCTTCACCAAAGCTGCCTAGAATGCAAAAACAACCTCATCGTTTCAATCTATACCAAAACTGTCTAGAACCCACTCATGTCCATTACTCAATGATTTTCCTAGAACTCATCATTAATATTCAACAAACCATTAATCTTCAACTCACCATGAATCATCGAACGCGGATCTAGACATCAAGCATGGCTCCTCACCTTTGCAAAAAATAGTTCCTCCATAATAACTCGAAAAATCTGCTTTGATCTCCATGTAAGAAAAAATATCCTCTTATCTCGCCAACGTGCCTGAAAGAATGAAGATCGGACTTCGAGGAAGCTCATCCGGGCGTGTGGACGAAGTCGTGCTGCAAAAATGAAGCTCGTGTGGACGAAGCTCAAACTCTCCTTCATAGTCTGAAGCTCCATGGATGAGAACACTATTGTGAGATGTCGTTTTCTGACGTGTTGGCATCGTAAAGCCGTCCGGCTTTCTGATGAGAATAATACCCATATAATGGCTTTTATATAATTTCAAAAGGATGAGGGGTTGGGGTGGGAAGAGGATAAAGGAGATCAAGGATCTGATTAAGGTGTGTAGTTAGTATATATATTAGGTAAAAAATAAATGAGGGTCTAATGGGTAGTGGAAAAATAGGTGTATGTGATGTCTCCCTATTTGTTATAATTATTAGCCCTTTGGAGACATCCTTTTAGGTGAATATTTGACTTATTTAATAGACTTTTATGCTTATTTGATCATATGCTTGTTTGATCATATTATTAATTTCCTTATTGTTTTTACTTTCAATATGAGCTAAACCTTAATTACTTGAGAATCGTAATGGTATGAACCCTAATTTGTTTAATTCATGTATTTCAATTTGGGATTAGTTTTTAGTTTAATTTGAATTGGGTATTTCATATTGTTTCTTATTTTATATTAATTTCACTATCAATGAATTAGCTAATCGGAGATAGGTCATAGTAATTAAGCTATTCACTTTTGTGGGGAAGTGATCTCCTTGACGGGGGGTTTAATTATTGAACTAGATAATAAACGTAAGGTAGAAATTATTGATCCTGACGGACTTAGTTAACCTTATAACCAATTGGGTAGAATACTTGACCATTCAAAGGTGGATTATAATCGCCCTGACGGGGTTTGTAACACCTAAGAATAGCTTCTAGGTCCACCCTGACGGGGGCTAGGAGATTATAGAGTCCTGACTAATATAGAAATATCAGTTATGCCCTTAATGAAAGCATTAATTAGATAAGTTTAGGTGATTCCCTAGCGAGACTCAAGTATATCTCATATCTGCGTCTTAGTCTTTTAGTATTTATTTTCAGTAATTTGTTTCTTTGCGTCTAGTAGTTTAATAACTCGAAACCAAACAAATATCTTTTATCCTTTATTTTCTCTATTTGCAATTACTACACTTGGGTTATACCAGTCCAATCCCTGAGACCGAATCCGACTTATCGGAGTTTTACTTGGACAACCGTACACTTGCGGTATTGTGGTTCCTTTTATTTCAGTACTTAATTTTATAACACACAAGGACCTACCAAGTTTTTGGCGCCGCTGCCGGGGATTGAAGCGTGTGACCCCGGTGTTTAATCCTTAAGTAGTTGTAATTGTTTATTTTTTATTTTTTTCAGTTTTACGCTTGGTCTTTGTTTTTGTTTTGTTTTACAGGTTCTTTATTCAGGTAATGATCAGGAGTTTTATTTAAAGATGTATAAAGGACATTACCCAGATCCCGATCCATATGACTATTGGGAAGAATCTTCGGGACAACAACAATGGGGTAGTAACTTCTACCAACCACCTTATCAACACCCGCAAGAGCAAGGTTGGAACAACCAATGGATCGAGAATAATCAACAACAATTTCCGCATCACTATCATCAATATCAACCATCTTATCACTATCAACAAGATCAAACATGGAACATTCAACAACCTCCACAAATAACTCTTGCCGATTTGAATGAAACGATTGCTAAATACATGCGCAATCGCGATGAAAGCAGAGCAAAAATAGAACAAAAGTTAAATGAAATGGGTTCCAGATATAATTCTCATGACTTTTCCGATAGCAATAGCAAGTCTTATGAAGACCCCAAACTCGAATGCCGTTACGAAGAGAAAATCAACGGAAGATTTCAAGAGCAAAAGGCAAGAGATGAGGAAAGCAATGCCAGAATGAAAAAAATAAAATAGATGCTAGATGAACTGGCTTCCCAGTATGATTCTCCTGAAGAAGTAGTTGAGGAGTAAATGTTGAAAGACAATGTTAGTGATAGTGATACGACCACCGTGCCGATTATAAATGGAGACCACCATGTGGTTGAGAATCTTGTTAGCATGGTGGAAGGAGGAGTAGCAACGAATGGCCAACCTATAGCGCCACAAGTTATTAATCCTCTGGTTCCACCTGGCGTTCCTAATCCAGTCCAAATTCAAATGGCAGTTAACCAAGATCCATGGTTTGGTAGTGGACCAGAAGAAGTTCCATTCTGTGCTCCTGCTCTAGGGTTAGGTGCTCCAAACATAAATGTCCCGAGGTTTCGTCCAGATTCGAGTATGTTAGCTCAATTCCAAAATTTTGGAAATTTTCGTGGTAAAGCTGGAGAAGATCCCCTTCAAGCAGTACAGAAATTCAAGCAGATATGTGATTCTTACATCACACAAGGAGTTTCGAAAGAACAAATGTATTTTGCTGTGTTTCGATTTTTCGTTATTGATGGAGCGAGTGAATGGCACGATACACAAGATCCTACGAAGATAACAAACTGGGAACAATTAGAAACTGCATTTTTCAATAGATATTATCCGTCCAATATGAGGTTAGATGCTGAACTTGAGTTAACACATTTCAAGCAAGAATATGATGAAGTGTTGGGTAAAAGTTGGTCGAGATTTCAGAAATATTTACGAAGAGTCCCAAATCATGACCTTACTGAACAACAACAAATGAAGATTTTCTATAATGGTCTTGAGGGGGGCTCTAGGAAAGATTTAGATTTGTTGTGTGGTGGTGTGTTTCTACGAGTTCAACCTGCGTATGCAAGAATTATTTTGGATAGAACAGTTGATAACGAAGTTGGGTGGAATAACGTAAGAACACCAGTTAGAGGAGGAGTTAATAATGTCAATATTGAAGAAATGTTTAACTCCTTAGAGACCAAGATTCAAACCACGCTAGAACAACAATTGAGACAATTCACTTTAGCCGTGAAAGAAGGTTTTTCGAATAAAAGAGGTGAGGTAAAGGTTGCACAAGAAGTGTATGGATGTGAGTATTGTGGTGTGAATGATCATAGTTGGGAGAATTGTCAGAATAATCAAGAGTCCGTGATGTTTTTCTCCAACAGAGGGAATTTTAATTCGAGCGGTAATGGATATCAGCCTAACAGAAACCATCCTGGGTTTCAATACTCAAATCCTAATGGGGCAGCCAATCCTACATATGCGTATCAGCCGCGTCCCCAAGGTAACCACTTCAACCCAAGACCACACAATAATTATCAAGGAGGACAGAATCAGGGGAATTATGTGCAAAGACAAGCTCCTCAAGACACTTACAATGAAACCATGAACCAAAAAGCCTTACCTTCCCATCCACAAGAAGGTGTTGCTACCCTTAAGAAAACCGTAGAACAATTGATTGCCTACATGCACAATCAATCCAAAGGCAACAATCTGCTGAAGCACACATTCAGATGTTAGAAACTCAAGTTTCGCAAATGAATAAACAACTGAATCAACGTCCACAAGGGCAACTCCCTAGCGATACTGAAAATCCGATCCAAATCGAAGATTGTAAAATCATCTCTCTCAGAAGTGGTAAGAACCTTCCTCCACCTCCTTTTCCTGTTATAAAAGAGAAGGAAGTTGTTAGAAAAGAAAAAGAGGTGGTGGATGAAGATAAAGAAGTTGAAGTAGAAGAAGTAGAGAGGTCTAGTGAAGTTCTGAAAAAGAAAGATGATACTATAATAAACCGTCCTCCTCCACCATTTCCATCGAGAGTTCAAAAGAAGGGTGATATGGCTGATTATCAAAAATTCTTTAACAAGGTAAAAGGTCTTAGCATAAATATTCCGTTGCTAGAAGCTATTCGTGATGTACCCAAGTATGCTAAGTTTCTGAAAAGAGCCCTCGCCAACAAACGGCCATATTGCGATAATGAGATTGATGTCTCCTCATTTGTGATAGTAAAATACACTCATGAGACATCATTTTAGGCTTATTTATTAGTCTATAGGTTGATTTTAGCTTAATTTAGTGCACTTTCCTATTTTGAGTCTTGATTTGTAGAATTATTATTTTTAGAGCATATTGGGTTTAATTGTTTATTTAGTGTGAAGCTTTAAAGATAATTATGGAGATTAATTAGAGTCCAAGTCAAAGATTACAACTTATGGAAAGAGATATGAATGGAAATTGGAGATAGAAGGAAACTGAGTTCAAATAGGAAAAGGAAAAGCTGCCTAAATCTGGGATTCTGCAGTACAATGTTAGTTTAGGGTGTGTATTTGCACTTATTTTATACATCTTTTTATCACACCTTAGGACACACCAAGTTTTTGGCGCCGCTGCCGGGGACTACATCGTTAGTCCTTGTGCAATTATCTTGTGCTTATATTTTAGTTAGTTCTATTTTACGCTTTTCTTTTTAGTTTTTGTTCTACAGATTTTTTTTTTAGGCGAAAGCAGAGTTATTAGGAGATAAAGGTTTCGTGTTATTAGATCCTGAAGAAGCTAATTCATGACGGAATCTCTAAGGCTCAAGGAGTTGAGCCGACAACTTGAGGAATTACGAGAACTAACTCAGAGGAATCTAGTACATACATCACCTTCATGTCCTAGTTGTGGAGCAAGAGATCACTCGTGGGGACATTGCATGAACAATCCAGCCTCAATTTCCTTCATGCCTTATCAAAGAGACCATTATTATGATGGTTATTATCAATCTCAAGGAAATTACGCTGACTATCAAACCCCACAGAGTTACAATTGGGTCGGAGATCAACAGACGTATCATCATCATGATGATTATTATCAACCACGACCACAATCCTACTATCCTCCACAACCTATCTATCAAGAAGCGCCGATTTATAATGAAGCTTATCAAGACCCACTTCCTCATTCAATGCAGCAAAAACAAACTTCGAGTTTGAGTTCAAGTTTGGCTCGACTGATGCAAACACTTGATAATATAGAGAGTCGCCATCAAGAATCCCAAGACTCGCAGAATGCGCTTATGGAGAAGTTGCAGAGAATGTCACAAAGGATGAATGAAACTCTAATCCCTGCAGAAAGGCAACTCCAAAGTGATACTACTGCTCCAGAAAACAAAGTTTGTCATGCAGTTGAATCAGAAAGTGGAAAACAACTATCTCCACCAAGGCCAGAACCAGAACCAGTCCCTATTCCAGAAACGGGGGGAGAAAAAACAACAGAAGATAAGGTCGAAGAGGTAGTTGAACAAAAAAGTGTCCAAGAGAAGACACCAGAGAAAAAAGAGAGCCCAGTGGTAACCAATACATGTCCTCCTATACCATTCCCTTCACATGTCAGAAAGGACAATAACCTGGAATTCAAGAAGTTCGTTGACATGATGAACAAATTAAAGAACAGCAGCCCGTTTGTAGAAGCTCTCACAAGAATGTCAAAATACGGTCAATTCATGAAGGACATTCTTTCTAACAAACGAAGATTCGAGATGAATGGATTACCAGAGGAGTGTAATGCTACACTTGGAATTGAGTTACCACCTATTCCCACGACATCTTGGATGGCACCATCCATGATCATGAAGAATCGAGCTGAAAAGTTCGTGGGAATTAAAGGCAAAGGGTGGAAATTTCGTCATCCTTAATCGAGGTAACACGTCTAACTTTGAAAGACGTTAAACAAAAGTGTTGTACGGGAGACAACCCGTAATTTCTTTTATGTTTTTACGTTTTTAGTTTTTAATTTATATTTAGTTTAGTTAATTTTAGTTGATATTGCATATTTGAGAAAGGTATTAGTGTTTTTGATGATTAGGTATTGGAGAAATCGAGTTAGGGAAGTGAGCAAAGTTTTCGGAACGGAGAAACTTCAGCAAGTCATATCTTTGCGCTCGGATATCGGAATCAGGTGATTTTTTAGCCTAAACTGCATAACTTTTCGAGATCTAGCTGCTGGGGAGGTTTTTGTCACGTGCGGTACACCGGACCTCAGCCGCGGTGCACCGCGTGGTCAAAAACCCGTACCACGGGTTGCTACTACGGGTTTGATCCAGAAACGAAAAAAAAAATAGCTGATGGGTCCGGTATACCGGACCCTATACCGCGCCATGCACCGCACAAACACGTGCCACGGGGTCCTACCACGGGTTTTTTGACGTAGGAGGCGCGGTATACCCCGCGGTACACCCCATGGTCCGCAGGGGTAGTCCGCACGAGCCGCCAGAGAGAGAAAAGAAAGGGTTTCAAGGTTATATGAAGATCTAAAGCTTATTATTCCGAATTTATTAAACCTTAAACCTCTTTCTTCTCTCCAAAACTCTCCCAACTCCATTGAAGCTCATCAAAACCTTCACCAATCATCAAAACACTACCCAATCACCATGAAAACACATCCAATTCATTCTCCACATCATTACAAGGAAGATTCAACCACCTATATCATACCAAAACACCTTGAATCCAAGAATCAAAAGCTTAGATTTCAAAAATTCATCCTACAATTTCTTAAATCCAAGCCAATCCATGAAGAACCCATCTTACCCACATAGAGAATCATCATCAAATCACCTTTCCTAACCCAATTTAAGCTTGTACAACCAATAATCAAGAGTTTCAAATTTCAAGAGTGGTTAAAGCTTTGAGTTGGGGGTCAATTGAGATGATTAAGTGAACATGAACAATATCTACTGTATGGGAGATGAAGAAATCAAGGTATTGGATCTAATTGAGAAGAAATCAAGTGAGAAAAGTCCTAGTTCCAATTCAAAGGGTAAAACAAGTCAAGAGAAGAGAGGTTAGCATGCTGTGTTGATGAGCAAAAAGATTCTAACTTTAGTGAAGAAGACAACACAACCTCTACAAATCAAAGACCTTATACCCAGAAGAAATAGAGAAAGCTTCAATGGCCATGATAGCTTCTCCGAAGCAACAATTAAAGGAACTACCTTTTTCTTATGAGAAAGTATTTGAAGAAGAAGTTGAAGGTGAATACATGAAGGTTCATGGGGATTTGGAATGCTTTGGGTTGTTTGTGAATTGTATTTTGTGAAGAGAAGAAGAAGATGTGGCACAGTTGATCTATGAGGAGGTGATACGAATCTTCGATCTCTCCCATGACGTTATTTAATGCAATATCCTATTATGATCACGTGTCTTGATCGAAAAGCGAGTAAGAAGTTGGGTGAAGAGGATACATTAGATTTAATCCGAGTATCGTCTAGGCGAGGTAAAAGCCTCGAAGAGTATGTTTTCTTTCTTCCCTACCATTTCTTTATGTGCAATATGTATGCTAATTTTAAATTTTATTTTTCTTGAGTTTTTTTCGAGTCGTGGGGACACGGCTCATTTTTGAGTTGGGGGTGGGGATTCGTTGTCCTCATCTTCCTTTTTTGTTTTTCATAAAATTCAAAATTTTTTGGGTTGAATTAGGCATGGAATATCTTTGAATGTACCTATGTGAGCATGATTTTATTAGGTCAATGATAGTAGGTAGTATGTTTTTGAAAGATGCAACAAATTTGTTTAGATGCATGCATGAAAACAGGAAATAAAAGATAGAAAAGTTAATGAGCAATGCTAAGAAGTATGTTGAAACTTAGGAATAGTTATTTGGTGTGTAGAACGTGAGGTTTAAAATTAGTTGAAAACCCACTTATCTATGAACTATTAGTGAAAAAGTAACAAAATCTGGTAGTTAGAAAAATGAATAAGGCAGTTCTTTCATGATTAAAACACTTGAAGCCTTTTATACCTTCTCACCCTTTTATTTGATTATTTGTATTTATCCGTCTTAGCCCCTCTGAGCCTTTCTAAAGCCTTTATTGAAACACATTATAATCCTTACCCTAGTTTTTAGGACTTATCTATATGACCCGCACTCGAATCGCAAAACCTGAGACAACTCGTTTTAGAGCTTGAGTTTGGGGTGGTGGGTTTCATCATTTGGGAACATTGGATTTTGAATTATCTTTGTGATTTTATTGATGATAGAATTGTTATTATTGTAACCCTTTGCCGGGGTAATAGTGAATGAAAAAGAAGCTACGAGCTAAACTTGCCAACAAGGGCATAAAAAGAAAGAATATATATATGAAAAATAGCGTGATATCTCGAAATCAAAAAGAGAATCATAGCTATACAAAAAGAAAAAAATTGATATGAAAAGAATATATTCGGACCGGCAAAGTGGATTTTATATCATCAAAGGTTTTATTTGGATTTATTGGGGATGCACATCAAAAGCATCAATAAATTGGGTTGAGTGAGAAACATCTTCGAGTGAAAACTCAAGCTCTAGGGCGATTCGTTGATGGCTAGTGAGGAGAGAGCCAAAAGCTCACTTTTCATTATCCAAATATACCACACCCGTCCTTGAGCCAAGTTATAACCAAGACCTTAGGATTTCTGACTACTAGATGGAGAAACAATTGAGCTATTAGGTAATAGGTAAGTGGACCATTGGATGCTGTATTTGGGACCTATGAACAACCTATAGCCATTAACCTGAACTAAGTTATCATCCTCTCCTTCTGGCATTGCGAAATTAATCTGGACTTGAATTTATGGATTGTTGATTACATGTATATTAAGCATCTTTGTGCATTATTTCAGAAGCATTACTACATGAGACTTTTTAGATATTTTTGCTCTAGGATCATTCATTATGTTCTGTTCTTATTCTCCTCCTACTTCTTCTTCTTGACTACCCTACTGTTCTTTACTTTTATTGTATCGGGACGATACAACTTTGAGTTGGGGGTCTTGATGTCTCCTCATTTGTGATAGTAAAATACACTCTTGAGACATCATTTTAGGCTTATTTATTAGTTTATAGGTTGATTTTAGCTTAATTTAGTGCACTTTCCTATTTTGAGTCTTGATTTGTAGAATTATTATTTTTAGAGCATATTGGGTTTAATTGTTTATTTAGTGTGAAGCTTTAAAGATAATTATGGAGATTAATTAGAGTCCAAGTCAAAGATTACAACTTATGGAAAGAGATATGCATGGAAATTGGAGATAGAAGGAAACTGAGTTCAAATAGGAAAAGGAAAAGCTGCCTAAATCTGGGATTCTGCAGAACACGTCTAAAGATTGGTGTTTTTACCTAAGAAATAGGCCGAATTTGGTAATTTCCTTCTAAAGGTCCTAGATAATTCTGTTGCGATTCTTTTGGTATCTTATAGAGCAAAATCCGACCAATAACAAAGAAGTTATGACCAAAACAACGCAGCAGTGTTTATCTTACGAATTTGGGTTGGGCCAGGAGCCCATTACTTGAAGTTATCTCCAAGAAACGAATTAGGTCAACCTCTAACCTATAAATACAGCCTCTAAACACTCTTAAATCATCCTTGGCCAGACCCTAAGGCCAAGAGGAAGCTGCAACACAAGAGAAGAAGTCTGGAGGGAGCTGTGCAACAATCATGTCTCCTTCAACCTCTTATTTTGTAATTCTTTCTTCTTCTTTTCTTTGTATGAACTAATTCTCTTAGCTTAGGTTTTGCATAATGTATAAACTATGAATTCTAGTTCTTCTATCTAAGTTCTTTGGGAATTATATGTTTTAATCTGATATTAGCTACTTACCCTTATATTTGATTATGTGTTTTGATTTAATGACTGTTTTCCTTGCTAGTGCACGAGTATAGGATTACCTTAATAGTAGTTAGATGGTCACCTTGTAAGGGTGTTTAACTATTGAACCACCACATAACGTCTAGTGTCGATAGCAGTTCTGACAAAACATACTTCTAACTAGATAGTCATTAAGGTTTGTTTTAACCACCATATCACCAAGATTGCAGTATTTGCTTAGGGCCTTAGTGGCGTTTGATAACCCTATTTTAAATCACTTCTTGGTTGTGCCGTTGCCCCCTTAGTCGCTCTCAAGGTCTAAGGTAGTGGAATTTAGAATCCTGACTAAGTATACCAAGAGCTAATATTCTCCCATATGAATTAGATTTAATAGATAGAATTAGAAGGATTAGTGCATACTAGTAAAACCTAAGTTATATCGTTCATACTATCTTCTTTTCTTTTCTGTTATTTATTTTCTGTCTTTAATTTAGTAGTTTAGTTTTCTTATTAAAAACCAAATAAATATCTATCTTTCTCTTCTTTCTACTTGCGTATTATTATCTATCTTTAATATCTGCACTTGATAATTTGCATAAGTTCTCTCTAACTTTCGTCAGTCCCTGAGGAACGAATCTTCTTATCATTAAAACTTGCATACGTCCTGTAATACTTGCAGTACAATGTTAGTTTAGGGTGTGTATTTGCACTTATTTTATACATCTTTTTATCACACCTTAGGCCACACCAAAAACTTGGTGTGGCCTAAGGTGTGATAAAATAATGATATAAATAAGTGCAAATACACACCCTAAACTAACACTGTACTGCAGAATCCCAGATTTAGGCAGCTTTTCCTTTTCCTATTTGAACTCAGTTTCCTTCTATCTCCAATTTCCATTCATATCTCTTTCCATAAGTTGTAATCTTTGACTTGGACTCTAATTAATCTCCATAATTATCTTTAAAGCTTCACACTAAATAAACAATTAAACCCAATATGCTCTAAAAATAATAATTCTACAAATCAAGACTCAAAATAGGAAAGTGCACTAAATTAAGCTAAAATCAACCTATAGACTAATAAATAAGCCTAAAATGATGTCTCATGAGTGTATTTTACTATCACAAATGAGGAGACATCAAGACCCCCAACTCAAAGTTGTATCGTCCCGATACAATAAAAGTAAAGAACAGTAGGGTAGTCACATAAACAAGAAGAAGTAGGAGGAGAATAAGAACAGAACACAATGAATGATCCTAGAGCAAAAATATCTAAAAAGTCTCATGTAGTAATGCTTCTGAAATAATGCACAAAGATGCTTAATATACATGTAATCAACAATCCATAAACTCAAGTTAAGATTAATTTCGCAATGCCAGAAGGAGAGGATGATAACTTAGTTCAGATTAATGGCTATAGGTTGTTCATAGGTCCCAAATACAGCATCCAATGGTCCACTTACCTACTACCTAATAGCTCAATTGTTTCTCCACCTAGCAGTTAGAAATCCTAAGGTCTTGGGTTATAACTTGGCTTAAGGACGGGTGTGGTATATTTGGATAATGAAAAGTGAGCTTTTGGCTCTCTCCTCACTAGCCATCAACGAATCGCCCTAGAGCTTGAGTTGTCACTCGAAGATGTTCTCACTCAACCCAATTTATTGATGCTTTTTAATGTGCATCCCCAATAATCCCAATTAAAACCTTTGATGATATAAAATCCACTTTGCCAGTCCGAATATATATTTTCTTTTTATATCAAATTTTTTTATTTTTGTATAGCTATGACTCTCTTTTTGATGTTGAGATATCACACTATATATATATTATTTCTTTTTAATGCCCTTGTTGGCAAATTTAGCTCGTAGCTTCTTTTCCATTCACTATTACCCCGGCAAAGGGTTACAATAATAACAATTTCATCATCAATAAAATCACAAAGATAATTCCAAATCCCAATGTTCCCTAATGATGAAACCCACCACCCCAAACTCAAGCTCTAAAACGAGTTGTCTCAGGTTTTGCGATTCGAGTGTGGTTCATATAGATAAGTCCTAAAAACTAGGGTAAGGATTATAATGTGTTTCAATAAAGGCTTTAGAAAGGCTCAGAGGGGCTAAGACGGATAATAATAACAAATAACAGGGTGAGAAAGTATAAGAGGCTTCAAGTGTTTTATCATGAAAGATACGCCTTATTCATTTTTCTAACTACCGGATTTTGTTACTTTTTCACTACTAGTTCATAGACTAGTGGGTTTTCAACTAATTTTAAACCTCACGTTCTACACACCAAATAACTTCCCTAAGTTTCAACGTGATTTCTTAGCATTGCTCATTAACTTTTCTATCTTTTATTTCCTGTTTTCATATATGCATCTAAACAATTTTGTGACATCTTTCAAAAACATACTACCTACTATCATTAACTCAATAAAATCATTCTCAAATAGGTACATTCAAAGATATTCTATGCCTAATTCAACCCAAAAAATTTTAAATTTTATGAAAAACAAAAAAGGAAGATGAGGACAACGAATCCCCACCCCTAACTCAAAAATGAGCCGTGTCCCCACGACTCGAAAAAGACTCAAGAAAAATAAAATTTAAAATTAGCATACATATTGCACATAAAGAAATGGTAGGGAAGAAAGAAAACATACTCTTCGAGGCTTTTACCTCGCCTAGACGATACTCGGATTAAATCTAATGTATCTACTTCACCCATCTTCTTACTCGCTTTTCGATCAAGACACGTGATCATAATAGGATATTGCATTGTATAACGTCATGGGAGAGATCGAAAATTCGTATCACCTCCTCATAGATCAACTGTGCCAAATCTTCTTCTTCTCCTCATAAAATACAATTCACAAACAACCCAAAGCATTCCAAATCTCCATGAACCTTCATGTATTCAACTTCAACTTCTTCTTCAAATACTATCTTATAAGAAAAAGGTAGTTCCTTTAATTGTTACTTCGGAGAAGCTATCATGGCCATTGAAGCTTTCTCTTTTTCTTCGGGTGTAGGGTCTTTGATCTGTAGAGGTTGTGTTGTCATCTTCACTAAAGATAGAACCTTTTTGCTCATTGAATCAACACAGCATGCTAACCTCTCTTCTCTTGACTTGTTTTACCCATTGAATTGGAACTAGGACTTGTCTCACTTGATTTCTTCTCAATTAAATCCAACACCTTGATTTCTTCAACTCCCATACAGTAGATAATGTTCATGTTCTCTTAATCATCTCAATTGACCCCCAACTCAAAGCTTTAACCACTCTTGAAATTTGAAACGCTTGATTATTGGTTGTACAAGCTTAATTTGGGTTAGGAAAGGTGATTTGATGATGATTCTCTATGTGGGTAAGATGGATTCTTCATGGATTGGCTTGGATTTAAGAAATTGTAGGATGAAATTCTGAAATTTAAGCTTTTGATTCTTGGATTCAAGGTGTTTTGGGATGATATAGGTGGTTGAATCTTCTTTGTAATGATGTGGAGAATGAATTGGATGTGTTTTCATGGTGATTGGGTAGCGTTTTGATGATTGGTGAAGGTTTTGATGAGCTTTAATGGAGTTAGTAGAGTTGTGGAGAAGAAAAAGAGGGTTTGGGTTTATAAAATTCGGAACTAAAAGCTTAATACCTCCTTTATAATCAAATCCCGTAGGTTTTTCTCTCCCTTGCGGCGCTGCGGACTACCCCTGCGGACCATGGGGTGTACCGCGGGGTATACCGCGCCTCCTACGTCAAAAAACCCGTGGTAGGACCCCGTGGTACGTGTTTGTGCGGTGCATGGCGCGGTATAGGGTCCGGTATACCGGACCCATCAGCTATTTTTTTTTTCGTTTCTGGATAAAACCCGCGGTAGCAACCCGTAGTACGGGTTTTTGACCACGCGGTGCACCGCGGCTGAGGTCCGGTGTACCGCACGTGGCAAAAACCTCCCCAGCAGCTAGATCTCGAAAAGTTATGCAGTTTAGGCTCAAAAATCACCTGATTCCGATATCCGAGCGCAAAGATATGGCTTGCCGAAGTTTCTGTCCAAAAAAAATTTTGCTCGCTTCCCTAACTCGATTTCTCCAATACGTAATCATCAAAAACACTAATACCTTTCTCAAATATGCAATATCAACTAAAATTAACTAAACTAAATATAAATTAAAAACTAAAAACATAAAAACATAAAAGAAATTACGGGTTGTCTCCCGTATAGCACTTTTGTTTAACGTCTTTCAAAGTTAGACGTGTTACCTTGGTTAAGGATGACGAAATTTCCACCCTTTGCCTTTAATTCCCACGAACTTTTCAGCTCGATTCTTAATGATCATGGATGGTGCCATCCAAGATGTCGTGGGAATAGGTGGTAACTCAATTCCAAGTGTAGCATTACACTCCTCTGGTAATCCATTCATCTCGAATCTTCGTTTGTTAGAAAGAATGTCCTTCATGAATTGACCGTATTTTGACATTCTTGTGAGAGCTTCTACAAACGGGCTGCTGTTCTTTAATTTGTTCATCATGTCAACGAACTTCTTGAATTCCAGGTCATTGTCCTTTCTGACATGTGAAGGGAATGGTGGAGGAGGACATGTATTGGTTACCACTGGGCTCTCTTTCTTTTCTGGTGTCTTCTCTTGGACACGTTCTTGTTCAACTACCTCTTCGACCTTATCTTCTGTTGCTTCTTCCCCCCTCTGAGCTGGAATAGGGACTGGTTCTGGTTCTGGTCTTGTTGGAGATGGTTGTTTTCCACTTTCTAATTCAACTGCATGACAAACTTTGTTTTCTGGAGCAGTAGTATCACTTCGGAGTTGCCTTTCTGCAGGGATTTGAGTTTCATTCATCATTTGTGACATTCTCTGCAACCTCTCCATAAGCGCATTCTGCGAGTCTTGGGATTCTTGCTGGCGACTCTCTATATTATCAAGTGTTTGCATCAGTCGAGCCAAACTTGAATTCAAACTCGAAGGTTGTTTTTGCTGCATTGAATAAGGAAGTGGTTCTTGATAAGCTTCATTATAAATCGGCGCTTCTTGATAGATAGGTTGTGGAGGATAGTAGGATTGTGGTCGTAGTTGATAATAATCATCCTGGTAATGGTTATCATAATGATACGTCTGTTGATCTCCGACCCAATTGTAACTCTGTGGGGGTTGATAGTCAGCGTAATTTCCTTGAGATTGATAATAACCATCATGATAATGGTCTCTTTGATAAGGCATGAAGGAAATTGAGGCTGGATTGTTCATGCAACGTCCCCATGAGTGATCTCTTGCTCCACAACTAGGACATGAAGGTGATGTATGTACTAGATTCCTCCGAGCTAGTTCTCGCGATTGTTCTCGTAATTCCTCAAGTTGTCGGCTCAACTCCTTGAGCCTTAGAGATTCCATCATGAATTAGCGTCTTCAGGATCTAATAACACGAAACCTTTATCTCCTAATAAATTTTCTCTCGCCTAAAAAGAATCTGTAAAGACAAAAACTAAAAAGAAAAGCGTAAAATAGAACTAACTAAAATAAAAGCACAAGATAATTGCACAAGGACTAACGATGTAGTCCCCGGCAGCGGCGCCAAAAACTTGGTGTGGCCTAAGGTGTGATAAAAAGATGTATAAAATAAGTGCAAATACACACCCTAAACTAACATTGTACTGCAAGTATTACAGGACGTATGCAAGTTTTAATGATAAGAAGATTCGTTCCTCAGGGACTGACGAAAGTTAGAGAGAACTTATGCAAATTATCAAGTGCAGATATTAAAGATAGATAATAATACGCAAGTAGAAAGAAGAGAAAGATAGATATTTATTTGGTTTTTAATAAGAAAACTAAACTACTAAATTAAAGACAGAAAATAAATAACAGAAAAGAAAAGAAGATAGTATGAACGATATAACTTAGGTTTTACTAGTATGCACTAATCCTTCTAATTCTATCTATTAAATCTAATTCATAAGGGAGAATATTAGCTCTTGGTATACTTAGTCAGGATTCTAAATTCCACTACCTTAGACCTTGAGAGCGACTAAGGGGGCAACGGCACAACCAAGAAGTGATTTAAAATAGGGTTATCAAACGCCACTAAGGCCCTAAGCAAATACTGCAATCTTGGTGATATGGTGGTTAAAACAAACCTTAATGACTATCTAGTTAGAAGTATGTTTTGTCAGAACTGCTATCGACACTAGACGTTATGTGGTGGTTCAATAGTTAAACACCCTTACAAGGTGACCATCTAACTACTATTAAGGTAATCCTATACTCGTGCACTAGCAAGGAAAACAGTCATTAAATCAAAACACATAATCAAATATAAGGGTAAGTAGCTAATATCAGATTAAAACATATAATTCCCAAAGAACTTAGATAGAAGAACTAGAATTCATAGTTTATACATTATGCAAAACCTAAGCTAAGAGAATTAGTTCATACAAAGAAAAGAAGAAGAAAGAATTACAAAATAAGAGGTTGAAGGAGACATGATTGTTGCACAGCTCCCTCCAGACTTCTTCTCTTGTGTTGCAGCTTCCTCTTGGCCTTAGGGTCTGGCCAAGGATGATTTAAGAGTGTTTAGAGGCTGTATTTATAGGTTAGAGGTTGACCTAATTCGTTTCTTGGAGATAACTTCAAGTAATGGGCTCCTGGCCCAACCCAAATTCGTAAGATAAACACTGCTGCGTTGTTTTGGTCATAACTTCTTTGTTATTGGTCGGATTTTGCTCTATAAGATACCAAAAGAATCGCAACAGAATTATCTAGGACCTTTAGAAGGAAATTACCAAATTCGGCCTATTTCTTAGGTAAAAACACCAATCTTTAGACGTGTTCTGCAGAATCCCAGATTTAGGCAGCTTTTCCTTTTCCTATTTGAACTCAGTTTCCTTCTATCTCCAATTTCCATGCATATCTCTTTCCATAAGTTGTAATCTTTGACTTGGACTCTAATTAATCTCCATAATTATCTTTAAAGCTTCACACTAAATAAACAATTAAACCCAATATGCTCTAAAAATAATAATTCTACAAATCAAGACTCAAAATAGGAAAGTGCACTAAATTAAGCTAAAATCAACCTATAAACTAATAAATAAGCCTAAAATGATGTCTCAAGAGTGTATTTTACTATCACAAATAAGGAGACATCAGAGATGATTGGCTTACCTGAAGAATGTAGTGCAATATGTCAGAATAAATTACCTCCGAAACTACTTGATCCTGGGAGTTTCACAATTCCGATATCTATTGGTGATGAATGGCAAGGAAAAGCACTATGCGATTTGGGTGCAAGTATTAATCTTATGCCCAAATCAATCTTTGAGAAGTTGAAAATAGGAGAGGCAAGATCTACTTCTATGGTCTTGAAAATGGCGGATCGATCTCTTGCACATCCAGAAGGCCGAATCGAAGATGTCCTCGTTAAGGCAGGTACGTTAATTTTTCCCGCTGATTTCGTTATACTTGATTACGACGCGGATAGGAATGTCCCCATTATTTTGGGAAGACCATTCCTAGCCACGGGGTGTACCTTGATTGATGTAGAAAACGGAGAAATGATTATGAGAATCCAAGACGAGGAAATGAAGTTTAACGTGTTCAGACCTATGAGATTTCTGGATTCCAAGGAAGAATGCTTTCGTCTAGATGTAATGAAACCGGTAAGAAAGGAGAAAATTAATGTTGTGGACACGTTAGGGGTGGAGGAGAAAGAGCTACGAAAGAAACCACCAATTAAAGCTCCTCCACACCCTAAAAATCCACAACTCAATCATGCGAAGAAGAAAGAGAAAGCACGTGCCACGAAGGTTCCGAAGGAACATAAGAAAGAAAGAAAGAAAAAGGGGTTCAAAGTAGGTGAAGAAGTAGCTATGAAGAAACCAAACCCCCCTCCAAAGGTACGTCAATCAAAAAGTTCTTGGCTAGGACCATTCATGGTCATGAAGGTTATCTCAGATAAATTAGTGGGCATAAAAGCTAAGGGATGTAAATTTCGAGTTGGAAATATTGACAACCTCACTCACTGCTGGGGAGGTTATGTCAATGACTAATGAATGAGGTAACTCGTCGAGCTTAACGACGTTAAACAAAAGCCATTTCTTGTATATTAGTTTAAGTTTTTATTTTTTCGTAGTTTAAATTTGGTTGATTTTCGTTAATTTAGTGTTTATTAGTAAGAAATGAGTAAGGGTAGTTGTTTTTGATGATTTCAGGGGTAAAAAGGTCGTGAGTTTGGGGTCGAAAGGGCGAAAATAGAGGGAAAATTTGTGGTGTTCCAGGGGCAAACCGGAAACCTGGTTTTCTCAAAACCGGGAACCCGGTTTTGAAAGCTAAAAATTCTGAGGTTCTGACCCAGCGTCTTGGGTCCCGCCATCTGCTGCGTAACCTCTGCGTCACCACTGCGTCGCCAGTCGCGCCATCGACGAAAACCGGGTACCCGCATATCGCAAATGCGGGAACCCATTTTCGAAGGATAGAAGTTCTGACCCAGCGTTTTGGGGTCCAGCCATTTATTGCGTCAGACGCCAAAAAAAAACACACTTGAGAATTGATGGTCCCAACTTTCTGTCCCAGCGTTTTGGGCCCCGCCCTTCGCTGATTCTCGGGGTTGCGTTTCCACAAAAAAAAAACTAATTTTTCGCGCCGACACAGCGACGCAAAACCGGGAACCCGGTTTCTTCTGTGACAAGGCGGTTTTCAGTTTTTTTAGCCCTAGATTTTTCAAATCCAGCCTCAAAAAACACTTCCAAAACCCAGAATTTCCAAAAAATCATCATCTACAACTACACAATCATCAAATCTTACCCTCTTTCACCACAAAAACATACACTCAATTCATCTCCTATCCAGAACACCATGGAATTCCCACTTTTCTCCAATTGTTCTTCATCCAAGCTTCAAATTAAATCCAATTCCCTCTTCCCCCACATCACTTAGCCTTTACCCATCTCATATTCCACCTTAATCTTCAAGCCTTAAGCCTCAAAACATCAAAGTTCTAAGCCTTAGCTTCTCACTATTTGAAGTTTTGGGTTTGGGGTGGAAAGAGATGCCTATCAGAACCGCTTCATGTGTACTTATCGAAGGAATTCTCCAAGAAACAGAAACACTTTTGGTGCTGTTCAAGAACAAGCTATTGAGATTCCTAATTCACGTTTCAAACACAAGACTGAAGAGGTTCAAATTAAGGCTAATCCGAAGAAGAGGAAATTGACTGATGAACCAGAAAATGAGGAAAAGATTAATCCAATGATGAGTTGGAATCGAAGATTAAAGTGTTGAAAAAAAATTCGGATGCGATGATTGATATTTTGGGAAACGTTAAAAACAAGCTGAACTTTATCCGTTCAAAATGCAACTTACGTGAGATAAGGTTCATGGACGCAACACCGATACCCAGCCACGCGCTGGTTGAGATACGTTTTCTAATCCTTCTCATTTAGTGTAGATTATTGTATTGCTTTGAGTCTTTTTGAGTCGTGGGGACACTACTCATTTTTTAGTTTGGGGTGGGGTTCGTTGCCTCATCCCAGTTTTTTGTGTTATGTGTTTTATTTGCTTTCAATAAAATAATTTTCGGAGTTGCGTTTGACTGTAGAAGATTTTAAATGTTCCTTTAAGCATACTTTTGATAAATCTATGATAGTAAATAGTGTACTGTATGGATTGATATAAAACGCATTTAGAATTGCATGCAAATGTAGATAATTGATAGGAAAAATTAATGAACCATGCAAGTGAAGTAAGCTTGTACTCAAGGAATATGTTTGGTGTGTAGAACGTGAAATCCTAATTAGTAGAGAACCCACCTAGATATGAACTAAAGACGAGATGTGTACTTAGGAAAATGATAGGGGCAGTTCTTTGTTAGCCATTCGTGACCTTTTTAGCCTTCTATCCCTTGTATTAATTATTATCCGTCTTAGCCCACTTTGAGCCTTTAGCCTTTTCTTTGTAGCCACGATATAAGCCATTATCCCTTAGATTATTAGGCATGACCATATGACCCGCACTTGAATCACAATCCTGAGACATGTCTCGAGCTTGAGTTTGGGGTGGTGGGTCCACTTATGGGGAATTCATTGGGTAGGGATTGATGTGATTTTTATTGTAGCACAATTGCAGACGATTTATACTTGTAACCCTTTGCCGGAAAAAAAAAAGTGAAAAAGAAAGAAAAAATGAAAAAAAATTCAAAAATCCATACAGTAGGAACCGGGAACCCGGTTTGCAATCTGTACAAAAAAAAAGAAAAAAAAAAGAAAAAAGAAAAGAAAAAGAAAAATATGAAAGAATAAAACATCCGACAAAGTTGAATTTTTCTGAAAATCATCTTATTTGTAGTGGGTAGACATGGGACACTAAATTGTTGCGTAAATGGGTGAGTGAGAACAATTTTGAGCGTAAACTCAAGCTCGAGGACATTGTTGATGGTAAGTGAGGAGAGAGCCAAAAGCTCACTTCAAATTTACCAAATATACATCCACACCGTCCTTAAGCCAATATTAAAACCATAAAGACCTCGTGATTCCTAAGTGCATAGTGAATTTATGATTCTGTTGATAGGGAATACACTAGGTGGAGCGTTCAAAGCGATTTAGGATTAATGACCACCCTATAGCCATCATACAGAGATGAGTACAAGTGTAATCTTCAAGCATTGCGACTTTAATTTTATGATTGAGATTATTTGTGTTTGATTTTTCATTATAGATGTATGTGTATATTAGTTTCTAGAGTTTGCTATATGAGATTTATCTTAAGACTTGCTTTAGGTGTAGTTGCTAGCTTCTACTTGTTCTTACGTGTACTTCTACCCCTTTGTTTTGTTTTACTTTGTCGGGACGACAAAGGTTTGAGTTGGGGGTCTTGATGTCTCCCTAATTGTTCTTATTTTCGACCCTTGGGAGACATCATTTTTTATGTTTAATTGAATATTTTAATAGACTTTTGAGTTAAAAATGGAATAATCCGGAATTCCTATTTTATTTCTAGTATTTTTGATTTATTAAACTTTTGTGTGTAATCTTGTGTATTTTAGTGAAAAAGTTTGTAGGTTTTGAATATTAGCTAGGAAAGGAATCCGAGAAAAGAGTCAAAGATCGTGATATGGAGTCAAAGCTTGAAGATAAATCCCGAAAAAATTATATTTTGGAGCTGCAAATCTGGAAAACAGGCCAAAGATTTCTGATTTCGAGGTACTTACGAGTTGATTTAGCCGCTGACCTTTGAATAGAAAACGTTCCTTATCGAGTTACGGAAATTTAGCAAGTGATTTCAGGTCAATCGGAGTTATAACGAATCGGTTAGAGCTGTTTTAGTGGAGGTGGTGCAGCAGTTACGGGATTTTGGGCTTAGAAAATGGGCTTGGACTTTTAATTAGTGATTTAATCTTGGGTCCAAGCCCTAATCCGTTTTTCCTCTTATAAAAGGAGCTTTGGACCTCTTTTTTCACACAATTCACTTTTTACAAAATAAAACATTAGAGAGAAGAAGAAGAAGAAGAAGAAGAAGAAGAAGAAGAAGAAGAAGAAGAAGAAGAAGAAGAAGAAGAAGAAGAAGAAGAAGAAGAAGAAGAAGAAGAAGAAGAAGAAGAAGAAGAAGAAGAAGAGTGTCTATATCTCCATTCTCAGCCAAATCCAATTCCGGAAATTAGGTCTTTCTTATTTTTAATTCTGTAAAACAATATGAATTTAATTTCTTTTTATTTAGTTTTCTTTTTAATTAGTATGAGCTAATTCATTCATAGTACTTGAGAATGCATAACGAGTGAATCCCTATTTTATTGAATTTCATATGTTTGAAATTTGGTTTCTGTTAAATTAAATTAAATTGGGTCTTTTACATTTTTCTGTAATTTGAGATTATTTACTGTTTTTGGATTGATCAACTAAGAACAGGTGTTAGTATCTAGGCTATTCCACATATGTGGCGTGTGGATCATCCTGACGGAGGGTTTAGGTATAGACTTAATTACATAATCTAAAATCAAAACTATTGACTCTGACGAGCTTACTTAATTTTAGGGCCAATGTGGTAAAAATTACTTAATCATTCGAGAGTGGATCATATTTACCCTAACGGGACTAGTGACACTTTAGAATAGCCTTATAGTCCACCCTGACGGGGGTATAAGGAATTTAGAATCCCGACCAATATTAATTGACCAATTTAACCCTTAAACAACATATGTTATGAAATAGAATTAGGAGGATCCCTTGCGTCTCTCAAGTACTGCGTTCTCAAGTGCTACCTTCTCATATTTGCGTTTCACATTTATTTACTTGCGTCTTAGTATTTAGTTGCATTTTTTTATAGTCTTTCATTACTTAGAATTAATACAAACAACCAATCAACCATTATATCTTTTACTTGCTTTCATAAGTGCAACCATTCATTATTCGATAAGCATTGTAGTTAACCAAACCGTCCCTGCGAACGATCCTAGAATCACTTATTACTACTTGGGACAACCGTACACTTGCGGTTGTGGTTCAATTACTTTTGCATTTATTTTAGAACACACAAAGGACCACCAAAGGTCCCAAAGCTTACATGCCAAGGACGAGGCGAGTTTAAGCGGAGGAGAGCCGCAAGGGCCTCAATACCATCTTCATGGAAGGTAACGCGTCGAACTTAAAGACGTAATAAACAAAAGTGCTTCTTGGGAGACAACCCATGTTTTAATTTGCTTTCTGTTTTTCAATTCCTAGTGTATAATTCTAAGTAATTGTCGAGTCTTAGTGTCTACTTTTAAAATAAATGAGAAAGGTAGTGTGTTATTGGTGCGGGAATTGAGTTTGGGGTGCTGAGAAACAAAAGAGGGAAAAATCTGCTGCTCTGCCCGGCTTGCCGGCCAGACCACCGGCATGCTGGCGGAGCAGAACACGTGCCCACGGGTCCAAGGCTCGGGTTGTTTGCCGAGAGGGATAAAATATCACACAAGTCGCACTGGCATGCCGCCGAGAATTCCGGTATGCCGGCCAGAAGAAAAACTCGTGCCCTCGGAGTGCTCGACTCGGGTATTTTGACCCCTGGACAAAAAGAAGCACCGGCATGCCGGCGAACAATGAACACGTGGCCTCGGGTAGCGGCTCGGGTTGTTTGCTGAGAGGTACGAAAAAACACACGTCCAGCACCGGTATGCCGGTCATCAGCCCCGGTATGCCGGCCCGCATGTCGGTTTGGAGGAGTTATTGCCTTATACACTTCTTTCCTTATCAAGTGTAAATTTTAGCCTCTCTTATACGAATTTTCCAGCTCCCAACCTTATAAATAGACCTTGAAGCTGCACAAAGACCACTACAACACCTAAGAACATTAAACCCTTCCTCCTATTTCATTCCAAACACACATCCAACACCACAATCATTCAAGAACATCAAGAAATCTTCTCCTTCAACCTTAAGCCTCTTCATCAAAGCTTCAATCTTATTCATTAAACCTTCCCCAATCCATTACATATTAATTACCCATCTCATATAACACCATAATCCTTCATTATAAATCCTCAAAACATCAAATTTCAAAACTCTTCTCTAGTTTTTGATTATTTGAAGTTTTGAGTTTGGGGTTCAGTGAGATGCCGAAGATTGGAAAGACAAGAATACCATGGAGAGGAAGAGGAAGTTGGAGAACCTCTTATTAACTTTTGGGTGTTAAAGGATGTAGTCGAAAGAATGGAACTTTTGGAGGATATTCATGAAGAGGTGTTACCAACCATAGGAAAAGTCACAAAAGAGTTGGATCTTATGCAAATCATATTACGTGGAGTAAGCAATGTTCAACATGCCACCTACGTAACACAAGAGATCAACCTACACGCAACAATGGAAAAACCAGCTTCGTGCTGGTTCAGATACGTTTTCCTATTTCTTTCTTATTTGTTTTAATTGTTTAATTTCTTTCTTGAGTCTTTTTCGAGTCGTGGGGACACGACTCATTTTTGAGTTTGGGGTGGGGTTCGTTGCCTCATCCCAATTTTATGTGTGTTACTGTTTTTTTTTTTTAAAAATTAGTTTGAGGAATGTTTTGACTGTAGAGCTATAGAGTATTTTAAATGCCCCCATCAAGCATGCTTTTTATGAATTTATGATAGGAAATAGTTGACTTTAGGAGTTAGTGTAAAACGCACTAAGATTGCATGCAAACATGAGATAATTGATTGAAAGAATTAATGAACAATGCAAAAGAAGTAACCTTGTGCTTAAGGATAATGAGTGGTTTGTAAAACGTGAGATCTGAATGAGTAGAGAACCCACTTAGGTATGAACTAGAGGCAAGTTGTGTAAATAGGAAGATGATAGAGGCAGTTCTTTGTTAGCCCTTTGAATCCTTTTTGGCCTTCTAGGCCCTGAATTAATTATATCCTTCGTAGCCAAATTTTTAGCCTTTAAGCCTTTCTTTTGTCGCCACATTATAAGCCAATATCCCTTTAGATTGTTAGGCATGACCATATGACCCGCACTTGAATCACAATCCTGAGACTTCCTGTCTTGAGCTTGAGTTTGGGGTGGTGGGTCCACTATATGGGAACTTACATTAGGTTGGGAATTTTTAGCTTATCAATTGTGCTCTGTGCTATATTTTGACGATGATTCACAGGTTTATTACATTGTAACCCTTTGCCGGGGTAATAGTAAATGAAAAAGAAGCTAAAAAGCTAAAGTTATGAAAAGGCATAATTTATGAAAAAATAGCATGATATTTCAACATAAAAAATGGAGTCATAGCTATAAAAAGAAAAAAGAAAATTCATATGAAAAATATATATTTGGACCGGCAAAGAGGAAATTTTTAGGTGAATCATCTTTAGTGCTTATTGGGTTAATTTGGGGACGCTAAATTAGCGCGTCAAATGGGTTGAGTGAGAACGTATTCGAGTGTAAACTCAAGCTCTTGGACAGTTTGTTGATGGTAAGTGAGGAGAGAGCCAAAAGCTCACTTCAAATTTACCAAATTTACATACCATACCGTCTCTAGGCCTACGCTAAAACCATAAAGACCTCGTGATTCCTAGATACACAGTGAGTTAATAGGGAGTATGCTAAGTGGAGCGTTCAAAGCAAGTAAAGATCGAGGAACACCCTATAGCCACCATCTTGAGATAAGTAATAAGCGTAACCTTCTAGCATTGTGAAATTAATTTTGGATTGATATTATTTTGTGTTTGATTTTGCATGATCAGTGTATGTGTATATTAATTCCTAGATTAGACTATATGATATTTGTTTTAAGTTGTGCTTTGGGAATATTTACTAGATTCTACATTCTGCATTCACCTAAAAGGGCCTTTGTTTCTATTTTACTTTGTCGGGACGACAAAGGTTTGAGCTTGGGGTCTTGATGTCTCCCTATTTGTTCTAATTATTAGCCCTTTGGAGACATCCTTTTAGGTGAATACTTGAGTTATTCAATAGACTTTTATGCTTATTTGATCATATTGCACTTTCTCCCCTGGAATTTGACTATTTGCAGTTTTTGAGCTTTTGTGCGTTAATTTGATTATTTTTTAGTGCAAAGTTAGTATGTTCTTAAATTTCAATACAAGGTGGAGAAGTGAGAATTAGATTCTTAGCTTATTTTTAGTGTGTTAAAAAGTATTTCTAGTCGAGTTTCTAATTTTAGAGTCCACTTTCCTATTTCTAGTCTTGATTATTGATTTATTATTTTTAAAGCATATGCGGTTTAATTATTTATTTATTGTGAAGCTTTAAAAGATATATGGTAATTAATTAGAGACCAAGTCAAGTCAAAGAAGTAAAAGGAAAGATATTCACATGGAAATAAGAAGATTAAGGAAAGATATATGCAAAGAAGGAAAAGATAAAGCTGCCATATGAATCTGAAATTCCAGCCACGTTTCAAAGACGAGTCCATAACTTAAGATTGGCTAGGAATTTGTGAGAATGGTGTGCACCAATGGAAATAGATTTCCGAGACAAGCGGTTTTGACTATTTGAACGCCTCAGACGGATAAGTATTGAAGGAGATATGACCAAAACAAATCAGCAACAGAAGCTTACCTTTCCTAGATTTTAGGGTTACGAATTAAAGAGTTCTTGACTTATCTTCCACTCCAAGTAAATTCGACCTAGGGCTTCCTAGCACCTATAAATACACCCCTTATACCTCATTATTCAGTACCTCTCATTAAACCTTCAATTTATATCATCCTTAGAGAGAGTGTCAAGAGGCAAAAGCAAGAGCAGAAGCTGGAGAATTATTTTCCTCCAACAACAGTTCAAGCCAATTCCTCTATCTAGGTTCTTATTTTATTTCTGTTATTAGGACATGTATATTATTAATTTCCTTATTGATTTTACTTTCAATATGAGCTAAACCTTAATTACTTGAGAATCGTAATGGGATGAACCCTAATTTGTTTAATTCATGTATTTCAATTTGGGATTAGTTTCTAGTTTAATTTGAATTGGGTATTTCATATTGTGTCTTATTTTATATTAGTTCACTATCAGTGAATTAGCTAATCGGAGATAGGTCATAGTAATTAAGCTATTCACTTTGGTGGGGAAGTGATCGCCTTGACGGGGGGTTAATTACTGAACTAGATAATAAATGTAAGGTAGAAATTATTGATCCTGACGGACTTAGTTAACCTTATAGCCAATTGGGTAGAATACTTGACCATTCGAAGGTGGATTATAATCGCCCTGACGGGGTTTGTAACACCTAAGAATAGCTCCTAGGTCCACCCTGACGGGGGCTAGGAGATTATAGAGTTCTGACTAATATAGAAATATCAGGTCTGCCCTTAAAGAAAGCATTAATTAGGTAAGTTTAGGTGATTCCCTAGCGAGACTCAAGAATATCTCATATCTGCGTCTTAGTCTTTTAGTATTTATTTTCAGTAATTTGTTTCTTTGCTTCTAGTAATTTAATAACTCAAAACCAAACAAATATCTTTTATCCTTTATTTTCTATATTGCAATTACTACTACCTATCTATTGAACACTTCGGTTATACCAGTCCAATCCCTGAGAACGAATCCGACTTATCGGAGTATTACTTGGACAACCGTACACTTGCGGTATTGTGCTTCCTTTTATTTCAGTACTTAATTTTATAACACACAAGGACCCACCAGTATGGTGTCAAATATTCTAACTGAAGAGTGGATTGGTTAGGAGTTCTTGGGTCTTGAGGAGAGGAACTCCAAGACCTGTTGAGTAATAATCTCTAAAATTATACTTATATTAATATTTTTTGAGATTATGTTTTTAAGGGTCGTTCCAAATATTATATAAAATTGTACATTCTTAAACAAATTGAAATTAAGAAACTAATAGTCTTTCCTTAACCCCATATAATATGATGATAGACCCAATAGGTCTTGAAACTAATGTATTACACATTATATAAGATAAAACTCTTCTTCGTAAAGGTTAAAAAAAAACTTATTTATGGCCAAATACTAAAATATTATCTAATAAAACAAAAACATATGAGCCAAAAAAACAAGCTGTGCAAGTCTCTAACCCGACTCAAAAAATTAGTGAGCATGTTCGGAAAGTCATTACCTATGTTGAAGAATCTTTGAGCATATTTGAAAAACCACTAATATGTAGCATTTTTTTAATTAAAACACATATTTAATGCAAAATTACAACAGAATTTTAACAAAAATAAAAGAATAAATATTTTTTATTATAAAAAATATATTACAATTAATTCACCCTACAAATATTAGAATTAAATTAATCAAAGATATTTTGGAGATATTAAATATAAGGAAAAAACTAAAACTAACCTTACTTAAACTCGGGAAAAAAATTACAATATCGGCTTCCCAAGCTCATGGATCTAAAACACGGATCCCAAACCCAAACCTAACTATGTTGACGAAGTAAAACCGATGGCCATGAACTCCATTGACGAACCCAACCCCATGGCCACGGACTCCTTTGACGAACCCTGGACTCTATTTCTATCTCCATTAGATCGAACCTGATACATCAAAGCTCTACTCGAGGCAATGAAAGCTCAGGTGTAGAAACCATGGTTGCACGCCTACACAACTACACTCGAGTACCACAGCAAAACCCTTGCTCCAAAAATACAAACTAGAAACAATAATCGGATCAGAAATATCGAATATTTATACGTAGTTCTGATTCTGATCCGATTTTATTTTCTAAAAAATTAGAAATCAGAATTTCGCAAGTCAGAATATTAAAAATCTACTCCGAATCGAATTTTTTGGAATGGAAAATCGAAAACCAAAATATCAGATTCAATTTCCACCCTTAGTCTTGAGTCTAGCTTTCACGTTGTTTAAGTGGTAAGTGAGTAAACATGCTATTTTGGAAAAAAAAGTAAACATACTAGTGGCTTGAGTGAGTCGTTAATATAGTATTAATCATGTTTTTAAGTCATATTAATCATGTTCTCCTTTCATTTATTGTTTTATTTTGTTGTGCTTAAATTTTCATTGTTTTTTTATTTTGTTTTCTAAGGTTTATAATTTATTAACATAATTATTTTCATCGAAAGAACTATTAAAAAGTATCCCAATATTAGTTAATCAGTTTTTATGATATTTAAATGTTAAAAAATAAGTAAAAAATGAAAACAAAAAGGATTATAATTTCAAAAACAAAACAGAAATAAAATAAAAGGGAACAAAAAAACCACAAATGGAAAAGAGGTGTAAAAAAACTTCGAGTCGAGAAAGGATGTAAATAATGAAACTCAGATCTTTCAAAAGGAGGCGAAAGAGACAAGAGACCTCCATGGTTGCAACCCTCGGATCGGGGTTGCCCCGCCAAGATATGGAGTCATTTAACTCGATGCGAAAATAGTAACTCTAGAAAATTAATCATCATAGCCCATAAACATTATACAGAAAAGGAAGAAGAAGATGAAGAGGGAGGTCTGCAAACCTCGGATCGGGGTTGTACCACCAAGATACGGAGTCTTTTAACTCTATTCCAAAATAGTAACTATAGAAAATTAATCATCGTAACACATAAACATTATACAGTATTGGAAGAAAAAGATGTCGAGCAATCACAGACAGAATAGTATTAATAGGGGTAAGAGCCACAGTAAAGGAAACACGAGGAGGGCAGTAATAAAGATGAACATGTTTATCGTTGATTGAAATGACATTTCACGTTATTTAACCCTCATGGGTAAAAAAAGGGTTGTTGAAGGATTTTTATGGCGAACATCATTGGCTGGAATACGAAGAGGGAAGCCACCCTTAAAAACCTTTACATGTATTGTTTCTCAACATGGCCTCATTCTTAGTGTTACTATTTGACTTTCTACTGAAGACAAGTATTGTATTTATAGTGGTTTTCTATTTTATCTTATGTGTTGGACTAATTTAGGTATTAATGTATTGTTTGGACTGGAGAAAGGGAAGAAAAGTAAATATATAAAAAAATAAAGAAAATAATTCTTTTTTTCGGACAAGTAATAAAAAGAATTGATCCCGCTTTATCTGATGCCAAACTTCGCGAAAGGGCGATCTGGTCCCGATGCAGATCTTCTCCAATCCTCCGCCTTAACTCTGCGTGCAGCCTTGTCGGCCAAATTATTGTACAATCTTGGAATATGTTTGAAAATCATGTACCCATGCTCTTCAACGATCTCACCAATATGGACTATAAAGGGTATTTGCGCTCGCAACTGACGGTGACTTAATACCCTCAAGGTTCTCCAAGATAATAATAGTTTTCTGTTTCCGAGAGTCATTTCCTACCTTTTCCGCTTCCAGTATCGCTATGATTTCTCCCTTAGAAATTGAGTTCACCCAGTGTTGTTTTGTGACGGTCCTCCGTCTTCCTGTGGCTTAGTCGAACCTGACAATTTCAACTCCTACCCGTTCAGCCGGACAGCAAATGATTCTTTTGTTTGGATTGTTGAAAAATAACAAAGGAAAAGAAAGTAAATGATTATAGTAACTTTTTTAAAAAATAAATTAAGAAATTAATAATATTTAGTAGATATTTATTTATTTTTATATTTTTTAAAAAGATTTGTTAATTTATAGTATTGCTTTATTTATGGATATTTTTAACTTTTTCCAGTATGAACCTTTCCTTTCCTCCCATTTGACCTTAAAATGGAAGAATTAAAAAATATATATTACCAAAAAAATCAAATGATTCTTTAATCTTTTTAGATCCATTACTAATATTAAAAAGTGAATCCAAATAAATAAAATGATTGATTAATTATCAAACAACAATTTTTTTTTATAATTTTAATACAAACATGGTATAAGATTTAGGATAGGTTCTATTAGGTTGATTTAGGTTGGATTTGATTGGATTAAATTGGGTTGGATTAAATTTGATTGAAAATAAAGATTGAGTTGGGTTGGTAGAAGAGTCGTATTGTCTTTAAAGTGCCTTCTTTTATATTTTTCGATTACTATTCATCCAAGCTCTCTTTTAAAAGTATCAACTGTATTAGCACGAAACTCTACATTAAAATTACGGGTGATTGATTAATGTGGATTTGGAAACAAACGTTAAGGCCTATATGTATCATGTGGCTAGATTCTTTTTTAAAGAGGGCATACAAATACTAAAATAACTAAAAAATTACATACAAACAAAAAAGGTGACAAAAATAATAAAGACAAAAACAAGTGGAACGCCGAGTCAATGAGTATCGAGTCACTGAGTATCACTGTTATTCAACTCTGGCCACCACAACCAACTACCACTAGCCCCTCCACTTGCGGCGTACTTAGAGATGTCACTAAGTATCGGAAAAAAATACTAAGTATACTCAGCAAAATCTTTGAGTATACTCAACAAAAACTCAGAGTACTCATAAAAATACTAAGACCTCAACAAAAATACTAAATAAAATAAAATAAAACCATTAATTAATTCATAAAATTATAATAATTTATAGAATTCGAAAAAAAACAAAAAAAAACACGTGGCTAACATCAGCATGACGTCATTTTTGTTCAATCCATTTCACTAAGTAGTGAAATTAACTTCATCGCCCCAATCTTCACCAAAGTCGCCTAGAATGCAAAAACAACTTCATCGTCCCAATCTTCACAAAAGCCGCATAGAACCCACTCATGTTACTCAATGATTTTTCTAGAACTCACCATTAATCTTCACCTAACCAATTATCTTCAACTCACCATGAATCAACAAAAATGCAGATCTAGACATCAAATATGGCTCCTTACCTTTGCAAAAAATAGCTCCTCCATAATAGCTCGAAGAATCTGCTTTGATCTCCATGAAATCGAAAATATCTTCTTTGATCACGTCTGCACACCTTAAGGAACGAAGATCGAACTTGAAGGAAGCTCGTCTGGACGCGTGGACGAAGCCTTGCTCGAACTCTCATTCGTAGTTTAAAGCTCCATGGATGAGACCACTGTTGTGTGTTGCTGCTTTCTAACGTGTTGGTGCTGTGAAGCCGACTGACTTTGATGAGAACAATACCCGTATAATGGCTTCTATTGTGAAAGAGATATAGTTTCAAAAAGATGTTGGGTTGGGGTGGGAAGAGGATATAGGGATCAAGTTTTCTAGATTTAGGTGTGTTATTAGTATATATATTAGGTAAAAAAACAAATAAGGGTATGATGGGTAGTGAAAATAAGTGTATAGTGTCAAATCTTCTTACTGGAGAGTGGAATGGGTACTTGGGTCTTGAGGAGGGGTCTTGAGGACCTGTTGAATAGTAATCTCTAAAATTATTCTTATTTAATATTTTTTGAGATTATGTTTTTGAGGGTCGTTCCAGATATTATCTAAAATTGTACATTCTTGAACAAAACCGAAAGAAACTAATAATCTTTCCATAAATACCCATATAATATGGCGATTGATCCCATAGGTCTTGAAACTGATTTTCTTACACATGATAATAGAGAAAAACTCTTCTTCTTAGAGGTTAAAAACAAATTTAGTTATGATCAAATACTAAAATATCATCTAATAGAATAAAAACATATAATCCAAAAAACAAGTGGTCTGCAAGTCTTTAACTCGACTAGAAAATTACTGAGCATGTTCGAAAAGTCGTTTACTATGTCAAAAAATATTTGAGTATATTCGAAAAATCACTAATTATGTAGCACTTTTTTTATCAGCAAATCAAAACTTTATTAATAATTCGGTCCACAAACACCATTGTCTTTACAAACTATTAAGGTCCAATGACTTACATAATAAAACCACCTATTACATATGGTCCAAAACCTAGACAAGTTTTTACAAACATTTGGATAAAGAAAACAGGCCAAAACATTTGGGCCTATCTATTATTACATATAGACTTAATTAACGCACTTGAGGTCTTTTTTTTTTGAAGCTTTTGCTCTGCAATTTAATGGTGGTAAGAGATACAATTTTCCCCAAAATTTGTTCTTCGTTAAACCTAGAGACACCATGGTTTCTTTCATTTCTCTATTCCATATCCAATATATATAAGATGTGATTAGCGCTCTTACAATTTTAATAAATTCTTCATTAGGGAATCGATGAACGATGTCCATTAGATCATTCATGTATATTGGAAAGTTGTTAGTGTTGCACATTCCCGGAATCTTTAGGGGTATTCTATTTGAGAATGAGTAGTTTATAAACAAGTGATTAATGTCCTTAGAGCAGCTCATACAGAAGAGGCGCATAGGATTGATCTTAAGTCCCCATTCAAGCATTCTTAATTATGTAGCCAATCTATCCAGCATAGCTAACCACGAGATAAAGGAGCATCTTGGGATACATCATTTTTCCCAAACCACTTTACTCCACTTAACACTTTTTTTATCTGCAGCGATTTTTTTGAGTGTCTTCCTAAAGGAAAAGCCTTTATTGTCGCTTCCACTCTAGTATTTCAAGTCACTACCAGGAATTAGATGAAAATTCTCTAGTAGCGGAAGAATCTTCCCAAGACATGGAGGAAATCTCCATCTACCTCTCCCAAAACACGAACTCACTGTTTTGTTATAGTTAATGTTATGTCTATCTAGCTCAATATGCAGAATATCATGTGTACTTCTTTTCCCAATCCATTTATCCCACATTATGAATGTATTTTTTCCATATTGTACTTCGCGGTGAATGAATTCATAACCAATTGGTCTAATTTGGAGCAACTTCTTCCAAATCCATGTGTGATATTGTTTAGCATCTAACCCCAAAATGAACTTATCTTTGATAATATTATGATGAATCCACTTGCTCCATAAATTATGTTCTTGTGAATACATTCTCCAAAAAGTGAAAAGTATATACACCTTATTAATATCTTCAACATTTGGAATCCCTAGTCCTCCAAACTCTTTACCTAATCAAACATTACTCCATGAAATTTTTGCACCCTGAGCTCCATCTAAATTTAATTTCCATAAAAAGCTAGCTATCTTTTCACTGAGCTTGTAAATAACCTGTTTTGGTAACTAGAAAACTTTGCACCAAAATGAAATTTCGCTCACTAGAATGCACCTATTTAATTCCAACCTTCCAGCATAAGATAATAACTTTGATGACCATTGATTAATATTGAAACAAATCTTCTCTACAAGCTTATTCCCATCTGTTACACTTAGTTTTTTTGAATTCAAAGGCACTCCTGAATATCTAACTGGCAAATAACCAATTTTGATATTCAATAATGTAGATATTTTGTGCTTTGTTTGATCATCTGTGCCTCCAAAATAGAGTTCACTCTTTTGGAAAATTTATATTCAGTCTAGAGATTCTAGTGAACATGTCTAAAGCATCCTTAACTACCTTGACTAGGTTGACATCTTCTTTAAGAAAAATAAGTAAATCATTAGCAAAAATACTATGATTCAACTTTAGGCTCCTGCATTTTTTATAATAACTAAACTTCTTATTCATAGAAACATGATTGAACATCCCTATGAACACTTCCATACATATGGTAAACATATAGGGGGAGATAGGATCTCCTTGTCTTAGACCTCTCTTCCCTTTAAAGTAGCCACAAACTTCTCAATTTATGCAGATAGAATAGTGGGGAGTGCATACACACATCTCAATCTACTTAATAAATTGTTTAGGAAAACCAAATGCACTCAATATATTCAATAAGACATCCAATTCACACTATCATAAGCCTTCTGAAGGTCAAGATTAATAGTACAATTTGGTGCAACAGTTTTCTTCTCGTAACCAAGTACAACATCTTGTGCCACTAAGATATTATCACTAATATGCCTCCCTCCTGCATAGGCTTCTTATTTCAAAGAGATGATTGAGATCAAAACATTTTTCAATCTATTTGAAATGACTCTAGAAATAGTCTTGTATGTAGCGTTCACACACGATATTGGCCTGAATTTTTAACATTAGAGGCATTCTTCTCCTTGGGAATAAGAACTATGTTAGTTGCATTCACTTGACTAAGAAGTTCACCTGTACTTAAACATTGATTTACAGCTTGACAAAAATCCTCTTCAATTACACACCATGATGCTTTATAGAAGCAAGAGTTTAGGCCATCGGGTCCTGGATTTTTGTTCTAATTAATGGAGTATCGCAAATTTTTTATCTCATTGTTTGTAATAGGAGCAATTATACATGCTACTTGATCCTCATATATACTTGACTTAAGTATCGTCTTTTTATAGTTGATATTGAGCAAATTTCCTCATTTGCAGACTCTGATCACAATAGTTGCTCATAGAAGGACACATATTCTTTTTTAATATGATCATGATCAGTGATAATTTCACCTGCACCATTAACCAAAGTAGAAACGTTATTTTTTGATATTCTTCTTTTGATCATCTTATAAAAATATAGTGAATTACAATCTAGGTCATTTGCAAATGTAATTCTGGCTTTTTGCTTCATGCTATAATACTGAATCATGACTGCTTCTTCTAGTTCTTTATTCAATACTTTATCCTCAGCTAAGATGGCATTATTATGTTCCCCACTTATAATTTTTCCTTGCACAATTTCCAACTGACTCCTAACATTATCAATTTGAGAAGAATTTCTTCTAAAATGCTTATTATTAAACTTTTTCAGAGCAATCTTCATTTTTTTTTTTCATACATAACCCAAACATATGGTTTCCTTTAATTTACATATTCCAAGCTGGTTTGATCACCTCCAAGTATTCCTCATGTTGTGCCCAAATGTTAAAGAATTTTAAAGAACAAGGCCTAGAAACCTTTGTGCTACCAATCATTACTTTTAGTGCATAGTGATCAGATGTAGAAAGAGGAATCACAATGACATTTGAATAAAGATTATCCATACATTTGTTATTGATAAACACCCTATCAATTTTACTTGCTATAAGCTATCCTGTGACAATTTTATTAGTCCAAGTATCATATTACCCTCCATAGTGGTGTTCATATAAGTTAGCTTCATTTATACACTCTATAAATTCTATAGCACTATTTCTTAATGTGTCGCAATTTAACCTGACTTCAATCCATAATATTTCATTAAAGTCCCGTAGAAACCATACCTTGTTACCTGCAAAATCATTACTCCATTTTATCATATCTTTCCATAAAACTTTCCTCTCATTCTCATCATTACTAGAATAGATCATCCCCATGTAAACTATATCTCCACTCTACATAATCCTCATCTCAATAAACAAAGCTTGATAAGTCTCATGTAATAACTTTATATCCACATATTTCTGATCCCAAAAAAGCCAAACCCTACCAGACTCGTCTTTATTTATAGTTATGCATCATCTCATGGTGGGAGAAATGTGCATTGGTTATTGCTGGATACTTATCAAACTTGACTTTTGTTTCCAAAAGTCCAATAAGTCTAACTTTATTACTAATTAAAAATATCCTTGACATCAAGTTGTCTAAGGAGTTGATTGAATTCATGTACGTTCCATGATGCAAAATTCATAAGTTTAGGGGCGAGTTACTACCTATCCTCCACTATCACTAATAAACTTAAGCACATCTTGATCAATATTGCTATTGCCCTGTAATTTCTCAAATTTGTTTGATGTTAAAATAGAGCATGATGCATGTTCTTGCTTACTATTTGATCTTTTTCTAACTACTTGCCACTCCTCAATTACATTCTTTCCTTTACTTTCTTTAACCTCTTCATCATTTAGTTTCTTAGGCCTCCAAACCTTCTGAATATTATTACATTTACTCTCAACATGACCAAACTAATTACATTTACTGCAGATAATGGGTTTCCAATAATACTCTATCTTCACTTCCTGCAGCTCCTCCATATCTACATCAACATAAACATTATCGCGAATTTCTTCTTTAGTGTCAATTTCCACACAAACGCAATTTTGACTCTGTTATTGTGTCTATTTGTAAAGGTACTCCAATACCACTAGCCACATAACTCATACCTTTCTTGGTCCATAGATTCATAGGAAAGTTAACTAACTTCACCTAGATAGGTATCTTGGATGCGTCTACCTTCTCAAATTGCATCCCATCTTTTCAAGGTCTTAAGAAAAGTGGCTTTCCATTTTTATGCCACATCTGTTCCATGGCTTTGTTATAGTATTGTTCATTTTTAAATTTGAACACAAACACACCTTGACTACTCGATTTTACCTTAGCCTTCCCCAAATTACTCCATTGATACCTGGCAAAGTTGACTATCGCATAGATGGGCGTTGGACTATCAATAAATTGTTCAATCAAACAACTGACCCAAAGATTAGCTCCCTCATCGAAGACCTCTTGTGGTGGTTTAATGATTATTCGACCTTCGTGTTTGATGGATTCATGATACTCAAGCTTGAGTGATTGTTTAACACAACCTTCGAACAAGTTTGACCAAGCTGTAGGTTTATCTTTGCTTTTGTCAAGATTTATGCCTGTATGAGCTACTTCATGTGTTTGATTCGGTGTATCCATAGGAGTTTTTGTATTACCCATCTCTTCTTCACTACTTTCATGAATTTTAGTAACATGAGCTTCCGGAGTACATAATTTCAGATCCGTTTCATCGGGAGATGGAATCAGCTTTGTTATGTCCCTAAGCTTTTTCCTACTTTGGAACTAAAGTAGTTACAACATTAACCCTAACTAAGCTCAACATCTTAGTCATGAAAAAAGAAAAAAATTATGAAAATAAAGGGGAAAAAATGGAGCTCTGAGGCGATGATAATTTGTGAAGGTGGTGAGAGAAAAGGTAAATATGGGAATGAGTGTTTTGTGGAAAAAGATAAAGATAAGGGGAGATAAAATGTTATATCCCAGATTTCTTGGGATAAAACACCAAATCTGAAAAGAAAAAAGTATATAAAAAGGTGGCTAAAATCTAAAAAGAAGAATAAAAAACAGTGGAAATGGGTAAGATTGGGATAAATGAGTAGAGAAGAAAAATTTGACACTTTTTAATTACAACACATATTTAATGTGAAATTATAACTCAATATAACAAAAAAAATTATTATAAAAAGTATATTATAGTTTTTTTTGTCAAATGAAAAAAAAAACTATCCTATCCCTCTAATACGACTAAGGGAGGACACACATCTAAAAAAACTCGACAATCGAATCCATAAGACAACCGAAACATCAATATTCGCCCTGCTGTATTTTGCAACTTTATCTGCCACTTCGTTGAATTTTCTTTTGATGTGAATGACTTTCCATCCTGGAAATCTCTTCATCCAACTTAACGCTTCAGCGATCATTGGCCGTATTCGCCAGTTGATTCCTTTAGCTTTGTAAATACCTTGAACAACTTCAAGGTTATCAGAATAGAACGAGCTACGCTGGAGATTGAGATCTGCTGCAGATCTCATAGCTTGAAGGATGGCCCACATTTCTCCTTCAACAAGAGTGTTCACCCTTGCTCTCTTGAAAACTTTATGTTCGGTTGCACCTTCCATGTTAACTCCTAATGACACCATACTTGCAGGTTCCCAGCTATTGATGAAAGAAGCATCATTCAACCATGTATAATCAACACTGTCCTCGAGAAAATGATTATCATCGAGATCAGACGAGTTATTCAGTATAACAAATGAATTTATAAAGATGTTTACGAGATATTAAATAAAAGGAAAAAACTAAAACTAACCCTACTTAAACTTGGGAAAAAATTACACCATCGACTTCCCAAGCTCATGGATCTAAAACGCGGATCCTAAATCCAAACCTAACTCTATTGACGAACCCGAACCCATGACCATGAAATCCATTGATGAACCTTAGACTTTGCTTCTCTCTACATTAGATCGAACAGATCCATCAAATCTCTACTCGAGCGAAATCAAAGATCTGGTGCAGAAACCATGATATCACGCCTACACGACTACGCTTGAACACCACCACGTAAACCCTAGATCTGCTCAGCTAGCATCGTGCAAGACTTGTTCACGTGACCAAAAATTGCATTGTTTTTTCGGCCAAAACTGGAGAATCACTCTGCGGTGTAAATCTATCACACTGTTGTCGCGTGAAGCCGTTGTCGTGCAACATCGTTGCCACCTTCAAACCACCAGATTATTAGAGCAGAGAAGTGGAAAGTAGAGAACATTTTCATAATTAAAGGGTGACTGACATATAGGATCTTGGAGGCAAACCTTATGGCCTATAGGGAACATGTAGCTAGATTCTTCTTTAAAGACGACACTACCCAATCTTATGGATGACCAAATAATAAAATACCCTCATATAAAACAAAAAAACAACATAAAGACAAAAATAAGTGACAATAAGTATGGATCCTTGACTATCAACTCACTGAGTATCAACTCAGTGAGTATCAACTCGTTGAGTATTGGTACTTTTCAGCTCTAACCGCCACCAGACTGTCCATCGTCGGCGCCGCCACTTGGGGTGTACTTAGAGAAAAAAATACTGAGTATCGAAAAAACACTAAGTATCAGAAAAAAAACATTAAGTATCGAAAAAATTTCTCTGAATATCAGATATTTTCTCTGAGTATTGGAAAAATTTCTTTGAATACTAAAAAAAAACTGAGTACTCAGCAAAAACACTGAGTAGTCAGAGAAAACGCTGAATATTTTATAAAAAATCCCAAGTATATAAAAAAAAAAGCATAAATTGGTTTTTATTATCAAAATAATTAAATAAACATAATTGTTACAAATTCAAACTACTTACAAAAATAATTTATAATACAAACGGGGATTAAGCGCTCAAAGTAAACCGGATTTTAAAACAATGGGGTAGGACGCAAAAGTTATAAGAACTTATGTGCTCATTATGGTTTGGAACATTTGAAAGACCAAAATAAAAACTTGCCATAAGAAAAGAGACATTAACGTGCGAGCTGTAATTATCTCAAAGAAGAAATTTTTTACGAAAAAGTTTGGACCAATGTAAGTTGTCAGTTCGGGAAGGGACATGGAATATCGTGTTCCTATGCAATGCATCTTTCACTACCACATGAGAGCCCCCACAGAAATTGGAATCGTAGAAGTTCACAAGTCCAATGAAATTCAAGTTTTCCATTCACAGACAATGTTTTTTGTTCATCAGCTACCGCCACAAAACTCTACGAACAATTCGAAGATACAGAATGATAACTTTGATATCCTTTATCAATGTTAGGTGGTCTATTCAACCAATTTTACATAAAATTACGGAATTTAACAAAAAACGGAATTAAGAGAAAAGTACGCTACACCACATTCCAAGATACCTTAACATCTTACACCATAGCAAAGAATGCCAGGCTGGAGACCACAAATCAAGAGGTCTTTTCAGACATATTTTTCACTTCTCGACTTGTAATAAGATTAGACTTTAGACAAGATTTGGAGTATTGAAGGCTTGAGTAGTAATCATGAACCAGTCTTTTCATTTTCCAATAAGGACAAGGACACACTATGATTAAACATTAGGATTTACTCAATACTAAATGGCTCGAACATAAAAGTATCATCAAAATAAAAGCTCATTCAAGAACGATAAAAAATGTACTCATCAATGCAAGGTATATACAAATAACCAAGATAAAAAATTAACATCATTCACAAAAACTAAAGATTGACCAAAATTTGAGAAATCTCAATCCAAGAAAAGTATATAATTCATGGAGAAAAACCAAGATTTTCCTTTTAAAACTAGTTTAGGAAATCTATATTATAAAAACAAGCAAACACTAATGTCAAAATTCCCCTACTAGATAGCAACGGAAATTAAAACAAATACGGTTCGCACTAAATATATCTAGGCTCATTACAACAACCTCCTAGACCATCATCATAATAACTAACAAATAAAATTCCAAATTCAAAAAAAAAAATGTAAATCACTACTCAGTACTCACCCTTCACCACCACTACCCTAACTTTTTATCCACAAGGCTGATTAATCATCTCTTCAGTACTCATACTCACCTGTTTCTGCCTTCTCATTTCAACTATCTTACGATGAGAGTTCGAATGTGCCGAAGGAATAAAAGTTGGACTACTTGCTGGACGATACTCAGGTACTAAGCGTCCCGATTTGTAACGGACCCCACAAGCGTTACATAATGTTTTAGGTCCCATGGGTCCCGCACGCCATTGTGGTGTCTTCTCAGCTTGACAATGTAAACACCTTCTACCAATAATAGCTCCAGTATTATTATCAATCATCATTGGTTTATTAAGTTCTTGCTTTTTGTTCTTCTGTTTGTTCATCCATGGGCTTTTCTCGATTGTGGAGTTTAAAACGCCTAAGCCTAACCCTGATTTTCGTCTACTTATTCTACGTTTGCTTCGTTTACCTACTGGATAAGTTACGGGTACACGAAGTACGTCACAGCAGTTAAGAGTGGGTGTAGGTGTGGGGGTAGGACCGTGGGGCCCACTTTTGTTACTACTGGTGCTACTGTTTTCTAGGACTGAAACGGGGCTGTGGTGATCTAACGCAAGGCTAGGATTAACCGAGAGGATGTCTAAGCATGTTTCGACGGCTGGGAATGCGTCTTTGTTTGATAGCCATTCGAGTTCTTCTTCTTCTATGAATTCCTGCATAAATTGGAATTGATGAGTCACTAAATTGGAATAAATAATAATTCGAAATTGGGAAATGGGAATAAGAATATTTTCTTTTTTAGGAAGACAAATGGAATATGACATTTAATTTATTTAATAATAATAAGGGGGTCATCAAATTGGACTATTGGTTTGTGAGGTACAATAAAGTCCAAATTGGAATATAAGGGAGTAGATATTTAGGGGTGGTTTTGTCTTTTTTAGATACCCCACTTGAGGTGTTTGGAACATTTATTTGTACAGCGCACATCATGTGAGACCACCTATTCACCAATAATAGAGACACACGATGGGGACCATTATTTGATTTTACGAAATTACCCTTCACCGGTTAGGGTTTCAGGGGTAAAACGGTCAACATGAGAGTCATTCCGTTGCCATGTTTGACCAAAACCGTAAGAACAAATTTTATTCAACTGAGTCGAGTAACTTGGAACGGTTCAAAATGTCATATTGAACTCCAACCACTCAAACTCAGTCAGAATAGTTTCTAAATTCAAATACTTCACCCAGAGAATAACTCACTGATTCAACATGTTCGAGTCGACGAAGTTATAAACCGAGTCAGGGCACTATTGACCACAAAAAAGACAGACACTTCAAAAACGAGTAATCTCACTCAAAAAAGGCAATAACCTATTAAGGCGGCCAAACCTGAGTCAACATGTCCGAGTCGACTCACTTGGCACCCAAAGTCATTGCATTTCTAATACCCTAAAAGGCTGAACCACCCAACTCGGCCGAGTCGAGACCAAACTCGGTAAAAACCGGCAGTAAATAGACCAAAAAACGGTAGAAAAAGAACAATAACCCGTATGGTAAAATGGAAAAACTTACAGGAAATGAATGGTTGTTATGTTTATCATCGTCGTGAACGGGGTCGGAAAATGAAGATGAAAATGAAAGGGTTTTATGTTGCAGGTTTGTTTCTTCATCTTCTTCATCCAAAGAGAAGTTGAGAAGGTCATCATCAACAAAGAAACATCCGCTAGTGTCCACACCTTCCATATTAAAAACACACACCAAATGGAAAACACAGTTTTTATGGTTTCTAGAGAGAGAGAAAGCGAAAAGAAGAGCAAAGGAGTACGGTTTAGTTTGGTTTGGTGGTGGGTGGAGAAAAAGAGAGGGAGTGGAAAACAAAGATAGGTTTCGTTCTTCACACTTTAATTTTCTTTTTTCTTTTTTTTTAATTTATTTAACTCTCTTCACACTTATTATGGTGTGGTGCATTATTTGTGTTACTATTTCCGCTACAATGGTTGGCAACCAAGGAATGTGCTTTTTTTGGACGTTTTCTAATTACTTGTTTTTTTTTGGTCTAAAACAAATGAATTACACCTATACTATGAATATGATACTTATTCTTTTCTATCTAGTATCTACACATTTACTAAAATACTCAAAAAGATTTTTAATCCATTATTAGATTGATTTTTTTCCATCTATTTTGTTATGGAAAAGGATAATTAATTTTCAGGAAATATGAAATCTGAAAACAAAATTTGAAATATACAAATATTGGATTGGTATTAAGTTTTTATCATTTACGTTAATTTGGTGCTGATTTCGTGATGGTCAACGTACTACTAAGGTAGTAAATGCTCTATTAAAAGCATTTATCTTGTTTATGCAATATTGAGTTTATTGTAATTTACCTCCATTGGAAAAAAAAAAAAAAAATCCTCCATTGATTATTTTAAGCTTACACTTGCTTGAAATTTACTCCTACTTTATGATCTTACCTTTAATTATTCCTTAGTGTAGTATAGTTTTTAAATTTTTTTGACTTTTTTTTGGTTGAGATGGTATCTTAATAGATAATATCTTTTATATTTTATAATTTTTATATTTTATAATATTTGTCTACTTATTATTTTATTTTTTTGTCGACGGGCTACATCAAAGCTCATATCTGTATCATCCAATGCCTAATCTTCCAAATCTTAGGACCAGCATGTTCTCCTGGCCCATCAACACCATTGATATTGATTTGAAAAGTCACCGTAGTCATATAGTTCCAAATCTATTCCACCCACTGACCTGCAAAACCCATCTTATCTAAAAGTATTCTAAAAAAGTCCCATCGTACCTGATCATACGCCTTTGCCATGTCCAATGTTATTGCTGCGTAGTTAGCCTTATTCTTGAGTTTACGTTTCATGAAAAACGACACCTCCTGAGTAATTAGAATATTATCTTGAATTGCCCTCCCTTTAATAAAATCTGTTTGAGTAGTTGAAGTTATAAAATCCATAATCTTCTGTAGTCTTGTGACCATGATTTTTGAAATAATTTTGTAAATAAAATTAACACAGGAGATCGGGCGGTAATCCCCAACTCCTTTTTTACAGTCTCCTTTAGGAATCAACGTAATTAAACTCTCATTTAAAGTTGTTAGTGAAGTGTTATTCAGAAAGAAGTCAGTCACCATGTAATGAACGTCATATTTAATTATGGGCTAGTATTCTTGGAAGAACTTCCCGTTGAGCCTATCTGGACCTAGTGCCTTCCCAAGATGCATGCTAAAAACCGCGTCTTCGACTTCTTTTAAATCTGGAATTGCTGTTAATGTCCCATTCATGTCCGCTCTTACGTGTTGAGTAATACATCTAAGCGCCTCGCAATCTGAAGTCTCCCCTTAGTTACAAAGTAATTCAGCATAGAAATTGTTAAATTAAGTTTTGATTTGTGACTCATCGTGTGTCTCTTCACCATTTGTTGTCATGTTCCAGTTTCTACGTTGTGATGTTAGCGCAAAGAACAATTTTGTATTTTTGTCACCAAAACGTAGCCATTGCTGGCCTGACCTATCAAACCAATAAACATCTTCTCTTTTCCAAAAAAAAAAAATTAATCTGCTCCTGTAAAACTCCTCATTGCGTGACTCCTCCGTCATAGGTTGGTTAGCAACTGTTATCAACTGTTGTTCCAGCTCCTTGATGCGCCTCTTATTGTTGGGGAAAGCTATCTTGCTCCACGCCAACAGTGTCGTGGTTGTCTTATCTCGTTTAGTAGGAATAGTTAACGTTGTAGTGCTGTCTTGAGAAGGGCCCCAAGCAGTTTCAATAATTCCATAGCAGTCATCATGTGTCGCCCAGTTTGATTCAAACCTAAAGTATCTCTCTCTTTTTTTGCCTTTCCCAAGAGGTAAAAGAACAATGGGTGAATGATCAGATCCTGTGGCTGGGGGAATGAAAATTGTAGCATTTGGATGCTTGATAACCCACTCCATTGACGTGAAAGCTTTGTCAATCTTAGACTTAACCAAAGTGTGATTTGTACGTCTATTGGACCATGTATAAAAGGAACCTGAAGTACTCAATTTTGTTAACTCATTATTAGCAATAAAATAATTGAAAGTTAAAATTTGATGAAAAATTGGTGGTGAAGCACTTCAACGTTCATGGGAGTTAATAATATCATTAAAGTCCCCCATAGTAAGTGTTGGAGAATCAGAATTATCCAACCAATTTGTAATGTCCTGGTATAGTTTTAAACGTTCACAATAAAAATTTGGAGCATGAAAATAAATCACATAATACAAAAAGTCCAAAACCTTAATATTAAGAGTCATAAAGTGAGGGCAAAAATACAAAATAGAAAGAGTAATATTATTGTTCCATAACAGAAGGAATCCACCCGAGTGGTCCTTGGTCCCAATAGGATTAACCACAAAAAACTGATCAAAATGCAGACTTCGGACCACCAGTGGAGCGTCCTTCTCATGGAGCATGGTTTCACAAAAACAAGCAATAGTGGGTTTGTACTCCCCAACCATAGCCTTCAAAACCTGTGTTGTCAAGGGGGACCTAATCCCTTGACAGTTCCAAAAGAGCGTAACTATTTCCCCTTTGCGACCCGAACCGGGGGGCCGCGTCCTCTTCCTTTTCTGGCACCACGAGAACCTATACCTCCACGCGTCTTCACCACTCCCACAAGCCTTGCATATTGCCTCTCAATCTCTCTATCAACCTCAGAATCTGTATCACTACCATTACCAGCTTGACTCAACCCCTCATCATTGTCCTTTTCATCATCGTCGGTTTCAGAATCTGTATCCCCAACATCATAAAACTCTGCAAAATCACTATTACTTAGTTGTTCGTTGCTTGTTTTCTCTACCTTTCCAAGTTGTTTCGCCTGAATAGCAGCTAACCTCGCCCTTTCTCGGTTCCCTGTGCACTATATTTGACATTCTTCCTTTTCTTTTGCAGCTTATGGTCTTCATTAATATCCATTGCGGCTAAACCTCTCTTCAATGATGGACTCATACCAACACCCTCTTCCTGATTCTGCTGTATCACCGTCTCATTGCCACCCATCTGACCATCTTGATGTGTGCGCTCAGCGTTCAGATTTACTTGTTGTTGATCTACATCCTTCACTTGGTCATCATCACTCACTAGAATAGTTGTACTCTGAACCTGATTAAACTTACCTTGACGTTTTGCTTGAGTAATGGCTTCCTGAAGAGTACCACCTGTATGTCTACAACCACTACCTCCCATATCGTGATCCTGCCTGTCTGGTTCAGAGTCATCATCGTCTCTCGGTGGACGTCCAGTTCCTGGTCTATCGTTTCCAAATTTAGTACGATTCTCCCCAGCCCTATCAGCGGAGGGCGAAGGAGAGCCATCTTCGAAACGATTCCATGAGTAGTGCGTGATGAAAGGTCCAAAACTTTGTCCTCTGCGTTTGCGTATACCATAAAGTGGAGCATCCAAAGTTTCCTTGATCACATTATCAACTCCCCAAGTCATATATTTCAAATTTATAACCGATATACCTTCTTTACTAGGTGGGTCATAACACTCCTTGCGCATATGACCTAGTTTACCACACTCAAAGCAATAGATACCATCGTTTTCATACTTGAACATTACCCAGGCTACCCCATCCTCTTGCCTGACATATACCCCTAGGGGAAGAGGATCCAAAACTCAAAATTTAACCATAAAACGTAAAGTACGTACCTCTTCTATAGCAGTTTCTGGATAATCAATCTCCTCGAGATCAGTAAAGCACCTCGTAATATTTTTAATACTACTTATCATGTTCTGAATTAAAGCTAGACCCTCTGCTTGTATCCAAGCAGCTGAGTAGTTAGATTCAGCAAAAGTTCCGTCAAAAATCTACATTTCCTTTTGTAAAGGCTGTGTGATACCCTATGACGTTGCCTGGTCTAAGCCCCCAAAGCCTCTCATACTCTTGTTGATGCACTATTTGCAGCGTGAAGATATTCTTACTCACCTCTGTAATGTGAACCGTACCTTTGACCTGCCATCTATCATGTATCTATCTTCTGAAACCATTCAAGTTGATCTTCTCGTTTCCTATTATACGAACCTTCAAATTACCTTCTGGTATAAGGTGTTCTACGCTCTGAACTTGAATGTCCAACAGAATGACACTGAAATCAGCATCTTCGGCTTCATTCAATTGAAATGTGTGTAGAGCATGACGGTTGGAAGTAGGCATAGCTATGATAACACAGACAAAAAAGGAAAGCAATAGGAAGAAAGATATTTGAGGTAAAGTGAGAAGAATGTAAGCGAAAAGTGAAATATAAAGGTAGCTCAAGAGACTTATCTCAGAAATCAGTCTATAGTAATTGTCGGTGAAAGTAATCCACTTGATGAGTTGTTGTTCAGTTAATGTATCCAAGTCGTAGTAATTAGTTTGCGCTTGGAACACGTGTACTCCACTTCCGATACATTCCATGATGCAGGAAATGAAGAGTCTCTTGTAAAGTGGATAGTTGTCCTCACATAACCCAAAATGTTTGCATGCTTGCCAAGTCCCGAAAAATGTAATCATTACTCGAAACATAGTCACAACCTGAGCCTTCCACGTGTGTTCCACTATCCAAAATCTAAAGTCTGGTTCCTTCTGGTTAAATCCTCCACCACGATATCCATCCTTAGTAATCCTCCTGCTCATAAATTCTTCCACCTTCCATACAGAGTAGCGTTTTCCTAATCTGTTCCTTCTGTCTATACCTCTAAACCCAGTAATACACGAACATCTCATATCATCTTCTAATACCTTAACCATATCCTCAGAGCTCCCTCTGAGCATAATCCATTCCCCTTTCTGCTGACTAGTCTTTGTCTTCCTTGAATCACCGAGATACCATCTCATCCCCTCAAAATCAATCAGACCTTAAAGTATACTCATGTATTCACCCGTCAAGTATGTGTTTAAATTACCTGCCCCTAACATCCCACTAATCTCATCTGTCAAGTATCCTAAAAAATAAACCCCAAGTACAAACTGAAAACCAAACTCATGGAATTGCCACCCCGATTTCATATTCATAGTCTGACTTCTACGACTTGGCCTGACATTCATACTCATAGAAGTAAAAGAAAAATTGTTCCACAAATTTAATTTGAACCACTGAAAACTTTTAACGAAAACCCCATCCAAACCCAATTCACCTGCTGAGAAAAGCAATTAAACTGTGTAAAAAGTAGATTTGAACTGCGTACCTCATTATTTATAGATTCTCGATGTGACACGTTGTGTATATTCCCCTTCTTGTAGAAAAGTACTCGAAACGCAGCTGAAAACCTAGTTATCCCCTTTTGTTTAGGTTCACCATCTGTGGGTAGACCCATCTCAGTCGATTTCATTACAGCGATTGAAGGTAGCTAGTAGATTCGCGTTATAAACAGTATGATTGAAAAACAAGAAAGATAAAAGATGAATGCAGAAATCAAATTTCGTGAAAAACCCCTAGTTCACCCAAATCGCCCAATTGCACCTAGTGAAGGCGTACTGCGTTCGATTTTTATAACTTCATAAATTGTTTGTCCACTTATTTAAAATATAGTTTCAAAATATTTATTTAATTAAAATATCAATATATATATTTTTATCTTTATTAAAATATTAGAATTTATATGTTAATACATATTTAAAAATATCAAAATACTTCATTAAAGATAATTTTATAATAGAGAGCGTCTTCCATACACCTTGTGTAACATAATTAAAAAATATTAAAATAAAAAAATTAGTAAAATATTATTCTATCCTTGGATATGACAAGATTTTGAATGGCTTTGGAAAAATATGATATAAACTAACCTTTTTTTTTTCTTTGAATTAATTCAATTATTAATATTATAATTTTTCTGTGGATTTTACTAGAATACTTTTTATTAGTTTAGTGTAATTTTTCGTTCCCTATTACGTGTAAATTTTATGACAAGAGGTGGTTATGTATGTGTAAATTTTGGTCCAATGTCCCAAACGTAGATTCTTGCCATATAACCCTCTTAGGACACTTGTCACTCATGCACGATTTTGATTTATTTTCAATTAATCTAATCATGAATATAATCAAAAAAAATTGCATGGTGGAATTGAGTGGTCATTCCAAGCCACCTCTCTCTCTCTCTCTCTCTCTCTCTCTCTCTCTCTCTCTCTCTCTCTCTCTCTCTCTCTCTCTCTCTCTCTCTCTCTCTCTCTCTCTCTCTCTCTCTCTCTCTCTCTCTCTCTCTCTCTCTCTATTTTTTGAGTTACCTAAAACTCCATTAAAGATCATTGATGAAGATTTGATCGATATAGATTTGCACTCTATTTTTTGCCATCATTTTATTCCTCCTTTGAAGACCAAGATTCCCACCTCCTTTGAGTGTTGATCTAGTTTTTTTCGTTAGTGGTTTAAGACGACGAATAATCCATACTTGTGGATAAGAAGGGAGCTAAAAGCGAAGATATGTTCCTTTAGCACTAAAAGCGTCAGAAGATATGGTTTTACTTCATCAATTAGTGATGTAACTTACTTGTTTTATCTAGTTTGAGTTAGATACACTAAATCATGTTAATTTGCAGAGGATCGGGTTCAGGAGTGCGTAGAGGAGTTCCCACAACGACAAGGCCAACCAACGACAGTTTATTATGATGCTTAAGTGTTGATTATAATGTAGTAAGGTTTGTTTTGCATGTTAGGAATTTTAATTAGTGTACTCTCATTGGTAATTGGCTATCCTGGGCATAACGAGGCAAGAATATATTAATGTGTTCCCCAATATACCCATCGACATGGATGTTCTTTGGGCACGTTATTACGAGTTGACCCCGCGCATGAGGGGTTTATATGAGGATGATTTCCTTGCAAGCTTGGAATATGATCAGCGAGAAGTGCTAAGCGATGATGTACTAAGCAATGATGGTGTAGAAAATGTTGTTGTTAGGGGTGGGGTAAGTAATTACATAAAATAAATATAATTTTTTGTTGTAGTTGGAAATAAATATAATTCACTAATTGCTATATGGTGAAATCTTTAGTTAATGATATCTCGGTTTTTATTTTCGTTTAAGCTTGTTTCCATGTTTTCGCAAAAAAGATGGATGCACTGAACGAGCATCTCAACTAAAAGCAAATTCAAGCGGTTGAAGACATGCGGTTTGGGATTTTACTTGATTTCCCAAAAACTGTTCTAAAACATGGTATATGTCAATTTATGGTCGACTTTTATGATGTGAGTATGGGCTCCTTTAAATTAATGGGAAGAGAGCTTAGATTTAGTTATGTAGATGTCCATAGGGTTCTAAGCTTACCCAAATGAGGTTCTCCGTACCCCCCCCCCCCCCCCCCCTTAAAGATGTTCTATGCCCTAAAGTAAGGGAACTAGAGGAGAGCTTCGCGGCCACTTCATGCAAGAGTCATCTATCGAATTGGATGAAATAGAGAGAAGGTTGTTTAGATGTCAAACCCATGGTGATTTGTTTAAGGTTTATTTTATCTTGTATGTACTAAGTTATTTTTTGTGTGCATCGAACATTCACGGTATAGACATGACATATATTTTTTCCATTAAGGAGGTTGAGTTGATTCCAACCTACAATTGGACATATTTTGTATATGATCATCGCGTTGAAGGCATCAAGGCATTCAAGTCGACGACCCCAAATGTGCACTCCAAGTACTTTATTGGATGTGTATACGTATTACAGGTAAAATTTATTGATTTTTTCAACTACCTTTTACCTTTTACCTTTTATTTTATAGATATTAATTTGTTTGCGATATATGATTTGGTAGGTGTTATTCCTACAACATGTGCATCCATTTAATAAACCTGTAGAATTTCCATTAACACTTCCATTTTGCCGGAACTAGTACACCTCAAACACGAGGCAAAAGTTGAAAAAGTTGAACCGTACGGGTGGTGAAGATTATTGTAAGTGTAGATTTTGTTAAATTGGAGATTAAGGGTCAAGTAGAGGTTGGTGATGTTGATGATTCATAGAAGACAAGTCTGGGGTCGACAAAGGACAAATCTAGGAGTTAGTTTAGGGCTCGCAAATGCTCTGGGGCCTGGTGTCTCCTGGTGTGTGATAAAATCACCACCCCTTTTTAGAGGGACACTACCCGCAAGTGCACGGGTCATTCCAAGTAATGTGTAAATAATACGGATTTCGTTCTCAGGGACAGCTAGTTATGACACTAGTATTAACCGGGATAGTAGAATTAATTGTTAGACTAGAAAAGTAAAACGATAAAGATTTTTGTTTTGTTTTGTTTTGTTTAAGGACTAAATATGCAATAATTTAAAATACTAAAGTGAAAATAAAATAATTTAAGTAAATAGTATGGACGCCAGGATGAGAAATGTACTTGAGTTTCACAAGGAATCAGCCTAATCAATGTAATCAATGTTTTTGTTTAAGGGTAGAATTGGTATTATTATTAGTTGGGATTCTAATATCTCCTAGCCCCCTGTCGGGTGGACCTAGGAGCTGTCCTAAAGTACAATAAACCCATAACCGGGCGAATATGCCTCTTCGGATGTGAAGTATTTACCTCCTTGGCTATGTAATTAGTTAAGCTTGTCGGTCAATAACGGATATTACACGGGTATTACCTAAGTCTGTATTCGAACCCCCCCCCCCCCCCCTCCCGGTCGGATGATCACTTTTGCCACTAAAGTGAATAACCCAAATACTAAAACCTATTTTTAGTTGTACCGAAAAGAAATAGTGATGAAAAATAAAGTAATATCGAATATATAATAATCAATTCAATTTAAATTATAAAAATCCCAAATACAGAAACTTAGAATAAATTAATAGGGCCATCCCTTTATTGCGATTCTCAAGAACTAAGGAAATTAGTTCATAATCAAACTAGAAAATATTAAAATAAAATAAAAGGTGTTCATATTCAATTACAGAATAAGAATAAAGATCTTATTGAAGGGTTGGAATTGGCTGTTGATGAAAGAAATAAATTTCTCTAGCTCTAACTTTCTTCTCTCCTTTCTACTCTTGACTCTCTCTTGTAAAAATATTAAGTGTATGTTGAAGTCTCTATAAAAAGGAGGTCTAAAGGTCTTTTTATAATAAAGATTGGGATTTTTACTTAAAGAATAAAATTAGAATAATAAAATGCCCAAATACATCTCTTCAAATCTTGTAACTGGTGTACAACTGTTGGTAAATTGGATGTAACTTTTGTATCTCAACTCCAAATCACCTGATTCTAGTCTCCAAATCTTCGTAACTCGAAAACGCAACTTTTCTATTTTAGGGCTCCAAGGCTAAATCAGTGGCTAAGTCAATCAAAATTAGCAATTAGTAATAGCCTTCAAGATTTGCAGCTTCTCTAGTCAACTCTTCGGGATATCTTTTCTTTCCTTTGACTCCGCTGCTCGATCTAAGAATTTAATTCCCACTTATCCTCCTTGACTTGGTGCTCCGTAGCATCTATGGACCTAAGAACTTTGCACTAAAAACAAACAACTTAACGTACAAAAGCTCTAAAAATAAAATCTCGTAATTCCAAGGGGAGAAAATGCAATATAACAAAATTAGCCTAAAAGTCTATAAAATAAGTCAAATAGGCTAGGGTGTTTATTTGTACTTATTTATCTATTATTTTATCACACCCTAGTCGATACCAGGCAGTATATTTTTGCGTAGGACAAGTGATTGGCCATTCGCAAAAGCAAGTTCTTCATAAAACTCACGAACCAAAGCAGGGATAAACATGAGGTCTCTTTATCTCAATTCTTTCCAATCAATATTGTCATAAGTAATAGCGTAATCTGTAAAAGTATTGTTCATAATACCTGAAGGGAATCCTTTCTCAACACCGAACTTTAAATAGGCTACTCTCTCACGAACTTGCTCAGTCCAACTAACAAAAACTCTTTTTGGCTTAGAGGCCATCATATTTCTTCGTGTAGATCTTTGTTCTGTAGTGGGTTCACTAGGAGCTTTTTCTTCAACTTCTTTTTCTTCCAAGTTAGGATTTTTGGAACTAGCCACAATTGGGTTTTCTTTCCTCGTCATATTAGTCTTGACTTTTCCAATCTTAGGTCTAGAACTCGAATCTGGAATCTCAATAGCCTTGTCTTGTGTAGCACCCAGAGTGTTTCTAGCTCTGGGAGTGCTTCTCCGATTATAGCACAATGAGTCGGTTCTGTTTGTCATTTCAACTCACCCCAAACTCAAAACTTCAAAAATTCAAAAACTAGAGAGAAGTTTTGAAATTTGATGTTTTGAGGATAGAAGAAGGAAGATTAAGGTGAGATATGAAATGGGTAATGTTTATCTTATGGTTTTGGAAAGGTTTTATGGCTCAATTTATGGTTTTGATGAAGAAGGATTCTTGGGAAAAGTTGAATTTGATGGTGTTTTGGAAGGATTAAGAGTTGATTGTTTGTTTATGTGGTGTTTAGGGAGAAGATTGGATGATTTCGTGGTGTTTTGATGATGATTTGATGGTATATAATGAGTTGTGGGAAGGAATTATGGAGTTTCTTGCGGAAGGAGGCAAGAAAATAGGTCAAACCCTTTTCAAACCCAACCTACTGGTGCATAATCGGGTTCCCAGTTGGTGATGACTGGGTTTCCCGGTCTGCGTCGCTGAGTCGTGCAAATTTTCGCCATCTCTCCTTTTTTTGTTGCGTCTCTACCACACAGGTCAGAGACTTGTATTCAGAGACTGGGTTCCCGGTGAGCTTACAACCGGGTTCCCAGTTGATATCGAAGACCGCGAGTCTTGACGCACTACATGGCTTGCGTCTCCACCACACCGGTTAGAAAGTTTGGGAGCTACAACACCGATAATTGGGATACCGATTGCTGTCGACAGGCGCAAATCCAAACACGCATTTTCTTGCATGTGAGGAGTCTCCACAGTTGATAACCTGGTTCCCGGTTGTCGCCTGTTTCGACACCCAACTTTTCATTCTTGTACATTCTACTTTTTCATTCTTTACCATTCTACTTACCCCAAACTCATGACCTTTCGCTCTTGTAATCATCAAAACACACAACCTTCTCATTTATTTTAAAAATTAAAAACTAATAAAATACACTAAAAATTGAAAGACATGAAATCAATAGACTAATACACAAACGAAATGGCTTTTGTTTAACGTCGTTAAGCTCTACGGGTTACCTCTCGCATCTATTCATCTTCAAGGAGGTACATGACCTCCCCAGAATGTGGGTTCACCATGTGATTAGTATCCTCGCCTACATGATAAATCTTTAACCGGTGTCCATTTGCCATAAAGGTGCGTTGTTCAACTGGGTTTTCAATTTCTATGGCTCCATGAGGCGTAACTTTGGTCACTACGATAGGACCAAACCATCTTGATATCAACTTACCCGGATAATTACTGAACTTGGAGTTATACTTGAGGACCATCTGTCCAACTTTAAACTTCTTTTCACGAATACGATTATCATTCCATCTCATTGTTATCTCTTTATAAAGCTTAACATTCTCATTGGCATGAAATCGAAACTCATCAAGTTAATTTAGTTTCATCATACGATTCTCACTGGATAGAGTAGGATCCATGATCATTTCTGCTATCGCCCAATATGCACCTAATTCAAGTTAAAGAGGTAAGTGACAAGCCTTACCATACACTATGCGATACGGGGATGCACCAACGGGTGTTTTAAACGCGGTACGATATGCCCACAACGCTTCATCTAGCTTCGTTGACCAATCCTTGCGTGTGGAACCTACTTTTCTTATCTTTATTGTATCAGGACGATACAACTTTGAGTTGGGGGTTTTAATATATCGATATTTGTGATATATTAATCTATATCAGAATAAGACGTTTGAAGTGGGACAAAGAGTACTTAAGTACAACTCCAGGTTGCTCAATTATCCAGGGAAAGAAAAGAGTGTCACTACCAACTTGAAAACAAAAATGAAAAGAAAAGAACCGGAAAAGTGGAAATGTTTAAAATCATCATACTAGTGTCATTGGGTATTTGGGGATGCTAAGATTAGAGCATCAGTATTGGGTTGAGTGAGATAAATCTTCGAGTATAACTCAAGCACTAGGGCGATCCGTTGATGGTTAGTGAGGAGAGAGCCAAAATCTCACTTCACATTATCCAAATATACATATCACATTGTCCCTAAACCTACGCTATAACTACAAAGACCTTAGAATTCCTAGCTATTTGGGTTAGTAATTATTGGAAAATTAGGGAGTAAATAAGTGGACCAATGGACACTAGGGAGGACCTGTGAACACCATATAGTCTCCATATCAACTTAAGAGAGAACCGCTCCTTCTTGCACTGCAAAGTTAATATAATTTTGAAATTGGTACATGTTGATTTTTTGTATATCATGCGCATTTGTATATTATTTCTTAAACACCACTATATGAGACTTGTTACGATATTTTCTTTGGGTTTATTCATTATCTTTCTATTCCCCCATTCTTCTTTGGTTATTTGGACTTAGACCCCTTTGAGTTTTCTTTTTCTTTTATTTTGTCGGGACGACAAAACTTTGGGTTGGGGGTCTTGTTGACTCCTCTTTTGTGATATATTAATCTACTCACGATACGTATTTTTGAGGGATTATGGGACCTAAGTGAGGGATTTTCCCTAGTATTTTCCATTTCTTACATTTCTACATTCTTTGGATATTATTCTATTTATAGTGTTTTTGTGCTTTATTTGTGTGTTAAGTGTGCAGATTTTAGGTACATGGTTTACACTAGGGTCCAAGAAGATAAGGAGAAGTCTATAATTGAAGTCCAAACCCAATTCATGGTGTAAATAGAGCTTAAAGTCACTTTTGTAAAGCTAGAGCGTTGACCGGAAAAGTGCAACATCATATTATTTTAGTCACCACAATTAATTGGTAATATCTATGAACCTAATTCCTTTTTATTTAAAAAGAGATTAGAGTCAGTGTCACGTGGGAGGTGACAATAATCAATTCAGAGTTGAGACAAGAAAGTTATGTCAGTTTTACCAATGTGACTCGAATTTGGAGAACACTGGTCAAAAACAGGTTGGGCCATCCTAATCAATCTTCCAGCTCTAGATATCCTTTGTTCTTACCTTCTCCAATTTACTTCTTGAATTCTCTCTCGTCTGAATATGTTCATCCAATACTTTTTGTTTTAACGATAGCTAATAGCGTCTTATAAGCTTCACTCATCTAAGGCGTAAGAATCTCAATTAGAAGAGGTATTGGCATCTTCTACTCCTTAATCACAATTGCTTGCTCTTTAGGACTTGAATCCACCAAAATCTGGTTCCTCTCTAATTGCTTGACTCGAATTACCTTCCTTTTTGTTCCCCGAACTTACACTTCATAACTGTCTTCTTATTGATCTCACCCAATACCATGCTATTATTCTTCTCCATCTCCCTCATACTAGATAGTTTATTCGTTCTTAATGTAATCTTTTTTTACCCCCAAATCAAAGATCTGAACACTCTTGAAGTTTTTACCCTTTGGGTTTGGTTGAAAAGTTTTATTCTGGTTAGGAAAAGTGTAAGGATGATGAATCTCTACGTGGGTATGATGAACTCTTGCTTGGATGATATGGGTTTAAGGAATTTTGGAAAAAGGATTTGGAAATTTTGGTTTTTTGATTCTTGAATTCTAGGTGTTTTGGAATGATTTGGGTGGTTGGTTCTTGTTCATAGGAAGGTAGGGAAGGATTTGGATGTGAGTCTATGGTGATTTGGTGGTGTTTTGATGTGTGGTAGAGGTTTGGTGAAGCTTTCATGGAATTTCATGAATTCTGGGTGTCTTGGGGAAGAATGAGGCTTAAGGTTTCCGTTATAAAGGTGAAACCTCCTTTTAGTTCAATTTTTCATGGCATAAACCGGGTTCCCGTTTAGCTCTCTGTTGCGCACCGTCACGACCCTCTATCGCTTTTGACGACACGGTTCGAAACCGTGTACCCGTATGCCAGAGACCAGGCGCCCGGTTTATTTGAAATTCCCATTGGATAGATATAGAAAAAATACGTGTTTTAGGCTCAAGAAAAAGTGAATTTCGACATCCAAGCGCAAAGTTATGGCCTTCTGAAGTTTCCTCAATGCTGCTAACCTTGAACTGTTGCGACTGGTCTTCATTTACCGGTAGGCCGGTCGTGGGACCGTATGCCGGTCCTTGCCTCTCAAAAAATCTGTTGCGAACCGTAGTCAAAACTTCACGACCTTTCCTTTCTCACCAGTATGCCGATCGTGGGACCGGGATGCGGATTAAATCACTGTTTTGCACCATCAAGACCCTCGTGGCGCGAACGACGATGCAGAGTACGAATATTTCTAACCTTGACCGTATCAAAGACTGATGCGACCCTTGAAAGGGGCCGATAGGCAGGTCCGCTATGCGTGTCGTAGGTTTTTTGCAAATTTCTTTACCTCAAACTCATTTCTTACTTAACATGCACATCAAATACACTAATACCTTCCTCATTCTACAATACTTATTAAAAAAACTAATCTAAACAAAAAACAAAAAACAAAAACATAAAACATAAAAAAAATTATGGGTTGTCTGCCAGACAACACTTTTGTTTGATGTATTTCAAAGTTAGACGTGTTACCTCGATTATCTCTTGATTATATAGCCTGCCCAGCAGCGGGTGGGTCTGTGCACATCTACTATTCGAATATTGTAACACTTCTTAACTTGTATTTCAATCCGTTTTGCAGAAACAACTATTGTAACGATGACCCTTCCACGAATTCTTGAATCCCATTGGTCTATTCTCTCTCTTGGGGGTTTCCAAGCGACCTCATTACCAACCTCAAACTCATTTTTTATTATCTTCTTCACGGTTTCATGGTGGACTCTCTTTTTAACTTTGCTGGTCACAACATGAAGTGTTGGGACCTCACGTGACTCCTCATTCTTCTCATCCACAAAGTGGAATGTTTTTAATTCTTTTTCAATTCAGAGGGTCACTGTTCCCTCATATATATCAATGATATTGTGAATTGTCTCCAAGAATGGATGTCCAAGTATCAATGGGACGTGTTGGCCTGAAATACTATCAAGAATAACAAAATCTATATGTATAGCTAAAGTAAATACATGGACAAGCATGTCCACAATGACTCCCATGACTTTATTATGGAGTTATCTAGGAGTAGCAAATTGATGTCTTTTCTTCTGAGATCTCCACCTTACTTTCTTTTCTTGCACCTTTAGTGCAATATTTTCTTTTTCTTTAACCACAAGCTCTAACTTTTGCTCAACTTCTTTTGCATCTTGATCCTTAACAATTACTTCTTCTAAGCTAAGCTTTGTTGGTTTTTTATGGTTGGATCCTTGGACCCAACATTGCTATCGCCCAGTTTTATATGTAAATCGTGTTGTAATTGTTGATTGATCGCAGTGACTTGCGTTAATCTCTGCTCCATTGCTTGAATTTGTTGGTGCATGAGTTGCACTTATTATATGGTAGCATTTGATCTTTGTGTCCCTATCGGTTGCGTAAGAGCATCTTTTGAATCAATTGATTCCACAGAGTGCTCTACGACTTTTTCAGATATGTGTTTCAAGCTGGTTACTGTTGGTCCCATGAGATTGTGAGGGGTTGAAATTTTCCTCCGTGCAATTGAAATCTGTCATTATGGATTTGCACGGTGGCTAGTGTTAAGTTCAATACTTTTGTGAAACCTCATTGTTAAAGTCTTCTTACAGATTATGCATGAGTTGTGGTGGAGCTTGAATTTGATAGCTCGAACCTTCTTGATAGAAATTTTGACTTCAGACCCCATGCATATTTGTATTCCTTGGTTCATAATAGTTCTCCATACCTAAGAAACTTGAAAAGAAAATGTGTAAAACTTTAAACAACTAAACTCTTCTACTCTAAAACTAAACACAAATAAACTAACTTAAAGATAATCTCCGTTAGCGGTGCCAAAAAGTTGGTGGGGGAGAAGGTGTGATTAAATAATATATGAATAAAGATAATAATAAAGGATACACACCCTTAACTACCACGAGAAATTCACTACAAGTGTTATAGATCGTTTGCAAGATTAGTTAGTAAGTAAACTTCGTCGGCAGGGATTTGATTTGTTAGATCTACTTGTGTTCAATAATAGCGTAAATGAATTTAGATGTTTATATTAAAACAGAGATAAGATGAATAATTATCTGACGTGAATAAATAAATAAGAATACAGATAAATAAATATGAATGCAAATAAGATGATGATTTGGTTTACTAGTATGGGTCTATCATACTAAGTTGTTATTCTAACCTTGAGGGTGAATTGAGCATTTATATGTAGTCGAGATTCTAAATTATTCCTAAACCTCGTTAGGATGGATTTAGGAGGCAACCTCTCCACTACTAGGGGACTTGGGTAAGGGGACCCTACGCAAAGATTGGTGGTTAAATCAAACTTTAATGGCTATCTAGCTAGGCAAGCCCGTCAGGATCACTACCGCACACTAGACGATTATGTGGTGTGGTCAATAATTGGATCCCCTGTATGGGTGTCAACTCAATTACTAAGGGCAGCCCTAAGATTGGCCAAATATAGGGCTAGAATAGGTCAAAGCACATAACAGAAATTTACGCCAAGCTCAAATCAATTAAATAGCAAATATTATATTTAGGATTTAGACAAAGTAATAACCCAAACAATTAATAATTAAAACTACAAAATAAAAGCTTAGATATATGGTTAAGCCACAAATCTATAGCTAATTGCCCTAAATATAAGAGAGATGTAGAAGAGGAGTTTGTCACTCTCCAGGTTCTTATTTCTTGCTTTTTTGCTTCTTGTCATCCTCTACAGGTACCTTGCTTCTCTAGATGATAAAACTTGATGCTAAAGATTAATAACTGAGCAATGACAAGCAAGGACAATGTTTATAGAGGTATCTAGCTGTGTTTATAGGTGTTTGGTCAAAATCTTGGAGTAGAAGTCAAGTTGTTGGAGTCCTATTCCTTTTCGAATTTGTTTCTAAAGATATAGTACATGATAAAAACTGCTGAGTGATTTGGTCATATCTCACTCGTTACTTGGCCAAATTCAGTGCACGGCCTATCAAAACAACCACAATTCAAATATTTATTTGACCCTATAAAGGCTCATTCAGATTCATAACCGAAATTCTTCACTCTTCAAAACAGTGGACGTCTTTTTAGCTTTTGGAAGATTTACTTGGCAGTTTTTTCTTTCCTAACTCAAATTTTTTTCCTTTTAACTCTAGATTTTGCCTTGCACCTTCTTTCCCTAACTCCTTGACATTGATTTGGCATCTAGTTATATTCAATATACCTAAGAGCTTTATATTACCACACAAATTATACCAAAAACGCTACAAAAGTAATAAATCTCCAAATCAAGGCATGAATTAAGAATTTATCTAATAATGGAGGAAAACCTTAAAAATTAATGTAATGCACCTAAAATGATGTCTCATGAGTGGATTGATTCGTCACAGATGTGGGGATATCGGGTGTATTAGTGACAATTCTTGAATACTTTGTACTCATCTGTCCCATTGTGTCCACTTTGCTTTTGCACATATAGGTATGTAAATGAACCAAACTATTCGCGAGCAGCTCGAGCTCGCCTTGGGAAAAAGCTGGTTCGAGCTCGACTCAGTTTATAAATAAGCTCAAGCTCCAATTTATATTTACTTGTAAATATATTATTAAAATTCAATATCAACTTAGACATTTTTAATTTCTTAAGAATTTCATATTTTTCATTAATATTACGCTCCATAGTTTCATATGATGCGCTCATCCAAAATTAATCATTCATAAAAGTTCCACTTGAACCATAAACAATAAATTATTCGTGAGCAACTCGAACTCGGGTAAAAATCTCGTTTAATAAGTAAAGCAAACAAGTTTTAACATCTCTAACTTGGCTCGTTTAAATTTGAGCTCGGTTCGTTTAAATTCGAGCTCGACTCGACTCGTTTAAATTAGAGCTTGGGTCGGCTCGAAAATTTAAACAAACAAGCATGTACATCTAGTATTCAACTCGACTTGCCTCGTTTATAGTCATATGCACATAGATTAAGAACAATCCTTTATTGATATTACAAATAGTAGTCTTTTATAAAGTGCTTTGATAGTTTAAATATTTATTAAAATATAATTTTTTAATATTTAATCATAAATGAGTAATAAAAAGTATCTTCTTTTTTTAACTAAATACTCCCCCGTTCTATAAATAATGTCTACTTAACTTTTCGCATATATATAAATGAGTACTGGTATATACCATCCAAATACTACCCAATGACGTAGCGTGAATTGGTTGGTAACAAATCGTTAATTAGATCAAGAATAAATAGATTAACGATTGTAACCAACCAATTCACGCCACGTCATTGGATAGTATTGGGGGGTATATACTATCATTATTCTATTAAAAACTATAATAATTATATTCACTATTACAAAAATATTTTTTATAAAGTATTGATAATTTAAATATATATTGAAAATATACATTAAAATATTTTAATAAAAGTATTAATAAAAAAAAAATTAAAATTTTAAATAAATAATATTTTCAAAATACTATTTTTTAAATATGTATATATTATTTTTTATTTGTGAAATTGAGAAGGTATATATTAGTATGATTAATTCTTTTTTTTTTAATAGTTTGGACAAATTTTATAGAATGGTTAAGGAGTAATTTGAGGACTTAATTCCACTAGCTTTTGGCGGCTTTCCTAAAATGTCTGCCCTTGATTGATTTCCTTTACTTTTTCTTATACGTCGACCAATCAAGTTTCACTAAAAACGACGAGTTTTTTTATTTGTAACATATTTTAAAAAAATAATTACAACAAAAACTTATATTGTAAAATAATTGCAGAAGTAACACATAGGCGCTCCTCCGAGAAGCGTCTCCATTTTTAATCAGCCCATTAGTTTTAATGGCCCATTAATTTATTTAATTCATAGGCGCTCCTTTGAAGAGCGCCTTTACTTAAAAAAAATATCCTTTTTGGCCAACGATCTGCCATTAATTTCATACAACTTTTGTTGATCCTTTTTTATAAAAATTTAAAAGTAATTAAGATAAGTAATTACCATTGAATAGAATTTTTATGAATTTTTTTTATAATTATTATAGCAAAAGCTTTATTAAAAAAAATTAAAAAATTAAAGAATTAAAAAAACTTTATAAAAAATATGCAAAACACCTATATATAATTATCTAATTTAAGTATGCGCTATGGAGTGAGCAAATTGTCTTATACTACATTTTAGTAAATATCTATTTGGTCATACAACCTTGAGAAGTGATGCGCTGTATTGAAGTGAACAAACCTTTTTTTATACAATTTACTTGTATAGCTTTTACTGTAACAATTTTTTTTAAATAATAAATTCATAAATTTTTTATTTAATGGTAATTATATAGTTCAAACACATATAATCATTACAAGTTTTGCTAATCCCTCTTTATAAGAATTTAAAAATAATAAAGCTTTATTCAAAAAGGATCAACAAAAGTTGTATGAAATTAAAGGCAGATCGTCGGCCAAGAAAAATATTTTTTCAAGTAAAGGCGCTCTTCAAAGAAGGAGCGCCTATGAATTAAATAAATTAATGGGCCATTAAAACTAATGGGCTGATTAAAAATGGAGGCGCTCCTCCGAGGAGCGCCTATGTGTTACTTCTGCAATTATTTTACAATATAAGTTTTTGTTGCAATTATTTTTTTAAAATATGTTACAAATAAAAAAAACTCAAAAACGACAAATAAATTTTTTGCTTTTAAATATTATAAAAATGCATTTTAAATGTCAAAAATAATTTTGTTTGTTTTGTTTTTCTAGTTGAAGATTAATTTATTGGCTAAAACCTTATTAATGGTGTAGATTCAAATGAATTTAATCAATCATTTTGAGTCTAAAATAAATCTTTTATGTAACAAAAAAAATTTGAAAAAGATAAATTGGATAAAACGTGGTTAAATGATGATTGTTTAATCTTGTAGTGTAATCATGTTTATCGAAGCAAACCTAGGTGTGGGTCCCATATCTGCATGTTTGAGAGGGACCCACCACGTTTTACAAATTTTCAATTAAATAGTTGGAATGCCGGGCCTGCAACTACTTACACCTAAATGGAATTGCATGTGACGATCATGTGCTTCATATGATAAAGCCACGTACATTGTACATAGTACAAGAAAAGTTGTATTGACCTGTGAGAGGTTTAGATTCTTCATTTTGTGAATCAAGAGTAGATTAGCGTGCCTTCCATTATCTTTACAATATTCTATTGGCCACAAACCCCCCCCCCCCCCCCCTCCCCCCCCCCTCCCCTCTCTCTTTAATGTCTCTCCATTTGTTCTAATTATTAGTCATTTGGAGACATCCCTTTATGTGAATAAATGACTTATTTGATAGACTTTTATACATATTTGATCATATTACACTTTCTCCCCTTGAAAATTTACTATTTGCATTTTTATAGTTTTTGCGCATTAATTTGATGATTTTTAGTGTAAAGTTAGTAGGTTCTTGAATTTCATGAAAGACCAATCCAAGGAGGAGAAGTGAGAATTAAAGTCTTAAAGTATTTTAGTGTGTTAGGAAGTACTTTAACTCGAGTTTCTATTTTTAGAGTGCACTTTCCTATATCTAGTCTTGATTATTGATTTATTATTTTTTAAAACATATGCGGTTTAATTATTTATTTATTGTGAAGCTTTAAAAGATATATGGTAATTAATTAGAGACCAAGTCAAGTCAAAGAAGTAAATGAAAGAATATTTACATGGAAATAAGAAGATTTAGGAAGGATATATGCAAAGAAGGAAAATATAAAGCTGCCTTATAAATCTGAAATTCCACCCATGTTTCAAAGACGAGTCCATAAAATAAGATTGGCTAGGAATTTGGGCGAGTGGTCTGCACCAATGGAAAGAGCTTTCCGAGACAAGCGGTTTCGAATATTGGAACGCATCAAACGGATAAGTATTGAAGGAGGTATGACCAAAACAAATCAGCAGTAGAATCTTACCTTTCCTAGATTTTAGGGTTACGAATTAAAGAGTTCTTGACTTGTCTTCCACTCATAGTAAATTCGATCTAGGGCTTCCTAACACCTATAAATACACCTCTTAGACTAGGGATGACAATGGTTCAAATATTACCCGTAACCGATGGATATCCGATCCGATAAAAAATCCATTAGTGGACCCGATGATGCATCCATAAGAGTTTGGTTCTCACAAAAGGTAACTGGTGGATTATCCGTTAAGATTTGGTCTTTTACGATAGTCCGACGGATAATCCAGAATCCGAATAAAAATATAAAAAATAAAATATTAAAATATATATACTATATATAAATATATTCTATATATGCAAATTTCATACATAATATCTCTCAAATATAATTATTCCATACATAAACTAGTTAATTGATTATTATCTATTTTGCGTAATATCATTTTATGGTCTTCCAATAATTTTGTAGATAATTTTAGAATTTTAAAATATTTAATAATTTATTTATTTAAACCATTTTAAAGGATTGCGGATACGGATAAACCGCGGATAACCGCATCCGTCGCGGTTGCGGATTTGGTAAATAATTCTAAAATCCGATGGTTAATAGATGCGGATTTGGTTATCGTTTTTCTTAATGGATGTGGATGTGGTTATATAAATTTTTGAGGATATCCGATCCGTTGCCATCCCTATCTTAGACCTCATTATTCAATACCTCTCAATTATTCTTCAATTTATATCATCCTTAGAGGGAGCGTCAAGAGGCGGAAGCAAGAGCAGAACCTGGAGAATCCTTTACCTCCAACAACAGTTTAAGCCAATTCCTCTATCTAGGTTCTTATTTTATTTCTGTTATTAGGAACATGTATATTATTAATTTTCATATTGTTTTTACTTTTAATATGAGCTAAACCTTAATCACTTGAGAATCGTAATGGGATGAACCCTAATTTATTTAATTCATGTATTTCAATTTGGGATTAGTTTCTAGTTTAATTTGAATTAGGTATTTCATATTGTTTCTTATTTTATATTAATTTCACTATCAATGAATTAGCTAATCGGAGATAGGTCATAGTAATTAAGCTATTCACTTTGGTGGGGAAGTGATCGCCTTGACGTGGGGTTTAATTACCGAACTAGATAATAAACGTAAGGTAGAAATTATTTAATATCAAAAAATCTATAGCAACTGAATACCGGAACAGAATCCACTGAGACATGAAGAATAAAGCTTAACTGGAATAAGCTTATTCAATTAAAACTTTCATTAAACTTTTCAACAATGCAAAAAAAAGAAGACTAAACAAAAAAATACATTAAGTTACATATCTCAATACTCATTAGGGAGCCCATAGTTTTCTTTAACTTTGATTAAAGATAACATTCAAAGTTTTTTCACAAATTTATTCAAAGAAAAAGAGGTTAATGATATTGATGAAGTGGTTAAACTTATACCCTCGAAAGTGGATTTTGAAATGAACATACAGTTAACAAAAATTCCAGATGAAAATGAAATTAAAGATGCGGTTTTCGCTATGGATGGATCAAAAGCGCCGGGCCCAGATGGTCTTCCAGGCAAGTTTTACCATGAATTTTGGGAAATCATCAAAAAAGATGTGTGTAGAATTGTCATCGACTTTTTCACGAATAATGCGCCCCTTAACTTGATCAACGATACAATTATAACACTGATTCCCAAAGGTGAGAAGCAAGAATCAATTAAAGACTTTAGGCCGATCTCGTGTATCAATTTTTGTTATAAGATTATTTCAAAAATTTTGGCGCTTAGACTCCAACCTTTCATGGATACAATTATTTCTCCAACTCAATCGGCCTTTATAAAAGGCAGAAGCATTCAAGATAACATCCTTATAGCCCAAGAAGTTTCTTTCTATTTAAACACCAAGAGAAAATCGAAAACACATTATGCAGCAGTAAAAATTGACATGGAAAAGGCGTATGATCAAGTTAACTGGAAATTCCTTTTTGAAACACTAAAAGCGCTTGGATTTGATGAAGTTTGGGTGAATTGGATAAGAAATTGTGTAACAACGGTCTCAATGCAAATTAAAATGAATGGGGAAAGGCTTAAGAAGTTTAAACCACAACAAGGGCTTAGACAAGGGGACCCATTATCTCCGCTGCTGTTTTCACTTCTCACAGAGAGCCTTATTAGTTTAATTAACAATCAATGTAGAGAAGGAAATATTGATGGAATTGCAATAACAAGACAGTGTCCTAAGCTAACACACCTTTTCTTTGCGGACGATGCTCTATTTTTTATAAAAATTTCTGATAAAGAAGTTGAAGCTTTCAAAAGCGTTTTGGCTTTATATTGTAGAGCTTCGGGACAAAGAATTAATCTGAGCAAGTCTTCAATCCTTTTTAGTAAAGATACGCCAGAGAATCTTAAAAATGTAATCGCAAATAATCTTGAGATTAAGGTTACATCATCACTTGGGAAATATTTGGGACTACCATTGACGCTCAAGAGGTCAAAAAATGAGAATCTCAACTATATAAAAGATAGATTATTCTCAAAATCCGCATCCTGGATGGCCTCGCTTTTATCAGAAGGGGGAAAGAAGTCCTAATTAAAGCAGTCTTACAAGCGATTCCGAATTATGCCATGTCTATTTTCGAGTTTCCAAAAACATTATGTAAAAAATTATCTTCCCTTGTTGCAAATTTTTGGTGGGATAATGGGAACAAGAAAAAAATTCATTGGATTAATTGGAAGGGAGTTACCAAAAGTAAAAAGAGTGGAGGGATTGGCTTTAGGGAATTTCAAAAAATGAACTTGGCGTTGTTAGCAAACCAAGCATGGAGAATCATAAAAAAGAAAGATTCGCTTGTGCATAAAGTACTTAAAGGAATATATTCCCCAATGAATGAATTATGGGATACTAAACTCAAGAATAAGAGATCATGGAGGTGGGCGAGCTTATATAAAGGGATTCAAATGTTAAAGAAATATGCGATATGGCAGGTAGGTAATGGTAAAACAGTTAAAATATGGGAGCATAGATGGTTGAACGGAAACTACAAAATGGAAGGGACATGTCGAACAAATATAAAGAAGGTTTGTGATATTATGACGGAAGATGGCCTAGGGTGGAACATTGACATACTCAAAGAAGTTTTTGACCCCATAGTGGCTAACGAAATATTGAAAATTCCAATCACAAGAGTGATGAAGGAGGATAGGATTATCTGGCCTTTTAATAAAGATGGGGAATATTCGACAAAATCTGGGTACTATATTTTATCTAATGAAGAAAGTAAGGCTAATCCACAATCATCAGAAAAAGGGGAAAGAGATAATGATACTGAATTATGGAACATCATTTGGCATGCAAACATACCGTCTAAAATTAGAAATTTCTGCTGGAGAGTCTGTAAGGATATTCTACCGTCAAAAAGTAATCTTATGAAAAGGAAATGTAAGGATGATAACATTTGTGAATGGTGCGAGTGTGAAAAGGAAAATTCAGATCACATTATACTCTATTGTCCATTAAGTATGATGGCGTGGGCGGAATCTCCACTTCAAATTAAGATTAATGAACATGAGAAAGTGAGTTTTCCGGACTGGTTGAAAAAGACGATTGCAAGCTATGGGAATAATGGGTATGAAAAGAGGAGAGTAATCGCAATCATACTGGTAACGGCTTGGAATATTTGGAAGGAGAGAATGAAGGGCTTCTTTGAAAAAAAAGAATGGTCTGTATGGAATATTACACAAAATACTAGAGAGATCATTTCGAAGTTGTTTGAGAAAAAAAAGGAAATTACCGTTTGGAAAAATGGTAGGAAGGAAGGAGCACCTACCTCGAATAACAACCTTAATAGTGTCAATGATAATGCTGACATGATTTGGTTTAGTGACACATCGTTTGATAAGGAATGGGAGCCGGCAGCTATTGCAGCTATTGGAATTAATAAGCAAGGGACAATTACGGAAAGGAAAGCAACGAGATGTAGAGTGAGAAATGTTATTGAGGGAGAAGCATGGGCGATGCTCCTGGCTCTTAGATCAGCAGGGAGAAAAAAATACAGAGTAGTTCTTTCTACTCTGACAACCTTGAACTCGTTCAAGGAATCAACGGTAAGGGGATGTTTCATTGGAGCTTAAACCCTATCATAAATGAAATTGAAGGATGGATGAATGAATTTCCAACATGGAAGATTTCATATGTGAATCGACAGCAAAACAGAATAGCAGATGCACTCGCAAAATGCATAAGGCGAAACATCGATATATCACACTGGAAGGACTATTCGGTTCAAGCGTCATCTGATTTCTTTAGCAAACTTTGTAATGTGTAATTTTGTTTTCTTTTTATGAAAAAAAAAAAAAAAAAATGTCGCAATTGTAAAATGAAACACCTACTACCTTTGGCTTTACTTTTGACTTCTTCTTTGTTGCACTAAATCTTATGTTCTGCTATACAATGCAAACCAAAAAAAAAAAATTAGAGGAATGAATCTTGATACAAAACTATCCTTGGATAACATGGGGACCTATAGTGTAATACCTCCAGAAAATTGCAATTTAATTAAAATCATCTTTATCATTTTTTCCCTTATCCCAAGTACCCCTTGGAAAATACCATGTAGATGGCGTCATTGGCAGGAAATCCAAACTTTCAACGCCTTTGACTGATCTTGGTCATTAAGTGTTGCATGGCTAATAGCCCCAACAATGTCAACTATCTTTTGAGAATAAGTACTACGTTGTTATTAAATCAAATGGAATATATTTTTCTCACTACAAATTCCTAGAGCACTTTCAAATAATTTGAGTTCAACCAGTAAAGGCCTACTTTTCGTATGACGAAATTGATTTCTATTGGTGAATTATTGAATAATATTTAATTTCACCTCATGAAAAAAAATAAAAAATATTGAATTTTTTCCAGTAAATACATGTCAAAATGATTTTAAACAAAAATAATAAGACAGTAAAAAATAATAAATAAGATTGTAATTAAAACATCTCATCTAACATTTTTTTTCCAAAAAAAATATAAAGGAATTATGACAATCATCATTAACTCAAAAAAAGAAAACAACAATGATATACAAGTTTTTAGCTGTAAAAAATTGGATTAAGTTTCAACGAATGCCTATGGCATTTCTTCGATAAGCTTAAGATGTGCATTAAAATGATACATTAAGCACCACATTTACACAGAGGTTAACAAAACATCAAGTAACTTGAATCGTTGAGATTTTTTTACCATATTATAGGATTCCCAATACCTGAACTAATAAATCCTTTAAGCATCACATATGAAGCTTGCTTATATTTAACTGAGCATTAGCAACCACAAACATATGGTTCAAAAGAGGTTGTGCACTAAAGTTATTTTCATCGGAGCCCCCTATTTGTGAAAACGTGTAATTATCATGTTCGATATTACCCTACCAGCTTAATTCTTTTGAAATTTATAAAATTTCCATCACCCTTACCTCAGCACAATAAAGCCCCTAACAGCTGCGTTTGTGTACCTTTGAGCACCAATACCTTTAGCTTTCAAATTTGTAGCTGACTTAAATGAAACAAAATGGCAGATTTCTCCTACAACCTCATATATATAAATTTAATATAGATGAAATGTGGTTTCCTCATTAAAATTGTATTTGTAACTACTGTATCTTGGATATTCTGAAGGGTAATTCTCAAATGAACTTTAGAATTCAGTCCCTCAAATCAACTCCATTATCCATGTAATCTTTTTTAATTTCCTTCATAGATTTAATAAGAAACACATGGAAAAGATCCATACATGAAACAAATGATATTGACATATAAAATTTTAAATTTCACAGTATAATGATTTTACCATAGAAGAATCTATTTGAGAGGATGAGGATGAGGAACAGGTGTATAAAATTGCAATTGTTGCAAAAGACACAAATCGTTTTGCCAGGAGTAAATCTACAACCCAGATATAATGTAACTAAATAAAAGAAAAGGAATGGCAACCAAACTTTTTCATTGTCATCATTAGCTGCGATTATTAGTTTGTTATAGTTACAGCTGCTTTTCTATACCATTTCTGAAATAGATGATGATAAACAATATAACATTTTTACTGTAACCATACTAATGTGCCACCACATAACATTTAACTATCAAATTCAATGATTCTGGACAAACAGAGCCACCTTAGAGCCCAGGGGAGCCATCTATTCATTATAATTGTAAGTTCCCTCAACATAGTAATATACATACACACAATGCCACTCAATTAAGTATTTCAATAATTTCAATAGGCATTGGTTGAATTTGGGAATCTGATAAAGAATATTGACGGGTGTGCCTTCCGATAGCATTCTGACGGTCAAGTCAGTTACATGACCGAGGATCAAAGATAATATATATGGAACTAAGTTCGAATGTATTATGAACAGTGAAAAATATAAGTGATACATTTTTAGGTGCATAACATGTGTATTATTAGATTATGAAAGACCACTATATTAGGGTGCATGTTTTTTTTTATCATACTAGGGAATATTCAAGAGGTTGTACCATCAGCGGGTTATTTCTGTGGTCATATCGAAAGTGATCATATTCGGGTAATGTTGATATTGATTCTTACAATCGGCCGAGGTTGTAGTTTGGCCGACGTCCACGACATAGTATAACTGAACCTGTCACAAATGTTCTAAAAAGAAATAAAAGATTGATCTAAATTTTAAGATTGAATTTAAAGATTCTAATTAAATCGAGATGGATAAACAAATGCACAACCAAAATTACTAATAAATTTAATGAATTGGAGAAGATAATGACAATAATATTTGACCTAGTCAATTAATAAGCTTAATTTAAGCTGTCAAAACAACTTTATATATATATATATAAAAAGTAAATTTGAAATAGAAAAAATAGAATAATATTGTGTTAAGAATTATTAAATTTAATAATACTAATTATAATAAAAACTTATGAAGTTATTAAATATAATTCTAATAAAAATTTTATTTATCTTAAATTCTTCAGAAAATATCTAAAATATTAATAAATAATATTTGAGAGTGAAGAATCTGTAAAAATTTAGATCTATTACTTTAACCTTTTAGGTTAAATTTAAACTTAATTTTTTTTTTTTATAAAAAGTCATCTGGTCATAATCTTTTGGGTTAAATTTTTTTAAACTAATATCACATATTAAAAGAAAGTGATCGTTCTCTCTCTAAACAACTCTTTACTAAATACTCAAAAACTAGTCGTTATAGGAAAAATCGATCCTCCCGCTAATCCAATGCCGAAGTATCGCTGGAGAAAGGGGGTGTAACCATCCAATTACCGCTAGAGGAAGGTGGACATCGGATCACATGGCCATTGACATGGGCAAAACCGCCAACAACACAGAATATCTTTCCGCCGCTGGAACAGGCGCTGTGTAGACAAACAAAGCGGGCCCGACCCACTTCTACAGTACCTGCGACGAATCATGTAGGGGTGCAACAACCTCCAACAATGGCTCGATGGGGCGTGTCTCCGACTAATCCAGCAAGAAAGCTAGCATAACTCCGTAACGGGTAATAATTTAGTTGTTCCTACAATAATTGATAAAGATGAAATAAAGACTAGTAGGAGTAATGGTTTGATAGTGAATTCCTCGAGTCAATAACGGATGATGTTTTAGTAAATAACTATGAATTCCCTCATGTATTATGATCTAGGGATGAAATTATAGAACGTATACAATTGTGAAGTAATATGGTCGCGATTAGGCTTCTAGGTTATAAAGTGAGTTTTGGTATCTTCGAAATTACAGCAAATGTGGGACCTGAAGGGTATGATTGAACTCGTGGACGTTGACTATGGCTATTTCACGGTCAATTTCACAATAAAGGACGTGTGTGACTTTGCGTTAGCTGGTGGGCCGTGGAAGAATTCCGATCATTACCTAGTGTTGAGGGAACAGACGCCAAATTTCAAGCCGCATTTGGTCTCGATCACTACTACCACGGTGTAGATCCGTATCTTTAATATAGGCATGCAAAACTATACGGCCCTTCGGAAAATGGGCAATGTAGTGGGACAAACGGTTCAGATTGATTCGCTAACTAAGGCCCGTAAAAAAGGAAATTATGCTAGGATTGCGGTGGAATTAGACTTGGGTAATTCCGAAAATTCACATTGTGGGGGAGACGTGCTTAGTTGAATATAAAGGTCTCCACTTAGTGTGTTTTGAGTGTGGCAAGTTCGGACATCAAAAAAAAAGTTTGGTGTAACTATGCCCAAACAAAAATCACAAAATGCTGAAATGAATGAGGAGGATATTGAGGCAGAGCAGCCGCGAGCTTCAAAGAATAGTACCGCCGTGGACACAACGTATGGAGAGTGGATGACAGTAAAGAGAGGTGGTCGAGGAAACATAAAGGGTAGTAATGGGCCTCATTCGAATGTATATCGGGGCAGGGTTAACAAAGACCTAGGATCGCGGTTTGGAGCGCTATTCATTAAGAAGGTCCCAAACTATACTCCGGAAATAAATTTAGGTCGTGTAGAAACAAGTGGGAAGAATAATAATGCAAGCGCTAAAACCAAGAGACTGAATAATCAGGCGGCAGCAGGTAAGGGGGGTGTACGCTCGGGGGGGGGGGGGGGGACTCAAAATTGTTGTGCTAAACTTTGAATTATGGCGGCAACTTAATTTTGTTCCGGAAGTGGAAAATCTTGCAGCAAGTAATGCTAAGGGGAAGCGGCCCATGGTTAGTATTTTAGGTGGGAACAAGAAGGAAAAAATAAAAATAGAATGGGGGCAAAGGAAGTGATTGGGGCTGTGGCGGAATTGGAGGGAGAAGCTGATGGGGAGGTTGCGAGTCAGGGAGCAGGTGGTCAGACGGGGCAGACCAGTGAATTGGTTACTTCAGGTGCATCGAGGGGTGTTGTTACTCAGACTGTGACATGGACTAGTTGTGAAAATAAGGAAAGTAACAGTAGGCTTGGTATAAGGGAGATACAGTAGGTCATAAGTGGATGTCAGGAGAAAATTACAATTCATAATATAGGGGAAGGTAGTGCAGGGACCACAAATGCAATTAATGGAACTATTAAATGTGGGAGTTGCGAGACAAGAGGGAATGTGGGTCACAACTTTGCGAGGTGCACCCGGGAATACGTGTGCTAGAGTGGGCTTTGAGAACCCGTTGTCATTCGATGGTGACAGTTCAAAGAAGCAGACTAACAATGGCGTAACCTCACCGCGATCCACAACTGATACGGATTAGCCGGATCCGGGAGATTATGATTTATCCGCTGTACCTGAAGCGCAATTCGAGGGAGTGGGTAGGGACTTTAAAATGGAGTTAATTTCGGAGGGAGCAATCTAGATGGATCACGTATCATCTTAAAACCTCCTATATTTTTATACTAATTTTTTTATGTGTACACAAACTAGGATTACAGGTAGTTTGGGAGGTCTTTCTCAACCACTTAATATTTTAGTGTGGAATTGTGGTGTCGACTAGGGTGTGATAAAAATATGATATAAATAAGTGCAAAAATAGACACCCTAGCCTAGCACGGTTCTGCAAGTATACATGACGTATGCAAGTTTTAATGATAAATGAGATTCGTTCCTCAGAGACTACAAAAGTTAGAGAGAACTTATGCAAATTATCAACTGCAAATATAAAAGCTAGATTAAATAATACGCAAGAAATAAAAGACTAAAGAGATTTTTGTGGTTTTGTAAATAGAAAATTAAATTAAATAAATTAAAGACAGAAAATTAAATACAAAGAGAAGACAGTATGAGAGTTTAGCTCGAGAAACTAGCAAGTAATCCCCACTAGCCTTGTTTATTCCAAACACGTAAGGTTGAATTATGTAGAATTGCAATAACCAGGATTCTAAATTCCTCCCTATCTCCGGAGAGCGAACTAGGACGACGACCTCACAATAACGAGGGGACTTAAATAGGGTGTTCCTGCGCCACTAGGTTCCTAAGTAAGACTGGCCTTCTAACGATTATTGGTGATTAAATCAAACCCTAATGATTATCTAGTTAGGCAAATCTTGTCAGGATTAATTCCGTACACTAGATGTTTATGTGGTGTTTCAATAATTAGACACCCCTTCCGGGTGACCATCTAACTACTATTAAGGTAATCCTATATGCATGCATTCGCAAGGAAAACAGACAATAAATCAAAGCACATAAAACAGAGAATAAAATATAAATTCAATTTAAATACGATGGTATCCCATATTAGATAGATGTAAAACAAGTCTAGGGTTCATACATATATTCTAAATCTCAAGATAAAAGTAAATTAGTTCATACTAAAGAAAGAAAAGAAAACAATTACAAATTCGAAGGCTGTGAAGACATGATATGGTGTCCAGCTCCTTCCAGGCTTCTCTTCTTGTGATGTAAGCTTCTTCCTGGCTTAAGGATAGCCAAGGATGTGTTTCTACTGATTAGAGGATGTATTTATAGGGTATAAGAAACCCTAAAACATTTTCTTGGAGTGGAAGACAAGAATTGGACTTCTAGCCCAACTCAAATTCGTAACCCTAAAGTATATGAAAAGTAATAAACTGTTGTTGTTTTATTTTGGCCGTAACTTCTTCGTTTTAACTCCGATTGATGCGTTCTTCATATCGAAACTGATCGTCTCAGAAATCTCTATCACTTTGCTTCAGACCATTCTTCCAAATTCCTAGCCGGTTTTGAGTTATGATCACTTTTGTGGACGTGCCTGGTGAAATTCAGATTTATTTGGCAACTTTATCTTTCCATACTTATCCTTTCTTTCCTTTATCATCAATTCTGATCATTATCTTCTTTCCTTTATCTCTTAGAATTGATTTGGCATCTAATTAATTTCCACATATCTTTATAGTTTCACACTAAACAAACAAATTAAACCCAATATGTTCTAAAAATAATAAATAATCAAATCAAGACAAAAAATAAGAAAATAAAGAAATATAAGTAAAAATTGACATTTAAATATTAAATACACCTAAAATGATGTCTCCAACTAAGATTAAATAATCACAAACAGGGAGACATCAAATTGTCATGGTGTGGCGACAAATAATTTTCAAAGAGTAGTGAGGGAAATGATACGAGTGCATCGAGTCTGGCTAACGGTTATAGTGGAACTAATAGTTAGCGGGATAAAAGCTAATGATATTGTGAGAGAATTGGGTAAAGCGATTTTGACAAGGGTTATGGCCTCAAACTTCAAGGGTGGAATTTGGCTGCTCTGGGATGACTCTAACATTGGTTTTCTAGTTTTATCAGCTGGGAAGCAAGTAAGCAACATTGAGGTATCTGAAGATAGTTATGAATCCTGGGGTTTTTTGGTGGTTTATGCATGCCCCAAAGAACAGGATTGCGTACCACCCACGGATGCATTAAGACATGCATTTAGTAATATACAACAACCATTGTTGATTGCAGGTGATTTTAATAAAGTGGGTAAGTAAGTGGATAAGAAGGGTGAGTAACTGGGTATTACCCGCATAATGGAAAAATTTGAAGAGTGGCAACATAGATGTGATTTGATTGACTTAGGCTTTGAAGAACCGAGGTTTACATGGTGTGATTCGTGGAATACAGACCAAATAATATTAGATGGTTGGATAGAGCGTATAGTAACACAAAGTTATTATCACTTTTTTCGTTCGCGAATGGTATTCATTTGGATCGAAGACATTCAGATCACGCGCCCATCCTGATTCAACTTGTGCCATTAGATCAGGCATGACCAGCTAGATGGTTCAGGTTCGAAACCGCGTGGTGTTTACATAAAGACTTTAAGGGGTTTATTCAGGATAAATGGAAAACGGAAGGCTCGGATTTAGGGGAGAATCTGATTGAATATGAAGGACCACCTTATGGAATGGAAAGAGACGGTGTACGGGGATTTAAATAAGAAAAAACACATGATTTTGGCTAGAGTCAAGGGGATACAGATATCGCTGCAGAGATCGTATAACTCATCACTTTTCAGGTTAGGAAAAAGACTGAGGCAGGAGTATCTTAGCGTTCTTGAGGAAGAGGAATTTTTTTGGTTTCAACGTTCGAAAGAGGAATGGATCCGCTCGGGTGACCGAAATAGGAGATATTACCAGTTAGCTACGATTAAGAAAAGAAGGGTATCCAGGAAGGAAACAATGGCTTAAAGATGCAAATGGGTTTTTGGTTGAGGAGGAAGAAGCGTTAACTTCTTTAGCTTGGAGTTTCTTTGTGGAGTTGTACTCGAAATCGATGAAGTTCATAAGTCCTTTTGCGTTGCCGCATGGTAGTAGCTTGGAGGAAGGAGAGAGAACTCTCTTGGCGGAGGAGTTCACAAATGAGGAAATTAGAGCAATGGTATATCAGTCTAGTCCTAATAAATCTTTAGAATTGGATTGAATATCTGCATCATTCTACCAAAAGTGTTGGACACTATGGGTTCAAGCGTTTGTAGGATGGTTAGAGAGTCAATATGGATGGGAAGTGTATCACCAAGTCTGAACAGAACATTGATACATTTGATTTCCAAATTACCAGACCCGGAGGTGGTGGGTCAACTTCGTCCAATTAGTCGTATTAATGTTCTGGTCAAGTTCATTATGAAGGATATGGTTAACAAAATTCGGCCGTTACTATCGGAAAAAATTGGTCCAAATCGAAGTAGCTTCCTGCCAGGGAGGTCAACTATTGATGATATTGTTTTGGTACAAGAAGTTGATCATCAGATGTAGAACCTGTCTTCGAAAAATGAGTACATGGCTATTAAGATTAATTCGACTAAAACTTATGACAAGCTTAGTTGGAGGTTCATTGAGGATACCATTTCATTTTTTGGATTTCTGGTGGCCTGGGCGAGGCTGGTTATATCAGCCATGGCTACAAACGCTATGCGAGTGCTGTGAATTGGGGAGCAACTCGAGGCATTCACTCCACACAGAGGAATTAGGCAGGGAGATCCTATTTCCCCTTATATCTTTGTGCTTATCTAGACTTATTTAGGGACTTTGTGATGGAGGATAATGGTTACCCATTTGTCTCCATCGTCAAGGTCCCCCGATATCTCATATGTTTTTTGCAGATGACTTGTTGCTGTTTGCTGAGGCGGGAAAATGCAAGTGGATCTTATAAAAGCGGTGTTGAGGGTGTTTTGTGATGAGGTAGGACATACATTGAGCGAGGAGAAATCTTTTCTACTTTTCCAGAAATATGTCCATTGATAGGGCGACTGAGAGCAGGGAGAAGTGTTTTCACGTTGAGAGACTTGCTAGGCGTGTATTTGGGAACGCCTATACAATCACAATTCTTACCTCGGGGGGTCTTCCGTCGTATAACAACTAAAATGAAAAGCAAACTTACAAATTGGAAGAGTTAGAATTTGTCACTGGTAGGGATGATAACACCAGCACACTAAGTTTTTCAGATTTCCCTACATATATTATGCAAACAATGAAATTATTGGTGCATGTACGTGATGAAATCGACAAAATCATCCGCGATTTCATTTGGGGATCATCGAGTGTGGGGAGGAAATCGTGGGAAGTTCTATGTCGACCTAAAAAGAGAGGTGGTTTGGGATTGAGAAGTGCGAGGAAATATAATAAGTCACTCTTGGCGAAAATGAGTTGGAAAGTGTTGAGGAATGATCCGGCTTTGTGGGTAGGAGTGTTTAAACAGAAATAATTTAGGAATGTCTTCTTGGATCGGAACGTAAAGCCTTTGGATTCTAGAATGCATAAAAACATTTTAGTTGGTAGAGAGGTTTTGGTGGGAATGTGATTGAAGTAAGTAATGGGAACGAGAAGTTCTATAAGTGGAGCCTTGAGTCTCCGGGGCTTTCCTTGGTTAAATCAGTCTACATAGCTTGTTGCCGGTGGAATTGACCCGAATTTTAACTGGGATTTGGTCTGGTGTCTCAAATATTTGCAAAAAGTGAAGTTGCTACTGTGGCCCGCGATTTTGGATCGTCTACCTACACGTGGAAATCTAATGTCGAGAGAAGTTATGATTGATTCGAGCTGTCATAGATGTGGGGTAGAGGGTGAAAGTGTTGTACGCTTATTTTAAAAGTGCAATGGATATAGTGAGGTAATGAGGAGGTATACAACTGGGTCTAATGTGAGAGGGGAGCAGTCCCGGTCGAGTGGGAGTCACGCGCCTGGAATCACGTCAACACTCCACATGGCAAGCGAACCTTCTGGAGGCCAGGAGGTGAACAACATGTTCGGTAATATGATGCAGCAGGGGACTTGGCAAGATGGTGATGTCCACGGGTTGCAGGTACATCAATATTTGTCTTCTAGGGGAATGAGTTCTCAGCAGACCCATTGGGACCAAGGTACCAACGTAGCAACAACTGAGGAGGAACATTCAGATACAACTAATGCAAATAGTTGGTGGGCCAGGCTGTTATCAAGTAAGGAGATCACTAATGGGATCGAACGAAGGACCATAGTAGTGACACTCATTTGGAATATTTGGGTTAATAGGAACATGAGAATATTCGATCAAGACGCGAGGAAAAATCGGCGAATAAATTGAGCGCTATTATTCGAAATGCAGCGAGTGATTATGTGTGTGCCTGGGGATTCGAAAGGGATGGGGGCCTAATCACATTGGCAAAAAATGTTCTGTTTAAGTAGGTTAAACTGGAAAGTGGTTAAACAGAATATAGATGGGTCTTTTTTTGCAAATAAGTCCTTAGCTTGGATTGAGAAACTGTTTCGCGATAATAAGAGGGACTATTTGGCTGGTTTTGCAGGAGCTTGCGTTGCGCGAACATCTTTCGAAGTGGAACTTCTTGCACTGCAGTTTGGCTTGCACATGACGGTTTGTCGGGGATATTCTTCCCTTATTATCGAATCTGTCTCGAGTGAGTTGCATGCGCTATTGAAGGTCGAAGTGAATTCAAAGGGAGTTTCGAATAATATTGTAGGTGCTTGTCGTGATATTTTGGTCTCTAATGAACATTGAGATGCGAATATGTGTACGTATTGGATGACTAACTATGGTGCAACCAGCGGAGCGAGACCTGTTCCGTATAGAGATCCACCAGATGACTTATGCCGTCTTTTAGCTAGGGACCTGTATGGCTGGGCCTTACCAAGCTCATGCATAGCTAACCAATAATTTGTAAAGAAGTTTCACTTTCTGGTCTTTTACCTTATTTGTAACAATTTTTCTTTTAAAACTAAATTTAAAATTTTACCCAAAGTATTTATCCTCGTTATTATTATTTTTTGTCATAGTATATAATCTCCGTTATACTTTCTATCATAAAACCAAATCATTTAAATTTCATTTTCTATCTTTACTATCCAACTGATTAATGTACACGTGGGACTATCCCAAGTCGCAAATCTGATAAACCACCACTGATGCCCATTGCTCTGCTCTGCACTGCAGCTCTCTTGCTACACTTTTGCCACACTCCTCAATCCTCTACATAATCTCTATTCAATTACCATATCTTGATAGCTATATCAAAATTATACTATGATTCTGTAATAGAAGTAACCATTAAAAAAAAATTAAATTGAAACATCAAGAAAAAATGCAAAGCTTGTTATGTTTCCAAACGCCCCATGTAGTAGCATCCAATAAATCTTCTCCTTATACATTCAATGGGTTCATTTCATCTTCAAAATCTTCTACATGTAAGTGGTCCAATTCTTGAATTAGTCTTATTATACTTTTGTTAATTTGAAGTTAATTTTGGTACATAGATTTAATCTTTATGCTTTCACGTGATCACCAGCTTAGTTCTTACTTTGTGAAAATCTAAGGTTTAATAACTGATAAGATAAGAGTACAAGGGGGTCAAAGTAATAAGTGTTAATTGCACCAGTAGTCCTGTGTTATATTACCTGAGTAGAAAGATTTTACTTGAATCTAATTCTGGTCATAGTTTTGACATAGTTGCTTCAAAGATCTTAATCTGTATAAATCTACAGTGAAATTCAGACCTGTATTGCACTTAAGGCACAGCCTTATAAGAACACATGCATCTAATGTAAGCCTAGGATCCGAAGGCTATGAAGAGAGACAAGACAATGAGAAGCAGAATTTATCTATGAACGAACCACTTAGTGATAATTCATTAAATACGTAAGCTCTTTTCAATTAAATTAATATTAATATTAAATAAAACAAAACCAAGTATTTCTTCCTTGAATTGCAGTGATAAAACACCTAATAAAATTCCTTATCCACTCGCAATAGCACTTATACTTAGTGGATGTGGAATTTTATATTCACTCATAGCTTTTGCAAAAAGTGGTCCTTCATCACTTTTAGCTGCAATTGCAAAGACAGGTTTTACAGCTGCATTTTCACTCATATTTGTTTCCGAAATTGGAGACAAGGTAAACTAATTTATCACACACTAAAGCTTTCCTTTACTTTTATTAACTTTTTTCAAATTAACAGACATTTTTCATAGCTGCACTCTTGGCTATGCAATATGAGAGACTACTGGTATGAATTTTCTCCCCAAAAACTAAGGTCATATTTCGTTACTGTTATTCTTATTGGTATAAAGTTATGTATCAGGTCCTTTTAGGATCAATGGGTGCTTTATCTTTAATGACCGTCCTATCGGTAGTAATTGGAAGAATATTTCATTCAGTACCAGCTCAATTTCAAACAAGTGAGTACATATATCTATATTATATTTCAGAGTTATCTCTACGGTCCAAATTTACCCGCATAAGTGGTGGACATGATTAAATTTGACCAAGCATAAGTGGTGGCCAGGATTTAATCTAGCTAAACATAAGTGGTGGTCATGATTGATTCTGGCCCCTTCACCCAGGAAACCTGGGTTCGATTCCCGTCAATGGAATTAATTTTTGCTTTAGTGTCTTCAGACACACGGGTTTTACCTAGTGTGTGTATATATATATATATATATATATAATACACTGTCTTACATATATGTGTGACATTTTCTAACTTGTAAGTTATTTATATGTATCAACAGCATTGCCTATCGGAGAATATGCAGCTGTAGCACTATTAATGTTCTTTGGACTAAAATCAATAAAAGACGCGTGGGACCTACCATCATCTACCCAAGTTAAAGCTGGTGATGAATATGTTGAAGCTGAAGAGCTTGTAAAAGAAAAGGCGTCAAAACAACTCACAAATCCACTTGAAATTGTTTGGAAATCATTTAGTCTTGTATTTTTTGCTGTAAGTATTTTCTTTTCTTAATTATATTTATAGTAGCGTTAAAAATTAAAGTCCTGAATATAAACATTTTAATTTTTTTTTCTCTAGGAATGGGGTGATCGATCAATGTTAGCAACAATAGCTCTTGGTGCAGCTCAGGTTTAAATTTCAACATTTTTTTTTGTGTTATTTAATTTTTTTTAATAATTTTTGTTTTATAATATGTAGTCTCCATGGGGAGTGGCTAGTGGAGCAATTGCTGGACATTTAGTTGCGACAGTTATTGCGATTTTAGGAGGCGCATTTCTTGCAAAATACATTTCTGAAAAATTGGTAATGTTCAAAACTATATATTATTTAAATTGAGATGAATTTAATGATTGATTATGAATCAGGTTGGTTATGTGGGAGGAGGATTATTTCTAGTTTTTGCAGTTGCTACACTTTTTGGAGTCTTTTAGTGAAGTGTGTGTGCAAATTTTAACTTTACACGGAGGCAAAAGGCAGTTTTAATGTTGTGTAAAATCAATCCTGTTAAATAGCCTTTGTAAATTAGAATAACCACTTAAGATTATTGTTGTAACAATAGGATAAATTTGTAGAAAATTATATTAAGAGGACTGTGTGATAAGAAAATATCAATTTTTAAGTTTTTTTCTACTTGTAAATTGCGGAACTAAGACCATTAGACTCCGAGAATGTTTTATAAACCAGTAATGTTTAAGTTTGTATGTTACAAATGAGTATGTAATTTTTTTTCATGTTTTCAAAATGAGTACAAGACAATATAGGATTGAATTTTTGTCAAAATAAAGCAAGATTTATAATTACCCAAGTGAAAAAAATTGGTGCAGATTCTGTTAATAAAAAATCAAGTTCATGGAATACATTATCAAATTTTTTTTCAATAAAGACGGCTAATTCACAAGTTAGAAATATTGTTAATAGAGTGCTTAAATTGTTCAAGTAGTTTTTCGAATTTCAGAACCTTGTAAAGAGATTTATTTAATATTATATCCAATGAAGATCATATATTGAAGTAAAAATAAAGATACATCAGACATTACATCTCTTATAAATCAAAGAAACTCTATATAAACACCTCTTTAATGGTGGAACAAGGATTCTATTTCACTAATTTTTCTCTCTTCTTTCTCATACCGTAAAATTCCATAACAACATTTAATAATTTCTTTAACATCTCTACATTCGTGGATATATATAAGTCCAAAAAAATTTCAACTATTCCCATTAATTCACCGGAATGTTGATAAATTCACTAATCTTGCTCAAACTCTTGTATATAATTTCCTCGATTTCATATATAAAATCAATCATTTACATTGATTAGACATGAAAGTAATATTCGAGAAAAGATTCACAAGACAATTTTCAAGCCTTCTTGATCCATGACCAGGTCTTAAAACATTAGCATCTCCCCAAATATCACATTTATTATCCTCGTTTTCACCTAAACACCACCCTCCAGGTACTATTTTATCAGGGTTTCGATTTAAAATTTCATGATCAATTTGATCTAAAATAGGATCATTTTGAAGAAATGGAGAAGCAAAAGCTGCTCCACTGTGTATTAATTCGTTGAAAAGAGATGAATTTAATGGGATTTGTTCATGTTTGGAGTTGAAAAGACTGTATATTAAGCTGTGATTTATGGTTGTTTTATTGTATTTTCGTGAATTGCATAGTACTGTTGGGAAATAAACATCGTGTGATTGTTGTGTGTTTGATAAGTACATTAGTAATGTTCTAGGTAAGTTGTCTGTTCCGAGTATACTGAATTCTAGAAATTCTCGACTTAATATTGATGATGAGCCTGAACCTGTTAATTATATAATTAAATCGTCACACTTTATAAATAAATTAATTAATAAATAAATGAACATAAGTACTTACCTGTAAATAATTGGTAAGCATCAGGTAGGTTACGTTTTTGAGTAGCGTAAAACATTTCTCCTTTTTCGAGAAGATAAAGGGCAGGATCGACAATTATTGGTTTTAATTTTCGAGATCTAAAGCAAAGAATAAAAAGCTTTACTTATGTATATATGAATAGATATGATTGAATTTATAAAGAATGTGGAGAATATATATGTTCATACTCTTTCCAGCCAATGTAACTTGAATGGTTGACAAAATTAAGATCTTTAGGCATGTATGATAAGATGTGCAGAAGATCTGAAATTCAACAAGTATTTCTTAGTATTAATTCAAACTAAAGAAAAATAAAATTCAATACTATGTTACAGTAACATTAGTACATAATTACAAAATTTAGAATTTCAATAAAATAGCTCTCTGTTTGGTCCAAAATCCTTAATTACCCAAATGGAAATTTAAACACAGAGAAAACAAAAATACCCAGATTATAAAATCAATCATATTTTTAAATAATATGAGAAATTGAGTACATTGTATAATTTTTAACATAAGAAGCAGGAAGGAAAAAGGTACCGTCTTGAGTAACAAGTGGGTAATCAGAAACAGAGAGATGAATAAACCAATTCCAATTACTCGAAATTCGAAGCAAAATCGAAGCGCCATGAAGAATAGATGACAATGAAGATGACCCTTTTGTGTTAGTAAACTCAGGTTTTCCGATAACCTGAACATTTTGGGCAGCTCTAAAAAGTGGAGCTGATTGGACAGTGATTGCTAAAATGTCACGCTCAGTTTGAGGCGCGTCGCCATCAAGGTGAAGAAGGTATACGTTTAAAGGGTGGTAGATTGAGTAAAGAAGACGAAGGATCCGACCCGTATCATTGATGGATCCGGTTAGGAGATAGGCTATGGAAGGTGGGGTGGGTGGGGAAGGGTTTAATTGGTGGAGGATAAGGTTGTGTTGGTTAGGGAAGAGAGATGGGTGAGGGGTAAGAGGTGGAGATTGTGTATTAGAGTTGGAGAGAGAAAGGATTAAGAGGAGAGAGAATAAACAGGTAGCTAAGAGGATAAAGGGTGTCGGGATTTTTGATGTGGTGGTTGTAAGGGAGGAGGAGGAGGAGGAGGTGGTGAAAAAGCTGCTCAACGGTTGTGATGGTGGTTGAGGAGAATGAGAGTGGTTGTGCATTGTTGTGTTTGTGTAGATTTAGTGAAGGATCTTTTCCTTCTTTGTCTGAGATTTTTCAGTGCAAATGCCTATGTTTTTACTGTACTTCTTTTGCGGTTTTAGTGTGTGTCTGTGTTTTTTTTTTTTTTAATGTAATATGTTTTTCATAAAAATTACTTATAAAAGTTATGATTAATTATAAACTTAAAATTATAAAAAAGTTACTCGTTAGCTATTTTTGATCGGGATAGCTTGGAATCCCTTCCCCCTTCCCCCTCCTCTCTCAGACACGTTTCCCCATAAATCATTCACCACCACCAAAACACCTTTCAACCACCACCGACAACCGTTCCCGACCACTCCTCTAGGTATGATCTCCATCTACATCTCCTTCTTCCTCCTCCCCACTTCTTTCAAAAGCTTAACCACAATATACTACAACAACGAGCCAATCTTTTCCCTAAACATCTCATTCGATTTCTCACTAAGATTAATCTGAAAATCTTGTCCTTTAGCTCTTTAATTTTCTGCATTTATTCTGCCGTTACTCTGTTGTCTTACTCACTGAAAACCTTTCTCTTAACCTCATTTACACCTCTTACACAAACACAAACATTCCCTCATTTACTCCTGCTGTTAAAAATGGAATTCTTTGCTACCAAACAAAACAAAAACACAGACGAATCTAAAATCCTCAAGCCAAACTATAACTCTGTTTATGCCCAAATTGAAGAACCAAAGCTGCTCGCAAAAATCATCTCCGATGTACCGGTCAGTTTTAATCTTCTTCGAAAAACTATGGATAAATCTTGGGGACTTAAAGGAGCTATAAGCACAGAAAAGAGGGGGTTTAATTCCTGTTTTATCAAGTGTGATGAACAAGAAGACTATCAAAAAATCTTGGAAAAGAGACCATGGAACCTCGCCGGAAAGCACATCCTTATACAACAATGGAATCCAGCTGAGATGCTAAATTAAAGCGACATAAGAACTACTATCTTCTGGGTTCAGATTCATGGGCTGCCAGGACTTTCTATTAAAATTGCATCAACGCTAGGTAAAGTGGAGAAAATCAAACTTCCAGCTATCGAAACATTCAAACAAGTCAACTACATTCGTGCTAGAGTCCAATGGGATATTTACCAACCAATAACACCAAGCTTTTCGCTCTCAGTCAGCGAAAAACAAAATGTTAAAGGAACAATTAAATATGAAAGGCTTGGAGAATTCTGTTTTATTTGTGGGCTTATTGATCATCTTGAAAAGGTCTGTCACTCAAAGAAGAAGCTCAGAAAGAAGCTAGGCTCATGGGTTCATGGAGCTGAACCAAATGATGCAAAGAATGAAGAAGAGAAAAAGAAAGAAAGCTTCATTTTCATGGCTATCAAGAATGAACAACCGGAAACCTCCGAGTTACTCAGCAAACAAAAAGTAACTCACTGTGCTAAATCTACCGAGTTGGCAAAAGGTGATTTGACCACTCTGACCACCCATACCATAGCTGAAAAAGCGCCAGAGACTTTATGTCAAAAGGGTGAAATAGACTTTTTGCTAGCTAATAACCGGGAAACTAACATATTTGCTCATCTAGTTCCAAACCAAATAGAAAAAGAACCCACGTGTGTTACACCAACTCCAATTGGGCCCACAGCTGAGTCAGCACAAGATAAAAACACCTCAAATATCTCTTTCGGATCATTTAATAAACCCGAACTTGAACAGCTCTTATCAAACTCCCCCAAAACGAACCCTAACCACAACATAAACACGACACAAAATCTCCAACACACCTATAACAATCAGACATCTGAAACATCAAGAAGGTTAAATTATGAAGATGGAGATACTGAAATGGAGGCTGATAAGGCGTATGCTAGATCTATGGAATATAAGGCTAATGGTAATAGAAAGAAGGACGAAACAATGGAAGAAAGAAAAGAAAAGGCTAAACAAGAGAAGCTATGGATGATGAGAACTAATCTTCAACAAAATAATAATGAAATGGTGGCTACAGAGTCTTGCGGGGTTGAACCAAATCAACCCCATCAGGAATCATGATACATCTGAGCTGGAACTGCCAAGGATTGGGAAATGAATTGACAGTTCTAGCACTTAGGAATGCTGTTGTTCAGCATAGACCCGAGGTAATCTTTCTTACTGAAACCAAAAATTCTTCTGCAATTATTGTTAATTTAGCGAGAACCTTGAACTATGATATTAAACTTATAGTTGACCCTATTGGCATTAAGGGGGGTTTGGCTTTGCTTACAAAAAATAACAACATGATAGAAATATTGGCTTATACAAAAGATATAATACACTGTAAAAACATATCTGAAAATGGCAATCCTTTCTGCACTACTTATGTTCATATACCTTGTTATGAAAAAGAAATGGAAAAAGCCTTACAAGAACTTAAGAGTTGTAAAAGATTTCACCCTAATCTTCCTTGGAACATTATAGGTGACTTCAATATGTATAGACAAACGTCGGAAAAACTAGGAGGTACTGACTATAATAAAAAAAATATGGAAAGATGTAACAAATTATATAATAAATTAAATATGAGAGACAATAGTAGACAAGGATGCACTTATACTTGGAACAATAGAAGAAATGGGGGGAAAATTATAAAAGAATATATAGATAGGTGTTGTAGTAACAATCAATGGAATTTACTTTTCCCTGATGCATGGGTTGATGTGCCTCCCCCTTTGGGGTCAGATCACTCCATGCTAATCCTTCATATGGAAAAAGAAATAAAACCTACTGAAAAAAGATTCTTCTTTGATAAAACTTGGCATGAAGAAAAGACTTGTAATGATATTATAAGTAAAACATGGAATGCCCTAAATAATGTAACAGGAAATGGAATTACAAGATATGGAAAGAAAATAAGTAAGCTCACAGGTGAGCTTACTAAATGGGGAAGAAAAAGAAAAATGGAGAACAAAAAACAAAGAATTAAAGACTTCAAAACTCTTGAAGCAATTATAAACAATAAAAATCATCAAGACTGGAACATATATAATAAAGTGGTAGAAAATATACAAAAGTTTTGGAAAACTGAGGAATCTTATTGGGCCCAAAAATCTAGACTTACTTGGCTAAAATTAGGAGACAAAAACACTGCATATTTTCATGCTATAACAAAACAAAGAAGATCACAAAATAAGATAAAGAAAATACAAACTTTGAATGGAGAATGGCTGGATAATCCTGTACAAATTCAGGAGGAAATTAAAAGCTACTATAACAATATATTTACTACAGTAGGGGAGAGGAATTTTGAGTCAGTGCTTGAAGTAATTAAACCTTGTGTTACTAATGATATAAACATTGAACTCACTAGACCTGTACACATAAATGAAGTAAAACAAGCATTATGGAGCATAGGACCAGAAAAAGCGCCGGGCCCTGATGGATACCCTGCACATTTTTATAGGAAAAATTGGGATTTAATGAAATATGATATCCTTCGAGTTGTATCTCATTTTTTATGGAATAATGGAGATTTATACTCTATAAACCAAACATATATTACCTTGATCCCAAAAGGAATAAACCCCTCTAATGTAGGACACTATAGGCCTATAAGCTGTTCAAATACTATATACAAAATAATAGCAAAAATTCTTGTTCATAGACTTAAGAAATATATGCCTTTACTTGTGGAGGAGACCCAATCTGCATTCATACCAGGTAGATCCATTACTGAGAATATCTTACTGGCGCATGAAATGTGTCATTTTTTAAAAACAAAAAGAAATACAAAAAACCATTATATTGCAATAAAAGCTGACATAGCAAAAGCTTATGAAAGCGTAGAGTGGGACTTTTTACAAAAAATGTTAATAAAGATGGGATTTAAGGAGATTTGGGTTAAATGGATAATGGAAACCATTACCTCAGTTTCTTACTCGGTCCTCATAAATGGAGTACCAATGCCTCTTAATAAACCAAGTAAAGGATTAAGGCAGGGGGATCCTTTATCCCCCTATCTATTCTGCATAATAACTCAAACATTAACAGCTTTAATAAATGATAAAATGGAAAAAAAGTTACTAACTGGGGTACAAATAACAAAAAAGGCACCAGTTATTAGTCACATTTTATTTGCTGACGATAGCTTATTCTTTTTAAAAGCTGAAACACAAGAAGTAGATACATTTTGTGACATTATGAACCAATATAGTATAGCTACAGGACAAACTATGAATTTAAATAAAAGTGGAGCTATGTTTGATATAAATACACCAAAAGATCTTATACACCAACTAATAAACACCTTGCGCATTAATAAACTTAGCAATTTGGGGAAATATCTAGGCCTACCCACTGAGTGGGGAAGGGCTAAAGTAAAAGCACTTAATTGGATGATAGAAAGAATAGAAAAAAAGATGGAAACATGGAGTACCAAATTTTTATCTGAAGGGGGTCGAGAGATCCTTATAAAATCCATAATAAATGCTATACCCTCTTATACTATGGCGGCATTTCATATACCAAAAACAACTTGTGATAAGATAAACTCTTTAATTGCTAAATTTTGGTGGAATAGACAAGGAAAAAATAAAATTCATTGGGTTAAATGGGATGAAATGATCATTAATAAAAAAGAAGGGGGGATGGGATTTAGGGATATGCAAGCTATGAATACGGCTTTACTAGCTATGAGTGCTTGGAGAATCCTAAAAAATCCCAATTCCCTCCTAGCAAAAGTATACAAAGGTGTTTACTATAAAAACACCACTTTCCATGAGGCACAAATAGGTTATCATCCCTCATGGGGATGGAGAAGTATATTACATGGAAGGGATAGTTTCAAAAATGAAATACATTGGAATATAGGTGATGGAAAGACAGTAAATATTTGGAAAGACAAATGGGCCCCAACAAAAAATAGAGTACAAAATATATATAATATACATAATTTGCGAGTATATGAACTAATGTATGAAAATACGAATATTTGGAATGAAAATAAAATAAAGGATATATGTACTGAGAAGGATAAAGAGACTATTCTAAATATAATGTTACCTCTCAATAGTCACCAGGATGAACCCTTTTGGCCTCATTCTTCTGATGGTAATGTTACCTCAAAAGGAATGTATCATTTTCTAAAAAAACAAGATATTATAAAAAATAAAGAGATAAATGAAAAATTGCCTTCTGGATCCTATCAAAGACCAAAAAAACTCTGGGATATCATATGGAGCCTAAACATTCCAAAAAAGATAAAAAACTTTCTATGGAAAGCTTGTAAAGAAGGATTACCAACTGAAACTAATAAAGTTAGGAGGCATTGTAGTAAAAATGCAACTTGTGGGGTGTGTAATAATGATCTTGAAACTACTGAGCATGTCCTGTTAGAATGCTCATGGGTAATAGCTACTTGGCTAAGCTCAACTATGCAACTCTTGACTAAAAATGAAGGTACAAATCGTTTTGATAATTGGTTCTTCAATATGAGTCAATTACCTGATAAGTCAATGAGAGGGCTAGTTGAAAGAATTGCTTTTCTTGTGTGGTTTATATGGAAAGCGCGAAACAATTACCTCTTTAATGGGGTAAAACCAGACCCTATTTACACTAATAAACAAGCTACAGCAGCCTATGATGAATATACAAATGCGAATATATCTGAGGCTAAAAAACAAAAACAAAAACAAGAAATGCCCCAAGGAAATACAAATCATACAACAAAAGAAAAAAGTAGCGAGGGAACTACAGGTATAAATACTAAACGTATAGGAAAATCTAAGTGTCAAAATGACAAACTCTTTGATAATATTACAAAGCCTACTCTAATTGTAAACACTGATGCTTCATTTAGTGATAATCTAAAAGCAGCAGCGGCGTGTATTATTAGAGATGAACAGGGGGTCTTTGTACATGGAGCAGCATGGACTTTTGGATGCAACAGTGCTGAAGAAGCAGAAGCTATTGGGATTCGCAACTCTATTCTTACGGCGAGGATGTATCAAAATCATGATATAAGGCTTGCAAATGATTGTAAAAATGTTATTGATCAACTTCGTAATACGAGAGAGTTGTGTAACCAAATGACTTCGATTTTTATTCATGATTGTAATAGATTAGCTTGTAATCGCTTTAAGTTCTTCCTTGTCGGAAGAAATAACAATTCCATAGCAGATTGGGCTGCTAAGCAAATGCTAAAAGGCAATTTGCTTGGCAATTGGGCGTCAAACCCATCTCCCCAACTTGTTAACCTTGTCCAAACCAACGCTCCTTCCAAGGGGATTGGTTAGACTTGGTCTTTTGTAACCGTTTGTGTTTTCCTTTTAATATATTATGTTTTCGACAAAAAAAAAAAAAATCGGGATAGCGAACTTTAGACACAATAAAAAAGAAAAAGAAAGAAATGGGATAGGGATAGGGAACATAAACGTAATTTTAAAAGGAAAGCGATCACAATTAATTACTTAAATAAAGGTCAAATGTGTGATCTTGGAGTTGCATGCACGTTTAAAGAAATAGAGATAAGAATTGAGAAAAAGAATAACATAGTAAACAAGAAAAGAATAAAGGTACATATCAAATATTCATGATTTATATTTCTTTTCTTGATGTTCATTTGAGGATATGAATGGTAGGTTTATAAGAATAAGTGTAATAGCTACCTATATTATGGCGGTGTTTATCTAGCACACACATGGGTCGATAGGAACATAAAGTTTTTTGATTAAATCGCAAGGAAAAAATTTGCTACCGAATTACAAAATATTATTTTATGCGGCGGTTGATTAGTAAGGGCTTGGGGTTCGGAGAATGACGAGGGTTTCAGCAAGAAATATCTTTGTGAAATGGGTTAAATGTGGAAGTGGCATTAAACCGAACGTGGATGGCTCGTTTGACGAAGGAAAATCCATAGCAGGAGTAAGAGGTTTTTTTTTTCCGAAATAATAAAAGGAATTATCTGAATGGTTTTGAGAAAAATTGCATTGCGCGAACACCGTTTGAAGCGGAACTTTCTGTCTTACATTTTGGTCTTAATACGACGGTAAGTCGGGGTTATACATCACTTATCGTTGAAGTCGATTCGAGTGAGTTGCACGCGCTAGTGAACGATGGCGCAGACTTAAGGGGAGACTCGAATGATTTTGTACAAGCGTGCCGCGATATACTGGCGTTTAGGGAGCAGTTTGATTTAGTTTGTAGCTATTGCGAAGTAAACAGATGTGCGGATTGGCTAGCGAGACTCGAGGCAAATAGTGGGGAAGGTCCACTCTTGTATAGAGACCCCCTGATGGTTTATTACACTTGCTGACAAGGGATCGCGGATGGGCTTTGCCTCGGATACAAGTAGTTAGGCAATAAGTAATCATAAGTTTTTACTTCCCGGTAAGGTTGCAAACGAACCGAACCGAGCCGAACTTAGTTTTCTTGAGTTTGTTTGCTAATATTTTAGAGCTTGAGCTTGGTTTGAGTTTGAAACGAAACGAGCCAAACCAAACTTTAGCTTTCTTGAGCTTGTGTCGTTAACTAACGAGCCGAACTCAAACAAACTCTTAGCAAACTCAGACTCGTACCTTTGGTGAGAGTATCAACCCATTTGCAGCCTTAGATACTAATAGTATATTTATTAGATATAAAAAATTACTTATTAGATATAGAATATTTTAGTTATGATTAATTACATATACAAAAGTTTTACGTTGTTCAGAAAAAAAAGTTTTACGTAGTTTTGAGTTTTTGCATATATACATATATAATTTTTTATTGAATATATCTACCAAGCCTATTAACAAGCTCTTAAAGAACCTTTACCAAACTGTTCACGTGCTTAACGAGTCAAGCTTATATGGGTTTGAGTTTGTCTCGTTTAGTAAATGAGCCTGAATTTAAAGCTTGAGCTTGGTTTGTTTAACTAAAGCCGAACTCAAACAAACCCTTAGCGAACTCAAACTCGAGTCCCTGGTGAGAGTATTGGTTCATTTGCAGCCCTACTTCCCGGTCTTTTAGACTTCCTTTGTAACAAAAAAAACATTTATTCCTTATCAAATATTAACCTCTAAAAACAAGATTGCTCTAACAACTTCCCAAGTTTTAGAATATATTAAACTTTATTACAATTATTTTTCTATTTCACGTAATTTATTTATATTTTAATATTTTATTTAATTATTTTATTTATATATCTAATTTTTGATTCATTAGCAGAATATTTGAAACTATTATTAAATAGTGTTATAAAAATATTTATAAAAAAATAATTTAAAATTATAATATGTAAATTATAATTTGAATCAAAATTATATGAAAATAATTTTTTTATTATAATTAATTAATTTTATTTTAAGTTTGTATGCAATTTCTTTAATTATATCCAATCTAGCGGTGCATGTTCGAACCAAGTCAATGACTCCGAGTCTAAAGTGGCTCTCCTATGTAACAAAAAAAATGAAAGCTAATTTTTTCAACCATTTATAATTTTTTTTCCTTTAAGATTTTAAAAACAGATATTTAAAAAAAAACGTATGAAGTTTCTTTTTTAAATTCACGTTGAATTTTAAAATTTTCAAAAATTAAAAAAGAAATTTAAAGTAAATAAATAAAAAAAGGCTAAGATGCATTATGTTATAAAAACGTGGCTAAAAAAACACATCTTAATTTTTTTTGGGACAAAGTACAACAAAAAACTACCCACAATTCTATCCAATACCTAGACGACTGAAATTCCCAGGAACTTCAGAGATTTCGTCGCCTTTACTGTTGGCCATGTGCCTAACGAGTTTCGCAATTCGGTTCGCATGACTGTTCATCCTTCGCGGAATATGCCGAAAGGATATCGGTCCTGCTTATTCCGTTCTCTACCTAATAAGACGGAGGATCGGTTGAATGGTCCATCTTGCCGTTGACACTTTCCTAATACCTTGTATTAGCTCAAGGTTATCCGAAAGTATAGCCTTTGTATTGTCTTTCAGTTTCATGCTAATTTGTACTGCTTCCAGCACATCTAATGCTTCACCTTCTAAAATAGTATTACATCTTACAATATTGAATTTCTCAATTGTCTCTCCCGTTCTTCGGTCTGTGATTGCAATCCCAATACCTGTTTGTTCATATTTAGTACTAAAAGATGCATCACAAAAATAAATAATGTATTCTGTGTGTTGAGTCTCAGAAGCTTGCAACAGATTGGTTGGATTTCTATTAGCCGGTTGTTGATTTTGTTTAAACCAATCATTCCCGTGTAACTCGATCATTAACTTGTTTTTAGCTTGAATAATATGATCAATATCAATTATAGTATTTTCATGTAACGCTTTCATTTTTGCTTTCCAGCTATTCCAAATGATAATAAGAAGATAATTCGTCACTATTGTCTTCTCCTATCCACCAAGACTGTACGCTTCTATCACTTCTAATAGCCAATCCCCAAGGTTCTTAATGTTCTCCTATTGTATATAGATTTGGAAGGTTGATGATGTTACACTGAAGTAAAAGATGTTCAGTAGTTTCCGTTTCTGTCTGGCACATGATACAGGATGAAGAGTCAGTGCATTTTCGTGTTAACATATTCTCAGCTGAAGGAATCGCATTATTGCACGCTTTCCAGCTGAAAAGACGGATCTTTTTCGGGATATTGGCATCCCATATGGTTTTATAAAGTTTGGTCCTAATATTATCCATGTTCGTTGTGGTTTGAGGTTGTTGAAAAGTTGCAATCTCCGTAAGTACTTTGTATCCCGTTTTTGTTGAGTAGGTACCATCTTTCGAGTGAGGCCATATGAACCGATCTTCTTGTTCTACTTCAAGAATCCGTATCTTTGTGATTTCCGGTATTATAGGTTGCGGAAAAATCTCATCCAGGATCTCAATATTCCATTCCTTAGTATCGTGTTTCTATAGTTCATTAACCATTTGTATAGTACATAATTTAGGTTTTTCTAGTTTACATGAGGTTTCTATCCATTTATCATTCCAGATATTTGTGGTCTGTTCGTTTCCAATTTGGGAAAAGCCTTGTTGTTTAATGAAATCTCTACCTTCTATTATGCTTGCCCAACTCCAGATTCTACTCTGTCTCAGTTTAGCATTCATAAAATCAGATTTTGGATAGTAAATACCTTTTAGTAGGCGAGCAGCTAAAGTATTAGGATTTTGAAAGATTCTCCAAGTTTGGGCTCCTAAAAGTGCTAAATTCATTCTTTTTAGGTCTCTAAAGCCAAATCCTCCAAGTAGTTTACCTACTGTGAGTTTCTCCCATGCCAGCCAGTGAATGCGATTCCTTTCTCCTGAGCTCCACCAGAAGTGGCTATAGCTGACACTAGTTTCTTGCAAAAAGCAATCGCGTATGAGAAAATTGACATAGTATAAACTGGAATCGCTTGTAGAACAACTTTGATTAACACTTCTTTTCCTCCGTCTGAAAGTAATTTGGCTTTCCATATTTCCATTTTTGCGAATAATTTTTTTGCATTCTATTTTTCGCTGGAGAGAGAAAAATTTCTGTGTTTTTTAGGTTATAAAGAAGAGGAAGGTTAGTCTATTATGAATTTTCAATCATTAAGCCTCTCTTTCTTCTCCAAATCTCTCCCAACTCCATTGAAGCTTCATCAAACCTTCCCCAAACATCAAAACACTACCCAATCACCATAAAAACACACCCAATCCTTTCTCCACACTGTTACAAAGAAGATTCAACCACCCATATCATACCAAATCACATTGAATCCAAGAATCAAAAAGATTAAATTTTCAAAATTCATTCAACAATTTCTTAGATCCATACCAATCCATCAAGAATCCATCTAACCCATATAGAGAATCATCATCAAAAAACCTTTCCTAACCCAAATAAAGCTTGTTCAACCAATAATCAAGAGTTTCAAATTTCAAGAGTGGTTAAAGCTTTGAGTTGGGGGTCAATTAAGATGACTAAGAGAACAAAAACAATATATACTGTAAGGGAGATGAAGAAAAGCAAGGTATTGGGTTCTATTGAGAAGAAATCAAGTGAGAATAGTTCTAGTTCCAACATAAAGGGTAAAACAGGTCAAGAGAAGAGAGGTCAGCTAGCTGTATTTGATTCAATGGGCAAAAAGGTTCCAGCTTTCGTGAAGAAAACAACACAACCTCTACAGATCGAAGGTCTTACACCCGAGGAAAAAGAGAAAGCTTCAAGGGTCCTGATAGCTTCTTCGAAGAAACAATTACAGGAACTTCCTTTTTCTTATGAGAAAGTATTTGAAGAAGAAGTTGGTAAAGGAGAATACAAGAAGATTCTTGGAGATTGGAGAAAGATCGGGTTGGTCTACGTTCATGGTAAGACGTTCTAAAGAACGCTATCTTGTTGAATTGTATTTTGAGGGGAGAAGAAGAGGATGTGGCACAGTTGATCTATGAGGAGGTGATGCTATTTCCGGTCTCTCCCATGTCGTTATTTAATGTGAAATATCCTACTACGATCATGTGTTTTGTTCAGAAAGCTAATGTGATTTTGGGTGAAGGAGAGACACTTGAGTTAAAGACAAGTAATGATATTGAAAATGCTTGGATCAAGAAATTTTTGAGAGGAGAAGGAATTACGCAACGTCAAAATAAGAACACTCCTTGAGCAATTAAAGAGAGAACCAGTAAATCCTATCTTGGATGTCGATAATGCGAGGCAATAGCCTCGAAGAGTATGTTTTCATTTTTCCCTACCATTTATTTATGTGCAATATGTGTGTTAATTTTAATTTTTATTTCTTTCTTGAGTATTTTTCGAGTCGGGGGACACGACTCACTTTTGAGTTGGGGGTGGGGATTCGTTTTCCTCATCTTCCTTTTTGTTTTTGCATAAAATTTAAATTTTTTAGGTTTGAATAAGCATATAATATATTGAATGTACCTATTGAGCATGATTTAATTAAGTTAATGATAGTAAGTAGTATGTTTTTGAAAGATGTCACAAATATGTTTAGTATGAATCTATAAAAACAGGAAATAAAAGATAGAAAAGTTAATGAGCAATGCTAAGCAGTCTTGTTAAAACTTAGGGAGAGTTATTTGGTGTGTAGAACGTGAGGTTTGAAATTAGTTGAAAACCCACTTATCTATGAGCTAGTAGTGAAAAAGTAACAAAATTCGGTAGTTAGAAAAGTGAATAAGGCAATTCTTTCATATCTGAAGCCAATTGAAGCCTTTTTAGCTTTTTCACCCTTTTTATTTGATTATATTATTATTTATCCATATTAGCCCCTCTGAGCCTTTCTAAAGCCTTTTATTTAACCACATTATAAACCATACCCCTTAGTTTATAGGACTTATCCGTATGACCCGCACTCGAATCGCAAAACCTGAGACAAGTCGTTTTTAGAGCTTGAGTTTGGGGTAGAGGGTTTCATCATTTGGGAACATTGGTCTTGGGAAATTGTAATTGTGATTTTATTGATGATGAAAAAGTTATTTTTGTAACCCTTTGCCGGGGTAATAATAAATGAAAAAAGCTGAAAAATATGAATTGAAAAGAAAAAAAATATATGAGAAAAAATAGCGTGATATCTCAACATCAAAAAGAGAGTCATAGCTATACAAAAGGAAAAATTGATATAAAAAGAATATATATTTGGACCAGCAAAGGGGAAATTGTATATCATCACGAAAAAGGTTTTATTTGGGATTAACTGGGGATGCACATTAAGGCATCAAAATTTGGGTTAAGTGAGAACATCTTCGAGTGAAAACTCAAGCTCTAGGGCGACTCGTTGATGGAATGTGAGGAGAGAGCCAAAAGCTCACTTTTCATTATCCAAATATACCACACCGTCCCTAAGCCACGTTATAACCGTAAAGATCTTAGGATTTCTAGCTACATGGTGGAGAAACAATTGAGCTATTAGGTTGTAGGTAAGTGGACCATTGGATGCTATATTAGGACCTATGAACAACCTATAGCCATTAACACGAACTGAGTTGAGACCTCTCCTTCTGGCATTGCGAAATTAATCTGGACTTGAATTTATAGATTGTTGATTATGTATATATTAAGCATACGTGTGCATTATTTCTTTAGCATTACTACATGAGACTTTTTAGATATTTTGCTCTAGTATCATTCATTGTGTTCTGTTCTTCTTCTTCTCTGTTTATTATTTGACTATCCTATTGTTCTTTGTTTTTATTGTATCAGGACGATACAACTTTGAGTTGGGGGTCTTGATGTCTCCTTATTTGTGATAAATTTATCTAGTTTGGAGACATCATTTTAGGTGTATTTATTAGGTTATATTTCGATTTTCCTATGCATTAGTACACTTTCCTATTTCTTGTCTTGATTTAATTAAAAACAGATAAAGTTTGTTAATTGTGAAGATTTAAAGATATATGATAATTAATTAGATGCCAAGTCAATCCTAAGAGAAAAGGGAAAGAAGATAAACATGGAAATTGGAGATAAAGGAAAAAAATATGAAAAAGGAAAAGATAAAGTTGCCAAATAAATCTAAATTCTAGCAACTATGAACATAAACGTGATCATAACTCAAGATTGGCTAAGAATTTGGATTGATGGCCTGAATCAAAGTTATATAGCTTTCTGAGATGATCAGTTTAGACTATTGGGACGCGTCAAACAGATAAGTATTGAAGGAGTCACGGCCAAAACAAAACAGCACCAGAATCTTACCTTTTCTATATTTTAGGGTTACGAATTTGAGTTGGGCTAGAGTCCAAGTTACTTGTCTTCCACTCCAAGAAAATGTTTTAGGGTTTCCTATACCCTATAAATACACACTTTAATCAGAAGAAATACATCCTTGGCAAACCTGAAGCCAGGAAGAAGCTAACAACACAAGAAGAGAAGTCCGGAAGGAGCTGAACATCAAATTATTATAATAAATCGTAATCATTAAATTTTATTTTTATTTATTTAATTTAATAAACAATCTAACAAATTTAACAAATATCATTACAAGATCTCTAACTAAAATAAAAGAATTTAAAACTTCCCTAAAATATTAACATAATCTATTATTCAACAATTCGCTTCTTTTGACCAAAAAGAGAATTTGTATTGAATCCTTAAACATCAAAATCAAACTTAGAAAAAAACCAAAATGATAATTATCATAATAAATCCTATTCATAAAAGATCTGTAAAATTCATACACAACCTTAAATTCATATGAAAAAATCAAAAGAAAAAACTAACCCAAGTCTGTCAATTTTATAAAAAATGGGCGAGTGTATTCCGATAAACCGCCCATAGCGTTGCAAAATCAAAGGTTTTTAGGAGAGAAAGGTTTGATGTGAAACCTAATAGGATGAGTTTATTTGAAACTACGGTTTAAATTTTTTTATGATAGATTAGTTTATATTAGGGTTAAGCAAGATTAAACCTAAAGCCTAAGAGTATGCCTAAACCAACCTAAGCATAAAAGAAGCCCAACTCTCATTAAATCGATTATACTTTTGGATTTGACAAAAAAAATTATACTTAAAAATTCTTCTATCCAATATTGGATGATCCTACACCAATCATATTAATACACATATCCCATGTTTTAAACTTACAAAAGTAACTAACTTATTAATCTAATGACATGTGTTTTGTTTTGATAATAAATGGTAGTGATATAAATATTAGACCATCCAATATTGGATGGAAGTCTTACCCTAAACAAAAATAAGGAAATGGATATTTGGGCTCAAGTTCACATTTTACAAAAGTTTGGTTGGACCACCAACAAAATTATAAAGGTTTGTTTGTTTTAGATATAATCTAGTGTAAGACTTAATCAAATATTGGATAATCCAATATATATAACCATGGCCACAAATTATAACTATATATTACGTGTACTAATTATGTAGTTATTATAATTAGTTTATTTATAATACGTAAAGTTAAGTAGTAATCCAATTCCTACCGACTATAAAATAAATGAGAAGATCACATTACAATCGAGTTGATATACCAAGCATGAAGATAAAGGTTAAACAACAAGACAAATTGGAATAAAAAGACAAAATAACAAATACAAGTCTTGAGATAACTTGTTTCTTCACCTACCTTGCTAGAAATCTTCCAAACTTTTTCCGAACAACTAAAGAGATCCAACAAGCTATATAAAAATCTAATGGATCACGCGTCAATCGACGAACCAGAAATGGAAATGGTAAGAAAACATTACCAGATTATATCACCAACAAGGGTGATAATTTGCACCACAACAAAGGGTGAACGAGGAGTAGAAAAAGGGTTATTATTTTAGTTGTGTCGTGATAACAGATAAAACACCCAACTGAAAGAAGAATGATGACTACAACATCACCCCACCACCAAAGTCTTAACACTCAAACCAAACTAAAGGAAAACGAACTAAACCAACCCTACGTGAATGGCAAACACGCAAAACCAGCAAACTTGAGATCAATAGCACAAGACAAAATATAATTAGAAACTTGCAATGAGGCCCATAACCGGCTGTGAAAAAATGCACACCAGCAACTAGATACCATACAAATCCTCGGATCTTGACAAAGGATCAACCTGCCTGCTCACAAAACTAAAAAAATCAGTGAAAAATAAACGGTGAATGAACGACAACACCCGACGTTCTCTCCACAATCCATCAGAACCGAGTAGCGGACAAACAACAACTTGTATAAATAATACCAAGAGGAAAAACGTAGGGTACAAAAAATAGTAAAACGAAAGGAACATCACAACCCAACATGCATACCAGCCAGCATCAAACAGCCTGCACTAGCAGAAAACCAATCTCCAATACACACAAAACAATTCCAATTTTGTCTACTATCAAAAGAAACCAATAACATCAAGCTAAAGAAACCGAATAGCGCCACTAATAAAGAAGAAATGGGAGACAAACTGGAGAAATAAACATACCAGATTGAAAAAGGAACCTTTTTTGAATAGACATTACTATCGAAGATGGACACGGCTAAAGATTTGTCACATAGGTCACAACTAAAGAACCATTGTGGGAGAGGAGCACGGACACGTCTCGCGAAACCATTTTTTTAACACATGTAGGTAAAAGAAGTTTTGTTTTCAAAGATAATACAAAAATAGGAAAATTCAAAAGAAAAGACAGAGATGGACAGAGTAAGTAAAATAGGGGGATATGAACCAGATATGAAAAATTAAAACATAAAAATGAAATAAGAAACGCATATAAAAAAGAGAAAAACAAAGATAGTATAAGTTGTCGCTACCGTCAAAGAAGGCATGGGAGGAGCAGTGACGGCGGAGGCCATAAAAATTGATTGAGCGTTAAGGTTTATAATAATAAATATTGAGAGAAGAAAATAGTTCTTTTGTCTAATTGTATAATGTATTTTTAGTAGGCATATTTATTTAATATTGAGTAGATTTTTTAAAACATTCTCCTTAGTGAAGTTAAATTGTTTCCCTTTTGGAAAATCCTTCCATCCAATATTGGATGATCCTACACCCGTTAAATTTATACACATACCCCATGTTTTAAACTTACAAAAGTAACTAATTTATTAATCTAATGACATGTGTTATGTTATATTAATCAATGACTGAGATATAAATGTTGGACCATCCAATATTGGATGGAAGTACCCTCCAATATTGGATGGAAGTCTTACCCTTCACCTTTAATTATTATATCTTTCAGATTTAGAGTAATAATATATACCATCACAACTCAAAACACTAATTAATGATATAATTTAATTGTAAGTCAATTATCAATCAATTTATATTTTTAATTTAACTTCAATTTATTTTTAATCAATTTATGACACGTTAGTGGTTATGATTTTTTGTATTATATATCATTAATTCAAATATATCAAATAAAATTGTATTTAAGTATTAGAGGTTCTTCCATTTTCTTAAAGGATATATTTTTATTTGTCTTTAACCTTGATATATATTAATCGTTCATCCATTCTTGAAAAAACACCTCTAATCATTTTGTTGTAATATCTATTTGGTATCATGATCTTCCTTTACATTTTCAGAGTAGTTGATTCATCTATTTCAGCATTTGATGGCTTATGTTTTAAAATTAAGCACTCTATAAACTCACATGGTCATAATTACTTGTTTTCTATGCATGCTTGTGCATGTAGAATGGTTGTGAATATTTTTAGTATTGACTACTTAATGTGAAAATAAGTTTTATTTATTTATCTAAATATTTAATTTTAAAAAGTTTAATTGTTACTACTTTTGATTGACATGAATTAGATATTAATCAGAGGTAAATAAAAATAACCCGAGAGTATTAATTTTGTACCCTTAATATAGGGGGTAGTATTCTTAATTTTTCAATTTGAGTAAATTAGACACGTTCTCACCTAAAGGATATATATGAATTAATAAAAGAATGTCGTGCTTTGAAAAAGTTAGAAAACTTTATCAGATTGGGATTTGGTCATTTGCGAGATAAAAGAAAAATTGGGAATTGAAATAAAAAATCCAATTGGGCTTGAGCATGTTGTCCTTAGGAGATTGCCTCACCAATAATGTTCAAGTTTTGTTTAGAACTTTAAAAATATACAAATTTATTGTAGAAAATATAAAATCGTGAAAAAATAATTCACCTTTTTGCAGTGAGAGTGACTATTTGGAAAACTGAAAATTTATGATTAATTTTCGTTATCTTATCTATTTTATCTATATCCGTGGAGAATAATATGTTACCATTAAAATTATTGAGATAGAATCATCTCCCTGATTTTATAAGGGTTTATTAATAGGTGTAATTTGAATATCATATCTAACTTTTCGTAAACTATATATTATCTTAATTAAATCAAAGAATTAGTAATGATGAAAAAGACAAAAATAGAATCTATAATAAAAAAAATTATATTATCTAAATTACTTTTTATTAGTAATCTGGAAAAAAATATACAAAAAGACTTACAAATTAATATATATTCCTTTAAGACAAGACTTCCCTAGAAAAGATTGGTCAATGAAGTTAGATGATGCATTGTGGGCTTATCGCACTGCGTTCAAAACTCCAATTGGTGCGTCTCCGTATCGTATGGTTTATGTAAGGCTCGTCACTTACCTCTTAAACTTGAATTAGGTGCATATTTGGCTATAGAGCAGTTGAATTTAGATCCTACTTTAGCCGGTGAGAATCGTATGATGAAGTTGAATGAACTTGATGAGTTTCGATTACATGCCTATGAGAATGCTAAAATTTATAAAGAGAATACAAAGAGATTGCATGATAATCGTATCCGTGAAAAGAGGTTTGAAGTTGGACAAAGGGTCTTAAATACAACTCCAAGTTCAGCAATTATCCGGGTAAGTTGAGTTCGAAATGGTCTGGTCCTTACATTGTGACCAAAGTCACGCTTCACGGAGCTATAGAGATTGAACACCAAATCGAGCACCGAACCTTCATGGTGAATGGTCATCGATTGAAGATTTATCATGGAGGCGAGGATATCAATGGCTTGGAAGATCCATATCCCGGGGAGGTTATGTACCTCCTTGAAGCTCCCTAGAAGCGAGAGGTACCCGTCGAGCTTAACGACGTTAAACAAAAGCCAATTCATTGTATATTAGTATCATGTCTTTTAATTTTATAGTGTAAATTAGAGTAATTGTTGTGAATTAGTGTTTATTTTTAAGAAATGAGAAAGGTTTGGTGTTTTTATGATTTGAGGAGTGCAAGTGTCACGAGTTTGGGGTGAAAAAGGTGAAAAACAAATGAAAAATGGGTTGCAATACAGTAGAAACCGGGAACCCAGTTGACAGCTAACCGGGAACCCGGTTATCGACTGTTGACAAACCCATCACACGCAAGAAGAGGCGCGAAAATCGGGAATTCGGTTTTCAACTATCCGGGAACCCGGTTTCAAGCGTTGTAGCTCCAAACTCTCTAACCTCCGCGGTATAAGGCGACCAACTTGTTGCGTCTGGGTTCGCGCCAAGCGACAACAACTAGGAACCCGGTTGCCAGCTAACCGAGAACCCGGTTTCGGAGGCCAAAAGTTCTGACTTCCGCGGTGGAAACGCGAGGTAATTCTTGCGTCTGGTAAGTAAAAAAATTGAAAGTTGGAAATTTTTGTGTCGACACAGCGACGCAAACAGGGAACCCGGTTATCACAAAACGAGAACCCAGTTTCGCAACCGTACATGGGGCTTTAAGCTTATTTAACATATGTTCTTGCCTCCTTCCACAAGCCAACTACTATTTCGTTTCCAAACTCCATACAACTGCGAAAATCATCATCAAAACGCCACAAAATTATCAAATCCTCTCCTACAACACCACATAAACACACAATCCTTCAAAAACACCAATAATTTTTCCTTTTCCTTATTAACCAAGATTAAATATTTCGAGTTAATTAAGTACTCCCTAGATTCGATAAATTAAGAAATACATCTATATTATTATTAGTTTTGATTAAGGTTTATCCTTTTATATAATTTTTCAATTTGAGCCTCAAGAAATGGTCAACATGTTTAAAAGTCCACCTATATCCTAAGGCCCAATTAAAAGATTTTACTAGAAAATGGAAAATTAAAAGTGATTGATTCACGAAGGTTTGTGTATCGACTCAATATGGAAGATAAATAGGTTAGGAAATAAGATATCTGAAAGAGGAAACCACTACTACAATAAAGTATTAAATAAACCCATTAATGTACTGGTTGGCAAAGATTTGTTAGAGACATAAAACTAGGATTTTGACAAGAGTACACAGATGTCCCACGAATTCAATATTCAGCTCACTAGAGTGCCACAACGGGAAGAAAATTTCCTATAAATAAAGACATTATAGAACTCCATTATTTGACTCTGTCTCTCTACACATTTAAAAACGTTTTTGGATTCTACATTTAGGAGGGTCCAAAGCAATAATTCCTCAAGTATTACTTTGTATGTTACTAGTACACAAATATTTATGCAATCAACTCATTTAGGAGTTTAGTTGATATATTAGGTAGATCATGGGTTAATAATAGAAACTAGGATTTTTTATTCTTCTACTAAAGATGGTGTACTTTATAAACAATACAATGTTGAGGAGGATCTAATATAAGAGACACACTTAGCTTGAAGGTTTCATGGAGAGAGAAGTGGTAGATCGGGGTAGAGATTGTCTACTTGTCCTTGTGTGGTGATGCACAAGAGAAGGATTCACGAGATTGTGAAATTTTTCATCGTGAGTGGAGATTGTCCATTTGTTTTACTAGTGTTGGATATAGCACTAGTCCGGTCCTTCAGTGGGTGATATCAAATTAAGTGTAAAGGTTTGTCGTCTCACATTTAAGAGACATAAGAAATTTTAGTAGAGGAGTTGAAATCATAAGGGTGGATAAAACATAGGTACTGGATATAGACAAGGAAGGTCGAACCACTCTGAATCTTGTATTTGATCTCCCTCTCTCACTCTCTCTATTTCTCTTTCTCTATCTAATGTCTTAATATTTATGACACAATAATCTAGTCACAAGACATCATTTCAGTCTCATTATATGCTTAGTTGAGGGATTTTTTCCTGTTATTTGATATATTCTCATTTTTTGCCTAATTCTAGAAAATTGTTACTTTTTGAGCATTTTAGGTATAATTTGTGTGTTAAGTGTAAAAATATTAAGTACAAGGATAATATTATATTCCAAAGTATGGAGAAGAATTATAGGAAAGAAGATAAAATATGGAAAGCAAGAGTAAATGACAAAAGAAGCAGGTTTTAGAAAGTGTAAAAGTTGTTGGACAGATTTAGAAAGTGAATTGTTTTTGATGCACCATGAGATTGACAAAGAATCTGAAGTAGCCCGTTTATATACATATATTAATTTTGAATTAGTAACGTTCGTCCATTGATTTTTTGTGATTTCAAGTTGTTACAAAAAGGTTATTAAAGTTATAGTTGTTGTGTATCAAATAAATCCACTTTTTAAGGTTAACGTGTTTGACTTGGATTAGGAATATTAATATATATATATATATATATATATATATATAAGTTTTTAATTAAGAAACAAGTCATTGCCATTATTTTGAGAAGCCTTTAAAAGAAGTTGAGAGCAAGTCGACCTAGAAAGGATCCAACAGAGGTTGAGAATCACAACATCAATTATGCATCTCTCTGTCTCTATCATTAGGGTAATTAGCTTAGATTTTTGGCTTAATTATACATCTAAGCTTCTTATTGTTTAGTTTTATTATGTTTTAAATTTTACATAGGTTGGGTTCGCACTTTATTTAACCCTTGATTATTATTTTGCTATTTAATATTATTTGGGAATTCATATTTATATATGTTGAGCATCTATCTTATAACTATATAAAGAATGGTTTAATTGAACTTGCTAAAGCCTGTATACCTCTTGTTTAACCTAAGTAACCTATGTTACCCTGTCGGTGGATTTAGGGACGGATACGGTTCATAATCGCCTAATGTGCGGTAGTGATCCTGACAGACTTGACTAACTAGATAATCATTAGGGTTAGATTTTCCCATCAATATTGATCAACGTCCCCTTACCCAAGTACCTAGTAGTGTTAAGGTAGCCTTCTAAGCCACCTTGACTGGAATTAGAGGGATTATAAAATTTTGAATACTTATATTAGCGCAATATACCCCTATAATTGGAATAGTAACCCAGTAAGATGGGTGTGTCCTTGTAGCCCTAAAGTATTATCCTAAGCATTCTTTTTTAATTACTTAAACAAAAAAGCATTCGTTTTATTTTATTTGTAAAGTAAAACATCTAAAATCATCTACGTTGTTATTGAACTCGCATTTGAGCTAACTACCTAAATCCCTGAAAACAAACTTGTACTTACTTACTTTTACTTGTGAATGATCCGTGCACTTGCAGAGTGTTTCTCGTGGTTCTTCAATGATGTGTGTGATTTTCATTATCGTTTATTTATCACACCTTTGGGCCTACCACATTTTCATTACTTTGTGCATGCATATAACTATATCTTAGACTTTACTTTTCATATATTGTTAGATTTAGATTCTTACATATTAGGCGTTTGTTAAATTGTCTCACTTGATTCTTGACTAGTGTTAACAATGAAACATATCCTCATCGAATTAGATGGAGTATTCTTACCCGCTTATCTAATCTTTAAGTGTAGTCCTAATCTACTTCTCTAAACTCCACAAACACTTGGACCTTTTAGGTAAAATCAAGTGTTTCGATTTTAACTTAGATTTTATAATTTTACCATTGATATATTCACCGTCCCCCCATCTAGGCAACTATTTTGGGTTTTCAACAAGCATAAGCAGTTTTTTAAATATCTAACTAAAATAGGTAGCAAAATTAAATCTTTTATTTTCTTATAGTATGAGCAAGTCAAGTGGAAGAGACTACAACAATATCCCATCCCTAATGTAGTTTAGTATATTATGAGTAGCCAAAGTTCCTAGAATAGTCCAAATAGACTTATTAAAAAGAATTTCTCGAGTCAACATGTATATCAAGATTTCTTTATGTCCATATAAACCCAATGAAATTTGCGACAAATTTTAATGATTTCCTCTTCGGTGTGTTATTTTAAAGTATTGAGGCTTCGCCTTCTGACTTGTCAAATATGTTAGAAGATTAATTTTTTTTTAAATTCTAGATTGAAAAACAAAGAAAATTGAACCTAATCACATGTGAGAAGATTCTAAGTAAATTTCGTAATTAGGTGACAAACTTTACAAACAAAGATTTAATTACACTTTCATTTAGATGCATTTACTTTCATATGGATACAATTTTGCAAGTTTTTTATAAGGAAATTTCACCTTGTGTTGGACATTATGATCTAAAATAATTTTCCATATATGGTCATGCTTTGTTTGACATAATAGCATTTCTTAACAATAAAACGATGGTCATTGATTGTTTCCGACATGGTATATCCTCACAATAAAACATAGGATTAAGATACTACTAATATATTTTATTATAATTTAATAAAAAGTTAATATTAAATACTTTTTTTAATATGGTAAAAAGAGACATGTCACATATTTTAGTACCTTCAATTATAAGATAGCCACAAACATGGAATGCTCGCAAAGAGAGACGATGTGAGAGGTGTCTAAGGGAATTTTTTGTATAAGAGATCACATATTCTAGAAGGCTTTGTAATCCAATTAACCTTGATATTAGACTTTACAGGGCACTCTTTAATTGAATTTTAGCTATCAATAGGACTTTTTTCTTTCCTTAGGTTTTGCTTTGGCCTTTCTTTATTTCCTTAGTTATTAGTGTTCTTCATTGTTTTCGTATTAGTTGCTTATGTATTTCAATGACCAGCATTAGTTGTGCAAGAAGGAAACACGTGATTCTCTTATATTTAATGATATTAAAATGTTTCCCTATAGCCTAATTAATTTTAGGTTTTCAAACATGTGCACATTTTATTAATATTTTTTCAATTTGAAATACATGTATTCTATCTCTATATAGAGCATTTATTTTTAAGATTACTTATAATATGTTCATTTGTTATTATTTAGACTCTGCTCACAATTGGGTTTCATCAGTTAGGCATCCAAAACATTTTATTCTATTATGTAAGTTAATGCTTCTTATGGAATTTTTTGTATTATGTTGTTCAACAGTTTTGATGAGAGAAGTCGTTGGCGTGTAACTGGGAGTTTTATTTAATGGGTATTAATTTCCCGCTCAAAATATGTGCAACATTGGTTTCCATGTTTGAGTTTCTAATCCAACATATATAGTTCAATGATTTATAATTATGTTATGTATAGAAATATTTATAATGCTTATTATTCAACAACTTGGTAATTTTCTTGTTGAGTAATAATTGTTCTACGGTTTTCCTACATAGTCATACTCTTCGTCTTCTTAATGTCTAAAATATAAATAATGTTCTAAAGGCAGATAATAACTTCATTAAAAAACTACACAAATAACTTGGTTTTACCTAGTTGGTAAGCCAATTGAAGATTGAAGGATTTTATTATAACCTTCAACAAATGGGTGACTGGAAATTTGAATCAGGGGCTATTTTATGGTAGATAGTGACGAATAACCATTTTCAAATGTAATATCGATGTATATGATAATCAAAGGTGTATTTGGTTTAGCCATTTAGATAGGGTACAAGGCTTATCTATTATTCTGGAAAAACACCATTAGATAGCTCATATGATGAATTTATGTTTAGATAAAACTTATGCATAGGGACCTTGGAAACCATTCATTCTTTATGAGGTAGTTTTGGACCCGTTTCATATAGATTAAGAGTATTTGGTATTGTGGTAACCAAATCACATAGTTGGAATATTTTTGAATTTGGAAACAAATCTTACTTGATGAGGTAGCTTGACCCCCAAACATATATCTTAGGAGGTGGTTAGACTCAACCTTACTCAACCACTAACATTTTCTATAGATAAATAGAAACATGAACATATTTACCACTTAAATAGGTATTGTAATAAACTTTGAAAATGAATTAAATAGAATAAAATTAAGAATATTTAAAATATTGTATGATACAATAAGTGCACAAGAAGCTTTAAACTTAATGATTTGATAATTTGGTTGATCATGTAAGTATCTTCTGTCTCTTAGTCTATGAACTTTAATGTAGCTTTAAGCGCGTGGTCTTGTTAATGGTGGTGGTTTAACTACCCCGGATAGGCCACCATATTCGGGTAAGCCAAGAGGAAGGCCCAAGAGGAGTGCGCCAACGATGGGGCAGTTACTCCAGCTCCTGATAATCATCAGCAACAACCTGCTCAACTAATAACCCTGCTGCAATGTTTGTTCCATATGTGGGAATATCTGCATCGGTACCAGGTGTCATGGCAATAAACACCTTAAAATCTACATGAATCGGTTTGAACAAAAGTAAGTCAAGTCATGCATATAAAAATGATGTAATGATCAGAAGAAACAAGAAGCCTCTTTAAGTCATTAACAAAAAAAGAAGAGCAATAATGATATATAAAGTAAATGCATTATAAAATTATTTTACAATTACTAAGTAGATTTTGTAAATGTTGATTGAAATTTTCATGTAAATACGAGAGATTAAACATAGGAACCCCAACATAATAGATAAAGATTCTATCACAAGATATTAGAATATAGCTGTAAAGAACCCAAATCCTACCCCTATCATATTAGAATATAGAAACAAAGTGTTTAGATTTTAGAAATCAAAATCAATATAGTGAGTAAAAATTATATAGTACATTTTTAATAAATTAAAAATACAAGGAATCATATATATAAAGGATTTAAAACTTACCAAGAAAAGTTTATGTGGAAATGATATGGCCAACGATCTTTCAACTGTGTTAAAAAATGCATGAATAAATTATATATTTTCTAGTGATAGTGTCAATTATAATCAAATGAATCTTTCAACTTTGTTAAGAAATGCATGAATAAATTATATGGTTTCTAATGATTGTATCAATTATAATCGAAACCATTAGTAAAAAAATGACAAAACGAATCTAAAAAACTAGGAAACAAAATATAATTAATACAATTCATTTTAATAGAACAAATATATTACACTCTTTTAAATAAATAATAGTTTCCCATATTTATTTCATAAATATAATTCAAAACTTTGATTTTTTGAAGAATTGTTTTTATCCCAATGTTGAGCTTCGACAATTTCATCAAATTAACAATTTTTTCACTAAGAAAATTAAATAATAATAGTATACATGAACAGATAAAAATATTAATAATATGGAAGTCTTAAGTTTTTTTTAAGTACTTTTTATGATAAATCGTAATCATCAAATTTTATTTTTATTTATTTAATTTAATAAACAATCTAACAAATTTAACAAATATCATTACAAGACCTCTAACTAAAATAAAAGAATTCAAAACTTCCCTAAAACATTAACATAATCTATTATTCAACAATTCGCTTCTTTTGACCAAAACGAGAATTTGTATTGAATCCTTAAACATCAAAATCAAACTTAGAAGAAAACATAAATGATAATTATCATAATAAATCATATTCATAAAAGATCTGTAAAATTCATACACAACCTTAAATTCATATGAAAAAATTAAAGAAAAAACTAACCCAAATCTGTCAATTTTGTACCAAATGGGCGAGTGTATTCCGATAAACCGCCATAGCATTACAAAATCTAAGGTTTTTAGGAGAGAAAGGTTTGATGTGAAACCTAAGAGGATGAGTTTATTTGAAACTACGGTTTAAAAAAAATTGTGATAGATTAGTTTATATTAAGGTTAAGCAAGATTAAACCTAAAGCCCAAGAGTAGGTCTAAATCATCCTAAGCATCAAAGAAGCCACACTCACATTAAATCGATTATATTTTTGGATTTGACAAAAAAAATTATACTTTCTGGTTTAAACAAAAATAAGAAAGCTGATATTTGGGCTCAAGTTTACATTTTACAAAAGTTTGGTTGGACCACCAACAAAATTATAAAGGTTTGTTTTAGATATAATCTAATGTAAGACTTAATCAAATATTGGATAATCCAATATATATATATACATCATGACCACAAATTATAACTATATATTACGTGTACTAATTATGTAGTTATTATAATTAGTTTTTTTTATAATACGTAAAGTTAAGTAGTAATCCAATTCCTACCGATTATAAAATAAATGAGTTGATATACCAAGCATGAAGATAAAGGTTAAACAACAAGACAAATTGGAATAAAAAGACAAAATAACAAATACAAGTCTTGAGATAACTTGTTTCTTCACCTACCTTGCTAGAAATCTTCCAAACTTTTTCCACATAACAAAAGAGATCCAACAAGCTATATAAAAATCTAATGGATCACGCGTCAATTGACGAACCAGAGATGGAAATGGTAAGAAAACATTACCAGATTATATCACCAACAAGGGTGATAATTTGCACCACAACAAAGGGTGAACGAGGAGTAGAAAAGGGGTTATTATTTTAGTTGTGTCGTGATAAAAGATAAAACACCCAGCTGAAAGAAGAATGCTGACTACAACATCACCCCACCAACCAAAGTCTTAACACTCAAACCAAACTAAAGGAAAACGAACTAAACCAACCCCACGTGAATGGAAAACACGCAAAACCAGCAAACTTGAGATCAATAGCACACGACAAAATATAATTAGAAACTTGCAATGAGGCCATAACCGGCTGTGAAAAAATGCACACCGGCAACTAGAAACCATACAAATCCTCGGATCTCGACAAAGGATCAACCTGCCTGCTCACAGAACTAAAAAAATCAGTGAAAAATAAACGGTGAATGAACGACAACACCCAACTTTCTCTGCACAATCCATCAGAACGGAGTAGCGGACAAACAACAACTTGTATAAATAATACCAAGAGGAAAAACGTAGGGTACAAAACCTAGTAAAACGAAAGGAACATCACAACCCAACATGCATACCAGCCAGCATCAAACAGCCCGCACTAGCAGAAAACCAATCTCCAATACACACAAAACAATTCCAATTTTTTCTAGTATCAAAAGAAACCAATAACATCAAGCTAAAGAAACCAAATAGCGCCACTAATAAAGAAGAAATGGGAGACAAACTGGAGAAATAAACATACCAGATTGCCAAAGAAACCTTTTTTGAATAGACATTACTATTGAAGATGAACACGGCTAAAGTTTTGTCACATAGGTCACCATCAAAGATCCATTGTGGGAGAGGAGCACGGACACAACTCGCGAACCCATTTTTTTAACACATGTAGGTAAAGAAGTTTTGTTTTCAAAGATAATACAAAAATTGGAAAATTCAAAAAGAAAAGACGGAGATGGACTGAGACTAAGTAAAATAGGGGTATATGAACCAGATATGCAAAATTAAAACATAAATATGAAATAAGAAACGCATATAAAAAAGAGAATAACAAAGATAGTATAAGTTGTCGCTGCCGTCAAAGAAGGCATGGGAGGAGCAATGACGGCGGAGGCCATAAAAATGGATTGAGCGTTAAGGTTTATAATTAAAAATATTAAGAGAAGAAAATGGTTCTTTTGTCTAATTGTATAATGTATTCTTAATAGGCATATTTATTCAATTTTGAGTAGATTTTTTAAAATCTTCTCCTTAGTGAGGTTAAATTGTTTCCCTTTTGGAAAATCTTTCCATCCAATATTGGATGATCCTACACCAGTTAAATTTATACACATACCCCATGTTTTAAACTTACAAAAGTAACTAATTTATTAGTCTAATGACATGTGTTATGTTATATTAATCAATTACTGAGATATAAATATTGGTCCATCCAATATTGGATGGAAGTCTTACCCTTCACCTTTAATTATTATATCTTTCAAATTTAGAGTAATAATATATACCATCACAAGTCAAAACACTAATTAATGATATAATTTAATTGTGAGTCAATTATCAATCAATTTATATTTTTAATTTAACTTTAATTTATTTTTAATCAATTTATGACACGTTAGTGGTTATGATTTTTTGTATTATATATCATTGATTCAAATATATCAACTAAATTGTATTTAAGTATTAGAGGTTCTTCCATTTTCTTAAAGGATATATTTTTATTTGTCTTTAACCTTGATATATATTAATTGTTCATCCATTCTTCAAAAAACACCTCTGATCATTTTGTTGTAATATCTATTTGGTATCATGATCTTCCTTTACATTTTCAGAGTAGTTGATTCATCTATTTCAGCATTTAATGACTTATGTTTTAAAATTAAGCACTCTATTAAACTCGCATGGTCATAATTACTTGTTTTCTTATGCATGCTTGTGCATGTAGAATAGTTGTGAATATTTGTAGTATTGACTACTTAATGTGAAAATAAGTTTTATTTATTTATCTGACTATTAATTTTAAAAAGTTTAATTGTTACAAATTTTGATTGACATGAATTAGATATTAATCGGAGGTAAATAAAAATAACCCGAGAGTGTTAATTTTGTACCCTTAATATAGGGGTAGTATTCTTAATTTTTCAATTTGAGTAAATTAGACACGTTCTCACGTAAAGGATGTATATGAGTTAATAAAAAAGAATTGTGCTTTGAAAAAGTTAGAAAACTTTATCAGACTGGGATTTGGTCATTTGCGAGATAAAAGAAAAATTGGGAATTGAAATAAAAAATCAAATTGGGCTTGAGCATGTTGTCCTTAGGAGATTCCCTCACCAATAATGTGCAAATTTTGTTTAGAACTTTAAAAATAAACAAATTAATTGTAGAAATTATAAAATCACGAAAAAATAATTCACCTTTTTGCAGTGAGAGTGAATATTTGGAAAACTTAAAATTTATGATTAATTTTCGTTATCTTATCCATTTTATCTATATCTGTGGAGAATAATATGTTACCATTAAAATTATTGAGATAGAATCATCTCGCTGATTTTATAAGGGTTTATTTATAGGTGTAATTTGAATATCATATGTAACTTTTCGTAAACTATATATTATCTTAATTCAATCAAAGAATAAATAATGATGAAAAAGACAAAAATAGAATCTATAATAAAAAAATTATATTATATAAATTACTTTTTATTAGTAATCTGGAAAAAATATACAAAAGACTTACAAATTGATATATATTCCTTTAAGACATGACATCCCTAGAAAAGATTGGTCAATGAAGTTAGATGATGCATTGTGGGCTTATCGCACTGCGTTCAAAACTCCAGTTGGTGCGTCTCCGTATCGTATGGTTTATGTAAGGCTCGTCACTTACCTCTTAAACTTGAATTAGGTGCATATTTGGCTATAGCGCAGTTGAATTTAGATCCTACTTTAGCCGGTGAGAATCGTATGATGAAGTTGAATGAACTTGATGAGTTTCGATTACATGCCTATGAGAATGCTAAACTTTATAAAGAGAATACAAAGAGATTGCATGATAATCGTATTCGTGAAAAGAGGTTTGAAGTTGGACAAAGGGTCTTAAAATACAACTCCAAGTTCAACAATTATCCAGGTAAGTTGAGATCGAAATGGTCTGGTCCTTACATTGTGACCAAAGTCACGCTTCACGGAGCTATAGAGATTGAACACCCAATCGAGCACCGCACCTTCATGGTGAATGGTCATCGATTGAAGATTTATCATGGAGGCAAGGATATCAATGGCTTGGAAGATCCACATCTCGGGGAGGTTATGTACCTCCTTGAAGCTCCCTAGAAGCGAGAGGTACCCGTCGAGCTTAACGACGTTAAACAAAAGCAAATTCATTGTATATTAGTTTCACGTATTTTAATTTTATAGTGTAAATTAGAGTAATTTTTGTGAATTAGTGTTTATTTTTAAGAAATGAGAAAGGTTTGGTGTTTTTATGATTTCAGGATTGCAAAGGTCACGAGTTTGGGGTGAAAAAGGTGAAAAACAAATGAAAAATGGGTTGCAATACAGTAGAAACTGGGAACCCAGTTGCCAGCTAACCGAGAACCCGGTTATCGACTGTTGACCAACCCATCACACGCAAGAAGAGGCGCGAAAATCGGGAACTCGGTTTTCAACTATCCGGGAACCCGGTTTCAAGCGTTGTAGCTCCAAACTCTCTAACCTCCGCGGTGTAAAGGCGACCAACTTGTTGCGTCTGGGTTCGCGCCAAGCGACAACAACTAGGAACCCGGTTGCCAGCTAACCGAGAACCCGGTTTCGGAGGCCAAAAGTTCTGACTTCCGCGGTGGAAACGCGAGGTAATTCTTGCGTCTGGTAAGTAAAAAAATTGAAAGTTGGAAATTTTTGTGTCGACACAGCGACGTAAACAGGGAACCCGGTTATCACAAAACGAGAACCCAGTTTCGCAACCGTACATGGGGCTTTAAGCTTATTTAACATATGTTCTTGCCTCCTTCCACAAGCCAACTACTATTTCGTTTCCAAACTCCATACAACTGCGAAAATCATCATCAAAACGCCACAAAATTATCAAATCCTCTCCTACAACACCACATAAACACACAATCCTTCAAAAACACCAATAATTTTTCCTTTTCCTTATTAACCAAGATTAAATATTTCGAGTTAATTAAGTACTCCCTAGATTCGATAAATTAAGAAATACATCTATATTATTATTAGTTTTGATTAAGGTTTATCCTTTTATATAATTTTTCAATTTGAGCCTCAAGAAATGGTCAACATGTTTAAAAGTCCACCTATATCCTAAGGCCCAATTAAAAGATTTTACTAGAAAATGGAAAATTAAAAGTGATTGATTCACGAAGGTTTGTGTATCGACTCAATATGGAAGATAAATAGGTTAGGAAATAAGATATCTGAAAGAGGAAACCACTACTACAATAAAGTATAGAATAAACCCATTAATGTACTGGTTGGCAAAGATTTGTTAGAGACATAAAACTAGGATTTTGACAAGAGTACACAGATGTCCCACGAATTCAATATTCAGCTCACTAGAGTGCCACAACGGGAAGAAAATTTCCTATAAATAAAGACATTATAGAACTCCATTATTTGACTCTGTCTCTCTACACATTCAAAAACGTTTTTGGATTCTACATTTAGGAGGGTCCAAAGCAATAATTCCTCAAGTATTACTTTGTATGTTACTAGTACACAAATATTTATGCAATCAACTCATTTAGGAGTTTAGTTGATATATTAGGTAGATCATGGGTTAATAATAGAAACTAGGATTTTTTATTCTTCTACTAAAGATGGTGTTCTTTATAAACAATGCAATGTTGAGGAGGATCTAATATAAGAGACACACTTAGCTTAAAGGCTTCATGGAGAGTGAAGTGGTAGATCGGGGTAGAGATTGTCAACTTGTACTTGTGTGGTGATACACAAGAGAAGGATTCACGAGATTGTGAAACTTTTCATCGTGAGTGGAAATTGTCCATTTGTTTTACTAGTGTTGGATATAGCACTAGTGCGGTCCTTCAGTGGGTGATTTCAAATTAAGTGTAAAGGTTTGTCGTCTCACATTTAAGAGACATAAGAAATTTTAGTAGAGGAGTTGAAATCATAAGGGTGGACAAAACATAGGTACTAGATATAGACAAGGAAGGTCGAACCACTCTGAATCTTGTATTTTATCTCCCTCTCTCACTCTCTCTATTTCTCACTCTCTATATAATTTCTTAATATTTATGACACAATAATCTAGTCACAAGACATCATTTTAGTCTCATTATATGCTTAGTTGAGGGATGTTTTCCTGTTATTTGATATATTCTCATTTTTTGCCTAATTCTAGAAAATTGTTACTTTTTGAGCAATTTAGGTATAATTTGTGTGTTAAGTGTAAAAATATTAAGTACAAGGATAATATTATATTCCAAAGCATGGAGAAGAATTCTAGGAAACAAGATAAAATATGGAAAGCAAGAGTAAATGCCAAAAGAAGCAGGTTTTAGAAAGTGTAAAAGTTGTTGGACAGATTTAGAATGTGAATTGTTTTCGATGCACCATGAGATTGACAAACAATCTGAAGTAGCTAGTTTATATACATATATTGATTTTGAATTAGTAACGTGTGTCCATTGATAGTTTGTGATTTCAAGTTGTTACAAAGAAGTTATTAAAGTTATAGTTGTTGTGTATCAAACAAATCCACTTTTTAAGGTTAACGTGTTTGAGTTGGACTAGGAATCTTAATACATACACACATATATATATATATATATATATATATATATATATATATATATATATATATATATATATATATATATATATAAGTTTTTTATTAAGAAACAAGTCATTGCCATTATTTTGAGAAACCTTTAAAAGAAGTTGAGAGCAAGTCGACCTAGAAAGGATCCAAGAGAGCTTGAGAATCACAACATCAATTATGCATCTCTCTGTCTCTATCATTAGGGTAATTAACTTAGATTTTTGGCTTAATTATATATCTAAGTTTCTTATTCTTTAGTTTTATTATGTTTTAAATTTTACATAGGTTGGGTTCGCACTTTATATAACCCTTGATTATTATTTTGCTATTTAATATTATTTGGGAATTCATATTTATATATGTTGAGAATCTATCTTATAACTATATAAAGAATGGTTTAACCTCTAGTTTAACCTAAGTAACCTATGTTACCCTGTCGGTGGATTTAGGGACGGATACGGTTCATAATCGCTTAATGTGCGGTAGTGATCCTGACAGACTTGACTAACTAGATAATCATTAGGGTTAGATTTGCCCACCAATATTGATCAATGTCTCCTTACCCAAGTCCCTAGTAGTGTTAAGGTAGCCTTCTAAGCCACCCTGACAGAAGTTAGAGGGATTATAAAATTTTGAATACTTATATTAGCGCAATATACCCCTATAATTGGAATAGTAACCCTGTAAGATAGGTGTGTCCTTACAACCCTAAAGTATTATCCTAAGCATTATTTTTTAATTACTTAAACAAAAAAGCATTCGTTTTATTTTATATGTTAAGTAAAACATCTAAAATCATCTACGTTGTTATTGAACACGCATTTGAGCTAACTGCCTAAATCCCTGAAAACAATCTTGTACTTACTTACTTTTACTTGTGAATGATCTGTGCACTTGCAGAGTGTTTCTCGTGGTTCTTCAATGATGTGTGTGATTTTCATTATCGTTTATTTATCACACCTTTGGGACTACCACAATTTCATTACTTTGTGCATGCATATAACTATATCTTAGACTTTACTTTTCATATATTGTTAGATTTAGATTCTTACATATTAGGCGTTTGTTAAATTGTCTCACTTGATTCTTGACTAGTGTTAATAATGAAACATATCCTCATCGAGTTAGATGGAGTATTCTTACCCACTTATCTAATCTTTAAGTGTAGTCCTAATCTACTTCTCTAAACTCCACAAACACTTGGACCTTTTAGGTAAAATCAAGTGTTTTGATTTCAAGTTATATTTTATAATTTTACCATTGATATATTCACCGTCCCCCATCTAGCTAAAATAGGTAGCAAAATTAATGTTTTTTTTTCTTATAGTATGAGCAAGTCAAGTGGAAGAGACTACAACAATATCCCATCCCTAATGTAGTTTAGTATATTATGAGTAGCCAAAGTTCCTAGAATAGTCCAAATAGACTTATTAAAAAGAATTTCTCGAGTCAACATGTATATCAGGATTTCTTCTGTCCATATAAACCCAATGAAATTTGCGACAAATTTTAAAGATTTCCTCTTCGGTGTGTTATTTTAAAGTATTGAGGCTTCACCTTCTGACTTGTCAAATATGTTAGAAGCATTAATTTTTTTTTTAAAAATTCTAGATTGAAAAATAAAGAAAACCTAATCACATGTGAGAAGATTCTAAGTAAATTTCGTAATTAGGTGACAAAATTTACAAACAGAGACTTAATTACACTTTCTTTTAGATGCATTTACTTTCATATGGATACAATTTTGCAAGTTTTTTATAAGAAAATTTCACCTTGTGTTGGACATTATGGTCTAAAATAATTTTCCATATATGGTCATGTAGGGATTTGGTGTTTAATCAAAACACATAAATACTAAATAATCTATATTGAATAATATTAAGAATAAAAGAAGAATTAGCGGAAGCGTACTCGAAGCCATGATTGCTTTGGTTGATTTGTTGAAGTAGGTAATGAGTCTTCTAGATCTATACCTTCTGTGTTTAGTTTTTCTCTTTAGATGGGGATGAGAGAAAGAACAGAGCGTGTATGATCTGGGGAGCATAACCCCTTTCTTATAATTCTGAACATGCGTTCAGTTAAGCATAAGAAGTTAATAATTAATAACTTCTATTATATCCAGTTTGACCCCTCAATAAACTAGAAATAATATAATAGTATCTACACTTTAATTCCATGACACTTTTATTCCCCTAATCCAATTATTAGCTTTATTAGACCATAATCAATTGGATAAAACTTTTACGATAACAATACACATTTAATATTAATATATGTGAGCCCATAATTATTAAAATTTTCTAACAATCTCCCACTTGGGCCACATATGTTACTTTATGAATGTGTATAACCTTATGAGCGCTCCAAAATGTTATCATATATAGAGGTATTTCAAACAATCTTGTCCATCAACCATAACGATACATGACTAATGGGACTTTCGTCACATTTAGCGCAACTAAATCCATCAATAATCACATATACCAATATAATCAAATGACATAGATCAATCATGGATGCGTAGCATGGAAATTACATTTAATATGGTCTGAACATGCCTATTTCCAACTGGTCCAACTTTAAACCTTAGTGAGATTAAACAAAACCGAACTGGCAGAGTGTAAAAGAACTAAATGCTTTACTTCTACATAAAATATCCAAATACATAATGTTTCTAAATTAAAAACATAGAGCAATAAAAAAAACTTAAACTCCCACTAAATCATCACATCTTCATGTAATATAACACCCATGTGAGCGGTATGCTCATGAAAGACTTTGGGTGGTAATCCTTTAGTAAGCGGATCCACAATCATAGAGTTTGTTCCAATGTGCTCTATATATATATTTCTCCACTCTGTACTCGTTCTTTCACAACAAGGAACTTTATGTCAATATGTTTTGACTTAGATGAGTTCCTAATGTTGTTTGAATATAGTACTACTGATTTATTGTCACAATATAACTTTAGTGGTCTTTCTACATTTTCTAAAATGTGCAGCCTAGTGACAAAATTTCGAAGCCATATTCCTTGATTAGATGCCTCATAACATGCTACAAATTCTGCTGCCATAATGGAAGAAGTTACAAGTGTTTGTTTGACACTCTTCCACGATATAGCACCTCCAGCTAAGAGATATATATATATAGCCTGATGTAGATGTTCTACTATCTTGGCATCCCGCAAAATCGGAGTCTGAATACCCAATAATCTCCAACTGATCTGATTTCTTATATGTGAGCATAAAATCTTTTGTTCTCTTCAAGTATCTCATTACCCGCTTGGCTGCTTTCCAATGTTCCATACCAGGGTTGCTGAGATATCTGCCTAACATGCCAACAATGTACGCAATATCCGGACGTGTACACACTTGAGCATACATTAGACTCCCAACTGCTGATGCATAGGGAATCTTCTACATTTCTTGAATTTCAAGGTTTCCTTTAGGGCATTGAGTTAAACTGAATTTGTCTCCTTTAGCGACAGGGGTGTCACTTGATCTACTGTCTTGCATGCCAAATTTTTTAAGTACTTTATCGATATAACTCTTTTGTGATAATCCAAGAATGTCTCGCGAACGATCACGGTATATTTGGATTCACAATACAAAAGAGGCGTCTCCAAGATCTTTCATCTCAAAATTCTTTGAAAGAAATTTCTTAGTTTCGTGCAAAATGCTTATATCATTAGTTGCAAGTAGTATGTCATCGACATACAAAACCAGGAATATGAATTTACTCTCACTAAACTTGTGATACACACAATCATCTACTGCATTTATCTCAAAACCAAATGAGATAATGACTTGATGAAACTTGTGGTACCATTGACGAGAAGCTTGCTTGAGTCCATAGATGGATTTAGTTAACTTGCAAACCATATTCTTTGGATCTCCGGAAATAAAGTTTTCTGGTTGTACCATATAAATTGTCTCATCAATGTCTCCATTTAAGAATGCTGTCTTAACATCCATCTGATTTAACTCAAGATCAAAATGAGCAACAAGTTCCATAATTGTCCGAAAATAGTCCTTTGATGATACTGGAGAAAAGGTCTCTTTAAAGTCAATGCCTTCTTTTTGAGTAAAGCCTTTAGCTACAAGTCTAGCCTTATACCTTTCCGCATTACCATTCACAATCCCTTTTGGTTTTAAATATCCACTTACAACCAATTGGTTTTGCACCTTCTGGTAACGGAACAAGTTCCCAAACCTTATTGTCTTGCATAGACTTATACTCATCATGCATTGCTTCAATCCACTTTTGAGAGTTAGAACTTTTCATGGCATGATGAAAGTTGATTGGATCATCTTCCATCGTGCAATTTTCTTCCTCATGTTCTTGGAGATACACAATATAATCATTTGGAACTGCATTTCTCCTTTCTCAAGTGGATCGCCTTATTGGCACAGGTTGTTGAGGTTGTTGAGTTTGTTCTTCTTGAATAATTATTTCATCTTGAATAGGAAGTTGTTCAACGTTAACTTGTTGAGGTCCCGGATCCACTTCTTGATCAATGACTAGTGTAGGAATTTGTACTTTGTCAAAAGTGATAATAGAAATGGGATTCGAAACCGATTCCTCCTCAAAAGCAACGTCTCTAACCTTATTTCTCCCCCCAAACTCAACATCCTCAAAAAAAATTGCATTTCCCGTCTCAAAAATGTTCTTCATTGTAGGATCATAAAATTTGTACCCTTTTGATCGCTCAGAATAACTAATAAAGTAGCTACTTACTGTTTTGGGGGCCAGTTTTCTTTCGTTTGGCCTATAAGGCCTTGCCTCGACTGGACATCTCCAAATATGGAAATGCTTTAGACTAGGTCTTCTACCTGTCCAAAGCTCATAAGGTGTTTTAATAACTGCTTTAGTTGGTACTCTGTTAAGAATATAAGCTGTTGTCTTTAATGCTTCTCCCCAGAGTGACTCTGGTAAGGTTGAATGACTAATCATACTCCTTACCATATCCTTAAGAGTCCTATTTCTTCTCTCAGCAACACCATTATGCTAGGTGATCTTGGCATAGTGTATTGTGGAACGATACAACATTCCTCTAGGAACTTAGCAAAAGGTCCTGAACGTTGTTCACATGTCCGTCATTTCTGCCGTAATATTCACCACCACGGTTAGACCTTATGGCTTTTATTGTTAACGAGAGTAATCGTCTATGAATGATATAAAATATTGTTGACCATTCCAAGAAGACGTAGGAAATGGTCCACAGATATCTGTGTGAATCAATTCTAAGACATTTGAAGCTCTATTGGCACCTAATCTCTTTGTTTTGGTCTGCTTTCCCTTAATGCATTCAATTCAAATATTTAAATCCAAAAAGTCAAGGGAATTTAAAATTCCATCAGACACAAGTCGCTCACTTCTATTCTTTGAAATATGACCTAAGCGTTTATGCCATAATGATGCTGAATTTTCCTGATTAATCTTGCATTTAGTACCACGTGATTCCACGTTCAAGGTTTCATTATAAGATGCGATTGTATCAAGTAAATATAAATTGTCGTATTCACTTAGTGAACCGATTCCCACAATATTAGAATTTAAAGATAAACTAAAATGATTGTTTCCAAATGAACAACAATATCCTAATTTGTCGAAACTGAAATCAAATTACGCCTAAACGAGGATACAACAAAAGTAGCTTTCAAATCCAAATAACAACCAGTTCCTAATAACAATCTAAAATGACCAATCGCCTCCACCTCTACCGACTTTCCGTCGCCCACAAAGATGTGTCTTTCACCATCACTTGGCTTTCGGTAGCTCAGGCAACCCTGCATAGAAATACTTATGTGAGTAGTAGCACCAGAATCTATCCACCAAGTATTTCTAGGTATTGAAGCTAAGTTTATCTCAGAACAGACCAAAGTAAGAATTGTACCTTTCTTAGCACGCCAAGCGTGATATTTTGTACATTCTTTCTTCATGTGTCCAGACTTCTAACAAAAGTAACAAACACATGGTTCCTGATTTTGTTTCTTTTGTGTTGGACCCTTAGCAGCCTTATTCTCTGATTTTCTTTTCTTGCTTTTATCTTTAGAGGTGCTTGCTAAGTGAGCACTTTCAGTTCTTTCTTGCTTCAACCTTTCTTCCTCTTTCACATAGTATGCAATGAGCTCATTAAGAGTCCATTTCTCCTTTTGACAGTTATAATTGACCTTGAATTGGTTAAATTGTGGAGGAAGTGATATAAGTACTAAATGCACGAGCAAGTCATCAGACATGTCGAGTTTTAGAACCTTAAGTTTTGAAGCAATGTGTGACATCTCCATGATGTACTCCCTTATATTGCCTTTTCCCTTATATTTCATTGAAATCAAGCTTGCCAGAAGCGTGCTTGTTTCAGCCTTATCGTTTTTAGCAAAAATGTTTCTTAGTTTCAGCAATAAACTCCTTAGCATAAGTAATTCTTTCGGAATCTACACCTCTAAAGGCTTCTGGAATGGCGCACTTGATGATCATTAGAATCATCCGATTTGAACGGTCCCACCTCTCATGTTCCTTTTTCTCTTCAAGAGAACTTTCCTGAGTGAGAGGTTGGGGTTGTTCAACCCTTAGTGCAAAGTCCAGATCCATACAGCCGAGAACAATGAGAATGTTCTCTTTCCAATCCTTGAAATTATTCCCATTAAGTATGGGAATCGAGTAATGCCCAAAAAAAAAAGTATGGGAATCGAGTTGACATTAGCAGATATTGTAGTAGCAGATGAACTAGCTGAATTGAAAAATAAACAAACAATGCTCACATTAATATCCTTATCCTATAATCTGTAAGTTCAAATAATGATTAATTCCATCTCAAGATACTGAACACAACATTAATATCAAGTCTTTGGACAATAATATTAACTGCAATTAGTATTCTTGTTGTAATAATCAAATACTGGCAATAACACATGTCAAATAATGAGTTTATCTTTAGATCAAGTCATTATTTACATATAAACTAAATAATAGTCACGTACTTATTATTATATGATATGTGTAATCAAAATAAGTGGTCATCTTCCTTTAGGCCGACTAATACTCACATTAATAACACATTCACAAATATCAAACATTTTTCCTGAATAATTTACACAAGAGCGGTCACTTTGGTGACATCTAAATAAATTATTTCATTCAAAATGAAAGATCTGGATCATTTATATTTGAATTAAACCATATAATAACCAAAGGTATAATAAAATTCATAAAAAAATATATCTCTTCATTCCATAAAAAGAATAAAAATTAAATGGGATCAAATATGCACTACACTGATCATACCAAATAAGCACAACTTTATTTATTTATTATTTTATTTTTTTTGAAAACTTTGATAATTATCAAACAATTTTTTTTTTTGAAAAGAATGGTTTAAAGAGCTGTAATTCTTTATTGTAAGTATTACTAAAGCCATGATCAATTGATGCCACTATACGGAATCCGTAATCAAATATAATACAATTAATCAAAAAATAAAAATAAAACAAAGCCACCCTTCATCACAACTTAATTAAAAAAAAATATATATACAACTGCCATACATTACTACAGCCTTGAAAGAAACAAACCATGTCCCTTTTTCTTTTATTTATTTATTTTATTCGAAAGCTTTATATTTTTTTTTTTGTTCAAACCGAAAGCTTTAAATACAATTGTCAAAGTGTTAAACAATTTTAAAAAGAATTAATCGGCCATACATGATGAGCAACCACAAGTGAACAAATTTCTTTTCTTTTGTGTTTTAATAATAATACATATGAAAACTTAATATTACAATTCAACTGCCATCCTACACATGAAACAAAATCATGATCATCAATTCACCGGCATAGGTAAAAAATAATAATAATTATCCTTAACAGAAGTATTCAAACGAAAACTTCTAAATAATACAAGCAAAAAATTATCCTAATTTATTCATAATAAATTCAATATAGGAGGCTCTGATACCACTGTAGGGATTTGGTGTTTAATCAAAACCCATAAATACTAAATAATCTATACTGAATAATATTAAGAATAAAAGAAGAATTAGCGGAAGCGTACTGCGTACTCGAAGCCATGATTGCTTTGGTTGATTTGTTGAAGTAGGTAATGAGTCTTCCAGATCTATACCTTCTGTGTTTAGTTTTTCTCTTTAGATGGGGATGAGAGAAATAACAGAGCGTGTATGATCTGGGGATCATAACCCCTTTCTTATAATTCTGAACATGCGTTCAGTTAAGCATAAGAAGTTATTAGAAGTTAATAATTAATAACTTCTATTATATCCAGTTTGACCCCTCACGAAACTAGAAATAATATAATAGTATCTACACTTTAATTCCATGACACTTTTACTCCCCTAATCCAATTATTAGCTTTATTAGACCATAATCAATTGGATAAAACTTTTACGATAACAATACACATTTAATATTAACATATGTGAGCCCATAATTATTAAAATTTTCTAAAAGGTCATGCTTTGTTTGACATAATAGCATTTCTTAACAATAAAACGATGGTCATTGATTGTTTCCGACATGGTATATCCTCACAATAAAACATAGGATTAAGATACTACTAATATATTTTATTATAATTTTAGAAAAAATTAATATTAAATACTTTTTTTTAATATGGTAAAAAGAGACATGTCACATATTTTAGTACCTTCAATTATAAGATAGCCACAAACGCGGAATGCTCGCAAAGAGAGACGATGTGAGAGGTGTCTAAGGGAATTTTTTGGATAAGAGATCACATATTCTAGAAGGCTCTTTTCTTTTGGGTTCTCTACATTCGTAATCCAATTAACATTGATATTAGACTTTACAGGGCACTCTTTCATTGAATTTCTGCTATCAATAGGACTTTTTTCTTTCCTTAGGTTTTGCTTTGGCCTTTCTTTATTTCCTCAGTTATTAGTGTTCTTCATTGTTTTCGTATTAGTTGCTTATGTATTTCAATGACCAGCATTAGTTGTGCAAGAAGGAAACACGTGATTCTTTTATATTTAATGATATTAAATTGTTTCCCTATAGCCTAATTAGTTTTAGATTTTCAAACATGTACACATTTTATTAACATTTTTTCAATTTGAAATACATGTATTCTATCTCTATATAGAGCATTTATTTTTAAGATTACTTATAATATGTTTATTTGTTATTATTTAGACTCTACTCACAATAGGGTTTCATCAATTATGCATCCAAAACATTTTATTCTATTATGTAAGTTAATGCTTCTTATGGAAAATTTTGTATTATGTTGTTCAACAGTTTTGATGAGAGAAGTCGTAGGCGTGTAATTGGGATTTTTATGTAATGGGTATTAATTTTCCGCTCAAAATATGTGCAACATTGGTTTCCATGTTTGAGTTTCTAATCCAATATAGTTCAATGATTTATAATTATGATATGTATAGAAATATTTATAATACTTATTGTTCAACAACTTGGTAATTTTCTTGTTGAGTAATAATTGTTCTACGGTTTCCCTACATAGTCATACTCTTCGTCTTCTTAATGTCCAAAATATAAATAATGTTCTAAAGGCAGATAATAACTTCATTAAAAAACTACACAAGTAACTTGGTTTTACCTATTTGGTAAGGCAATTGAAGATTGAAGGATTTTATTATAACCTTCAACAAATGGGTGACTAGAAATTTGAATCAGGGGCTATTTTATGGTAGATAGTGACGTATAACCATTTTCAAATGTCATATCGATGTATATGATAATCAAAGGTGTATTTGGTTTAGCCATTTAGATAGGGTACAAGGCTTATATGTTATTCTGGAAAAACACCATTAGATAGCTCATATGATGAATTTATGTTTAGGTAAAACTTATGCATAGGGACCTTGGAAACCAATCATTCTTTATGAGGTAGTTTTGGACCCCCTTCATATAGATTAATAGTATTTGGTATTGTGGTAACCCAATCACATCGTTGGAATATTTTAGAATTTGGAAACAATCTTACTTGATGAGGTAGCTTTACCCCCAAACATATATCTTAGGAGGTGGTTAGACTCAACCTTACTCAACCACTAACGTTTTCTATAGGTAAATAGAAACATGAACATATTTACCACTTAAATATGTATTGTAATAAACTTTGAAAATGAATTAAATAGAATAAAGTTAAGAATATTTAAAATATTGTATGATACAATAAGTGCACAAGAAGCTTTAAACTTAATGATTTGATGATTTGGTTGATCATGTAAGTATCTTCTGTCTCTTAGTCTATGAACTTTAATGTAGCTTTAAGCGGGTGGTCTGGTTAATGGTGGTGGTTTAGCTACCCCGGATAGGCCACCATATTTGGGTAAGCCAAGAGGAAGGCCCAAGAGGAGTGCGCCAACTGTGGGGATGATGGACCTGTCGGTGTGATGCAGATGCAACCCAAAAAAAGACGTCGAAAACACAAGATTGCTTGCCACATCAGTTACTCCAGCTCCTGATAATCATCAGCAACAACCAGCTCAGCTAATAACCCTACTGCAATGTTTGTTCCATATGTGGGAATATCTGCATCGGTACGAGGCGTCATGGCAGCAATCACCTTAAAATCTACATGAATCGGTTTGAACAAAAGTAAGTCAAGTCATGCATATAAAAATGATGTAATGATCAGAAGAAACAAGAAGCCTTTTAAGTCATTAACAAAAAAATAAGAGCAATAATGATATATAAAGTAAATGCATTATAAAAGTATTTTACAATTACTAAGTAGATTTTGTAAATGTTGATTGAAATTTTCATGTCAATACGAGAGATTAAACATTGGAACCCCAACATAATAGATAAAGATTCTATCACAAGATATTAGAATATAGCGGTAAAGAACCCAAATCCTACCCCTATCATATTAGAATATAGAAACAAAGTGTTTAGATTTTAGCAATCAAAATCAATATAGTGAGCTGAAAAATTATATAGTACATTTTTAATAAATTAAAAATACAAGAAATCATATATATAAAGGATTTAAAACTTACCAAGAAAAAGTTTATGTGGAAATGATATGGCCAACGATCTTTCAACTGTGTTAAAAAATGCATGAATAAATTATATATTTTCTAGTGATAGAGTAAATTATAATCAAATGAATCTTTCAACTTTGTTAAGAAAGGCATGAATAAATTATATGGTTTCTAATGATAGTATCAATTATAATCGAAACCATTAGTAAAAAAATGACAAACCGAATCTAACAAACTAGGGAACAAAATTTAATTAATACAATTCATTTTAGTAGAACAAATATATTACTCTCTTTTAAATTAATAATAGTTTCCCACATTTATTTCGTAAATATATTTCAAAAATTTGATTTTTTGAAGAATTTTTTTATCACAATATTGAGCTTCTACAATTTCATCAAATTAACAATTTTTTCACTAAGAAAATTAAATAATAATAGTATACATGAACAGATAAAATATTAATAATATGGGACTCCTAAGTTTTTTTAAGTACTTTTTATAATAAATCGTAATCATCAAATTTTATTTTTATTTATTTAATTTAATAAACAATCTAACAAATTTAACAAATATCATTACAAGACCTCTAACTAAAATAAAAGAATATAAAACTTCCCTAAAATATTAACATAATCTATTATTCAACAATTCGCTTCTTTTGACCAAAAAGAGAATTTGTATTAAATCCTTAAACATCAAAATCAAACTTAGATGAAACCATAAATGATAATTATCATAATAAATCCTATTCATAAAAGATCTGTAAAATTCTTACACAACCTTAAATTCATATGAAAAAATCAAAAGAAAAAACTAACCCAAGTCTGTCAATTTTGTACAAAATGGGCGAGTGTATTCCGATAAACCGCCCATAGCATTACAAAATCTAAGGTTTCTAGGAGAGAAAGGTTTGATGTGAAACATAAAGGGATGAGTTTATTTGAAACTACTGTTTAAAAAAAAATAGTGATAGATTAGTTTATATTAGGGTTAAGCAAGATTAAACCTAAAGCCCAAGAGTAGGCCTAAATCATCCTAAGCATCAAAGAAGCCCAATTCACATTAAATCGATTATACTTTTGGATTTGACAAAAAAAAATTATACTTTTTTGGTTTAAACAAAAATAAGGAAACAGATATTTGGGCTCAAGTTCACATTTTACAAAAGTTTGGTTGGACCACCAACAAAATTATAAAGGTTTGTTTGTTTTAAATATAATCTAGTGTAAAACTTAATCAAATATTGGATAATCCAATATATATACATCATGACCACAAATTATAACTATATATTACGTGTACTAATTATGTAGTTATTATAATTAGTTTTTTTTATAATACGGTAAGTTAAGTAGTAATCCAATTCCTACCGACTATAAAATAAACGAGTTGATATACCAAGCATGAAGATAAAGGTTAAACAACAAGACAAATTGGAATAAAAAGACAAAATAACAAATACAAGTCTTGAGATAACTTGTTTCTTCACCTACCTTGCTAGAAATCTTCCAAACTTTTTCCACACAACTAAAGAGATCCAACAAGCTATATAAAAATCTAATGGATCATGCGTCAATCGACGAACCAGAGATGAAAATGGTAAGAAAACATTACCAGATTATATCACCAACAAGGGTGATAATTTGCACCACAACAAAGGGTGAACGAGGAGTAGAAAAGGGGTTATTATTTTAGTTGTGTCGTGATAAAAGATAAAACACCCAGCTGAAAGAAGAATGATGACTACAACATCACCCCACCAACCAAAGTCTTAACACTCAAACCAAACTAAAGAAAAACGAACTAAACCAACCCCATGTGAATGGCAAACACGCAAAACCAGCAAACTTGAGATCAATAGCACAAGACAAAATATATTTAGAAACTTGCAATGAGGCCCATAACCGGCTGTGAGAAAATGCACACCAGCAACTAGAAACCATACAAATCCTCGGATCTCGACAAAGGATCAACCTGCCTAAACACAGAACTAAAAAAATCAGTGAAAAATAAACGATGAATGAACGAAAACACCCAACGTTCTCTCCACAATCCATCAGAACGGAGTAGCAAACAAACAACAACTTGTATAAATAATACCAAGAGGAAAATCGTAGGTTACAAAAACTAGTAAAACGAAAGGAACATCACAACCCAACATGCATACCAGCCAGCAACAAACAACTTGCACTAGCAGAAAACCAATATCCAATACACACAAAACAATTCCAATTTTGTCTACTATCAAAAGAAACCAATAACATCAAGATAAAGAAACCAAATAGCGCCACTGCTAAAGAAGAAATGGGAGACAAACTGGAGAAATAAACATACCAGATTGCCAAAGGAACCTTTTTTGAATAGACATTACTATCGAAGATAAACACAGCTAAAGATTTGTCACATAAGTCACCACCAAAGAACCATTGTGGGAGAGGAGCACGGACACGTCTCGCGGACCCATTTTTTTAACACATGTAGGTAAAAGAAGTTTTGTTTTCAAAGATAATACAAAAATAGGAAAATTCTAAAAGAAAAGAAGGAGATGGACTGAGACTAAGTAAAATAGGGGGATATGAACCGGATATGCAAAATTAAAACATAAAAATGAAATAAGAAGCACATATAAAAAAGAGAAAAACAAAGATAGTATAAGTTGTCGTTGCCGTCAAAGAAGGCATGGGAGGAGCAGTGACGGCGGAGGCCATAAAAATGGATTGAGCGTTAAGGTTTATAATTAAAAATATTGAGAGAAGAAAATAGTTTTTTTGTCTAATTGTATAATGTATTCTTAATAGGCATATTTATTTAATTTTGAGTAGATTTTTTAAAATCTTCTCCTTAGTGAGGTTAAATTGTTTCCTTTTTGGAAAATCCTTCCATCCAATATTGGATGATCCTACACCAGTTAAATTTATACACATACCCCATGTTTTAAATTTACAAAAGTAACTAATTTATTAATCTAATGACATGTGTTATGTTATATTAATCAATGACTGAGATATAAATATTGGACCATCCAAAACTAGATGGAGGTCTTACTCTTCACCTTTAATTATTATATCTTTCAAATTTAGAGTAATAATATATACCATCACAAGTCAAAACACTAATTAATGATATAATTTAATTGTAAGTCAATTATCAATCAATTTATATTTTTGATTTAACTTAAATTTATTTTTAATTAATTTATGACACGTTAGTGGTTATTATTTTTTGTATTATATATCATTAATTCAAATATATCAACTAAAATTGTATTTAAGTATTAGAGGTTCTTCCATTTTCTTAAAGGATATATTTTTATTTGTCTTTAACCTTGATATATATTAATCGTTCATCCATTCTTGAAAAAACACCTCTAATCATTTTGTTGTAATATCTATTTGGTATCATGATCTTCCTTTACATTTTCAGAGTAGTTGATTCATCTATTTAAGCATTTGATGGCTTATGTTTTAAAATTAAGCACTCTATTAAACTCGCATGGTCATAATTACTTGTTTTATTATGCATGCTTGTGCATGTTAAATAGTTGTGAATATTTGTAGTATTGACTACTTAATGTGAAAATAAGTTTTATTTATTTATCTGACTTTTTAATTTTAAAAAGTTTAATTGTTACTACTTTTGATTGACATGAATTAGATATTAATCGGAGGTAAATAAAAATAACCCAAGAGTATTAATTTTGTACCCTTAATATAGGGGTAGTATTCTTAATTTTTCAATTTGAGTAAATTAGACACGTTCTCACCTACAGGATGTATATGAATTAATAAAAGAATGTTGTGCTTTGAAAAAGTTAGAAAACTTTATCAGAATGGGATTTGGTCGTTTGCGAGATAAAAGAAAATTTGGGAATTGAAATAAAAAATTCTATTGGGCTTGAGCATGTTGTCCTTAGGAGATTCCCTCACCAATAATGTGCAAGTATTGTTTAGAACTTTAAAAATAAACAAATTAATTGTAGAAAATATAAAATCGTGAAAAAATAATTCACCTTTTTGCAGTGAGAGTGACTATTTGGAAAACTGAAAATTTATGATTAATTTTCGTTATCTTATCCATTTTATCTATATCCGTGGAGCATAGTATGTTACCATTAAAATTATTGAGATGGAATCATCTCGCTGATTTTATAAGGGTTTATTAATAGGTGTAATTTGAATATCATATCTAACTTTTCGTAAACTATATATTATCTTAATTCAATCAAAGAATTAGTAATGATGAAAAAGACAAAAATGGAATCTATAATAAAAAAAATTATATTATCTAAATTACTTTTTATTAGTAATCTGGAAAAAAATATACAAAAAGACTTACAAATTAATATATATTCCTTTAAGACAAGACTTCCCTAGAAAAGATTGGTCAATGAAGTTAGATGATGCATTGTGGGCTTATCGCACTGCGTCCAAAACTCCAGTTGGTGCATCTCCGTATCGTATGGTTTATGTAAGGCTCGTCACTTACCTCTTAAACTTGAATTAGGTGCATATTTGGCTATAGCGCAGTTGAATTTAGATCCTACTTTAGCCGGTGAGAATCGTATGATGAAGTTGAATGAACTTGATGAGTTTCGATTACATGCCTATGAGAATGCTAAACTTTATAAAGAGAATACAAAGAGATTGCATGATAATCGTATCCGTGAAAAGAGGTTTGAAGTTGGACAAAGGTTCTTAAAATACAACTCCAAGTTCAGCAATTATCCGGGTAAGTTGAGATCGAAATGGTCTGGTCCTTACATTGTGACCAAAGTCACGCTTCACGGAGCTATAGAGATTGAACACCCAATCGAGCACCGCACCTTCATGGTGAATGGTCATCGATTGATGATTTATCATGGAGGCAAGGATATCAATGGCTTGGAAGATCCACATCACGGGGAGGTTATGTACCTCCTTGAAGCTCCCTAGAAGTGAGAGGTACCCGTTGAGCTTAACGACGTTAAACAAAAGCCAATTCATTGTATATTAGTTCACGTCTTTTAATTTTATAGTGTAAATTAAAGTAATTGTTGTGAATTAGTGTTTATTTTTAAGAAATTAGAAAGGTTTGGTGTTTTTATGATTTCAGGAGTGCAAAGTTCACGAGTTTGGGGTGAAAAAGGTGAAAAACAAATGAAAAATGGGTTGCAATATAGTAGAAACCGGGAACCCAGTTGCCAGCTAACCGGGAACCCGGTTATCGTCTGTTGACCAACCCATCACACGCAAGAAGAGGTGCGAAAATCGGGAACTCGGTTTTCAACTATCCGGGAACCCGGTTTCAAGCGTTGTAGCTCCAAACTCTCTAACCTCCGCGGTGTAAAGGCGACCAACTTGTTGCGTCTGGGTTCGCGCCAAGCGACAACAACTAGGAACCTGGTTGCCAGCTAACCGGGAACCCTGTTTCGGAGGCCAAAAGTTCTGACTTCCGTGGTGGAAACGCGATGTAATTCTTGCGTCTAGTAAGTAAAAAAAATTGAAAGTTGGAAACTTTTGTGTCGACACAGCGACGCAAACAGGGAACCTGGTTATCACAAACCGAGAACCCAGTTTCGCAACCGTACAGGGGGCTTTAAGCTTATTTAACCTATGTTCTTGCCTCCTTCCACAAGCCAACTACTATTTCATTTCCAAACACCATACAACTGCGAAAATCATCAACAAAACACCACAAAATTATCAAATCCTCTCCTACAACACCACATAAACACACAAACCTTCCAAAACACCAATAATTTTTCCTTTTCCTTATTAACCAAGATTAAATATTTCGAGTTAATTAAGTACTCCCTAGATTCGATAAATTAAGAAATACATCTATATTATTATGAGTTTTGATTAAGTTTTATCCTTTTATATAATTTTTCAATTTGAGCCTCAAGAAATGATCAACAAGTTTAAAAGTCCACCTAAATCATGAGGCCCAATTAAAAGATTTTACTAGAAAATGGAAAATTAAAAGTGATTGATTCACGAAGGTTTGTGTATCGAATCAATATGGAAGCTAAATAGGTTAGGAAGTAAGATATCTGAAAGAGGTAACCACTACTACAATAAAGTATAGAATAAACCCATTAATGTACTAGTTGTCAAAGATTTGTTAGAGACATAAAACTAGGATTCTGACAAGAGTACACAGATGTCCCACGAATTCAATATTCAGCTAACCAGAGAGTGCCACAACGGGAGGAAAATTTCCTATAAATAAAGACATTATAGAACTCCATTATTTGACTCTGTCTCTCTACACATTCAAAAACGTTTTGGATTCTACATTTAGGAGGGTCCAAAGCAATAATTCCTCAAGTATTACTTAGTATGTTACTAGTACATAAATACTTATGCAATTAACTCATTTAGGAGTTTAGTTGATATGTTACGTAGATTAGGGGTTAATAATGAAAACTAGGGTTTTTTATTTTTATACTAAAGATGGTGTTCTTTATAAACAATACAATGTTGAGGAGGATCTAATATAAGAGACACACTTAGCTTGAAGGCTTCATGGAGAGTGAAATGGTAGATCGGGGTAGAGATTGTCTACGTGTACTTGTGTGGTGATACACAAGAGAAGGATTCACGAGATTGTGAAATTTTTCATCGTGAGTGGAGATTGTCCATTTATTTTACTAGTGTTGGATATAGCACTAGTGCGGTCCTTCAGTGGGTGATTTCAAATTAAGTGTAAAGGTTTGTCGTCTCACATTTAAGAGACATAAGAAATTTTAGTAGAGGAGTAGAAATCATAAGGGTGGACAAAACATAGGTACTAGATATAGACAAGGAAGGTCGAACCACTCCGAATCTTGTATTTGATCTCCCTCTCTCACTCTCACTCTCTCTACTTCTCTTTCTCTATCTAATGTCTTAATATTTATGACACAATAATCTAGTCACAAGACATCATTTCAGTCTCGTTATATGCTTAGTTGAGGGATGTTTTCCTGTTATTTGATATATTCTCATTTTTTGCCTAATTCTAGAAAATTGTTACTTTTTGAGCATTTTAGGTATAATTTGTGTGTTAAGTGTAAAAATATTAAGTACAAGGATAATATTATATTTCAAAACATGGAGAAGAATTCTAGGAAAGAAGATAAAATATGGAAAGCAAGAGTAAATGACAAAAGAAGCAGGTTTTAGAAAGTGTAAAAGTTGTTGGGCAGATTTAGAAAGTGAATTGTTTTCGATGCACCATGAGATTGACAAAGAATCTGAAGTAGCCCGTTTATATACATATATTAATTTTGAATTACTAACGTGTGTCCATTGATAGTTTATGATTTCAAGTTGTTACAAAGAAGTTATTAAAGTTATAGTTGTTGTGTATTAAACAAATCCACTTTTTAAGGTTAACGTGTTTGACTTGGACTAGGAATCTTAATATATATATATATATATATATATATATAAGTTTTTAATTAAGAAACAAGTCATTGCTATTATTTTGAGAAGCCTTTAAAAGAAGTTGAGAGCAAGTCGACCTAGAAAGGATCCAACAGAGCTTGAGAATCACAACATCAATTATGCATCTCTCTGTCTCTATCATTAGGGTAATTAGCTTAGATTTTTGGCTTAATTATATATCTAAGCTTCTTATTCTTTAGTTTTATTATGTTTTAAATTTTTCATAGGTTGGGTTCGCACTTTATTTAACCCTTGATTATTATTTTGTTATTTATTATTATTTGGGAATTCATATTTATATATGTTGAGCATCTATCTTATAACTATATAAAGAATGGTTTAATTGAACTTTCTAAAGCCTGTACACCTCTAGTTTAACCTAAGTAAACTATGTTACCATGTCGGTGGATTTAGGGACGGATACGGTTCATAATCGCTTGATGTACGGTAGTGATCCTGACAGACTTGACTAACTAGATAATCATTAGGGTTAGATTTGCCCACCAATATTGATCAATGTCCCCTTACCCAAGTCCCTAGTAGTGTTAAGGTAGCCTTCTAAACCACCCTGACAGGAGTTAGAGGGATTATAAATTTTTGAATACTTATATTAGCGCAATGTACCCCTATAATTGGAATAGTAACCCAGTAAGATAGGTGTGTCCTTGCAGCCCTAAAGTATTATCCGAAGCATTCTTTTTTAATTACTTAAACAAAAAAGAATTTATATTTTATATGTAAAGTAAAACATCTAAAATCATCTACGTTGTTATTGAACACGCATTTGAGCTAACTACCTAAATCCCTGAAAACAAACTTGTACTTACTTACTTTTACTTGTCAATGATCCGTGCACTTGCAGAGTGTTTCTCGTGGTTCTTCAATGATGTGTGTGATTCTCATGATCGTTTATTTATCACACTTTTGGGACTACCACATTTTCATTACTTTGTGCATGCATATAACTATATCTTAGACTTTAATTTTCATATATTGTTAGATTTAGATTCTTACATATTAGGCGTTTGTAAAATTGTCTCACTTGATTCTTGACTAGTATTAATAATGAAACATATCCTCATCGAGTTAGATGGAGTATTCTTACCAACTTATCTAATCTTTAAGTGTAGTCCTAATCTACTTCTCTAAACTCCACAAACACTTGGACCTTTTAGGTAAAATCAAGTGTTTCGATTTCAAGTTATATTTTATAATTTTACCATTGATATATTCACTGTCCCCCCATCTAACTAAAATAGGTAGCAAAATTAATTTTTTATTTTCTTATAGTATGAGCAAGTCAAGTGGAAGAGACTACAACAATATCCCATCCCTAAAGTAGTTTAGTATATTATGAGTAGCCAAAGTTCCTAGAATAGTCCAAATAGACTTATTAAAAAGAATTTCTCGAGTCAACATGTATACCAGGATTTCTTTTGGTCCATATAAACCCAATGAAATTTGCGACAAATTTTAAATATTTCCTCTTCGGTTTGTTATTTTAAATTATTGAGGCTTCGCCTTCTGACTTGTCAAATATGTTAGAAGCATTAATTTTTTTTTAATTCTAGATTGAAAAACAAAGAAAATTGAACCTAATCACATGTGAGAGGATTCTAAGTAAATTTCGTAATTAGGTGACAAACTTTACAAACAGAGATTTAATTACACTTTCTTTTAGATGCATTTACTTTCATATGGATACAATTTTGCAAGTTTTTTATAAGAAAATTTCACCTTGTAATTGACATTATGATCTAAAATAATTTTCCATATATGGTCATGCTTTGTTTGACATAATATCATTTCTTAACAATAAAACGATGGTCATTGATTGTTTCCGACATGGTATATCCTCACAATAAAACATAGGATTAAGATACTACTAATATATTTTATTATAATTTTAGAAAAAGTTAATATTAAATACTTTTTTTTAATATAGTAAAAAGAGACATGTCACATATTTTAGTACCTTCAATTATAAGATAGCCACAAATGCGGAATGCTTGCAAAGAGAGACGATGTGAGAGGTGTCTAAGGGAATTTTTTGGATAAGAGATCACATATTCTAGAAGGCTCTTTTCTTTTGGGTTCTCTACATTCGTAATCCAATTAACATTGATATTAGACTTTACAGGGCACTCTTTCATTGAATTTCTGCTATCAATAGGACTTTTTTCTTTCCTTAGGTTTTGCTTTGGCCTTTCTTTATTTCCTCAGTTATTAGTGTTCTTCATTGTTTTCGTATTAGTTGCTTATGTATTTCAATGACTAGCATTAGTTGTGCAAGAAGGAAACACATGATTCTTTTATATTTAATGATATTAAAATGTTTCCCTATAGCCTAATTAGTTTTAGGTTTTCAAACATGTACACATTTTATTAACCTTTTTGCAATTTGAAATACATGTATTCTATCTCTATACAAAGCATTTATTTTTAAGATTACTTATAATATGTTCATTTGTTATTATTTAGACTCTACTCACAATAGAGTTTCATCGATTAGGCATCCAAAACATTTTATTCTATTATGTAAGTTAACGCTTCTTATGGAAATTTTTGTATTAAGTTGTTCAACAGTTTTGATGAGAGAAGTCGTTGGCGTGTAATTGGGAGATTTATTTAATGGGTATTAATTTCCCGCTCAAAATATGTGCAACATTGGTTTCCATGTTTGAGATTCTAATCCAATATAGTTAAATGATTTATAATTATGATATGTATAGAAATATTTATAATGCTTATTGTTCAACAACTTGGTAATTTTCTTGTTGAGTAATAATTGTTCTACGGTTTCCCTACATAGTCATACTCTTAGTCTTCTTAATGTCCAAAATATAATTAATGTTCTAAAGGCAGATAATAACTTCATTAGAAAACTACAATAACTTGGTTTTACCTAGTTGGTAAGGCAATTGAAGATTGAAGGATTTTATTATAACCTTCAACAAATAGGTGACTGGAAATTTGAATCAGGGGCTATTTTATGGTAGATAGTGACGAATAACCATTTTCAAATGTCATATCGATGTATATGATAATCAAAGGTGTATTTGGTTTAGCCATTTAGATAGGGACAAGGCTTATATGTTATTCTGGAAAAACACCATTAGATAGCTTATATGATGAATTTATGTTTAGATAAAACTTATGCATAGGGACTTTGGAAACCATTCATTCTTTATGAGGTAGTTTTGGACCCCCTTCATATATATTAAGAGTATTTGGTATTGTGGTAACCCAATATTTTTGAATTTGGAAACAAATCTTACTTGATGAGGTAGCTTGACCCCCCAAACATATAGGTTAGGAGGTGGTTAGACTCAACCTTACTCAACCACCAACATTTTCTATAGGTAAATAGAAACATGAATATATTTACCACTTAAATAGGTATTGTAATAAACTTTGAAAATGAATTAAATAGAATAAAATTAAGAATATTTAAAATGTTGTATAATACAATAAGTGCACAAGAAACTTTAAACTTAATGATTTGATGATTTGGTTGATCATGTAAGTATCTTCTGTCTCTTAGTCTATGAACTTTAATGTATCTTTAAGCGGGTGGTCTGGTTAATGGTGGTGGTTTAGCTACCCCAGATAGGCCACCATATTCGGGTAAGCCAAGAGGAAGGCCCAAGAGGAGTGCGCCAACGGTGGGGATGATGGACCTGTCTGTGTGATGCAGATGCAGCCCAAAAAACGACGTCGAAAACACAAGATTGCTTGCCACATCAGTTACTCCAGCTCCCGATAATCAGCAACAACCTGCTTCAGCTAATAACTCTGCTGCAATGTTTGTTACATATGTGGGAATATTCGCATCGGTCATGGCAGCAATCACCTTAAAATCTACATGAATCGGTTTGAACAAAAGTAAGTCAAGTCATGCATATAAAAATGATGTAATGATCAGAAGAAACAAGAAGCCTCTTTAAGTCATTAACCAAAAAGAAGAGCAAGAACGATATATAAACTAAATGCATTATAAAAGTATTTTCCAATTAGTAAGTAGATTTTGTAAATGTTGATTGAAATTTTCATGTCAATACGAGAGATTAAACATAGGAACCCCAACATAATAGGTAAAGATTCTATCACAAGATATTAGAATATAGCGGTAAAGAACCCAAATCCTACCCCTATCATATTAGAATATAGAAACAAAGTGTTTAGATTTTAGCAATCAAAATCAATACAGTGAGTTGAAAAGTTATATAGTAAATTTTTAATAAATTACAAATACAAGGAATCATATATATAAAGGATTTAAAACTTACCAAGAAAAAGTTTATGTTGAAATGATATGGCCAACGATCTTTCAACTGTGTTAAAAAATGAATGAATAAATTATATATTTTCTAGTGATAGTGTCAATAATAATCAAATGAATCTTTCAACTTTGTTAAGAAATGCATGAATAAATTATATGGTTTTTAATGATAGTATCAATTATAATCGAAACCATTAGTAAAAAAAATGACAAAATTTATCTAAAAAACAAGGGAACAAAATTTAATTAATACAATTCATTTTAATAGAACAAATATATTACTCTCTTTTAAATTAATAATAGTTTCCCACATTTAATTCATAAATATAATTCAAAAATTTAATTTTTTTAAGAATTGTTTTTATCCCAATGTTGAGCTTCTACAATTTCATCAAATTAACAATTTTTTCACTAAAAAAATTAAATAATAATAGTATACATGAACAGATAAAGATATTAATAATATGGAAGTCCTAAGTTTTTTTAAGTACTTTTTATAATAAATCGTAATCATTAAAATTTATTTTTATTTATTTAATTTAATAAACAATCTAACAAATTTAACAATTACAAGACCTCTAACTAAAATAAAAGAATTCAAAACTTCCCTAAAATATTAACATAATCTATTATTCAACAATTAGCTTCTTTTGACCAAAAAGAGAATTCGTATTGAATCCTTAAACATCAAAATCAAACTTAGAAAAAAACCAAAATGATAATTATCATAATAAATCCTATTCATAAAAGATCTGTAAAATTGATACACAACCTTAAATTCATATGAAAAAATCAAAAGAAAAAACTAACCCAAGTCTTGTCAATTTTGTACAAAATGGGCGAGTGTATTCCGATAAACCGCCCATAGCGTTGCAAAATCTAAGGTTTTTAGGAGAGAAAGGTTTGCTGTGAAACCTAAGGCGATGAGTTTATTTGAAACTACGCTTTAAAGAATATTGTGATAGATTAGTTTATATTAGGGTTAAGAAAGATTAAACCTAAAGCCCAAGAGTAGGCCTAAACCATCCTAAGCATAAAAGAAGCCCAACTCACATTAAATCGATTAAACTTTTGGATTTGACAAAAAAAAAATTATACTTTTTGGTTTAAACAAAAATAAGGAAATGGATATTTGGGCTCAAGTTCACATTTTACAAAAGTTTGGTTGGACCACCAACAAAATTATAAAGGTTTGTTTTTTTAGATATAATCTAGTGTAAGACTTAATCAAATATTGGATAATCCAAAATATATACATCATGACCACAAATTATAACTATATATTACGTGTACTAATTATGTAGTTATTATAATTAGTTTTTTTTATAATACGTAAAGTTAAGTAGTAATCCAATTCCTACCGACTATAAAATAATGAGAAGATCACATTACAATCGAGTTGATATACTAAGCATGAAGATAAAGGTTAAACAACAAGACAAATTGAAATAAAAGACAAAATAACAAATACAAGTCTTGAGATAACTTGTTTCTTCACCTACCTTGCTAGAAATCTTCCAAACTTTTTCCACACAACTAAAGAGATCCAACAAGCTATATAAAAATCTAATGGATCACACGTCAATCGACGAACTAGAGATGGAAATGGTAAGAAAACATTACCATATTATATCACCAACAAGGGTGATAATTTGCACCACAACAAAGGGTGAACGGGGAGTAGAAAAGGGGTTATTATTTTAGTTGTGTCGTGATAAAAGATAAAACACCCAGCTGAAAGAAGAATGATGACTACAACATCACCCCACCAACTAAAGTCTTAACACTCAAACCAAACTAAAGGAAGACGAACTAAACCAACCCCACGTGAATAACAAACATGCAAAACCAGCAAACTTGAGATCAATAGCACAAGACAAAATATAATTAGAAACTTGCAATGAGGCCCATAACCGGCTGTCAAAAAATGCACATCAGCAACTAGAAACCATACAAATCCTCGGATCTCGACAAAGGATCAACCTGCCTGCTCAAAAAACTAAATGAATCAATGAAAAATAAACGGTGAATGAACGACAACACCCAACGTTCTATCCACAATCCATCAGAACCGAGTAGCGGACAAACAACAACTTGTATAAATAATACCAAGAGGAAAAACGTAGGGTACAAAAACTAGTAAAACGAAAGTAACATCACAACCCTACATGCATACCAGCCAGCATCAAACTGCCTGCACTAGCTGAAAACCAATCTCCAATACACACAAAACAATTCAAATTTTTTCTAGTATCAAAAGAAACCAATAACATCAAGCTAAAGAAGAAATATTGAGAAGAAAATATTGAGAGAAGAAAATATTTAATTTTGAGTAGATTTTATAAAATCTTCTTATTAGTAAGGTTAAATTGTTTCCCTTTTGGAAAATCCTTCAATTATTATATCTTTAAAATTTAGAATAATAATATATACCATCACAAGTCAAAACACTAATTAATGATATAATTTAATTGTAAGTCAATTATCAATCAATTTATATTTTTGATTTAACTTAAATTTATTTTTAATTAATTTATGACACGTTAGTGGTTATGATTTTTTGTATTATATATCATTAATTCAAATATATCAACTGAAATTGTATTTAAGTATTAGAGGTTCTTCCATTTTCTTAAAGGATATATTTTTATTTGTCTTTAACCTTGATATATATTAATCGTTCATCCATTCTTGAAAAAACACCTCTAATCATTTTGTTGTAATATCTATTTGGTATCATGATCTTCCTTTACATTTTCAGAGTAGTTGATTCATCTATTTAAGCATTTGATGGCTTATGCTTTAAAATTAAGCACTCTATTAAACTCGCATGGTCATAATTACTTGTTTTATTATGCATGCTTGTGCATGTTAAATAGTTGTGAATATTTGTAGTATTGACTACTTAATGTGAAACTAAGTTTTATTTATTTATCTGACTTTTTAATTTTAAAAAGTTTAATTGTTACTACTTTTGATTGACATGAATTAGATATTAATCGGAGGTAAATAAAAATAACCCAAGAGTATTAATTTTGTACCCTTAATATAGGGGTAGTATTCTTAATTTTTCAATTTGAGTAAATTAGACACGTTCTCACCTACAGGATGTATATGAATTAATAAAAGAATTTTGTGCTTTGAAAAGGTTAGAAAACTTTATCAGATTGGGATTTGGTCGTTTGCGAGATAAAAGAAAAATTGGGAATTGAAATAAAAAATTCTATTGGGCTTGAGCATGTTGTCCTTAGGAGATTCCCTCACCAATAATGTGCAAGTATTGTTTAGAACTTTAAAAATAAACAAATTAATTGTAGAAAATATAAAATCGTGAAAAAATAATTCACCTTTTTGCAGTGAGAGTGACTATTTGGAAAACTGAAAATTTATGATTAATTTTCGTTATCTGATGTCTCCTCATTTGTGATAGTAAAATACACTCTTGAGACATCATTTTAGGCTTATTTATTAGTTTATAGGTTGATTTTAGCTTAATTTAGTGCACTTTCCTATTTTGAGTCTTGATTTGTAGAATTATTATTTTTAGAGCATATTGGGTTTAATTGTTTATTTAGTGTGAAGCTTTAAAGATAATTATGGAGATTAATTAGAGTCCAAGTCAAAGACAACAACTTATGGAAGGAGATATGCATGGAAATTGGAGATAAGGAAATAATTGCTAAAAAGATGGAAAAGGAAAAGCTGCCTAAATCTGGGATTCTGCAAAGATAGGCGTTTTTACCTAATAAAGAGGCCGAATTTGGTAAATTACTCCAAAAGGTCCTAGATAATTCTGTTGCGATTCTTTTGGTATCTTGTGGAGCAAAATCGGACCAATAATAAAGAAGTTATGACCAAAACAACGCAGCAGTGTTTATCTTTATTTCCATACGAATTTGAGTTGGGCTAGGAGTCCATTACTTAACTTATCTCTAAAGAAACGAATTAGGTCAACCTCTAACCTATAAATACAGCCTCTTAACACTCTTAAATCATCCTTGGCCAGACCCTAAGGCCAAGAGGAAGCTACAACACAAGAGAAGAAGTCTGGAGGAAGCTGTGCATCAATCATGTCTCCTTCAACCTCTTATTTTGTAATTCTTTCTTCTTCTTTTCTTTGTATGAACTAATTCTCTTAGCTTAGGTTTTGCATATGTATAATCTATGAATTCTAATTCTTCTATCTAAGTTCTTTGGGAATTATATGTTTTAATCTGATATTAGCTACTTACCTTTATATTTGATTATGTGTTTTGATTTAATGGCTGTTTTCCTTGCTAGTGCACGAGTATAGGATTACCTTAATAGTAGTTAGATGGTCACCTTGTAAGGGTGTTTAACTATTGAACCACCACATAACGTCTAGTGTCGATAGCAGTTCTGACAAAACATACTTCTAACTAGATAGTCATTAAGGTTTGTTTTAACCACCATATCACCAAGATTGCAGTATTTGCTTAGGGCCTTAGTGGCGTTTGATAACCCTATTTTAAATCACTTCTTGGTTGTGCCGTTGCCCCCTTAGTCGCTCTCAAGGTCTAAGGTAGTGGAATTTAGAATCCTGACTAAGTATACCAAGAGCTAATATTCTCCCTTATAAATTAGATTTAATAGATAGAATTAGAAGAATTAGTGCATACTAGTAAAACCTAAGTTATATCGTTCATACTATCTTCTTTACTTTTCTGTTATTTATTTTCTGTCTTTAATTTAGTAGTTTAGTTTTCTTATTAAAAACCAAATAAATATTTATCTTTCTCTTCTTTCTACTTGCGTATTATTATCTATCTTTAATATCTGCACTTGATAATTTGCATAAGTTCTCTCTAACTTTCGTTAGTCCCTGAGGAACGAATCTTCTTATCATTAAAACTTGCATACGTCCTGTAATACTTGCAGTACAGTGTTAGTTTAGGGTGTGTATTTGCACTTATTTATATCATTATTTTATCACACCTTAGGCCACACCAAGTTTTTGGCGCCGCTGCCGGGGACTACATCGTTAGTCCTTGTGCAATTATCTTGTGCTTTTATTTTAGTTAGTTCTATTTTACGCTTTTCTTTTTAGTTTTTGTTTTTCAGATTTTTTTTAGGCGAAAGCATATTTATTAGGAGATAAAGGTTTCGTGTTATTAGATCCTGAAGAAGCTAATTCATGATGGAATCTCTAAAACTCAAGGAGTTAAGCCAACAACTTGAGGAATTACGAGAACAAGCGCGAGAAATAGCTCGGAGGAATCTAGTACATACAACACCTTCATGTCCTAGTTGTGGAGCAAGAGATCACTCGTGGGGACGTTGCATGAACAATCCAGCCTCAATTTCCTTCATGCCTTATCAAAGAGACCATTATTATGATGGTTATTATCAATCTCAAGGGAATTACGCTGACTATCAACCCCCACAGAGTTACAATTGGGTCGGAGATCAACAGCCGTGTCATTATGATAACCATTATCATGATGATTATTATCATCCACGACCACAAGCTTATTATCCTCCACAACCTATCTATCAAGAAGCGCCGATTTATAATGAAGCTTATCAAGAACCACTTCCTTATTCAATGCAGCAAAAACAACCTTCGAGTTTGAGTTCAAGTTTGGCTCGACTGATGCAAACACTTGATAATATAGAGAGCCGCCAGCAAGAATCCCAAGACTCGCAGAATGCGCTTATGGAGAAGTTGCAGAGAATGTCACAAAGTATGAATGAAACTCTAATCCCTGCAGAAAGGCAACTCCAAAGTGATAATACTGCTCCAGAAAACAAAGTTTGTCAAGCAGTTGCATTAGGAAGTGGAAAACAACTACCTCCAACAAGACCAGAACCAGAACCAGTCCCTATTCCAGATCAGAGGGGGGAAGAAGCAACAGAAGATAAGGTCGAAGAGGTAGTTGAACAAGAACGTGTCCAAGAGAAGACACCAGAAAAGAAAGAGAGCCCAGCGGTAACCAATACATGTCCTCCTCCACCATTCCCTTCACATGTCAGAAAGGACAATGACCTGGAATTCAAGAAGTTCGTTGACATGATGAACAAATTAAAAAACAGCAGCCCGTTTGTAGAAGCTCTCACAAGAATGTCAAAATATGGCCAATTCATGAAGGACATTCTTTCTAACAAACGAAGATTCGAAGCTAAAGAGATGAATGGATTACTAGAGGAGTGTAATGCTACACTTGGAATTGAGTTACCACCTATTCCCACGAAATCTTGGATGGCACCATCCATGATCATTAAGAATCGAGCTGAAAAGTTCGTGGGAATTAAAGGCAAAGGGTGGAAATTTCGTCATCCTTAATCGAGGTAACACGTCTAACTTTGAAAGACGTTAAACAAAAGTGCTATACGGGAGACAACCCGTAATTTCTTTTATGTTTTTACGTTTTAGTTTTTAATTTATGTTTAGATTAGTTAATTTTAGTTGATATTGCATATTTGAGGAAGGTATTAGTGTTTTTGATAATTAGGTATTGGAGAAATCGAGTTAGGGAAGCGAGCAAAGTTTTCGGAACGGAGAAACTTCAGCAAGCCATATCTTTGCGCTCGGATATCGGAATCAGGTGATTTTTGAGCCTAAACTGCATAACTTTTCGAGATCTAGCTGCTGGGGATGTTTTTGCCACGTGCGGTACACCGGAACTCAGCCGCGGTGCACCGCGTGGTCAAAAACCCGTACTACGGGTTGCTACCGCGGGTTTTATCCAGAAACGAAAAAAAAAAATAGCTGATGGGTCCGGTATACCGGACCCTATACCGCGCCATGCACCGCACAAACCCGTACCACGGGGTCCTACCACGGGTTTTTTGACGTAGGAGGCGCGGTATACCCCGCGGTACACCCCATGGTCCGCAGGGGTAGTCCGCAGCGCCGCAAGAGAGAGAAAAACCTACGGGATTTGATTATAAAGGAGGTATTAAGCTTTTAGTTCCGAATTTTATAAACCCAAACCCTCTTTTTCTTCTCCACAACCCTCCTAACTCCATTTGAGCTCATAAAAACCTTCACCAATCATCAAAACACTACCCAATCACCATGAAAACACATCCAATTCATTCTCCACATCATTACAAAGAAGATTCAACCACCTATATCATCCCAAAACACCTTGAATCCAAGAATCAAAAGCTTAAATTTCAGAATTTCATCCTACAATTTCTTAAATCCAAGCCAATCCATGAAGAATCCATCTTACCCACATAGAGAATCATCATCAAATCACCTTTCCTAACCCAAATAAAGCTTGTACAACCAATAATCAAGAGTTCCAAATTTCAAGAGTGGTTAAAGCTTTGAGTTGGGGGTCAATTGAGATGATTAAGAGAACATGAACATTATCTACTGTATGGGAGATGAAGAAATCAAGGTGTTGGATTTAATTGAGAAGAAATCAAGTGAGACAAGTCCTAGTTCCAATTCAATGGGTAAAACAAGTCAAGAGAAGAGAGGTTAGTTAGCTGTGTTTGATTCAAAGAGCAAAAAGATTCTAACTTTAGTGAAGAAAACAACACAACCTCTACAAATCAAAGACCTTATACCCAGAAGAAATAGAGAAAGCTTCAATGGCCATGATAGCTTCTCCGAAGTAACAATTAAAGGAACTACCTTTTTCTTATAAGAAAGTATTTGAAGAAGAAGTTGAAGGTGAATACATGAAGGTTCATGGAGATTTGGAATGCTTGGGTTGTTTGTGAATTGTAATGTGTGAGGAGAAGAAGGAGATGTGGCACAGTTGATCTATGAGGAGGTGATACGAATCTTCGATCTCTCCCATGACGTTATATAATGCAATATCCTACTATGATCAAGTGTCCTGAACGAAAAGCGAATAAGAAGTTGGGTGAAGAAGATACATTAGATTTAATCCGAGTATCAACAAGGCGAGGTAAAAGCCTCGAAGAGTATGTTTTCTTTCTTCCCTACCATTTCTTTATGTGCAATATGTATGCTAATTTTAAATTTTATTTTTTGAGTCTTTTTCGAGTCGTGGGGACACGGCTCATTTTTGAGTTGGGGGTGGGGATTCGTTGTCCTCATCTTCCTTTTTGTTTTTTCATAAAATTTAAAATTTTTTGGGTTGAATTAGGCATAGAATATGTTGAATGTACCTATTGAGCATGATTTTATTAAGTTAATGATAGTAAGTAGTATGTTTTTGAAAGATGTTGCAAAATTGTCTAGATGCATGTATGAAAACAGGAAATAAAAGATAGAAAAGTTAATGAGCAATGCTAAGAAGTATGTTGAAACTTAGGAATAGTTATTTGGTGTGTAGAACGTGAGGTTTAAAATTAGTTGAAAACCCACTTGTCTATGAACTAGTAATGAAAAAGTAACAAAATCCGGTAGTTAGAAAAATGAATAAGGCAGTTCTTTCATGATAAAACACTTGAAGCCTTTTATACTTTCTCACCTTTTTGTTTGATATTATTGTTATTTATCCGTCTTAGCCCCTCTGAGCCTTTCTAAAGCCTTTATTGAAACACATTATAATCCATACCCTAGTTTTTAGGACTTATCTATATGACCCGCACTCGAATCGCAAAACCTGAGACAACTCGTTTTAGAGCTTGAGTTTGGGGTGGTGGGTTTCATCATTCGGAAACATTGGGATTTGGAATTATCTTTGTGATTTTATTGATGATGAAATTGTTATTATTGTAACCCTTTGCCAGGGTAATAGTGAATGAAAAAGAAGCTACGAGCTAAACTTGCCAACAAGGGCATTAAAAAGAAAGAATATATATATGAAAAATAGTGTGATATCTAAACATCAAAAAGAGAGTAAGAACTATACAAAAAAAAGAAAAAAATTGTTGTGAAAAGAATATATATTCGGACCGGCAAAGTGGATTTTAAATCATCAAAGGTTTTAACTGGGATTATTGGGGATGCACATTAAAAAGCATCAATAAATTGGGTTGAGTGAGAACATCTTTGAGTGAACAACTCAAGCTCTAGGGCGATTCGTTGATGGCTAGTGAGGAGAGAGCCAAAAGCTCACTTTTCATTATCCAAATATACCACACCCGTCCTTAAGCCAAGTTATAACCAAGACCTTAGGATTTCTAACTACTAGATGGAGAAACAATTGAGCTATTAGGTAATAGGTAAGTGGACCATTGGATGCTGTATTTGGGACCTATGAACAACCTATAGCCATTAACCTGAACTAAGTTATCATCCTCTCCTTCTGGCATTGCGAAATTAATCTTAACTTGAATTTATGGATTGTTGATTACATGTATATTAAGCATATTTGTGCATTATTTCTTGAGCATTACTACATGAGACTTTTTAGATTTTTGCTCTAGGATCATTCATTTTGTTCTATTCTTATTCTCCTCCTACTTCTTCTTCTTGACTACCCTACTGTTCTTTACTTTTATTGTATCGGGACGATACAACTTTGAGTTGGGGGTCTTGATGTCTCCTCATTTGTGATAGTAAAATACACTCTTGAGACATCATTTTAGGCTTATTTATTAGTTTATAGGTTGATTTTAGCTTAATTTAGTGCACTTTCCTATTTTGAGTCTTGATTTGTAGAATTATTATTTTTAGAGCATATTGGGTTTAATTGTTTATTTAGTGTGAAGCTTTAAAAATAATTATGGAGATTAATTAGAGTCCAAGTCAAAGACAACAACTTATGGAAGGAGATATGCATGGAAATTGGAGATAAGGAAATAATTGCTAAAAAGATGGAAAAGGAAAAGCTGCCTAAATCTGGGATTCTGCAAAGATAGGCGTTTTTACCTAATAAAGAGGCCGAATTTGGTAAATTACTCCTAAAGGTCCTAGATAATTCTGTTGCGATTCTTTTGGTATCTTGTGGAGCAAAATCGGACCAATAATAAAGAAGTTATGACCAAAACAACGCAGCAGTGTTTATCTTTATTTCCATACGAATTTGAGTTGGGCTAGGAGTCCATTACTTAACTTATCTCTAAAGAAACGAATTAGGTCAACCTCTAACCTATAAATACAGCCTCTTAACACTCTTAAATCATCCTTGGCCATACCCTAAGGCCAAGAGGAAGCTACAACACAAGAGAAGAAGTCTGGAGGAAGCTGTGCATCAATCATGTCTCCTTCAACCTCTTATTTTGTAATTCTTTCTTCTTCTTTTCTTTGTATGAACTAATTCTCTTAGCTTAGGTTTTGCATATGTATAATCTATGAATTCTAATTCTTCTATCTAAGTTCTTTGGGAATTATATGTTTTAATCTGATATTAGCTACTTACCTTTATATTTGATTATGTGTTTTGATTTAATGACTGTTTTCCTTGCTAGTGCACGAGTATAGGATTACCTTAATAGTAGTTAGATGGTCACCTTGTAAGGGTGTTTAACTATTGAACCACCACATAACGTCTAGTGTCGATAGCAGTTCTGACAAAACATACTTCTAACTAGATAGTCATTAAGGTTTGTTTTAACCACCATATCACCAAGATTGCAGTATTTGCTTAGGGCCTTAGTGGCGTTTGATAACCCTATTTTAAATCACTTCTTGGTTGTGCCGTTGCCCCCTTAGTCGCTCTCAAGGTCTAAGGTAGTGGAATTTAGAATCCTGACTAAGTATACCAAGAGCTAATATTCTCCCTTATAAATTAGATTTAATAGATAGAATTAGAAGGATTAGTGCATACTAGTAAAACCTAAGTTATATCGTTCATACTATCTTCTTTACTTTTCTGTTATTTATTTTCTGTCTTTAATTTAGTAGTTTAGTTTTCTTATTAAAAACCAAATAAATATTTATCTTTCTCTTCTTTCTACTTGCGTATTATTATCTATCTTTAATATCTGCACTTGATAATTTGCATAAGTTCTCTCTAACTTTCGTTAGTCCCTGAGGAACGAATCTTCTTATCATTAAAACTTGCATACGTCCTGTAATACTTGCAGTACAGTGTTAGTTTAGGGTGTGTATTTGCACTTATTTATATCATTATTTTATCACACCTTAGGCCACACCATTATCTTATCCATTTTATCTATATCCGTGGAGCATAGTATGTTACCATTAAAATTATTGAGATGGAATCATCTCGCTGATTTTATAAGGGTTTATTAATAGGTGTAATTTGAATATCATATCTAACTTTTCGTAAACTATATATTATCTTAATTCAATCAAAGAATTAGTAATGATGAAAAAGACAAAAATGGAATCTATAATAAAAAAAATTATATTATCTAAATTACTTTTTATTAGTAATCTGGAAAAAAATATACAAAAAGACTTACAAATTAATATATATTCCTTTAAGACAAGACTTCCCTAGAAAAGATTGGTCAATGAAGTTAGATGATGCATTGTGGGCTTATCGCACTGCGTCCAAAACTCCAGTTGGTGCATCTCCGTATCGTATGGTTTATGTAAGGCTCGTCACTTACCTCTTAAACTTGAATTAGGTGCATATTTGGCTATAGCGCAGTTGAATTTAGATCCTACTTTAGCCGGTGAGAATCGTATGATGAAGTTGAATGAACTTGATGAGTTTCGATTACATGCCTATGAGAATGCTAAACTTTATAAAGAGAATACAAAGAGATTGCATGATAATCGTATCCGTGAAAAGAGGTTTGAAGTTGGACAAAGGTTCTTAAAATACAACTCCATGTTCAGCAATTATCCGGGTAAGTTGAGATCGAAATGGTCTGGTCCTTACATTGTGACCAAAGTCACGCTTCACGGAGCTATAGAGATTGAACACCCAATCGAGCACCGCACCTTCATGGTGAATGGTCATCGATTGATGATTTATCATGGAGGCAAGGATATCAATGGCTTGGAAGATCCACATCACGGGGAGGTTATGTACCTCCTTGAAGCTCCCTAGAAGTGAGAGGTACCCGTTGAGCTTAACGACGTTAAACAAAAGCCAATTCATTGTATATTAGTTCACGTCTTTTAATTTTATAGTGTAAATTAAAGTAATTGTTGTGAATTAGTGTTTATTTTTAAGAAATTAGAAAGGTTTGGTGTTTTTATGATTTCAAGAGTGCAAAGTTCACGAGTTTGGGGTGAAAAAGGTGAAAAACAAATGAAAAATGGGTTGCAATATAGTAGAAACCGGGAACCCAGTTGCCAGCTAACCGGGAACCCGGTTATCGACTGTTGACCAACCCATCACACGCAAGAAGAGGTGCGAAAATCGGGAACTCGGTTTTCAACTATCCGGGAACCCGGTTTCAAGCGTTGTAGCTCCAAACTCTCTAACCTCTGCGGTGTAAAGGCGACCAACTTGTTGCGTCTGGGTTCGCGCCAAGCGACAACAACTAGGAACCTGGTTGCCAGCTAACCGGGAACCCTGTTTCGGAGGCCAAAAGTTCTGACTTCCGCAATGGAAACGCGATGTAATTCTTGCGTCTAGTAAGTAAAAAAAATTGAAAGTTGGAAACTTTTGTGTCGACACAGCGACGCAAACAGGGAACCTGGTTATCACAAAACGAGAACCCAGTTTCGCAACCGTACAGGGGGCTTTAAGCTTATTTAACCTATGTTCTTGCCTCCTTCCACAAGCCAACTACTATTTCGTTTCCAAACACCATACAACTGCGAAAATCATCAACAAAACACCACAAAATTATCAAATCCTCTCCTACAACACCACATAAACACACAAACCTTCCAAAACACCAATAATTTTTCCTTTTCCTTATTAACCAAGATTAAATATTTCGAGTTAATTAAGTACTCCCTAGATTCGATAAATTAAGAAATACATCTATATTATTATGAGTTTTGATTAAGTTTTATCCTTTTATATAATTTTTCAATTTGAGCCTCAAGAAATGATCAACAAGTTTAAAAGTCCACCTAAATCATGAGGCCCAATTAAAAGATTTTACTAGAAAATGGAAAATTAAAAGGGATTGATTCACGAAGGTTTGTGTATCGAATCAATATGGAAGCTAAATAGGTTAGGAAATAAGATATCTGAAAGAGGTAACCACTACTACAATAAAGTATAGAATAAACCCATTAATGTACTAGTTGTCAAAGATTTGTTAGAGACATAAAACTAGGATTCTGACAAGAGTATACAGATGTCCCACGAATTCAATATTCAGCTAACCAGAGAGTGCCACAACGGGAGGAAAATTTCCTATAGATAAAGACATTATAGAACTCCATTATTTGACTCTGTCTCTCTACACATTCAAAAACGTTTTGGATTCTACATTTAGGAGGGTCCAAAGCAATAATTCCTCAAGTATTACTTAGTATGTTACTAGTACATAAATACTTATGCAATTAACTCATTTAGGAGTTTAGTTGATATGTTACGTAGATTAGGGGTTAATAATGAAAACTAGGGTTTTTTATTTTTATACTAAAGATGGTGTTCTTTATAAACAATACAATGTTGAGGAGGATCTAATATAAGAGACACACTTAGCTTGAAGGCTTCATGGAGAGTGAAATGGTAGATCGGGGGTAGAGATTGTCTACTTGTACTTGTGTGGTGATACACAAGAGAAGGATTCACGAGATTGTGAAATTTTTCATCGTGAGTGGAGATTGTCCATTTATTTTACTAGTGTTGGATATAGCACTAGTGCGGTCCTTCAGTGGGTGATTTCAAATTAAGTGTAAAGGTTTGTCGTCTCACATTTAAGAGACATAAGAAATTTTAGTAGAGGAGTAGAAATCATAAGGGTGGACAAAACATAGGTACTAGATATAGACAAGGAAGGTCGAACCACTCTGAATCTTGTATTTGATCTCCCTCTCTCACTCTCACTCTCTCTATTTCTCTTTCTCTATCTAATGTCTTAATATTTATGACACAATAATCTAGTCACAAGACATCATTTCAGTCTCGTTATATGCTTAGTTGAGGGATGTTTTCCTGTTATTTGATATATTCTCATTTTTTGCCTAATTCTAGAAAATTGTTACTTTTTGAGCATTTTAGGTATAATTTGTGTGTTAAGTGTAAAAATATTAAGTACAAGGATAATATTATATTTCAAAACATGGAGAAGAATTCTAGGAAATAAGATAAAATATGGAAAGCAAGAGTAAATGACAAAAGAAGCAGGTTTTAGAAAGTGTAAAAGTTGTTGGGCAGATTAAGAAAGTGAATTGTTTTCGATGCACCATGAGATTGACAAAGAATCTGAAGTAGCCCGTTTATATACATATATTAATTTTGAATTACTAACGTGTGTCCATTGATAGTTTATGATTTCAAGTTGTTACAAAGAAGTTATTAAAGTTATAGTTGTTGTGTATTAAACAAATCCACTTTTTAAGGTTAACGTGTTTGACTTGGACTAGGAATCTTAATATATATATATATATATATATATATATATATATATATATATATATATATATATATATATATATATATATATATATATATAAGTTTTTAATTAAGAAACAAGTCATTGCTATTATTTTGAGAAGCCTTTAAAAGAAGTTGAGAGCAAGTTGACCTAGAAAGGATCCAACAGAGCTTGAGAATCACAACATCAATTATGCATCTCTCTGTCTCTATCATTAGGGTAATTAGCTTAGATTTTTGGCTTAATTATATATCTAAGCTTCTTATTCTTTAGTTTTATTATGTTTTAAATTTTACATAGGTTGGGTTCGCACTTTATTTAACCCTTGATTATTATTTTGTTATTTATTATTATTTGGGAATTCATATTTATATATGTTGAGCATCTATCTTATAATTATATAAAGAATGGTTTAATTGAACTTTCTAAAGCCTGTACACCTCTAGTTTAACCTAAGTAAACTATGTTACCATGTCGGTGGATTTAGGGACGGATACGGTTCATAATCGCTTGATGTACGGTAGTGATCCTGACAGACTTGACTAACTAGATAATCATTAGGGTTAGATTAGCCCACCAATATTGATCAATGTCCCCTTACCCAAGTCCCTAGTAGTGTTAAGGTAGCCTTCTAAACCACCCTGACAGGAGTTAGAGGGATTATAAATTTTTGAATACTTATATTAGCGCAATGTACCCCTATAATTGGAATAGTAACCCAGTAAGATAGGTGTGTCCTTGCAGCCCTAAAGTATTATCCTAAGCATTCTTTTTTAATTACTTAAACAAAAAAGAATTTATATTTTATATGTAAAGTAAAACATCTAAAATCATCTACGTTGTTATTGAACACGCATTTGAGCTAACTACCTAAATCCCTGAAAACAAACTTGTACTTACTTACTTTTACTTGTCAATGATCCGTGCACTTGCAGAGTGTTTCTCGTGGTTCTTCAATGATGTGTGTGATTCTCATGATCGTTTATTTATCACACTTTTGGGACTACCACATTTTCATTACTTTGTGCATGCATATAACTATATCTTAGACTTTAATTTTCATATATTGTTAGATTTAGATTCTTACATATTAGGCGTTTGTAAAATTGTCTCACTTGATTCTTGACTAGTATTAATAATGAAACATATCCTCATCGAGTTAGATGGAGTATTCTTACCAACTTATCTAATCTTTAAGTGTAGTCCTAATCTACTTCTCTAAACTCCACAAACACTTGGACCTTTTAGGTAAAATCAAGTGTTTCGATTTCAAGTTATATTTTATAATTTTACCATTGATATATTCACTGTCCCCCCATCTAACTAAAATAGGTAGCAAAATTAATTTTTTATTTTCTTATAGTATGAGCAAGTCAAGTGGAAGAGACTACAACAATATCCCATCCCTAAAGTAGTTTAGTATATTATGAGTAGCCAAAGTTCCTAGAATAGTCCAAATAGACTTATTAAAAAGAATTTCTCGAGTCAACATGTATACCAGGATTTCTTTTGGTCCATATAAACCCAATGAAATTTGCGACAAATTTTAAATATTTCCTCTTCGGTTTGTTATTTTAAATTATTGAGGCTTCGCCTTCTGACTTGTCAAATATGTTAGAAGCATTAATTTTTTTTTAATTCTAGATTGAAAAACAAAGAAAATTGAACCTAATCACATGTGAGAGGATTCTAAGTAAATTTCGTAATTAGGTGACAAACTTTACAAACAGAGATTTAATTACACTTTCTTTTAGATGCATTTACTTTCATATGGATACAATTTTGCAAGTTTTTTATAAGAAAATTTCACCTTGTAATTGACATTATGATCTAAAATAATTTTCCATATATGGTCATGCTTTGTTTGACATAATATCATTTCTTAACAATAAAACGATGGTCATTGATTGTTTCCGACATGGTATATCCTCACAATAAAACATAGGATTAAGATACTACTAATATATTTTATTATAATTTTAGAAAAAGTTAATATTAAATACTTTTTTTTAATATAGTAAAAAGAGACATGTCACATATTTTAGTACCTTCAATTATAAGATAGCCACAAATGCGGAATGCTTGCAAAGAGAGACGATGTGAGAGGTGTCTAAGGGAATTTTTTGGATAAGAGATCACATATTCTAGAAAGCTCTTTTCTTTTGGGTTCTCTACATTCGTAATCCAATTAACATTGATATTAGACTTTACAGGGCACTCTTTCATTGAATTTCTGCTATCAATAGGACTTTTTTCTTTCCTTAGGTTTTGCTTTGGCCTTTCTTTATTTCCTCAGTTATTAGTGTTCTTCATTGTTTTCGTATTAGTTGCTTATGTATTTCAATGACTAGCATTAGTTGTGCAAGAAGGAAACACATGATTCTTTTATATTTAATGATATTAAAATGTTTCCCTATAGCCTAATTAGTTTTAGGTTTTCAAACATGTACACATTTTATTAACCTTTTTGCAATTTGAAATACATGTATTCTATCTCTATACAAAGCATTTATTTTTAAGATTACTTATAATATGTTCATTTGTTATTATTTAGACTCTACTCACAATAGAGTTTCATCGATTAGGCATCCAAAACATTTTATTCTATTATGTAAGTTAACGCTTCTTATGGAAATTTTTGTATTAAGTTGTTCAACAGTTTTGATGAGAGAAGTCGTTGGCGTGTAATTGGGAGATTTATTTAATGGGTATTAATTTCCCGCTCAAAATATGTGCAACATTGGTTTCCATGTTTGAGATTCTAATCCAATATAGTTAAATGATTTATAATTATGATATGTATAGAAATATTTATAATGCTTATTGTTCAACAACTTGGTAATTTTCTTGTTGAGTAATAATTGTTCTACGGTTTCCCTACATAGTCATACTCTTAGTCTTCTTAATGTCCAAAATATAATTAATGTTCTAAAGGCAGATAATAACTTCATTAGAAAACTACAATAACTTGGTTTTACCTAGTTGGTAAGGCAATTGAAGATTAAAGGATTTTATTATAACCTTCAACAAATAGGTGACTGGAAATTTGAATCAGGGGCTATTTTATGGTAGATAGTGACGAATAACCATTTTCAAATGTCATATCGATGTATATGATAATCAAAGGTGTATTTGGTTTAGCCATTTAGATAGGGACAAGGCTTATATGTTATTCTGGAAAAACACCATTAGATAGCTTATATGATGAATTTATGTTTAGATAAAACTTATGCATAGGGACTTTGGAAACCATTCATTCTTTATGAGGTAGTTTTGGACCCCCTTCATATATATTAAGAGTATTTGGTATTGTGGTAACCCAATATTTTTGAATTTGGAAACAAATCTTACTTGATGAGGTAGCTTGACCCCCCAAACATATAGGTTAGGAGGTGGTTAGACTCAACCTTACTCAACCACCAACATTTTCTATAGGTAAATAGAAACATGAATATATTTACCACTTAAATAGGTATTGTAATAAACTTTGAAAATGAATTAAATAGAATAAAATTAAGAATATTTAAAATGTTGTATAATACAATAAGTGCACAAGAAACTTTAAACTTAATGATTTGATGATTTGGTTGATCATGTAAGTATCTTCTGTCTCTTAGTCTATGAACTTTAATGTATCTTTAGCTACCCCAGATAGGCCACCATATTCGGGTAAGCCAAGAGGAAGGCCCAAGAGGAGTGCGCCAACGGTGGGGATGATGGACCTGTCTGTGTGATGCAGATGCAGCCCAAAAAACGACGTCGAAAACACAAGATTGCTTGCCACATCAGTTACTCCAGCTCCCGATAATCAGCAACAACCTGCTTCAGCTAATAACTCTGCTGCAATGTTTGTTACATATGTGGGAATATTCGCATCGGTCATGGCAGCAATCACCTTAAAATCTACATGAATCGGTTTGAACAAAAGTAAGTCAAGTCATGCATATAAAAATGATGTAATGATCAGAAGAAACAAGAAGCCTCTTTAAGTCATTAACCAAAAAGAAGAGCAAGAACGATATATAAACTAAATGCATTATAAAAGTATTTTCCAATTAGTAAGTAGATTTTGTAAATGTTGATTGAAATTTTCATGTCAATACGAGAGATTAAACATAGGAACCCCAACATAATAGGTAAAGATTCTATCACAAGATATTAGAATATAGCGGTAAAGAACCCAAATCCTACCCTTATCATATTAGAATATAGAAACAAAGTGTTTAGATTTTAGCAATCAAAATCAATACAGTGAGTTGAAAAGTTATATAGTAAATTTTTAATAAATTACAAATACAAGGAATCATATATATAAAGGATTTAAAACTTACCAAGAAAAAGTTTATGTTGAAATGATATGGCCAACGATCTTTCAACTGTGTTAAAAAATGAATGAATAAATTATATATTTTCTAGTGATAGTGTCAATAATAATCAAATGAATCTTTCAACTTTGTTAAGAAATGCATGAATAAATTATATGGTTTTTAATGATAGTATCAATTATAATCGAAACCATTAGTAAAAAAAAATGACAAAATGAATCTAAAAAACAAGGGAACAAAATTTAATTAATACAATTCATTTTAATAGAACAAATATATTACTCTCTTTTAAATTAATAATAGTTTCCCACATTTAATTCATAAATATAATTCAAAAATTTAATTTTTTTAAGAATTGTTTTTATCCCAATGTTGAGCTTCTACAATTTCATCAAATTAACAATTTTTTCACTAAGAAAATTAAATAATAATAGTATACATGAACAGATAAAGATATTAATAATATGGAAGTCCTAAGTTTTTTTAAGTACTTTTTATAATAAATTGTAATCATTAAAATTTATTTTTATTTATTTAATTTAATAAACAATCTAACAAATTTAACAATTACAAGACCTCTAACTAAAATAAAAGAATTCAAAACTTCCCTAAAATATTAACATAATCTATTATTCAACAATTAGCTTCTTTTGACCAAAAAGAGAATTCGTATTGAATCCTTAAACATCAAAATCAAACTTAGAAAAAAACCAAAATGATAATTATCATATTAAATCCTATTCATAAAAGATCTGTAAAATTGATACACAACCTTAAATTCATATGAAAAAATCAAAAGAAAAAACTAACCCAAGTCTTGTCAATTTTGTACAAAATGGGCGAGTGTATTCCGATAAACCGCCCATAGCGTTGCAAAATCTAAGGTTTTTAGGAGAGAAAGGTTTGCTGTGAAACCTAAGGCGATGAGTTTATTTGAAACTACGCTTTAAAGAATATTGTGGTAGATTAGTTTATATTAGGGTTAAGAAAGATTAAACCTAAAGCCCAAGAGTAGGCCTAAACCATCCTAAGCATAAAAGAAGCCCAACTCACATTAAATCGATTAAACTTTTGGATTTGAAAAAAAAAATTATACTTTTTGGTTTAAACAAAAATAAGGAAATGGATATTTGGGCTCAAGTTCACATTTTACAAAAGTTTGGTTGGACCACCAACAAAATTATAAAGGTTTGTTTTTTTAGATATAATCTAGTGTAAGACTTAATCAAATATTGGATAATCCAAAATATATACATCATGACCACAAATTATAACTATATATTACGTGTACTAATTATGTAGTTATTATAATTAGTTTTTTTTATAATACGTAAAGTTAAGTAGTAATCCAATTCCTACCGACTATAAAATAAATGAGAAGATCACATTACAATCGAGTTGATATACTAAGCATGAAGATAAAGGTTAAACAACAAGACAAATTGAAATAAAAAGACAAAATAACAAATACAAGTCTTGAGATAACTTGTTTCTTCACCTACCTTGCTAGAAATCTTCCAAACTTTTTCCACACAACTAAAGAGATCCAACAAGCTATATAAAAATCTAATGGATCACACGTCAATCGACGAACTAGAGATGGAAATGGTAAGAAAACATTACCATATTATATCACCAACAAGGGTGATAATTTGCACCACAACAAAGGGTGAACGGGGAGTAGAAAAGGGGTTATTATTTTAGTTGTGTCGTGATAAAAGATAAAACACCCAGCTGAAAGAAGAATGATGACTACAACATCACCCCACCAACCAAAGTCTTAACACTCAAACCAAACTAAAGGAAGACGAACTAAACCAACCCCACGTGAATGGCAAACATGCAAAACCAGCAAACTTGAGATCAATAGCACAAGACAAAATATAATTAGAAACTTGCAATGAGGCCCATAACCGGCTGTCAAAAAATGCACATCAGCAACTAGAAACCATACAAATCCTCGGATCTCGACAAAGGATCAACCTGCCTGGTCAAAAAACTAAATGAATCAGTGAAAAATAAACGGTGAATGAACGACAACACCTAACGTTCTCTCCACAATCCATCAGAACCGAGTAGCGGACAAACAACAACTTGTATAAATAATACCAAGAGGAAAAACGTAGGGTACAAAAACTAGTAAAACGAAAGTAACATCACAACCCTACATGCATACCAGCCAGCATCAAACTGCCTGCACTAGCTGAAAACCAATCTCCAATACACACAAAACAATTCCAATTTTTTCTAGTATCAAAAGAAACCAATAACATCAAGCTAAAGAAGAAATATTGAGAAGAAAATATTGAGAGAAGAAAATATTTAATTTTGAGTAGATTTTTTAAAATCTTCTTATTAGTAAGGTTAAATTGTTTCCCTTTCGGAAAGTCCTTCAATTATTATATCTTTAAAATTTAGAATAATAATATATACCATCACAAGTCAAAACACTAATTAATGATATAATTTAATTGTAAGTCAATTATCAATCAATTTATATTTTTGATTTAACTTAAATTTATTTTTAATTAATTTATGACACGTTAGTGGTTATGATTTTTTGTATTATATATCATTAATTCAAATATATCAACTAAAATTGTATTTAAGTATTAGAGGTTCTTCCATTTTCTTAAAGGATATATTTTTATTTGTCTTTAACCTTGATATATATTAATCGTTCATCCATTCTTGAAAAAACACCTCTAATCATTTTGTTGTAATATCTATTTGGTATCATGATCTTCCTTTACATTTTCAGAGTAGTTGATTCATCTATTTAAGCATTTGATGGCTTATGTTTTAAAATTAAGCACTCTATTAAACTCGCATGGTCATAATTACTTGTTTTATTATGCATGCTTGTGCATGTTAAATAGTTGTGAATATTTGTAGTATTGACTACTTAATGTGAAAATAAGTTTTATTTATTTATCTGACTTTTTAATTTTAAAAAGTTTAATTGTTACTACTTTTGATTGACATGAATTAGATATTAATCGGAGGTAAATAAAAATAACCCAAGAGTATTAATTTTGTACCCTTAATATAGGGGTAGTATTCTTAATTTTTCAATTTGAGTAAATTAGACACGTTCTCACCTACAGGATGTATATGAATTAATAAAAGAATGTTGTGCTTTGAAAAGGTTAGAAAACTTTATCAGATTGGGATTTGGTCGTTTGCGAGATAAAAGAAAAATTGGGAATTGAAATAAAAAATTCTATTGGGCTTGAGCATGTTGTCCTTAGGAGATTCCCTCACCAATAATGTGCAAGTATTGTTTAGAACTTTAAAAATAAACAAATTAATTGTAGAAAATATAAAATCGTGAAAAAATAATTCACCTTTTTGCAGTGAGAGTGACTATTTGGAAAACTGAAAATTTATGATTAATTTTCGTTATCTTATCCATTTTATCTATATCTGTGGAGCATAGTATGTTACCATTAAAATTATTGAGATGGAATCATCTCGCTGATTTTATAAGTGTTTATTAATAGGTGTAATTTGAATATCATATCTAACTTTTCGTAAACTATATATTATCTTAATTCAATCAAAGAATTAGTAATGATGAAAAAGACAAAAATGGAATCTATAATAAAAAAATTATATTATCTAAATTACTTTTTATTAGTAATCTGGAAAAAAATATACAAAAAGACTTACAAATTAATATATATTCCTTTAAGACAAGACTTCCCTAGAAAAGATTGGTCAATGAAGTTAGATGATGCATTGTGGGCTTATCGCACTGCGTCCAAAACTCCAGTTGGTGCATCTCCGTATCGTATGGTTTATGTAAGGCTCGTCACTTACCTCTTAAACTTGAATTAGGTGCATATTTGGCTATAGCGTAGTTGAATTTAGATCCTACTTTAGCCGGTGAGAATCGTATGATGAAGTTGAATGAACTTGATGAGTTTCGATTACATGCCTATGAGAATGCTAAACTTTATAAAGAGAATACAAAGAGATTGCATGATAATCGTATCCGTGAAAAGAGGTTTGAAGTTGGACAAAGGTTCTTAAAATACAACTCCAGGTTCAGCAATTATCCGGGTAAGTTGAGATCGAAATGGTCTGGTCCTTACATTGTGACCAAAGTCACGCTTCACGGAGCTATAGAGATTGAACACCCAATCGAGCACCGCACCTTCATGGTGAATGGTCATCGATTGATGATTTATCATGGAGGCAAGGATATCAATGGCTTGGAAGATCCACATCACGGGGAGGTTATGTACCTCCTTGAAGCTCCCTAGAAGCGAGAGGTACCCGTCGAGCTTAACGACGTTAAACAAAAGCCAATTCATTGTATATTAGTTCACGTCTTTTAATTTTATAGTGTAAATTAAAGTAATTGTTGTGAATTAGTGTTTATTTTTAAGAAATTAGAAAGGTTTGGTGTTTTTATGATTTCAGGAGTGCAAAGTTCACGAGTTTGGGGTGAAAAAGGTGAAAAACAAATGAAAAATGGGTTGCAATACAGTAGAAACCGGGAACCCAGTTGCCAGCTAACCGGGAACCCGGTTATCGACTGTTGACCAACCCATCACACGCAAGAAGAGGTGCGAAAATCGGGAACTCGGTTTTCAACTATCCGGGAACCCGGTTTCAAGCGTTGTAGCTCCAAACTCTCTAACCTCCGCGGTGTAAAGGCGACCAACTTGTTGCGTCTGGGTTCGCGCCAAGCGACAACAACTAGGAACCTGGTTGCCAGCTAACCGGGAACCCTGTTTCGGAGGCCAAAAGTTCTGACTTCCGCGGTGGAAACGCGATGTAATTCTTGCGTCTAGTAAGTAAAAAAAATTGAAAGTTGGAAACTTTTGTGTCGACACAGCGACGCAAACAGGGAACCTGGTTATCACAAACCGAGAACCCAGTTTCGCAACCGTACAGGGGGCTTTAAGCTTATTTAACCTATGTTCTTGCCTCCTTCCACAAGCCAACTACTATTTCGTTTCCAAACACCATACAACTGCGAAAATCATCAACAAAACACCACAAAATTATCAAATCCTCTCCTACAACACCACATAAACACACAAACCTTCCAAAACACCAATAATTTTTCCTTTTCCTTATTAACCAAGATTAAATATTTCGAGTTAATTAAGTACTCCCTAGATTCGATAAATTAAGAAATACATCTATATTATTATGAGTTTTGATTAAGTTTTATCCTTTTATATAATTTTTCAATTTGAGCCTCAAGAAATGATCAACAAGTTTAAAAGTCCACCTAAATCATGAGGCCCAATTAAAAGATTTTACTAGAAAATGGAAAATTAAAAGTGATTGATTCACGAAGGTTTGTGTATAGAATCAATATGGAAGCTAAATAGGTTAGGAAATAAGATATCTGAAAGAGGTAACCACTACTACAATAAAGTATAGAATAAACCCATTAACGTACTAGTTGGCAAAGATTTGTTAGAGACATAAAACTAGGATTCTGACAAGAGTACACAGATGTCCCACTAATTCAATATTCAGCTAACCAGAGAGTGCCACAACGGGAGGAAAATTTCCTACAAATAAAGACATTATAGAACTCCATTATTTGACTCTGTCTCTCTACACATTCAAAAACGTTTTTGGATTCTACATTTAGGAGGGTCCAAAGCAATAATTCCTCAAGTATTACTTTGTATGTTACTAGTACATAAATACTTATGCAATTAACTCATTTAGGAGTTTAGTTGATATGTTACGTAGATCAGGGGTTAATAATGAAAACTAGGGTTTTTTACTCTTCTACTAAAGATGGTGTTCTTTATAAACAATACAATGTTGAGGAGGATCTAATATAAGAGACACACTTAGCTTGAAGGCTTCATGGAGAGTGAAGTGGTAGATCGGGGTAGAGATTGTCTACTTGTACTTGTGTGGTGATACACAAGAGAAGGATTCACGAGATTGTGAAATTTTTCATCGTGAGTGGAGATTGTCCATTTATTTTACTAGTGTTGGATATAGCACTAGTGCGGTCCTTCAGTGGGTGATTTCAAATTAAGTGTAAAGGTTTGTCGTCTCACATTTAAGAGACATAAGAAATTTTAGTAGAGGAGTTGAAATTATAAGGGTGGACAAAACATAGGTACTAGATATAGACAAGGAAGGTCGAACCACTCTGAATCTTGTATTTGATCTCCCTCTCTCACTCTCACTCTCTCTATTTCTCTTTCTCTATCTAATGTCTTAATATTTATGACACAATAATATAGTCACAAGACATCATTTCAGTCTCGTTATATGCTTAGTTGAGGGATGTTTTCCTGTTATTTGATATATTCTCATTTTTTGCCTAATTCTAGAAAATTGTTACTTTTTGAGCATTTTAGGTATAATTTGTGTGTTAAGTGTAAAAATATTAAGTACAAGGATAATATTATATTTCAAAACATGGAGAAGAATTCTAGGAAAGAAGATAAAATATGGAAAGCAAGAGTAAATGACAAAAGAAGCAGGTTTTAGAAAGTGTAAAAGTTGTTGGGCAGATTTAGAAAGTGAATTGTTTTCGATGCACCATGAGATTGACAAAGAATCTGAAGTAGCCCGTTTATATACATATATTAATTTTGAATTACTAACGTGTGTCCATTGATAGTTTATGATTTCAAGTTGTTACAAAGAAGTTATTAAAGTTATAGTTGTTGTGTATTAAACAAATCCACTTTTTAAGGTTAACGTGTTTGACTTGGACTAGGAATCTTAATATATATATATATATATATATATATATATATATATATATATATATATATATATATATATATATATATATAAGTTTTTAATTAAGAAACAAGTCATTGCCATTATTTTGAGAAGCCTTTAAAAGAAGTTGAGAGCAAGTCGACCTAGAAAGGATCCAACAGAGCTTGAGAATCACAACATCAATTATGCATCTCTTTGTCTCTATCATTAGGGTAATTAGCTTAGATTTTTGGCTTAATTATATATCTAAGCTTCTTATTCTTTAGTTTTATTATGTTTTAAATTTTACATAGGTTGGGTTCGCACTTTATTTAACCCTTGATTATTATTTTGTTATTTATTATTATTTGGGGATTCATATTTATATATGTTGAGCATCTATCTTATAACTATATAAAGAATGGTTTAATTGAACTTTCTAAAGCCTGTACACCTCTAGTTTAACCTAAGTAAACTATGTTACCATGTCGGTGGATTTAGGGACGGATACGGTTCATAATCGCTTGATGTACGGTAGTGATCCTGACAGACTTGACTAACTAGATAATCATTAGGGTTAGATTTGCCCACCAATATTGATCAATGTCCCCTTACCCAAGTCCCTAGTAGTGTTAAGGTAGCCTTCTAAACCACCCTGACAGGAGTTAGAGGGATTATAAATTTTTGAATACTTATATTAGCGCAATATACCCCTATAATTGGAATAGTAACCCAGTAAGATAGGTGTGTCCTTGCAGCCCTAAAGTATTATCCTAAGCATTCTTTTTTAATTACTTAAACAAAAAAGAATTTTTTTATTTTATATGTAAAGTAAAACATCTAAAATCATCTACGTTGTTATTGAACTCGCATTTGAGCTAACTACCTAAATCCCTGAAAACAAACTTGTACTTACTTACTTTTACTTGTCAATGATTCGTGCACTTGCAGAGTGTTTCTCGTGGTTCTTCAATGATGTGTGTGATTCTCATGATCGTTTATTTATCACACTTTTGGGACTACCACATTTTCATTACTTTGTGCATGCATATAACTATATCTTAGACTTTAATTTTCATATATTGTTAGATTTAGATTCTTACATATTAGGCGTTTGTTAAATTGTCTCACTTGATTCTTGACTAGTGTTAATAATGAAACATATCCTCATCGAGTTAGATGGAGTATTCTTACCAACTTATCTAATCTTTAAGTGTAGTCCTAATCTACTTCTCTAAACTCCACAAACACTTGGACCTTTTAGGTAAAATCAAGTGTTTCGATTTCAAGTTATATTTTATAATTTTACCATTGATATATTCACTGTCCCCCATCTAACTAAAATAGGTAGCAAAATTAATTATTTATTTTCTTATAGTATGAGCAAGTCAAGTGGAAGAGACTACAACAATATCCCATCCCTAAAGTAGTTTAGTATATTATGAGTAGCCAAAGTTCCTAGAATAGTCCAAATAGACTTATTAAAAAGAATTTCTCGAGTCAACATGTATACCAGGATTTCTTTCTGTCCATATAAACCCAATGAAATTTGCGACAAATTTCAAATATTTCCTCTTCGGTTTGTTATTTTAAAGTATTGAGGCTTCGCCTTCTGACTTGTCAAATATGTTAGAAGCATTAATTTTTTTTAATTGGAGATTGAAAAACAAAGAAAATTGAACCTAATCACATGTGAGAGGATTCTAAGTAAATTTCGTAATTAGGTGACAAACTTTACAAACAGAGATTTAATTACACTTTCTTTTAGATGCATTTACTTTCATATGGATACAATTTTGCAAGTTTTTTATAAGAAAATTTCACCTTGTAATTGACATTATGATCTAAAATAATTTTCCATATATGGTCATGCTTTGTTTGACATAATATCATTTCTTAACAATAAAACGATGGTCATTGATTGTTTCCGACATGGTATATCCTCACAATAAAACATAGGATTAAGATACTACTAATATATTTTATTATAATTTTAGAAAAAGTTAATATTAAATACTTTTTTTTAATATAGTAAAAAGAGACATGTCACATATTTTAGTACCTTCAATTATAAGATAGCCACAAACGCGGAATGCTTGCAAAGAGAGACGATGTGAGAGGTGTCTAAGGGAATTTTTTGGATAAGAGATCACATATTCTAGAAGGCTCTTTTCTTTTGGGTTCTCTACATTCGTAATCCAATTAACATTGATATTAGACTTTACAGGGCACTCTTTCATTGAATTTCTGCTATCAATAGGACTTTTTTCTTTCCTTAGGTTTTGCTTTGGCCTTTCTTTATTTCCTCAGTTATTAGTGTTCTTCATTGTTTTCGTATTAGTTGCTTATGTATTTCAATGACTAGCATTAGTTGTGCAAGAAGGAAACACATGATTCTTTTATATTTAATGATATTAAAATGTTTCCCTATAGCCTAATTAGTTTTAGGTTTTCAAACATGTACACATTTTATTAACCTTTTTGCAATTTGAAATACATGTATTCTATCTCTATACAAAGCATTTATTTTTAAGATTACTTATAATATGTTCATTTGTTATTATTTAGACTCTACTCACAATAGAGTTTCATCGATTAGGCATCCAAAACATTTTATTCTATTATGTAAGTTAACGCTTCTTATGGAAATTTTTGTATTAAGTTGTTCAACAGTTTTGATGAGAGAAGTCGTTGGCGTGTAATTGGGAGATTTATTTAATGGGTATTAATTTCCCGCTCAAAATATGTGCAACATTGGTTTCCATGTTTGAGATTCTAATCCAATATAGTTAAATGATTTATAATTATGATATGTATAGAAATATTTATAATGCTTATTGTTCAACAACTTGGTAATTTTCTTGTTGAGTAATAATTGTTCTACGGTTTCCCTACATAGTCATACTCTTAGTCTTCTTAATGTCCAAAATATAATTAATGTTCTAAAGGCAGATAATAACTTCATTAGAAAACTACAATAACTTGGTTTTACCTAGTTGGTAAGGCAATTGAAGATTGAAGGATTTTATTATAACCTTCAACAAATAGGTGACTGGAAATTTGAATCAGGGGCTATTTTATGGTAGATAGTGACGAATAACCATTTTCAAATGTCATATCGATGTATATGATAATCAAAGGTGTATTTGGTTTAGACATTTAGATAGGGACAAGGCTTATATGTTATTCTGGAAAAACACCATTAGATAGCTTATATGATGAATTTATGTTTAGATAAAACTTATGCATAGGGACTTTGGAAACCATTCATTCTTTATGAGGTAGTTTTGGACCCCCTTCATATATATTAAGAGTATTTGGTATTGTGGTAACCCAATATTTTTGAATTTGGAAACAAATCTTACTTGATGAGGTAGCTTGACCCCCCAAACATATATCTTAGGAGGTGGTTAGACTCAACCTTACTCAACCACCAACATTTTCTATAGGTAAATAGAAACATGAATATATTTACCACTTAAATAGGTATTGTAATAAACTTTGAAAATGAATTAAATAGAATAAAATTAAGAATATTTAAAATGTTGTATAATACAATAAGTGCACAAGAAACTTTAAACTTAATGATTTGATGATTTGGTTGATCATGTAAGTATCTTCTGTCTCTTAGTCTATGAACTTTAATGTATCTTTAAGCGGGTGGTCTGGTTAATGGTGGTGGTTTAGCTACCCCAGATAGGCCACCATATTCGGGTAAGCCAAGAGGAAGGCCCAAGAGGAGTGCGCCAACGGTGGGGATGATGGACCTGTCTGTGTGATGCAGATGCAGCCCAAAAAACGACGTCGAAAACACAAGATTGCTTGCCACATCAGTTACTCCAGCTCCCGATAATCAGCAACAACCTGCTTCAGCTAATAACTCTGCTGCAATGTTTGTTACATATGTGGGAATATTCGCATCGGTCATGGCAGCAATCACCTTAAAATCTACATGAATCGGTTTGAACAAAAGTAAGTCAAGTCATGCATATAAAAATGATGTAATGATCAGAAGAAACAAGAAGCCTCTTTAAGTCATTAACCAAAAAGAAGAGCAAGAACGATATATAAACTAAATGCATTATAAAAGTATTTTCCAATTAGTAAGTAGATTTTGTAAATGTTGATTGAAATTTTCATGTCAATACGAGAGATTAAACATAGGAACCCCAACATAATAGGTAAAGATTCTATCACAAGATATTAGAATATAGCGGTAAAGAACCCAAATCCTACCCCTATCATATTAGAATATAGAAACAAAGTGTTTAGATTTTAGCAATCAAAATCAATACAGTGAGTTGAAAAGTTATATAGTAAATTTTTAATAAATTACAAATACAAGGAATCATATATATAAAGGATTTAAAACTTACCAAGAAAAAGTTTATGTTGAAATGATATGGCCAACGATCTTTCAACTGTGTTAAAAAATGAATGAATAAATTATATATTTTCTAGTGATAGTGTCAATAATAATCAAATGAATCTTTCAACTTTGTTAAGAAATGCATGAATAAATTATATGGTTTTTAATGATAGTATCAATTATAATCGAAACCATTAGTAAAAAAAAATGACAAAATGAATCTAAAAAACAAGGTAACAAAATTTAATTAATACAATTCATTTTAATAGAACAAATATATTACTCTCTTTTAAATTAATAATAGTTTCCCACATTTAATTCATAAATATAATTCAAAAATTTAATTTTTTTAAGAATTGTTTTTATCCCAATGTTGAGCTTCTACAATTTCATCAAATTAACAATTTTTTCACTAAGAAAATTAAATAATAATAGTATACATGAACAGATAAAGATATTAATAATATGGAAGTCCTAAGTTTTTTTAAGTACTTTTTATAATAAATCGTAATCATTAAAATTTATTTTTATTTATTTAATTTAATAAACAATCTAACAAATTTAACAATTACAAGACCTCTAACTAAAATAAAAGAATTCAAAACTTCCCTAAAATATTAACATAATCTATTATTCAACAATTAGCTTCTTTTGACCAAAAAGAGAATTCGTATTGAATCCTTAAACATCAAAATCAAACTTAGAAAAAAACCAAAATGATAATTATCATAATAAATCCTATTCATAAAAGATCTGTAAAATTCATACACAACCTTAAATTCATATGAAAAAATCAAAAGAAAAAACTAACCCAAGTCTTGTCAATTTTGTACAAAATGGGCGAGTGTATTCCGATAAACCGCCCATAGCGTTGCAAAATCTAAGGTTTTTAGGAGAGAAAGGTTTGCTGTGAAACCTAAGGCGATGAGTTTATTTGAAACTACGCTTTAAAGAATATTGTGATAGATTAGTTTATATTAGGGTTAAGAAAGATTAAACCTAAAGCCCAAGAGTAGGCCTAAACCATCCTAAGCATAAAAGAAGCCCAACTCACATTAAATCGATTAAACTTTTGGATTTGACAAAAAAAAAAAGGTAAGACTTCAATCCAATATTGGATGGTCCAATATTCATATCACATCTATTGATTATTTTAACAAAACACATGTCATTAGATTAATTAGGTAGTTACTTTAGTAAGTTTAAAACATGGGGTATGTGTATAAATATGATTGGTGTAGGTTCATCCAATATAGGATGGAAGAATTTTCCAAAAAAAAATTATACTTTTTGGTTTAAACAAAAATAAGGAAATGGATATTTGGGCTCAAGTTCACATTTTACAAAAGTTTGGTTGGACCACCAACAAAATTATAAAGGTTTGTTTTTTTAGATATAATCTAGTGTAAGACTTAATCAAATATTGGATAATCCAAAATATATACATCATGACCACAAATTATAACTATATATTACGTGTACTAATTATGTAGTTATTATAATTAGTTTTTTTTATAATACGTAAAGTTAAGTAGTAATCCAATTCCTACCGACTATAAAATAAATGAGAAGATCACATTACAATCGAGTTGATATACTAAGCATGAAGATAAAGGTTAAACAACAAGACAAATTGAAATAAAAAGACAAAATAACAAATACAAGTCTTGAGATAACTTGTTTCTTCACCTACCTTGCTAGAAATCTTCCAAACTTTTTCCACACAACTAAAGAGATCCAACAAGCTATATAAAAATCTAATGGATCACACGTCAATCGACGAACTAGAGATGGAAATGGTAAGAAAACATTACCATATTATATCACCAACAAGGGTGATAATTTGCACCACAACAAAGGGTGAACGGGGAGTAGAAAAGGGGTTATTATTTTAGTTGTGTCGTGATAAAAGATAAAACACCCAGCTGAAAGAAGAATGATGACTACAACATCACCCCACCAACCAAAGTCTTAACACTCAAACCAAACTAAAGGAAGACGAACTAAACCAACCCCACGTGAATGGCAAACATGCAAAACCAGCAAACTTGAGATCAATAGCACAAGACAAAATATAATTAGAAACTTGCAATGAGGCCCATAACCGGCTGTCAAAAAATGCACATCAGCAACTAGAAACCATACAAATCCTCGGATCTCGACAAAGGATCAACCTGCCTGCTCAAAAAACTAAATGAATCAGTGAAAAATAAACGGTGAATGAACGACAACACCCAACGTTCTCTTTACAATCCATCAGAACCGAGTAGCGGACAAACAACAACTTGTATAAATAATACCAAGAGGAAAAACGTAGGGTACAAAAACTAGTAAAACGAAAGTAACATCACAACACTACATGCATACCAGCCAGCATCAAACTGCCTGCACTAGCTGAAAACCAATCTCCAATACACACAAAACAATTCCAATTTTTTCTAGTATCAAAAGAAACCAATAACATCAAGCTAAAGAAGAAATATTGAGAAGAAAATATTGAGAGAAGAAAATATTTAATTTTGAGTAGATTTTTTAAAATCTTCTTATTAGTAAGGTTAAATTGTTTCCCTTTTGGAAAATCCTTCAATTATTATATCTTTAAAATTTAGAATAATAATATATACCATCACAAGTCAAAACACTAATTAATGATATAATTTAATTGTAAGTCAATTATCAATCAATTTATATTTTTGATTTAACTTAAATTTATTTTTAATTAATTTATGACACGTTAGTGGTTATGATTTTTTGTATTATATATCATTAATTCAAATATATCAACTAAAATTGTATTTAAGTATTAGAGGTTCTTCCATTTTCTTAAAGGATATATTTTTATTTGTCTTTAACCTTGATATATATTAATCGTTCATCCATTCTTGAAAAAACACCTCTAATCATTTTGTTGTAATATCTATTTTGTATCATGATCTTCCTTTACATTTTCAGAGTAGTTGATTCATCTATTTAAGCATTTGATGGCTTATGTTTTAAAATTAAGCACTCTATTAAACTCGCATGGTCATAATTACTTGTTTTATTATGCATGCTTGTGCATGTTAAATAGTTGTGAATATTTGTAGTATTGACTACTTAATGTGAAAATAAGTTTTATTTATTTATCTGACTTTTTAATTTTAAAAAGTTTAATTGTTACTACTTTTGATTGACATGAATTAGATATTAATCGGAGGTAAATAAAAATAACCCAAGAGTATTAATTTTGTACCCTTAATATAGGGGTAGTATTCTTAATTTTTCAATTTGAGTAAATTAGACACGTTCTCACCTACATGATGTATATGAATTAATAAAAGAATGTTGTGCTTTGAAAAGGTTAGAAAACTTTATCAGATTGGGATTTGGTCGTTTGCGAGATAAAAGAAAAATTGGGAATTGAAATAAAAAATTCTATTGGGCTTGAGCATGTTGTCCTTAGGAGATGCCCTCACCAATAATGTGCAAGTATTGTTTAGAACTTTAAAAATAAACAAATTAATTGTAGAAAATATAAAATCGTGAAAAAATAATTCACCTTTTTGCAGTGAGAGTGACTATTTGGAAAACTGAAAATTTATGATTAATTTTCGTTATCTTATCCATTTTATCTATATCCGTGGAGCATAGTATGTTACCATTAAAATTGTTGAGATGGAATCATCTCGCTGATTTTATAAGGGTTTATTAATAGGTGTAATTTGAATATCATATCTAACTTTTCGTAAACTATATATTATCTTAATTCAATCAAAGAATTAGTAATGATGAAAAAGACAAAAATGGAATCTATAATAAAAAAAAATTATATTATCTAAATTACTTTTTATTAGTAATCTGGAAAAAAATATACAAAAAGACTTACAAATTAATATATATTCCTTTAAGACAAGACTTCCCTAGAAAAGATTGGTCAATGAAGTTAGATGATGCATTGTGGGCTTATCGCACTGCGTCCAAAACTCCAGTTGGTGCATCTCCGTATCGTATGGTTTATGTAAGGCTCGTCACTTACCTCTTAAACTTGAATTAGGTGCATATTTGGCTATAGCGCAGTTGAATTTAGATCCTACTTTAGCCGGTGAGAATCGTATGATGAAGTTGAATGAACTTGATGAGTTTCGATTACATGCCTATGAGAATGCTAAACTTTATAAAGAGAATACAAAGAGAATGCATGATAATCGTATCCGTGAAAAGAGGTTTGAAGTTGGACAAAGGGTCTTAAAATACAACTCCAAGTTTAGCAATTATCCGGGTAAGTTGAGATCGAGATGGTCTGGTCCTTACATTGTGACCAAAGTCACGCTTCACGGAGGTATAGAGATTGAACACCCAATCGAGCACCGCACCTTCATGGTGAATGGTCATCGATTGAAGATTTATCATGGAGGCAAGGATATCAATGGCTTGGAAGATCCACATCCCGGGGAGGTTATGTACCTCCTTGAAGCTCCCTAGAAGCGAGAGGTACCCGTCGAGCTTAACGACGTTAAACAAAAGCCAATTTATTGTATATTAGTTCACGTCTTTTAATTTTATAGTGTAAATTAAAGTAATTGTTGTGAATTAGTGTTTATTTTTAAGAAATTAGAAAGGTTTGGTGTTTTTATGATTTCAGGAGTGCAAAGTTCACGAGTTTGGGGTGAAAAAGGTGAAAAACAAATGAAAAATGGGTTGCAATACAGTAGAAACCGGGAACCCAGTTGCCAGCTAACCGGGAACCCGGTTATCGACTGTTGACCAACCCATCACACGCAAGAAGAGGTGCGAAAATCGGGAACTCGGTTTTCAACTATCCGGGAACCCGGTTTCAAGCGTTGTAGCTCCAAACTCTCTAACCTCCGCGGTGTAAAGGCGACCAACTTGTTGCGTCTGGGTTCGCGCCAAGCGACAACAACTAGGAACCTGGTTGCCAGCTAACCGGGAACCCTGTTTCGGAGGCCAAAAGTTCTGACTTCCGCGGTGGAAACGCGATGTAATTCTTGCGTCTAGTAAGTAAAAAAAATTGAAAGTTGGAAACTTTTGTGTCGACACAGCGACGCAAACAGGGAACCTGGTTATCACAAACCGAGAACCCAGTTTCGCAACCGTACAGGGGGCTTTAAGCTTATTTAACCTATGTTCTTGCCTCCTTCCACAAGCCAACTACTATTTCGTTTCCAAACACCATACAACTGCGAAAATCATCAACAAAACACCACAAAATTATCAAATCCTCTCCTACAACACCACATAAACACACAAACCTTCCAAAACACCAATAATTTTTCCTTTTCCTTATTAACCAAGATTAAATATTTCGAGTTAATTAAGTACTCCCTAGATTCGATAAATTAAGAAATACATCTATATTATTATGAGTTTTGATTAAGTTTTATCCTTTTATATAATTTTTCAATTTGAGCCTCAAGAAATGATCAACAAGTTTAAAAGTCCACCTAAATCATGAGGCCCAATTAAAAGATTTTACTAGAAAATGGAAAATTAAAAGTGATTGATTCACGAAGGTTTGTGTATAGAATCAATATGGAAGCTAAATAGGTTAGGAAATAAGATATCTGAAAGAGGTAACCACTACTACAATAAAGTATAGAATAAACCCATTAACGTACTAGTTGGCAAAGATTTGTTAGAGACATAAAACTAGGATTCTGACAAGAGTACACAGATGTCCCACTAATTCAATATTCAGCTAACCAGAGAGTGCCACAACGGGAGGAAAATTTCCTACAAATAAAGACATTATAGAACTCCATTATTTGACTCTGTCTCTCTACACATTCAAAAACGTTTTTGGATTCTACATTTAGGAGGGTCCAAAGCAATAATTCCTCAAGTATTACTTTGTATGTTACTAGTACATAAATACTTATGCAATTAACTCATTTAGGAGTTTAGTTGATATGTTACGTAGATCAGGGGTTAATAATGAAAACTAGGGTTTTTTACTCTTCTACTAAAGATGGTGTTCTTTATAAACAATACAATGTTGAGGAGGATCTAATATAAGAGACACACTTAGCTTGAAGGCTTCATGGAGAGTGAAGTGGTAGATCGGGGTAGAGATTGTCTACTTGTCCTTGTGTGGTGATACACAAGAGAAGGATTCACGAGATTGTGAAATTTTTCATCGTGAGTGGAGATTATGCAGTTGTTTTACTAGTGTTGGATATAGCACTAGTGCGGTCCTTCAGTGGGTGATTTCAAATTAAGTGTAAAGGTTTGTCGTCTCACATTTAAGATACATAAGAAATTTTAGTAGAGGAGTTGAAATCATAAGGGTGGACAAAACATAGGTACTGGATATAGACAAGGAAGGTCGAACCTCTCTGAATCTTGTATTTGATCTCCCTCTCTCACTCTCTCTATTTCTCTCTCTCTCTATCTAATGTCTTAATATTTGTGACACAATAATCTAGTCACAAGACATCATTTCAGTCTCATTATATGCTTAGTTGAGGGATTTTTTCCTGTTATTTGTATATTCTCATTTTTTGCCTAATTCTAGAAAATTGTTACTTTTTGAGCATTTTAGGTATAATTTGTGTGTTAACTGTAAAAATATTAAGTACAAGGATAATATTATATTCCAAAGCATGGAGAATAATTCTAGGAAAGAAGATAAAATATGGAAAGCAAGAGTAAATAACAAAAGAAGCAGGTTTTAGAAAGTGTAAAAGTTGTTGGACAGATTTAGAAAGTGAATTGTTTTCGATGCACCATGAGATTGACAAAGAATTTGAAGTAGCCCGTTTATATTCATAATCTTTGAGGCTATTGCCTCACTTGATTAATACCCGGACTAAGGTGCAGTGCTTTTCATGTATGTAAACTTCATGTATTACCAATCTTGCTTTCCCTTACATCCGCTAATGATCCATCCCAATCAATCACACTCTAGAAATCTATTTCTTATCTTCTTCCAAATTTGTTCTCTAATACTCTCTCATGTGTAGGTGTTCATCCTAGAATATGTTGTTCTGGAAATAGCTATTAGCATCCCAGAGGCTTTGCTCATCTTTTGTATAGGGATCTTGATATGAAGAGGTTATGGTGTTTTCTCTATGAATGTTGAAACCTTTTTTCTCTTTGATTTCACCACTGCATGCTTTCCTCTACTTACTTGACATGATTTACCTTGTAATTTATTCCCGAACTAGCACCCATCTCAATTTATTTATTCTTGATCTTACCCATTACCTTGCTTGATACTTCATCTCCCTTAACACTTGATAAAATATCTATTCTTTTCATCATCTCTTTTGACCCCCAACGCAAAGCTTTAAGCACTCTTGAAATTCGTAACTCTTGATCATAGGTGGAACAAGCTTTATTTGGGTTAGGAAAGGTGTTATGATAATGATTATCTATATGGGTAGGATGAATTCTTCCTTGATTGGTATGGATCTAAGAAATTGTTGGATGACTTTTGAGAATTTAGGCTCTTGTTTCTTGGATTCTAGGTGTTTTGATATGATTTGGATGGTTGAATCTTTTTTGTAACGATGTAAGGAAGGATTTTTATATGAATTTATGGTGATTTGGTAGTGTTTTGATGTTAGGTGAAGGTTTGGTGAAGCTTTAATGGAGTTGGGAGAGGTTTGGAGAAGAAAGTGAGGCTTAAGGATTGAGAAATTCGAACTAGAACTCACCTCCTCTTCTTTATAATCTAAAAAAAAAATTACAGCGGCTTGGACCGGTATACCGGCGGTGTGACCGGCATACCGGTGAGCAACTCTTCGAAAAGTCTCCTCTCGGCAATAAACCTGATTCATAAACCCGTGGTCACTGGTTTTGAGCTGACCAGTATACAATTCGTATGGCCGGCTTACCAGTGAGCAATTTTTCGGAAATCCTCCACTCGGCAAGAAACCTGATTCATAAACCTATGGTCACTGTTTTTTAGCTGACCGTTATACCGGCGGTATGCGCGGTATTACCGGCGAGCGGGTCAGAATATACCCGAAAATTTCCTTTTCTTTTCTAACTCGAGTTCTTTAATACCTGAACATCAAAAACACTAATACCTTCCTCAATAATACAATATCAATTAAAAACAACTAATCTAAACTAAAATATAGCAACATAAAATACTGAGGGATATCTCCCAGTGGGCACTTTTGTTTAACGTCTTTCAAAGTTAGACGAGTTACCTCGATTATTTCTTTTTATAGCCTCCCCAGTAGTGAGTGAGGTGATTAACACTTACCAACCTGAGATTGCAACCTTCAATAGCTTTTATTTCGACCACTCCTGTTGAGATAGTTTGTGTGATGATGTATGGCCCTTTCCAAGAACTGTTATGTTTGGGGATGGGAGGTTTCCATGCTACCTCGTCTCTCACCCCAAACTCAATTTCTTTTCCCATGGTTTATTGGGGGCTTACAGTTTCTGGCTTCTTGGTTACAACTCTGATTGGATATAGTTATTGTGACTTCTTTTTCTTCTTTTTTCCCGAAACATAGGATGTTTTTGAATCGTCTTCAATACTAATAGTCACGGTTCCTTCATTCACATTCACTATGGTGTCGCTAGTGGCTAGGTATGGACGCCCAAGAATGAATGGGACGTTCTTATCTACTTTATAGTCAAGAATAATAAAGTCCGTGGGAATAACAAGGTTACCTACTTGGACTAGCACGTCCTCGATTACTCCCCACGGCTTTGCTGTTGATTGATCCGCAAGTTGTAAGATTACGGGTGTCATTTTCGTATCACTAATACCAATCTTCTTGAATACACTTTTGGGCATGATATTCACACTTACCCCTAAATCACACATTTCTTTTCCATAAAATATACCACCTATTTCGATTGGGACGTTATAATCTCCAGGATCTTTAAGCTTTGGGGGTAATCTTCTTTGAACTTGTGTTGATATTCCTTTATTGAGTGTCACAGACTTGGATCTTGTGAACCTTTCCTTATTGGAGAGTGCCTCTATAAAGAATTGATCATAGTCTCGCCTTCCTTTCATAGCTTCGAGTAAATAGACGTTAATTTTTACTTGTTTTAACGTCTCCATACACTTCTCTTGTTGTTCCTTTGGATAAGCGGGTTCTACGGGATAATAGCAATGTAGGTGTGGTCGTCTTACTCTACTTCTCTCTTCAATTCTTGGTTCATCAACCACTCTTGGCTTCTTAATCTCACCTTGTTCAACCTCTTCAACCCAATCTTCAACAATTATCTCATCTAAGTTCATCCTATTTACGTTTGGCATGTTTGGTAGAACATCCCCTTTTGATAGAGATGGTGGCGCTTCTTTCATCTTTTCAGCTTGAAGACTAATAGTCTTCACCTTGTTATTAACGTATTGGATCTTCTTCATGTTAGAATTTGTACTTTGGTATAGTTGCAAGAGTTGACTTTGCATTTGTTATATGACTGTAGTGAGCCGCATCACAATCTTCTCTAAAAGTTAATTATGTTGTTTCAGATCTTGATTCTATTGTTGCAGGCTTTGCACTACTAATGCATCTATCTTTGTCTGCTCATATTGTCCTTCTAGAAGTTGATGAATTGACTAATAGTCTCTTTTAACTCAGTGATGTCTTCTTGAGGACATGATGGAGCTTGACTTCCATTGTGCACATTGTAGCCCGGTGGTTGATTAGCTTGATTTTCATAGGCTTGTTCTTTCAGGTATAACTGGTGAGGTGGAATTTGGATGCTTTTCTTAACTGTTATAGCGAGTTGTTGTATTTGATCTTGCAAGCTTGAAAACCTCGCCTCTGTTTCTATATTAGTGGTAGGAGTTTGTGATTGTGGCCAACTTATGTAGGTCTTGGTGGGTCCTGGTGTGTTATAAAATTAAGTACGAAAGTAAAGGAACCACAATTAACGCAAGTGTACGGTTGCCCAAGTAATATTCGATAAATCGAGTTTGGTTCTCAGAGACGGATTAGGTTCAACTCCAGTATTAATCAAATAGTAAGAATAATTGTTTAACAAAAAAGTAAAATAATATGATTTTTGTTTGGTTTTTCTAATAACTAAGATGCAAATAAATAAAGACTAAAATTAAATAATTGAAAAGAAATAATGCAAGTAAAAGACGACTTCATATATGAAAGATACTTGAGTCTCGCAAGGAATCCACCTAATTGTAGGTGCTGGAATTCAGATTTATTTGACAACTTTATCTTTCCATATCTTATCTTTTCTTTCCTTATCTCCAATTTCCATGCATATCTTCTTTCCTTTATCTCTTTAGACTTGATTTGGTATCTAATTAATTACTATATATCTTTAAAGCTTCACACTAAATAAATAGATTAAACCCAATATGCTCTAAAAATAATAAATCATTAAATCAAGAAAAGAAATAGGAAAGTGCAACAATGCATGAGAAAATCGACTACTAGACTTCCTAAACACTAAAAATGATGTCTCCAACTAAGATTAAATCATCACAAATGTGGGGACATAACATCCCCAAACTAGCGGTCAAGCCTAGGTCTCTAACCGAGAGATCAAATCTATCCTATAGAAGATAGTGAACCAAACAAGGAAGGACTGGTCATTAAAACTAGATGATGCTCTATGGGATTACATAAGAGCATTCAAAAAACCAGTTAGGGCATCTCCCTATCGCATGGTCTACAACAAAGCTTGTCATCTTCTTATCAAGATTGAATCCCGTGCTTTTTGGGCTATTAAAGATCTAAATTTGAACGTAGAATTAGCGGGTAAGCGAAGAATGATGCAGCTGAATGAGTTAGATGAGTTCCATTTTTATTCCTATGATAATTCACGTCTCTACAAGGATAAAAAAAGATGGCATGAAAATCGGATTCGTCCAAAAAGGGTTCGAGAGAGGACATAAAGTGCTCTTATATAATTCAAGATTCTAGAACTACCCTGGTAAGCTTAAGTCCGTTGGGGAGGACCTTATCTTGTTACGAAAGTCACACCTCATGGCGCAATCGAAATTGAACATCCAGCCGAGCAAAGGACCTTCATGGTGAATGGTTATCGCTTAAATTTATACCATGATAGTGAAGATTTCGGAAGAGAGGAGACCATACATCTCCGATAACACGCTTAACCCGAGGTATACATCTAACTTTGAAAGACGTTAAACAAAAGTGTTATTGGGAGACATCCCTTGTTTGAATTGATTTTTAGTTAGTTTTATTATTTGTAGTGTATAATCTTAAGTTAGTGTATATTTTTAATGTGTTTACAAGCTAATAGGAGAAAAAGGTAGTGTGTTAATGTGTAGGAAATGAGTTTGGGGTCAAAAAGAAGGAAAACTTTGTGCCAACCATCAATTTGGTGCGGTATACCGCACCCTAGCTACGGTGCACCGCACCCAATAAACCGTTACAACGGTGTGTAAATCAGGTGCATTGCCGAGAGGAGGTATTGGGAACCATGTCGTCAAGGTGCGCAAGACTGTCGCCACGGTCCAGAAATAGAACTTTCAAGCGGTACAACGCATGGTCCGTCCGGTCACCGCAGTGAGGCAGTTTTGAAGAGGAATTTGATTCCTAATTGGATTCTTACCTTACAAAAGTTAACCCTAGCCTCTTCCAACCTTCTCAATATGAAATTTTTAGACCCAAGCCCTGTAAATATACCTTGAAGCTTGATTAAACCTTCAAACAAATACAACAGCATCATCAAATCTCTCCTCCATCTTCCATAAACACATATTCTTCATCAAATCCATTACACAACACCACAAAACACCTAAGATCATCAAGTTTTCACGAGTTCTTCCAATACAAATCAATGATTCCTTCTTCGACCATTTATAATCATTCATCCAAGAAACATCCTCAAGCCACACCAATCTGTCTCCATACTTGGTGCAACTTAGGTTGTGGGTTAAACAAAGATGACTAACACAACAGATGCTATGGATTACAAGAGTAAGTGCTCAATCTTAGGGAAGAACAAGAAATTGCCCGGAGCTACAAAAGAAAAGGCCATTGACCTCGATGAGCCTATTAAAAATAAGCCAAAGCTCGAGGCAATAACACAACCACTACGAAGAAAGACAAAGAGAATGACTGTACCGGCCAAGCCTAAAGCAAAGACACCAATCCAAGATCAAGGTTCGTCTTCAAATCTTAATGAAAAATCTAAAAGTGTATCCACACCACCAGCATGGGCGGTTACATTGATGGAAAAGGTAGATAATTTAAAAGGAAATTACATGTCTTGCTGGATGGAAATTCTAAGGGTGGGTTACGTGATGAACAAAGTAACAGAAGAATTGGATATAGATAATGATTCTCCTTCAGAAGAGGAATGGAAAAGGATGCTTTATGGAAAGGTACCACGTTCTAATCCTTCTCCTTAATTGCTTATATGAATTAGTTTAGTTTAGTTTAAATTTTATTGTTTTATTGAGTCTATTTCGAGTCGTGGGGAACGGCTGACTTTTGAGTTGGGGGTGGGGATTCGTTGTCCTAATCTTACTTTTTTTTGCATAATTTTTTTAAAAAAAAATAGGGTTAGAATTGGCATATAATATGGTGAATGTTTCTATTGAGCATCCTTTAATTAAGTCAATGATAGTAGGTAGCATGTTTTTGAACACTGTTATATTTAGTATGCATGTATGAAAACAGGAAGTAAAAAATAGGAAATATTAATAAGCAATGTGTATGAAGTGTCAAGTTGGAACTTAGGGAGAGTTAATTGGTGTGTAGAACGTGAGGTTCGAAATTAGTTGAAAACCCACTTGTCTATGAACTATGGAAAAGTAACGAAATATGGTAGTTAGAAAAGTGAATAAGGCAGTTCTTTCATATTGAAGCCACATGAAGCCTTTTAGCTTTCTCACCCTTTTATTTTATTATTATCCGTATTATCCCCTCTGAGCCTTTCTAAAGCCTTTTATTAACCACATTATAAGTCATACCCCTTAGTGTATAAGACTTATCCATATGACCCGCACTCGAATCGCAAAACCTAAGACAAGTTGTTCTAGAGCTTAAGTTTGGGGTGGTGGGTTTCATCATTGGGAAACATTGGGATTGGGAATTAAATCGTAATTGTGATGTTATTGATGATGAGTTTATTATTGTAACACATTGTCGGCGTAAGAGTAAATGAAAAAAGTATAGAAAAGAAAAAAATATGAAAAAGTTGCATGATATCTCACATTAAAAAGAGAATCATAGCTAACTAAGAAAAAGAGATATATGAAAAAGATTAAAAAGATTTGGATCGGCAAAGTAGAATTTATTATGTAATCATCATAGAAGGTTTTTATTTTGGTTATTTGGGGATGAAAATCAAGGCATCAAAATTGGGTTTAGTGAGAACATCTTCGAGTGAAACACAAGCTCTAGGACGATTCGTTGATGGAATGTGAGGAGAGAGCCAAATATATCATATCGTCCCTAATCCACGTTATAACCATAAAGACCTTAGGATTTCTAGCTACTCGGTGTAGGAACAATGGAACAATTAGGGCGTAGATAGGTGGACCATTGGATACTATATTAGGACCTATGATCACCATATAGCCGTTACCAGGAACTGAGTTGAAGACCTCTCCTTCTGGCATTGTGAAGTTAATCTGGACTTGAATTAATGGAATGTTGATTATGTGTATATTAAGCATATGTGTGCATAATTTCTTTAGCATTACTACATGAAACTTTTTAGATACTTTGCTCTATGATCATTTATTGTTTTCGATTCTTATTCTTATTATTCTTCTTCTATATTTATTGTTGACTACCCTACTGTTCTTATTATTATTGTATCGGGATGATACAACTTTGAGTTGGGGGTCTTGATTTATCCCTATTTGTGATATATTAATCTATACTTGAGATATCATTTTAGGGTTATTAATTTCGGGATTTTTTCCCATTAATTCATACTTTGCACTTTCTTGTCTACTTTTAGGTTATTTGATCTTTTATGAGGTTTTGCATGTTTGTGTGTAATCTGTGTAGCACTTAGGTATATGGAAGCTATTACACCTATGTAAACTGATTTGAAGTGGAAATGTAAAGGAAATTCCTCAGTCAAAGTAAAAAAGGATAAGTTTTGATATATTTGGAAAGTAAAGAAGCTGTCAAAACTGCACGTACGTCCACTAATTAATTTACTACAGAACATCGGTCTAGAATTAGGAGGATATCTATATATGAGCAGACAGATCTTCAAACTCAGTCGTTTCCATATAAAGAACGTCAAAATCCGATAAAATAGCGTAGGGGATATGAGCAACCCATAATCTATTGTGGTTTATCCCTTCCTACAAGTTAGGAATACGAATTTTAGTAAGATTAGTACTCCTTAACTTGTGAATTACTCCTAATTTCGAACAAGGGCCTATATATATATATCCACTTTTATCTTAGAGAAATCATCCTTGGTCAGTCCTTAATCACCAAAAGACCAAGAGGAAGATTACATCAAGAGAAGAGAAGACTAGAAGGAGTTGGACAACAAATCATGCTTTTCCAATCCATCAAATTTGTAATTTATTTTCTTTCTTTCTCCAGTATGAACTAATTCTATTTTAGCTTGAGATTAGCATAAGGGTATGAACCCTAGACTTGTTTTTTAAATCTATTTTAAATTGGGATGTCTTTTACATTTCGTTGAAATTAGTGTTGATATCTCTGTTTTTATGTGTTTTGATTTATTGTCTATAGTTCTTGCGGTACACAACGTATAGGATTACCTTAATAATAGTTTGATGGTCACCTAGAAGGGGTGTCTAATTTTTGAAACACCACATAAACATCTAGTGTATGGTAGTGATCCGGAAGGGCTTGCCTAACTAGATAGTCACCAGGGTTTGAGATTAACCACCGATTATTGCGCGGGGTCCCCTTACCCAAGTCCCCTAGTAATTTTTAGGTCACCACCTAAGTCCACCCAGAAAGGGGTTAGGAGGAATATAGAATCCTGGCTATTGCATATCACATCATCTCCCTTACATAAATAGATTAACACAAGGATAGTGGGAATTACTTGTTAGATCTCGAGCTAAACTGTCATACTATCTTCTTTTCTATATTTATTTTCCTGTCTTTATTTTATTTTTAGTTAATTGTTAGAATCTTAAAAACCAAACAAATATTTCATAGTCTTTTATTTCTTGCGTATTATTCTTCTAGCTTTTTTATTTGCACTTTATATTGCATAAGTTCTCTAACTTTTGTAGTCTCTGAGGACGAATTCTAGTTATAATTAAAACTTGCGAACAATATATGATACTTGCAGTGAGTAACGTGCTTGTTTAGGGTGTTAGTTGCATCTTTATTTATCGTTATTTTATCACTTCCTAACCAACACCAAACATAAAACATGAATCAACTTGGGTTTGGAAAAAATCAATGAAACTGAGAAGTGAAGCTTTTAACTTTATTACTTATAAATTTCATAATGGCGAAAATAATCACATTGCTTGGGACATATAGGTGAATAATCAAGCTATTGAATAAATTATTCAAAAGGAAGTCTATAAAGAGTGTCTTTGGTGTAACAAAACTATTCACTCTTGTTTTTATTAAGAATAGATGGCACATTCATCCTTCCATGAGAGGTATACTAAAGCATTTAAAGGATTCATCACTAAATTCTAACTGTGATCTTATATAGTGGTCTGAAAGTGAAAAAACTAAGTTTTCTTTTTTGAAAACAATCAACAAGATTAGAAAGGATCACAACAAAGTGGAGTGGAATAATATTGTATAGATTAATTCTAATAGGAACGAATATTGTACATGGTTAGCTTGTTTAGATAGCCTTTCTACAAATAGTAGAATGATTGGTTGGGTTTTGAGTGTGGATCCTCTTTGCGTTTTTTGTCACAGTTGCCTAAAAGATAGAGACCATCTGTTCATTAATTTTACCTTCACTAAAAGAGTCCTAAATAGTTGCTTTGATAAGACTGGTAATGTTTGCACTAGATAATCATGTGATGATGTGATCAAGTTCATTATTAGTCTCAAAACGTCTAAATTCAATTATATTATCCATGGATGTTAGTTAACCACCTTCATATATACTTTATGGAACAGAGGAATTTAGGAATTCATCAAAACAAGTCTGCAACTGAGGAACAAATTATTTAAAATATTCAACCTCTTGTTGCTATTAGACTTCAAAACAAGAATTGTTTTATCAAAGGGTCGGATAAAGTCAATGCAAAAAATTGGGGAATTGATTAGTTGCAACTTTTATTCTCAATAGAAACCTTAGAATAGTTTGAGAGAATAAAAGTATGTTTCATGGAAGTTGAGACAGAATGGTATGTCCCTTTACCCAAATGAATTCTGAAGAAAGTTTTGAGGGTAAAGGATGGTATTGTGTTGCCGGTGAAACCTTTATTTTGAAGGCTATATGTTGAAACTGAAAGGTAATCTTATGGCTATTCGTGGTGTTTAAAAAGATATTTTCTTTATTCTCAATAGAAGTCTTAGGAAAGGCGTGAGAGTTAAAGATAGTATTATGTTCTACTCTATCTCCTTGGAGGCTTATGCTGGAAGATAGAATTTATATTTGGTTTTAAATTTGTGATGAAGTATAGTTGTGCAACCCTTTTAATCATGCAAAGTTAATTATGTTGCTTTTCTTTGTTGAGCTATGCTAGTTAATATTGGTTAGTTTGTACTATCTACTAGTTATTTGTAAGGTTCTTGTAAAGGAGTTTATTATCCTAAACGTTGTTACATGTTTTATGGTTGTTAGAACCTTATCAACTAAAAAATTTGATTCGTTGATTAAAAAAAGTGAATATAGATTTATTTTTTACTAGACAAACTTAAAATTTGGAATCTTTTAGTAATTACTAATTTATAGTTTTGTTGGGATCAATATATATACATTGGGATTTCAAAAAAAAGTATTATCTTATTATTTTATCGATTGGGGTCCAATTTTGTACTGATCACATGTTGGAACTAGACAAAATATTAATTTTATCGAGGTTATTAATTCATCGAGTATTAATTTATAGAGGTTTACTATATCTTGATTAACCTTTGCTTCCCTATCCACCTTATACGATTTTGATCTTTGTATTGTATCACACGATCTCGATTACCCATGCTTGCATTTAGGACCAACGAATTCGAAAGTGAAGGACCTAGTGTTGATAGATGTTGTTGTCGTGTTTATAGTAAGTGATGTAGCGTTTGAGAGTTATTCTCCACCACTAGTGCAATTCAAGAGGAGGTTGATTCAATATGACATTAATATTTGATGCTAACATAATGGAACTTCTGAACTTCTTGGGTTGTCACTTCCATTATGATTGGCATTACTACCTTTGATACAACCGGTGCTGCTAACGGTGGCATATTCTCTCCCTTTTCCCTTGTGAATTCACCTTGTTGGATTTCACCAAAACTGAGGTCCTTGCCCCATCTACTAAATATTTACTATACCTTTTTATTGCAATGCTCTTCTTTCTTCACTTATGGTATTCTCACTGACTCTTGTTTTATACATCGCGATGTCTCAATGGGTGAAAAAAATTGAATTTCCACAAATGACGTCAATCTGATATAACGGTTCTACCATTTAATTGAAAATAAATAAATAAAATGCACGAATCTCATTAAAAAATGGGTTAATGCTCAATAAACCCCTACAGCCTTGTCCACTATCCCGTAAAGGCACTGTCTTTTTTACTCTCCTAAAATATCTTGAGTTTGCTCATAAAACTCAAAATATGAGTTCTGGAAATTTTCCCATAGCTCAAAATTTGAGTTCTAAGAAACTTCTCATAACTCAAACTGCTCTTTTTATGGGCAAAAAAGAAAAAAATAAAAATAGTTGTGGTGAGAAGAAATTAATTATAACTTTAGATCTTTCTTGGACATTAATCCTTAAAAAAATTGGATTCAGATTTTGTATAAGATTCCTTATTTATAGGAATATCAGATGGTTATGATAAGATCTTTCCAATTGTTAGCAAGTTGACATTTGTTCTAATACCTACCTGAGTTTGACACAAGTCCTATGTTATCGTTAATGAGTGTTGGACGAATGAGATTCTACCCAAGTATTGACCATGTTTACGATGTTTGTCGGTGACTCAATTTAATGAAATGATTCAGATATTAATACGTTTATTCAAGTTGTAAAGATTAACGCAATATATTCACTTGGTAAAAATCATTTGAAATTGAATGAGAAGTTGAATCATTTAATTTGGAGAAATTAAAAGAAAAAAATAATAATGTATGTTAATTTATTTCTTTTTGTTATAAAGCAAAGTGGACCATTAGCCTTGTTGGGCTATTGGGCCTTCTTTATTAAGTAAACGTTGTATGTTATATTAATACAACGTAACTCCAAAATGAAACATCACAACCTTTGGCAAGCCATCTTTTCATTTTCTATAAATAGTTGTCCAACTAAACCATTTTCTTGATTCATTTTTCAAAGCATTACAATTATAAGAGAGAGATAGAAAGAAGCAGCATTATTAAGTTCGTTAAAATTTTTAAGAATTCGTGTGTCAGTTTCTTTTGAATAGTTTTGTCGTTGTATCCTGGAGGGTGAAGCCAGCAAACGTAAGACACATGTACGTGGCCTAAATACCTTAAAGACATCGGATCCAATCTGAGACTCGACAAGTGATGTCTCCTCATTTGTGATAGATTTATGTTAAGATGAGACATCATTTTTAGTGTTTTAGAAGTCAATAATGTCGATTTTCTTGAGTTTTAGTGCACTTTCCTATTTTGTGTCTTGATTTGTAGAAATAATATTTTTAGAGCATATTGGGTTTAATTGTTTATTTAGTGTGTAGCTTTAAAGATAATTATGGAGATTAATTAGAGTCCAAGTCAAAGACAACAACTTATGGAAAGAGATTTACATGGTAATTGGAGAAAAGGAAATAAAAGCTAAAAAGATGGAAAAGGAAAAGCTGCCTAAATCTGGGATTCTGCACACACGTCTAAAGGTTGGTGTTTTTACCTAAGAAATAGGCCGAATTTGGAGATTTCTTTCCTAAGGGCCTAGATAATTCTGTTGCGATTCTTTTGGTATCTTGTGGAGCAAAATCGGACCAATAACGAAGAAGATACGCTCAAAACGGTGCAGCAGTGTTTATCTTTATTTCCATACGAATTTGAGTTGGGCTAGAAGTCCATTACCTTAACTATTCCTCAAGAAAACGAATTAGGTCTTCTAAACACCTATAAATACACCCTTATATCACTTGTAAATCATCCTTGCCTCATAGTAATTAGTTCGTAAGGTTTTATTCTTCCAGTTTATTGTAGAGAGCAAGATGATGTCTTTTGTAATTTCTTTTGTTTATTTCCTTCAGGTATGAACTAAACTCCCCATAGCTTGGGTTTTGCATATGTATAATCTATGAATTCTAATTCTTCTATCTAAGTTTCTTTGGGAATTATATGTTTTAATCTGATATTAGCTACTTACTTTATATTTGCTTATGTGTTTTGATTTAATGTCTTTCCTAGAATTGATCACTTTAGGATTGTTTTAAGAGTAGTTAGATGGTCTCCTTGACAGGGTGTTTAACTATTGAACCACCACATAATGTCTAGTGTCGATAGCAGTTCTGACAAAACATACTTCTAACTAGATAGTCATTAGGGTTTGTTTTAACCACCGTATCACCAAGATTGCAGTATTTGCTTAGGGCCTTAGTGGCGTTTGATAACCCTATTTGAAATCACTTCTTGGTTGTGACGTAGCCCCCTTAGTCGCTCTCAAGGTCTAAGCTTGGGGAATTTAGAATCCTGACTAAGTATTACCAAGAGCTAATATTCTCCCTTATGAACTAGATCTAATAGAATTAGAAGGATTAGTGCATACTAGCAAAACCTGAGCTATACTTCTCATCTCATATTCTTAATCTTTTACTTTATTGTCTTTATTTTCCTAGTTTTAATTCTTATTCTCGAATTTCTAGTTGCTTTAGTTTACTGTCTTCTAGTTATTTACTTTTACTCGTTATCTGTTCCTACGCGATTAACACACTTAAGTCCCTGAGAACGAACTCTACTTATCCTTAAAACTTGCATACGTCATGTAATACTTGCAGTACTGTGCCTGTCTAGGGTGAGAGTGCGTAGTTTTCCATACTTAATTTGATCTTATTTTTATCACACCCTAGGCGACCAACAAGTAAAGTTATTTATTTATTTACTTTTATTTTATTTCAACATTAGTTTCGATATTATTTTACTGGTTTATACAAATAAAACACAACAATTTAAGGTATTTATGATTCATGTTGTGTAAACCAGAAAACATTTTCTTTTTGTTTTATAAACTTTACTTTTGCATACAGGACATGATAGTTACATGTTATTTCTTTTCTCTTATTCTGATTTCTAGGCTTGTGTATACATACTAGATAATTACTCACTTATTAACGTCAGATTTCTGCTTCATATAGAATATGGAGAAAAATACCGAACAAATTGAAAACATTTAATTTTATGTTGTAAATATTAGTGTGTTTTTAACAACTAATATTAATTTTGCTTATATCAGCATACTTCTGCATACTTGTGGAATTTAGTGGTTTGAAAATTTTCTGCTTAAAATATTCTTAATTGATTGAGATTCTCTTTTACGTAAATTGATTATCTCTTTAATTTCTTCGATCCTCTACAACAAGAATATAAAAACTTGGGGGACTAACAAGAATATAAAAACTTGGGAAATTAAAATTAATCATTTCATCAAAAGAAAGAATTAATCTCTGTGTATGTTGGAAAATTTCAGACCTAGTTTTTTTTATGTTTCTCTTAGTGAGAAAGGTTGAATAATTCATCTGTTTGAATTATTTATAATATTTTGTAATCCTTGTTGATTGAAATGATGTCCACCAAGATAAACAATATATCCATAAAAAATAGAATCGGTAACAACATACCATCGGCAATTTCACTTATGAAAAATGCATTTGTGAGACATGATCCCGACTCTTTTAGACCCGCTGAGGAGTCTAAGAGGTTAAATGGAAATGACATTCTGTGTAAAGGAATAGATGGCCGAAATCACATAGAAAGCAGTAAAGGCAATTCCATGAAAGGAAAACAAGGCCAATCAACCATGACTTAGATCAACGTTCTTAATAAGATTGATTTTACTGCAATAGTTTCGGAAGTAAATTTGGTTGGCAATACCAAACACTTGTGGATGGATACTGGGGACACCCGACATGTATGTTCAAGACATACAAAGTTGTAACTACTGAAGAGACTTTATTTATGGTAAATTTATCTACATCATAAGTAGTTGGATTTGGAATCATTATTCTAATAATGACTTCTGGAAAAGAGTTAAGTATCAATAACGTTCTCTATGTGCTTGCAATTAGAAGGAATCTAGTTTCAGGTTCGTTATTGAGTAAGCATGACTTCAAACTAGTATTTGAATCTGATAAAGTTATTTTCACTAAAGGTGGGATATTTGTGGGCAAAAGGTACCTATGTGACAGTTTATTTAAGATGAAAGTAATAACCGTAGTACCTACCAAAAATGTAACAGAGAAAGTAATATGTGTTTGACTCACCTAATTTATGGCATGATAGATTAGTACATATTAATTTTGCTTCAATAAATAAGTTAGTAAACATTGGGTTATTAGCTAATGTGAATTTCAATTCTCAAAAGGAATGTGAAGTATGTGTTGAGTCAAAATGAACTAAAACCTCATTTAAATCTATAGAAAGGACTTCGGTACATTTAGAGTTAATTCACAGTGACATATGTGACTTGAAATTTGTGCAAACTAGAATTGGGAAAAAGTATTTCATAACTTTCATTGACGATTGCACAATGTACAGTCAAATATACTTGCTTCGAAGTAAGGATGAGGCCTTAGAAGCATTTATGCAATACGAAACTGAAGTTGAGAATCAACTAAATAAAAAGATTAAGAATCTTAGAACAGATAAGGGAGGAGAATATGTGTCTCCTTTTGAGGAGTTTTGCGCTGATCATGGAATCATCCATCAAACCACGGCCCTTACTCACCTTAAAGAAACGGGATTGCTGAACAAAAGAATCGCACGTTGAAGGAAATGATGAATGTCTTACTGATTAACTTAGAGTTACCACAGAACTTGTGGGGGAGTGGCTTTGCTCACTGCAAACCCCATCCTCAACAAGGTACCACACAAGAGGTGGATAAAACTCCTTACGAATTATGGAAAGGAAAACCACCTTCCTTCAAATACTTAAAAGTGTGGGGATGCTTGGCAAAGGATGCAATTCCTGCTCCTAAAATAGTCAAAATAGGACCAAATACCATCGATTACGTTTTTATTGGATATGCTCACAACAGTGCTGCATATAGATTCCTGGTACAAAAATCTTGTCATGTTGACATTCACGTCAATACGGTGATTGAATCAAGAAATGCACAGTTCTTTGAAACACCCTTTCCATACAAGACGACACCAGAATCTGGTTCCTTAAAAAGAACACATGATTCAATTCAAGAAGAGCAAGATCTAGAATCATTGTCAACCGAAAAGCAAGATCAAGAGTCAATGCCAAATAAAGGAGAACCAAGAAGAAGTAAGCGGATGAGAATCTCTACATCTTTTGGTCCTGACTTTCTATCTTACATGCTAGATGACGAACCGTGAACATTCAAGGAAACTATGTCAAACCTTGACGCCCCATACTGGAAAGAAGCGGTAAATAGCAAGATAGAGTCCATTATGCAAAACCATACCTGGGAACTATTGGATCTCCCTCCTGGGAATAAACCACTTGGATTCAAATTGATATTCAAGAAGAAATTAAAGACCGATGGGTCTATTAAGAAATACAAGGCTCGCCTTGTTGTAAAAGGTTATAGTCAAAGAGAAGTACTTGACTATTTTGATACTTATTCTCCAGTACGAGAATATCATCCATTCGAATGTTAATCGCTATAGTTTCAATATAAAAGCTCGAAATTCATCAAATGGATGTAAAAAACAGCTTTCCTAAATAGAGAACTAAATAAAGAGATATATATGGAACAACCTGAGGGTTACGTAGTTCCAGGTAAGGAGAAGCAAGTATGTAAACTTGTTAAATCTTTATATGGTTTAAAACAGGCACCGAAGCAATGGCATGACAAATTTGATAGATTCATGATCTCGAATGATTTCAAGATCAATGAATGTGACAAATGCGTTTATGTAAAAAGAAGTGAGATAGGATATGTCATTGTTAATTTATATGTGGATGAGATGTTAATCGTTGGAAGTAACAATGATGTGATTACATTCACCAAGAGGATGCTTTCAAGTAAGTTTGACATGAAAGATCTAGGCCTTACAGATGTTATTTTGGGTATCAAGATTCTCCGAACATCTGAAGGTATTATACTATCTCAGTCACACTATATTGAGAAATTTTTAAACAAACTTAGTAATGGCGACACAAATATCGCCAAGACACATGTTGATGTAAATTTACATCTTGCTAAGAACACTGGTGATACGATCAACCAGTTGGAGTACTCTCGGATTGTTGGGAGTCTCATGTACCTAACAAACTGCACTAGGCCAGATATAGCACATGCAGTAAGCAAGCTAAGTAGGTTTACACATAATCCATGGAAGAACCACTGGATTGCTATGGTAAGAGTTCTAAGGTATCTTTGATACACTATGAACGAAGGGTTGTTGTACATGGGATATCCAACTGTACTAGAAGGATACAGTGATTTAAACTTGATATCAGACTCCACCGACTCAAAATCCACAAGTGGGTATGTCTACTTGTTAGGAGGAGCAGTTGTGTCTTGGAAATCCACTAAGCATACGTGCATATCAGGATCCACTATGGAATATGAGATTATAGCTTTAGACAAAGATGCTGAGGAAGTTGAGTGGCTTCGTAATTTCTTAAAGGATATTCCTAATTGGCCAAAACCTATGTCAGCTATCTACATACATTGCGATAGTCAAAGTGCCATTAGTAGGGCACTAAACGAAATGTGTAACGGTAAGTCTAGACATATACGTCGTAGACACAATACTGTCAGACAACTGCTCTCAAATGGAGTTATCACAATTGATTATGTTCGATCAAAGGATATATAGTGGATCCACTGACCAAAGGTCTACAAAGAGAGAAATTGTGAGTGTTGCCAAGGGGAATGGGTCTTAAGCCTACGAAAGCTGAGTTGCCATGATGGGAGCCATACGTAGCAGAGTGGAAATCCCACAATCTAGGTTCAAAGGGAAGACTGATTCATGAAACTGCAACTTGGTGCGACGCACTGTGGGGAGACCTCCCCAAACCATTCCTAGGACAAAATTAAACAATGTTAGTTGTAAAAGTGAAGGATAAGTTAATCTTTTAATGGTTCTTGTATCTTTGATAACATAAGATAGAGTAATGTTGAATACTCTCGACAAGAGACCACCTATATGAATAACATGGGTAAGGCCACCCTACGAGAATTTTTTAAAGGCAAAATTCTCCGACGGTTATTCGTGAAATACCAGGAGTTGTCTGGGGCCGTAAATGGACACAACCGTGAGAACCAAATAATGTTTGGAAGTATACTATGTAATTTCTATTGTCTTGGTTTACATAAAAGATGAATAGTTCAAGACATCACGTTCACCAGTTAGCAAGTAAATTCGATAGCTCTTACTACAGAAGGTTCAAGGCCAAAAGCTACCTTTCTTGATGTAGTATTCTTCTACGCTTCTCTCTCGCACTCTCTCTCTCTCTATCTCTCTCTCTCTCTCTCTCAAGTGTTTAGCATTATTTTGCATAATTTTTTAGGTGGTTAGTTAATTTCCATTCATGTAGGGATTGTTGGACGAATGGGATTCTACCCAAGTGTTGACCATGTTTACGATGTTAGTCGGTGACTCAATTTAATGAAATGATTCATATATTAATATGTGTATTCAAGTTGTAAAGATTAACGTAATTAATTCACTTGGTTAAAATCATTTAAAATTGAATGAGAAATTGAATAATTTAATTTGGAGAAATTAAAAGAAAAAAAATAACAATGTATGTTATTTTATTTCTTTTTTTAATAAAGCAAAATGGATTAGCCTTGTTGGACTATTGGGCCTTAGGTTCATATCATCTGGACCAGCCCAAAGTTTTGTCTTTATTAAGTAAACGTTGTATGTTATATTAATACAACGTAACTCCAAAATGAAACATCACAACCTTTGGCAAGCCACCTTTTCATTTTCTATAAATAGGTGGCCAACTAAACCATTTTCTTGATTCATAGTTCAAAGCATTACAATTATAAGAGAGAGAGATAGAAAGAAGAAGCATTATTAAGCTCATTGAAATTCTTAAGAATTCGTGTGTCAGCTTCTTTTGAATAGTTTTGTCGTTGTATCCTGGAGGTTGAAGCCAGCAAACGTAAGACACCTGTACGTGGCCTAAATAGCTTAAAGACATCGGATCCAATCCGAGACTCGACAAGTAAAGTTGTTTATTTATTTACATTTATTTTATTTCTGCATTAGTTTCTATATTGATTTACTGGTTTATACAAATAAAACACAACAATGAGTTCATGCATGATATCAGTTGTTGAAGGATAAGATTAAGCAGTTTTCTTTTTTTTCGTATTTTTGGTGAACCGATTCGGTATTTCCTTGCTCGTATTTCACTCAGGTTTGGCTTAATTCATTCGTGAAACCTCGATATGTTGAGCATTGGTTTTTGGAAAAATATTAGATGCATTTCTTCGTATCATGTAGGAGAATCTTTAATGATTCTGCTAGGTATTGGCTTGGACGGTTTCCCTTTAACTCCTTTTAGAGACATACCCTCCAATGATTCGACGAAGTAGATTTAATTTTAAAATTCTTTTGGCTGGATGATCCTACTTGTACGAGTAACGCCGATTTTATTGGGGTGATGTTAGACCTATACAAGGCAAGGTATTCATGAAATTTCACCCGGGGTAGATTCAAACCCTCCTTCTATGGGCCTAAATCTTACCCGGATTTGAATTAGAATTAAGACTTTTAACTCTCTCAAACTTCTTCATTGGTTGTTCTATGTTTTAATCCTCTAAGAAAATTCCTAGATCGTCCATATTTCTACCACATTCTAAGTGCTATAATTGTCTTAGGTTCTTATAACACATTCTATGAGGGGTATTAGAAAACGACTTAGTTAGGTTAGATTAGACTGACGTGATCAGTCCTGCTCCTATCTTAGCAGAAGAATTGCTCGATAAATCATCAATATTTCTCTGTCAACAATTAATATTCAACACATTGATACCCAAATTTCCAGAAACAAGAAAAACACTAAATAAGTATATGAGAAAAAAATCCATAGCAACAAGACATAAACACAGAAAAGAGTAACAATAATCAATTAGTATTTAAGATGAACAATGATCCTAAGAAATGTCTCAGCACCATCAGCAAGATGTTTACCAGTTGGTATTAATCGACGAAGCTCTCCAAATCCACAAGCATTCTTAAACTTCCCTGTTCCACCATTTATGGATAAACGTGACATTGTGCTTCCGATTCTATAAACTCCAAAAAAGTTAATATTGTCACCATATTCACCACCTTCCATCACAGCAGTAAAAGCCATCATTTGTGTAATCCCACTGAAGAGCTTGCAACATAAACTCCCTGAGCGTTTCCAAGAATCGTCGCCCCTAGTTCGGGGCCTGACATTAAAACATCATAGATAACCGTTATGCACTACAAGAAATAGTAGCATTAGCGAGGAAGCTATTGCGGCAACAACTAAAATGGACTCTAGTGGTATTTTTAAAAACCAAAATGGCCTCTAATTATATTTTTAGCGGCAATATTTGCCGCTAAAGATAAAGTTAATAGAGGCAAAAACAAATAATTTGCTACTAAAGGTATCTTTAGCCACGAACTTATAGAGACGACAAATAACGACTATTAGCGGCAAGATTAAGATTTTTAGTGTTAAATTTTTTGCCGCTAAAGATACTATTTCTTGTAGAGATGGTACCGAATCCTAATCCTAAACCGTCCGTCCGAATTGAGTTCTTACAGTGTTTCCATTATTGATTGTACCAGCAAATGTTGTACCTGCTAAGCCAATACCTTGTTAACTTGCCAACTCAACTAAAAGTTCGAACTAGTAGAAGAAGGCGGAGAACAGGTTATAGGAGATTTATACTCCAACACGCCCCCTCACGTGCAGGCTTAGACGAGATGTGCATGCTTAGCAGAGGAGATTGGTTGGTCTAAGAAATTCACAAAGAGGAGATGGATAAGCCAATAGCGTGGAGATATCGATGTGGTGGTGGTGGAGAGACTCGAACCCAGGACCTCAAGTACCTGGAGCTCTGACAGCAAGTTAACTTGCCAAGTCAACTAAAAGTTCGAATTAGTAGAAGAAGGCGGAGAACAGGTTATATGAGATTTATACTCCAACATACCTAAGGGACTTCCATAACTGCTAACTTATGGGACAGCGCCATTAGCGTTAGGTATGACAACCCCATCAACTGGGGGGTCAGTAATATCTAGAGGCTATCAAAGGATACTTGGCCACTGTATATATTGCCTAATAAACCAGTTATTGGTATTGATGTGGGATTGCTTCCTCCTAGAATATCAGGCGTGTATAATTCCAGAATCGGTGTTGTTTTGATTGCGGATACGATCATTGTTATGTGTATGGCTACAAATAACATTGCAATGGAGATGGATGATGATGATTGCTTGAACATTTTGCGATTTTTGTTGGAATCTTGATTTTTGTTGGAATCTTGATTTGAGTAATATGCAAATGATTCATTTTGCTTTATATAGAGATAGGAATCAAGAAAATGTTAAACTAGAGTTGTTTAGAAACTCAAAAGGTGAAGTAGTTGATCAAAGTTATGTTATTATTGTTCTTAATTCCATTGACTCCTCAAATTTTAGAATTTGACTGTCGTCTTTACCACAGGAACAACTTTCAACATTATATTACTATTCAATTGAAGTGTATTTAGACATTTGTTTAGATTGTGTGAACTGTTATGAGTTGTTCTAAATCCTCCTTTCGGTAGTAATTAGTAGTGGATAAGGTGAGTTATGTCTAACTGTTAGCTAGAACAACATATTAAGTGATGAGAAAAGCCTCGAACTAAGTAGAAAATAACTGGAAAGTTCATATATTTAGGGTAAAGCCCTCGTATGGCCCTCTAACTTTCCCCAAAGTGCATGAACCGCCCCCGATCTTACGTTTTACCCTTTTTAGCCCCTGATGAACACTTTTTGTGACACCGTTAGCCCTTTTTCCATTTTTATGTCAGGTACTGTTAGTCAACGCCACATGGCGCCATGGCACCGCCACCTCACCACCAACTGTCTTCGTCATCATCGTCCCTAACTTTAAAAAAAATCATTTGAATGTTTGAATGCTTTAAACCTTCAACAATTGAGGAAAAATTTTAAAAATAAATGCTTCGATTGCCCTCCATATGCTTTCATCAACCATATATCAAAGTTATTAGGATCGTTACAAACATTCCCATGTGAAGCTAATTCTGTAGAGAGAAAAGCTGATTACTATTGAGTCAGAATTTGAAACTATACAAAAGATCAATCAATCAATGTGATCTAACCACCGATCCCAGAAGTAATTTCTACTTCAAGAATAATTCATCTTTTCTTAAAAACAAAATTCATTCTTTTATTTTTTCAATCATTTTCTCGAATAAACCATGCTATTGAAACCAATTAACACCTTCACATCAATAATCATGGTATCCTTTTCTCTCCTCTTACTCTGCTTCTTCTTCTTCACTACCTTTTTTGAATTCCCACACACTTCTTCTTCAATCTCGTCGCAAATATACCCAATCTTGACAAGCACTATAAATTCAAATTCCAAACCAGACCCATTTCAAAACTTGCTAATGGCTTTCATCAAGAGAAACTAGTTATGAGCAATTCATTAAACTTTCGGGTATAGGACAATTGATTCATTAAAGTACGCCATCTGTATAAGCGGCTTGCCAAACATTTTCTAAATGGATTCTTCTAGTAACTTCTTTGATTAATACAGTTGCGAGTCTTTTAGATCGAAGCTTTTTGTGTACACAAAGGAAATTAACTTCCTCCATTTTCACTACTTGGTTATGGACTCGAATGTTAGCTGGGATACCACTTATGAAAGCGACTAATTTCTTTGAGGCTTTTACTCGAACACCTACGTGCCAGCTTTTGAAATGACCAGGTGGACGTAAAGCCCAACGGATAAATTCTTTTGAGTAATTGAATCTATAGAGATTATCATCACCTTCTACATAGTTGTTGGTTAAGAGATTGTAAACTTCGATACATACCTCATCAGATTCCAAATCACAGGTGGTCCATTCGTATAAACTAGGGAGATTATATGGTTCATGTTTAACATCGGATATTGGTGTTGGAGCTTCAGTGGGACCTTCTAGTAAAGTTGAATCTCCGGTGTCTTTAAACTGACCAACGGGTTGAGTTTCCCAAAACGTATGTTTTTTATCGAAAGGATTTGTGTTTTGGAACTGTGAAGCTAGGAATTTGATAGTGTTTTTTTACTTGGTAAGTGTGTTTTATTCAGGATTCTGATCTGGGTTGGATCTAGATGAAGTATCCCCAAGCCCAGCAATTTGAGTACCAAGAGCAGCGGAAGCTCCTAAAGCAGCAGTTGAAGGTCGCCTTTGTTCTTAGAGTGTATATTTTAAGATCATAGAATGTTTGATGCTCAACAGTTTGTACTCAACATTAAGATATTTGTTGATTCATATGAAAGGTAGTAAGATTTTTTTATTATTATTTTTACTCCATTGTTAAAGGTTCGAAGCATTCAAAATTCAAAGGATTTTTTAAAGTTAGGGACGATGATGACGAAGACGGCTGGGGTGAGGTGGCGCTGAGGTGGCGGTGACATGGCACCAAGTGGAATTGACTAACGGTCAACTGACAGAAAAATGGAAAAAGGGCTAACGGTGTCACCAAATGGGTTCATCGGGGGCCAAAAAGGATAAAACGTAAGATCGGGGGCGGTTCGTGCACTTAAGGGATAGTTAAAGGGCCATAAGAGGGCTTTAGCCATATATTTATGGTGATTTAAACAATCGCAGTAAGATAAGAAACACATATAGAGAGAATTAATTGTCCTTAAATTTTAACCGATATTTTATTTTTCAAAAAAATCTATAAATTATTTTATTGTCATAATCTCCCCTTTTTATTCTTAAGAAATAATGTTTTAGCTTATAAAAAGTAAAAAATAACATAAAATCAATGATGGTGGTGGATTTGTCAACTGTGAACGGCATAACTATGAAGGATGCGAAACTTCACGTTAACGGTAGTAAAGCTGGAGTTACAATGATGGATCTAGTGGCTAGAGGTGGTGATTTTATGGCTTTCATGCCCAACTTAGTCGGTAGTGGTTATGAATGTTGCGAGCTTAAAGTTTGATGGTTGACTACAGTGGTGGATTTGGTGGTTGGTGGTTTGAGGGTGGTGGAGTGGTAGAGTTTCCATAACTTCCATGTCTAGTGCCATAATTATTGATGATTATGGAGTAAGTACTTCATTAATGTCGATGAACAAGAAGAGGTTATATATGAGCATATGCATTTTTATCGATACGGTTTTAAATTTATTTATATAAAAATTATATATTACTAACTTATTTTTTTAACTAAAAAATAATTTTAAAATTATAAACTCGTAGGTGATATACGTTGTCTAGTTGTCTAAGAGAAGTTAACCATCTTCTAGCACATAGAAGAATATAGACAGGAATTTTTATAACACAATATATGAATGAGTTACAAGGTATATATGAGTGCGTTGTTGCCATTTACTTGTTCATTATACAAATTGACGTCACCCTATATATGGATTTTACTTATAATTTAAAGATACCGAAAATTAAAATTAATCTAAAATAATAAAATTAAATTTATTAAAAAATTAAAATAGTATTTTCTCTATTCCATAAGTAATGTTCACTTAGTTTATCACATATTGAGAAACATAATATTTTCTTTCACTATTACAAAAATATCCTAAATACAATATCTATTTTAAAAATATATTCAAAATATAAATCTTAATATTTTAATAAACTAATAATATAAAAAGTTGAAAAAAATATTTTAAAAGTTTAAATAAATAATATTTTTGAAACACCATATTTAGTAAGTATTTAAGGTATAGATCGAGTGACACTTAATTCTAAATCGATATTCACTACTACATGTGCTCTTCTGCGACCACTTTATTAGCTAAAACATTCGTGTCCTCTCCAATGATACACTTATTTGCAAGAAAAAGTAATTCGCGAGTACAATTGTCCTTGCCTATATGGGAGATTTAATTGCGAGGACACATCTTCTCGCCAATTACTATTATTAGCGAGTTTTTTTCGTGGAAAAAAAGAACTTAAGAAAAAACATCTTCGCCTTTGTTCTTATCTTCCGAGACATCATTGATATCCTCGTTATTGACCATTACTCGCGAGGATATTTTGGGTCATTGGCGAGTAAAATTTTCTCACCATTAAATTACGGATATATAGCTGTCAAACGGCAGAACACCATTAATGGTGTAATCTTCCCTAAAACCAAAACCCTGCCCATTAAATGCTCCCATTTTTTTCCATCCTACAACTTGTGCCCCGCCCCATCATTAACGAAACTTCCCAACTACAACATACGCGTGTGGATCCCACTTATAATTCAAAAACTCCATCACATTCTCTAAACCAGGTACATTTTTTTGTTTAAAATTAAGTACTTGTTTTAGTATAGTTTTATAATATCAATGCAATGTGTATTATTGTGTATTTCTTAGGGGTTATAATCTATATTTTGAATATAATTGTTGTTTTTTAATTTGCTTAATAATTATTATTTGGTTATAATCAAATATTTATCTCAATTTTAGATAACGGATCCGGTTATTGACAAGAGTTGGATTAAACCAAATAAAAATTTCGTTACGAGGGAATGTTTTTTGGGTGTGAGGAATTTTATTAATTTTGCGAAAGAACACATGGATAAATCTGGTTTCATCTTTTATCCATGTAACCATTATTTCAATAATCAAAAATTTCATATTAACAATGTTAGAGTGGATCTTTATACATAAGGTTTTTTGTCAACGTATGAGGTTTGGACAAAAAATAAGGGGAAAGAAGAAATTCTCGTGAATAGCTCAATCGTAGATGATGAAATGTTGAATGTGTTGGATGATTTGAGACCCACTGTTGAAGTTTGGGGCCACCCCGGTGACACCGAGATGGGTATCAAGAATAATACTGAACGGGGTCGTGGGTGTTTCGTTGTGCCCCGGTTCTACTACGATGGGTTCCTTAAATTTCATAGCCAGTTTTATTCATGATAAAGTGAAGAACAAGTAGAGAACACCTCTTTTATCAAGCTTCTTCAAGTGTTGTGTCTTGTTTTGAAAAGTTTGGGCATAGGTTATATCACGATAGATGTGTGTGTGAATGATTGTGCTTTGTATTATAAAGAGAATAAAAATTTGGATAAGTGTGTAGTATGTGGTGAATATATGTGGGATCTGAAGAAGGGGAAGAAGGTGTCACATTAGAAACTGGGTTATTTTCCCATTACGCCAAGGTTGTTGAGAATGTACACTTCGAGGCACACCACCAAAGACATGATTTAACACCATACCTTAAGGAGTGCAGACAAAGATGTGTAGCGTCATCCTGTTGATGGTACTAGTTGGAAAATATTAAATTAGTGGAATCCTAAGTTTTCTAGTAAACCACATATGTACAACTGGGTTTGGATATTGATGAGTTTTTTCTTCCTCCGTGCAAAATATCTCATATATCACGTGGCTAGTGATATTGAAAATCTACAACTTGTCACCTTGATTATGAATGAAATAATCCACCTTGATACGTACTTTGTTGATTTTAGGTCCTCGTTCACCTAATAAAGATATGAATGTATTTCTCCATCCTTTTATACATGAGTTGGAAATGTTGTGGGGTACAGGTATTTTTACATACAATGCACATATGAAGAAATAATTTAAAATAAATCTTGTTTGTTGTTCACGATTAATTATTACCCGGCTAGATCGTACACTTTAGGATGGACAGGTCAAGGTTACTTAGCGTGTCCATAATGAATTAATTTTACTCCATCGATGAAGGTGAATAAAGGGGTTATTAATTTTGATCATAAATTGTGGTTACCTATAGGTAGCGGTTTAGAAAAGACATATCTTCGTACATGAAAGTCGAGCATAAAGCCTCGTCTAGGACACATAGTCCCACCGATATTCAGACACAGTTAGTTGGGTTGCCTTTTGTGTTCTCCAGTAAACACAAAGATTTTTGTTGCAAGTTGACAAAGGAAACAGATCCTCGTGAGTCTAATTGAAGAAAATTAGTATTTTTTATGTTTACCATATTGGTCAGAAAAATTGTTGAAACATAACATTGATGGTATGCATTGTGAGAAGAATATGTGCGATAGTTTACTTGGTACAGTGGTTGGTTTAGATGGGAAAAATCAAAAAAAGATAACGTGAATGCGAGAAGGGATCTGAAAGATATGGGTATTAGGAAAGAGTTGTGCTTTTTCGAGAATCAGCGGAGAAAGATACTAAAGAGTGCAAAGTATGCGATGTCTCCAAAAAAGGAAATGAGTTTCTAGATCGGTTGAAGGCGCAGAAGTTTCCCGATAAATTCGCTTCTATTTTGAGGAACAGCTTTTAGGGGGATTAGGGGAAGATCATCGGTATGAAATCCCATGATTGTCATATAATGATACAGCTTTTTTTGCTAGTATTCTAGGGCTAATTTACAATAAATGGATTAGCGATCCAATTATGTATTGTGCAACGTGTTCAAAACTATTTGTAAAAAGAACCTAAGTATGAAAGAACCAGAATTGGGAAAGTTTGAAATGGTCGTGCTTATGTTCAAGTTAGAGATGATTTTCCTCCGGATTGTTTGGCGTAATGGTTCACCTTGTCATACACATGTACGAGGAAGATCAGTAAGGATCTGGTTCAACTCCGTTGGATGTAACCATTTGAGAGGTGCCTGAAGAAACTTAAAGAATATATTCGAAATCCGGCCAGGAATGAGGGTACAGTCGCCAAAGAACGTGTTGCATAGGAAACACTGAATTTTATATCTTGGTACCTTCAAGAAGAAAGAACAAAAATAAACAATACATGTAGGTAGGTGAAAAGATTCTTGAACCCAAACAAATATTCGTGATTAAAAGAAAATGCTAGTCTGTCGGTAAAACGGACTTCATACTTTACCATTCAAAAAAAGGAAAAAATTGATTGGTACATCCTGCATAATTCCGACGAAATGAAAGCCTATATAATATAAGTAATTAGATTTAAAAGCATTTTATCTTATTTATGAATGTGAACATTATTATTTATGCTTAGGGAAAACAAGTCCATGCTACAGCTCCCTGATATAGAAAATAATCACAAAGGAAAATTTCGTCGATGGTTCTTGAAAAAAGTAATTAATTTCTCAAGTTTTTCATTTAATTTATCTCTATTAAAACTAATAATTGGTTTTGTAAATAGGTGCATTTAATGCGCGAAGCTGGTGATTTCCTTGCTTCCAATGAAATGGTTTTGTTGGCCAATATGTCTAAAGGACCCGTATACAAATATGATTCTTGTGTTGAGAACATGTTCAAATGGGTTACTCGTGACAAGGGAGAAATGAGAGTAACTTAGGATTACGGAGTTTGTACTATAACAAGTGGAATAACTTATTGTGGTGAGTTAGTTAAAATTGTGAAGGTGGAATTCAGTAGTGGTTGTTCAGTTGTGTTATTAGAGTGTAAGTGGTATAACACCGACTAAAGAACATAATAGAGAAAATCAAAACACAAGGCAACAATGATTAACACAACTTCTTTCTGGTAGAGCGAAGAACCCTTCATTTTAGAAACTCAAGCAAAAAATGTCTTTTATATCGGTGAAATTAATGCATAAAAGTCACAAAAAGGGTGAAACGATGTATGGGAAGTAAATGACCAACACAGATGGATTCGATCACGATTCATTTGGTTAATATGTACTTAGACCTAAAATACATGTTATTAGGTTTTACTACTAGTGAAGGGATAGAGATTAATCTTTCCGTGTATGACGTTGGACCCAAGAACTTAATTGAAGATGATGAAAAAGTACATGATTACACGTTACATGGGTATTGAGATGATCCAACCGAGGTGGCTATATATTGATAGTGATGACGATAACATAAGCGTTGATGGGCACGAGACCGACTAGACATTACGGAAGTGTTTATCAATTTATATTCTTATCGAAATAATTTAATTTTGGAATATTATTTATTTTGATTTTTGGATTATTTATGTAATTGGTGTTAGTCTTTTTTGTATATATTTTGATGTTGGGTTAGTGTCATTGAACATTAAAAAAATTGGTTTAATGATTTATTAAAAAAAGGTAAAAAAAATTAAAATCGGTAAGGAGGATATGCCTTCGCTAGTGTGTCAAGAACCCATCGCAAGAGATTACTTATCATTAGCTAGGGGTTCATCCTGATGGACCCCTCACCTGATTGTACTTATCTTTCACGAGGACATTGTCCTCGCCAATAACAAAATTTCAATATGCGAGGCTAGCCCTTTGACAGTGTGCTTCCCGTACAATAATTTCGATTGTCATTTGCAAGGACATGTCTTCATTAACAAGCACATGTGTCCTCGCCAACGATAGACCTATATAAATATCAGAAGTCGGGCCATTTCAACCATTACACTAAAACTCCATAATTTTTCCCCAAAGCTCAGAAAAGCTCTGTGATTTCAACCAAGATTATATCATTCAATAAAATCATCATCAAGTTATTAATTCATCAAAACAATAATTTATTTTTTGATATATGAATTTTTTTTTATCTAACTTGTTCTTTTTTGGGTCTGATTTGGTGTTGTGGTGATTCAATAAAAATTCAATTAACCTTAATATTTATGATTCAAGGTATGTAATCCATAAAAGCTATTTTTTTAATTCCAGAAACTTAAATTTGTATTTCCATTTCATGATTTTATGAAATCCGAATTATTAGTGGTAAGAATGCTTGGTAATAAGGTTTTAAATTATGCAATACACAAATTATTATGATTTAATTTTTTTAACTAAAGTTGTAGTTCTTTTTTAATTTTTGCGCTAAATCAAAGCTAAGATTGTTGATTATTTGATATAGTATAGTTGAATTAGGTGCAAGTAGATGTTTAATTTCAGTTTTAGGGTTTAGTTGTACTTATTTTTAAAAGTGTAGTGAATTTGTGTAATTTTTATTAAAATCTAAGGTTGTATGTAATTTCAAAAGAATGTACCTTAAAATGTAATTTTTGAAAATATTGGGTTTAAAATTCAAGTTTGAAAAACATTGGGCTTAAAATGTAATTCTGGAAAATATTGGGCTTAAATGAAATTTTATTAAAACAAAGGGTCGAAAAAAATTTAAATAAAATATAGGGATTAAAATGTAATTTAAATAAAATATAGGATTTAATTATAATTTTAATAAAATATTCTGGTTTAATTGTAATTTTAATAAAATATTGGGTTAAAAAAGTAATTTTAATAAAAGTTTGGGTTTATTTCTTATTTAAATAAAATTAGGGGTTAAAATTAATTAAAATAGAATATAGGGTTCAATGGTAATTTTAATAAAATTTAGGGGTTAAAAGTAATTTAAATACAATATAGGGTTTAATGGTAATTTTAATAAAATTTAGGGGTTAAAAGTAATTTAAATGAAATATAGGATTTAATGATAATTTTAATAAAATTTAGGATTAAATTTCTAATTTTTAATAAAATATTGGGTTAATTAGTACTTTTAATAAAAGTTTGGGTTTAATTGTAATTCTAATTAAATATAGTATTTAAAAGTAATTTCAATAAAAGTTAGGGTTTAATTGTAATTTTGATAAACATAAGGATTAAAATGTAATTCAAATAAAATTTTGGGTTCAATTGTAATTTTAATAAAATATATGGAGTATTTGTAATTTTAATTGATATTAAATGCAGATGGCACCAGTTATCTCATAGGGTCACGGAGGTGACAATAACGGTCAAGATTCTTTCTGCAGCCCGAATCACCCGATATTGGTTTTAACTCACAGGGTACTCTGGAGAAACGAGTGGTCAGTTGAGAGATGTGGGGCTCATAGAATATGCAGGTAATATTTCTTTTATTTATAATTAATAAATGTATACACTTCATTATTATAATATATTTGTTTTGTTATGTGAAAAAACAGAGAAACGCTGAAGCAAATAAAAAAACTGGGCAAAGCAAAAACGTCCAAATGGAACAAGATCAAAGACTTACTCCTGGATATAGGAGGACATGATTGCGGTAAGCATGTCATTACTTTGGAAAAGTCATTATCTTTTCCTTGAATAATCCTAATGCCTTTATCCTTAATTGAAACAGGAGGAGAAGGAAAAACCCGGTGGTTCTTTAAGAACCTGTGAGGGTCAAGAGCAGGAATTGGCCCTTTTTCGGATGACCGACATCTTATATCATATCGCTTTTGACACGCAAAGGGATGTGTGTAGGACGAAAGCGTATCAAAGATCGAATGTAACTATTTAAATAATCATACGATTTCAGTAATCTATTTCACGTTTGAAAATTTATTAATTACTATTTATTTAATTCATGTAAGAGTACGTGCTTGAAACCATTATGCATGATAGAGTTAGGGAATCATAGACTCAATCTGACTTGTCATCTCTACACCGACTCTCACGTAAAAGGATCAGGTGGAGGCGGTAATGGACGCGGCCCACCAAGGTATGGGTGAGGGACCCGGAGTTGGAGTGTCTCCCAAGGCCAAACATTCACGGCCTACTGCTCCGCTATCCGATCAGATGGTCCGGGGCTTTAACGGGATGTTCGGGGCCATCAACGATTATCTCATCTCGTTGGGTAAAAATCCATACATTTCAAAGGTCGAAAGATCCACGATCCACAATTGGAACCTAATACACGTACAACCTCGAAAAGTTGATTGAAACCCTAGCATGGGTTAATCAGATCCGGATGAACATGACCTATCGACTTACGTACCCCCGATATTCACCAGTGCTACTTCCATTGCTCCTTCCAATCTTCCTACAAGTCCTCCTACCAATCCTTCCCCCCTCCCTCGAAAAAGATTTGAAGTCGAGGAAGATGAAGAATTGAACCATGATTGATTAATATTTAGGGTGAAACCCCCGTGAAGCCCCTGATCTTTCGCCAAAGTGCAGAAACCGCCCCTTATCTTTTTTTCTTCCAAAAAACACCCTTTAGGAAACTTTTTTTGTCACCGTTAGCCCTTTTTTCCATTTTCTGTTAGTTGACCGTTAGTCAATGCCATTTGGCGCCACGTCTGCGCCACATCACCGCCACGTATTATCCACGTCATCGACATTTACACCTCTTCTTTTTTACCCATCTTCTTCTTCTTCTTCTTCTTCTTTCACGTTACTCCATTAACACCATTGAAGAACCCAAATCAAAATCTGCATTTTTGCAGTCCAGTTAAAGAACAAATTGCTCACTTTACTAAACAAATTAATCCCATATCTATAAACATTTCACAATTATATCACAACCGAAAAAAGAAAAACAAAAATTTATTTTCAATAATTATCGTATAACAATAATAAAGAAATTCATACAAGTAGGATTTAAAATATAAAATATAATAATATCACTTCGTCTTTGTGCATTAAAATTCATGGCTTATGGGGGTGATGGGGAGTTTACACTTCATTTTTACAGTTGGAAAATAGACAATCTCATCCTTCTCAGCGACCCACCTATAAATGCAAAGAACAAGTGAGTTAAAAGTTAATGGGTTTTGTGTTTTAAGTAGTTAAGATGATGAAATTAAATATAAAAATACTTGTATCGAGTAAGTAATTGATGAAGGAAAATAGAGATTTCAAGCCTGGAGAGTTCAAGTCCAGGACATAGTCTTGTCCACCACCAAATGGTGTAAAAGTATTGATGTTCACAGTTGCTTCGATTTTCTAGTAAATTTATGAAGTGGTTAGTGAGTAGTGAGAGAGAAAATCAAAAAATATTAATTAATTAAAATTAATTAAATACCTCCCATCTCCATGGATTAAATTCATATGGATTTTCATAGTTTTGTTCATCCATGTGAATAGAACTAAAAGAGGCCAACACACACCACCCTTTTGGTATCAAATGATTTGCAAAAACCACTTCAATGTCAGAATTCCAAATAAAATAATTTACCTAAAAATGTGATTTCGAAACCTTTAATTTTGATATCTTTAAGAGCTTTTCTCCATACAGCATTGATAATATTTGCCATTCTCAAAGTTTCACTTATAACCTGTAATTTAACACGATGATGATTTAATAATGAAAACAAAGGATGAATATATTAATTGATTATTTACGTTTTGAGTAAAAGTTAAGGAAAAGTAATCACTCCAAACATATTCTTCACATGTATCAGCCTTCCTTTTCATCAATTCCATGTTCTCCTCCTGATTTAATTGAGATTACTTTCGATTAAAGGAATAATAAAAATAGTTTTGTTTTATTATTTGTGTGATAAGAAAGAAATGTACCAGTAAACGAGATAAAGCAAGAGGATTATCACTTATGAATTTTATAGCTAATGTCATAGAGGTTGGAACAGTTTCTTCTCCAGGAATCATCATCTCCACAATTTAACTGGACTGCAAAAGTGGACTGAAAAAGTGCAGATTTTGATTTAGGTTCTTCAATGGTGATAATGGAGTAACGGAGAAAGAAGAAGAAGAAGAAGAAGAAGAAGAAGAAGAAGAAGAAGAAGAAGAAGAAGAAGAAGAAGAAGAAGAAGAAGAAGAAGAAGAAGAAGAGGTGTAAATGTCGATGACGTGGATAATACGTGGCGGTGATGTGGCGCAGACGTGGCGTCAAATGGCATTGACTAACGGTCAACTAACAGAAAATGGAAAAAAGGGCTAACGGTGACAAAAAAAGTTTCTTAAAGGGCGTTTTTCGGAGAAAAAAAAAAGATAAGGGGCGGTTTCTGCACTTTGGCGAAAGATCAGGGATTTCACGGGGGTTTCACCCTAATATTTATACTGTTTTGACTCTTAAGTTTGACTTTTGTGGATGTTTATTGTTTGTTATCGACATTTAAAACTTTTAACCGGTTCGTAATATATTATTTTCTTTTCAATTTATTTTAGATGAATTATATTACTAGTTGAGCGGTGTATCGGGTTTTAATTTATGTCTATTTACAAATTTTAATAAATTTATAACCAATAAACAAAAAAGGTTTAAAAGAATAACTAGCGACCTGAGTAATAAAATGGATGTGCTCGCATATTATATATTAGCAATGACAACTATACTCGCGAATGACTAGACTTCTTGCGAGAAAATATCCTCGCCGAGAACATATATCGTCGGAAGTAACGTCCGTCCGAAGACGATAACTCGTCATATGTTTACCGTTGAGGGTCTTTAACGAGAAAATAGTAATGATAAATAGTGGCGAGAACATGTGCTCGTCAATGAGTAATCGTGGTACTGATGATGAAGACAAATGTTCTCGTCAGAGTCCGTTATTGTAGCAGTGGTTTCAAATTTTCTCATGATATCTGTTTAATATAATTCGCTTTATATTAACATCGTTATAAATCAATCGCAAGTCGATTACTCAGCTCCATTTACTCGTTTCGCAAACAACATTACATTACATATTTGAATAAGTTTACAAATACATTACAGGAGATTATATATTCAGAATTACTAACTTATCTAGACAAGGGCAACATAATTCATGTTTCTAATGGTTGTTCATAATACACAAATCTTGAAAAGGATTGTGCCTTATCTTCCTTTCCTGAGCTTTGGTGTTCCAGCGCATTCCAAGCAATACCATTTTCCCTTGGGTTGTTCTTTCAAATCAACGCATCCAAAATGGAACCATTCTATCTTACACTGTTTAATTAAAGAATCAATCATTTGTTAGCTTAAAAAAGGCATGAGAAATAGAGAATACAAAATTTAATACATACATCAGAATGGTCACAGGCAACCATTTCACCATAGCTAACTTGGTTGCAGATACAATATCTCGGTTCATTAGGATCCACGGGTATATCTTGTTTCATTCTGCTTGGATCTTCTGTAGCAGTTTCTGTTGATGTCTTAGTGGCAGAAGCTGATGTGGCAGTAGTCCTTCAGATAAATATTAACAAATTATCTTTTTGTTTATAAGAAAAAAGAAATGTGGGTAAGGAGAGAAACTAAGTACTTTTGACGTCCTCCTCTACTACCTTCTCCAGACCTTCCAGATTTTACATTATTATTAATTGATGATGCAGGAGATCCAGTTGTAGCTACGTTATCTCTTTCAACCACTAGAGAAATTTAATTTCAATTTAAAATTAGGTGTATATCATTTTATGAATTCCAAGCCAAAAGCAAATAGTCAAACATTAGACACTCAATAAAGCATACCGAGATGAATGTCTTCATCAAACTTTTTCAGATATTGATCAAGCTGTTGCACATGATCATCGACCTGTTAAAAAAAATTCCTATAGACACTCAGTTAAAAAAGATAACATCTGAAATTTTTAATTATATTGCATTTGAAACAAACTATATTGAAATAATCACAAACTGTAAAGACCTAAATGTTTCGAGTATTATACATAATTGAAGTCTAAAAAGTAAAATCTTAAATATAAGGTACATAAAAAATGTAGTAGAGGAGAAATTTTTTTGAATATATAACGAGGAATTTTGTACCAAATCATATGCCTGCAAAGCTAATGAGATTTTCTCATCAGCAATCATGATAGCATGCTTCTGTTCATCCAGAGCCTCCTCTGAGAACCCTACATGTGAAGAATCTTTAATATTGCTCCACTTAAAACCTTCGATTTCCTGATTGCAATGTTGTTCATTTTGCCTCTGAATTTCTGTTCATTACCAAAAGAGAAAGAGTTGATGAAGTTGCAACTCCATAGTGGACGATAAGGTAATAATGACATATAAACTATAATTATTTTACAGCCTAACTAAATGATAATTAGAAAAAGATCCAAAAATTTTAAAAAGAAAAATCGAAAAGTAAATTGCTCAATTCCTAAAACAAATATTACTGATTAATTACACTTTCTTGCAGAGGCAGCACATAAAGCAAAGAAATTGAAATAGAGGAAAGGATCAAAATATACAATGTACAAAACAGACTTGATCGGTTACATTTTTTCCACTTATAAACTAAATGCTCCATGATGAAATTTTCTTCACCAAACTTTGTTCGACAAAGGAGTTAGTTGATATTAAATTTAACGAAGACCGCAACTAGCATTGAACAATATTTGATGCAGAGCTAATCTTTAAATTCTTACAAAGGTCTTTCAATCTTGATACACACGGGCAGATTTAGAGTGGGCTGTGGGGATGTAGCTCCAACCTCGTGATATTCTGTGCATTTACCGTATCTTTTCAGAAGATATATATAAAAATGTAGTTAAATAAATAGTTTTTTAGCTATCGTTGAATATCATTATTCCTGAATCCTCCTCAGTCGATATATACAAAGACTTTTTTTTTGATATATACAAAGTTTTTGTTTATTTTGTTAAGTGTGGGTACATCAGAATTAGATTATCCTTAAAAAATAAATTCTAAACTTGTGAAATAACAAAATTCTTTTCTATCATAAATTGATACAAATTCTTTACAAAGTGAAATGACAACAATTCATATAAGCGTTCCGTTATATGTCTGATAAATTTTTTTTAAAGAAAAGCTTATGTAGACCTTTAAACAAAACTGCCCTTTAAGATTAGTAATCAAAATTTTCTTTCTTGTTCCTCGATAAAACATTGAAAAAACAAATTGTTGTGCTAAAACATAATTTCAAAATATATTTTTATAAAAAATCTGAAAAATTAGTGGGAGATAAAAAACAATATTCCTAATTCAGTTTATAAATAGACATATATTTATCAAAAATTGTTTATTTGCAAAAGAGAAGAAGAAAAATAGATAAACTAATTTTAATGCCAGTTTTGCCAAAATTATATTCTGGTATATCACGTGATAAATAAATTACCAAATTATGGTCAAAAATAATAAATAAATCACAAATTAGACAGAAATGAGCAAATAAATTAACTACTTACATTTTCAAAAAATAAGTTTTTTAACAATAAATAATAAAATAAGTAATTCAAATAACTACTAAAACAATATGCATATAATTACAATTTATCTAAATGTAAATCCAAATTCAACCTTGTAAGCTCTTATCTAAATCACGAAGCAATCCGTACTTTTTCCGTAAAATGAGAGGCAAAACTTCTAAATCTGCAAATATTTTAATACCAAATTATGATCGATCCTTAAACCATAGTTATATAAGTAATAGCTGGAATAATTAAGTATACTTTTTTTTTATTATAATTACACATAAGATTAACAATCTAAAACTAAAAAAAGCTGCATGTATTTGAATGTCAGTATGTGTGTGGAAAGAGAAGAGGGACTTACTGGCTTGAAAATCATTGATGAAAGACATATCAGTTCCCGCAAGAGAAGTTTCAGAATGCTTGATTTCGATCCCCGATTTACGATTTGGCTGCTCCAAATAACCGTTAAACTTTTAAAAGTTTTCCCTCCTTTTCTTTCCAAAGTCCAACCGTCTCCTATATAAAAAATTAAAATAAAAACCTCTTTTTATGATCCAATATTATAACATAAACTTTTATTTTATACTTACATAAACTAATCATAATATAACCATCACACTAATTTAATATCAATATATCTTATTAAGAGGAAGAAAATCTTTTTTTTTAATACATGAGAGAGCCACTTTGGACTCGGGGTAAATGACTCCAATGATTGGTATTTGCGGAGTAACCTAACCACCAGCACTAGGTTAACTATCGATCTCGGAAGAAAATCTTACCCAATTAAAATGATATTTTTTTCTTTAGTTAGAAAAAGTTCTCTACCATGCCCAAAATTGACAAACACTATCTTACTTGTTATTTATACCTATTACGAAACTCCATTTACTTCATAGCTTCCATTACCATTAATCAAAACTTCTCAATTTCAATTAAAACTCAATTACGTGCCTTGGTATATTTTAAAGTTGGTATCAATCCTGGTTTACGTGAGTTTTATAGGGATTTTACATTTGGGTTAGTGTAACTGAAAAATTGTGAGACTTCATTTATTGCACTCATTTGGTCAAGTGTGATTCGGTGTAACAAGCATTTATTGAGAATTGTGTTACATATACAATTTATCCTTTGTCTTTAGCAAAAAGTTCAATGGTAAAAGTTATGAAAGAGGTATATGCTCAAGTTGAAGGCCCACACTTATGAATAAATTCTTTTGTAAGGAGTCAATTCACTTAACTTTCCTCAAAATAACCATAGCCAGAACTTGAAGCCTAGCTAGAGAAAGAATTTAAAATGAAAAGAAAGGATTTAATGTGTGTACAATTGAGTTTGACGATCTTTAAATATAGCAGATAATCACTTGTTTATTCAAAAATTGAGAGTAGGTGAAAACTTTACTGAAAAAAAGAGAAATCAATCTATTTTCTAGGTTCAAATTCATTATATGACTCTAATCATGATTAAGAAAAACAATATAAGAAAGAATGTAAGTCAGTTGGTTAATATGATTTAAGTTTGACTCCTTCAAGTTTTCTAGTTTCAAGCAATTTAGCTACCATCATGCAAGAATGATTTGAAATATTTAAAAAAAAAAGGTAATTATTCATTTAGAGGAGAGAATGGAAAAAGGTGTGGAGAATTAATTAAATATGAAGGTCTTGGTGATGTATGCTTTGATTGCGGTATGACTGGTCATCTTGTTAGGTAATGTAAATCTAACAAAAATCTGAAGACTATATTAGAAATGTGAGTTCATGCCACATACCAAATTTTTTTGAAGATTCAAACAAAAACGAGTTAAATATACCAACAAATCAAACAAAAGAGAAAGAGTCTACTCATTACTTGGAGATGATGGTTTAGGGAGTATAAACGGAAAAATCTTCAGTACAATAAATTGAAAAAACGGCTGGATGATTTGATAGGGGGGTTGGAGGATTAATGACACATGGCGTATAAATTCCGTAGATGAGAGACGCATGGCGTATTTCAATTAATTACAATTTGGCCCAATGAATGCATTGTCCTTTATAACCTTTGTGGGACCGAACAACACATGAGGACAAAATTGCTGATGGGTGATTACATATGACAGGAGATGTGTCGTATGCCTAATGGTTGGTCAATAAAGTGAAAAAAATGTTGACTTCTTTAGTTTCGTTGTTTACATAATTTCATAATAGATCCAAGTGTATTTTTTATTGGCCAAGAAACATACTTTTATTTCAGAAATTAATGATAATTAAAAATTATGATTTGTATATTTAATATTTATAATTTTATTAAGAATGTGTTAGTTATATAAATTAATTTAAAACTATAAAATAAAAGTTAAAAGATATAATTATTTTTATTTAATAATTTAATTTTTATATATATTATTCATTATGTAAAAATTAGTATTATATTCTATTATTCGTATATATTAATTATTAATTTTTATAAATGATTTTTGTAATATAAGTATAACTATTAGTTAAGTATTCGTAATGTAAATAAATATATTATATTTATAAGACTACAAATATTTTAATATATATATATATGATTATTTATATTTATAAATGAATTATATATATAATGTGATTATTTAATATGTAGTTGGTGATGATTTAAATGCAATTTATTGCAAAACCAACCACCATTAGGTTTTATAATGTAGTATAAATAACATGGCAAGGTGGTATATTTTGTCTTGCAAATTTTCAAGCATAAGGAAAGAGTTTTTCACGATTATACACCTAATTTGGTTAGTTTCTTTTATTTATTTATTTTTTAAGAGTAATGATATTTGTCACCCTTTTTATATCACTCTTTTATCACCTTCTACGTATATGCCTACATATACCAATGAATGGATTTATGTATCCTATTTAATTTTTCTCTATCTTCTATTCAAGGAAATCAATACATATATATAGAAGGGTAATAAAAAGGTGATATAAAAAGGGTGACATATATCATTACTCATTTTTTAATAATGTCTATATCAATATTAGGCTAGTTGTTTGGTGTTAATTTTTTTTTTTTTTTTGGACGTTAGTTGTTTGGTAATATTAGTAAAAATATCTAAGTATTCTATGGAAAAACATATATATTTAGATAAGGTATGGATTAAATGGAATATAATATATATGTCATGTTATTCTGTAGAATATTTTTATTTTTGGTAAACCATATTTATGTACCATTTAGATAGTTTAATTAGAAATGATGTTTTCAAGAATACAAATTAATTTTTGGTAGAATAACTATTTTATTTAACAATATCTATTTTATTTAACAATATCTAATATAATATTCAAAAATATCTAATATAATATTAGTTTTATGAAACTTCTAGTATAGAAAACGGAATCTAAATATGGCTATTTTGCAATATAAATTATTATAGTATATAGAAACAAATATGTAATGTAAATATTTAAAATTTGGATAGAATACTAACCATAAACTAGCTAGCCCTTTGAATTTTATCTCTACACGTGAACCATGTTTTAATTTCAATAAATGGTTAACCTTTGTAAGAGAATGTTCAATTGATAGAAGAGATATAATTTCAGATTTGGGAGAAATGGTTTTCAACCTTCTGTGGTTTCTTTGGAAGGGTAGGAATGAGTTCATCTTTAAAGGTGTTATGCCTGACCCGTATATTATATTGAAAAGAGCATTATCAGCCTATGATGAGTATATTAAGGCTAATGCCTTTGATCCTGAGGCTAGAGTTCAAACTAACAATAATCCTAATCTAGAAATAGAGATGGAAAACGAAATTAAATGGATTCCTCCAGATATTGGATTCTTTAAAATTAACTATGATGCTTCTATGAAGCAAGGCACTAATATTGCAGCTATTGCTTGTGTTGTGCGTGACTATACAGGTACTTTAATTGAAGATTTTTCAAAGAAGATTAACACTTGGTCAATAGAGGATGTGGAAGGAAGGAGTATTCTTGCAGCTTGTTCTATAGCTTCAACTTACCCAACTGAAAAGATCTTAATTGAGTCTGATAATTTGAATGTAATTAGTCAAATGTCTAACAAGTGTAAAGTTGGGTGTATAACTAGAAGCTTAGTTAAGAACATTAATTTTTGTAAAGAGGCACTTGATCTTAAAATCTCTTTTGTAAAGAGGTCTAGAAATAGGATAGCGGATTGGGTTGCCAAACAAGCTCTTGTAGGGAACTTGTTTGGCATTTGGAGCTCTAATCCTCCTCCCCAATTGGCTAAGTTGTTAGACTTGGACTTTGAAAAATCTGGAATTGGCTAAGTGTAATATTATGGGATCTATTTTAATATATGGTAACTTTCGACTAAAAAAAAAGATAAAGAAGGCAATGGAAAAAGCCTTAAAAATTTGCATACTATGTGAAAAAAGGAATCTCATTAAAAGGCCCATATGAAAAGCCCATACATCTAACCAATGCAAGCCCAAATATTTTTTTTTTTTTGTTAAGCGTGGACAGTGTGGTATTTCTTTTTTAATGAATTTATTTTTTTTCCGAAATTATTATTTAGTGTGATCTATAAATGTTTTAAATTTTGGAAAATTCTTCTATCCAATATTTGATGATCCTACGCCAATAATATTAATACACATACCCCATGTTTTAAACTTACAAAAGTAACTAATTTATTAATCTAATGACATATGTTTTTCTAGAATAAGTAATGGTCATGATATGAATATTGGATTATCCAATATTGGATGGAAGTCTTGCCCTTAAATTTTTTGCATACTTTTGATAAATTTAGGTTTTATTAAGATATTAAGATATTGTATATATATTTTAGAATTTTCAAATGTATTAATTATTATTAACAGAAATAGGAAAAAAAATTCCTATTTATTTATTTTAATATTAATTTGGCCGAATTTATTATTTAGTGTGAACTTTAAAATTTATGTCATACTATTGATAAATGTAGAGGTTATTGAGGTAGTATGTATATATATTTTAGAATTTTCAAATGTAGTAATTATTATTAAGTTATAAAAAAAAAAATCCTATTTAGAATTTTCCTTTATATAAATTTAGATGTTATTCAGATATTATGTATATATATTTTAGAATTTTCAAATGTAGTAATTATTATTAACTTTAAAAAAAATCCTTTTTATTTATTTTAATATTAATTTGGCCGAATGTATTATTTAGTGTGAACTTTAAATTTTATTAATTTTTTTCATATTTTTGATAAATTTAGATGTTATTGAGGTATTATGTATATATATTTTAGAATTTTCAAATGTAGTAATTATTTGACATAAAAAGAATTAAAAATAATAGATTGTAATCGAAAGTAATAATAGATTGTGATCAAAAAATTAAAAATTGATATTAAAATATGTAGGATGGATGAATAGACTATACGACACAGTTGATTTAATGCAAGACTTGACTGTCGAGGACTTCATGCAATTGAGTTTTCAAAGTGATGACGAAACTTATGGGTTTTACAACGTCTACGCTAGGGCTAAAGGTTTTAGTGTTAGGAAGAACACTTTGGGGAGGAAAGACGAAGTTCTCTTGTATAGGTTGTTCTCGTGTTCAAATCAAGGAACACGGCTTGTACAGTATACAGAGATGGTCGGTAGGAAAAATGAACACAAGGTTGTTACTAGATGTGAATGTGATGCGTCGATGAGAATACTATGGAAACTTGATTTATCTTGTTACAAGGTGAGTAGAATAGTGCTTGGTCATAGCCACGCATTAGTTTCACAGTTCTGCGTACCTTACTTACAGTCTCATAGGAATGTAGATGTCGCCCATCTTAAGAAAGCCCTATCGTTGCGTGGATCTGGAGTACGCACTAAAGAAATTATGGATGTATTTAAGTCAGAAGCGAACAATTATCAAAATGTTGGTTTTATTAAGAAGGACTTGTATAACATTCTTGATAGGATTCGTTTTGCAGAAATTAGTGGTGGGGACGCTAACGCTGCAATGGAATACTTGAACAGTAAAGCTATGATAAATAGTTCTTTTATCTATTCCTACACTGTCGACGCTGGGAACAGACTAGATAAGATATTTTGGACAGATGGAAGATCGAGAAAAGAGTGGGTATCATTTGGGAAGGTATTGATATTCGACGCAACTTACAAGACAAACTCCTACGGATTCCCTCTCATTGTTGTTGCTGGTGTGAACAACCACCGGCAAACTTGCATATTTGGTGCTGCTTTGGTAAAAAACGAGACCACTGAGAGCTACATTTTGGTTTTGGAACAGTTGATGATCGCCTCAAATAATGTCCATCCTACTTCAGTGATCACAGAAGGCGACAAGTCCATGCGTGCGGCAATTGTTCATGTTTTCCCTCAAGCACGACATCGATTGTGTAAGTGGCATCTCGGCCGTAACGCGGCCACAAACATAACTATTAGGGATTTTAGTGCCATTTTTAGTTACTACATGTCCATGGATTGCACAGTACAACAATTCGATTTTGCCTGGAACCAAATGGTGTAGACGTACGGGCATGTAGGAAACGATTGGATTCGAAAAACTTTTAAACGTAGAGAATTATGGGCAGAGGCCTACTTACGGGGTCATTTTTTTGGTTCAGTAAAGAGTACGCAACGCTGCGAGGGAATAAATTCCCCTCTAAACAGGTATTTGGGTAACGACAAGTCACTTTTATCGTTTTTTAAAGATTATGAAAACGTCTGAATGAAAGTAGTAGTTGAAGAGCACAATACAAACCATACTGGCGTGGTAGTGACTACGGAATTGTTAGAGGTCGAGTGTCACGCATTTGTACTCTTCACTAGAGCGTTATTCTTCAAAATCCGTAGACAGATGTTTAGGAAAACATGGCTATACCAGAGCAATGTGCAAGATTTCATCGACATAAGGACATACCTCGTTGGTGACGATTATGCACCGAACTTGTTTCGTACGGTCACTTTTTTAAGGCAACCCAACATCGAGATCTTGTGTGACTGTTTGAAGTTTCAATCTCATGGAATCCCCTGTGGCATATTTTTTTTGTTATGAAAAAAGAGCAGATAACCCAGTTTCCACAATCACTGGTTTTGTATAGTTGGACTCCAGGCAGTAGCGTAGAGCATCGTGAGGATAATTTATCGCGGTACAGAACCGATGATGTAGAAACGAGCAGGGCTGGCTTCATGCAATCAGCGTTTACCGAGTTGGTCACGTTAGCAAAACAAACAGACAAAGGATTTTGATTTGTAATGGGAACGATAAGCGACGCCGTTGGAATGGTCAAGGATGACTTGGATTCTACTCCTATGGGGGACGAACAACCTAGCGGATCTCACGGTCCACGTGTACACGTGAATGATCCACAACCTAATATCCCTCAACCGAAAATTCACCGGAGTCCTAACCGTTGTACTAGATGCAAGTAAGTATATTTTGTTTAATTGTTTTGAAAGCTAACTTAGTAGTCTTATATCAATGAATTTTTCAAATGCAGGGCTATAGGACATCGGGCGGACACTTGCGAAGTTCCACGGCAACGTAATCAACGATGAAGAAGCTTTGTTAAGTTGATGTGATGGATCTATTTTGAATGACCCATATTATTTGTATTTATAGTTCAAGTTGGATTGTAGGTATATTTAAGCTCTTTAATAAGCGGTAGTAATTGGTTTTCGTGTTAGTATTTGACCAAACATTTATTTAAATGAATATTTTTTATTAAAATCGCACAACACACACCATTACAACAATATTAGGATAACATAAACTAAAAAAGGTCTCAACAGAACCTTTAATACAACATCAACAATTACATGAAATTTCAACAAGAAAGAAACACACGATTAATCAAGACGAGCTTAAACACAGAAATATCGTACCGTACGACATAATTAAAACTTACAAGACAAAATTGTAGTATACCGAAGTATCATTGTTACTCGGTGGGACGTACTGGACTTTATCGATGTACAAGATTAACTCCGTGTCACCCCTAGCCTTAATACCATCACACATCGGGATTAGATCTTCTTCTCTTTTGATTTCGACCAGTCCTTCAGTAAGGGACTGGCCTTGCGGCACATAGTAATACTTTGGAAGATCAGGAATAGTGTAACCATGTGATTGAAACATGTGATAAAACTCCATAAAAGATAATCCTAGAGTACTGTCAAGTACTACGTCGGCTATATCCCCTCCCACGTATTTTACTTCTTCCCCGAACTCGAAATGCCCACCGTAATAGCAAGTGCAGTTTGTAATACATGGATGATTACGAGCCACCATTTTATCTATTAGTTTTTTAAATCAGAATAGTTTATGAAATGTATACTAACTTATACGTTTGGGGATTGTATTTATAGAAGGAAGAGGTTGAATAGTAATTGTTTTTTTTTCATATATATTAAAGTAATGAAGTGAATTATTGACCTACGTTTTAACTTATTTGATAAAGCAAATAATACTTCCTTTATAATAGGTGACGTGTTTTTGTAGTTTATTGTTGTGTATAGTCAATATCAACTAGGAATGTGTGCACGTCTTGATTTCTTGTTCATATTAAATTCCAAATGTTCTCTATATAACAACCACATTCATCCCTTATCCAAACACACCAAATACAACTTTAAACAAAAACATCTTAGTAAAATGTCTTACGATGGCTCTGGCGACAGTCAAGGATGGAAAGACAGTCCATTAAGAAGCCTGGAGTATACTTTAAGTGATTTTGCCGATAGTGTTACAAGGCCTTCTCCATTGATGGAAACTTTACACGAAAACTACTCAGAAACACATGTATGTGACTGTGGTATGCCAGCACTAATTTACCGTACCTTGATAGACGGACACAGGGTATTACGCTCTCTTCACTGTCATTTTGAGAATTATCGTATGCATGAGTTTCCAGTAAGGGAATGTCAATACTTCCTTTCTCTTCCAGAACAAGCGATAATTCCTCCACAAGCCCTTACTCCAAAGACAGATCTGTCAACCATGGACAGGCGTGGTAAAGGTCCACCAACCCAGTAAGTTATCCATCTAAAGTTATAGATGTAGTGTTGTAGTGTTGTTTTTTACATTATTGTTCAATTAAGTGCAAGTTCAAGGCACATTAAAAAATTGTCATTGTAGTGTTGTTTTTTCCAGATGAGCTCTACTTATGAGTTGAAGTCTCAATTTAAGTCATCTTAATTACGTGATTTGGGTTAAATTTATGTACTGTTTGGGAAAGAATAATAATTTCAAACACTAATACGAAATCGTCAACAAAACATCAACGTTAAACAATAGACTAACATAAAATGGAAATATAGCATTACAAAGACAACGTCCTAATTTGAGTTAAACATCAAGTAAATTAAACGAAAATCCAACAACAACATGTGAACAACATACGAAGAGAAGTAAATAAACCAATTCCGACATATCCAACTTCCGAAGGTGAACTTACTTTGTCGGTGGTCCTTTACCACGCCGGTCCATAGTTGATGGATCCGTTTGAGGATTAGTGTCTGGTGGGGGACTTACCGCTTCAACATGAAGTAAAGGGAAGAAGTCACATTCCATTACTGGATACTCTTGCATACGATAATTCTCAAAATGACAATGAAGAGAACGTAATTTCTATTCACGTCGAACATGATACGGTGAATCAATGCTGGCATTCCACAATTACATACATGATAGTGGAACTAGTGTGTTCGGAGAATTGTTGAACGTATTGGTTTTATAGAGAAGTTTTGATCTTAAATATTATTATTTTTAAATATCTGACATGCACTCAAACCAGATAGAGACCTTACAAGATTCACTTAAACTATACCACTTAACCCAGATCACCTAACCCAAATCAATTAATCTGTATCACTTAACCCAAACCACTAAACCTAACCCAAATTCGCTTAACCTGGATCACTTAACCCAAATCACCTACCCCAGATCACCTAACCTAAATTCCCTTGTCGTATACCATTATTACTTATAATATCTTGAACAAATTCACTTATAACAAAACCTAAACCCTAAAACCTACACCATAAACCCTAATTAATTTAATTAATTTTTATTTAATTTTGAAATTTTTATTTAATTAATTTTTTTCGTACTTTTAATAGATATTTCAAAAAATTTAATGTATTGTAATATATTATAGATTAAATTTTTAATTATATTTTAGTATTATAATTCTATTTTATTTATTTTTGTTTTTTTAGTAGATTATATATAAATACGTATAACATGTTTATATAAATTTTTGAAAAATATTTAATTTATTTTCTTTAAATATAAAATTTATTTGCTTAACGTTAACGCATTACTAAAAAATAAAATAAATATATTGATTTTTCGTACATAATATATATATTAATATATTTGAAATTCAAAATTCTAATTATGACAATTGGGACCCATTATGTACGGATTATGAAATCATGTAGGACAAATATTTATGACAGAATCTTGTGTAAGAGATTGTGAGGTTCAATAAAGATTTGGTCTTATCCATCCACCTAGATGCGAACAGCTATGCGAGTAGTAAGTTGGTCTTCTTATTTTAGTGTACCAATTCCGAAAATTTCCATATGCATGTAAAAAAAAAATTATTATTCCTTTTTTTTAATAACATTAAAAATATATACACGTCCAATCTTTCAAATCCTATTAGATTAAGACTCTGCATTATAAAATCCATTGAAGATCACTTCTAAAATTTGACAAAAAATAACAATGGATGCAATGGAAGCATTGTTAAAAAATTATCCTTACGATACTTGTCATCCGGGTCTTACCGAATTTCATAGTTACTTCAACGGTAAATTTGTGTATCGTGGAGATGTATGCTATGAAGGTGGGGTGCTTTGCAAATCGAGCTTAGACGTTATGGCTACTCTTTGCATGGGAAGACTTTATGATTTAGCGAGTACCCTTGGTTCCACAAGGCAAGACAATCAAAGAGGGGCTAATTAAAATTGAAAAAAAATAGTGATATCGAGGCAATGTGTGTCGGGATAAAGGCACAGGGTGATTCTACGTTAGTACTGTATTTGGAACAATACGAAACGGTTACTAGTAATGCCAAGTAGTAAGGTTTTTATTAAATTAAAGTTTATGCATTTTAAATTCCGGTGATATGTGTTTTAAATTTAAAGTAATGTAGTACCATGTAGTAAGGTTTTTATTAATTTGTATTATGTATTCCTAAGTGATTATAATATTAATTTACGTTTGATATTAAATTTTTACACATAAATTGTTCTAGCCCACTAATGTTTACCCAAGCCCATGATTACCTAAGCCCATAACCAATTCCATGTAATTAAATTCTAGGCCCAAACCCAAGCATTTTACATAATGTTATAACGGCAGCACACAATACCCATTTTTCTTTCTTCCTTATCCACAATTCGAGTTCTTCTATAATTATCAAATCCAAAAACTAGCAACCAATCTATTTCTCATGGACGATAGCATCGATGCTTGGTACAAGAACGTATGGTGTAATTGTACACCAAAGCTATTGCTCGAGCCTACTATCACAAAGACCAACAACAACGGGAATAAAGGAAGGCTTTTTTTTCGTGTGATTTTTGTGGTTTTTGACATTGGTGTTTACCGGTGTTCGTTGACCGCCGTCCAGGTTGGGTTCGACCCGATTTGAATGAAGTGGTGCACGGATTGACAAAGGCTGAAAGATTTGCCTTGTTTTCCATATGTTTTCTACTCTTGGTTAATTTGTTGTTAAAGTAGGAAAATGTAGTCATGGGTTGTTTTATAAAATGTTCCATTTTCTTTGAATGTTCTTGAAGCTTAGTTAACTGTTTACAGTTGTATTACATAACGGAAATCTTGTATCAGATCTATTAATTCTTCGTATTGGTTTCCGTGGATGAATTTCGTATTGGAATAATTATTCTTCTGTGATTGTATTAATGTTGTCTGAGAAATGAACACGTTTAATTTGTCTTAAAATACAATTACCTGTTTATTAAATACAGATGCTGAATTGTTTGTTGTCTGAGTAACGAATAATGAATACAGTGAGTTACAGATGCTGAATTGTTTAATTTGTCTTAAAATACAATAAGCAATTAATTATAATTAAGCTGCTAAAGACTAATAAATATCTGTCTTAAAATAAAATTATCTCCTTATTAAATACAGATGCTGAATTGATTATTATGACTAAATTAATTACAAAAAAATCTAAACCTTAAAATAAATTTTAGGTTACAGAATTTAATAATACAAAATAAATGTATAAATACTAATTTTATAAACATAATACGACACTAATTAATCTTCTAAATGAGCAGGTAGTTTGTGTAAGTACTTTGGTAAATAAAAAGCACATTACATTAGATGGCCCAAGACTACAACTACAATACATAACCCTAAAATTGGAAGACTATTTACAATAGCTGTCCTGTACAAAGAGAAGCAGATCCTACACCTTGGTGGTCTCGAAGAACAAGAAAAAGCATTGCAAGTAAGTAAACATTTTTTATTCATTTTTGGAGTTTTCTATTTACTAATTCAACATAGATTTCTAGGACACCAAGTCACACTGATTCTTGGAGTTTTCTAATTCCTAATTCAAACTACTTTAACAAAGCAAGAGAGCTTACCCATCAGTGGAGAAGAATAATATTTCAAAGGTGTTCATCACAAGTATGTTTATTTACAGTCTCATAATAATTTATTTGTAAACTTTATATTAGTCTTCTTTAATCAATAAGTGGTGTATACTTTAATCAAGATGTATTTTAAATTTATAGGAATGTCTATCCCATTACCAAACTTACACAAACCTCTTAGTAAGAATTTTATCAACAACTTTTCAAGCCAACCTGTTAAGGAAGAGATGTTTGTTGATCTCCATTCTTTTGTTAAGTATGAAGAAGTCCCTGAACCTAGCCTTGAACATTTACTTCGCATGAAATTAGATGAGAAATTGCCTTGGTTTTTTGGTCCTGGAAAGAGAAATAAATATTGTAATAGTGCATTGGATGAATTCTACTTAACTCTACATACTAGTAGAGCATATGGTTTCAATGGCAAGCTAGCAAGGTGGGATGAATTGTGCAAATCAAGTTTCACATTTACGATAAAGGATGTGCAATACACATTTCAAACAAATATGTTAACATCTATCTACACCGGTAAATCTTTGGAAGAAGTAGATGAAGAAAGCGTAGACTATGCTACCATGATTGTAGAAGGAGGAAGGGATGCAAAATGGATTCAAGAACTATTTCACGGATTTGTTGAAGAGTGGGACCATCCAAAGCCTGGTAATATTGAACCCCTACCCTTTCCTCGCTTACTTATGTGCTTGTTTGAAAGGTTGGGTGTAGATTTGTCTAACATATATATTGAAAATAAACATCCACTTAAATTTTGTGGGAAGGATTACAAAATGAGTTATAAGCAATGTATTGACCCAGCTAGAAAAAGGAAGAAACAACCTAAACCTACTATTGTAACTTTTTTTTTGGTACATGGGTTCCGGGATTGCTTGCGCGCACCCGACTAATCCCACGGGGATATACACGCCTCCCCATGTATATTCCCAGGTAAATCAGAACTAGGTGACCCATGTTCAGGGAGGAGTTCGAGCCTTGTACCTCTTACTTTACATCTGTTATGGAGGGGATTCGAACCATAGACCTCCCCTTTAAATGCTGAAGAAATAGCAAGGCTCTGGCCAGTTGAGCTAACCCAACTGGTTTACTATTGTAACTTTAGAAGAACTAGAGGAGATAGCCATTGCTCGTGAACAAGCTATGGAAGAAAGGGTAATTGCACGGTAAATTGTATGGAGAAGAGAATCGAGGATCAACTAAACAAGTTACAAGATTATGTGAATGAAAAATTTGATAATCTAAGGTTAAGGTTTGATCAATCAGGAGATAGGATTTAATTAAAGTGTACTCAGTGGATTATTTTTAAAATTGTAACTGCGGTAAATTTAATTTTTGTATAACTAATTTTGGATGACTTTGTAAAGGATCCATTTGCCAAAAAGATACTATATTTTTTTCTCTAAATCTAGCACTAAGAATACGGGTAACAACAAAATCATTTTTAATAGTTTTTGACACTTTAGCATATCCCCTGACTTAATACAATGTATTTTTTTCTCCTTCAAGAATGCTAATTTATCCATCACTGTGTAAATGACATCAAAGCTTATTCAAAGATGGCTAAAGAAAGTGGAGACATGAAGGGAAAGATGAGGGAGTGCAATGTATGTATAAAGAGAAGAGTCGATGGCATAAACTTTATGGTCTTTTGGCTAATCATTACAAGAGTTTGAATCAAAATATGTTTGTTCATACATAGGCGAAAGGCTGTTGCAGCAATTGAATATAACAAGTCAAGTTTTGAGGGATTTTTGGATATAATAATTGTTACGAAATGGGGTGATTTGTTTTCTAATTTTCTAATTTGCACCAACGGTCCCTGTCATATACGAAATACCCAACCATCAATACTGAAAAAGATAACTACACCAATAGTCCATGTCATATTTTCTAATTTGCACAAATGGTCCCTGTCATATTTTTTAAATTGCAACAATAGTCCCTGTCATATTTAGGGATATAGATAATACCTTATATATAATACCTAATAGGTAATACCACATTCGAACTAAGCCAAAACGAAATTTTTAAACAATACACATCAAAACAAGAAACACAAAAGGGTTTATCAGTTACTAAGTCAACACGAAACCCAGATTATAATTATATACCATAGTGCAAAATAAGAACTACATTCATGACCACAGCTTTAACTAACAAAAACTACACGACAACCTAAGTAATGACTTAACCATATAGGCCACGCAAACTTGTCTGTTTAATTCGTTAATCGCGTGACGCCAAATAAACATCGCTATAGAAAACCTTTTGCTACCCGAGTAACAATCTGGCCACTCCTTTGTTTGATCCCTTATTCGCATCATCTCACACACATGAACCGCACAATCATTACCATAGGGTGATTGAGTTGGTAACCATTCCGGCACAAAACATTTAAAAGTTGTGATATTTTTCTTATATGATGGATGGAGGCTGAATTTTCATGAAGAACTGCAAGCTGAAGATCAATAAATAATAGAAATTAATATGGTCCAATAAATTGTAAACTTTAAAAATAAATTTAAATATTTACCGTTCTTTTTAATTCTGCTGCAAATATACCAGGCCTAACATGTCCTAACATACTGTCCCATTGGTAAACTTTATCAAACCTTAGATCAATCACAACCAACCCCCAATGCATGTTGATGTTATAAGGAATGAAAATCTATTTTTAAACAAGCACAAAACAAAATTTGTCAAATAACTCATTCTCAACAGTTTCAATAGACAAGACCATACCTGATGAAGTTTATTAAAGTCTCATGTGAATTGGTTATTTATCCAATAATACCTTCTAAATTCACGGTTTCCATCAACTCTTTGAGCCATTTGCTTTAATACAAATAAATAAACAAATTCATCAAACTAAAACACCATGTAAAATCAAGCTAATATAAAGTTTGAATACCTGGTTAAAAGTAATACTTACCGATAAAGAGGTTGGGCAAAAGTACCTTCTTTGCCCATTCATTCTCTCATCATAGTTTAAAGCATGGGCCATGGCTCCTATGATCTAATAATCACACAAACATCAATAAAATATTGTACAAAATAGCTCATTTCCTTACAAAACAATAAATAAAAAACCAACTTACCTCCTCGTCCACCGTTCTCTCTTCCATAACCAAATTCCTCATGTGCTCACATGTAACATGACTAATGACATAATCCACCAATCTTTCCCTGAAATAATGAATAAACCGTGTAAAGATTAAATATATAAATAAATTATACTAGTACCAACTTATAATAAGATACACTCACTCGGAAGGACCAACAAGCAAGTAATTAAGTAGAGCTATATCGTCTTTCTTTAGAATTTTTGTATCACACAACATATGAGGTTGCATGACAACGTTTACTTGAACACCTTCATCATCAAAAATTTCGAGATGCGTATTATTCCTTTCTAAAGAGCGTCTTGAGCATTGAATAATATCAACCCCAACTTGAACTGAAGGTTCATTCTGAGATTTGTAATTCACTGATGCTTGCAACTCGTCCACCCTTTCAGTTAGTTTTTTCAAACTATCTAACATCTCAGTCCCCAAAGCATCTTTCGCGCACTCTTTGGCTGCAATAAACTCTACTACCCTAGCAATATTTTTTTCAATTTTTTTAATCCTTTCTTCACTACCCTCCTTTTCCTTCTTATCATTCTTCTCCAAACTATCCACGTTCTGCATCTCCAACTTCATCTCCGTCTTCACCTTTTTTTTATTGGCTTCTCATCATCACACATATTATATTCGGGTGAATATTCCTCCACTTTTGGAATAACATTACAACTCTCTCGGTCTTTATAGCAATCCCCAACCCTTCTAAATTTAGCCTTAATGTTGTAAACATTCCAATACGTAATTGAAGGCACCTCGTAATGTTCTCGGTTAAAATCATTAGTTCCATTAATTTGATCAAGAAATATAATCTGCATTAAAATAAGAGCAAATCAAAACTTTACACTTAATGATACATATATTTTAATAAGACTAAAAAAAACATCACTCACCATGAGAAGATACATGCATCCCCTAAAACTAATGGTTATACGTTTTGTCTCGTTTCCGATTTTCTCAAGTACTTTCCTTCTACCATTATACTCAATAATTCCGGATCTAAGTAATTCGAATACATGTTGTGCCCAATTAAAACTAGCTGTTGAACCAACATTTAGAAGTTGTTGAAGATAGTAAGCTTTTATACCAGCATCAGTATTCGGAAACAAAAAGTAAGCAAAAATGTTCATTGAATACGATCTCAAAAAATCATCGTCGGCTGAATTATTCTCCGTCAACTTGGAGGAAAGCTTAGAAAAACTAATAACATGGTTGGACCCAAAACTCGCATTCACGTTTAAATACTCCTCCTCTTTTGATTCCTTAAGCTTTATTCTTTCTCCGCTATTACTCAATCCAAGCATCGCCTCTACATCGTCCGCACTAAAAGGAAATTTTACGTCATGGAAGTCAAATGAATTGGTAGACCCATCAAAGGCCTCGGCAATCCATAAACATATACTATGTCGAAGGTTGCCTAGGTCAATGTCCAACATTGACCCGAAACCCACTCGCTTGATTGCTTCCCGTTGTTCATTAGTAAGACTATCATTAATAGCTTTAACATTTTTGATCGATGAACGAGTGGCTATCTTAAACTACAACACAAACAAAGCTCTCGCACATCAAAATCAATTCATTTCAAAATGGGCAGTAGCTGATAAATATTTGATAAAAAACACTGTAAACTTACGTTTCTCTTTTCAATAAGAGCCATTTCACCCCAGTATCTAGCAAGATCGTCATCCGCCAGCTTTTCGTAGGGTAACTTCTCCTCAGGAGGTAATAGTTTAAATTCTTCATTTATCTTCTTCACCATATTACCAACGTCCTTTCCCTCGAAATTCAATCTCCTTGCCGTAAAGACATCTTTTCTGTAATTTTAAATACATTCGAATGGATGTTTTACATCGTGTATACTACCATAAAATGACCCTTTTCATTTAAAATTACTTACATATAGAACGAAGAAGCAGTAATGGCCTTTTTCGGTTTCCCAATGGTATGTTCTACACCTTTACACGTAGGTATAACAAAAATTAGTAAATAAAATATATTATATACTTCACAAAAATAAATAAAGACTGGAATACTTAATATCAAGTTATGATTTGACCAAAGATTACAGTTTAATGAAGAAATAACAAGAGTTAATGCTGCAAATATACAAAACTTTTGGTTGTGTAATAGACTAAACCCCAATTTATAAAACAAGGAATAACCAAGAACCGGTTTTATTAATTGATCAGTGGTCGTACAATACTAAAAAAAAAATCGTTTAGCATAAAGTACAACTAATTCAGTTAAATAGGCTATTTCGCATACTGTAGGCAACTCACAAGTGCAATTTTCTAAAAGTACATGTATAATTAAGTCTCATTTCAAAATATAGGGGGTTTTTATAACATTTTCAAAATATAGGGGGTTTTTATAACATTTTCAAAATAAACGGGTTATCGAATATAGAAGAATATTCAAAGAATAAGAAATCAAATATTAAACAAATTGACAAGTGGGTACGAGAATTTACTAATTAATGAACAAATATTCTGTTTTCAATTTATTAATTAGAACAATGAACAACTTGTGGTCCAAATTTCCCACTAGAAATGAGGGACCACGAAATCTATTGTCGGGTTTATAATGGGGGACCATTTGCACAATACAAAACCATATAAAACAAATGCATAAGCAATATACCATACAAGAACAAGATTCATGCTTCTGTGTTTGATTTGTACACAACAAGCCGAAATGTAACCCTAACCACAAGAACAAGTTTTAAAAAACATACCTTTTACTGATAGGATGCCTCCCCATTGTTGTCTAAACCCGTTGAGGTAATTCTATGAGCAATGAAGATGAATTATATTTGAAAAGCAGTGAAAATGGGACTTTTTCTACTTGGTGTGTTGCTATGAAACCTCGCCCTCGGAACTTGCAGAGAAGAAGGAGACTGTTGACGAAATTTCTCACGGCTGCATTCGTTAGTCTCTGATGATGTCTCCGGTGGTGAAGAGTATTGTCAATGGTGTTGGTGGTGAAGCGTAGTGGAGAAGAAGAAGGGTTGTGTTGCTTTTGATTTTATTTTAAGAGGCAAACACGTATTTATTTATCAGCATTAAGACAACATTTGTCTTTTACAAATTAGATTATTAATGTGATGTAATAATAAATGGATAATGTTTTATAAAAAATGTTTTATTATATATTATAATATATTAAATAATTAATTAAGCCACCTTATGTCATTTTTTGTCCGGTTCTGCCATGTCATTATTTTTTTTTCTTTTACTTTATGATAAGTCCGTCACGTAAAGGTATATAAGATTTGAAGAACACGTGCTGTTTGTACAAATACATGTACTCTTAATTACATGTTAGTCCCTACAAAGGGTAAATGGGTAAATTAATAATTCATTAAAAAAAAAACTTTTATTGTACCAAAGACTCTCTCAGTATAAACCCAACAATTTTCGCAGCTCATCATGAGATGGGATTTCAAAAGTTGATTTGACCAATAAGGGGTTGTCATAAGGTAGGGTATATAGCATATTTGCCTTTGAGGCGATAAGTATTAACATCGAATCGAGGAAATCATACATTCCTATAGCATATTTGCCTTTGAATCTTGTTTTGTTGTTATCCCCCAGGGGAGTATAAATATCTCTAAGGGTTTTCTTACTTGTTTGGAATCACCCTAGCACTTTGACTATTTTAAATATCTGCCCGCACTATGTTATTTATAAGTTTAATGATGATGTAAATTTGAATTATATTGTGTTCTTGCGTGCTCCTAATATTTACAGTGAAAGACAACGCATATACAAAGCACTAAAGGATTGGAAAACACAACACGACGATCCTTGGCTTCTTATTGGAGATTTCAATGAAATCCTCACAAGAAAGGCGTAGCCGAATCCCGTAAAATCCACAATACATCCTCAACTTCAACACATTCATTTCAAATAACGCATTAACGGAAATTCAATATTTTGGTAGCTTCTTCACATGGACTAACAAGCGCAACGACCAGAACTTAGTGAAATCAAAACTAGACAAAGACTTAACATCCAAATGCTTTAGGTTTCACTCCACCAGCAGTTAGATCTGATCACTCTCCATATATCCTCTATACACAAGTGAAAGAAAGACATAATACTAGACACTTCAAATTTGAAACCAATTGGTTGGTCCACCCGGAGTGCAAGAATGTGATTCAGAATGCTTGGGGTGACCTTAACGATATTGGATCCTTGCAGGTAATACTAGAAAAAAACAACTGACAAGTGATTCCCTTGTTAAATGGAGTAGACATACCTTCCTTAACCACAATAAGAGAATTAAAGAGCTAAAATAAGAATTGATTGCAATCGCAAATGGTTCTTACTCTCAACGAGTGCATGATGAAGAAATTATAATCCAAGAACAACTAAACTTCTTCTAGGCACATGAGTAAATTTATTGGGCTGATAGATCTAAACAACAATGGATACAATACGGAGACAAGAACACAAAATATTTTCGCTCTTACTTCCCAACGTAGAAACCTAAACAAAATTGTAGGCATTCAAAACAGTGTCGGAGAATGGACATAACCGAAGATGAAATACAGGAAACTATTTAATAACGTTTACAAAGACATGTTGACAGAGCCCGGTGGATCAAACCTGGACGAAGCATTTAGATGTATCAACATTAGGGTCACGCCGAAAATGAACACCATCCTCACCAAGATTCCAAACAGGGAAGAAGTTAAAAAATCAGTTGTTGACATGGGATCAGGGAAAGAGCCAGGGTCTGATGGCTTAAACGGGAAAATATTACCAAGAATACTGAAAGGATATGGGCGAGGACATTTATGGGATAGTTACTAACTTCTTTATGCATAATATCTCTCTGGACAAATTAAAGTAGACTCTTATTACTTTAATTCCTAAAGGAGGTCGCAAAGGGGGTCGGAGATTTCAGACCGATATCTTGTGTTGATTTCGGATACAAATAATCTCGAAAATTATGGTTAACCGTTTACAAGACCTGATGAACGAGCTCACTTCCCCATGCAAACATCTTTTATCAAAGGAAGGTCAATTCAAGACAACATCATTATCGCTCAGGAAGTCTTTATTTATAAAACAAAAAATTAAACGAGACTCCAATATAGCCGCACTAAAACTGGACATGGCAAAGGCGTATGATCAGGTAAGATGAGTTTTTATCCGTAGTATTTTAAACAAAATGGGTTTTGACCAAAATTGGGTTGATTATATTTGGAATTGCATATTGTTTCACTTCAAACTAACATTAATGGGTAACGCCAACCTCCTTTCAAACCAGACTTTGGTTTGAGATAGGGGGACCCCCTTTTTCTTTTCTCTTATGACAAAATCGCTTATATGTCTTATTGAGAACAAGGTTGACGAAGGAAGAATCAAAGAGTTTCGCATTGCCAGAAATTGACCAACTCTATTGTAGACAACCATTGACCTAGACTACGAGGAGATTACAGAATTTCAAGAATGCATTGATACATATTGTAATTGTTCCGGTCAAAGAGTGAACTTTGACAAATCAAAACATCTCCAATAGAGATTTTATACATAATTCCAAAAACTTTATATTTTTTTCAATTGTTATGAACGGTAGAGAAAGAAAGAAGAGCGTTCTGTTTATTATCAGAGATTGTGTAGAATTACATAGTTTAGACTCCTATATATATAGAGAATAGGAAACCCTAAACCCTAGTCTTATGGGCTTGACTACAAGATCTTATGGGCTGGACTGACTATCAATTAATTATTATTTTATTTTTGTATAGTAAAACGGCATTCCAAACATATGGTTTATGTTAGGGGACAATATTTTTAGTAAAAATTTAGACAGACACAGATATGGCTGCCGCGATAAAATATCTCGCCACTTGCGTTGTTGGAGGAGGTATACCTTCCCACTCTGTATTCCTCCATCTCCCCCACCCTATTACATGTGATTATATGTTGTAATTGTATGAGTTTGTTAGTCAATTTCTGCGATATGTTGGGTTAATTTTATTCGAAGGGGTTTTTGTTAATAAAGTTGCAAATTCGAGAAAAGTATGTTTTAGGTTGTCAATTTGATTAATTAAGGTCATAAACATTGATTATTAGGGATGTTGTTTATTTTGTAATATAAGAATTACTAGTTAAATGCAATGTATGGACGAGGAGTTAAAAAAGAAGAATTCAAAAGTTAACATTGTTTTTATGCATGCAGGCATTATGGGTTTAATTCTAACGGACGAAAAGGTCTTAGATTTTTTCACGGGCAATATCGATCCATACAAGGATCTACAGGTTTGTAAGCTCACTTGTTTGTTTTGCATATAAGGTTGAAGAGAAGGATGAATATTTTTGGTTTCTACAGGTTAATCAAATACCAGTTGGATCAAGTGGTTCAGAGCACCAGGTATATCATACACCTTTTCATTTTATTTTATTTTATTTTATTCACTTGATTTAAATTAATAATGTTATCTTTGCGTTTATGCAGAATGAAACAAAAACAAACTCTGGACATGGTAAACCTCCAACACAGACTGAGATTAAAATTGAGATTGAGGTATCTTTTATTACCATTTAATTTGTTTCTGTATAATCTCTCTTAAATTATGTTTGAATTGCCTCCTTCATTAAAGGTTAATGTTTTATTTGTCTCGGAAATAGATTAAAAATGCCTATAGTGCCATTTTTGCATAATATATTTTGTTTTGTTTCTATGGACTTATAGTGCAATTAATCTTTATTTAATTTTCTGATATCTCAGCGACTTACGCAAATTTATAATCTCTCTGCTTCATCAGTGAAGGTACTACTAACTTCCATTTCTCTTTAATTTGCTCACTTACTCATATTCCGATTTATAATCTAAAGGCACCCTGGTTATTTTTAGGAGTTAAAAGAAATATTAGGCGATGAAGGATCAATTATAAGTACCCCTGACAAGTTTATGTGACAGTTTTTCAACCCTCTATTTAGCGCAACTGTTTTGTGTACAAGTGTTTTTAGCCAATGAGCTGGGCTCTTCTTTACATAAATAAAAGTAAATTAACTGCAAGTATGTAACTAATTTATTGTTTTGAATAGAGAATAATATTTTCTTTTTTATTAGGCTTCTATTAAATTCTGGTTTTGATTTTGGGGATGTGTTTTTGATTCATTATTTAAAAAATCTTTGTTTTTTTATTGTGTTTCCATTAATTTTTTATTTTGATTTAGGGATGTGTTTTTGAATAACCATTTGAAGAGGGATGTGTAAAATTGTGTATATAGTGTAGTTAATGTCATGCTTTTTTAAGGGTTTCCCATATGTTAAACATGAGTTGGCATCCCTACATGTAAAGTTTAAGGAATCAAAAGGCATGAGCGTGAATTTCAGGTTCAAAGTTCGTGATCTTAGAAAAGGAATGGAAAATCGATTGAAGAAAAAACCCACAACTTCTTTTGGCCTCTTAGGAAACTTGCTTCTCAGTTGAGTGTAGATCAAGATTAGGGTTTATTGTTGTTTACAGTAAAATAAAAAACGCTCTCCAAATTTGGTATGCATTAATGTGTCAATAGTCTTAAGAAACACATTGACTTTCCCTTTAAGTCTAGTTTTTTTTCCTTTTTTATTTTTAGTTTCCTTTCTTGTTAGGATAACGGTCGGAGTAAGCGGCGGTAGCCGCCGCCTTTCCTGGCTACTGAGGGTGGCGGGAGAGGGCAATCATCCAAAAGCAATAGAATTGGCACCCCTTTGTTGGCCCAAACACACCCAAAGCTCCAATTGGCAAAACAAATAAGGGTGCACAAAGTATTAGACGCTTATCTACCAAATGAATCAAGATTGCGGAAAAGAAAGAAATTCCGGCATTGGGAATAAAGTGACACCAACGAAATCAGCAAGTGGAATGCTTGAAGAGACAACCGAGCCTTCGGAAGCGTGCATTGGAGTTTACCGATCGAGATGATCTTTCCCCACTTGAGGAGGCAAGGCCAAAGGGAACAACGAGACAAATGGTGGGCGGATTTCAGCCCAAAGTGGACGAGCATCTGTTAGTTCCCTTGACCCCAGCCAACTCTAGCATCTGTCTCCTAGAGTGTGATAAAATCAATACTCCAAAAAAAGACACTAACTGCAAGTGTACGGGTCGTTTCAAGTAATAGATTAGGAGATAAGAGATTTCGTCTCCATAGAGACTTCTAGGTATGACGATAGTGTTTAAAAAATAAGTAGAGATAATTCCAAATAACGAAATGAAAGTAAAGTAGATATTTGTTTGGTTTTTCAAATCATAAGCTAAAAGATGCAATAATAGATTAACTAAAAGCTAAACTGAAAGTAAATAATGAAAGCTAAAGATGTAGACACAAAGATGAGAGGTGTACTTGAGTCTCGCAAGGGATCCACCTAAATTCATACGCTTAATGCTTCCGTTTAAGGGCTAAGCCGGTATTCGTGTAATAGTCGGGACTCTAATATCTCCTAACCCCCGTCAGGGTGGACTTATGAGCTATCTTACGGTATTATAAACCCCGTCAGGGGGATTTTATCTACTTTTGGATGGTTAAGTATTTTACTCAATTGGCTGCGTGGTTAGTCAAGCCCGTAGGATCATTAACGAATGTTACACGTCTATTACCTAGGTCCTTAATTAAACCCCCCATCAAAGTGATCATCGCCACTAGCGTATAGCCTAATTACTTAACCCTATTTCTAATTTATCAGAATAAAAATAGTAAATAATCTCTCGAAAATTGTCAATACAAAATTACCACCCTTAAATTAAATTAGACAAACCCAAATTTAGAAAAACACTAATTATATATATTAAGGCTTAACTCATTATTGCGATTCTCAAACACTAAATGTTTAACTCATGTTCGAATTAAGAACAATAAATAAATAAAAAGCATTCATGTTCCTAAGTTACAGAATTAAGATAAAAACCTAATTAAAGGAATGGTTTAAGTTGTTGTCGGAGGAAAGTGAATTTTCAGCTCTTGTTTTCTCTTCTGTCTTTTTGCTCTCTTATGGAATTTGGAAAATAATAAAGTGTACAAAAAATGAGGTCTAAAGAGCTATTTATACTAATTAAATTCGGATTGGGCCCTAATCTTACTTAATGAAATAATTAAGAGTGCAAGTCCAATTGTTAATTCTCGCATCTGCTATATACACTTAAGTAAAACAGGTGTAACTTTTGCTTCGTAAGTTCTAATCACTTAATTTTTCTTCTCAAATTTCATTGACTCAGAGGCGCAACTTTCTCATTTGAATCACCAGACCTGAATCTGCACCGTTTGGGCTTGAAATGAGCTGGAAGTAACGACTTTTCAGATTCCTATGCTCCTCTTCGTCTCTCTAAGTGGTACCTTTTGCTCTTTTAACACCTCCTCTTGATCTAAGACTTCAAAATCATTTTCGTCTCCTGATGGGTCCTGGTGTGTTTATAAATTTAAGAACTGAAAATAAAGGAACCACAAACCGCAAGTGTACGGTTGTCCCAAGTAATATATGATAATCAAGTTCGTTCTCAGGGACGGATTAGTTACAACTCTAGTATTAATCAGATAGTAGGAATAATTGTTTAACAGAAAAATAAAGTATATAATTTTTGTTTGGTTTTTCTAATTACTAAAAATAAATAACTGAAAGAAATAAATACAAATAAAAGGACTAACTTCAGAGATGAGAGATACTTGAGTCTCGCAAGGAATCCTCCTAATTAAAGTAATCTATGCAATGCTTAAGGGTAGAATGGGTATTATAATATTATTCGATCGGAACTCTAATGTTTCCTAGCCCCCTGTCGGGTGGACCTGGGACCTATCCTGAAGTACTATAAACCCCTATATGGGCGAATATGCCTCTTCGGATGATATGATTTTACCTCTTTGGCTATGTAATGGTTATGCTTTTTAGCCCTTACACGGGGTATTACATATGTCTGTATTCAAACCCCCCCTGTCCGATGATCACTTCGCCACTAAAGTGAATAGCCCAAATACTAAAACCTATTTCTAGTTGTTCCTAAAAGAAATAGTGATGAAGAACAAAGTAATATCCAATATATAAGACTCAAATCAATTTAAATCTAAACAATCCCAAATTCAAAACATAAAATAAATTAATTAATGTTCAACCTTTTATTGCGATTCTCAAGTATATAAAAGTTTAGCTCATAGAAAAATTAAAGACTGAAACTAAATAGAAAGACATCATATCTAATTACAAAAAAGAAATTGATAACCTAAGGTTTGGATGACTTGTGTTGGAAGAATAAGAATCCTCTAACTCTAACTTCTCCTCTGTCTTCTTGCTCTTGAAGTCTTTGACTCTCTCTTTCTCTAAGGATGTTATAAATTGAAGAATAATTGAGAGGTGTTGATTAATGAGGTCTAAGAGGGCTTATATAGGTGCTGAAATTCGTTTTAGGGTTTAGGTTAAGAAGATTAGGTCAAATTATAAAAAGCCCAAGCCTATCTTCTCTTTTAATTCCCGTTTCCGATGTGCAGACTTTAGTAAAACGGCTGTAACTTTTGCAATTCAACTCCAAATGGGCTGATTCAACTTGGATAATCTTCTTAACTCAAAGAGCTATCAGGTGATGTCTCACGGCCCAAGGCTAAATTCGCTCTTAGTGGCCCAAAAACAACAATCTTCAGCAGCCTTCCAATTCTGCAACTTCTTCAATCATTTCTTTGGAAATTCTTCTCTTGCTTTAGCTCCTCCACTTGATATATGACTTTAATTCTCACTTCTCCTCCTTAGATTGGTTCTATATAAGTTCATGAACTTACTAAATTTTCACTAAAACACACAAATTCACGCACAAAAGCTCTAAAAATGCAAATAGTCTAATTCCAAGGGGAGAAAGTGTAATATGACGAAATAAGCACAAAAGTCTATCTAATAAGTCAAATATTCACCTAAAATGATGTATCCTAAGGTATAATATTTAGAACAAATAGGGAGACATCAAGACCCCAAACTCAAACCTTTGTCGTCCCGACAAAGTAAAAATAAAAACAAAGGCCTTTAGGTGAAAGCAGAAGGCAGAATCTCGTAAATCCACCCAAAGTACAAATTCAAACAAATATCATATAGTATGATCTAGGAATTAATATACACATACACATGTCATGCAAAATTAAACACGAAATAATATCAATCCAAAATTAATTTCACAATGCTAGAAGGTTACGCTTAGTACTTATCCCAAGATGGTGGCTATAGGGTGTTCATCGATCTTACTTTCTTTGAACGCTCCACTTAGCATACTTACTATTAGTTGAATAACAGACTCACTATGTATCTAGGAATCATGAGGTCTTTACGGTTTTAGCGTAAGCTTAGGGACGGTATGGTATGTATATTTGGTAAATTTGAAGTGAGCTTTTGGCTATCTCCTCACTTACCATCAACAAACTGTCCAAGAGCTTGAGTTTACACTCGAATATTGTTCTCACTTAACCCATTTGACGCACTAATTTAGTGTCCCCAAATTAACCCAATTAGCACTAACGATGTTCACATAAGAAAATCCGCTTTGCCGGTCCAAATAAATATATTCTTTTCAAATGAAACTTCTTTTGTATAGTTATGACTCTCCTTTTGATGTTGAGATATCATGCTATTTCTAATAAAAAAATTCTTTTCTTTTCTTTTCATGCTTTTCATAGCTTTTTTCATTTACTCTTACCCCGGCAAAGGGTTACAATATAATCACTGTGAATCATCAACAACATATAAAGCAGATTACAATTGATAAGCTCCAAAAAATCCCAACCCAATGTAAATTCCCATAATAGTGAACCCACCACCCCAAACTCAAGCTCAAGACAGGAAGTCTCAGCATCGTGATTCAAGTACGGGTCATATGGTAATGCCTAATAAACTAAGTGGATATGGGCTCATAATGTGGCGACAAAAGAAAGGCTAAAGGTTAAAATTTGGGCTAAGAAGGATATAATTAATATTCAGGGATAGAAAGCCAAAAAGGTTTCAAAGGGCTAACAAAGAACTGCCTCTATCATTTTCCTATTTACATAGCTTGCCTCTAGTTCATACCTAAGTGGGTTCTCTACTCATTCAGATCTCACGTTCTACACACCAAACATTTTCCTTAAGTATAAGTTTACTTCTTTTGCATTGTTCATTAATTCTTCCTATCAATTACTTCATGTTTGCATGCAATCAAAGTGCGTTTTACACTAACTCCTAAAGTCAACTATTTTCTATCATAAATTCATAAAAATCATGCTTGATGGGGGCATTTAAAATACTTTACAGTCAAACGCAGCCCTTAAACTAATTTTTATTTGATTTTTTAATTTTTAAAAAGCAGTAAAACACATAAAATTGGGATGAGGCAACGAACCCCACCCCAAACTCGAAAATGAGTCGTGTCCCCACTACTCGAAAAGACTCAAAGCAATTAAAAACAAATAAGAATGAGAGAAAGGATAGGAAAACGTAACAAAACCAGCACAAGGCTGGTTTTCATTGTTGCGTTTAGGTTGGGCTCTTGTTGCGTAGGTGGCATGTTGACCATTGCTCACTCCACGTGATTTGTTTTGCATAATCTCCAACTCTTTTGTGACTTTTCCTAAGATTGTTAACGCCTCGTCATGATTTTCTCCAAGTTCCCATCCTTGCAACTACATCTTCCACAACACCAACCATATGCTCTTGAACTTCTTCTTTCTTTCCTCTTCATAGTATTCTTGACCTCCCAACCTTCGTCATCTCATTGAACCCCAAACTCAAAACTTCAAATATTCAAAAACTAGAGAAGAAATTTGAATTTTGATGTTTTGAGGATTTATAATGAAGGATTATGGTGTTATATGAGATGGGTAATGGTTATGTACTGGATTGGGAGAGGTTTAATGGATAGGATTAAAGTTTTGATGAAGAAGGCTTAAGGTGGAAGGAGAATATTTCTTGATGTAATTGAATGATTTGATGTCAGATGTGTGTTTGGAATGGAATAGGAGGAAAGATTTAATGTTTTTGGGTGTTGTAGTTGTGTGGTGCAGGTATATAATGGGTTAGGGGTCGTTCATAAAGGTATCTTGCAGAAGAGGCTAGGTTAAAAGGGAAGAAAATAGGGTTTTCATAAGGTTTAGATCACTTTTCCGCTGGTCGGGCCAGCATACCAGTAGGATGACCGGCTAGCCAGCCCAGAAAAGCACCCCTCGGCAAAAAACATACTCCAAAACCCCCACACGGTTTTCACCCACCGGTATACCGGTCGGTTGGGCGGTATACCGGTCGTGAAAAAAGATCTCCTCAACAGCTAGATCTCAAAAATTTATGCGGTTTAGGCTCAAAGATCACCTGATTTCGACATCCGAGCGCAAAGATATTACTCGCCGAAGTTTGCTCTGATTCTGTCTGCCAGTTTTTTTTTTCGTGAGATGACGTCACAAACTGTGTCGTCATTCGCACAATGGGTAGTAATTGGATGGTATGATTTTAGGTAAGTAATTAATTTCTTCAACTCACGCATATCCTTACAAAACAATTCGGACAATTAGCATTTTATCATCCTACTATTGTTTTTTTAATAAATACCAATGACATGGAAGGAAGTAGATAAAAACAAATCTTACCATGAAATTCTTAGCAGTAGATATATATCATTTAACATCTTTTTTCCACCCTTAATAATGTATGAATTTTGCAGGCTATTCCAGCAACATTTGCTAAACATAAGGAGGGCAAGCTTAGGGGAAATGTCCTCGTTGAAGTTAAGAAGGAAAAATCATTGGAAATGAAGTTCTACCCTGATGGAGATGTCGTTTTCATTAAAAAGGGATGGGGAAACTTCATAGAATAAAATTATCTCCAAGAAAATGACATTCTGGTATTCAAATACAGAGGCAAATTTAAAGGTAAGACATGCTTTAAAGTGTGGCTGTTTAATGAAGTTCTACCGGCGTTTTCGGCGGGATACCGGCCCTCTCTGCAGATTTTTATCTTTTCGTTCCTTAGCATCCCAAACTCAATTCATGCACCATTTAGCACACTACCTTTCTCATTTCTTAAAAATATACACTAATACTACGAAATAAAAGCGAACTAAAACATGAGTTGTCTCCCAAGAAGCACTTTTGTTTATTACGTCTTTAAATTCGACGCGTTACCTTCCATGAAGATGGTAATGAGGCCTTTGTGGTTCTCCTCCGCTTAAACTTGCCTCTTCATTTATATTAATTCTTTAGAACCTTCCCCCTTAAAGTTTTATTCAATCGATCTTTGAAAGGGGGAGGGTAGTACCTCCGTTTCGCCTCCTTGCTCTCATGGCGAAACTCATTCTCCACCACTTGATAGTAGATGACCGTCCTCAACGGTATAAGCTCATTCTTACTATTTACAATCTTATGTTCCTCTTTTAAATGTGGTGGGTAGGTGCTCCTCCTTGCCGCTTTACTCTCGCGGTGTGGCACCTTGTTTCTATACCACATGTTGATCAATTGTAGTAATAGAGGTGATCCTGATCTTTTAGCTCTAATAATTATTCGTGGTGGGGATGGTGGTTGGTGAAATTTTTGTGGCAGAGATTTAATTTCTATTTCATGTTGGACTAATTCTTTGATTGATTCTCCAACTAATTCTGATTTGTCTTTGCTGTCAACCCAATCTTCCACTATTACCTTATCATATTCTTGATGTGGAATCTCTCTAAGCTCGATCACCTCTTCTTCCTTTCCGCGTTCTATAATTTGATCATGTGCATACATCTTAGGAATAAAAATCTCTGTTTCAATTTCTAGGATTTTCGTTGCTACTCCTTCTTCCACCATGCTAACAAGATCTTCATTTATAATCAGCATGGTGGTCATATCACTATCACTAATATCGTCTTTCAGCACCTCCTCCTCAACTACTTCTTCTGATTGATAAGACTCACTGCTACTATTGTCCAAGTTAGGGAAATTATATTTGGATAGAATTTCATCCGCAATCTGTTTGCTTTTAGCAAGGCTAGCAGTAAATTCCTCACTCTTGCGAATGTATTCGTTGCTCTCGCGTCGGTTTTTATCAAGTTGTTCCTTCAGATTGGCAAAAATTAATTGTGGTGAAGGTGGAGGTTGTTCTCTTTACTCTGTTAAATTCTGCGTTTGTCCACATAAGCTCATAAGTTCTTTAAGTGATCTCTCTAATTCGGTACTCTGTGGTGAAGGTGGAGGTTGTTGAATGTTTTCAACCCACTGGTTGTTCCATTGATGCTCTTGCTGATAGTGATATGATGGTTGGTGTTGATTATTATCAACCCACTGATTATTCCATGCTTGTTCTGGTTGATAGTGATAAGGTGCTTGTTGTTGATTGTTCCTGGTCCATTGGTTGTTCCATCCTTGCTCTTGCGGGTGTTGATAAGGTGGTTGGTAGAAGTTACTACCCCATTGTTGTTGTCTCGAAGAGTCTTCCCCATAATCGAATGGACCAGGATTGGGATAATGACCTTTATACATCTTTCAATTAAAATTCTTGATCATTACCTGAATAAAGAACTTGTAACAACAAACAAAACAAAGAAAAGCGTAAAACTGAAAAATAAAAATTAAACAATTAAACTACTAATGATTAATACCGGGGTCAAAGCCAAGTCAATGAGAGTCAACTCACTAAAAAAATCCTCCCAAGCCTTCATCCACTTAATTTTATACCACCTTTCCTTTTCCATCAAAACACCTCTTTTTAGTTTTTTCTTTCACCTTTTTGCTTTTCCTTTTTCAGATTTGGTGTTATTTTCAGGAATTTCCTGGGATCTAACAACAATTCTACTTTTTTTTCTTAACCAAAACCGACACACCCACTCATTCTCTTTCACACACACCTTCACCTCATTCATCACCGACCCATCCGCCATCTCACTTTACCTCTATTTTTCTTTTTTTCTCTTTTTTTTTGTTGAGTTGTATCTTTCAGATGACTAAAATGTTATATTCTGCAAAGTTTGATAAAGTTTCTAACGGATCTGTTAAGCGGCCGAGATCGAGAACAAAATATAGAGATATAACAAAAGATATGTTGTCGCTAAGCTCAGATCTAATGGGTACACCAGAATCATCAAAGAGAATTGAAGTAGAGAACATAGACAACCAAAAATCGAGTGATTCGAAGGCTGATGAAGTAATTCAAGTTGCAGCTAGGGTTCAAGATGTTCCTCTGATCGATTCAAAAAGGGCTATGTGGTCGAACTTGTTCAATGGTTGTTCGACTCAAACTATGAAGCTTGAACATCATGTGCCAACAAAAATTGAAGGTAACAGAATAATTTCACCGCCTAGAGATCTGCTTGATGAATGTTCTGAGCAATGGGTAAATAGTCTTATTGGTCAGTTTATAGATGCTCCTCCTCCTTTCTTTGCTATAGTTAACATTGTACGATATCAATGGAGTAAGTTGGGAAAAGTTGAGATTAAATCGAATTCCAAAGGGAGTGTGGTCTTCAAGTTTAAGAATCAACAGTTCTATAACAAAGCGCTAGAACAATTGTGTCATATTAATGGAAAACCTCTGCTCCTTAGGCCATGGAAACCAGGTATGAAATTTGATAAGATGGATATTTCGCAAATTCCAATTTGGGTGAAATTGGTGGATGTACCTATGAATCTTTGGACTCAAAGAGGACTGGGATATGTAGCTAGTGGTGTTGGAATTCCTATTCAAATGGATACTGTTATAGAATCTAATACTAGACTAGGATATGCTTGTGTATGCGTTGAAGTTGATATAAAGGAAGAGTTGCCTGATAATGTTTATGTTGTTATTGGGTTAGAAGAATTACAAGAGGTTAAAGTAGAATATGAATGGAGGCCTATGGTCTGTAAGAAGTGTAATAAGATAGGTCATGTTGAAGGGAAATGCACTAATGGTCAGAAAGTTTGGGTAGCAAAATCAACAACTGAAAATACTAAGAAGGATGATAAAGGTAAGAATAAGGTTGAGGAATGGAGTATAATAAGAAGTAGCAAGATAAATGAGCATCAGATGGGAGAAACAAGTTCAATAGTTTCAACAAATAAGTTTAATAAGCTACATAATATAAATGAAAGTGAGATTGATAAAGATGTCACAATTTTTATTAATCACAATGGAGGTGAAGAGATAACTAGACCTCCTAATATATGAATGTAGCAGTGTGGAATGTAAGAGGCTTCAACAACCTCTTACGGCAACTGGATGTGAAGGATTTCATAGCTAGTAATAATGTTAAAGTAATTGGAATTGTAGAGAATAAAGTCAGGTTTTCTAATTACCCTTCAATAATTAGTGCATATTTCTCTCATCTAGAAATGTTGCACAACTATAATAATGATGAAAATGGTAGAATTTGGATCCTTTGGGACAAGAACTACTCTGAAATAAGTCTAGTGAATTTATATTGCATAATCTGAAATATTTAGAAAGGCAGAATGGAAGGTTTCTTTGAAGCAAAATCATGGAATATTAGTAACATCATCAACGGAATCAATAACCTCATTAATGATCCATTCAACAAAATGAATAAAAGAAAAGAAATATTGAAATCGATATAGTTACTCATAATGAAGGTATACAAGAGGATAATAATGTCTTACAAGACGCTTCAAAAATCATCTGGTCGAATGGTACTTTTTTTACTAAAGAATATGAACCAGCATGTATCGCTTCCGTTGCAGTCAATCAAAATGATGACATAACTCATAAGAATGCCAAACGATACTTTGTAAAATCAGTTAAGGAAGGTGAAATTTAGGTCATACTCTTGGGTATGAGATCAACGACTGGTCTTAATCTGCATAGTTGCACCGTTTACTCTAACAACCTTACATTTATCAAGGTATTAACAACATTAAGGAAATCAACTAAAGAATCCAACCCATGGTTTTTGAAATATGAAAATAGATGAACAGTTGTCCAAACTGGAAGGTTGGTCATATAAAAGGGAATTTAAATATGTAGCAGACACCCTATCCAAATGTGTCTGACAAGATCTTGACCTGTCAAGATGGACCAATATCAGTTTCACCCTCCAAATCCTTGGAAATCTTGAGTAAGTTATGTAGAAAAAGAGGGATTTGTTAATTTTATTTCGTATTCCCATTTTCTTGATGAAATTAAGAGTAAATTCCTCGAATACCCCCTCAACTATGGCTGAACTGACAGGTTACCTCCCACTATATTTTTTGGTACTGGATGCCCCTTGAGTTTCATTTTTGTGACTACTTAGCCATTTTTTAAAGTAAACCGTTAAATATCTCTGTTAAGTGTCACGTGCAAGTCATGTGCTCTAATTTTTTGTTTAATTAAAAAATCATTTTTTGAATTACTTAACCAGGGAAAAAGTGGCACTTCACAATGTTCTAACATATATATACACCAAATTAAAACAAAAATAATCCAAAATTAAAACAAAAATAATCAAAAAATTGTAACAAAAGTAAAAAACAATTAGGGAAATGAAGAACCCTAATTTCTAGGTTCTTCACATCACAATGCAAAAACAATCCACCATGACACACTCAACATCAACTAAGCACCAAACAATCCCAACCCTTTTTCACCGATTCAACCCATGCTCAAAAGAACCACCAACCAAATGAAAAATCAACAACAGATTGACCATTCAATCAAAAAATATAGTGAATGTATCAAAATATGGAAAAACTAGACAATCAAACATCTCAGTCAATAATATATTAGCCTCTTCCCACCCACCAAAATTACACAAAGCTTGGATCAACGAAGAATAAATGACAACATTTGGTGTATGCCCTTATCTTTCATCTCAAAAAATAGTTTAACGACATCATCTACCATTCGGTCTTTGCGAAGACAGCCAATAATAGTGCTATAAGCTGTTATATCAGGTTTATATTCCCTTTTTCTAATACCCTAAGCCACTAGATAGCCTTAAGTGTGTGCCTTGCTTTGCATAGCCCATTTATTAAGAAACCCGTTTGAAGAAACCCTTGTATCATACTGCTACAAAAATATAGTGCCATATAGTGCAAATTCATTTGAAATTAAATTGATGTGGGCTTAAACCCCCCGAATACTTGGCTACTAAGACAATTAATAAAGTGGTAAGTTATTACTAAGCTTGAGATTGATTCTGAGTTTTTTGAAGAGTTGACTTGAGATAGGAGATGAGTATTGCTTGAATTTCGATATCGATTGATTGAAGTTAAAGAGGAATTAGAATGTATTGGAAGAGCAGAGGAGGGATCGGAGACTCTAATTTCTTGTATGACTGAGATGTTTGATTGTCAAGTTTTTCCAGATTGTGATACATTTACTATATTTGTTGATTCATATGGTAAGAAATGTAGTAAGATATGTAGAGAGAGTGATGGATATCATGAATAAAAAAGAAATTAAGCCTGATATTGTTACCCCCAAAATGTTGTCACTTATAATTCGTTGATCCAAGGTTTGTGTAATTTTGGTCAGTAGGAAGAGGCTAATATGTTGAGTGAGAAGTTTGATTGTCGAGTTTTTCCAGATTGTCATACATTCACTTTATATCCCCAGAAGATGGTGTCACTTATTCTTCGTTGATCTAAGGTTTGTGTAAATTTGGTTAGTGGGAAGAGGCTAATATGTTGACTGAGATGTTTGATTGTCGAGTTTTTCCAGATTGTCATACATTCATTATATTTGTTGATTCATGTAGTAAGAAGGACTAGTGGAGTATGAATCTTGAAAATTTGGATCTTAAAGGTTTAAAGGTTTGAAGGTTTGAAATTTGAAAGTTTGAAGGTTTGAACATTTAAAAGTTTGAAGGTTATCAATTTTATCCTGGTCAAAAAATAAATTTTATTTATTAAATTAAAAAATTAATTTTTTGATTAAAAAAGAAAAATTAGTGCACATGATCTGCACGTAATGAATTAATGGAGGTATTTAATGGTTTCTGTTAAAAAAAGAAGTAATGACTCATAAAAATAAAATTTAAGAAGTATCCAAAATTATAATGGAAGACAACATGTTAATTTGATCATAGTTAGAGATGTAATTACTCTAAAAGGAAATTGGATTTAGAATGAAAAATTGATAAAATCTAAAGAGATGTGTTTCCTATTTTTAAAAGAGTAAAAATTATATATAAAGTGAAAAGAGTATTTGCAATTAGTCGCCACCTCGAGCACCGTTAATTACTTTTCTCAACGGACACTATTTGTTACTAAAACGCGTATGAAGGAACCCTCACTAATTTCCATAGCCGGTGCTCTACGTGTCACACCTACTTCTGTTTGTTCCTATTTGGCTTGTACCTCTTCAATCTTCATCAACAATCAAAGCCCCGACCTTGAAATTTGTTATTTATTTATTTTTTGGACGGATTTAAGACCCTCCTAACGGTAATTTATCAAATTTTTATTTTCGAAACTTCCATAATACTTCCATAATAATGTTACTAACCTCCATCCTTTGCAACTTGGCTCCGCACCTAACAGTTTTGCAAGAATAGAGCCGGGGTATAGACCCAAGAGGCAACTGTTTTGGGCCCCCAAAAAATTGATATTTTTAAGGACCCTTTTTTGGAAAAATTGTCTCCAAAAAATTGATATTTTTAAGGACCCTTTTTTGGGAAAATTAAATATTTATAGGTATATAATTATATATTTGAATTTAGTAAAATAACATGAAACATTAAAGATATATTTTCTTATAAAAGATCTAAGGTTCGAGTCTTGTCCCAAAATCATTTTTTTATAAAAATGTTTCTCAATTTTTTTATAATTATTTTTAATGTATATAGGCCTCCTATTATGAATTTGCCTTGGGCCCCAAATATACCAGGACCGGTCCTGTGCAAGAACGTCCGATTGACCATTCAATCTTCTCGGTATGTGCCGATAAGATATCGGGCCATTTTCATCCATCATCCTCCTAATTTGTCGAATGAACGGATGAATCGTCCATCTTTCTGTTGATACCTAATACCTTGTATTAATTCAAGGTTATCAGAAACGATCGTCTTCGTCTTTCCAGGAAAGGCTTTACATTTTTCGGTTGGCGAAAGAACCGCCAAAGCTTTTCCCTCTAGTATCGTGTCGCACCTTTGAGTCTCCATGTTGTTAATTGTAGAGTGGGGTGTGGTGTTGTTCCTTTGAACAATTCCAATTCTTGTTTCGTCCGCTCTGTTGGAAAACGACGCATCGCAATAAAATGTAGCATCCCCTTCTGATAGCTCTTCGATCGATACATCTTTCCTCCATGTTGGTATTTTGTCCTCCTGTTTTCTCCAATCAAATCCATGTAGTTCTCCCTTAAAATTGTGTACCGTCTTCATAACCTGATCGATACATACTGGAATCCCTTCATGTACCGCTTTCATTTTTGCTTTCCACGTATTTCAAAATGTGATAAAAATATAATCTTTAATTTTCTGTTCTTCCCATCCACCTTGTGTGAAGCTTTGAATAATCTCTGGAATCCAATCCCTTGAAATTTGTTAAATCATATTTTATGTTAGAGTAATAAAAAATGTCAATTTTGTTCGTGGTATCTTTTCTTCGCCTTCTTAACAATAAAAAAGTTAATGTAAAAAAAGAGTGACATCTATTAATATTTTTAATTATATTTCATTTTGAGATATCTCGAAAAGACTCTATATTTTGGTGCCGGTAATGAGATACGAGAGATTAAGTATCGAGGAAAATACATTATAGGGTTAAAAATATCAGATTTTTATATTATAATTCCAAACCAGAAAAAGTTATTTTTTAAGGTCATTTCCTAATTTTTTGGTTTGGGTATTTGACGTTTTTATCCTTCTTGGTTGAAAAAAAATGTTTTTGATTTTCTTTGGTTGGATACAGACCCACGTCCATATTTTTACTAGTTCCCGACATAAAACCCTTATGGGTACAGACCCACGTCCATATTTTCACTAGTTCCCGACATAAAACCTTTATGGGTACGGACCCGCTATGTGTTTTATTTTTTTAATTAAGTCTTGATTGATTTTTATTAAGTCATTTGTTATTTTGTCAATATGGGTTGCACCCATATAGTTAAAAACTACTGTTGGGCCTGGACCCATCAAGAAAAACGTCTTCACACTCGTGTTATGGGGCTGGCCCCTTCATGAATAAAACCAATCACTTCACTCAATAGATCTAAAAAAATGTCCAACATAGAAAAAATGGTCCAGATTGGGAATGTTAGAGAATGGGCTCGAAAGGTGGCGGTTTTCTTGTCAAGTAGCGCAGCTTGGTTCGAAGGTGATAAGGTGGAGAATGGTCAGATACGGGATGGGTGAGAGATGGTGGATGATGGGGCTGTATCACCGTATCTTATGGGGTTGTACTATTGTCCCATATGGGGCTGCACCACCGTTGGTTTTTCCTGCAAAATAATGATAAAAAATACCTTGAAACAGGCTACAATGGTGGAGAATGGTTGAGAACGGCTTTATTGTGCACCTCATCAACGAACGGTGAAGGAGAGCGGCGAGATGAAGAGTCATGGTCGGGTTTTAGTGTGCAGGAGAGCGGCGAGATGAAGGTGAGCTTTGGATGTCAGATCTAGTTGTTTTATGATGGAGAATGGGCCACGATGGTCGCAGCGGTGTTGGTGGTGCTGAACGTGGCATCGGTTCTTGTGAAAATGGGGTGAAGGTGGTATTAAATCTGGTGTGAAGATGGTGATGGTGAGCAGATGAATCTAGTGAGAAGATGGGTTTCTGGGAGGCGTCGGGTTTCTGAGTGATGATGGTGGTCAACATGGCTGTGAGAGGGAGAGGGAGAGGGTGGTGATGATGGTGGTTAATAGGCCACGACAGGAGGCGGGAGGGGTGGGTGGGGTGGGTATGATGGAAAGGATGGTGTATGGTGATGTTGGTGGAGATGGTGATCCCGAGAGGAGAGGGCAGGTGCTGATAGATTGGTTAGAAAGGGGAGATGAGGTGGTGCTGGGTTGGTCAGAGAGCATAGAGAGGGGAGGGGAGGGATCAGTATAGGTGAATGGGGTGGTCAGAGGACATAGAGAGGGGAGGGATCGGTGGGGGTGAATGGGGTGGCTTTTGGTTTTCCAGATCGAAATCATATAATGGTTTAGGTGTTTTGCTTTTTAATCCTCAAGTAAAGAGGGAAAGAGGATAATTTTGAGTTTTGCTCTTTGTAACCAGCTGGTTACACCTTGTCTTTATAATACAAAGCAAAAGTTCTATTGACCTTAGAAACTAAATCCCCCTTAAGTATTTACTTTCAACGAATTTGAACCAAAAAATTTAATTCTATCAACTTACTGTAAGTCTACAACTCATTTAGTGCCCGTTTGGAAGCGCTTTTTTGGAGAAGCACTTAAAAGTGCTTTTAGCATTTTAAGAGTTTTTTTTACTTTGAAAAGCACTTTTTTGAGAAGCACCAAATATGTGCTTCTTGAAAAAAGCACTTTCAATAATTTTAGATTTCAAAATTATTTTTAATAATTTTTTAAATTTTTAAATTTTATTTCAAAAGCGCTTTTTTACTCTAAAATAAGCACTTCCAAACGGGCCCTTACTATCTAAATTACAAGTAATGATATCATATATTTCATTTACTAATTAAATTTTTGTCTTTGTTTACACTTCACTGTGAGTAAAATAATCACCGGTTTTGACGAAACATAAACGGTTTTCCAAAAATAAAAGAAATAATATTCGTTTTAGCGCAAACTAACTATTACATAAAAATGAAATACGACTACAGGAACCGAAAATACACTTACACGGAAAGAAAGGAATAACAAATTACACCTATGGTTGTTAAAAAGATATTCCAGCCTAACACCTTAATCGCCGTGGAATAGGCGTCTAGCCCGTCTAGGCACCGATTAATGGCAAAAAATGGCCGTCTAGGCGCCGATTAATGGAAAAAAATTCCCACATTGACGTTTTTGTTATTTTTCTTATTCTCGAGAATTCTTTAGTTGATATAATAACTCAATTTTTAGTATTTTTATATTTACTATAGTGTTGTTAGATGAATTTTATGACTGAAATAGTTAAAACTGTTATAATTACTACATATATATTATTAAATACACAAAATTACATATCGTGATGCAAAACCGTATAATTCCGCCTAGGCCCCGTGTAATCCCGTGTAGGTTCTAGGTCCCGGTCGACCGCCTAGCGCCCAAAACCGAGATTTATAGCATAGGAGAAGGAGAGACAGAGTGTTATCCTTTTCTGGTGTATTTCGTGTATTTGGCTAGTGAGGGAGAGTCTCTATTTATAAGAAAATGAGGAGAGTAAGGGTCTATCAGAATCGTCACCATAAATGGTCTTCAAGTGCTCCATTAAAGCTGACGTTTTTGGAGGTTACAGATGTTACTCTTTTTTAAATTCGGACAATTAACCTAGACACAAGCTTGACCACTAGTGCATTTCCGAGTTGACCAAGACTTGTAACTGCTAGATTATATTCTGGCTTTATGGTGTTTTGATTACTTCTCCTTGAATCATTTCTAAAAATGTGTTTCATTTTTCATTTTTTGACTCCCCAAACTCCCCCTCGAGCCCACGCCGGGCCGGCGGGAGGGTAGTGGTGGTGCGCGCGTGGGGTTTTGTCTATTTCTCTTTGGCCTCTATAACCTTTCAGCCTTTTGGAATTAATAGGTGGGTAAAGCATTATATACCATTGTTTTTTCCATTTATTTTCGGATATGGTACTTTTTATGTGTAAAAAGTAACTTTTTCATTTTTTTTAAAGGAATGAGAATGGATTTGTTTAATAATCAATATTAAATTAAATTTTTTCCACTTTTCCTAAAAAATATGAATGGATAAAACAATTAATCTATTAGAATTGTAATAATTAATTCTAACATTCAGTAGGAAAAAAAATACGAGTCGCATTAGACCAGTGTAGTATCTGTTGGAATTATATATCAGACTGAACTCTAGAATAATAAATTTGCATGTGACAAAGGGGTTGTTTAAATAATTGAAATTTCTTCCATTTTCTTTTGTTTGGCAAAAGCACATAATGACAAACAAAAAAAGGAAAACAAGCCGTGTAGCTGTTATATATAATTTAAGTAGTTACCTTTACACCCTTCTTGCTGAAGAGCGTGAAAGAATCAAGTGTGAGCATCTCCTCTACCCTGCAACGGAAACCAAGTAAGCAACGTTTACGTAAGACTAATCATCGTTCGGATTATTAGTAGTAGGGGAGAGCATTGACCGAGTCAACCCGATCAAAAGAAACCAACCCGAGTTAACCCGGTCGGATTTGGATTAACCCGATAATAAACTTAACCATAGTGTCGGATTAAAACATTAAAAAGCCAAAACCGAGCATTACTGTTCGGATTGATAAAAAAGAAAAAAACACATAACCCAACCCGACCACCCGTTGTGCAGCCCAAGCACATTTTATTTTATATAAATATAATAAATACATATATTAAAATTTACAGATTTATCATATCTAACCTACCCATCCATCCATTACCCTTACCCTTACCCTTACTTCTCATTTCTCGGCTCTGACTTATCTCTCAACCTCTCTTATATCTCTTTCTATGCCAGATCAAACCCTTCAAATTCTAAAAAACTCACCCATGTCAGATTTTAAGTTTAATATTCTCATGTTAATGATAATTTTTAGATTATTATCTATATATTTGAGTATTTGTTTGCATTTCTGATGATTTGCATTTATTTATTCTTAGTGTTTAGTTGGTACTACCGGTTCATCTGTCTTAATCTGGGTACATTTTGTTGTGTATGAAGCGTATGGTGCGTTGTTTAGTTCTTTCCAGATCTCGCTTATATATATATGGAATTGGTATATCTGAAATGGTCTAGCCCAAACCATTTTCTCAGGTTCGTTCTTTCGTTTCTTTAATTTTGTATAATTTTTATTTTAATATGTAAAATAGATTTGGAATTAGTTATATTATTAGTGCCATAAGTCTGTAATTAGTTGTCTCTTCCACGCCCATATGTCTGTAATTAGTTATTTTTTAAACTGAATTTTACTAAATTTTGATATACAAATCCATAGCGTCGAGGTATTACAAGTTACTGGAATATGGAATTAAGTCATTAACTGGAATATCTTTACTTTGATACATCTATGAGTAAATAAATTGATAATGTAACAAATTTGCTTTGAAAATGTATAAAAAGTATAATTCCTGAGTAAATTATTACTTGAAGATATAAAACGTGAATATGATGTATGTATCATTAAAACTGTGTATCAAATTATCAAAAGTAATTGGAATTATTTATTCATGGAATATGTGTATCAAATAATAAAATTAACTTGAATTATAAAAGGATTAAAAAGTAAATGATTTGATAACTTCAAATGTATGGAAAGTGACTGGAATTGTCTTCACTTGTGTATCAAATGTAATATCTTCACAAATTAGCTATGAAAAGGTAATATCTTTCACTTTTTTTTATAGACCATAATTAATTAATTCTGATTCTATATAAACTAAACTGAATAGATTGATGCAGGACCAAAGACTCCAGGTTGAAGTTAAAACAGGACCTGCACACTCAAAGGACAATTGCTTCATAATTATATTGTGTTATTGTTACTGTGTTTATGTATTTTAGTAATTGCCTTTATAGGCCTTAACTATGTATCAATTTATGTTTGAACTTGGAATATTATTAAAATGACTAATTATATTAACTTATCTTCTATATTTAAGTTTAACTTTTACTTTATACCTAGTAAGTGTTAATAAAAAAGTACAGTAAACAAACCCGAGTTAACCCGGTGCGTAATCCGTGAGAACCCGGTACTTTGAACCCGGGTGGGTTCTGTAAAAAAAAAACAGGGTTGGGTTTTTCAAATCCCAACCCGGAATGTTACATCCCTGGGTTAGCAAAATCCCAAACCCGGGGCTAACCCGGTGTATGCTCTACCCTAATTAGTAGCACGCATTAACGTTTTGACGTGAACTCAAAAAAAAAAAAAAAATTACTTGTATGAGTAGTACATTGTAATTTCTTTTCTTGTGGGAAATTAACTTGTATTACTTTCTTTTGTCTTTAGTCTAACTTGACAAAATGGTTATGTTTGGTGAGTAATCAAAGAATTTCGAACATTTTACCATAGACTATTGATTTCTTATCATGTTTTCTTTGACATCTGTCATATATTTCATACTTTAAATAAATTAACTGCCACCATTCTAACAATAATATCACTCATCGAGATATTAGGTGATTGCATTGGAATGGCAGAAGCAGGGATAGTAGAAGTGAGAGTAAACGAAAGTGATGTTGAACTGAGAGAAGTAATTAGATCATTGGAGATCAAGAGTTTGAAGAACTCAATCAGTAAAAAGAAGTGTTTGCAATCACGTTATGTTTATGGTGTTATATTCATGGCAACAACTCTATTTGCTTGGTTAATACGTGACTACGGTGAAAAGATTTCACCTCTGCTCCAATGTATGTCTTTCAACATATTGTTAATAATGTAAAAAATTATGGATATAATAGTATTTTCTTCATCTACAGATTCAAAAGCTTGTGGGGTAGATGAAATTGAATGTTCTCGTAAAATGGGAGTTCTTCGTGTGAGTTTAGGATGTTTTTTGTTCTTCTTGATAATGTTTTTGACAACATGTAACACGTGCAAGCTGAGTGAAGCTCGTAATGTTTGGCATTCAGGATGGTGGCCTCTAAAGTATGTTATTTTGGTTATCTCTTTGGTAATTCCATTCTTTATTCCATCAGATTACATTCAATTCTATGGTATGTTATTTTCATTAAAAATTGTCGTTTATACCCCTTGTTAAATTTTGAACTTAACGGCCATTGCAGGTGAAGCTGCTCGGGTTGGTGGAGGGTAATGTTGGAATCTATCCTAATTAGTTTTTCATACTTATAATAACAGTAATTGAAAATTATTAACATAATTATACAATTTGTGCAGGATTTTCCTTATTCTCCAACTCATAAGTGTTATTGAGTTTATTACATGGTGGAATAACTATTGGATGCCCGAAAAGACAAACAAATCGAGGTACGTGTTCCTTGTTTTTTATTATTTCATTTATGGTAAAAAAAAAAACTAGTGATCTAACAATATTCTAAATTGCAGCTGCTCCTTTGGATTATTCATGTCAACGTTATTTTATATGGGTTCTGCTTGTGGTATTATAACAATGTATTCACTATATGGCTCAAAACCATCATGTTCCATGAACATATTCTTCATCTCCTGGACAGCTATTTTGTTTTTAGTAATGATGGTTATATCTTTGCATTCTAAGGTAAGAATTCTCATACAAATTTTTCTTGTTCTTTCTTTATTTATTTATCTGATTATATAGTGTAGGTGAATCGAGGTCTTCTTTCTTCTGGAATCATGGCTTCCTATATTGTTTTCCTATGCTGGTCTGCTATAAGGAGGTGTGTATTTCCCCATATTTTTCCGAATTATCCAACTTTAGCTAAGTATTTGAATTTGACTTACCATACATTGTTCCAGTGAACCAGTTAGTGAGAAATGCAGTTCTCACAAGCAAAAAGATGAGCATGGTGGCTGGACTACTGTGATAGGCTTCCTGATCGCAATATGTGCGATTGTGATGGCAACTTTTTCCACAGGGATTGATTCACAAGCATTTCAGGTATGTTCGAATTTCCTCAGAGTTGTAGTACATGGATAGATAAGTTGTATATTGTATAATACATGTGATGGTCTTTGATAAGTAAAAACATGGTAGAATCTCAAATATATTGTTTCAAAACTCGGCTGATGAATCCAAGATAATGTGGATTTGTAGTTTCGCAAAGATGAAGTTGGATCGGAAGATGATATTCCATATAATTACGGTTTCTTCCACCTGGTTTTCTCATTAGGGGCAATGTATTTTGGAATGTTGTTCATCAGTTGGAATTTACAAGGATTTACTAAAAAGTGAGTCCACTTCCTTCATAAATTGTATTTATAAGGAGTAAATTCATACCACCCAAATTCATACCACCCAAATACCACTCAATGACGTGGCGTGAATTCACTACAAGAAATAGTATCTTTAGCGGCAAAAAATTTAACACTAAAAATCTTAATTTTGCCGCTAATAGTTGTAATTTTTCGCCTCTATAAGTTTCTCGCTATAGATACCTTTAGTAGCAAATTATTTGTTTTTGCCTCTATTAACTTTATCTTTAGCGGCAAATATTGCCGTTTAAAATATAATTAGAGGCCATTTTGGTTTTTAAAAATATCATTAGAGGCCATTTTAATTGTTGCCGCAATAGCTTCCCCGCTAATGCTATCATTAGACGCCATTTTAATTGTTGCCTCAATAGCTTTCCCGCTAATGCTACTATTTCTTGTAGTGTATTGGTTGGTTACAAATCTTTAATCAAATCAAGAAAATAAATACATTAACGATTTGTAACCAACCAATTCATGCCACGTCATTGGCAGTATTTGGGTGGTATGAATTTGGAAAAGTTTGATTGATTGATAAAATAATATTGTTGAAATGAATTGCAGATGGAGTATCGATGTTGGATGGGCTAGTACATGGGTAAAGATTCTTAACGAGTGGTTTGCAGCCACCATATATTGTAAGTTAATTAAGCTCAAATTATTCACCTTATATTTTGAATTAATAATACTATCAATTCAAATTTATTATTGCAGTATGGAAATTGATATCTCCAGTAGTGCGAGAATCCAAAGTTATGGATCATGAAGAGTTTCTGCAAGAAGAAGATAATTCAACTTCAGCATAATACTTCTGTTTCTCCTAGATATTCTTTTTCTTCTATTCTTTCTTCGTTTACTCTAGCGCATAGCGGATGGAAACAAATGTTGTTTTGTAGTTCAAATTTCTGCATTTCATCATAAAACCTGGTCCTACAATTCATTAAAAGTTACATACCGTGTGATTCTGATCATATATGATTTCTCTGTTCATGTGTAGTCTGTAGAAAATTGTATTAGATTGCAAATACAAATCTCAATAATCTATATTTTTCTAATATATTTCTAGAGCCACTTTAAACTCAAAATCACTTACTTACTGGGATTAATTATTTTAGAGTTAAAAACTCTTTTTGGTTAAAATTAAAATATTTGTAAAACATATAAAAAAATATTTTAACATCGAAAATCACTTTAAAAGATTATTTTAATAATCATTTAGCTAGTGTTTTTTCTAAAAATAATTTTAAAGGTCTAAAATAGTTTTATAGACTAAAATTATTTCAAGTGATTATTTTAAATAACAATCTCAAACGGGCACTTAGTTTAAACTTCTACGGCTTAAAAGGAGAATCAAGGCCTTTAACCCCAATTAATTGATACTTTCTCCGTCCAGTTTTGTTTGTCCACCTTTTTGGTGCACAAAGATTAAGAAGAGCATTTAATATTTTTCCTTTTTACATAAATGCCCTCAATTAATATACATGTGTACATTTATTACAACAATTTTTCTACTATTTAATTAGGGATAATATTGGAAAAAGTAGAGAAAAAATGTATTGATATTGAGAAAGGGACAAACAATATTAGACACCCTATTTTAGAAAGTTTGATAAATAAAAATGTACGGGAGGAGTAATCTATACTTCATCGTTGGCTCACATTATATTTTGGCTATATATATTAGCCCTTTTTCTTTACCACTTGTCAATCTTGTGTGGCATTAAACAAAAGCTAAAATATTTACCCACGAGATTTTACAAACTTCTACTCAAAACCTAGGGCACTGTTTGGTTTGTGAAAACATTTTCTGTTTTTGTTTTCAGAATATATTTTCAGAAAATGATTTTCGTTTTCTTTTCAAAATTTTCAGAAAATATGGAAAACATCGATTTCACGTTCTCCAATATAGCACTGTTTTCATTAAATTTTCCAGAAAACTGTTTTCATTTTCTGTAGCCAAACACGTTTTCATTAGTGTTTTCAAAAATATAGAAAATGAAAACAGAAAACACCGATTATTTTCACGAACCAAACAGGGTTTAGGTATCCCTACCTAATCTAGTTTTCTCATTTATATATTTTACACTAGAAACCTTTTTTCCACTTTTCATTATAACTTTAAATATTTTTTATCTAATATATATATATAATATATATTATCCCATAAAATCTAATACCCTGATATCTACTTTACTATTTTCTCTACCCTTCCAAACACCGCAATAGTCTCTCTCTCTCTCTCTCTCTCTCTCTCTCTCTCTCTCTCTCTCTCTCTCTCTCTCTCTCTCTCTCTCTCTCTCTCTCTCTCTCTCTCTCTCTCTCTCCCATGGAGAAAAACTTATGGAGGAAAAGCTTTCCGACAAGACCTAAGCACCAATCGGTGACGAAGATCCGAGCTCCAGCAGGTTTTCTGGCATCAGCTCCATGGCGTGAAGACCTCTTGCATCAGCTCCATGGCGTGAAGACCTCTGGCAGCAGTTCATGGCGAGAAGACCTCAGGGCGAAGGCTAAGATCTGGTGCACAGGAAAAGAACTCGCCTGATATCCGGTGCGAAGGTGAATATCTCGCTTAAGAAGATGGTTGTGAAGGCTCAGGAGTTATTCAATTTTATTGCTCCGGTGAAAATGAGTTGAAAGTTTATGTTCTGATTTATTGCTCCAGTGCGAAGCCACAGAAGACAGCGAGAGCTCCAATGCGAAGGTGAAAAGCCATGGAAAGTTTTTTTTTTTACTTGTTCGAATTTCCAATTTCATTTCCATTTCGAGTTTCTTTATGTGTATTTTTTTATTTTCCTTGTTCAAATATCACTCAGTTGTAATTTGTAGTCTAAAAATATAAATTATGATTTTATTGCCTTCGATCACTTATCTATTCTAATGTTACTTAGCAAATTTCAACTGAGTACTTAGTGTTTCTAGACCATACTCAGTGTTTTTTCAAGATACTTAGTGATTTTGTGTTAATACTAAGTGATTTAAAGTAATTCTCAGTGATTTTTATATAATATCCAAAGTTTTTGCTGATGAGATTCAAGCTGGGGAAATGGTTGAATTTGCCAGTGATGTGAAAGGAATAGTATACTCAGTGATTTTTTCCAATACTCAAAAAAAAATTCCGATACTCGGAGATTTTTTCGATACTCCGAGAATTTCTGGTGGCGTCTGCAGTGGTGCCTTACGATGAATAGTGATAACAGTGATTTGATTGTCCACTTGTTTTTTGTCTTTATATAAATTTTATCATTTTTTTTTTGTTTTTTTGTAATTTTTGTTTTATTTGAAGATATTATAGTATTTTAGTATTTATGTGGCCTATTTAAAGAATAAATCTATCAACAAATTCTCAATGTATCATGATTTTTTGTCTTCAAGATTTTACAGGTCTCATAGGTCAATCACCCATAAAAAATACAGAAAAAAATTATCTAAAAAAGAAAAAATTTATAAGTGGTATTTTAAACCTCTGAATACGAGGTGATTAAAGGATGAAACCAAAAAAGATAACATATATTTACTTTTTATTTATTTTTATCTGTTTAAAACATGATCAACTGAACAGTGCCATTAGAGCCAAAGCCAAGAAGAAATAAAAACTAACCACCGTCAGAGTTAAGCATTTGTCTAACTAATAAAATCTACCTTAAACACAGGCAGACCACTTCAACACCCTATAGGAAAACCATCAATAAATGAACAACAAAGTTTCACAAATACTAAATAAATAGATAGAAAAATAAATAGATTAATAATTTATAATCAACCAATTCACGTTACATCATATACTTATATGATATGTTTTTAAATAATATATTATGAGATTATTACCCAAAGGGTCTTGAAATCACCACCTCGTGACCTAACAAGACCGGCTTTATAGGCTCTTCTTACTAAAGGCCACAAACTAATTTTAACACTACAAGCCTAATTTTCCAATTACCATTTTACCCCTTTTGTATTTCATTACCCTATATATACTATATTTTATCAAAAGAAATTAAATCATTCTCTCTCCTCTCCCATATTTTTCTCTCGCAGCTTTTATTTTTTTTATTCCTCTGTCTCCAATCTGCTCTGAATCGGAGCTGCGAACAAGAAGACGAACGGAGCAATCCTCGTCACCGGTTCGAGATCTACACTAGGGTTTATTCACTGCTTCTCACCTTTGTTGTTCCGGACTGAAGACGACGAATGAGAAGAAGGCGTGCGTGAGGCGGATCTGTGAAGCTCAGCAAATCTGCGTAGCAGGTCGGAGAAGAAGATCGTTGTGAAGGTCTCAACTTTTTTTTTAGGAAAATATGGAAAATAGTGAACGGTGTTTAGGAAAATTGATTTGAAAACGGGTTTAACAATGCATAGTGATTGGGTAAGAGATATGGAATGGGCTGTGAATTTGGGGTTATTGAAATCAACTGTAGCGAGTGGTTCGCAAAATAGGAAATTGGTGATATGGACAAGTGAGAAAGAAGGGGAATTTGTTGGCGGTTGCTGATGAAGATAATGATGTTAAGCAGATTGATTTTTTTTTGTTCAAAGAAGCAGATTGATGAAAACACAGTTGACCAATAATTATTATTAATAGATTCGTGTAAGTTTATTTACTTTATAATTGTGTGCAGAGCTTCCAACTCAATACCCTTTATTGGAGCATAAAGCTTCAAAAATGTGTGAGGCGGTGATGCACAAAACATTATCTCGTTCCCATGTTTAATTTTGTCAAAACCCAGCATTGTTAACAAAATCTTCACGTTCCCTTCATTCTCTCTCATCAAATGAAATCTTATTCTCTTTCTATATCTATATACTTTACTACAGATCCTCCTCACTATTACTCTTTCTCAAATCTAATTCATTTTTATATGATTGTTCGATTTATATTTTCTTTTTTCTGGTGTTCAATTAAATTCGAAGATCTAACATGGGTTTGATTTTAAAACAACTTTTGATGATCGGGAACTTTTGGTGTATTATTGAGCATGTTCAAAAAAGTTATTATTTTTTTATACTCAGTAAAATTATTGAGCATGCTCAGTAAAGTTACTGAGCAAACGAGCATGCTTAGTAAAGCGACTCAACAAAAAAATTCGAATACTCAGCAAAAAATTTCTGATACTCAGCACTTTTCCATGCTCAGTACTTTTTCCATGCTCATGCTCAGTACATTTTCCATGCTCAGTAGTTTATACTCAGTACTTTTTCCATGCTCGGTACTTTATGCTCAGTACTTTTTCCATGCTCAGTACTTTTTTCATGCTCAGTACTTTATGCTCAGTACTTTTTCCGGCGGTGGTCGGTGGTGGTCGGCGGTAGTCGGTGGCCGGAGGTCGGAGCTGGAATTATTAATAGTTAATGACAGAGGAGAGAGAAAAATTAATAAAGGAGGAGAGAAATTAATGGTAATGGAGGAGAGAGAGTAATGGTAATGGAGGAGAGAGAAGAATCTTTTTTTTTTGTCTTATATACACTATAAGGGTAGTAAAGGTATTTGTCAATTTTGAGGCCTCTAAGTAGAACAGAGAATCCACTTGGTTCCTATATGGCTCTAAGATGGTCCCCAAGACCCCTTAGGTAATTCACCCATATATTATTACTCTATTTTTTTAATCTAAAACCATAATCTAATAATTTTAAAAGAAAATTACCCAAAAATTAAAATAATATTATTTTTAGTCCAATAACATCAATGACAAAATTTATGCCCAATAAAATCATCAATTGAATTATTTTATACATTATTTGACTATACTATCCTTACTTATGTTATACATTATTCGTCGCGTTGACGGGATTCGTCCGGTGACAGGAATCGTCGGTGACGGAAATCGTCCGTGACGGGAATAGTTCTTATGGTGTAAGGGTAAATATGTAATCTTATAATAGTAAGTTAATGGATGATTCTTTGGGGCAAGTATAATATTATTTTGATTTTTTGGGGTATTGATCCTAATTTTAATCCTCAATTTTACTTTTAAAAATCAAACCCTAACAAATTTAATCATGGTTACAAAATTGTTTTTTATTCATTTGATAATCCGTCAACATTGGGTTTTAAAAACCGTGACCGCTGCGAGGAATCTACAAATTAAGGCCTAAATCCTAACTTTCTTAGGATTTAAAGCCTAGTTGCAAATTACTTCTTTTTAAGGCCTAACTCAAAAATCTGGTTTGGAATTTTACTTTCCTACCTTTTTTAATTTTTTTTTATTCCTTTTTCGTTTTTTTATTAATTTTTTTTTCCTGAATTTTTAAAACTTTTCTGCAGATCCCAAACCGACGCAGTCGTGATGGTGAGGTGGTGTTGCACAGGCAGATCTGAAGGGCTGGTTCGCGATGGTGAGGAGGTGCTGCAAGAGCAGCGACAGCAGCACGATCGGAGTCTCGTGCGGTGGTGGAGAACGGAGGCTTGTGCGGTGGCGTGCAGGAGAACGTGGCTTTAGATTTGAAGGGTTTCTGCAGTCACGGTGGTTGCTGGCGCGACACAGAGCTGAAGAGAGGCGGCAATGGTTCACGGTTGTTGTGCAGATCTCGTCCTCGCTGAAGCGCAGAGAAGAAGCAGTTGTGCAGATCTCGTCGTTGCAGCTGAAGGCGGCGCTGGATCTCGACCTGAAGCACATGGTGGCGCTGGTTCACGATCTGGTGGTGGTGGCTTGGTCTATTCTCGCAACAGTGGTGGCTTGAACCAGCAGCAGTGGTGGCGCAGTGCAGTGATGGCTTCGATGCAGCGGCTTCGCGAATCTGCAGCGCCTGGGTGGTGGTTCATGGCGCTGCTGCTGCAGTGGTTCATGGTGGCTTCGAGGTGGTTCACAGATCTTGGAAGGAGGGCATTGAAGGGGCTTCGCAGGGTGGCTTCGATGGGAAGGCGAAAAGGGTGGTGGGGTGGCCATGGTGTGGGGTGAGGTGGGAATGGTGGTGCGGCATAGAGGGAGTGAGGAGAGAGAAGGAGGGCATCTAGGGTCTTCAGAAACAAAATCCCCTATTAGCATTTTGTTTTTGATTTTTGTGGGTTTACAATAGGTATAGAGGAGAGGGAGCTTTTGGGTCTTTTTATTGGCTTCTAGTTAGGATCCAACTACTAGTTAGAGGGGGAATTGGGTTGGGCTTTTGTTTGTAAAAAAGAAGGTCGTGGGGCTGTATAATATAATTCCCCCGACCGCTGCCTAGTAACTAGTGTGAGCTAAAGATGAACCACCAAAGTTTAACCACAAGATATAAATATTAAGCAGACATTACATACAAAGAATCAAGATCAGGACATGATTTTGTGAAAAAGATAAGGGAGCACAAATCTCATTCCATCAAAGGGGTACCAAAAAAAAAGGATAGACAAAAATAAAATAAAATAAGCCACAACCATGATCCTTCCATTTTACCCTAATTTTACCCTATTTTAATTAATCAGAAAATGAGAGCTTCAAATAACCAGCCAATTAGTAAAACCTCACACAATAAAAACAGTACCCATTTAGTAATAAGAATTACAAATCCATAAACCTACACAACCTTGTCTCTTAATCTCTCTCACTACAATTACAAAAGAAGCCTCATCTCAGAGACAACAAAATCCTCCTTTCCTCAATTATTATTCAATGTATTTCAAGACTCTCTGTTACTTACTAAACTAAACACAAAACCCCCTCAATAATCCATTCCTTCCATCCCGCCACCTGGCATACCCGAACCTTCCTTCTCATCCTTCGGTAAATCCACCACAACCGCTTCCGTAGTTGTCAATAAAGACGATACACTACACATCCAAAAAAAAACATCAATTCAATTCCAACAAATCAGCCATAATCAATATTATCTAAACTAACCTTGCAGCATCTTTTAAAGCCGTTCTTATAACCTTAAACGGATCAATAATTCCTGACTTTATCATATCTACATATTCACCTATCAAAACCAAAAACAAAACACATAAACACATAACCATTTTTTTTTTTTTAAAAAAAAAACAAACCTTTAGCAGCATCATAACCAAGATCAGGGTTATCTTGTTCCAACAATTTACCAACAATAACAGCACCTTCAACACCAGCATTACAAGCGATAGTATAAACAGGTGTCCTTAGCGCATTTTGAATAATTTGAACACCAATTTTCTGATCAAAATTAGCTGTTGAAAGTTTATCCAATTCTTTAGACGCATATAATAAAGCAACACCACCACCTGGTAATATTCCTTCTTCAACAGCAGCTTTAGTAGCATTAAGTGCATCTGTAACTCTATCTTTCTTTTCACCTACTTCAGCTTCACTTGCTCCTCCTATTTTTAATACAGCTACTCCTCCTGATAGTTTTGCTAATCTTTCTTGTAACTTTTCTTTATCATAATCTGAACTACTTAATTCTATTGCTGACCTTATCTGTTTAATAATTTACAATTTAGACCTTTTAAATTATTTATTACAAATAATATAATACAAACCTGTTCACTTCTAGCATCTATTTCGTTTTTATCACCAGCTCCATCGAGTACTACTGTGTCATCTTTAGATACTGTAACTTTCTTGCATGAACCTAACATCTCAAACTCAATTTCTTCCAGATTTAACCCTAAATCTTCTGTTATTACCTGTATTTTAGAATATAAAAAATCAGTATTTGTTTTTGTTTATTAAATAAATAAAAAACTCACTTGTCCTCCTGTTAAAGCAGCAAGATCTTGAAGACAAGCTCTTCTATTATCACCAAATCCAGGAGCTTTTATCGCACAAACCTTCATTAATATATTATTATTATTATCATAACCAAGTTGAGAAATTAAAATATAATATTCTTTAATAAAATACCTTAATTCCAGCGCGAAGTTTGTTTAAAATAAGAGTAGCTAAAGCTTCACTTTCAACATCTTCAGCAACAATCAATAATGGTCTTTGTCTCTGAAAAGGTAAGTAATTTACATAAGAAAATGTAATGCAAAGAAAAAAAGTTAAATTAAAAATTAAAAAAACCTTTAAAGCCATTTCGAGTACTCTAACAATAGCATTAATACTTGAAATTTTCTTTTCATGTATCAAAATAAGAGGATCATCCAATTCCTGTCATAAATAAAATAAAACAAGTGTTAGCAAAAAATATGTGTAATTAATTAAATAACAAGTGGATAAATAAATAAATAAATAAACTTACGCATTTCTGGTTTTTTGAGTTTGTGACAAAATAAGGAGAGATATAACCTCTATCTAATTTCATCCCTTCAACAACTTCTAACTCATTAAATAGTGTTTTCCCATCCTAATATTCATCAAATCAATTAATTAAAAATCAAAAATCATATCATTTATTTGATTATATGCTCAACTTACTTGAATAGTAATAACTCCTTCTTTACCAACTTTTTCCATAGCTTTAGCAATTAACTCACCAATTTCTCGTTCACCATTAGCAGAAATAGTTCCAACCTATATAATCAATCTTAGGTTAAAAACCTTAATCTTATTCTCAAAATAAAATAATTAATTATTATTAACCTGAGCAATTTCTTCAGATGTACTAATCATACGAGATCTGCTTTGTAAGTTAGTTACAACTGAATCAACGGCCATGTTAATTCCACGTCTAAGATCCATAGCGTTCATTCCAGCAGCTACTGATTTACAACCTTCGGCAAATATAGCACGTGTAAGAACTGTAGCACAAGTTGTACCTGTAAAAACAGATATAAATTTGTTAGGGTTTGATTTATTTTATTTTAATTTATTAATTGAAGAAATACATTTTTGAAGACTATATTTATGTACTTACCATCACCAGCAGCATCATTAGTAGCGTTTGCAACTTGTTTAACAAGACTAGCACCAACATTCATCACTTTGTCCTTAAATTCAATGCTTTTTGCAACTGTTACACCATCTTTTGTCACTTTTGGAGCACCCCAACTTTGTTCAATTACAACATTACGTCCCTGTATTTATCATTTATTAGTCATCAATCATGTAATAACCTTTCTGAGTCTAGTTCTTGTAAATATTCATTTAAACCAAACTTCAAACACTACTTGTGCATTAACAGAAATAGATCTTTAACAAAAAATAAATGTACCTTTGGACCCATAGTGACTTTAACAGCATCAGCAAGCTCTTCAACACCTCTAAGCATCAAAGCACGAGCTTCCACTCCAAATTTAACATCTTTAGCAGCATAATTTCTACTCCAAGCCAATCTACTACTAACCTATATTATAATACACAATATTAAAAAAGATCAAATCTTAATCAAATAAAATAGTAAAAATCAAATTGATCAACATTATTATAGTCGAAAATACCTGTGATGTGCTGTTTCTAGCAACCCTACAATGTACACAAAAAATGGATTTTCATTAAAATGATGATTACAATAGAAAATTGGAAATATATCAGAAATGATGTGAAATGTGAAGAACCCCATTTTGAACAAAAAAAAAAAACAGAAATGATTTTCAAACTTTAAATAAATATATAAATTATTACCTGGCTTTGGAGGCGAGGTTAGCAACAAAGCGATGCATATTTTATGTGTGAAGTGAGAGTGGGAGAAAGAGTTGTTAGAATGAAGGAGTTGTTGAAATGAGAGAGCCGAGAAAAGTTGTTGTATTATAAAGAGGGAGAAGAGAAGAGTCTAGAACTAGCTGCCTCCAGTTGAGTTTAGGGTTTTTGGATAAACCACGTTGAGGTTTAAGGATTTTTCAACCAAAAAAATTAATGCAAATAATTAATAAAATTTGATACCTAAAAATTTCTTAAAACATTTTGTTTCAACAGTTTTTTAATTTAATTTTTTTGGTTTATTTCAATTATTTTGTTAATTTTTTAAATTCTTGGGATTTTATTTTTATTTTAAATTTTATATAAATATCTTCGAAACGAAAATATAAATATTAATTTATTTGGTTATTAAAATGATAATATTTAATTATAATCCTAAAAGAAACTAAATAAGATTTAAATACATTAAAATTAGGGTCAATGACCTAAAAAATCAAAATAATATTATACTTGCCCCAAAGAATCATCAATTAACTTACTATTATAAGATTACATATTTACTCTTACACCATAAGAATTATTCCCGTCACCGACGATTCCCGTCACGCACTATTCCCGTCACCGACGAATCCCGTCATTACGCATATAAATCCCATCACTAGTTGTATTGAATTCCACCAATATTTTGACAAAAAAAAAATCCCACCAATACAACTATATCCCATCAACTAACGTATAAAATCCCATGACGCATATAAATCCCATCACTAGTTGTATTGAATTCCACCAATATTTTGACAAAAAAAATCCCACCAATACAACTAACGTATAAAATCCCATCACTAGTTGTATTGAATTCCACCAATATTTTGGCAAAAAAAAATTCCACCAATACAAACTATATTCCATCAACTAACGTATAAAATCCCATGACAAAATATAAATCCGACCAATAATACAACTATATGTTCCATGTAATATATAAGCCATCAGCATCATGAATCCAAATATGAAGAGAATCTCCACATAATACCAAAACAGCTCCACTATTTGAGAGGTAAGTAGCATCGTTTTCATAGATTAATAAGTGACCCAAAAGATCACATTCAGTAGCAGCTAAATAATCCTCAAAGATGATAAAAGAAATAAGAGCCATGGAGTGGGATATTATTGTAACTCGCGCAAAAAATATAAATTGCAATTTGGTCCTTGAGATAATAGACCCCAAACCAGCAATTATTAATTCAAGAAAATTTGCTATAATTGAAATAAACGCCAATCTCCAGAATTTCAAAAAATTGCAATATAGTCCCTGAAGTAAAGGGGACCATAGAACAGCTATCCTTCGCACAAAAGCGAAAACAAGAGCTAATACCTTGAACCCAAGATGATTCACCGTGGTTCATAAAAGTCATATTGATATAAAAAATATCAAAGCAGCTACATTCTTCTTGAAAAAGAATAATTTGCAAAATAGAGCTATAAATAGCAACTCCAGATAAATGAAGCTTATAGTGAAATAAAGCTTCACATAGCTTATCTTGAGCATCAGTAGAATTATTTAGAAGATAAATAAGCTCCACTAACTGAAAGATAAAATTCTGCAGCATCGTAACAAGATAAATGAATGAAGCAGCTCCAAGCGGGAAAAATAAATCCCAAATAAAATAAGTCAGAGGCGACTTATTTACAAAAGCTGGAATTTTCAAGGAATCCGAATTTTGAAATTTGGTCCTTGCATTAAAAATCCCAATCTGTCTATCTATCCGAACACAACTACATTAGGAGAGCGGTTGTGGATAAACAAGGACTAATCGTGCAATTTATCCAACAAATTTCAATATTTCATAATCAGATTTCCAAATCCTTACCATCATTTACAGTTTCATCATCACCAAGATCAAGAACAGCCACATGTATCGAAACTGGACTTCTCCTCTGCACCCTGCGTTTTTTGAAAAACACCCATTTATACTGAAGTTAACTTTCAACACTTAACTTATAACTCGATTAAATTATTTTGACATCTAGTACCTTCTTGAATTAGTGGGGGGAGTCTTGAAATGCAGTAAATCTGATCGTTTCTTGTATTTAGATTCTCGTTCCGGAGTGTCTTCCACAACTAAACTCACAATCAAAATTGCTTCTTCATCCCAACCCACCGTTGCTACTACAGATTTGAACCCTAGAATAAATAGTGTCGTGGTGTTTCTTTCTTCATTTTCACCATTTTCGGAAGCTTCGGTGCTTTCTGAGATGGTTCGTTCTGGGTTTGGGTGGTCTTGATTTGCTCGTCAACGGCCATTGTTTGGAGATCCGATAGTGACTTTAGCTACGAACACGGTACAATTAATTTCTATCACGGAATATATCAATTAGAAAAGATTAATTTCTATTTGATAGTGATTTCTGGTTTTATTTCCATTTTATTTGATGATCGGAGCTTTTCGATTTGGGGGTTTGGAGTGAGATATATATTATGGTGGTGCTGATTTGAGGCTTTGAACGAGAAGAAGAAAAGATTTGGTATATATATTATATAGTTTGTAATATAGAAAATAAGTAGGGATATTTTAGTCAAATAATGTATAAAATAATTTAATTGATGATTTTATTGGGCAGAAATTTTGTTATTGAGGTAATTGGGCAGAAAATAATATTATTTTGATTTTTTGGGTCATTTTCCCTTAAAATTATTTAATAATATGGTATGTTATTGTTTTTTATTAATTTATTTATTAGCTTTTTAAGAAAATATTATCTAATAGTAAAAATAATTTTTTTCAATTTATTTGAATATTAAAAAAATATATTTTGAAAAATGAATTGTTTAACTAAAAGTAAACATATTGACATATATAATATAAAAAATACGATATCTTTTTTTAAAAAGAAACTGAAAATATATAAATATAGATAGAGTTTATTTGAATTAAAAGAATATATATATATATATCAACAGTGAATATCGACTTGTTTGACGAGGCGAAAAATAACAAAAAAATAGGTATCCAATAATTGGAAACCAATTTTAAGGAAGCTCTTGAAGTGATGTTGTGTGATAATCAATTCTCAATTGTAGCAAAAAGATATAATTAAGGTTCTATTGAACTTAGCCTTAGTTTGGGAAAAAAGTTTAATTGAGATTCACATATAGGGTGATTAACCAATTGGGGTTAGTTCAACTAGGCATGATCTTATTCTCCTTTTAAGTGGTATAGAATTGAATCGAGTTAATGACTACTAGTCCAAAGTGGCTCTCCGATGTATTAAAAAAACATATAGGTTGATTGACTCGTGAAATTTTGGAGACAACATTAATCGTCAATAGGGATGGTGTGGATAATTTCTTCTCCACATAAGTCACAATCAAATATTATGGTGGTCGATTACAAAAATCACATAAAAACTAAAAAAACAAGTGTCGGTAATCATAGATGAACAACTCAACTAGGCATTGAACGAGTCACTGAGTATCAAATCACTGAATATCGGTATTGCTCATCTCCAACCTCCGACCACCGCCGACACCGTCACCCAGGACGTACTCATGAATAACTAAATATGAAAGTCATTAGGTATAAGTATTGTTCATCTCTGACCATTATCGACCAACCACCGCCGACACCGCCCCCATGGGGCATACTCAGTGATTCACTGGGTACGAAGTCTCTGAGTACAAAATCACAGAGTACAAAAAATTACTGAGTACAAAAAGTCAACGAGTACGATATTTCACTATTTCTACTCAGCAGCTCTCTAAGTTTACTCATCAAAAACTTTAAGTATGCTCAATGAATTTATGCGTCGTAAAACCAATGAGTATGCATCGTAAAATCATTGAGTATACTCGGAAATTTAAATTAACACAAAAAGGGGGATGATTGCATAAAATTTGTTTCTCTAGTCAAAAGAATATTACAACACTTAGTTTTTAAAAATCTCTTCTACCTTAAAAAAAGTACTCAAATAACCATTACAATATTACACTTAATAAAAAAATATATACAAAAAATAATTAATTGCATGCTGCTAACGTCATCGTCGACACCAACTTCACTGTCTCCCTCACGAACTGGTTTCAAGCCAGAGCTGCAAAGATCTGTTGAAGCCATGGTTGTTGGGCCAGATCTACATGGTTGAAAACGCACAAAACTATATCGAGATCTGTTTACGAAAAATGTTTTAACCAGAAACTCGAAGATCTTCGTCGCTGAGCTTGAGATAGAACGAAGTGTCCATGGACGAAGCCTGAGAGTGAAAATTGCCATGGTTGTAAGCCTCTATCTCAATCGGGATTTCAAAGAAATGTTCAAAGCAGTTGATGATCAAGGTTGTTGAAGCTCGAGAAGAAATATTAAGCTACTGGAAAACTCCGATTTGCAGGAGAAGTCCATGGAAGCTCGAGTTGCATGAAAACTCCACGACATCTGTGAACAAAATGAGCTTCGCGGAATGATCTCGATTGAAGACCTCGAACATTACTACCATGGATCTTGAACAAATATCTCGACCATTGTTGTTTGGCCATGGCTGCGAAAAAGTTTCAAACAGAGCTGGCATGGCTATGAAGCTTAAATGGCCGAAAAAAGAACCATTAAAGTCAAGAACGAAGGGGTCGATGTGTGTTGATGTTTTTCCACATTGAATACCATTTATGGTGGGTGAAGTTGGGATAGATATGGGAGAGTATAAAGATGATTTTTAGGGTTTGTAGGTGAGACATGAAAATTGTGTGTATATGTAGATATAAATAGGGGTACTTGGGGGATACAAATTATAGGTTTTTTATCTTTTATTTAATTTTAACAGTTTAAACTTGTTTGGGAAATACTTCAAATTACAAGTGTTCTTGGGTCTTGAAGAGGGGTCATCAAGACCAGATGGGTAAAAATATATAAGATATATGCAATGAGCGTAAGTTAGTTTAATAAGGAATACTTAGTGTACAGATACAAGATTGTCAAAAAACGAGATCATCCCAAAATTAACCTATTCTTGTCGGGTCATATTGAATGTTAAGGAAAAGTATATTGTGGAACGTACACCTATAATTGTTAGCAATGTTATTTTATCTCTCAATTGCATGATATGTAATATTTTCAGCATCTTATGTGTGATTATCGAGGCTCGTCACGGGGTAGGCCCATGAAAATTTATTTATTATAACTGAAGAATCTGACTTGTCTTATTGATTTTCTCCTTTGCATGACATTATATAAATAAATGTGGATGCAACTGTGGTCGCTCATGGAGTAGATACATGTTTTATTGGGAAGATCTATAAGGGGATTATAGTATGCGTGTGTACCTTCCTTATTCCCACTTGTTTATTTAGTCAAGTGTCTTGCCGTCAGGAGTGCAGTTTTGTTTACGAGACAGTCGACCTATGATTGTGTCCCTAATGAGAGTGACATTTTAGTTGTGATCCGATCTATTTCGCCTCCACATGGCAACTGATTGGAGAGTGTTGTTCATCTCGGGGAACATACATGTGATAACTACCGAACACCCTTATATTTAGATATGATGGATTAGGAGAGCAACCTATAAGACCATGAGGTGGGTTGTAAAATGGAATATATTATTCGTATAACCGAATACACGGAATGTCTATAGTATAGTCTTCCACATTGTGAACTTTTATATTAGGAGTTTAATTGACTACTAAAAATGATAGGACCAAAACTTATAAACTATAACTTACCTCGAAAGTAAATAGGGTACTACTTAAAGTATTAAGAAATTATTAGTATGGGGTAAGCTTGTGCTCTCATTTTGAAATCACTACTCGACTTTGTCAATTACAACAATTACTCCAAGTTTACCTAGATCGTTGTTAGATTTGTTCCAATGTAAATTCACATGTATATGCCACCAAATTAGGATGTTAATTCCACCACGACAAAAACCCTATTCGTACAACATATCAATCATGAAACTATCCATACATCTATTTCTTAACTCTTATTTCCTTTGTTATGCTTTTTTTTTTTCTGTTCTCTATTAATCTTTAAATTACTTAGCATCTCGATGAATTCCTTGTACTCAGAGTCATCACTCTTCTTGGATACTCTCGATGAAAACAGAAGTGTTGCGCGAATTTCGTTTGGGCGGATGTTCCACTATCGGTTTCTCTTGCACTTTCGGTGTTCGACTATTTCTTATTCCACCTCGTCTACCCAATCTTCAACTATTACCTCATGTAGCTTCAGATGTTCTTTTTCTTTTGTGATCTTTACCTCAATAGATGCACCTAGTGACGATGCTACAATTTTCCCACTTCGAAAACTAGTGGCTTTACACGATTCATACCCACCACCATCATCATCATTCTGAAGCAACTTGGTTTCGACATTCGTACTTTGAGCGGGTTGCATGACTTGTCCTTGTTGAAATTGTTGTCGAGTCTTGATGATTTGCGTTGTTTGTTGTTATAAAACTTGCAACATTGTCGTATGATATTGTAGCATCTCATCGGTCTTATTTGCTTGATCAACTACTGCCAACATGAATTTAGTCAAGGTCTCGACTAAATCATTAGTAGTATTACCTTCTTGTGGATGAGTAAGTAAGTAGTGGTTTTTAAGAAATAGTTTCGTCATACAATTTGTAAACAATATCATAACTTTGTCGTCTTAACTCCAAATTGCGAACCGTTACCTCTCATGTGCTACTGAATTCAAGTATTATACTGAACCTAATGAGTTTGCTCAGAATCCTAGTCGAATGTGCGTGATGTCTCTTTTAAGTTGACTTCAAATATCTATCGGTAAATCATAAGATCTTCCAAAATGACCTTTTGGTTCTTTTATGTCGTGACTTGAGCTTAACTTTGACTTTTTTACTTTGTTAAAAGATCGAATACAGGATTGACACTTGTCTCTACTCTAATCCTAAGCATAATAAAAAATAAAAAATAAAAGAAAACGAAAGAAATAAAGTCACCCGCGTGTAAGTATCCAAAGCGTCACCAAAACTTCTCAACTTACATTTCCACACCATCGAGCAACCCCATTTAACACCACTAAATTAGAAACACCACCACCACTACACCACCGCGACGACCATCAAAAGTGTAATCAACAATCTGCAGAAAAGATGACGGAGGCAATGATAAGGAACAAACCAGGCATGGCCAGCGTGAAGGACATGCCACTCCTGCAAGACGGTCCACCACCTGGCGGTTTTGCTCCGGTTCGATTCGCCCGCCGTATACCTAATACAGGACCAAGTGCCATCGCCATCTTTCTCACCACTTTTGGTGTATTTTCTTACGGCATGTACCAGGTCGGCCAAGGCAACAAGATCCGCAGGTACACTTACAATTCGTATGAATTTTGTTAATAGAATTAGAAAGATTAAATTGATCTGGATTTGTTTGTTTATAATTTTCTTTTTATTATTATTTTAGACTGTGAAATTATATATGGGTATTCGATATTTGAGCTGAATTTAGTTTTATTTATATAATAAGTGTTTTCTTATTTATATAGAAAATGTGGAACTAATCGTGGGGATATATATGATCCCAATTTCAGGTTTCATTTGTTAATTGATGGGTTAATTGCACCATTGGTCCCTGTGTTATGCAAAGTGGTCAAATTTACCACAGATACATTTGCTACATATCAATAACATAGGGATATACTTGCTATTAGGATTTGTAGAATGTATTAATATTAATTGTGGATGTTATACGAATTTGAATTGTTTTATGAATCTATAACTCACTTTTCCTTTTCCTTTTTGACTTTTTGAAGTAATCACTAGCTGTGTATTGTGCTTTTACTTACTTGGTAGTAGTGTTAGTAACAGTTTGTATGAAAATATTTGTAAAATTGTACTAATAGAGCTACATTTTGAATAACCAATTGAATTAATTAGTGGCTCATTTTGTATTTTGGCTGAATTATTGTATCTTCTAGAAAGAAGCAAAAAATATATATGGCTTGTTTATTTTATTTTTCCATCAAGTCTTCAATCTTTCTCTCCTAGTTTAGTGCTTCTGGGAGTGCAAATTGGACAACTAGTTAATTCTCAATCTTCTAGATAGATGTAAAAACATATATTGCTTGTTTATCTATATTCTATTTCTCTCTCACTGTACTAGCTTTGTAAGAAAATCCATGTATATAAATTGTGGTGGTTGCAGGGCAATAAAGGAAGAAAAATATGCTGCTAGAAGAGCAATTACACCTTTGCTTCAAGCTGAAGAGGATGAAAGGTATTTATATAATTGACATAAAGTCAGAGTTATGGAATGGGATTTGATTTAATTTGATTATTTATTTAGATTTGTTGGGGAGTGGAAAAAGTATCTTGCGGAAGAAGCAAGAATAATGAAAGACGTACCTGGTTGGAAAGTTGGTGAAAGTGTTTATAATTCTGGACGTTGGATGCCTCCTGCTACTGGAGAGCTTCGTGCTGATGTTTGGTAAAACTTGGAGTCAATGCTTTTCTTCTGCTTATTTTGTCTCCGAATAAATTTGTGTTTTGAACTTACATACAAAATGATTATCGCTATATAATCATAGCACTTTGATATCATTTACTAGAGATATTGCTGTTTGAGTGTTTTACGTCTTCTTCACATTCTACTGAATTTTTCCAGTATTGGTTTTTAATTACTTAATTATTCTGCTTCTATTAGTGTAATGATGTTTTATTTTTCTTAAATAATCCAATATGGGCTCATCCATTCACTCACATATAAATTTGTTGGGTATTGTATGTAGGGCTGAGCAAAACAAAACCGAAAAACCCAACCGATTTCAAAAACCAAACCGAAAAACTAAACACCATTTGGTTCTGTATAAGCTTTTTAAAGAACCTGGAAAATTCGGCTTGGTTTTTCTATGTTAAATCGAACTAAAAAAATACATAAATTAATTTATGTAATTATTATTTTTGAGTTTTGGATGACCTCCTTGTCTTTATCTCAGGTATCCTTGACAAGGTATCCTTATATTTTAAAAATTATTATGATTAAGGAGAAAAGTAAAATGCTTATAAATGACATGCTATCTCTTAGAAGGTTATAATGTATAAAATATGCGTAAATTATTAATCGATATATCTAAAAAATCTTTTGTTTATTGAAAATTATTGAAACTAAAATATAGACATTAAATTGTAGAAATATTTATTTGTAATTAGTTGTTTACAATTTTATGCATAATATTTTAGTTTCAAGAATGCAATTTCTTACATTGGCCAACAATATAAACATGAAACACTTCACATATTAATTTGTTAGAAAATAAAATTTTCATGTAGGCGCACTTGAAGACTATTCGGTATCCGAATCAAACACATATAAAAACCAAATATTAAACCGAATCAAACCGAAACCCGTAGAAACCAAATCGATGAAAAACGTTCGGTTCGGTAGCAACCCCCCTAAAAACCGAACCATCCGGTTTCGGTTTGTGTGTCGTAAAAACCGAGTCGAACCAGACCGTACTTATCCTTAATTGTGTGGGATATTTAAGGTTATTATTTTGAGAATTTTGATACATCATATTTTCTCTATCGGTGGCCTATCTTTTTTTATATCCAGCAAGAGAGGTTTTCATGGTTGGGTTTTCCAGTTATGAATATGCCTGATTAAGATTTATCAATGTGTTAAAAGGCGCTAGGTAGATGGTCAGGAACTCAGGGGAGCGTAGGAGCCTGGGCGGGAGTCTAGGCGTTTTTCTTCTAGCCAGTTTTAAAATTTATTTATATGAAAAATAAATATTACTAATTCATTTATTTAATAGAATGAAAAAATCTCTATAGGTCACCTAGGCAGTCCCAGGGTGGTTGACTACCTTATAGTTTTTAAGAGGTGCCTAGGCGAAGATTTAAAGAGAGAAGTTTATTATGGTTTTAATATTCCGTTGTTACTGGATTCTAAATATCAGACCAATAAGAATAGATCTTTTATTCATATTTTTTCTAAAGTCTTAATAAGAGGAACAAGTAGAAAAATTATAAACTATTATAAAGTTAACGGTGATAAATCAATATATTGAGAAATATAATCTTGTATTATTGTAAAGTCTTAATTTTTTTCTTTTAATGAAGATTATTACTTCATGTGTTGTAAGTGTATTTCTTGTATAAACTTTCTTAATTGTTTACTATAATACTTAAGTTTAAAATTAATAACTGAAATGGGTTACCTCGGTTTGAAATTGCTCCCAATTTATGTAATTATATTTAGGCAATTTGTTTCTTTAGTCTAGTAAGATCTAAAGTACAATTTTTTATTATTATTATTATTATTATTATTATAGATAATTTCTAATTAAGATCAGATCTCAAAATATCTTGTATAACTAAGTCTACCCTAATAGTTTAACCTTATAGAGTCTAGAAATAATATTTCTATCATTTTAATACTTATTATACCTCTATACCAATTTTTATAACATCTACTTATAATATTAAATGTCTTGAGAACCAAACCCTCCTCAACCCTTTTCTTTCACCATTTTCACCAGCCGCTCTCCTACAAAGCAACCGCCGCTACAAACAAGTCGCTCGCCTGCTACTCCCTCCGCCGCTCTCCTGCAAAGAGACCGCCGCCACAACCAAGCCGCTCTCATGTACAGCTACCTATGCTGTAGATCTCGGTTTTAAGGCCTAGGCGGTCGACCCGGGCCTAGCGCCTAGGCGGGATTACACGGGGCCTAGGCGGAATTATACGGTTTTGAACCCCGCTGTGTAATTTTGTATATTTACTAATATATATGTAGTAATTATAGAAATATTAACTATTTAAGTCATAAAACTTCATCTAACAACACTATAGTATATATAAAAATACTAAAAATCGACTTATAATATCAGTTAAAAAATTCTCGAGAAAAGAAAAATAACAAGAAGGTCTATGAGGGCATGTTTTGCCATTAATCGGCGCCTAGGTGGCCATTTTTTATCATTAATCGGTGCCTAAATGGGTTAGGCGCCTGTTCCACAGCGACTAAGGCGCTAGGCAAAAACGCCTAGAGTTTTAACTAGGCGTACGCGCCTGAGGGGGGAGTTGACGCCTAGGCGGCGCCTATGCGCGCCTAGGCGGGGAGATCTACAGCATAGACAGCTACTCCTTTCGCCGCGATGAGATCTCTGCTGCTTGTAATGATGGTGTTTTGACTGAGAATTCATATTGCTCCTTGTAGCGATGTTGATAAGATCTCAGCTGCTTATAGCGATGGTGTTTTGACTGTTGTTCAAAAATTGTCTCCTCCTCAGCCCAAGAAACCCAAGACCATTGAAGTTCAATGATTTCTTAATTCAGGATTGATTATTTAATGAGTTTTTTTCTTTTTGATGAGTGATTTTCTATGGTCGTATTTTTATGTATATGAACGTATGCCTTTTGATCTTTGTAAATTTTATTGCCTGAGAATGCCAATGTTGATGAGATCTTTGCTGTTTGTAGCGATGGTGTTTTGACTATTACTGTTCAGAAATTGCTTCTTCCGCGGCCCAAGAAGCCCAAGACCATTGAAGTTCAATGATTGCTTAATTCAGGATTGATTCTTTAATAATTTTTTTCTTTTTGATGGGTGATTTTCCATGTCCGTGTTTTTATGAATATGAATGTATGCCTTTTGATCTTTGTAAATTTTACTTCTCCTGAATTATTTAGTCTAACTCAAACTTTTTCAAATTAGGAATTATATGGAGTAGTAAGAAGTTTGTAATGTTGTGTTTAAGTTTGTCACCCAAAATTAAATAGATATATCCGAACAAAAAAAATAAAGTCTCGTGAATGATTAGTGAATTTGTTACCCATCGTTTGAATCTCCAAAAGCGATTATACGAAGCCGCTATCCTGCACAAGAGCCCACCAAACGTGTGTAAAAAGCCCATCAAACGCATGTAAATAGCCCACCAAACAATGTGTAGAGAGCCAACAAACGTGTGTACGGAACCCACCAAAACGTGTGAACAAAGCCCACCAACTGTGTGTACAGAGCCCACTAAACGTGTTTACAGAACCCACCAAGGGTATTACTGACTATGAATATTACCTCCTAAAGAAAGTTATTTTGGCTTTGGACCTTTTGAATTAATTACCATACTATTATTATTATATTTATTTATTTATTTATTTTTGTTTCATGGTGGAGAGTTAGATGGCAGTGATCTGACCCTATGACCGAGATCTCTGCAATCCAGGCTTGTGGGAAGAGATCATCCCAAATCTTATTATGTAAACGTCTGTCTAGGTTGGATTTTATCAATTTATCTCCTGATCTTTTGTTGGACTATGAACAAGTGCATCCAAAGGTTTTAGTATCTTCAAGGTAGTTGTTATTAATTTATTTATTAATTTTTTATACTACTTTTTTGATTTATAGAACTTCTTATATTTTCATCCAAATATCTAATCATATTAAAATCTTCTATTAGGTTCGAGGGTTGATTATCTGGGTTACATGTCATTATGTTTTCAAGTATTTTAGCCTTGACACTACAAGTTTTCTAATATTGTCAAGCTCAATACATCAACATATACAATTATCATTATTGTTTATGATTTCTAACGCAATGTTTTCTTACAAAGAAGTGCCATCCTTCCCTTGGTCTCAATAGGTTCAGTAATATGCTTGACTACTGAATTCAAGCCCTTAGCAATATAATAAATAAAACTATTCTTGTTTTTTTGTTATAGATAGAAATATTACCTGAGGATTGTGTTTAATACAAAAGTCCTTTAGGGCCTGGACTGTCAAGGGATTTCCAGTTGCTTGACAATTCTAGATCAGTTAAACCATTCTTCCTTTTGGGATTGCAATGGGGCAATCACGCAAACCCATTTATTTGGGTTCGTAAGCACCATTTTGTTGAATTTTTTTAATGTGGATGTTTACCATAGTCTGATCTTCTTTCTTCCTTTCGAGATCCTTGGTTTCTTCTCTTATCTTTTCCTATCCGCCAAAATCAATTTTGCTCTACTATCGTTACTATATTTAATAGTGCCTCGAATTGAAACCATTTGGTGATGATTTTTTTACGACAACCACCCTTTTTTGCCATATTTGATAGATGTTATATCTTATTTTGTAGCCTTCACCTCACTTTTTCTTTCCTTAATATTTGCTTCATATCATTCTATAGTGAAGATGAAGTCTATACCCATGTCTTCATCTGAGTCAAAGCTATTGTCTTCGGTTAAAAGGGTTGGATTTGTTGGTTTCTGGGTTAGGTGAGTTGGTGTAGAGGTCATAGTTTTGTGGGTGAGTGTGGGGTTGACTGAATTGTTGACCGACGTGGAAGGGTTAAGGTTAGGTATTTGAGAGGATTTGGGCGTTTTAATTTCAGACGGGAGAGGGGGAAGGGTGGGGGGTTGAATGATAGAATTATGTGTGGTTGGGCTTTTATATGCCCCAAACATCATGTGCTCCACTTGTGTGATGATGTGAGGGGTTTTTCCATGTATGTTTCTATGATGACTTGCTTTGTGAAGTCCATGTCAACTAAAGTGACATGTCTTTTATTGTTGAATAAATTTTTCAAATCGACAAGGAACAATGTCGTTTCTTTTTTCTTCCTATCTTCTTTAAGTTTATTATCCTTCATGTAAAAACCGTCTTCTGCTGAAGTGATGGCCTTTTTCTTTTCCTTTTCGCTCATTGTACTTTTATCGTCATTTTTTAAAGTTGATGTCTTGATTAGACATTTTCTTTTCCCTCGTGTTTTTTCCCGTTGTACTACTAGCGTTCATTATATTCTTGCTAAATATTCTCTTGGTGTTCATGATTTGGTGTTGAGTGATTCTTGTCGAAACTTTCATCCAACCTCCTAATTTTGGAATAATCTACTTAGGCTCATTGCAAAGGTTTTTATCATGATCGAAATTACCACACCCGTAATAGACTTTCCCCAAATTCTCAAATCTAAATTTTATCCATGTTGGAGATTTGGTGGTTTCCCAGTATTTGAAACCCGAGAAGATGGACATCTGAAGGCTACAATCAATTACTTTTGTGATACTTTTATTGTTAAGAAACGTCATTGGAAGTCCATAAATTTGGATAAAAAACGTTGTGTTGATAACCTCTTTCTTGTTACATTTCTGATTTCATTGATGGTAAAATATTTGTCTGGTAGTTTTCTGTTATCTCCAGTGAGTTATTTTGATTCAGAAAGCAAACAGGTGAAAGAACGAAAAATGCAAAAAAGAAAATAAATAAAAGACCTGTTACTGATTGAGGCTAGGATTGGATCCTATGTCTTTAAGGTTTATTAGCCATGCACTGGTGTCTTACGTTTTTGTTTGGCTTCAACCTCCAGGATACAACGATCAACACTGCAAATATCAGACACTTGAAAATCTGCAGAAACTTTGAACTTTCAATGGTGTTTAATCTCCCTCGCTTTTATGTAATTTGTTTGCAAAAAACTGAATGAATGAAAGTTTTGTATTTATAGGTGTAGAAGTACCTGTTTAAACCAGACCATCAGCGTTTCAGAAATGGGAGATGACGTTTGAGGAAGAAGTGTTGTTTCAGAAAGATCAGAATGTTATAACGATTTAAATCAAATTTAAATCAAAACAACGTCGTTTTGTTTTGTCCAAATGTTTTAATTAAACATTAAACGACAAGGTTTTAATATTTAACGTATTAATTAAAACGGCTCCTCCAATAAACAAGACTCTTCCTATTCCTTACCTTTAACACTCAATTTCTCATTCACCTTTCATTTGTTTTACACAAGTGAATATATGAAATTTATTACCGAAGTAAAACGAACAACTCTCGTTTTTGTCCCGACTTATAACGAGGTCCGGGACCCATGTAAAATTTGAGCTAAAGTAGCAATTTCACTTGGGTAAATACCCAAATGATAACATTCCCCACATGAATGAAATTGACTGGTCATAATTCATATGAATAACAAAATGAGAGAAAAAAACATGGAAGAATACTACGTTGAGAAAGGTAGCTTTTGGCCTTGAACCTTCTCTAGTAAGAGTTATCAGATTTACTTGCTAACCAGTGAACTTGAAGTCTTGAACTGTTCAGCTTTGATGTAAATCAAGTCAATAGAACTTACATAGTACCATGTCGACCATTATATGGTTCTCACGGTTGCGTCCATTTTTGGCCCTGGACAACTCCTAGATTCATGAGTATTTTTCAGAAAATCAGCCTTTCAAAATTTTCTTAGGAGCGGCCCTCACTCCTTTTCTCATATAGGTGGTCTTTTGTCAAGAGTATCCTGTAATACCCTATATTTTAATTTAAGATACAAGAACCATTAAAAGCTTTGCTTAACCTCAACTTTGTACAAGAAGAATTGTATTTAAGTTCTAGGAATGGTTTCGGGAGAAATCCCCACAATGCTTAGCGCCGAGTCGCTTTGTGCATAATTCGGTTTTCCCTTTGAACTTAGATCATGGGATCTCCAATCTACTAAGTAGGGTTTACATTATGTAAACTCATTTCAATAGGCTTTAGACCCATTCCCCTAGATAAGTTACACACTTTCTCTTTTGGTAATCCTTTAGTCAACGAATCTGCAATGTTATCCTTTGACCTCACATAGTCAATTGTGATAACTCCATTTGAGATCAGTTGTCTTACGGTATTGTGTCTACGATGTATATGTCTAGACTTACCATTATAAATTTCATTTGAGGCTCTACCGATGGTAGCCTGACTATCACAGTGTATACAGTTAGCTGGCACCGGTTTTGGCCAATTATGAAAAATATTCTAGGAAATTACGAAGCCATTCGGCTCCTCAGCAGCTTTATCCAAAGCTATACATTCAGATTCCATGGTGGATCTAGCTATACACGTTTGTTTAGAAGATTTCCATGAGACTTCTGCTCCTCCTAACATAAAGACAAATCCGCTAGTGGATTTTGAGTCGGAGGAATCAGATATCCAGTTAGCATCACTATATCCTTCTAATACAGCTGGTTCTCCAGTGTAGTGCAATCCTTCGTTCAGAGTGTATCTCAAGTACCTTAGAACTCTTAATATTGCGATCCAGTTATCTCTACCTGGATTTATTGTAAATCTACTTAACTTACTAACTGCATGCGCAATACCAAACCTTGTGCAGTTCATTAAGTACATTAGACTTCCAATTATACGAGAATACTCGACCTGATTGATTGTATCACCATTATTCTTTGCCAAGTGTAGATTTACGTCAAGTGGAGTCTTTGCGATATTAGTATCGCCTTTACTAAACTTATTTAGTATTTTTCCAATGTAATGGGATTGATTTAATACTAACCCCTCGGATGTTCTTATTATCTTAATACCTAAGATAACATCAGCAATGCCTAATTCCTTCATGTCGAACTAACTTGAGAGCATCTTCTTTGTATTATGTCATTATTACTCCCAATAATTAACATACCGTCTACATATGAACAAACAATAACATACCCTATATCAATGCTTTTTACATAAACACATTTGTCACACTCATTTATTTTGAATCCATTACCAATCATGACTTTATCAAATTTTTCATGCCATTGTTTGGGTGCTTGCTTTAATCCATATAAGGATTTGATCAGCCTACACACCTTTCTTTCTTTTCCCGAAACTTTATTTCCTTCGGGTTGTTTTATATAGATTTCCTCTTTAAGTTCCCCATTGAGAAAAACAGTTTTAACATCCATTTGATGAATTTCAAGCTTATAGATCGATGTTATTGCAATAAGCATTTTTATGGATGAATTCTGGTTGCTGGTGAAAAGGTCTCTAAATAGTCAAGCCCTTCTTTTTTACTATAACCTTTACTACCAGTCTTGCCTTATACTTTTCGATAGATCCATCAGTTTTCAATTTTCTTTTGAAAATCCATTTACTTCCCAGGGGGAAGATCTACTAACTCCCACGTATGGTTCTGCATGATATAATCTATCTCACTTTTAACCGCTTCTTTCCAATAAGGAGCTTCTGGAGTAGACATAGCTTCTTCAAAAGTCCGCGGTTCATCTTCCAATAAAAAGGTAAGGAAGTCAGGACCAAAAGAAGTAGAGGTTCTCATTCTCCTACTTCTTCTCAGTTCATCGTTATCTTGTAACGATTCTTGGTCCTTCTCTTGATGACCATCTTCTATGTCATCATGAGTCTGTTTTAAAGAACTTCGTTCTTGTGTAATTTTGCAAGGGAAAATTGTTACAAAGAAATATGCATTTCTTGATTCAATTACCATGTTAACACTGATGTCAATATTGTTTGATCGAAAAACAAGAAACCGATAGGCTGCACTATTGTGAGCATATCCAATGAATACACAATATATCGTTTTGGTCCTATCTTGACCATTCTTGGTGATGGAACAACAACCTTTGCTAAGCATCCCCATACTTTTAAGTATTTGAACGAAAGTGGTTTTCCTTTTCAAAGTTCGTAGGAGTTCTTATCTAGTTTTATTTAAGATATGATTTGCACTAAGCAAAGCTTCTCCCCACAAGTTCTGCGGCGCTCCCAAGTTTATCGAAAGAGAATTCATCATTTCTTTTGAAGTACGGTTCTTGCGTTCTGCAACACCGTTTTTTTGAGGTGAATAAGGGGCAGTTGTTTGATGAATTATTCCATGTCCAGCACAAAATTCTTCAAAAGGAGAAACATATTCTCCTCCCCTGTTCGTTCTGAGATTCTTGATCTTTTCACTTAGTTGATTCTAAACCTCAGTTTTATATTGCTTAAATGCTTCTAAGGCCTCATCCGTACTATGAATCAAGTAGATATAGAAATATCTTGTGCAATCGTCTATAAAGGTAATGAAGTATTTCTTACCACTTCTTGTTTGCACAAACTTTAAGTCACATATGTCACTGTGAATTAACTCTTAAGGTTCTGACGACCTTTCAACATTTGAGTTTCTTGTCAGCTTGGACTCTACGCATATCTCACATTTTTCTTGAGATTTAAAGTTAACATTTTATAACAAACCATCGTTTACAAGTTTAGTTAATGAACCGAAATTAACATGTCCTAATCTATCATGCCATAAATTAGGAGAATCCAACAAGTAAACAGAAGAAGAGTTCTTATTCATCACATCATTTGTTACATTTTTAGAAGGTACCATAGTCATTATAATTAGCTTAAACAGACCTTCACATAGGTACCTGGTGAGTCCTTGTGTGTTATAAAATAATGCGTAAAAGATTAGGACTCACAAACCGCAAGTGTACGGTTGTCCAAGTAATAAACCGATAAATCGGATTCGTTCGTAGGGACGGATTAGGTACAACTCAGGTGTGTATCAAATAGTGAGATAATCGCAAATACGGAAGAATAAAATATAAAAGACTGTTTTGGGTTTGTGTTTAATAACCAAGATGCAAGAGCTAATTAAAGACTAAATAAATTAAACTGAAATGAAAAATTGCAAAGGAAAGAGTTAGACGCAAGGAAAGAAGTAGTTCTTGAGTCTCGCTAGGGCTTCACCTAAACCTTCTTAATTAATGTTTTCTGATAAGGGCTGAATCATTATATTTATGCTAGTCGGGATTCTAAAGTCTCTTAGCCCCCGTCAGGGTGGACCTAAAAGCTCTCCTACGGTATTCTAAACTCTGTCAGGATGATTAAAACTACTTTCGAATGATTCAATTACTTACCACATTGGTTATTGGATAGTCAAGCCTGTCAAGGTCATTGGCGGATACCAACGACGATTACCTAGTTCTGTATCTAAACCCCCCGTCAAGGTGATAAATACGCCACTATATTGAATAGCCAAGATATTAAAACTCACTCTTAGTTCATGACTCTAAGGATAATAAATAAAGCACAAAATAAAAGCCAACATAAAATGATAATTCAATTTATATACTTCAATCCCAAATTAGAAAAATATGAATTAATTAAGTTAGGGTTCTACCCAATACGCGATTCTCAAGGACAAATGATTTTAGATCATAATTGAAATAAAAACTAAATAAATAAAATTAAAGGTGTTCATGTTTTACAGAAAGAAATTAAATAAAAGAAACCTAATTAGGAATTGGATTTGGACTGTGATTTGGAGAAGATGATTTCTCTAGCTCATGGCTTCTTCCTTTTCCTAGCTTCTGACTTTCTCTCTGGCGTTTCTGACTTTGCTAAAATGATTTGTGTGTAAAAATAAAGTCAAAAGGTCTATATATACTCATAAATTCGGACTTGGGCTTTTATTAAGTGAGTAAATGAAATATTAAATAGCCCAAGTCCACTCTTCAAATCATAATCCTGTAACTGGTGTACACCCTCCACTAAAACGGCTATAACTTTTTCAATTTAACTCCGAATTGACCCGTTCAACTTGCTAAATCTTCATAGCTCGATAAGGAAGAAATATTCTTTACAACTCAGAGGCTGAGTTCACGTTTAAGTAGCTCGAAATCAGAAATTACCATTAGCCTTTTAGATTTGCAGCTCTAACTTGTCAACTCTTCAGGATATTTCTTTACGCCTTTGACTTCTTTACACGATCTAAGAATTCAATTCTCGATTCCTCTCCTTGATAGTATTAAAAACTATAAACTTTACACTAAAACAAACTATTTAACGTGCAAAAGCTTAATAAATGAAAAATACTCAAATCCAAGGAGGGAAAATGAAATATATCAATTTAACACTAAAAGTCTATCGAATTAGTCAATTAATCACCCAAAATGATGTCTCCTAAGGGCATATAATTAGAACAAAAGAGGAGACATCAGTACCCCTTGTCTACATACATCTCATTTTTTGAAAGTACAAATTTATCAGCTACAAATACAATCTTACACCGTGCCTTGCTAAGTAAGACACCGGAAACTAGATTCTTACAAATATCTGGTACATGCAGCACATTGTTCAAGGTTAACTCCTTTCCAGAGGTCATCTTCAGCACAACTTGCCCCACTCCTTGAACTATTGAGGTTAACAAATTTCCCATGTAAAGCATTTCTTTAGTTGGAGACGTCTTGTAGGTCTTGAACATGTTTTTTTCTGAACACACATGCCTTGTTGCTCCTGTGTCAACCAAACACTGTTTGGGGTTTCCAACGAGATTCACCTCAAAGTTCATTGCAGCGAGATTCATCTCTTCAATACCATCAGAAAGCTCCGTCATATTTGCTTGACTATTGTTACCTTTCTTCAAGTTACCTCGTTCCTTCTTGTTTCAACAATCTTTTGCGCGATGACCATGTTTGCCACAGTTGTGACAATTTCCGTCAAACTTAGCCTTCTTCTTGTTGTCACTAGATTGTCCTTGCCTTTTCCATTTATTGTTGTGGTTAGACCTTGGTTGTTCCACAATATCAACCTTGGCTTCGAACGAAAGTTACTTCCTTTCTCGGCTAGTCGGTTGTCTTCTTCAATCCTCAACCGAACGATCAAATCTTCAAGACTGATTTGCTTGCTCTTGTGCTTCAGATAATTATTTCTTCGTACATTGGTGGTAATTTTTCAACCAATGCAGCAACTTGGAAGGATTCCATCAATCTCATTCCTTCAGCATCTAACTCATGTAGTATTAACTGAACTGTTGCACCTACGACATCAGAAATTTCGAGTCTACCATTTTAAACTCCAAAAACTTACCAACGACAAACTTTTTGGTACCGGCGTCTTCAGTTTTGTATTTTTTCTCTAGGGAATCCCAGAGTTGTTTAGCCGATTTCATAGTGCAATACACATTATACAGAGAATTGTCTAGACAATTGAGAATGTAGTTTTTGCACAAAAAGTCTGAATGGTTCCATGCTTCTACGACATGAACAGTTTGAGCATCAGGATCATCTCCCATTTCTGGAGCATTTTCTTTGAGAAACCTCGCAAGATTCAAAGTAGTCAAGTAGAACAACATTTTCTGTTGCCATGTTTTGAAGTTTGCACCACCAAACTTCTCTGGTCTTTTAGCAGGACCCATAGGTGCTATCATATGCACGTTGGGCCTTGAAGTACCACCAATTTCATTTTGATGTTGCATTGTTGCAGAAACATTTGCATTTTTCTGGTCCTTTAGCCATTCTGTTTGTTTCAACAAACAAACCAGCTGAAGAGATTTAATATGTAGTTTGATACAATAGGTGTATACAACACGAAATAGAAATCGTTTTAAGACTGAATATCCAGATTCGTGTCTTTCCCAAGAGATTATCTCTTGTTAGGCAGACTAAAGTCCCAAGTTTTTAAATCTTGTTGTAGAACTTATATTTTGGATTACGCAGTTGAAAAAAAGAAACGAGAATCAAATTAACAGTAGCAATAATAAACCTTAAATTGTTATCTACCGTGAGTTATTTTGATTCAGAAAGCAAAAAGGAGAAAGAACGAAAAATGCAGAAAAGAAAATAAACGAAAACCTTACTGATCGAGGCTAGGATTGGATCCTATGTCTTTAGTTTAAGGTTTATTAGCCACGCACTGGTGTCTTACGTTTTTGTTTGGCTTCAACCTCCAGGATACAACGATCAACACTGCAAATATAAGACACTTGAAAATCCACAAAAACTTCGAACTTTCAAGTGTTTAATCTCTCTCGCTTTTATATAATTTGTTTGCAAAAAAATGAATGAATGGAAATGAGTTTTGACCATGTATTTATAGTTGTAGAAACACCTGTTAAAACCAGACCAACAATGTTTCAAAAATGGGAGATGACATTGAGGAAGAAGTGCTGTTTCAGAAAGATCAGAACGTTAGAACCATTTAAATCAAAGTTAAATCAAACGACGTCGTTTTGTTTTGTCCAAATGTTTTAATTAAACATTAAACGACAACGTTTTAATATTTAACAAATTAAAACGACTCCTCAAATAAACAAGACTTTTCCTAGTCCTTACTTTTAACACTCAACTTCTCATTCACATTTTATTTGTTTTACATAAGTGCAGGGCCGGCCCTGGTGGGAAGCAGAAGAAGCAACTGCTTAGGGCCACATAATTTTTACTAAAATTTAGGGCCCAAAATATAAAACCCATACCAGCGCCTATATAATCCATGGAAAGGAGTTTTCTTTTGTTAAAAAAAATCAAGCCCACCAAATAAAACAATAATCTGCAACATTAATTTTTTTATATTTGTCTTTAATAAGTTTATTTATTTTTTATTATGTATTGAATTTTTTTAATTATATTTTATTATTAAAATTTAAAAAAAATTATATAGAGGGGCACCTTTTTTGAATTTCGCTTAGGGCCCCTTAAATAGCAGGTGCGGCCCTGCATAAGTGAATATATTAAATTTATTACCGAAGTAAGACGAACAACTTTCGTTTTTGTCCCAACTTATAACGAGTAAAATTTGAACTAAAGTAAGCAATTTCACTTAGGTAATGATAACATTTTCAAGGTCTTCTTTCCCATTCTAAGTTATTGTCTTCTTAGTTGGCTAAATTAATTATGAATTTATTGTTTTCCTTTTTTTTTCGTTTTGTATTTTTCTTGTAAAACCTCAGTGCTTATGAATGTGGTTCTTTGTAAGAACTTTCTGATGTAACAACTTTGTAATCGGGTTGAGATTTTTTTTAATAGTGAGTAGCAAGAAAAATTCAAAGAAAGTGAATATTTTACCGTAGTAAATTATATAGTACAATGGAAAGTACATCGAAATTGAACAGGATGTTAACGAAGCAATACAACTAAGTCGTAACAAATCTAACTCATAATTTTTGTTTCCAAAGAGCTTGTAACCTAATAGGTGAAATTTTGCTCCTTTATCCACTAGAATTTCAGTATGCCAGAGGTCATTGACATTATTAACTAAGTCTTTACCATTGAAGTTGCGGAAACCAAGTAAAATGATCCATGCTGAGATAAATTGTAGATTCCGTCACTAACCAAAAACAATCACCAAATGTTTGACATCTTTGCTCACTAAAAAGAGCATCAAAAGCAGTGAAATTCGTCTCCTTTGTGTTCCACTTCACATTGCAAGTAAAACGAGTTGAACTATCCCATTTCACTTTAAAATCCCAATTGATTTCTTCACCAACCAGAAGATAATGCATTCCTATATCATCGTCTTGAGATAAACATTGCACAACCAAAGGGCTAAAATTGTCTGTAACACCGTTGATGACGTGGACATGATATTTCACGCCAAATACATAATTCTTCTCTTGAGATTGAATAATACTTTGAGTGTTGCAAATAATATTGGTCAAAATTAAAACAATTGTGAAGATTATGTAAATGCTATCCATTGTATTAAGAGTGGGTTTAGTATGATATAATCATTCGAATGTGAAGTTCGGTATATATACAAGACATGATTTTCATGTAATGCAATATACATAACGTAAATTAAGTATATAATCGCTATTGGACCAAAAAAAGGAAGATTGTAATCCCTAATGTTTGACTGCAAATATATTGTCTCAAATTAGATCATGCTTTATAGAAGTTTAAAAGTTTAAAAAAAAAACATACGATAGAAATATAATTTTTGTAAGATAAAAATAGAATGGCTATTATGGGTTAATACCAATGATTACTCCCCACTGTTGACCTAGAATCTTAGCTAAACCCCTAATTTGATTCGATGTATGAATTGTTTTTTTTTTTTTTGAAATGTTTATTACTTTTGATGTTGAGAGGTGTGGACTTTGGTTTTTATTACTCATATATATATAAACTTATGATTTGCGAAAATAAAACCTTTTTAGATTCGAGAATATGGTTTATATTGGTTTTGGATATCACTTGAGTTGACTTTTAGATTTAATAGAAGATTTGAGAAAAAAAAAGATCTCGAGGGATTGGACACTCATGATCGTGAGAGAGGAATTATAGGCATAAAATTATTGAATCAATTATCATTAAAATTAGGGAAATTTTTTGTTTGTGAAATATTTTCAATTTTCGTTTTTAAAATATATTTTCAGAAAAATATTTTTTATTTTTGTTTTTAATATTTTTAAAAAATATGGAAAACGTCGATTTCATTTTCTTTAGCCTAACTCGTTTTTATTAGTCATCTGAAAAATATAAAAAAATAAATTACCCATTACAAACCAAACAGCGCCCTAGTGTTTCAACAACTGATAACTAGATGTTCAAAAAAAAAAAAATTCAAAAGTGACAAACAAGTACCCAATTTTTTTATTATGTTTTCTTTTAGTACCCACCGTTTTTAACGTTAAGTGCCACGTGGCGGTTGCGTTATGTCTTCCGTTAGTACCCAAGTTTTTAAAATTTGACAAATAAGTGCCTAAGTATTCAATTTTTTTAAAACATAGGCACTTATTTGTCAAATTTTAAAAACCTTGGTACTAACGGAAAATATAACGCAATCAGCACGTGACACTTAACATCAAAAGTAACGGCGTGTACTAACGAAAGATATAAACTAAAAACTTGGGTACTTATTTGTCACTTTTGAAACCTTGGACACTCGGTTGTCAAATTTCAGATCCGATGAGTATCCACCAGGGTATTTTCCCTTAAAATTATCACAAGTCAATTTTTTTTTGTTTGATCGGCAAATTAATTTTTTATTAATAAAGCTTAACATAGAAAGTCATTACAAACAACCCATATCTTGTCCAAAAAAAAACAACAACAACACATATAAGAAATAAACTTACATCTAGGGAGAATAGGCATAAGAACAAAATGGGTCATTCCTTACATTAAAACAAATTTACAAAAGCCCAATAACTACACAAACCCAATTACAAGTTCGGAAACTTTTGTACTTCTCAGCTTTCTACTTCTTATTCGAATTCCAACAAGCAACTCATTGTTACCAGCCAAGGATTCTTCATCTTTGACAGCAGCATCACGAGTTCTCACGTTTCTTTCACACCACACACAATAAATGTATGTGGTAATAACCACACTTGCTAGGAGGAGGATCTCTTTATTGGTACACGACTAGGAAACTTTTTCAAGTAAATTCATCAAATTAGAAGGGCACAATTAATCTTACATTTGAGCAGCAATTTGTTGAGTTTTCGCTTTGTAAACGAGCAATTGATTAGTAAGTGCTCTATATCTTCACTGAACTGATTGCAGAAAACACCTAACGGGTTTACCTGTAATCCCCACTCACTCATTCTCTGTTTCGTGGCTAGGCGATTGTGAATTGCAAGGCACGCAATAAAGGAGTATCGTGGAATGCAGCTTTTAGCTCATTTAATGTTACTCCATTCAAGAGACTCTCTTTCCTCTGTAATTCTCAGAAGCGTCTTCTTGAAAGAGAACTTGCCATTAATGTTCTCACTCCAAGTTATCTAATCTTTTCCATTTGATAGAAAAATAGAGTTCAATATAGGAAGCAATTTTCCAATATAAGGGGCAGCCTCAATCTATTACTACCAAAACACGATGCAACTGTTCTGTTACAGTTTATATTATATTTATCTATTTCAATTTCAAGAATAGTACCTGCATCTTTGTTGTCTATCCATTTATCCCACAAAATGTATGTATTCTCACCATTTTTAACAGTATAATGAATAAAATCATAAGCCAGGTATATGCTTGTTTATCATCCAAACTCCACACACATTTATCCTTTATAATATTGATATGAACCTAGCTGCTCCACAAGTTATTACCCCTAGCATACATCCTCCATAAAGTATACAAGAGACAGACTTTATTAATGTTATCAATGTTAGGGATGCCTAATCCCCCTGACTCATTACTTGTACAAACATTGGACCATGACAATTTAGCTGCCCGAGCTCCACTTTGACCACCATTCCACAAGAAACTAGCAAGATTTTGGTTCAATTTACATATGACTTGTTTTGGCAGCATAAAGACTCTGCACCAGAAAAGGATTTTGTTCATCAACACAGTTTTAATGAGCTCCAACCTTCCTGCATAGGATAATAACCTTGATCCCCACTGATTAATTGTATTACAAATCTTCTCCACCAACATATTACCATCAGAGATGCTGAGTTTTTTGGAGTTTAAGGGCACTCCTAGATACCTTACTGGAATTTTGCCAATCTTAACCTACAGAATCTCAAATATTTTCAATTGGTTATAAAGATTAGTACCTCCAAAATATACTTCACTCTTGTGAAGGTTTATACCCAACCCAGTAAGCCCAGTGAATAGATTAAGAGCCTTCTTTATGACTTTGGCTGAGCTCTCATATGCCTTTGAAAATATGAGCAAATCATCTGTAAAGATGATATGTTTGAGTTGAATTTCTCTACACTTAGGATGAAAGCTAAATTTATTATTCATTGCAACTTGATGAAACATTCCTGTGAATATCTCGATACAGATAGTAAATAAGTAGGGGGAGAGAGGGTATCCTTGTTTGAGCCCTCTCTTACCCTTGAAATACCCACATGCTTCCCCATTGATGCAGATAGAATAGGAAGTTGAACATACACACAATTTAATCCATTGAATAAACTTACTTGGGAATCCAAAAGCATGAAGAGAGTTGATAAGAAAACCCCACTTCCCAATGTTTATGGCGCATCTAGGTGTAATCCCAACCTTTTCATATCCTAAGACTATGTCCTGAGCAACCAGGATGTTGTCACTTATGAGTCTTCCTTTGACATAGGGAGCTTGATAGATAGATATAATATGACTGGGTATTTTTTTAAGTCTATTTGATATCCCCTTGGCTGGTGTCTTGTAAGTGACATTCACACATGAAATAGGTCTGAATTTCTTCACACTATGAGCATTTTTCTCCTTGGGAATAAGTACTATATTTGTGGCATTGACTTGAGTAAGCATTTCTCTAGATTCCAAACATTGCCTAACTGCATTACAAAAATCAGTTTGTATAATGTTCCATGAATTCTTATAAAAGTGAGCATTAAATCCATCTAGACCAGGGCTTTTGTTACCATCAATTGATAAGAGAGTCTCCTTGATTTCCTCATTAGATATAGGAGCAATGAGGTCATCAATGAATTCATTAGGAATAGTATTCTTCACCAGTCTATTTACTATAGTTGATGAACAAAATTCTTGATCATCTGCCTCTAAACCAAGTAATTCCATATAATAGTAGATGAATTCTTTCATGATCAGGGTGGGGTCAATTATAGTATGACCAACATCATTAATAATAATGGAGATATTGTTTTTAGCAAGTCTACCTTTGATCTTTTTGTAAAAATATAAAGAGCACGTATCACATTCGTTTGTGAAGTTAGCTCTAGCTTTTTTTTCTCAGCACACCATGATGGATCAATGTGGCTTCCTCAAAGCTTTTTAATAATATCTTCTCTTTAGATAGTGTAGCTATATCATTTGCACCCTTCATAATTTGCATTTGTATATTTTCCAGTTGTTTCTTAATACCTTTTATTTGCTCAGTGCTCCTTCTAAAGTGCTTGTTATTAAATCTCTTTAGCTCAGGCTTAACCACTTTCAGCTTCATACATAACTGGATCATGTAATTCCCATTAATTTTTGTTTTCCAGGCCTTCTTAATATTGTTTGAGTAGTCCTCATGCTATGTCCATATATTAAAAAGCCTGAAAGAAATAGGATATAACAATTTAGTATTACCAATTACCATTTTTAATGCGCAATGTTCTGATGTAGAAGGGGGGCATATACTGCCACTTGATTGTAACTTATTAAGCCACTAATCATTAATGAAAATTCGATCTATTTTACTTGCCCTTAGTTTTTCCACTTCACTCTTATTAGTCCATGTAAAGTAATTCCCTCCATATTGGTGTTCATATAAATTAGCACCATCTAGACAAACATCGAATTCCATGGAACTTTTCTGCAGACAGTCACAATTCAAACGGTCCTCAATCCTTAACATCTCATTAAAATCGCCAAGTACACATAAATTCTCTTTGTCAAATTCCATACTCCATTTCAAAATATCATTCCATAAAATTCTCCTCTCATCCTCATCATTACTTGCGTAAATGTAACACGCAATGAAAGAAAGGTTATTTTCTATAACCACAACCTTTATAACCATAGCTTGAAAAGTTTCATATATAAGTTTGACTTCATAATAACTATTATCCCATAATATCCATATCCTACTTGAGTTGTCTTTATTGTAGTTATGTAGCATCTCCATATAAGGGAAATGATTATTTATAATATCTGCATATTTGTCTACTCTGACTTTAGTTTCCAGAAGCCTAATGAGTTTGACTTTATTAACAATGATAAAATCTTTAACATCTATTTGTATAAGAAGATTATTAAATCCTCTTAGATTTCAAGATGCTGCTATCATAAATTAGGGTGTCGAGTGATCTCTTGATCACGAATATCCTTTGTGAACTCGATTATATCCTGGTCAATACTACCTATCTGCAGCTGATCAAATGAATTCACACATACAATAGATGTTCCGTCTCCTTTGCTTTTTGTTTGTAGACTGAGTCACCACTTTCCAATCCTTTACAACCTCTTTACATTTGCTTTCCTTTTATCTTTCTTTTGATATAGATATTGTTTTTGGGACCTACTTTTTCTGAGTATTTCGACATTTGTTTTCAGTGTGTCCTATTTGATTACATTTAAGGCAAACAGTTGGTTTCCAATCATACCCCACCATTACTTCCCGCAACTCATTCTTCCCCATATCTACATATACTTTGTCAGGTAATTTTTCTTTTGAGTTAATTTCTACATAGACTCTCGCATATCCCAAGCGCGATTTTGATTCAGTCATTGAATCCATCTGTATCGGCACTCCTACCCCGCTTGCTATGTAACTAAGTCCTGCTTGTGTCCACATCACCATAGGAACATTTTGTAATTTTACCCATATCGGAATTTTTGTTAAATCCACCTTCTCAAACTGCATTTCTTCATCCCATGGCCTTAATAACAGAGGTTGACCATTTATATGCCACGTTTGTTCTAAAGATCTGTTACGATTCGAATTTAAAGATGAAAGTCCCCTAAGTACTGGATTTCATTTCAATATTTCCTAATTTGCTCACTTGAAACCTTACAAAATCTATTATATTATGAAAGGGAGGATGATTACCTAGGAATTGACCGATTAAGCAGCTCTCCCACTGTTTAGCACCTTCTTCTAATACTTGGGATGGAGGATTTATGATGCGCTGACCACCGTGTTTCACTGATTCATTATAGTCCAGCTTTGCTTCTGTTCTGCACAACCTTCGAATAGTTTTGACCACATCTGAAGTTTATTAACAACATCATCTGCTCCTGTCTTATCCTCTTTCTCTGCAATCGGACTTTGTAAGACAGATCTCTGCAACGTTTCTTCATCACTACTACTATTGACTTCAGATCTAAGGTTTGGTGCCGGAGTATTAACATTAACATCCGAATCCGGTGATAACATCATTCTTGTGATATCTGTGAATTTTTTCCTAGACTTCATAGCCTTTTGACCAATGTTAGCTGCATCATTGACACGGCTGAACTCAAAAACTTTGTCATATTGGTGGCAGAGAATAAATGAGAAGGGAAATGAATGAAAAAGGATATGAAAATGTAGTGTGAGGCGGGTGAGATAAAAAGAGAAAAGGTGTTCGGAAATGGTGAGAGATGAAGCAAAAAACAAAAAGCAAAAGTAATTTTGTTGTTGAATCCCATAAATCTATGAACTAAAACCAAATCAAAAGAAGAATAAAGCAAAAAGGTAGCAAAAACAAAAGTCAAAGCTAAAAAATGAAAAAAAAGATGGAATAATGCTAATGAAAAAAGATTGAGTAGAGAGGGTTTTTTTAGGTGGGTTGACTCTCATTGACCTAACTTTTTTGGGTGGGGATTTAAGTCTATTTATTTATTTAAAAAGTAAAATAAAAAATTACTTTCTACACAGACGTTTTTGTTAAAAAAAACTAATAAAAGTACCTAATTGTTAAAAGTAACATGCTGGTTCATTTGGAAAGCTAAAATTAGAGGATTATTTGATAAGGTAGAATGGAATATTAGAGAAATAAATCATAAGGTAAAAGGCATGCTTAATGAATACTTCCAGACAAAGACTAATAAGTACATTGTTAAAGGGGTTAAAGCGACGAATGGTGTTCAAAAAGAAGATATTAATAACACACTAATTTCGGATGACTTTGATCTCCTGTGGACATGTGATGCCTCGTTTACTAAAGAATGGGAACCTGCTGGCATTGCAACTATTGGAGTTGATAAAAATGGTATAATTACAGAAAAGATAACTAAGAGATGTCGTATTGAGAGCGCGATAATAGGAGAAAGTTGGGCTCTTCTTCTTGCAATGAGGAAGCCAGCTTTCCTCAATCATCGAAGAGTTTCTTTCTACTCCGATAACCTTGAACTTGTTCAAGGAATTTTTCAAGATTCAGGTCTTCGTTGGCAAATTTATCCTCTCATTGCCGAAATGAAGAACTGGCTTTCCAAATTTAAAGATTGGAAAGTTTGTCATATTAGTAGGAAGTTAAATGGAACATCGGATGCCCTTGCCAAATGCACTAGACGAAATATTAATCTGCACCAGTGGAATGATTATACAATCTTAGGTGCTTTTACCTTCTTAAACCAGATGTGAAACTATTGTTAACTTGTATCATTTGACAAAAGAAAAAATACTTCAATATTTCATTCCATGCGGATCGATCATATATATCTATTAAATGTATTACTCTCGACCTTTTTTTATACATGGTTGTCCATGTATGCATGTCTCCCCATGTATACCCATGTTTAGGGAGGGGATTCGAACCATGTACGTCTTACTTTATTTCTTAAACCATGTACCTCTTACTTTATTTTCTTTAAGAGATGAAAAAATAACAAGGTTCTAACCAGTTAAGCTAACCAACTGGTTATGTATACCTCTCGACCTTGTTACTAGAGAGGGTTCAACTGAGACAAATATTTAATTTAATTTTAATTTTTAATTACGATATCCCTTTTTTCACAATATTTATAATCACATTAGATTGTAAATATACTTTTTTTTAGTATTCCACTACATTTGGATCGATCTTGTATATACCAAATTTATTACTCGTCGACTTCCTTATTAACAAATGTTCAATTAGTGTCACATGTATTTTCCCATCAAATTACTTTAATTTTCCTAGCATAACCATAATTTTTTCTACACAATTATTCTGGCCCGCAGGTACTAAATTTCGTTCAAGTTTTTAGTAAATTTAAGAAAAAAACCTCTCAGATGTCCGATGTTTCAAATTTTGACAACAGATTCCTAACTTTTCAAAAATAGACATTCGGTACCTAACACTTATTTTGCATTTCCTTAGTACCTATCATTAAATACAAGTTAAATGTGGACGTGACATATCATTTTTAATTTAGTTATAAATTATTTTTAATTGTGAATTACCTGTTTTTTACTCATATGTCACGTAATCACCAAACACCAAAATTAACGTCAAGTTCCAATCATGTACCCAACATTACTCTTGTTTTTTTTTTTTAATTTCTTAAGAGAGTTTCACTTTCTTATCAATCGGACAAAAATGAAATTAGTATGGAAGTCACTCCTCAATTGCTTTTCTATATTCTTCTTGGCTCAAGGGGAATATTTCATTTGAGATGAGTTTAAGTAATCCTTTAATGATCTAAACATTAATCGTGGAACAATACATAGAGCTAGCAAGATTAAGAGTTGTTCGAGTGGATAGAAAAAGATATATCTTGGGACTTGGGAGCAAACCTTACTAGTCATGTAACTTACCGAAATTTATGTAGTAAACCACGCAAATTTACCTTAAACATTGTATGGAAACACTCAACAATCATCTAAAAGTTATAAAATAATTTTAGAAAAACAACGTTCAAAAGAAACAGTCAAAAGTGCTCCATAAAACCAGGAAACAAAAAACCAATTTCTGATCGGAATGGCAGCTCCGCCACACCATCTGGTGGGCGAAACACCGCCGCCAGGACCTCTCCCTCCGGAGAACCCAAAGACCACAACGAACGAAACACCATCTCACTCTGTGCTTCCCATTCGACATAGCTCTGAAGCCAACAAGAACAATGATATCTCCATGGAGGATTTCCCGGAGTTATCTGCTGCAACCGTGGAAGGACGAGTGGGGAAGAGGCCTCGCGCCACACCTGCTCCGGTTCAAAACGCTGCTCCTGTTAGGCCACTCGCGGCGGAAGCTACTGGGAACCAGAACGCACCAGGTAGTGCTGGAATACACATGCCATCGCAGCAAAATGCAGGTAACGCTACTGGTGTATTTACTAGACCTAAGTTAAATGGGTGGAAAGGAACTCTAACGGGGAATAATCAAATTATACCAATAATTGAGGATAGTAATGAACTGAGAATTAACCGGGTAATGGGGGAGGAAGATTATTTAGAACTAGAAGACTTAGTAGAGGATGACGATGAGGATGTGATAGTGGATTCAATCCCCACGGTTATTAGAACTAGAGACGAGATTCAAGAAGGAATTAGATTGTGGCGCAACACTGCGGTAATTAGGCTCCTAGGTCGTGAGGTTGGATTTACATATCTATCATCTAAACTTAGACAAATTTGGGCTCCTAAGGGCCTCTTTGAACTTGTTGATGTTGGGCACGGCTACTACATGGTCAAATTCGAAAAGAGGGAAGACTTTGATTTCGCTCTTTCGGGTGGACCGTGGATGGTGCTTGACCACTATTTGGTTGTTAGAGAATGGACTCCAAATTTCAACGCTATATCAAATTCGATAACAACAACAACAGCTTGGGTTAGAATCTCGAATGTAGGAATGCAAAATTATACCGCGAGAATACTAAGGAAGATAGGTGATAAACTAGGCCGAACCGTGAGAATTGACCCTATGACGAAAGGAAGATTGAGAGGAAACTATGCTAGACTAGCTATCGAACTCGATTTAAAGAAACCGTTAGAACCTGAAGTTAGAATTGGGTCCGATATATGCAAGGTTGAGTATGAAGGCTTACATTTGATTTGCTATGAATGTGGTAAGTTTGGGCATAGAAAAGAAAGTTGTCCTCCGAATATATCGTCTAGAATGGATGAGGACGTAAATACTACTAAAGGGAAAGAGATAATGATTGAGAAGGAAGTAGAGGCCCCGGTGAGCAAAGTTAAATATGGGGAATGGATGACGGTGAGACGTGGGAATAGAGGACAAGGTAGAGGATACATGAACAACACGGTAAAATCAAATAATCAAAATAATTTTGGAACTCGGTTCGAAGCGCTTAGGGTGGAAGAAAATACTTCGGAAAGAAGGAATGTGGTTCAAAGTGTATTTAATAAAGGGCAAAGCTCGGGAACGAAACCGAATAGTAATAAAGGAAAGAGTGCAATAGGGACTACCATGAACAATAAGAAAAATGGAGGTGCTAAAGGGCATAATATAGTTGCGACACCTAACTTTGAGCAAAGACGGGTTTTAATAGATGAAGTGGAGGTGCAAGAGATGGAAGTCATGGATGTTAGTAATAGAGCAAATGTGGGTGAAATTCATGCAGGAAGTAAGGGTGCGAAAGGGAATAAAAAAAATCGAAATACAAAGGGAGCTACTGGAGAAAATAATAAAAGCTTGAATGGTGGGCCTGAGGGTAGTTATGAGCCTGGTGTAGATTGTAATTTAGATGGATTAGTGGACATTAACATAGTGGAGGGTGATAATATAGGCAGGGACCAAACTGCAATTTACACTAAATATCATATGGAGGCCGAACCAGCAGCTCCTTTCCCTGCGGCAGTGAGTTCCGCTGCAGAATCTGGAGCAGCGCTGGACCTCGGTGTAGCTGCAGTTTCGAGGGTGACGTCACTACCTCCTGTCCCGCTGGACATGCCGTGGGACACAGTGGATGGGGAAGATGACATGTGGCAGGCGAGTCAAGTACAAGAGTCCCCGGAAGAAGAACAACAGCACTCCGAAAGTAGAAGGGAGAACGGGGATGATGATACGGTCATGTTTGCTCGCGCCTAATGCGCCTTGAGGTATCTCCATTAATTTTAATTTTTTATTAATGAATTGTTTTGATAATACAGGAAGAAATTGGGAGAATTCCAAACACCCTATTAATATTTTAGTGTGGAATTGCTATGGTGCGGCTAAACCAAGGTTTAGACGAGTACTACGCGATATGATGACAAGTAATAATGTTTGGTTAACGGTAATAGTTGAACCCCGAGTTAGTGGTGTAACTGCAAATAACATCATTAATTCACTTCAAAAGGACAATTCGGTGAGGGTGGATTCGGAATGTTATAGTGGCGGAATATGGTTGATATGGAATGACTCAAATGTTAGTGTTAAAGTGCTATCGGCTGGTCGCCAGGTAATTAATGTTGAGATATCGCAATATGGGTGTGTTTCATGGACCTTCTCTGCTATATACGCGAGCCCGGATTACAAGAAAAGGGACATGTTATGGGAAGCGCTTTATCAAGCTTTTCATAATATACAAACCCCTTGGATTGTAGCGGGTGATTTCAATCAAGTAGGTTTAGAAATTGATAAGAAAGGTGGTGTTCCTGGGGTTTCGAGACGAATGGAGAAATTTGAGGAATGGAGAAATAGTTGTAACTTGATTGATTTAGGGTTTGAAGGACCGCGCTACACGTGGTGTGATTCTTGGAATTCGGGTCAATGTATTTTGGAACGCTTAGACAGGGCTTATGGCAATGTGGAATGGGTGGATCTATTTCCGAACACGCGAGTTATTCACTTGGCTAGGGTACACTCGGATCACATGCCTATTCTTATTCAGGTGTGCCCGAGTCAAAGACCGAAGCTTAATTCGAGACGATTTAGATTTGAAACAGCTTGGTGCCTTCATAAGGGATTCAAAGAATTTGTGAATAGTAATTGGCAAGGAAACAGTATTGGGGTTGGGGATGGAGTAGTGGCAATTCAAGAACAGATTAATAAGTGGAAGATAGAGGTATTTGGAGATTTGAACCGTCGGAAAAAAGAACTAAGTGCGAGAATTAGGGGCATTCAGAAATCACTGCAAGTGTCTTATAATTCTTCTCTTAGACTTTTGGGTTTACAGCTATCGAAAGAATATGAAGATGTCCTTGAACAAGAAGAGGCTATACATTTTCAAAAATTAAGAGAAAGGTGGATTGAATCAGGGGATAGGAATACGAGATACTATCATCTAGCGGCTTCAATTAAGAAGAAAAAAGCATTATGTATGAGGCTACTGAATGATATAGATATTTGGATAGAAGATGGGGAAGAGTTGAAACAAATGGTGAGGAATTATTTCGAGTTACTATACGAGAAGCCGGCCGATAGTGTGGATGTTTTCACACTACCCCAAGTGGGCCCCATTGAGAGCGATGTGGCTAGTAGACTTAGGCAGTCATTCACAGATGAAGAGATTCGCGAAGTAGTTTTTCAATCAAATCCGACTAAAGCCCCAGGCCCAGATGGTATGTCAGCCGCTTTCTATCAGAAATGCTGGTCCACCGTGGGACCCTCGGTTTGCAAAATGATTCGTGAGGCAGTACAGACAGGTCATCTACCTTCGGGTCTGAATGGTACACTTATACACTTAATTCCTAAAGTACCAGACCCGAACCGGGTACGTTTGTTTCGTCCTATTAGTCTTATAAATTCTCCTGTTAAGTTTATTATGAAGGCTATGGTCAATAGACTAAGGCCTATATTATCTAACATGATTGGCCCTTGCCAAAGTAGTTTTTTGCCAGGTCGCTCTACGATTGATAACGTGGTTCTAGTTCGGGAGGTGGATCACAAGATGCGTCATCAAAGCGGAAAGAAAGGAATTATGGCAGTGAAAATCGATCTTGCGAAAGCTTATGACAAAATTAGATGGGAATTCATAGAGGACACGATCAATCAATTCGGCTTTCCTGAGAAGTGGGTCAAGATTGTTATGTCTAGTATGAAGGAGAACGAGATGCGAGTACTTTGGAATGGAGAACCCCTACCACCTTTTACACCTCACCGTGGGATTCGTCAAGGAGACCCCTTATCTCCATACATTTTTGTTATGTGTATGGAAAGACTATCTCTTCTAATCCAGGGACTTTGTAACGAGGGGAAATGGAAGGAGATTCAAGTTGGTCGAAATGGCCCCAAATTGTCCCATCTATTTTTTGCCGATGATTTAATACTCTTTGGTGAAGCCTCGTTGCTACAGGTACAGTTGATACACGAGACCATGGATAGGTTTTGTAAGGAAGCTGGACAAACCATTAGTGCGGAAAAGTCCTTGATTTATTTCTCGAAGAATGTTCCGATTCAGACACAAAAGGATCTAGCTTATGTTAGTGGTTTTTGTCATAGTGAGTCTTTTGGTAATTATTTGGGGGTCCCTATTCTCTCGGGTAGACTACCAAAGGGCTTTTATAAAAGCATAATTGAAAAAATGAGGAACAAGCTAGCTTCATGGAAGACAAAGACACTTTCATTCGCTGGTCGCGTTACATTAGCTCAGTCAGTATTGAATGCAACACCGGTCTACCAAATGCAAGTGTTGAAGTTGCCAAAGTATGTTTGTAATGAAATTGATAGAGTTGTGCGAGAATTTATTTGGGGTTCTTCTATAATGGAAAGAAAGGTCCATTGGGTTGCATGGAGCCAGTTGTGTAAGCCAAAGGTTAATGGGGGTCTTGGTATAAGAGGTGCGGAAAAATATAATTTGGCCTTGTTAGCAAAACTCGGATGGAAGATGATCCAAAATGAACATCCGGTAGCATGGATTGAAGTGCTCAAGAAGAAATACTTTAAAGAGGGGGTTCTTAATCATGTACGGAATGGGAATGAATCTAGTATATGTAAAGCTATTTTATTTGGGATAGAAGCTATTCGGGAAGGTATTGATGTTTTAGATGGAGAAGAGGAGATAAATGCATTGTGGAAGCTTGAGAGCTCGGGGCATTTTACCGTGAAATCCGCGTTTACAAAGTTAAATGAAAGTGTGGTAGACTCGTCGTTTAATTGGGAACTTATTTGGAAGCTAAAGTGCTCGCAAAAAATAAAATTATTCCTTTGGAGAGTTGTGTTAAACCGGGTTGCAACGTCGGAGAATTTATACAATAGAAACATAGTTGACACAAGAAGATGCGGCATATGTGGAGCGGAAAGGGAGGACCTTTTACACTTATTTTTAAATTGTAAGTTAGCTATAAAGATATGGGACTTATTGGGTCTTCATGCAGGTTCCAGGTACATGAACTCAGTTGCGGCTTGGAGAAGAGATGCGCTGGGACCAGGGGCTAGCAGGAGCTCGCGAGGATTGGAAGCTGCTGCAATATGGACGGAAGCTGCTGCAGATTCTGTTGCTGCTACGGAAGTGGATTTGCAGCTCACGGATGTGGACCTGCAACAGTTGGAAGCTGGAGCGCTACTGGAAAATGATAGGAAGGAGCTGCTGGCACTGAATCGAGCATGGGATCAGAGTCGTTCAACACCTTTTCCTGCTGTCAATCGTGAGCAGAGCCAAGATCAAACTGGATACCTGCAAAATCCAGTAAATGGAGGGCCTGGAGCTGTTTCAGCGGGTCCAGTAACAATAAAGTCATGGGTCGAAGCCCATCTAAACTCCAAAGCTCTAATTTGGGGCATGGAATGGCCGTTAGTATTCGTGGCTGCACTTTGGATCATTTGGGTAAAGCGTAATTCGCTACTATTTAATGAACCGAATATTATCCCACATATACTTGAACTCAAGAAGGAAATCTTCGCTCTAGCTAGGAATTTTGTGTTAGCATGGGGGAAGTGTTATGATGGTGGTATAATAAAGATGGCAAAGAATATAATGGTCAAATGGGTTAAACCTTCCATCGGGTTCAAGTTGAATATAGATGGTAGTTTCTTCCCCTCAAATGGGACCGCCGGAATTGGTGGATTACTGAGGGACAGGTATGGCTCATGTATTGCTGGATTTGTAGGCAATTGTTCAACAGTTTCTCCATTCTTTTCGGAATTGTTTGCTTTATATTTCGGTCTTAAATGGGCTATCAGTAAGGGATATACTACGTTGAGTATTGAAACAGATTCGGAGGAGCTCCACGCGCTAGTGAAGGGCGGTGGGAGCTCAACTCACAATGAGATGGACTCGAGGAAGTTTCACGCGCTAGTGAAGGGCGGTGGAAACTTAGGTAGTCACACTGTTTCAATCATTGAAGAATGTTGCGTACTATTGAGGTAGTACCCTTGCCTTGAGGTAAATCTTATATTTAGAGAAGCGAATTTTTGTGCCGATAAGTTAGCAAAAGTTGGTGCAGCTATGAACACACAACCGTTGGACTTTGAAGGGCCTCCTGGATATTTAGCGAAATTAATCACGAGAGATAGAAATGAGCGAGCAACTACTAGAGTTGTTTTAGTTTCTGAATAAGAACATTGTTCTTTTGTAATAATTTATTCTGAACGGCTTTAAAAGCCTCTTATGTATGCAAAAAAAAAAAAACACTCAACAATCATTCATAAATTCTGAAATTCACCATCATTGCACTACAAGATCCGATCTCAACATCACAAGCAAACACCATACATTGTAATTATAACATCAACCTAGTACGACTAAAAAAACAGAGTTACAACTAGAGTAGAATCAGAAAATAGGATACAATGGACCAGTTCCTTCTTCCTTGTCATTATCAGGTAAGCTAGAGTAAACGTATATTTTATTACACAATACCCAACTCCAATCTGGGTTCCTTGAAACAGACATTGGAGGCCATCGATTAATCCTCACATAGTGTTCTCGTATACTTCCATCACCAAGAAAACTAGTAACTACAGAGTAACATGATTCATGACCTCCCCATACCTCATCATCTGGATCTGCTGTGTGACTTCCATCTGGATGAAAATGACGTCTCATAGGTCTTCCTCTACCAGTCCAATACGGATCAAGGTTTAGCCAATAATCTGAAACTTCCTGAAAGACCATGGGGATAGTTTTCATGAGGTTCATCTGTCTCCTCTATTATAGACCATTCAATGTATTTATATGAGTCTCACTTTCTAAATATCAACTAAGTAATCTTAGAACTAGACTTATAATAACGTTACAATGATGTCACAGAAAGATAAACACTTGTGACAGTGGTTTTATGGTTATGTTCTGGGGGAATTTTTTTTATGAAAAAGTAGATTTGTAAAATAATTTTTATTATCCCCCCGAAAAAAGCATTCTAGATCCGCTCCTGCTGTAAATCGTAAGGAGATACAACAAGAAAGAAAGTAGAAGCTAAAAATGGAAAGAGCACGTACCTGTAAAGCATAATTCACCTTACAAATGTTGTTACATATATTTTAGATTAGCTCTAATGCAGTCCTTGAGACATAATTCTGCCCAGACTCAATAAGAAAAACCGGTCAGGCACTATGGAAAAATTAAAATAATATTAAAGGAAAAGAAAATTATTAACCTGGGTAAAATGGAACTCCCATATATGGTCACATAGATCCTCCTTTGTTATTCGAATCTGGAATTGAGTAAAAGTTGATTAGCAGAGTATTTGCACTTGTGGTGCAAGATAAGTAAAAAAAAAGTGCAAGTTAAGTAAAAAAAAGTGCTTACACGTTTCCCATCCTTGACTGACAAAGAGTAAGCTGCCAATTTGGAGAGCCCACGGGCTTTTGATATTCGAGGTATATGTGCTTTCCCAAGCCACAATTCTTCACACTACATAAACAAAGAATAGTAAACTATGGACTTAATATAAGATTTTTATTCTATTCTAATTAAAAATTAACTCCAACTTTTTTTTGTTTGTGATGCCCCCAAAACTGTTGTTTTAACTTTTAGTCTCCTGAAAAATATCTTAAATTCATTATGAGTAGTCCAACCACTAAAAACAACACATCACAAAAGTTGACCAATTTTATTTTTAAAAACAAATACAAATGTATAACTACGTCAAACAAAGTCTAACTAGTTAAATTCTTTTAAATAGTTATTTTTAAAGCTTAGTACAATCTAGGATTCGGAGCAACGTCGATGACACGTAATCATGAAAGCATAAACTGAAATCCAAAATCCACTTGCACATTGATCTTATCTAAGCAAAGCAAAATAAAGAAGAAAAACCGGGGCTCACCTTTAAGCTCCAAATCTTATCATCAGACGCCACACTTCGCCAGCTATGAGAAACAACAAGGCACCGTGCAAGACTGTGTGCGTCAACACCACTTAATATCTTCAACATAATATCTACCCCTACAACAATTAAAGGGTCCCAAACTTCTTCCTTTCTTTCACATTTACCCCAACGGCTTTTCCCAGTTACCTTCTGTTCCGTTAAACCTCTACCAGACCTACCACCACTACAAGTAACACAACCATCATCATCTTTAGAAGAGGAAGAAGACGAAGAAAGTGGGGTATATTTAGTAGAATATGAAGGACCATTTTCTACACTTTTACCTTTTTCCTTCATATATTTTTCCATTTCAAGTGTGGTTGTAACACTTGCCCAAAGGGTGTCATATCATACTTATACACATCACACCTATGTTTAGATAGAGACGTGGTTGTAATTGAGACACATCATGCATGCATCCTACTCTATTAATTTAATTTCATACACATAAATAAAGACTAAACAAAATGAAGCCTGGTTAATTGTGTTAACTTTCTACTTATGTATAACAGCTTTATATTTCATTGATCGACCTCTCCTAGGATCTATTTCTTACTTATAAAACAAGACGGTAACTGTAAATAACTGGTGGGCAATTGGCATGGTTTTATTATTTATAAATTAATAATTCAAACCAGATTTACTTTTTTAAGCCAGAGAAGTTTATAATTCTTTTAATTATCTTTTACTCATAGGACAAAAGATTTAAATCAACCAGTTTGGGTTTGGGTTAGCTCGACCACTTTACATAGCCTTGCTATTTTTCAATCATTTAAGGGAAAGGTCTATGATTCGAATCTCTTCCCTAACGGGTGTAAAGTAAGAGGTACAAGACTCGAACCCCTTCCTTAACATGGGTAACCTAATTCTGATTTACCATAAAAATATATATGGGGAGACATGTATATCTCCGTAGAATTAGTCAGGTACCCACAAGTTAGCTTAACATGGATAACCTAGTTCAGATTTACCATAAAAATATATATGGGGAGACATGTATATCTCCGTAGAATTAGTCAGGTACCCACAAATTAGCTCGGATCACCCATGTAACCCAAAAATAAGAAAACAAAAAAACAAATTTAAATCTTTCTTTTAAACAACTAAACTTTCTCTTAAATGATAACAAGAAAATTAAAAAGGGTCTTGGATCTTGAAAAAGATTAATTAGCCAATAAAAAAAAAAGAGAAAAAAATTATGTTTACTAATTGGAAAAATACTAAAATATATTCATATAATAATAAAAAAACAAAAACATGAGATGTGAACATTGAGCAATTTCAATAGCGACAATTAGAACCGGCTCTTGAGATAAGCCACCAAAATGTCCGCTTTAGGCACTATTTTATTTCCGATAAAAAGATACTCCAATTTTATCAAAATAATTATTATAGTTAAAAAAGACTCATAAAAAGTCCGTTTTAAGTAACTGGACATATTTTAGTTTTTTGGGTCGGCTTTGGTGACACTTTACATGTTTTACAATAACATTGAGCACCGTTATATGTTTTCTTTGTTGTGTCATTGTCGATGGTGACATTGAGTATCTCCAGAGGACACTGAGCATTATGTCACCATCAATGGTGACAATTAACGTGATTTTATATTGAGCGTTTTTGTGATATTGAGTGTCATTTTCGATACTTTAATTTAGAGAGAGCTCACAATTTTTTTGCTTAACCAAATTTAATATATTGAAAATTTATTTACACATATTTTAATTAAGTAGAATCGAATATTAATTTCTTATAGAAAGAATTTAGCGCGAAAACCCAATTTTTTTAGTCATGGACAACCGTGTATGAATAGACATGCACCATGTTGGTGGAAAATAAAATAAAAACGTTGATCGTAAAGAAATGGTAATCACAAAAATATTAAATCAAAACCTATATAAAACTTACAACAAGATTACACGAAATTTAAAGAAAGGGAAAACCAGAACTTACGAGAAAACACCAGAATATAAGAGATTAACAATTTGATAAAAAAATTCTTGTGTCACCGGTATTTTTAAACGATTATTATATATTCATTGTAGCCTATGCTTAACAACGATTTATAGAGAGAGATATATGAGAGATTTTCTGTTGAGTTACTAATTTTGATTTGTATTTTTTAAAATGAATATATCCCTCTATATATAGTGGTATAGACATTCATAAACGTCATGGTTTATTGTCCATCATAAATAGGTTCACCATAAAGGTAGAAATTTTTCGCATTTGTGGAAATTCAGGCATGAACATTTACACTCTTCTTGTAGCAGGTTGGAAGACGAATCAGGACCAGCCTTGTAATGTCTTGTAACACACAAGTCTTCAATACGAGAGTTACAAACGTTGGAGATGGGGGAAATATATACTTGGATATTTTGTTTTCTTCCGATGACTTTTCAAATGTAGCCAAATGAATATTATAATACTATCTGCAAAACTTGTTGCATTTTTATTTTTTAATTCCCCAATACTTCCCAAGACCATGCCACGCCAACTCCCTTGACGATGCAAGACTGGGCGGGCGGGTGGTGGTGGTATGCGCGTGTGGGGCTTTCCCATTTATCCCTTTGTCTTTATAGTTTTAAGTCTTTTGAAATGTATCAAAAGAGGAACTAATACAAATTAATAAAATTCCTTCTCTATTTCTGATGTTGTACTTTTTATCAAAAAGAGACTATTGGTCTTCTTCTCCAAAGAGCATGAACTTATTAATGGTGGTAAAATCAACAAACACTGATTGTAAATTGGTAATGTCAAAGGTTATATATTTATTTACAAAATAAAATTACAAGTGATACGTAGATAAATAAATATTACAACAAAAAAAACTTACAACATATTCCAAAATCACCGAGTAATAGCGTGACTTCTAACATCACTTAGCTAAAAAAGGATTTTCAGGGTGATTGGTATATTCAAAAGGGTTTACTATTACTCCTTTATTCTACGCTCATAAACATTTTAAGAGGAGAATAGAGTTTTTCTATTATGGATGTTGAAGATAAATTTTGATATCTTGAACAATATGACTTCAACCTCTTTATATAGTGGTCTTGTGAATCTCAAAACATTCACAATAAATGGCGTCATAAAGAGTCCACCATAAAACCAAAAACTGTTTTTTTAAAAAACTAGCACGAACCTGGACATATTCGTTGATAAGGGGAAGAATGAATCTAGTCACCCTTTGTAACTCTTGAGACATTAGTCCGGAAGTTACCTTTGGGAACATTCATGTCAACATTTTTAACTTCTGAGCCATAAGTGTAGAGTTACCGTTTAGGGTGGGAGCAATCATGACGGTTTTTTAATGCAGAAGTTTTCGACTGTTAGGAATAAATTTTATAAAGATGACTGATAAATTTTAGGCGGGTACGAGACAACTCAGCACCGATTTGATAAATACTCGCTCCCAAAACATAACTATTTTTATTTTCCCAAAAACTTCCTAGCACCTCCACGATCATACCGCGCCACCTCCTATTTACTAGGTAGAGTTTTTTGTTGGGTAGTAAAACAAAACTCACAAGAACTAACTTCCCATCTAGGCTAGGACCTAACTTATCTTTCCTCAAGAGCATGAAAAAAGTCTCTTTAATTTTCAAAAATTCCCCACTTAGGCTCTGGGAGAAAAGGTGAACAGGTTTCCGTGCATACCAGCATTGAATGAATTGTACTTAAGTGCCAATATCTTTCAATTTCAATCTCATGTAGTGAAGTGAGGCAATTATCAAATTCTGTTAAGTGAACGTACTCTTGAACTTGACAAACTTTGATCGAGACCCTCACAACACATACTCTCCCGCTAGTACTTATAGATTCCTCAATCACCACCCTTTTCTAGACATAGGTGATCTCCAATAATGTCTACCCATATTAGCCGGCCCCTCTCGAATCTCGAGATCATTAAGAGAAATAGAGCTCTACCTTATCATGTGTCTCTCAAATTCACCAAGTCCTTCTCAGTAAGACCACCACTATGGGCTATGAACTCAGATTTGATTTATAGACTCATTCTAATAGGATCATCAAAGACGTCTTCTTGAAGTCATATTATGAACAATTAAGCTCAATCTCGTCGGTGAATTCATCAATTCCTTCTCAATAGGACCACCATTTAATTGTTATGAATTCATTAAGAGTTATAAACTCATCCTTAAGCTGTTTTTAAGAGTAACAAGACTCAACCATATTAGTGATTTCATCAAGTCCTTCTCAATAGGACCACCAATTATGGTTAAGAATTCATTAAGTATGAACAATATATATCAACCTCAATGGTGAATTCCTCAAACACTTCTCAATAGGACTAGCACACATGGATATGAATTCACTAAGAGTTAATATTCTCATGTATGCACAATTTATGCCATAGGGATGGAAAGATAGTGTATCATATAGACTCATCAATCATATGTTCCCCCATCAATGGGTTTTAGTCCTATCCCCCTCGATATTTATATGATTACTCTTATGGTCAAGCCTTTGGTGAATGAGTTATTTAACAGGCAAAAAGTTTTATTACATGATTCAATTTTCTAAGGAAATAAAAGTTCAGCACATCTAGATTCACACATTTGATTATCATCTAGCAATACAAATTTATATGCTGCACGCATCTTGGTATTTTGGATGAAACTTGAATCTAAGGTCTCGTGTCCGGTGTTGACTTATAAGAAGTCGATAACACTATCATGTCCGAACACCCCCACACTTTTAATTATTTCAGGTTAAGTGAAAATCTCTTCCCACAACCCATAAGGGGACTTGTATAAGTATCACCAGTACCTTATTAAGTACTAAAAAGACTAAGCAACTTCCCCCCACATTCTTTTAGGTGAGCCTGATCTAATTAACAAGCCATTCATCATTTCTTTAAGGGTTCTATGATTGTGCCATTTTGTTTGGGATTAAATATTGGGCACTAATTTCATGATTTATTCATTCGATTCCAAAATTATTAGAGGAATATGAACTATATCTATTACCCTCATCAGACTTAAGAACCTTGATTACTACCAAGTTTATCTACTCTCTTAGCTTTACATATATATGACCCACTTTATCTTTACAAGGTAGACTATAGTGAACCTAGAGTAGGCATCTACACATGTTATAACATTTGTCTCACATACTCTACTAGCGGTGTATTAAAGCTAACCCTGAATGCATTAGGTTTTATAGTTTTTTATTTCTAGTGGTCAGATGTGAAAAGGGTTTAGCAGCTTGTATATTACACATCTTTGATATTTAACAAAACTATCAATATTGTGATCAGGAATTAGTTCGTGTGACTTTTAACATCACTTCGTTAAAAAAGAATTTTTTGGGTATGACCAATATCCTCAAAGGGATTATTATTACTACATTATTCTAAGCTATGAAACATTTTGAGAGGAGGAGAGAGCTTTTCTATTCTGGATGTCGAAGATAAATTTTGGCATCTTGAAAAATATGACTTCAACCTCTTTATGTAGTGGTCTTGTGAGTTTCAAAACATTCACAATAAATGGCGTCATAAAGAGTCTACCATAAAGCCAAAAACCGTTTTTCTTTTCTTAAAAACTAGCATGAACATGGACATATTTTTTGACAAGGGGGAGAACTAATCTGGTCATCCTTTGTAACTCCTAAGCCATATGTGCGGGAGTTACAGTTGAGAACATTTATGTCAATATTTGTAACTTTTGAGCCATAAGTACGGGAGTTACCTTTGGGGATGAGAGCAATCATGATAGTCTTTTAGTGCAGGAGTTTCTGACCATTGAGAATAAATGCCATGAAGATGACTGATAATTTTTTGGCAGATACGAGACAACTCAGTCGTGACTTGATAAATACCCGCTCCTAAAATATGTTTTATTTTTATTTTCCCCAAGACTTCCAAGTACCCCCACAATCATACCACGACACCTCTTATTTACTAGGTAGAGCTTTTTGTTGGGTAATAAAACAAAACTCATCCCCAAAATAGTATTCAAAGGAGTTTTAACCCTAGTTGATTACATTTCACAGGACCTAACTTCCCATCTATGCTCAGACCTAACTTATCTTTCTCCAAGAGCATGGAAAGACCATTAAAAGCCTTTTTAATTTCCAAAAACAGAAAGTTCTTTTTTCTTTTTAATCTTTTACAGTCCCCTACTCAGGCTCTGGGAGAAAAGGTGAACATGATTCTGTGCATACCAACATTGGGTAAATTGTACTTAAGTGGCAATATATTTCGATATGAATCGACAAGTGAAGTGAAGCAACCACCAAGTCCTATAAAATGAACGTACTCTTGAAGTTGATGTTATTTGGTCGAGACCCCCTCCCCCCCCCCCCCCCCCACAACACATACTCTACCGGCTGGCTATGTTGTATAAATCACCACCTAGGCGTCAACTCCCCCCTCAAACTCTTACACTTAGTATAAATTCTAGACGTTATTTTTTAACGCCTTAGTCGCCATGGAAGAGGCGTCTAGATCGTCTAGGCGCCTGATGTCTCCCTATTTGTGATATAATAATCTAGGTTGAAGACATCAATTTATGTGTATTTGGTCAATTAATAATAGATTTATATTCGTATTTTGATATTTTTCTATTTCTTGTCTTGATTTGATGAGTTATTATATTATAGCATATTTGGTTTAATTTGTTTGTTAATGTGAAGCTTTAAAGATATATGGAAATTAATTAGATACCAAATCAATTCTAAGAATATAAGGGAAGAAGATATGGATGGAAATTGGAGATAAAAGGAAGTAGAGATAAAATAGAAAAGGAAAAGCTACCAAGTAAATCTGAAATTCTGCAGCCACGTCCACTAAAGTGAAGATAACTAAAAATCGGTTGGGAATTTGGTGGGTCCTTGTGTGTTATAAAATAAAATGCTAAAGTAGAGGACTCACAAACAGCAAGTGTACGGTTGTCCAAGTAATAAACCGATAAATCGAATTCGTTCGCAGGGACGGATTGGATACAACTCAGGTGTGGATCAAATAGTGAGATAATTGCAAGTACAGAAAAGTAAATGATATAAAAGTTTTGTTTGGGTTTTTGTTTTAAGAACTAAGATGCAAAAATAATTTAAAGACTAAATTAATTAAGCTGAAATGAAAATAATGCAAATAAAATAGTTGGACGTGAGGAGAGAAGTAGTATTTGAGTCTCGCTAGGGCTTCACCTAAACCTTCTAAATTAATGTTTTTTGTTAAGGGTTGAATTTTTATAATTATCCTAGTTGGGATTCTAAAGTCTTCCGTCATGCTGGACCTAAAAGCTCTCCTACAGTATTCTAAACTCCGCCAGGATGATTAAAACTACTTTCATATGGTTCAAATTCTTACTGCATTGGCTATTGGTTAGTCAAGCCTGTCAAGGTCATTGACGAATACCAATGGCAGTTACCTAGTTCTGTATCAAACCCCCCGTCAATGTGATCAATACGCCACTATATTGAATAGCCTAGATACTAACAGTTACCCTTAGTTCATGACTCTAAAGATAATAATTCAATCATAAAATAAAAGACAATATAAAATAACAAATTCAATTTAAATTAAGAAATCCCAAATTAGAAAAACATAAATTAATCAAGTTAGGGTTCAACCCAATTCGCGATTCTCAACTACAAATGAGTTTAGCTCATAATGAAAATAAAAACTAAAGAAATAAAATTAAAGGAATTCATCTTTTACAGAAAGAAAATATGAAAGAACCTAATTAGGGAATTGGGTTTGGCTGCGATTTGGAGAAGATTACTTTCTCCAACTCTTAGCTTTCTCCTTTTCCTTACTTCCGACTTTCTCTCTGGCGCTTCTGACTTCTATGAATTGAGTTGTGTATAAAATAAAAGTCCAAAGGTGTATTTATAAGGCGAAAATCGAACTTGGGCTATTACTTAAGTGAATTAGTGAAATATTAAAAAGCCCGAGTCCAATCTTTAACTACAAATCTCATAACTGATGTACACCCTCCACTAAAATGGCTGTAACTTTCTCAAATCGACTCCGAATTGACTCATTCAACTTGCTAAATCTTCGTAACTCGATAAGGAACAAATCTTCTTTACAACTCAGAGGCTGAATCCATGCCTAAGTAGCTCGAAATCAGAAATTAACATCAATCGTCCAGATTTGTAGCTTCAGCTTGTCAACTCTTCGGGATATTTCTGCTCACCTTTGACTTCTTTACATGATCTAAGTCTCTACTCTCCTTTCTAGTATCGTGGACCTACAAACTTTGCACTAAAGCAACCCATTTAACGTGCAAAAGCTTAATTATTGAAAAATACTAAAACCCAAGGAGGGAAAATGAAATATAACGAATTAACACTAAAAGTCTATCTAATTAGTCAAATAATAACCTAAAAATGATGTCTCCTAAGAGCATATAATTAGAACAAAAGAGGAGAAATCAACATTTTTCATTAATTATTCTTATCAATTACCTATGTTTGCATGCAATTAAAGTGCGTTTTATACTAATTCCTAAAGTCCACTATTTACTATCATATATTCATCAAAAGTATGCTTAATGGGGACATTTAAGATCTTCTACAGTCAAACACAACCCCTAATTAATTTTATTGAAAGCAAATAAAACAAATAACACGTAAAACTGGGATGAGGCAACGAACCCCACCCCAATAAAAAATGAGTCGTGTCCCCACGACTCGAAAAGACTCAAATCAAATAATCTAATATACACTAAATGAGAAGGGATGGAAAAACGTATCTTAACTAGCGTGAGGCTGGTTGTCAGTGTTTCGTCCAAGTAGATTTTCTTTCGTAAGTAATCCATAGGTGGCGTGTTGTAATGTGCTCACCCCAAGTAACATATTTCGTAGAAGATCCAACTCTTTTGTAATGTTTCCTAAGGTTGCAATCATCGCATCTTGTTTCTCTTCCAAGACTCGAATTTTATCCTCCAACACATTATCAGAATTTACCTTTTTCTTTGGCGGAGGAACTCTAGGGTTCTTCGTTGGTTGTGTTGCTTCATTATGAGTGTTCTCAATCGAATTTAATGCCATGTATTCCCCATTTTTTAAGGTTCAACCTCTTCTTTCCTACGCGGTATTTTTGTGTCTAGACACAAAGCAGTGATGGTACATGGAAACTTAAGGTTTTGTTGAATAGTTGGGGATTTTTCGAACTCCATAATGGTGTCATAAATCACACGAGCAAGATCAATATCTTGTTCCTCAATAACACACTTTATAAAAATAATATGCTCATTTTTCAACTCGGAAGTGTGAGTAATGCCAAAGAAAGTAGGGATTATGAACCTGGACCATACCTTAGCACAAGGTAATAAACAACAACTATAAACTTGCCCAACATATCTCTCACCTTTTGGAATAGATCGTTTCCCACGAATTAGAACTTTATCCCAAAGAGACTCCTAATTGAAAGATGGATCATTAAGTGTTTCTTGATATGGGAAAGTACCAGTAAAGTTTGGCAAATTCAATGTTTTACGAATAAGCTCAACTGAGAAAGGTAGTACCTTTTTGCGTATGATAATTGACTGTTTATTTGCAAAAGATAATCCTTCATAGAAATCGCGCACCATAGTAGAAATATATGTGAGGTTTCTCTGTCTCAATTCGGTCCACCCAAACTTATCACAAGTAATAGCGTAACCCTTAAACTCACTGTTCATAATTACTGGAGGGAATCCTTTTTCAACACCAAACTTTAAATAATTAATTCTGTCACGAACCTGATCAGTCCAACTAACTACAACTCTCTTCGGTTTTTGTGCCATAGTTTTTCTTCGGGTAGCTCTCTGTTCTGGAATGGGCTCGCTAGGAATTTCCTATTCGATCTCCTCTTCTTCTTCAATTACCAAGGTAGGCTTTGTATGAGTAGCCTTACTTGGGTTATCTTTACTCTTCATATCAGTCTAAACCTCTCCAATCTTGCGTTTAGGACCTGAATCCGGAATCTCAATAGCTCTTTCTTAAGTAGCACCAGGATTGTTTCTTGTTCTTGGAGTGTTTCTTCAAGAATAGCTGAAAGAATTTGTCCAGTTAGTCATCTCAACTCACCCCAAACTCAAAACTTCAAAAATTCAAAAACTAGAGAAAAGTTTTGAAATTTGATGTTTTGAGGATAAAAGAAAGAAGATTAAGGTGAGTTATGAGATGGGTGAAGTGATGTCTCCTTAATTGTTCTTATTTTAGACCCTTAGGAGACATCATTTTTGGTGTTATTTTAATTAATTCGATAGACTTTTGGACTAAATATGCAATATTTCGGATTTCCCTTTTTATTTCTAGCATTTTTGAATTATTAAACTTTTGCGCGTAATATTGGTATTTTTAGTGTAAAGTTTACAGGTTTTTAGATGTTAGCTAGGAAAGGAATCCGAAGATAAAGTCAAAGATTAAAAGATAGAGTCAAGACTTGAAGAGAAATCCCGAAGATATTATTTTTAGAGCTGAAAATCCATTTTTCCAGGCCCTTGATTGCTGTTTTCGAGGTACTTAAGAGCTGATTGAGCCGCTGACCTTTGAAGAGAAAACATTCCTTATCGAAGTACGGAACTTTAGCAACTGGAATGAGGTCAATCGGAGTTGTAACGCATCGGGAAAAGCAGTTTTAGTGAAGGCCTGTCATCAGTTACGGGATTTTGGGCTTAGAAAGTGGGCTTGGACATTTAATTAGGCTTTTATTTTCTGGTCCAAGCCCTAATCCGTTTTTCTTATTATAAAAGGAGGTCTGGACTTCTATTTTTCATACAATTCATTCTTTACAATTAAAAACACCAGAGAGAAGCAACAGAAGGAAGGAAGAAGAAGCTGCTAGAGCTGGAGTGGGTCTATAGCTCCGTTCTCAGTCATTCCAATTCCGGAAATTAGGTTTCTTTTATCTTTTATTTGTAATCAATTATGAATTCCATTTATTTTAATTTAGTTTTTCTTTTTAATATGAGCTAAACAATTCATAGTGCTTGAGAACGCATAATGGGTTAATCCCAATTTGATTTCATTCTATACATTTGAATTTGGGATATTTATTATTTAAATCAAATTGGGTAAATTGTATTTTTCTTTAATTTGCATTTTAATTACTATTATTGACGTAATTAACCAATGATAGGATTTAGTATCTAGGCTATTCCAATTAGTGGCGATTGGATCACCTTGACGGGGGGTTTAGGTACCGAACTAGTTAATGAATGTAGGTTAGAAATTATTGACTCTGACGAGCTTAATTAAACCTATGGCCTATTGGGTAATTTAGACTTAATCACTTGAGAGTGGACTATAATCACCCTGACGGGGTTTGTAGCACTTGAAAGTTGCTCCTTAGTCCACCCTGACGGGGGTAAGGAGATTATAGAATCCCGACCAATACCAATTTACAAATTTGTCCCTTAAACAATGTATGAAATGAATGATAGTTAGGAAAACCCTTGTGTCTCTCAAGTACTACTTGCTCATACTTGCGTTTTAGCTTTTTACTTGCATTATTATTTTGTCTTTCATTTATTTAGTAATAAATCACAAAACCAAAACAAACAAATTATCCTCTTTTATTTTCATAAGTGCATCAATCACTATTTGCATAGACATTGTGATCAACCATCCGTCCTTGGAACGAATCTGATTATCAGAATTACTACTTGGGACAACCGTACACTTGCGGTTGTGGTTCGATTATTATTTGCATTTATTTAGAACACACAAAGGACCACCAAGTTTTTGGCGCCGCTGCCGGGGACGGTAGCGTGTGACCACGGTGTTTATCCTTTAGTGATAAGTGCATTTATTTTATTTTATCAGTTTTACGCTTTTTGTTTATTAGCTTTTTCAGGTTTTTAGGTTTGGTGTATGCGAAGAAGGCTATTCAAGGATCTAGAGCCAGCACCTCCGATCCTTAGTAATCCAGAATCGTTGATCAGACTTGCGAACAGAAGAAGAAGAGAACGAGAAGCTTTAGAAGTAGAAGAATTAAGTAACAGAATGGAGAATATCATTATTCAAGGTCAACAGAATGGACAAGGCCAGTTAGATGCAAATGGCCAACCTTTAGCTCCAGGCGTTATTCCTCAAGTTCAACCACCACATCCTAATCCTCCAGTCCAGATAGTGACGAATCATGATCCGTGGTTCACTAATGGCCCTCCAGAAGTTCCATTCCGCGCTCCAGCTATAGGAATAGGTGCTCCAGATATTAATGTTCCGAGATTCCGTCCAGATTCGGGTATGCTAGCTCAGTTCCAAAACTTTGGAAATTTTCGTGGTAGAGTTGGAGAAGATCCTCTTAGAGCGATACAAAAATTCAAACAGATATGTGATTCTTACATCACACAAGGAGTTTCAAAAGAACAGATGTACTACGCTGTGTTTAAATTTTTTGTTATTGATGGAGCAAGTGAATGGCATGATACACAAGATCCGACGAAGATAACCAATTGGGATCAATTGGAAGCCGCGTTTTTCGACAGATATTATCCGAGTAATATGAGGTTAGATGCTGAATTGGAGTTGACTAATTTTCGTCAAGAATATGATGAGACTGTGGGTAAAAGTTGGACTAGATTTCAGATGTGTTTGCGTAGAGTTCCAAATCATGGTTTTTCAGAATTTCAACAGTTAAAGATTTTTTATAGAGGCCTTGATGGAGCTTCGAGAGAAAAGTTAGATACGTTATGTGGTGCAGGTTTCCTTCAAGTGCAACCCGCTCATGCCAAGATTATTTTAGAGAGAACAGTCAAGAATGAAGTTGGGTGGAGCTCAATAAGAACACCAGTCAAGGGAGTAAATAATGTTGACATAGAAGAGAAATTTGCTACGTTTGAGAATAAGATCCAGAATACCATAGAGCAACAATTGAAGCAGCTTACTCTAGCTGTGAAAGAAGGATTTTCGGGTAAGAGAGTAGCTGTGCATGCTGCACAAGAGGTTTATATGTGTTCGATTTGTAGAGTTGATGATCATGATGAGGAGAATTGTCCGAGTAATCAAGAATCAGTGATGTTCATGTCCAACAGAGGTAATTTTAATTCGAGTGGTAATGGGTATCAGCCTAACAGAAACCATCCTGGGTTTCAATATTCGAATCCTAATGGGGCAGCCAATCCTACACATGCGTATCAGCCGCGTACCCAAGGTGACAACTATAATCCTAGACCACACAATAACTATCAAGGAGGACAGAATCAAAATTATGTACAGAGACAAGCTCCTCAGAATACTTATGATGAGAATTTGAACCAGAAAGCTTTACCTGCCCATCCACAAGAAGGAGCAAATACCCTTCAGAAAACAGTTGAAAGTTTAATCGCTCTACAAGCACAAGCAATGGAACGGCAGAACGCAGCGATGGAGCGTCAGGATGCAGCGATCGAACGTCAGAACGCAGCTATAGAAAGACAAAATGCACTTGAAGCAAATATGAAGATGTTCCAAAATCAGCTGAGTCAAATCAATAAACAGCTCAATCAACGTCAGCAAGGACAACTTCCTAGTGATACTGAGAATCCGTTACAAATCGAAGATTGTAAAGTTATTAATCTTAGAAGTGGTAAGAACCTTCCTCCACCTCCTTTTCCGGTTATGAAAGAAAAAGAAGTTAGAAAAGAAAAAGAGGTGGTGAATAAAGATAAAGAAGTTGAAGTAGAAGAAGTGGAGAAGCCTGTTGAGGTTCCGAAAAAGAAAGATGAGACTATAATCAATCGCCCACCTCCACCATTTCCATCAAGAGTTCAAAAGAAAGGTGATATGGGTGAGTATCAAAAATTCTTTAACAAAATAAGAGGTCTTAGCATAAATATTCCGTTGTTAGAAGCTATTCGAGATATACCCAAGTATGCTAAGTTTCTGAAGAAAGCCCTCACCAACAAACGGCCATATTGTGATAATGAGATGATTGGTCTTCCTGAGGAATGTAGTGCTATTTGTCAAGGTAAATTACCTCCAAAGTTAGTTGATCCTGGGAGCTTTACAATTCCGATATCTATTGGTAATGAGTGGAAAGGAAAAGCGCTATGCGATTTAGGTGCAAGCATCAATTTGATGCCCAAATCAGTCTTTGATAAGCTTAATATTGAAGCAAGACCCACTTCTATGGTCTTGCAAATGGCGGATCGATCTCTTGCACATCCGGAAGGCCGAATCGAAGATGTCCTCGTTAAGGCAGGTACGTTAATTTTTCCCGCTGATTTCGTTATTCTTGATTACGACGCGGATAGGAATGTCCCCATTATTTTGGGAAGACCATTCCTAGCCACGGGGCGTACCCTTATTGATGTAGAAAATGGAGAAATGATTATGAAGATCCAAGACGAGGAGGTGAAATTCAACGTGTTCAGACCTATGAAGTTTCCGGATTCCAAGGATGAATGTTTTCGTGTAGAAGTAATGGAACCGGTAAGAACAAAGCCAATTAGTGTTGTGGACACTTTAGGGGTGGAGGAGAAAGAGCTACGAAAGAAACCACCAATTAAAGCTCCTCCATACCCCAAAGATCCACAACTCAATCATGCGAAGAAGAAAGAGAAAGCACGTGCCACGAAGGTTCCGAAGGAACCTAAGAAAGAGAGAAAGAAAAAGGGGTTCAAAGTAGGTGAAGAAGTAGCTATGAAGAAACCGAGCCCCCACCCAAAGGTACGTGAATCAAAAAGTTCTTGGATAGGACCATTCATGGTCGCGCAGGTTATCTCAGACAAACTAGTGGGCATAAAAGCGAAGGGATGCAAATTTCGACTTGCAAATATTGACAACCTCACTCACTGCTGGGGAGGTTATGTCAATGACTAAAGATTGAGGTAACCCGTCGAGCTTAACGACGTTAAACAAAAGCCAATTCTTGTATATTAGCTGAGTTTTTTTAAATTTTTGCATTTTAGATTAGTTGATTTTCGTAATTTTAGTGTTTATTATTAAGAAATGAGGAAGGGTAGTTGTTTTTGATGATTTCAGGGGTAAAAAGGACTTGAGTTTGGGGTCGAATTGGCGAAAATAGAAGAAAAAGAGGTTGGATGTCCAGGAGAAACCGGGTACCCGGTTTCACAAAACCGGGAACCCGGTTTTGGAGCTGGTACCAACCCCTTCAACGCAACAATGGCATCTTGGTTCACGACAACAGCGTCGAAACCGGGTACCCGGATTTTCAGAACCGGGGACCCGGTTTTGGTGCTGTAAAACCAGGAGCACTCTGGTCCAGCGTGTTGAGAGATGGCGTTTTGGAGCGTTTTTAATTCGCGCATCGACACAAATCCGGGTACCCGCATTTGGCGAAACCGGGTACCCGGTTTCGGAGCTGTAATTTTCCTCAAGTCTGGTCCAGCGTTTTCAGAGGTGGCGTTTTGGCGCGTTTTGACTCGCGCCATCGACAAAATCCGGGTACCCGCATTTGGCAAAACCGGGTACCCGGTTTCGGCGAGCAGAATTTCTGACCCTGCGTCTTGGAGTCCAGCGGTTTGGCGCGTCTCGGGGTAAAAAAAAAAAAAAAAAAAAAAAAAAAAAAAAAAAAAAAAAAAAAAAAAAAAAGAGTATTTTTATTTTTTTCGCGCCGTCACAGCGACGCGGAACCGGGAACCCGGTTTGCATCTGTGCCAGGTCCGTTTTTCAGCTTTTTAGCCCTATATTTTTACCTCCGTCCTTAACCCAGCCTCCACAAACACTCCCAAAACCCAGAATTTCATGAACATCATCAGCTACAACCACACAATCCTCAAATCTTACTCTCTTTCACCACAAAAGCATACAATCAACTCATCTCCTATCCAAAATACGATAAAATTCCCACTTTTCTCCAATTGTTCTTTATCCAAGCTTCAAATTAAATCCAATTCCCTCTTCTCCCACATCAATTAGCCTTTACCCATCTCATATTCCACCATAATTTTCAAGTCTTAAGCCTCAAAACATCAAAGTTCTAAGCCTTAGCTTCTCACTAATTGAAGTTTTGAGTTTGGGGTGGAAAGAGATGCTTATCAGAACCGTTTTCATGTGTACTTATCAAAGGAATTCTCCAAGAAACAGGAACGCTTTTGGTGCTATTCAAGAACAAGCTATTGAGATTCCTATTTCAAGTTTCAAACAAGACTGAAGCGGTTCAAATTAAGGCTAATCCGAAGAAGAGGGAAGTGATTGCAGAACCTGAAAGTGAGGAAGAAAACAATCCGATGATGAGTTGGAATCACAAATCAAGGTGTTGAAAGAGAATCGGGATGCGATGATTGATATTTTGGGAAACGTTACATACAAGTTGAACTTTAATTGTTCAAAGAACAACTTACGATGTCTAGACGCGAGATAAAGTTCATGGACGCAACACCGAAAACCAGCCTCGCGCTGGTTCAGATACGTTTTCTAATCCTTCTCATTTAGTGTATATTATTTTATTGCTTTGAGTCTTTTAGAGTCGTGGGGACACGACTCATTTTTGAGTTTGGGGTGGGGTTCGTTGCCTCATCCCAGTTTTTATGTGTTATGTGTTTTATCTGCTTTCAATAAAATAATTTTCGGAGTTGCGTTTGACTGTAGAAGATTTTAAATGTCCCTTTAAGCATACTTTTGATGAATCAATGATAGTAAATAGTGAACTTTAGGGATTAACATAAAACGCACTTACAATTGCATGCGAACATAGGTAATTAATAGGAAAAATTAATGAACAATGCAAATGAAGTAAGCTTGTACTCAAGGAATATGTTTGGTGTGTAGAACGTGAAATCCTAATTAGTAGAAAACCCACCTAGATATGAACTAAAGCCAAGCTATGTACTTAGGAAAATGATAGGGGCAGTTCTTTGTTAGCCATTTGTGCCTTTTAGCTTTCTATCCCTTGAATGAATTATTATCCGTCTTAGCCCACTTTGAGCCTTTAGCCTTTTATTTGTAGCCACGATATAAGCCATTATCCCTTAGATTGTTAGGCATGACCATATGACCCGCACTTGAATCACAATCCTGAGACATGTCTCGAGCTTGAGTTTGGGGTGGTGGGACCACATATGGGGAATTTAATGGGTTGGGATTGATGTGCTTGGTATTGTAGCACAATTGCAGATGATATGTACTTGTAACCCTTTGCCGGGAATGAAAAAAAAAAAAAAAATTTGAAAAAGAAAGAAAAAATGAAAAAAAAAAAAAAAGTTTGAAAATCAATACAGTAGGATCCGGGGATCCGGTTTTCAAAATCCGGGTACCCGGTTTTCCTCTGTACAAAAAAAAAAAAAAAAAAAGGAGAATAGAAAAGAAAAAGAAAAGTATGAAAGAATAAAACATCCGGCAAAGTGGAATTCTTCTGAAAATCATCTAGTTTATAGTGGGTAGACATGGGACGCTAAATTGTTGCGTAATGGGTGAGTGAGAACATCTTTTTGAGCGTTAACTCAAGCTCGAGGACAATGTTGATGGTAAGTGAGGAGAGAGCCAAAAGCTCACTTCAAATTTACCAAATATACATCCATACCCGTCCTTAAGCCAATATTATAACCGTAAAGACCTCGTGATTCCTAAGTGCATAGTGAATTTATGATTCTGTTGATAGGGAATAGCCTAGGTGGAGCGTTCAAAGCGAGGTAGGATTAATGACCACCCTATAGCCATCATACAGAGATGAGTACAAGTGTAACCTTCAAGCATTGCGACTTTAATTTTATGATTGAGATTACTTATGTTTGATGTTGCATGATTAGTGTATGTAGATGTTAGTTTTTAAAGTTTTGCTATATGAGATTTATCTTAAGAATTGCTTTAGGGTTTATTTGTTAGCTTCTATGTGTTATACGTTTGCTTCTACCCCTCGTTTTATTTTGTTTTGCTTTGTCGGGACGACAAAGGTTTGAGTTGGGGGTCTTGATGTCTCCTTAATTGTTCTTATTTTAGACCCTTAGGAGACATCATTTTTGGTGTTATTTTAATTAATTCGATAGACTTTTGGACTAAATATGCAATATTTCGGATTTCCCTTTTTATTTCTAGCATTTTTGAATTATTAAACTTTTGCGCGTAATATTGGTATTTTTAGTGTAAAGTTTACAGGTTTTTAGATGTTAGCTAGGAAAGGAATCCGAAGATAAAGTCAAAGATTAAAAGATAGAGTCAAGACTTGAAGAGAAATCCCGAAGATATTATTTTTAGAGCTGAAAATCCATTTTTCCAGGCCCTTGATTGCTGTTTTCGAGGTACTTAAGAGCTGATTGAGCCGCTGACCTTTGAAGAGAAAACATTCCTTATCGAAGTACGGAACTTTAGCAACTGGAATGAGGTCAATCGGAGTTGTAACGCATCGGGAAAAGCAGTTTTAGTGAAGGCCTGTCATCAGTTACGGGATTTTGGGCTTAGAAAGTGGGCTTGGACATTTAATTAGGCTTTTATTTTCTGGTCCAAGCCCTAATCCGTTTTTCTTATTATAAAAGGAGGTCTGGACTTCTATTTTTCATACAATTCATTCTTTACAATTAAAAACACCAGAGAGAAGCAACAGAAGGAAGGAAGAAGAAGCTGCTAGAGCTGGAGTGGGTCTATAGCTCCGTTCTCAGTCATTCCAATTCCGGAAATTAGGTTTCTTTTATCTTTTATTTGTAATCAATTATGAATTCCATTTATTTTAATTTAGTTTTTCTTTTTAATATGAGCTAAACAATTCATAGTGCTTGAGAACGCATAATGGGTTAATCCCAATTTGATTTCATTCTATACATTTGAATTTGGGATATTTATTATTTAAATCAAATTGGGTAAATTGTATTTTTCTTTAATTTGCATTTTAATTACTATTATTGACGTAATTAACCAATGATAGGATTTAGTATCTAGGCTATTCCAATTAGTGGCGATTGGATCACCTTGACGGGGGGTTTAGGTACCGAACTAGTTAATGAATGTAGGTTAGAAATTATTGACTCTGACGAGCTTAATTAAACCTATGGCCTATTGGGTAATTTAGACTTAATCACTTGAGAGTGGACTATAATCACCCTGACGGGGTTTGTAGCACTTGAAAGTTGCTCCTTAGTCCACCCTGACGGGGGTAAGGAGATTATAGAATCCCGACCAATACCAATTTACAAATTTGTCCCTTAAACAATGTATGAAATGAATGATAGTTAGGAAAACCCTTGTGTCTCTCAAGTACTACTTGCTCATACTTGCGTTTTAGCTTTTTACTTGCATTATTATTTTGTCTTTCATTTATTTAGTAATAAATCACAAAACCAAAACAAACAAATTATCCTCTTTTATTTTCATAAGTGCATCAATCACTATTTGCATAGACATTGTGATCAACCATCCGTCCTTGGAACGAATCTGATTATCAGAATTACTACTTGGGACAACCGTACACTTGCGGTTGTGGTTCGATTATTATTTGCATTTATTTAGAACACACAAAGGACCACCATGAAGGCTATTTGATGTTTTGGTAGAGGATTAGTTGTTCAATTTAAGGATTGGATGAAGAAAAATTTCTGGAGAAAAGATGGATTTTAAAGGTGTTTTGGAAGGATTGTGAGTTGATTTTGTGTTTATGTGGTGTTTGGGGAGGAGATTTGATGATTATAAGTTATTTTGATGATGATTTTCGAAGTGGCGTGAAGCTGGGAAATGGAATTGGAGGCTAACTTGAGAAGGAAGTCACAAATGTAGGGTTTAAGGCTCCAAAACTGCCTCTTACAGACGACAACCGAGTTCCCGGTTTGCGTCGACAAGCGCGACTTCCAATGCAGCTTAGACACAACGTGTTGCATCTCCCTTTACGCACAAGTCAGAGAGTTTGGGGACTACATCGCCTGAAACCGGGTTCCCGGTTAGCTCACAACCGGGTTCACGATTGGAGTCGACATGCGCGGGCCCAGACGCAGCCTTCTTGCGTGTGATGGGTTGGTCAATGGAAGCTCACTGGGTTCCCGGTCAGCGATAACTGGGTTCCCAGTTAGCTTTTGTATTTCAACCTAAAATTTTCATTTTTCCACTTCTTAACCCCAAATTCATGACTTTTGTACTCCCAAAATCATCAAAAACAACTAAACTTTCTCATTTCTTAAAAATAAACACCAATCAACAATAATTACTCTAATTTATACTACGAAATAAAAAGACATGAAACTAATATACAATGCATTGGCTTTTGTTTAACGTTGTTAAGCTCGATGTGTTACCTCCCACTTCTAGGGAGCTTCGAGGAAGTACATGAACTCTCCGGGATGTGGATCTTCCGAGCGATTGGCATCCTCGCCTCCATGATAAATCTTCAATCGATGACCATTCACCATGAAGGTGCAGTTCTCGATTGGATGTTCAATCTCTATGGCTCCATGAGGCGTAACCTTGGTCACAATTTAAGGACCAGACCATTTCGATCTCAATTTACCCGGATAATTACTGAACTTGGAGTTGTATTTTAGGACTCTTTGTCCAACTTCAAACCTCTTTTCACGGATACACTAAACATTCCATCTCTTTGTATTCTCTTTATAAAGTTTAGCATTCTCATAGGCATGTAATCGAAACTCATCAAGTTCATTCAACTTCATCATACGATTTTCACCGACTAAAGTAGGATCTAAATTCAAATGCGCTATGGCCAAAATATGCACCCAATTCATGTTCAAGAGGTAAGTGACAAGCCTTACCACAAACCATATGATACGGAGATGCACCAACGGGGGTTTTGAACGCAGTACGATAAGCCCACAATGCATCATCTAACTTCATTGACCAATCTTTTCTTGTGGGACCAACAGTCTTCTATATGATGGTTTTGACCTCTCGATTAGAGACCTCAGCTTTACCATTGGCTTGTGGATGATAAGCAGTATATACGCGATGTCTTATCCCATGCTTCTCTAGATCTGTCTTCAAATATTTGTTCACAAATTGTGATCCTCCTTCACTGATAATAACTCTAGGTGTTCCATGTATATCGAAGATGTGAGATTTCAAAAACTTAATTACTACTCGCGAATCATTAGTTGGTAAGGCTACAGCCTCAACCCATTTAGACACGTAATTAACAGCTAATAGGATGTATTGATTTCCATTGGATGGTACAAAAGGACCCATGAAATCAATACCCCAAACATCGAATATTTCCACTTCAAGAACATCATTACGTGGCATCTCATCCATCTTGGATATATTACCAGTAAACTGGCATCTATGACATTTCTTATCATACTCATGACAGTCCCTATGTAAAGTAGGCCAATAAAAACAAGATTGTAATACCTTGGCAGCTGTGTGGTCACCTTTGAAATGTCCTCCATAGGGTGAATCGTGACAACCTGCAAGTACTGACAAAACATCATTCTCAGGTACGCATCTTCTCACCATTTGGTCACCACATACTTTGTAGAGGAAAGGATCCTCCTAAAAGAATTGTTCAGCACAACTTATTAATCTCTTATTATCTTGTGAAGTAGCTCTATCAGAAAAAGAACCACTCACAATAAGATTAGCAATGTCTGCATACCAAGGAACACTATCATAGATAGCAAATAAACTCTCATCTGGAAACTCTTCTCTAACCAACTCAGGACCATTATTCGATTCAAAACCTTCAAGACGAGACAAATGATCTGCAACTTGATTATCACACCCTTTTCTATCTCGAATCTCTAAATGAAACTCTTGTAACAACTAAACCCATCTGATTAACTGTGGCTTAGCATCTTTCTTATCCATAAGGTACTTAATAACAGAATGATCGGTAAATATAACAATTTTCGCCCCAAGGAGGTAGGAACGAAATTTATCAAATGCATAAACAACCGCTAAAAGTTCCTTCTCAGTCACCGTATAATTAATCTAAGCACTGGTGAAAGTCTTACTCGGATAATAGATAGAATGAAATACCTTATATTTTCTCTGACCCAACACAACACCCATAGCCAAATCGCTAGCATCACACATAACTTCAAACATAATCTTCCAATCAGGAGGTAACACAATAGGTGCAGTATAAGCTTCTATTTTATCTCTTGAAATGCCTTCATGCAAGCTTCATCAAAAAGGATTTTGGAGTCCTTTTCGAGTAAGTTACACAAAGGTTTTGCGATCTTAGAGAAGTCTTTGATGAAACGGCGATAGAAACCAGCATGGCCTAAAAAGCTTCTTACCCCTTTTACAGAAATAGGAGGGGGAAGAGTCTTTATTACCTCAATCTTAGCACGATCAACTTCTAAGCCCGCACTCGAAACTTTGTGTCCCAACACTATACCTTCACGAACCGTAAAATGACATTTTTGCCAGTTCAAAACCAAATCAGTTTCCTTACATCTAATCAATACCTTCTCCAAGTTCTATAAAAACTCATCAAAGTTATCACCAAACACAAAAGTCATCCATAAACACTTCAAGAAATTATCGATCATATCCCAGAAAATCGCCATCATACATCTTTGAAAAGTGGTCGGTGCATTACATAGTCCAAATGGCATCCTTCGGAAGGCAAAGGTACCAAAAGGGCATGTAAAAGTCCTCTTGTGTTGGTCTTGTGGATCGACATAAATTTGATTGTACCCTGAGTACCCATCCAACAAGCAATAATATTCTCTACCAACCAATTTATCTAACATTTAATCGAAAGGAAGAGGGAAGTGATCTTTTCTGGTAGCCTTGTTCAACTTACGATAGTCCATACACACTCTCCAACCAATTACAGTCCTCGAGGGAATGGCTTCATTCTGAGCATTTAGGACGGTAGTGATACCACCCTTCTTTGGTACTGATGTCTCCTCTTTTGTTCTAATTATATTCCCTTAGGAGACATCAAATTAGGTGATTATTTGACTAATTCGATAGACTTTTAGTATTAATTTGATATATTTCATTTTCTCTCCTTGGATTTTAGTATTTTTCATTTATTAAGCTTTTGCACGTTAAATGGTCTGTTTTAGTGTAAAGTTTGTAGGTTTCTAATACTATCAAGGAGAGGAATCAAGAATGGAAGTCTTAGACCGTGTAAAGAAGTCAAAGGCTAGAAGAAATATCCCGAAAAATTGACAAATTAGAGCTGCAAATCTGGAAGGCTGATGGTAATTGCTGATTTCGAGCTACTTAATCATGGATTCAGCCTCTGAGTTGTAAAGAAGATTTGTGCCTTATCGAGTTACGAAGAATTAGCAAGTTGAATGAGTCGATTCGGAGTTAAATTGAGAAAGTTATAGCCGTTTTAGTGGAAGGTGTACAACAGTTACGGGATTTGATCTTGAAGAGTGGACTTGGGCCATTAATTATTTAATCTATTCACTTAAAATAGCCCAAGTCCGAATTATTTAGTATAAATAGGCTTTTGACTTTAATTTTTAGACACAATTCATTTTACACAAAGTCAGAGCGTCAGAGAAAAGAGCAGAAACTAGGAAAAGGAAGAAGCCAAGAGCTGGAGAATTCACCTTCTCCAAATCAACAACCAAATCCAACATCCTAATTAGTTCTTTTATTTTATTCTCTAACTGTAAAACATGAATTCCTCTATTTTTATTTCTTTCGTTTTACTTTCAGTTCTGATCTAAATTTACTTTGTACTTGAGAATCGCAAGTTGGGTTGAACCCAAACTAAACTGATTATTGTTTTTCCGATTTGGGATTTAATAATTTAGTTTGAGTTTTTATTTTAGGTTGGCTTTTACTTTATTCTTATTTATTATCCTTAGAGTCATGAACTAGGGATAAATTTTAGTATCTAGGCTATTCCATATAGTGGCGTATGGATCACCTTGACGAGGGGTTTAGATATAGAATTAGGTTTTGCCGTCGGTATCCGCCAATGACCTTGATAGGCTTGATTAGCCAATTGCCAAAGTGGTAAGTTTTAATCATCCGAAAGTGGGTTTAATCACCTTGACGGGGTATAGAAGACCGTAGGAGAGCTTTTAGGTCCACCCTGACGGGGGCTAAGAGACTTTAGAATCCCGACTAGCGTAAATATATTAATTCAACCCTTAAAAGAAAACATTAATTAGGAAAGTTTGCGGTTAAACCATAGCGTGACTCAAGTACTACTTTTCTCTTGCGTCTACCTCCTTTACTTGCATTATTTTTGTTTTAGTTTAATTAATTTAGTATTTAAATTACTTTTGCACTTTAAATGTTAATCAAAAACCCAAAACAAACATCATATCTTTTACTTTTCCGTATTTGCAATTATTCCACTATTTGATAACATTAGAGTTAACCTATTCTGTCCCTGCGAACGAACTTGATTATCATATATTACTTGGGACAACTGTACACTTGCAGTTAGTGGTTCCTTTATTTTATCTGTATTATTTTATAACACACAATGACCCACCAAGTTTTTGGCGCCGCTGCCGGGGACGGTAGCGTGTGACCCCGTGTTTATCCTTTGGTGTTTTAATTGCATTTTTTATTCACTTTTACGCTTTTCTTTGTGTTTGTGCTTTCTTAGGTCTTACAGGTTTGGTGTATGTACTCAAACCCTGAGAGGTTAGTTCGAGAAAGAAACATAAGAGAAAAAGAAGCAAGAGAACAAGCAAAGAGAGAAAGAGAGATGGAGGATTTGAATATTCATCACGATGAAGATCCTGGCGTTCAGTTGGATTCAAATGGACAACCACTAGTACCGCCAATCATTCCTAATTCAGTTCTCAACAATCAACAAAATCATCCACCTATGCAACAAGCTCAACCCTCTATGTATTATGATCCATGGTTCGTACATGGTCCAGAGCAAGCTCCCTATCGCGCTCCTGCTCTCGGTATTGGTCCTGCAAATATCAATGTTGCACGGTATAGACCCGACCCTGGTATGCTATCCTAATTTCAGAATATCAGAAACTTTTGTGGAGTACCTGGAAAAGATCCTATTCGTGCAGTTCTGAAGTTTATGCAAATCTGCAATTCGTATATAACTCAAGGAGTGACCAAAGAACGGATGTATTTTTCTAATTTTAGATTTTTTGTGATAGACGCAGCTAGTGAGTGGCATGATTCATAAGAACCTGGAACAATAAATACTTGGGATAAGCTACAAACAACATTTTTTGATCGTTATTATTCGACAAATATGAGATTAGACGCACATGTTGATTTGACATCATTTGTCCAAGAACAAGAAGAAACTTTGGGAAGATGTTGGACAAGATTTCAGTCATGTTTGAGAAGAGTTCCTGACCATGGCCTCACAGAACAACAACAGTTGAAAATCTTTTATAAAGGCTTATATGGAGGATCAAGAAAAGACCTCGATTTATTATGTGGTGGTGGATTCTTACAGGTAGCTCCTATACATGATAAGATTATTTTAAATAGAATAGTAACAAATGAGCAAGGTTGGAGTACAGTAAGAACACCTATCCGAGGTAGAAAAGAAAGTAACATGATTATTGATGAGAAATTCTCCTCTTTGGAGGATAAATTGAAGAGTACATTGGAACAACAAATGAAACAACTCACTTTAGCTGTTAAAGAGGGTTTTTCAGGTAAGAAGGCAGGTGTAAATGTTACTCAAGAGGTATATGGGTGTTCAAATTATGGTGTTCAAGACCATGACTGAGAGCATTGTGAAAGTAACCCCGAAGCTGTAATGTTTGTTTCTAATAGATGGAGTTACAATTCAAGTGGTCAAGGGTATCAACCAAACAGAAACATTCCGGGTTTCCAGTATTCAAATCCTAATGGGATAGCTAATCCTACTTATGCTTATCAGCCGCGTCCCCAAGGTAACAATTATCAACCTAGACCACAAAATAATTATCAAGGAGGACAAAATTACAGAAATCATGTTCAGAGACCGCCTCCTCAAAATAATTACAATGACACCATTAATTAAAAAGCCTTACCCGCTCAACCTCAAGAAGGTACAAATGATCTTCGTCAAACTGTAGAAAGATTAATGGCACTTCAGGCACAATCTATTCAGAGTCAGCAAGCTTCTGAAGCTGCAATTAAGTTAATGGGGAATCAAATTTCTCAGATATCAAAACGGTTAAATCAACGTCCATAAGGGCAACTCCCTAGTGACACCGAAGTTCCAAGACAAACCGAAGATTGTAATGCTATCATGTTAATAAGTGGTAAGAAGCTCTCTCCTTCTCCTTTCAATATCGATTCTAATCCTCTAAATTTCAAAATTTTAAAATTTGTGCATGTTGGAGTGTAATATCTCACTAATATAATGCCTCCTCCTAACGGTTCGGACTTTTGGTTGAGTTGGCAATTTAAGATAGTATCAGAGTTCCACGGTACTTGAGGTCCCTGGTTCGAGTCTCTCCACCACCACCCACTTAAAATCTGCACGTGTCCACCGCCATCACGTGAGGGGGCATGTTGGGTTCGAGTCTCTCCTCCTGATGTCTCCCTATTTTTTCTAATTATTAGCCCTTTGGAGACATCCTTTTAGGTGAATAAATGACTTATTTGATAGACTTTTATGCATATTTGATCATACTGCACTTTCTCCCCTTGGAAATTGACTATTTGCGTTTTATGAGCTTTTGTGCGTAAATATGATTGTTTTTAGTGCAAAGTAAGTAGGTTCTTGAATTTCATGAAAGAACAATCCAAGGAGGAGAAGTGAGAATTAAAGTCTTAGGGTATTTTAGTGTGTTAGAAAGTACTTTTACTCGAGTTTCTATTTTTAGAGTGCACTTTCCTATTTCTATTTCTTGATTTATTGATTTATTCTTTTTAAGCATATGCGGTTTAATTATTTATTTAATGTGAAGCTTTAAAATATATATGGTAATTACTTAGAGACCAAGTCGATTTAAAGAAGTAAATGAAAGAAGATTTACATGGAAATAAGAAGATTAAGGAAGGATATATGCAAAGAAGGAAAAGATAAAGCTGCCTTATGAATCTGAAATTCCAGCCACGTTTCAAAGGTGAGTCCATAACTAAAGATTGGCTAGGAATATGGACGAGTGGTCTACACCAATAGAAATCTCTTTCCGAGACAAGCGGTTTCATATATTGGAGCACCTCAAACGGATAAGTATTGAAGGAGATATGACCAAAACAAATCAGCAGCGGAATCTTACCTTTCCTAGATTTTAGGGCTACGAATTTAAGAGTTCTTGCCTTGTCTTCCACTCCAAGTAATTCGACCTAGGGCTTGCTAACACCTATAAATACACCCCTTATACCTCATAATTCAGTACCTCTCATATTTTACTTAATTCATACATCCTTAGAGAGAGAGAGAGAGAGAGAGAGAGAGAGAGAGAGAGAGAGAGAGAGAGAGAGAGAGAGAGAGAGAGAGAGAGAGAGAGAGAGAGAGAGAGAGAGAGAGAGAGAGAGAGAGAGAGAGAGAGAGAGAGTCAATCACTTCAGAGAATTACACAAGAGACTTAAGGTTTTCAAGTCAGAGCAAGAAGGCAAGGAGACGCTAGTGCTGGAGGAATCCTGTTCTTCCATCAACAGTCATCTAATCCTTAGGTTATATATTTCTTTTCTGTAATTAAATATGATGTCTTTATATTTAGTTCCAGTCTTTAAATTTATTATGAGCTAAACTTGCATATACTTGAGAACTATGTTGTAGATCTCGGTTTTGGGCGCTAGGTGGTCGACCGGGGCCTAGCGCCTAGGCGTGATTACACGGGGCCTAGGCGGAATTATACGGTTTTTGAATCCCGATGTGTAATTTTGTATATCTAGTAATATATATGTAGTAATTATAGAAATTTTAACTATTTAAGTCATAAAATTCATCTAACAACATTATAGTAAATATAAAAATACTAAAAATTGAGTTATAATATCAACTAAAGGATTCTCGAAAATAAGAAAAATAACAAAAAGGTCTCTGCGCGCATGTTTTTCCATTAATCGGCGCCTAGACGGCAATTTTTTTGGCATTAATCGGTGCCTAGACGGGCTAGGCGCCTATTCCACGACGATTTAGGCGCTAGGCGAAAACGCCTAGAATTTTAACCAGGAGTAAGCGGCTGAGGGGGGAGTTGACGCCTAGGCGCCGCCTAGACGCGCCTAGGCGGGGAGATCTACAACATAGCTTGAGAATCGCATTAAAGGGATGAACCCTAATTAATTTAATTTATGTTTTGAATTTGGGATTGTTTAGATTTAAATTGAGTTGAGTCTTAGACATTGGATATTACTTTGTACTTATTTACTAATTCTTTTCCGCGCAACTAGAATTAGCTGTTAGTATTTGGGCTATTCACTTTAGTGGCGAAGTGATCATCCGACAGGGGGGTTTGAATACAGATCTAGGTAATACCCGTGTAATGTCCGTTATTGACCGACAGGATTAACCAGTTACATAGGCAAAGAGGTAAAATCATATCATCCGAAGAGGCATATTCGACCATACAGGTGTTTATAGTACTTTAGGATCTCCTAGGTCCACCCGACAGGGGGCTAGGAGATATTAGAGTCCCGACTAGTATACTAATACCAATTCTACCCTTAAACATAGCATAGATTATATTAGTTAGGAGGATTCTTTGCGAGACTCAAGTATATCTCATCTCTGAAGTTAGTCCGTTTACTTTATTATTTCTTTTCTGTTAATTTATTTTATTGCATATTTAATTTTAAGAAAACCAAACAAAAATCTATTATTTACTTTTATGTTAAACAGTTATTCTTGTTATCTGATTAATACTGGAGTTGAACCTAATCCGTCCCTGAGAACGAACTCGATTTATCGAATATTACTCGGACAACCGTACACTTGCGGTAATTGTGGTTCCTTTATTTTCGTACTTAATTTTATAACACACCAAGACCCACCAAGTTTTTGGCACCGCTGCCGGGGACGGTAGCGTGAGACCCCATTGTTATCCTTTGGTAGTTTTAATTGTTTATTTATTTTTTCAGTTTTACGCTTGGTTTTTGTTTTTTTTCGTTGTACAGATTTTTATTCAGGTAATGATCAGGAGGTTTTATTGACGATGTATAGAGGACATTACCCGGATCCCGATCCATATGACTATTGGGAAGACTCTTCGGGACAACAACAATGGGGTAGTAACTTCTACCAACAATCTTATCAATACCCACAAGAGCAGGATTGGAACAACCAATGGATCGGGAATAATCAACAACAATCATCATATCACTATTCCCAGGAGCAAGGATGGAACAACCAATGGGTTGAAAATATTCAACACTATCCACCTCATCACTATCTGCAAGAGCAAGGATGGAGCAACCAGTGGATTGAAAACATGCAACAACCTCCACCTGCACCACAAAGTTCTGAAATAGATAGATCAATTAAAGAACTCATGCTCTCATATGCACAAACGCAATAGGAAATAAACTGCAGCTGTAAAAGAATACAAAATATGCTAGATGAAGTTCTTACTCAATGTGGAAAAGTAGTGGAGGAGGAGGCGTTGAAAGAAGATATTATGGATAGTGATATGACCATCGTAGCAATCACAAATGTAGACCACCATGTGGTCAATAATCTTCTTAGCATGGTGGAAGAAGGAGTAGCAGCGAAAATACTAGAAATTGTAACTGAGATTGCTATTCCTATGGTGCGTGCACATGATCAAGATACAGAACGCGAACAAGAAGAAGAGGTGATCGAGATTAGTAAGACTCCACATCAAGAATATGATGAGGTAATAGTGGAAGATTGGGTTGAAAGCGAAGACGAATGTGAAGTGGTTGAGGAATCAATTGAAGAATTAAAACTTCATAATAAAAGAGAAGTCGAATCTCCACCACAAAAAGTTCACCAATCATTATCTCCACCACAAATCATCATTAGAGATAAAAAATCAGAATCACCTCTATTATTAAAAATGATCAATAGGTGCTACGCAAGAAAGGTGCTACACCGCGAGAGTAAAGCGGCAAGGAGGAGCACCTACCCACCATACTTTAAAGAGGAACGCGAGATTAAAGAGAATAAAAGTGATCTTATACCGTTGAGGACGGTGTCTACTATCGTGTGGTGAAGAATAAGTTTCGTCGTGAAAGTAAGAAGGCGAAACGGAGATATTACCCCTTCCTTTCGGAGATCGATTGAATATAATTCTAAGGGGGAAGGTCCCAAAGCTTACATGCCAAGGACGAGGCGAATTTAAGCGGAGGAGAACCGCAAGGGCCTCAATACCATATTTATGGAAGGTAACGCGTAGAACTTAAAGACGTAATAAACAAAAGTGCTTCTTGGGAGACAACCCAAGCTTTATTTGCTTTCTTAGTTTAATTTTTTAGTGTATATTATTTAGTTACGCAATTTTTTAGTTGATAGTGCATTATTGAGGAAGGTATTAGTGTTTTTGATGATCAGGTAGCATAGAAATCGAGTTCGGGAAGCAAAAACGAAATTTTTTGGGAGTATTCTGACCTACCACCGGTATATCGGGCCCTACCGGCGGTATACTGCAGGTCAGAAACCCAAGGCCACGGGTACTCATCATGTGTTCATTGCCGAGAGTGGGTTTTTGGAAAAATTACCCACCGGGTACCCGGTAACACCACCGGTAACTCGGTCAAGCAAAAAAGGGTGCCCACGTGTTTACAACTCGGGTATTTTGACGAAGCTTGGATCTGATGGAACAGTAGCTTCGGTATACCGGGCCCTACGGCCGGTATACCGCTCAACCCCACTGGAGAAAAAAAATTATTGCGTTTTTAAGGTTATAAGAAGGAAGAGGTGAGTTCTAGTCCGAATTTCTCAATCCTTAAGCCTCACTTTCTTCCCCAAACCTCTCCCAACTCCATTAAAGCTTCAACAAACCTTCACCTAACATCAAAACACAACCAAATCACCATGAATTCAAATCCAAATCCTTCCCTACATCATTACAAAGAGGATTCAATCACCCAAATCATATCAAAACACCTAGAATCAAGAGCCTAAATTTTCTAAATTCATCCAAAATTTCTTAAACCCATATAATTTAAGCTTGATTCCATCATACCCACATAAAGAATTGTCATCCTAAGACCTTTCCTAATCCAAATAAAGCTTTTTCCACCTATGACTAAGAGTTACAAATTTCAAGATTGTTCAAAGCTTTGAGTTGGGGGTCAAAAGAGATGATAGAGTTATTATCAAGTGTTAAGGGAGATGAAGTATCAAAGCAAGGTATTGGGTAAGTTCTAGAAGAAATCAATTGAGATGGGTACTAGTTCGGGAATAAATTACAAGATAATTCGAGTCAAGCAATTAGAGAGGAACTGGTTTTTGGTGGGTTCAAATCCTAAAAAGAAAGCAATTGTGATTAGGGAGTAGAAGATGCCAATACCTCTTCTAATCAAAGATTCCTATATCAGAGATGAATAAAAGCTTCTGGGACGCTAGTAGCTGTGTTCAAAACATGTTCCTGGATGAACACTGTCACATGAGAGAGTATTTGAGAAATGGAAGAAGTAGAGAAACAAGAGATCTCTAGAGTGCGATTGATTGGATTGGAGCACAAGAGATGTAAAGGAAAGCGAAATTGGTGATACATGGAGATTACATACAAGGAAATCACTGCATCCTATCTTGGGTATTAATCAAGCGAGGCAATAGCCTCGAAGAGTATGTTTTCTTTCTTCCTTACCATTTCTCTATATGCACTATCTGCTATTTTTATTTTCTTGAGTCTTTTTCGAGTCGTGGGGACACTTGTGCTTAAGGAGAATAGGTGGTTTGTAGAATGTGAGATCTAAATGAGTAGAGAACCCACTTAGGTATGAACTAGAGGCAAGCTGTGTAAATAGGAAGATGATAGAGACAGTTCTTTGTTAGCCCTTTGAATCCTTTTTGGCCTTCTATCCCTAAATTAATTATATCGTTCTTAGCCAAATTTTTAGCCTTTAAGCCTTTCTTTTATCGCCACATTATAAGCCAATATCCCTTTAGATTGTTAGGCATGACCATATGACCCGCACTTGAATCACGATCCTGAGACTTTCTGTCTTGAGCTTGAGTTTGGGGTGGTGGGTCCACTATATGGGAATTTACATTGGGTTGGGATTTTTGAGCTTATCAATTGTGCTTTGTGTTATATTATGATGATGATTCACATGTTTATTATATTGTAACCCTTTGCCGGGGTAATAGTGAATGGAAAAGAAGCTACGAGCTAAAGTTATGAAAAGGCATAACTAAGAAAAATAGCATGATATCTCAACATTAAAAAGAGAGTCATAGCTATACAAAAGAAAAGAAAAAATGAATGATTTGAAAAGAATATATTCAGACCGGCAAAGTGGAAATTTTTAAGTGAATCATCCTTAGTGCTTATTGGGTTAATTTTGGGACCCTACTTGATGTCTCCCCATTTGTGATGATTTATTAGTTGTTGGAGACATAATTTTAGTTGTATTTATTAGAGTATAGGTCGAATTTATCATGATTTAGTACACTTTCCTATTTTGTGTCTTGAATTAATTATTTATTATTTTTAGAGCATATTGGGTTTAATTATTTATTTAGTGTGAAGCTTTAAAGATATATGGTAATTAATTAGAGTCCAAGTCAAAGTCTAAGAGCTAAAGGAAAGAGGATAAACATGGAAATTGGAGATAGAAGGAAACAGAGTTCAATTAGGAAAAGGAAAAGCTGTCAAATAAATCTGAATTTCTGCAGCTACGTCTAAAGAAGTGGTGATAACTCCAAAACCGAGCCGATTCTGGAAGATCCCTTTCATAGGGACGTAGATAATTCCGTGGGGATTCCTTTGACATCTTATAGGTAAAAAACGGTCCAGTAACGAAGAAGATATGGTAAAAACAAGTCAGCAGTAAGTATCCTTATCTACATACGAATTTGAGTTGGGATAGGAGTCCATTACTTACCTTCCCCTTCAAGAAAACGAATTAGTTCTTCCTATACCCTATAAATACAGCCTCTTAACATTAGAAAATCATCCTTGACCAAACCTTAAGGTTAGGAAGAAGCTACAACACAAGAAGAGAAGTCTGCAAGGAGTTGTGCATCAATTATATCTCCTTCAACCTTTTATTCTGTAATTCTTCTCTTTTCTTTCTTTAGTATGAACTAAATTCTATTTAGCTTGAGTTTTAGCATATATGTATAAATCCTAGTTTTGGTTGACATCTATCTAATTTGATTGAATTTATGTTTTGATTTCTCTGTTTATGTGTTGGATTTATATTTAGTGTTCTTTATGGTTGCAAACATATAGTATTACCATCATAGTAGTTAGATAATCGATATATTTAACTATACAATTAGCACATAACGTCTAGAATAAGGTTTGATCTGACAACCCAGCCTAACTAGATAGTCAATGGTTTAGTGTATTGCTATTTTATCAATTACAGGAACAGTTTGCTTAGGTTCTTATTGACACAGGTAAACCCTATTTGAAACTACCTAGCGCAATTGAAACCAAACTATTGAAATACTACATGATTCATCCCTTACATGTTTAGAACGGAAAAACTAGTGGGGATTACTTGCTAATTACTCAAGCTAAACTTTCATACTATCTTCTTTTCTTTTATTTATTTTTCGTCTTTTAATTTAGTAGTTTAGTTTTCTTTATTGAAAATCAAATAAAAATCTATCTTTCTCTTCTTTACCCTTGCGTATTATTATTCTAGCTTAATTATTTGCACTTGAATATTTTCATAAGTTCTTCTTAACCTTTGTAGTCCCTGAGGAACGAATTCTACTTATTCATTAAAAATTGCATACGATCTGTATACTTGCAGAATCGTGCTCAGCTTAGGGTGTTTATTTGCACTTATGTTGGCTTATTGCCCCCATCGATTAGGTGTTTTAATGTGACAAATCATCTATTGTTTAGTGTGCTAATTTCACTTTATTATCTTGCACTCTAAATCATCAAAAAGCACAATTGACATCATTTTGATCTAAGCTTAATTATCTTATCCTTAGTAGCTAATCCTCTTACCATTACTTTTAACCTTATCTTATGTGTACATTGAGAATTAGCTTTCATGATCAACAACAAAGTTTCTTAAAATGATGTTTACAACAACTCTCGTGAAGAAAACTTTTCCATCCGAGCAACGAATCAAAATATCATAATCTCCAAGTCAGTAAGAACCGGGTACCCGCATTTGGGAAAACCGGAAACCCGGTTTGATGAAGCTCAAGTCAACATCAACTCTTTATAGCCGTTTTATAGCCGTTGCATTTGAAACCGGGTACCAGCATTTGGAAAACCGGGAACCCGGTTTGGAACAAAGTCTACCACCAACTTTATATCCGTTGGGGACTTTCTTGTGCTATAAATAGGACCTCTTTGAAGGAGAAACTTACCTCTTACACTTCAACTATTATACATATCAATCTCATACAAAGTTAGAGGTCTCAAGCTATCAAAGTTAATTATCCAAGCTTGATCAAGAGCTTAAACCAATAAGCTTCAAAGTTATTATCTACTCAAGAGGAGTTTACATGCTTATAGTCATATCTACTCTTTAGGAGATTATCTAGCAAAGTTGTTTGCACCCCTTTAAACACTTTGTATCTATCCTCTTAAGTCTAGGTCTTGTAATAGATAGATTAAGAGAGAATTCAAGTATAGGGAGTATACTTGGTATCCTTGTGTTGTGATTACACAAGTGTTTGTCCTTCGTGGTTTCGAAGAGGTTGTCCTTGTGTTGCGATAGCACAAGTGTTTGTCCTTCGTGTTATCGAAGAGGTTGTAAGGGTTATTGTGTTCTCGACCCGGTTAAGAGAGACACGGAAGCTTAGTGAAAAGCTTAAAATCCTAAGGAGGCTTCCTTAGGTAGTGGATGTAGGGAAACCGAACCACTATAAATCATGTGTATCTTTCTATCCCTACTCTATTTACTTTCCGCACTTTATATGTTTGATTACTTGCTAGTATAAATATCGTAATAATGTTTATCTAGTTAATCAACCTATTGTCATCTAGAGTAGAAAGAAAATAGAAACTCGTTTTACATGTTAAACTTATATATCGAACCTCTAACTTATCCTATGCATGATCCCATAAGTGTTTGATATATTAGTTGTCTTAGAAGTTTCTTTCATAAACTTATTATTGTCCAAAAGATTTTTAATTAGGCATTAATCTTATTAGTAATCCTATTCACCCCCCCTCTAGGACTTTCAACTTATTTTATACATCTTTTTATCACACCTTAGGCGACACCACTACTTAAGCGCGTCAAATGGGTTGAGTGAGAACGTTATTCGAGTGTAAACTCAAGCTCTTGGATAGTTTGTTGAGGGTAAGTGAGGAGAGAGCCAAAATCGCACTTCAAATTTACCAAATATACATACCATACCGTCCCTAAGCCTACGCTAAAACCATAAAGACCTCGTGATTCCTAGATACGCAGTGAGTTAATAGGGAATATGCTAAGTGGAGCGTTCAAAGCAAGTAAAGATCGAGGAACACCCTATAGCCACCATCTTGAGATAAGTAATAAGCCTAACCTTCTAGCATTGTGAAGTTAATTTTGGATTCATATTATTTTGTGTTTGATTTTGCATGATAAGTGTATGTGTATATTAATTCCTAGATTAGACTATATGAGATTTGTTTTAAGTTGTGCTTTGGGAATATTTTCTAGATTCTACCTTCTGCGTTCACCTAAAAGATCCTTTGTTTTTATTTTACTTTGTCTGGACGACAAAGGTTTGAGTTTGGGGTCTTGATGTCTCCCTATTTGTTCTAATTATTATCCCTTTGGAGACATACTTTTAGGTGAATAAATGACTTATTTGATAGACTTTTATGCATATTTGATCATATTGCACTTTCTCCCCTTGGAAATTGACTATTTGCGTTTTATGAGCTTTTGTGCGTAAATTTGATTGTTTTTACTGCAAAGTTAGTAGGTTCTTGAATTTCATGAAAGACCAATCCAAGGAGGAGAAGTGAGAATTAAAGTCTTAGGGTATTTTAGTGTGTTAGAAAGTACTTTTACTCGACTTTCTATTTTTAGAGTGCACTTTCCTATTTCTATTTCTTGAATTATTGATTTATTCTTTTTAAGCATATGCGGTTTAATTATTTATTTAATGTGAAACTTTACAAGATATATGGTAATTACTTAGAGACCAAGTCGAGTTAAAGAAGTAAAGGAAAGAAGATTTACATGGAAATAAGAAGATTAAGGAAGGATATATGCAAAGAAGAAAAAGATAAAGCTGCCTTATGAATTTGAAATTCCAGCCACGTTTCAAAGATGAGTCCATAACTAAATATTGGCTAGGAATATGGACGAGTGGTCTGCACCAATAGAATCTTTTTCCGAGACAAGCGGTTTCATATATTGTAACTCCTCAAACGGATAAGTATTGAAGGAGATATGACAAAAACAAATCAGCAGCAGAATCTTACCTTTCCTATATTTTAGGGCTACGAATTTAAGAGTTCTTGCCTTGTCTTCCACTCAAGTAATTCGACCTAGGGCTTGCTAACACCTATAAATACACCCCTTATACCTCATAATGAAGTACCTCTCATATTTTACTTAATTCATACATCCTTAGAGGAAGAGAGTCAAACACTTCAGAGAATTACACAAGAGACTTAAGGTTATCAAGTCAGAGCAAGAAGGTAAGGAGAAGCTAGTGCTGGAGGAATCCTGTTCTTCCATCAACAGTCATCTAATCCTTAGGTTATATATTTCTTTTTTGTAATTAAATATGATGTCTTTATATTTAGTTTCAGTCTTTAAATTTATTATGAGCTAAACTTGCATATACTTGAGAATCGCATTAAAGGGATGAACCCTAATTAATTTAATTTATGTTTTGAATTTGGGATTGTTTAGATTTAAATTGAATTGAGTCTTAGACATTGGATATTACTTTGGACTTATTTACTAATTCTTTTCCGCGCAACTAGAATTAGCTGTTAGTATTTGGGCTATTTACTTTAGTGGCGAAGTGATCATCCGACAGGGGGGGTTTGAATACAGATCTAGGTAATACCCGTGTAATGTCCGTTATTGACCGACAGGATTAACCAGTTACATAGCCAAAGAGGTAAAATCATATCATCCGAAGAGGCATATTCGACCATACATGTGTTTATAGTACTTTATGATAGCTCCTAGGTCCACCCGACAGGGGGCTAGGAGATATTAGAGTCCCGACTAGTATACTAATACCAATTCTACCCTTAAACATAGCATAGATTATATTAGTTAGGAGGATTCTTTGCGAGACTCAAGTATATCTCATCTCTGAAGTTAGTCCTTTTACTTTATTATTTCTTTTCTGTTAATTTATTTTATTGCATATTTAATTTTAAGAAAACCAAACAAAAATCTATTATTTACTTTTATGTTAAACAGTTATTCTTGTTATCTGATTAATACTGGAGTTGAACCTAATCCGTCCCTGAGAACGAACTCGATTTATCGAATATTACTCGGACAACCGTACACTTGCGGTAATTGTGGTTCCTTTATTTTCGTACTTAATTTTATAACACACCAAGACCCACCACCACCGCCACCTACTCAAAATCTGCTGGTGTCTCATTGTGTTCTAAATAAACACACCTAAAAAGGCAAGACACGTACCGCAAGTTTACGGGTCGTCCAAGTTTAGTTGCTTGAATGACAATTAAAAGTAAAAGAAATAGATTTTTGTTTTTGTTTAAAGGACTAAAGTGCAAATAAAGTAAATATTAAACTAAATTAATACTAATGCATGGAAATAAAATATGAAGAGACTCAAGGATGAGAGATAGTACTTGAGTCACGCTAGGATTTCACCGAAATAAACTTAATCAATGCTTCTTCTAAGGGACAAATTAGTAACTAGTAATAGTCGGGATTCTAGATTCTCCTAACCCCCGTCAGGGTGGACTTAGGAGCTATTCTCAGATGTTACAAACCCCGCCAGGACGATCATAATCCACCTTCGAATGTCAGTTTCTCTACCCATTTGGCTATAAGATTAACTAAGTCCGTCAGGATCAATAATTTCTATCTTACGTTTATTACTTATGTACGTAATTAAACCCCTCGTCAAGGCGATCACTTCCCCCACCAAAGTGAATAGCTTAATTACTCAAACCTATGTCTAATTGGCCAAATTAAATATAGTGTAATAATATTTACGATAATAAACAATACTAAATTACTCAATTCGAATTAAATTATAAAAATCCTAAATCAGAAAACATCGATCAAATAAATTAAGGTTCAACCCATATAGCGATTCTCAAGCACTTAAAAGGTTTAGCTCATAATGGAAAATAAAACTAAGATAATAAAATTAAAAGACATAATATTTTACAGAAAGAAAATAAATAAAACCTAATTAAGAGGTTAGGTTTGGCTGCGAATTGGAGAAGATGACTGCTCCAACTCTTAGCTTTCTTCCTTCCTGCTTGCTCTGACTTGAATCCTTAAGCCCCTTTGATAATTATATGAAGTGTGTGTAAAGAGGAGGCTAAGGGGTGTATTTATAGGTGCTAGGAAGCCCTAATTCGTTTTTGCTTGGAGTGGAAGACAAGTAAAGAACTCTTTATTTCGCAGCCCTAAAATCTAGGAAAGGTAAGATTTTGCTGCTGATTTGTTTTGGTCATATCTCTTTCAATACATATCCATTTGACGCGTTCCAATAGTCGAAACTGCTTGTCTCGGAAAGCTCTATCCATTGGCCATACCATTCTCCCAAATTCCTAGCCAATCTTAAGTTATGGACTCGTCTTTGAACGTCGCTGAAATTTCAGATTTATTTGGCAGCTTTATCTTTTCCTTCTTTGCATATATCCTTCCTTAATCGTCTTATTTCCATGTAAATCTCTTTCCTTTACTTCTTAGACTTGACTTGGTCTCTAATTAATTACCATATATCTTTTAAAGCTTCACAATAAATAAATAATTAAACCGCATATGCTTTAAAAATTAATAAATCAATAATTCAGGACTAGAGATAGGAAAGTGCACTCTAAAATTAGAAACTTGAATAAAATACTTCCTAACACACTAAAAATAAGCTAAGACTCTCATTCTAACTTCTCCTCCTTGCATGAAATTTAAGAACCTACTGACTTTGCACTAAAAATAATCAAATTAACGCACAAAAGCTCTAAAATGCAAATAGTCTAACTCCAAGGGGAGAAAGTGCAATATGACGAAATAAGCATGAAAGTATCTATAATAAGTCAATTCACCTAAAATGATGTATCCAAAGGGTTAATATTTAGAACAAATAGGGAGACATCATCTGCCAAATGTGCATATGCGGGGGCGTGTTGGAGTGTTATATCTACTAAGCTTGCATGTGAGGGGGCGTGTTGGAGTGTTATATCTCACATATATAATGCCTCCTCCTAACGGTTCAGACTTTTGGTTGAGTTGGCAATTTAAGAGTTCATTTATCGATTGTTTTATCTTCAATTCGATGTATAGAAACCCACATACTTATAAATGGAGCAATACTAGGTCCACCAGAGAAAAACATAGGTGGTGGATTCATTCTTACTGGAGCTTCCACTTCCCTTTTGCAAGTTTATATCCATCAGAAATCTTATATCATAAGTACAATTATATTGGAAGGTGTAAATTAAATCACCAAAAATGGAGTTAATAAGTCAAACGCTGGAAATTTGCTTATATAAACATCAATATGCTACATTGTTGCATTGACTAGAATGCTTAATCCTACCAAATGACTCTCTAATTTCTAAAAATCTTCACCAATTAAACTATTCATAATTATTAAAAATAGGTTTCCCTTTTGAAATTCTCCTGGGTTACTAAGGCGACCTAGACACGAGCTGCTTCTAGTGAAAGCAGAAAAGGGGTTCTTCTATGACTTAATAGCATTGTATATTAAATTCAAATCTCGGGTAAGCAATAAACTATGCATAAATATATGGCATATAACTTAAACTGAAAATAAAATTGTTAAAATGGTGGGTCTGAATGTACCTGGAGGGTCGGGGGAAAGAAGGGGGCGGAGGATGAAGATTGTTAAATGGATTTTGCGCTCCTGGAGGTCCCGCGGGATCTGAGCTTTCCCCAAAGAATGTAAAATCCATTTTCTTGGTTATTATGCTTTATTAGTTCAAGCTTTGATTTAGTAACATATATACATATATATTTGTGGGTATACACTAATAATTGGAAATTTTCGTTAAATGGTGGATCATTTAGGGGTTTTATTTGGTTTTCCTGAGGTTTTGGGAATTGGTGTTGAAGAGTTTTGAAATCAACTGAGAAAGATCGACCTAAGTAAAGAAATTAATTGAGAAAGAGTGATGCCAAAGGTGATTATATATGATATGATATATGTATGTATTTGTTATTAAAGGAGATTTGTTGAAAAAAAATACGTTGGATTGTGGTTTTGATTGTTGTCGCGCATAGAGTTGGAACCAATATTGGCTCAACGGTGCGCTTAGTCCATATTTAGCTCATGAAGATCTAGGCTCAATAATTTTAAAAAACCTCAGGTAACCCTTACTTATTATTATAAAGTCTCTACTTAACTAGCACGATTAGTATTATAGTTAATAATGTAAAAGACTCTTTTATCCTTGCTTTATTGTCTTACAGACGCATTACTCTTTCTCCAACTTTGTAACCAGAACGGCTGAACGTCAACTCATAAGCCACTTTTCGTATAAATATTAAAAAGAAACAAATACCTTATACGCAATTCCTTTTACACAATACTATTTCCAGAAATTACATTATACAACTCATTAAACCACGATACTACTGCTGATAGAGAAGGAACAGAACCATCTATTAAATCAGGATATTATAGCACTGAAGGTATGTATGTTGGATTTTGTTCCTTTTTAATGGGTTTTGTTATATATGTATAAGGAAAAAATAAAAAAATCTCTAAAAATAAGGGTATATGGTGATGAAGATGGGTACGCAACTGTGTTTTATGAACAATAAACTGAATTTCTAGATTAGGGTATTTAATGAATACATCCCTTGAGTATATGCCCACATGCATCGTTGCACGTCTTTGTAATTTCACTGTAGATGTTGTTGAACTATGAAAGGTGTGTGGTAAGGAAGGTGGGTACAAACATGTTTTTGTGAGAAATAGCGTTATATGGATGAAGTGGTTACAGAACAAGCAACTTCTTAACTAGAATATGTTTTTTGTTGAATATACCCGTTGGGTATATACCCAATGTTGACTTGTTGGTTTATTATGGGTACAAAACATGAGTAATTAGGTGGGTATTTGTTAGATAGGTAGTGTCATAGTGTAGGTAATGGGTATATACCAACTAATAGTATAAAGAATGGACTAAAATAAGCTACTGTTTCTTCAGATGTATCTATGATGAATGATTTTGTTGTTGTTTTATTTCAAACTATGAAATGGGTATTGTTTCAGGAACATGTCGAAGTACAAGTGCACTCTTCTTAGCGTTTACAGAATATTGCATGACGAAAACATGACAGTCGATTACCTAGATGCTTGCAATGTTCCACGTTGTACGGATTATTCATGGTGCTTTATAACCATCAATCTGATACTAAATTAGAGAAGTGTGATAGCACAATTTGCAACATAGTGATGATGTATGACAATATCCAAGGAGCTTTTATGTTGGTCGATGTACCAACGAGAGTTAGAGGTAATGATGTATGCTTGATTATTGGTGTGAAAAGTGGACAATACAGGGTACCTTCTTACGATAAGCATCAGTTAGGTCCTTCACTCTGGTTTAAAAAACACTTCCATGAGACTACAACATGTACGTTTTTGCAATCAGAGGTTAAGAAGAAGCTCGAGACAATATTGAAAGATAAAGTGCAAAGAGGACGCAAGACATTCGTGAAGTGCTTGAATATGCTTGCGATGTCGACCATATTTTATCCAGCTAGTTCAGAGAGTATAACACAGTGGCACGGGAAGATCTCCAAAAAATTAGATCAACTTAAGAACTACAAATGGGGTGATCATATAACAGAACACTTAATAGACTATTTGGAGGGGTTAAGCAGGGGTTGTTGCATTATTCTTATAGTAATGATGTTGAAATTTACTGATTGAACTATTTTTTTTATAATATTGATCTGTTTGTTAAACTACAGACATGTTCCATGACCATGTACGTGAGTCTGGACGGCTACCAGAAGATGAAAATGCAATACCAATATTATTCATGTGGAATTTTTCATGAGAATATTGATAATTTTACCTCATGACTAATTGAGAGGATTAGGCCATAAATAGTAAGCAAATGATGCACAATGTAATAAAAAAACCTATATTGTACGATTTAATGTTATACTTCTTTCTGTGTTTTTACAGCTCATTATTGGTGAACTAAGAATGACACTGAATGAATTTATTGGTGTAGAATTAAATGTTGAAGAAGGGAGAGATCATGCTCATGGTAACGGAAAATCATACACACCAGGAGAGAGGTGGTTAAGTTGAGGAGATTGAGTTGCTGAATGATAAAATTTTAAGGATTAATACGGCATTGGATCGGTAAAGAGAGATTAGTGATGCTATGGGGTTAAAGATTTATGATTTAAAAACCGAGGACCAAGCTATGAAAAAGAGGATCGAAGAGTTGGACGATTTGTTGGCGGATAATGGTAATACGGAAGTTGATGTAACAAAAAATGGCATTACTGAGGTCTTTGAGATGGACATAACCACACGTGTTGTAGTCTTGTAGATGATACGAAAGAGATTGAAATGACTGATATGTCTAATTCAAAATGCAACTCTATGGTGGAATGTAAGAAACAAAAGATGACAGAAGAGCCAGTGCGATATGCCGATGTTGCCATTGGAATGGAAGGATTACTTAAAGGATTTGATGTTAGCCCAAAATCATGTTCGGGTATTGATAAACTAGATAATTGTTTTGTTGTCGAGAGAAAAAGTTTGAGGACTAGGTGTAGTGCAGGTCATGTTGGTAATCTTACGGCAAATATGGTTGGAAGGATGTGTGGCTTGGTTGCCCTAGACCAATTAGGGGAAACATATGAAGGATCTACCGTTGTTTGGTCATCGGATAATGTAACTGCGATGATTGGACAATGCAGGTTGTTGGCTACAGGCCTTGGGATTGGATATCATGTAATTTTATTTCATTGTAGTAAGCTGGTATTGCATAGTACATTAATCATATGAAGTTTTTTCCATATTGTAGATGCTATACTAGAGATATGGCAAGCAAAGTTAGACAGAATTTGTGATAAGGTTTGGTGAAAATACTTACCATACAAATACGTGGTAAGTTCAACAAGATACTATGGTTTTCTTTAAATGAGTTGAAGTATTTATACTAATGTTTATTTTAATATACTGATGTCTCCCTAATTTTTCTTATTTTCTACCTTTGGGAGACATAATTTTTGATGTTTAATTGAATATTTTGATAGACTTTTGAGTTAAAAATGCAATAATCCGGAATTCCTATTTTATTTCTAGTATTTTTGATTTATTAATCTTTTGCGCGTAATCTTGTGTATTTTAGTGAAAAGTTTGTAGGTTTTGAATATTAGCTAGGAAAGGAATCCGAGAAGAGAGTCAAATATCGTGATATGGAGTCAAAGCTTGAAGATAAATCCCGAAAGAATTTTATTTTGGGGCTGCAAATCTGGAAAACAGGCCAACGATTGCTGATTTCGAGGCACTTACGAGTTGATTTAGCCGCTGACCTTTGAAGAGAATATGTTCCTTATCGAGTTACGAAAATTTAGCAAGTGGTTTCAGGTCAATCGGAGTTATAACGAATCGGCTAGAGCTGTTTTAGTGGAGGTGGTGTAGCAGTTACAGGATTTTGGGCTTAGAAAATGGGCTTGGACTTTTAATTAGTGATTTAATCTTAGGTCCAAGCCCTAATCCGTTTTTCCTCTTATAAAAGGAGTTTTGGACTTCTATTTTTTTATACAATTCACATTTTACAAAATAAAACATCAGAGAGAAGAAGCAGAAATCTCCATTCTCAGCCAAATCCAATTCCGGAAATTAGGTCTTTCTTATTTTTAATTCTGTAAAAAAATATGAATTCAATTTCTTTTTATTTAGTTTTCTTTGTAATTAGTATGAGATAATTCATTCATAGTACTTGAGAATGCATAATGGGTGAATCCCTATTCTATTGAATTTCATATGTCGAATTTGGGTTTCTGTTAAATTAAATTAAATTGGGTCTTTTACATTTTTCTGTAATTTGAGATTATTTACTGTTTTTGGATTGATCAACTAAGAACAGGTGTTAGTATCTAGGCTATTCCACATATGTGGCGTGTGGATCATCCTGACGGAGGGTTTAGGTATGGACTTAATTACTTAATCTAAAATCGAAACTATTGACTCTGACGAGCTTAGTTAATTTTAGGGCCAATTTGGTAAAAATTACTTAATCATTCGAGAGTGGATCATATTTACCCTGACGGGACTAGTGACACTTTAGAATAGCCTTATAGTCTACCCTGACGGGGGTATAAGGAATTTAGAATCCCGACCAATGTTAATTGACCAATTTAACCCTTAAACAACATATGTTATGGATAGAATTAGGAGAATCCCTTGCGTTTCTCAAGTATTGTCTTCTCATATTTGCGTCTTACATTCATTTACTTGCGTTTTACTATTTATTTGCATTTTACTTTAATCTTTCATTACTTATAATTAAAACAAACAACCAATCAATCATTATATCTTTTACTTGCTTTCATAAGTGCAACCATTCATTATTTGATAAGCATTGTAGTTAACCAAACCGTCCCTGCGAACGATCCTAGAATCATTATTACTACTTGGGACAACCGTACACTTGCGGTTGTGGTTCAATTACTTTTGCATTTATTTTAGAACACACAAAGGACCACCATATACATGCAAAACTTATTGGCAATGGGGATAGTGGTGCGGAAGATATGTCTCGGTACATTAGATTATTTAAAAGCTACCAGAAGGTCATGCTCTCTTTGGTTAGCAGAGTTTGTGGGTTGAATTTTTGGAGCCTGCTTGTGTTTGACCAAAAAAATATGTGTGTGTGAGCACTTCTAATTGGAAAAAGATGCCAATTGGGATTTATTTGGTTCACAAGCAGCTACGAAGGCCAAGGATATTTATAAAATAATGGTGGAGAAAATCTGTTTTGCAAGCACGAAACGACTAAGAAAGGTCAAACCAACTAAGCCTAAATTATTGAAAACACAAAGCAACCATAATTAAAAGTAAGGGGGATCAATAAATTAGTCGTCTATGTGTTGTGTATGAATTACATATATGATGGTGTATCGGTCAATGCAATGTACAAGGTAAAGGAATTTAAGAGAGTGAGGAGTGATGTGTAACATATACTATTTACGGACGAGCATACAACCGATAAAGTGGTTCAGAGTACCCCTGATCCTTCTTTATTACAAACCTTTTATATGAATTCCTCCCGCGTTTGAGTAGACTTTGTTTTTCTTTAGAATTCCTTTCCAATCTATATCCTTTTTCTTTCTCCTGAGTTGTTGACTTTCTTTTGCTTCTAAGAGTGAAACTGTTTTCTTCTTCCATATCCATAAGGTTTGCTAACTCCTTCTCCTTAACTAGAATGTTTCCTTCAAGGTTGTTTTCTTCTTCAAGCTAATCAAGGTGGGTGAATATGTTACTAAGGCCAATATTACTGCACCCATTTTCTTCTTTCATAACATTAACAACCTTCCCTGTCACAATCTTGTTTTTTCCTATGTCTTTCAAGTCTCTTTTCCGCCATTTCTCATTCATATCACTAGTTCCTCCAATGTTATTGTACCTTTTATATTTTCACTAGTAGATTATGTTATCTAAAAAATTACCACCTTGATCAAACCCCCAATATCTCTATCCTAATTGTTACTCTTATTTCTTTTGTTAATTTTCAAGCTTCCAGCATTAACATCAGCAATTCCTTCACGAGTCCAGCTATACTGTTCTCTAAACCTAAAAAACCTCCAACCGACCTTTTACAAACTCCAAAGATGGGCTTAGATGGAGGGAAACGACCGATGTTCTCAACGCTCCACTTTGCCTTTCTTTTAAGATTGAAGTCTTCTGTGTCCCTTATAACTTGAATTATACACTCACCGTACTTATTTACTATGCACCCGCAGTTAAAGCAAAGTGATCCAGCGTTCTCATATTAAAAAGTGACCCACACAGTTCCATCTTCTTTCCAAATATAAACCTCAGGAGGAAGGGGTTGATCAACATCAAACTTGACTTTGAAACGAAGAATCTTCACATCTTCAAGTACCACTTCTGGATAGTCCATAGACTTTACTACAATAAAGCATGATTCAAAGGCCAAAATTGTGTTAATATTGTTCTAGACGAAAGCTAACCCTTTGGCATGTAACCAAATAGAGGAATAGCTATCATCCACTTCATGATCCTGAAGGAGTTGTGGCCACTTAGTATAGCTAACATGCATCTTGAGAAAGAATCCATTCCTGAGCTCAAAATCCTCATGTACTCTTTGTCCTCTTGAACCCCTAGCTTAAAAACATTCCTCTTAACTTCTGTAAGCCTGAAATCCCCTTGGACACCCCAATTCTCTACAATGTGTTTCCTGAAACCCACTGCAAACACTTTATCTTCTCCGAAAATTCTAAGCATAAATGCAGACTCATCCCTAAGATCATCAATAACACGAGTCTTCGACCCGATATGTATAACCCCAAGGCTTTGAACATTTCTCTCATCATACGGAATTAAGGGTAACACGTGTCTATCCGTCGTCGCCATACCTCTCAGTAAGATACAATGGCCAAAGAACATGAAAAAAGAAAAGAGGTGTATGATATGAAAGGAAGGTTTTTTAACTGACTCGGTTTTCTGAAGACACACACAAAGATTTGGAAAAAATTGGAAATGAAACTGAAGAGACTTGACTGAAGGACAATGAGAACATTGAGAACAATGTCTGATATATATACCAGAAATACCAGACATGTAATGATAAAAGACCCACAAAAATTAAGGGATACTCCCCAAAACTCTGCCATAAATCTGTTACAAGTTTCCTTACCTGATCCCCTGCAGTTGTTAGTCTCGAGATTCTTAATTATTATTGGTTTAAGTTGAAAAGGATCCTTACTCTGCACCATAATGATACTATATTTGCTTCAAGAAGTGCAGCGCCTTCGCAATTCACGAGGCTCTCTTGACTAATGCTGCCGCTTTACCCTTTGTAAGCAAACGAGAAAACTCCTAAAATGTAGCTCATAAGACTCACTTGTCATTATTGCTACATAAACGTGTGAGAAGTAACGGAGAAAACAATAAAAAGATTATAGAAAATTTGAAATTCAAATAAACAATTCGAAGCTTAAGAAAACTTCTTAGCACGAGACCAAATGTTGCAAAAACTCCAAATAACCAAATCACAAGAAATCTTCATCATCATACTTTCTTTGGTAGGTTTCTTGTCTCAAGCTGTATTTTTACCATTACGTTACATATATTTGGGATTTTATATAGAAATTTAATAATTTATAAGGTTTATTATATATAAGAAAATAACTAAAGGTATTACAGTGTAAATAAGACAAATTGATCTTAGTATAAATTAAAGCCTAGTAAGTTTTGGGCCATGTGCACAAATAAAAATTTGGGCCCTAATCTCAGAAAAATAACTCTAATACAAAATTGTAATGTTTTGTAAAGATTATAATAATTAACATTAGAATTTAGATTGAAAAAAAATTAATACTAACATCAATGCTTATATTTTCATCATTTATAAATAACAAAGGACATGGTATATTCACTCGGTTTAGAAAAAATATATCTGCACATAGAAAAATCTAACAAGTTAAGATTTAATAAATTGTTAAGAAAAATCAAAAGTCATTTATACAAGTTTAAATATATTTTCAATAATATGAATCATAATTCATAAATTTACATTTAATTAATATAATTCTGCAACTACAATGACTTATTAAAAACTAATAAAAGTTTAAACAACATTTCACAAATATCCTAAATTTTTGTTTATCTTCTCTAGATCTTTCTTAAGTTTTTTTTACGGAAAATGATTTTTCATGTTCAAACAAAAATGAAAATATACCTTTCGAATTCCTATCTATAGAGGAATTTGTAAAGATTCCGAAGTTAAAATTTAATTTTCAATTAAAAAATTAAAATAATTAGAACTATATTTGTTTTTGAGTTATAAATAAAAATAATAGCTTGAAAGAAAAATCTTTCTACAGTTAACAAGTTAAAGATAAATTTAATCAACAAAAAATAAAAAATTCAGAAGTATCACAAAAACTAAAATTGTAAGAAATGCACACAATAATAATATTAAAATCAAAACAACCGATAAAAAAAATTAAAATTGAGAAAGTTTTTTTCGTTGTTGGGATTTAAAGAAAAAAAGGTATTCCTACATGGTTTAGTTAATAAGGTTTGGCCCAATATATTGGGCTTATAAATTTAATAATATTTATAAGTATAAATATATTGTATAAAAAAAAGATGGGCCATTAATATTTTTGGGCCTTGTGCAATCACCCCACTTGTCCAGGAGCGGCTCTAGTATAAATAATCCTAAACTTATTCATCTTTGACCTAGCGCCGCATCATCTTCTACCTTTTCTAATTACCATTTCTGACTTTCATTTTAGCCGATCAACCCTTTCTATTCTCTCATTTAGTTGCATCATCACAGACCAACATCCTCCACCTCTCAAAGTATAACTTATATTCTCCCCACCACACCTCCCATCATCAGTATAATTTTATTGAAGAACCACACCCAACACCGTTTTGAGAGTCGGCCGTTGATATCCTCCACTCTACTAATGAACTGAAATACACAACAGTCACCACCTCCAGCGATCAAGCTCTATGTAAGTGAAAAAAAAACTAATTAACAAGTAATGGTAGCTTAATTTTTTTAATTTATATCTTCGAGATCATAATCTCTGTACCTCATTCTAACACGTTTTATTTCTATAGTTCTATATCAAAGTATCGCTGAAAAATATTTGTTCTTAATAGGTGCATATATGCAACAAGTGATCATTGGCCATGATATTTCAAAGAAATATACAAGGTATTTTTACAATAACTGAAATTGTTCATCGATTATCAAAAAAGCGTTAAATTGTTGCAAGTGTTACCTTAAACAAATATTTATATGCATAACATGCGCTATACAATACACACTTGTTGATATTTGTATTTATATTTTAAAAGATGAATAAAACATAGGTAAATGAAAACTTAAATTCCCTGATTTGGACACTAAGGTCCCCCAAATTATTGTCTTTCTCTTCCCAGGTCCATTCCTTTAACAGTTTACTTTAGTACTCTTGATTTTGTTGAATTTATGAAGTAATTATTTGTACAAAAAAAAAAAACGGAGGTTGTTTTTGTCACTATATTAGATATTTATTTACGATAGTATATTATATGAATTTATAATGTAATTTCAATGTATTTGTATTTTGATTATATATTGTTGCTAACGTAATCTAATGCTATGCAGAACATTTAGGCCTTAAAAGTGACGTCGTACTCTTAGAGCTTATGACGGGTCAGAGGTCTCTCGACAAACACTGGGCCACAATCAACCTCGTAGATCACGGACGATCCTTGTTGAAAAGGTGGCTGAGGCTCCAACACATTTTTGACTTCCCGAGGTGCCAAGACATTATTAACCCTTCTCCTCTTCAGGGTCTTTACTTTATAACTGCCATGACAAGGCGGCTAAGTTGGCTTATAGATGTGTTCAGCGGGACCCAAAGCAGCGTCCATCTATGAGCCAGGCGTGAGAGAGTTAGAGGCGGCTAAGTTGTAATTTTATTTTATTTAAGTTGAGTTAATTCCTTTTGATTGATTAACAAAGTTGTAATTGTTTTTGGTTTGAATAACTTGTAATATGTTTGATGAATCTATATTTTATTTTGAAGAAAAAAAGTTGTTTTGATTGCAGAATGGTCCTTAAACTTTATTTAGTCTTATGTTTTTTATCTTTCTTGTGAGAAGATTGTGAATTTTACCAAGGTAAAAACCCAGGTAACCCTTAGGTTAACCAGTGGTAAGTTTAATCTTGCCATTATCACGAGTTACCCCCCTAACTTTTACCACTCTCTAATATTACCGAACCCGTACCCTAGACCCCAACCCAGGTTACCTATACTCACTCCTAATCACTGTTGCTGGACGGTCAACTCCGTCAGCTACAACCGGTCAACGTCTGTCAACCCCGACACGTTTTTTTGTTTTTTATTTTAAAATAATCAAGACGGCTACCGCCTGCCAGTCAATGTCGGTCAAGTCCGACAAGTGTTTTAATTATAATTATTTTTTGCTTTTTAGAATTTTCCGGATAAAAATATATCACTATGTTTTGTTTTTTTGGATTTTTCTGATTTTTAAATTTTTTCCAGCTCCGGCGAAAAATTATGCTAGAGGTACACCAATCTACAACTATACAATTGTATTTGCAGTTCTGGTAAAACTATTTTCCAGAACTCGTGGGAACTGGAAAAATTAAAATAAATCAAAGATATTTTTAAGAAATCATAATGATATATTTTTATTCGAAAATTGTAAAAAAAAACTCACTGGAGTTAACTGAATTTGACCACCGGCCATCGCCGGAGTAGACTGGTACCTGTCCCGAAAATTAAAAAAATAAAACTCATTCGAGTTGACCGACTTTGACCGTCAGTCGTCGCCGGAGTTGACCAACTTTGACTGCCGAAGTTGAGTGCCAGGCAGTGGTAATGGTGATGATATAAAGGGACAACGCCCAGTTAATTACGCGGAGAGCGTAAGAATTCTCAATTAATTACAACTTCAACTTAATTCCCACTTAAGCACAAAAAATTGAAAGATTACAAAAATACCCATAGGCCTATTAATTAATTATAATAATAATATTTATTTATTTATTTATTGTCATTTTTTATTTTTTTGCGAATTTTGTTTTCTCAAAAAAATTTATCCCGAAATTTTTTTTTTGAATTTTTTTTGAAATTTTGTGTTCCATGTACACGCAATACTGAAATTTGTGTGTTGCAGGAACACACAATTCTAAGATTTGCGTGTTCAGGAAAACACATAATTAGACCAACCAAAATCAAGTTTTGTGTATTCTAGGCTATATGTTGTAGATCTCCCCGCCTAGGCACGCCGATTAATGGCAAAAAAATGGCCGCATAGGCACCGATTAATGGCAAAACATGCCTGCATAGACCTTCTTGTTATTTTCTTATTCTCGAGAATTCTTTAATTGATATTATAACTTGATTTTTAGAATTTTTATAGGGTTGTTAGATGATTTTTATGACTTAAATAGTTAAAATTGCTATGATTACTACATATATTACTAAATATACGAAATTATACAGCGGAATTCAAAACTGTATAATTCCGTCTAGGCCCCGTGTATTCCCACCTAGGCGCTAGGCCACGGTCGACCGCCTAGGACGCAAAACCGAGATCTACAGCATAGATTCTAGGAATATATAAGTTCGAATTTTGATGTGTTCCATGAATACTTAAGTTCGAGTTTTATATGTTCCATGAATACACAAATTTGAGTTTTATGTGTTCCAAGAATACATAAATTTGAGTTTTCTGTGTTCTATGAACACACAAATTTGAGTTTTATGTGTTCCATGAACACACAAATTTGAGCTTTATGTGTTCCAGTTCCGTGGAACACACAATTTTGAGTTTTATGTGTTTCATGAACACACAAATTTGAGATTTGTGCGTGCGTTAGATTTGCGTGTTCCAAGAATACACAATTCTGAGATTTGTGTGTTCCACGGAATTAGAACAAACAAAATCAAGTTTTGTGTATTACATGAATACATAATTCGAGTTTTATGTGTTCCATGAATACCCAAAAATGATTTTTGTGTGTTTTAAGAATACACAATTTTGAGATTTGTGTGTTCTTGGAATACACAGAATTGGAATAAACAAAATCAAGTTTTGTGACCTAGAACACACAAAACCCTAAAACATAAAACACACAAAAATAGCAAAAAGTGTTGTATTTTTTATCAAGATAGTTAAAAACGAGTAAAAATAGGGTGTATGCAATTAACAAAGTGAAAAAAATAAATTTGTTAAAAAAGAAAATCATTTATATCAATTTTGTGATTTTGTGTTATAGGAACACATAAACCTATATTTGTGTGTTATAGCAACACACAACCCGGAAAATCGATTTTCGCAAAAAAAAATTCAAAAAAAAAATCGGGAAAAAATTTCAAAAAAAAATCAAAATTTTTTTTTGATTTTTTTTCAATAAGATCGGAAAAATAATTAAAATAAATAAAAAAATTAAAAAAAATCATATAAGGGTAATAATGGAAGGTAAATATGACAATGTGTTTAATTAGGAATTAAGTTGCTAATTTGTGAGTAAGTATGAAGTAATTTGCTCCTTCATTTTTTTAGGAATGAAAAATGTGGAAGTGTAATTAATTGAGAATTATCTCTAATATAAATAATTATTTCATTATTTTTTATATAAAGATATTTTAGTCAAAAGACTTATAATGGAAATAATTATTTGTTTGGCCTAATTTATAAGAATTATAAGCTTTTAGGCAGGCCTAATCTAGGAATTAACCCTTTATTTATTTTTTGGTCAACTGATTTAACGGTTTTTCGAATGACTCGCCCATAAATAAAGAAGGAAAAAATTCTTATTGAGTATGTTTGGGGATGTTTTTTTTTTTTTTTAAAAAAATCTTTTGAAATGCTTCTAATTTTTAAAAGTTAATTTAATCATGCACACATTAAAAAAATAGTAGATAGTTTTAAAAGGAATACATTTACGGGGTGAAATCAATCTAGATTATAAAGAATTATGGTGGAATTTATATAATTCATTGATTTGCTAACTTTATAAACTATTTCAATTTTAAAAGACTATTATTAACAGTAGAGAAAAGAAAACCTCTCGACGTCAACGCTTATCCTCTCCACCGCCCAATAAATTCCATCTTCCATCTTCCCTATCTCACCGGCGTATAGTAATCTCAAGGTGTTGTTGGCAACTTCACATCACTTAATTTAACTCCTTTTGTTATGGGTCTATCATCAGATGGGTTTAACAGTCCCATATCTGCATTTCAACCCCATTTTCTTATTATCTCGATGAAGAACAACAGACTACTCTCGACGACTTCATGTTTTACTTTCAACAGTTTTTTACCCCCTCTCAATCAAACCCACCCCTCACCGAACTACCTAAAGGTTTCCTCAGCATCTGAGGCTTTCCACAAAATTTCTACTGCCCTACAAAACCTTCCCTAACCCGTTACTACTATTTCCAAAGCGAATACTATTTCTACAATCTCTGCCTTCTTGATTACAACGAGCAACTACCCTACTACATATATGGCTCAGAGTACTTGTACGGGATACGCTTTGAACTACTGTGACACACGAGGAGGGGTACGAAGAGATGAGGTTCCTTTTCGCTATGGAGTGGATTCCCTTGCTACGCTACCAAGGAAAAAGCCACACACATCACTCAGGCTTGACTTCCTCGATCAAAGTTTCCTCCAATCAAATCTCACAATGGATATATCATCAGATGGGCTTTACAACCCTATGTCTGAATTCCGACTCCCACTCCCTAATCTCGCAACGAAGAACAACAAGTTACTCTCACCCAAGTCCCCTGGTAATTGTTAGGTCGCCTTTTAAGTCGACCTGGAAGGGGGTTAGGAGGAATATAGAATCCTGGCTACTTATATAATAGCTTTAATCACCCTTATTAACTAGTAGAAGAAATAGAAGGATTAGTGCATACTAGCAAAACCTTAGCTATACTTTCTCATCTTATTCTCTCGTATTTAATTTTTTTTTTAGTTTAATTTATTTTAATATTATCTCCTCATCAATCATATTTATTTATTTCCTTGTCTTTAACTATTTATTACTACGCTATTATGTTAAATCCATTCATATAACACATTAAGTCCTTGAGAACGAATATTTATTTATCATTAAAACTTGCATACGACCTGTGATACTTGCAGTGAGTAACGTGTTTAGTCCAGGGTGTTAGTGTATCATTTATTCCCTTTTATTATCTTATTTCTATCACACCCTAGGTGACACCAAGTTTTTGGCGCCACTGCCGGGGACTTGTGTCTCGTTAGCGTGTGGGTTTATTTATTTTTAGTAGTAGTAGTTTTTAGTTATTTTATTTGTCCAGATTTACGCTTTTGGTTTGTTTTTGTCTCTTTCAAGTCTTTAGTGTATGCTCAAGAACCCGAAAAGTTGTTTCACATCTTACAACAGACGCTTGAGAGAAGAACGAGAACAAAGGAAAGCAATGGCTCTATGAGAGGAAGAAGTACTACCACTAGGGGATACTCTTAATCAGAATGACAAACAACATCAACCACCAACCCCTCGTGTACCATCAGTAGTTCCTCGAGTACACCAGTAGGAGATAATAGGAATAATATCATACAAGAACAAGATCTCCCAGGCTTGGGAGCACCTTTTCGAGTTCAACCTTTAGGTTATCGTCCTCCAGAGATCCAAAACATAAAGTTCTGGCCCGATCTGGGTATGCTCAGTCAATTTACAAACTTTGGGATCTGTAGTGGTACAACAATTCAAAATCCGAAGAGTATGAGACTCAAAGATCAGATGGAACTTGCTAAGTTTCACCAAGAGAATGAAGAAGAAGTAGGAGACGTATGGACAAGGTTTTAACATATATTAGCTAGATGTCCACTTCATGGTTATACCCCATCTTTACAGTTAGCGATGTTTTATCAAAGTAGTAATGCCGAAAGTAGATTGAGGGTAGATAATACTGGAAGAGGAGCTTATGTCTCCATGGATCCTGCAGTAGCCGCCGACGGTATGGAACGTATTATAGAAACAAAAATGAGTTGGCCACTTTCACGAGCTCTTATTACAAACACCAAAGGTACACTCCAATTAGATACAGAGACTGCAAATTCAGCTCAATTAACCGCATTAGAAAATCAAATCAAAGACATCAAGCTTGAGATGCAAAAACGTCAAAATATAAATGTAGTGCAAGAAGCACAAGGTTGTCTGAAATGTGAGGTAGCGAATCATACATAGGAAGAGTGCTAAGGAAATCCAGCATCTATTTATTTCCTATCCAACCAAGGAAATTACCAATTTGGTAACATGAGTCATTTGGGTATACAATTTTCAAATCCACAGGGGGCCGCGAATCAAGGTAACTATCAACCTCGTCCCCAGAATAACTCGTACCAACCAAGAGGTCAAGTTCAGTATCAGGGAAATCCGAATTTTAATAGACCTGCTCCTCCACAACAACCTGTCAGTGACGCTTATACCGATACTCTAGCTTATAAGGCTTTACTAAAACATCCTCATGAGGGAGTAGTGGGAGATAATCAACTAAAGAATTTCATGGATCTTATGACGAATAATATGCATACACAAAACGAGAAGTTGAGAGAACAAGAGGCTTCAATTCAGATCTTAGGTACGCAACTAGAATAAATGAATAAAGTTCTAATAAATATTATGGAAGCAAAAGAATTGAAAGCTATTGAAGGAGGTGATTCCAATGTTGGGTTCGAAGATTGTAAGGCTATTTGCCTTGAAATAGAATAAAATAAGGAAGTACCGCATGCTGCAGAAATTGCCGTGGAAGTTTCAGAAATTGAAGAAGAACCAATCCCGGAGACTCTGACTTTTCTGAAGATTCGGAATCATCCGAAGGATTCGAGTTTATAGACTTTCTGAGAGATATGCAAGAGGAGATTAGATCGATTATTGAGCTACAAGCTACAAGAGCTAAAGAGAAAAAAGCCGTAAAAGAACAGAGAAAAGAAGTTGTACCTGCTGTGCAATAGAAGAAAGAAGAAGAGAAGGTGGGCTCGCCACCAATTGATCAAATAGTGTCACCATCTATCCTAAAGACAAATCCAATGGTAGACATTGAACTCAAGACATTTTTAGAGGCGTATAGTCTTGAAAATATCAACGCCCAAATGCTTGAGATTGCGAAGAAAGGGATTACACTGCAACAAGTATTCACGCAAGTTATTCCAGAGAAAGAAGCGAGTGTAGAAGCCAGAAAAGAGATTGTGGCTCATACTGAGTGAGTCTCGAGAAGAGTTGAGAAAGAGCTACCATTAAAGCTTAAAGATCTAGGAAGCTTTAATCTTCCTATCAAAACAATGGTATGATCAAGATTAAAGCCATGTGTAATGTGGGTTCTAGTGTGAATCTTATGTCGAAGTCTGTGTTCGATAGGATTGGGCTTCAGAAGACAGAAAATGCTCCAGTGAAATTACAATTTGCGGATAACTCAATATCAAAGACACAGGGAATAGTGGTGGACGTTCATGTCCAAACATGTAATATCACCATCCCTACTGACTTTATTATTCTTTATTATAATGCAGATAAGTAGGTTCCAATTATACTTGGAAGGCCATTCTTGGCCACAAGTCAAAGCATCGTCAACTTCCAGGAGGGAACAGTTACTGGTGGTCCTTTGTGTGTTCTAAAATAAATGCGAAAGTAATTGAACCACAACCGCAAGTGTACGGTTGTCCCAAGTAGTAATAAGTGATTCTAGGATCGTTCGCAGGGACGGTTTGGTTAACTACAATGCTTATCAAATAATGAATGGTTGCACTTATGAAAGCAATTAAAGATATAATGATTGATTTGGTTTTTGTATTAATTCTAATTAATGAAAGACTAAATATAAAATGCAAGTAAATAGTAAAACGCAAGTAAATAAAGGTAAAACGCGGTATGAGAAAGTAGCACTTGAGAACGCAAGGGATCCTCCTAATTCTATTTCATAACTTGTTCTGTTTAAGGGTTAAATTAGTCAATTACAATGGTCGGGATTTTAATTTCCTTATACCCCCGTCAGGGTGGACTATAAGGCTATCCTAGAGTGTCACTAGCCCCGTCAGGGTAAATATGATCCACTTTTAGATGTTTAAGAATTTTACCTCATTGGCCCTAAAATTAGCTAAGTTCGTCAGAATCAATAGCTTCTATTTTAGATTGAATAATTAATTCTATACCTAAACCCTCCGTCAGGATGATCCACACACCACATATGTGGAATAGCCTAGATACTAATACCTGTTCTTAGTTCGCGACTCTAAAAATAGTAAACAATCACAAATTATCGAAAAGAGTAAAAGACCCAATTTAATTTAATTTAACAGAAACCCAAATTCAGGACATGAAATTCAATAGAATTGGGATTTACCCATAAAGCATTCTCAAGCACTAAAATGTGTTTAGCTCATACTAATTAAAAAAAACTAAATTAATTGAAATGGAATTCATAATGTATTACAGAATTAAAAATAAAAGAAAACCTAATTTCCGGAATTGGAATGGCTGAGAACGGAGATATAAACCCTCTCCAACCCTTGAAAGCTTCTTCTTTCTTCCTTCTGTTGCTTCTCTCTGATGTTTTAATTTGTAAAAAGTGAATTGTGTGTAAAATAGAAGTCAAGAGCTCCTTTTATAAGTAGAAAAACGGATTAGGGCTTGGACCTAATAATAAAACACTAATTAAATGTCCAAGCCCAATTTCTAAGCCCAAAATCCCATAACTGCTGCACCACCTTCACTAAAACGGCTTTTCCCGCTTCGTTATAACTCCGATTGACTTGATTCCAGTTGCTAAAGTTCCGTAACTCGATAATGAATGTTTTCTCTTCAAAGGTCAGCGGCTAAATCATCTCTTAAGAGCCTTGAAATCAGCTATCTTTGGCCTGTTTTCCAGATTTGCAGCTCTAAAATCAAATTCCTTCGGGATTTATCTTCAAGTCTTGACTCCATATCACGATCTTTGACTCTCTTCTCGGATTCCATTCCTAGCTAGCAATTAAAACCTACAAACTTTCCACTAAAATACACAAGATTACGCGCAAAAGTTTAATAAATCAAAATTACTAGAAATAAAATGGAAATTCCGGATTATTGCATTTTTAACTCTAAAGTCTATTAAAATAATCAAATAAACATAAAAAATGATGTCTCCCAAGGGTCGAAAATAAGAACAATTAGGGAGACATCAGTTACCATCCATGCTAAAAATGTATCCGAGACATTCTATGAATGGGGTAATAAACCAAGGAGGTTATATCCCACAGTTCATATCATCCACAACCTTTCACATTACAAAGTCCTAATAGAAATCCACGCAAAACTGTGGATACTATGCCGGGCGACTACCCCGGTATGCCGGAGGCCGCCGCTGGAAAGAGATTTTTATTTTATTTTAGGGTATTAAAGAAGAGGATTTAGTAATAGTTACGAATTTTGTGTCCTTTAAGCCTCCTTTCTTCTCCAAACCTCTCCAAACTCCATTAAAGCTTCAAAAAACCTTCACCAAACATCAAAACACTACCCAATAACTATAAATTTACATCCAATCCTTTCCCCACATCATTATAAAGAAGATTCAACCACCCAAATCATATTAAAACACCTAGAATCCAAGAATCAAAAGCCAAATTTTCAAATCTTACCCAACAATTTCTTAGATCCATACTAATCAAGCAAGATTTCACCCTACCCACATAGAGGTTAATCATCCTAGAACCTTTCCTAACCCAAACAACATGTGTTCAACCTAAAATCAAGGGTTACAAATTTCTAGAGTGTTCAAAAGATTTGATTTGGAGGTCAATTGAGATGATGAAAAATAACATAAACATTATCTACTGTTAGGAAGATAAAGAAGAATCAGAGTAATGTATTGGGTTATATTGAAAAGAAATCAATTGAGAAAAGTTCAAGTTCCAGTATAAAGGGTAAAACAGGTCAAAAGAATAGAGGAAAGCTAGTTACGGTAAATTCAAAGAGTAAAAAGATTTCAACTTTCATAAGGAAGACACCACAACCTCTGCAAATCGAAAGTCCTATGCCCAAGGAAGATGAAGCTTCAAAGGCCTTGTTAGCTTCTACAAAGAAATACTTACAGAAACTACCTTTTGCTTATGAGAGATTATTTGAAAAAGAAGTTGGAGAAGGTGAGTACAAGAGATTCTTAGAGATGGGAGATAGATTGGGTTGGTCTACGTTCATGGTAAGAAGATCAAATTTATGTTTAGAGTTAGTTTCCGATTACTATTTAGGCCTCTTTAGCTGAGATATTGAAGGTCGTATCCCAGTTAGAGTCAAGTTAGTTCCTTTTACAGTTGAAGAGATTCGAAAGCACTTCTAGTTCAAGAAATTGATTAGACCATGTAAGTTTAGAGAAGCGGTGAAAATTAATAAGATTTTCGATTGGAATCAACTTTTTGAGCATGTATTAGATAAGGAAAAAGTCAAATCACATAAGGGAGAATTGCAGGTACACTGGCCATCGAAATATCTTCAAGCAAATACAAGAGTTTGGCACAATTTTCTTACACCTAATGCCTTTGGAAACACAAGAACTTTGGATGTAACTAACAGGAACACAATCTTTTGAATTGTATTTTAAGGGGGAAAGAAGTAGATGTGGCAAAATTGATCTTTGATGAGGTTATCCAATATTTGGTCTCTCCAACTTTGTTATTTAATTTGAAATATCCTACTATGATCACGTGCCTTGTTCGTAAAGCGAATGTGATTCTAGGTGAAGAAGAGAAATTATTGTATAAGATGAGTAATAATATTGAAAATACTTGAATCAAGACAATTTTAAGAGGAGCAGGAATTGCGAAACTCACAAAAGATGAAGAGGATCGTATTTGGCAAGAAAAGGTAGATGAGCGATTGAATCAAGTTGAAACAACACAAACTTTCTTAGCCAAAGATGTGGCACAAATCAAAGCTAATCAGGTGCACATCATGGCACTCCTTGAGCAATTAAAGCGCGATCCAGTAAATCCTATCTTGGATGTCGATAATGCGAGACAATAGCCTCGAGAGTATGTTCTATTTCTTCCTTACTATTTATGTATATGCTTTATCTGCTTATTTTAATTACTTTTTAGATACGTGGGGCCAAGCCTCATTTTTGAGTTGGGGGTGTGGGGATTCGTTGTCTCTCATCTCCATTTTTATGTGATTTTTCTGTTTTAGGTAGAAATTAAATTTTTTGATACATGGTATTTAGATGTAGAGTGTGTTTAAAATCTTGGAAGCATAAGCTCAGTAAGTTGATGATAGAAAGTAGTATTTTTATGAGCTATTTTATTTTGTATACTTTTAGTATGTTTGATCTCAAGGCGCCTTGAGGGGTGTGTAGGCCATGAGATCCAAGCTAGTTGATAAACCCATTTGATGAACGTGCTAAAGGTAAGAGAATAACGAAATTGCATAGTTTAAAAAGTGATTAAGGCGATTCTTTCATAAGCCCCTTGTTGCCTTTTAGCTTGTTGTCCATTTATTATATTTTATATCCTTCTCAGCCCCTTCTAGCCTTTCCAAAGCCTTTTTATTAGCCATGTTATAATCCATATCCCTTTAGATTTTAGGACTTCTCCATATGACCCGTACTCGAATCGCGAAGCATAGACAATTGTTCTCGAGCTTGAGTTTGGGGTGGTGGGTCCACCATTATGGGAATTGTTATTGAGTTGGGATTTTTGAGCTTATTAATTGTGCTATGTTCTATTTTTGATGATGATCCACATGTTTATTACATTGTAACCCTTTGCAGGGGTAGAACTAAATGAAAAAAAGTTATGAAAAGAAAAAAAATATATGAGAAAAAAAATAGCATGATATCTCACATAAAAAATAGAGTCATAGCTACATTACAAAACAAAGAAAAAGTTAATATGAGAAGATTTAATATATTTGGACTGGCAAAATGGAATTTTTATGTGATCATCTTTATGCTTTAGTATTGGGTTATTGGGGATTCTACTTTGTGCATCAAGGAAATTATTGGGTTGAGTGAGAACGTTTTATGAGAGTAACTCAAGCTCTAGGGCGATTCGTTGATGGCTAGTAAGGAGAGAGCCAAAAGCTCACTCTAAATTATCCAAATATACTATCATACCGTCCCTAAGCAAACATTACAACCTTAAAGACCTTATGATTCTTTGTTATGTGATCTAGAAGTAATTGAGCCGTTAGAGAGTAGTTAAGTGGATCTTTGGATACTAGTGAAGTTCGATGAACAATCTATAGCCTCCTTGGTAAACTGAGTAAAGAACCTCTTTTTCTTACATTGCGTAGCTAATCTAATCTTGAATTCAAGCCGTGTTGATCGTGGATATGACAAGTGTGCAGGTAATCTAGTTTGTAAATATTATTACATGAAATTTTCTGAGTAGTTGCTTCGATTTCATTTTATATATTCTGCTATTTTCTTTCCACTGTGCTTAATTGACTTAGGTGTGTATTTAGAGGCTTCCCTTTGTTCTTATCTTTATTGTATCAGGACGATACAACTTTGTGGTGTCTCCTAGGGTGTGATAAAAATAAGATAAAATAAGCCAAAAAACAATGCACTAATCACCCTAGACAGGCATGGTACTGCAAGTATTACAGGACGTATGCAAGTTTTAATAATAAGAATAATTCTTTTTCAGGGACTTAGTGTGTTATACCAATGAACATATAATTAGAGTAGCAATTAATAGTTAAAAGACAAAAAATAATTATGATTATGTGAGAGATGATTGATTAAACTAATTAAAAGTAAAAGACAATAAAATAAATATGAGAGAATATGAGATGAGAGAGTATAGCTTAGGTTCTGCTAGTATGCACTAATTCTTCTAATTCTTTCTATCAATTCCAGTTAATAAGGGAGATAATAACTCTTAGATACTTAGTCAAGATTCTAAATTCCTACCTATACACCGAGAGCGAATAGGTAGGCTACGGCACAACCACAAGGTAAGCTTAAATAGGGTTATCCCTCGCCACTAGGTTCCTAAGGAGACATTTCCTTCAATTGGTGATATGGTGATTAAAACTAACCAGAATGACTATCTAGTTAGGCTGGTGTTGTCATGACCAATTCCTTATTCTAGAATTTTATGTGGTGTTTCAATAATTAGACCCCCCCTTCCGGGCGACCATCTAACTACTATTAGCACAACCCTAAATTGATCAGATTTAAGACAGACAATAAATCAAAACACATAAAACAAATATATGGTTAAGCAGCTAGAATCAGATTAAAACATATAATTCCCAAAGAAACTTAGATAGAAAGAAAATAGAATTCATAGACTATACAGAAATTAGTTCATACCTGAAAGAAATAAACTAAAAGAATGATAAAAGATTTCATCTTGCTCTCTTTAATAACTCTAATATTATAAAACTTAAGGACTAACTTATGGGAGGTAAGGATAATTTTACAAAGGTTTAAGGGTGTATTTATAGGTGTTTAGAAGACCTAATTCGTTTTCTTGGAGTGGAAGACAAGTAACTTGGACTCCAAGCCCAACTCAAATTCGTAACCCTAAAATATAGAAAAGGTAATAATCTGCCGTTGTTTTGTCTTGGCCGTAACTTCTTCGATATAGCTCCGAATTACGCGTTCCAATAGTCTAAACTGATCGTCTCGGAAAGCTATATAACTTTGCTTCAGACCATTCTTCCAAATTCCTTGCCAGACTTGAGTTATGATCACTTCTAGGGTCGTGGTTGCTGAAATTAAGATTTATTTGACAACTTTATCTTTCCATATCTTATCTTTTCTTTCCTTATCTCCAATTTCCATGCATATCTTCTTTCCCTTATCTCTTAGAATTGACTTAACATCTAATTAATCACCATATATATCTTTAGAGCTTCAAAATTAACAAACAATTAAACCAAATATGCTCTAAAAATAACAAATCATTAAATTAGGACAAGAAATAGGAAAGTGCACTAATATATATATATATATATATATATATATATATATATATATATATATATATATATGAAAATCGAGTATTTAAATGATGTCTCCAACTAAGATTATATCATCTCAAATAGGGAGACATCACTTTGAATTGGGGATCTTGATGTCTCCCTATTTGTGATATAATAATCTAGGTTGTAGACATTATTTTAGGTGTATTTGGTCAATTAATATAATATTTTTATTCGTATTTTGATATTTTCCTATTTCTTGTCTTGATTTGATGAATTATTATTTTTAGAGCATATAGGGTTTAATTTGTGTATTAATGTGAAGCTTTAAAGATATATAAAAATTAATTAGATGCAAAATCAATTCTAAGAAGATAAGGAAAGAATATATGTATAAATTGGAGATAAAAGGAAGTAGAGATAAATTAGGAAATGAAAAACTGTCAAGTAAATCTGAAATTTTGTAGCCACATCCACTAAAGTGAATATAACTCTAAATAGGCTGGGACTTTGGAGATTCAATCTAAATGAAAAATTTAGATCTTTTCGATGCGGTCATTTCGATATAAAGTAGACGAAAATCAGAGCAATAACGAGTGAGATACGACCAAAACAAGACTGCAGTGTTTATCCTATCTCCTATATTTAAGGAAACGAATTTGATTTGGAAAAGGAGTTTAATTGCTTGCCTTCTACTCCAAAAAATTCACTCTAGGTGGGAATTAGATGTAGAGTGTCTTTAATAGCTTGAAAGCATAGGCTTAGTAAGTTAATGATAGAAAGTAGTATGTTTATGAGCGGTTTTATTTTGTATGCTTTAAGTATTTGCAGGAAACACACATAGATAGTATAGAAAAGATTAGTGAGCAATGCGGTAGAAGTATGTTTGATCTTAGGGCGCCTTGAGGGGTGTGTAGGTCGTGAGATCCGAGCTAGTTGATAAACCCATTTGATGAACGTGCCAAAGGTAAAAGAATAACGAAATTGCATAGTTTAGAAAGTGATTAAGGTGGTTCATTGATAAGCCCCTTGTTGCCTTTTAGCTTGCTGTCCATTTATTAAATTTATATCCTTCTCAACCCCTTCTAAACTTTCTAAAGCCTTTTTATTAGCCACATTATAAGCCATATCCCTTTAGATTTTAGGACTCTTCCACATGACCCACACTCGAATCGTGATGCATGGACAATTGTTTTAGAGCTTGAGTTTGGGGTGGTGGGTCCACCATTATGGGAATTATTATTGATTTTGGAATTTTGAGCTTATTAATTGAGCTCTATATGTTGATGATGATTCACAGGTTTATTATATTGTAACCCTTTGCCGGGGTAAAAGTAAATGAAAAAAGTTATGAAAAGTAAAAGATATATGAAAAAACAGCATGATATCTCACATAAAAAGGAGAGTCATAGCTATACAAAAGAAAAAAATTGATATGAAAAGATTTGATTTATTTGGACCGGCAAAGTGGAATTTTTATGTGATATATTTATGCTTTAGTATTGGGTTATTGGGGATGCTAATTATTGCATTAAGGAAATCATTTGGTTGAGTGAGAATGTTTTATGAGAGTAAGTCAAGCTCTAGGGCGATTCATTGATGGCTAGTGAGGAAAGAGCCAAAAGCTCACTCTAAATTATCCAAATATACTATCATACTGTCCCTAAGCCAACATTACAAACTTAAAGACCTTATGATTCTTTTCTATGTAATATAGAAGTGATTGAGCTGTTAGAGAGTAGTTAGGTGGATTTTGGATACTAGTAAAATTCGATGAACAATCTATAGCCTCCTTGGTAAGCTAAGTGAAGAACCTCTCCTTCGTGCATTGCGAAGCTAATCCGATCTTGAATTTAAGCCGTGTTGATTGTGAATATGAAAAGTGTACATGTAATTTAGTTTGTAAATAGTATAACATGCAATTTTCTGAGTATTTTCTTTGAGTTTATTATATATACATTCTGCTATCTTCTTTCCACCGTGCTTAAATGACTTAGGTTTGTATTTAGAGACTTCCCTTTGTTTTAATCTTTATTGTATCGGGACGATACAACTTTGAGTTGGGGTCTTGATGTCTCCCTATTTGTGATATAATAATCTAGGTTGGAGACATAATTTTTTATGTTTATGAATAAATTAACTATATATTTCTATTCATATTTTGATAAATTCTTATTTCTTGTCTTGATTTGATAATTTATTATTTTTAGAACATATTTGGTTTAATCTGTGTGTTAATATGAAGATTTAAAGATATATGGAATATAATTAGATGTCACATCAATTATAAGGAGATAAGGAAAGAAGATATGGAATAAAATAAGAGATAAAAGGAAGTAAAGATACGATAGGAAAGGAAAAGTTGTCAAGTAAATCTGAAATTCTGCAGCTATGTACACTAAAGTGAAGATAACTCCAATCGGCTGGGAATCTGGCTGAGCAATCAAAAGAGAAAGTGTAGATCTTTTCGCTGAGGCTGTTTCGATGTAAAGTTGGCGAAAATAGGACTAATAACAAAGGAGATACGACCAGAACAAGAACACAGTGTTTATCCTCTCTCCTATATTTTAGGAAACAAAATTGAATTGGAAAAAGAGTCCAATACTTGCCTTCTACTCCAAGATTCGCCCTAAGGTATTCTTAACACCTATAAATACACCCTCTAATCATTGTAAACATGTCATTGCTCAATTCTAAACCTTAGTTTCATAAAAGTCATATAAGAGAAGCAAGTTGACAGTATGTATCTTTATTTTTGTTTATTTCTTGTTAGCATGCACTGATATTACCATAGCTTGGGTTTTGCATATGCATAATCTTTGAATTCTATTTTATTCTATCTAAGTTTGTTTGGGAAAACCTTCTTAAATTGATTCTAGCTTCTTAACCATATATTTGTTCAATGTGCTTTGATTTAATTCCAGTCTTAATCTTGATCACGTTAGGATTATCTTAATTGTAGTAGATGGTCACCTAGAAGGGGTGACTAATTATTGAAACATCACATAAGCGTCTAGTGTGCGGTAGAGATCTGGAAGGGCTCTCCTAACTAGATAGTCATTAGGGTTTGAGATTTAATCACCGATCATTGCGCAGGATCCCCTTCCCTAGTAATTGTTAGGTCGCCACCTAAGTCCACCCAAAATGGGGTTAGGAGGAATATAGAATCCTGGCTACTTATCTAAGAGCTTTAATCACCCTTATTAACTAGTAGAAGCAATAGAAGGATTAGCGCATTGTAGAAAAACCTGAGTTATAATCTCTCATCTTATTTTCTTATCTTTAATGTATTGTCTTTAGTTTAAGAGTAATGATATTTGTCACCCTTTTTGTATCACCCTTTTATCACCTCCTACGTGTATGCCTACATGTACCAATGAATGGATTTCTCTATCTTATTTGATTTTTCTCTATCTTCTATTCAAGGAAATCAGAACATATATATAGAAGGGTGATAAAAGGGTGACATGAAAAGGGGTGACAAATATCATTACTCTTAGTTTAATTATTGTGTTCCTCAATAAATCGTCCTATTTACTTTTATTGTCTTTTAATTCTGTAACTATTTATTACTACGTTTTTCTGTTAACCCATTCGTATAACACACTAAGTCCGTGAGAACGAATCTATACTTATCATTAAAACTTGCGTACGACCTGTGATACTTGCAGTGAGTACCCTATTTAGGTTAGGGTGTTAGTTGCATATTTTATTATCATATTTTTATCACACCTTAACCGACACCAAAAGGGAAAAGCAGAACATTTTGGCTGGATGGTACTATTTTCCCAGTTTGCATTTAATGATCCAATAGTAAAAAAAAATCAATTATCACTTTTGATAAAAATGGTTTGACGTGTTTTCCTAGAAACCGGCTACCCGTTTTGTGTAGGGATGCCGACTAGAATCTTTACAAGGTTGCCGACTATCTCTGACAATGCTTTTTTACGCAAAATGAATATCCATTTTGATTTGGAATGCCAATTTTAAGGGATACAAGGTTGTCGATTTTGATTATAACTTGCAGGTACCTTAACACATTGATCCTTTGCTTGAAAGGACAACCTTTCTACAAAATAAATGTTAGAAAAATATTCTAAGACAAGAAATTATATATCAAGGGGATCAAATATTCAACACATAGAAAGATATGATAAAAGTGCAAATGTAATTTTGATGAGATAGGATTGAATAGTTTTAGTGCAAATGTTTATAATAAAACGATGCATTTGAGAGAGATTGAAAAGGAGGGATAATTTGTCGCATTAAACATTTAAGGTCTAATTCAAAAAAGAATTTTCAATATTTTTGTTTGTTACATAGGAGAGCCACTTTGGACTCGGAGTCATTGACTCGGTTCGAACCTGCACCACTAGAAGAATATTTTTTTTTTTTGAGTACATGAGAGAGCCACTTTGGACTCGGAGTCATTTTGACTCCAATGAGATTCGATCCCAGGACCTCTTGGTCTCTGCGGAGTAGCCTAACCACTAGGCCAACTATCAATCTCAATGTTAAGCTGATTCTTTGGGGACCACGTCCATCAACATAAGGGGAAGTTAGTTGACACACCATAGTTCCTCTTGTACATGGGTACAAAATACATGAATTTTAAAGTTAAATATGTACATTTCATATTGTGACGATTTAACTTTGACCTTACACGATTTCTTCCAATTTAGTTCCATTATTCTCCAAATTTGGAATAAAGTAGGTGTTTTCTCCATAAATTGTCTGATCAAAGTGTTGTCATAACGACTACCCTTTGCAAAATATTACCGGGTGGTCAAGCCATGTTCCTTCATTCAATGAATTTTGGCTCGATGTACCTCAAATTGAGTGAGTCTTTGACGCTATTTCTAAAATGACATGTCTATTATTAGTGGTAGGAGCAATGAAAGGCCTACTAACACTAGACTTCCAAGTATTTGGTCTTCATTGTGCGACTTAAGTTTTTTTTTTTTAGACAAAGGGACTAATATATTAAGATAAAGGTAAAATGAGTTAACCAACTCCTGTCACAGCAAAGTTAGGTAAATCATTATACAAAAAGGATTTCAAATCACTAGGAATATTACAAATCCATGATGGACAAAGATTAGAACTAGAAAAAGCCTTAGCGAGCCAATCAGCAACCTTGTTGGCTGTTCTTCTAACACCAAAAATACGCAGATCAGTGTGGTCCTTAGCCATATTTTTGATATCCTCAAGGATGGCCCTGTCCTTCCATGGACAGTTCGTGCTCGAGGAATAAATGGCCTTCAAAACAGCTTCAGCATCAGATTCAACTCTGTTGCAAAGGGGAGCATGATCTAGAGCAAATTGAACGCCACTTTGAATTGCTTTAGCTTCTGCTTCAAAACTAGAGGATGCAGTAATATCCATGGCAAAGCCATTAACTACTTCACCTTTCCAGTTGCGGATCACTGCTGCTGCTGTGGCTTTTCCGTTCTTGAAAGTAGCATCCACGTTCATCTTAAGGGACTGCTGGGGAGGAGGTGACCAAACAGGGATAATAGAGAGCCATTCGTCAACAAGAATACTGGGACTAGAAGAGGGATCAGCCTTGCTAGACTCATCAACATAAAAAACTTGCCTGCGAAAAATATTAATAAGATTGCTGCAAGATACATAGTTAATAGGGGTAGCATTAAACACGTAATTATTTCTAATCAACCAGATAACCCAAAGACAGAGGATCACAGTACATAGTAAGTTCATTTTATCTTTCAAATTACTACCAGTTTGTACAATATTTCCAATCCAAGTGTTAATACCAAAGTCAAAGAAAGGTGGAATATGACAGTGAAGAGGGGATAAAAACCAAAATTTCCTGGTCCATTCACATCTAAGGAACAAATGCTCAATAGATTCTTCTTCTTTAAGGCAGATATGACAAAGATCAGTAGAAGAACATCTTCTATTAAATCTGTTTTGTTCAGTAGAAAGAGCATTCATGAAAATGCGCCAGAAGAAGAATTTGAACTTGGGGGGGCGGCATTAGTGTTCCAATTAAGCTTAAGGAGATCGGAATTAGGGAAAAGGGAAGGGCCAGGGTGATGAGAAGGGACTAACAGTCCCATTACAGCTGAAGAATACCCAGTTTTGCAAGTAAAATTGCCATCTTTAGTAAAAGGCCAAATCAGTTTAAGATTCTGAGAGGTCCAAGGGATGTTTAGCAAAGAAATAATGGCGACATTCTCAGGACTAAAGAGGGAGTTTAACATATCCATCTTCCAAACTTTAGAAGATGAATGAAACAGATCAGCCACGTATTTTGGAAAAGAGGGGTCTTCAGAGTAAAAACTAGGCCTGTCAAGTATAGTATCAGTCCAGTTATCATCCCAAATGAGTGTAGAGTGCCCATCTCCAATGGGTTTAATCAATAAAGGCTTAAGAAAGGCACACCCTTTGCGAATGCTGTTCCAAATCCAGGACCCTCCTCTAAAATCCTTAGTATCCAAAATATCATTCTCAGGAAAATAGATTCCTTTGAGTACACGGTGGACTAAAGAAGAGGGGCGGTTCAGAATAGACCATGCTTGTTTAGCAAGAAGGGCCAGATTAAAGGCTTCAAGATTCTTAATGCCTAACCCCCCAAACTCCTTAGGAGACGCAACTCGATTCTAATTTATCCAATGGATTCCTTGGTCATCTTCGTTACCCCAAAGGAAGTGACAGGTCAAAGAGTTAATTTTACTAATAACTCCTTTAGGGATGGCTAGGAGGGACATGAAGTATGTGGGGAAAGCATGGATGATGGACAAGATAAGCACAGCTTTCCCAGCCATAGAGAGAAGAGATTTTTTCCACCCACTCAATTTAGAAGCAGTTATAGCAATTAACGAGTCCATGGCTTTAGTCTTAGAATTACCCCATTCAGTAGGTAACCCCAGATATAAGCCAAGGTCCTCAGTTAGAGGCATACGAAAGGAATCAGAAATTAAATTTTTCATAGCAGGGGAACAATTGGGACTCACAAAGACAAAAGATTTATTGAGGTTAATAGATAGTCCAGAAGCAAAGCAGAATCTATACAAGGTTTCTTTAAACGCATGAATCTCCAAAATGGAATTCCTAAGGAAAAAAATAGAGTCATCAGCGAAAAGAAGGTGATGTATATGGGGACCCTGTTTACTAAGCTGGATTCCTTTTATGTCTCCCACCAGAAAATCTTTCTCAATAAGGATAGAGAGGACATTAGAAGCAATGGTAAAAAGATAGGGTGAAAGAGGGTCTCCTTGGCGGAGACCACGAGAAGGGTAAAAGCTACCAACTTTATTACCATTGATAAGGACATTAAACCTGACAGAGGTGACACATTCCTTGATGAGGGTTATCCAATTTTCATGAAATCCAATCTTACGAAGGATAGAGAACAAGAAGGGCCATCTAACTCTATCATAGGCTTTATGGAGATCAGCCTTGATAATGGAGAAGCTATCTTTAGAGTTCTTTCTAAGATGTTTTAGATTATAGATAACTTCATGAACAATAACAATATTATCTTGGATAAGCCTCCCTTTAATAAAAGAAGATTGGAAGGGAGAAATAATGTGGGGTATAATACCCGTGAGTCTAAGGACAATGACTTTGGAAAGGATTTTGTAAAGGAAATTAGTACAAGAGATAGGTCTATATTGCCCTATTTTTTTAGGATTCTTACATTTCGGGATAAGGACAATATTGGTCTCGCTAATGTGACCCAGAGGAATGGATCCCACTAAGACTCCATTGCAAATAGCAAGGATATCATCTTTCAGAACCTCCCAATATTTACGAAAAAAGGAGTCAGGAAAACCATCTGGTCCAGGTGCTTTGGAAGCACCCAATAACCAGGTAGCTTTCTTTAGTTCTTCAAGGGTAATAGGAGACATAAGCATGTCATTTTGACTCTGGGAGATGATGGGGGAGATATTATTGATGATGGGATCAATTTGTCTAGACCCAGGATCTGCATAAAGATCTTGAAAGAAACTAATAACATGGTTATTGAGTTCAGCCCTCCCAGAAGTCCATGTCTCATCATTTCTAAGTAAGGAAGTCATCTTATTATAAGCTCTGTGAAGGCGGGTGGAAAGATGGAAGAACTTAGAGTTTCTGTCACCAAGCCTAAGCCAAAGAACCCTAGACCTAGTAGCCCAGTATTTTTCTTCAAGGGACCAATAATGTTCAATTTCTTTCGAGATTGAAGAGAATTGCTCCTTCAAAGAGCCATCTAGACCACTAGGATTAGCTTGCATAAGGGCTTCGATTTTTTTAGATAGAATATTGATTATGGTAGCATTATTCCTAAGATTGGTTTTCTTCCAACGAAGTATAGTTTTTTACACCTAATCAATATTTTAGGAAACTGGGAAGAGGGGGGGCCAGCAAACAGTCGAGAAGAACTAAGGCAATTCTCAATAGCAACTGAACAAGAGTCAATATCGAGCCAAGAGAGATCTAGTTTAAAAGCAGGTCTAGGAGTAAAGATAGGAGGATCGTCCCAATGCAGGACCATAGGCGAATGATCAGAACCAATGGGGGGGTAGTTATGGATCCAAGCATCAGGGAAAAGAGTGAACCAGAAGGCAGAGCCTAACCCTCTATCCAGTTTCTGAAGGATGAGGCTATCATCACTTCGATTATTTCTCCAAGTAATGAGCAGCCTTTAGAAGGGATTTCATTAAGATCATTAAGGATAATGATGTTATTAAAAAGTCTAATTTCCGAAGGGTTCTTCCCCAGCCCCCCAACCTTTTCCTAGGCATTACGAATATCATTAAAGTCACCAATGAACAATTTAGGGGAAAGGGGGTCATCTTTAGAAGTTTTTTCAATAAAATCCCATAAAACTTTTTTACTATCAACATTAGGGAGAGTGTAGATAAAATGAAGATACCAGACAGAATTTAAGCTAGCAGGGATAGAAAGGGAAATATGGTTAATGGGAGAAGACATTACCTCGGCATGCCAATCATCCATCACGAATATAGCGAGGCCTCCAGATATACCCACCAGGTCAACACTCCATAGCAGTCTTATTTTTAATTTCTTCGCAAAAACCAGTAACTTCTTCTTCTTGGTTTTAGTCTCTGAAAGACCAATAACCCGGGGATTCTCCTTAGAAATTAAATCTCTAAGGTTTTGGGCTGTCAAGGGTGACCCCGAACCTTGACAGTTCCAGAAAATTCCGATCATGGGTTATGTGGGGGTTGCTCAATGCAACCACCCACAGAAGCAGGTTCTATCGTCACCAAAGGAACAACATCTACCGCCATATCAAGAAGAGGGACCTCGACCAGACCGTCCTCACCTTCCTTATAACCAACCATTTCTGCATGTACCAGTTTACGCTTCTTTGCGCTTGGACCACCTTTCTCCTTCTCTGGACGTTCCACTGAAATAGGGATATCAGTAAGGGCCAAGGAGTTATCATGAACAGGGGTATCTGGTACCAAATAAGAGCTTGGAGAAACCATAGGAGTAGAAGAATTCGAGTCAGGGGAATTAGGGTTATCAACCAACACCGGAGCAGTAACCAACTCAGAATCAGCCATAGTGGTATCCACCATCTGAGTGGAAGCGGTTTCCTCATTACCAAGAGAAGGGGAGGAAGAAATTTGGATAGGGATAGGTTTGGTAGGGGATGGAGATGGAGTAGGGGTGCATGGAAGAGGGGTATTGAATGGGGTCGGAGGAGACGAGGGTATAATGGGAGGAGGAGAGGGTAATGGGGTCTGTTTATTATTAGAGTTAAACTCCGGGTTGACCCACTGACGACTAGTCTTACCATGGGTGGTGTTGGATCTGGACCAGGTGCGAATGGACCACCTATTTCCAAACGCAGGCTTACCACTATCTGAGCCTTCCTTCTTAATGGGCCAAGCTGGCCACTTATCTTTGGACGAATCACCACTCACTTTTCTCTTAGATCCAGACCAGTTTGAAGAGGATTTATGTTTGTATTGATGGGGGGTGGGCCTAGAATCTTTATTTTTAAACACCGGGGACCTTTGACCAGAGGTTTGAGCTTAATCTTGTTTTTTAACAGATATATGGTCAACCTCGGTGGGATCCGAGGAAACATCTTTCAATAACTCTTTAACAACCAACGCATACGCCTGTTCTGGTTCCGAGGAACAACCTTGTAAAAAAGGGGGAATATTATCATCTTTAATATCACAGACATTCTTTATGTCCTTAGTATTAACTAAAGAGGGACCAGCAATTTGTCTAGGTTTGGATGTAACATCATCAGATGAGGGGAAATAAGAGTCATCACTACCAATAATAATATGTGATGGGTCATCAAGATCATCCACGACATGGATATTTCTACCTCTCCCTTTGACCGAAGTAATAATCATCCAATCTCCAAAATCAAACGGGGCTCTACCACGTAGCCTCTTTTGTTCATCTTTATAGAGGCCACAATCACCAGCAGTGTGGGTAAGCATACCACAGAAGAAGCAGAATTTGCTAAGCTTTTCAAACCTAACATCAACTTCCAAAGAGGGATGAGAAGGTCTTTCAATGTTGAAAGATCGGATGAGGGGGTTATCAATCTTCCATAGAACACGAACTCGAAGCAACTTAGTAGTTTCATTAACCTCATTAATGTCGTAAGCTAGGAGTGTACAATCAAGGTTTTTACAAATGTCCTTAGCGTTATCTGGAGTAGCGAAAGCCGAAGGATGGTTTTGAAAGTGTACCTAGAAGGTAGTAGTAGAGAAATCAGCTTCGCTCATCGACATTTCTGGTGCCAAGCTTGAAGAAGGAGGATATGGCCATTAATAGACCAAGGCCTGAAGTTCCAAGTGTTAAGGAGGTCATCTCGAGATTCAAAACTAAGGAAGAAGGTGTTGAACCCAGCTGAAGTGACATGCATACGAGCTCTAAGGCCCCACGATCTGTTAGCAGCAGATTCCACCATAGAAGAGGGCACTTCAGTTTTAGAGAGTATCTTGGAGAGGAGCATGAACCGCTGTGAAAGGATTTCATCTTGTTTGACGGAGGGTGTAAGTTTCATGGTGATGGTCGGAGCTTTAGCCATAGCAGGAAGTGGGTTTGAGAGAGCAGTTTTGGGAGAGAGTGAAGATGGAGAGGAGAGTGAAAGTGAAAAGTACTGATAAAGCAAGGGATAAGAAGGATTGGGATGCGTATGAAATACGCCTTGGGAATTAACAGTAATAAAATAAAACAAAGAACACAATAAACAAGACAAACTACACTTATCAAGAAGAGCGAATGATTAACGTGTGAAGAAGGAAGGTTAGGATCTAACGTTAACGGGATAATCAAGAATAAGAGAGAGGATAAACTAGGGAATGAAGAAAGAGGAGAGACATCATTAAGCCGAGGATTCATGAAGAGAGGGAAAGTTGTTTTTAGAGAGAAGGGAGAGCATCGTGAAGAGAGTTCTGAAAGTCTTGATTCATTCATGAGATTGCGACTTAAGTGAATAGAAACTAAAAAACACAATCATGGAATTAATTTTTGAAAATGTATTTTGAAACCCCAAAAATTTTGAAAATGGTGTTTTTTGCAATGAGATCCTTAAACTATGTAAACACATTAAAAAATGACCTAAAAGTTTCTGGAACAAGAGATTTATGCAATTTAAAAAACATAGAAGCAAAAACGAATCCAAAGAGTAAGAATATTCAAGAAAACTTTTAAAAAGATGGAAATAATGATCTTACAAACCGATTCTTGAATGAGCCACGAGTTTTTTTCCAAAAGCGAAAGACTTGATACGTCTTAGCATCTTCAATCCAATCAACCCCATCCTTCAGCTTGGGATTCATAATACACCATGATTAAATCCTCCTAATATTTGAAATACCACCTTGCAAACACATAAGTATAATCAATATATTTTGGCAATAATGATTAGATAACAAAATTTTCAACTCTACTAACAGTTTACCTATCCACATAGATTTAGGCTTTGATACCACATGTAGAATCCTAGAGGGGTGAATAGGATTAAATCTAATAGATGCCTAATTAATTATTAAAGGAAACTTAGACTAAGGAAGATGAGGTTAAACTAAACTACGAAACAAACTTTAGATATGGGTGATCTAAGAGGTTCAAGGGAGTTTGTTAATGCAGAAACTAAATGATAGGCGAGCTAAGAGTGGGAGCTAGTTATGGATACTAAGATTAAGGATTATAAGCTAAGTCGAGAGAGGAATTGTGGAATTAATGACAAGTATTAAACCACTTAAATAATAAGGTTCTAGCCTAATTCATACCTAAGTTAGTATAGATAAGCAAACGCTAAAGAATCATCTATATAAGTGAGATAAGGAACTAGCTTACCTAAAATAGTCTAGGTTAGCTAAAATCCTAAGGTCAAGAAACTAAGAACCTAAGTATGATAAAGGTTCTCTAAGGAATTTCAACAAACACAATAGGATAAGCACAAAAGCGACGTGTGGTAGATATGCAAGTAAGATAATGTAAAGCAAGCGTAAAGTAAAAGACAAGGGAAAGAAGACACGCGAGTGTTTATAGTGGTTCAGTTTTCCTACATCCACTTCCTAGTGTCATCCCCATTGGATTTTCAAGCTCATCCATAAAGATTTTACTATCTCTTAAAGGCGATACATAAACCTTTACATCGAGGGTTTTCTAGGCTAAACCACAACCTACGAACCCGAGACTTTTACTTGTTACGTCACAAACCAAACTCAAACATCTCAAGATAAAACCATTGTTTAATCACCCACACAAGTAAACAAATTCCAAAAATGGAATAATTCTACCATTTCTCCTAAAGTATAGCTAAAAAAGCTAAGTTCTAATCTAGAAGAAAAGTAAAATACCTTAATGGTTAGATAAAATTACAAACACTTGATTGTGCTCCTTGATGAGAAACTATGAAATTAAGCTTGTAGGGTCCTTAGTGAGCAAATTTTTAATAGAAGCTTGAAGTGTTTATCTCCTTTTTTGAGTATATATGACAATATGAGATTGAGAGAAGTTGTCGAATGACCCCTTATATGATGTATAAAGTTGTGGGGAAGAAGGGTTAAATTTAGACTTAATGGAGCTCCAATATATTGGTATAAGAGAGCTCCTAACGCTCATAAACGATTCTATATTATTTTCGTAAAAGTAAAAAAAGATAGGCCATTTTTCAATAAACGGATACCCATTTTGGGTTGAAAATTCGGGAAACATGTTGACAAGGTGCCCGAAGGATCTGTAATTGCACATTGACTTCATTATCCATTGCTCGAATAAAAAATTTACTTCATGAAATTTCTTGTTAATGATATTTTGAGAAACTTTGTAGTTCAACACATAAGCCAATTCGTAACTGATGTCTCCCTAATTGTTCTTATTTTCGACCCTTGGGAGACATCATTTTTTATGTTTAATTGAATATTTTGATAGACTTTTGAGTTAAAAATGCAATAATCTGGAATTTCCATTTTATTTCTAGTATTTTTGATTTATTAAACTTTTGCGCGTAATCTTGTGTATTTTCGTGAAAAGATTGTAGGTTTTGAATATTAGCTAGGAATGGAATCCGAGAGGAGAGTCAAAGATCGTGATATGGAGTCAAGACTTGAAAATAAATCCCGAAAGAATTTGATTTTAGAGTTGCAAATCTGGAAAACAGACTAAAGATTGCTGATTTCGAGGCACTTAAAAGATGATTTAGCCGCTGACCTTTGAAGAGAATATGTTCCTTATCGAGTTACGAAAATTTAGAAAGTGATTTCAGGTCAATCGGAGTTATAACGAAGCGGCTAGAGCCGTTTTAGTGAAGGTGGTGCAGCAGTTACGGGATTTTGGGTTTAGAAATTGGGTTTGGACATTTAATTAATGATTTATTCTTAAGTCCAAGCCCTAATCCGTTTTTCCACTTATAAAAGGAGCCTTTGACTTCTATTTTTAAGACAATTCACTTTTTACAAATTAAAACATCAGAGAGCAGAAGCAGAAGGAAGAAAGAGGAAGCTGTAGAGCTGGAGAGAGCCTATATCTCCATTCTCAGCCAAATCCAATTCCAGAAATTAGGTTTTCTTTATTTTTAATTCCGTAATACATTATGAATTCCATTTCTTTTAATTTAGTTTTCTTTTTAATTAGTATGAGCTAATTCCATTATAGTACTTGAGAATGCTTTATGGGTGAATCCCAATTCTAATTGAATTTCTATGTCTGAATTTGGGTTTCTGTTAAATTAAATTAAATTAGGTCTTTTACTCTTTTCGATAAATTGAGATTATTTACTGTTTTTGGAGTAGCTAACTAAGGACAGGTGTCAGTATCTAGGCTATTCCACATATGTGGCGTGTGGATCATCCTGACGGAGGGTTTAGGTACAGAAATATTTATTCAATCTAAAATAGAAGCTATTGATTCTGACGAACTTAGCTAATTTTAGGGTCAATATGGTAATTAACTTAATCATCTAAAAGTGGATCATATTTACCCTGACGGGACTAGTGACACTCTAGGATAGCCTTATAGTCCACCTTGACGGGGGTATAAGGAATTTAGAATCCCGACCATTGTAATTGACCAATTTAACCCTTAAACAGAATAGGTTATGAATTAGGATTAGGAGGATCCCTTGCGTTCTCAAGTGCTACTTTCTCATATTTTCGTTTCACACTTATTTACTTGCGTTTTAGTATTTAATTGCAATTTCCATTTAGTCTTTCATTACTTAGAAATAATAAAAACAAACAATCAATCATTATATCTTTATTTGCTTTCCTAAGTGCAACCATTCATTATTCGATAAGCATTGTAGTTAACCAAACCGTCCCTGCGAACGATCCTAGAATCACTTATTACTACTTGGGACAACCGTACACTTGCGGTTGTGGTTCAATTACTTTTGCATTTATTTTAGAACAGACAAACGACCACCAGTAACTTATACAAAGTTATGGCAGAAGAGGTTCACGATATATAAGCATAAATAAGTGTTTCTACTCCAAACCTTTACCCTATGATACGTTACTTTAACAATTAACTTTTCTTCATAAGATCTCTTCAAAATTAAATTCTAAAAAGGTTTGTAGTTGATTTCAAGAGTTTATTCGGAATAAATTATAAGATATGAAAATAATGTTCCTCAATTCTCTATGAAGAAGGATCATAAGTTCTCTTAAAAATGTTATACCATTTTGCGTAAACAACGTTGCATCGTTTTTGTCCCAACGACTCTTATCCATGTTTCGTCCTTTCTTTTACAGGCATAAACTCAGAATGGCGAGAAATGACGTCGCATGATGTGAAAACGTCATACAGGTTTTATGCTAAAAATGTTAATATCGTTTTCATGAAAATTCAGTAAGGGTGTTATTAAAGGCCCCGAACTATATTAAATTCTTTGGGCATTTTGCACATAAAACGGCATACCGTTTCTTTTGAGAAAAATGTCATACCGTTTTTTAGTTGAGGAAGAATTGGCACCTAGGATGCAATTTAAGCTTTTGAATGGACGATCATCCTTCACATGAGTTGTACAATAAGAAACCATATGATGAATGACAGTACAACTCAAAAACAACAAGGCAATACACACAAAAATATATCAAGTAAAGTGTGTAGATAAAAATTATGTGAAGGATAGGAAGGAAAAGGTCATGATATAAATACTAAGTGATAAATTCCTTACAAGATTAACTAGATGCATATATGACAAATAATGTAGCTCATATTGTGAACCAAGGATAAACCTAAAGTGAGTTGTGATAAAAAGGTTTTTCAACTCGGGTAAGTGCAAGATAAAACATGTGTTGTGTTCCTAAATGTGAAAATATATAACAATGTATTACGCACATTAGAGAAGTTAAGTGTATGACTAATACTATCAACAGATGTCCTATACTTGACCAAATAATCACATAGACATATGAATGTGCTGATAGCAAATATGTGCACATATAATCCTAATGGTCATGCTTCTGTGGTTAGATCCTAGAAAGTGATGCATTCAAAATATGAAAGCATATAACAAACAATCATATACCATTCTAGACACATAACAAGTTATTGCAATCATAATACACATATTAACAAGATGAGATAAAACACATTTATGCAAGTAATATATGTTTGGATACTTTAACTTTTAACAGGTGTAACAGTCTAAGATGCATAAAAATATATTCTTAGTTGATCACTTATGGAAAAGCAAACCATATAACAAGTCATAACTTAGGGAGTGATCAACTTATGTGAATGTCTATGAACAAGGAAAATCATGCTTGAGATGAGTCATTTAATAACAAATGATATGTTGCAAATATGAAGATATGTAATCTAAATTACCCAAAGCGCTGCTACGAAAACAAAACACCACTCAAGACACTAGACTAAACGGAACAAGATAATATTTAAGGAATTGACGGAATTACCTTATATTGAGGAATTAAAAAAGGAAATATTTTCCTAAGCTAACAATTTTATCCTAGCTTGGGGAAAGAGCATTAACGGGGGCCTAATTAAATTAGCTACTAATGTGATGGTTAAATGGGCCAAACCGTCGAACGGAATCAAACTGAATATTGACGGTAGTTTTGATGCATCTAAGGGAACCGCGGGTATTGGTAGTATCCTTAGAGATAGAAACGGTTCTTGTATCGTCGGTTTTTTAGGAACGTGTTTGTTTGATTCTCCGATAATGTCCGAAATGTTTGCATTTCATTTTGGACTTAGATGGATTATTGGTAAAGGTTATACAAGTGTCATCATTGAAACTGACTCGAGGGAGCTCCATGCGCTAGTGAAGGGCGGTGGGAGCTCAAGTAGTCACTATGTTTTGGACTCGAGGGAGGTCCATGCGCTAGTGAAGGGCGGTGGGACCTCAAGTAGTCGATGTGAGGTATTTGCAAAAGAATGTTGGGAGATGTTGCGAGATCACCCCAACTTTGAATTTAATTTTATATATCGTGAAGCTAATTTATGTGCAGATAAATTAGCAAAGGAGGAAGCGTTTACGCACACAGCACATATGGACTTCGAAAGCCCTCCAGAATACCTTTGGAATTACATTGCGAGAGATAGAAGTGAGTGTGCAAGCGCTAGGGTTGTACTGGAACAATAATAAACTTTCATTTGTTTATCTTGTAATACTGTTCTAAACGGCTTGTAATGCCTCACATGTATGCAAAAAAAAGATATGTAATCATATTATTTAGTAACAATTTGCATGTTAAACACACAAATATTTATCTCATAAAACACTCTAAAAAAGAACAATATGCTAAAAAATGTCAATGGGGAGGGTTTAATGTGGGTTTACCTATCCCCGCACTCCATCCCGCAAAATAACCCCCATAACCTGTCTTACTGCGCATTGTTCTTCCGCCCATCCTACCCCGTTCAATCCCAGTGGGGGTTGTGGTTTACCCGCATGTTAAAAGTCAAACTAAAACCAGACTAAACTAAAATAAGTTACGAAATGAACATAATATAACTACTAAGGAATAACAAAGTATTAAATTTAATGTTGTCCAGACAATATATTATCTAGATTATATATTAGGGAACACTAAACAAAAGTGTAAAGAAAGATAATCCCAATAACTCACTAGTAAAGACATTCCAATGCTATATTAACCAAAAAAATTTTAGTTATTTATTGGGAGTTAGTGTGCAACAAAGGCTATAAATTATTGATCATAATCTAATGGTACTATATTTTTTTAATTAAATTTTATATAAAAGTTTTGATATAAAGTTTTAAAATATTTGATCTATAAATATTAAAAAATTAAAGAAAATGTAGTTGTACATATTCTTTTACTTCAAACCGTAAAAAAAGGTTTTGGATTAGCGAATATATAGATATTACCTTACACTTTCGAATCTAGGTAAGTAGCTTATTATACATTTACTTTTCTATTCTTAATATAATTATTTAAATAGAAAGGTAGGATGAAAGAACTCTTTGAAAACAAGAAATGGTCTACATACAATATTACGTACAAAACCAATTCTTTGATATCTGAACTTTGCGGAGCATTCCCTATAATTCCCTTTACTAGGCAAGAATCTACTATCGAAGATGATTGTAACATGTCCCGTGATAATCCTATGCTCCATGATGATGCTGACCACATTTAGCTTAATGATACTTCCTTTATTAAGGAATGGGAACCTGCTGCTGTTGCTTCTATTGTGGTTGACACGAAAGGAAAAATTGTCCACAAAATCATGAAAAGATGTTACATTAGAAACTGTATTGAAGACAAAAGTTTGGCTATTCTTCTCGCTATGAGATCAGTTGCTGATCTCAACCTTAAGAGTCGTTCTTACTATTATGATAACCTTGAGCTTACTCAAGGTATCCTTCAAAAGACCACTATTCGTTGGAAAGTTCGGCCTATTCTCGACGAAATTGAAAGATGGCTTACCCGCTTCCCGAAGTGAAAAGTTTCTTACATGAGCAGGAAATATAATGACGTTACTGATGCGTTGGCAACGTGTATTAGGAAAAAAAATCTAAATCTCAACGGATGGCCCAATTTCTCTTTTCGGATCGTATTCTTATTTATGCTTTATTTGTAAAATTTATAAACCCAAAGTTTTTTCTTGAAAAAAAGAAAATCGTTTAACCCCTATAACAAAAAAAAAAAAAAAAGTTGAAACATACTTGTACACATTAAAACATTAATTCTTTTTTTTTTTTTGTCAAAATTAAAACATTAGTTCGACCTTCTTTAATCTTATCCAATAAATCTTTGGAGAAAAAACCAAAAAGGAAACAATTGTTTGGATTCTTTGGGCTTGTCTCTTTGGGCTTATAAAACAATGTCATAACAAATCGGAAAATATTGCTTTATATGTAAAACCAAGATCACCGACGAGCTTTCTCATTCTCCTTCTCTGATCAGTTACGCCATTTCTTTATCATTTTTGCTTAAATATCATAAAATTTCAATATCTCGATTCTAATCCTCTAAATTTTAAATTTTTCAAATTTGTGCATATATCGATTGTTTTATCTTCAATTCGATGTATACAAACCCACATACTTATAAATGGTGCTCTTAACCGCATTGGAAATTCTGGGGGCAGATTTTAGGGGTTTGAATTTCGATGGCCCATAACGGATATTTTTAAATTCTTACGAGGCAAATTCAAATGGCTTCAGCACAGGTTATGAAGAAGCAAGACCTTTTGGCAGCTGGAAAAAAGAAGGTGCTAAATTCGATTTTGTTTCAGCTTTTTATTTTTAATTTAGATGTGTTTTCTTTACATTGTTATAATAATTCAATAACCCTTAAATTAATTTCTAAGTCTGATTAATATATGGTGTTTTGATGGAGGGTTTTTAACCTTTAAACTTGGATTTACCCTTACCTGTTATCTCAATCCCCTGAAACTACCCTGATTTGTTGTGTATCACCATGTTTTTTACATACCATTTGTGCATTGTAGCTAGAAGAGTTTCGGCAAAAGAAAGCATTAGAAAAAGCTGAAAAGGCTAAAAAGGTCATACAAAGTACTCAACTTCAAGCTTCTTCTAATGGAAAACTTGATGAAAACCCAGTTTTAGCCTCTGGAAATGTACGTATTACAAGTTCTGAAGTTGCTGCTACATCTGAAGAACCTAATGATGTGAAGGATTATGTAAATCCGCCTCATGAAAATTCTTCAAAAGACCCTGATATTAGGGCTAATGATGATTTAAAGCTCCATAACAAAACAAATATTACTAATAACCACGAAGAGAAAAAAGAAAATGATGTCACCTTAGTTACAGATTCATCGATTGATAGTAAATCCAACTATTATGGAGAATCTGACAAACTTGCTGACATCACAACATCTCCATATCAAGGTAATGAAAGCTCTTATAGTTTCTCCATAAGTTTTTCACTTTAGGAAGAACACTAACTTGTATTTGCAATTATTTAAGGCTCCATAACACAAAGAGTTGATAAAAATGGACCATTATACCCTACATTATCACAAATAGGGGACAATAAAGCATCAGATTTAGGATATACTGGTTTAAACATAGGTGCAACACCACCAAGTAATAGAAGATCTCGCCCATCTTTTCTCGACTCCATTAATGTATCTTCATCATCTTCATCTCTCTTTGGATCATCCTTACAAAACGAGCCATTTGCAAAAACTATTAATCCTATCGAATCTTTGGGATCTGGTAATGAAGTAGATTTACTTAGAAATACAAGGACTCAACAAGCCTCTTATTTGCAAAAACAAAATGAAGATTTTGCTGCTCTTGAACAGGTAAAAAAAAAAATCAAAATATTAATAATAAATATAATATTGACTTTCTATCTTATCTTTTAACTCTCTCCAGCATATTGAAGATTTAACTCAAGAAAAATTTTCTCTACAAAGAGCTCTTGAAGCTTCACGAACTTTAGCTGAATCTTTATCTGCTGAAAATTCAGCTCTTACAGATACATATAATCAACAGGTTTGTTTTTCTTTAATTCTGTTTCATATGATTGTAATATATATATATATATATATATATATATATATATATTTATATATATATTTATATATAATTCATGTAATGTTTTTCTCAGGGAAGTATTGTGAATCAATTAAAAGCAGACATGGAGATGTTACAGGAAGAAATAAAAGCTCTATTGGTTAGTAATTAATAAATAGTAGCAATTTATGTTTGATAGTTTGTAATTTTTATTTATTTTTAATTGTGAAAAGGTGGAACTTAGATCAATGAAACTTGAATATGCAAAAGTACAGCTGGAATGTGATGCAGCTGATGATCGAGCAAAGTTATTAGCTTCTGAAGTAATTGGCTTGGAAGAGAAGGTAGTTTGTCACACTCATGGTAAAATTTACAAGGACATTTTCGTAATTTTTGTTTTCTTAAAGACTTTTTCTGTAATTTCGAGATGAAATTAGAAATAACAATTGCAGAAACTTACCTTATAATATATAAATGCTTGTTTCTAGACTGAATATATAAGGGCTATTTTATTATTTAAGGTTTGTTATTAGTTTGTTATGTTTAATTTTTTATTGTTTGGTTTTGTGATAAGTTAGTTAATACTTAATATAATTTGTTATTTGTAGGTACTTAGGTTACGATCTATTGAGTTAAAATTGGAGAGAGAATTGGAAAATTCACAAGATGAAGTCTCGTCTTTAAAGTATGATAAATATTAAAAATTAATTTTATGTTATTATTATTTTGTTGAAAATATTAGAAAATGTTTTTAATATGCAGAAAGAAAATGTCAAGCCTTGAAAAAGAAAGACATGACTTGCAATCAACTATTGATGCTTTACAAGAAGGTAACAAGTCAATTATTATAATGCTTTTTTAATCCTTTTATTTATTTATCTTTTTTTTTTTAATACAGAAAAGAAATTGATGCAGTCTAAACTAAGGAAAGCTTCTTCTGCAAGTAACGAGAATATAATTAATAAAAAGGATGTTTCAACTTCAACTCAAGATCCTGGTCTGTCTTTAACATAATTTTCGGTTTTAACTTCAATTTTTATTAATTTAAATATTACTTTCAGAGGGAAATGATGATGTCACTTTAACTAGACAAACCAATAATGTGGACCCCACTGCTAATTTGGAAAACGATTCGTCGAATATTTCAATTGTGGATGATAATGATAATAGACCGCTTAATTTCGATGAATTATCTTCAACACTTCCTAATGATCAAATGAGAATTATTCATAACATTACTACATTAATGTCTGAGGTAAATTTTATTATTATTATTATTATATTCTTTTTCGATTAACTAATTTGCTTATATTTTGTCTCTGTTTGCCAGCTGGCAATGGAGAAAGAAGAGTTAATACAATCCTTATCAGCTGAATTATCACAAAGCTGTACACTTAAGGTAAATTTATCATTATCATGCTATAAAGTATAAATTATTAGCAAGTAGTATTTAAATTATTTATGGAACTTCTTTTTAGGAATCAAATAAAGAGTTAACACGAAAGCTTGAAGCTCAAACACAAAGATTAGAGCTTTTAACCTCTCAAAATATGGTTAACGATGCTATTACTGTACCTAAACAATCAGATTCTCGTAATGTACATGATAATACTACTTACGCAGATGAAGGAGATGAGGTAATTTATTAAATTTATTTTTTTGATAAAAAAATAAAAAAATAAAAAAATAAAAAAATAAAAAACCAATGTCTGAGTTTTATGTGCATTGATTTGTTTTACTTAGGTTGTGGAAAGGGTTTTGGGTTGGATAATGAATATATTTCCTGGAGGACCTTCTAAGACTCGTACAAGCAAACGTGTTTAGTTTTTATAGATCAAAAATACACATTCCTTTTTCTTATTTTTTATTATTAAATTCAGATTCAGGAACAAGGGAATTATATTCTTATTTCTTCTCCGTATATTGCGGTGTTTTTTTGTTTTGTATTCTTTAGGGAATGTTAATGCGATTGAAAAGGTTTGACTATTGTTGTATACTATGTTAATATAAGATACTCTTATCATTTGTATTTATTTTTCTGCTATTAGTATTGAAGAAAATTTATTGATATTAAAGGGGTCATGTGATTTTATCTGACGCTGCAATTTTATTCATTGATGCTTAAGGTCTCACCTGTTATTTTTTTTACTTGCCCTTACATTTTTATAATTAAGTAGATTTTTTTTTTTCTTTAACATTTGATGTTTATACATCAATTTTCTCAATTTCAGAATTTATATGGGTAAAGTAAACAAATCTGTTGTGAATCGTTTTCATACTGCATTAGATGAATAGATTGATTCTGACATAACCCAAACAAACAAAATCGTTCTCAATGAACAAAATTCTAGGAATCAAATGTTAACAATATTTCAACCCTGAAATAATCGTACTTATTTAATATATATATATTAAGCTATAGGGTTAACCAACATTTATTAAAGGTACATGGCCAATCATCAGTTTAAAGAAAATTTAGGTATAGCAGATTTAATAACCCTCTTTGATACAAGATAACCTACAGATTGGGTAACGTGACTTTATTTCTAATCTCTTGAATGATCCAAAGAATCTCATATGAAATAGACTATTAACAATTAGAGATTATATTATAGATTTTAAATGTATCCGTTTTAGTTATGATGCTATGAAAACCTAAATTAGTAGCAAACACTCAACAAAATTAGAATAACAGTTGCTTTAACAAAGAAAGCACAAGTTATGATATACATATATTTTTCTCCTATCTTACACTAAACCTTATAAAAAATACTTGAATTATCCTTCACTTATGATTCTTTGTTATTTCAAACTTAAATCCTTTTCTAAAGAATCATAACTTCTTATGTATGCACATCAGTCCTTAATACTAACTATATTACAAATCCAAAACTTCTTTTAAACATTTCTTTAGTTGAAAAGAATCATTTTGTAAACTTCACCACACACTTAAACTCATATTCTTATAGCTAGCTTTGTACAAATATTTTTAACCATATCTTTGTGCATATTGAGCATTAGCTTAAACGATCAACTACAAAGTTATTTATATCATTTTCTACAACTCCCGTGAAAAAAGTATTCCCATCCGAGCATTGTAGCAAAAAGACCACCCAGAGAAACAAAATGAAACCGGGCTCCCAGTTTGGAGGAAGCGGATGCCCGGTTTGCTTGTTCATCTCAGCCACTCATATGCCACGTCAGAATCTTACCGTTTCCACTTAGGATATAGTCGTTGGTGAAAGGAAACGAGGACCCATTTTGTTACAACCGGGCACCGGGTTTGCACAAAAGATGACACAAACTTTATATATGTGGGGGACATTTTTGTGTTATAAATATGAGCTCTTTCAAGGAGATATTTCCCTCTTACAAATCAACAATTGTTGTTATCATTCTCATACAACACTAGAGGTCTCAAGCTACTAAATCATTTGTTCATCCTTCACACTTGATCATTAAACTTGTCATATCCACTCAATAAAAGAGTTAGTCCAAAAAACTTCAAAGTATCATCTTCTCAAGAGGAGATTAAAGATCAAAGTTATATCCACTTTTTAGGAGTATTAGTAAAAATTAGTCCACCCATCAAACACTTGTTTATGTCCTCTTAAGTCTAGTATTTGTAGTAGATAGATTAAGAGAGAGTGCGAGTATAAGGAGTATACTAGGTTTTCTTGTGTCAATAGTTTGCTTCGTAGGTTCGAAGTGGTTGTAAAAGGTATTGTGTTCTCGGCCCGGTTAAGAGAGACACATAAGCTTAGTTAAAGAAGCTTGAAAATCCTAAGGTGGATACCTTAGGTAGTGGAGTGGGGAAATCGAGCCAATACACGTGATTGTGTGCTTTCTATCCCTTATCTCTTTACTTTATGTATTTTAATTGCTCATATTGCTTTTATATCAAACCTCTACTCACCCCTTGCATGATCCTATAAGAGTTTGATATATTGTCTTAGAAGATTTTCTTCTAACTTATAATTGTCCAAAAGTTTTTAATTAGATATTATTTATATTAGTATCCTATTCACCCCCTTAGGACTTTTAATTGGTATCAGAGTTTAACTCTACCGTATTAGTTTAATCGTTATTAGAGTAAACAACATGGAATTTAATATTTTGAAAGAGTTTTCTTCTACAAGACCTCCACTTATTGTAGGTACTTATTATTTCTCTTGGAAAATAAGAATGGAGGAATTTATTAAACTCAAAGATCCCGATCTTTAAAGAATTGTTATGGAAGGTCCATTTGTGTCATACAAAGAGAAAACCCAATAAAGTCGGAGTTCGAGTGCTAACTCAAGAGGTAAAGGATGACGATGATCTTACAGATGATGAAAAAGTCAAACTCACCCAAAGCGCGAAAACCATGTATTGTTTAATGTGCGGGATACCAAAAGACATTTTTAAAAGGGTTTTTGAATATGAATCGACACAAGAAATTTGGGATATTTTGGAATACTTATATGGTATTGTCGAGATTGACAAAGAAGAATGCAAAAATGATGAAAGTCATGATGATTCAAAATTAAATCATGAGGTAGTGTCTTATCCTAACTCTTTGTCATTTTCTTATGATTATTATGTTAAGCATGACAATAACTTTATCATATCCTTTCTTGAAACTCTTGAACGTCAAACTAATTTAAACAAAATCTTGTTACAAGAACTAAAGGTTGAACAAAAGAAATGTTTAAATTGTTGTCCTACTCTAAATGATTTTTTAAAAAACAATGAAAAATCTTGTTTTGACGCTATTTCTCCCTTTGTAGAAAATAAAAAACTCTTGAAAGAAAATACCTTGCTTTTCAAGAAAGTTGATGATATTTGTATTATCGTTTTTAATATCTTAAACAATCATCCCTATCTTAAGTTTACTCATTTTGATGAAAATCGTTTTCTTTAAGAAAATATCTTGTAGTGAATATTTGATTAAACAAAAGAGTGAGAAAAAATATTGTTTAAAATCATCCACTTTCATGGTCGCAAAAAGAATGTTTGTACTTATTGCGGAAAAGTTGGTCATCGTATTATAAAATGTTTTTATCACAAAAAACTTGAATTTGGTTCACTAATACCTTTTTGGCAAAAACCTACGTAGATCATAAAAAGTACTATCCATTCCCTCGGATCCACTCCGCCTTGGATACCTTGTACTTTTTATTTTGATTGTAGGTGATGAACGTCGAAGAAACAAAATAATATACAAAAAGACGCCCAATTCACGCAAATAAAATCTGATGAATTCTTTCCTTATCTTGTTTTATTTGCGTAAATTGTTTGTGGACATGTTTCTTTTTATCTGTTAGTATTTTTAGTGTTTCCTTATTTATCGTGTTTGTAAAAGATAAGTCCTTGTATGGGTCTTTATATTCTTTTAAGAAAATATAGAGATCATTCTGTGGTGGGGGCAAAGGTGTGATAAATAAACAGATAAATAAAGATAATAATAAAGGACACACCCTTGACTACCACGAGAAACTCACTACAAGTATTACACATCGTTTGCAAGTTTAGTTGGTAAGTAAAAGTTCGTTCTCAGGGATTTGATCGGTTAGATCTACTTACGTATATAAAGAAGTGTAGGAAAATTACTTGTTTGATAAAAAGACAATAAAAGAAATAATATTCATTTGGTTTGTTGATAGAAAAGATAATAATGCAAATAACTATTATAACAAAGAATTGAGATGAGAAATCTAGCTTAGGGTTGCTAGCATGCACTTATCCTTCTAAATCAATATTCTAGCTATAAGGGTGATTAAAGCTCTTAGATAAATAGCCAGGATATTATATTCCTCCTAACCCCCTTCCGGGTGGACTTAGGTGGCGACCTAACAATTATCAGGGGACTTGGGTAAGGGGACTATCTAGTTAGGCAAGCCCTTCCGTATCGCCACCGCACACTAGACGTGATAGAGTACAAGGTAATGCGGTTACATAACAAGAAGTATACAACTCACCTCACACAACTTATACTCAGCAATACAACTGGAACTCAAACCAAAATAACAAATTCTGTTACACTTAGAACTTACAGCTATTGTATGTATATGTAAGTATATGTAGTGTAGGTTAGCTCTATAAATAGAACTATTGCGTAATCAGAAACTATCTCTTCACATAATGAATGAAATATAAATTCATTAAAATCCCTTCTCTCTATTATCTAATATGGTATCACGTGCCTAGGATAATTTTTTTCCCGCCATTAATGGCTTCTACATAAGCTTTTCTCTCTTCCGCTCTCGATCCGACTTCTTCTGCTATTCTATATTCTTACATGGCGTCGTCTTCTTCTTCTTCGCCTCATATTACATCCAGCTCAAAAATTCCAGCTGGTCTTTTACTTATGCGTCAGAATTGGAGTAGTGTAGTCCAAATCAAATTAGATGCATCCAATTATGTTCTTTGGCGTGCTCATCTTGAGGCGGTTCTCGAAGCTCATGGTTATCTATCTCACGTTAATGGTACATATGTTCGTCCCTCTGCAACTGATCCATTATTTTCAACATGGGTGATCGAAGACCAGCAGCTCAAGGTATCATTATTATCATCTATGATTCCATCAGTTTTATCTCAAGTTGTTAGATTATCTCATGCATCTGATGTCTGGCTCAAACTTGAGGAAATTTTCGTTTCACAATGTAGAACACATATTCATCAACTGAAAATGAAACTGTGTAATGTTCGAAAGGGTGATAGACGTATGACTGAATACCTAGCTGAAATTCAGGATATCTGTAATGGTCTTGAAACTGCATCCTCTGCTTTACCACTTGAAGATATAATTATGTACACACAAAAAGGTCTTCCTCATGAGTACAATCAGTTCAAATCGAGTATTCGAATTACTAATTCTCAGACCTCTACACTACGTTTTCATTCGTTGAGCAGTTTACTTGTTTTTGAGGAATTGCACATGTCTATGATTGATTCTTCTGAGAATTTAGCTTCATCTCACACTGCGTTATTTACTACATCGAATAATTCATCCTCTTCTCAAAGTACTCGTGGACGTGGTAATTATAATAACGGTTTTAGTAATAGAGGTTTAATTTAATCACCAATCACCATTAGTGGGTAAGACTGCACCTGGTGGCGCTAGATAATCCTATTTCGGGTCTCCTCGCGGTTGAAAGGTCACCGCCCTAGTTCTCTCTCCGGGGATAGGGAGGAATTTAGAATCCTGATTATTGCAATTCTACATAATTCGCCCTTACATGTTTAGAATAAACAAGGCTAGTGGGGATTACTTGTTAGTTTCTCGAGCTAAACTCTCATACTATCTTTTTCTCGTTATTTAATTTCCTGTCTTTAATTTATTAGTTTAATTTTCTTATTTAAAAACCAAATAAAAATCTATTTGTCTTTTCTTTATTCTTGCGTATTATCTGATCTAGATTTCTTATTTGCACTTGATAAATTGCATAAGTTCTTAACTTTCATAGTCTCTGAGGAACGAATCTTATTTATCAATAAAACTTGCATACGTCCTGTATACTTGCAGAACTGTGCTGGCCTAGGGTGTTTATTTGCACTTGTTTTATCTATTATTTTGTCACGCCCTAGGCGACACCATCTAGCATGACTTATCATATGTTAACACAAACATACTTACATAAAATAAATTGTAAAAAACTTGAGAAAATACCTAATTTTGGGGACATTGTGTGGAGAAATTGAAATAGAACTAGGTCCCACAAGTGTAAGATGGTCCCACAAAAAAACAATTGATAACATGGCAAGTAACAAGTTCTGGATTGGGTGATAAATGGTGGTTAAGGTTCAAGAATAAAAGAGGAGAAATGTTGTGGATTTTTTATGTTTTTAAGATTCTACCCACTGCTGCAATAAATAAGTCGGTATTAGTTGCGAAGACATTTTTATCATTGCAAGTAGTCAGAATATCGTCGCTAAAATTGGTTAATCGCAACGCTTTTTTTGTCGCCATTATCGACGATCAATAGCTACTACAAAGTTCAACAATTAATTTTTTATTTTATTTTCAAGTCTTTTCCGACGAAAAAATGACTACATAAACTCATCGCTAATGCTTGTTGTACTTTAACTTCTTTTCTTCATACGTCTTAGGCTGTTTGGAATTTTTTTTAAAGCAAAAAGGACTAATATATTAATAAAAGGCGAAAAGAGTTAACCAACTCCTGTCGCAACAAAAGAGCCAAAGTCATTATAAATTAAAGAGTTAAAATCTAAAGGAATGTTACAAATCCATGTAAGAGATAAAACACAATTGGAAAAAGCTTTAGGTAGTCAATCAGCGACCTTATTAGCTGTTCTTCTAACACCACAGATACGTAGATTGATGTGGTCTTTCACCATATTTTTAATATCATCGAGGGATAGCCCTGTCTTTCCAAAGACAGTTCGGACTCGAAGAATATATGGCTTTTAAAACAGCTTCTGCATCAGTTTCGATCCTGTTGCAAAAGGGAGTTTGGTCTAAAGCAAATTGAACACCATTTCTCAGAGCTTTAGCTTCAGTTTCAAAGCTGGATGAGGCAGTAATATCCATGGCAAAACCATTAATAATCTCACCTTTCCAGTTACGGATACTATGACAGCTGTAGCTTTTCCATTCTTGAAGGAGGCATCAACATTCATCTTTAGAAACTGCTGAGGAGGAGGTGACCAAGAAGGGATAGAGGAGAGCCATTCATTCCTCAAGTTATTTGGCCTAGTAAAAGGCTCATCATAGCTCAGATTTCCATTGAAAAGAACTTGCTTGTGGAAAATATCAAGTAGATTAATGCAAGAGTCAAAGTCAATGGGAATATTATGAAATACAAACTTATTCCTAGTGAGCCAAATAACCCAAAGACAAAGGATAATAGTCAACAAGAGGCTCGTTTTTTCTTTTAAATTACAAAATGTAATATCTATTTATTTTCAATGTTTTTTTTTCTTGTTTACATGCCAAACTAATTGATGAGCTGAAGTGCAATTTTATATTTCTCGGTTAGAGTTTTATATGTATTAAGGATTTATGCCCCGTTCACCCACAACTGGTTTATGGCGTGTTTTACGTTATGTTCAAAATCAATAAAAAGGTTAAGAAATTATCCTTTTTTGTCAGAAGAAGAAAACCTGTTCTTAAATACAAAGTTGTGATAAGAAAGAAAAATAACCTAGAATAGAAAAATCAGTCCAAAGATGGATTTTGTCATGAAATTATCCAAAGATGGATTTTGTCATCCAAAGATGGCTTTTGTCATGAACTGTGCTTGCTAAATTATTCACTGTGAAGAGGATGGATTTCGCAACATAGTATGGTTGCTATATCATCCGTCTAAACCTTGTTTAAAAACATTCAAGAGAAAATCCTATTTTTAGGCTATTATGTATGGCCTAAAATAATTTTTAGGCCAAACGTTTCAAAAGTCACATTTTTAGGCTAAACGTATTCAAAATGCCCATTTATAGGCCATTTCACTAATTTAGTGAGACATTTCATAGATTTGAAGGACAATTTGAACACTTTAGTTTGTGATGCGACCAAATAAACATATAGTTCATTTGAAATGTCTAAATTGTCTTTAGAATCAATGATATATCTCATAAAATTAGTGAAATGGCCTAAAAATTGGCGTTTTAAATACGTTTGGCCTAAAAATGTGACTTTTGAAACGTTTGGCCTAATAATGTTTTTAGGCCATAGGTAATGCCTAAAAATAGAATTTGCTCAACATTCAACTATTTTCTTTATAAACCTAGCTTCTACGGATTTGGAACAAAAAAGGGGGGAAAAAAACTTCTACCTTAAAGATATAAAACGTATGATGGAAAATGTTAAAATATAAGAACAATCAAGACTAGCTGGAATGTATGTTGATCAGGCCATTCACCAATATTCCTCTACTTCACCAACATACTATTAAGTTGGGAATAAAAGCATTAAATAAAATATATATACTATAGGAACCTTGCAACTAACAACACTATAAATTCAGAGTTTTAGCAGCTTGATGGATCATTAAATTCAGCCCTCATATAATCTTTTGAGTAGATTTTTGATTTTGATCTTGTGGTCACTAAAGATGAATTGTTCAAGGCTACCAAGCTTTCGACATGAGGATAAGAGTAGAAGGGTTCAACATTAAGCTCTTCTGGATTATGAAATTCGTTAGTATCAACATTCCAAACTACGACTCCATGTGGTGTACCTATCACTAATAGTTCCCCATTTCGTAACCATCCACAAAGACTTAACCATTCGATTCGGCTAGTCTTTAACAATTTACTTATAACATCAATATGACCCTTTAAACTAAAGAGCTGCGTTTTCCCCCATTGTCCATGTCCAGTTTCTGGATCTTTCAGTAACCAAAACACAAATGAATAATCATTTAAATGCTTATACAAGCAAAGAGAACTCCCCATTGTAAGAACACGACCATGCCATGTATGATGGAATTGAGGAGGAAGAGGAATTTGACTAAAAGTTTCTGTTTCTATGTCAAAACAAATGATATATGGTACTTTCCATTGCACCCAATACAAATAACCTCCTATAGAAATTGAGCAAAAATTTGAGCTATGAATTCTGTCAGCTAATGGTAATTGACTAATATCAACCTTTCTCCACCCTTTATCAACACCTACTGTTAATATTAATTTTCTTTCTCCTGAGTAAATTACTTTGTATACCTTAGAAGTAGGCGTATATGCAAAATGCCATTTCTGACGAGAATTAATGGAATCGGGAATTAAAGGGAGGGGCAATTGCTGTTTTGTAACAAGATTTGCAATATAACAAGGGCATTGACTACCACGTACTTGATTAGGACCAAGTACAAATACTAAGCCATTACAACTCGCATGAATCTTACTAGCACACTTAAAGTTTAGCTCCTTCACCTCAACACCATCACAAGTTGGTTTAAGGATATACCTTTTCATGCAACTAGATTTCCATCGTGGGGTAAAATGGGCAAGAAAGAGGCCAGTTGTTGAGTTTTTAAGGTGTGATGAAATAAAAGAAGGGGATTGGATAATATTAAACCAGTGCCGACATATAAACCTCATTACATTGTAAAGAAGATCTGCAGGAAGGTAAAGAAGGATAATAATTAAGAGATCATCAGGAAGACACCCTTGGCTTTCCGTGTTCTTTCTCATTCTACTAGTTCCATAGTTTTCAACACCCATCTGTTATTATAGAAAACAAAACAATAAAAATCAGATTTGGACAATTGCTCAATATTACGGAGTTATTCTAGAAAATTCAAAAATTAACAACACATAAGTAAACCTAATTAAATACGAATTCAAAGATTTAAGTATAACATATATATTCACAAAAAAAGGGTTTGATAGAAGAAATGCTACCTCAGATCTATCTATCTTTCTCTTCTTGGAGACCATATTGACCAATTTAAATTTTAAAATTAATGAAGCGAGGGCGGAAGGCGGAGGTAACGTCGGCGTGTGGTGGAGCTGCAGATGTCAAATGCGAAGGTGAAAGATGAGAGCAAGTTGAAGCGGTGAATAGTGACAGATGAGTTCTGATTTTCTTTTTTATATATACATTTAATTTTCGTTTCCGCGCTCATTTCCGCTAGAAAGCTTTTGTAATATTAGAAGGATTTTTTATTTTATTTGGACGAAGTATTAGAAGGATATACTACTAGCCAAATATATTTAAATTCTCTCTCTAATTTCTACTATGTTCTTTCTAGTTTTTAGTTAACTTTTAAATAACTACAAGATGCAAAGATCTTATATGTCTGGGGGATTCTATTGATGTGGAAAAGTTCTGTGGATCTTAGGGTTGTTAGCTCGGGTCCTTCTTTTGTAATTGCGGAAATTAAGGAATCTAATAAAGAAATTTGGTATTTGGTGTGTGTGTATGCTCCAACATGTGAGAAAGAAAGGAATAATTTATGGAAATCTTTTACGAATTGGCATTCAAAAGTTAATGCTCGTACTCTCTTTATTGGAGATTTTAACGATATTTCAAGAACAAATGAGAAATTGGGTAGAAGAGATACCAATTTTGATAGAATTTTAAATTTCAACAACTTCATCAATCAAAATAATTTAATCGATCTACCAAGTAAGGGCTGCTTTTATACATGGACAAATAAAAGAAAAGGTGAAGCCAATGTTAAAGAAAGACTTGATCGGGGTCTAGCTTCATTATCATGGTGCGAAAAATTTCCTAATGCATCTATTCAAATACCTCCAGCGATTGGTTCCGACCACTCACCACTCATCTTATCCATGGATTCACCTAAATCTAAATATGAGAAGTATTTTATGTTTGAGTCTAGATGGCTTGAAAATGAGAACTGCAAGGGTTTCATTAATGACGTATGGAGAGAACAAGGTAATATACAATCTATTAAAGATTTTTGTGAGAAAAGGGATACACTTTGTCTTGCCCTTACTGGTTGGAGTAAACAAAATTTTCGTAATAATCGTAAACTTATAGAGAGGTATCAAAATGAATTAATTAAATTACAAAATATGGAAGCCACGGATTCTAATTGGCTCAAAGAAAAAGAAATATTTGCAAAATTAGAAGATGCGTGGAAACAAGAGGAATTATTTTGGGCGGACAAGGCAAGAGATGAATGGATTAAAAAAGGAGATAAAAATACAAGGTACTTTCATGCCAAAACAATCTTTAGAAGGAAAATCAATAGAATTACGGCCATTAAAAATAAAGAGGGAGTATGGACAGATAATGAAGCGGAGATTAAAGGTACTATTCAAGATTACTATATAGATTTATTTTCTAATCAAGTATTAAATCAAGGTCCAAATATCTCTCAACATATACCTCACAAGATCTCAGATAAAATGAATGAGGATATTACAAAAGTTCAGGAGTTAGATGAAGTTAAAAAGGCAGTTTTTGATATGTCAGGATCAAAAGCCCCTGGACCAGATGGTCTACCGGGTAATTTTTATCAAGAGAATTGCGAAACCCTCAAAGATGATATATTTACCATTGTTAAGAATTTCTTTGAACATAATACTCCGCTTAATGGGATTAATGACATTGTGATAACACTTATACCAAAAGGCGATAATCAATAATCTGTAGCTGATTATAGACCAATAGCATGTCTCAATTTTTGCTATAAAATTATTTCGAAGATTCTCGCTAATAGATTACAGCCGATTATGGAAGATCTCATTTCCCCTACCCAATCTGTTTTTATCAAAGGAAGGAGTATACAAGATAACATTTTAATCGCTCAGCAGGTGGCTTTTTTCCTTAAAAATAAAAGAAATTCAAAAAAGAATTATGCGGCAGTCAAAATCGATATGGCTACGGCCTATGATCAAGTCAACTGGGATTTTCTAATTCAAACTCTCAAAGCTATCGGTTTTTGTGAAAAATGGACGAAATGGATTTATAATTTCATATCCTCGGTGACACTTCAAGTTAAGGTAAATGGGCAGATATTAAAGAAATTCTCACCTTCCAGAGGAATAAGACAGGGAGACCTTCTATCACCTCTTCTCTTCTCAATCCTTACCGAAAGTCTTATCGGTCTTATCAATTTTCAATGCCGTGAAGGAAATATCAAAGGTATTAAAATTACTAGGAATTGCCCTACACTCACACATCTTCTCTTTGCCGATGATGCTCTGTTTATCATCAACATTGATAAAAATGAAATAGAAACCTTTAAAGATACTATATTTCTTTTTTGCCAAGCTTCGGGTCAACGAATTAATTTTCAAAAGTCATCTATTATCTTTAGCAAAGGAACACCGGAAGACTTGTGTGAGGAGGTAGCTAAAATGCTTAATGTTACAAGAACATCATCTTTCGGAAAATATTTAGGCATTCCTTTTTCTCTCAAAAGATCAAAATCGGAGAATTTAAATTATATCAAGGATAAATTACTTAACAAATCTTCAAGCTATTTTGCGAACTTATTATCAGATGGAGGTAAGGAAGTACTTATTAAGGCGATTTTGCAAGCAATACCTAATTATGCCATGTCCATTTTCGAATTTCCTAAAACACTTTGCAAGAAGTTATCCGGAATCGTAGCTAATTTCTGGTGGGATGCAAGTTATAAGAAAAGAATTCATTGGATTAAATGGAAAAAGATTGCTAGAGCAAAAACTATTGGAGGTATAGGATTCAGGGATTTTCAAAAAATGAATTTAGCACTATTAGCTAAACAGGCCTGGAGAATAATGAGTAACCCGAATTCACTAGTTGCTAAAGTATTGAAAGGTATATACTCTCCATGGAATAATATTATCAATGCCAAATTAGCAAATAAAAGATCGTGGAGTTAGGCTAGCATATATAAAGGAATGCAATTTATTAAACAACATGCAATATGGAGGATTGGAAATGGAATTAACATCAACATTTGGGAGCAAAAATAGGTGAACAGCAGTTTAGCTTTGGAAAGACCTGTGGGATGTACGATAGAATATGTAGCACAACTCTTTGATCAAGATATGTCAAACTGGAATATGGATCTACTTAAACAACTGTTTCCTCCAAATCAAATCAATGACATATGCAAGATACCGGTAATCATTAATAAAGGAGAAGATAAGTTAGTTTGGCCATTCTCAAAGGATGGTAATTATAGCACCAAATCAGGATATCATAAATTGGTCGAATTGGAAGTTCAAAATGAAGCTCAATCATCATCTCAAGGCATGAAAGAAAATAGCAATCTCTGGGATATTATATGGAAATCAAATGTCATGAATAAAGTCAGATATTTTGGATGGAAAGTATGCAATGGAGCTATCCCTACAAAGCGTAACCTGAAAACTAGGAAAATATTTAAGGATGCGACTTGTGAATGGTGCGAAATGGACAAAGAAGATATCGAACATTTATTCATAAAGTGCCCCCTTAGCATGGCGGTTTGGGCCAATTCTAGATTGCAAATTATGATAGAAAAAGAAAGGAAGTATGAAATGGGGGAGTGGTTCATTGAAATGAGAAAGAAGTATAGCAAAAATGGATGAGATCAAAATGAATTTACTGCATATTTTCTTCTTACTCTATGGAATATTTGGAAGGCAAAGATGAGGAGTCTTCATGACAAAACACCATGGGTAATCAAGGATATTCTTCTCAAAATTAATTCAGCTATGAATGATCTCTTCAAATGCAAAGTAACTGAAGATAAGGGGAAAAATGAAGAAAACAGCTTAAATAGCGAGGATAATAATGAAGATATTATTGAAAACAATCCAATTCTTAAAGATGATGCAGATGTTATTTTCATGAGTGACGCGTCCTTTAAAAAGGATTATGAGCCATCGGGTCTAGCAGCTATTGCGATTAATAAAGAATGCATGGTAGTTCATAAGATTACCTCTAGACAGCTAGTTAGGAGCCCTATTGAAGGTGAAGGATGGGCGGTTCTTCTTGCGATGAGAAGGGCTGCTAGTTGTAACCTCCGGAGTGTTTCCTTTTACTTCTATAACCTTGAACTCGTTCAAGGTATTGATAAGGGTACAGGTCTTCGATGGCAGATTGTTCCTTTCATTGCCGAAATGAAGAGCTGGTTGACGAGATTTCCCAACTGGAGAATCAACTTCGTCAAACGGAAACTGAATAGCGTGACAGACCTTGCAGCAAAATCAGCTAGACGAAACTTGGATACGTCTAAATGGAAGAACGGAACGCTTAGTGATTATTATGCTTATCTTAAGTCACTGTATAAACGATCATAAGTTTCTTTTCACTTGACAAAAAAAAAATTAACTTTTAAATATTTATTTTCTTTCCCATATTTTTAATTACCTTATTTACATTTTCTTTCCTTTTGCACAGATCGACGGCCAAAAAATGGAAAAATCAGCGGCGGTACCGGCTGATTCAAGGGGTGCGAGAGGCCCTACAACCACTAGTACGGTTAAATATTCTTTTTCTTCGGTACCAAACACTCATAAAACAGTGATCGCAACCCAAAAGGACAAGTCACATACTGTTAAAAGGCTTTCCACCAAGCAAATTAATTTTTATTCGCGGGAGGGCGGCAAAAATGAGGAGGGAAAGCTGTTGGAGGTTTTCGCTGTCAGGGAAAGAGAAGAATAAGTCAGTCGGGTTTCGAAACGTTCTCTTGTGTATGTGGACAGGGATGACCTATCACCGATTGAAGATCAAATTCAAGTAAGCATCGCCCCCACAATCAAAGGTTATTCTATGATGACAGTATTGTCGGCGGAGGGGAAAAGGAAACAAACCCACGAGAGGCAGATGGTGGCAAACCTGGTTTTTGTTAATTCGCCGGTTGTGGGTGAGGAAAAAGGACCCCCGCAGATGAGTAATTCGATGATCCCATTTGCGCTACCGACAACCTCCAATAAGGAGGAACCTGTAGGTATTTCTTCGTGCATAATTTTAAATTCACTTGGTTTGGGAGAATATGATGTAGGCGACAGGAGGGACCCCAACCATTCGTTAAGTACGTACAAAGTTAACCCATTTAAGGGATGAAAATTAGCCACATGCCATACAAGGAGGCAATATCAGGCAACAATTTATTTGCTGATGGCCCATGGCTGGGAAGGGGGAGCAGCTCGCCTAAGAGACAGGGAGAAGTAGGAGTGCAGGGGGTTACAGAGGCTAGTGTAAAGGCGGTAGACTTTGCAATGGAAGATGCCACTCTATTTGAGGATACCACATTACCCACAACTTATTCAGACGACTGAGCAAAAAACAAAGGGTTTTCAGGTTTGGAAAATCTCATTAATTATTCGTTTACTTGGTTATAGTGTAGGTTATAAGTATTTGTTTAATATACTAAATCAAATTTGGGCCCCCAAAGCTCATATTGAATTAATTGATATCGTATTTGAGTACATTATGGTTCGTTTTATGAGTGGTGGGGATTATGAGAAAGCATAAGGGAGAGGGCCTTGTTGATCTTGGATAGATATCTGATGGTTAGATCGTGGGATCCAAGATTTATGCCTTAAACGGATCCAGTTTCAAGGACAACAGGTTGGGTGAGGTTACCGTGGTTACCCTTGGTTAATTATATAGTTTAGTCTTTCATTAATTTTCATTACGTCGTTGAAATCACCCTGTAAGAGTTAAGACCCATGGTATGCTCTTTATATTGTTATCCCAGTCCCTAAGTGTTATCCACAGGGCCTCTCTCTGATTGAGATGGTTTAATGCATAAAGTGGGGTATAGTAAAACATTACTTTTGTGTCTTTATGAACATTTTTAGAAAGTAGAGCTTGATCAGTTTTATCCACAACTGTAACATCCACAACAGTCTAAACCAAAAGGTCCATATCCTTCCATGTTCGTCTTGATCATAATTACTTGCTACTTTCCACTTATTGAACTTAGATTCCCAAATACTCTTGGCTTTAACCTTGTTGACTTTTGTTTCCAAAAGGCTAAAGATCTAAAGCTCAATATTTAAAGCATGTCTAATGCAATTAGTTTGCTTCAGACTTTTATTTATTCATCTAACGTTCCATGTAACTATCATTAACTATTGGGGTTTGGGGGTTTCTCATGAACCACCCCTTGTGTTCCTCTACTAGATCACTTATCAGTTCTACTAAATTTTCACTGTCGTCCTCAGGGCTTGAAAGCTATTAGAAGTAGTGGCAATGGAGTTTCCATCACCATTATGAGTTGGAGAACCATTGCTCTTCTTATGAGCAACTTGAACCAACTGATGGACCTGAGAGTCCGACTAAGCCTGCACCTCATGCCTAGTCTTCTCTCCAACTGGCTTTGAAGTGTATTGGTTCTCCTTCCCTTTACTTGTTGGTTTTGCCTTCCAAACTTGTTTAAAATTAATACATACTACTATCTCATGTCGTATTTTACCACATGACTTGCAGACTACATGTTTCCAAGAGTATTCAACTTCAATTACATGAGTTTTTCCATTCATATCTAAATCAAAGTTCTCTATGATTTCATTATGTAAATCCATCTCAACACACACCGTGGCAAAGCTCAGCCTAGTGTGTGATGTTGTTACTTCATCCATTTGGATGGGTTTACCAAGAGAATCTGATACTACGCTCAGACCATTCCTTTTTAAATTTTACCCAAACAGTTATTTTATTCATCTTGAATTGTTCAAAATGTGTTCCTGGTTTCCATTTTCTAAGAATAAGAGACTTGTTGTTCAGATTACTAATTTTGATGTTACCAAAGTTCTTCCACTGGATTTCTACCACGTACTTAACCATATAGAATGCTTGTGTTTTTTCTAGGAACTGTCCCACTAAACAATTTCTCCAAGCCCTACATCCTTCTTCTATGATCTGTTGAGAAGGAATAAATATTAGAAAATGTTTTTAATATGCAGAAAGAAAATGTCAAGCCTTGAAAAAGAACGACATAACTTGCAATCAACAATTGATGCTTTACAAAAAGGTAACAAGTCAATTATTATAATGTTTTTTAATCCTTTTATTTATTTGTCTTTTTTTTTTAAAAAAAATACAGAAAAGAAATTGATGCAGTCTAAACTAAGGAAAGCTTCTTCTGAGGATGCTAACAAGAATATAATTAATAAAAAGGATGTTTCAACTTCAACTCAAGATCCTGGTCTGTCCTATGTTGTAGATCTCGGTTTTGGGCGCTAGGCGGTCGACCGGGGCCTAGCGCCTAGGCAGGATTACACGGGGCCTAGGCGGATTATACGGATTTGAATCACGATGTGTAGTTTTGTATATCTAATAATATATATGTAATAATTATAGAAATTTTAATTATTTAATTCATAAAATTCATCTAACAACACTATAGTAAATATAAAAATACTAAAAATTGAGTTAAAATATCAACTAAAGAATTCTCGGGAATAAGAAAAATAACAAAAAGGTCTATGCGAGCATGTTTTTCCAATTAATCGGCGCCTAAACGTCCATTTTTTCCATTAATCGGTGCCTAGACGGGATAGACGCCTATTCCACGACGACTAAGGCGTTAGGCAAAAACGCCTAGAATTTTAACTAGGCGTAAGCGGCTGAGGGGGGAGTTGACGCCTAGACGGCGCCTAGGCGCGCCTAGGCGGGGAGATTTACAGCATAGGGTGTGTCTTTATCATAATTTTCAATTTTAACTTCAATTTTTATTAATTTCAATAATTACTTTCAGTGGAAAATGATGATGTCACGTCAACTAGACAAACCAATAGTGTGCACCCCACTGTTAATTTGGAAAACGATTCGGTAAATGTTTCAGTCGTGGATGATAATGATAATAGACCGCTTAATTTCGATGAATTATCTTCAACACATACTCAATTACTCATGATCAAATGAGAGTTATTCACAACATTACTACATTAATGTCTGAGGTAAAATTTATTATTCTATTCTTTTTCGATCAACTAATTTGCTTATATATATCTGTTTGCCAGCTGGCAATGGAGAAAGAAGAATTGATACAATCCTTATCAGCTGAATTATCACAAAGCTGTACGCTTAAGGTAAATTTATCCTTATGCTATAAATTTTAGCAAGTAGTATTTTAATTATTTGTGGGACTTTTTAAGAATCAAATAAAGAGTTAACACAAAAGCTTGAAGCTCAAACAAAAAGATTAGAGCTTTTAACCTCTCAAAATATGGTTAATGATACTATTACTGTACCTAGACAATAAGATTCTCGTAACGTACATGATAATACTACTTATGCAGATGAAGGAGATGAGGTAATTTATTATATTATTTTTTTGATAAAAAAAAATAAAAAATAAAAAACCCATGTCTGAGTTTTATGTGCATTGATTTGTTTTACTTAGGTTGTGGAAAGGGTTTTGGGTTGGATAATGAATATATTTCCTGGAGGACCTTCTAAGACACGTACAAGCAAACGTGTTTAGTTTTTATAGATCAAAAATACACATTCCTTTTTTTTTAAATTTTTTTTTTTTAAATTCAGATTCAGGAACAAGGGAATTATATTCTTATTTCTTCCGTATATTGCGGTGTTTTTTTGTTTTGTATTCTTTAGGGAATGTTTATGCGATTGAAAAGGTTTGACTATTGTTGTATACTATGTTAATATAAGATACTCTTATCATTTGTATTTGTTTTTCTGCTATTAGTATTGAAGAAAATTTATTGATACTAAGGGGTCATGTGATTTTATCTGACGCTGCAATTTTATTATAATCATTGATGCTTAAGGTCTCACCTGTTATTTTTTTACTTGCCCTTACATTTTTATAGTTAAGTAGATTTTTTTTTCTTTAACATTTGATGTTTATACATCAATTTTCTAAATTTCAGAATTTATATGGGTAAAGTAAACAAATCTGTTGTGAATCGTATGAATAGATCTGACATAACCCAAACAAACAAAATCGTTCTCAATGAACAAAATTCTAGGAATCAAATGTTAACAATATTTCAACCCTGAAATAATCATACTTATTTACTATATATATATATATATATATATATATATATATATATATATATATATATAAAAGGTACAAGGCCAACCATCAGTTTAAAGAAAATTTAGGTATAGCAGATTTAACAGCCTTCTTCGATACAAGATAAACCTATAGATTGGGTAACGTACTTAATTTCTAATATCTTGAATGATCTAAAGAATCTCATGAAATAGATTATTAACAATTAGAGACTATATTATAGATTTTAAATGTATCCATTTTAATTATGATGCTATAAAAACCTAAATTAGCAGCAAGCACTTTACAAAATTAGAATTACAGTTGCTTTAACAAACAAAGCACAATTAAAGAATATGCATATATCTTACATTAAACCTTATAAAAATACTTGTGTTACCCTTTACTTATGATTCTTTGTTATTTCAAACTTAAATCCTTTTTCTAGAGAATCATAATCCTTTTTCTAGAGAATCATAATTTCTTATGTATGCACATCCGTCCTTAATACTAACTATATTATAAATTCAAAACTCTTTTAAACATTTCTTTAGTTGAAGAGAATCCTTTTGTAAACTTCACCATATGCACTTAAACGAATATTCTTATAGCTAGCTTTCTATAAATATTTTTAACCATATTTTTGTGTATATTGAGCATTAGCTTAAACGATCAACTACAAAGTTATTTGTAATGATGTTTTCTACAACTCCTGTGAAAAAAGTATTCCCATCCGAGCATTGGAGCAAAAAGACCACTCAGAGAAACAAAATGAAATCGGGCTCCCAATTTGGAGGAAGCGGACGCCCAGTTTGCTTGTTCATCTCATCCACTCAAATGCCACGTCGGAATCTTACCGTTTCCACTTAGGATATAGCCGTTGGTGATAGGAAATGAGGACCGTTTTTTGTTACAACTGAGTACTGGTGGGTCCTTGTGTGTTATAAGATAATGTGGATAAATTGGAGGAACCACTAACTGCAAGTGTACAGTTGTCCCTATATATGATAATCAAGTTCGTTCACAGGGACGGATTAGGTTGACTCTAATGTTATCAAATAGTGTAATAATTTCAATTATAGAAAAATAAATGATATGAGAGTTTGTTTTGGTTTTTGTTTAATAATTAGAATGCAAAAGTAAATAAAATACTAAATGAATTAAACTGAAATAAAATAATGCAATGAAAAAGATGTAGACGCAAGATGAGAATGGTACTTGAGTCTCGCAAGGGATCTACCTATATTTATATAATTAATGCTTTCGTTTTAAGGGCTGAATTGGTATTTATGTACTAGTCGGGACTCTATAATCTCCTAATCCCCGTCAGGGTGGACTTAGGAGTTATCCTACGGTATTATAAAACCCATCAGGGCGATTATACCTACTTTCGAATGGTTTTAGTCTCTTACCCAATTGGCTATTGGTTAGTCAAGCCTGTCAAGGTCATTGGCGAATACCAACGGCTATTACCTAGGTCTGTATTTAAACCCCCAGTCAAGGTGATCATTACGCCACTATAATGAATAGCCTAAATACTCAATCCTATTTCTAATTGGCCAGAAAAAAAATAGTAATTAAAATACGATAATAGTCAATACAAAATACCCAATTCAATTTAAATCAAATAATCCCAAATTTAGAAAAACATCAATTAAAATAAATAAGGGCTTAACCCATAATTGCGATTCTCAAGTACTTAATTGTTTAGCTCATAATGTAATGAAAAACTAAAATAAAATAAAAGGGATTCATCTTCTCAAATTACAGAATAAAAATAAAGAACTTAATTGAGGCGTTGGAATTGACTTCCGATGGAAGAATGAAGATTCTCCACCTTTGCCTCCTTCTTCTGCCTTCTGCTCTTGACTCTTGCTCTCCAATTTAAGCGAAGAATGAATTGTGTAGAAATATAGAAGTCCAAAGGTCCTTTTATAAGCTGAAATTAGGACATGGTCTATGGCTTAAGTGATTAAATGAAATATTAAAAAGCCCAAGTCCATTATCTTAAGCCAAATCCCGTAACTGATATACAGTCTTTACTAAAACGGCTCATTTCAACTCCGAATTGACCCATTCAACTTGCTAAATCTTCGTAACTCAATAAGAAATCAAAGTTTGTCTAACGGGTCAAGGCTGAATCCAAGTCTAAGTGCCTCAAAATCAGCAATCAACAGCAGCCTTCCAGATATGCAGTTTTCTAAATCAACTCTTCGGAATATTCTTTATCGCCTTTGACTTCTTTACACGATCTATGAATTTAATCCTCGATTTCTCTCCTTGCTAGCATTTTCAAACCTACAAACTTTTCACAAAAAATAACCCATATTACAAGCAAAAGCTTAATAAATGAAAAATACTAAAATCCAAGGAGCGAAAATAAAATATGACAAATTAACACTAAAAGTTTATTAAATAAGTCAAATAATCACCAAATTTGATGTCTCCTAAGGGTATAAATATAGAACAAAACGGGAGATATCAGGTACCCGGTTTGCACAAAAGATGCCACAAACTTTAAGTCTGTTGGGGGACCTTCTTGTGCTATAAATATGAGCTCTTTCAAGGAGATATTCACCTCTTACAAATCAACAATTTATTATCATTCTCATACAACACTAGAGGTCTCAAGCTACTAAATCATTTGTTCATCCTTCAAACTTGATCATTAAACTTGTCATATCCACTCAATGAAGGAGTTTGTCCAAGAAACTTCAAAGTATCATCTACTCAAGAGGAGATTAAAGATCAAAGTTTTATCAACTCTTTATGAGTATTAGTAAAGATTAGTCCACCCATCAAACACTTGTTTATGTCCTCTCAAGTCTAGTATTTGTAATAGATATATTAAGAGAGAGTGTGAATATAAGTAGTATACTCGGTTTTCTTGTGTCAAGAGTTTGCTTCGTAGGTTCGAAGTGGTTGTAAAAGGTATTGTGTTCTCGGTCCGGTTAAGAGATACATAAACCGAGCCACTACACGTGATTGTGTACTTTCTATCCCTTATCTCTTTACTTTATGTATTTTAATTGCTCATATTGCTTTTATATCAAACCTCTTGTCATCCCTTGCACGATCCTATAAGAGTCTGATATACTATCTTAGAAGTTTTTCTTCCAACTTATAATTGTCCAAAACTTTTTAATTAGAACTTATTTATATTAGTATCCTATTCACCCCCCCTAGGACTTTCAATTTGTATCAGAGTTTAACTCTACGGTATTAGTTTAATCTTTATTAGAGTAAACATCATGGAATTTAATATTTTGGAAGAGTTTTCTTCTACAAGACCTCCATTTATTGTAGGTACTTATTATTTCTCTTGGAAAATAAGAATGGAGGAATTTATTAAACTCAAAGATCCCGATCTTTCGAGAATTGTTATGGAATGTCCGTTTGTGTCATACTGAGAGAAAAACCAATAAAGTCGAAGTTCGAGTGCTAACTCAAGAGGTAAAGGATGACGATGAACTTACAGATAAAAGTCAAACTCGCCCAAAGCGCGAAAGCCATGTATTGTTTAATGTGCAGGATACCAAAAGACATTTTTAAAAGGGTTTTTGAATATGAATCGGCACAAGAAATTTGGTTTTGGAATACTTATATGGTATCGTCGAGATTGACAAAGAAGAAAGAAAAAATGATGAAAGTCATAATGATTCAAAATTAAATCATGAGGTAGTGTCTTATCCTAACTCTTTGTCATTTTCTTATGATTATTATGTTAAGCATGACAATATCTTTATCACATCCCTTCTTAAAACTCTTGAACTTCAATCTGATTCAAACAAAATTTTGTTACAAGAACTAAAGGGTGAACAAAATAAATGTTTAAATTTTTTTCCTACTTTAAATGATTATTTAAAAAACAATGAAAAATCTTGTTTTGAAACTATTTCTCCTTTTGCAGAAAATAAAAAACTCTTGAAAGAAAATACCTTGCTTTTCAATAAAGTGGATGATATTTGTATTATCGTTTTTAATATCTTAAACAATCATCCCTATCTTAAGTTTACTCATTTTGATGAAAATCGTTTTCTTGAAGAAAAAATATCTTGTAATTAATATTTGATTAAACAAAAGAGTGAGAAAAAATATTGTTTATAATCATCCACTTTCATGGTCTCAAAAAGAATGTTTGTACTTATTGCGGAAAATTTGGTCATCGTATTTCAAAATATTTTTATCACAAACGACTTGAATTTGGTTCACTAATACCTCTGTGGCAAAAACCTACGTAGATCATAAAAAGTACTATCGATTCCCTCTGATCCACTCCGCCTTGGATACCTTGTACTTTTTATTTTGATTGTAGGTGATGAACGTCGAAGAAACAAAATAATATACAAAAGGACGCCCAATTCACGCAAATAAAATCTGATGAATTCTTTCCTTATCTTGTTTTATTTGCGTAAATTGTGTGTGGACATGTTTCTTTTTATGTGTTAGTATATTTAATGTTTCCTTATTTATTGTGTTTGTAAAAGATAAGTCCTTGTATGGGTTTTTATATTCTTTTAAGAAAATATAGAGATAATTCTGTGCTGGGGGCAAAGGTGTGATAAATAAACAGATAAATAAAGATAATTATAAAGGACACACCCTTGACTACCACGAGAAACTCACTGCAAGTATTACAGATCATTTGCAAGTTTAGTTAGTAAGTAAAAGTTCATTCGCAGGGATTTGATCCGTTAGATCTACTTACGTATATAAAGAAGTGTAGGAGAAATTACTTGTTTGATAAAAAGACAGTAAAAGAAATAATATTCATTTGGTTTGTTGATAGAAAAGATAATAATGCAAATAACTGATATAACAAAGAATTGAGATGAGAAATCTAGCTTAGGGTTGCTAGCATACACTTATCCTTCTAAATCAATATTCTAGCTATAAGGGTGATTAAAGATCTTAGATAAATAGCCAGGATATTATATTCCTCCTAACCCCCTTTTGGGTGGACTTAGGTGGCGACCTAACAATTATCAGGGGACTTGGATAAGGGGACCCTGCGCAATGATCGGTGGTTAAATCTCAAACCCTAATGACTATCTAGTTAGGCAAGCCCTTTTGTATCACTACCGCACACTACACGTGATAGAGTACAAGGTAATGCAGTTACAACAAGAAGTATATAGCTTACCTCACACAACTTATACTCAGCAATACAGTTGGAACTCAAACCAAAATAACAAGTTCTGTTACACTTAGAACTTACAGCTATTGTGTGTATATGTAAGTATGTGTAGTGTAGGTTAGCTCTATAAATAGAACTATTGCTGTAATTAGAAACTATCTCTTCACATAATGAATGAAATATAAATTCATTAAAATCTCTTCTCTCTATTATCTAATATGGTATCACGAGCCTAGGAGAATTTTTTTCCCCGCCATTAATGGCTTCTACATAAGCTTTTCTCTCTTCTCCGCTCTCGGTCCGAATTCTTCTGCTATTCTATATTCTTACATGGCGTCGTCTTCTTCTTTTTCGCCTCATATTACATCCAGCTCAGAAATTCCAGCTGGTCTTTTACTCCTACGTCAGAATTGGAGTAGTCTAGTCCAAATCAAATTAGATTCATCCAATTATGTTATTTGGTGTGCTCATCTTGAGGCGGTTCTCAAAGCTCATGGTTATCTATTTCACGTTAATGGTACATTTGTTCGACCCTCTGCAGCTGATCCATTATTTTCAACATGGGTGATCGAAGACCAGCAGCTCAAGGTATCATTATTATCATCTATGATTCCATCAGTTTTTTCTCAAGTTGTTAGATTATCTCATGCATCTGATGTCTGGCTCAAACTTGAGGAAATTTTCGTTTCACAATGTTGAACACATATTCATCAATTGAAAATGAAACTGTGTAATGTTTGAAAGGGTGATAGGCGTATGACTGAATACCTAACTGAAATTCAGGATATCTGTAATGGTCTTGAAACTGCATCCTCTGCTTTACCACTTGAAGATATCATTATGTACACACTTAAAGGTCTTCCTCATGAGTACAATCAGTTCAAATCGAGTATCCGAATTACTAATTCTCAGACCTCTACAATAAGTTTTCATTCGTTGAGCAGTTTACTTGTTTTTGAGGAATTGCACATGTCTATGATTGATTCTTCTGAGAATTTAGCTTCATCTCACACTGTGTTATTTACTCCATCGAATAATTCATCCTCTTCTCAAAGTACTCGTGGACGTGGTAATTATAATAGCGGTTTTAGTAATAGAGGTTTAATTTAATCACCAATCACCATTAGTAGGTAAGACTGCACTTAGGACCCTGGTGGCGCTAGATAATCCTATTTCGGGTCTCCTCGCGGTTGAAAGGTCGCTGCCCTAGTTCGCTCTCCGAGGATAGGGAGGAATTTAGAATCCTGATTATTGCAATTCTACATAATTCGCCCTTACATGTTTAGAATAAACAAGGCTAGTGGGGATTACTTGCTAGTTTCTCGAGCTAAACTCTCATACTATCTTTTTCTCGTTATTTAATTTTTCCGTCTTTAATTTATTAGTTTAATTTTCTTATTTAAAAACCAAATAAAAATCTATTTGCCTTTTCTTTATTCTTGCGTATTATCTGATCTAGCTTTCTTATTTGCACTTGATAAATTGCATAAGTTCTTCCTAACTTTCGTAGTCTCTGAGGAACGAATCTTATTTATCGGTAAAACTTGCATACGTCCTGTATACTTGCAGAACTGTGCTAGCCTAGGGTGTTTATTTGCACTTATTTTATCTATTATTTTGTCACGCCCTAGGCGGCACCATCTAGCATGACTTATCATATGTTAAACACAAACATACTTACATAAAATAAATTGTGAAAAACTTGAGAAAATACCTAATTTTGGGGACATCGTGTGGAGAAATTGAAATAGAACTAGGTCCCACAAGTGTAAGATGGTCCCACAAAAAAACAATTGATAACATGGCGAGTAACAAGTTCTGGATTGGGTGATAAATGGTGGTTAAGGTTCAAGAATAAAAGAGGAGAAATGTTGTGGATTTTTTATGGTTTTAAGATTCTACCCACTGCTGCAATAAATAAGTCGGTATTAGTTGCGAAGACATTTTTATCGTTGCTAGTAGTCAGAATATCGTCGCTAAAATTGGTTAATCGCGACGCTTTTTTGTCGCCATTATCGACGATCAATAGCTACTACAAAGTTCAACAATTAATTTTTTTTATTTTCAAGTCTTTCCCGACGAAAAAATGACGACAGAAACTCATCGCTAATGCTTGTTGTACTTTAACTTCTTTTCTTCATACGGCTTAGGTTGTTTGGAACTTTTTTTTAAGCAAAAAGGACTAATATATTAATAAAAGGCGAAAGGAGTCAACCAACTCCTGTCGCGACAAAAGAGCCAAAGTCATTACAAATTAAAGAGTTCAAATCTAAAGAAATGTTACAAATCCATGTAGGAGATAAAACACAATTGGAAAAAGCTTTAGCTAGCCAATCAGCGACCTTATTAATTGTTCTTCTAACACCACAGATACGTAGATTGATGCGGTCTTTCACCATATTTTTAATATCATCGAGGATAGCCCTGTCTTTCCAAAGACAGTTCGGACTCGAAGAATATACGACTTTTAAATCAGTTTCTACATCAGTTTCAATCCCGTTGCAAAGGGGAGTTTGGTCTAAAGCAAATTGAACACCATTTCTCAAAGCTTTAGCTTCATCTTCAAAACTGGAGGAGGCAGTAATATCCATGACAAAACCATTAATAATCTCACCTTTCCAGTTACGGATTACTACGACAGCTGTAGCTTTTCCATTCTTGAGGGAGACATCAACATTAATCTTTAGAAACTGCTGGGAAGGAGATGACCAAGAAGGGATAGAGGAGAGCCATTCATTCCTCAAGTTATTTGGCCCAGTAAAAGGCTCATCATAGCTCGGATCTCCATTGAAAAGAATTTGTTTGTGGAAAATATCAAGTAGATTAATGCAAGAGTCAAAGTCAATGGGGATAATATGAAATACAAGCTTATTCCTAGTGAGCCAAATAACCCAAAGGCAAAGGATAATAGTCAACAAGAGGCTCATTTTTTCTTTTAAATTTACAAAATGTAATATTTATTTATTTTCAATGTTTTTTTTTCTTGTTTACATGCCAAACTAATTGATGAGCTGAAGCGCAATTTTATATTTCTCGGTTAGAGCTTTATATGTAATAAGAATTTATGCCCGTTCACCCGCAACTGGTTTATGGCGTGTTTTACGTTATGTTCAAAATCAATAAAAAAATTAAGAAATTATCCTTTTTTGTCAGAAGAAGAAAACCTATTCTTAAATACAAAGTTGTGATAAGAAAGAAAAAGAACCTAGAATAGAAAAATCAGTCCAAAGATGGATTTTGTCATGAAATTATCCAAAGATGGATTTTGTCATGAACCGTGCTTGCTAAATTATTCACTGTGAAGAGGATGGATTTCGTAAGTACGGTTGCTTTATCATCTTTCTAAAGTCATTCAAGAGAAAATCCTATTTTTAGGCCATTATGTATGGCCTGAAAACATTTTTAGGCCAAACGTTTTAAAATTCATATTTTTAGGCCAAACGTATTCAAAATGCCCGTTTTTAGGCCATTTCACTAATTTAGTGAGATGTTTCATAGATTTTAAGGACAATTTAAACACTTTATATAGAATTACTAGTTTGTGATGCAGCCAAATAAACATATATCTCATTTGAAATGTCTAAATTGTCTTTAAAATCAATGATATATCTCATAAAATTAGTGAAATGGCCTAAAAATGGACGTTTTAAATACGTTTGGCTTAAAAATGTGACTTTTAAAACGTTTGGCTTCAAAATCGAATTGAGTAATGATATATGTCACCCCTTTTCATGTCACCCTTTTATCACCCTTCTATATATATGTATTGATTTCCTTGAATAAAAGATAGATAAAAATTAAATAGGATAGAGAAATCAATTCACTGGTCCATGTAGGCATACACGTAGGAGGTGATAAAAGGGTGATACAAAAAGGGTGACAAATATCATTACTCAATGGAATTTGCTCAACATTCAATCATTTTCTTTATTAACCTAGCTTCTACGGATTTGGAACATAAAAGGAAAAAAAAAAAAAAACTTCTACGTTAAGATATAAAACGTATGATGGAAAATATTAAAATATACGAATAAAAAGATCAAGACTAGCTGGAATGTATGTTGATCAGGCCATTCACCAATATTCCTCTACTTCACCATGCATCAATTTAAACATCAAACATACTATTAAGTTGGAAATAAAAGCATTAAATAAAATATATATACTATAGGAACCTTGCAACTAACAACACTATAAATTCAGAGTTTTAGCAGCTTGATGGATCATCAAATTCAGCCCTCATATAATCTTTTGAGTAGATTTTTGATTTTGATCTTGTGGTCACTAAAGATGAATTGTTCAAGGCAACCAAGCTTTCGACATGAGGATAAGAGTAGAAGGGTTCAACATTAAGCTCTTCTGGATTATGAAATTCGTTAGTATCAACATTCCAAACTACGACTCCTTGTGGTGTACCTAACACTAATAGTTCCCCATTTCGTAACCATCCACAAAGATTTAACCATTCGATTCGGCTAGTCTTTAACAATTTACTTATAACATCAATATGACCCTTTAAACTAAAGAGCTGCGTTTTCCCCCATTGTCCATGTCCAGTTTCTGGATCTTTCAGTAACCAAAACACAAATGAATAATCATTTAAATGCTTATACAAGCAAAGAGAACTCCCCATTGTAAGAACACGACCATGCCATGTATGATGGAATTGAGGAGGAAGAGGAATTTGACTAAAAGTTTCTGTTTCTATGTCAAAACAAATGATATATGGTACTTTCCATTGCACCCAATACACATAACCTCCTATAGAAATTGAGCAAAAATTTGAGCTATGAATTCTATCAGCTAATGGTAATTGACTAATATCAACCTTTCTCCACCCTTTATCAACACCTACTGTTAATATTAATTTTTTTTCTCCTGAGTAAATTACTTTGTATACCTTAGAAGTAGGCGTATATGCAAAATGCCATTTCTGACGAGAATTAATGAAAGCGGGAATTAAAGGGAGGGGCAATTGCTGTTTTGTAACAAGATTTGCAATATAACAAGGGCATTGACTACCACGTACTTGATTAGGACCAAGTACAAATACTAAGCCATTACAACTCGCATGAATCTTACTAGCACACTTAAAGTTTAGCTCCTTCACCTCAACACCATCACAAGTTGGTTTAAGGATATACCTTTTCATGCAACTAGATTTCCATCGTGGGGTAAAATGGGCAAGAAAGAGGCCAGTTGTTGAGTTTTTAAGGTGTGATGAAATAAAAGAAGGGGATTGGATAATATTAAACCAGTGCCGACATATAAACCTCATTACATTGTAAAGAAGATCTGCAGGAAGGTAAAGAAGGATAATAATTAAGAGATCATCAGGAAGACACCCTTGGCTTTCTGTGTTCTTTCTCATTCTACTAGTTCCACACTCTTCTATATTCTTCTGTTATTATAGAAAACAAAACATAAAAAATCAGATTTGGACAATTGCTCAATATTACGGAGTTATTCTAGAAAATTCAAAAATTAACAACACAGAAGTAAACCTAATTGCGATTCAGTCATTAATATAAATACGAATTCAAAGATTTAAGTATAACATATATATAGAAGAAATGCTACCTCAGATCTATCTATCTTTCTCTTCTTGGAGACCATATTAACCAATTTAAAGTTTAAAATTAATGAAGCGAGGGCGGAAGGCGGAGGTAACGTCGGCGTGTGGTGGAGCTGCAGATGTCAAATGCGAAGGTGAAAGATGAGAGCAAGTTGAAGCGGTGAATAGTGACAGATGAGTTCTGATTTTCTTTTTTATATATATTTAATTTTTGTTTCCGCGCTCATTTCCGCTAGAAAGCTTTTGTAATATTAGAAGGATTTTTTTTTTTATTTGGACAAAGTATTAGAAGGATATTATACTAGCCAAATATATTTAAATTCTCTCTCTAGTTTCTAATATGCTTTTCTAGTTTTTAGTTAACTTTTAATATTTATTTTCTTTCCCATATTTTTAGTTACCTTATTTACATTTTAATTCCTTTTGTACAGATCAACAGCCAAAAAATAGAAAAATCAGCGGCGCCGCCTCTACCGGCTGATTCAAGGGGTGCGAGAGGCCCTACAACCAACTGCAGCTCGTTGGTCATCGTATTTCAAAGTGTTTTTATCACAAACAACTTGAATTTGGTTCACTAATACCTTTGTGACAAAAACCTACGTAGATCGTAAAAAGTACTATCCATTCTCTCGGATCCACTCCGCCTTGGATACCTTGTACTTTTTATTTTGATTGTAGGTGATGAACGTCGAAGAAACAAAATAATATACAAAAGGACCCAATTCACACAAATAAAATCTGATGAATTCTTTCATTATCTTGTTTTATTTGCGTAAATTGTTTGTGGACATGTTTCTTTTTATGTGTTAGTATTTTTTGGGTTTCCTTATTTATCGTGTTTGTAAAAGATAAGTCCTTGTATGGGTCTTTATATTCTTTTAAGAAAATATAGAGATCATTCTCTGGTGGGGGCAAAGGTGTGATAAATAAACATATAAATAAAGATAATAATAAAGGACACACTCTTGACTACCACGAGAAACTCACTACAAGTATTACAGATCGTTTGCAAGTTTAGTTAGTAAGTAAAAGTTCGTTCGCAGGGATTTGATCTGTTAGATCTACTTACATATATAAAGAAGTGTAGGAGAAATTACTCGTTTAATAAAAAGACAATAAAATAAATAATATTTATTTGGTTTGTTGATAGAAAAGATAATAATGCAAATAAATAATATAACAAAGAATTGAGATGAGAAATATATATTAGGGTTGCTAGCATGCACTTATCCTTCTTAATCAATATTCTAGCTATAAGGGTGATTAAAGCTCTTAGATAAATAGGCAGGATTTTATATTTCTCCTAACCCCCATCTGGGTGGACTTAGGTGGCGACCTAACAATTATCAGGGGACTTGGGTAAGGGGACCCTGCGCAATGATCGGTGGTTAAATCTCAAACCCTAATGACTATCTAATTAGGCAAGCTCTTCCATATCACTACCGCACACTAGACGCTTATGTGATGTTTCAATAATTAGAAACCCCTTCCGGGTGACCATCTAACTGCTGTTAATGGGGTAGTCTACACTCGTGCACTAGCATGAACTACGGTCAATAAATCAAAACACATAAAACAGATATATGGTTAAGAAGCTAGAATCAATTTAAAAAGGTTTTCCCAGATAACATAAAAGCAAATAAAGAATTAGAAATCAAAGATTATACATATGCAAACCCAAGCTATGGGAAAATTAGTTCAAATCTAAAGACATAGAAATAAACTACGGATAAAAGTAATTAGAAACAAAGATAAGCTAAAGAATCTAATACAAATTACCCTAATGATAGAGGGAGATGATGGAGAAAAGGATTTTGCTACTTTCCAACTTCTTGTCTTCCTCTCTACAGGTCTTGTTGCTTCTCTTGAATGACTAAGGATTGATCTAAGGTTTAGAACTGAGCAAGGACAAGTAAGGACATGTTTAAAATGATAATATGGTGTATTTATAGGTTTTAAGAGGCCTCTAGGTCGAAATCTTAGAGTAGAAGGCAAGTAATTGGACTCCTTTTCCGAATCAAATTCGTTTCCTAAAATATAGGAGATAGGATTAAACTGATGTCTTGTTTTGGTCGTATGTCATTCGTCATTACTCCGATTTTCGCCTACTTTATATCAAAACGTCCGCTTCAAAAATATCTTCACTTTTCCTTTAGATTGCTCCTCCATATTCCAAGCCAATTTTAAGTTATCTTCACTTTAGTGGACATAGCTGCAAATTTTTTGATTTATTTGACAATTTTTTCTTTCCTATTTTATCTCTACTTCCTTTTACCTTCAATTTACATCCATATCTTATTTCCTTTATCTCTTAGAATTGATTTGACATCTAATTAATTTCCATATATCTTTAAACCTTCACATTAACACACAAATTAAACCAAACATGCTCTAAAATAATAAATCATCAAATCATGACAAGAAATAAGAAATTATCGAAATATGAATAAAAATATATAATTAAATACTCGAATACACCTAGAATGATGTCTCCTACCTAGATTATTATATCACAAATAGGGAGACATCATTCTGCAAATATATGTTTTCTTTTATTTTGATCTCTCTACCTAATATTTTTGAAAATAAAAAAATCTTTTTAAATGTTTCAGAACATTCTCAAACTATTGGGGAGTGTTCGGGAAGGTTTCTGGTATTCTTGAAAAAGTCTTAACTTCCATTTTTTTGAGTTTTCTCATAAATTGTTTTGGGGTTTTATTTAAAAAAACTTGTTTCATTTCTCATGTTATTAGTTGGATGGTTGTTTTTAGTGTATGTTATGAACTTATGTTTTGATAATGTTATCTTCTATATATTTGGATTATCTCTAGTTATTTTGTATGTTGGTTTGGATGAATCTTTGCTCTTATTGTCTATGTTTTGTGCTTTATCTTTAATTGCATATAATCATATCTTGTTGCACCAATTTTGTGTAAAACATTGAGCTTAATCTCTAACATCAAGCATGCTTAGTAAAATATTCTCAAATTCTTACACCAAGCATGCTTAGTAAAAGATTCTCAAATTCTTACACTAAGCATGCTTAGTCTTAAAAGTACGCTCAATTAAAAAATAATTGAACATGGTTAGAGTAAAAATTCACGCCCAGTATCAAATTTCTTGAGCATGCTTAACTTCAAACATACAAAGCATGCTTAGTAATGTCGCTAGTGGTGGTTTCGACAGTTTGAATTTGAGCAATGCTCAGTAAGCCTATCTTTGAGCATATTTAGTGATGTCAAGGAAGGCGGTGTCGGCGGTGTTGCATCGACAACGATGTGCCAATGATCTTTGACGATCAAAATTTAAGCATGCTCGGAGCCGGAGATACTCATTGTTCACTTTTCACTTGTTTTTTTTATCTTTATGTCAATTTTGTCTTATTTGAGGTTACTTAAATAGTTTTCCAAATGTGTTCCCTTTATTAGAATAAAAAATCTCTCCCCCCCCCCTTTGGGTAATAAAAGACTTGCACAAAACCGGTTTGGTCAAAATCCCTTCTAATAAAAAAATGTAAATATCAACTTGATATTACATTAAGGGTGTGATTGGTACACAGTAATAATATTAGGAATGGAATACTAATCCTTAGTTAATTTTAATCCTATGTTTGTTACAAGTTAAAAAGAGTGGGATAAATATTACCAAAGGATATCAAATCCTATAAATATGGTAATATCCATTCCATCCACCTCCCATGGTATTAACTCATTCCAATTGCATTAGGAATGTAAATTTATTAATAATAAATCAATTTTAAAACTTGAGAATTTTAATAACATAGTAATTTTTATATCAAATATGTTTGTCTTCTTAGATACAATTTTTTAGCAAATAATTTTAATTTTTCAATACAATTTCATGAATATTTTATTCAGTCAATTTTTTTTATTAAGGTTATAATAATAATTACAAATTCTTAATGATTCACCTCAAATGCACCTAGAAGGTTTTTTTTTAATTATACTAAAATTTATTATTACGAAATTCATCCTTAACATAAGCTTGAAACTTTTGTTGGGCTCTCATATAATTAAACACAACTTTTTGAAAGTTTTCAATTTTTATTTCCCGACCAAAAAAAAGTCATTATTATAATTTTTGTTCATATAACAATGAATTTTCAATATGAAAGTATGGAAATGAATTACAACTTTTAAAATTGATATATAAAAAACATTTTCTATTTAAAATAAAAATTCAAAGATCTCTATTTACTTATGAAATAAATTAATGGTAGAAATTAACAAAATAATTTTAATATATTTGGATGGGTTGTTATAAGAGTATTTTAATATAATAAAATTTATGCCTAATCCCGAAAAGTTATAATATTTTACCAAGTATGTGCTTATAATGAATTAATGTATTCCCACGGCTATTCACATGACATACCAAGCATAGTATTATGATTAACAAGGTTATTTTTGTCCCACGGTAATTATATTCGGTTAGCCTCACCTTGTTTTTATTCCCGTTTTAATATTCGACAAATCATCATTTAAACTAAAATTCATCTTGGTATCACTTAAGATGTTTTCCAAAACCCCTCATTAGAATAGTTGTGTTTACTTCCTTGTATTTAGCTTGATATTCAAAAGAGCAGCTCCGCGGTACACCGGACGAATCACGCGGTACACCGCAGAGTCACGGACCAGAAGCGCGGTGCACAGGATAGCCCGTCAGTATGCTCATGAAATTGCACGGTACACCGGACCTAGGCGCGGTACACCGGACCAAGGCACGGACCAGGGTTGCGGTACATTAGATAGTCCGACCAGTAAGCTCGAAGTTAAGTCGAACAGCTCCGCGGTGCACCGGACCATATCCGCGGTACACCGCACAAGAGGGTTTTCTGCACTATTACAAGAGGACAAAGCTTATATCCGTTGGAGATAAAATAGATCCGTTAGATAGAAGCCTTATGACCGTTGGACCATATTTTCAGCTATAAAATGAAGTTCATTCAAGACACAACTCAAGCCTTCCATCTACCAATCTTAAGAGCAATTAATTCTATCATTCAAGGAGGTTTCAAAGGAGCATTCAAGTCATATTTATTGTGAAGCTAATTAGTTCTTATCTACTCATTTAGGAGTTTAGTTACAAAGCTTTTATAAGCACCCCCAAACACTTTTCCCTTTCCTCTTAGTTCTTGTAATAGATTAAGAGAGTAGTGTGAGCATAGGTTTATGCTTGGTTCCTTGTGTTGGTGATAACACAAGTGTATTTTCCTTCAAAGGGTTTTTGAAGTGGTTGTAAGGGTTTGTATCTCACCCGGTTAAGAGTTACGAAGATTAGTTGAGAATCTTGCAAATCCTAAGGAGGCTTCCTTAGGTAGTGGATGTAGGGAAACCGAACCACTATACATCGTTGTGTATCGTATTCTATCTCTACACTCTTTATATTTCCGCACTCTATATGCTTGTTAAAATGCCTACTTGAATAGTTTGATAATATTGTCTATTAGGATTATCTAGTTTTATACTATTTAGTTTGCTAATACAATAGGATTCAAATTAGCTTTTAATTTTATTTACTTGAAATAAAATTAGCCGATTAATTTCTATTGTCCTATTCAACCCCCCTTCTAGGACGCATATAGTATATCAATTGGTATCAGAGCCTAGCTCTATTGTACTTAATCGTTTCTAGAGTTAATACGATATGGATTCTAATCAACCGGAAGGTTAATGTTCTACTAGACCTCCGCTTTTTGTAGGAAAAGACTACTTTGGATGGAAGAAGAAAATGGAGATTCATGTGAAAGGAATTGATTACTTCTTATAGCTTGCTATCAAGAAAGGTCCTTATATTCCTTATGTTACGGGTAGTACTACGGAGGTGAAAAATGAAGATGATTACAATGATCAAGACATAGCTAAACTCACCAAAAACAACAAAGCTATGAACATTCTCATTAATGGATTAAGCGTCACGGAATACGCTAGAGTTAGTGAATGCAATTCCGCTCATGAAATGTGGCAACTCTTGGAGCTATCATATCAAGGAACGGAAGATATTAAAGAAACTAAGATTGGTCTCTTTATCACTAAGTATGAGCTTTTTCGTATGGAGCCCGATGAAGCCTTGAATGCTATGCATCAAAGATTTTCTAACATTGTTAACACTTTGAAGACTCTTGGTCAAGAATACACCAACAAGGAACAATGCCGAAAAATCTTATTTGCTCTTCCAAGGAAATACAAGACAAAGATCAACTCTATAAGGGATACTAAAGATCTTTCAAAAATGACGGTTCATGAACTCATTTGCAACCTCATGACGGAAGAGCTTGTGCTTGAAGAAGAAAAGATAAGAGATGATGAGGAGAAAAAGATTAAGAAATCTATTGCTTTCCATGCCATGAGTACCAAGTTGAAAGAACGAAAAGAAAGGAAGGAAAGTGAAGAAGAAAATTCACATGAAGAAGAAACTAGTGAAGATGAAGGAGTAGCTATGTTGGCAAGAGACGTGAAAAAATTCATGAGATACAAACGCTTTGCCAAGAAAGGAAGTTCTTCCTCACCTTACAAGAAGAATGATAGAGCTATCAAACAAGATGAACCCACTTGCTATCATTGCAAAAAAGTTGGTCACATCAAAACTTATTGTCCTCTTCTTCAAAAGGAGAAACCTAAGAGAGCAATGCATGCTAATATCACTTGGGATACTCAAAATTCGGAGGAAGAAGAAAGTGACAATGAAAATGTCAATCTTGTTGCTTTTATGGGAAAACTTGAGAATGATGAAGATGCTTCTTCGGATGATGATACCGGTACTACTCACTTTGCCTTTATGGCAAATCATGATGAGGTAACTCCTAAATCTAAACTCTCTTTAACTAATGATGATGCTAGTGAACAAGATATTCATGAGGCATTTGACTCTCTTTATAATGATTTTTTAAATTCTATTGAAACAAACAAAGTTTTAACAAAAGATTTAGAATTTGAGAAAAATAGAACTAAAGAGGTTTTGAAAGCTTTGGAAGATTGTCAAAATCTTTGTGATGAATGTATAGATGAAAATGAAAAACTTCATCTTATTGAGAAAAATCTTTTGGAAGAAAAAGCTTTATTAGAGAAAAAGATTATTGATCAAAATGCTATTATTTTAAAATTTACTAGTGGGCAAGAAAACTTGGATTTGATTTTAGGTTCTCAAAGAATGGCTTGTGAAAAAAGTGGTGTTGGATATGATCCATTCACTCACCAAAAACCTTTGAAAAATTTCTTTGTAAAATCAAAAATTTCAAATGCAATTCCATCCTCTTCAAAATCTTCTATCACTTGCACCTATTGTGAAAAACTTGGTCATGATGCATCTCATTGTTACTATCGTAAATTATTGGATTTGGGATCTCTTGTGCCAATTTAGAAAAGGCCTACATGGGTCTTAAAAAGGAAATCCACTAACCCTCATGGACCCAATCCAAATTGGGTACCTAAAGCTTAAATTATTTTTGTATGTAGGGATTGAGCATCAAGAAGCAAAATATATGGCTACTTGATAGTGGATGCTCAAGACACATGACCGGAAATCCATCATTATTTACAAATTTATATAAAACAAATGGTGATGAGTTACTTTTGCCGATAACACTAAGAAACGCGTTTTGGGTAAAGGTAACATTGGTAATATGAACTCTTTACTTATCTCTAATGTGTTACTTGTTGAGGGTCTCTCTTTTAACTTGCTTAGTATTAGTCAACTTTGTGATGTTGGTTTTAGTGTTAAATTTGAAGCATCTAGATGTGTTGTTTTCAAAAATGATGAGTTAGATACTATGTTTATTGCAAAAAGATCGGATAATGTTTTTGTTGTTGATCTTGAGAGTCTTATGTGTAAATATATTAAATGCTTATCCGTGGTAAATGATAGTTGGCTTTGGCATAGACGTTTAGGACATGCTAGCATGGATTTAATTTCAAAATTATCTAGAAAAAATCTTGTTGTTGGTTTGCCTATTTACAAATTTGATAAAGATAAATTATGTGATGCATGTCAACTTGGTAAACAACATCGTTCATCTTTTAAATCCATTAATAAGGTCATCACCGTTAGGCCACTTCAATTATTGCATATGGACCTTTTTGGTCCCGTTGATGTCACTAGTCTAGGAGGATCTAGATATGTCTTTGTTGTTGTTGATGATTACACTAGATTCACATGGGTGATGTTCCTTGCTTTGAAAAGTGATGCCTTCAATGAATTTGCAAAACTTTGTAGAAAGGTGCAAAATGAGAAAGGTTACTCTATTACATGCATTCGTAGTGATAATGGTAGTGAATATGTGAATTCTCCTTTTGTGCATTTTTGTGATGAATTTGGGATTGAGCATAATTTTTCGGCCCCTAGAACTCCCCAACAAAATGGGGTAGTGGAAAGGAAAAACCGAACTCTACAAGAAATGGCTAGAACAATGCTAAAAGAACATAGCTTGCCTACATACTTTTGGGGTGAAGCCGTTCATACGGCTTGTTATGTGTTAAATAGAGTTCTAATTAGACCCCTTATTAAGAAAACCCCTTATGAGCTTTGGAATGGTAGACCACCAACCATTGCTTATTTTCGTGTTTTTGGGTGCAAATGTTTTATCTTAAACACTAGGGACTATTTGGGAAAATTTGATGCTAAATCGGATGAAGGTATTTTTCTTGGTTATTCCACTAAGGGAAAAGCCTATCGCATTTTCAACAAACGTACTCGTACTATTGAGGAATCTATGCATGTTGACTTTGATGAGACTAATCCTTTTAATATCAAGAAAGTAGTAGATGTTGAATTACATGAAGATGCTCCACAAGATAAATCCTTAGAATCTCTTACTCAAGAAGTAAAGTCTCATGATGAATCTCCTAAGGAAAATGATCAAATGCAAAATGAAGCTAGTACGGATTTACCAAAGTGTTGGAAACATATCAAAGATCACCCAAGTGAATTAATTCTAGGTGATCCAAAAGAAGGTGTTACCACTCGCTCTCGTATTATTGCTCTATGTGCTCATCAAGCTTTCTTATCTCAAATTGAGCCCAAGAATATTAAAGAAGCATTGTTAGATGATCATTGGATTAACGCTATGCATGAGGAATTAAATCAATTTGAGCGTAGTAAAGTTTGGACATTAATGGAGAAACCAATTGGCCCTACTATCATTGGCACTAAGTGGATATTTCGCAACAAGCTAGATGACACCGGTATAATCACTAGAAATAAAGCAAGGTTAGTTGCTCAAGGATACAATCAAGAAGAAGGTATTGATTTCGATGAAACTTTTGCTCCCGTAGCTAGACTTGAATCTATTCGTATGCTACTTGCTTTTGCTTGTTATATGAATTTTAAACTTTACCAAATGGATGTCAAAAGTGCTTTTTTAAATGGTTTTATAGACGAGGAAGTTTTTGTTAAACAACCTCCGGGTTTTGAGGATCCAAAATTTCCAAATCATGTTTTTAAACTTTCAAAGGCTTTATATGGTTTAAAACAAGCACCTCGTGCTTGGTATGAACGTTTAAGCAAATTTTTATTAGATGATGGTTTTAAAAGAGGAAAAATTGACTCCACTTTATTTATAAAAAGGTCTTCAAAAGATATCCTTCTAGTTCAAATTTATGTGGATGATATTATATTTGGTGCTACTAATGAAAATCTTTGTGAGAATTTTTCTAAAAGCATGCATAAGGAATTTGAGATGAGCATGATGGGAGAATTAAATTACTTTCTTGGACTTCAAATCAAGCAAATGAAGGATGGTATCTTTGTCAATCAAGCCAAATACACAAAAGAATTGATCAAAAAATTTGGACTTGAAGATGCAAAGGAAATTGGAACTCCAATGAGCACATCCACAAAATTAGACAAAGATGAAGATGGTAAGGATGTTGATGAGAAACTATATCGAGGTATGATTGGTAGCTTACTTTATTTAACCGCTTCTAGACCCGATATTATGTTCCCCGTGTGTCTTTGTGCTAGATTTCAATCTTCTCCTAAAGAAACCCATCTTAGTGCCGTTAAGCGTATTTTTAGGTATTTGAAAGGAACCCTTAGTCTAGGACTTTGGTACCCAAGATTTACCTCTTTTGAGCTAATAGGTTATTCGGATGCCGATTATGCTGGTTGTAGACTTGATAGGAAGAGTACTAGTGGTAGTTGCCAATTCTTAGGTCAATCCCTTGTTTCTTGGTCTAGTAGAAAACAAAATAGTGTTGCTTTATCCACGGCCGAAGCCGAATATGTTGCGGCCGGAAATTGTGTGACTCAAATTCTTTGGATGAAACAAACCTTACTAGATTTTGGCCTTGAGTATGATCGTGTTCCCATTCGTTGTGATAACACTAGTGCTATCAACCTTACCAAAAATCTCATTCAACACTCTAGAACAAAACACATAGAAATCCGCCATCATTTTATCCGTGATCACACTCAAAAAGGGGATATTGTACTTGAATTTGTTACCTCCGAAAATCAATTAGCCGATATCTTTACTAAACCTCTACCCCAAGATCTTTTTGAGAAAATTCGGTGTGAAATTGGCATGCAAATTCTCTAACCTTTCTTTCATGCCATTAGTGTTTAGTACTTTTTGTGTATATAATCTTGTTGCTAATATTTTCTTGATGTTTTAGGGTCCTTGAAGCTTCTAATTGTTATCCATTTATTCCTTTGGTCCTTGTTTTTTACTCAAAATGTGTTTTGACCCCTTAAAATTTTCAAAATCGTATCATTTGTTCTTTTTGTTGTTGACAAAGGGAGAGAAATTTTAGTTAAACTTTTTCAAATGCATTTTGTGAGGGGGAGTTTTTATAAAAACTCTAGTGATTAGGTTGAGGGGGAGTTTTTGATCAAAACTAAATCTTAGGCATCTTCAAAAGTTTATGATTTGTCAAACATCAAAAAGGGGGAGATTGTTAGCCTCACCTTGTTTTTATTCCCGTTTTAATATTCGACAAATCATCATTTAAACTAAAATTCATCTTGGTATCACTTAAGATGTTTTCCAAAACCCCTCATTAGGATAGTTGTGTTTACTTCCTTGTATTTAGCTTGATATTCAAAAGAGCAGCTCCGCGGTACACCGGACGAATCACGCGGTACACCGCAGAGTCACGGACCAGAAGCGCGGTGCACAGGATAGCCCGTCAGTATGCTCATGAAATTGCACGGTACACCGGACCTAGGCGCGGTACACCGGACCAAGGCACGGACCAGGGTTGCGGTACATTAGATAGTCCGACCAGTAAGCTCGAAGTTAAGTCGAACAGCTCCGCGGTGCACCGGACCATATCCGCGGTACACCGCACAAGAGGGTTTTCTGCACTATTACAAGAGGACAAAGCTTATATCCGTTGGAGATAAAATAGATCCGTTAGATAGAAGCCTTATGACCGTTGGACCATATTTTCAGCTATAAAATGAAGTTCATTCAAGACACAACTCAAGCCTTCCATCTACCAATCTTAAGAGCAATTAATTCTATCATTCAAGGAGGTTTCAAAGGAGCATTCAAGTCATATTTATTGTGAAGCTAATTAGTTCTTATCTACTCATTTAGGAGTTTAGTTACAAAGCTTTTATAAGCACCCCCAAACACTTTTCCCTTTCCTCTTAGTTCTTGTAATAGATTAAGAGAGTAGTGTGAGCATAGGTTTATGCTTGGTTCCTTGTGTTGGTGATAACACAAGTGTATTTTCCTTCAAAGGGTTTTTGAAGTGGTTGTAAGGGTTTGTATCTCACCCGGTTAAGAGTTACGAAGATTAGTTGAGAATCTTGCAAATCCTAAGGAGGCTTCCTTAGGTAGTGGATGTAGGGAAACCGAACCACTATACATCGTTGTGTATCGTATTCTATCTCTACACTCTTTATATTTCCGCACTCTATATGCTTGTTAAAATGCCTACTTGAATAGTTTGATAATATTGTCTATTAGGATTATCTAGTTTTATACTATTTAGTTTGCTAATACAATAGGATTCAAATTAGCTTTTAATTTTATTTACTTGAAATAAAATTAGCCGATTAATTTCTATTGTCCTATTCAACCCCCCTTCTAGGACGCATATAGTATATCATATTCCTTACTACATTCCATTCCTGTCTAAATTCATTACCGCGTACCAATCGCACGCTAACTTTATTTTTAATACTACTGTTATTTTTTTTTAATTTAAGGGGTTAAAATATAAGTTGTTATAATTTACGTGTCATGATTATACTTCTCCCATTCTTAGGATTTGTTTAGCTTATTTGCTAAAACTTGATTTCCCAAAATAATTTTTTCTTGAAACTTAGTGTCCCTAGAGAAATTTTAAGAATGGTTAAAATATTCAAAAAGCCAAGTATGATCGATTGTGAGCTATTTCATGAGCGACGGTGAAACTGTTGTTGATGTATCACATTTTGTGATAAGTATTTATAGATACGAGACATAATTTTTAGGGGTTTAAGATTGTAAAGTTTGGATTTATTCCACTCTTTGTTTTACTTTGAGTCTTCAACTAACATTAATAATTTATGTGTTTTTGGAGCATTGTGGATAGTTTGTGCATTGTAGGTTAAGATCATAGGAAAACAGGGAGTCCGGAGATTAATATAAGAGCTAAGAAGTTGCAAAGCCAAGAAGTAACCCATGGAAATCTGAACATAGACCACGGGTTAACCCAAGAAGTTCAAGGTTCACTATGAGTTTAAACACAATTTTTCCGTGCCTACTATTTAACTTTGAAGCAATATGGCAGACGATTGGAGATGAATTAGATTCTGGTCCATATACCATTGGATAGATCTTGAAGATTAGTTCGCTTAGGCGCAAATGGACCGTAATTTTGAGTTCAGATGAGGAAGTTACATGAATTTAAGTTAAGATGTCGCAAGCGGTCCAGTTTTTGCAGATTTTCTCATGGGCCAAGTTATGAATTAGTTTGATCCATGGCTTGAATGAGGAGAGAGGAACCCAAATTTTATACAATAAATTAGTTTTTGCACTCTGTTTTACTCATTTGGATCATTATTCAACTAAAAAGAAAGTAAGAGGAGAAGTAAAAATAAGCCATAAACATTACTCTCTCTGTTCCATAAAATATTTCCACCTTACTAAAAATAGTTGTCACATAATATGTGTCCAATAAGAAAAACAAGACACTTGTTGGCCAAACACTCGTTGTAATATTATTTTAGTATTTGAAATATCGTTTTTTAGATAAAATAATTGTTGACTATCTTAAAAATATTATTTTCATGAATTAAATGTGTTTTAAACAAATTTTATAATTAATATCATATTTTGAGGTTAAATGGTTAAATATACAAAAAGAGAGTTGCGTTTTCTTGACACAAAATAGGGGCGTGGTATACCACATGGAGAATTCACAACAGCTTGATAAGCATGGTGTATAAGTCCTATCGCACATAACAAATAAAACACAAGTGCGGTACACCGCAGAGACCCACAATACACCGTAGAAGTCATTTCCAGGCCCAAATAATTCCACATTAATTATATTCGTTAGGTATATGAATTCATCCATTAGACACATTGAAAGTCCTAGAGGGGGGGTGAATAGGATTACTAATAAGATTAATGCCTATTTAAAAATCTTTTGGACAATTATAAGTTAAGTGAAAACTTCTAAGTCAACTTAATATATCAAACACTTATAGGATCATGCAAAGGATAAGTTAGAGGTTCGATATATAAGTATAACAAGTAAATCGACAATCCAATATCTTACTACTCTAGAAGACTATATGTTAGATAAATTAGACAATCAATATCACAATAATCATGCTAGCATATTATCAAACATATAAAGTGCGGAAAGTAAATAGAGTAGGGATAGAAAGATACACGCGATTTATAGTGGTTCGGTTTCCCTACATCCACTACCTAAGGAAGCCTCCTTAGGATTTCAAGCTTTTCACTAAGCTCCCGTGTCTCTCTTAACCGGGTCGAGAACACAATAACCCTTACAATCTCTTCGATAACACGAAGGACAAACACTTGTGTAATCACAACACAAGGACACCAAGTATACTCCCTATACTTGAATTCTCTCTTAATCTATCTATTACAAGACCTAGACTTAAGAGGATAGAAACAAAGTGTTTAAAGGGGTGCTTATAAAAGCTTGTAACTAAACTCCTAAAAGAGTGGATATAAACTATGTAGCATGTAAACTCCTCTTGAGTAGATAGAACCTTGTGGCTTATTTGATTAACTCCTTGAAAGGACTTATAAGCTCACTAAGATTGATTTTGACTATGTACAGCTCTTGACACCTTCTTGAATGATAACAATTAAGCTCCTTAATGTTTGTGATTAGTTGGTGTAGTTGTAGCCTTCAAAGAGCTTCAATTTATAGCATAAAATAGCTTCCAACGATCATAAGGCTTGGGTCCAACGGATCTATTAATTTCCCAACGGATATATTTCTTATGACTTAACTTTTGTGCAGAAAAACCTCTCTTGCGGTGTACCGCAAGTTTCGTGCGGTGTACCGCACCTCAACGGTTAGATTTTCTAACTCTCTGACGGGCTAGCCTATGCACCGCGCCCTGGTCCGCGCCTTTGGTCCGGTGTACCGCGCCAAGTATCTTTGAAAGAATTTGACTTATGCTATGATGCTCGGATCAATAAATCTTCTTCACGAAAGTTGTAGATAACATCATTCTTATAAACATTGTAGTTGATCATTAAAGCTATATCTCAAAGTACATAAAGATATGAATAAAAGTGAAAGCAATGAGATATAATAAGAATGGTATGAAAAGTGTTTTTGATGAATAATAGTACAAGATAGGATGAATATAATAAGAGTAATTAGCACACTAATCATAAGAGGATTTGTCACATTAAAACAACCTATTAAGGGAGGCTATATGCCAACAATCTCCCCCTTTTTGATGATGACAAATCCTTCACTAAAACACCTTAGGAATGATATGAAAGTTTAAGCACTAATGAAATTAAGCTCCCCCTCACAAAAAGCATATAAGATTTGAGATGCATTTGTGAGATTTAGAACGTGCAATTTTTTGAAAGTTTTAGTGCACATATTTCTCCCCCTTTGTCTTCATCAAAAAGACGGGGTTAATAAAAACAACTAAGGATAGAAGAGCAAAAACTCAAGTGAATAGATTTTAAACAACGATTCTAAGAGTGTGCAAGAGTTTAGGGATAAAAACAATTTTAGAAAGAGATGCACAAAGATAGATAATTGAAGAGCTAAGAGATAGAGACTTTTTACCAACTCCTTGATCGATAGATTTTCATTTCATATGCTTTCTAATGACACAAAACGATTAGTTGCAATGTATGAGATAAAAGATTAGCCAAAGCATTAGAGTTTTAACAAAAGCTCCCCCTTACAAAATGCATAAAGTTTGTTTCAATTTTGTAAAAGTTTGATCTACAATTTCTCCCTAATAAAGAGTAGTTGAAAACATTTTTAAGAAAGATAGGGGTAAAGTGTTATTTTTGAAAATTATAGGGACAAAAATCATTTTTCAAAAAGTTTAGGGACTAAATGACAATTTTTAAAACTTTTAGGGACCAAGGTGCAATTTTTCAACAAAATTATTTTAAGGGACTAAAACGCAATATGTGATAGGACCAAGGATTAGATGCAATAGTACCTATATCATCAAAGAAGATGTTAGCAACATCAATATCCAAAGCATAAGTTTTAAGCATCAAATATTCAAGATAAAAACATAGCAAACATAAACAATTATCCAAGATAAAGCACATAGCATCCTAAAAACATTATCCAAATACGTAGCAATAATATCCTAAATGTCCAAAACACGGACCCATAACCAATTAAAGCATAAACATCACAAACTTAGTCCAAAACAATAAAAACACCTAAAACACCAAGTATAATAAAATGAGGAATTAAAACCAAACACCCAAATACGACCATTTAACGATATTCCCGGGGAGAGCGGCTTCTAGAACGGCTTCGAGGATGTGACACATCATCTTTGATACACGAGACATCGTTCTTCACAGAAGATAACTCACTAGCAAGATGTCCTAATTTCTCTTCTAACACCCCAAATTTCCTTTCTAACTTTTCTTCTAAAACCTCGAATTTTCTACCTATATAATCCATAAACCGAGACATAGCGCTTTCGAAACTAGATGGATTAGGAGAATTCTCATGAATGGGGTTTTGAGGAGGCTCATTTGGGATAGGATTTTGTTGACCCGGGTTATCCAATAGTTCAAGTGTGTTAAGCTCCGGACCAAAGGTTCCTTCTCTAGCTTGTAGGATACGATTACGAATAGTAACATCCGAAATACGATTAATAACCGAATGCGAAACATAGGTGTTATTATAAATAGCAAATTTCATTCTCTTGATTGTGCTATAATCAAAATACCAAGCTTTATCAACTGATTTCACATTAGTTCCTCCTAAAGAAATTCCACTTCCCTCAAAGATTTTAGTTAGAAAAATACCATATGGGACTTTATCTCTCGATGTTCTAGCATGGTTCATCCATTTGAACATTATCGCAATAATGTTAATCGGTCGTTTAGCAAAGATCAAAAATAGGAGATAAGCTTCATAAGGAATTAATTTTGCATCATGTTTGTCCTTCGGAATTACGGCCGAAATAAGAAACTTATGAGCTACTATGAATTCCGGATCATAATTACGCAAATTCCAATTTCCATCGGGAACAAGCATCCTACCATTAACAAAATCAATAACCTCGTTTTGACCAACTATATCAAGACTAGAGCCATCCCAACCACTTGACCAAAAGCCACTAAATCCATCCAAAGGAATATTATAACGAGCACACAAAACATGTAACTTTAACCGTAAAGGAGTACCCGAAACTAATGATTTAATTAAGTTATTGCCACAATCATATTCAAAATTAGAGTAGAATTCTTCAATCAACCCACTAGCTAATTGACTACCCGAAAATTCAAAGATATTAGCACAACCTTGAAATGTAAATAGTTCAAGAAGAGAATTTTCACCCGATGGAAAAGCTGAATCACTAAAGGTTCTACCCGGGAGAGGATCGAATGGCCGGAGTGGAGGAGGTGTTGGTGACCTCGCCGGAGATGGCGCACGGCGGCGGCTGGAGGAGGCTCCGGTGGTGGTTTTCTTCTTTGGAGCAGATTTCTTTTCTCTCATGGTGGAAAGGAAGTGGGTAATGAAAGAGAGAGAGAGAGAGAGAAGTGATTTGGTGGAGAAGATGGTGTTTCTAGGCGGCGGAAAAGGGTGGAGGAGTCGCCGGAAATCGCTGGAGTGGGGAGAGGTTTTGTTTTAATGGTGGAATGAGGAAGAAAAGAGGATAAACGGGTTTAAAATGCTGACTAAAACCTAACCTGCGGTGTACCGCATTGCATAAATAAACTGAGCGAAAAATAAAGGAAAAATAAAAACGCTGAAACCCTGAGACGCGGTGTACCGCGGAGTGGTCCGGTGCACCGCAAAAGTGTTCGGTTTAGACACTAAAAAGGAATTTTTTGGTTCTTTTAAAAACACCTGAAACACATTCGAAACTTCCCCAAAAGATTCGGAATGATATAAAACTTATAAGAACATCTTTGTTTTGAAAAGAAATACCAAGGAAAACCCGAAAACTCATAAAACAATTTATTTCACAAACACCCCTATGTTTTCTAAAAGTACAAAAAGACCCAATGTAAAAACAAAGCAACATTTAAGCATGAAAAGTTCAAGATACACAAGATAATAGCACATAGAGGATAAATCACATAAAACACATAATAATGCATAAAAATAAAAAGAAGAAAGGAAAGAATTCACCGTATTTTCCTTTTACGAGGTTTGAACGTCCTTTTGCATATAATTCCATTTTCTTGACGCTCAGCACCTTCAATGAATATTACTATGGTAACCGAGGTGGAATGGATCCGGAAATGTTGTTAGCATTTGTCACGATCTATATTGGTTTTTCCCACGAGGGTATCAAAGATCCACTTTCAAGTTGTTCGTGGTAATGGCATGTAGAAGCATGATGACCGGTTTTACCACAATAATTGCATGAACTTCTTTTTCGAATAGAACTACCATGTGAGGGTTTTGAACACGAAGTTTTCTCATTCTTTTCAATATCCAAATTATCACTTAAATACAATTTTTCTTTAAAAAAGCCATTTGGATCAAAAGGAGTGATATTTGAAAAGGGATGATTTTTTAAAGTTTTAAGAGCGAGGGAAAAAGCTTCATCCAATTTTCTAAAACCTTCTATATTTTTCTTCATAGGATGTTGACTTTTATTGGAAGAAAAAATATTTTCAAAACAAGGGTTTTTAGTATTACCAATAATATCATCTAAAGTAATACAACATTTAAAACAATTCTTTAGCTCAACTTTAGCCTTTTTTAACATAAGGTTATTCAAATGGATTTGAGAATCAAGAATTTTGAGAAGGGATGAAATTTGCCTAATATCATCATAGTTATAAGGGAGAGATAAAGAGTTAGGATAGATTGCTACCTCATGGTTTGGTTTAGAATTGTCATGAGATTCATCATGGATCAAGATTTCTTTTTCTTCATCATCTTCGACAATTCCATATAAAAACTCCAAACGATTCCAAAGCTCTTTTGCGGATTTACAATCTAACATTTGTGAAAAAATTTCTTCGGAAATTCCACGAATTAGAGTGTACATTGGTTTTGCATTTTGAGTGAGCTTAGCCTTATCCTCAACGGTGAGTTCATCATAATCTTTTTCTTCTTGATTTAGCTTAAGAACTCCCGCTTCATTTAACTCCTCTTTATAAGGAACGAATGGACCTTCCATAACGATTCTCCATTGATCGGGATCTTCGGCTTTGATAAATTCCTCCATTTTCGTTCTCCAAGCAAAATAGTAAGTTCCTACAAAAAGTGGAGGTCGAGTAGAAGACGACTTTTCCAAAAGATTAACTTCCATATCGTTTACTCTACTAACGATTAAGCTATTCACGTAGAGTTAGGCTCTGATACCAATTGAAAGTCCTAGAGGGGGGTGAATAGGATTACTAATAAGATTAATGCCTATTTAAAAATCTTTTGGACAATTATAAGTTAAGTGAAAACTTCTAAGTCAACTTAATATATCAAACACTTATAGGATCATGCAAAGGATAAGTTAGAGGTTCGATATATAAGTATAACAAGTAAATCGACAATCCAATATCTTACTACTCTAGAAGACTATATGTTAGATAAATTAGATAATCAATATCACAATAATCATGCTAGCATATTATCAAACATATAAAGTGTGGAAAGTAAATAGAGTAGGGATAGAAAGATACACGCGATTTATAGTGGTTCGGTTTCCCTACATCCACTACCTAAGGAAGCCTCCTTAGGATTTCAAGCTTTTCACTAAGCTCCCGTGTCTCTCTTAACCGGGTCGAGAACACAATAACCCTTACAATCTCTTCGATAACACGAAGGACAAACACTTGTGTAATCACAACACAAGGACACCAAGTATACTCCCTATACTTGAATTCTCTCTTAATCTATCTATTACAAGACCTAGACTTAAGAGGATAGAAACAAAGTGTTTAAAGGGGTGCTTATAAAAGCTTGTAACTAAACTCCTAAAAGAGTGGATATAAACTATGTAGCATGTAAACTCCTCTTGAGTAGATAGAACCTTGTGGCTTATTTGATTAACTCCTTGAAAGGACTTATAAGCTCACTAAGATTGATTTTGACTATGTATAGCTCTTGACACCTTCTTGAATGATAACAATTAAGCTCCTTAATGTTTGTGATTAGTTGGTGTAGTTGTAGCCTTCAAAGAGCTTCAATTTATAGCAGAAAATAGCTTCCAACGGTCATAAGGCTTGGGTCCAACGGATCTATTAATTTCCCAACGGATATATTTCTTATGACTTAACTTTTGTGCAGAAAAACCTCTCTTGCAGTGTACCGCAAGTTTCGTGCGGTGTACCGCACCTCAACGGTTAGATTTTCTAACTCTCTGACGGGCTAGCCTATGCACCGCGCCCTGGTCCGCATTCTTGGTCCGGTGTACCGCGCCAAGTATCTTTGAAAGAATTTGACTTATGCTATGATGCTCGGATCAATAAATCTTCTTCACGAAAGTTGTAGATAACATCATTCTTATAAACATTGTAGTTGATCATTAAAGCTATATCTCAAAGTACATAAAGATATGAATAAAAGTGAAAGCAATGAGATATAATAAGAATGGTATGAAAAGTGTTTTTGATGAATAATAGTACAAGATAGGATGAATATAATAAGAGTAATTAGCACACTAATCATAAGAGGATTTGTCACATTAAAACAACCTATTAAGGGAGGCTATATGCCAACACACATGGCTTGTGATTGTGGGGGGCTATTTTCTGCTATAAACTGAAGTTCATTCAAGGCAACAATTACACCTTTTATCTACCAATCTTAAGGACATTAATTGTGAACATTCAAGAGGGTTTCAAGAGCTTCTCCAAGTCAAATTCATTCATTGCAAGCTATATAATTATATCATTTCTTTAAGAGTTATTCACTAAATTGTATCACCACAAAAATATTTGTTCTTTCTCTTAATTTTAGTTATTGTAATAGATTAAGAGAATGTGTGAGTATAGGGAGTATGCTTAGTGTTATTGTGTTGTGATAGCAGAAGAGTTTACTTTGAGTTTATGAAGTGGTTTGAAGAGACACAAAAACTAGTAGAGAATCTTGCAAATCCTAAAATGTCTATAGACCTAACGTAGTGGACTACGCTTCTGAGAGCGGAACCACTTATATAACGTTGTGTATATCTCTATTTCTTACACATTTTATTTTCAACACTCTATATGTTTGATTATATGCTCATCTGAATATCATATCTTTTCTTATCTAATAACATCTTAATCAAACTTTTGGATATCCTGAAAATTAAGGGAATATGATATAAATTAGCTTTTAATTTTATTCACCTGAAGTAAAATTAGCAGATTAATTTCCATAGTCGTATTCAATTCCCCGTCTACAACTTATATTGAATATCAATTGGTATCCGATCCTACCTCTATTTTTAACTTAACCATTTCTAGAGTAAAACGACATGGATTCTAACCAACCAGAAGATTCATGCTCTACTAGACCTCCACTCTTTTTAGGTAAAAACTATTTCCAATGGAAGAAGATGATGGAAATACATATCAAATGATAGAGCATAAATATGATCAACAAAGATGTTCCTTTTATTCCTTACCAAGATGAATAAGGCACAATCATCAAATCTCATAATGAACTCACTCCTCAAGATATATCCAAACTTACAAATAAGAACAAGGTGATGAATACACTCATTTACAGATTAAGTGTCACAGAATATAACCAAGTTAGTGAATATGTACCGGCTCATGAAATTTGGGATTTTTTGGAGCTATCATACCAATGTACGTTGGATGTCAAAAAAACTAAGGTTCGTCTCTTCATCATGAAATATGAGTTGTTTTAAATGGAACCTGATGAAACTTAAACTAAGATGCATCAAAGGTTTTTAAACATCGTCAACAATTTGATGACTCTTGGTCAAACCTATACAAACAACGAGTCATGCCCAAAACTCCTATATCCTCTTCCAAAGAAAAACAAGTAAAAAATGAACTCTATAAGAGACACGAATGATATCTAAAAAGTAATCGTTCACGAGCTTATATGCTACTTCATGATGGAGGAACTTGTAGTTGAAGAAGAAAAATTAAGAGAAGATGACGATAATTGGGTTAAGAATTCTATTGACTTTCATGCTTCAAGTAGGAAAAAGAAGGAAAATAAAGGAAAGAAGGAAATGAAGAGTAAGAAAAATCTGATGAAGAAGAGACAAGACAATATGAAGGAATATCTATGTCCGCAAGAGTCGTGAAAAGTTTTATGAGATATAAACTCTTTGCCGAGAAAGGTAGCTCTCCCACACCATATCGAAAGAATGTGAGACCCATCAAACATGAAGAACCTACTTGCTAACATTCCAAGTAAATAGCGCATATCAAAACATAATCTAAGAAGGCCATTCACGTCAATATCACTTAGGATGATCGAAAATCCGACCAAGAAGAAAGTGAAAGCAACCATGTAAATCTAGTCATATTCTTGGTGAATAACGAAAAAGATGAGTATGATTCATTTTTTGTTTTTTTAGTCGTAAAAGATTTTATTAGAAAAACAAAAGTGATATATCTAATACCCAGCGTATTGTGATCATTGGATGCTAGTTTGGCTAATTGAGGGATTAAAGCCAATCAAAACTACCAACTTGCCTCGAAGCCCTTTTTTAGCTTCCCAATCAGCCATCTTGTATCTACTCCTTGATATAAGGGAGTACTTAGTCTTACAAAAAGAGATAAAAAACGAATATTATCTACTAAATGTTTAATGCAGTGGGTTGGTTTTATTTTAACATAAAAGAGGTTGTAATAGAATCGCGCTCTTGGTGGACAGTGTTGGAAAGTATCTATACTTAATGAGTTGATATTCAATGGACCAAAATGTATCTAGTACGAAGTGAAGGTAAAATAGCCCGTGGACATATCATTAAACTAATTTTGATAGATTTGTCAATGGAAATTATCTTTGCTTTTGATTTGATGGAGACACCATCGCCTTTGTGCTTTGTCTATAGGCTTTTTCTTTGGTCAATTGTACTCTTTTCCTATTATCTATTGATTTTTTTCTAGCTTTAATCCCCATGAAGCTTCCTTAGCTTCCATCATGCCATGGTCAACTCCATTGCAAACTTTTTAGTCATACACGATGTTCAGTTTGGAAATCTGCTATTTGCATGTTAGTCAGAGATCTCTGAAATAAGTTATTACTTGAATATATCCTATTTCTTATGTTCACCTTCTGCGAAATCAAACCTTCCTTGTTGGTGGGTATATTAGTGGTGTTGTGGTATTTTATAAGATTACATGTCAAAAGTAAAACTTGAGTCAACTATTGTTCATAATAAAATCTTTCATTTTATAATTCCAGTTATACATTTTTGTAGGTAAATACGAGGAAATGGGTTAGCTATTTAGTTACTGACTTATTACATAAAAATAAAATTGATTATCATCGTATATTATTGTGTCGTTAATTTTTAAGTTTTTTGTTTTTTATTGTTGTTATAGTTCAATATAGTGATTTGTTGTAATATTTGATTTTATCAATAATATGTTCCCACAACTGCGAGAATCAAGATTAGCGACGGTCTTGGTGGTCGTTAGTGGTCTTTAAAATGGTCATTAAAAGTTATTTTAATCTTTTATGATCATTAAAAATTACTTTTATTAATTGGTGTTTAGAGGTACGAGAATTCTTATGTCCATAAAAATTCTTTGTATTTTAATTTTATATGAATCATTATAGTAACAAAAAGAGACAAAAGTGGCAGCATATGGTTAACATTTAACAATACTGAACTTTTCCTTATCTTAATCTTTATTACACTTATTAAGAGTTGTATCATTCTATCAATTCTAAGATTGTTACAATATCATCTCTCCTTAGCATCATAGAAGTGAAGTTCTAATTATTTATTAAGAGATCTTCAAAAGGAAGTCTCAATTCACTAAATAATCTCTCATACCCTTATTCGGAGGTACAGGATACCTTTAATAATAAAACAACAAAAATAATATAAAAAACCACACTTCATGATCTTAATCAAGGAGTATTTTTTCACTTTTTGCTGCCGGGGTGACTGTCACCTAATCCAAATGTGTTCTTAACACCATCAACCATACCCTGGACCATTTCTCCGCCCTGTATCATAAATAAAAATATCAAATATTTCCTTAATCATACCACGTATTAGGAGGAAAAGGTACACGGCAAACTTTTTAATTTATGGAAGAAAATTAATAGCCAAAGAAAATGTGAAAATTAAAATTAGAAGTAATCAATATAAGAACCTGCTGAAGTAATCCAGCACCATCGTGCTCACTTTCACGGTGGGCCTTTGCCTGAGCACCTTGGGCCATCTCTTCAGCCTTGTTTGTTGCTGAATGAGCTGCGTTTTTTGCTGAGTCTAAACATTGCTCAGTTTTAGCCTATACACAAATTTTAGACAATGTTGTTTATTTATTAAAGTGATCGATTAAGATTTTCTGACTTCTGAGTTTCTATAGAAATACTTCAAATTCAAATCAAAAGAGTAGTAATGAATATGCTCCTTAAACTTAAACCAAAAATAAATTAATTGTAAGACTAGAATTTAATTACTGATTTTTAATTAGCAAAACTTTAATCATCTAAAATTTATTAGAGGCGAACTACTATTTAGTAAACCTTTATGATGTAACGACATTTTCAATACATGTAGTACAATTCGATCTAAGTTAATTATAGACGATATCGACATAATGGAAACCGTAGGCACATTAATTCAGAGATACATTCTGAATCTATTTTTATATTCATTTGAATTATCCTTCTAAAAGAATAAAATAAAAATACACCATGAGCATTATCGTTATCATTAGATTTATAGTTCCTCATGAGAAAAATTTATGATTTCTCCTTAGTCCTAAAAAAAGAGCATCTAAATTAGGTCTTAAATTTAGGCCACATTTATAAAAGGTATGGTTTTTGAATAGATAAGCTGAAAACGTATCATATTTTTAATATAAATTTTACCACCGCCAACTCTTTATTAAATAAGCCTAAACAACACGTTTAACCTCTCACCTGAGCTTGTCCATGGGATTGGCCTGCATTAAAGTTGGACGACATTTTCGCAAAAAAGAACTAGAAAAGTTTATATATTTGTTTAGGTTTTCCTTGTTTCTGAATTCAGATATTATTAAACTACTAACAAATGGAAAGTATAAATAGTTTTTTCTTGGTTGTGAATGTGGTAATCCGCTGGAAATGGATCATTTAAGGCCAATAATAATAAGAATAAAGTCAAACCTAACATCAATGTATAAATCACTACACAACATCGGATGCGACGGAGTAGCTAATATGTGGAGTTATTTAATTTTCTGTATTTTATTTGTTACCGTGGTAACAATTTCTTCATTGATTATACGTGAAAAATCCTGCGGACGTTAATTTACCCTTTTTAATAAATGTATATTTAATCAAAGTTAATGATGATAACAAAATTTCAAAACTAAGGAGATATTTATTTGCATTTAATGAAATTTTATTAAGACACTGGATTAATAAGACCGATTGTTTTCTTACTAATTTAGATTTGAATGGCGGTTAATTGGGATGTTTCATTAAAATTTCAAACTAAGTCTGAATCATTCAGACACTACCTTTTAACAAAATAAATTTTATTCAACTGTTCATTCAACATTCAGCTTTATTACTGAAAAAATAAACGACACTTAAGGTTAATAAAGATTTAAACTTAACATAAGATCGATAAATCCTCCATTGTTTAGAATATTCTACAAGATATTGACATCAAATTTTATTGAAGTTAAATGGTTTCAATACTAAAATGGTTGTTTAATGTATTAAAAAAATTAAAACTTCTATAATCACATTTTTAAACTAGCTAGTACCCGACCACATATGCGAGAATAATTAATACATTGTTACGAAATTGACCACTAGCGACTGTCACGGTGGTCACTAGCGGGTCCATCATTGGTCCCTAAAAATTGGATTTAGCTTAAACGATCGTTATTAATCGTTATAGATACACATTACTAATCAATATGGCCGCCAAAGGGATAACCCATTAGCAACTACTAGTATGGTCGGTAAAGGCGACACTTTACCGACCACGTGTGTTGGAGTCAAGAGCCATTTGGGTTTTACATAGCACTTGGAGTCAGGAGCACCTAGGAACTAACGGTTCGTGATTTGGAGTTGAATTGAAGAAGTTATCAAAGTTGCAACTGTCGTGGTTCGAACCTGACCACTCTTCCTTGAAAACGTGCTTGGGTTGAATCAGGTTACTTAAATGGGGCCCGCAGCTCCTAAAATGATAGGATTGTATATATATATATATATATATATATATATATATATATATATATATATATATATATATATATATATATATAACCTTAGAGAAGATTAGAAGACAATTGGGAAGAAGAATAAGATCGCCTAGGAAGGAGGAAGAGCAAGGGTTTCACACTGAATATCCGTAAAGAAAACAATAATACTCTCTTCCTGCGAGTTTGTCTAGCATCTGATCAATGAATGGTAGAGGGAAGTGAACTTTCTTTGTATCCTTGTTGAGTCTTCGATAATCCATGCACACTCTCCACCCCACAACTGTTCTTGATGGAATGGCTTCACCTTGATCATTAAGGACGGTAGTGATACCTCCTTTATTTGGAACACATTGCACTGGACTAACCCAATCACTGCTTGCAATCGGAAAGATAATACCAACGTCTAATAACTTGATTTCCTCCTTCCTTACTACCTCTTTCATAGCTGGCATGAGTCTTCTTTTCCCTTCTATAGATCACCCTCCTTCGTTCTCAAGAATAATTTTATGTTTACAAATGAACGGACTAATTCCCTTGATGTCGGCAATAGTCCACCCAATTGCTTCTTTGTTAGCGCAAAGCACACTGAGTAGATTATCTTCTTGAGGACCTGAAAGGTTAGCAGAAATAATAACAGGTAAAGTATTGTTCATACCTAAATATGCATAACATAGATGGTCAGGTAGTGGTTTTTCTTCGAGAACAGGTGGACATATTATAGCTGGTTTCTGTATTGGCTCAATTTCACCTGATTCTCGAAGTTGTTCTCGTATATTTGATCCTAATGTCTCCACCTCGTTAGTGGTATCATCATTTATCTCTGGCGATTCAAGTGCTAAGGCTTCGTCGAGATCATCATCTAAGCTTGCTTCATTAAAGACTTCTTGTGTAATTTTCCGGATGACATCTATCTTTAAACATTCATCTTTCGAATTTGGAAATTTCATAGCCTTAAACACGTTGAATCGTACCTATTCGTCTTGGACCCTCATGATCAATTCACCATTTCTCAACATCTATTAGTTTACGCCCCGTGGCTAAGAATGGTCTACCCAAGATGATGGGGACATTCTTATCCGCGTCGTAGTCAAGAATAATAAAATCACAAGGAAATATAAAAGTACCATCTTTAACTAAGACATCTTCAATTTTACCTACTGGTTGGGAGAGGGAGCGATCCGCCATTTGTAATACCATAGAAGTGGGTACTACCTCTCCTATATTAAGCTTCTCGAACAGGGACTTTGGCATGAGATTGATATTCGCGCCTAAATCACATAATGCTTTCCTGGTCCAACTATCTCCAATACCAATAGGAATCGTAAAACTTCTGGGATCTTGTAGCTTCGGTGGTAACTTGTTTTGACAAATATCACTACACTCCTCTGGCAATCCAATTGTTTCCCCAGTTTCTAAAGTTCGTTTGTTAGAAAGAATGTCCTTCATGAATTTCAGATATTTTGGCATTCTCTTGAGAGCTTCTACAAACAGAATATTAATATCTAGCTTGCTCACCATGTCAAGGAACTTCTAGAATTCTTTTTCATTGTCCTTTTTCTTGACACGTGATGGGTATGGTGGAGGAGGGCGTGTATTGGTTTCCACTGAGCTTTTCTACTTTCCTGGTGTTTTTTCTTGGACACTCTTTGGTTCAACTACCTCTTCGACCTTATCTTCTACTGTTTCTTCAACCACTTTTTCTGAAATAGTGGTTGGCTCTGGTTCTCTTCTAGGTGGAGGTAATTGTTTTCCACTTCTTAGTTCAACTGCATGACAAGCATCATCTTGAGGAGCAATAGTATCACTTCGGAGTTGCCCTTTTGGCCTGTTTTATAGTGTACTCGCCATTTGTGATAGAGTATGCTTGAGATTTTTGATTACCTTTTGATGGGATTGAAGTCTTTGCTGGCTCATCTTCATATTCTATTCAACTAATTTCATCATCTCAGCCATACTTGAATCCAAACTCAAAGGTTGTTCTTGTTTTGCTTGTTGCATTGAGTGTTGCGGTGGTTCTTGATAAGATTTTTCATAAATTGGCGCTTCTTGATATATGTGTTGTGGTTGATAATAGTATTAAGGTCGAGTTTAATGATAAGTCTCTTTATTTCTAACCCAATTATGATTTTGTGGGGGCTAATAATTAGCGTAACTTCCTTGAGGATAATAATAACCATTAGAATAATGGTTTCTTTGATGAGATATAAAGGGAGTTGCAGCTGGATTATTCATACACTTTTCCCACACATGATTTCTTGCTCCACAACCTGGACACGAGGGTAAATTATGTACTAGATTTACCTGATCTATTGTTCGAGCTTGTTCTCCTAGTTCCTTGAGTTGTTAGTTCCATTCTTCGTTCATCAGAGATTATGAGGTCTCTTCTTGTTCTTCAGTTTCAATTGGCCAACTTCTCTCAGTCTCAAGAACTTTCTCCATAATGCCTTCTGCTTCTACATGATCTAATAATACAAAACCTTTGTTTCCTAACAAATCTGCTCTTGCCTTGGACTCGTTATTGAGTCCTCCATAGAACATGGTTAATGAATATTCTGGCGATGATATATGGTATGGACATCTCGCCTTTTTTTCATTAAAACGTAACCATGATTCACCAACACTTTCTCCGTCTTCCTGCATAAATTGTTCGAGCTCCGACATATCTTTTAATCTTCTACTAACCGGATAAAATCGGTCTAGGAATTTGGATTGAAGCTTGTCCCAATCTGGAATAACGTGAGGATGTTGGGAATCGTACCAATCACTTGCACCTCCAGTCAAAAATAATTGGAACATGGCGTAATACATAGCGTCACATATCTGCATAAATTTCTGAACATACCAAACCAGATCTTGTTGTGCAGCACCGCTAAATTGTCCATGACTCGCATTGCGCTATCATGCCTGGATCTGGTCTAAATTTAGCGGCTTGGATTTCTGGAGTGCGGATTCCTCATGGTTGCACTCTGAATGAGATGGGAAGATCAAGTATCCTTGGGCTTGCCATCTGAAAAATCTGTAAAACAAAACTAAAAACAAAAGCGTAAAATAGAACTAACTGAAATATAAGCACTAAATAAATGCACAAGGACTAACGATGTAGTCCCCGACAGCGATGCCAAAAACTTGGTGTCGCCTAGGGCGTGATAAAATAATAGATAAAGTAAACGCAAATAAACACCCTAGGCTAAGCACGGTTCTGCAAGTATAGAGGACGTATGCAAGTTTTAATGATAAATAGAATTCGTTCCTCAAAGACTATGAAAGTTAGGAAGAACTTATGCAAATTATCAAGTGCAGATAATAAAGCTAGATCAAATTAATACGCAAGAAAATAAAATAAAAGAGATTTTTTGTTTGGTTTTAGGAAATAGAAAATTAACTAATAAATGAAAAGACAGAAAATTAAATAAGCAAAGAACAGATAGTATGAGAGTTTAGCTCGAGATATTAGCAAGTAATCCCCATTAGTCTTGTTTATTCTAACATGTAAGGGTGAATCATGTAGTAGTACAATAGTCAGGATTCTAAATTCCCATTCCTTAGACCTTGAGAGCGAGTAAGGGGGCTACGACACAACCACGAGGCAGTTTCAAATAGGGTTATCAAGCGCCACCAAGGCCTTAAGCAAACAATTCCTCCAACTGGTGATATGGTTATTAAAACATACCCTAATGACTATCTAGTTAGGCTGGATTGTCAGGACAAAATCCTTATTCTAGACGTTATGTGGTGTTTCAATAGTTAAACAACCCTTCTAGGCGACCATCTAACTACTATTAAGGTAATCCTATACTCGTGCACTGATGTCTCCCCATTTGTGATGATTTAATCTTAGTTGGAGACATCATTTTAGGTGTATTTATTAGGTTATAGGTCGATTTTCTCATGATTTAGTACACTTTTCTATTTCGTATCTTAATTTAATTATTTATTATTTTTAGAGCATATTGGGTTTAATTGTTTGTTAACTGTGAAGTTTTAAAGATATATGGTAATTTATTAGGTGCCAAGTTAATTCTAAGAGATTAAGGAAAGAGGATAAACATGGAAATTGAAGAAAAAGGCAAGAAATATGAAAAAGGAAAAGATAAAGTTGGCAAGTAAATCTGAATTCTAGCAGCTACGAGCATAAAAGTGATCATAACTCAAGATTGTTTAGGAATTTGGAAGAATGGTCTAAATTAAAGTTAAATAGCTTTCTAATATGATCAGTTTCGCCTATTGGAACGCATCAAACAGATAAGTATTGAAGCCGTTACGGCCAAAACAAAACAGCATCAGAATCTTACCTTTTCTATAATTTAGGGTTACGAATTTGAGTTGGGCATGGAGTCAAATACCTATCTTATACTCCAAGAAACATTTTAGGGTTTCCTATACCCTATAAATACACCCTCTTATCATAAGAAACACATCCATGGCTAATCCTTAAGGCAGAAAGAAGCTTACAACACAAGAAGAGAAGTCTGGAAGGAGTTGAACACCATATCATGTCTTCTTCAAACATTCAGATTTGTAATTGTTTTATTTTCTTTCTTTAGTATGAATAAAATAAATTTAGCTTGAGATTTATCATATATGTATGAACCCTAGATTTTTTTAAACGTCTATCTAATTTGGGATACCATCGTATTTAAATTGAATCCATGTTTTATTTTTCTGTTTATGTGTTTTAATTTATTGTCTATTTTCCTTGCTAGTGCATGATTTTAGGATTAACTTAATAGTATTTAGATATGCATATTTAAATATGGAACCAACACATAACATCTAGTGTAAGGATGGTCCGACAACCCAGCCTATCTATATAGTCACTATGGTTTGGTGTTAGCATCATTAATCAATTGTAGGAAAAGTTTGCTTAGGACCCTTATTGACACATGTTACCCCTATTTTAAACTACCTAGCACAATTGAGTCCGATTATTGCAATACTACATGATTCACCCTTACATGTTTAGAATAGACAAAACTAGTGGGGATTACTTGCTAATATCTTAGGCTAAACTATCATACTATCTTCTTCACTTATTTAATTTTCTGTCTTCAAATTATTAGTTTAATTTTTCTTTATTAAAAACCAAATAAAAATCTATCTATCTTTTCTTCTCTTGCGTATTATTATCCTAGCTTTCATATCTGCACTAGATAAATTGCATAAGTTCTTCCTAACTTTCGTAGTCTTTGGGGAACGAATTCTATTTATCATAGAAACTTGCATACATCTTGTAATACTTGCAGAATCGTGCTAAAACTAGGGTGTTTATTTGCACTTATTTTATTCATTATTTTATCACACCTTAGGCGACACCAAGTTTTTGGCCGCTGCCAAGGACTACATCGTTAGTCCTTGTGCATTTATTTAGTGCTTATATTTTAGTTAGTTCTATTTTACGCTTTTCTTTTTAGTTTTGTCTTTACAGGTTTATACAGATGGAAAGCCTGAGGAGACTTGATCTTCCCATCTCATTCAGAGTACAACCATGAGGAATCTGCACTCTAGAAATCCAAGCCACTAAATTTAGACCAGATCTAGGCATGATAGTGCAATTTGCGAGTCATGGACAATTTAGCGAGGATGCACAACAAGATCCGATCCGGTATGTTCAAAAATTGATACAGATATGTGACGCTTATATCACCAGAGGCGTTACAAAGGAGCAGATGTATTACATTATGTTCCAGTTCTTTTTTACCGGAAGTGCAAGCGATTGGTACGAGACCCAACACCCTGAGTTTATTCCAGATTGGGACAAGCTTCAATCCAAATTACTAGACCGATTATATCTGGTTAGTAGATGTTTAAAAGATATGTTGGAGAATTTATGCAGGAAGACGGAGAGAGTATTGGTGAAGCATGGTTACGTTTTAATGAGATGAAGGCGAGATGTCCATTCCATGTATCATCGCCAGAATATTCATGAACCATGTTATATGGAGAACTCAATAACGAGACTAGAAGAAAAGCAGATTTGTTAGGAGATAAAGGTTATGTATTATTAGATCCTGGAGAAGCTGAAAATATTATGGAGAAAGTTCTTGAGACCGAAAGAAGTTGGCCGATTGAATCAGAAAAACAAGAAGAGACTTCGGAATCTCTAAAGCTCAAAGAGTTAAACCAACAACTCAAGGAATTACGAGAACAAGGGCGAACAATAGCTTAGGTGAATCTATTACATACTTTACCTTTATGTCTAGGTTGTGGAGCAAGAAACCATTCGTGGGAGAATTTCATGAATAATATAGCTTCGATTTCCTTCGTATCTCATCAAAGAAACCATTATTCTAATGGTTATTATCATCCTCAAGGAAATTACGTTAATTATCAGTCCCTACGGAATCAAAATTGGGTCGGAAATCAAGAGACTTATTATCAACCTCGACCTTAATCTTACTATCCACCACAACCTATCTATCAAGAAGTACCGATCTATAAAGAAATCTACCAAGAAGCGCCACTTTACACAAAACCTTATCAAGAACCACCTCAATATTTAATGCAACAAGCTACACAAAAGAAACCTTCGAGTTTAGATTCAAGTATGGCTTCAATGATGAAAGTAGTTGAAGCAAATATAACGATGAGCCAGCAAAGAATCCAAACCTAGTCCAGGGTAATCAAGAATCTCGAGCATACACTGTCACACATAGCGAGTACACTTCAAAACAGGCCAAAAGGGCAACTCCCAAGTGATACTATTGCTCCATAAGATTATGCTTGTCATGCAGTTGAATTAAGAAGTGGAAAACAATTACCTCCGCCTAGAGTGGAACCAGAACAAACCTCTATTCCTGAAAAAGTGGTTGAAGAAACAATTGAAAACAAGGTTGATGAGGTAATTGAAAAAAAGAGTGTCCCAGAGAAGACACCAGAAAAGAAATAGAGCTCAGTGGTAAACAACACACGTCCTTCTCCACCATTCCCGTCACGTGTCAAAAAGAAGAACAATGAAAAAGAATTCAAGAAGTTCCTTGACATGGTGAACGAGTAAAATATCAATATCCCGTTTGTAGAAGCTCTCACAAGAATGCCAAAATATCTTAAATTCATGAAGGACATTCTTTTTAACAAACGAAGCTTAGAAACTGAAGAGATGAATGGATAGCAGAGGAGTGTAATGCTACAAACGAAATAAAGTCACCACAAGACGCGCATACACCCCAGAACTTTTGGATGAAACCATCCATTGCTACAAAGAATAGATCTGAAAAGTTCGTGGGAGTAAAAGGCAAGGGATTCAAGTTTGCATGCCAAATATTAATAAAATTTCGTGTTGCTGTGGAGGTGATGTTCAACCATGACCGAAGTAAAACATCTAACTTTAAAAGAAGTTAAATAAAATTGTTGTACGGGAGACAACCCGCAATTTTTTACGTTTTATTGTTTTTAATTCATGTTTAGATTAGTTGTTTTTAGTTGATATTGCATATTTGAGAAAGGTATTAGTGTTTTTGATGTTCAGATACTAAAGAAATCGAGTTTGGGAGGAAAACCGAATTTTTTTGGGCATTTTCTAACCTGGCCGCCGGTATGCCGGTTATACGACCGGTAAGCCGGTGAGTCAAAAACACGAGCCCTCGGGTACTCGCCTCGAGTTCTTTGCTGAGAGAGAATTTTCGAAGAAATGGCGCACCGATATACCGGCCCATACTGCTGGTATGCCGGTCAGACAAAAAGGGGAGGCATCGGGTTCGCGATTAGGGTTTTTTGCCGAAGGTGATTTTTCAAGGAGAAGCTCACCGGTATGCCGGCCCATACCGGCGGTATACCGGCCCGAGCCGCTAGAGAGAGAAAATTTGCATTTTTTTAGGGTATAAAGAAGAGGAAGGCTAGTCTATTACGAATTTTACAATCCTTAAGTCTCTCCTTCTTCTCCAAACCTCTCCCAACTCTATTAAAGCTTCATCAAACCTTCCCTAAACATCCAAACACTACCCAATCACCATAAAAACACATCCAATCCTTTCTCCACATCATTACAAAGACGATTCAACCACCCATATCATACCGAAACACATTGAATCCAAGAATCAAAAGCTTAAATTTCCGAAATTCATCCTACAATTTCTTAGATCAATACCAATCCATCAAGAATCCATCTTACCCACATAGAGAATCATCATCAAAACACCTTTCCTAACCCAAATAAAGCTTGTACAACCAATAATCAAGAGTTTCAAATTTCAAGAATGGTTAAAGATTTGAGTTGGGGGTCAATTGAGATGATTAAGAGAACATAAATATTATCTACTAAGAAGGAGATGAAGAAAAGCAAGGTATTGGGTTCTATTGAGAAGAAATCAAGTGAGAAAAGTTCTAGTTCCAACACAAAGGGTAAATCAGGTCAAGAGAAGAGAGGTCAGCTAGCTGTGTTTGATTCAATGGGCAAAAAGGTTCCAACTTTAGTGCAGAAAACAACACAACCTCTATAGATCGAAGGTCCTGCACCCGAAGAAAAAGAGAAAGCTTCAAGGGCCCTGATAGCTTATGCGAAGAAACAATTATAGGAACTTCCTTTTGATTATAAGAAAGTATTTGAAGAAGAAGTTGGTAAAGGAGAATACAAGAAGATTCTTGGAGATTTGGTGAAATATTGGGTTGGTTTACATTCATGGTAGGGCGTTCTAAAAAATGCTATCTTGTTGAATTGTATTTTGAGGGGAGAAGAAGAGGATGTGGCACAGTTGATCTATGAGGAGGTGATGTGATTTTCGGTCTCTCGCATGTCGTTATTTAATATGCAATATCCTACTATGATCACGTGTCTTGTTCGGAAAGCAAATGTGATTTTGGGTGAAGAAGAGACACTTGATTTTAAGATGAGTAACAATAATGACAATGCTTGGATCATGAAAGTTTTGAGAGTAATTACGCAACTTTCAAAAGAAGAAAAGGAGCACATCATAACACTCCTTGGGCAATTAAAGAAAGATCCAGAAAATCCTACCTTGGATGTCGATAATGTGAGGCAATAGCCTCAAAGAGTATGATTTCTTTCTTCCCTACCATTTCTTTATGTGAAATATGTGTGTTAATTTTAAATTTTATTTTTTTCTTGAGTCTTTTTCGAGTCGTGGGGACACGGCTCACTTTTGTGTTGGGGGTGGGGATTCGTTGTCCTCATCTTCTCTTTCTGTTTTTGCATATAATTTAAAACTTTTGGGTTTGAATAGGCATAGACTATGTTGAATGTACCTATTTGAGCATGATTTAATTAAGTTAATTATAGTAAGTAGTATATTTTGAAAGATGTCACAAATATGTTTAGTATGCATGCATGAAAACAGGAAATAAAAGATAGAAAAGTTAATCAGCAATGCTAAGAAGTCATGTTGAAATTTAGGGAGAGTTATTTGGTGTGTAGAACGTGAGGTTTGAAATTAGTTGAAACCTGCTTGTCTATGAACTAGTAGTGAAAAAGTAACAAAATCCGGTAGTTAGAAAAGTGAATAAGGAAGTTATTTCATATTGAAGCCACTTGAAGCCTTTTTAGCCTTCTCATCCTTTTTATTTGATTATTGTTATTATTTATCCGTCTTATCCCCTCTGATCCTTTCTAAAGCCTTTTATTAAACCACATTATAATCCACACCCCTTAGTTTATAGGACTTATCCATATGACTCGCACTCGAATCGCAAAACCTGAGACAAGTCATTTTAGAGATTGAGTTTGGGGTGGTGGGTTTCATCATTAGGGAACATTGGGTTCGGAAAATTGTAATTGTGATTTTATTGATGATGAAAAAGTTATTATTGTAACCCTTTGTCGGGGTAATAGTGAATGAAAAAAAAAGCTGAAAAGCATGAATTGAAAAGAAAAAAATATATGGAAAAAAATAGTGTGATATCTCAACATCAAAAAGAGAGTCATAGCTATACAAAATAAAAATTGATATGAAAAGAATATATATTCGGATCGGCAAAGTGAAATTTGTATATCATCATGAAAAGGTTTTATTTGGGATTATTGGGGATGCACATCAAAAGCATAAAAAATTGGGTTGAGTGAGAACATCTTCGAGTGAAAACTCAAGCTCTAGGGCGATTCGTTGATGGAATGTGAGGGGAGAGCCAAAAGCTCACTTTTCATTATCCAAATATACCACACCGTCCCTAAGCCCCGTTATAACCGTAAAGACCTTAGGATTTCTAACTGCTTGATGGAGAAACAATTGAGCTATTAGGTAGTAGGTGAGTGGACCATTGGATGCAATATTAGGACCTATGAACAACCTATAGCCATTAGCACAAACTGAGTTGAGACCTCTCCTCCTAGCATTGCGAAATTAATCTAGACTTAAATTTATGGGTTGTTGGTTATGTGTATATTAAGCATACGTGTGCATTATTTCTTTAGCATTACTACATGAAACTTTTTAGATATTTTGATCTAGGATCATTCATTGTGTTCTGTTCTTATTCTCCTCCCACTTCTTCTTCTTGTTAAATATTTTACTACCCTATTGTTCTTTATTTTTATTGTATCGGGACGAAACAACTTTGAGTTGGGGGTCTTGCTGTCTCCCCATTTGTGATGATTTAATCTTAGTTGGAGACATCACTTTAGGTGTATTTATTAGGTTATAGGTCTATTTTCTCATGATTTAGTACACTTTCCTATTTCGTATCTTAATTTAATTATTTATTATTTTTAGAGCATATTGGGTTTAATTGTTTGTTAATTGTGAAGCTTTAAAGATATATGGTAATTAATTAGATGCCAAGTTAATTCTAAGAGATTAAGGAAAGAGGATAAACATGGAAATTGAAGATAAAGGCAAGAAATATGAAAAAGGAAAAGATAAAGTTGCCAAATAAATCTGAATTCCAGCAGCTACGATCATAAAAGTGATCATAACTCAAGATTGGATAGGAATTTGGAAGAATGGTCTAATTAAAAGTTAAATAGCTTTCCGAGACGATCAGTTTCGACTATTGGAACATGTCAAACGGATAAGTATTGAAGCAGTTACGGCCAAAACAAAACAACATCAAGATCTTACCTTTTCTATATTTTAGGAATACAGATTTGAGTTGGGCTTGGAGTCCAATACCTATATTATACTCCAAGAAACGTTTTAGGGTTTCCTATACCCCATAAATACACCCTCCTATCATAAGAAACTCATCCTTGGCTAGTCCTTAAGCCAGGAAGAAGCTTACAACACAAGAAGAGAAGTCTGGAAGGAGTTGAACACCATATCATGTCTTCTTCAACCTTCAGATTTGTAATTGTTTTCTTTTCTTTCTTTAGTATGAATTAAATAAATTTAGTTTGAGATTTAGCATATATGTATGAACCCTAGATTTGTTTAAACGCCTATCTAATTTAGGATACCATCGTATTTAAATTGAATCCATGTTTTATTTCTCTGTTTATGTGTTTTAATTTATTGTCTGTTTTCCTTGCTAGTGCACGAGTTTAGGATTACCTTAATAGTAGTTAGATAGGCATATTTAACCATGGAACCAACACATAACACCTAGTGTAAGAATGGTCTGACAACCCACCCGATCTAGATAGTCACTATGGTTCGATGTTAGCATCATTAATCAATTGTAGGAAAAGTTTGCTTAGGACCCTTATTGACACAGGTTAACCCTATTTTAAACTACGTAGAACAATTGAGGCCGATTATTGCAATACTACATGATTCACCCTTACATGTTTAGAATAGACAAAACTAGTGGGGATTACTTGCTAATATATCAGGCTAAACTATCATACTATCTTCTTCGCTTATTTAATTTTCTGTCTTTAAATTATTAATTTAATTTTCCCTTATTAAAATCCAAATAAAAATCTATCTATCTTTATTTTTCTTGTGTATTATTATCCTAGCTTTTATATCTGCACTAGATAAATTGCATAAGTTCTTCCTAACTTTCGTAGTCTCTTGAGAACGAATTCTATTTATCATTAAAACTTGCATACGTCTGTAATACTTGTAGAACCGTGCTCAGCCTAGGGTGTTTATTTGCACTTATTTTATTCATTATTTTATCACACCTTAGGCGACACCAAGTTTTTGGCCGCTGGCAAGGACTACATCGTTAGTCCTTGTGCATTTATTTAGTGCTTATATTTTATTAGTTCTATTTTAAGTTTTTCTTTTTAGTTTTGTCTTTATAGGTTTTTACAGATGGAAAGCCCAAGGAGTCTTGATCTTCCCATATCATTCAGAGTGCAACCACGAGGAATCCGTACTCCAGAAATTAGAGCCACTAAATTTAGACCAGATCTAGGCATGATAGCGCAATTTGCGAGTCATGGACAATTTAGCGGGGATGCACAACAAGATCCGGTCCGGTATGTTCAAAAATTTATGCAGATCTATGACGCTTATATCACCAGAGGCGTTACAAAGGAGCAGATGTATTACATTATGTTCCAGTTCTTTTTACCGGAAGTGCAAGCGATTGGTACGATACCCAACACCCTGAGTTTATTCCAGATTGGGACAAGCTTCAATCCGAATTCCTAGACCAATTCTATCTGGTTAGTAGATGTTTAAAAGATATGTTGGAGCTTGAACAATTTATGCAGGAAGACGGAGAGAGTATTGGTGAAGCATGGTTACGTTTTAACGAGATGAAGGCGAGATGTCCATTCCATGTATCATCGCCTGAATATTCATTAACCATGTTCTATGGAGGACTCAATAACGAGTCCAGAAGAAGAGCAGATTTGTTAGGAGATAAAGGTTACGCATTATTAGATCCTGAAGAAGCTGAAAATATTATGGAGAAAGTTCTTGAGACCGAGATAAGTTGGCCGACTGAATCAGAAGAACAAGAAGAGACTTCGGAATCTCTAAAGCTCAAAGAGTTAAACCAACAACTCAAGGAATTATTGGCTCAGAAGTACCAAATCTTAGTGCAATTGGTGCATTAATGTATCTTTCTAATAACACCCACCCAGACATTTATTTTAGTGTAAAGTTGTTATAAAGATACAGTTCAACACCAACAATAAGACACTGGAATGACATTAAACACATACTTCGTTATATTCGTGAAACTCACGATATGGGATTGCTATATTCAAGTCATCATAAATCTGAATTGATTGGTTATGCAGATGCTCAATATTTATCTAACCCGCATAAAGGAAGACCACGAACCGAATATGTATTCACTTTTGGGGGCACTGTTATCTCATGGCTCTCTACAAAACAAACCATTTCCGCTACATCTTCAAATCATGCTAAGATACTTTCTCTTCATGAGGCTAGCCGAGAATGTGTCTGGTTAAGATCACTGACTCAACATATTCAATGGGAATGCAATCTTTCTACAAACAAACAAAATACTACAATATTATACGAAGATAATGCTGCTTGTATCGCCCAAGTCAAATAAGGCTTCATCAAAGGTGACCGAATCAAGCACATTTCCCCAAAGTTCTTCTTTACGCATGAACTCCAAAAGAAATGAGAAATAGACGTTCATCAAGTTCGCTCAAGTGACAATTTGGCTGATTTATTTACAAAGTCAATACCTACATCAACATTGAAGAAACTGATACACAGGATTGGCATGCGTCGACTTCAAGACCTCTCCTGAGATGCTGCCAAGAGGAGGAGACAAATACGTGTTACACTCTTTTCCTTCATCACAGTTTTGTCCTAATAGGTTTTCCTGATAAAGGTTTTTAATGATGTAGTTTTAGTTAGCGTATAAAGAAATGTACTCTTTTTCCTTCACCAGATTTTTTCCTTCTAGGTTTTTCTAGGAAGGTTTTAACGAGGCATATTCTTAGGGACAGAATATCTAAGGGGGGGGGGGGTGTTATAAACCCATGTAGTGGATATTCATTCCATCCCATGGGCTAGTAGTCAAGCCATGAGCACTAAGGTTTAGGGTTACCTATTACCTATAAATAGGAGCTCCCACTATATAATCTTTACACTCTCTGATAATAAACCTGCATGCTTCTCTTTCTTTCTCTCCTATTCACAACAATTGTGATGATTATTCATTTATATTTACATAGGGTCTTTAAGGATTTCAAGAAAGTTATTCATTAATGCACTTAGCGAGGTTATTCATTTAGCCCCTTAGCCCAAGTCGGGACCGGAGAAAATTATTCATTTGTCGAGATTATTCATTTATCATACATTCATTTATCGAGGTTTAACTATGCATATTTTTATTAAGTATTACAACAATATTTGAATAAGGAAAAGAAAAATATTCAAACTAAAATCTATGAGTGCTGCCACTCATACAAGGCACAAAGAGAAAAAGAATGAAACTAAAACCTATGAGTACTTTATTATAGCCAATCATACAAGACAAAAAACAATACTCGTTCCAAGATGAAGAGCATGTGAGCTCTGGCGAGCGTTGGAGGTCTAACAAGGAGTTGATCGAGTTCCTTCTTAAATCCGTCACGTGAAGATGAAAATGGAGTAACAGAGTTTACCAATTTTCCTAGTGGTTGTTGGTGGCGGCTTCATAGAAAAGGAACAGAGAACTTCCGCCTTCTTCTCGTTGACCTTCTTCGCAGCTTTCTGACGACCTTCTTCGCATCTTTTGTCGAGCTCGGCGGTACAACGAGAGCTCCGAGCTTCGAGGCTTGCATGTATTTCTCATGGAGAAGCAACAACTATGTCTTCATAGCTCGTCTTCACCGAGCCTTAATGAAGATCTCGCCGGACTTTCGAGATGTGTGGAGCTCCAGCTATGGCGGCGGAGGCAGCTTCTTAAACGACATACTCAATAAGAAAGAGAGGGATGATTTTTGGTTTTTTGGTTCATGTGAGGTTTTGTGCATAAAAAAAGGAGGAAAATATAAAATGATATTTAAAGTTTAAACAATTTTTTGAAATAATATATATATATATATATAATAAAAAGATAAAAATATAAATACGATTTGACTTATGGTATTTTATTTGAGATCTTTAGTAAAAAGAAAAAATAAATTAGGTGAAAGTAGTTTATATAGAGTGTTTTCAAAATCCGCTAGGTAAAATTCTCTAAAAATTATTAAATCAATTATTATTTACCAATCACATACCTTTAGTTATCTTTGAAAAGACGAAGTCAGAAATATGATATAGTTGAAGGAGAAATTATATAATAGAGCCCCACAACATGTAGGTTAACAAACAAAAGCCCAACCACAAATCCCCCATTACAACCTAACCAGTATAGAGAGAAAAACCTAAAACACCCTATTCCCACAGTGAATAACAAAAAAGCAAAACAAAAACACCATATAACGAAAAATCCACCGACCCCCATTTCATCTTCCCTCTTCTCTTTCTGTGCCCTCTTCTCTCACTTTCCCTCTCTCTAAGATCTCAACCTCAACCAATGCCTCACCATACACCCATACACAGGCCATCACCGCACCACCACAGCCACTCTTCTCGCGCAGGAAAACCACCATTTTTCTCGCACAGGAAAACCACCACCACAGCCACTGTTCGTCTTCCCAGAGATCCACTCCGCTGTCGTCCTCCGACACTTCTTTGAGGAGAAGACCATGCCACTGTCGTCCTCATGTGCTTCTTCTCCAGTGCATCTCCTCCGGCGCTTCTTCTCCAGCGCCATCCCAACAGTCTCCGACGAGGACCAGCACTGCCACCTCTGAGCCTTTAGATCTGGTTCGCTGCTGCACCACCAACAGATCTGTCTTGTTCGCACAATCTCCACCTCCAGTGAAGTCGCGCTTTTTCCCACCTTCCACCGTCGCTCCAGCGCTGCTCACCACCAATAGACCTTCACCAACCATTTTCTAGTTAAGCTTTAAAAATTCTTTTTAGTGAAAATTAGACTTTAATTAGTATTTTCCTCATAGTTGAATCTGTGTTTTTTCATCATGATTTACTCGAACATGGATCGATTATTTTCCATAACAAAATGGAACAACCTAAACCCAAAGTAATGGACCAATAATGCACAATGAGATTGGAGAAAGGATTCGATAGAAAAAGATACAAATACTATTTCGATAGAGAAATAAACAACCCAATAGAGTACATGAACAACATACATACAACAAAGCTTACATAGGCTAGCTATCCAAATATTGCTGCCTAATTATAATACACTATTTATGTTAGTGTGCAAGAGCACCAACAGCTTCTTGAACTAACGGCTGAGTAACATGCACAAAATGTTCAGCCTCCCGCTCAACTTGTTCCCAACATTTGTTAGTATCTTTACCTTCCCTCATCTTCTTTACAAACCCCACAAAACGTCTCCAATTATCTCCTTGGAACAACTCCGGGTTCATCCTCAAGTACGTAAATGCACACATCTCTCTCTCATCTGAATTCCCATCAATATTCAACGCCGCTGCCTCTAGTATTTGTTCATGTGCATAGTCATCAAACCTCGGCAATGCATTTTCCCCAGCAAGTGGAACCTGAGCCGTCCGTGTAGCCAACGCAACTTGCTTAACAAGTTTCTCAGGCGCACACAATGCATCTTGTGGTTGTTCATGATCTCGCATCTCGATACAAGTGAAGTTAAATATAGCACCATGACGAGCTAGCATTTGTGCAATGGGAAGATACCCATCTCTATATCGAGTATTATAATACCCGGCCGTAAGTTCCGGAGCGTGAGACCTGGTTCCGTAATGCCAATGGATTCCGGCAACCTTGACCGATATTTTGACTCCACGGTTCTCGAAAATTGCCTTAGATGATTCCAATATTCTTTCCCCATGACCTAAAAGCATTTGGGAATACCATGTAAGGAAGAATTCCCCGTATTGACCGTCAAAGCCACCACCTTCCTTTTTGAAAAAGTTAGTGTCCTCTGGCCAATTGTTGTACTCTCCTGCATCTGTAGGACCTGTGGAACCCCATTCTGGCTTCCCATACGCTTCCGCTGCTGCTTTTAAGCTACTGAGCATGTACTGCAATAGCATTAAAACGGAAACCATATTATTAAAAATTGACGTTATGCAATACCACAATGTAATGATTTATATCAAAAGCTAAGGTACCTTGTCGTAACACTGAAACGCCCCTATTCCAGGGAATCTCCAGGTCCCGTTTTGCTCAGGATAGGAAGGATAACGAAGCTCACCAGCTGGACCCATTCCAACTTGAATTTCCTGATTTCAAGATAAAATCATTTAAGATTTGTTAGCCATAGTTATAGACATATAGTACATCATGTAAGTAATTAACATACCACAATAGTGTCTCCTAGCATATGTTCAAATTTGTCTCTGAAAGATCGCATAAAATCAGAATAGCATTGAACAGGGGTTCTTCCTTTAAGGACCGGGAGGGTATCACACCCAAGCGAGACATATTCAAAATTTCTTTTTCCCCATTGATCTGTGTAAGCAAGCTCAGGGTCCTTCTCCATCTCCTCTACAGCCCATCTTGGCAGAGGAATACTGTAACATTCATATGGTTAGGTTAGTTCAAACACTTTTTAAGATTTACAAAAATAAAATCAACATTTTTGTAAATCATTTGTCTAGCTAAATGCTATGCTATGCTAATGTATCGCACTACCCCTTTCTAGAATGATAAAATCACTGCTGAGAATATGCATTAAAGATATTAAGGGCCCGTTTGGAAGTGCTTATTTTAGAGTAAAAAAGCGCTTTTGGAATAAAATTCAAAATTTAAAAAAATTATTAAAAATAATTTTGAAATCTAAAATTATTGAAAGTGCTTTTTTCAAGAAGCACATATTTGGTGCTTCTCAGAAAAGTGCTTTTCAAGGTAAAAAAAACTCTTAAAATACTAAAAGCACTTTTAAGTGCTTCTCCAAAAAAGCACTTCCAAACGGGCACTAAATCACTTTTAATTTACTTATTTTTTTGGTCAAAACTTTTAATATATTATCACCTTCGACAAAACTTTAAGTTTACTTTCTTTCTCAACCACTTTTATTATTTTATTTTTTTGGGGCAAAATTTTTAACATCTTATCACCTTCAAACAAAAAAGAAAAACATCTTAGTCATCACCTAGTTCATGTGGACCTTAAAAGAGTAACGTGAATGTTCACTTGACTTTTAAAACTATCCCCACCATATCTTAACCCATACCCTACGTAACTTATCCTAGAATATTCAAAAAAGATACTCTACTGTCATCGTCTACCCTACGCAATTAGATAACCATTTTTTAAGACTTCACTCTCTAGATCCCCAATTATCAAATTAAGAAGTAAGTACAACTTTCTATAATATGAAAAACTCATAAATCTATTGACTAAATATTACTACACACATCACTCAATATCATATAGACAATTTCGGAAATATTCTCCCTAGATCTAAACCCTAAATAACACTTTAGTCAATGTTTTTTACAACATCGACGTGTTGAACACTATATTCTGGACAATTATTTAGCTTGACACAAGTAGAATGAGTAATATATCTGTATATAAGTATTTTGCTAAGACAGAAATAGAATAATTAATTATGATACGTGAAAAAGATGATAAAGGAGATTAATTACTCACGTGCAAGAATCGCCAACATTTCCACCACATTGATGAAATGACATAACAGCTTGAACTTTCAATCCATGTTTTTTGGCCATTTCCAAAAGGTCAACATAACCACCCCAATTATACTCACCTGGAGTGTCTTTCTCAACTAATCCCCACCACACATCCATCATTATTCCTTCTACACCTGCGGTCTTTAACGCACGTAAACTAGCGTTCATCGCCTTCTTCCGGTTAATTGTATGATCCATCTTCACGCTATCTAACGGCATCATTACATACACTGGTACACCTTTCTCAGCTTCGGTACCATGACCAATTTGATGATGTATTTCCTTTTCAATTATGGGGTTTTGGGTTTCCATTAGGGCTTGACATGCTACGGATAAATCAGCTCGCATACCGCCTTTCATTGGGCTTAGAGGCGGAGATGCTAGAGGCGACGCCCGCTCTATATCTTGTCCACCCACCGATACCCGGAGGTTTGTGGCGGGTCCTCTCCATACCGCCGACGCCGTCATCGTAGTAGCACCTGAAGCAGTTGGGTTTTCCCCGTTTTCAGATACTCCCATCGCCTTACCGGATAAAGCTCCGATCTGATGTGTCAGACTCATTGCCATTGGTGAAATTCACTAATTAAATCAACAAGGAAAAAATAACTATAAGACAATATGGTATGTGTATATATTGTGTGTAAATACGTAATTTTATGAAGATAAGCAAAACTAGATATATGTATACGTTTGTCTGAGGTAATTATTGTATGAAGATAAGCAATAAAGTGTTGAGTTTTTTGTGGGATTAGATGAGATAGAGCTCGATATATATAAGGTTTGAGAAGATTAAGATATATTATAAAAAAATAAGCTATTAGGGAGTGGCCGTTGATATAATGCCACGTGTAAAGTAAATACGTGGCAGAATCTGTGAAAGAAGCGGAGGCGCCGATTACGATTAGATTTAGGTAGCATGCGAGGTATGACGGTGGAGATGCGCGTGAATTTTTAAGTTTGTGTACGCGGTAGAGGTATGAGTTAGTGACACGTGAATGAAACTTATTGGTCATGGGCTTTCGTTATTGTCGTTTTGTTATTCACGGCTGCTGTGCCTTCCACGAATGGAAAGAGATGGTGGTGAAAGGGGATGTCATGACACGTTACATGGTTGGCCGGTGGGAAAGATGAGTTGATTTGTTGATGAAGTTTAGGCAAGACACGTTAGGAAGTTGGAAGTTAGATTTTCTTTTCTTTTTTTGTTATTGTAAAGATGAATCTTTTATCCGGATTCATTATACACATTTAGCACTAATTTTAAATTATGTATCATCATTTTATTGGTACAATTACAGAAAATTATTACAAAAATAATTAAATATTAAATTTTGATGGAAAATTCTTCAATTCAATATTAAATGGACCAATATTAGAATTAACCATTTATATTATGAAAGTGACTCATATATTCTAATTTATATATAGTGTATCATCTAATATTGGATGGAAGTCCTATTTAAGGTATTTGACCTGGACGGAATTAATTCATTATTATCCAATGAGTAATGTTGGATATTGGATATCACCTCAAATCAGATCTTTTTTTATCGTCTTTTAAATGAATTTCAAATTGACCAATTGTATGATTTCTCTTTCCTGATTTATTATTTTTCTCTCTTTTATGATTGGTCCACATTGTAAGCTCTAAAAAGGTGATGTGATTTGGAATGATATCTAACATTACTCTTATCCAATAAAAGAAAATTTCTCCAATATTGTATGATTCAAAACTAATTATATTATGACACATACATCATAATACGATTGAATAGAAGTTACCCTTATCCAATATCTATAAATTTTACATAGATTTCATTTACTATTTAATGATAAAATATTTATATTATAATTATTTTTTATTATATGTATTATTAGATTGATTAGGTAATTATTATTTATTTTTTAGAAAATATATAAAATAACATAGGTATCATAATATTATTAATTGACTAATAATAAAATTAGAATATCTAATAATAAATGGAGAAATTTTTACTAAGTTTTTCATTTATTTAATATGTTTTTTTCTTACAAAATATTTGATAAAAAAATTATGCTTTTATAACATGTCATTTCAGTGTGTAAAAAATAATGGATTTGGACCCTCTCTTAACTTGATTCCTATACTAACTATAGTAACTCCAATCACAATTAAGTAATTGGTTTTTAGTATTATTTTTATTTATAATTTATTTCTCTCTCTTCCTATTATATCTTACATAGTAATTCAATTATAAATAAAGATAATACAAAAAACTAATTACTTAATTGTGATTGAAGTTGGTATAGTTAGTATAAGAATCAAGTTAGGAGAGGATCCTAATCCAAAAAAAAAAACATGTCATTTCAATTGGTGATTTTCTTTAATAAAGTAAAATTATTTAATTTGGATAAAATTTAATTTTAATATATTTTGATCACTATATAAGTATTTTAATTACTAAATTATCAAAGTATAAATAAAAAAGTTAAATTGTTAAAATAAGTAAATTTCAATATATTTTGATCACTATATAAGTATTTTAATTATTAAATTACCAGAGTATGAATAAAAAAGTTAAATTATTAAAAATAATTATCAATTATAATCGATGTCTTATTCTATATATTCTTTTGTCAAACTATTCTATACTGATTTAGTTAAAAGTATCGTGAGATTACCTTAAAAGTAATTAATTTAGTTAATTTTCCTATTTGGTCTGTGAAAATATTTTTAATTTCGTTTTTAAAAATACTTTTTAGAAAATAAATTTATTTTATTTTTTCTTCTATTTTTCTGAAAACATGTGTGGAGGAAAAAAACACTAGTTTAAAATAAAATAAAATCTAAAAATTACGTGTGGTATATACTATTTAAAAAATATTTGTCAACTTTTTCTAGTGCTCTCATTTTATATTTTAAATTTATTTAATTAATATTATTGAATCGTGCAACCGAACTAAAATTGTAGACCTAATATTATTAATATATATATATTAGGGAAGAGTACGAGTCGGTTTTACCTGGTTTTGAGGTTAGGGTAAACTAAGGGTAATATATTTCGGTTTAAAGAATTGATTGGGTAACCCAAGGGTAGGGTAAAAAATATTTTACCCTCGGGTTAATTCGGATTACCCTTCGGTTTTCCCTGTTAGTCAATTTTAGTCAAACTTTTTTAACGCATAAAAAAGTTAAAAATTAAATGACAGAATCTAAAAAAAACTTATATAATTATACTTCTGAAGATCAAAGTTACAATTTTGACATTACGAACCAAAAAGTCGTGTATCAAATAGTTCAAAATAAGTTAAAATCCGTTACAAACCAAAGAACATTCTTACATTACATAACTTTAACAAAAAAATGTCATTTCATTTGAATATCGTCTAGGTTGATTGGGGATTTGGTAGTGACCTTTGGAATAGCCGAAAGTTCAAATAAAAAGACTTCTTTGATATGCATGTTGTAATTTTTTTTATTACACGGTTTTTCAGTTTAGGTAAACCTAACCCAATAGATTGGGTAATATATAGGTAAAATACATTGACCCAAAAAATCATAAGGTAACTCAATGGGTAAGGTTAAGCTAGGTAAAATTAACGTATATTTTAGGTCGATTTAGTTAATATTAACTCGATTTTTCAGTTTCAATAAAATTATGCTCTGCCATAATAAATATGACAAATAAACAACCATCGTCAAAATGTTATTTATGAAGTTGTCACCGTTTGTGTACTATGACTTCCGATACAATTGTTCCAATAAAATAACTTTCTAAATGATTGAAATATTTTCACAAATGATAAATTAGTGATCACACCAACTCTATTATTAGCAGTTTTTTTCAACTATACTCTTCCAGTCCACTTTTATTTGTTCTTCTTTCTAAAAAAAGGTGTCCAACAATATTTGTCCTTTTATATTATCAATAAAAAAAATTCTCCAATTTTTTCAATATCACCCTTAATTAATTAACTAAAAGCATGGTGCAATAAATGACCTTATACATGATGAATAAGGGTAATATAGGTTGTATTTAATATTTTTTTTAATTCTTGTGTCACAAAAATTAGGACAAATAAAAGTGGACGGAGGGAGTAACAGTCTTGTTACAAGTGCCGCACAATAAATCTTATTGATTCATAACATTGAAAAACCTAAATTTATGAAGCATGTCTAACCAAACTTATATATATTAATTTTATGTAATGATTTGATTATAGAATTAATTATAAAAACTCACATCAAGTTTGAAGTAAAATTACTATAGAATATTCAGTTACGGAATGCAACGTATCAACTAGGAACCTCTCGAAAAACCCCTCTTTTCAAAACCTAGATATTTCTTTATTTTAACTACATCTTTTAAAGCTAATTTTTCTTTGAGTTTTGCTTCAAACTTTTCCTTTGTATCTGTCCTAGGTTTGTATGGGTGTTTATTTGGTTGTTAAGGTCCAAAAATCAGCTTGGTTCTGGTGGGTTAAGGCTCTCCATGATCCATGATTTAATTTTGCGTGGACCTCCTTTTATCAATGGCTCAACTATCGGATATGTGAGGAGAGGCAGGTGCACACTGATAACGTTGGAAGCCACAAGGCTACTGCAGAAATGTTGCAGAATAAGGAAGTTCGATTAGTGGGAACGGAGGTGCAAGACATAGCTTCTCCCCGTGATAACGAAACAATAATAACAAATTATAATATTAAACTGTCTCTAATTGGTTGTGATTTGGTTTTCTTGGGATGGTTTAATTCTCCACACATTGTGATGCGTTTTACGGAGAGACTTAAACTTCCCAAGACTAATTTCTTGCTGCTCTGTGAGCTTAATAATGACTTGAAATTTGCTAGAAGTACAAATTGAAACATGGAGACACGTATTCCAGTAAGAGGTATAGTGATAAGAGAAGGTAGAGAGAATGAGCTTAGCAAATTTAACTACACAAAAAATGCTAGTTCCAGCAAAGTTGTAGCGGAAAGACAAACAGAGGAGGAAAAAGAGGGTGAAGAAAGGGACTGGAACAGTTGGAATAAACAAATGCATGACTTGAGGATAGAGATCCATGAATCAGCGCAGAAGATTGAGGCCTTTAAACGAACACATGGAATTACTGAAGATGGTGAGAACAAAAATTATGGAAATATTCGTGCTGCTCTAATGGCGTTTGAAGAAGAAGTTAGGAAGATTAAAGGGAAGCAGGTGGTTACAAATAGCGGAAATAATTCAACAAGCCAGGAATATTTTTCTGAGAGTCAGCGAAATGTTAAGCGAAGAAGAGATACTAGGGCTGGTATTATTGAGACTGAATAGAACAAGAAAAAAACCCAGATCACAGGCAGTTTTAAAAAACTCAGAGTTATGGATCCTATTGAAAGCTTCGTGAACAACAACAAGTATAGCTTGCTTGAAGATGAGAATGAAGATGTTGTTTCAACCCATAGAGGACAGGAGAACAAGAAAAGCATGGAAGACATTTCAAGAATGATAGATGACTATGACTCTCAATTCGAGCCAAAAGAGAAGAAGGAAGGTAGCTTTTAAAATAACGAAAACTACTTTGAAAAAGATTACGTGGGGGTGGCGAAGACAATGATATGAACTTTAGATATGAGGGTGCTAATGAAGAGGAGTCAACATAGGGAGTTACGGAGAAAGGAGGCGGCTACTCCAGTAAAGCCGCGAGTTACATACGACGACCCTCTTTTGGAATGTCCAAGGAATACGAGCTCCCTTGACATTTACTCGAATTCGCTCGTTGTTGGCTCAGTTTTGCCCAGGGGTGGTGGCTTTTTGTGAAACAATGTTAAGAGAAGTTGACTCTCAAGACATTGTTAGGAAGTTTGGTTTTGAAAATTCGTTTTTTGTTGATCCCACTGGGAATGCTTTTCATTTTGGTGGTTTCATTATTTTGTGGCATGTTGGTTTGCATTTAGAAGTTGTTTTTTCTAATATTTTCGTTGTAATAGTTAGGATTAATGAACTTTACTTTTCGTACTTCATGGTTTTCATACATGCACCAAATGATTTTAACGATAGAAGGAATATATGGAATGATATATCGGAATGGAGCAAAGGGATCAAAGATCCTTGGATGATATTAGGTGATTTTAATGATTTCCTCAATATCAATGATAAACATAGCATGAACCCATCAAACATACAACATATTAATGAATTCATTGACTTTACTTCCAATAATGCTTTTTGTGAAATTAAGTCTAATAGATGTTTTTTACTTGGTCCAACAGGATGGAAGGAGATAAACATGTCAAGACTAGGATCGATCGAGGCCTCGCCACGTATGGCTGGATCAACAAATTTCCGAGAGCCCAAGTTTACATACCTCCGGCTATTCGGTTGGATCATTCTCCCCTTATACTTCATCATAATATTGATTTGAAAATTGGTAGAAAATTCCTTAATTTTGAAACCCGTTGGCTAGATAATAACGAGTGTCGTGAAATAGTTGACAAAAGTTGAAATAAATTTAGTAACACAATCCCCATTAAAAACTTTGTTAAAAAAAGAGATAATACTAAAAAAGAACTTGTTAAATGGCATCTTAAGACTTTAAAAATCGTGATATTTCTATAAAGAGCCTTCAAGATCGCTTGATAAATATATGTAATAAAGATCATAATACGAACAACTTAAATGAAGAACGGGTCATTAAAGATCAACTAAAAATAGAATATGAAAATGAAGAGAAGTATTGGTGTGATAGGGCTAGACAAAATTGGCTTATTTTTTGGGACAAGAATACTAAATTTTTTCATTTATCCACCATCCAAAGAAGGAAAGTTAATAGAATTACCAGAATAAAAAATAAAAATGGAGATTGGGAAGACGACACAAATGAGATTAAAAATTGTTTTCAAGATTATTATAATACCTTATTTGAAGAAGTTGAAACTACGGACGATAATATGAACAAAGCAACTGAATTTATCAAACCCTGTGTCTCGGAGGAAATGAATAATGAACTCACTAAGAAGCCAACTTTGGAAGAAGTAGAGGATGCGGTCAAAGAATTATTAGCATCAAAGGCTCCAGGTCCAGACGGACTTAATGGTAAGTTTTATAAAGAACTTTGGGACATAATTAGGGATGATGTGTTTAAAGTTATCTTGGATTTCTTTGATAATAACTGCCCTGTCGATAGGATTAATGATACTTTAATAACGCTTATCCTGAAAGGAATTACTCAAGAAAACCTTGGAGATTTCAGACCCATCTCTTGCGTAAACTTTATTTATAAAATTATTGCAAAAATCCTTTCCAACAGACTTAGGAACTATATGAATAACATTATTTCACCTACACAAGCAGCTTTTATCAAATGTATGGCTATTCAAGACAATATTATTATAGCACAAGAAATATCATTTTTTATGAATAGGAAAAGGAAAAAAAGCATATGGCAGCAATAAAAGTTGATATGGCAAAGGCATATGACCAGGTACGTTGGAACTTTATTCTATTGGTTCTCAGGAAACTTGGTTTTTGTGAAAAATGGATTTAATGGATGAAAAATTGTATTACCACGGTTTCTTTCAACATTAATTTGAATGGTGAAAAATAAGATAATTTTAAAGCTGGTAGAGGTCTCAGGCAAGGGGATCCCCTATCCCCTTACCTTTTTACTATAATGACATAATCTCTCATTAGTATTATAGATCAGAACATCAATGCAGGTAACATTAGTGGGATCCAGATTAATCGTAACTGCCCTATGATTTCTCACCTCCTTTTTGCAGATGACTCTGTGTTCTTTATCAACATAGATGAAACAGTTCTGGATACTTTTAAACAATGCCTTAACACTTATTGTCTTGGCTCAGGACAAAATATTAACCTTCATAAATCTGCTATTTATTTCAGTATAGAGACTCCAATGGATAAAAGAAATGAAATTATTAATGTTATGAAGATTGAAGAAACAGACGACTTGGGATACTGCTTGGGCATTCCACTTTGCCACAAAAGATCCAAAGTGGAATCTCTTGATTAGATCGCAAAGAAACTTTTTAATAATACTGAAGGTTGGAAAGCAAAATTACTATCAGAAGGAGACAAAGAAGTGCTTATTAAGGCGGTCCTTCAGGCGATTCCTAACTAATATATGTCTATTTTTTCTTTCCCAATTTTGTTTTGTAATAAACTTATCTCGGCAATATCTAATTTTTGGTGGAACTCAGGAGAAAAAATAGGATACACTGGCTAGCTTGGGAAAAATTGCTATGGGAAAACTAATCGGAGGACTAGGATTTAAGGACTTCAAAAGAATGAACACGGCACTTCTAGCTACTCAAGCATGTAGATTAATGCACAATAAATATAACCTAGCAGCCAGACTCCTTAAAGGTATTTACTTCCCTCGAGTCAATTAAATTAAGACAAAGCGGGACATGGAGTTGGCGAGTCTGATTGAGGGTAGGGATTTCCTTGTCAAACATGGAATTCACACCATATGTAATGGAGAAGACATTGATATATGGAATAAATATATGGATTGATACGAGATGGAAACTAGAAAAACTCGTAAACTGTGAAGTCATAAAAGTAAAAGAGCTATTTATTGATGGTACCACAAATTGGAACTTATAATTGCTCAACAATCTCTTCCAAGAACCTATTATACTGATGTCTCCTCATTTGTGATAGTAAGATATACTCACGAGACATCATTTTAGGCTTATTTATTAGTTTATAGGTTGATTTTAGCTTAATTTAGTGCACTTTCCTATTTTGGGTCTTGATTTGTAGAAATATTATTTTTAGAGCATATTTGGTTTAATTGTTTATTTAGTGTGAAGCTTTAAAGATGATTATGGAGATTAATTAGAGTCCAAGTCAAAGACTACAACTTATGGAAAGAGATTTGCATGGAAATTGGAGATAAGGAAACAAATGCTACAAAGATGGAAAAGGAAAATCTGCCTAAATCTGGGATTCTGTATACACGTCCAAAGATATGCGTTTTTACCTAAGAAATAGGCCGATTTTGGTAATTTCCTTCTATAGGGTCAAGATAATTCTGTTGCGATTCTTTTGGTATCTTATGGAGCTCAATCCGACCAATAACGAAGAAGATACACTCAAAACAGCGCAGCAGTGTTTATCTTTATTTCCTTACGAATTTGAGTTGGGCTAGGAGTCCATTACTTAGAGTTATCTCCAAGAAACGAATTAGGTCAACCTCTACACTATAAATACAGCCCCTTAACACTCTTAAATCATCCTTGGTGAAACCTTAAACCAAGAGGAAGCTTACAACACAAGAGAGAAGTCTGGAAGGAGCTGTTCATCAACAATGTCTTCTTCTACCTTTAGATTTGTAATTTCTTTCTTTTCTTTCATGAACTAATTTTCTTTAGCTTAAGTTTTATCATTAATGTATGAACCCTAGTTTTGATTGACATCTATCTAATTTGGGAATTTAATGTTTTAAATAGAATTATAGTTTTTATTCTCTGTTTATGTGTTTGGATTTATATTCTGTGTTCTTGTGGACGACCGCCATATAGAATTACCATCTAGTAATTAGGATACCATTGACAACGGTGTTCAATTGCATGTTTAGCACATAACGTCTAGTATTAGGTATGATTTGACAACCCAACCTAGCTAGATAATCACTGTGGTTTAGTTCTTGTGACTATTTACCAATTACAGGAAAAGTTTGCTTAGGAAGCCTTATTGACACAGGTAAATCCTATTTGAAACTACCGATAGCGAATTGGGACCGATTAGGGAAATACTACATAATTCACCCTTACATGTTTAGAACGGCAAAACTAGTGGGGATTACATGCTAATAACTTAAGCTATATTCTCATATCACTTCTCTTTCATATTTATTTTCTGTCTTTTAATTCTTAGTCTTAGTTTAGTTAATTACTTATCAATCCATCTTTATTTGTCTTTACTTTTATTTGCGTTTAGTTGTTCTATCTTTAATTATTTACACTTGATATTTGCATAAGATTCTTCTAACCTCTGTAGTCTCTGCGGAACGAATCTAAATCTAAAACTTGCATACGATCTGTATACTTGCAGAACCGTGTAGTTCTAGGGTGTTTTTGCACTTTATTTACATCTTATTTTATCACACCCTAGGCCCCGCCAAGTTTTTGGCGCCGCTGCCGGGGACTACATCGTTAGTCCTTGTGCATATATCTTGTGTTTTTATTTTTAGTTAGTTCTATTTTACGCTTTTGTTTTTAGTTTTTGTTTTTCAGAGTTAGTTACAGATGGAGAACCCAAGGAGACTTGAGCTACCCATCGAGTTCAGAGTGGAGCCACGAGGAATTCGCGCTCCAGAAATCCAAGCCGCGAAATTTAAACCTGATCCTGGGATGCTAACTCAATTTGCATCTCATGGACTATTCAGCGGAGCTGCACATCAAAATCCGATATATTCAGAAATTCATGCAGATCTGTGATGCTTATATCGTAAGAGAAGTTACTAGGGAGCAAGTATATTACCTAATGTTCCAGTTCTTCTTGACTGGATGTGCAAGCGATTGGTATGATACCCAATACCCTCATGTTATTCCAGATTGGGACAAGCTCCAAGCATGATTCCTAGATCGTTTCTATCCGGTTAGTAGACGTTTAAAAGACATGTTGGAACTTGAATAATTTATACAGAAAGATGAAGAGAGTTTGGGTGAAGCATGGTTACGATTTACAGAGAAGAAGGCGAGATGTCCCTATCATAGATCCTCGCCGTAATATTATTTAACCTTGTTTTATGGAGGCCTTAATGATAAATCAAGAGAGAAAGCAGATTCGTTAGGAAACGCAGGTTTTGTGTTGCTAGATCCTGAAGACGCTGAGTTGGGGATGGAAAGAATTCTTGAGAACGAGAGAAGTTGGCCAAAGAGAGCAGTAAAAGAAGACAATTCAGAATCTCTAAAACTTAAAGAATTGGCTAAACAACTCGAAGAGCTACAAGCACAAGCCCGAATAATTGCTCAGGTGAATACAGTACGCGCAATTCCTTCGTGCTCTGGTTGTGGATCAAGAAATCATGTATGGGAAGGATGTATGAATAATCCAACAATAGCTTCCGTTACCTATCCGCAAGATAACTATTACTCTAATGGTTATGCTTGTCCTCAAGAAAGCTACACTAATTATCAACAACCCCCGCAACAAAATAGTTGGGTCAGAAAGCAAGAGACTTATCATAAACCCCAACCTCAATCTTATAATCCACCACAACCTATTCAGAAAAAGGCACCCATTGTTAAAGCTTGTCAAGAACCAAAGAAAGATCCACCAAAACAATCAATGCAATTGGCAAAACAAGAACAACTCCAGACCTTAAGTTCGAGTATGGCTAAGTTAATGCAAACATTTGAGAACAAAATGAGTCATAACCAACAGAAAGTTCGAACCCAGGAGAAGATTATCAAGCAACTAGAGCATACTATCTCACAGATGGCGAGTACACTACAAACTCGACCAAAAGGGCAACTCCCAAGTGATACTATTGCTCCTAGAGACGATTCTTGCCATGCAGTTGAGTTGCAAAGTGGAAAACAACTACCTCCCCCAAGACCAGAACCAGAACAAGAACCAATTCCTAATCCCGAACAAAGGGTGGAAGAAATAATCAAAGATACAGTTGAGGAGGTAGTTAAACCAAAGAGTGTCCAAGCCGAGACACCTGAAAAGACAAGAAAACCAGTGGAACTCAATACACGCCCTCCACCACCATACCCTTCACGTGTCAGAAAGAAGGATAATGACATGGAATTCAAGAAGTTCATTGACATGTTGAAGAAGTTGGAAGTTAATATACCACTTGTTGAAGCTCTCAAGAGGATGCCAAACTATATGAAATTCATGAAAGACATTCTCTCCAACAAGCGAAGTATAGAGACTGGGGAGCCAATTGGATTACCTAGGGAGTGCAGTGCTATATGTCAAAGTGAGTTGCCACCAAAATTAGAAGATCCCGGAAGTTTTACAATTCCTATCGGCATTGGAGATAGTTGGACCGGGAAAGCATTATGTGATTTAGGCGCGAGCATCAATCTCATGCCTAGATCCCTGTTCGAGAAGCTTAATATTGGAGAAGTAGTACCCACATCTGTGGTATTACAAATGGCGGATCGCTCCCTCTCACGACCAATAGGTAAAATTGAAGATGTTTTAGTTAAAGCTGGCTCTTTTATTTTTCCTTGTGATTTTATTATTCTTGACTACGACGCGGATAAGAATGTCCCCATCATCTTGGGTAGACCATTCTTAGCCACGGGGCGTACACTAATTGATGTTGAGAATGGTGAGTTGATCATGAGAGTACAAGGCGAACAGATACGATTCAATGTGTTTCAAGCTATGAAGTTACCAAAGTCAAAAGATGAGTGCTTCAAAATAGATATCATCGTAAAAATTGCTCAAGAAGTCTTCGATGAAGCTAGCTTAGATGATGATCTTGACGAAGCCTTAGAGCTTGAAACACCAGAGGAACTCGAGATTCCTCCTGAAGATGTTGTTGCATTAGGATCAAATGTGCGAGAACTACTTCGAGAACCAGGTGACATTGAACCAATGAAACAACCATCCATAATATGTCCACCTGTTCTCGAAGAAAAACCCCTTCCTGATCATCTACGCTATGCATATTTAGGTATGAACAAAACTTTGCCTGTTATTATTTCTGCTAACCTTTCAGGACCTCAAGAGGAGAAGCTACTTCAAGTACTTCGCGCAAACAAAGAAGCAATTGGATGGACTATTGCCGACATCAAAGGAATTAGTCCTTCCGTTTGCAAACACAAAATCATTCTTGAGAACGAAGGTGGGCGATCTATAGAAGGACAGAGAAGACTCATGCCAGCTATGAAAGAAGTAGTAAGGAAGGAAGTTATCAAGTTGTTAGACGCAGGAATTATCTATCCGATTGCCAGCAGTGATTGGGTTAGTCCAGTACAATGTGTTCCAAAGAAAGGAGGTATCACTACCATCCTTAATGATCAAGGCGAAGCCATACCATCCAGACCAGTTGTGGGGTGGCGAGTGTGCATGGATTATCGAAGACTGAACAAAGCAACAAAGAAAGATCACTTCCTGCTACCATTCATTGATCAGATGCTAGACAAACTCCCAGGAAGAGAATATTACTGTTTCCTTGACGGATATTCGGGTTATAACCAGATTTGTGTGGATCCCCTCGATCAACACAAAGCAACTTTTACATGTCCATTTGGTACTTTTGCTTATAGACGAATGCCGTTTGGTTTATGCAATGCACCTGCCACGTTCCAGAGGTGCATGATGGCTATATTTTGGGACATGATTGATAAATATTTGGAGGTTTTTATGGATGATTTTTCGGTGTTTGGAGATAGTTTTGACAATTGTTTGAATAATCTTGAGAAGGTCCTTGTGAGATGTAGAGAAAAAGATCTTGTGCTTAATTGGGAAAAATGCCACTTCATGGTTCAAGAGGGAATTGTGTTGGGACATAAAGTTTTGAAGGCAGGGATGGAGGTTGATCGTGCGAAAATTGAAGTTATCAAAACACTACCACCTCCAATTTCTGTTAAAGGAGTAAGAAGTTTCTTGGCTCACGCAGGATTTTATCGAAGATTTATTAAAGATTTCTCCAAGATCTCCAAACCGCTTTGTTCTTTACTAGAAAAGGATACTCCTTTTAATTTTACTGAAGAATGTCTTCAAGCGTTTTTGACGATTAAAGAGAAACTGATCTCCACACCTATTGTTATACCTCCTGATTGGAAAGCTCCGTTTGAACTTATGTGCGATGCTAGTGATCACGCTATGGGTGTTGTGTTGGGACAGAGGAAAGACAAGACTTTTCACACGATTTATTATGCAAGTAAGACTTTCAACGCTGCCCAATTAAACTATACAGTGACGGAGAAAGAGATGTTGGCCGTGGTTTATGCGTTCGATAAATTTCGTCCCTATCTGGTTGGGAAGAAAACTGTTGTGTTCACAGACCATTAAGCTATTAGGTACCTTATGGAGAAAAAGGACGCTAAGCCGCGTCTCATTAGATGGGTACTGTTGCTTCAAGAATTCGACATAGACATTCGAGACCGAAAAGGATGCGATAATCAAGTTGCTGATCATTTATCAAGACTCGAAGGATCTAATGCGAACAAAGAACCATCTTTGGTGAAAGAGGTATTCCCTGATGAACAACTTTTCGCTATTTAACATGCTTTTGTGCCATGGTATGCAGATCTTGTCAACCTCATCGTGAGTGGTGTCTTTCCCAAATATTTCCACCCACAACAAAGACACAGATTAAGCCACCAGGCCAAAGAGTATTATTGGGATGAACCGTACCTCTGGAAGATTTGTAAAGACCAAGTGGTTAGAAGATGTGTACATGAAGGTGAGATGGAGAAAATCATTGAAGGTTGTCATAGTTCACCTTATGGAGGTCACTTTAAAGGCGATAGAACCGCAGCTAAAATTCTTCAATCCGGTTCTATTGGCCTACCATACACAAAGATTGTTATCGTTATGTCCAGTCATGTCACAGATGCCAGTTCACTGGCAACATATCAAAAAGAGACGCGATGCCGCTTAATAATATTCTTGAAGTTGAAATCTCTGATGTGTGGGGAATAGATTTCATGGGACCTTTCATCACTTCCTATGGAAACCTTTATATTTTGCTTGCGGTAGATTATGTGTCAAAATGGGTAGAAGCAGTGGCAACACCAAAGAACGATGCTCAAACCGTGATTAAGTTCTTAAAATCAAACATCTTTTCAAGACACGGTACGCCACATGTTCTAATCAGTGATAAAGGTACCCATTTTCTGAATGCTCCTCTGAGAAATTTTCTTTGAAAGTTTGGAGTGAAACACCGTACTTCAACCGGGTATCACCCACAAACTAACGATCAAGCTGAAGTTTCCAACCGGGAAATCAAATCTATTCTTGAGAAGACCGTGAGTAAATCGAGGAAAGATTGGTCTTTAAAGCTAGATGATGCACTCTGGGCTTACATAACAGCATTTAAAACACCAGTTGGGGCATCTCCCTATCACATGGTCTACGGCAAGGCGTGTCATATGTCAATTGAACTTGAAGCTCGAGCCTTCTGGGCTATTAAAACTCTGAATCTAGACCCAGACTTGGCCGGGAAGCAAAGGATGATGCAGTTAAACGAGTTGGAGGAGTTTCGTTATCTTGCCTATGAAAATTCACGTCTCTACAAGGAGAAAACAAAGCGATGGCATGATAAACGACTCCGTCCAAAGAAATTCGAGATAGGACAAAAAGTTTTATTATACAACTCTCGATTTTCGAACTACCCAGGAAAGCTTAAATCCCGTTGGGGAGGACCTTACATTGTTACTAAAGTCACACCTCATGGAGCGATTGAAATTGAAAATCCAACCGAGCAACGAACATTCATGGTGAATGGCCAGCGTTTGAAGAGATACCATGACAGTGAGGACTTTGGGCGAGAGGAGACAATCCATCTCGTTGAATGCTCTTAGCCTGAGGTACACGTCTAACTCAAAGACGTTAAACAAAAGTGCTCTTGGGAGACACCCCTTGTTTTAATTGCTTTTTAAATTAGTTGTTTTTGCTTTGTAGTGTATAATTTTAAGTTACTGTATATTTTTAACTGTGTTTACAAGCTAATAGGAGAGAAAGGTAGTGTGTTATTGTGCAGGAAACGAGTTTGGGGTCAAAAGGAAAAATCTGGAGGAATTCAAGGCCTGGCGCGGACTACCCCGCGGACTACCCCATGGTCCGCAGGGATGCACCGTGCCCAGAAAACCCGTACCACGGGTCGGGTACCACGGGTTTCATCCAGAAAGCAAGAAAAATTTTGGTCGATGGGCGCGGTACACCGGACCCTGGTCCGCACGTCCAAAACACGTGCCACGGGGTCGGGTACCACGGGTTTTTTGACGGACATGGCGCGGACTACCCCCTGCACCGCACCCTGGTCCGCACATCCAAAACGCGTGCCACGGGGTGCTAGCTCGGGTATTATCCAGTGGACAAAAATTTGGAGCAGCAGAAGCTGCGGTATACCGCATGATTCGTCCGGTGCACCGCAGAGAGGCGGTTTGTGAAGGAATTCTTTTCCTAATCAAACTCTTACCTTATGAGATTAACCCTAGCCTTCCACCCACGAATTTTTCAGACCCAAACCCTATATAAACATCTTAAAGCTTGTGCAAACCTTCACAATTAACACAACAACTCATCAAATCCTCTCCTACATCTTCCATAAACACAAATTCTTCATCAAATTCATCACACTACACCATCAAAACACCATCAAATTCAACAAGCTTTAAAGAGTTCTTCCAAGATCAATCAAATAACCTTTCTCTTTCATCAATTCCAAGCAACAACATCAAGCTACACCAAATTTTCCTTAAACTTTTAATCCATCCTTGGTACAACTTGAGTTGTGGGTAAAACAAGCATGACTAACAGATCTGAAGCTATGGAATACAAGAGAAAGTGTTCAATCCTTGCGAAGAATAAGAAATTTCCTGGAGCCACGATTGAAAAACCCATCAATCTTGATGAGGTTTCTGAAGAATCAAACGAAAAGGCACCTGAACAACCACTACCAAAGAAGAGATTAACTGCTAGAATGTCCATACCATCAAGGAGGCCTTTGAATAAAATAAAAATCCAAGACCAAGGTTCTTCTTCCTCTTCCTCTGAAATTGTTTATGATCTTCTTCCTTGGGCTCTCAAGTTACTGAACGAAGTTGAAAGATTAGGTGAAGATAACAAAGACCTTTGGGCAGAAGTCATACAGTTGGAAACACAGGTAGATAATTTGACCTTGTATAAGGATGTTGATGATTATACCGATCCTTCGGATGACGAGGATGATATGATGGATCTCTATGGCCAACCAGGTAGGTCATTCTAATTTTTCTTAATAGCTTGTATGCACTAGGTAGTTTAGTTAGTTTTATTTTAAATTTTATTCCATTCTTGAGTCTTTTTCGAGTCGTGGGGACACGGCTCACTTTTGAGTTGGGGGTGGGGATTCGTTGTCCTCATCTTCTTTTCGGTTTTTGCATAAAATTTAAATTTTTTAGGTTGAATTAAGGCATAGAATATCTTGAATGTACCTATTTGAGCATGATTTTATTAGGTCAATGATAGTAAGTAGTATGTTTTTGAAAGATGCAACAAATTTGTTTACATGCATGTATGAAAACAGGAAATAAAGGAGAAAAAAGTTAATGAGCAATGCTAAGAAATCACGTTGAAACTTAGGAATAGTTATTTGGTGTGTAGAACGTGAGGTTTAAAATTAGTTGAAAACCCACTTGTCTATGAACTAATAATGAAAACGTAACGAAATCCGGTAGTTAGAAAAATGACTAAGGCAGTTCTTTCATGATAAAACACTTGAAGCCTTTAGACTTTCTCACCTTTTGTTTGATATTATTGTTATTTATCCGTCTTAGCCCCTCTGAGCCTTTCTAAAGCCTTTATTGAAACACATTATAATCCATACCCTAGTTTTTAGGACTTATCTATATGACCCGCACTCGAATCACAAAACCTGAGACAACTCGTTTTAGAGCTTGAGTTTGGGGTGGTGGGTTTCATCATTAGGGAACTTTGGGAATTTGGAATTATCTTTTTGATTTTATTGATGATGAATTGTTATTATTGTAACCCTTTGCCGGGGTAATAGTGAATGAAAAAGAAGCTACGAGCTAATTTTTCCAACAAGGGCATAGAAAGAATATATATATGAGAAAAAATAGTGTGATATCTCAACATCAAAAGAGAGTCATAACTATACAAAAGAAAAATTAATGTGAAAAGAGAATATATATTCGGACCGGCAAAGTGGATTTTATATCATCAAGGGTTTTAATTGGGATTATTGGGGATGCACATTAAAAAGCATCAATAAATTGGGTTGAGTGAGAACATCTTCGAGTGAAAAATCAAGCTCTAGGGCGATTCGTTGATGGCTAGTGAGGAAAGAGCCAAAAGCTCACTTTTCATTATCCAAATATACCACACACGTCCTTAAGCCAAGTTATAACCAAGACCTTAGGATTTCTAACTACTAGATGGAGAAACAATTGAGCTATTAGGTAGTAGGTAAGTGGACCATTGGATGCTGTATTTGGGACCTATGAACAACCTATAGCCATTAACCTGAACTAAGTTATCATCCTCTCCTTCTGGCATTGCGAAATTAATCTTAACTTGAAATTATGGATTGTTAATTACATGTATATTAAGCATCTTTGTGCATTGTTTCTTGAGCATTACTACATGAGATTTTTTGGATTTTATGCTCTAGGATCATTCTTTATATTTTGTTCTTGTTCTCCTCCGACTTCTTCTTGTTTATTTTGACTACCCTACTGTTCTTTACTTTTATTGTATCAGGACGATACAACTTTGAGTTGGGGGTCTTGATGTCTCCTCATTTGTGATAGTAAGATATACTCATGAGACATCATTTTAGGCTTATTTATTAGTTTATAGGTTGATTTTAGCTTAATTTAGTGCACTTTCCTATTTTGGGTCTTGATTTGTAGAAATATTATTTTTAGAGCATATTGGGTTTAATTGTTTATTTAGTGTGAAGCTTTAAAGATGATTATGGACATTAATTAGAGTCCAAGTCAAAGACTACAACTTATGGAAAGATATTTGCATGGAAATTGGAGATAAGGAAACAAATGCTAAAAAGATGGAAAAGGAAAAGTTGTCTAAATCTGGGATTCTGCATACACGTCCAAAGATATGTGTTTTTACCTAAAAAATAGGCCGATTTTGGTAATTTCCTTCTTAAGGGTCAAGATAATTCTGTTGCGATTATTTTGGTATCTTATGGAGCTCAATCCGACCAATAACGAAGAAGATACACTCAAAACAGCGCAGCAGTGTTTATCTTTATTTCCTTACAAATTTGAGTTGGGCTAGGAGTCCATTACTTAGAGTTATCTCCAAGAAACGAATTAGGTCAACCTTTACACTATAAATACAGCCCCTTAACACTCTTAAATCATCCTTGGTGAAACCTTAAACCAAGAGGAAGCTTACAACACAAGAGAGAAGTCTGGAAGGAGCTGTTCATCAACAATGTCTTCTTCTACCTTTAGATTTGTAATTTCTTTCTTTTCTTTCATGAACTAATTTTCTTTAGCTTAAGTTTTAGCATTAATGTATGAACCCTAGTTTTGATTGACATCTATCTAATTTGGGAATTTAATGTTTTAAATAGAATTATAGTTTTTATTCTCTGTTTATGTGTTTGGATTTATATTCTGTGTTCTTGTGGACGACCGCCATATAGAATTACCATCTAGTAATTAGGATACCATTGACAACGGTGTTCAATTGCATGTTTAGCACATAACGTCTAGTATTAGGTATGATCTGACAACCCAACCTAGCTAGATAATCATTGTGGTTTAGTTCTTGTGACTATTTACCAATTACAGGAAAAGTTTGCTTAGGAAGCCTTATTGACACATGTAAATCCTATTTGAAACTACCGATAGCGAATTGGGACCGATTAGGGAAATACTACATAATTCACCCTTACATGTTTAGAACGGCAAAACTAGTGGGGATTACATGCTAATAACTTAAGCTATATTCTCATATCACTTCTCTTTCATATTTATTTTCTGTCTTTTAATTCTTAGTCTTAGTTTAGTTAATTACTTATCAATCCATCTTTATTTGTCTTTACTTTTATTTGCGTTTAGTTGCTCTATCTTTAATTATTTACACTTGATATTTGCATAAGATTCTTCTAACCTCTGTAGTCTCTGTGGAACGAATCTAAATCTAAAACTTGCATACGATCTGTATACTTGCAGAACCGTGTAGTTCTAGGGTATTTTTGCACTTTATTTACATCTTTTTTTATCACACCCTAGGCCCCGCCATATACCTCTAATTAAGAGAATAAATCTTTTCAAAACTAATAAAAGAGACAAATTTATATGGCCTTTTTCTAGAGATGACGCTTATGATACTAAGACATGATACAAAACGCTGACTGAAGAACAAGTTTTTAGTAACCCAACAGATTCTACAACTATACAGAATCATAACTCACCAAAATGGAGATTTATATGGACATCGAATATCCCGAAGAAAATCAAACTCTTTTGTTAGAGAGCAATTAATAACGCTCTTCCTACCAAAAGAAACTTCTACAAGAGAAAGTGTGCAATATCTACCAATTGTATTTGGTGCAACGAGCCGGAGGAAACAATAGAACACCTCTTACTGAATTGTTCTATGTGCAAAGACATTTGGGCAGGAACTTGCTCCGGATTGAAGAACAATGTAAAGACTCCCTGGAGGAATGGTTTATGGAAGTAGTCAAAACTTTCAAAGAGGCAGGGTGGGATGAACAATTAATTAGGAAAGATAAAGGAAATTGGAGATAAAGGAAAGAAAAGATAAGATATGGAAAGATAAAGTTGCCAAGTGAATCTGAATTCCAGCACCTACGTCCATAGAAGTATCATAACTCAGATTGGCTAAGAATTTGGAAGAATGGTCTGAAGAAAAGTTATAGAGCTTTCCGAGACGATCAGTTTCGACATATGGAACGCGTCAATCGGAGTTGAAACGAAGACGTTACAGCCAATACAAAACAGCGGCAGATTATTACCTTTTATATATTTTAGGGTTACGAATTTGAGTTGGGCTTGGAGTCCAAGTTACTTGTCTTCCACTCCAAGAAAACGAATTATGTCTTCTAAATACCTATAAATACACCCTTAAACCTTTGTAAAGTAATCCTTGCCTCCCATAAGTTAGTCCTTAAATTTTATATCATTAGAGTTATTGAAGAGAGTAATATGAAATCTATGTATCATTCTTTTAGTTTATTTACTTCAGGTATAAACTAATTTTCACATAGCTTGGGTTTTGCATTATGTATAATCTATTAACTCTATTTTCTTTCTATCTAAGTTTCTTTAGGAATTATATGTTTTAATCAGATTCTAGCCGCTTAACAGTATATTTGATTTATGTGCTTTGATTTATTGTCTGTCTTAAACCTGATCAATTTAGGGCTTTGCTAATAGTAGTTAGATGGTCGCCCGGAAGGGGTGTTTAACTAATGAAACACCACATAAACGTCTAGAATAAGGAATTGGTCATGACAACACCAGCCTAACTAGATAGTCATACTGGGTTATTTTCATCACCAAACATCATATGTAGGTAGGACTACACCTAGGACCCAAGTGGCAGGTTAATCCTTTGTGAGCTCCCTCGTGATTGTGAGGTTGCCACCCTAGTTCGCTCTCCAGGGATAGGAGGGAATTTAGAATCCTGACTACATATCTAAGAACTATTATCTCCCTTATAAACTAAAATTGATCGAAAGAATTAGAAGGATTAGTGCATACTAGCAAAACCTAAGTTATACTCTCTCATCTTATTTCCCTCGTATTTAATTATTTGTCTTTTAATTTATTTAGTTATTAATCTAATCTCTAAATCAATCGTATTTATTTTCTGTCCTTTAATTAATTATTGTTACTCTGATTTATTTACCCATCTGTCTAACACATTTAAGTCCCTTAGGAACGAATCTTCTTATCATTAGAACTTGCATACGTCCTGAAATACTTGCAGAATCGTGGTAGTCTAGGGTGATTAGTGCATTTTTTCCTTATTTATGTATCATATTTTCATTCCACCCTAGGCGATACCACAATTCTACAGAATTCTCCCTTACATGATTAGAATAAACAAGGCTAATGGGGATTACTTGCTAGATCTCGAGCTAAACTCTGATACTATCTGCTTCTCTTATTTACTTTTCTATCTTTAAATTATTTAGTTAATTTTCCTATTCAAAAACCAAAAAAAATTATATTTGTCTTTTATTTATAGCGTATTATTCTTTTAGCTCTATTAATTGCTCTTTATATTGCATACGTTCTCCTAACTTTCGCAGTCTCTGAGGAACGAATATTATTTATCATAAAAACTTGCATACGATCTGTGATATTTGCAGTGAATAACGTGTTTAGGCTAGAGTGTTAGTTGCATATTTTATTATCATTATTTTATCACACCTTATCCGACACCAACCGCACTACGTCACTTCAAAAGGTAAAAAATATTTCCTGATTGGATTCTAACCTTACAAGACCTAATCCTAGCCTCCTCCAACTTCACCAAAATGAATATATCAGTCCCAAACTCCATTGAACTTTCACCAACACAAGAAAACACCATCAAATCTTCCACAACACCACAAGATACCCATTACCCAACTCCTCAATCACCATGAAGATTGGAGCTAGCAAAGCCACCATCCGAAGCATCATAGCAATTCAAATTTAAGCAATTAATAATGGTACAATAGCTAATACTCCTCTTTTTTCTATTTCTGGCCAATTTGGGAATTAAGAATTTTAGTTATATTATTTGGAATTGTGAATTGTATATGATCCCAGTGCTCTAGTATGTGCAAGTATTTTTAAGTAGGTGTCTGATAATTGAGATGGAGGTGATTCATATCACCAAGATTTGAATGACCAAAACATGAGTTGTTGAGGAAGATCAAAGTGCGAGGAGAACTGGAAATTTTTTAATAGATTGAAGCCTCGGTATGATGGTGACAGAGACGAGCCTAGTGCTTGTAAAGATATGTTTTCTTATCCCTATTCTCCTTTAGTTGTGTATATTATTTTTATTTGCTTTATAGAGTCTTTTCGAGTCATGGGGACACGACTCAGTTTTGAGTTGGGGGTGGGGTACTCGTTGTTCTCATCCCTATTTTCTGTTTTTACTGCTTTTTGAATTTTTTTATAAAATCATTTAATAATTAGTTAAAGGAATGATTTGAATGTGGAGTGTGTTGAATATCTCCGTAAGCATACTTTTCATAAATTAATGATAGAAAATAGTAGACCTTAGAGCTAATGTAAAACACACCTTGAATGCATGTCAACACTAGATGATAGATACGAAAACTTAATGAACAATGCAAAAGAAGTACGCTCGTACTTAGTGAGAATGAGTGGTGTGTAGAACGTGAAATATAAATGAGTAGAGAAACCACTTAATTATGAACTAGAGGTGAGAATGGAGTGAAACGATGTAACTAAGAAAATGATAGACGCAGTCTTTTGATAGCCACTTGAAACCTTTTTAGATTTCTAACCCGTGATTAATTATATCCTTCTTAGCCCCATTTCTAAGCCTTTAAGACTTTCTTTTGAAGCCACATTATAAGCTTATCCTTTAGATGTTAGGACTATACCATATGACCCGCACTTGAATCACAATTGCATAATACTAGTTGTCCTCGAGCTTGAGTTTGGGGTGAGGGAATTCGTTATTACATATGTTGGGTGGATTTGTGATGTACTTGAATGATTATGCACTTTATTGTAAATTCCTTTGTCGATTTCTGAAAAGAAAAGAAAAGAAAAAGAAGGGAAAAATTGTGAAAATAAGTTAGCATGAGACTTCACATTAAATAGAATGTCATGTTTAACTTACAAAAAAAATAGATTTAATAAATGTGAAGTAAAAGAAGCGACAAAGGAATATGTTTTATCATATTGATAGGTTTGTGTTTATTTGGGGACGCTAATTTAGTGCGTCAAGTGACTGAGATCTTATATGAGTGTAAACTCAAGCTCATGACAGTGTGTTGAAGGTTACTAAGTAGAGATCCAAAATCTCAATTTTCATTATCCAAATATACCCTACCGTCCCTAGGCCTACGCTAAAACCTAAGTCCACCCGGGAAGGGGTTAGGAGACAGTAGAGTCCTGACTAATGTAGAAATATCAGTTATGCCCTTAACGAAAGCATTAATTATGTAAGTTTAGGCAATTTCCTAGCGAGTTCAAGTATAGCTCATATCTGCGTCTCAATCTTTTTAGTCCTTAGTTTAGTTTGTTGCGTCTAGTCTTTTCATATTTAAAAAACAAATAAATATTTTATCTTTTGTCTTTCATTTTATGCCTTTGCAATTATTACTACTTATCTCTTGAACACCTTGGTTAGACTAGTCTAATCCCTGGGAACAAATCACATTTATCTAATTATTATTTGGAACAGCCCGTACACTTGCGGTCAGTGGATCATTTTATTTATTGCTTGATTTTATTACAACCGAGGACCTACCAACGTTGTTATGCCCGAGTCTTTTAAAGGTATAAAGGTGTTATTGATTGACATGTACACAAATTATCTAATGCATATTGCATCTGTGCTTGAACAACATTCCTACAAACGTAGCCCCTATATAGTTTTTGATCCTCTATAGACTATTGGAGAAAGAGATAAATTGTTGTCTATTTCTCTTAAAAACGTAATTAATTTTGTGCCTCGATTAATTTATTACATATCTGTTTCGTACTTTTTGTATAACATAAGCACCTTCAGTGTAATTAAATCAGAATAAAATAGAAGATTTAAGGAAAAACTGTGTAACTTATGCTATAATCACTTTATCAGAGCACCATTGACTACAATCAATTTTAAAAAATACATCACCAGTTATCATCGTTAATGATTTATTAGCCTCCATATTTGACACATGTTAAATAAATAGTATCAATGAAATGGTGAATAATTAAATAAATAGCTTAAAATGATTTATTCTTACATATAATCACTAATGGATAAACGTGTGGTACCTTTCTCTCAGCCATTTGATCAAATATTTTTAGCACAGTTTTGGTTGAAGCATCCAATATTAGAATGAAGGAATTTCCCAACTTGTTAGAAAATACTAATAAGGCAATTAATGTAAACATTATGAAAGTTTAGTGCTATGCTTTTGGTACAAAACTTATAAGTTTTCAATTAATAAGAAATCCTGCAACTGTTAGACACAAATTCTAACTCTCTTCATAATCAAACTTCTATACAATAACAAAATTGTTCTGATTTTCCAATCAACAAATCGTTGTTTAAGAAGCAAAAAATACGAATGAGTTGAGTTCCTTTCAGCAAAAAACTCAAAAAGATATGCAGGGAATTGTTCCTATAACTTTAATTACTGTCACAAACAGGTTTAAGTAAACACAAAGTTTGAATTAAAGCAAAAGCACAAAAACCTATTCACCAGCCCTAGATATAGTAAGAACACTTCAAGTGAATAACATTTTTATAATAATGAATGCTCCAAAGAAGTAAATATGAAAAAACAAAGGTAACAAGATTTATAATAAATGGAGTAAATTGCACCATTCTTCCTAGTGACAATCCTTCTTTTTTTCACTTCAAAACTCACACTCTGTGATAATAAAACTACACTATCACGTAATTTGACAAACTCGGAAAATAAACATTAGTTGAATATTTATAGGAACAATATATTTATCATGTAAATTTTTGCATTATAGGTCCCTATATTTATCCTTTTTATGTTCTTCGACTTATCTCATTTATTTTCTATATTTTTTGAAAACTTAGTCCTAGTATGTAATCCATGCAAATAAAATTCTACACCCACTAGGCTTGGTCACATTCTCGGGGGGGGGGGGGGGGGGGGGGGGTCCAATTAATTTACCTTTTACAAAAAAAATTAAGACAAAAAATTGGTAAGAAAAAAAATCATGAAATGGGATCTTACTTAAAAAAACATGTCATATAATTGGAAGCTATTGATTATTTTTCAAACATGTATCATCATTAATAAATCCAGTCAAAATAAATATCACTTTAGATTCTCTAAAATTAAATTGCAAGATGTAGAATCTATGATTAAATAAATTTAACCTTCTTCCAACTAACCGATTTTAGTCATTAAATAAGATATTTCAACCCCTCTATAAATACCAACAAATATTTTTAGATGGAAAATGAACTGGAGCAGTTCTTACAAATTTTTTTGACGTTCTTTATAAATGAAAACAAACTTTTCCTTTTTCTTTTTGTCTATCTATCTTACTCATCCTCTCTCCATTTTTCTAATGGACATCTTTGATTTTGGGGAGTCATCTTCCGGCGAGTCCATCCTTAGTTACTTGACACCTAATTGCGAAACTATTCAGCAGCCTACTGAACGGACTATGGAGGAAAACAAGCTCTTTCAGAGTGCATTGGCAGAATATCATCCTGACTCCACGAACTTCTACGAATATGTTGCATCCAGAGTCCCCTACCAATATCATCCTAAAGATGTCAAAATACACTTTTTTATTGAATAATTAGGATTATATATGAATAAATATTTATTTCTAGTCTTATGTGATAAGAATATATTTGTGTCTGTTCATGTGATGGATTATACATTTTCAATAAATAAGAGTAATCAAAATAGTTTCATAGGATTGAAAAACAATATAGATCAGGCATACCTTCTTAAACTTTGTAACTCCCTATGGGTTGTCAGGTTCTGTTGGGTTCCGCATTATAGCTATGTGTCTAACTTGATCTGCTTGAACAATTGTCTATTTTCAAAAATTAAAGTCATGAGTAATTTGTAAAGAATGAAGTAAATATTTGAAAATATGTATGATCAAAATAATCTAAATGAGTAACATGACAGGTAGAATATGTTATTAGTCATGAGGGACCTATATAATTTGTATTTAAGAATAAAATGGACTTTCTTAGGTTTTTTCAACCAATGAATCTTTTTACTGTTACTCCGCCACCAAATCACCACACTGCTACGAATTTGAAATAATTTCACATCCCCTCCAACCTTATCACCATCATACTCTGTTTCAGCGCCAAATTAGGTGTTCTCTCTTCACAATGCGCTACACAACACACTAATTAAATCACAAACCTCCGTTTTAAGCCTTGATCAATTTCCCATAATTAAGCGCGCCATTGATTGCCCAAATTTGAGGCCCGCCAGAAACCGTTAAATGAATCTCAAACGAAAATAATAAGGAAAATTCTTCCATCCAATATTGGATGATCCTATACCAATTACATTCATACACATACCCCATGTTTTAAACTTGTAAAAGTAACTATCACATTAATCTAATGACATGTGTTTTGTTTTAATAATCAATGACAGTGATTTAAATATTGGACCATCCTATATTGGATGGAAGTATTACCCAAATAATAAATATAGCCAGGCATTATATTCCTATCAAATTTGAATTTAGTAATATCCAGTTGAATTTTTCATTTGTGTGAGCTTAAACGTAGATAGTTATGGAGGTGGGTAGGATGTGAGGTTTGAAATTTACTGCGAAGAAAGAGGTTAAAGTTTGAAGATTTTAATGGGGTGGCGTACGCCGTGAGAACGACGGTGTTGTCGAAGGAAAGCAGATTTTTTTGTCAAAGAAAGTCTCTAGAATGAAGGAATTTGTGTTTAAAGTTTTTCAGTTTTTCCATTTTTTTATTTCTAAAGTTTTTTTTATTTGATGGTAAGTAAATATTGTAGGGGGCTGTAGAGTTTTTAGTAGATCTGGACTACTCTTTATACCTTTTAAGAAAGACAATCACTTTCTACTATCATACATTTCTATACATATTTATATATTTTTCATCTCTTATTGATTCCACATAATGGGGGCTGACTTACACCTTTCTAGTGTTGACCTGTTCAGCGTTGGGTCGGGAGAACACCTCTCTTTGGCCGATAATCGTCTATTTTTAGGTAGAACGATTAGCTAACCAGATTAACCAGAGGTAGTCCATATATTCCATTCATATACTCAATCTATATTCGAATTTCTAGACCAAGAATTTTCTCTATTAACATACATATGCCAATGGAGTGCATGGAACATGGAAGTCATGCGAAAAAATCTTAAATATATAACATAAAGGTTTTTGAACTCCATTTATGTTCACTTATCCTACTGAATTTTTATTGTCATATCATACATGCGAAAATATTTAGAGAATTTATATTTAAATTCATAGGAATTGATTATACTTGAAAAAGTACCTTACGTAATTGAAATGGAATAACCAACGATCTTGTCATCTGAATGATAAATATTTTTCACCATACACATAACCTATCACAAGATAACAAAAAATCAGTTGATTCATTTTATATAATTGCAATGAATTTGTGTTCTTCTCTCTTTATTGATAGAGAGATAACAAAGTACATAGTATGCACTACTTAGATAGATCATAATACTCGGATCATACAAACAAACATATCTAATAATTATGACAATAAAAAAAAAGTAGTATAAAGCTCCCTATAAAATCAAATTCTTGATAAAAAAATAGAAAATAATATTAGTAAATCTCAAAATTAATCATCACATACCGTAATTGTACGACAAATTAGATAACTACTTAGAATCTTAAGAATATTATTCATAAGAAAATTATTTCAATTTTTAATATACTTACCGTCTAAACTACTATTAAAAAGTGTACACCCATCACCGGTGATGATTAAACCTTATATTAATTGATGAAATTACATAAATTAAATATATGTTATATAAAATTTAGTATATAGAAATATATTGATGGTAATTATTGTGATGTAACAAAAAGGATAGATTAAAAGAGAATGATAAGAAGGATAAGAGATTGAAAGAGAAACAGAGAAAGACAGAGAAAGATAGAGATGAAAGTTGAAGAGGTAGAGACGGCGACTAGGGTTTCATAAGTTTGAAAATGTTTATATCTATTGTAAAGTAATATGTTAAAATATATTGCATTTTATTTATTCTACATAAAGTATAAATGTTATCTAATTACATTTCTATCACGGTATATAGACTTACAAAAATAATTGTATTTGGTAACCTTTTATTTTGTATGACAGGGAAAATAAGAGTGAGTTAATTAAAAGTCCTGATCGACTAAATTAAAACCCAATAAAAAGTTCTAGAGGGTGTAATGTCTTCTTTTTTGGTCTAATTATATGCCTTTAGGAGACATCTTTTAGGTGAATAATTGACTAATATGATAGCTTTTAGGATTAATTCGCTATATTTCATTTTCTCTCCTTGGATTTTATTATGTTTCATTTATTAAGCTTTTGCACGATTTGTTTTTAGTGAAAAGTTTGTACGTTCGTAGATGCTATACAAGGAGAGGAACCAAGGATTAAAGTCATAGATCGAGTGGAGAAGTCAAAGGCGAGAAAATATATCCCGAAGAGTTGACTAGGAAAGCTGCAAATTTGGAAGGCTGATGTTGATTGCTAATTTTGATCTACTTATATGTGGATTCAGCCTTGAGTCGTGAAACAAGCTTTGGTTCCTTATTGAGTTACGAAGATTTAGCAACTTGAACGGGTCAATTCAGAGTTGATTTGAGAAAGTTATAGCCGTTTTACTGAGGGTTGTACATCAGTTACGGGATTTTAAATAAAAGATTGGACATGAGCTTTTTAATATTTCACTAATTCACTTAAGTAATATCCCAAGTCCGATTTTGAGCTTATAAATAGACCTTTTGACATTTATTTTACACACAACTCAATTTTTACAAGTCGGAAGCGCCAGAGAGAAAGCCAGAAGCAAGGAAGAGAAGAAAGCTAAGAGTTGTTCTCCAAATCGCAGCCAAACCCAATCCTTAATTAGGTTCTTTCATTTTTAATTCTGTAATTGACTATGAGTTCTTTTAACTTTATTTCTTTAGTTTTTAATTCTGTTATGAACTAAATTCATTTGTGTTTGAGAATCGCTTTAATGGGTTGATCCCAAATTTATTTAATTAGTGTTTTCGAATTTGGGATTGAAAGATTTAATTTGAATTGGGTAAATTAGTATTTTCTATTTTCTTGAATGTATTTATTGTTTTTGAAGTCATGAATCAAAAATAGGAGTTAGTAATTAAGTTATTCATTATAGTGGCGTAATGATCACCTTGACGGTGGGTTTAGCTACAGAACTAGATAATAGATGTAAGGTATAAATTACTGATCCTAACGGACTTAATCAATCTTATAGCCGATTAGGTAACACACTTGAACTTTCAAATGTAGCTTATAATCGCCCTAACGGGGTTTATAATGCCCTAGGATAGCTCCTAAGTCCACCCTGACGGGGGTTAGGAGAAACTAGAATCCCGACTAATACCGAATCCCGATTCAACCCTTAAACGAAAGCATTGACTGAATAGATTTAGGTGAAACCCTTGCGAGACTCAAGTACTACTTCTCTTCTTGCGTCCAACTATTCTACTTGCATTATTTTCATTTCAGTTTAATTAATTTAGTCTTTAATTTCTTTTTGCATCTTAGTTCTTAGAAAAAACCCAAACAAACTTTAATATCATTTACTTTTCTGTACTTGCAATTATTTCACTATTTGATCCACACCTGAGTTGTACCTAATCCCTCCATGCGAACGAATCCGATTTATCGGTTTATCACTTGGACAACTGTACACTTGTGGTTTGTGAGTCCTTAATCCTTAACACATTATTTTATAACACACAAGGACCCACCAAGTTTTTGGTTCCGCTGCCGGGGACGTTAGTGTGTGACCCTGGTGTTAATCTTTTAGTGTTTAATTGCATTTTTATTTTCAGTTTTATGCTTTTCTTTGTTTTGTTTCTTTCTCAGGTTTTATAGGTTTGGTGTATGTAGTCAAACCCCGAGAAGTTAATCCGAGATAAAAACAAAAGAGAGAAAGAGTCAAGAGAAAAAGCAGAGAAAGAGAGAGAAATGGAGGATTTGAATATTCATAATAATGAAGATCCTGGCATTGAGTTGGATGCGCAAGGCAATCCGGTAATGCCACCTGTTATTCATAATCATCCAATTCTCAACAATCAACAAAATCATCCACATGTACAACAAGCTCAACCCCCAATAATGCTCCATGGTTCATACATGGTCCTGAACAAGTTCCTTATCGCACTCCTGCTCTTGGAATTGGTCCTTCGAATATTAATGTTGCACGTTATAGACCCGACCCTGGTATGCTATCTCAATTTCAAAAATTTGGAATGAGAAAGCGGGAATGGCAATCAGGAGTGAAAAAGGTCCAAGGATTCTTGATAAGAAATGAAAATGCCTTTTAGAGTTAGGAAACTAATATAAAGAGTAATACGGATTAGAGCAGAAGGGAGTGATAACTTACTCGTTCTTAGAACACCTCTCGTAAAGTGCGCTCTAAGCTGGAGTTAAATGAGCTAAGATTAGAGGTAACAAAACTCGGCCTCTTCGCCGACTGATAGGTCTTAAAGATTGGTTTTCCTACTAATATTTCTGCTACTGATAGATTTCCTCTATCGTTCCAGGAGGCATTAGTCGAAAGACTCTTCAATAAGACTATGAGCTTTTCTTGGGTCGTTTCGGGGTTAGGTTGCAATGTTTTTCTTGCTCTAACCTTCCAAAAAGGTTCCCTGTTCTTTGTCCGGTTTCAGAAGATCCTATTCGTGCAGTAAAAAAGTTCATGCAAATATGAGATTCATACATAATGCAAGGAGTGACCAAAGATCAGATGTACTATGCTAATTTCAGATTTTTCGTGATAGACGCAGCTAGTGAGTGGCATGATTCACAAGAACCAGGAGCAATAAACAATTGGGATGAGCTACAAACAGCATTTTTCGATCGTTATTATCCGAGTAACATGAGATTAGATGCACGGGTTGATTTGACATTATTTGCTAGAACAAGAAAAAACTTTGGGAAGATGCTGGACAAGATTTCAGTTGTGTTTGAGAAGAGTTCCTGATCATGGTCTTACAGAACCACAACAAATGAAGATATTTTATAAAGGCCTAGATGGAGGATCAAGAAAAGACCTCGATTTATTATGTGGTGGTGGATTCTTACAGGTAGCTTCAGCATATGCTAAGATTATTCTGAATGTGAAGAATGAGCAGGGTTGGAATACAGTAAGAAATCCTATCCGAGGTGGGAAAGAAAGTAGTGTTGGAATCGATGAGAAATTCTCCTCATTGGAGAATAAATTGAAGAATACATTCGAGCAACAACTGAAACAGCTTACATTGGCTATTAAAGAAGGTTTTTCAGGTAGGAGAGCAGATGTTAAGGTTACTCAAGAGATATATGGGTGTTCGAACTGTGGTGTACAAGATCATGACTGGGAGCATTGTCAAAGTAATCCAAAATCCGTAATGTTTGTTTCTAACCGAGGGAATTACAACTCAGGTGGTCAAGGGTATCAACCAAATAGAACTATTTGGGTTTTCAGTATTCGAATCCAAGTGGGGCCTCCAATCCGACTTATGCATATTAGCCGCGTCCCCAAGGTAATAACTATCAACCAAGACCATAGAATAATTACCAAGGGGGACAAGGTTACGAAAATCAAGCTTAGAGACAACCTCCTCAACACACCTATGATGACATCATGAATCAGAAAGCTCTACCTGCTCAACCTCAAGAAGGTGCATTAGATATTAATAAAACATTACAAAAATTGATTTCCCTTCAAACAAAAGCTTACCAAGATCAGCAATCTTCTGTCGCAACAATTAAATTGTTAGAAAATCAGATGGCTCAGATGGCGAAACAATTAAATCAGCGTCCACAAGGAAAATTACCAAGTGATACAGAGCCTCCTCCCCAGTACGAAGATTGTAATGTTACTTTCACTGAGAAGTGGTAAGAAGCTCTCACCACCATCTTTTCCCGTTATGAAAGAAAAAGAAACAACTGTGATAACAAAAACGGTAGAGGATATAGTTGAGAAAGAAGAGGAACCAGAGTAAGCTCAAAATTAATATACCTTTCTTAGAGGATATCAAGGGGGTACCATAATATTTCAAATTCTTGAAAAGAGCTATCACCAACAAACGCAAATATCTCGAGAATGAAATGATAGGATTGCCAGAAGAATGTAGTGCAATATACCAAATTAAGTTGCCACCTAAATTACTTGATCCTGGGAGTTTTACTATTCCTATTTCTATTGATGATGAGTGGCAAGGGAGAGCTTTGTGTGATTTGGGTGTGAGTATCAATCTCATGCCTAGATCGATTTTTGAGAAGTTAAAGATAGGGAACGCAAAACCGACCTCAATGGTCTTGCAGATGGCTGACAGATCCCTCTTTCATCCAGAGGGACGACTAGAAGATTTCCTCGTCAAGGCAGGTATGTTAATCTTTCCCGCTGATTTTGTTATACTTGATTACGACGCGGATAGGAATGTCCTCATAATTCTGGGACGACCATTCCTAGCCACGGGGCTTACTTTGATTGATGTAGAAAATGGAGAATTGACTATGCAAATCCAAGACGAGGAGGTAAAGTTCAACGTGTTTAGGCCAATGAAGTTTCCGGATTCCAAGGATGATTGTTTCCAGTTAGACGTAATTTGACAAGTATAAAAAGAGCCAACTGAGGTTGTGGAAACCTTGGGAATGGAGGAAAGAGAGCTAAGAAAGAAACCACTGAATAAAGCTCCTCCATATCCTAAGGGAAGTCCACACCTTGATCATGCAAAGAAGAAAGATAAGGAACATGCCATGAAGATTCCAAAAGAACCTAAGAAAGAAAAAAAGAAGGAGAAGATCAGAGTGGGAGATGAAGTCTCATTAAATAGTCCTGAGCCTCCTCCGAAAGCGTGTAACCAAGGGTTCTTGGCATGGACTATTCACGGTTACACAAATTATCTCTCAGAAAGTAGTTGGAATCAAAGCCAAGGTATGCGAATTTCGAATAGCAAATATTGATAATCTCACTCACTGCTGGGGAGGTTATGTTAAGGAATGATGCATGAGGTAACCCGTCGAGCTTAACGACATTAAACAAAAGCCATTTCAATTATATATTAGTTTATTGCTTTCATGTCTTTTAAATTCTTAGTGTTAATTAGAGTAATGGTTATTTATTTAGTGTTTAATTTTTAATAAATGAGAAAGATTGGTTGTATTGATGATTTCAAGAGTAAAAAAGTCGTGAGTTTGAGGTTCATATATTGAAAAACAAAGAAAAATAGGTTGCAAAACAGGAGCGAACCGGGTACCAGGTTTCAAGAGCTGTAGCTTCCCAATTCTCTGACCTCCACGGTGGAAACGCAGCCCGCTTGTTGCGTCTAGGTTTGCACTCGACGACAAAAACCGGGAACCTGGTTGCTAACTAATTGGAACCCGGTTTCAGAGGCCAAAAGTTCTAACCACCGCGGTGGAAACGCGAAGTAATTCTTGCGTTTGGTAAAAAAACGGGGTACCCGGTTTCCGAAAACGGGCACCCGGTTTCCTTTGACGAAAAATGACCTAAACCTTAAGAAAACCTTATTTTTCCCTTTCCTTTGGCCTCCCACACATGAAACACCATTGATGACGAACCAAAGCTTCAAAACCACTTAAACTTCATCAGCAAACCATCTCTCTAAACATCATCCAAACACACAATCATATCATAAATCTTCCCAAAACACCAAAGAATTCACATTTTAATCCAAATCTTTTTCATCACCAAAGTGTAAAGTTTATCCATTAAACCTTTCCTAAACCTTGAAATAATTATGAACCAGCACAAAATACACCATAATTCATATCCATACACCTTCAAGAACACCAAAAGTCACAAATTTCATCCAATTTTTTTGAAAGTTCTTGAAGTTCTGAGTTTGGGGTCTTCAGATATGACCATGAAGATTGGAAAAGGTACGAAGAACATGATGAAGAAAGAAAGTTGAGTATTGAGGGAAGATTTTCGTAGAGAAGATAATGATTTAGAGAGCTAGGAAAGATGAAAACTTGGGAAATTTGACAAAATAGTTTGAGGTAATGAATAACACTTTAATCAAGATGAACGCAACCATTAATGATCCTTACAACTTATTGAAGAAGAATTCAGAACCGCAACCTGGACGCAACAGTGAAAACCAACCTAGTGCTAGTTAAGATACGTTTTCTTTTCCCTTTCTCATTTATTAGTGTAAATTAATTTTATTTGCTTTCAGAGTCTTTTCGAGTCGTGGGGCCACGACTTATTTTTGAGTTTGGGGTGGGGTTCGTTGCCTCATCCCAATTTTATGTGTTATTTGTTTTATTTGCTTTCAATAAAATTAATTGAGGGTTGCGTTTGACTGTAGAAGATTTTAAATGTCCCAGTTAAGCATTCTTTTTATAAATTTATGATAGTAAATAGTGGACTTTAGGGGTTTGTATAAAACGCACTTTAATTGCATGCAAACATAGGTAATTGATAAGAAGAATTAATGAACAATGCAAAAGAAGTAAACTTGTACATAAAGAAAAGGTTTGGTTTGTAGAACGTGAGATCCGAATTAGTAGAGAACTCACTTATGTATGAACTAGAGGCGAGCTATGTAACTAGGAAAATGCAGATCTTTGTTAACCATTTGAGACCTTTTAGCCTTCTATCCCCATGAATTAATTATATCCTTCGTAGCCCAATTTTGAGCCTTAAAGCCTTTTCTTTTGTCACCACGATATAAGCCCATATCCCCTTAGTTTATTAGGCATTTCCATATGACCCGCACTTGAATCACGATCCTGAGACCTGTCTCGAGCTTGAGTTTGGGGTGGTGGGTTCCATTAATGGGAAATTACATTGAGAGGGAATTATATGTGTTTGTATTGAGGCACAGTTGTAGATGATCTACTATTTGTAACCCTTGGCCAGGATTGAAAAAAAAAGTTGTCAATACAGTAGGAAACGGGAACCTGGTTATCACTAACCGGGAATCCGTTTGTCGCCTGTACAAAAAAAAAACGAGAAAAAGAAATGAAAAAGAAAAATAAAAAGAATAAAATAACCGTAAAGTGTAAATTTCTTGAAATCGTCTTAGTTTGTATTTGGTTAACATGGGGACGCGAAATTAGTGCGTCAAATGGGTGAGTGAGAACAATATTCGAGTGTAAACTCAAGCTCGTAGACAGTTGATGATGGTAAGTGAGGAGAGAGCCAAAAGCTCACTTCAAATTTACCAAATATACATACCACACCGTCCCTAAGCCTAGGCTAAAACCGAAAAGTCCTCGTGATTCCTAGGTGCATAGTTAGTTTATAGAGAGTATACTAAGTGGAGCGTTCAAAGCGAGTGAGGATCAATGAACACCCTATAACCATCACACTGAGATAAGTACAAGCGTAACCTTCTAGCACTGTTAATTTTAAGATTGATATTAATTGTGTTTGATTTTGAATGATAAGTGTATGTGTATATTAATTCCTAACTTTTGCTATATGAGATTTATTTTAAGTTTTGCTTTGGTAGTATTTACTAGATTCTGCATCTCTGCATTCACCTTTAGACCATTGTTTTTAGTTTTACTTTGTCGGGACGACAAAGGTTTGAGTTTGGGGTCTTGATGTCTCCCTTTTTGGTCTAATTATATGCCCTTATGAGACATCTTTTTAGGTGAATAATTGACTAATATGATTAATTCTCTATATTTCATTTTATCTCCTTGGATATTATTATTTTTCATTTATTAAGCTTTTGCACATTGAATGGGTTGTTTTAGTGCAAATTTTGTAGGTTCGTAGATGATGTACAAGGAGTGGAATCAAGGATTAAAGTCATAGAACGAATGGAGAAGTCAAAGGCGAGAAAATATATCCCGAAGAGTTGACTAGGAAAGGTACAAATCTGAAAGACTGATGTTGATTGCTGATTTTAGCTACTTAGACGTGGATTCAGCCTCGAGTCGTGAAACAAGCTTTGGTTCCTTATTGAGTTATGAAGATTTAGCAACTTGAATGGATCAATTCGGAGTTGATTTGAGAAAGTTACAGCCGTTTTACTGAGGGTTGTACATCAGTTACGAAATTTTAAATAAAAGATTAGACTTGGGCTTTTTAATATTTCACTAATTCACTTAAGTAATAGCCCAAGTCCGATTTTGAGCTTATAAATAGACCTTTTAACTTTTATTTTACATACAACTCAATTTTTACAAGTCTGAAGCGCCAGAGATAAAGTCAGAAGCAAGGAAAAGAAGAAAGCTAAGAGCTGTTCTCCAAATCACAGCCAAACCCAATCCTTACTTATGTTCTTTCATTTTTAATTCTGTAATTGACTATGAGTTCTTTTAATTTTATTTTTTTTACTTTTTAATTCCGTTATGAACTAAATTCATTTGTGCTTGAGAATCATTTTAATGGGTTGAGCCCCAATTTATTTACTAGGTGTTTTCGAATTTGGGATTGAAAGATTTAATTTGAATTGGGTAATTTAGTATTTTCTATTTTCTTGAATGTATTTAATGTTTTTGAAGTCATGAATCAAAAATAGGAGTTAGTAATTAAGCTATTCATTATAGTGGCGTAATGATCACCTTGACGGTGGGTTTAGTTACAGAACTAGATAATAGATGTAAGGTATAAATTATAGATCCTGACGGACTTAATTAATCTTATAGCCAATTGGGTAAAACACTTGAACATTCGAAGGTAGCTTATAATCGCTTTGACGGAGTTTGTAATACCCTAGGATAACTCCTAAGTCAACCCTGACGGGGGTTAGGAGAAACTAGAATCTTGACTAATACCAAATCCCGATTCAACCCTTAAACGAAAGAATTGATTGAATAGATTGAGGTGAAACCCTTACGAGACTCAAGTACTACTTCTTTTCTTGCGTCCAGCTATTCTACTTGCATTATTTTCATTTCAGTTTAATTAATTTAGTCTTTAATTTCTTTTTCATCTTAGTTCTTAAACAAAAACCCAAACAAACTTTTATATCATTTACTTTTCCGTAGTTGCAATTAGTCACTATTTGATCCACACCTGAGTTGTACCCAATCCGTCCCTGCGAACGAATCTGATTTCTTGGTTTATTACTTGGACAACCGTACACTTGCGGTTTGTGAGTCCTTAATCCTTAACACATTATTTCATAACACACAAGGACCCACCAGGGGGTTGGGGGTAGAATAGGACCAATGCGGAATTAAAATCTTATACAAATTGGACATTTCGATTCAATATGAAAACACTCTTTGAGAATTTTAGATAGAATGGACAGAGGTACGCAAAAGTTGTGATACGAGTGTGAATACTTGTCAAAATTTTAGTGTATATACTCAATAAAAGAATAATAGTCAAATATTTAAGGAAACTATTTAATAATTATAAAGAATGAATATATCTACTCCTATATAATAAAAGCAATTATAAATACAATAGAAAATTGATGTCTCCATTTTTGTGATAAAAAAATCCCATTGTGAGACATAATTTAAGCAACTAAAAGTGATGCTGAAAAGAGACTCTAAATTGGTATGGGCCAAGAAGATCTTAATATGGGAAACAAACAGAAAGGAAAAGTAAAAAAAATTTAATACATAGAAACCTCAATTTCCTAGAATCACCAACAGAGAACAAGGCTAACAAAAATTCTTCAATAACCAAAAATACAAAAAAGGAGAAGTACAAGTGAAGAAACCAGCAATCAGGAATCTTACTAGTTTCCACCAAAGATGCACAAAATTCTGTAGTAATGAGGCAAAAATTAGTAGTATCATCTTCAACACCCTTAGAAAACTGCCAATAGTATAGCAGAAAACCAAGCCAAAAGAAACAAGGGAAAGTGGAAATAGTTTTTTAGAAGAAAACCATATCGTTGGCCAAAATAAAGAACAATGATGAAGAACAAGAATTTAGGGGAAATCCCTTTTCCAACCAAAAAAAAGGATAAACATTGGAATCATGAGGTAATCTTTTAATATACAATTGTCCAAATTCATACTTCATAAACCAAAAAGAGTTATGAGATCCAATAGGATGGAGAATTTAAGAAAAAAAACCATTTAAATAAAGTATTTTCAATATTTTTTTTATCTTCCGATGTGTAACTATTCAATACATGAATAGTTTTTTCACTTCTTTTATAAGATTATGAAGGAATTTACATTTATAAAACAATATTAAAGTGATTAATTTCAACAATCCTCTCAAATACTGTTACATTTATTGACACTCACTTTTTTTTTTGACATAGTCACAATCTAATTATTACAACATTTATTGAGAAACTGAAGTGAACTAATCACCGAGAAATCTTTCCATCCTGAAAGGGTGATATTCTTCCTTGTACATTTTGCTAAGGCGTCCGCAATTGCATTGTGATCCTTGCTTATATATGATATTTCCATGTTGGGAACGCATCGAACCATCCTCTTATTTCCTCAATGATTGGGTTAAGCTTCCAATGTAACCCAATATTTCTTTTAATGCCTTGAACAAGTTCAAGGTTATCAGAGTAGAAAGAACTACTCTGAATGCCCGTTGATCCAGCTGATCTAAGGGCCAGGAGAAGAGCCCACGATTCACCTTCCAAAGTGTTATTAATTCTGCACCTAATTTCTTTTTTGTACTTAATAGTTCCCTCAGTGTTGATCCCGATTGCCGAGATAGCTGCTGGTTCGCACATATTGGTGAACGACGTATCGCTAAACCAAATCATTTCCGAATGATCATGAATTGCCGGGTTATTCTGATTATCAATCTTAGTTTCCTTTTCCACCATGTTTTTGCACAATCGGTTGTTCTTTATACAAACATCAAACATACGAGCGATGGTATCGTTCGTATTCATGGTTATATTATTCACCGCCCATTCCTTTCTCTCAAAGAAACCCTTCATTCTTTCCTTCCATATATTCCAAAGTGTTTTGCCAGTGAAATCACTATTGTGTTTCACATGCTTATGTAAATCTTAACAAATGTTACAAAACCTGATTTGTAAAACATGAGTTTGTCAAAATGGTTCATACGAAATTTTAAGATTTAAAAGACTCAAAAGTTGCTTGGAATGATAGTTGCTTGTGTAAGATGTAAGGGAATCTTGGTGTTAAGGAATTGAGTACTTAGAACATGGACCTTCTCTCCAATTTACTTTGGAAGATTGGTTTAGGAAGGCCTTGAGTGCTGCTGAAAATAAAGGGGTTGATGGTGGAAATCTGGAATTTTCAGGGGCTCATTTAATAGAGGTTTGTGGTAGGAATTCTGCTACTTCAGGGATTAGACTACAAAGGACCGTGTTAACGATATTGTTACCATTACCATAATTCCTTATTACCTTATTAGATTAGGTTATTTACACATTGTATTTATTTCCTAATTAGTTTAGTTTTACCTTTCTTGTTCCCCAAGTAGTTAGACATATATATATATATATGAAAAAAAATGCCACTTAGGGTCTTGAACACACCCCCCTCTTCTCAATACCAACCCATCTTTCCTTCTCTTCTTACTAAAGACCTCAACTAATTTTTTACACTACAGACTGAATTCCCATTTACCTTATTACCCCTTTTTACACTATATATATACAAAATATTCTCTTTACAAATCTCATAAATCATTCCCGTCACCTATTTTTTCTCTCTCTTCTCCTAACCTACTCTCTCTCTCTCCCAGAAAACGAGTCCTCCACAACGATGCTACCCACCACCAACAGTTCGAGCTCACCCCCACCCTCGCTTGAGAAGCTCCGGTGTTGCAGAATCAGATCGAGGCACCATTTTCTCCGGAGAAGCTGAGCTCGTGTGAGAAGCTCCGGTGTTGCAGAACCAGATCGAGGCGCCAGATCTGCTCCCGTTTACAGATCGGAGTTCAGCCACTCCAGGTTCCAGTTCCAGATCTGCTGCATTCTGCCGTTGTCTTTTCGGATGCTACGGTGGTGCGTGGAAGAGCTCCGTTCACTGCTAGGCTGGATCTCGAAGCCTGTTCGTGACCATCGGAGTTGCATGTCCTTCTTCGCCGAGGTTCAACATCGAGCTGTGTAGGAGACGCGTTGGTGGTGGTGATGGGTCCGTTCATCTCCGGCAGGGTGTGCTCGTCCATGGAAATAACCGGGAGCTCGATGGAAACTAAAATGGAGGTTGGTGGTTGTGGTGCTTGGTCTTTTATTGAAACCCAGGTGGTGGTGCTCGGGTTTTTAGCTGCTACGGTGGTGGTGAGATCTAGATTTATGGTGGTGGTGTTATGGTGGCGGTTTTGGCGCCGACGAGAAGCTTCGTTCTGTTTTTTTATCACCGTTGTTGACCAGATCTGGTCAACTTTGTATTTGGTTTAGGTTTTATTTTTTCATCTATTGTAAATAGTTATTAATACTTTTTTCCTGTATATAGTTTAAAATATTATAAAATACACATTGATTTTAATGAGCATTCCTTTAATTTCATAGAGTACTCCTACTATTTCATAGAGTACTCCTTTAAATTCATAGAGTATTCCTTTAATTTTATAGAGTATTCCATTAATTTTATATAGTATTCGTTCATTTCGATAAAGTATTCGTTTAATTCGATAGAGTATTCGCTTAATTCGATAGAGTACCCATCAAAATTAATAGAGTACTCATCAAATTGATAGAGTACTCATCAATTTTTTCCGGTGGTCGGTGATCGGAGGTCGGTGGTCGGTGGTCAGAGGTCGGAGGTGGTGGTCGGAGGTAGGTGGGTAGTGGTAGGCAGTGGAGAGAGAAACAGTGACATCACACTTTTTTGTCTTTTAGTGTTAGTAAGGGTAGGAAAGACAATTGTCAAAACAGAGGTCTCTAATAAGAAGAAATTCCTGGACCATACTCTATAGAGAAGAAAGATTGTCTCCAAGACCCTAAGTATAATTCACCCTATATATATATATGGTCTCATTCTATTATGTTAGACAACAACTTAATTCACAATGTAGTCTCTAGTATCTTTTTGGACTCTAGCCTTACTAGCTCTTATAATATTAATATATTATTTATCTTTACTTATTTCCTCTCTTCCCCTTATTTAAATATCTCACATGGTATCAGAGTCGCAATCCAAATTGGTTTCTCGTTATCATTTTGTTCGCTTTCGCAAATCGTTAATCTATATCTTCCATGTTACTCCTTCATTCTCGTTTCAATCGCTTCCGCGCAAACATAAAAAAAATATCTTCTCTTATTCCTTCCATAGGAATCGAAATCTTAATCCTCATAGGATTGGTCATCTCGTTAGGCCATTCAATGGTCTTGTCTTGTTAGGCCCCTTCAATGGTCTCATCTCGTTAGGCCGTTCAATGGTCTCATCTCGTTAGGCCGTTCAATGGTCTCATCTCGTTAGGCCGTTCATTGGTCTCATCTCGTTAGGCCATCCAATGGTCTCATCTCGGTATCTCGTAGGCCATCCAATGGTCGCATCTCGATAACTCGCTCAACATTTGTTTTTTGGTTTCCGGTTATACTCGACTCATCGCTCCACCTCACCGCCACGCCACGACATCAATATCTCACCACGTCAACACCTCTATCATACTTCTCATTCAACAACGCTCAAGACTCGTTATCAATAATTCAGATTTCAAACTCAAGTTGCTATCTATCCGAACTATTTGAGTTTGAGGGGAATGTTAAAGATATTATTACCATTATTAATTATTACCATAATTCCTTATTACCTTATTAGATTAGTTTATTTCCATATTGTATTTATTTCCTAATTAGTTTAGTTTAACCTTTCTTGTTCACCAAATAGTTATACCTATATATATGGTCTCATTCTATTATTTAGACAACAACTTAATTCACAATGTAGTAATATTTTCTTGTTCTCTAGCATTACTGGCTCTTATAATATTAATATATTATTTATCTTTTTTTATTTTCTCTCTACTCATTATTTAAATATCTCACAGATTGTAAGTGGGATTCATGGTGCTGAAAGGACTGATCTGCAGGGGCCTGTGGCATAAGTAATTGTGCTCCAGGTACTGTTTTGCAAATAGCAAAAAATACAGCAGCTGTGTGGTTTTCTGATAGGCCGTTTGGGAACTTAAACAGGGGATTTAAGTGACGTTTCTGCAGCTGATATGTGCCAAAACAGTTTAATTGAAGTCCTCTTCGCCATGTTGGATTAGAATTAATGCATCCTAATTCATCTTCTTCTGTAATATTTTTGTATATTGTCGTTAATTTAGTACTTCCACTGTAACTTAAATCATATATCTTGAGAATTCATCAGACTTTTAATATAATTTCTGTTGTACCTTATGGGGGAGAAGATTATGATAATGAGTATTTTGTAAAATGGCTAGAGATCCTTAACGAATGCTACTTGGAATATGAAGCAGACATTTCTTCTTTTCAGCAAGAAACTAAAAAATTTCACAAAATCCAGTCAAGATGTCATAAAAGAAAGAGCAACTATCGTAATGACTTGAGGATTAAAAATGAAACAAAAATTATTCCAACAGTAAGAAAAAAAGTCCAGAAGTTTTACTAGAGGTGTGCTTTAACTTTTTCTTTACTTTCAAGATCTAAGTATATTGATATACTTATTAGATTGTGTCCAAAAAAAAAATATATACTTATTAGATATTAAAATGTAAATGGGACTGACACTTGTACTAAATGAAAAGGCAATTATTCATTGTCATGCAAACATTGGAGTATTACTCTAACAAAAACATTGAAGTATTACTCTAACAGAAACATTGGAGTGATACGTAAAAGGAGGGTCCTTGATACTGAACTTTTACTAGAGACTAAAAAGTTTTGACACCTAACAGAAAAAACGACATAAACACATCATCATGTCTAACTCAGGTCGAGAATAGTTAATCAATCATTAAACTCATTTCTGATATTACCAATGAGAATGGTTGCTGGTGGTTGGTCAAAGGCTGATATATCACATTAACTCCCTCTCATTTCCGAATATTGTAAGTATAAACTGATTACGAGGTTCATTAATAGCATAATTTAACATTATTTGATTACATTTTGTACAATGGTGATTTGCGCACTCTGCAATATTTTCTGCAGTACTGACTACTGAGAACCTGGAAACATTAAAAAAACATTTCACTTTTGAGCAATATATGTAAAGAACATATAAGTTCATTAAGTTCTAAAGCAAAGTAAAGACGAAAGAACATTCATAAAACATATTAGAATTGGTCACAAAAGGAAAAAGGATATTTCTTTGAAAACAATTGTATGTAATGATCATATATTAGTATTGTATGAATTACACTACACAATTCACAATAAAGATCTTTGTGAATCACACTGAATCAATTGATCTGTCATCCGATTCAGCAACTCAACTGATGGTTTAGCGAGTTAGTAAAATTCACTTACTATGTATATTCAGTAAACAAAGTGCCAAGTAAAATAGGAACACGTACGGAAAGGAAAAGAAACATTAAGAAAATAGCAACTGATCTTTTGCAAAAAATGTTGCTAAAATAAGTTACCGCTACCCCGGGGGATGGATGTTTGGTAAGGGAGGTCAAGGGAGTTCTGCATGGGCAACACCTCAGAATTTTATTTTATTTTATACTTATTTACACTATAGTTTTATGGATGTAATTACCAATACTACCATATGAGGTATTAATATTCACCTTAAAAGTCAAGTCTAATATAAATAATATAATAAATAATAATACCTTTAAATTTTCCCATCAAAAAAATTTCTCACAAACTTTTCCGATTCCGGCCAAATTTTTTTCCGCTAAACTTTTTTTTCCCACCAAATTTTTCTGGCAATTTTTTTCCCGCCAATTTTTTCGAGTTTATGTTGTTTGGTGGAAAAAATCCCACCAAATCCTCATTGTACAATATAAGTCCTTATATCTTAATAGAATGATCAATATAAGTACAATATACTCCCTCCGTCCACTTTTGTTTGTCCTACTTTTTGTGGCACGAAGATTAAAAAGAGCATTTAATACCTTTTATCTTTACACAATTGCCCTTAATTAATGTACATGGGGTTATTTAATGCAATTCCCTTTATACTATTTAATTAAGGGTAAAATTGGAAAAAGTATAGAAAATGTGTCTTGATATTGTAAAAGGGACAAACAATATTGGACACCTCTTTTTAGAAAGATGGACAAATAAAAATGGACGGAGGGAGTATATATTAAGGTTTATGTAGTTCGGTGAATCAAATCCTGCCAAAATATAGTTAAAAGATTATGTTTTTCATTAGGTGAGAAAATCCCACCAAATTATATTTTAGATGTTTGTTGGAAAAATCTCACCAAATTAAAAGTTGAATATGTTTGTTTATTTCAATCTCATACTACAGTTGAATTACCTAACTTAAGTGGATCAGCTACAAGCTTTTCTGGTGTAAGAATGTATTCTAAAAGAAGTATTGTAAAGATTCCTCGTGACCTGATCAAAAACACAATTGTAAATTTATTATTCATTTCTATTTTTAAAAATAAAACTTGTTTTATATAATAATAAGCCTGGAAGCTTGACTTTTGGAGGAGGAATACAAGCCAAGTCTTTCGGAGGTACCCGCATCTACCCAAAGGTCCTACTTTGGTTACACATTTTTTGTCTTTTCATCAAATTTTATTAATTTTTTTCGTATAGCACGAACATATTGAACCACCTTTTGTATTTGAAACAACCATAAAACGATTAAAAACTGTAGAATAAAGACAAAGAAGAAACTTATTTAATATTCTTTACCTTTTTACTCTGCCACTTTGAAGGAATAAAACGTCTATTAGGCTCTGGTGCATTAATTTCTTTTTTTTTTTTGTCGGGTAAACGGTTGTATTAAAATATCAAAACTGTACACTATACAAGGGTGTTACCTATCTAGGCTCGAAAGTTTAAGGTAGCAACAAGGAAAATAAAACAACTACCTCATACTATACTAATACAAGCTAGCCTTCCACTCACATCCAAAAAAGAATGCCGAGGGAACAAGGAAAATAAGATTGAATAAACACACCATTTAATTTCCTTGGTTACTATTTCTCTAGTCTTGGAAGCACCTCTCATGGCTAGGTGATTTCTCGCCGTCCAAATACAATACACGGTAGCTCCAAAACCCACTTTCCAAGCCTTTCTTCTCCAATTCTCTCTAGCTTTTAATTTTTTAAGCCATTTCAAAGCGCTTAGAATAGTGTTCATTTCCTTATCTAGTCCAAGCCACATTTTTGTATCATCCCATATAGCCTTAGCAAAAGAGCATTCAAAGAATAAATGCCTATTCGATTCAAAATCTTCCTTACACAAATCACAAAGTGGATCAAGTTCCATGTAAGTAATCCTATTCTTAGTTTTAAGTATTTCTTTTAATGTCATCCATACTATGATTGCATGTTTCGGAAATACACTCGGATCCCACACAATATTTGCCCAAGGTTTAATAAAAGCTTTACGACGAAATAAATCATAAGGGAATTTATATTCATCATAAAACTCTATTGTGTTTACCTCATATGTTGATCGGGACGCCTTAACGGAAGCAAACCATAGCGCTAATATTTCTTTTCTTCCTTCTTCACCTAGGGACCCACATATAATTTCTTTTAGCTCCCAAATATTTTTCAAAAGTGGGGAATTACTTTTTTTAGTATTCCATTTCCAAAAACCACTACTATTAAAATACTCACCATGAATCCACCTAATCCAAAGTGATTCTTTATTTTCCACTATTTTCCAAATCATCTTTAGTAGTAAAGCTTTATTCCATGCTTCAAAATTTTTTAATCCAAGGCCCCCTTCATTTTTAGGCATACAAATCTTTTTCCAACTAACTTGGGGTGGCTTATTATCCCAATAAAAATTACGGCAAATGCTAATAATTCTCTCTTTAACACCAACCGGAACAGGGAAAATCGTAAACCAAAAACATATCACCCCTTGAAGAACCGATCTAATCAATTCCAATCTACCCGCAAATGAGAGTGAAGAGGCTCTCCAACTCCTAACATAACCTTCGAATTTATCAAAAAGAGGTTTATAGTCTCTCGATAATAATACGGAAGATCCTAGCGGGACCCCTAAATAACGAAAAGGCATGATCCCTTCCTCGAAATTCGTAGGTATAATCCCATTAATTAAATCATCATTTGAGATACCTATGTAATAAATATTAGATTTTTCAACATTTAAACGAAGCCCCGAAACATCTCCAAACTCATTTAAACTATCCATAAGAATCTTAATCGAACCTTTATCACCTTTAGAAAGTAACATTAAATCGTCCGCAAAAGCTAAATGTGTTATTTTTTCCTTCTCACATTTGGGATGATAATTAAATCCAACGCAAGTATTTTTTTTAAAAGCCTAGAGAAATATTCAAGACAAAGAATAAAGACAAGGAGACATAGGATCACCTTGTCTTAAGCCTTTTTCGCCTTTAAAAAAACCATGCACTTCTCCATTTATAGCCAAAGAGTAAAACGGAGATGAAACACACACCATAATCCAATTTACTATTTTTTCCGGAAACTTTAACCCCTTTAGAACTTCATAAATAAAGTCCCATGATATAGAGTCATACGCCTTTCTAAAATCAATTTTAATAGTACATCTTGACGAGCTACTTTGATTATTATAACCTCGAAATAGTTCTTGCATAAGGTGAATATTTTCTATCATAGATCAACCCTCAACAAACGCATTTTGGGCTTTATCCACTACATTATTTAAACAAGGTTTCAATCTATCCGCTAATATCATAGTAATCGCTTTATAAACCACGTTACAACACGAAATAGGCCGAAAATTATCAACACTTTTGGGATCATCTATCTTCGGAATTAAAGCAATAAGAGTAGTATTTAATTGCTTAAGTAAAAAACCGGAGGTAAAGAATTCACGTACCGCTAAGATAACATCCTCCCAAATAATATTCCACGAACTCTTAAAAAATAATGAAGAATAACCATCGGGTCCGGGCGCTTTATCATTTGCTATTTTAAAAATAGCTTCTTTAATCTCCAAATCGGTTATGTCACGGCACATATCTTCTCCTTGCTCTAAAGTAATTTTACTTCCATAATCAAATACTTCGGAATTAATATGCGTCGTATTATCTTTAGCACCAAATAAACCTTTGAAAAAATTTAGGAAAGTTTCATTGACTTGATCTTTAGAAGTAGTTAACTCACCACTTTCCTTTAATATATTCGGAATAAATCTTCTTCTATTTTTACTTTTAAGGAGCCCATGGAACAATTTAGTACACCTATCACTCTTAAGGGAATACCCGAGCTTAGCCTTTTGTTTAAGAAAACTAATCTCGGCCATTTCAAGAGTTTTAGATCTCTTCCGAATCTCAACCAAGTTATCAAATGAAGAAATAGGTAAATTTTGTTGGAAATGTACCTCGGCTATTTCAAGATCCTCCTTAGCTTTCTTTGCCCTTGCGGAAATATGAGAAAAGTGAATCTTATTTAATTTCCTCAAGTCGAACTTCAAAGCTTTCATTTTTTTACATAGGATATATTGTTTAGTACCCACGACCATGGTCTTATTCCATCCATCTTCAACCGTTACATAATAATCTTCATGTTGCACCCACATATCAAAGAAACGGAAAGGAACAATCCTAGTAACATTTTGTAAAAAAATATTAACTATACAAGGTGAATGGTCGGATACACTAGATTTCGGTAAAAATTCGGCTTGAATATAATGATTCGATTCATATAGCTTACGATTACCCAATGCTCTATCAATCTTACTAAGAACATGGTTATTATCCCATGTAAAGAATTGACCGATATATTGTATATCCTCAAGGCCTAAGTGATTACAACAATCCGCAAATTCTTTAAAATCACTCACCGTAACATTTTGTCCTCTAATCCTTTCATTAAAAGCTAATATATTATTGAAGTCACCCAAAAGAAGCCACGAATCATCGAAAGTAGAGGAAAAATCAACAAGATTTTTCCACAAGTTTCTTCTCAATCTTATATCATTTAGTCCGTAAATAAACGAAGTATATAAACTAAGAGATGTTACCTTACACACAATCTTGCAATGTATAGCTTGAGATGTTCTCTCGATAATCTCAACTTGTACTTTATCCGGATCCCAAACTATAAGGATTCTCCCATGCTCTATTAAGTCGAAGTTATCAACACTCTTCCACCCACTAAGCATGTTATTCATAAATAAATCCACTTTATTAGTATTACTTTTTGTTTCCAAAATTCCCATCACATCTATATTTTTCTTTTTAATTAAATCTTTTACCCCTAGCTTTTTATGGGTTGAGCCGAAACCCCTTAAATTCCAAGTCGTAATAATCATTTACAACTTGCGGTGGGTTTCCCCATATTTGAGCGTTTAATATTAGCTCTACGTGCCTTCCAAAATTGCTTCTTTTGCCACATATGTTCATTTTTAGCTAACGTGAGTTTTTTATAACTCGCTTCTCTTTTTTTAGTTTTCTTACTCACTACCATCTCGAAGGAATCTTCAATTACATTATTCGATTTTTCTTTCCCGTCATTTACTGCTTTATTCCCTTCTAATTCCGAGAAAATTACCATAGCGGCGGAGCGTGAGTTTGACCCTACTCGGATAGCCCGAATCTCGCAACTACTATCACTTTCCGGAATAAAATTTAAATCAAGCGATTTCGCTCTTTTAATCTTTGTTGGAGTAGAAAACTGTCCCATATTATTATTAGAGTTACTCTGCTCAAGAGTAGGTAATTTAATAGTAGCACTAGCAATAATATTAGTACCTTTAGCTGTACCATTAATAAAATTAATTCCTTCATGAATATATTCCGCGGGTCCCTTTGTATTATGCATTACTCCATGCACCTGAGGAGTGATGAGCTGTCCTCCTTTTGGTTGCATGTTATCCGCGGGTCCCTTATCATTGTGCAGCAGCTGAGGATTAATATGTCCATGCGCCCGAGGAGTGATAACTCCATGTGAAGGGATAAATTCATGTTCCAGTTGAGAATTAATAAGCTGTCCACTAATAGCTTGTGAAGAGCTGCTCTTTTTATTTCTTGGAGTAACAACAATTAGCTGTATCCTATCGCTCCCAATTTTTTGTTTAAATTGCTGTAAAGGTTTTTTTGTATAATTTAAATATTTTCCTTTTATCCCGTCTCCAAATTTATGAATATTCCCACTCCTATCTTTATCCAAAACATAATAGCATTTATTACTCTCGTGTCCAAAAGCTTTACACTTTGAACAACACGGCGGTAAATTTTCATATTCCACTAAAACACAATGTTTTTTACCCTTGTGTGAGCCAAATTCCACCTTTAATTTTCTATCCTTACTCAAATCTAACTCAATAAGGACTCGTGCAAAAATAATATCCTCACATTCAAAAGTGATCCCATCCGTTCGAATTGGTTTTCCCACTTGCGAGGCAATCTTCGCTAATCCTTCTTCCGTTCTAGCTTGTTGCGGAAGATTTCTCAATATGATCCAAGTAGGAATCTTGTTAATCTCAAGATTTCCAAAATAAAAAAAGTCCGGAATCTCCGTTAAAAGAAGGAGTCGACCATACGAAAGATGCGGACCTTTTAAGAGAACATTCTTCTTATCTTCGTCCTTCTCGAATTTAAATATTAACCATCCAGAAGGGTGTTTCCGTACATTACATTCAACATTCCATGCCTTTACGATCCGTCTTATATCTTCCGTATCCGGGGATTTTTTTCCCGCTACGTAACCTATAAGAGAGTACCCAAAAGCTTGCTCAATAGTTAGAACATCCGTCTCTAGAAGTTGCAACAATTCTCCTTCCACGGGTTCGTAATACTTTAGTTCCTTTCCAACGGATGGCTTTCTATTATTCAAAAGCATATCTTTATAACCTACTCTCTTCTCCTTTTCACACATTGATTGATATTCACCCGAGCACTTAGTGTTGGCGTCAAGTATTCCGGTCGTAACGAATTTCTTGGTGGTCTTTTCACGTCCTAGATTGACCACGTTCTTTAACACGGAAGTGCCCTCAACGTCTACTTCATTTGATTCATCAATTACTAAAAAATGTGATTCGGAAATTTTATCAAACACTTGGTGTGCTACTAGTGCACCCTTATCATTTTTCCCAAAATCTCCTCCAATGGAACCATTCCCCGGTGGGTTATGGTCTAGCGTGAGGCTAGACATGCCCAAGGAGGACCGGGAACCCGGGTTTACCCATGACGTGAGGTTCGTGGGGTCCGGTGGCTCATTTTCGGAAAAGACGTGGGGAAGAAGATGAGCATCTCCGGTGTCCAAATCGGACGGGGAGTGTCTTCGATCTTGAGACGAGTGATTCGGGTCCGTCATTCTAGTGAAGTTGCGTGAAGAAAAATTCTTGAGATAGGCGCTAGATCGGGAAGATCTAGGAGAAGAACACTCTAACCTCTCTCTAGAAAAATTCTTTGATGTGGCTTTTAAGATTCTTCTTCTCTTGACTAAACGCTGTCTTTTCTGGTGCATTAATTTAAAGTGAATGTATTTTGCAGCAAACCAGTCAACATAAGGCTGCAACAAAAAAGTTTAATCACTTCAGACAACCACCTAATTCACATCTCATTGTATCTATCTGCAAATAACAAGATTTTTCTAGAACTTGTAATAAAGCCGCACTTGCAACATTCATATCTCCAATAATCTAAAAAAACACAATATTTCATCATTTGTAAAAACATTGAGGATTATATATGCAAATAAACAACATTCACACACATTTTTTGGAAGATTCTCTTCCAAAAATATACAAATACTTGCTCTAGTTGAACGTCATATCTCACTAATAATCGCTTCACCTTTTCCTATTAAGCACCCGATTCGTGGGACTGGTACAAGTATACGAGTTGTAAACGTAAAATCACCTGTTTTCTTAGACTAAGTCCAATGGACTCCCTATTGTAGCTAAAAGCAACAATTGGGAGTTGACTACTCCATTTTGTTATTCCAACAGACTCAACACAACTCAAAACCCTAATTGAAAACCCCAATTTGAAACTTCAAGTTAGCTACATCCGGCTATAACAAAAGTTAGCCACATTTGTTTTTTAATTTTTTTAATTACTTTTGCTTCTTTTCCCCCCTTTTTTTTACTCTTTTACTCATGTATGTGATATTATAATTTGGTATGGACTTATTTTTTCTTATATAGTTCAATTTAGACTTCAATAAGCTTATTTAATATATTTTTAAAAATTTAAAAACAAACGTTTATTTTAATCTTTTGAAAAATATAAATAATATATTTGTAAAAATTGATAGAAATCCTTATAAATAACGAAATTCATAAGATTTGAAAAATATTAATAATTTAAATTAAAATGGAAACACTATAAAAATAAAGTTAATATATAAATTTTTAAAATTGGGGTTTTGAAATAGGGAAGCTGTTGGAGCAAATCTATTGTAGGGAGTTAAAATTTGAGATAAAGTGAGTGTTGACTCCCAATTGTAGCTAAATAAATAGGGAGCTGTTGGACTTAGGTAACTCTTAACTCTCCCATATTATAAAAAACCTGTAATCCCCTGATAAAGTAAACTCAGTAAATTGAGAAGATTGAGAAAAATAGAATAAGAATTAAACCTTTGGTGTTGCTGTTTTCACTTCCAACATTATACTACCAAGGAAATGCTCCCCTAATAATGCAGGAGCAACAAATTACATTGTTGGAGTTTATGATGTTTGGTGGGAAAAATCCCACCAAATTATATTATCTGGTGTCCAGTTTAATTCAAACTCTCCAGCAACAAATTACTTGCAGTATGATCCAAGTATTCGCGCCTATAACATTTATAAAATAAAAAATTAGAGTTTAAGCTATTAGTACCTTCATTGATAAGCTATTAGTACCTTTAAATTGCATAATCGTGGAGTTTAAGGCATCCTTAGCATCAATCACTCTTTGAATAAACTCAGGGACCTGTGGCTGCAAACCTTTCTCACGGTTTGAAGATTCATTACTATTGGCCGAATCATCGAGGTTGGGAGGGGTGGAAGCGTTGGGGCGGGGTGTCGGTGTGTCAGGGCGGGGCGGTTCTTCAGAGAGAGAAGCGACGTCTTGTTTTGTTTGACACAAAGAAGTCTGGTTTGGGCTTAAGAGATTGGCCAGGATTAATTAAAATTAAAAAAGGGTATAGTTAGTATAATTTTCTTTTTTTAGGACTTTTATGGATAATGTAATTAGTAATTTTCTTTTTATATTGTGTAAAAATAGTAAATTAAATCTTTATATCATATAAAACTGGACTATAAATTCTAATATAATTATTTTAATTAATTGCTTTTTAGTTAATATAAAATATTATATAATTTATTAGAAAAATTAAAATAATTATAAATTTAATAAAATAAATTTTAAAAATTAAAGAATTTTGAAATATTAGAAAAAGCTAAATAAAAATTTCTGAAGATTTAAAATATAAAATGCCTTATAATTTCTTTTTTCAATACTTTCTTTTTTCGAGAAAACCAAAAAAGACTATAGTAACCCTAAATCTTTACGTGAGCCACTTATGCGGAAAAGACTTTCATACATTAATAATTTTTTTTATTAATTAGTAAAACTCAAAAATACCATGATATACTAAAGTAATGGTCGTATGATATAATAAAATTTATATAAAATAATAAAGTTGCTGCCAAAAGTCTACCTGATACCTATAAACTAGCTTAGGAAATATATTTTTTTTCCAGTTTAGGTGATCTTTCTTTTTTGACTTTTTCTTCTTTTTTACGACGAACCATTTTGTAATTTTTTCTCAGAATGAATTCTAATTTCTTTTCAAATGAGGCCTATTCTTATTAACATCAATTTTCATTTATTTCTAAAAAAAAAACTCTTCATAGGTCAAAATTAGAATATTTAAGTTAAGCAAATTTATCCTAATAAAGAATAAAATTTTGTTGAAAAAAATAGTAATAATAATACTATTACAATTTACATCCTTTATTATCATATTTAACCATAAATACTTATATGCATTTAAATTCCTTAAGTATATCTCATATAATATTTTTAATCATATTTTAACACTTTTCCTTTAATATTAACGTTAATATTTTTTACATAATCTAAGAAAAAACCATTATAAATTTTATAATTGGTAATAATATAAAATACTATTTATAATTCATATAATCCAATTTTTTTTCTTTTTTTTTTGCTTGTTTTCATAATTCTACATATAAAGTTGTCTATTTTTTATAAAAATATAAACATTTGTGATTAATTAAGAAGTAAAAAAAATCATTCATTCTAATTAAGAATTAAAAAGTTAAAATTATTATTAAGATATTATAACATTAATTATACATATTTATAATAGTAAATATTTTTTTTGTTTAATTATCTTTTCATATCTTTATATAATAATTTAATTTTGATTTATTTTTGATTTAAATTATAAATTTTTAGATTTATAAGAATTACAATTTAATTTTAAAAATATTTAAAAGTGTATGTAATTTTTTTGTTACCGTAACTTTATATTGTATATTATATATAATATATATTATTAATTTATAATAAATAAATATAAAGGATACTATTGTAAATAAACAAATAGGTAGAATATAAATAAAAGAAAAATAATATTTTTTTGTTACGTGTCAGTTTTTTAATGGTAAATTGGTCAAATCACTTTCTTATAACATACCTATTTAGTGTATGGAAGAATTTTCCCGCCTATGCTACCAATGCTACACTTAACCATAAGTGCAAAATTATGCATATCTAAGTGTATCCAAGATCTAATAGGTTAAGGGCGTGCTTCTTGATATAGTATCCACGAATAAGACTGCATTTGCAAAAGTAATATCATAGGTATGTTTTACTTTTCCATAAACTCTTAATAGAAATATGTGATAAACCAAAATTATTCTTGACCAGTAGATGATTTCAACTTGGTTAAAATTAATGCTCGACACTGTTTGACAACCTCCGCCTAATTCTCGTACATATAATACTTGAGAGAAAGAGAAATAAAAGGAGAAAAGTAAAGAACCTAGTCAGCCTCTTCTAAGCACACACCAAAATTCGCCTTCAACCCTAATATTTACAAATTGGTGGGTTCTCGTTTCAGGGAAGGTTTATGACATCATTTTAGATATATTTTTGGATTATTAATATACTTTTATGTCCCATTTGCACTTTTTTTGTATGGTTAATATTTAGAATGTTTTTTTCTCGATTCAGCCTATATTTGTTCTTTTTTTGCAAAACTGGATCATTCTTGATAAAATTTTCTCGAGTAATGATAGATGTCAAATGGAGGAAGAACGAGCCCCAAAATTCACTCTATACAAGCCACGATAAAGTGTTGGAAGAGTTGAAGACATAACTTACACAACTACATTCAACATCTTTAGAAACGCGATCATTAGAGACGCCACGTGGACTAATTTACATTTGTAATCCTAAGACTTAACACGGTAAGGCCCGCAACCCGATAAAGTCGAAATCCAAACTAGAGGTCGGTTCAACAACCATTCTATCTAAAGAATTTTGACTCGCAATTTAGAGGAACTATAAATGTTATATCTTGCCCACCTTGTAAATATATAGACAATGTTATACTTTTCAATTATAGGAAAAGAAACACAAAGTATTAGTTGAAATTCCATCTAGCTAAGTCTTCTTTTGACCCGATCCCATCTAGGATATGACTCATACCTGAATACATTTGAAAAATTATAATTACTATCCTTGGGTATTTGTGGTTTCAAATTTGAATTGAACAAACAATAAACAATTGAGCTATATATATGTTAGAGATTTTTACCTAAGGGGTCTTAGAGACACCATCTATTTCCATTTTCAACCCCACTTACCTTCTCTTCTTACTAAAGACCTCAAATAGATCATACATTATAATCTAAAAACCTTTTTACCATTATACCCCTTTTTTATTTTTTTATTTTTATATATATTAAAATTCAAACCCTAAATTTTCAACTTTTCAGATTTACATTCTCTCTCTTCCTCTCCTTTTCTTACACTCACACGAAGCTCTCCTTCTCTCTCCATTGGAAAGCTTCGAGTTTTAGATCTGTCATGGCTAAACCAGCAGTTCATGATGAAGCCATTCGAGGACCAAGCTGGAATTCGTGATGAAGACTCCGTTCGCTGATGGCCTTGTCTGAAAAGAAAAATCGCCACCCCTAATCATCAACTCCGCCGCCACCAAGCGTCGGTGGTTCGTTGAAGAAGCTTTCTTCTCATGTGAAGTTTTCGGTTGAAGAAAAAACTCTGGCGGCGTGCTCAGCTTCTTCCTCAGAAACCAGATAACGAAGCTGCGAAGTCGGATCACCTTCATCGCGAACAAGCACGAGCCTACACCAACGGGTTACTTCTGAGCTCCTGACGGGTGATGAAACTCCGAACAACTATTTTCTTTCCGGTAGTGATGGGAACGTGGTTTCGTTGTGAAGGCGAGATGCTGGTGGTGAGAAATGGGTCAACGAGGTACAATGGTTTTCTTGTATAGGCGAGCTAGAGGTGGTGAGGAACGTTGGTCCAGCAGCCATGGCATTAGGTTTTGAGAGAAGCACAATAAGTTTTTGAAAGAAGAGAGATGAATAGTGAAGTTTTTTTGTTTTATTCGTACTGGTCAGACCAGATACTAAGTAGTTAGTTTTTTTTCTTTTTTTGTTGTAATTATTTTAAAATTGTAATAAAATAAAATGTTAAGGTTTATACTCTATATTTTTATAAATATTACTCATTAATTTTATCAAATGCTCATTAATTTTATAGAATAGTCACTGTTTTTTATAGAGTAATAAGAGATATAAATAAACGTGCAGCTGCGTTCCATGCAGAAAATGGGTCCCTTCTCATAACACAACCATATGTAGCTTACTCCATTAGGATGCAAATAACATGTATATAGAATTGTTATGTTCTTCCATTCTCCTATTATATATAAAAAAATTGCAAAACCATTAAAGATTGGAATAATACACTTACGATTGAGAGTGAATGTTGTGTGGATCCTCGATTTTGTAGGCGATGTGTTTTAATAGTCACGGATAATACTTGCATTGCAATTGTAATAGCTAATCGATGCTCTTGTTGAAGATATAATTGTGTAGCCTGTCAAGAGAAAAATGGGTTTTTCGGTGATAACCTAGGGTTCAAAAAACGCGCTAATTCAACGTATAGTATTAGTCTGTCACTCGCATCTATTAATGACTTTCTCCATTTGCGCAATAGTTATTAATATCTCCACCACTTCTCGTTCTAGCTCACGCCTACAATAAATTATGTAATTAATGTATGTTAAAAAGATGATATTGTATAATTCGTCAACAAAATAGAAATTTAGTGATAAGATTACATGCAGTGATACGTCGCCAATTTTAACATGGCTTCAAGTTCAAAACTCAGTTGAGAAACCCGGTAAAAAACATAATGACAATTATTTTTCATACAACATGTAAAAATTTGTCACGTGCCGAAAGACACTTGGACAAAGTACACACACATTTTTTATTTTTATTAGAGTCTATAATATATATAGGGGAAATGTCCAATTAATTACACGGAGAGTGTAAAAATTCTCAATTAATTACAACTTCAACTTAATTCCTATGTAAGCACAAAAAATTGAAGATTACAAAAATACCCATAGGCAATTAATTAATTACTTTAATTATAATAATATTCATTTATTTATCTATTTTTCTAAAAAAAAATCGATTTTTTTTTCAAATTTTTTTTTTGACTTTTTTTTTCAAATTTTTTACCCAAATTTTTTTCAATGCGTTCCATGAACACACAATTCTGAGACAACACACAAAATTGGAACAATCAAAATCAAGTTTTTTGTATTCTAAGAATACACAAATTTGAGTTCCATGAATACACAAATCTGAGATTTGTGTGTTCCATGAATGCACAAGTCAGAGACTTGTGTGTTCCAGGAATGCACAAGTCAGAGACTTGTGTGTTCCAAGAATGCACAAATCTGAGACTTGTGTGTTCCAGGAATGCACAAATCTGAGATTTGTGTGTTCTAGGAATACACAGAATTGGAACAAACAAAATCAAGTTTTGTGTATTCTAGGAATACATAAATTCGATTTTTATGTGTTCTATGAATACACAAATTTGAGTTTGTGTGTTCCATGACCACACAAATCTTATATTTGTGTGTTCTAAGAATACACAATTCTGAGATTTGTGTGTTCCAGGAATACACATAATTGGAATAACCAAAATCAAGTTTTGTGTAACCTGGAACACACAAGACCCTTAAACATAAACACACAAAAATAACAAAAAAGTATTAGACAAAAAGATAATATATCAAGATAGTTAAAGACGAATAAAAATAGGGTATATGCTATTAATAAATAGAAAAAAAAAATTGTTAAAGAAGAGAATCCTTTAGATCGATTATATGACTTTTCTGTGTTATAGGAACACATAAATCTATATTTGTGTGTTACAACAATACATAACCCGAAATTTCGATTTTAAAAAAAATGGGAAAAAAATAAAAAAAAAATCGAAAAAATAAAATCTGAAAAATAAAATTTTAAAAAAATTCGAAAAAATTAAATCTGAAAAAAAATTTAAAAAACATAATATTAAAAAAACTAAAAAAAAGATAAATCACATGGCTATAATGGAAAGTAAATATGACAATGTGTTTAATTGGGAATTAAGTTGAAAATTTGTGAGTAAGTGGGAAGTAATTTCCTCTTTCCTTTTTTTGGGAATGAAAAGTTAACAATTTTAATTAATTAAGAATCATCCCATGTATATGTACTAGGTATGACCCGTGCTTGAAGACACTCTAAAAAATTTAATTTTAAAAAGTAAATATGTCTTGAGATAATAAACTTAAAAAAGCTACGATTTTATTGTTAATTCTTTTTAGATTAGGATAATATTTTTTTTGTTAGGATTTTATTGTAAAGTTACCTATAAAGATTGATAGATTGTATTTTTTATCTAAGAAATTTGGATTGAAAAAAAAACATCTTTTAGTTCACAACAAAACTAAAAAATGTTTTTTTAATTAATTTTTTTTTTGTCCATTTGAAAGAGAATAATGTCAACAGTTATTACATTTGTAAGACAAATATAATGGATCTATACTATTTTTAACAAATTCTAAGTTCATTTGGTCTAAATTTCCTTTCTTTCTAATGTCCTTGGATGCTCTGTCGGCCAGTGTATTGTGATCCCTTTGGATGTGGATAATTCTCCATTCAGGAAATCTTTTTATCCAATTCCAAATAACTTCGATTAATGGTTGGTATCTCCAATCTGCTTTTCTTATTTTGAATATTTCTTGTACTGATTCCAAATTGTCCGTGTAGAAATTAACATTTTTATAATTGAGTTCTTCCAAAAATTTCATTGCTTGTATTAGCGCCCAAACTTCACCCTCTTTAGCACTTCTTATTGCTTTCCTTTTTCCTATTGTATAGTCAATTTTTCCTTCTTTATTAATTCCTATCGAAGCTATACCTGCAGGTTCACTTACACTTGTGAAGGATGCGTCATTAAACCAACTAATATCGGCTGGAATAAGATTGTTGTTATTCTTATTATTAATATTAAATGATAAAGATTCTTGTTCTCCACTAATGGATGTAATTGTGTTTTTTTAATTAATGGAACATTTTTTTTTTCACAAAACCAAAAGAACGGTAGACCACACAAAACATGAACAATATGACTATTCTCAACAATGTTGACTGAAACTACAATTTAAACCCTTTACAAAGAAACCTTTCCTAAGAGGTCTATGCTTTAAGAAAATAAATTGCATCACAAATTCAATGAAAACCAATCTAGTTATTCTCATCGAGTGAATGTAAACTTCCAACTAAGATATATGGTGTATTAGAATCCGTGAATTGTATTAATGAGCTCATCTGCTTCATTTTTCAGTTTGATTTGATCATATCATGCACGCTACAGAGTTAATCACATTTGGTCAAATAATTAAAATATTGTATTTAATTACCAAGGAATAATCTACCGCTCATTAAAATATTTTAACCATCATACCAAGATTCCATATAATGAAAGAAAATTTAGTCATTAATGCAACAATTTATCTGAATACACATATTATATGATAGGCTTCACATTCTGGTTTCAACTTTTATGGCCACTAACTAAACACTCCATCTAACCACCATTCAAACAAATTAAAGAAAACTAAATCTAATAATGGAAGAGAAAAATCCACTTTATCTTTTCCGTGCCTTAAGTAAGGCACTATAGAAATTAAGAAAATAAATAAATAAATTATAAGAAACGTCAATAGCAATTACATAATAGGAAACGTCAAAATTAAAAAGAAAAATTTAAAATTATACCTTACTTAAATAATATTTGAGATGAAAAAATACTAATTATTTTTTACTATTTCATAATTCTTGGTCCATATAATATATAATATCTCTAATTGTGCTCATATATTTTTAAAAAATAACTGATTAGTATATGAAATATAAATGTGATTTAAGAACATCATCACATAAAAAATCAAAATTTTCAAATTGTACATTAGTGACAATCGACGACGTGTTGTAAAAAGAAATAAAAGATGGTTGATGCGGAAAAATGAAATAAAATATTATTGACATAGGAAAAGCAATGAAATATCGATGAATATACTGTAATAAATAAAAAATATATCGGTGGAAATTGTTTTGATCACTTTAAGAAAATAATAACCCCTTTAAAGTTGCACTCGTTTTAATTTTTTTAAACATATCACTTTGCAAAATAAAATCTTTTTTTTGGACTTCAAACAAAATCATATTCGAAAATTGGATATAAGAAAAGAAATTTATTAGAAACACTCAACCAAGTTTATACTAATTTTCAAGTCTGTTTATAGTCGTATTAGTGGTACTACAAACCAATTTAATTAGAGTAAACTGCATTATTAATCTCTTTACTAAAATTCCATAATTCATACATTCATGGAGTTACTCTTTTAGTATAAAAAAAGTAATAAATATACTCACAAATATATGTCATTCTTGGGTAATTAGATACCAAGCAATATGGCATGGGATATTAAATATCATAAATTACACAAAACCGATATGAATTAGTAAAAAAAAAGGATGCAGTAGCAATCAAATCAACATGAGAATCATCAATGGGCTTTAGGCTTAAGCATAATCTTAGTAATGAAATGCCTTGCTTCTTCGGAGTAATCATCGAATAATCATCGCAATGCTAATTTCCCAAACAACATATTGTACGATGATTCAAGCATCCTGCATTGTTAACACGCTAAAACTACTACAACACTACTGAGAAAATTAGTATAAATTAAAAAATATGACAAAAAAAAGTGAAATAAAAACCTGGTACGGGAGCCCGAGAGGAGGAAAATCGAAGCACGGGGAAACCAACACCATTGGCGGTAGAGATTGTTTGACAGTGCCAAACTCTTACAGTTGTAAAGTTCCCCTTTAAACCATCATTTGTACCACAATTACCAAAATATTCTTAATAACATAATAATCCTGTACCTGAAACTTTAATGATATTTTAATGTTTCTTATTTTTGTGCAGCGGCTTGATGGGAGGGTGAGTGTGAATAGAATTGTGGATCTAAAAGGAGTTATTTTCCAAAAAATGTCTGAATTGGACAAATTAGACCATCTCTAGCAGATGCTCTATATGCATCTATACCCTATAAATTTCAAAAAATGCAGTAAAAGAGTATATTACTCACTCTAGAGCAGATACAACAAATAGTGGGACCCACATACTACCTATGCCATTTCTTTTCTTATTTACTCTATTTCAATTGCATTTGTTTTACACGGCAAAAATTCTAACGCAATTGTTTATTGAAACATTACACCCAAATTAGATTGAACCAACAAAAATCTGATAAACCAGGGAAATTGTAGGAAAAATCTAAGAAATTAAAATGCCCAGACTTCACAATAGTGAGAACTAAAAATTTACCATAATGCTACAATATAATAGTTTGAACTCTTTCTTTCACTTGTTAATCTACAAAAAGTAATCAATGAGGATTTAATACATGCTAGAACTGGTGGTGGCAAAAAGATAAGGGTCTTCTTTGAAATGTAGGATACAATCAATACATACTGAATCACATTACATGAATACATATTGATGAACCACCACTTTTTCAAATTAGTAAATAAAACATGAACATGTGAAGAAGAATACCATATCATGACCAATCTACTTTGACTGAACAGATACCAAGACCAATTGATATAATATCACATGAAATTTGATCATTTTTATATTTCAATGGCAAGGGTTCCAACTTTTTTAATGTACTGGTTCTAACTCTGAAAATTAACAACATTAGATAATTATTGTTGGAAATAGCTTAGTAAGAGATTCTAGACAGGCCTTAACAAACAAACAGGAACCTTTTGATTCTTTGGATACTGTCTAATACAGAAACCTTTTGATAATTCTTTTTAGGCGAGTGTTTAACACGTATTTAAATTTCGAAAAACTTCATTTTTGCATGAATGTGGGCCATTTTTTCAAATTATTATTCAAAAGAGCTACAATATTCTCGGCCTTTTTCCTAACATTGATTCCCATATCCTTCCCGCTCGACTCAACATATACAAATCCCGTGCCTAAAGGCACTTTGAAAAACTTTAATTTAAAAAAAATTAAACACCAAATAAATAGTTTTTGAGATAAAAACAAACAAAAAAGAAAAACAAAAAAAAACTAAATATTATTATTAATTCTTTTTGTTAGAATTTTATTATTAAGAATATTAATATATTGTATTTTGTATCAAAAAAATTATTGAAATCAGTTAATTGTATTAAAAATAAATAAATTATAATAAAATTGCCCACATATAATCTAACGGTTGAAAAATATAGACGAAAATCAAGACACTTCAGACTGTTGATCTACTTTATACAATCTTGACCATTAATTGAATTAGATCTAATGGCTAGTAAAAATAAAATTTTGATCCAAATGCTAAAAAATGTAGAGGGAAAGAAGAGACATTTCGGGTCGTTGGCCTTTCTCCAATATTATAAATTATAATAAAATTGCCCACATATAATCTAACGGTTGAAAAATATAGACGGAAATCAAGACATTTCAGATTGTTGATCTACTTTATACAATCTTTACCATTAATTGAATTAGATCTAATGGGCAGAAAGAATAAAATTTTGATCCAAAGGCTAAAAAATGTAGAGTGAAATAGGAGACATTTCGGGCCGCTGGCATTTCTCCAATATTATATATATATATATATATATATATATATATATATATATATATATTTAATTAGTTTTAAATAGAACACACATTTGCTTAATCAGGTTGATGAGCAAGTATCTTAAATATACCCTAGTATACAATTGGTGTACAAAGATGCCCCCAATATACATGCACTGTGATTTCCCAAATCAGCTACATAAATAGTCCTTAAGCCACCTATTTTAGCACTTAAATGGACACCAAAAAAAACCCAACACATTCTTTGTTTTTGTCCATTTGAAAATAATTTATTAGAGAACAATCTTTAAAGACAACATGCCCCAGCAAGTAAGTACTTTCAGACACCAGCTTACAATCATATCTAGCCTAGTCCCTGATATAGCAAAAATTCTGCCGCTAGTCCCTATCAACTATGCTGTAGATCTCGGTTCCGCGGCCTAGGCGGTCGACTGGGGCCTAGCGCCTAGGATGGACTACGAGGGGCCTAGGCGGGATTACGCGGTTTTGAATCCTGCTATGTAATTTTATATATCTAGTAATACGCGTGTATAATTATGATAATTTTATCTATTTAAGTCATAAAATTCATCTAACACCACTATATTGAATATGAAAAATACTAAAATTAGAGTTATAATATCAATTCAAGAATTTTCGAGAGTAAAATAAATTTAATGGAGGGCCTAGGCGGCAAGTTTTTGCCATTAATCGGTGCCTAGGCGGGCTAGGCGCCTCTTCCACGGAAACTAAGGCGTTGGGCAAAAATGCCTAGCATTTTTACTAGGCGTAAGCGGTTGAGGGGGGAGTTGACGCCTAGACGGCGCCTAGGCGCGCCTAGGCGGCGATATCTACAGCATAGCCTATCAAAACATCTAATGTTTTTGCATTTATACTTGGAGGATCTCTTGTTGAAGACCATAAATGAATGTTTATACTCGTACTCCTTGGATATAAGATATATAGGTATTTAATTAAGTAATTTACTATTCTCGCTTTCTAAAATTGTATTTTTGAACCAGTTGAGATTAGCTCACTGGCCAGGGCTTTGGTCATCCAATCTAGTAGTGCAGGTTCGAACCGAGTCAATGAAAGTCCAAAGTGGCTCTCCTACGTAACAAAAAAAATTGTGTTTTCGAATAAGTGATCCAATAAAAAACATCATGAATTGTCCATCATAAGTTTTCAATAAAGAGTTTCTATTTTATATTCTTTGTCTATTTGTCCTTTTTCTTACCATGGGTACTCAGTAATTGGCCATCATAACTTTTTATTTTCAATAATGTTGGTTCTGTATATATAACATTAGTGATAGTTATCAATATTACTTCATATATCCTATGTGCATTTAAGTTTTTGTCCATCATCTTCAAGTCAAATTATTAATCGAGGGGATAGACTTTCGTAATCCTTTAAACGTTGTTATGCCTGAGTCTTGTAAAGGTATAAAGGTGTTATTGATTGATATGGACACAACTTCTCTAATGCGTATTGCGTTTGTGATTGAACAACAGTCGTACAAACGTAACCCCTATATAGTTACTATTCCTCTATAGACTATTGGAGAAAAAGATAAATTTAATAAAATTTTGTTGTCTATTTCTCTTAAAACATATTTAATTTTGTGCCTCAATTAATTTTTTACATATTTTTTTTGCTCTTTTGGTATAATATAGTCACCTTATTTGTGGAGAAATTGTGTAACTTGTGCTATAATCACTTTATCAGAGCACCATTGACTGCAATCAATATTAACAAATACATCATCAGTTATCATCGTTAAAGATTCACTAGCCTCCATATTTGACTCATGTTAAATAAATAGTATCAATGAAGTGGTTAAAACTTAAATAAATACCTTAAAATGGTTTATTCTTACATATAATCACTATTGGAGAAAAGTGTAGTACCTTTCTCTCAACTATTTGATCAAACATTTTTAGCACAGTTTTGGTTGGAGCATCCAATATTAGAATGAAGGATTTTCTCAACTTGTTAGAAAATACTAATAAGGGAATTGATGTAAATATTATGAAAGTTAAGTGCCATTCTATTGGTGCTAAACTTATAAATCTTCAAATAAGAAGAAACTCTATAATTGTCACACAAATTCTTACTCTTTTCATAATTAAACTTTTATATAATAACAAAATTGTTCTGATTTTCCAATCAACAAATCGTTGTTAAGAAGCAAAAAATACCAATGAGTTGAGTTCCTTTTAGCAAAAAACTCAAAGAGATATGTAGAGAATTATTCCTATAAATTGAATTACTGTAAGGCCTAGTCCATCACTATCACAAACAGATTTAAGTAAAAACAAAGTTGAAATTAAAGCAAAAGCACAAAAACTTGTTCACCAGCCCCAAATATAGTAAGAACACCTCAAGTGAATAACATTTTTACAATAATGAATGTTCCAAAGAAGTAAAAATGAAAAAAAAGGTAACAAGATTGATAATAAATGGAGTAAATTGCACCATTCGTCGTAGTGATAATCCTTCTATTTTTCACTTCAAAACTCACACAGGTGATAATAAAACTACACTATCACGTAATTTGATAAACTCGGAAAATAAACATTAGCTGAATATTTATAGCAACAATATATTTATCACGTAATTTTTTGCATAATAGGTCCCTATATTCATCCTCTTTTTAATCTTTGACTTATCTCATTTAATTCCCATATTTTTTGATAACATAGTCCTAGTATCCATGCAAATAAAATTCTACCACCCACTAGGCTCGGTCACATTCCGGGTGGGGGAGGGGGGGGGGGTTGGTGTTGACCATATTCCTTTCACGAAATTTCACCATTCGTATCTTGGTGTTCACCAAATTTTTTTATTGTGTTTTTACTTATGTAGAAGTACTATTACACAATTTTTTTAGTACTTATCCACTCAAAGGATACTTTTACCTATGATAAAGTTTTTATTGTATTACTAGTAATAAGAAGCAGTTTTTTATGATTATAATAATGATATTATATAAAATCTGATACAATTCATTTACCTTTTATAAGAAAATTAAAACAAAAAATTGGTAGGAAAATACATCATGAAATGGGATCTTCCTTTAGAAAACATGTCATAGAATCGGAAGATATTGATTATTTGTCAAACATGTATCATCATTAATAAATCCAGTCAAAATAAATATCTCCTTGGATCCTCTAAAATTAAATTCCAAGATGTAGATCTCTGAGTAAATAACTTTAACCTTTTCCTAAATAATCGATTTTAGTCATTAAATAAGATATTTCAACACCTCTATAAATAGCAACGAATTGTTTTAGATGGAAAATGAATTAAAGTAGTTCTTACAAAACTTTTTGACGTTCCTTATAAATGAAAACAAACTTTTCCTTTTTCTTTTTGTCTATCTATCTTACTCTTCCTCTCTCCATTTTTCTAATGGACATCTTTGATTTTGGGGAGTCATCTTCTCACGAGTCCATCCTTAGTTACTTGACACCTAATTGCAAAATTATTAAGCAGCCTACTGAATGGACTATGGAGGAAAACAAGCTCTTTCAGAGCATAATATCATCTTGACTCCCCGAACTTCTACGAATACGTTGCATCCAGAGTCCCCTACCAATATCATCCTAAAGATGTCAAAATACACTTTTTTTATTAAATAATTAGAATTATATATGAATAAATATTTATTTCTAGTCTTATGTGATAAGAATATATTTGTGTCTGTTCATGTGATGGATTATACATTTTCAATAAATAAGAGTAATAAAAAATAGTTTCATAGGATTGAAAAACAATATAGGTCAGACATACCTAGTAACTCCTTAAGGATTGTCAGGTTCTGTTGGGTCCCGCAACTTGATCAGCCTGAACAATTGTCTATTTTCAAAAATTAAAGTCATGAGTAATTTGTAAAAAATGAAGTAAATATTTGAAGATATGTATGATCAAAATAATCTAAATAAGTAACATGATAGGTAGAGTATGTTAATTAGACTAATAATTCTATAAATTCGGGCTATAAAGGACCTATATAATTTGTATTTTAGAATAAAATAGAATCAATGAATCTCTTTACTGTTACTCCACCAAATCACCAGACTGCTCCGCCGCCTACCATAGCCAACAAATTTTAAATTTAGTTGTGCTCTCTTCACAATGCGCTACACAACACTAATTAAATCACAACCCTCCGTTTTAAGACTTGATCAATGCCCATATTTAAGCCCGCCATTGACTGCCTAAATTTGAGGCCCACTAGAAACCGTTTTGGAAAATGAATCTCAAACGAAAAGAATAAATATAGCCAGACACTATTTTTATATAAAATTTGAATTTAGTAATGTCCAATTGAAAATTTCATTTGTGTGGGCCTAAATGTAGATATTTATGGAGGTGGATAAAGATATTAGGTTTGAAATTTATTGTGAAGAAAGAGGTTAAAGTTTGAAGATTTTATTGGGATGGCGTGCGCAGTGATGAACGACACGGTGTTGTTGAAGGAAAGAGGATTTTTTTGTCAAAGAAAGTCTCTAGACTGGAGGAATTTGTGTTTAAAGATTTTTTTTTATTTTTAATTTTTAAATGTTTTTTTTTTCATTCCATGATAAGTATATTATGCATGGGCTATAGAGTTTTTAGTAGATCTATACACATTTATATATTTTTCATCCCTTATTGATTCCACATAATGGGGGCTGACTTACACCTTTCTAGTGTTGACCTGATAGTTGGGTGGGGTAAACACCTCTCTTTGGCCGATAATCGTCTATTTTTAGGTAGAACGATTAGCTAACCATGATCAACCCGAGGTAGTCCATATATTCCATATATATAATCAAACTATATTCGAATTTCTAGACCAATATCAATCTAAATTTGTTCTAGGTAGATTTTTCTCTATTAACATACATATGCCAATGGAGTGCATGGAACATGAAAGTCATGCAAAATAATCTTAAATATATAACTATATATGTTTTTGAACTCCATTTATGTTCAGTTATCCTACTGAATTTTTACTGTCATATCATATGTGAGAAAATATTTGGAGAATTTATGTTCAAATTCATATGAATTGATTATACTTGAAGAAGTACCTTACGTAATTGAAATGTAATAACCAACGATCTTGTCATCTGAATGATAAATGTTTTTCACCATACACACAACCTATCACAAGATAACAAAAAACAATATGATTCATTTTATATAAATTGCAATAGATTTGTGCTCTTCTCTCTTTGTGGATAGAGTAATAACAAAGTACATAGTAAACGCTATTTGCATAGACCATAATACTTGAATCATACAAACAAACATATCTAATAAATAAGACAATAAAAAAAGTAGTATCAAGCTACCTATAAGATCAAATTCTTAGTAAAAAAAAATAGAAAATAATATTAGTAAATCTCAAAATCAATCATCACATACCATAATGGTACAACAAATTAGATATCTACTTGAATCTTAAGAATAATATTCATAAGAAAATTATTTCAGTTTTCAAGATACTTACCATCTAAATTACTATAAAAAAGTGTACACCCATCACCGGTGATGATGAAATCTTATATTAATTGATGAAAATTACATAAATTAAACATATGTTATATAAAATTTCGTATATAAAAGTATATTGATGGTAATTATTGTGATGCAACAAAAAGGATAGAGTAAAAGAGAATGATAAGAAGTATGAGAGAGTGAAAGAGAAATAGAGAAAGACAGAGATGAAAGATGAAGAGGTAGAGGCGGCGACTAGGGTTTCATAAGTTTGAAAATATTTATATCTATTATAAAGTAATGTGTTAACATATATTTAAGTAGAACATATATTAAAGTTTATTTATTTTACACATAAACTTATATAAATGTTATCTAATTACATTTCTACCACGGTATATAGACTTAAGAGTAAGTTAATTCAAAGTGTTGATCGACTAAATTGAAACCCAATAAAATGTTCTATAAAGGGGGGGGGGGGTAGAACAGGACCAATGCAAAATTGAAAATCTTACACAAATTGGACATTTTGATTAAATATGAAAATCCACTGTTTGAGAATTTTAGATAGAATGGATAGAGGTACGCAAAAGTTGTGATACAAGAATGAATACTCGTCAAAACTTTAGTGTATATACTCAATGAAAGAATAATGGTCAAAGATTTAAGGAAACTACATAACAATTATAAAGAATGAAAATGCCTAATCCTATATAATGAAAGCAATAATAAATACAATAGAACATTGATGTCTCCCTTTTTGTGATAAATAAATCCCATTGTGAGACATAATTTTAGGTATATTAGGTACTTTGTTGAGGGATATTTCCCTATTATTTGATGTATTCCCGTTTTTTTCCTTATTTTTGGAGATTTGTCAATTCTAGAGCTATTTGTACATAGTTTTTGTGTTAAACGTGAGGCTCTTAGTTACAAGGATTATATTAGATGCCAAATAAATTTTAAGGATTTAAGGAAAGTAGGTAAAATATAAAATCAAGAGTTAATAGGAAAGAAGTTGGTTTTGGAAAGTGTAAAAGATGCCAAAAGTTGTCCAAATTTGAATACGTGTAGTATTTTCAATGCTTCATAAAAATAAAGAGAGTTTAAAGGAACCATTTTAAATCAAAAAAATCTTTGAATTATAATCGCGTGGCCACTGGAATCAAGTGATTTGGACCTGTAACGAAAGAGTTATGATTTTTACAAACTCTATGAGCCAACTAGTCCATTTTCTAAGGAAAACAAGTTTGAGTTGGATTAGGACTCCAACCTACTCCATGACTTAGATTTCGTCCAACACCTATATAATATTAGTATGTGACCTTAGAAACTCATCCCTTGGCCGCCAGAGAATTCATTTTAGAAGCAATCAGGGGGTCTAGAGGAGAAAGAATTAGGAGCAGGAGCTTCACTGCATCAATTGTACACTTTTCTATCTATGTTCTTTGGGTGAATAAATATTAGATTTAGTTTTTCTATAATTTACTTCTAAGCTATTTATTCCAGGTTCATTATGCACAATTTCTCTTTCAGGATTGTAATTATATGAACAATTGAATATTGCTTTTCTGTTTTAATTGAATTAGGGATTATGTTATTTGATTAAATTGGTTTTTAATTAATTTCCATTGAATATATGTTTGTAATAGCACTACCCATATCATAGCTAAATAGTAGGTAGCTCGAGTAATTAAGCTATTGCCAATGAGAGGGGGGGTAATTGCGGATATAGCATATAGGCGTCTAGTGTGCGGTAGGGAGGTCTTGCCTAGTTAGAGAGTCAACAGAGTTAGATTTAATCTTGTCAGAAAATATTATAGGGTCACCTGGGATAGGTCTCTATTATTGTAGGATAGCGTCCTATTCACCGGGGAGGGGTTAGAAAGATAGTTGAATCCAGACTATTGAGAAATTACCCTTTTACCCTTATTTCTAATTTTTTTTAATTATATAGGATATGTTCATACTTGCATCTCTCTAGCTATTATCTTATTTGAATAATTATTTATTTAATTAGAAAACAAAACACTTTACTTGCTTATCTTTTTAATCAAAACATTTACAAAAATCTATTATAATATTGAACACAGGTTGAAATAACTATTTATATCCTGAGAACGAACTCCATTTTACTTACTTATTATTTCTAACGATCCATACACTTGCGAAGAGTTAATCGTAGCTTCCGAGTTGTGTGCATTTTTTACATCATTATTTTATCACAATCCCGGGCCTACCAAGTGTTTGGCACCACTACCCGGGATTTTATTGTTATGTTAGTCTGTGTTTAATCTAGTATAGTAATTTAATTTGTTTTCAATTTTACGCTTGGTTTTGGGTTTTCTCTTTTTCACAGGTGACACATGTAGGTGATGTCTCCTCATTTGTGATAATAAAATATACTCATGAGACATCATTTTAGGCTTATTTATTAGTTTATAGGTCGATCTTAGCTTAATTTAGTGCACTTTCCTATTTTGAGTCTTGATTTGTAGAATTATTATTTTTAGAGCATATTGGGTTTAATTGTTTATTTAGTGTGAAGCTCTAAAGATAATTATGGAGATTAATTAGAGTCCAAGTCAAATATTACAACTTATGGAAAGAGATTTGCATGGAAATTGGAGATAAGGAAACAAAGGCTAAAAAGATGGAAAAGGAAAAGCTGCCTAAATCTGGGATTCCGCACACACGTCTAAAGATTGGTGTTTTTACCTAAGAAATAGGCCGAATTTGGTAATTTCTTTCTAAAGGGCCTAGATAATTCTGTTGCGATTCTTTTGGTATCTTATGGAGCAAAATCCGACCAATAACAAAGAAGGTACACTCAAAACGGTCCAGCAGTGTTTTCCTTACGAATTTGAGTTGGGCTAGGAGTCCATTACTTGAAGTTATCTCCACCAAACGAATTAGGTCTTCCTATAACCTATAAATAAAGCCTGTTAACACTCTAAAATCATCCTTGGCCAGACCTTAAGGCCAAGAGGAAGCTGCAACACAAGAGAAGAAGTCTGGAGGGAGCTGTGCAACAACTATGTCTCCTTCAACCTCTTATTTTGTAATTCTTTCTTCTTCTTTTCTTTGTATGAACTAATTCTCTTAGCTTAGGTTTTGCATAATGTATAATCTATGAATTCTAATTCTTCTATCTAAGTACTTTGGGAATTATATGTTTTAATCTGATATTAGCTACTTACCTTTATATTTGATTATGTGTTTTGATTTAATGATTGTTTTCCTTGTTAGTGCACGAGTATAGGATTACCTTAATAGTAGTTAGATGGTCACCGTAACTGGGTGTTTAACTATTGAACCACCACATAACGTCTAGTGTCGATAGCAGTTCTGACAAAACATACTTCTAACTAGATAGTCATTAGGGTTTGTTTTAATCACCGTATCACCAAGATTGCAGTATTTGCTTAGGGCCGTTTGATAACCCTATTTGAAATCACTTCTTGGTTGTGACGTAGCCCCCTTAGTTGCTCTCAAGGTCTAAGCTTGGGGAATTTAGAATCCTGACTAAGTATACCAAGAGCTAATAGTCTCCCTTATTAACTAGATTCATAGATAGAATTAGAAGGATTAGTGCATACTAGTAAAACCTAAGCTATATCTTTCATACTATCTTCTTTCTTTTCTTTTATTTATTTTATTGTCTTTTAATTTAGTAGTTTAGTTTTCTTATTAAAAACCAAATAAATATCTATCTTTCTCTTCTTTATCCTTGCGTATTATTATCTATCTTTAATATCTGCACTTGATAATTTGCATAAGTTCTCTCTAACTTTCGTCAGTCCCTGAGGAACGAATCTTCTTATCATTAAAACTTGCATACGTCCTGTAATACTTGCAGTACAGTGTTAGTTTAGGGTGTGTATTTGCACTTATTTATATCATTAATTTATCACACCTTAGGCCACACCAAGTTTTTGGCGCCGCTGCCGGGGACTACATCGTTAGTCCTTGTGCAATTATCTTGTGCTTTTATTTTAGTTAGTTCTATTTTACGCTTTTCTTTTTAGTTTTTGTTTTACAGATTTTTTTTTTAGGCGAAAGCAGATTCATTAGGAGATAAAGGTCTCGTGTTATTAGATCCTGAAGAAGCTAATACAAGATGGAATCTCTAAAGCTCAAGGAGTTAACCCAACAACTTGAGGAATTACGAGAACAATCGCGGAAACTAGCTCAGAGGAATCTAGTACATACCTCACCTGCATGTCCTAGTTGTGGAGCAAGAGATCACTCGTGGGGACATTGCATGAACAATCCAACCTCAATTTCCTTCATGCCTTATCAAAGAGACCATTATTATGATGGTTATTATCAATCTCAAGGAAATTACGCTGACTATCAACCCCCACAGAGTTACAATGGGGATTAGAAATCAACAGACATATTATCATAATAACCAGTATTATGATGATTATTATCAACCACGACCACAATCTTACTATCCTCCACAACCTATCTATCAAGAAGCGCCGATTTACAATGAAGCTTATCAAGAACCACTTCCTTATCCAAAACTCAGATGATGCGATTGACAAGCTTGTGCAGACAATGTCACAAATGGTGGAAAACTAAAATCCTTGCAGAAAGGCAACTCCGAAGTGATACTACTGCTCCAGAAAACAAAGTTTGTCATGCAGTTGAATTAGGAAGTGGAAAAAAACTACCTCCACCAAGACCAGAACCAGAACCAGTCCCTATTCCAGAGGTCGAAGAGGTAGTTGAACAAAAAAGTGTCCAAGAGAAGACACCAGAAAAGAAAGAGAGCCCAGTGGTAACCAACACATGTCCTCCTCCACCATTCCCTTCACATGTCAGGAAGGACAATGACCTGGAATTCAAGAAGTTCGTTGACATGTTGAACAAGTTAAGGATCAACAGCCCGTTTGTAGAAGCTCTCACAAGAATGTCAAAATACGGTTAATTCATGAAGTACATTCTTTCTGACAAACAAAGATTCGAAGCTAAAGAGATGAATGGATTGCTAGAGGAGTGTAGTGCTACAAATGAAATCGTGTTACCACCTATTCCCACGAAATCTTGGATGACACCATCCATGATTATTAAGAATCGAGCTGAAAAGTTCGTGGGAATTAAAGGCAAAGGGTGGAAATTTCGTCATCCTTAATCGAGGTAACACGTCTAACTTTAAAAGACGTTAAACAAAAGTGCTATACGGGAGACAACCCGTAATTTCGTTTATGTTTTTACATTTTTAGTTTTTATTTATTTATTTATTTATGTTTAGCTTAGTTAATTTTAGTTGATATTGCATATTTGAGAAAGGTATTAGTGTTTTTGATGATTAGGTATTGGAGAAATCGAGTTAGGGAAGCGAGCAAAAATTTTTTCGGACAGAAACTTCGGCAAGTCATATCTTTACGCTCTGATGTCGAAATCAGGTGATCTTTGAGCCTAAACTGCATAACTTTTCGAGATCTAGGGGATGGGGAGGTTTTTGCCACATGCGGTACACTGGACCTCAGCCGCGGTGCACCGCAAGGTAAAAACCCGTGCCACGGGAGCAGCCACGTGTTGTGTACAGAAACGAAAAAAAAAAATAGCTGATGGGTCCGGTATACCGGACCCTATACCGCGCCATGCACCGCACAAACACGTGCCATGGGGTAGATCCACGGGTATTTTGACGTAGGAAGCGCGGAGCACCCCCGCGGTACACCGCACCCTGGTCCGCAGCTCAGAAACACGTGCCACGGGGTCCTACCACGGGTGTTAACCAGTGAGCAAAAATTTTCGAGCATCAGATGTCGCGGTGTACCCCGCGGTGCACCCCATGGTCCGCAGGGGTAGTCCGCACGAGCCGCCAGAGAGAGAAAATAAAGGGTTTCAAGGCTATATGAAGATCTAAAGCTTATTATTCCGAATTTATTAAACCTTAAACCTCTTTCTTCGCTCCAAAACTCTCCCAACTCCATTGAAGCTCACAAAAACCTTCACCAATCATCAAAACACTACCCAATCACCATGAAAACACATCCAATTCATTATCCACATCATTACAAAGAAGATTCAACCACCTATATCATCCCAAAACACCTTGAATCCAAGAATCAAAAGCTTAAATTTCAAAAATTCATCCTACAATTTCTTAAATCCATACCAATCCATGAAGAATCCATCTTACCCACATAGAGAATCATCATCCAATCACCTCTCCTAACCCAATAAAGCTTGTACAACCAATAATCAAGAGTTTCAAATTTCAAGAGTGGTTAAAGCTTTGAGTTGGGGGTCAATTGAGATGACTAAGAGAACATGAACATTATCTACTGAAAGGGAGATGAAGAAATCAAGGTATTGGATCTAATTGAGAAGAAATCAAGTGAGAAAAGTCCTAGTTCCAATTCAAAGGGTAAAACAAGTCAAGAGAAGAGAGGTTAGCTAGCTGTGTTTGATTCAATGAGCAAAAAAATTCCAAATTTAGTGAAGAAGACAACACGACCTCTCTAGATCAAAGACCTTATACCCAAGAGAAAAAGAGAAAGCTTCAAGGGCCCTGATAGCTTCTCCGAAGTAACAATTAAAGGAACTACCTTTTTCTTATAAGATAGTATTTGAAGAAGAAGTTGAAGGAGAATACAAGAAGATTCGTGGAGATTTGGAATGCTTGGGTTGTTTGTGAATTGTATTTTGTGAGGAAAGGAGGAAGATGTGACACAGTTGATCTATGAGGAGGTGATACGAATTCTCGATCTCTCCCATGTCGTTATATAATGCAATATCCTATAATGATCACGTGTCCTGAACGAAAAGCGAATAAGAAGTTGGGTGAAGAAGATACATTAGATTTAATCCGAGTATCAACAAGGCGAGGTAATAGCCTCGAAGAGTATGTTTTCTTTCTTCCCTACCATTTCTTTATGTGCAATATGTATGCTAATTTTAAATTTTATTTTTTGAGTCTTTTTCGAGTCGTGGGGACACGACTCATTTTTGAGTTAGGGGTGGGGATTCGTTGTCCTCATCTTCCTTTTTTTTTTTTCATAAAATTTAATTTTTTTTTGGGTTGAATTAGGCATAGAATATCTTTGAATGTACCTATTGAGCATGATTTTACTAGGTCAATGATAGTAGGTAGTATGTTTTTGAGAGATGTCATAAGTTTGTTTAGATGCATGTATGAAAACAGGAAATAAAGGATAGAAAAGTTAATGAGCAATGCTAAGAAGTCACGTTGAAACTTAGGAATAGTTATTTGGTGTGTAGAATGTGAGGTTTAAAATTAGTTGAAAACCCACTTGTCTATGAACTAATAATGAAAAAGTAACAAAATCAGGTAGTTAGAAAAATGACTAAGGCAGTTCTTTCATGATTAAAACACTTGAAGCCTTTTATACTTTCTCACCCTTTTATTTGATTATTGTTATTTATCCGTCTTATCCCCTCTGAGCCTTTCTAAAGCCTTTATTGAAATACATTATAATCCATACCCTTAGTTTTTAGGACTTATCTATATGACCCGCACTCGAATCGCAAAACCTGAGACAACTCGTTTTAGAGCTTGAGTTTGGGGTGGTGGGTTTCATTGTTAGGGAACATTGGGTGTGGGAATTATCTTTGTGATTTTATTGATGATGAAATTGTTATTATTGTAACCCTCTGCCGGGGTAATAGTGAATGGAAAAGAAGCTACGAGCTAAATTTGCCAACAAGGGCATTAAAAAAGAGAGAATATATATATATGAAAAATAGCGTGATATCTCGAACATCAAAAAGAGAGTCATAGCTATACAAAAGAAAAATTGATATGAAAGAAAATATATATGCGGACCGGCAAAGTGGAAATTGTATGTCATCACAAAGGTTTATTTGGGATGCACATTAAAGCATCAATAAATTGGGTTGAGTGAGAACATCTTCGAGTGAAAACTCAAGCTCTAGGGCGATTCGTTGATGGCTAGTGAGGAGAGAGCCAAAAGCTCACTTTTCATTATCCAAATATACCACACCCGTCCTTAAGCCAAGTTATAACTAAGACCTTAGGATTTCTAACTACTAGATGGAGAAACAATTGAGCTATTAGGTAGTAGGTAAGTGGACCATTGGATGCTGTATTTGGGACCTATGAACAACCTATAGCCATTAACCTGAACTAAGTTATCATCCTCTCCTTCTGGCATTGCGAAATTAATCTGGACTTGAATTTATGGATTGTTGATTACATGTACATTAAGCATATTTGTGCATTATTTCTTGAACATTACTACATGAGACTTTTTAGGTATTTATGCTCTAGGATCATTCATTGTGTTTTGTTCTTATTCTCCTCCTACTTCTTCTTCTTGACTACCCTACTGTTCTTTACTTTTATTGTATCGGGACGATACAACTTTGAGTTGGGGGTCTTGATGTCTCCTCATTTGTGATAATAAAATATACTCATGAGACATCATTTTAGGCTTATTTATTAGTTTATAGGTCGATCTTAGCTTAATTTAGTGCACTTTCCTATTTTGAGTCTTGATTTGTAGAATTATTATTTTTAGAGCATATTGGGTTTAATTGTTTATTTAGCGTGAAGCTTTAAAGATAATTATGGAGATTAATTAGAGTCCAAGTCAAATATTACAACTTATGGAAAGAGATTTGCATGGAAATTGGAGATAAGGAAACAAAGGCTAAAAAGATGGAAAAGGAAAAGCTGCCTAAATCTGGGATTCTGCACACACGTCTAAAGATTGGTGTTTTTACCTAAGAAATAGGCCAAATTTGGTAATTTCCTTCTACAGGGCCTAGATAATTCTGTTGCGATTCTTTTGGTATCTTATGGAGCAAAATCCGACCAATAACAAAGAAGATACACTCAAAACGGTCCAGCAGTGTTTTCCTTACGAATTTGAGTTGGGCTAGGAGTCCATTACTTGAAGTTATCTCCACCAAACGAATTAGGTCTTCCTATAACCTATAAATACAGCCTCTTAACACTCTAAAATCATCCTTGGCCAGACCTTAAGGCCAAGAGGAAGCTGCAACACAAGAGAAGAAGTCTGGAGGGAGCTGTGCAACAACTATGTCTCCTTCAACCTCTTATTTTTGTAATTCTTTCTTCTTCTTTTCTTTGTATGAACTAATTCTCTTAGCTTAGGTTTTGCATAATGTATAATCTATGAATTCTAATTCTTCTATCTAAGTTCTTTGGGAATTATATGTTTTCATCTGATATTAGCTACTTACCTTTATACTTGATTATGTGTTTTGATTTAATGATTGTTTTCCTTGCTAGTGCACGAGTATAGTATTTCCTTAATAGTAGTTAGATGGTCACCGTAACTGGGTGTTTAACTATTGAACCACCACATAACTTCTAGTGTCGATAGCAGTTCTGACAAAACATACTTCTAACTAGATAGTCATTAGGGTTTGTTTTAATCACCGTATCACCAAGATTGCAGTATTTGCTTAGGGCCTTAGTGGCGTTTGATAACCCTATTTGAAATCACTTCTTGGTTGTGACGTAGCCCCCTTAGTCGCTCTCAAGGTCTAAGCTTGGGGAATTTAGAATCCTGACTAAGTATACCAAGAGCTAATATTCTCCCTTATTAACTAGATTCATAGATAGAATTAGAAGGATTAGTGCATACTAGTAAAACCTAAGCTATATCTTTCATACTATCTTCTTTCTTTTCTTTTATTTATTTTATTGTCTTTTAATTTAGTAGTTTAGTTTTCTTATAAAAAACCAAATAAATATCTATCTTTCTCTTCTTTATCCTTGCGTATTATTATCTATCTTTAATATCTGCACTTGATAATTTGCATAAGTTCTCTCTAACTTTTGTCAGTCCCTGAGGAACGAATCTTCTTATCATTAAAACTTGCATACGTCCTGTAATACTTGCAGTACAGTGTTAGTTTAGGGTGTGTATTTGCACTTATTTATATCATTAATTTATCACACCTTAGGGCACACCAGTAGGGTAATGAAGAAAGTCCAAAGATCTCTTTAAATATGTAGTGGAGGATACTCTTAAAATACTGGTATGTTCAACTATGGGGAAAACAATTGGGATATCAACAATGGGGACTAACTTCTACCAAACATTTTATCAACCCCCGCAAGAGAAAACACTGAATAATCAATGGATCGGGAATGTTCGACAACTATCACATATACTTCAAACCTCTGAATTGAGAAGAACTCTTGCAACATTCGTAGGAAAGAGCAATGAGGAAAATTCAACACATCAAGAATGGAAGGCAAGAGAAGAGGTGCAAAGGTACATTGAGAAGTTTGACGATGGAGTCGATTATGGCGGAAGAAGAGTTAATAAAAATTCAAGAAAAAGAATCAAGAGGCTATGAGATGAACATGAGTTGTCCATTCTTGGGATGTCGATAGATTGGAGTTGTCCCATAATACTGATAAATTGTAATATTATCATGGATACTTTGTACGCTAACCTTGTAACACCACAATTCCACCATAGAAAGGAGTGGAAGAAATTTGTTGATTCTAGTAATGATATATATGTGAGCCGAGATGTTGGATTACGTGAAGAATCATGTATAGAGGAATGTCTTCTTGCAAAGAATGGATTGGAGCTAAACTTGTTGAAGATCAATGGGTAATTAACTCGACAAGAACAATCCTCATATACCACCTGGTGAAGAAGTTGTTTCGTCATGAGAACTAGAAGGCGAAACAGAGATATTACCTATCCCCATTCAAAGATCGATTAAATCAAAACTTAGATTGGAAGGTTTCAAAGTTACCACATAAAGGAAGAGGTGATTTTAAGCGGAGGAGTACCACAAGGGCCTCAATACAATTTTCATGGAAGGTAAGCATCGAACTTAACGATGTAATTAACAAAAGTGCTTCTTGGAAGACAACTCATTTTTTAAATGCTTTGGTAGTTTAATTTTTATGCTTGTAGTGTATGCTATTTAAGTTTGTATGTGTTTTAAATAATTATTGCAGTAATGAGGAAAGTAGAATTGTTTTTGATATGTAGGATACAAAGAAGATGAGCATTGGTGAGTTTTATGAATAATTCTGTGCCCCCAGCTGTTCTCAATATTATACCAGAACTATGGGTGGTATACCATCTCGTAATTGTCATTGAAGGTATGGAAAAAACATTTTTTGCCGATACTCAAGCGGTATGCCGCTCCGCAACTGTGTCGAGATTCGCGAGCACTAGAATAGATATCTTTGAATGACCATAACTTTTGCATACAAACTCGGAATTCAGTTGTTCAGGATTCCACAAAAAGATTAGGAAATTGAATACAAATTTTATTCAGGACACTTTTCCTAATAACTGACGACTGTGCTGAAATTAACCTAGAGAAAAGTTCAAAAAGTTAGAAGACTTCGACAGGTATACCGGCCCCATGCCTGTGCGCAAGAAGGGTCATAATGGTACGCGCCACGGTTCAAGGTCAGAAAATTGAAGAGCTTGAGCGGCATGTCGACCATCCTTCCGTATCGAAATTCGCGACAAACCTGTCAGGGTCCAATAGTAGAAGAAAAGCAGGAGAGACATATCGACCTCATGGGTGGCATGTTGGTGCAAGACGCGATCAAAATAGGAAGAAAATGTAAGAACAAATTATAACTCATAAACCTTAAGCCTTATTCTTCTCCAAGCACCCAAACTCCATTTAAGCTTCACTAAACCTCAGCTCACATCAAAACAACACCAAATCACCATAATTTCAAATCCATCCTTACACTCCTACAAACAGTATTACTCACCCAAATCTTTCCATAACAACTAGAATCAAAAAATCAAATTCCAAAAGTTTTCAAAACCTTTTTCTGAATTTTCTTAAACCCATCTCACCCAAGTTTGGGTGAGAACAAGAGGAAAACAAGCAAAACTTCTAAGGGCCCTAGTAGCTATCACAACACGAATTCGAGAAAGAAGTTAGAAAAAGGTAAAAACACAAGATTTATAGAGTTGGCTGATGTTGTCTCCCTATTTGTTTTAATTATTAGCTCTTTGGAGACATCCTTTTAGGTGAATATTTGAATTATTTGATAGACTTTTGTGCTTATTTCGTCATATTACACTTTCTCCCCTTGGAATTAGACTATTTGCATTTTTAGAGCTTTTGTGCGTTAATTTGATTATTTTTAGTGCAAAGTTAGTAGGTTCTTGAATTTCATAAAAGACCAATACAAGGAGGAGAAGTGAGAATTAAAGTCTTAGATTATTTTTAGTGTGGTAGGAAGTATTTGATTCGAGTTTCTAATTTTAGAGTGCACTTTCTTATTTCTAGTCTTGAATTATTGATTTATTATTTTTAAAGCATATACGGTTTAATTATTTATTTATTGTGAAACTGTAAAATATATATGGAAATTAATTAGAGACCAAGTCAAGTCTAAGAAGTAAACGAAAGAGATTTACATGAAAATAAGAAGATTAAGGAAGGATATATGCAAAGAAGGAAAAGATAAAGCTGCCAAATAAATCTGAAATTCCAGACACGTTTTAAAGACGAGCTCATAACTTAAGATTGGCTAGGAATTTGGAAGAATGGTCTGGACCAATGGAAATAGATTTCCGATACAAGCGGTTTCGACTATTGGAACGCGTCAAACGGATATGTATTGAAGGAGATATGACCAAAACAAATCAGCAGCAGAATCTTACCTTTCCCTAGATTTTAGGGCTGCGAATTAAAGAGTTATTTATTTGTCTTCCACTCCAAGTAAAATAAATTAGGGCTTCCTAGCACCTATAAATACACCCCTTAGACCTCATTATTCAGCACCTCTCATATTTTCTTCAATTTATAATATCCTTAGAGAGAGAGTCAAAGACATCTCAATTACTTTTCACTTTAAATCATCCTTAGAGAGAGAGAGAGAGAGAGAGAGAGAGAGAGAGAGAGAGAGAGAGAGAGAGAGAGAGAGAGAGAGAGAGAGAGAGAGAGAGAGAGTCAAACACTTCAGAGCAAGAAGGCAGAGGAGACGCTAGAACTGGAGGAATTCTATTCTTCAACAACATCCAACCAAATCCTTAGGTTATATATTTCTTTTATGTAATTGAATATGATGTCTTTCTATTTAATTTCAGTCTTTCATGAGCTAAATTTCATATACTTGAGAATCGCAATAAAGGGATGAACCCTAATTAATTTAATCTTTGTTTTGAATTTGGGATTGTTATGATTTAAATTGAATTGAGTGTTAGATATTGGATACTACTTTGTTCTAATTTACGAATTCTTTTCCGCGCAACTAGAATTAGTTGTTAGTATTTGGGCTATTCACTTTAGTGGCGAAGTGATCATCCGGCAAGGGGGTTTGAATACAGACTTAGGTAATAGCCGTGTAATGTCCGTTATTGACCCTGACGGGCTTAACTAATTACATAGCCAAAGAGGTAAATTCTTATCATCCGACGAGGCATATTCGCCCATACAGGGGTTTGTAGTACTTTATGATAGCTCCTAGGTCCACCCTGACGGGGGCTAGGAGACATTAGAGTCCCGACTAATATTATAATACCAATTATACCCTTAAACAAGCATAGGTTATGTTAATTAGGAGGATTCCTTGCGAGACTCAAGTATCTCTCGTCTCTGAATATAGTCTTTTATTTTCATTATTTCTTTTCCATTAATTAATTTAGTCTTTATTTTATTGCATCTTAGTTATTAGAAAAACCAAACAAAAATCATATTATTTACTTTTCTGTCAATCAATTATTTTTACTATCTGATTAATATTGGAGTTAAACCTACTCCGTCCCTGAGAACGAAACTCGATTTAACGAATATTACTTGGACAACCGTACACTTGCGGTAATTGTGGTTTCTTTATTTTCGTATTTAGTTTTATAACACACCAGGTCTCACCAACTGATTGATTGGATTGGTAAAGGCAAAGGGGTAAGTGAATTTGAATGTGGTGATACAAGAAGTTTACATATAAGAGAAGCACTGCACCATATCTTGGGTATTAATCATGTGAGGCAATAGCCTCGAAGAGTATGCTTTCTCCCTTATATACTATTTCTTTAATTGCAATGTATGTGTTAGTTTATTTTTTTATCGAGCCTGTTTCGAGTCGTGGGGACACAAATCGTTTTTGAGTTGGGTGTGTAGGGATTCATTGTCCCTCATCTCCATTTTTGTGATTTACTGTTTTTAGGTAAAATTAAAATTTTTACAAATAGAATTAGATGTAGAATATTTTTAATGGCCTAAAATCATAAACTTTAGTGATTTAATGATATAGAATTAATGTGTTTAGGAACTAGTTATATTGTATGCTTTAAAATATTAACTAGAAAACAACACCTTAAAAGTAAACAAAGGATTAGTAAGCAATGCAGTAGAAGTAAGTTTGATATTAGGGCGCCTTGAAGGGTTTGTAGAAAGGATTAGTAAGCAATGCAGTAGAATTAAGTTTGATATTAGGGCGCCTTGAAGGGTTTGTAGACCGTGAGATCTAAGCTAGTTGATAAAACAATTTAATGAACATGTTAGAGGTGAGAGAGTAACAAAATTAGATAGTTTAGAAAGTGATGTAGGCAGTTCTTTGATAAACCCATTGTTGCCTTTTAGCTTGTTGTCCAAAAATAATTGATGATTATCCGACTCAGCCCTTTCTAGCCTTTCTAAAGCCTTTTATTAGCCATGTCACAAGCCATACCCCTTGGATTATATGACCTGCATTTGAATCGCGATGCTAAGACAGTCATCTCAAGAGCTTGAGTTTGGGGTGGTGGAATAGGATTATATAAAACACTTGGGTGGGATTTTTAAGTTATGTAATTGTGCTTTTGATGATTACCCTTTGTCGGGGTATAAGGAAAATAAAAAAGTTCTGAAAAGAATAGAAATATGATGCGGAAAGCAGTTGCATGACATCTCAAATCAAAAAGAGAGTCATAGCTATTTTGCAAAAGAAAAGAATATGAAAAAGATTATATGAATTAGATTGGCAAAGTGGAATTTAATGTAATCATCTTGATGCTTTATATTGGATTAGTGGGGATACGAATTTAGTGCATCAGATCTTGGGTTGAGCGAGAACATTTATGAGAGTAACTCAAATTCTAGGGTGATTCATTGATGGCTAGTGAGGAGAGAGCCAAAAGCTCACTCTATACTATCCAAATATACGATCATTCCGTTTCTAAGCCTAACATTACAACCTTGAAGACCTTATGATTCTTAGTTATGTGATCTAGATGTGATTGAACCAATAGAGAGTAGTTAGATGGATCATTGGAGACTTTGTTAGGATCGATGAACACTCTATAGTAGTTTAAAGGCAATAAAATAAATATGAGTAGTAAAGAGAATGACGATTAAACTAAAGACTAATGCAATAAAATAAAGGTGTATGAATGAGATGAAAAATATAGCTCAAGTTTTCTTGTATGCATTTATCCTTCTATTTCTTCTACTAGTTTTAAGGGTGATTAAAACTCTTAAAGTAAGTAGCCAGGATTCTATGTTCCTCCTAACCCCCTTCCGGGTGGACTTAGGTGGCGACCTAACAAATTACTAGGGGATTTGGGTAAGGGGACCCTACGCAATGATCGATGGTTAATCTCAAACCCTAATGACCAATTAGTTAGGAAAGCCATTCCAGATCACTATTGCACACTAGACACTTATGTGGTGTTTCAACAGTTAGACACCTTTTCCGCGTGACCATCCAACTGCTAATAATGGGGTAGTCTATACTCGTGCACTAGCAAGAACTACAGTCAATATATCAAAGCACATAAAACAAATATAAAGGTTAAGAAGCTCAAATCGATTTAAAAAGGTTTTTCCTAAACAAACTTAGATAGAAGAAAATATAATTCAAAGATTATACATATTCAAAACCCAAGCTATGGGGAAATTAGTTCATGCTGGAAAGAAATAAACTAAAATAAAGATACATACTGTCAACTTGCTTCTCTTGATGACTTCTATGAGTAATATTAATTAAAGGCTGAGTAAGGACATGTTTACAATGATAAGATGGTGTATTTATAGGTGTTTTTCTAAGCCTAGGTCGAAATCTTAGAGTATAAGACAAATAATTTGAGTCTAAATCCAACTCAAATTCGTTTCCTAAAATATAGCCTCATTGTTTTGGTCATAACTCCTTCTCTATTGGGTCTATTTTTGCCCAATTTATATCAAAACGACCGCATTAGAAAGATCTATCTAACTCTTTCAAGGCTCATCCAAATTCGCAGACGATTTGAAGTTATCTTCACTTTAGTGGACATAGCTGTAGAATTTCCAAATTTATTTGACAGCTTTTCCATTCCTAATTCGACTTTACCTACTTTTATCTCTTGATATTTTCCATATCTTATTTTCTTAACTCTTTAGAAGTGATTTAACATCTAATTATATTCCATATTTTTAAGAGTTTTACATTAACACGTAAATTTTAAACTAAATATGCTCTCAAAGGCATAAATCATCAAATCAAGACATGAATTAAGAAATTATCAAATAAAGGGAAAAAATCCCTTACTAATTAATCAACTACACCTAAAACGATGTCTCCAACCTACATTAGTATATCACAAATATGGAGACATCATTAAATATTTCAACTTATTGGAGCAAAAAAAACCTAAGAAAGTCTATTTTATTCAATAATACAAATTATTGTTTTGTATGTTACATCAACACACAAAATAATAGAATGGGGTTGGAAAATAAAATAATACATCAAGATAGTTAAAACAAGTAAAAATAAGACATATGCGACTAATAAAGAGATATAATGATTTTGTAAAGGAAGGGAATGTCTTAGATTGATTTTATGTTTTTTTTGTATTATAGAAATACATAAATATGTTTTATGAATTGTAGGAACATATAAAAATGAATATAAAAAATTCAAAAAGAAAATCAAAAAATTCAAAAAAAAATAAAAAAAAATCAAAAAAATTCAAAAAAGTTCAAAAAAATCCAAAAAAGATCAAAAAAATTCAAAAAAGTTCAAAAAAATTCAAAAAAATCATAAAAAATACACAAATAATAACTTGTTACCTCCAAAAATGCAATTTTTTATTTGTTTAGAATTAGTTACAAATTTAAAAATATTTAATTAATGCAGACGTGTGGAGTAATTGACAAATCTATTTTTTATATCAATAAATGGAATTAAATTTTGAAATTCAAAAATTCAAAAATTCAAAAAACAAAAAAATTCAGAAAATATCATAGACTTAGATTTTGAAATGTCATGTATAAAAACTACCAGTTTTTATCAGATTTAGAAAAAATAAATTAAAAGACGTGTGCATATTATGTAATTATTTGGTGGTGATTGGTGGTGATTGGTAATGACAACAATTGTGAACTAGTCGTTGGTGGTTGTAGATGAAAGGTGGTGGTGGTCGGTGGAGAATAATGAAGGTGGTGGTGGTGGTCGGTGAAGAATGTATGAGGTGATGGTGGCGGCCAGACTTTAAGATAAAAATAAAATTAAAAAAAATACATAAATATATGATGAATATTATATAATAAAAAAATGACATGAAGGTTAATTGTGGTATAAAATTAACTTTTATCATTAAATATGATTTTTTTCATTACCTTGTGATTAAGTAGTAAATCAAAACCTTCTTCCCACTAATTCTTCCCATTTATTGAGAATGAAAATGGTGGATTTGTAACTAATTGAGAATTATCCCTATTAATTTCACAAGAATTACCAGATAAGCAAGGTCTTACTGATTAATTCACGAGACTTACCAAATAAATCAATTGAATAATTTAATAGAAATATCGAGTACCCAATGGTCAAATTCGTAAGAACTGCCATATAATTCGATTGAAATTCTTAGGCAGAATTATCGAGACTCAATTACTTAATTTTACAAGATTTTCCAAATAAATCAATCAAACTTTTAGGTAGAATTATCAAGGCCTGGTTAAATTCACAAGAATTACCAGATAATTTGATTAAAGCTCCTAAGAAGAAGTCTCGAAGCTTGAATAGTCAAATTCACAAGAATTACCATATAACTCAATTAAATTGTAAAGCAAAATTATTGTGATCTCGCTAGTTAAATTCACAAGGCTTACCAAATAAATCGTTATATTCCCAAGTAAAATTATCAAGACGCAATTGGTTAAGTTTACGAGAATTACCAAATGACTCAATTAAAATTTTAAGGCATTATTATCGAGGCCCTACTTGTCAAATTCATAAGATTTACATAGCTCTATTAAGTTGTCAGGGGAATTTATCGAGACCATACTAGTTTAATTCACAAGAATCACCAAATAACTCGATTAAAATTCACAAGCATAATTATTGAGGCTTAACTTGTTAAGTTACAAGAATTACCAAATAACATGATTAAATTCTCTAGTTAAGTTCACTAGTATTACCAGATCTGATAAAATTTCTCAGCCAGGATTATTGAGGCATCATTGGTTATAAACATAAGAATATCCAAATATATTGATTATATTTTCGGGTAGAATTATTGAGGACCCAATTGTTAAATTCATAAGAATTAGTAGGTAAATCGATTAAAACTCTCAAGATTACCAAGGCCCAAATTATTAAATTTACAAGATTTACCAAATAACTTAATTAAAATATCAGGCAGAATTATCAGTGATCTCACTAGTTAAAGTCACAAAAATTACTAAATGGCACATTCAATATATAAGATAGAATTATCGAGGATACACTACTTGAATTCAAAATAATTATCAGATACCTCGATTAAAAATCTCATGTAGAATTATCGAGATCCACTAGTTAAATTTACAAGAATTGCCAATTAATTCTATTATATTTTATGGAAAAAATTATCAAGGCCCCACTGATTAAATTCATAAGAATTACTAGATAATTTGATCAAATAACTTGATTATATTTTCTATTAGAATTATCGGATCGTCTCTGGTTAAATTCACAAGAATTGCCAAAAAAAATCGTTTAAATTCTCATACTGGTTTATTGAGTCCTAACTAGTTAAATTCCAAATAATTCCAAATAATGGTCAAATAACTCGATTAAGTTCTCAAGTAGAATTGTCGAAGCCTCGAAATTCATAAAAATAACACGATAAATCAATTAACCTTCTAAGGAAGAATTATCAATCCCCACTGGCTAAATCAAAAATAATTAACAAATAGTTCGATTAAAATTCCCAGGCAAATTATTGAGTTCCAACTGTTTAAATTCATAAAAATTACAGATACCTCGAGAAAATTTTCATGTGAGGTTATTGAAACGTAATTGGTTAAACTTACTACGGTTACTAGAGACTCAACTAAATTACCACGCGTGATTCTAAAATTATAATTAAAATTGATTAAATTTGTGATAATCACCAAAGACCGTCATGAAGTCTCATCATGAAGTCATTCAAACAAAATACAAGTTTTCCAAAGTCACAAGGAAAACCTTGTAAAAGTAAAAATGTGCTTTTCCATAACCAGTTAGATAAATATGGAAAAATCGGGTTCTTTTAGAAATATCTCCTAGAAAATACCTCAAATATATTAAAATGAGGAATCTACAAATAAAAACCTTTAATTCAAATTTTTTATTTATAAAAGTCTAACTAAAAAAAATCCTATAAAATGCTTAAATTTGATTTTCTGGTTTACTTTTTTACCTATATACTTCTACTTTAATTTATCCTTTGGTACATACCAATTTTTTAGTTGATTCGTACTAAGTAATTTTCTCTTTGGCACGTACGAATATTTTGTTTGGTACGTACCAATATTTTTGTTTGGTTCGTTTTATTTTGTTATACATACATTTTTTATATAATTGCATGATTGTCCATGTCAAGATTAATATCCGTGACCCAAATCAAAGTAAGAGAAATGAGTCTATACTTATTTCGATAACTCATACTAGCTAACGTGTCAAGGTTTGTTTCTACATGCCAAACAAATTATTTCTATAAAAACAATTCAAAAGAAATGAAACGGTGGATTAGAATAAAACAAAAAGATAATACCTGATTGGTACATACCAAACAGACCCGATTAGTACATACCAAACAGACCCCGTATATACCAAACACATTCATATCCAAAAAAAATTAAAATCTCATCACACTTGCTGCTGGAATAAAAAAACAAACATAAATCTCTTCACACTAGCTGAAACAAAAACCGAAGAGAAATCTCTTCGTACAAGCTTGAACGTTCAAAACAATGAAACATTTTATATTCCAATATTGAAGCAATGAAACATTTTATATTCCAATAATAAAACAATGAAACATGATAAATTAGAAAAACAATCACGATAATCTCTCGACGGTTGCATTGAAACAAAAAACAAAAAGAAAACCTTCACACTCGCACGGATAAAAAAAAACAAAAAGGAAAAGTAAAGATGATGGAGAATATTCAATATAAGGAAAAGAAAAGAAAAATTAAACGTTTAAAGACGATAAAATGAAACTTATGACAGGATTATCTCTCCAATTGCATTGAAACAAAAAACAATAAAGACATCTCTTCACACTTGCACGAGAACCATAAACAAAAAAAGTGATGGTAGAAAATGGTCACGATTGCGGCAGTTTCTTGGAGTATAGCGAGTAAAATAGAAAAGAAAAGAGTTAGATAAAATAGTTAATAGTGTAGGGACTGAATTGCAAATAGAAGGATAGTTAGTTAGAAAGTTAGTTAGTCAGCTAGTTAGTTAGATCAAGAAGTCAAAGAATCTTTTGAATCAAACTTTGTATATATATATATACAGCTTGTACAATAACAAATTACAGCTAATACACTTCTTCTTTTCGTTTCTCTTTCTTCTTCTTCTTCACTCCTCTTTCTCTCTGCAACTAAAGCTCATCTTCAAGCTTTCATCCATGGATACAATAATTGCTTCCTCCAATTTAACATGGTATCAGATGTAAACATTCTGCACTTCTTCTTCAAATACCTAACTCAGCTATGGCACATTCAACCTCAATCACAGAAGACTTCTCCAGCCCTTACTACCTCCACCCAAGCGAAAACTCTGGCGCTTCACTCGTCTCTGAAGCTCTAACTAGCGATAATTACTTAGCTTGGTCTAGAGCGATTGAAATTTCCTTAGCTGTTAAAAATAAACTCGGTTTCATCAATGGTGACATCACTCAACCATCACTTACAGACCTCACTCTCTTCACTGCGTGGAACAGAGCTAACAATCTCGTTCTATCATGGCTTCTAAACTCCATCTCGAATGAAATCAGAAGTAGCTCACTCTATGTCAACTCAGCTCATGACTTATACAATGAGATTAAAACTCGATTCTGCAAAAGTAATGGTACACGCATCTTTCAACTCGAGAAATCCTTGAGTTCAATTGCTCAAAATGCGAGTTCAATTTCTGAATATTTTGGAAAATTCAAAGGCATATGGGATGAATACTCACATTCTCGCCCTATACCGACTTGTTCTTGTGGTTTTATGAATCAATGTTCATGCAAAATTTTCGATTCTCTTATTAAACGACAACAAGCTGATTTTGTTATGAAATTTCTTATTGGATTAAACGATTCATATTCAGTTGTTCGAAGTCATATTCTTCTTATGGATCCAATGCCTAATATTAATTCTGTTTTTGCAATGTTGATTCAAGAAGAAACTCAACAAACTATCTCACATTCTATTAAAAATTCTTCAGCGCAAGCTTTTTATGTCAAAAATCAATCACGACCTAACTATTTTTCTGAGAAAAAGAAAGTGTTGTGCACTCATTGTGGTTATATAGGTCACTCTATTGAAAAATGCTTCCAATTCCATGGTTATCCTCCTAGTTGACTGGACCTAAGGGTAAAAGGTTTAATTCTACTCAAGCTAAAGCACACAATGCTTCTTCAGCTGAAGATCATAGTCATGATACAAAATCTATTCATCAACATGAATTCACACCTGCAGAAGTTGAGAAACTCATGGCTCTAGTTCACAACTCCTCTTTACAACCTGCACCAGTTCACCAAGTCTCAACTCGAGAAGGTAACCTCTTAAATTCCACTTGTATTCTTGATACATGAGCCACTGATCATCTGATTTACTCTCTTTCTATTTACACAAACAACATCAGCCGTGATAGTACACCTATCACATTACCTAATGGTGAAATTGTAACATCTACTCATAAGGGAGATATAAGATTAAATCAGCATATTTTGTTAAAAGATGTACTTTGTGTTCCTCATTTCAAGTATAATATTCTATCTATATTTAACTAACTACCAATTCATCCATCTCTGTGGTGTTTCTTCCTTCTCATTGTGAATTGCAGGCTCTCCACACCAAGAAGATGATTGGGACTGCATTTGAGAGGCAAGGTTTGTACCATTTCACACCTTCCACATCTCAGACATCTTCTTTAGTTGCTTCTTCCAATCCTTTTGACATGTGGCATTCAAGACTCGGTCACCCTTCTAATGCTAAGCTTCAGGCTCTAAAAGCTATTGATTCTTCAATTTCTTTCCTTACTTGTACCATCTGTGAAACTTGTCACTTTGCAAAACAAACGCGCTTAGTTTTTCCTTTATCTTCATCTACTAGTTGTTTTTGTTTTGAGCTTATACACTATGATATTTGGGGCCTTTTAGAGAAATTTCTTACACTGGTCAGAGATATTTTCTCACTATAGTGGCCAATTTTTCTAGACGCACTTGGATTTACTTGATGACTAACAAGTCTAAAGTGCATCAACATCTTGTTTCTTTCTCTAACATGATTCTAACTCAATTTAACACAAAAATACAAACACTTATATCAGATAATGGCCAAGAGTTTCTAATGCCTTCATTCTATTCTTCTCTTGGCATAATTCACCAACTCAGCTGTGTGGAAACACCACAACAAAATAGTTTAGTTGAAAGGAAACACCAACACCTTTTATCCACAGCTAGAGAACTTATGTTTCAGTAAAAAATGCCCCTGTAGCTTTGGTCTGAGGCAATACTTACAGCTATACACTTGATAAATAGACTCCCCACTCCTTTCTTAAAAATATATCCCTATATCAAGTTCTTTACCATAACGTTCCCAAACTAAATCATCTCAGAGTTTTTGGCTCACTTTGTTTTGCTTCAACCCTCACAAATAATAGATCAAAATTTGATCATAGAGCTATAAAATGTGTCTTTCTAAGCTATCCACCTGGTACAAAAGCTTACAAGCTCTTAGATATTTCCTCAAACAAGATTCTCATTTCAAGAAATGTAGTATTTCATGAGCATATTTTCCCTTTTGCATAGTTTAATCCCTTTGAAATGCCTCACTCTTTCATGTTTCCTCCTTCCTCTCAATCATACTCAGATGCTCATCACCCTCAGCCTACATCCACCTCTACTCAACCTATATCCACCTCTACTCAACCTCCTACCAGAACATCTAGACAAAGACACCCTCCCTCATACCTAAAAGATTACATTACCTCACTCTCTCTATGCAAATCTCAGTCACTTCAAGGCAAGTAGAGCTCTCTCACAAAAGGTACACTTTATCCACTTGATAGTTTCTTAAATTCTAGTCAATTATATTCTGGATACAAGTCCTTCATAGCTGCTATCAGTGTTATGACTAAGCCTAAGTCTTTTAAACAAGCTTCTTCTTCTTCTGAATGGATGAGTGTTATACATCAAGAATTAAAAGCTCTAGAAGATAATAATACATGGTCAATAGTTCCTTTGGTTTCTAGTATGTCTCCTATTGGCTGTAAGTGGGTTTTCAAGTTGAAATACAAAGCAGCTGATACACTTGAAAGGCATAAAGCAAGGCTGGTGGCTAAATGTTATAACTAGCAAGAAGGCCTTGATTTCTTTGATACTTTTTCTCCTGTTGCTAAAGTTGTTTCTATCAGGCTCTTAATTTCTCTATATTCTATCAAAGGCTGGCATTTACATCAGTTAGATGTCAATAATGCCTTTTTACATGGTGCTTTATATGAAGATGTATTTATGTCAGTTCCACCTGGTTTGAATGTTCCTCCCAATTCAGTTTGTAAGCTGAATAAAAGTCTATATGACCTTAAACAAGCTTCAAGACAGTGGTTTGATAAACTCTCAACTGCTCTTATTTCTTATGGTTTTAAGCACTCAAATAGTGACTATAGTCTCTTCACAAAATCTACTGACTCTTCTTCTATAGCACTTCTTGTATATGTGGATGACATAATCATAGCAAGTGACTAAATAGAAGAAGTCAATAAGCTTAAACTATACCTACACTCAGAGTTCACTATAAAGGACTTAGGACAGTTGAATTTTTTTCTAGGTATTGAAGTGGCTAGATCATCCAAAGGCATTTCATTGTGTCAAAGAAAGTTTGCTCTTGATATATTGCAAGAGTGTGGTGTCTCAGCTGCAAAACCAGTCTCTTTTCCAATGTAATCAACGCTGAAGTTACAAAGAACTGATGATGATGTTCTTGATAATCCCACTTCTTACAAAAGATTGGTGGGAAGATTGCTCTATCTAACAATCACTAGACCTGATATAACTTTCTCAGTCCCTTGTTTAAGTCAATTCTTATCCAAAACTTCCAATGCTCATTGGAATGCAGCTCAACGTGTTTTAAGGTATATCAAAATGAAACCAGGTCAAGGAGTTTTTTATTCTTCAAGCTCAGAAGTCAAACTCAAAGCATTTTGCGATAGTGATTGGGCAAGGTGTCTTGATACAAGAAGAAGCATAACTGGTTTCTGCATTTTTTTGGTGATTCTTTAATTCCTTGGAAGAGCAAGAAATAGTCTACCATCAGCAAGTCCTCAGCTGAGGCTGAATACAGAGCTCTTGTTGCCATTACTTGCGAAATTCAATGGCTTATCTATGCCTTGAATGATTACAATTTTGATCACAACTTTCCTGCGCTAATCTTCTCAGATAGCAAATCTGCTATTGCAATGTCAACAAATCCAGTTCAACATGAGAGAACTAAACATATTGACATAGATTGCAAAATTACTCGAAAAAAATTGGCTTCAGGAGTCACAAAACTGTTTTATATTCCCTCAAGACTCCAGCTTGCCGACATATTTACAAAGCCTCTTGGCTTGTTACAATTTCATCACATATTATCCAAGCTGAACATTCTCAATATCCATGTTCCACTCGTGGGGGGATCTTGGAGTATAGCGAGTAAAATAGAAAAGCAAGAGTTAGATAAAATAGTTAATAGTGCAGGGACTGAATTGCAAATAGAAGGATAATTATTTAGCAATTTAGTAGTCAGCTAGTTAGTTAGATCAAGAAGTCAAAGAATCTTATGGCTCAAACTTTGTATATATATACAGCTTGTACAATAACAAATTACAGCTAATACACTTCTTCTTTTCGTTTCTCTTTCTTCTTCTTCACTCCTCTTTCTCTCTGCAACTAAAGCTCATCTTCAAGCTTTCATCCATGGCTACAATAATTGCTTCCTCCAATTTAACACAGTTTTCTTCACTTCTTATACGGTAAAATCCTATCATTTTTAGAGTGATGAAATTAGGTTAAAAACAAGTAAAGGTTTTACCCTTTATTTGGGTTTTCTCCAAACGGGTATAGTGATGGTGGAAAATGATCCACGAATAGCGGCGGTTCTCTTAGCAGTGGAGAGTGGCTTGATGCGAAGGTAAAGAAACGGTTTTCTTATCAATGGAGAGGCGGCAGTTTCCTTATACAGAGGTGCGCGAAGATGAGATCTAAAAAAAGCGGTTGTTTCAATAGAGAGAAGAGAAAGAATAGAGGAAAAAATTAAGTATATAAATGGTGTAGTAAGTTTGCTTTGGTCTTTTTATCCTATATAGTTGGGTTCTAAGTATCTGTTTAGAAGTGATCTTTTTACTATAAATTTGTAAGGCTCTAGACTTTAAAATATAATTGCCCCTATTATAATATACAAGGTCAAGTTTGTTCCATTAAAATGGACTGATTATGGGCATAATATGTCCTCCCACATTAATTTCGGTTAAATTATGTCTACTAAAAGATATTAAAAAGAAGTCGTCAGTAAAGACGGTTACTTAGTGACGAAAAAATTCGTCGCTATCTAACTTAACTAGGGGTGAAATATTAGCGTCGTGACACTTTGTTTTGGCGACAAAAGAGCACTCATCGTTAGTGAAAAGAATTACTAGCTACGAATTTGTCCTTCTCTTTTGCGACGAAAAAGAAAAAGTCGTCGCTAACACTGTTTTTTTTATTCCGAATTTATAATTACAATTTTTATATTTATGTTTATTTGTATTTTTTGATTTATTTTAAATTTAATTTAAATTTCTATTTCTATTTTTTATTTATAATTTAATTTTAATGTATATTTCTATTTTTATTTTAATAGTTATACAAATATATTGAATAAATAATTGAAACATCAAATATTTTTCATAAAGAAATATTTAATTAAATTGAAATCAAAGAACGAAATTAAAGTCAAACATCCGATAAAAAACCAAACAACCTAGAAATAGTCAAAATAGTAAAAAATACATACAAAACAAAATCAACAAAAACTAATTAAACTCAAGGATCAACCAACTGAGAGACATCTTCTTCTCTTTATTCATCTTCATTTTCTCTCTCTCCTTTGGGGGGATCAGGGCAAGAACTTGATCGGCTCTCATACTATTCAACGCCTCCATAGCCGTGTTTAGGATGTACCTCGAGTAACGACATCGAGTCGTGCTTGCTGTGGAGGCATTCAGTGACGATATGGGATCGATAGGGGGAGGTCTTGAACTGCGTGAAACTCATTCATAGCTATCATCATCACGTTGAGTCTCTCCTTATTCCTCCTAACCAAAGGATCTGGCTCGGAAGTACGGGCTTTCTTTTGAACCATACCAGCACCGGCTACCCAAGTCGTCATCGGTGGGCCAATACCTTCCTAAACTGTCTATTTGAAGGCGTCGATTTACTCTATAAGAGGCGCTTTAGTAGATGAGTCCCATCGGGTGACCCGCCTGTGTCTCGGTCACCTTCCTCTTCAGCTTTTCCCGGTAAATTTCCAGTTAGACGACAATAAAAGGTAATTAAAAATTTATTAAAATAAAAGTTAAAAAGTTAAAAAAATACCCACATTACAGCGTTGGGTACTTCAGGTTCCTCCACTCATCCTTCTCCTCATCCTCGTCGAGGAATTCATTCTCCTTGTAAAAAAAGGCGCGATTATTCAAGCAAACATCAATCGTAGTGTAACCCATACCCATACTTTTCAACTACTTGTTGCATTCCACGTAAAATTCGAGGAAATTGTGAAGCTTGGGCAAAACTCGACCCACCAATTCCAAGAGCTCTGTGAAAGATGTGTTAGTCCACTTGTTCTTCACCTTTATGTGCATAAACTTGATGAGGTACGGTGTTTCGCAGGCATCTTCTGTTGGACCCGTGCCATGGTCTTGACGATACGGTTTAGGTCATGGGGTCTCGGCAAGGCCCCTGATCTTGCATACCATTGTCATGGTTTTCGTCTGGTGCGGTGTACCGCATATGTCATACGGTGTACCACATAGATGTTCTATTCGGGACTGTGTCACAATCTCGCGCGCATGACGACACAGTATGTTCTACGCTAGACCGTTTTCTTGAACCGTGTGACGGTTTTCTTCGTGTGGTGCACCGGAGCACCCGTGCATACCGCACGAAAGCTCTGATGACACCTTTGTTTTGGCATTGAACCTAATTTCCCTCACTATTGTGACGTTTTTCGGGGTTGCGGTGCACCGCAGTGATGGTGTGGCGTACCGCGTGGCACATATGTTTTTCGCCAATTTTTCGTGTTTCTTCTTCCTAACTCGATTTCTTAAGTACATGCACATCAAAAAAACTAATACCTTCCTCAGTACTGCAATATTTAATAAAAACAACTAATCTAAACATTAATTAAAGACATAAAAAATTGCGGGTTGTCTCCCGTATAGCACTTTTGTTTAACATCTTTCAAAGTTAGATGCATTACCTCTATCAGGATTTTCGTATATAACCGCCCCAGCAACGAGCAACGCAATGCACGTCTACTAGTCTCCCTTTGATACCCCTCTTGGGCTTGATCTCTATCACCTTAGGTTAAACAACTTCTGTGACGATGAATGGTCCAATCCACGCATCTCTGTGACTTCATGGCCTATTCTCTGGTTTGAGGGCTTTCCGTACTACTTTATGGCCGACCCCAAACTCACTCATTGGTCTACTATCCACAAGATTTGTGTGGATTTCTCCTGGGACTCTATATTTTGCAACAGTGTGGATGACAAGAACTGTGGGATCTAACTTCATTGGTTTCTTACCCCAGACATAGAATGTCTCGGATACGTTTTTAGTACTGTGTGTAACGGTTCCCTCCTAAAAGTTGATGATGCTTTGAATTGTGGCCAAGAACGGCCTTCCAAGTATGATTGAAACTTGCTTATCTGCATCATAATCAAGAATAACAAAGTAGTAGGGATGGTGATATTACTTGTTTGGACATGAACGTCCTCCACTGTTTCCCGTGTCTTTGTTACTGAGCTATCGGCAAATTGTAAGTTCACGGGAGCTTTTTCTCCTTCATGAGTCCAAGCCTATCGAACACGGACTTGGGCATAAGATTCACACTCGAACCCACATCACACATGACCTTCACTTTAAGCATACCACTAATTTGAATAAGAAGATTAAAGCTTCTTGGATCTTTAAGCTTGAGTAATAACTCATTTTCAACTATTCTTGATACTCTCTCAGTATGAGCCACAGTCTCTTTACTGGCTTCTACACTCGTCTTTCTCTGGAATAACTTGAGTGAATACGTGTTACGGTGTAAGCCATTTCTTCGCAATCTCAAACATTTGGGCATTGATATTTTCAAGACTATACGCCTTTAGAAATGTATTGAGCTCAATGTCAACCTTTGGATTTGTCTTTGGAATTTATGGTGACATTGCTTGAACAATTGGTGGCAAGTCCACCTTCTCTTCTTCTTTCTCTTCTTGCACAGCATGTGCAACTTCTACTTTCTTATCTTTTGAGCCTTCTTACTCTTTCTCTTTAGCTCTACTAGCTTGAAGCTCAATAACTGATCTAATCTCTTCTTGTATGTCCTTGAGAAGATCTAAAAATTAGGATTCTTCAGAAGAATCTAGATCTTCAGAAAAGTTTGAGTCTTCGGGGCTAGACTTGGTTGGTTCTTCTTCAGTTTCCGGAACTTCCACGGCAATTTCTGCAGCATGTGGTACTTCCTCTTTCTTTTCTTTTTCAAGGCAAATTGATTTACAAGCTTAGAACCCAACATTGTCATCACCTCCTTCAATGGCCTTCAAGTCTCTTGCTTCCACAATATTATTCAAAACTTTCATTAATTGGTACTTGTGTGCCCAAGATCTGAATTATGGCCTCTTTTTCTCTGAACTCCTCATTATATGATTGAATATTAGTCGTAACTAGATCCATGAAAGTTTGTATTCTCTTCTCTGACACTACTCCTTCTTCAGGATGTTGTGGTAAAGCCTTCTAAGCTAGATTATCGGTATAAGCATCATTGGTTGGTTGTTATGGAGGAGCTGCTCTATTAAATTCTGATTTCCTTGATAAGGACCTTGAAATATTGGTTGGTAAGTGTTGTTCTGGGGCGAGGTTGATAATTACCATGAGTTGCGGCACCTTGTGGACTTATTACTGCATACCTGGATGATTTATATTACCAAATTAGTAATTCCTCCGATTAGATATGATGAAGACAGATTTTGTATTTCCTTCACACTCTTCTCATGTATGATTTGGTACCTCACACTACTGACAACCTTGTGCTTCTTGCACTATATTTGTTGCAGCTAAATTTTGATGTTTTTGTTGCATCTCAAGCTTTATCTCCTTGACTTAATTCTCTAATGCTGTTAATTTAGCTGATTGAGCAGTTTCTGTACTTAATAAAAGCACGCCTTTGGTATTTGTAATAGGAGCTTGCGAAATTAGCCAACTCCATCCTGTTTCTATAATACGTTCCATACCTTCTACATCTTTTGTAAGATCCATGGACACAAATCCTCCTCTTCCAAAATTATCTACCCGCAATCTACTTTCTGCATTAATACCTTGATAAAACATAGCTAACTATAAAGAGACGGTGTAACTATGGAGTGGACATCTAGCTAATTTATGTTAAAACCTTATCCATGCATCTCATACTTCTTCATCATTCTCTTGGAGAAAACTAGCAAGCGCCATCTGATCTTTAATCTCATACTCTTTGGATAAAAAAACGTTTAAAAAATACGGGTTGTAGTTCATCCCAAGTATTAATTATGTTTGGTGGTTGTCTATCTAGCCAATCACCAGCACTTCCAGTTAAGAAGAACGAAAAAATATGACAATACAGTTGCTCGTGTGTAATGCCAGGAGTAATATAGGCATCAAAAATCTGCATAACCTTCTGAATCGCTCTTACTGGATCTTGGATTGCTGTACCACTATAGTGTCCATATCTCAAATATTGACTGAGCATACCCAGATCGGGCCTGAATTTAGTATTCAGGATCACCGGAGGACGATAACCTAATGGTTAAGCTAAAAAAGGGCTCCCAAGCCTAGGAGATCTTGTTCTTGACGTTGATTATTTTTGACATCTTCTTCTGGTGGTACTATAACTTGAGGAATAGGTAATACCGGAGGAATCGGTACTTGACGTTGTATTATTGTTATTTTTAAGATTATCCTCCGGTGGAATTGGAATCTCCTCTTGATTAGAGATGGATTTTTTTGCTCCCTCTCTTCTCTTAAGCGTTTGTTGTAAGCCGTTAATACACGTTCATGATTCTCGAGCATACACTATAACCTGAAAGAGACAAAAACAAAAAGAAAGCGTAAATCTGAAAAAATAACTAAAAATTACTACACTAAAAAAAACCCATACGCTCACGAGACACATGTCCTCGGCAGCGGCGCCAAAAACTTGGTGGCTAATAGGGTGTGATAAAATAATGATAATAGAGGTAAAGAACCACCACCCTAACCAATCACGTTACTCACTACAAGTATCACAGGTCGTACGTAAGTTTTAATGATAAGTTAGATTAGGGACTTAGTGTGTTATATGAATAAATTACAAGAAAGCGTAGTAATAATTAGTAGCAAGGAATTAAAGACTATAAAATAAATATAAATAATTATGGAGAGATTGATGATTAACTAAGACAAGATAATAATACAAAAGATGTAAGAATGAGATGAGAAATATAGCTCTTATCCTTCTATTTCTTCTACTGGTTAATAAGGGTGGTTAAAGCTCTTAAAGTAAGTAGCCAGGATTTTGTATTCCTCCTAACCCCCTTCCGGGTGGACTTAGGTGGAAATCTGACAATTACCAGGGGACTTGTGTAAGGGGACCTTGCGCAATGACAGGTGGTTAAATCTCAAACCCTAATGACTATCTAGTTAGGCAAGCCCTTCCGGATCACTACTGCACACTAGACGTTTAGGTGGTGGTTCAACAATTAGACACCCCTTCCGGGTGACCATCCAACTGCTATTAATGGGGTAGTCTATACTTGTGCACTAGCAAGAACTACAGTCAATAAATCAAAGCACATATAACAAAAATAAAGGTTAAGAAGTTAAAATCAAGTTGAAAATATTTTTCCCAAACAAACTTAGATAGAAGAAAATAGAATTTAAATATTATATATAAGCAAAACCCAAGCTATGGTAATATTTATTTCATGATAGAAAGAATAAAACTAAAATAAAGATACATACTGTCAACTTGCTTCTCTTGAATGACTAAGGATTGACCTAAGGTTTGAGCAAGGACATATTTACAATGATAATAGGGTGTACTTATGGGTGCTAAGAAGACCCTAGATCTAAAAATTGAGTGGAAGGCAAGTAATTTAAGTCCAAGTCCAACTCAAATTCGTTTCCTAAAATATAAGACATGATAACACTACTCACTGTTTTGATCATATCTTCTTCGTTATTGGGCCGATTTTTTCCCACGAGATATAGACGTCCACAACAGAAAGATATATGTAAATATTTAAAGGTTCATCTAAATTCGCATCCGATTTGAAATTATTTTCACTTTGGTGGACGTGGCTGCAGAATTTCATATTTACATGACAACTTTTCTTTTCCTATTTTTTTATTACATCGGAGATCCAAAGAGGATCGTGTTACAAACAAAACCACACTAATCTATTACATTATTGAGTAATTTAGGATCGTATATCAGTCTAGGCGACTTATAACCCATACGATCCTTTCTGAGAAACCTCCAAATACCATCTGGCGGGTCTCCAAGGAACGTAAAGTCCTCTTCCATATTCCCTCCCTTCTTGGCCAACCAATCTGCACAAGTATTCGCTTCCCTATATATACTCCATAAGTGAAAGCCCTTATTTCTATCCAAAAGTATGCAAACTTGCGTGATCCATATTGCTCCAGGACCCCTACCACTTGTTGCATTATGAACTAGATCAATCAACTCCCTTGAATCCACCTCAACGGTCACATCCTGAAATCCCAATCTTTCTACTTGTTTCAGGCCCTCCCAAAGTGCTATGAGTTCTATGATAACCGGAGATACTTGAGGCACCTTCATCATGAAACCACCAAGCCAATCCCCGTTACAATCACTCACAATATCACCTCCTCCTCCTACATGTCCTCTACTATTGAAACTCCCATCTGTATTAAGTTTGACCCCTCTAGTAGGTTTTGACCACCCTACCAAAGATATCGCGGATTTCTTTGACATATTAAGTCCGGGTAAATGCCCCCAAGCTCTAGTAATTCCAATAGCTATGTGTCGCGCTTTCCTTACTATCGCAACTTCATTGAGAGAGGCGACTCCGTTAAACACTACCTCATTCCTTTGTTTCCAAATAGTATCCAAGAGCGCGCCAAAGAAAACGCCCCATCGAACTCCGGCGAAGATCATATTACTTGAGATATTTTTGGCCCACCAACCTTGATCATATGCTGTCACGTTCGAAAATTCCTCTCGCTGGACCCCGCTTGCAGCGCTGCGCACCTGGTCCTCACGTTCCACCAGCTGCCGTCTCTTACCTGCCGCCGTAACAGATTGCTCCTCCCCAACAGAGACCTGTCCATGCAGCTCCGAATAAGCATAGCTGCTGCGATTCATGCTGATGTCTCCTGGGTTCGGAAATAGCACAACTCCAGACCTGTTCTCCACGCCATTCATCTCCAGGGACCTGTCATGTAAATACCAAGAATTAGTTTCCAGGCCCCGCCCCCCACCCCAATCAGCACTACCCATAATCAAATCATCACAGGTGTTAGGAGTACATACCTCATCATCACAGCCATGCCTTAGTAACTCCCTTTTAACAACGACCCAAATCCCTCGCACCTTTATACATTTTCGAAACAAATGAATTGCAGACTCCACCTCCGACTCGCATAACGGACAAGTTACCGGCACTTCCATCCCCCGCCTAACTAGATTACCTCGTGTAGCAATCCTTTCTCGTACCGCTCTCCACAAGAACACCTGAGTCCTTTGAGTAGACTTCAGGCTCCAAACTTTCCTCCATATATACTCCATGCTATTATCGAATGATCTATTCCCCCACCCTACGGATCTTACCGAGAATTTTCCACTAGCTTCCGATAACCATGAAACAAGATCTCTAACCGACTCATCTCCACCCAAGCGTGTCCCTGCAATTTCTAAAACCTTCGAAAGGGGGTAGGAAATTCTGGAACGCCTCCCAATCCCACGTACCATCCTCCTTTTTGTAGTCACAAACTCTTTTAGTCAATTCACTAGCCTCGAATATCCCTAACACATGTTCAATAAGGGGTGTGTCTCCTATCCATACATCACACCAAAAAGCCACCATTTCCCCCTTATTAACACCCACCTAGAGCCCCTTCTAATCACCTCTAACCCCACCACAATCGCTCGGCACATCTTCGAATCGGTTTGCTTATTTAAATATTTCATAGGCGGCCCTTTAAAATATTTCTCTCTCATTATCCTCGGCCACAAAGTAGCCTAATCATGTATTAATTTCCACCCTAATTTACCCAAGAGGGCGTTGTTCATATCCTCCGCATATCTAAACCCCAATCCACCAGCTTCCTTAGGACTACATACATCCCTCCATGCAACCTAGTTAATACATTTCTGTACCTCCGTAGAACCCCAAATGAACTCCCTTCTAATCCGATCGATTTCTTTGCAAACATACCCCGGTAGCCTCTCAACTTGCATGATATACATAGGAGCCGCACTAAGGACTGATTGAGCTAAAGTGATTCTCCCAGCTAGCGATAATGTGCTTCCCTTCCATTTTGCCAATTTCCCACGAAGGTCATTCACGAATTCCCCAAAAAAGCCCTTCGGTCTCCTCCCCGAAAGAATGTTAACACCTAAATATTTACCAATCCCATCACTTCTTTGATATCCACTCCTCATCGTGATACTTGAAGCCACACCTTCATCTACATTCTTGGAAAAATATATTATTGATTTCTCTTTGCTAACCGTTTGTCCCGCCTCTCTACAAAACATATCAAGGGATTCTTGCAATACAATGAAACAATCAACAGACGCCTCTGCAAATAAAATCAAATTGTCTGCAAAAAATATATGCGAAATAGGAGACCCCCCTGAGCAAAGGAATAATGGCTTCCAGGACCCATTTCGCACCAAATCTTGGATGAGCAACGAAAGCCTCTCCATACAAATGACAAAGAGATATGGAGAAACGGGGTCTCCTTGCTGAATCCCTCTCTTAGGCTTGATTTGCTCAAGCGATACTCCTCTACATAAGACACTAAGCTCATTATCCTCCATTCTTGAAATAATAACTGAAACCCACATAGGCGGAACCCCAAGAAGCTCCAAGGATTCCCGAATGAAATCCCACCTTAACTTATCATATGCTTTGGCTAGGTCCACTTTATTTTCCATGTACCCTCTCTTACCCTTCGCATGGCGCATCGCAAAATCCACCTCACTCACGAGAACTACATTATCAATGGTCGACCTATTCGGTAAGAAACTGCTTTGGTAAGGTCCAATGTTATTAGTTAGAAGGGGCCGCAATCTATTAACCAAGACTTTCATACAAATCTTGTAGCACGCATTAATCAAACTAATAGGTCGAAACTGCGTGATAAACTCCGGATTTCCTAACTTCAGAATTAAATGAATAAGAGTACCTAATACCTCCGTAGGAAATCTTCCCACCACCAATGCATCTCTAATCATATTACAAACAGATGGTCCCACTATATCCCAACAACGCTGATAAAAACCTGCTGTAAAACCATCCGGACCCCCAAGGAGGAGGGACAGTCTTCATGCACAAATAGACCCTCGAAGAAGCCTCTAACCCAACCCTTCTCTACCTCCATATCGGCTATCCATTCCTGAGTATCGTCCCGAATGCGCAACTCCTCAATTTTCTTCTTCTTAACCTGTGCCGCGCAATGATAATATCTCGTATTACGCTCCCCGGAATTAACCCATTCAGTGTGTGCTCTTTGAAACCAAAACACTTCCTCCTGCTCAAGTAGACTTCCAAACTCCCCTACCAACCTCGCCTCTAACCTAACCAACGAGGAATTATAAGAATTCTGAACCGCCTTCTGAATACCCACAATCCGTGCTATTAACCATCTCTTCTTACGAAAAATATCCCCAAAAATTCAAAATTCCATATCTCTAGTTCTTGTCTCAATATCACGATGTTCTCACTAAGACTCCTCCCTTCCACTGGCCATTTTTTCTCCACCAAATCTCTAAAACCCTCATGAAAACACCAGGAAGATTCAAACCGAAAACGCTTCAAACTAGGGGGTCTTACCAAGGGTGAAGTCACGCCTACTAAAATAGGCGCATGATCCGAGTGCACCCTGGGAAGATGTAGAACTTTAGAGTCGCTAAATGTATCAAACCACAAGCGATTACCATAAGCTCTATCCAGGCGCTTGAGAATACGAATTCCGGACCTCCACGAGTCAGACCACGTAAAACTAGGTCCCATGAATCCCAAATCTTCAAGACCACATTGATCCCTCCACCTCTCGAAATTAACCATTGTCCGATTCATGCCCTCCACACCCCCAACCTGGTCATCTGGAAAATATCCTACTACTAGCCAAGGCTCAACAATAAGTACCGACGCTACTTCTAATGAGTCCCATAAATCTTCATGAATCCAACTCTTCGGGCTCGCGTAAACTGCAGATAACAACCAGGACACACATGAATCACGAAAAACTCTCAAATTGATCACCTGATTACTAGCCGATAACAACTGAATAGATACAGAAGTTTGATTCCAAAGCACCCATATCCCTCCAGCAAACCCAACCGCATCTACTCGAATAGAATTCTCCATCCGAAGAGATTTTATTATATTAGTTGCCTCCGATCCGGACGCCTTAGTTTCCACCACAATCAAAATTATGGGTTTGTGTCTATCCACAAGGTCCTTAAAAGCTCGCCTAAATCCGTCGCTATTAGCACCCCTACAATTCCAAAATAAAACGTTAACAGGATGGTTAGTCGTAGACCAACTTCCCCTATTTATTCCGTTAGTTGTATTATTCATAAGAGTTTATAGAATAAATCAAGACAATTAAACCAAGCAAAATATGAATCAAACAAAACTAAAAGGAAAAAACCAGCAAAAGGCAGCCTCCCCTAGGACTCCAGTGGCTCTATTTGCTGTACAGACCCACTAAAATTCATGACAGTATCCTCCTTCAGTAGCTGCTGAGCTCGGAAGTCCCTGTTGACGAGAGACGCGCCATTCTTCTCGCTGCAACTCGCCGGAGAAGCCGACAAAAACTGCAGCTATTCTTGCTCGGTTTCTGGATGAGGCGCAGGTTGCAGGTGCTCGGCTGAAGTGTTAGACTCGCGAGCTGCACCAGGGCTCTTGTCCCCTGTCTCGTCCAACATAATAATGTCCCCTTGATCCTCTTGTACACCTGCTAAATTACCCAAAATATGTTGTGACTGAAGATTATCTCTAGCCCCTGAACTTGCGGAAATTGCAAGCAAGTCCCTGGGTATTTCAAGTCCCTCTACTTGTGCCGTACCACTAATCACCGTATCCCTTCCGCCCATATTTCCCGTACTATTAACTTTCCCATCCACGCTACGCACCCTCTGTTGCTCCAAATTAAGCTCCACCTTATCAGCCCCACTTTGAGATTTAAACCCCATTTTCGAACCCTTCTTCTCTTTACGATTCAAGCTAGGACCACACAACTCCCCGTCTAACACTCTTTGCTTCTCCTTATCGAAAAAACCCCCCTCTAGCGCATTCGAAGCAACCTCAATTACCCCATGCTTCACCGCTTTTTCTGGATGTCTTTCTGTTATTCGTCCCACGGTAACCTCCTCTGTTGTACTCTTAACTCCACTACCACTCGGTTCTCCGTTTCCCAATGAAGCTAAGGCCTCATACCTCGACACAATCGCACGATCACTAGGTATTCCATTATTTTCTATTAGGTGTCGCAGCTAGCCTTTTGCTACCCCTATTATTCCCTTTCTGAGTAAGTTTTTGAGTTAAACCACCCCCATTATTGCGTGGCCTGCCTCTAGACCGATCTACCATCATCCATTCCCCATAAACTGGCGCCCCCTTATCAACCCCATTCTCCGTTTCTCTGTCTGGTACACCCAAGTTCCCCTTCTCTTTTCCATTCTTACCCATCTCCATTTGGACCCCACACTCATCCTTTACATGGCTGAATTTGCCACACGTAAAACAGATGCGATGAAGGCCCTCATATTCCACTTTCTGAAGATGATTTTGAATTCATATAATCGGTACCAGCGGTTTACCAAGCTCAACTTCCACCGCAATTCGTGCGAAATTCCCTCGAGCCCTTGACTTTGTAAACGGATCAACCCAAACCATTTTCCCAATTAAGTTCCCTATAGCTGTTAAAATTTCTTCCGTGTAATTTATTAGTGGCAACCAAGGTAATCGAACCCAAACTGTAGTCTTAAGGACCGGAGCGTCCTGCAGCATAAAATATGGATCCCAAGGCCTCACGATTAAATATCGGTCAAGTACCATCCACGGACCCCCATTTAACACCCTTTCATAGTCCTCTGAACTATTAAACTGAGCCATAAAATACCCGAAAAAACCTACATCGACTAGGTCCATATGTGCTTTGGGGGACCAGATTTGCATTAGCTTATTCAACAAATACCTGAAACCAACATTATATCCGTGTAACCTTAAAATAAGAGTGTTTTTCCATACCGTGCACCCTTGCTTCTTTTGTTCTGCTGTTCGGATTAGCTAGGGATAAGTACTATCCGTTGATGGAATATCGTCCTCCATTGTGAACTCCTCACGCCCTATTGATTGCTCAGTGGGCCCGGTGTTATTTCCTCGTCCACCCACGTTATTATAACTACCTCCCTGTCCAATTCCAACACCTGTTCCATATCGAAAAGTATCTAAAAAAGATTGTGCATTACCTCTAGTTACCTCCTCCGCGATGGCGCGCTTCATGGGCGGAACATCATCAGTTTTCTCCTCCGGGAATTCAGTACCTGCAGCAATTATGGAATCAACAGCAATATGCGAAAGTGGGGTCATACCTGTGGTCAGGCTTGCGCGCTCCTCGGAGGGAATTGATGGCAACGCCACCTCCGAAAAGAGATGATCATTCAATTCTGTCATTCGATCGTCGTCACTATCCAAAACAGCGAGGAAGGCAGGATTCTCGATCATTTTGGCTGTTAAAAGAGCTGTACCCTCTTTCTCAGAAACCGGACTGGAATCAGAAGCTGCAATAATCTGCGTTAATTCCTGTAAGCTGTCATCCCCCTTTTCCGGTCTCACGTTCAATGCCGGTGATAGCTCATCCCTATCAATGAAGTCTAAAGCCCGTTTGAGTTTGCGTTGCGTTGCATTATCCACCTCACCGGCAACAACTAACGCTCTCGAGGAAGTTCGACCTGCTCCGCCTCACCAAACATTTTGAGGCGTTTTGAAGATAATTTCGAACTGAATTGGCCTTTCCCTTTTCTGTGATGATTTTACTGGATGGTGTGGAAGGAAGCGATGCCGATGAGAGTTGGTGGGGAGTTTTGTTTCCGGTAGAAGAGTCCGGTGGCTGTGGTGGTTGCGATGGCGGAATCCGCCCCTTCCCCTCCATCATTTGACCGTTACTCCCACCCAAAAAGGAAGGCAGGTTTGGCGAAGGAAAGAAATCAGTTTCAAAAGGAAATAAACAAAGGAAAAGGCGCTAAAAGTGGAACATAACCACCACTCAATAGAGAGCTACTCGAGAGAAAATTTTCTTAAAGTAACTTTTGGATATATTTTCTATTCCTATTTGATCTCTACTTCTTTTTATCTCTTGATTCCTCCCATATCTTCTTTCCTTATCTTCTTAGAATTTATTTGGCATCTAATTATATTCCATAAACCTTAAGAGATTCACATAAACACACAAATTAAACGAAATATGCTCTAAAAGTAATAAATCATCAAATCAAGACAAGAAATAAGAAAATATCAAATAACGGATAAAAATCTATAATTAATTAACAAATTACACCTAAAATAATGTCTACAACCTAGATTATTATATCACATATAGAGATACATCACCCAACTAGATAGTCATTAGGGTTCGAGATTTAACCACCGATCATGGCGCAGGGTCCCCTTACCCAAGTCCCCTTATAATTGTTAGGTCTCCACCTAAGTCCACCCGGAAGGGGGTTAGTTGGAAAATAGAATCATGGATACTTACTTTAAAAGCTTTAATCACCCTTATAACTAGTAGAAGAAATAGAAGGATAAGTACATACAAGCAATCCTAAGCTATATTTGTCATCTCATTCTTACATCTTTATCTTATTGCATTAGTTTTAGTTAATCATTATTCTCCACAATTTTTCATATTTATTTTATTATCTTTACTTCCTTGCAATTAAATTTTTACTACGTTTTCTTGTAATCCATTCGTATAACACACCAAGTCCCTGAGAACGAATCTAACTTATCGTTAAAACTTGCGTACGACCTGTGATACTTGCAGTGAGTAACGTTATTGGTAGGGTGATTAGCTTTCTTATTTATATCTATTATTTTATGACACCCTACCAGCCACTAGTACTGATAATGGTTTAGATTTCTGCTCAAATGAATTTAATACCCTTTGCAAGACTGAAGGTCTTGTTAGACACTTAACCGTTCCAGGTACACTCCAGGAAAACGGCGTAGCAGAGCGTATGAATCGAACGGTTATGGAAAAGGTACGTTGCATGCGTTCTAATTCTGGTTTATCAAAGATGTTTTGGGCCAAATCCATTTCTGCCGCTGCTTATGCACATGTTTATAATGGTAATTGGAACCTATATCAATGAAATATATCTTTCTTGGTTATAAATCTGGTGTGAAAGGTTATAAATTGTGGTGCCCATAAACTAGGAAAATCATAAGTAGAAGAAATGTTATTTTTGATGAAAATGCTACGCTTCCTAATTTATCTCTACTGACACTTGTGATGATTAGGAACAATTAACTTCCCAGGTTGGTGTACCAACTGAATCACAACCTACAACAGAATTTACATCCCAATAGGATCTAGACATACATGATGGAAATGATGTCCTTTCACCACAACCAGCACATTATTCCATTGTAGCAAATATACCAAGAAGAAATATCAGCCCTCCATAAAGATATGTCGTAGCTGATTTGGTCGCGTATGCTTTAAACGTAGCTGAAGATCTTGAATCCAGTGGAGAACCTTCCACATACTCAGAAACAGTCACCAATAATAATTCAGAGAAATGGATGAATCCAATGGAGAACCTTCCAACAGGGAAGAAAGCAGTTCGTTGTAAGTAGATCTTCAAGAGGAAAGAAGGAATACCAAGAACTGAAGAACCCAGATTCCATGCAAGATTAGTTGCAAAAGGCTGTAATCTAATCCCTAGGAGTTGAATTCATAGATGTGTTCTTGCCAGTTGTTAAGCATAGTTCGATTCGAGCTTTGTTTGGTATTGTGGCTATGTATTATTTTGAACTCGAACAACTAGATGTAAAGACTACATTCCTACACGATGAACTTGAAGAAGACATTTACATGCATCAACCTGAAGGTTTCTTAGTCTCAGGGAAGGAGGATTATGTGTGTTCGCTGAAAAGATCTCTTTATGGTCTAAAACAATCACCACGACAATGGTATAATAAATTCGTCTCCTTTATGAATTCACTCAAATTTAGTAGGTCAAATTATGATTGTTGTGTCTACATCAAGAAAGGAGAAGATAGTTCAATTGTGTATAAACTTCTCTATGTTATTGATATGTTGTCTCAACTCAGTAAGGAATTCGAGATTAAAGACATGGGAGTTGCAAAGAAAATACTTAGGATGGAGATATCTAGAGACAAAAAGGCAGGTAAACTATTCTTGAATCAAAAGGTGTACATTAAGAAAGTCCTTTGCAGATTTAATATGCAAAATGCTAACTTTGTTAGTATTCCATTAGCATGTCACTTCAAACTTTCATCTACTTTATCTCTGCAAACAGATAATGATGTTAAGTATATGTCACATGTTTCGTACTCTAGTGCAGTTGGATCTCTCATGTATGCTATGGTATGCTGATGTCTCCTCTTTTGTTCTATTTATATTCCTTTAGGAGACATCAAATTTGGTGATTATTTGACTAATCCGATAGACTTTTAGCAATAATATGTCATATTCCATTTTCTCTCCTTAGATTTTAGTATTTTTGATTTATTAAACTTTTGCGCGTAATATGGTTTGTTTTAGTGAAAAGTTTGTAGGTTTCTAATACTATAAAGGATAGTAACCAAGAATAGAAGTCTTAGATCGTGTAAAGAAGTAAAAAGCTAGAAGAAATATCCCGAGGAGTTGACAAATTTAAGCTGAAAATCTGGAAGACTGATGGTAATTGCTGATTTCGAGCCACTTAAAGATGGATTCAGCCTCTGATTTATGAATAAGATTCGTGACTTATCGAGTTACGAAGAATTCTCAAGTTGAATGAGTCAATTCAGAGTTAAATTGAGAAAGTTGCAGTAGTTTTAGTGAGGGGTGTACAACAGTTACGGGATTTTGGGCTTTGAAGAGTGGACTTGGGCCATTTAATATTTATTTATTCTTTTAAAATAGCCCAAGTCCGAATTTAATAGTATAAATAGGATTTTTGACTTTATTTTTACATACAATTCATTTTCTACAAAGTCAGAGCGTCAGAGAAAAAGGCAGAAGCAAGGAAGAAGGAAGAAGCCAAGAGCTGGAGACTTCAACATCTCCAAATCAACAGCCAAATCCAACATCCTAATTAGGTCTTTAACTTTATTCTATTTTTGTTAAACATGAATTCCATTATTTTAATTTATTTCATTTTAATTTCAATTATGAGCTAAGTTTTTATTGTACTTGGAAATCACAACATGGGTTGAACCCATTCTTGAACAATTAGTGTTTTTCCAATTTGGGATTGAATTATTTAAATTGAGTTTTTATTTTACGTTGGCTTTTACTTTATGCTTGTTTATTATCCTTAGAGTCATGAACTAGGGATAAGTTTTAGTACCTAGGCTATTCCATATATTGGCGTATGGATTACCTTGACAGGGGGTTTGGGTATAGAACTAAGTATTTGCCGTCGGTATCCGCCAATGTTCTTGACAGACTTGACTAGCCAATAGCCAAAGTGGTAAGATTTAATCATCCGAAAGTGGTTTTAATCACCCTGATGGGGTTTAGAAGACCGTAGGAGAGCTTTTAGGTCCACCCTGACGAGGGCTAAGAAATTTTAGTATCTCGACTAGCGTAAGAATATTAACTCAACCCTTAAAAGGAAACATTAATTAAGAAAGTTTGCGGTGACACCCTAGCGTGACTCAAGTACTACTTTTCTCTCGCATCTACCTCATTTACTTGCGTTATTTCTATTCTAGTATAATTAATTTAGTATTTAATTTATTTTTTCACTTTAGATTGTTAATCAAAAACCCCAACAAACATTATATCTTTTATATTTTCGTATTTGATAACATTAGAGCCAACCAATCTGTCCCTGAGAACGAACTTGTTTATCATATATTACTTGGGACAACTATACACTTGCAGTTAGTGGTTCCTATACTTTATCCGCATTATTTTATAACACACAAGGACCCACCATGTTTTTGGCGCCGCTGCCGGGGACGGTAGCGTGTGACCCCGGTGTTTATCCTTTAGTGTTTTAATTGCATTTTTATTTTTTATTTTCAGTTTTACGCTTTTCTTTGTCTTTGTTCTTTCTCAGGTCTTACAGGTTTGGTGCATGTACTAAAACCCTGAGAGGTTAGTTCGAGAAAGAAACAAAAGAGAAAAAGAAGCTAGAGAACAGGAAAAGAGAGAAAGAGAAATGGAGGATTTGAACATTCATCACGTTGACGATCCTGGCGCTCAGTTGGATGCAAATGGCCAACCAATAATACCGCTAATCATTCCGAATCCTCCAATCATTCCGAATCCAGTTCTCAGCAATCAACAAAATCATCCGCCTATGCAACAAGCTCAACACCCTATGTATTATGATCCATGGTTCGTACATGGTCCAGAACAAGCTCCCTATCGCGCTCCTGCTCTCGGTATTGGTCCTGCAAATATCAATGTTGCACGTTATAGTCCCGATCCTAGTATGCTATCCCAATTTGAAAATTCGTAAACTTTCGTGGAGTACCTGGAGAAGACCTATTCATGCAGTTCAAAAGTTTATGCAAATCTGCGATTCGTATATAACTCAAGGGGTGACCAAAGAGAAGATGTACTTTTCTAATTTCAGATTTTTTGTGATAGACGCAGCTAGTGAGTGGCACGATTCGCAAGAACCTGGAACAATCAATACTTAGGATGAGCTACATACATCATTTTTCGATCGCTATTATCCGACGAATATGAGATTAGACGCACATGTAGATTTGACATCATTTGTCCAAGAACAAGATGAAACTTTGGGAAGATGTTGGACAAGATTTCAGTCGTGTTTAAGAAGAGTTCCTGACCATGGCCTTAATGAACAACAACAGTTGAAAATATTTTACAAAGGTCTATATGGAGGATCAAGAAAAGACCTCGATTTATTATGTGGTGGTGGATTTTTACAGGTAGCTTCAGTCCATGCGAAGATTATTCTAAATAGAACGGTAACAAATGAGCAATGTTGGAGTACAGTGAGAACACCTATCCGAGGTAGAAATGAAAGTAATATGGGTAATGATGAGAAATTCTCCTCTTTTAAGGATAAATGGAAGAGTACATTAGAACAGCAAATGAAACAACTCACTTTAGCTGTTAAAGAAGGTTTTTCAGGTAAGAAGGCAAGTGTTAGTGTGACTCAAGAGGTATATGGGTGTTCGAATTGTGGTGTTCAAGACCATGACTGGGAACATTGTGAGAGTAATCCCTAAGCTGTAATGTTTGTTTCTAATAGGGGGAATTACAATTCAAGCGGTCGAGGATACCAACCTAACATAAACCATCTGGGTTTCCAATATTCGAATCCTAATGGGGCAGCTAATCCTACTTATGCTTATCAACCGCGTCTCCAAGGTAACACTTATCAACCTAGACCACAAAATAATTATCAGGAGGAAAAAATTATGGAAACCATGCTCAGAGACAGCCTCGTCAAAATAATTATAATGACACCATGAATCAAAAAGCCTTACCTGCTCAACATCAAGAAGGTACAGAAGATCTTCGTCAAACTGTAGAAAGATTAAGGGCACTTCAGGCACAATCTATTCAAAGTCAGCAAGCTAATGAAGCTGCACTTAAATTACTGGGGAATCAAATTAATCAGATATTAAAATAGATAAATCAGCGTCTACAAGGACAACTCCCTAGTGATACTGAAGTCCGATATCACGTTAAGAAGTGGTAAGAAGCTCCCTCCACCTCCTTTTCCAGTTATGAAAGAGAAAGAAGTGACTAATAAAGAGAAACCGGTGGTAGAGGTGGAAGAGAAAAAAGATGAACCTGAAGTGGTAGAAGTGGAGAAAATTCCGGAAGTTCAGGAAAAGAAAGATGTTGTAGAAAACCGTCCTCCTCCACCCTTTCCCTCAAGAGTTCAGAAAAAAGAAGATATGGCTGAGTATCAGAGATTTTTAAGTAGGGTGAGAGGTCTTAACATTAACATTCCGTTGTTAGAAGCTATTAAAGACATACCAAAGTACGTGAAGTTTTTGAAGAGAGACCTCACCAACAAGAGACCATATTGTGATAATAAGATGATAGGATTACCTGAAGAGTGTAGCGCCATTTTTCAAAGTAAGTTTCCACCTAATTTGCTTGACCCTGGGAGTTTTACAATTCCAATTTCAATTGGTAATGAGTGGCAAGGAAAAGCTCTATGTGATTTGGGTGCAAGTATCAATCTGATGCCCAAATCAATTTTTGATAAGTTGAAAATGGGAGATGTGAGACCTACCTATATGGTCTTACAAATGGCTGGTCGATCCCTCGTACATCCTGAGGGACGAATCGAAGATGTCCTCGTCAAGGCATGTACTTTAGTTTTTCCCGTTGATTTTGTTATTCTTGAATACGAAGCGGATAGGAATGTCCCCCATCATTTTGGGACGACCATTCCTAACCACGGGGAATACTTTAATTGATGTAGAAAATGGAGAATTAACCATGAGAATCCAAGACGAGGAGGTAAAGTTCAATATGTTAAGAACTATGAAGTTCCCAGATGTTCCAGGAGATTGCTTCCGAATGGATATAGCAGAACATGCCACGCAAAAGGTATTTGATTGTTTTAATTATGATGATATCTTGCAGTCTGCTTTGACGCTTGACTTACCTGCGATGATGGAAGAGCTTTCCGAAACAGTGGAAGCTCTTAATTCTGAGAATCCAAAATATAGGTATCATGCCTATGAACCTGTGAGAGAACCGGGGGAGATGGTTATTAAAAATAAACCATCCATTGAATCTCCTCCGTAGTTAGAAGAAAAACCATTGCCAGCACACTTGAGGTATGCGTATTTGGGTACTAATGATACTTTACCTGTTATTGTTTCAGCAACTTTAACAGGTCCTCAAGAAGATAAACTGCTACGTGTACTAAGGGCGAATAAAAAGGCGATTGGTTGGACTATTGCTGAAATCAAAGGTATTAGTCCTTCCTATTGCCAACACAAAATATTTCTTGAAGATGATAGTGCACACTCAGTTGAAGGCCAAAGGAGACTAATGCCAGCGATGAAAGAAGTGGTGAAGAAAAAATCTATTAAGCTACTAGATGCGGGAATCATCTATTCCATAGCTAGTAGTGAGTGGGTGATTCCAGTTCAATGCGTACCAAAGAAGGGAGGTATGACTACCGTCTTCAATGCTCAGAATGAAGCCATTTCCACGAGAACCGTTGTTTGTTGGAGGGTGTGTATGGATTATCGTAAGTTGAACAAGGCGACTAGAAAAGACCACTTCCCTCTTCCTTTCATAGATCAGATGTTAGATAAATTGGCTGGTAGGGAGTATTATTGCTTTTTGGAGGGTTATTCAGGGTACAATCAAATCTATGTAGATCCAATTGACCATCACAAAACCACCTTTACATGTCCTTTTGGTACCTTTGCCTATCGGAGGATGCCATTTGGATTGTGTAATGCATCTGTGACTTTTCAGAGATGTATGATGGAAATTTTCTGGGATATGATCGATAATTTCCTTGAGGTATTCATGGATGACTTTTCTGTGTTTGGTGATAACTTTGATGAGTGTTTACAGAACATAGAGAAGGTGTTAATTAGATGCAAGGAAACGGATTTGGTGTTAAACTAGGAAAAGTGTCATTTTATGGTTCGTGAAGGTATAGTGTTGGGTCACAAGGTTTCGAGTGCAGGTTTAGAAGTTGATCGTGCTAAGATTGAGGTAATAAAAACTCTTCCCCCTCCCATTTCTGTAAAAGGGGTAAGAAGTTTTTTAGGCCATGCTGGATTTTATCGCCGTTTCATCGAAGATTTTTCCAAGATTACAAAAACTTTGTGTAACTTACTTGAAAAGGATACCAGATTCCTTTTTGATGCAGCTTGCATGAAGGAATTTCAAGAGTTAAAGGAGAAGCTTATCACTGTGCCTATTGTATTACCTCCTGATTGGAAAATTCCTTTTGAAGTTATGTGTGATGCTAGTGATTTAGCTATGGGTGATGTGTTGGGTCAAAGAAAGAATAAGGTATTTCACTCTATCTATTATGCGAGTAAGACCTTCACCAATGCTCAAGTTAATTATACAGTGACTGAGAAGGAACTTTTAGCGGTTGTTTATGCTTTCGACAAATTTCGTTCATATCATCTTGGAGCGGGAATTATTGCATTCACCGATCATTCCGCTATTAAGTACCTTATGGAGAAGAAAGATGCTAAGCCATGGTTAGTCAGATGGGTTTTATTGCTTCAAGAGTTTGATTTCGAGATTCGAGATCGTAAGGGTTGTGATAATCAGGTTTCAAATCATTTATCTCGTCTTGAAGGTTCTGAATCAAATAGTAGTCCTGACTTAGTTAAAGAGGAGTTCCCAGATGAGAGTTTATTTGCTGTTTATAATGGAGCTCCTTGGTATGAAGATATTGCAAATCTTGTGGTAAGTGGTTCTTTTCCTGAAGGGGCTACTTCACAAGACAAGAAGAGATTAATCAGTCGTGCTAAACAATTCTTTTGGGAGGATCTTGTCCTCTACAAAGTATGTGGTGACCAAATGGTAAGAAGATGCATACCTGAGAGTGAGATTTATTCAGTAGTTGCAGGTTGTCACGATTCACCCTATGGAGGACATTTTAAAGGTGACCGCACAGCTGCTAAGGTATTAAAATCTGGTTTTTATTGACCTACATTACATAAGGATTGTTATGAGTACGTGAAGAAATGTTATAGATTCCATTTTATTGGTAATATATCCAAGAGGGATAAGATGCCACGTAACAACGTTCTTGAGGTAGAAATATTTGATATTTGGGGTATTGATTTCATGGGTCCCTTCGTACCATCCAATGGAATTCCATACATCCTTCTAGCTGTTGATTACGTGTCTAAATGGGTAGAGGTTGTAGCTCTACCAACAAACGATTCGCCAGTAGTAATTAAGTTTTTAAAATCTCATATCTTCACTATACATGGTACACCTCGAGTTATTATCAGTGATGGAAGTTCACACTTTGTGAACAAGTATTTGAAGACAGTTCTAGAGAAGCATGGGATAAGACATCGTTTTTATACAGCTTATCATCCACAAGCCAATGGTCAAGTTGAGGTCTCTAACCGAGAGGTCAAATCTATTCTAGAGAAGACTGTTGGCCCCACAAGAAAAGATTGGTCAACAAAGTTAGATGATGCATTGTGGGCTTATCGTAATGCGTTCAAAACTCCTGTTGGTGCATCTCCGTATGGTATGGTTTATGGTAAGGCTTGTCACTTACCTCTTGAACTTGAATTGGGTGCCTATTGGGCTATAGCGCAGTTAAATCTAGATCCTACTTTAGCCGGTGAGAATCGTATGATGAAGTTAAATGAACTTGATGAGTTTCGATTACATTCTTATGAGAATGCTGAATTCTATAAAGAAAACACTAAGAAATGGCATGATAATATCATTCGTGTGAAGAAGTTTGAAGTTGGACAAAGGGTCCTTAAATACAGCTCCAAGTTTAGTAATTATTTTGGTAAGTTGAGATCGAAATGGTCTGGACCTTATGTTGTGACCAAAGTCACGCCTCATGGAGCTATCGAGATTGAGCATCCAAGCGAGCACCGCACCTTCATGGTGAATGGTCATCGATTGAAGATCTATCATGGAGGCGAGGATACCAATCGATGGAAGATCTACATCCCGGGGAGGTCATGTATCTCCTTGAAGCCCCTTAGAAGCGAGAGGTAACCCGTCGAGCTTAACGACGTTAAACAAAAGCCAATTTCTTGTATATTAGTTTAATTTTTAGTGTAATTTAGAGTAATTGTTGTTGATTAGTGTTTATTTTTAATAAATGAGAAAGGGTAGTTGTTTTTGATGATTTCAGGAGTGCAAAAAGTCATGAGTTTGGGGTTAAAAGTTTGACAAAGTAAGAATATTGGGAGAATTCCAGGGGAAAAACCGAGAACCCGAAACCGTGTGCTGAACACCCCAACCTTCTGACTAGTGCGTAGGTGAAGACACAATATTGCTGCGTTGGGATTCGCGCCAGCGACAAAAACCGGGAACCCGGTTTTGAGCTGACCGGGAACCCGGTTTTGGCTCTGAAGAAACTCCTCAGACACAAGGGGTCGCGTCTAGTCCATCTGCACTCGCGCCATCGACGCAAACCGGGAACCCAGTTTGCAAGCTTACCGGGAACCCGGTTTCGAAGAGCTGAGGCTTCCAAATCTCTGAATAGTGCGTATGCTCGGACGCAATGGAGGCTGCGTCCAGGTAAAAAAAATCTAATTTAGTAATTTTCGGTCGCAGACCTAGCGATGAAAACCTGGAACCCGGTTTGCTCACTGTGTTAGGCGGTTTTTAGCTTTCAAACCCTATATATTTTGCCTCTTTCTCAAGTTAGCCTCCACATTCGTTTCCAGCTTTCCACCACTCCAAAAATCATCATCAAAAAAAGTTCTAATCATCACATCCCACCCTCTTTCACCCTAAAAACACACAACCAACTCAAGATCTTTCCAAAACATCACAAATTCCCAACTTTTTCTTCCAATTCCTTCTTCATCCAAACCATCAATTAAACCAATAAACCTCTTAAATCACATAAATTAATCCTTACCCATCTCATATCTCACATTAATCTACCTCCATCTACCCTCAAAACATAAAAGTTCGAAACTTTTCTCTAGTTTTTGATTTTTTGAAGTTTTGAGTTTGCGGTGAGAAGCCATAACAAACAGGACAGATTCTTTCAGTTATACTCGAAGAAACAATCCAAGAACAAGAAAAAATCCTGGTGCTACACAAGAGAGAGCTATTGAGATTCAAGATTCAGGTCCTAAACGCAAGATTGAAGAGGTTAAGACTGCTATGAAGAGGAAACAAAACCCCAAGTAAGACTACTCCTACTAAGCCTACTTTGGTTGATGAAGAAGAAGAGATTGAAGAGGAAATTCCTAATGAACCCGTTTCAGAACCACGAGCTCCACGCAGAAAAGCTATAGCACAGAAACCTAAGAGAGTAGCCATGAGTTGGCCTGATCAAGTTCGTGACAAAATTAATTATTTGAAGTTTGGTGCTGAGAAAGGATTTCTTTCTGGTATTATGAACAACGAGTTTAAAAGCTATGCTATTGCTTGTGATAAGTTTGGGTGGACCGAATTGAGATAGAGAAACCTTACTTTTATCCCCACCTTGGTACGTGATTCTTATGAAGGAGTAGCCTTTTCGAATAAACAATCAATCGTTGTCCGTAAAAAGGTATTACCATTCTCAATTGAGCTTATTCGCAAGAGTTTGAAATTGCCAAACTTAACTGGTCCTTGTCCTTATTTTGAAACACTTAATGACCCATCTTTTGAGTGGGAATATCTTTGGTACAAAGTCTTAGTTCATGGGAAACACCCTATTCCAATTGGTGAGAGATATGCTAGGCACGTTTATAGCAGTTATTTGTTACCTTGTGCTAAGGTATGGTTAAGATTCATAATACCTACTTTCTTTGGTATTACTCATACTTCCTAATTGAAGAAGGAGAATGTAATCTTCATTAAGTGTATTATTGAAAACCAACAGATGGATGTTATGCATCTAATTTATGAAACTATAATGGAGTTCGAGAAAATCCCTACAGTTAAGCAAAACCTTAAATTCCCTTGTACCATCACTGCCTTGTGTCTAGACGCAAAAGTACCGCGTAGGAGCGAAGAGGTTGATCCTTCAAAATAAGGAGATGCAATGACATTGAATTGCATTGAAAACACCCACAATAACGCAACCCATACGATGAAGAATCCTAGAGCTCCTCCACCAAAGAAGAAGGTACATACTGATAATGAGTTGGAACATGAAATTTCGGGTGTTGAAAGAGAATTAAGATAAGATGATTGCGACTTTAGGAAACGTTATAAAAGAATTAGACCTTCTCCAATATATGCTACTTGGGGTGAGCACCATCCAACACGCCACCTATGGTTTACTTACGAAGGATTCTCTCCTTGGACGCAACACCGACAACCAGCCTCGCGCTGGTTAAGATATGTTTTCTATCCCTTCTCATTTAGTGTAGATTAGTTTATTTGCTTTGAGTCTTTTCGAGTTGTGGGGACACAACTCACTTTTGAGTTTGGAGTTGGGTTCGTTGCCTCATCCCAATTTTACGTGTTATTTGTTTTAATCGCTCTCAATAAAGTTGACTAGGAGTTGCGTTTGACTGTAGAAGTTCTTAAATGTCCCCATTAAGCATACTTTTGATAAATCTATGATAGTAAATAGTGGACTTTAGGAGTTAGTATAAAACGCACTTTAATTACATGCAGACATAGGTAATGGATAGGAAAAATTAATAAACAATGCAAAAGGATTAAAATTGTACTTAAGGAAAATGTTTGGTTTGTAGAACGTGAGATGTAAATTAGTAGAGAACCCACTTAAGTATGAACTAGAGACGAACCATGTAACTAGGAAAACGATATAGGCAGTTCTTTGTTAGCCATTTGAGACCTTTTTAGCCTTCTACCCCTTATATTAATATTATCCTTCTTAGCCCAATTTTGAGCCTTAAAGCCTTTTCTTTTGTCGCCACGATATAAGCACATATACCCTTAGTTGTTAGGCATTCCCAAAATGACACGCACTTGAATCACGATCCAGAGACTTGTCTCGAGCTTAAGTTTAGGGTGGTGGGTCCATCTTTTGGGAAATTATATTGGGAGGGAATTGTATGTGTTTGTACTGAGGCACAAATGCAGATGATGATAATATTTGTAACCCTTTGCCGGGATTGAAAAAAACTCAATTCAGTAGGATCCGGGAACCCAGATTTCACAAAACGGGGAACCTGGTTTCTCCTGTACAAAAAAAAGAAAAGAATTTGAAAAAAAAAGAATGAATAAAATACTCAGCAAAGTGGATGTTTCTGAAAATCATCTTAGTATTCATCGGGTTAACTTGGGGATGCGAAATTAGTGCATCAAATGGGATGAGTGAGAACGTTATTCGAGTGTAAACTCAAGCTCGTGGACAGTTGTTGATGGTAAGTGAGGAGAGAGCCAAAAGCTCACTTCAAATTTACCAAATTTACATACCACGCCGTCCCTAAGCCTATGCTAAAACCATAAAGTCCTCGTGATTCCTAGGTACATGGTAAGTTAATAGGGAATATGCTAAGTGGAGCGTTCAAAGCGAGTAAGGATCGAGGAACAACCTATAGCCATCATATTGAGATAAGTACAAGTATAACCTTCTAGCATTGTGAAGTTAATTTAAGATTGATATTATTTGTGTTTGATTTTGCATGATTAGTGTATGTGTATATTAGTTCCTACTGTTTGCTATAGGAGATTTATTTTAAGTGTTGTTTTGGGTGTATTTACTATCTTCTGCATCTCTGCATTCACCCTAACCCTTTGTTTTTAATTTTACTTTGTCGGGACGACAAAGGTTTGTGTTTGGGGCCTTGATGTCTCCTCTTTTCTCCTATTTATATGACTTTAGTAGACATCAAATTTGGTGATTATTTGACTAATCCGATAGACTATTAGCAAAAATATGTCATATTCCATTTTCTATCCTTAGATTTTAGTATTTTTGATTTATTAAGCTTTTGCGCGTAATATGAGTTGTTTTAGTGAAAAGTTTGTAGGTTTCTAATACTAGCAAGGAGAGGAACCAATAATAGAAGTCTTGGATCGTGTAAAAAAGTCAAAAGCTAGAAGAAATATCCCGATGAGTTGATAAATTTAAGCTGAAAATCTGGAAGGCTGATGGTAATTGCTGATTTCGAGCCACTTAACGATGGATTCAGCCTCTTAGTTATGAAGAAGATTCGTGCCTTATCGAGTTACGAAGAATTAGCAAGTTGAATGAGTCAATTCGGAGTTAAATTGAGAAAGTTACAGCCGTTTTAGTGAGAGGTTGGTGGTCCTTTGTGTGTTCTAAAATAAATGCAAAAAGTGATTGAACCACAACCGCAAGTATACGGTTGTCCCAAGTAGTAATAATGATTCTAGGATCGTTCACAGGGACGGTTGGTTAACTACAATGCTTATCGAGTAATGATTGGTTGCACTTATGAAAGCAATTAAAAGATATATTGATTGATTGGTTGTTTTGTATTAATTCTAAGTATGAAACTAAAGAGAAAATGCAAGTAAATAATAAGACGCAAGTAAATGAAGGTGAAACGCAAATATGAGAAGGTAGTACTTGAGAGACGCAAGGGATCCTCCTAATTCTATTTCATAACATATGTTGTTTAAGGGTTAAATTGGTCAATTAACATTGGTCGGGATTCTAAATTCCTTGTACCCCCGTCAGGGTGGACTACAAGGCTATTTTAGAGTGTCACTAGTCCCGTCAGGGTAAATATGATCCACTTTTGAATGATTAAGTAATTTTACCACATTGGCCCTAAAATTAACTAAGCTCGTCAGAGTCAAATAGTTTCGATTTTAGATTGAGTAATTAAATCCATACCTAAACCCTCCGTCATGATGATCCACACACCACATATGTGGAATAGCCTAGATACTAACACCTGTTCTTAGTTGATCACTCCAAAAGCAGTAAATAATCTCAAATTACAAAATAATATAAGAGACCCAATTTAATTTAATTTAGAAAAACCCAAATTCAGACATATGAAATTTAACAGAATAGGGATTCACCCATTATGCATTCTCAAGTACTATGAAGAAATTAGCTCATGATAATAGAAATTAAAACTAAATTAAAAGAAAGGGAACTCATAATGTTTTACAGAATTAAAAATAAAGAAAACCTAATTTCCGGAATTGGATTTGGCTGAGAATGGAGATATAGACTCTCTCCAGCTCTACAGCTTTCTTCTTCTTCCTTCGTTGACTTCTCTCTGATGCTTCTGCTTATTGAATAATGAGTTGTATGAAAAATAGAAGTCGAAATCTCCTTTTATAAGAGGAAAAATGGATTAGGCTTTGGTCTTGAGATTAAATCACTAATTAAAAGCCCACGTCCATATTCTAAGCCCAAAATCCCGTAACTGCTGCACCACCTCCACTAAAACAGCTCTAGCCGATTTGTTATAACTCCGATTGACCTGAAATCACTTGCTAAATTTTCGTAACTCAATAGGGAATATATTCTCTTCAAAGGTCAGCGGCTAAATCAACCCGTAAGTGCCTCGAAATCAGCAATCATTGGCATGTTTTCCAGATTTGCAGCTTCAAAATATAATTCTTTTCGGGATTTATCATCAAGCTTTGACTCCATATCATGATCTTTGACTTTATTCTCGGATTCCTCTCCTAGCTAATATTCAAAACCTACAAACTTTCCACTAAAATACACAAGATTACGCGCAAAAGTTTAATAAATTAAAAATACTAGAAATAAAATAGGAATTCCGGATTATTGCATTTTTAACTCAAAAGTCTATCAAAATATTCAATTAAACATAAAAAATGATGTCTCCCAAGGGTCGAAAATAAGAACAATTAGGGAGACATCAGAGGTGTACAGCAGGGATTTTGGGCTTGAAGAGTGGACTTGAGCCATTTAATATTTAATTATTCTTTTTAAAATAGCCCAAGTCCGAAATTAATAGTATAAATAGGTTTTTTAACTTTATTTTACATACAATTCATTTTCTACAAAGTCAAAGCGTCAGAGAAAAAGGCAGATGTAAGGAAGAAGGAAAAAGCCAAGAGCTTGAGATTTCAACATCTCCAAATCAACAGCCAAATCCAACATCCTAATTAGGTCTTTAACTTTATTCTCTTTCTTTTAATCATAAATTCCATTATTTTAATTTCTTTCATTTTAATTTCAATTATGAGCTAAGTTTTTATTGTACTTGAGAATCGCAACATGGGTTGAACCCATTCTTGAACAATTAGTCTTTTTCCAATTTGGGATTGAATAATTTAAATTGAGTTTTTATTTTACGTTGGCTTTTACTTTATGCTTGTTTATTATCCTTAGAGTCATGAACTAGGGATAAGTTTTAGTACCTAGGCTATTCCATATAGTGGCGTATGGATCACCTTGACGGGGGGTTTGGGTATAGAACTAAGTATTTTCCGTTGGTATCCGCCAATGTTCTTGACAGGCTTGACTAGCCAATAGCCAAAGTGGTAAGGTTTAATCATCCGAAAGTGGTTTTAATCACCCTGACGGGATTTAGAAGACCTTAGGAGAGCTTTTAGGTCCACCCTGACGTGGGCTAAGAGATTTTACAATCCCGACTAGCGTAAGAATATCAACTCAACCCTTAAAAGGAAACATTAATTAGGAAAGTTTGCGGTGAAACCCTAGCGTGACTCAAGTACTACTTTTCTCTCGCGTCTGCCTCATTTACTTGTGTTATTTCTATTCTAGTATAATTAATTTAGTATTTAATTTACTTTTGCACTTTAGTTTGTTAATCAAAAACCTCAACAAACACTATATCTTATATTTTTTCGTATTTGCAATTATTCCACTATTTGATAACATTAGAGTCAACCAACCCGTCCCTGAGAACGAACTTGTTTATCATATATTACTTGGGACAACTGTACACTTGCAGTTAGTGGTTCCTCTACTTTATCCGCATTATTTTATAACACACAAGGACCCACCATATTCTCACGCCCAGATTTATCATATGCAGTTAGTATGGTCAGTAGGTATATGGCAAATCCAGGTAAAGAACATTGGAAAGTCATTCAATGGATCTTCAGATATTTACGTGGTTCCTCTAATTTTGCTTACAATTTGGAAAAAATAGAGATCAAGTTATAGTATATGTTGATTCTGACTTTGTTGGTGACACTGATAAAAAGAAGATCCCTTACATGATATATGTTCTCCATTGGTGGGTGCGCTATGAGTTGGAGAGCTACTTTACAAAGTACAATAGCATTGTCCACTACAAAGGAAGAATATATGGCTGTTACTGAAGCTTCCATAGAAGCTCCTTGGTTGAAAGGTATTTTTGGTGAACTTTGTGAAGACTTACAAATTAGTACAATATTTTGTAACATTCAGAGTGTTATATGTCTCTCAAAGGATCAGCTGTCTCATGAGAGGACAAAGCATATTGATGTGAAGTATCAGTTTGTGTGTGATGTTATTGCTCGTGGTGATTTGGTTGTGAGCAAAGTTAGCACCCACGATAATTCGGCCGATATGATGACTAAGCCAGTTTCGATATATAAGTTTGAGTATTGCTTGGACTTAGTTTGCATTTACTATTTGAAATAAGCCCTTCGGGGTTTTTGGGAGAAGGAGAGATATTTTTTGAAGATCGGTGACTTATTTCGTGAAATAAGCACACACGATAATTCGGCTGATATGATGAAACGTACTTTACAGACGACGAACCCCACAGTGTATGATCTATACATCGTGGCTTAGAAGATTTCACAGCCTCGACACCAGGACCCACTTCCAGTAATTCCAATATTTTATAAACATGCAATACCTCGAGTGCTCTCAACAAGTTTTCTTCGATTCGCTTGACTATTTTCATGATTTTCAGCAATTCGTAAACCCTGTTCATAAAAAATAATCCTTTCCTTCTCCAAATCAAAGTCTGGTACATTAAGAAATCTTATGAACGGTAAAGAAGGATGGACGCATCGAGTATCCAAAGAAGCCTTTTGTAAAAATTTGCGAGAGCATTTGCGAGACTGTTTTATGCAGGTAGAGTAATGACAGAGTAATAACATACTCAGTATCATAATAAATCTTCGAAACTATCAATTTGATATATTAGAGGAAACTATTTATCAAAAGATATTATTTTATCAAAAGAAGGTAATATCAATTGCTTGTCAAATAAACCGCTGTCTCAAAACATGTGGATTAAGTTTACTCTAGATAAAAACATATAGCCATTCATGTTAATCTTCATATGTAAAATCTAATCAATAACATACTTATATATCTTAAATAAATCACCGTTATTGTTACGAATATAAACTTTTTAGATGATATTATAACATTTTTAACGTATCCAATTATAAGCCATGTGTTTTTTATCTTGTAGCAATTATAGTATTATATCATAAGGTTGACGCGTTCTTCGATTCACGTAAAATAAAATCTCCACTACCCTGCACTACTAACCTTACTCATGTGATCAACAATACTCCAATCATCAAACTACGCACTAGAGACTAACTTATTGTTTGGTCTCATCTTTAAAGTATTATTGAAATACAAACTAATGTACGTCAATACTTACTCACTAAGGTATTAATATTTTGTAGACAAAGGTGTAATGATACCCTATTTATCTAACAAATACAACTCATATCACATAGAGACCATATTAGAGATATGTACATGACCTCTACCCCTTCTGCAAAACAAACCCATCCATATTTATATTTTTGTAGAAGAGAAAAATATACAAATATAATGATAAATATTACCGATATGTATCTCATTTCTCAAGCCTATAAAATTACCTCATTTTCTAGTATTAATATATATAATTATACTCCCAATACCCCAACACAAAGAATAAAACCAACATGTATAGAGTTCAAGTAATATTCCTAATCTAAATAAACTATATTAAAGCAAAACACATAAAAAGAGTGATGATCATGGTTACAAATTAAAACTTAAAAGTATTAACATTGGTAGCAAATCCCCTTTCCAAGATCAATTGTTAACATTAATTAATGGTTTGATATATGACATCAAACATGTTACTTCTTAACTACCACAAAATCACAACTTCAATGTTGAGAAAAGATAATTCTCAAGAAAATGTGAAGTAAAGATGAGATCATATAGGATTGGAAGAATTCTACACAAATAAAACTTATTAAGAAAAAAATAATTGACTACGGAGAATATGAGTACTTCGAGTGAAGCAAAAACAAAATTCGTTAACAAAATAAGATCTTTTGATAAATAGTTTCCACTCTTATACCATAGTTGAGTATGTTAACATAGTTGAACTAAAATTCAATGGCTATCTTATTAAAACAACTTTCTTTCAAAAAATGTTTATCTTACCTAACTAAATGATATTCTCGTATTTCATAATTCGTTTAACTTAGTCACCATTTTCAATAATCTCTTATTCCTTTTAAAACCCAAATATGTTATACATAATTAAACACGTGAGTCAAACTACATGACTGCAAAACTCATCATAAAAAAAATTAAATAATAGTCGCATAAAGCAAAAAATTATAGTTATTAAAATATATATTATACAAATTCCTAGATAAAAAAAAGATGTATATTTTCATAGATTCTATATGAAATAACTTAATAACTTTTTAGTTGATATGATAATATTTTTTTCTACAATGAGGCACGAATATATATAGTTCCATGTTAAAAAAATGGTTAAATGCGGAGAGGGTCAACTTTCTTGGGTACCTTGATAACCTGAAATGAAGAATTTGTTAGAGGTTACACATAATATTTTAATAAAAAATTATAAATATTCTCAAATAAAAGTCTTAACATTTAGATTATTGATAAAATAGTTTCAAATTTTTCACATGAAGCATAACACTCAAAATTATTTAAAAATATATAAGACATACACGTACACATTCTTTCATGTGAAAGACTAATTATTGAGATAAAGATGTCAAAATAATTTTTTTTATTGAATCATTAGGATTATATATGAATAAATATTAATTTCTAGTCTTATGTGATAAGAATATTCTTATGTCTGATAATGTGATGTGATATGATATGCATTTTCAATAAATAAGAGTAATCAAAATAGTGTCATAGGATTGAAAAACAATACATATCAGACATACCTTTTTAAACTTTGTAACTCCCTGTGGAGTGCCAAACTTGAAGGAAATAGGGGAGTAGAAGTCTTGTCATTATTGCCTTTGTCCTTCACGTTCCTTCGATTTGCCTGAATAATTTTCCATGTTCAAAAAATAAAATCATGAGTAATTCGTAAAAAATGAAGTAAACATTTAAAGATATGTATAATCAAAACAACCTAAATAAGTAACATGATATATAGAATAGGTTAATTAGATGAATAATTTTATAAAATTCAAATAGTAAAAGACCTATATAATTTGTATTTAAGAATAAAGTAAATTTTTTTAGGTTTATACAATCAATGAATTTCTTTACTGGTTTTCCGCCACCAAATCACCACACAACTTTGCTGCCTAACCATCGCCATCTCCTAAGCCAACAAAATATCAAATTGATTTCCACGAATTTAGAATCATTTCACATCCTCTCTCACCTCATCGTCATCATCATACTCTATTTCAATGCCAAATCAGTGGCGCTCTCCTCATAATGCCAAAACAACACACTAATCGAATCACAACTCTCTATTTGAAGCCTTGATCGGTGACCCATAATTAAGTCTCTCATTGAAGGTCCAAATTGAGGCCCACTAAGAACCATTTTTGGAGAATGAATATCAAACGTAAAGAATAAATATATCAATGTCTGATTTTCCAATTAAATTTGAATTGAGTAATTTTCAGTTGAAGTTTTGGCATGTGGGGGTTAAGTGTAAATGGTTATGGAGGTGGATAAGGATGTTAGGTTTGGAACTTAGTGTGAAGAAAGAGTTTATAGTTTGAGGATTTTGGTAGGGTAGTGATGTGAAAGGCAATGTATATATTGTAGGAGTTCTTTTTGAAAAGTTGTAAAGTTTTTAGTAATGAATCAATTTGGAGTGTTCCTTATGACATGTTTTTTTGATGAAATTAGGTCCGGACCCTCTCTTTATAAGGGACACAATAAATTTCTACTCTCACAGCTTTGTATACAAATTTATTTTTCATCCCTTATTGATTAGACATAATGGGGGACAACTTACACTTTTCTAGTGTTGACCTGATCGGCATTGGGTCGGGAGAGCACCTCCTTTTGGCCGACAGTCGTCTATTTTTCAGGTAGAATGAAAATGATTAGCTAACCACGATCAACCAGAGTTAGTCCACATATTCCATTCATATACTCAAACTATATACGAATTTCTAGACCAAAAATCAATCTAACTGTATTTTATGTAGAATTTTATCTATTAGCATACATATGCCGATAGACTACACGAAACATAGAAGTCATGTGAAAAATTCATCAATTATTTAACATATAGGTTTTTGAACTCCAATTAGTTCAGTTATCCTACTGAATTCTTATTGTCATATAATATGTGAGAAAAATATTAAAGAATATATATTTAAATTCATAGGAATTGATTATACTCGAAGAAGTACCTTACATAATTGAAATAAAATGACCAACGATCCTTGTCATCGGAATGATAAATGTTTTTCACCATACACATAACCTATCACAATATAACAAAAAATTATTTGTTTCATTTTATATGATGACAGTGGATTTGTATTTTTTCCTCTTTGTAAATAGAGTAATAACAAAGTACATAGTATATGCTATTTGGATAGACCATGATACTTGATTCATACAAACAAACATATGAGATCCAATTCTTAATACAAAATAAAGAATAATATTAATAAATCTCAAAATTAATCATCACATATAGTAATTGTACAACAATTCAGATATCTACTTAGAATCTTAAGAACATTATTCATAAGAAAATTGTTTCGATTTTCAAGATACTTACCATCTAAATTACTAATGAAAACTTTACACCCATCACCGGTGATGATGAAACATTATATTAATTGATGAAATTACATAAAAAAACACATGATATATAAAATTTAGTATATAGAAATATATTGATGGTAATTATTTAGATATAACAAAAATTATAGAGTAAAAGAGAATGATAAGAAGTATAAGAGAGTGAAAAAGGAACAGAGAAAGAGATAGAGATATAAGATGAAGAGGTAGAGGCGGCGACTAGGGTTTCATAAGTTTGAAAATATTCATATCTATTATAAAGAAATGTGTTAACATATATTAAAGTTCATTTATTCTACATAATATTATATAAATATTACCTAATTACATTTCCTTTACGGTATATAGACTAACAAGAATAATTGTATTCGATAACCTTTTATTTTGAATGATAGGGAAAATAAGAGTTAGGTATTTAAAAGTCCTAATCGACTAAATTGAAACCCAATAATAAGTTCTAGAGGGGGTGGGGTGGAATAGGAGCAATGCGGAATCAAAAATCTTATACAAATTGGACATTTCGGTTTAATATGAAAATCCACTCTTTGAGGATGTTCAATAAAATGAATAGATATGCGCAAGAGTTTTGATACGAGAGTGAATACTCTTCAAAATTTTAGTGTATATACTTAATGAAAGAATAATTGTCGAAGATTTAAGGAAAGTATTTAGCAATTACAAACAATGACAATGTCTAGTCCTATATAATGAAAGCAAATATATATATATATATATATATATATATATATATATATATATATATATATATATATACACAATAGAACATTGATGTCTGCCTTTTTGTGATAAATAAATCCTATTCTGAGACCTATTAGGTTCTTAATTGAGGAAGTTTTCCCTATTATTTAATATATTTTCGTTTCTTTCCTTGTTTTGGATATTTGTCACTTCTAGAGCTATTTGTGTGTAATTTGTGTGTTAAATGTGAAATTATTAATGAGAAATATTGAGTGGAAGGAAAGTAATTCGAGTCCAAGTCCAACTCAAATTCGTTTCCTAAAATATAAGACATGATAACACTACTCACTGTTTTGATCATATCTTCTTCATTATTGGGCCAATTTTCGCACACGGGATATAGAAATGACCGTAACAGAAAGATATATGTAAATATTTAAAGGATCATCCAAATTCGCAGCTGATTTGAAATTATATTCACTTTAGTGGACGTGGCTGCAGAATTTCATATTTACATGACAACTTTTCCTTTCCTATTTTATCTCTACTTATTTTTATCTCTTGATTCCTCCCATATATTCTTTCCTTATCTTATTAGAATTGATTTGGAATCTAATTATATTCCATTAATCTTAAGAGATTCACATTAACACACAAATTAAACGAAATATGCTCTAAAAGTAATAAATCATCAAATCAAGACAAGAAATAAGAAAATATCAAATAAATGATTAAAATCTATAATTAATTACCAATTACACCTAAAATTATGTCTACAACCTAGATTATTATATCACAAATAGGGATACATCACCCAACTAGATAGTCATTAGGGTTCGAGATTTAACCACCTATCATGGCGCATGGTCCCCTTACCCAAGTCCCCTGATAATTGTTAGGTCTCCACCTAAGTCCACCCGGAAGGGGGTTAGTTGGAAAATAGAATCCTGGCTACTTACTTTAAAAGGTTTAATCACCCTTATAACTAGTAGAAGAAATAGAAAGATAAGTGCATACAAGCAATTCTAAGCTTTATTTGTCATCTTATTTTTACATCTTTATTTTATTGCATTATAGTTTTAGTTAATCATTATTCTCCACAATTTTTCATATTTATTTTATTATCTTTTACTTCCTTGCAACTAAATTCTTACTACGCTTTCTTGTAATCCATTCGTATAACACACTAAGTCCCTAAGAACGAATCTAACTTATCGTTAAAACTTACGTACGGCCTGTGATACTTGTAGTGAGTAACCTGATTGGTAGGGTGATTAGCTTTCTTATTTATATCTATTATTTTATGACACCCTACTAGCCACCAGTACTGATAATGGTTTATAGTTCTGCTCAAATGAACTTAATACCCTTTGCAAGACTGAAGGTCTTGTTAGACACTTAACCGTTCCAGGTACACCCCATCAAAACGGCGTAGCAGAGCGTATGAATCGAACGGTTATGGAAAAGTTACGTTGCATGCTTTCGAATTCTGGTTTATCAAAGATGTTTTGGGCCAAATCTGTTTCTGCCGCTGCTTATCTTATCAATATTTCTCCATCACTGCCATTAACAACAACACTCCACAAGAGGTATGGTCTGGAACTGCTCCAAAAATCATCTGATCTTAAAGTTTTTGGTTGTCCAGCATATTCACATGTTGATAATGGTAAATTGGAACCTAGATCAATGAAATATATCTTTCTTGGTTATAAATCTGGTGTGAAAGGTTATAAATTGTGGTACCCATAAACTAGGAAAATCATAATTAGCAGAAATGTTATTTTTGATGATAATGCTACGCTTCCTAATTTATCTCTAGTGACACTTGTGATGATTAGGAACAATTAACTTCCCAGGTTGATGTACCAATTGAATCACAACCTACAACAGAATCTACATCCTAAAAGGATCTAGACATACATGATGGAAATGATGTCCTTTCACCACAACCAGCACAATATTCCATTGTAGCAAATAGACCAAGAAGAAATATCAACCCTCCATAAAGATATGTTGTAGCTGATTTGGTCACGTATGCTCTAAACATAGCTGAAGATCTTGATCCAATGTAGAACCTTCCACATACTCAGAATCAGTCACCAATAATAATTCAAAGAAATGGATGAATCCAATGGAGAACCTTCCAACAGGGAAGAGTCCATTCGTTAGTAAAAAATATATATGTTTGAAAATTAAGAAATCATAAAAAGAAATAAATTTATAATGATAATCAACAAATAGAATTAAAAACAATAATCTGGACCCACAAATACATATACTTAGTGATGGAAGATATGAATTTTTCACTTATATCATATTCCTTAATGTGAAAACTATACATTTTTATTTTAAAATACTAACTATAACGCACATATACTATTGTAAAGTCTTTTATTATATCACACATTAAAATTAAAACATCTTTGAAAAAAATTAATCAAAATGTGAGTATTATTAATTATTACTTAACATTTAGCATACTCCAGCTATATGTATTGCGAAGCACTAGTCTTTTATCTCTATCGTCATCCTTGCCTCAAATCTACTTCATTCGAATATGGATGTTTTCGTAATATCACAAAACTTGAACAATCATTGATTTCTTGTAAAGTTTGCAAGGAAGTCTTTTCCGATAATGTAGCCTTGGTGTTGTCTTGGTACATAGAGAATGTTGTACTCTATTGAAATATCATGACCAAAGATAATTTTTAATCTTGTAAATAAATAATTCATTAGAGTTCTCTCTAGGGCGGGTCTTTAGGTACCTAGTTTTTTCCTTGGGATTGAGGTGCTTCTTCTTGAAGCAAACCGGGTTCTTTTCAATAGTATAACCTATTTCCAAAAGAAAAATTCTATAAACGAAAACTTTTTAAACTAGCTAGTTGCATCTATGCAAGATTGATGATGTAGCCGATTTTCCATCAAATATTATCTCACCTTAACTTTTAATTATTGGATCGTTTTGTGTCCAGATGTTTCAAATACATTTCTTTGTATCCCCATTCAAAATACGTAAACCTATTTTAATACCTTTAATTCTTGATAGTAAATATGTTTTGGTCCGTTATTTCTTGATGATAAAAATACTTTTATTTATTTGAAGATTTGTTTTTTTAAATCAATTTTCACTAACAATTAAATGTAAAAGTTATTTTTAATCCTCTACTTTTTCAACATCTAAAGGTTATAAGTTAACTTTTTGATTAGTATTGGTACTTTATTAACTTAAAAATAATATTTTTAATAAATTAAAATTTGTTTTATTTTTACTATAGGATTTTTGTAAATTTTTCTTTAGAAACTTAAAATATTATGTATATTATATTTATTTGTTATAATATCCAGAATAAAATACAAAATACAATAGATACTTATTTATGGCTCCGAAATTATATATCAAATACACTCCTATATTTTATTAACGCAGAACACATATATTAATCTATCTATATATCTTATTCTATCTAAACTTCAAGATTCTCATGAGGAGTTCAAAAACTATAGGACTTTATTTAATCATTTCTAAATAATAGATGAGTATCTAACTTTTAACTAAAACACAAAAGATGTTTGACATTTTACTCTAAATATTGTCACAAATAAAAAAAAATATATCATTTCAAATTTTTAATATGAAAAATTAATTTAATCTTATAATAAAAAAAATACTTAAACAATATTATTTTTAAATTAACAGAGCATTATTAATTAACTTCCTTTTAGAGGTTTGGAAAAAAGTGATCAAGCAGAATAATTTTGTTTCAATTTAAATCATAATCTTTAAGACTATATATGAGGTCAAGAAAAATAATGGAGTATGATTAAATTATCACCAAATGTGAGTGAGTATTAAAATTGACTTTTAAAGGCTAGAGCTTGCACAAAATCAACAAGTCAATCACTTAATATCATTTATTAATAAATAAAATTATTAGCAAGATATATAATTAAGTTAAACTCACATTGTCGAACTGATATATAATGATTGCCAGTAAACCCTAGTATCTCGGGATACATCAACTTAGCCCGAGAATATTAATATATAAATATAATATGATATGAATATTTGTTAAGCTAAAACGTAACACATACCCTAAATATATCACACTCGCCGCTACTATCCTATTTTGTCTCTTCTACCTCTTTAAAATTCATTGAATGCTTATACTCCATATTTTACCATAACCGACAAACACTTTTCTCCGATCTCTCGAATATAATACATATCATTGTTGGAGATATACTCTCTCCAATAATGCATTTGATAAAGTCAAAAAATGGTTTTTACCTTTCCCACATCGGTGGGATATAAGAACCAATTACCATTTTTATACTTAGTGATTTTAACTAAGTTCAAATAGCCAATAATCATGTACATGGCAAAGCAATGATCTAGCCCACACGCGCGCACCACCACCACCACCCACCCGCCCGACCCGGCCCGGCACCGGCACCGGCGACGGCGACGGCGTAAGGCGTGGGTCGTGGGTCGTGGGTCGTGGGGAGTTTGGGGAGTTTGGGGAGTTTGGGGAGTCAAAAAATGAAAAATGAAATGGATTTTGTACCAGCTCTTATAGTAGTAGTTGACCACTCCAACTCAAACGTAGAAGACAAACCTCCACCAATCTCGCACGCGTTAAAGGGATAGGATATCCAGCTGCTGTTACTTAGTCAAATAAAAACGTGGGAATTGAGAATAGGAAAGTCAAAACGTATCAGTTACAAGATTGTGGGGGTTACAAGGCAATCAAAAACGTCAAATCAATTCCGGGAGGGAATCATGGGATTTAATGGACGTTTCTGACTTGGGTATTCCACTCCTCACCCCTATATATAGTGCTCTCATTCCACTCTCTACAGCTACGAACACTCGAAAGAAAAAAACACTCTGCCTCACCATCTCTCTCTATATTTTCCGCGTAGTAGTTCTGTTAGAGATACCGGTCACGCCGGAATATCTTTTTAACAACGGTGACGATTGTGTGTTTTTCCTTTTCCGTGTAAGTGTATCGTTTTTGTTATTTCCGTGTAACATTTTGATTCCGATTTTTATAATCGTATTTCCGTGTAATTGTTATTCGATTGTTGTAATCGTATTTCGATTTTTGTAATAGTTAGTTTCTTTCAAAAGCTTTTTTCTTTTCATTTGTTTTTCTGGAAACCATTTTCTCTTGTACAACTGGTGGTTATTTAATATAACAATTTAAAAAGATATTCATTTTCTTTTCCACCGGTTATTTTAGAAAATGGCTCTTCCTATTTCGGCTGTTGGTTCCTCTTTGAACACTAAGCCACTTCTCGACGCGAACAAGTTAGAGCCCCTTAATGGTTCTAACTATAAGCGTTGGGCGCAAAAAATAATGATATGCCTTGAACAGTATGAACTTGACTTTGCTATAGTCGAGGCTCCTCCACTTTTGGAGATTGGAGCTCATACTGAACAAGAGCTAGCTAGGCATGCTGCCCTCGAATCTAGGTTCAAAAGAGCTAACACCATGGCTCGGGGCTGGATGTTGAACAATGTTACTAATCCCATCTTTGACCTCCTTGCCAAAGAGAAATAGGCAAAGGTCATATGGGAAACTCTCGAGAAGAAATATGGGGCTGATGATTCGGGTAAGAAAAAGTACGTGACTGGGAATTGGTATAACTTTAGACTTACGGATCAGAAACCCATGACTGAACAACTTCACGTGTACGAGAACCTATGCGCGGAGGTTATCGCCGAAGGCATGAAGATGTGTGAAATTCTTCAAGCCAACATTTTGCTTGAGAAATTTCCCCCATCTTGGAGTGAATACCGCAACCACCTCAAGCACAAAAAGAAAGAAATGACCCTCCAAGAGCTCATCAGCCACATCCAAGTCGAAGAAGCGAATCGATTAAAGGATAAGTCAATCTCTTTCCCTTCTCATTCCTCCAAAGCTAATCTAGTCGAAGGTTCTGGCCAAGGTAACAAAGACAGGTTCAAAGGGAAGGGAAAGCAACAAGGGTCCAACAAATCTAAGTCTGGGGGAAACAAGAATCGCGGCAACTCCAACAAACAAGGTGGAGGATTCAAGATCTCTGGTAAGATTCAAAAAACTAAAGGGGCCTGTTACTGTTGTGGCAAAGAAGGGCACAAAGCTTTTGAATGTCCCCAGAGAGCTGGCCAGGGTCCCAAAGCTGCCGCGAATATGACTGAGACCGAAGAAATCATTGCTGCGGTAATGGTTGAGGTAAACTTGGTAGAGAATAAGAGCGAGTGGATCCTTGACACTGGAGCTTCTCGTCATTTCTGCGCAAACAAATCCTTGTTCAAGAAATTCGAAAAGGCAACTGATGGTGAGTATGTGTACTTGGGTGACTCTTCCACCGCTACTGTTCTTGGTAAGGGTCAAGTTCCCCTCAAACTCACATCTGGTAAGACTCTTGAACTAAATGATGTTCTCTTCGTTCCCTCTCTCCGTAGGAACTTAGTTTCCGGGGCTCTCCTTAATAAAGTTAGTTTCAAACTTGTTTTCGAGGGGGGTAAAGTCATTATCACCAACAATGACGAATTCGTGGGGAAAGGGTACCTTAATAATGGCTTGTTTGTTTTAAACACTGTAACCCTTAATGAGAATGCATCTAATTCCGCTTATATTGTTGAGTCCGTTCAAACGTGGCACGGTAGACTAGGCCATATAAATGTTGCGTCTATTAAAAGGCTTAAAAATCTTGGACTAATACCCGTTAACAACGTGGATGACTTTGAAAAATGTCAAATATGTGTAGAGTCCAAACTTGCGAAAAAACCTTTTAAACCCGTTACCACGAGACAAACTTAACTACTTGAATTAGTTCATTCGGACTTAGCTGATTTTAAAAACTCCGCTAGTAGAGGTGGAAAACTTTATTACATAACCTTTGTAGATGACTACTCTAGGTTTACTAAAGTGTATCTTCTTAAAACTAAAGATGAGGCGGAAAATGCGTTTTTAAAATATAAAGCCGAAGTTGAAAACCAACTAGATTGTAAAATCAAACGACTTAGGTCCGATAGAGGAGGCGAGTATAGTTCTAATTCCCTTAAAGAGTTTTGTGAAACAAATGGGATTATCCACGAACTTAGTGCCCCTTATACACCCCAACAAAACGGCATAGCAGAAAGAAAGAATAGGTCCCTTAAAGAGACTATGAATGCCATGTTAATTAGTTCAGGTTTACCAAACAACATGTGGGGGGAAGCTGTCTTGTCAGCCTGTTATGTACTTAATAGGGTACCGCATAAATCCCTAGAAAAGACCCCGTATGAAATGTGGAAGGGTTTTCCACCAAACCTGAAATTTTTAAAAGTGTGGGGGTGCCTTGCCAAAGTCAAACTACCTGATTTTAAAACTGTCACCGTTGGTCCCAAAACCATTGACTCAATTTTCATAGGGTACGCTCAGAATAGTGCGGCTTACAGATTCTTGTCATTAGAAGATAACTCTATTTGTGAATCTAGAGACGCTGAATTCTTTGAACATGTTTTTCCTATGAAAGATTTAAATTCTGTTAATACTTCTTTACCTGTTGATAATTTATCTACTAATGATGTGGTACCTCTTTGTGATGTTTTTCCTAACCCCTCCACTTCCATGGAGCCTAGTAGTATTCCCGAGGAAGAACCTAGGAGAAGTAAGAGGCGCAGGATCGAGTCTAGCTTCGGCCCTGACTTTATAACAGCCTTTATAACAGAAGGTTCTCACATCGATCTATTAGACGAACAGGTAGTCAATTGTTTCCTCATGGAGGATGACCCAAAAACTTATGATGATGCTTTAAAATCTATAGATGCTAGTTTTTGGAAAGAGGCTATTAACAGTGAACTTGAGTCAATCAAAAGTAACCATACATGGGAATTAACCGACTTACCTAGGGGTAGCAAAGCGATTAGTAGCAAATGGATTTTTAAGAAAAAATTGAGACCCGATGGCTCAATAGAAAAATTCAAAGCCAGACTTGTTATTAAGGGCTTCTCCCAAAAGAAAGGTCTAGACTACTTTGACACTTATTCCCCAGTGACCAAAATTGCCACGATAAGAACCCTTATTGCTTTAGCCGTCATTCACGAACTTGTAATACATCAAATGGATGTCAAACCGCGTTCTTGAACGGAGATCTAGATGAAGAGATCTACATGGCTCAACCTGAAGGGTGTGTGGTCCCTGGTCACGGGGACAAAGTGTGTAAGTTGAAAAAATCCTTGTATGGTTTGAAACAGGCACCGAAAAAATGGTATGAAAAACTAGATAGTACTCTCATCTCATATGGGTTTATAGCTAACACTTCTGATTCATGTGTTTACTCCAAGGTAACAAATTCAGAGTGTGTTATCATCTGCCTTTATGTAGATGACATGCTCATCTTTGGTACTACTATTCATATTATAAATGAGACTAAATGTTTCTTGTCTTCCAGATTCGACATGAAAGACATGGGAGAAGCTGATGTGATACTTGGGGTAAAAATCATTAGAAGCAGTAATGGTATTACCCTGAATCAGTCTCATTACGTAGAAAGGATGCTGAAGAAGTTCAATTCCTTTGATGTAACGCCTGTAAATACTCCTTATGATTCTAGCATTAACTTATCTAAACATGTTGGGGATGCTGTATCCCAAAATGAATATGCTAAAATCATAGGAAGTGTAATGTTCTTAATGAACTATACTCGACCCGATATTGCCTATACCGTAAGCAGACTTAGTCGCTATACTCATAACCCAAGTAGTGACCACTGGGTTGCACTTCGCCGTCTATTGAAATACTTGAGGGGTACCATCGATCTAGGCTTGCACTATAACAAATTCCCTGCAGTCCTTGAGGGTTTTTGTGATGCAAACTGGATCTCTGACAATGACGAAGTAAACTCCACCAGTGGTTACGTGTTCTCCTTAGGGGGAGGTGCTATATCGTGGAAGTCTTCCAAACAGACTTGTATAGCACGCTCCACCATGGAGTCTGAGTTCATAGCACTAGAGTTAGCTGGGCAAGAAGCTGAGTGGTTGAGAAGTCTCTTATCGGATGTGCCACTTTGGGAAGGAAGTGCCACCCCTGTATGTATCCACTGTGATTCACAAGCAGCCATTGGAGTCGCTCATAATAGCGCCTATAATGGGAAAAAGAGACATATTCGCATCAGACATGGGTCAGTAAGACAATTACTGAAGAATGGTGTGATAGCCTTGGAATTTGTACGATCAGAGGAGAATCTAGCTGATCCGTTCACCAAAGGCTTAACCAGGAGACTAGTCCTGGAGACGTCGAGGGGGATGGGACTAAAACCCACTAAGTGGGAACATGTGACTAATGAGTCAATGTAATTTACCCATCCCTAAGGCTCAAACCTAAATCGTCTTGTTCATAGCCACTTGTGGTGGTTCTTTTGAGAAGGACCTGATGAAAAAGACGTACCGAGTGTTGAACTCACATTGAATTCATAGCCTTTGTGGTGGTTCTTTTGAGAAGGACTTGATGAATTCAAGGGTAACATTGAAACCCAAATATTCATGGTAGAGTGTTGAGGAGACGTCCTTGCACCACTCTCAAATGAATAAATCCACCAAGTTCATAGCCCTTAAAGGGTGGTCCTTAGAGAAGGACTTGATGAACCAAAAGGTGATGTCAGAGGGGACCATAACCTTGAATCAGGTAGAGTATGTGCTGTGAGGGTCTCGATCGATAACCGTTAAAGTTCAAGAGTAAGTTCACTTAAACGGAATTCGGTGGTTGCCTCACTTCACTACGTGTCAATTCAAATCGCAAGATATTGACACTTAAGTACAATTCACCTATTCTTCTTTCTGGAACCTTCTCACAAAACCTTTTGTTGACCTTCAAATGTGTGGGGGATTGTTGGAGATATACTCTCTCCAATAATGCATTTGATAAAGTCAAAAAATGGTTTTTACCTTTCCCACATCGGTGGGATATAAGAACCAATGACCATTTTTATACTTAGTGATTTTAACTAAGTTCAAATAGCCAATAATCATGTACATGGCAAAGCAATGATCTAGCCCACACGCGCGCACCACCACCACCACCCACCCGCCCGACCCGGCCCGGCACCGGCACCGGCGACGGCGACGGCGTAAGGCGTGGGTCGTGGGTCGTGGGGAGTTTGGGGAGTTTGGGGAGTCAAAAAATGAAAAATGAAATGGATTTTGTACCAGCTCTTATAGTAGTAGTTGACCACTCCAACTCAAACGTAGAAGACAAACCTCCACCAATCTCGCACGCGTTAAAGGGATAGGATATCCAGCTGCTGTTACTTAGTCAAATAAAAACGTGGGAATTGAGAATAGGAAAGTCAAAACGTATCAGTTACTAGATTGTGGGGGTTACAAGGCAATCAAAAACGTCAAATCAATTCCGGGAGGGAATCATGGGATTTAATGGACGTTTCTGACTTGGGTATTCCACTCCTCACCCCTATATATAGTGCTCTCATTCCACTCTCTACAGCTACGAACACTCTAAAGAAAAAAACACTCTGCCTCACCATCTCTCTCTATATTTTCCGCGTAGTAGTTCTGTTAGAGATACCGGTCACGCCGGAATATCTTTTTAACAACGGTGACGATTGTGTGTTTTTCCTTTTCCGTGTAAGTGTATCGTTTTTGTTATTTCCGTGTAACATTTTGATTCCGATTTTTATAATCGTATTTCCGTGTAATTGTTATTCGATTGTTGTAATCGTATTTCGATTTTTGTAATAGTTAGTTTCTTTCAAAAGCTTTTTTCTTTTCATTTGTTTTTCTGGAAACCATTTTCTCCTGTACAACTGGTGGTTATTTAATATAAAAATCATCAACCTTTGCAAGATCATACACTATTTTTCAAAGGTTGATGATATATATTATATTTGAGAGATCGGATAAGAGTTTTTGTCGGCTATAGTAAAATAAGAAAGTATCAAGCATTGAAATGAATGTTAAAGATGTAGAAGAGACAAAATAGGATAATAGCGGCGAGTGTGATATATTAAGGGTATGTGTTACGTTTTGGCTTACTAGATATTCATATATATATCTTAGTATCCCATTTTAAATATTTATTCCTATCTTAATACCTTTATTTCTAGATAATATATTTTTTTATAAATATTCTTAACTACGAGATTATTTTAATAAATTGTAGAAATATTTGTATAATATAAATACCAACAACCTTACTCCACATTAGATGAACCCTTCATCCAAGAATATCATAAGATATATGTCCCTATCTAATCATTTCTAAATCATAATTGAGTATCCTAACTTCTAACTAAATTACAAAAATATATTTGATATTTTGCCCTAAATATTATGACAAATAGAAATTATATTTAACATTTCAAATTTATAAAATTAAAATTAATCTTATAATAAAATAATATGCTTTTAACAATATTATTCTTATATTATTAAAGCACTATTACAAAATTAAAAATAATTTTATAATAAAAATAAAATATTTTAACAATATTATTTTTAAATTAATAAAGTATTATTAAAAAAATACTTATCCTATAAAGGTTTAAAAAAATTGACCAAGCAGATTTAAAATATGATCTTCAATATTACAGGTGGGATAAGGAAAAATGATGGAGTACAAAATCAACAAGTAATTAAACAATTTAAAAGCATATATTAATATATAAAATTCATAGCTATAAGATAAACTCACATTGTAAAATTGATATATGACGATTGAATAGATCAACTTAGCCTAGAGAAGAAAATACATGATAAAAAAATTTCAGCAAAAAATCAAAGTACCAGCCATACTAAATAGCGTCCCTAATAAAGTCATAGTTTGAGTATCATGTGTAATAAGTTATCTATTACAATCTTGTGAAATTCTAACATTTCCTTCAAACTCTACAATAGCATAATCAGAATTGTTTCAATTTATTATACTTTAGAAATTACTATTTGACAAAAGCGTTACTTTCAGAAAAACCCTAGTATGGAGGGTGGCCAAAAATGATTAATTGAGACTCACAGTCAGGGCCGGTCCTGACATTTTTGGGCCTAAAACAAACTTTAAAATATAGGCCCCTAAAAAATTTAGGTAATTAAATTTTTTTTTTTAAAAGATAAAAAAAATGGAGTAGCATTTTTATTTTAAGTTGGGTTAAAATTGGGTATTTTTAAATTAAAAGAATTATACTATATATGCAAAAAAGAATATTTGGGGCCTTAAAAATTATAATAATTGAGGAGGGCCCAAGGCGATGGTCTAGGTTGGAATCAAGGTAAGGTTCTGATTGTTAACAATCAGATTTATAACATGGGTAACAACTTATAACATAACAACAAGAATGCTTTGGATATTATAGAACTATGGTAATATACGACTGAGATCTACCTCGTATAAGATAAAAATAAGATATACATATAATTACAAACTTGATCTAATAATAATACAAAACTAGATCTAATATTAATACGGAATCTAATTGCAAGATTAATAAACATAACTTGGGTAACAATTTTGGTTACAAGTTTATTCATCTATAAAGTTATATTTCTTCCCGTTAGATAAATGATAAGAAGGATAGACAAAATATAAAGAGATAGTACATATCTATCTAAAGATTTTAATTAAAATGTGCCGATGCTAGGTATGAACCGCCTGTTTTTGTATGGATTGAAGGTATTACAAAGGGTCATTGAATTTTGAATTTATGTGAAATTTTAATGGAAGAATGTGGTGGTACAATTGGATGAGAAAAAGGAATCTCCCCAAATGTTTCTGTTTCCATGTCGAAACGAATGATTGATCGGACTGAGTCACATAACCAATACACGAAACCATTTAGAGAAAGGCGACTATAGTATGGTTGCGTCGTGATGTCAATCATGGCAGTGTCACTTAACTGGCTAGCATCAATCCTTCTCCATTCCTAGTCAACACCTACAGTTAATATAACCCATCTGTACCTGTGATAATAGAGCATTATAAGAAGACGATGGAGGTCGTTGCTTTTAATCGTGTCTCCAACATAATTAGGATTACGATTATATTGAATAATTAGGATTATATATGAATAAATATTTAATTCTACTCTTATGTGATAAGAATATATTTGTGTCTGTTCATGTAATTGATTATACAATTTCAATAAATAAGAGTAATCAAAATAGTTTCACAAGATTGAAAAACAATATAGACCAGACATACCTTCTTAAACTTTGTAACTCCCTATGGGTTGTCAGGTTCAGTTGGGTTCCGCGTTATAGCTACGTGTCCAACTTCATCGGCCTGAACAATTGTCTATTTTCAAAAATTAAAGTCATGAGTAATTTATGAAGAATGAAGTAAATATTTGAAGATATGTATGATCAAAATAATCTAAATAAGTAACATGATAGGTAGAGTATGTTAATTAGACTAATAATTCTATAAATTCGGGCAGTAAGGGACCTATATAATTTGTATTTTAGAATAAAATAGACTTCTTTAGGTTTTTTCAACAATTTAATTTCTTTACTGTTTCTCCGCCACCAAGTCACCACACTGCTCCGCCACCTACCCATAGCCATCTCCTTAGCCAACAAAATTTCAAACTTGATTTCCACGAACTTGAAATCATTTCATATCCCCTCTGACCTTATCGCCATCATGCTCTGCTTCAGCGTCAAATTAGTTGTGCTCTCTTCACAATGCGCTACACAACACACTAATCAAATCACAACCCTCCGTTTTAAGCCTTGATCAATTGCCCATAAGCGCGCCATTGACTGCCCAAATATGAGGCCCACCAGAAACCATTCTTGGAAATGACTCTCAAACGAAAAGAATAAATATAGCCAGGCATTATTTTCCTATCAAAATTGAATTTAGTGGTGTCCAGTTGAAGTTTTCATTTGTGTGGGCGTAAACATAGATAGTTATGGAAGTGGATAAGGATGTTATGTTTGAAATTTACTGCAAAGAAAAAGGTTAAAGTTTGAAGATTTTATTGGAGTGGCGTGTGCCGTGATGAACGACGGTGTTGTTGAAGGAATGAGGATTTTTTTTTGTCAAAGAAAGTCTCTAGACTGGAGGAATTTATGTTTAAAGTTTTTCAGTTTTTCCATTTTTTCAATTTGGCAAGTGCTTTTTTTTATATTCGATGGTAAGTATATATTGCAGGGGTGTAGAGTTTTTAGTAGATACGCACTACTCAAGGGACACAATCACTTTCTACTATTACATCTTTCTATACATATTTATATATTTTTCATCCCTTTTTTTGATACACGTGTCAGGGCCTCTTACTTTACCTCTTTAAAGGCCGACTCTGGCCAGTTGAGCTACCCCAACTGATTATATTTCATCCTTTATTGATTCCACATAATGAGGGCAGACTTACACCTTTCTAGTGTTGACCTGATCAACGTTGAGTCGGGAGAACACCTCCCTTTGACCGATAGTTGTCAATTTATAGGTAGAACGATTAGCTAACCACGATCAACCAGGGATAGTCCACATATTCCATTCATATACTCAAACTATATTCGTATTTCTAGATCAAAAATCAATCTAACTTTGTTCTAGGTGGAATTTTCTCTACTAACATACATATGCCAATGGAGTGCATGGAACATGGAAGTCATGTGAAAAAATCTTAAATATATAACATATGAACTCCATTTATGTTCAGTGATCCTACTGAATTTTTATAGTCATATCATACGTAATAAAATATTTGGAGAATATATATTCAAATTCATAGAAATTGATTATAATTGAAAAAGTACCTTAAGTAATTGAAATGGAATAACCAACGATCTTATTATCTGAATGATAAATGTTTTCACCATATACATAACCTACCACAAGATAACAATAAATTAGTTGATTCATTTTATATAATTGCAATGGATTTGTGTTCTCTCTTTGTGGATAGAGTAATAACAAAGTACATAGTATGCACTATTTACATAGACCATAATACTTAAATCATACAAACAAACATATCTAATAAATAAGACAATAAAAAAAGTAGTATCGAGCTACCTATAAGATCAAAGTCTTAATAAAAAATAGAAATTAATATTAGTAAATCTCAAAATTAATCATCACATAGCTAATTGTACGAAAAATTAGATATCTGCTTAGAATCATAAGAAAATTATTTCAATTTTTAAGATACTTACCATCTAAACTACTATTAAAAAGTGTACACCCATCACCGGTGATGATGAAACCTTATATTAATTGATGAAATTACATAAATTAAATATATGTTGTATAAAATTTAGTGTATAGAAATATATTGATGGGAATTATTGTGATGTAACAAAAAGGATAGAGTAAAAGAGAATGATAAGAAGTATATGAGAGTGAAAGAGAAATAGAGAAAGACAGAGATGAAAGCTGAAGAGGTGGAGGCGGCGACTAGGGTTTCATAAGTTTAAAAATATTTATATCTATTGTAAAGTAACATGTTAACATATATTGAATTTTATTTTTTCTACATAAACTTATATTAGTGTTATCTAATTACATAAAATAAGAGTAAGTTAAATAAAAGTCCTGATCGACTAAATTGAAACCCAATAAAAAGTTCTAGAGGGGGTGGGGAGGGGGGGGGGGGGTAGAGTAGGACCAATGCAGAATTAAAAATCTTATAAATTGGATATTTCGATTCAATATGATAATCCACTCTTTGAGGATTTTAGATAGAATGGATAGAGGTATGCAAAATTTGTGATACGTGAGTGAGTACTCATAAATTTTTTTGTTTATATACTCAATGAAAGAATAATAGTCAAAGCTTCAAGGAAACTATTTAACAATTAACGCCTTTATAAGGAGAAAACAAAGCGATGGCATGATAAACGGCTCCGTCCAAAGCATTTCGAGAGAGGGCAAAAGGTTTTATTATACAACTCTCGATTTTCAAACTACCCAGGAAAGCTTAAATCCCGTTGGGGAGGACCTTACATTGTTACTAAAGTCACACCTCATGGAGAAATTAAAATCGAACATCCAACCGAGCAAAGGACATTCATGATGAATGGTCAGCGTTTGAAGAGATACCATGACAGTGAGGACTTTGGGCGAGAGGAGACAATCTATCTAGTTGAATGCGCTTAGCCTGAGGTACACGTCTAACTCAAAGACGTTAAGCAAAAGTGCTCTTGGGAGACACCCCTTGTTTTAATTGCTTTTTAGAGTAGTTTTATTGCTTTGTAGTGTATAATTGTGTTTACAAGCTAATAGGAGAGAAAAGTAGTGTGCTATTGTGCAGGAAACGAGTTTGGGGTCAAAAGGAAAAAGTTGGAAAATTCGCAAGGCTGGCGCGGACTACCCATGCGGTATACCCCTATACCGCAGGGAGGTACCGTGCCCTGAAAACCCGTACCACGGGTCGGGCGCCACGGGTTTTATACCGAGACAAAAAATGGATAGCTGATGGGCGCGGTGCAGCGCACCCCTATACCGCATGCCCAAAACGCGTGCCACGGGGTGATGTACCGCGGGTTTTTTGACGGAGTTGGCGCGGAGTACCCATGCACCGCACCCCTGCACCGCACGCCCAAAACGCGTGCCACGGGGTGCTACCACGGGTCTATTGCCGAGGCTAAAATCTTTTGAACAACAGCGCTGCGGTGTACCCCGCGGGGTACCCCTATACCGCAGGGATGTACCGCACAGTGGCGGTTTGTGAAGAAACCAAGTCCTATTCAACTTCTTACCATAACAAGATTAACCCTAGCCTCTCCCGTACGAATTTTTCAGACCCAAACACTATATATACACCTTAAAGCTTGTGCAAACCTTCACAATGAACACAACAACTCAACAAATTCTCTCCTCCATCCTCCATAAACACAATCTCTTCATCAAATTCATCACACTACACCATTAAACACCATCAAATTCAACAAGCTTTAAAGAGTTCTTCCAAGATCCATCAAGAAACCTTTCTCTCTCATCAATTCCAAGCAACAACCTCAAGCTAAACCAACTTTTCCTTAAACTTTTAATCCATCCTTGGTATAACTTGAGTTGTGGGTAAATCAAGCATGACTAACAAGTCTGAAGCTATGGACTACAAGAGAAAGTGTTCTATCCTTGGGAAGAATAAGAAATTGCCTGGAGCCACCATTGAAAAACCCATCAATCTTGATGAGGTTACTGAAGAATCAAAAGAACAGGCACCAGCACAACCACTACCAAAGAAGTTAACTGCTAGAATGTCCATACCATCAAGGAGGCCTTTGAAGAAGATAAAAATTCAAGACCAAGGTTCTTCTACTTCTTCCTCTAAAATTGCTCATGACCTTCCTCCCTAGGCTCGCAAATTACAAAACAAAATCGAAAGATTACAAGAAGATAACAGAGAACTTTGGACGGAAGTTATACAGATGCAATCACAGATAGACGATTTGACCTTCGAAAAGCATATTGATGATTATTCTGATCCCTCGGATGAGGATATAATGGATCTCTATGGCCAGCCAGGTAAATCATTCTAATTTTCTCAATAGCTTGTATGCATTAGGTAGTTTAGTTAGTTTTAATTTTAAATTTTATTTCATTCCTGAGTCTTTTTTTCGAGTCGTGGGGACACGGCTCACTTTTGAGTTGGGGGTGGGGATTCGTTGTCCTCATCTTCTTTTCGTTTTTGCATAAAATTTAAAAATTTTAGGTTGAATTAAGGCATAGAATATTTTGAATGTACCTATTTGAGCATGATTTTATTAGTTCAATGATAGTAAGTAGAATGTTTTTGAAAGATGCAACAAAATTGTTTAGGATGCTGATGTCTCCTTAATTGTTCTTATTTTCGACCCTTAGGAGACATCATTTTTGGTGTTTGTTTAATCAATTTGATAGACTTTTGGACTAAATATGCAATAATATGATTTTCCTCTTTTATTTCTAGCATTTTTAGTTTATTAAGCTTTTGCGCGTAATATTGGTATTTTTAGTGTAAAGTTTAAAGGTTTTAGATGTTAGCTAGAAGAGGAATCCAAGGAGAAAGTCAAAGATCAAGAGATAGAGTCAAGACTGAAAGATAAATCCCGAAGATATTATTTTTAGAGCTGAAAATCTATTTTCCAGGCCATAGATTGCTGATTTCGAGGTGCTTAAGCGATGATTTAGCCGCTGACCTTTGAAGAGAAAACATTCCTTATCGAGTTACGGAACTTTAGCAACTGGAATGAGGTCAATCGGAGTCATAACGAGACGGGAAAAGCCGTTTTAGTGAAGACATATCAGTAGTTACGGGATTTTGGGCTAAGTTAGTGGACTTGGGCCTTTTATATTTCATTTAATTAAAAGCCTAGGTCCAAGTCCGAATTTGCACTTATAAAAGGAGGTCTGGACTTCTATTTTACACACAATTCACATTCTGTAAGATTAAAACACCAGAGAGAAGCAACAGAAGGAAGAAAGAAGAAGCTACAAGAGTTGGAGAGGGTCTATATCTCCGTTCGTAGTCATTCCCATTCCGGAAATTAGGTTCTTTTTATCTTTTAATTTTGTAAACAATATGAATTCCTTTACATTTAATTTAGTTTTTCTTTTTAATATGAGCTAAGATTTTCATAGTGCTTGAGAACAATTAATGGGTGAATCCCAATAGTATTGAATAACGAATGTTGAATTTGGGTTTCTGTTAAATTAAACTAGATTGTGTCTTTTACTCTTTTCGATAAATTGAGAATATTTACTGTTTTTAGCGTCATGAACTAGGAACAGGTGTTAGTATTTAGGCTATTCCAATTAGTGGCGATTGGATCATCTTGACGGAGGGTTTAGATACAGACCCATTTATTCAATCTAGGATAGAAGTTATTGATTCTGACGAACTTAGTTAATCCTAGGGCCAATGAGGTAATAAAACTTAAACATCCGAAGGTGGATCATATTTACCCTGACGGGACTAGTGACACTCTAGGATCGCCTTATAGTCCACCCTGACGGGGGTATAAGGAATTTAGAATCCCGACAATTATAATTGACCAATTTAGCCCTTAACCAACATAAGTTAGAAAATAAGATTGGGAGGATCCTTGCGTTCTCAAGTGCTACTTCTCATATTGCGTTTTACATCATTTTACTTGCGTCTTAGCTTTTATTTGCATTTTAATAATTGTCTTTTATTTATTTAGCATTAATACAAAACCAAACAAACATATTATCTTTATTTGTTTTCATAAGTGCATTCAATCATTAATAGATAAGCATTGTAGTCAACCATCCCGTCCTTGGAACGAATCTGTTTTATCAGTTATACTACTTGGGACAACCATACACTTGCGGTTGTGGTTCGATTATTATTTGCATTTATTTAGAACACACAAAGGACCACCAAGTTTTTGGCGCCGCTGCCGGAGACGATAGCGTGTGACCACGGTGTTTATCCTTTAGTGATAGTGCATTTATTTTATTTTATCAGTTTTACGCTTTTTGTTTGTTAGCTTTTTCAGGTTTTTAGGTTTGGTGTATGCGAAGAAGGCTACTCAAGGATCTAGAGCCAACACCTCCGATCCTTAGTAATCCAGAATCGTTGATCAGACTTGCTAACAGGAGAAGAAGAGAACGAGAAGCTTTAGAGGTAGAAGAATTAAGTAACAGAATGGAAGAGATAAATCTTCAAGATCAACAAAATAATCAACCAGGTCAACTAGGCGCAAATGGCCAACCTTTAGCGCCACCTGGCCTAATTCCTCCAATTCCACCATTGAATCCTAATCCTCAAGTTCAGATAGTGATGAATCAAGATCCATGGTTTACTAATGGTCCACCTGAAGTTCCATTCCGTGCTCCTGCTATAGGAGTAGGTGCTCCAGATATTAATGTTCCGCGATTCCGTCCAGATTCGGGTATGTTAGCTCAATTCCAGAATTTTGGGAATTTTCGTGGTAGACCCTCTAAAGATCCTCTTAGAGCAGTACAGAAATTTAAGCAGATATGTGATTCTTATATCACACAAGGAGTTTCAAGAGAACAGATGTATTTTGCTGCGTTTAAATTTTTTGTTATTGATGGAGCGAGTGAATGGCACGATACACAAGATCCTACGAAGATAACAAACTGGGACCAATTAGAAACTGCTTTCTTTGACAGGTATTACCCAAGTAACATGAGATTAGATGCTGAATTAGAATTGACGCATTTCCGTCAAGAATATGATGAAACTATGGGTAAGGGTTGGACAAGATTCCAGATGTGTTTACGTAGAGTTCCCACTCATGGCTTTTCAGAACAACAACAGCTAAAAATCTTTTACAGAGGCCTTGATGGGACTTCGAGAGAGAAATTGGATACGCTATGTGGTGCAGGTTTTCTTCAAGTTCAACCCGCTCATGCTAAAATCATTTTAGAGATAACAGTCAAGAATGAAGTGGGATGGAATTCAGTAAGAACACCGGTTAAAGGAGTGAATAATGTTGATATGGAAGAAAAATTTGCCACACTTGAGAATAAGATTCAGAATACTATAGAGCAACAATTGAAGCAGCTTACTCTAGCTGTAAAAGAAGGATTTTTGGGTAAGAAGGTAGATGTTCAAGCTGCACAAGAGGTTTATATGTGTTCGATTTGTAGAGTAGATGATCATGATGAGGAAAATTGTCCGAATAACCAAGAGTCCGTGATGTTTATGTCCAATAGAGGTAACTTCAATTCAAGTGGTAATGGATATCAGCCTAACAGAAACCATCCTGGGTTTCAATACTCAAATCCTAATGGGGCAGCCAATCCTACCTATGCGTATCAGCCGCGTCCCCAAGGTAACAACTATAATCCAAGACCACACAACAATTATCAAGGAGGCCAGAATCAGGGTAATTATGTACAAAGACAAGCTCCTCAGATTACATACGATGAAAATTTGAACCAGAAAGCCTTACCTGCCCATCCACAAGAAGGAGTAGTTACCCTTCTAGAAACAGTTGAAAGTTTAATTGCTCTTCAAACACAAGCTATGGAACGTTAAAATGAATCTGAAGCAAACATGAAGTTGTTACAGAATCAGCTAAGTCAAATTAATAAACAACTGAATCAACGTCCACAAGGACAACTTCCTAGCGATACTGAGAATCCAATACAACGTGAAGATTGCAAAGCCGTTACATTAAGAAGTGGTAAGAACCTTCCTCCACCTCCTTTTCCCGTTATGAAAGAGAAAGAAGTTCCAAGAAAAGAGAAGGAAGTGGGTGAGAAAGAGAAAGAGAATGAGAAAGATAATGAGGTTGAAGAAATAGTGAGGCCAAGTGAAGTTCCGAAAAAGAAAGATGATATTGTGATCAATCGCCCTCCACCACTGTTTCCTTCTCGAGTTCAGAAAAAGGGTGACTTAGGTGATTTTCAGAAATTCTTTAACAGAGTGAAGGGTCTAAGTATTAATATTCCGTTACTAGAGGCTATTCGAGATATTCCTAAGTATACGAAGTTTTTGAAGAGGGCCCTCACTAACAAAAGGCCTTATTGTGATAATGAGATGATTGGTCTTCCTGAAGAGTGTAGTGCGATTTGCCAGAGTAAATTACCTCCGAAGTTAGTTGATCCGGGGAGTTTTACGATTCCGATATCGATTGGAGAAGAATGGAAAGGAAAAGCGCTGTGTGATTTGGGGGCAAGCATCAATTTGATGCCCAAGTCAATCTTTGATAAGCTTAAAATTGGAGACGCAAGACCCACTTCTATGGTCTTGCAAATGGCGGACATGTTTCTTGCACATCCTGAAGGCCGCATTGAAGATGTCCTTGTTAAGGCAGGTACACTTATATTTCCTGTTGATTTCAGAATACTTGAGTACGGTGCAGATAGAAATGTCCCCATTATTTTGGGTAGACCATTCCTAGCTACAGGACATACATTAATCGATGTAGAGAATGGCGAATTAACGATGAGGATACAAGACGAGGAAGTCAAATTCAATGTATTTCGAGCTATGAAATTCCCAGATTCTCAGGAAGATTGTTTCAGAATGGATGTAGTAGAGTAAGCATCGCAAGAGGTATTTAATTGTTTAAATTTTGATGATATCTTGCAGGCTGCTTTGACATTAGATTCACCTGAGATGATGGAAGAGCTTACCGAAACAGTGGCAGCTCTCAATTCTGAAAATCCGAAGTCTAGGCGTCTTTCCTATGAACCTGTGAGAGAACCGGGGGAGATTATTCCTAAAAAGAAGCCTTCAATTGAATCTCCTCCGGAATTGGAAGAAAAACCACTGCCAACACACTTGAGGTATGCGTATTTAGGTACTAATGAAACTCTACCTGTTATTGTTTCAGCTAATTTAACAGGTCCTCAAGAAGATAAACTGTTGCGTGTGTTAAGAGCCAACAAAGAAGCAATAGGTTGGACAATTGCTGGCATCAAAGGCATTAGTCCGTCCTATTGCCAACACAAAATTGCTGACAATTGCTCAGTTGAAGGTCAAAGAAGATTAATGCCCGTTATGAAGGATGTAGTAAAGAAAGAGGTGATCAAGCTTTTAGATGCGGGGATTATTTATCCCATTTCGAGTAGTGAATGGGTGAGCCCGGTTCAGTGTGTACCGAAGAAAGGAGGAATGACAACAGTTCTTAATGATAAAAATGAAGCAATTCCTTCAAGGACGGTAGTTGGATGGAGAGTTTGCATGGATTACAGAAAGCTGAACAAGGCCACCAGAAAAGATCACTTTGCTTCTTGGATGGTTATTCTGGGTATAATAAAATTTACGTGGCTCCGGAAGATCAACATAAAACAACATTTACATGCCCCTTTGGTACTTTTTCATATCGCAGAATGCCATTTGGGTTGTGTAATGCTCCTGCTACCTTTCAAAGATGCATGATGGCTATCTTCTGGGATATGATCGATAACTTTCTTGAAGTGTTTATGGATGATTTCTATGTATTTGGTGATGATTTTGATAAATGTTTAGATAATTTAGAGAAAGTGTTAATCAGATGCAAATAAACAGATTTGGTTTTAAACTGGGAGAAGTGTCATTTCATGGTTCGAGAAGGTATTGTTCTGGGTCACAAGGTTTCGAGTGTTGGATTAGAAGTCGATAGAGCGAAGATAGAGGTAATTAAAACTCTTCCCCGTCTGTTTCTGTTAAAGGGGTAAGAAGTTTTCTTGGTCATGCTAGCTTTTATAGGCGATTTATCAAAGACTTTTCTAAGATTGCTAAACCGTTATGCAACTTACTTGAAAAGGACTCCAAATTCCTTTTTGATGAAGCTTGTTTAGCAGCCTTCAAAGCAATCAAGGAAAAGCTTATTACTGCTCCTATAGTATTACCTCCAGATTGGAGTTTACCGTTTGAGGTTATGTGATGCGAGTGATTTGTGTATGGGAGCCGTATTAGGACAAAGAAAAGAGAAAGTTTTTCATTCGATTTACTATGCTAGTAAAACCTTTAGTGGTGCTCAAGTTAATTATACAGTTACAGAAAAAGAGTTGCTAGCGGTTGTGTATTCATTCGATAAATTTCGCTCTTATCTTCTTGGAGCGAAAGTTATTGTTTATACAGATCATTCAGCGATTCGATATCTTATGGAGAAGAAGGATGCTAAACCGAGGTTAATCAGATGGGTGTTATTGCTTCAAGAATTCGATTTAGAGATCAAGGATAGAAAAGGGTGTGAGAATCAGGTTGCGGATCATCTATCGCGGTTAGAAGGTTCAGAGATGAATAATGGTACTGAAGCAGTTAGAGAAGAATTTCCTGATGAGAGTTTATTCGTTGTTCGTGATTATGAAGCTCCTTGGTATGCGGATATTGCAAACTTAGTGGGGAGTGGTTCCTTTCCTGAAGGTTCAACTTATCAAGAGAGAAAAAGATTAGCTCACCGCGCAAGACAGTTCTTTTGGGAGGATCCTTTCCTCTACAAAGTGTGTGCTGATCAAATGGTACGAAGATGTGTAGCCAAGGAAGAAATTGAGGCGATTATAGCTGCGTGTCACGGTTCAGCTTATGGTGGACACTTCAAGGGAGATCGAACTGCTCCTAAGGTATTACAATCTGGTTTCTATTGGCCCTCTATTATAAAATATTGTCATGAATATACGAAAAGATGTGCTAGATGTCAATTTACCGGAAACATATCCAAGAGGGATGAGATGCCACGTAACAATGTGTTAGAAGTTGAAATATTCGATGTTTGGGGTATAGATTTTATGGGTCCGTTCGTTCCTTCAAATGGTAACCTCTACATCTTATTAGCTGTTGATTACGTGTCTAAGTGGGTAGAAGATGTGGCTTTGCCAACTAATGATTCACGAGTGGTGATTAAGTTCTTGAAATCGCATATTTTCACTAGACATGGCACTCCAAGGGTAATTATTAGCGATAGAGGTACTCATTTCGTTAATAAGTATTTGAAGACGGTTCTTGAAAAATATGGAGTGAGGCATCGTGTATCTACTGCTTATCATCCACAAGCCAATGGTCAAGCCGAAGTATCAAATCGTGAGGTAAAATCTATCTTAGAGAAAACCGTTGGTCCTACTAGAAAAGATTGGTCTATGAAATTAGATGATGCACTATGGGCCTATCGTACTGCATTCAAAACTCCAGTAGGTGCTTCTCTGTATCAAATGGTATATGGTAAGGCTTGTCACTTACCTCTTGAACTTGAAATGGGTGCCTATTGGGCTATTGCAAAGTTAAATTTAGATCCTACTCTAGCTGGTCAGAATCGAATGATGAAACTTAATGAGCTTGATGAATTTCGATTACATGCTTATGAAAATTCTAAACTTTATAAAGAAAATACCAAGAGATGGCATGATAATCGGATTCGAGAGAAGAACTTTGTAGTGGGACAAAGAGTGTTGAAATATAATTCAAAGTTCAGTAATTATCCGGGGAAATTAAGATCAAAGTGGTCGGGTCCTTACATTGTAACCAAGGTTACACCTCATGGAGCTATAGAGATAGAACATCCACTTGAAAACCGTACATTCATGGTGAACGGTCATCGCTTAAAGATATATCATGGAGGTGAAGACACAGATCGTGCAAAAGACCCACATCCCGGAGAGGTCATGTACCTCCTTGAAGCTCCTTAGAAGCACGAGGTAACCCGTCGAGCTTAACGACGTTAAACAAAAGCCAATTTCTTGTATATTAGTTTAAGTATTTCAATTTCCGTAGTGTAAATTAGTTAAGTTTTTGTTGATTTTAGTTTTTATTTTTAAGAAATGAGGAAGGGTGTTTGTTTTCGATGATTTCAGGGGTATAATGGTCATGAGTTTGGGGTCAAAACGATGAGAAAACGAAAAAATTGGAGTCCACAGCAGGTCTGACCGGCTAGCCGGCAAGCTGGCCGACATACCGGCCAAAAGAGCTGAAGGACCCCAACTCTCTGATCACTGCGTCAGCGATGACGCGGCTTTGCTGCGTCACCATTCGCGCCAGCGAGACGTCCACCGGCATATCGGTCAATGACCGGCTAGCCGGCCAAAGGAGTTGAAGGTTCTGGTCATTGCGTCAGCGACGACGCAAGGTTGCTGCGTCATCATTTGCGCCATCGACACGCCACCGGCATACCGGTCAATGACCGGCTAGCCGGTGAAAGACAATGAAGTTTCTGACCACTGCGTCAGCGACGACGCAATATACTTGCGTTTTGAGGTAAAAAAAAATCGAATTTAGTAATTTTTTTCGCCGCCCTCGCGACCGGCATGCCGGTGAATCCGCCGGCTAGCCGGTGACCTGTTGTGAGAGGCGGTTTTGAGTTCATTTAACCTAGTTTTTTGCCTCTTTTCCAAGCCAAACTTTATATTCTGAATCCTTGCTTCCACCTACTCCAAAAATCATCAACAAACAGCTATAAAATCATCAAATCAAGCCTTCTTTCATCACAAAAACACAAAATCAACTCATAGCTTCTCCAAAACATCACCAAAATTCATCTTTTCTTCATAAATCCCCTCTTCCCAACCTTGAAATTAAACCCAATTCTTTCACATTCCCTCTCAAATAACCTTAACCCATCTCATATTCCACCTAATTCTTCAAGTTTTAAACCTCAAAATATCAAATTTCAAAGCTTTTCTCTAGCTTTTTTTCTCTATTTGAAGTTTTGAGTTTGGGGTGATAAGAGATGACTAACAGAACCGATTCCATGTGTAACTATCGAAGAAACATACCAAGAAACAGGAACAATGTTGGAGCTAGCCCAGACCAAGCAATTGAGATTCCGGATTCGCGATCCAAAAAGACTGTCCAAAACCCAATTGCTCCGAAACGAAAGGAAAATCCAAGCAAGGCTAATCCGAAAAAGAGTAGGTTAATTGATGAGAGTGATGAAGAAAGTGAGGAAGAATTTGAAGAAGAGATTGAGGAAGAAACTGAACAAGAAGTTCCCGAAGAACCAGTGCAACAACCGAAAGCTCCGCGTAGGAAAGCTTGGGCTCAAAAGCCTAAAAGAGTCTTCGTTCCATGGGATACTCAGGTTCGTGATAGAATTCAATTTTTGAAGTTTGGTGAGGAGATGAATCTTCCTAAGGGTATTATGACTAGTGCTTATAAAGATTTTGGTATTACTTGTGACAAATTGGGTTGGAAAGAATTGCGTGAAAGGAAGCTTGAGTATATTCCTACCTTGGTGCGAGATTTTTATGAAGGAATCGCCTTCTCCAAAGAAGCAGTTGTTATTCGCAAAAAGGTAGTTCCTTTCTCCGTTGAGCTTATTCGTAAATCATTGAAATTACCCGGATTTTCCGGAATATGTCTGTTTCAAGAGTCTCTAAAAGAACCTTCGTTTGATTATGAATCCCTTTGGTGGAAAGTGCTTGTTGATGGGGCCCGCCCAATTCCCGAAGGAGAGAGATATCCTGGACAGATGTATAGTAGTAATTTGCTACCATGTGCTAAGATTTGGTCACGTTTCATAATCCCTACCTTCTTCGGAGTTAAGCACATATCGAAAGTAAAGAAGGAGCATCTTTTGTTCATTAACTGTATTATTGAGGAGAAACCTATAGATGTTGCTCGTGTGATATATGATACCATCATGGAATTTGCTCGAATTCCTACTTCGCAACAAAATCTCAAATTTCCTTGTACCATCACTACTTTGTGCTTAGACGCAAAGGTTCGGCGTAAAGACGCAGAGATTGATCGTGTGGTAGTGGGTTAGAGTATGGGTTTAACTTTGATCAAGAATATTCATGATGAGGTGTTAAAAGTAACAAGAAATCCTAGAGCTCCTCCAAAGAAGAAGATGCATACCACCAATGAGTTGGAAGCGAAAGTGAAGGTGTTAGAAGAGAATCAAGTGAAGATGATTGCGTCTTTGGGGAACGTTATAAAAGAGTTAGAACTTCTCCAAAACATGTTAATGGGGGTGAGGACAATTCAACACGCCACCTATGGTATACTTACGCAAGAGAAAGTTCATGGACGCAACACCGATAACTAGCCTCGCGCTGGTTAAAGATACTTTTCTATCCCTTTCGCGTTTTAGTTTGTTAGTTTATTTTTATTGCATTGAGTCTTTTCGAGTCGTGGGGACACGAATCATTTTTGAGTTTGGGGTGGGGTTCGTTGCCTCATCCCAATTTTTATGTGTTATGTGTTTTATTTGCTTTCAATAAAATAAATTTCGAAGTTGCGTTTGACTATAGAAGATTTTAAATGTCCCTTTAAGCATACTTTTGATGAATCTATGATAGTAAATAGTGGACTTTAGAGAATAACATAAAACGCACTTACAATTGCATGCGAACATAGGTAATTGATAGGAAAAATTAATGAACAATGCAAATGAAGTAAGCTTGTACTTAAGGAATATGTTTGGTGTGTAGAACGGGATATCCTAATTAGTAGAGAACCCACCTAGATATGAACTAAAGACAAGCTATGTACTTAGGAAAATGATAGGGGCAGTTCTTTGTTAGCCATTTGAAGCCTTTTAGCTTGCTATCCCTTATTATAATTTTATCCGTCTTAGCCCAAGTTTGAGCCTTAAGCCTTTTCTTTTGTAGCCACAATATAAGCCCATTATCCTTTAGATTATTAGGCATGACCAAATGACCCTCACTTGAATCACAACCCTGAGACATGTCTCGAGCTTGAGTTTGGGGTGGAGGGTCCACATTTGGGAATTTACATTGGGAAGGGATCATATGTGTTTGTATTTGGGGCACAAAAATGTAGATGATATTATTATTTGTAACCCTTTGCCGAGTAATGAAAAAAAAAAGAGAAAAAGAAAAAAAATATATAAGAGACATGACTTTTCACATCAAAATGATGGTCATGGGTATCTTGTACAAAAAAAAATGAAAAAGAAAATAAAAAGAAAGAATAAATAAATCGGAAAAGTGGAATATTTTTAGAAATCATCTTAGTTTTATTTGGGTTGACATTGGGGACGCAACATTAGCGCGTCAAATGGGTGAGTGAGAACATTTTTTAGCGTAAACTCGAGCTCGAGGGCATTGTTGATGGTAAGTGAGGAGAGAGCCAAAAGCTCACTTCAAATTTACCAAAGATATATATATCCATACCGTCCTTAAGCCATTATTAAAACCATAAAGACCTCGTGATTCTTAAGTGCATAGTGAATTCATAATTCTGTTGATAGGGAATATACTAGGTGGAGCGTTCGAAGCAAGGTAGGATTAATGACAACCCTATAGCCATCATACAGAGATGAGTACAAGTGTAACCTTCAAGCATTGCGACTTTAGTTTTATGATTGAGATTATTTATATTTGATGTGCATGATTAGTGTATGTATATGTTAGTTCTTAAAGTTTTGCTATATGCGATTTATCTTAAGAATTGCTTTAGGTTTATTTGCTAGCTTCTATTTGTTCTTGCGTTTACTTCTACCCCTTGTTTTGTTTTGTTTTGCTTTGTCGGGACGACAAAGGTTTGAGTTGGGGGTCTTGATGTCTCCTTAATTTTTCTTATTTTCGACCCTTAGGAGACATCATTTTTGGTGTTTGTTTAATCAATTTGATAGACTTTTGGACTAAATATGCAATAATATGGTTTTCCTCTTTTATTTCTAGCACTTTTAGTTTATTAAGCTTTTGCGCGTAATATTGGTATTTTTAGTGTAAAGTTTACAGGTTTTAGATGTTAGCTAGAAGAGGAATCCAGGGAGAAAGTCAAAGATCAAGAGATAGAGTCAAGACTGAAAGATAAACCCGAAGATATTATTTTTAGAGCTGAAAATCCATTTTCCAGGCCATAGATGGCTGATTTCGAGGTGCTTAAGCGATGATTTAGCCGCTGACCTTTGAAGAGAAAACATTCCTTATCGAGTTACGGAACTTTAGCAACTGGAATGAGGTCAATCGGAGTCATAACGAGTCGGGAAAAGCCGTTTTAGTGAAGGCATATCAGCAGTTACGGGGTTTTGGGCTAAGTTAGTGGACTTGGGCCTTTTATATTTCATTTAATTAAAAGCCTAGGTCCAAGTCCGAATTTGCACTTATAAAAGGAGGTCTGGACTTCTATTTTACACACAATTCACATTCTGCAAGATTAAAACACCAGAGAGAAGCAACAGAAGGAAGAAAGAAGAAGCTACAAGAGCTGGAAAAGGTCTATATCTCCGTTTGTAGTCATTCCTATTCCGGAAATTAGGTTCTTTTTATCTTTTAATTTTGTAAACAATATGAATTCCTTTACATTTAATTTAGTTTTTCTTTTTAATATGAGCTAAGCTTTTCATAGTGCTTGAGAACAATTAATGGGTGAATCCCAATAGTATTGAATAACGAATGTTGAATTTGGGTTTCTGTTAAATTAAACTAGATTGTGTCTTTTACTCTTTTCGATAAATTGAGAATATTTACTGTTTTTAGCGTCATGAACTAGGAACAGGTGTTAGTATTTAGGCTATTCCAATTAGTGGCGATTGGATCATCCTGACGGAGGGTTTAGATACAGACCCATTTATTCAATCTAGGATAGAAGTTATTGATTCTGACGAACTTAGCTAATCCTAGGGCCAATGAGGTAATAAAACTTAAACATCCGAAGGTGGATCATATTTACCCTGACGGGACTAGTGACACTCTAGGATCGCCTTATAGTCCACCCTAATGGGGGTATAAGGAATTTAGAATCCCGACCATTGTAATTGACCAATTTAGCCCTTAACCAACATAAGTTAGGAAATAAGATTGGGAGGATCCTTGCGTTCTCAAGTGCTACTTCTCATATTGCGTTTTACATCATTTTACTTGCGTCTTAGCTTTTATTTGCATTTTAATAATTGTCTTTTATTTATTTAGCATTAATACAAAACCAAACAAACATATTATCTTTATTTGTTTTCATAAGTGCATTCAATCATTAATAGATAAGCATTGTAGTCAACCATCCCGTCCTTGGAACGAATCTGTTTTATCAGTTATACTACTTGGGACAACCGTACACTTGCGGTTGTGGTTCGATTATTATTTGCATTTATTTAGAACACACAAAGGACCACCAGATGCATGCATGAACACATGAAATAAAGGATAGAAAAGTTAATGAGTAATGCTAAGAATTCACGTTGAAACTTAGGGAGAGTTATTTGGTGTGTAGAACGTGAGGTTTGACATTAGTTGAAAACCCACTTGTCTAAGAACTAATAATGAAAACGTAACGAAATCCGGTAGTTAGAAAAATGAATAAGGCAGTTCTTTCATGATAAAACACTTGAAGCCTTTATACTTTCTCACCATTTTATTTGATATTATTATTTATCCGTCTTAGCCCCTCTGAGACTTTCTAAAGCCTTTTTATTGAAACACATTATAATCCATACCCTTAGTTGTAGGACTTATCTATATGACCTGCACTCGAATCGCAAAACCTGAGACAACTCGTTTTAGAGCTTGAGTTTGGGGTGGTGGGTTTCATCATTAGGGAATATTGGGTTTTGGGAATTATATTTGTGATTTTATTGATGATGAAATTATTATTATTGTAACCCTTTGCCGGGGTAATAGTGAATGAAAAAGAAGCTACGAGCTAATTATGCCAACAAGGGCATAAAAAGAAAGAATATATATATGTGAGAAAATAGTGTGATATCTCAACATCAAAAAGAGAATCATAGCTATACAAAAGAAAAAAAAAAATTAAATTGATATGAAAAAAAATATATATTCAGACCGGGAAAGTGGATTTTATATCATCAAAGGTTTTAAGTGGGAGTTATTGGGGATGCAAATCAAAAGCATCAATAAATTGGGTTGAGTGAGATCATCTTCGAGTGAAAACTCAAGCTCTAGGGCGATTAGTTGATGGCTAGTGAGGAGAGAGCCAAAAGCTCACTTTTCATTATCCAAATATACCACACCCGTCCTTAAGCCAAGTTATAACCAAGACTTTTCATTATGTTCTGTTCTTATTCTCCTCCGACTTCTTCTTCTTGTTTATTTGACTACCGTACTGTTCTTTACTTTTATTGTATCGGGACGATACAACTTTGAGTTGGGGGTCTTGATGTCTCATCATTTGTGATAATAAAATATACTTCTGAGACATCATTTTAGGCGTATTTATTAGTTTATAGGTTGATTTTAGTTTAGTTTAGTGCACCAATTTATTCAATTTATTTTAGACATCGTTAATCAATTTATTTTAGACATCGTTAATCAATTTATTCAATTTATTTTTTTGATCTGATTAACGATTTATTGCCAACCAATTTATTCTACGTCATTGGTGGTAATTAGATGGTGTAATTTTAGATGGTATATAACATTACCTTCTTAGGATATATGGATTTTTCCTAATAAAGATTCACATTGGGATCCATAGTTCTCCTATTTAAATTGTTTACAGCTTATATGATCTTAAGCCAGTATTACATGTCTAGTTGCTGAATAGATTATTGGATGAAATATTTATGAATATATTTCAAAATTTAAATTCCTTTATCTAGAAAAATTATCTTTGTGTCACTCAAGTACTTTTTTGGAATTGAAGTATCACTTTCACAAGAAGGTATATGAATATCATAATTACATTATATATGACATACTAAATGTTTCAAACAATTAGGTTCCAAACCATGTGAGTTACCAAAGTACATACACCTAAATTTATCAACTTGGAATTTGCGAATCCCTCCATAGTCTATCAATGTGACCACCCACTGGGAATATTCTATTTTATCTTACTATCACTCAACCAGATATACATATAGTGTTCAAACTTAGTCAGTTTGTGCATGACCCGAATAAATATTACCCAAAGGTTGCGCTATGAATTCCGAGGTCCCAATGCAATAGCAGAAAAAGAGAGACTGGTATTCAAGAAGAATGCAGTTATTGAAACTCTGAGAGAAGTCAAAACGAATTGAAAAACAATCATTTCATATCCTTTCAGTTACTAACTGAAAAATTAGTGGTTTAATAATTTGACGCAGTTGTTGTTTCTGCATGAAGTATAAATATTTGGAGGAGGCTCTGAACTGCTTGATTTTGTTATCAAGGTGTGTCGTATATCACTACAGCCCTATCCGTTGATCCAGAATGAGGCTCTTGCAGGATGAAATCCAAAAGGCAACGTCCAGCTTATATACACTAGCTAACACAAGCATTAAGTAAATGCAATGAGTATGTGAATTTCATTAACGAATGATTGATGGTGGTTGGTCAAAGGCTGAAATCCGTCTATATGTCGGATCTATCTGTTCAAGCTTGTTGGCGGATATCATATTTACACTACACAATTCACGATACAGATCTTTGTAAATCACACTGAATCGTTTAATTTGTCATCCGAATCAACAACTCCTTTGACGGTTTAGCGGGTCAGTAAAATTCACTTACTATGTAAATTCAGTAAACAAAGTGCCAAGTAATTAATAGGAACACAGGAAGGAAAATAAGCATGACATAACTGTTGGAACATTTTAAGTGAAACATGGGTTTTTCTCTTTTTCCCACATATGGTGGGTAGAAAGATTTTAAACCCTCTTTTAGCCATAGTGATGGCATTAACTTCCAAAGATCACAACCCTATGCACATGACAAGGTATTGGAGAAGCCCCACACGCGCGCACCACCACCACCACCACCACCCACTCGCCCGGCCCGGCGGCGGCGAGGGCGTGGGTCGTGAGTTCGTGAGGAGTTCGGGGAGTCAAAAAATGAAACAGGTTTTACTATCAGCTACTATTAAAGGGATGTTGGAAATCAATCAAAAGTAAAACGTAAATCAAAGACTCCACCAATCACGCGTCCGTTGAAGATCATTCCATCAGCTGGCCAAGTCAACCAGCGGTTACACAAGCATCCAAAACGTGTGGAACAAGAAGTCAACCAAAACGTGTGGAATGAATCAGAAAACCGTCAAATCAATCAGTGGAGGAAATCACGGACTTGTCCATCAGAGTTCAGTACGAAATTACAAAGCAAAGAAAAAGGCATATGAAATATCTCTCTCTAAATTTTCTTTTCGTTATGTTAAGAGATACCGTACTATGCCGGAATATCTTTTTAACACCGGGATTATTTTCCCTTTTACGTGTAAGTGGTGCCTTTTGTTTTTTCCGTGTAATTGTTTTGTAATATTCGTTGTATTTCAATTTCCGTGTAATTGTTTGTTTACTCGTTAATTGAATTCTCGTTTCATTTCGTTTTGCTTTCTTCAAATCTTTTCTAAACTGTGATACTTTATCACTTACAATTTAAAAAGATATTCAGTAGTTTTCTTTTTTCACCGTTTTATTTTATGGCTTTTCCAATCTCGGCTGTTGCTTCATCATTGAATGCAAAAGCCTTTCCCGACGTGAATAAGTTGGAGCCTCTTAATGGTTCCAACTACAAGCGTTGGGCACAAAAGATCCTTATCTTTCTTGAATAGTACGAACTGGACTTCGTTTTATACGAGGATCCTCCACTTTTAGTGGACAATGGGGTTCCCACTGAAGAAGAACATACTAGGAATCTTGCTCTGGAAGCCAAGTTTAAGCGAGCTAACACCATGGCTCGAGTATGGATGTTGAACAACGTGTCAAACCTCATCTTTGATCTTCTTGCCAAAGAAAAATCGGCAAAGATCATATGGGAGACACTTGAGAAAAAATATGGGGCCGAGAATTCTGGTAAGAAGAAATATGTCACTGGGACATGGTATAACTTCCGTCTCACCGATCAGAAATCCATGACTGAACAACGCCATGTCTATGAAAACCTTTCCGCGGATGTGATTGTTGAAGGTATGAAAATGTGTGAGGTGTTCCAAGCCAATATCATGTTAGAGAAGTTCCCACCTTCCTGGAGCGAATACCGTAATCACCTGAAGCACAAGAAGAAGGAAATGACACTACAAGAGTTGATTAGCCACATACAAGTCGAGGAGGCAAATCGACTCAGAGACAGGTCTATTCCTTTCCCTTCTCAATCCTCCAAAGCTAATCTTGTCGAAAGTTCTGGCCAAGGTAACAAAGACAGGTTCAAAGGGAAGGGTAAACAACAAGGCAACAACAAATCCAAATCTGGAGGCAACAAGAACCGCGGCAACTCCAAAGGTGGTGGGTTCAAAACCTCTGGTAAGATTCAGAAACCCAAAGGAGCTTGTTACTGTTGTGGGAAGGAAGGACATAAGGCTTTCGAGTGCAACCTTAGAGCTAGTCAAGGTCCCAAACCTGCCGTGATCTGGTCAAGACCGAAGAGGTTATTGCTGCAGTGATGGTTGAGGTAAACTTAATTGAGAAAAAAACCGAGTGGATTCTTGACGTTGGAGCCTCTCGTCATTTCTGCTCAACGAGATCCATGTTCAAGAAATTCGAAGAAGCAACAAATGGTGAATTTGTCAACATGGGTGACTCCTCAACCGCCATGGTCTTCGGTAAAGGACAGGTTTCTCTCAAACTCACTTCTGGTAAAATCTTAGAGTTGAATGATGTTCTCTTCGTCCCCTGTCTCCGTAGGAACCTAGTTTCCGGAGCTCTTCTTAATAAAGTAGGCCTTAAACTTGTATTTGAAGGGGGGAAAATGGTTATTACCAAAAATGATGAGTTTGTGGGGAAAGGGTACATGAATGGTGGTTTATTTGTTTTAAATACTGTACCAAAGAATGAGAATGCCTCTGATTTTGCTTATGTCGTTGAATCTCTTGACACTTGGCATGGTAGACTAGGTCACCTTAATATCCCGTCTATTGAAAGGCTTAAAGAACTTGGACTAATACCCCTCAATAAAATAGATGACTTTTCCAAATGTCAAATATGTGTAGAGTCCAAACTTGCGAAGAAACCCTTTAAGCCTGTGACCACGAGAAAGACTAAACTACTAGAATTAGTGCATTCTAACTTAGCTGATTTTAAAAACTCCGCTAGTAGAGGAGGAAAACTTTACTATATAACCTTTGTAGATGACTACTCTAGGTTCACTAAAGTGTATCTCCTTAAAACTAAAGACGAGGCGGAAAACGCGTTTTTTAAATACAAAGCTGAAGTAGAAAATCAACTAGACTGTAAAATCAAAAGATTTAGGCCAGATAGAGGAGGCGAATATAGTTCTAATTCACTTAAAGAGTTTTGTGAAACAAATGGGACAATCCACGAACTTAGAGCCCCCTATACACCCCAACAAAATGGCATAGCCGAGAGAAAAAATAGATCCCTTAAAGAGACTATGAATGCTATGTTAATAAGTTCAGGTTTACCAACCAACATGTGGGGGGAAGCTGTTCTGTCAGCCTGTTATGTCCTTAATAGGGTACCCCATAAATCCCTAGATAAGACCCCCTATGAGATGTGGAAAGGCTTTCCACCTAACCTGAAATTTTTAAAAGTGTGGGGTGTCTGGCCAAAGTCAAACTACCCGATTTTAAAACAGTCACTGTTAGACCCAAAACAATAGACTCTGTATTCATAGGGTATGCTCAGAATAGTGCAGCCTATAGATTCCTATCATTAGATGATAACTCCGTTTTTGAATCTAGAGATGCTGAATTCTTTGAAAACATTTTCCCTTTGAAAACTGTGAATAATGTTGATGCTTCTTTGTCTTCTAGTAACTTATCTGATGATGTTAATGTTCCTTTGTGTGATAGTGCCCCTGGCCCCTCTACCTCCTATGTACCTAGTAGTATTCCTGAGGAAGAACTTAGGAGGAGTAAGAGGCGTAGGACCGAGTCCAGCTTCGGACATGATTTTATCACAGCCTTCTTAACCGAAGGTTTTCACATTGACCTGATAAGTGAACAGGTTGTCACCTATCTCCTCATGGAGGAAGACCCAAAAACTTATGTCGATGCTTTGAGATCGGTAGATGCTAGTTTTTGGAAAGAAGCTATTAATAGCGAACTTGAGTCTATTAGAAGTAATCATACGTACGAATTGACTAACTTACCTAAAGGCAGCAAACCCATCAACAACACTCCCCAACGACCGGATAACGTAAAGTAACTTTGTACAAAGAACCCGGTAAAGGATCATACATGTAATCCCTCTATCTTTACAGCTCCGGATCATCCTGGGATATGGTATATCTGAATCCCAATAGAAAATCAACTACGCTACATGTCGATTATCAACGATTGACGAATGACCTAAGAAACTCCTTTCTTCATTCATTCCATCACCTTGGCCAAGGATTTGATACAATCGTTATAATCTTATGACATCGTAGAGCTCAAACTCTTTACCTAGAGTTGATAGATTCCATCTTGACTCATCCCTATGAGGATATATACTTAGTTGCGTCCAATATCCTTTCGACTAGCATTATGACACACTAGTAGTTCAGTATCAAAACACAACAAGCACATATACAACTATAGTGATGATCTCAGGTCAAAGGATTACAAGCATTTAAGTCCTTATAGAGATTAACCCACTTGACAGTTCAAGGTAATTAACCATTAGGAATCTCTAGCTTTAGTCGGTTCGATAATCACATCTCTATGTGCATTATTTATGCACCTAACTCGGTAAACAAGAACTACCGATATTTATCCAATAAATACTTGTTAGCTACATATTAATCTAACCGGATCATCGAGGTCCTAACTCGATGATCCTACGATTAAGAACAAGTTTAGATTAAGTCATATGAGCTAGATTCTCATTATCATAACACCTTATGATATCTAGTTCGTAACTTAATAAAGGATTTGCCTTTATATTATGTAGATGAATAACATAATCATAAAAGTTTTCGATAGATTCAAGGAAACAATTTCTTTAATCAATAATGTAGTGATAACTATTATCGTGTACAGTAAACACTTGTGTTCAATTCATTACAAGACGATCGGAGTTAGGGCATAATTCCAGCACTTATAAATTTTAAAATAATAAGAAACTCCACAACTGTCAGACACAAATTCTAACTCTCTTCATAATTAAACTTCTATATAATAACAAAATTGTTCTAATTTTCCAATCAACAAACCGTTGTTTTAAGAAGCAAAAAATACAAATGAGTTGAGTTCCTTTCAGCAAAAAAGTCAAAGAGATATGTAGAGAATTGTTCCTATAAATTGAATTACTGTAAGGCCTAGTCCATTACAATCACAAACAGATTTCAGTAAAAAAAAGTTCAAATTGAAAGAAAAACACAAAAACCTGTTCACCTGCCCCAAATATAGTAAGAACACTTCAAGTGAATAACATTTTTACAATAATGAATGATCCAAAGAAGTAAAAATGAAAAAACAAAGGTAACAAGATTCATGATAAATAGAGTAAATTGCACCATTCATCCCAGTGATAATCCTTTTGTTTTTCACTTCAAAACTCACACACGGTGATAATAAAAATACACTATCACGTAATTTGACAAACTCAGAAAATAAACATTAGTTGAATATTTATAGGAACAATATATTTATCACGTAATTTTTTGCATTATAGGTCCCTATATTCATCTTCTTTTTGTTCTTCGACTTATCTCATTTATTTCCTATACTTTTTGAAAACTTAATCCTAGTAGGTACGTAATCTATGCAAATAAAATTCTACCATCCACTAGCTCGGTCACATTCAGGGGGGGTGAAATTTAATGACTCAGTTATTCACCATCACCCATCGTATCTTGGTGTTTACCGAATTTTTTTATTGTGTATTTACTTATGCAGAAGTACTATTAAGCAATATTGTTAGTACTTATCCACTCAAAGGAAATTTTACCTATGATAAGGTTTTTATTGTATTACTATTAATAATAATAAGAAGCAGTTTTTTATGATTATAATAATGATATTATATAAAATATGATCTAATTCATTTACCTTTTACAAAAAAATTAAAACAAAAATTGGTAAGAAAAAAAATCATGAAATAGGATCTTATTTTAAAAAATATGTCATAGAATCAGAATCTATTGATTATTTGTGAAACATGTATCATCATTAATAAATCCAGTCAAAATAAATATCTCCTTGGATCCTCTAAAATTAAATTCCAAGATGTAGATCTCTTATTAAATAACTTTAACCTTCTCCCAACAAACCGATTTTAGTCATTAAATAAGATATTTCAACCCCTCTATAAATACCAACGAATTGTTTTAGATGGAAAATGAATTGCAGCAGTTCTTACAAAACTTTTTGACGTTCCTTATAAATGAAAACAAACTTTTCCTTTTTCTTTTTGTCTATCTATCTTACTCTTCCTCTCTCCATTTTTCTAATGGACATCTTTGATTTTGGGGAGTCATCTTCTCGCGAGTCCATCCTTAGTTACTTGACACCTAATTGCAAAATTATTTGTCAGAATATCATCCTGACTCCCGAACTTCTACGAATATGTTGCATCCAGAGTCCCCTACCAATATCATCCTAAAGATGTCAAAATACACTTTTTTTTATTGAATAATTAGGATTATATATGAATAAATATTTATTTCTAATCTTATGTGATAAGAATATATTTGTGTATGTTCATGTGATTGATTGTACATTTTCAATAAATAAGAGTAATCAAAATAGTTTCACAGGATTAAAAAACAATATAGATCAGTCATACCTTCTTAAACTTTGTATATGGGTTGTCAGGTTCTGTTGGGTTCCATATTATAGCTATGTGTCCAACTTGATCTGCCTGAAATTTTTTCTATTTTCAAAAATTAAAGTCATAAGTAATTTGTAAAAAATGAAGTAAATATTTGAAGATATGTATGATCAAAATAATCTAAATAAGTAACATGATAGGTAGAATATGTTAATTCGACTAATAATTCTATAAATTCGGGCAATAAGAGACCTATATAATTTATATTTTTAGAATAAAATAGAATTTCTTAGGTTTTTTCTGCCAATGAATCTCTTTACTATTTCTCAGCCACCAAATCACCAAACTGCTCCGCCACCTACCCATAGCCATCTCCTTAGCCAACAAAATTTCAAACTTGATTTCACGCTACACGACACACTAATTATGGAGGCCCACCAGAAACCGTTCATGGAATATGAATCTCAAACAAAAAGAATAAATATAGCCTGCATTATTTTTCTATCAAATTTGAATTTAGTAATGTCCAGTTGAAATTTTCATTTGTGTGGGATTAAATGTAGATATTTATGGAGGTGGATAACGATGTTAGGTTTGAAATTTACTGCGAAGAAAGAGTTTAAGTTTGAAGATTTTATTGGGGTGGCATGCGCCGTGATGAATACGGTGTTGCTGAAGGAAAGAGGGTTTTTTTTGTCAAAGAAAGTCTTTAGACTGGAGGAATTTGTGTTTAAATCTTTTCATTTTTTTTATTTTTAAGTGTTTTTATTATTCGATGGTAAGTATATATTGCAAGGGGCTGTAGAGTTTTTAGTAGATCTGGACTACTTTTTATACATTTTAAGGACACAATCATTTTCTACTATCACACATTTTTATACATATTTATATTACCTTTATTCCATAATAATTGACTTTTTATAGTTTTGCACATATATTAAGGAACTTAAAAAGTAGGTAAATTTTTGTTTAATATGACTAACATGTCCCTAATTATAAGAGAGAGAAAATTAGACATTGAGTTGGTAAAAGATTTTAAAATAAGAGTAGAATAGGAAAGACATCATTTATTTTGTTTTGAAAATTTACAAATGACATATATTGTGGAATATGTTTTTTTGGCTAAAAAGACTATTATTATGGAATAGAGGTAGTATATTTTTCATCCCTTGATGATTTCACATAATGGGGGCTGACTTACACCTTTCTAGTGTTGACTTGAGAGAACACTTCTTTGGCCGATGGTTGTCTATTTTTAAGTAGAACGATTAGCTAACCAGATCAACCAGAGGTAGTCTATATATTCCAGTCATATACTCAAACTGTATATGAATTTCTAGACCAATATCAATATAACTTTGTTCTAGGTAGAATTTTCTCTATTAACATACATATTCCAATGGAATGCATGAAACATGGAAGTCATGCGAAAAAATCTTAAATATATAACATATAGGTTTTTAAACTCCATTTATATTCAGTTATCCTACTGAATTTTTATTGTCATATCATAAGTGAGAAAATATTTAGAGAATTTATATTCAAAATCATATGAATTGATTATACTTGAAGAAGTACCTTACATAATTGAAATGGAATAACCAACAATCTTGTCATTTGAATGATAAATGTTTTCACCATACACATAACCTATCACAAGATAACAAAAAATCAGTTGATTCATTTATATAAATTGCAATGGATTTGTGCTCTTCTCTCTTTGTGGATAGAGTAATAACAAAATACATAGTAAACGCTATTTGAATAGACCATACTACTTGAATCATACAAGCAAACATATCTAATAAATAAGACAATAAAAAAAGTAGTATCAAGCTACCTATAAGATAAAATTCTTAATAAAAAATAGAAAATAATATTGGTAAATCTCAAAATTAATCATCACATACCATAATTGTACGACAAATTAGATATCTACTTGAATCTTAAGAATATTATTCATAAGAAAATTATTTCAGTTTCCAAGATACTTACCATCTAAATTACTATTAAAAAGTGTACACACATCACCGGTGATGATGAAACCTTATATTAATTGATGAAAATTACATAAATTAAACATATGTTACATAAAATTTTGTATATAGAAATATATTGATGGTAATTATTGTGATCTAACAAAAAGGATAGAGTAATAGAGAATGATAAGAAATATAAGAGAGTGAAAGAGAAACAGAGAAAGGCAGAGATGAAAACTGAAGAGGTAGAGGCGGCGACTAGGGTTTCATAAGATTGAAAATATTTATATTTATTATAAAGTAATGTGCTAACATATATTGAAGTTTATTTATTCTATATAAACTTATATAAATGTTATCTAATTACATTTTTATCATGGTATTTAGACTTACAAAAATAATTGTATTTGGTAACCTTTTATTTTGAATGACAGGGAAAATAAGAGTAATTTAATTCAAAGTGTTAATCGACTAAATTGAAACCCAATAAAAAGTTCTACAGGAGGTGGGGGAGGGGGGGGGGGGGTAGAATAAGACCAATGCGGAATTAAATATCTTATACAAATTGGACATTTCTATTCAATATGAAAATCCACTATTTGAGAATTTTAGATAGAATGGATAGAGGTATGCAAAAGTTGAGATACGAGAATGAATACTTGTCAAATTAGTGTATATACTTAATGAAAGAATAATGGTCAAAGATTTAAGGAAACTACATAACAATTATAAAGAATGAAAATGCCTACTCCGATATAATGAAAGCAATTAAAAATACAATAGAACATTGATGTCTCCCTTTTTGTGATAAATAAATCCCATTGTCAGACATAATTTTAAGTATATTAGGTACTTTGTTGAGGGATATTTCCCTATTTTTTGATGTATTCCCGTTTCTTTCCTATTTTTGGAGATTTGTCAATTCTAGAGCTATTTGTGCATAGTTTTTGTGTTAAACGTGAGGCTCTTAGTTACAAGGATTATATTAGATGACAAATAAATGTTAAGGATTTAAGGAAATAAGATTAAAGATGAAATCAAGAGTTAAAAGGAAATAAGCTAATTTTGGAAAGTGTAAAAGATGTCAAAAGTTGTTGCCCAAATTTAAAAACGTGTAGTATTTTCAATGCATCATAAAATAGAAAGAGAGTTTGAAGGAACCATTTTAAATCAAGAAATTTCTCTTAATTCTAGTCGCGTGGCCACTGGAATCAAGTGATTTGGACCTGTAACAAAAGTTATGATTTTTACAAACTCTATGAGCCAACTAGTTTATTTTTCTAAGGAAAACAATTTTGAGTTCGATTAGGACTCCAACCTACTCCATGACTTAGATTTCGTCCAAAACCTATATAATATCAGTATGTGACCTTATAAACTCATCCCTTGGCCGCCAGAGAATTCATTATAGAAGCAATAAGGGAGTCTAAAGAGCAGGAGCTTCACTACATCAATTGTACACTTCTCTATCTCTATTCTTTGGGTGAATAAATATTAGATTTATTTTGTCTATAATTTACTTCTAAGCTATTTATTCCAAGTTCATTATACATAATTCTCTTTCAGGATTATAATTGTATGAACAATTGAATATTGATTTTCTATTTTAATTGAATTAGGGATTATGTTATTTGATTAAATTGGTTTTTAATTAATTTACATTGACTATATGTTTGTAATAACACTACCCATATCATATCTAAATAGTGGTTAGCTCGAATAATTAAGCTATTGCCAAGGAGAGGGAAGGGGTAATTGCGGATATAGCATATAGGCGTCTAGTGTGCGGTAGGGAGGTCTTGCCTAGCTAGATAGTCAACAGGGTTAGATTTAATCTTGTCAGAAAATATTATAGGGTCACCTAGGAGGGGTCTCTATTATTGTAGGATAGCGTCCTACTTACCCGAGAGGGGTTAGAAAGATAGTTGAATCCCGGCTATTGAGAAATTACCCATTCACCCTTATTTCAGGAAATTTTAATATTATTGGATAATTTCATACTTGCATCTCCCTGACTATTATATTATTTGCATAATTATTTATTTAATTAGCAAACAAACCACTTTACTTTCTTATCTTTTTTATCAAAATATTTAAAAAATCTATTATAATATTGAATACAGGCTGAAATAACTATTTAAATTTTGAGAACGAACTCCATTTTACTTACTTATTATCTCTAACAATCCATACACTTGTGAAGAGTTACTCTTAACTTCCGATTGTGCGGTTTTTAAGCTTGGTTTTGGGTTTTCTCTTTTTCACAATTGACACATGTAGGGTAATGAAGAAAGTCCAACGATCTCTTTAAATATGTAGTGGAGGATACTATTCAAATACCGGTCTGTTCAACTATGGGGAAACACTTGGGATATCAACAATGGGGTAGTAACTTCTAGCAAACATTTTATCAACCCCTGCAAGAGCAAACATGGAATAATCAATGGACCAGGAATGTTCAAAAACTACCACATATACTTCAAGCCTCCGAATTGAGAAGAACTCTTGCAACATTCGTATGAAAGAACAATGAGGAAAATGCAACACATCAAGAATGGAAGGCAAGAGAAGAGGTGCAAAGGTACATTGAGAAGTTTGATGATGGAGTCTATTATGGCGGAAGAAAAGTTAATAAAAATTCAAGAAAAAGAATCAAGAGGCTACGAGATGAAAATGAGTTGTCCATTATTGGGATGGCGATAGATTGGAGGTGTCCCATAATACTGATAAGTCGTAATACTATCATGGATACTTTGTACGATCAGCATGCACCACAACAATTCCACCATAAAAAAGTGTGGAAGAAATTCGTGGATTCTAGTAATATTATATATGTGAGCGGAGATGTTGGTTTACGTGAAGAAGCATGTATAGAGTAATGTCTTCTTGCAAAGAAATGTATTGGAATTGTTGAAGATCAATGGGTAATTAACCAGGCAAGAACAGTCCTCATATACCACCTGCTGAAGAAGTTGTTTCTTCATGAGAACTAGAAGGTGAAACAGAGATATTACCTACCCCCTTTCAAAGATCGATTAAATCAAAACTTATGTGGGAAGGTTTCAAAGTTACCGCATCAAGGAAGAGGTGATTTTAAGCGGTGGAGTACCATAAGAGCCTCAATACAATTTTCATGGCAAGTAAGCGTCGGACTTAACGACGTAATTAACAAAAGTGCTTCTTGGAAGACAACTCATTTTTTAAATGCTTTGGTAGTTTAATTTTTATGCTTGTAGTGTATTCTATTTAAGTTTGTATGCGTTTTAATAAATACTGCATTAATGAGGAAGGTAGAATTGTTTTTGATGTGTAGGATACAAAGAAGATGAGCATGTGGTGAGTTTTATGAATAATTTTGTGCCTCAGTTGTTCTCAACATTATACCGGAACTATGGGTGGTATACCATCTCGTAATCGTCATTGACGATATGGAAAACACAATTTTTTCCGAGACTTGAGCGGTATGCCGCTCATACGGGTGGCATGCCGGTCCGCAACAATGTCGAGATTCGCGAGAACTAGAATAGCTATTTTTGAATGACCATAACTTTTGCATACCAACTCAGATTTCAGTAGTTCAGGAGTCCACAGAAAGATTAGGAAATTGATTACAACTTTTATTCAGGACACTTTTCCTAATAACTAACGACCGTGCTGAAATTAACCTAGAGAAAAGTTCAAAAAGTTAGAAGACTTCGACAAGTATTCCGGCCCCATGGGCAGCAATGCATGTGCGCAAGAAGGGTCATAATGGTACGCACCACGATTCTAGGTCGGAAACTTGAAGAGCTTGAGCGGCATGCCGACCCTCTAGGCGGCAATGCCGACCATCATTCGGTATCGAAATTCGCGACAAACCGTGTCATGATCCAATGGTAGAAGAACATGAGAGACATACCGGCCGCATGGGCGGCATGTTGGTGCAGGACGCGATCAAACAAAGAAGAAAATGTAAGAACAAATTATAACTCATAGACCTTAAGCCTTCTTCTTCTCCAAGAACCCAAACTCCATTTAAGCTTCATTAAAACTCATCTCACACCAAAACAACACCAAATCACCATAATTTCATATCCAAATCCATCCTTACACTCCTACAAACAGTATTACCCACCAAAATATTTTCATAACAACTAGAATCAAGAATTAAATTCCAAAAGTTTTCAAAACCTTTTTCTAAATTTTCTTAAACCCATCTCACCCAAGTTTCGGTGAGAACAAGAGGAAAACAATTGAAAATTCTAAGGGCCTTAGTAGCTACCACAACACGAATTCGAGAAAGAAGTTAGAAAAAGGTAAAAGCACAAGATTTCTAGAGTTGGTTGATTTATTGGAATGGTACAAACTAGGAGGTAAGTGAATGTGAATGTGGTGATACAAGGAGTTTACATATAAGAGAAGCACTGCACCATATCTAGGGTATTGATCATGTGAGGGAATATCCTCGAAGAGTATGCTTTCTCCCTTATCTACTTATTATTTACTTGCAATGTATGTGTTAGTTTATTTTTTTATCGAGCATGTTTCGAGTCGTGGGGACACGACTCATTTTTGAGTTGGGGGTGTGGGGATTCATTGTCCCTCATCTCCATTTTTGTGATTTACTATTTTATGTAAAATTAAAAAATTTAGAGATGGAATTAGATGTAGAATATGTTTAATGGCCTAAAATCATAAACTTTAGTGAGATAATGATATAGAATTAATGTGTTTAGAAACTAGTTATATTGTATGATTTGAAATATGAACAGGAAAACAACACCTTAGAAGTAAACAAAGGATTAGTAAGCAATGCGGTGGAAGTAAGTTTGATATTAGGGAACCTTGAAGGGTGTGTAGACCGTCGGATCAGAGCTAGTTGATAAAACAATTTAATGAATATGTTAGTGATGAGAGAATAAAAAATTGGATAGTTTAGAAAGTGATGAAGGAGGTTCTTTGATAAGCCCATTGTTTCCTTTTAGCTTGCTTTCCAAAAATAAATGATTATTATCCGACTCAGCCCCTTCTAGCCTTTCTAAAGCCTTTTATTAGCCATGTCACAAGACATACCCCTTAGATTATATGGCCCGTATTCGAATCGCGATGCTAAGACCATCATCTCAAGTGCTTGAGTTTGGGGTGGTGGAATACGATTATATGAAACACTTGGGTGGGATTTTGAAGTTATGTAATTGTGCTTTTGATGATTAATCACTTGTTTATATTGTAACCCTTTGTCGGGGTATAAGGAAAATAAAAAAGTTCTGAAAAGAAAAGAAATATGATGCGGAAAGCAGTAGCATGACATCTCAAATCAAAAAGAGAGTCATAACTAACTTGCAAAAGAAAAGAATATGAAAAATATTATATAAATTAGACTAGCAAAGTGGAATTTTTATGTGATCATCTTGATTCTTTATATTGGATATGTGGGGATGCGAATTTAGTGTATCAAATCTTGGAATGAGTGAGAACATTTATGAGAGTAACTCAAATTCTAGGGTGATTCATTGATGTCTAGGGAGGAGAGAGCCAAAAGCTCACTCTATACTATCCAAATATACGATCATTCCATCTCTAAGCCTAACATTACAACCTTGAAGACCTTATGATTTTTAGGTTTGTGATCTAGAAGTGATTGAACCAATAGAGAGTAGTTTGATGGATCATTGGAGACTTTGTTAGGATCGATGAACACTCTATAGTAGTTTAAAGACAATAAAATAAATATAAGTAGTAAAGAGAATTATGATTAAACTGAAGACTAATGCAATAAAATAAAGTTGTATGAATGAGATGAGAAATATAGCCAGGGCCGGTCCTGACATTTTGGGGGCCCAAGGCAAACCTTAAAAAATAGGCCCCTAAAAAAGTTACAAGTTATATAAAATTAAAAAAAAATCAAAATATAATAAAAGAATAATCAAATAAATTTTACAGGAAAAAATATCTTAGTCTCTTTTTAGTCACCAAGTTATATTTATAATAAAATCAAACAAGTAATAACTTAATTAAATATTTTTTTAAATAAAAAAAACAAAGTCTTATTCTTCTTTATTTCAAGTGGGCTAAAATTGGGTCTTTTTAATAAAAAAAAACTTAGGCTCTAGTGGGGGCCCTAAAAATTATAAGAGTTGGGGAGGGGCCCAAGGCCATGGCCTCCTTGGCCTCTCCCCAGGACCGGCCCTGAATATAGCTCAGGTTTGCTTGTATGCACTTACTTCTATTTCTTCTATTAGTTTTAAGGGTGATTAAAACTCTTAAAGTAAGTATCCAGGATTCTATATTCCTCCTAACCCCCTTCCGGGTGGACTTAGGTGGCGACCTACCAAATTACCAGGGGACTTGGGTAAGGGGACCCTGCACAATGATTGATGGTTAATCTCAAACCCTAATGACTAACTAGTTAGGAAAGTCATTCCAGATCACTACTGCACACTAGACACTTATATTGTGTTTCAACAATTAGACACCCCTTCCGTATGACCATCTTACTGCTAATAATGGGGTAGTCTATACTCGTGCACTAGCAGGAACTACAGTCAATATATCAGATCACATAAAACAAATATAAAGGTTAAGAAACTCAAATCGATTTAAAAAAGTTTTTCCTAAACAAACATAGATAGAAGAAAATAGAATTCAAAGATTATACATATGCAAAACCCAAGCTATGTAAAATTAGTTCATGCTGGAAATAAATAAACTAAAATAAAGATACATACTGTCAACTTTCTTCTCTTGATGACTTCTATGAGTAATATTGATCAAAGGCTGAGTAAGGACATGTTTACAATGATAAGATGGTGTATTTGTAGGTGTTTTTATAAGCCTAGTTCTAAATCTTAGAGTAGAAGACAAGTAATTTGAGTCTAAATCCAACTAGAATTCTTTTCCTAAAATATAGCCTCATTGTTTTAGTCATAACTCCTTCTTTATTGGGCCGATTTTTTCCCAATTTATATCAAAACGACCGTGGTAGAATGATCTATCTAACTCTTTCAAGGCTCATCCAAATTCGCAGCCGATTTGAAGTTATATTCACTTTAGTGGACGTAGCTGTAGAATTTCCAAATTTATTTGGCAACTTTTACATTCCTAATTTGACTTTACTTCCTTTTATCTCTTGATATTTTCCATATCTTCTTTTCTTAACTCTTTAGAATTGATTTAGTATATAATTATATTCCATATTTTTAAGAGTTTCACATTAACATGCAAATTAAACTAAATATGCTCTAAAAGAAATAAATCATCAAATCAAGACATGAATTAAGAAATTATCAAATAACGAGAAAAAATCTCTTACTAATTAATCAAATACACCTAAAATGATATATCCAACCTACATTAATATATCACAACTAGGGAGACATCAGTAAATATTTCAACTTATTGGAGCAAGAAAAACCTAAGAAAGACTATTTTATTCTATAATACAAATAATTGTTTTGTGTGTTAAACACACAAAGTAATAGAATGGGGTTGGACAAAAAAATAATACATCAAGATAGTTAAAAAGAAGTAAAAATAAGACATATGCGACTAATAAAGAGAAAGAATGATATTTTAAAGGAAGGGAATGTCTTAGATTGATTTTATGATTTTCTGTATTATAGGAATACATAAAATATATTTTATGAATCGTAGAAACACATAAAATAAAAAAAATTCAAAAAGAAAATTAAAAAATTCAAAAAGAATTCAAAAAATACACAAATAATAACTTGTCACGTCCAAAAATGCAATTTTTTTATTTGCTTAGAATTAATTATAAATTTCAAAATATTTAATTAACGCGGACGTGTGAAGTAATTGACAAATCTATTTTATATCAATAAATAGAATAAAATTTCAAAATTTCAAAAAATCCAAAAGATTCAAAAAAAAATATCATAGACTTAGATTTTAATCTATCTAGTAAAAAATACAAGTTTTTTTCAGATTTAAAAAAAAAATTAAAAGATGCGTGCATGTTATGGAATTAGTTGGTGGTGATTGGTGGTGACAAAAGTGGTGAACTAGTCGTTGGTGGTTTTATGTGAAAGGTGGTGGTGGTCGGTGGTGAATACATGAGGTGGTGGTGGTGGTCCGACTTTAAGATAAAAATAAATTAAAAAAATAAATAAATATATAATGAATATTATATAATAAAAATTTAAAAAGATAAAATGACACGACGGTTAATTGTGGTTTAAAATTAACTTTTATCATTAAATATGAATTTTTTTCATTAACTTGAGATTAAGTAGTAAGTCAAAACTTTCTTCCCGCTAATTGACAATGAAAATGGTGGATTTGTAACTAATTGATAATTATCCCTATTAATTTCACAAGAATTACCAAATAACTAAGGGCTCACTGATTAATTCACGAGACTTACCAAATAAATCTATTAAATAATCTAATAGAAATATCGAGTACCCAATGGTCAAATTCGTAAGAACCGCCATATAATTCGATTGAAATTCTTACGCAAAATCATCGAGACTCCACTACTTAATTTTACAAGAATTTCCAAATAAATCAATCAAATTTTTAGGTGAGTAATGATATTTGTCACCCTTTTTGTATCACCCATTTATCACCTCCTACGTGTATACCTACATGGACCAATGAATTGATTTCTCTATCTTATTTAATTTTTCTCTATCTTCTATTCAAGGAAATCAATACATATATATAGAAGGGTGATAAAAGAGTGACATGAAATGGGGTGACATATATCATTACTCTTTTTAGGTAGAATTATCAAAGCCAAATTGGTTAAATTCACAAAAATTATCGGATAATTTGATTAAAGCTCCTAAGAAGAAGTCTCGAGGCTCGAATAGTAAAATTCACAAGAATTACCAGATAACTCAATTAAATTGTAAAGTAGAATTATTGTGATCTCACTAGTTGAAAATTCACAAGACTTACCAAATAAAGCGTTAAATTCCCAAGTAAAATTATCAAGACGCAATTGGTTAAATTTACGAAAATTACCAAATGACTCAATTAAAATTTTAAGGCATTATTATCGAGGCCCTACTTGTCAAATGCATAAGAATTACATAGCTCGATTAAGTTTTCAAGAGAATTTATCGAGGCCATACTAGTTTAATTCACAAGAATCACCAAATAACCCGACTAAAGTTCACATGCAGAGTTATTGAGGCTTAATTGGTTAAGTTCACAAGAATTACAAAATAACATGATAAAATTCTCTAGTTAAATTCACAAGTATTACTAGATCTGAAAAAAAAATCTTAGCCAGGATTATTGAGGCATCATTGTTTATAAACATAAGAATTTCCAAATATCTTGATTCGATTCTCGGGTAGAATTATCGGGGACCCAATTGTTAAAATTCATAAGAATTAGTAGGTAAATCGATTAAAACTCTCAAGATTATCAAGGCCCAAATTATTATATTTACAAGATTTACCAAATAACTTAATTAAAATATCAAGAAGAATTATCTATGACCTCACTAGTTAAAGTCACAAAAATTACTAAATGGCACATTCAATTTATAAGATAGAATTATCGAGGATACACTACTTGAATTCAAAAGAATTACCAGACATCTCGATTAAAAATATCATGTAGAATTATCGAGATCCATTAGTTAAATTTACAAGAATTGCCAACTAAATCTATCATATTTTCTGGAAAAAATTATGAAGGTGCTAATAATTAAATTCATAAGAATTACTAGATAATTTGATCAAATAACTTGATTATATTTTCTATTAGAACTATCGGACCGTCACAGGTTAAATTCACAAGAATTGCCAATAAATCGTTTACATTTTATACTGATTTATTGAGTCCTCACTAGTTAAATTCCAAATAATTCTAAATAATTGTTAAATAACTTGATTAAGTTCTCAAATAGAATTATCGAAGCCTCGAAATTCATAAAAATTACTCGATAACTCAATTAACCTTATTAGGAAGAATTATCAAGCCCCACTGGTTAAATTAACAATAATTAACAAATAGTTTAATTAATATTCCCAGGAAAATTATTGAGTTCCAACTGTTTAAATTCATAAAAATTACAGATACCTCAAGAAAATTTTCATGTAAGGTTATCGAAACGCAATTGGTTAAACTTACTAAGGTTACTGAGAGGCTCAACTAAATTACCACGTGTGGTTCTAAAATTATAATTAAAATTGATTAGATATATGATAATTACCAAAAACAGACATGAAGTCTCATCATGAGGTCATTCAAATAAAATACAAGTTTGCCATGGTCACAAGGAAAACCTTGTAAAATTAACAAATGTGCTTTTCCATAACCAGTTAGATAAATATGGAAAAATACGGTTCTTTTAGAAATGAGTAATGATATATACCACCCAAAATCATACCAAAAAAATACCACTCAGTGACGTGGCGTGAATTTGTTGGTTACAAATCTTTAATTAGATCAAGAAAATAAATAGATTAAATATTTATAACTAACCAATTTACGTCACGTCATTGGGTGGTATTTGGGTATTATGATGTTGGGTGGTATATATCATTACTCTATAAAAATATCTCCAAGGAAATACCTCGACTATATTATAACGAGGAATCTACAAATAAGGGATAATTCTGTTTTTAGGTCTAAACACACATATTTCTTCTAAGATTAGGCCATCTAATATTTTAATTCTTATTATAGGTCTCATTTAACATATTTCTTCTAAATTTAGGCCACTACTAATTTCTTTCTCTAAATTACTCTTTTTTTATTTAAATTTAGTATAATTAATAAATAAATTATTTATTTTATCATCACCATAATTGCTGGGCAGTCAACAGAGGTCAACTCCGGTGGTCAATGGTCAACTTCGGCGAGTTTTGTTTTGTTTTTTTTAAATTTTCGGGACAGCCCCCAATCAACTCTAGCATTGACCGGCGGTAAACGTCGATCAACTCAGGCGGGATTTTTTTTTTTTACTTTTTTACAATTATCGGATAAAAGTATATCACTGTGATATTTTTCTTATTATTCTGATTTTTTTTTAAAATTTTTCCAGCTCGGACGGATTTTGTCGAATAGCGCTACTGGAACTGCAACTAAAATTTTGTAGTTGCGCACCTACAAAAGTGTAGTTGTGAAGCTACAAAAGTGTAGTTGTGCAACTACAAAAATGTAGTTGTGCAACTACAAAAGTGTACAACTACAAAATTGTAGTTGCGCAACTATAAAAGTGTAGTTATGCAATCACAAAAATGTAGGTGTGCACTACAAAAGTGTACAACTACAAAAGTGCTAGAGGTTTAGTTCCTCTTCTTCGGTTTAAAATCGAATGAGAAGTCTTTATGATAACTCCACAAGACGAAGAAGAACCTCAAACAGTTAATGAAGCACTTTCATGACCTACTAATAATGAATGAAAAAAAAACAATGGAAGAAGAAATGGAGTCGACGAAGAAAAACCAAGTATGGAAACTGGTTGATCTCCCAAAAGGACGTAAGGCGATTGGAAACAAATGGGTTCTCAAAATAAAGAAAACTTGACAATTGCATTGACAGGGTATAAAGCTCGCTTGATAGCGAAAGACTATACTCAACGGGAAGGAATAGATTATGTCTCTGTGTATATTTTTCTTAAAAACAGAAAAAGAAGAAAAAAGAAGAAGCGGTGAAATATTTCTTCTATGAAATTGTTTTGACTTCTATCTCTCTATCACATAAATAGTGGGGTTATTGTTATCCAATATAATAATGGATGGTTGTTATTAATATAACAAACCCACGTAATAAAACAACTCTTAAATTTCTTTTAAATTTTAAATTTAAAATAAAATATAACTAATTATTTAAGAGATAAAATTTAATAAATAAATATAAATAATATTTTTAATTATTTACTTCTTTCACCTCCATAGTCCATCAATGTGACCACCCACTGGGAATCTATTTTATCTTTACTATCACTCAACCGGATATACATAAAGTGTTCAAACTTAGTCAGTTTGTGCATGACCCGAATAAATATTACCCAAAGGTTGCGCTATGAATTCTGAGGTCCCAATGAAATAGCAGAAAAAGAGAGACGGTACACAATTATTAAACTCTGAGAGAAGTCAAAACTAATTGAAACAATCATTTCATATTTATTTAGTTAAATAACTGAAAAGTTATTGGTTTAATCATTTGATTAACACTACAAGAAATAGTAGCATTAGTGGAGAAGTTATTGCGGCAACCACTAAAATGACCTCTAATGATATTTTTAAAAACCAAAATAGTCTCTAATGATATTTTTAGCGGCAATATTTGCCGCTAAAGATAAAGTTAATAGAGGCAAAAACAAATAATTTGCTAATAAAGGTATTTTAGCGAGAAACTTATAGAGACGACAAATAACGACTAGCGGCAAAATTAAGATTTTTAGTGTTAAATTTTTTGCCGCTAAAGATACTATTTTTTGTAGTGGCAGTTATTGTTTCTGCATGAAGTACAAATATTTGGAGGAGGCTCAGAACTGCTTGAGTTTGTTATCAAGGTGTGCCGTATATCACTACAGCCCTATCCGTTGATCCAGAATGAGGCTCTTGCAGGATGAAATCCAAAAGGCAACGTCCAGCTTATATACACTAGCTAACACAAGCATTAAGTAAATGCAATTAGTACATCCATTATCTCTCTAAATATACTCTAAATTTACTCCAAATATAGTGTGCCCTGGAAAGAATGCAGAAATAAAAGTTGATAGAGTAGTGAGTTTTAAGTGTTTACCTTTGTTCCATACACAACGTTATTACCCATGGAAAAACAAGCTACATTGACCTCATCCTCTGCGCACCACTCTCACAAGTATTATATCACACCTTCGATACACCTGATTTGATAATGAGTAAAACAGTATTTAACATGATAACATATTATGTATATCTATACTTGAATAGGTAGTTTACAAATGATATCACTGTCAAAACAAACGAGTAGAAATTCACCAGTGCTAGTATCCCACAAGCAAACTTCGTGGTCCAAACATCCACTTGAAAGAATTTTTGGATTATGTGGGTGGAACCTAACCTGCAAAAGCAATTTCAGGATAAGCTGAAAACTCAGTATTTAACTTTTATAAGAAACATAATTACCAATACTCACTATCGTGACTGACAATAATGTCTGTACTTAACGGATGTGGATTTCATTAACGAAGGGTTGCTGTGGTTGGTCAAAGGCTGAAATCCATCTATATTTCGGATCTATGGGTTCAAGATTGATGGCGGATATTTACACCTTCTCATTTCAGAATATTGTTACTGATTACGAGGTTCATTGATAGTATAATTAAACATTATTTACATTTTGTACGGTGGTGATTCGTGCACTCTGCAATTTTTTGGGCAGTACTGACTACTGAGAACCTAGAAACAAAAAAAAAACATTTTCACTTGTGAGCAAAATGTTGACTAAGCACATTTAAGTTCTAAAGCTAAGTAAAGAGGAAACAACATTCATAGGGCATACCAGAGTTGGTCACAAAAGGAAAAAGGACATAACTTCAAAAACAATTGTATGTAATGACCATATATATTAGTATCGTATGAATTACGCTACACAATTCACGATTCAGATCTTTGTGAATCACATATCGTTTAATTTGTCATCCGATTCAACAACCCAACTGACGGCTTATTAGCGGGTCAGTAAAACTCACTTCTATTTAAATTCAGTAAACAAAGTGCCAAGTAAATAGGAACACTGGAAGGAAAAGAAGCATGAAAATAGAAACGGACCTCTTCGCCAAAGAGTTGTTCAAATCTCTTTAATCATCTTTCAGCCAACTCAATTAAATCAGGTGGTCTCTGTATGCGGTACCTATATTATTCCACACCTACTGAAACCCGCCAAAGACTCAATTTACAAAAAATCTACTGTTTGACTGAACATGATTTTGAGGTTAGTTGGCATGCATTGGTGTGGCATAATGCTTCTTTGACAAGGGTCACGGTTTCTGTGTGTGGTTAGCTTGTTGGAATAGGCTCTAGTTATGGACATATTTTGGATTGGGGTATGAAAATTATTTAGGGGTGAACATGGTTCGATTCGTCTTGGTTTTTGGCCAAAATCGGAAATGAATCGAATATTTCGGTTTTTTATAATTTTTTAACCAATCCGGGTGCAGTTTGCATTTGGTTCCGCATTCGATTTTTTGTTCAGATCGAATTGGTTCGTTTCGGTTCGGTTTCGGTTCGCTTCGAATTCGGATGGTTGGTCAATAATATTTTTCACCCCATTTATTTAAATACATTGTCTAATAGAGACTAATATAATTGTGCTATTATTACTTGTCCATGTGGGATATTAATATATCAATTAAATAAAAGCTTTTAATCTAACAACACTTATCTTAATTTACGATACTACGAAAAATTATAAAATTAAATTTATTACTTCCTAATTCATATAATTATGATTAATAAATTAATCAAGTAATGGATACTTATAATGTTAAATGATATAAAAAAAACTCTCGCTAATAGCACCATCGAATCGTAAAACTAAAATTTCACGTAAATGATAAATTTTCACCAAAAGTATCCCCACATAATTATTATAATAAAGTTCAAACATTCCTTAATTTTTCCTTCGCCAGTTCGGTTTTTTTAGGTTTGGTCTTTGCATAGTAAACCGAACCGAACCAAAAGAATTCGAATTTTGAAAAATTAAAAGCCGAACCATTTGGTTTCCGGTTTTCGTTTATTTTTGTTCGGTTTTTTAGTTCGGTTTGATTTTTTGGTTCTCATTTTCTCACCCCTGCAAGTTAATGTGGGTCTTGAAACAATGAAGTTTAATGCAATGTTTATAAGGAAAAATATGATTCGTATGACTGTTATAATGGACACGATCAATTCATATGAGATAGTTTATATACCATATTTGCATGTGATAAACCAAAATTATTCATGACCAATAAATGACTTCAAAACTGATGCTTGACAACCTTCGTCTGATCCTCGTATAGGTTACATGAGAGAAATAGAGATAAAAGGAGAAAATTAAAGAACCTAGTTAGCCTTTTTTAAGCATACACCAAAACTCACCCTACATCCTGCCAATATTTACAAAGTGGTGGGTTCGAGGGAAGGTTTGTGACATCATTTTAGATGTATTTTTGGATCATTTATACACTTTTATGTCCCATTTGCACATTGTTTTTGTATTTTTAAAGTTTAGAAGGTCTTTTCTCGGTTTAGTCTATTTGTGTATTTTTTGTGCAATTTTGGATCATTCTAGGTAAAATTTTCTCGATGAATAGTAGATGTCAAATGGACGAGGAACGACCCCCAAAGTTCAGTTTATGAAGGCTACGATAAAGTGACAGGAGAGTTTAAGACATGGCTTAGTAAATGATGTTGGTAAGTATAATATCCCAAAAAAAACTTCAACCCAAGAAAAAGACTTCAAATGAAGCAAGATTTAAGAGAGTATAGCATGCCACGTGGACCAATCTTACATCGGTAATCCTAAGCCTTAATGTGGTAAGCCCTGCAACCCAATAAAGCCAGAATCCAAAGATAGAGGCTGGTTCAACAACCATTCGATCCAAGGAATTTTGACTCGCGATCAGGAGGAACTATAAATGTTATATCTTGCCCACTTTGTAATTATCTAGACAGGGTTATACTTTCAATCATAGGAAAAGAAGCACAAAGTATGTATTTCAAATTCTATCTAGCCAAGTCTTCTTTTGACCCAATCAAATCTAAGATATGACTCATATCTGAAGAAACTTGAAAAATTATAAGTACTATCCTTGGGTATTTGCTATAATGCTAATTTAAATTGAATAAAAAATAAACAATTGAGTAAATATGTTATTGTTGCATAGTTGATTGCTTCTCAACAAAAAAAAACACTAAACTTAGGGGGTGTTTTCAGTTAAAAGTCTATAATATTTTTTTAGATTTTAAGAGTAAGGGGGTTTCCAACTATGATTAGAAAAATCTTTTAAAATATGAATGTTTTCAATTAGTAGTCTAGAAAATATTTTAAAATACTGGTGTCTTCAATCAAGAGTTTTCAAAATACTTTAAAATCTTGTGGTTTATAAAGTCTTTGAACATATAAAAGTTATTGGACTTTGAATGATTCTCGGAGTTGGGTATATATAAAAAATTACTCTACAAATATCAAGGTAGAAGAAGATATTTTATAAAGTTTCAGCAAAAAAAAAAAATCATGTATTAGGTAAAAAAAAACCGATGGGACGTGGGTTTTAGTCGCATTGTTCTTTTTACTGTAATCTTATTTGGAGCAAGATAGATTTTTTTTTTTATTCTGTTAATAAGATTTGAAGAGGGATAATGCTCTTTATTGCTCATTTTATGTCTTTAACATTATCCATGGTTCATTAAGTGTTTTTCTTAAAGAAAAAACCGATCCATGTTATAGCAAAAATCTTCACCACCAAACCCTAGTTTCCATTGTCAGAAGTGCATACTTTTCTTTAACATTTGTTGCAATTGACGGAAGTTCTCGGTTTCTACTGCTAGAATTTGGAACATGCTTTTTGTGACTTTATTATTTCTCCATTATAATATAAAATAAAAGATTGTCAAAATTTAGAAGTTAAAAACCATTAATATTCATTGAAATCCATGTAAATATTAGCATAACCATCCGTTAAACTCTTAAATAAAATGAAAAAGAATCTTTTAATATCTGGGTAGACTTAAAACAATTAACAGACTACACAAAGTCAATTACTTTTGAAAACTATAATTAAACTCTTTGAAAATCCAGTTTGAGAACATCCTCCTTAACTGATTTTGAATATGTTTATATGTTGTTTGTAACTTTATATAGTTTTTTTTTTATGAAGACCAATATATATGTGATTATATCATGTATGCTTAATATTCTTTTCTTTGTATGACTTTTTTCTTAAGATTTTTGATATTTAAAAATGTGGTGTTTGCTACCAATGTCTATCGACTAATATTGCATTTCTTTCAGTTTATAGCAAAAAAATGACACTGAAAAGATGTTTGTATTCTAATTCAAATGAAAATCAGTTGAAGGGATTGACAAATTAAAATCCAATTTGTCCTTTGTGTTGCGTTATATAAAATGTTCTTGGGCAAAATTGAGCAATAGAAATTACATTAAAATTGAGAATTACTTGCTCTAATGATGACGATTTCTCGAAACAAAACAAACTTTTTAGGAGGGAAAATAATAAAACTTTCCAAGTAGTAAATAATATTGATCCATTTTACTTATATTAAAGTTACCAAATCCATGGTCCAAGCTAACAATAAATTACTTTTATATCATATAAATTCATCATTTGTCATATCAATAATCATATGGTGGAAGGTTGTAAAGTATCTTAAATCCTTGTAGGTACTCTTAAAACAGTTCCTAAAAAAACTAACCATCTTATAGTTACCCGCTGATGAATCGAAACCCATAATGGGTTTACAACTTCTGAATTTTCTTGATTTGTACTCCTTCACTCGAACCACTTGTTAAGTGGTTGTGTTTCTTATACGATACTCACCACTCTTTAACTTTACCTCTTGTGTCGCCTAGGGCGTGATAAAATAATAGATAAAATAAGTGCAAAATAAATACCCTAGGCTAGCACAGTAGTGCAAGTATTACAGGACGTATGTAAGTTTTAATGATAAGAGAATTTGTTCCCCAGAGACTACAAAAGTTAGAGAGAACTTATGCAAATATCAAGTGCAAATATAAAAACTAGAATAAATAATACGCAGGAAATAAAAGACAAGTAATTTTTGTTTGATTTTTTGAATAGGAAAATTAACTAAATAAATTAAAGACAATAAATTAAATAAGAGAATAAACGATAGTATGAGAGATTATCTCGAGAGATAGCAAGTAATCCCCACTAGCCTTGTTAATTCTAAATCATGTAAGGACGAATTATGTAGACTTGTAATAACAAGGATTCTAAATTCCTCCTTCCCCCGTCAGGGTGGCGACCTCACAATCACGGGGGGACTTAAATAGGGTGCTTCTACGCCACTAGGTTCCTAAATGAGACTGGTCTTCTAATGATGATCGGTGGTTAAATCGTACCCTAATCGTTATCTAGTTAGGCAATCCTATCAGGATCATAACCGCACACTAGATGTTTATGTGGTATTTCAATAATTAGACACCCCTTCCGGGTGACCATCTAACTACTATTAAGGTAATCCTATACGCGGGGCCTCGTAAGGAAAACAGACAATAAGTCAAAGCACATAAAACAAAGATAAAAAACACAAATTCAATTTAAATACAATGGCGTCCCAAATTAAAATAGATGTAAAATAAGTCTAGGGTTCATACCCATATGCTAAATCTCAAGATAAAGTAAATTAGTTCATACAAGAGAAAGAAAAGACAAAATTTCCAAATTTGAAGGCTTGTGAAGACAAAATTTGATGCTTAACTCCTTCCAGACTTCTCTCCTCTTGATGTAGGCTTCTTCTTGGTTTAAGGATTAGCCAAGGATTTGTTTCTACTGATTAGAGGGCGTATTTATAGTGTATATGAAACCCTAAAATGTTTTCTTGGAGTGGAAGACAAGTAATTGGACTTCTAGCCCAACTCAAATTCTTAACCCTAAAATATAGAAAAGGTAATAAACTGTTTCTGTTTTATTTTGGCCTTAACTCCTTCAATACTACTCCGATTGACGCGTTCTTCATATCGAAACTGGTGGTCTAGGAAAGCTCTACAACTTTGCTTCAGATCATTCTTCAAAATTCACATCCGTTTTTGAGTTATGATAAATTTTGTGGACATAGCTGCTGAAATTCAGATTTACTTGGCAACTTTATCTTTTTATTTTTTATATTTCCCTCATTTATCTCCAATTTCTATCATTATCTTCTTTCCCTTATCTCTTAGAATTGATTTGACATCTCATTAATTACCATATATCTTTAAAGATTCACAATTAACAAACAATGAAACCCAATATGCTCTAAAAATAATAAATCATCAAATCAAGAAAAGAAATAGGAAAATACAATAATTCGTATAAAAATCGACAATTATCCTATTAAATACACCTAAAATGATGTCTCCAACTATGATTAAATCATCACAAATAGGGAGACATCACGACCCCCAACTCAAAGTAGGAGGAGAAATTTCTATCAATGAATCGCCCTAGAGCTTGAGTGTCACTCGAATATGTTCTCACTCAACCCAATTTTTGATACTTTAATGTGCATCCCCAAATAATCCCAAAAAAAACCTTTTTCATGATGATATAACAATTTCCACTTTGCCGGTCCAAATATTTTTCAATCTTTTCTCATATATATATTTTCTTTTGTAATGTAGCAATGACTCTCTTTTTTATGTTGAGATATCACGTTATGTTTTTCTCATATATTCTTTTCAATTCATGCTTTTCAGCTTTTTTCATTTACTCTTACCTTGACAAAGGGTTACAATGTTAAATATTTCATCATCAATAATATTACAATTAATATTTCCCAAACCCGATGTTTCCTAATGATGAAATTCACCACCCCAAACTCAAGCTCTAAAAATGACTTGTTTCAAGTTTTGCGATTCGAGTGTAGGTCATATGGATAAGTCCTATAAACTAAGGGGTAAGGCTTATAATGTGGTTAAATAAAAGGCTTTAGAAAAGCTTAGAGGGGCTAAGACGGATAAATAACAATATAATCAAATAAAAGGGTGAGAAAGCTAAAAGGATTCAAGTGGCTTTAAATATGAAAGAACTACCTTATTCAATTTTCTAACTACCAGATTTTGTTACTTTTTCACTATTAGTTCATAGATAAGCGGGTTTTCAACTAATTTCATACCTCGCGTTCTATACACCAAATAACTCTCCCTAAGTTTCAACATGACTTATTAGCATTGCTCATTAACTTTCCTATCTTTTATTTCCTGTTTGCAAACATGTACTAAACATATTTGTGACACCGTTCAAAAAAATACTACTTACTATCATTAATTAATTAAATCATGCTCAATAGGTAAATTCGATATATTATATGCCAATTCAAACCTAAAATATTTAAATTTTATGCAAAAAAAACAAAAAGAAAGATGAGGACACTGAATCCCCACCCCCAACTCAAAAGTGAGTCGTGTCCCCACGACTCGAAAAAGACTCAATAAAGAAGTAAAATTTAAAACTACCTAAACTAATGCATACAAGCAATTAAGAAGAAAAATTAGAATTGGGTACCTGGCCATAAAGATTCAGCAAATCATCTTCCGAAGAAGAAGAATAAATCAATATCCAAGTCTTCAGTTATTACGATTATTACCTGATTAATCTTTGAAATTTCCTTCCAACAGGCAGCAAATTCTTTCTTTAACTAATTAATTTCATTCTGTAATTTAATTTCCCATTCTTGGGGCATGGCTGAATTTTCATGAAGATTTGAAGATGAACTTTGATCTTGGATTGGTATCTTTGCTTTTGGCCTTGGTGGTACACTCATTATAGCTGTTAGTATCCTTTATAGTGGTTGTGCTAGTGCCTCTATCTTTGGTTTCTTTTCAATAGGCCATCAAGGTCAATGGCCTTTTCTATTGTGTCTCCAGGCAATCTCTTATTCTTCCCTAAGATTGAACACTTCCTCTTATAATTCATTGCATCTGTTCTGTTTGTCATCTCTGATTAACCCACAACTCAAGTTGTACCAAGGATATAATAAAGTTATGAAAGATTGGCGTGGATTAAGTTTCTTGCTTAGATGAATGATTATCAATGGTAGAAGAAATTTTATTCTTTGATTGTTCTTGGAAGAATTCTTGATAGCTTGATGATCTTTGATGTTTTTTTATGGTGTAGTGTAATAGATTTGATGAAGAAGATGTGTTTATGGAGGATGGAGGAAAGATTTGTTGTTGTTGTTGTGTTTGTTGTGGAGGTTTAAACAAGCTTCAAGATGTTTTTATAAGGTTTGGGTGTGAAAATTTCGTCTTGGAGAGGTTAGGTTTTGATCTTCGTAAGGTAAGAAGTTGATTAGGTAACAAACTCTTCACAAACTGCCTCGGACCGGCATACTGGTCGCTGACTTCATAAACCGTGTCGTCAAAAGCGATTACGGTTTTTAATAGCACCTCTCGGCAAAGAACCTAATATCTAAAACCGTGGCACGGTTTTTCTTGGGCGGCATACCGGTCTACCACTCGCATCTATTAATGACTTTTCTCCATCTGCAAAAGTTGTTAATATCTCCATCTTTTCTCGTTCTAACTCACGCCTAAAATAGATGATGTAATTAATATATGTTAAAAAGATGATATTGTATAATTCGTCAACAAAATGGAAGTTTAGTGATAAGATTACATGCAGTGATACGTCGCCAAATTTAACGTGGCTTCAAGTTCAAAACTCAATTGAGAAACCCAGTAAAATCATATATATCTTCTCTATATTTTGTTAGTTTTAAATAGAACATACACTTTCTCAATCAGGTTGATGAGAAAGTATCTTACATATACCCTAGTATACAATTGTTGTACAAAGATCCCCCAATATACATGCACTGTGATGCCCCAAATTAGATACATAAATAGTCCTTAAGCCACCTGTTTTAGGACTAAAATGGACACCAAAAACCAACACATTCTCTGTTTTTTTCCATTTGAAAAACATTTACTGGAGCATAAATTTTAAAGCCAACATGCCCCAGCAAGTAAGTCCGTTCAGTACACCAGCTTACAATCATTTCCAGCTTAGTCCTTGATGTAGCAAAAATCCTGCTACTAGTCCCTATCAAAACATCTGACGTTTTCGCATTTATACTTGGAGGATCTCTTGTTGTACGTTCAGCAAACATAAATATCTGTCCAATGTGACAATTTGCGCAATTTAACATTGAAGGCCATAAATGAATGTTTATACTCGTGCTCCTTGGAGATAAGAAATATAGGTATTTAATTAAGTAATTTTCTATCGCCGCTCTCTAAAATTGTATTTTTGAATAAGTGATCCAATAATAAAACATCGTCAATTGTCCATCATAATTTTTCAATAATGAGTTTCTATTTTATAATCTTTGTCTATGTATCCTTTTTCTAACCTTTAGTAGTCAGCAATTGACCATCATAACTTTTTATTTTCAATAATGTTGATTATATATATATATATATATATATATATATATATATATATATATATATAAACCATTAGAGATAATTATCAATATTACTTCATTTCAAGGCGACTAACGGTCCGTTCCGGACCGGTTCTAACTATACCTGGGCCTTTTCGGTCCGGTCCGGTCTACCGGTCCTTCAATACCCGTTTTGGTTCGGACCGGTTCTCGAAGATGAAGACCGAACCGATAAAAGAACCGCCTATACTGGGTGCGGTTCCGTTCCGGTCCGGTTCCTGGCTGTTCCAAACCGGTTTTTTTTACATATTTTATTTTATCTTTAGTTTATATATTGATTCTTGCTTGACTTATAAATTAATTTAACAATTAAATTAAATACTTAGTAGTTTCAAAAGGCCTATTATATAACTTTGGATACTCTAATTTTTTTTTAATATTTTATTAGTTTATTTAATTAATGTGGTAGTAGTTTGAAATTCATTCAAAGTGATTTATTAAATAGTTTTTCTTAAAATAGTTTTTGTTTTATTCGAATATGAGTTAAATTTATTTTATTTGTTTGTTTAAAATCAAGAATAATTTTTGTCAAATAAAAACTATGACATGTTAGATTGTTATTGATAAAAAGTGTTTCTTCTACTAATTTTGTCATACATATACAATTTAGACATATAAAAAATACGAGTAAACAAAATACAAGTAATAATAAAAGAAATTGTTACAACTATAATTGAGATAATATCACACCAGAAGAATGACCTGTGAGAAAAAAAATGGTTGAGGGGGGTTGGTGACTGTGCCCATAGAATTTAGGCTGCTTACGTACCTTATCTGTAAGTAGCGTGAAATGCATACTCAGAAAAGGATCAAGCCAGCACGTAGTTCTTTAAACCCCCTTGGTAAAAGTGTTAGTAATTTTTTTGACAAATAACTTTAAAAATTTAAATGTATGAGAAAGAACTTACCAATCCTCTTTGTCGGCCTGGTGTGATTCTGAAGGACCCGAACCATCGCTAGAGCTAGACAAGTTGAACACATCTTCCTCTTCAGATAACGCATCCAATTGGTCTTGTGTTCGGTTGTCTGCCTTCATCCAATCTTGTAGCTCGACCACCCGCTCTAGTGTAGACGCGATCATACTCTGCCGCTGATCGGATAGTTGTTTCTTACCCTCACTGAAAGCCGACTCTGAAGGAACTGAGGAAGCAGGAATAGTAAGGAGGTCACGTGTCATTAGAGACAAAACTTTTCCGCTAGGATATTTTCTCCAATAACCTAGGATATCGAAGTCTTCCACATGCGGCTCATGGGCAGACTTGAGGTAATGTTAGGTCATTAATCGTGTCTAGGTTGGTTCTTGGTGTCGATTTGTTTTTTCTGGCTATCATCTTTCCGGCTCTAGATCTCACAACACCCACCTGTACCGGTTCTGGGACACGTGGAGATCTACCGTCGTGACATAACTTGTCATTATATGTCTTGTACATGTCATTCATTGTCGCATCTACCTTTTCCATGTAAGCATCGACCTCAACGTCGGAGTAACCCATACTTTCATAAATTGCTGAGATAAATGCCCTTGTATACGACAACTTGTAATAAGGACTAAGGACACAACATATCGCAAAAATGTACGGGAAAGGGTCATAGTACTTCAAGAACTTATCCATCATCGGGCTAATTATATTCTAGAGTCCATCAGTTAATTTATTATCCGTCATATGTAAAGCCATCTTGTAAACCATCTCTAATACCCGTTGACTTGTAGGACTGTATGTCACCGATAATACAGTCGTTGTGTAGGTAAAAAGCTGGAGAAAATCGCATAATTCTTTAATAGTATCCCAATCCTTACGCTCAATAAAGTTGTCGGCCTCATTGTTGATGCTTGTTATAATGTCCTTATACACCTACGCATGTTCCAACATCAAGTGTGTCGAATTCCATCTGGTAGGACAGACTAAACGACATCTCTTATATTTAAGCCCTGAAGAGATGCATTTACGTCTATAGGCCATCGTTAATGCTGGGGAGTTTCTGATACTCATGGAAGCTTTTTTATTCTTCTTTACTATATTAGTTCCACAAATCTTCTTACCTGACAGTATGTGATAACTCACACCTACATCGTTAATACCGTCGCTTACTATCTGATTAATTATATGACAGTTACACCGGATATGAAATAGCTCTTTGTAATACGATGATCCATCGGTGATGTGTTTGATGAGGTCGGGAATAGTGGCAACCATATTTGTGCCGTTGTCAAACGTACACGAAAGTACTCGACCAAAAATATTGTAGTTCGACATGGTAGCAATTATTAATTCGTTGATGTTATTGCTAGTAGGACGTTCAGTCACACTACACAAAAACATATTATGCGTTTATGTAGTGACCAATTTGGATCAGTCCAATAACAGGTTATACAGAGTACCTTCAAGCCATTTTTGGCTTCCCACATATCAGTAGTTAAGCAACACCTGCTGCTTAGTTTTTTAAGCTCGTTCGCAAGACTAACTTTAAGCTCATTATATAGTTTTTTCATGACCGTCATTAGTGTAGTTCTTGGTATAGGCTCGTAACATGGGTTTTGAGAATTTCTGATGAACCTAGCTAGATGAGGACTCTCCACGTGGCTAAACGACTTAGCATCACAGGCAATGTAAATTACCATTTCTCTACAGGTGAGTTCGATGTTAGGGGTAAAGGCTTTGCCGGTATGGGGGTCTATTGTAGTTTGTGTTAGTTTATTACCTCCCTTATGTGCTGATCTAATATGTTTCACTAACTTAGCGGTAGATCCATCATCGGCTAGGAAGTACGAGGTTTTGCAATCCTTACATTCTACCATACCTTCACGGGGTTTGTTCTTTACAAAGTACTCGCACGATATTGATCGTGATGCTCTTGTTTGTTTTGGTGTTTGTTCCTCTGGTTGTTCTGATTCTTCCTCGGGCGTAGGAGTTTCTTCCGTTGTTTGGTTTCCTTGGGATTCAGTGTCCATCTCGGCTCTAGTGCGGTCTAGATACTCCTCGACATCCAAATTAGTTGTATATCGATTATGTAGTGTTTTAGTGTTAAGTTTTTAAACGTTTAATATCTGTAGGTTTATACCTTATTGACTGTTAAAAACGCTATTTTGGGTTAGCATTCTATGTTTTGCCATCAAAGCCTCTATTTCAACTGCTAGTAGTGCAACTTGATTTTGGTTTCCACGCTCTCTAGAACCACTGGATCTTGATGAAGACATGTTATCTAAACACACAGGGTATATTTTTTAGTATAGTTTAGGTTGGTTAAAATTTGATTTAGTTGAGTTTTTTTTTTGATATATTAAATTAAATTTTACTTTGAAAAATAATAAGTTGAGTTTATTTATAAAAAAAATTTGTTTAGGTTGGTCAAAATTGGTTTGTTAGAGTTTATTTTGAAAAATTAAGTTAAATTTTACTTTGAAAAATAATAAGTTGAGTTTATTTATAAAAAAATTGTTTAAGTTGGTTAAAATTGGTTTGTTTGAGTTTATTTTGATAAATTAATTACTTTGAAAATAATAAGTTGAGTTTATTTATAAAAAAGTTGTTTAAGTTGGTTAACATTGGTTTGTTTGAGTTAATTTTGAAAAGTTATGTTAAATTTTACTTTGAAAAATAATAAGTTGAGTTTATTTTTAAAAAAGTAGTTTAGGTTGGATAAATTGATTTGGTTGAGTTTTTTTTGAAAAATTAACTTTGAAAAATAATAAGTTCAGTTTATTTATAAAAAAAGTTGTTTAAGTTGGTTAAAATTGGTTTGTTTGAGTTTATTTTGAAAAATTATGTTAAATTTTACTTTGAAAAATAATAAGTTGAGTTTATTTAAAAAAAAGTAGTTTAGGTTGTGTAAAATTGATTTGGTTGAGTTTTTTTTTTTTGAAAAATTAAGTTAAATTTTACTTTAAAAAATTAAGTTAAATTTTACTTTAAAAAATAATAAGTTGAGTTTATTTATAAAAAAGTTGTTTAGGTTGGTTAAAATTGGTTTGTTTGAGTTTTTCTTCTGAAAATAGTAGATTTGGTTGGTTATAAAATTTGTTTGGTTGAGTTTATTTTAAAAAACTAAGTTGGTTTGATTTTGATTTGGTTGAGTTTATTTTAAAAAATCAAGTTTAGTTAATTTTGAAAACTATTAGTTTAGTTTAATTTCATAATTGATGTCTAGGTAGATTTGATTTTGTTGAGTTTACAAATTAACTTGCCTTATACTTATATGTTTAACTTATTAACCTAGTAGATGAAATCCTATAGTTTGTTAGTTTTTGCAACCTGGTTTTTGCAATAACCAGGTGAGCTAGCTCATCTGGCCAGGGCTCACAGTTTGGAAGTTCTCTCAAGTGAGAGGTACATGGTTCGAATCCCGCAGACGGCAGAAAGTTATTAAAGTTTGGAAAGTTCTCTCAAGTAAGAGGTACATGGTTCGAATCCCGCAAGTGGAAGAAAGTTATTATGTTTGGAAAGTTTCCAAGGTCCGAAACCCTCCCCAGAACATGGGCAACCTAGTTCTGATTACCTGGAGGTATGGTTGGGGAGGCAGTCATATCTCCCTCGTCATCAAAAAAAAATAAAAATTTAAAAACTTAAAATACCATGAAATATAAAATATTAGAAATAACAATAAATATACCTTCTGTAGAACCCCTTTTGAAGTGTGCTATGTATTGGAAGGTGTGCCTAGTACTCCAAGAAGTAATTATGCTTCAATTTTTTTTTAATAAAGTTAGCATTTGCAAGTACAAGGGGTATTTAACATGTTCCATAACTTTGGGGTAATGTTTGAAAGATAAGGGGGATTACCTACAAAACTAGGGTTTTTTTAACATTTTTCTAAACTTTGGGGGTCATTTTCGAGAGTTAAAGGGGGGTTACCTACAAAACAAGGGGTATTTAACATTTTTCATAACTTTGGGGTAATTTTAGAAAGATAAGGGGGGTTTACTTACAAAACTAAGGGTTTTTTTAACATTTTTCTAAACTTTGGGGGTCATTTTTGAAAGTTAAAGGGGGGGTATACCTACAAAACTAGGGGTTTTTTAACATTTTCACAACTTTGGGTCTCATTTTTTAGAGTTAAAGTTGGGGGGGTTTACCTACAAAACTAGGGGGTTTATTAATTTTTTCTAAACTTTGGGGGTCATTTTCGAGAGTAAAGGGGGGTTTACCTACAAAACAAGGGGTATTTAACATTTTTCTGAACTTTGGGGTAATTTTCGAAAGATATAGGGGGTTTACCTACAAAACTATGGGTTTTTAAACTTTTTTCTAAGCTTTGGGGGTCATTTTCGAGATTAAAGGGGGGGTTTACCGACAAAAAAAAGGGGTATTTAACATTTTTCATAACTTTGGGGTAATTTTTGAAAGATAAGGGGGGGTTTACCTACAAAACTAGGGTTTTTTTTTCATTTTTCTAAACTTTCGGGGTCATTTTCGTTAGTTAAAGGGGGGGGGGGTTTACCTACACTAAGTTATTTCAAATAGTAAAGGAGATCATTTTCATTTAAATAAACTCAAAGAAAAGAGGAAGAAAGAGTTTACCTTCTTGTGATGATTCAAAGACACTTGCAAGTATGAATAATATTTGAAATAAACTTGAAAGAAGAAATGAAAAAAACAAATTTAAGTATATAAAAGTGGAGAGTATTGTTTTGTATGTTCAAATTAATTTGCAAGGTGTTTCTTACAAATGAAAGACAACTCTTTTATAGGCAAAAAAGAAGTTGATTAAAGATGGTAGTTGGATTAAATGTGGGAGATGAGATGTGACTTTTTTGGTTGAGTTTTAATACAATGCTGAAAATAGGCTAACTCATTATATCAAAAACTTCATCACAAAAGATCTTTACTGATTTTGAAGTGACAAGAATCATCACCATTTAATAGACATTCAGAAATTTGAAATCATCCCCTTCTTTTGTACACAAATCAGAAACTTTCAACCCCATTTACTATTTCAACTATTTGGCAATTTCTCATAACATAGCAAATACACTTTATTTAAAAAAATAGTATAATAATGTAATCACCAAAACCGCCCAAGTGTTGTCTTGGTTACTAAAAAGAAAGATCAAAATCTTGTAGGGACTGTAATGCTAAAATTCAGATTTAAAATCATCATTTTTGAATTTACATACATTTTTCCAAGTCTAAACTTTAAAATGGGGTCATTTTCGAGAGAAAATAATGTAGTACTTCAAAGTTTATCATCATTTTTGATAAAGAAGGGGATGATTGGCATTTCTTTGCATTAAAAATCGTCTTTTTCATTATACAGAGGGACTAAAGTTTCAATTTTGTAAAACCAATCCAACCAATGTAGTGAACTTAACCACTTCATCAACCATTCCTTGTAACAAGTAACATCTAATAATTCACCATACCACAACTCATAACACAGTTTCAAAATACCAAAAACCATATTTAGTTATCAAAAAATGTAAACAAACCAGAAACGAAGTCCCACAATGTTTTCTAATTAGTATAAGGACCATTCAATTAATTATCAGAGATATATTCATCATTCCAAAAACAATAACAAGAGGTTTCAAAATCAATAATGACAAAATGAGCAAGTACCATTTTATTTTCATCATTTTTGTTTTACAAAGGGGTTGAATAGCATTTTATTCTCAAACAAGGGACCAAAGATGCAAATTCATCTTTTCAATGAAACACATAGACTAAATTCGCAAGTATTAAAAATTGCACACACGTTTACTTTTCTTTCCTACAAATTTTACCACATAATAGTTCAACTTGTAAATTAATTGCCCAACATATAAATTCATACTGTAAAATCTATTTCTCAACAAAGTTCAACAAATTTTCGAATACATCATGGGATTTTTATATGCAAATTCAACAACTCAAGTGAAAATGTGAACAAATTCTCAACAAAATACCAGTTTCTACACCTATTTGTCTCAACATATTGCCTAAACGTAACCACAGATAGATTAATGCTAAATATTCTCAATTTCGAACATCAATTGGTAATGTACTATAAGATTATAAAAGAACAGGGGGTATAGAAAACAATACCCTTCATTGCATCACCAATCTTCAACCAAAATGGATTAAATCAATCACCAGAATAGAAAAATTCACCCATGCGCAAGAATAGAAGGATGATAATCATCAGAAAATAAACCAATTGATATAAACTAAACAATATTTGATATAAACTTACATATATAACCATTTCATATAATCTGATGAAGATCAAGAATATCGAAATCCGAAAACCAACCATCGAGGCTAATCAAAATCCTACCAGAAAATCAATTAAAACCGTCGTAATTAATAAACCACATAGAGTAGAATCAACCATTAGATTAGGTTGAAAATTAATCATGAAAAATTGGAGGAGAAGGAAGAGATTTGATTCGCAAGAACAAAGTGAGAGTAAAGAGTGTGGGGGGGGGGGGGGGGGGGGGGGGTTGAGTATAGTAAATGGGGTGGGTAGTAATGAATTCGGTGGGTTGGGGTAGTAATAAGATAAGAATAAAAAAATTAAATATTTGTTATCGGTCCGGACCGGTTCGGTTCGGTCCGAACATAGGGTTTTTCTTTTTTAAAGAAAACCGAACCTATAAGGAGAAACTCGGTTCGGCTCAGTTCCAGACCCAGTAACAGCTCCGGTTCGGTCCGGTCCGGCGGACCGAAGAACCGGGACCGTTAGCCAGGTTGATATATCGTATGTGCATTTAAGGTTTTTTGTCCATCATCTTCAACTCAAAATATTAATCGAGTGGATGGACTTCCGTAATCCTTTAAACATTGTTATGCCTGAGTCTTTTAAAAGTAGAAATGTGTTATTTATTGATATAGACACAACTTCTTTAATGTATATTGAATATGTGCTTGAACAACAGTCCTACAAATGTAACACCTATATAGTTATTATTCCTCTATAGACTATTGGAGAAAAAGATAAATTTAATAAATTTTGTTGTCTATTTCTCTCAAACACATATTTAATTTTGTGCCTCAATTAATTTATTACATATTGTTTCGCACTTTTTGTATAACATAGGGACCTTCAGTGTAATTAAATCGGAATAAAGTAGAAGATTTAAGGAAAAACTATGTAACTTGTGTTATAATCACTTTATTAGAGAACCATTGACTGCAATCAATATTAACAAATACATCACATGTTATCATAGGTAAAGATTCATTGGCCTCCATATTTGACACATGTTAAATGAATAGTATCAATGAAATGGTTACAACTTAAAGAAATACCTTAAAATGGTTTATTCTTACATATAATCACTAAAATAAAGAAACATGTGGTACCTTTCACTCAGCCATTTGATCAAACATCTTTAGCATAGTTTTGGTTGGAGCATCCAATATTAGAATGAAGGATTTTCCCAACTTCTTAGAAAATAATAATAAGGCAATTGATGTAAACATTATGAAAGTTTAGTGCCATGCTATTGGTACTAAACTTATAAATTGTCAAATAATAAGAAACTCTGCAGCTATTAGACACATATTCCAACTCCCTTCATAATTAAACTTCTATATAATAACAAAATTGTTCTAATTTTCCAATCAACATACCGTTGTTTAAGAAGCAAAAAATACGAATGAGTTGATTTCCTTTCAGCAAAAAACTCAAAGAGATATGCAGAGAATTGTTCCTATAAATTGAATTATTGTTAGGCCTAGTCCATCACTATCAGAAATAGATTTAAGTAAAAACGAATTTCGAATTAAAGCAAAAGCACAAAAACCTGTTCACCAACATTTTTACAATACTGAATGCTCAAAAAAAGTAAAAATGAAAAAACAAAGGTAACAAGATTGACAATAAATGGAGTAAATTGCACCATTCTTCCTAGTGATAATCCTTTTGTTTTTCACTTCAAAACTCACACACGGTGATAATAAAACTACACTATCACGTAATTTGACAAACTCGGAAAATAAACATTAGTTGAATATTTAGAGGAACAATATATTTATCATGTAATATTTTGCATTATAGGTCCCTATATTCATCCTCTTTTTGTTCATTGGCTTATCTCATTTATTTCCCATATTTTCTGAAAACTTAGTCCTTGTAGGTAATCCATCCAAAATAAAATTCTAGGCTCGGTCACATTCCCGGGGTGGGGAGGGGGGTGGTTGACCATATTCCTTTCATGAAATTTCACTGTTCGTCTCTTGGTGTTTACCGAATTTTTTTATTGTCTCTTTACTTATGCAGAAGTACTATTACGCAATTTTTTAGTACTTATCAACTCAAAGGATACTTTTACCTATGATTAGGTTTTTATTATATTACTAGTAATAAGAAGCGATTTTTTATGATTATAATAATGATATTATATGAAATCTGATCCAATTCATTTACCTTTTACAAAAACAAAAAACAAAAATTTGGTAAGAAAAAGAATCATGAAATGGGTTCTTCCTTTGAAAAACATGTCATAGAATCGAAAGCTATTGATTATTTGTCAAACATGTATCATCATTAATAAATCCAATTAAAATAACTATCTCTTTGGATCCTCTAAAATTAAATTCCAAGATCTAGAATCTCTATTTAAATAACTTTAACCTTCTGCCAACTAACCGATTTTAGTCATTAAATAAGATATTTCAACCCCTCTATAAATACCAACGAATTGTTTTAAATGGAAAATGAATTGAAACAGTTCTTACAAAACTTTTTGACATTCCTTATAAATGTTTTTTCTTTTTGTCTATCTATCTTACTCTTACTCTCTCCTTTTCTATTGGAAATCTTTGATTTTGGGGAGTCATATTCCCGCAAATCCATCCTTAGTTACTTGACAGCCTACTGAATGGGCTGTGGATGAAAACAAGCTCTTTTAGAGCGCATTGGCAGAATATCATCCTGACTCCCCGAATTTCTACGAATATGTTGCATCCAGAGACCCTTGGAAGTCGACTGATGAGATAACGGAGCATTATAAGGAGACTGATGGAGGTCATTGCTTTTAATCGTGTCTCCAACATACTTGTCTCTATTGCACCCTATATGAAAGATATTAATATGAATTCTTTAAATTAAATAAATAAAAAAACATAAAAACTTGTTCTTTACGCCATTTTAAACGGGATTTAGTAGCTTTGAGAGAGAAGATTTAATTCAATTTCTTCTTCTAAGTTTAAACTAGAAGAAGAAATTCAATTAAATCTTCTCTCTCAAGAAATGTTTATCTTACAATTTAATTCTTTCAAGAAATGTTTATCTTACACATACACATTTCATGTGAAAGACTGATTATTGGGATAAAGATGTCAAAATACACTTTTCTTTATTGAATAATTAGGATTATATATGAATATATATTTTTATTTCTAGTCTTATGTGATAAGAATATATGTGTGTCTGTTCATGTGATGGATTATACATTTTCAATATATAAGAGTAATCAAAATAGTTTCATAGGATTGAAAAACAATATAGATTAGACATACCTTTAACTTTGTAACTCCTGGGTTGTCAGGTTCTGTTGGGTTCCACATCATAGCTATATGTCAAAATTGATCTGCCTGAACAATTGTCTATTTTTAAAAATTAAAGTCATGAGTAATTTGTAAAGAATGAAGTAAATATTTGAAAATATGTATGATCAAAATAATCTAAATAAGTAACATGATAGGTAGAATATGTTAATTCGACTAATAATTCTATAAATTCGGGCAATAAGGGACCTATATAATTTGTATTTTTAGAATAAAATAGTATATCTTAGGTTTTTTCATCCAATGAATCACCAGACTGCTCCGCCGCCTACCCATAACCATCATCTTAGCCAACAAAATTTCAAACTTGATTTCTAAGAATGCGCTACGCAGCACACTATTTTTAGAATTTGAAATCATTTCCCATCCCCTCCAACCTTATAACCCTCATACTTTGCTTCAGCGCCAAATTAGCTGAGCTCTCATCACAATTCGCTACATAGGACACTAATCAAATCACAACCCTCCGTTTTAAGCCTTGATCAATTTTCCATAATTAAGGCCGCCATTGACTGCCCAAATTTGAGGCCCACCAAAAACCCGTTCTTGAAAAATGAATCTCAAACGAAAAGAATAAATATAGTCCGGCATTATTTTCCTATCAAATTTGAATTTAGTAATATCCATTTGAAATTTTCATTTGTGTAGGCTAAATGTAGATATTGATGGAGGTGGATAAAGATGTTAGGTTTGAAATTTACTGCAAAGAAAGAGGTTAAAGTTTAAAGATTTTATTGGGATGGCGTGCGCCATAATGAACAACGGTGTTGTTGAAGGAAAGAGGATTTTTTTTTTGTCAAAGACAGTCTCTAGACTAGAGGAATTTGTGTTTAAAGATTTTCAGTTTTTATCATTTTTTAACTTTTAAGTGTTTTTTTTATTCGATGGTAAATATATATTCAGGAGGTTGTAGAGTTTTAGTAGATCTGGACTACTCTTTATACTACTATCACACCTTTCTACACACATTTAAATATTTTTCATCTCTTATTGATTCCACATAATAGGGGTTGACTTACACCTTTCTAGTGTTGATCTGATCAGGGTCGGGTAAACACGTCTCTTTGGCCGATAGTCGTCTATTTTTAGGTAGAACGATTAGCTAACCATGATCAAGCAGAGGTAGTCCATGTATTTCATTCATATACTCAAACTATATTCAAATTTCTAGACCAATATCAATCTAACTTTGTTTTAGGTAGAATTTTCTCTATTAACATACATATTCCAATGGAGTGCATGGAACATGAAAGCCATGCGAAATAATCTTAAATATATAACATATAGGTTTTTGAACTCCATTTATGTTTAGTTGTGCTACTGAATTTTTATTGTCATATAATAGGTGAGAAAATATTTGAAGAATTCATGTTCAAATTCATAGGAATTGATTATACTTGAAGAAGTACCTTACGTAACTGAAATGAAATAACCAACGATCTTGTCATCTGAATGATAAATGTTTTCACCGTACACATAACCTATCACAAGATAACAAAAAATCAGTTGATTCATTTTATATAAATTGCAATGGATTTGTGCTCTTTTCTCTTTATGAGTAATAACAAAGTACATAGTAAACACTATTTGAATAGACCATAGTACTTGAATCATACAAACAAACATATCTAATAAATAAGACAATAAAAAAAGTAGTATCAAGCTACCTATAAGATCAAATTCTTAATAAAAAAATAGAAAATAATATTAGTAAATCTCAAAATTAATCATCACATACCATAATGGTACGACAAATTAGATATCTACTTGAATCTTAAGAATCTTATTCATAAGAAAATTATTTCAGTTTTCAAGATACTTACCATCTAAATTACTATTAAAAAGTGTACACTCATCGGTGATGATGAAACCTTATATTAATTGATGAAAATTACATAAATTAAACATATTCTATATAAAAAAAATTATATAGAAATATATTGATGGTAATTATTGTGATGCAACAAAAAGGATAGAGTAAAAGAGAATGATAAGAAGTTTGAGAGAGTGAAAGAGAAACAGAGAAAGACAGAGATGAAAGCTGAAGAGGTAGAGGCGGCGATTAGGGTTTCATAAGTTTGAAACTATTTATATCTATTATAAAGTAATGTGTTAACACCTATTAAAGATTATTTATTCTACATAAACTTATATAAATGTTATCTAATTACATTTGTATCACGGTATATAGACTTTAGAGTAAGTTAATTCAAAGTGTTGATCGACTAAATTGAAACCCAATAAAAAGTTCTAGAAGGGGTGGGGGTAGAATAGGGCCAATGCCGAATTAAAAATCTTATACAAATTGGACATTTTGATTCAATATGAAAATCCACTGTTTGAGAATTTTAGATAGAATGGATAGAGGTACGCAAAAGTTGTGTTACGAGAATGAATACTTGTCGAAATCTTAGTGTATATACTCAATGAAAGAATAATGGTCACGGATTTAAGGAAACTACATAACAATTATAAGGAATGAAAATGTCTACTCTGATATAATGAAAGCAATTATAAATACAATAGAACATTGATGTCTCCCTTGCTGTGATAAATAAATCCCGTTGTGAGACATAATTTTAGGTATATTAGGTACTTTGTTGAGGGACATTTCCCTATTATTTGATGTATTCCCGTTTCTTTCCTTATTTTTGGAGATTTGTCAATTCTAGAGCTATGTGTACATAGTTTTTGTGTTAAACGTGAGGCTCTTAGTTACAAGGATTATATTATATGTCAAATAAATGTTAAGGATTTCAAGAAAGAAGGTCAAAGATAAAATCAAGAGTTAAAAAGAAAGAAGCTGATTTTGAAAAATGTAAAAGATGCCAAAAGTTGTTGTCCAAATTTGAAGACGTGTAGTATTTTCAATGCTTCATAAAATAGAAAGAGAGTTTGTAGTAACCATTTAAAATCAAGAAATTTCTTTGAATTTTAGTCGCGTGGCCACTGGAATCAAGTTATTTGGACATGTAACAAAAGACTTATGATTTTTACAAACTCTATGAGCCAACTAGTCCATTTTCTATGGAAAACAAGTTTGAGTTGGATTAGAACTCCAACCGACTCCATGACTTAGATTTCGTCCAACACCTATATAATATCAGTATGTGACCTTAGAAACTCATCCCTTGGCCGCTAATGAAATCATTATAGAAGCAATCAGGGGGTCTAGAGGAGAAAGAATTATGAGCAAGAGCTTCACTGCATCAATTGTACACTTCTCTATCTCTATTATTTGGGTGAATAAATATTAGATTTATTTTGTCTATAATTTATTTCTAAGCTATTTATTCCAAGTTCATTATGCACAATTTCACTTTCAGGATTGTAATAATATGAACAATTGAATATTTATTTTCTGTTTTAATTGAATTATAGATTATGTTATTTGATTAAATTTGTTTTTTAGTAATTTCCATTGACTATATGTTTGTAATAGCACTACCCATAGCATAGCTAAATAGTAGGTAGAAATTACCCATTCACCCTTATTTCTAGAATTTTTAATATTATAGGATAATTTCATACTTGCATCTCCCTGACTATTATATTATTTATTTAATTAGAAAACAAAACACTTTACTTGCTTATATTTTTAATCAAAACATTTAAAAATCTATTATAATATTGAACACTGGGTGAAATAACTATTTTAATCTTGAGAACTAACTCTATTTTACTTACTTATTATTTCTAACGATCCATACACTTGCGAAGAGTTAATCGTAGCTTCCGAGGTGTGTGCATTTCTTACATCATTATTTTATCACAATCTCGGGCCTACCAAGTGTTTGGCACCACTACCGGGGATTTTATTGTTATTTTAGTCTGTGTTTAATCTAGTGAAGTAATTTTATTTATTTTCAATTTTACGCTTGGTTTTGAGTTTTCTCTTTTTCACAGGTGATACATGTAGGTAGTGAAGAAAGTCCAACGATCTCTTTAAAATGTAGTGGAGGATACTATTCAAATACCTGTTTTTTCAACTATGGGGAAAACACTTGGGATATCAACAATGGGGAGTAACTTCTACCAAACATATTATCAACACTCGCAAGAGCAAACATGGAATAATCAATGGATCGGGAATGTTCGACAACTACCACATATACTTCAAGCCTCGGAATTGAGAAGAACTCTTGCAACATTCGTAGGAAAGAACAATAAGGAAAATGCAACAATCAAGAATGGAAGGCAAGAGAAGAGGTGCAAAGGTACATTGAGATGTTTGATGATTGAGTCGATTATGGCAGAATAAAAGTTAATAAAAATTCAAGAAAAAGAATCAAGAGGCTACGAGATGAACATGAGTTGTCCATTCTTGGGATGTCAATAGATTGGAGGTGTCCATAATACTGATAAGTCGTAATATTATCATGGATACTTTGTACGCTCACATTGCACCACCACAATTCCACCATAGAAAAGAGTGGAAGAAATTCGTGGATTCTAGTAATGATATATGTGAGCCGAGATGTTGGATTACGTGAAGAAACATGTATAGAGGAATGGATTCTTGCAAATAAATGGATTGGAGCTAAACTTGTTGAAGATCAATGGGTAATTAACCCGACAAGAACAATCCTCATATACCACCTGGCTAAGAAGTTGTTTCGTCATGAGAACTAGAAGGAAAAACAAAGTTATTACCTACCCCCTTTCAAAGATCGATTAAATCAAAACTTAGGCGGGAAGGTTTAAAAGTTACCACATCAAGGAAGAGGTGATTTTAAGCGGAGGAGTACCACAAGGGCATCAATACAATTTTCATGGAAAATAAGCGTCGAACTTAACGACGTAATTAACAAAAGTGCTTCTTGGGAGACAACTCATCTTTAAAATGCTTTGGTAGTTTAATTTGATGCTTGTAGTGTATGCTATTTAATTTTGTATGTGTTTTAATAAATATTGCAGTAATGAGGAAAGTAGAATTTTTTTTATGTGTAGGATACAAAGAAGATGAGCAGTGGTGAGTTTTATGAATAATTCTGTGCCCCCAGCTGTTCTCAACATTATACCAGAATTATGGGTGGTATACCATCTCGTAATTGTCATTGAAGGTATGGAAAAACACATTTTTGCCGAGACTCGAGCGGTATGCCGCTCCGCAACAGCGTCGAGATTCGCGAGGACTAGAATAGATATATTTGAATGACCATAACTTTTGCATACAAACTCGGAATTCAGTAGTTCAGGAGTCCACAAAAAGATTAGGAAATTGATTAAAACTTATTCAGTACACTTTTCCTAATAACTGACGACTGTGCTGAAATAAACCTAGAGAAAAGTTCAAAAAGTTAGAAGACTTCGACAGGTATATTGGCGCCATGGGGCATGCCGACCCTCTAGGAGGCAATGTTGACCATCCTTCTGTATCAAAATTCGCGACAAACCGTGTCATGGTCCAATAGTAGAATAAAAGCATGAGAGACATACCGGCCTCATGGGCAGCATGTTGGTGCAAGACGCGATCAAAACAGGAAGAAAATGTAAGAACAAATTATAACTCATAACCCTTAAGCCTTCTTCTTCTCCAAGCACCCAAACTCCATTTAAGCTTCACTAAACCTCAACACACATCAAAATAACACCAAATCAGCATAATTTCATATCAAAATCCATCCTTACACTCCTATAAACAGTGTTACCCACCCAAATCTTTCCATAACAACTAGAATCAAGAATCAAATTCCAAAAGTTTTCAAAACCTTTTTCTAAATTTTCTTAAACCCATCTCACCCAAGTTTGGGTGAGAACAAGAAGAAAACAAGCGAAACTTCTAAGGGCCCTAGTAGCTATCACAACACGAATTCGAGAAAGAAGTTAAAAAAGGTAAAAACACAAGATTTCTAGAGTTGGCTGGTTAATTGGAATGGTAAAAACTAGGTGGTAAGTGAATGTGAATGTGGTGATACAAGAAGTTTACATGTAAGAGAAGTACTACACCATAACTTAGGTATTGATCATGTGAGGAATAGCCTCGAAGAGTATGCTTTTGAGTTGGGGTGTGGGGATTCATTGTCCCTTATCTCCATTTTTGTGATTTACTGTTTTTAGGTAAAATTAAAAATTTTACAGATGTAATTAGATGTAGAATATGTTTAATGGCCTAAAATCATAAACTTTAGTGAGTTAATGATATAGAATTAATGTGTTTAGGAACTAGTTATATTGTATGCTTTAAAATATGAACAGGAAAACAACACCTTAAAAGTAAAGAAAGGATTAGTAAGCAATGCAGTAGAAGTAAGTTTGATATTACGGCGCCTTGAAGGGTTTGTAGACCGTGAGATCTGAACTAGTTGATAAAACAATTTAATGAACGTGTTAGAGGTGAGAGAGTAACAAAATTGGATAGTTTAGAAAGTGATGAAAGCAGTTTTTTGATAAGCCCATTGTTGCCTATTAGCTTGCTGTCAAAAAACAATTGATTATTATTATACTCAGCCCTTTCTAGCCTTTCTAAAGCCTTTTATTAGCCATGTCACAAGCCATACCCCTTAGATTATATGACGCGCATTTGAATCGCGATGCTAAGACAGTCATCTCAAGAGCTTGAGTTTGGCGTGGTGGAATAGGATTATATGAAACACTTGGGTGGGATTTTTAAGTTATGTAATTGTGCTTTTGATGATTAATCACTTGTTTATATTGTAACCCTTTGCCGGGGTATAAGGAAAATAAAAAAAGTTTTGAAAAGAAAAGAAATATGATGCGGAAAGCAGTTGCATGACATCTCAAATAAAAAAGAGAGTCATAGCTAACTTGCAAAAGAAAAGAATATGAAAAAGATTATATGAATTAGACTGGCAAAGTGGAATTTTTATGTGATCATCTCGATGCTTTATATTGGATTAGTGGGGATGCGAATTTAGTGCATCAAATCTTGGGTTGAGTGAGAACATTTATGAGAGTAACTCAAATTCTAGGGTGATTCATTGATGTCTAGTGAGGAGAGAGCCAAAAGTGCACTCTATACTTTCCAAATCTACGATCATTTCCATCTCTAAGCCTAACATTACAACCTTGAAGACCTTATGATTCTTAGTTATGTGATCTAGAAGCGATTGAACCAATAGAGAGTAGTTAGATGGATCGTTGGAGACTTTGTTAGGCTCGATGAACACTCTATAGTAGTTTAAAGACAATAAAATAAATATGAGTAGTAAAGAGAATTACGATTAAACTGAAGACTAATGCAATAAAATAAAGGTGTATGAATGAGATGAGAAATATAGCTCATGTTGTCTTGTATGCACTTATCCTTCTATTTCTTCTACTAGTTTTAAGGGTGATTAAAAATCTTAAAGTAAGTAGTGAGGATTCTATGTTCCTCCTAACCCCCTTCCGGGTGGACTTAGGTGGCGACCTAACAAATTACCAGGGACTTGGGTAAAGGGACCCCGCGCAATGATCGATGGTTAATCTCAAACCCTAATGACTAACTAATTAGGAAATCCATTCCAAATTACTACTGCATACTAGACACTTATGTGGTGTTTCAACAATTAGACACCCCTTCCGCATGACCATCCAACTGCTAATAATGGGGAAGTCTATACTCGTGCACTAGCAAGAACTACATTCAATATATCAAAGCACATAAAACAAATATAAAAGTTAAGAAGTTCAAATCAATTTAAAAAGGTTTTTCCTAAACAAACTTAGATAGAACAAAATAGAATTAAAAAATTATACATATGGAAAACCCAAGCTATGGGGAAATTAGTTCATGCTGGAAAGAAATAAACTAAAATAAAGATAAATACTGTCAACTTGCTTCTCTTGATGACTTCTATGAGTAATATTAATTAAAGACTGAGTAAGGACATGTTTACAATGATAAGATGGTGTATTTATAGGTGTTTTTCTAAGCCTAGGTCGAAATCTTAGAGTAGAAGACAAGTAATTTGAGTCTAAATCCAACTAAAATTCGTTTCCTAAAATATAGCCCCATTGTTTTGGTCATAAATCCTTCTTTATTGGGCCGATTTTTTCCCAATTTATATAAAAAACGACCGCATTAGAAAGATCTATCTAACTCTTTGAAGGCTCATCCAAATTCGTAGCCAATTTGAAGTTATCATCACTTTAGTGGACATAGCTGTAGAATTTTTAAATTTATTTGGCAGTTTTTCCATTCCTACTTCCTTTTATCTCTTGATATTTTCCATATCTTATTTTCTTAACTCTTTAGAATTGATTAAGAATCTAATTATATTCTATATTTTTAAGAATTTCACATTAACACGCAAATTAAACTAAATATGCTCTAAAGCAATAAATCACGAAATCAAGAAATGAAATAAGAAATTATCAAATAAAGGGAAAAAAACCCTTACTAATTAATCAAATACACCTAAAATGATGTCTTCAACCTACATTAATATATCACAAATATGGAGACATTAGTAAATATTTCAACTTATTGGAACCAAAAAACCCTAAGAAAGTCTATTTTATTCTATAATACAAATTATTGTTTTGTATGTTACATCAACAAACAAAATAATAGAATGGGGTTGGAGAAAAAGTTAATACATCAAGATAGTTAAAAAAAAGTAAAAATAAGACATATGCGATTAATAAAGAGAAAGAATGATTTTGAAAAGGAAATAAATGTCTTAGATTGATTTTATGATTTTTTGTATTATAGGAATACATATATATATTTTATAAATTGTAGGAACATATAAAATGAAAATGAAAAAATTCAAAAAAAAATCATAAAAAAACACAAATAATAACTTGTTACGTTCAAAATTGCAATTTTTTTTATTTGTTTGGAATTAAGAGCCAATTATAGATTACCGTCTAATAGAAAACTTATTTAAGAAAAAGGTACCTAGAATAAGATACTTTATAGAAAACAGTCCCACCCCAAACTACCCCTATAATTAGTAATTAAAAAAAATTAGAAAAAAAAACAAAAACTAATACACGCGTGTGTCCGTGAATTTTTTTTTAAATCATCGAAACCAATTCTAAAAAATAAAAAAAAATAAAAATTTATATATTTGGATAAAGCAAATTAATATTTACGTTTTCGGATTTTTTTGATTTGCAGATTCGGAATTCCATGTTTTGAACCGTGAATTTCATGTTTAAAACATGAAATTCCTTATTTTAAACAGTTAATTTCGTGTATACTGAAAAAAAATCAAAAAATTAAAAAAATATCAAAAAATAAATCATAAACGTAAATATTAATTTGCTTTATCCAAATATGCAAATTTTTTAATTTTCTAATTTCTTTTGAATTAGTTATGACAATTTAAAAAAAAAAATCACGGACGTGCGCGTGTGATGGAATTAGTAGTATTAGTAGGTGGTGGTGGTGGTTGAGGTGGTGGAGGTGGTGATGGTTGTGGCGGCTGTAGTGGTGGTTAAATACATGGTAGTGGTGGTGGTAAAAGTACCCTATTATTTGTTTAATATTTAAAAATAAATATTGTATTAAAAATAAAATAATATACTTAATAATAAGGGTAGTAAAAATATAAATGATGTTTTCTATAAATAATTGTTTTATTAGACATTTTTTTATTAAATATATTATTGAAGGTTTTTAAAAATTATTAGGATGTTCTATGAGAATTCTTTCTTTAATAAACCCTAGAATTAATTACAAATTTCAAAATATTTAATTAACACGGACCTGTGGAGTAATTGAAAAATCTATTTTTTTATATCTATAAACGGAATTAAATCTTGAAATTCAAAAATTCAAAAAATCCAAAAAATTCAAAAAATATCATGGACATAGATTTTAATTTGTCTAATTAAAAAATACCAGTTTTTTTTTTCAGATTTTAAAAAAATAAATTAAAAGACACGTGCATGTTATATAATTAGTTGGTGTGATTGGTGGTGACAACAGTGGTGAATTAGTCGTTGGTGGTTGTAGATGAAAAGTGGTGGTGGTCGGTGGAGAATAATGAAGGTGGTGGTGGTGGTCGGTGGAGAATGTATGAGGTGGTGGTGGCCAGACTTTAAGATAAAAAAAATTAAAAAAAATATATAATGAATATTATATAATAAAAAATTACACGAAGGTTAATTGTGGTATAAAATTAACTTTTATCATTAAATATGAATTATTTTCATTACCTTGTGATTAAGTAGTAAATCAAAACCTTCTTCCCACTAATTGAGAATGAAAATGATGGATTTTTAAATAATTGAGAATTATGCCTATTAATTTCACAAGAATTACCAGATAACCAAAGCCTTACTGATTAATTCACGTTATCAGGAGAATTTATCGAGACCATACTAGTTTAATTCACAAGAATCACCAAATAACTCGATTAAAAAGGCATAATTATTTAGGCTTAACTTGTTAAGTTACAAGAATTACCAAATAACATGATTAAATTCTCTAGTTAAACTCACAAGTATTACCAGATCTGATAAAATTTCTCAGCCAAGATTATTAAGGCATCATTGGTTATAAACATAAGAATATCCAAATATATTGATTCGATTCTCGAGTAGAATTATTGAGGACCCAATTGTTAAATTCATAAGAATTAGTAGGTAAAAATCGATTAAAACTCTCAAGATCAAGGCCCAAATTATTAAAGTTACAAGATTTACCAAATAACTTTATTAAAATATCAAGCAGAATTATCCGTGACCTCACTAGTTAAAGTCACATAAATTACTAAATGGCACTTTCAATTTATAACATAGAATTGTCGAGGATACACTACTTGAATTCAAAATAATTATCAGATATCTCGATTAAAAATCTCATGTAGAATTATCGAGATCCACTAGTTAAATTTACAAGAATTGCCAACTAAATCTATCATATTTTTTCTGGCAAAAATTCTCAAGGCCCCCTAACTAAATTCATTAGAATTACTAGATAATTTGATCAAATAACTTGATTATATTTTCTATTACTATTATCGGACTGCACTGGTTATATTGAGTCCTCACTAGTTAAATTCCACATAATTCCAAATAATGGTCAAATAACTCGATTAATTAAGTTCTCAAGTAGAATTATCGAAGCCTCGAAATTCATAAAAATTACACGATAAATCAATTAACCTTCTAAAGAAGAATTATCAATCCCCACTGGTTAAATCAACAATAATTAACAAATAGTTCGATTAAAATTCCCAGGCAAATTATTGAGTTCCAACTGTTTAAATTTATACAAATTACAGATATCTCGAGAAAATTTTCATTTGAGGTTATCGAAACGTAATTGGTTAAACTTACTAAGGTTACTAGAGACTCAACTAAATTACCACGTGTGATTCTAAAATTATAATTAAAATTGATTAAATTTGTGATAATTACCAAAGACCGTCATGATGTCATTCAAATAAAATACAAGTTTGCCTAAGTCACAAGGAAAACCTTGTAAAATTAACAAATGTGCTTTTCCCTAACCAGTTAGATAAATATGGAAAAATTGGATTCTTTTAGAAATATCTCCTAGAAAATGCCTCAAATAAATTAAAATGAGGAATCTACAAATAAAAATCTTTAATTCAAATTTTTTATTTATAAAAGTCTAACTATAAAAATCCTATAAAATGCTTAAATTTGATTTTCTGGTTTACCTTTTTACCTATATACCTCTACTTTTTTTTCCAAATATATACCTCTACTTCAGTTTATCCTTTGATACGTACCAATATTTTGTTTGGTACGTACCAATATTTTTGCTTGGTTTGTTATATATTGTTATATATACATTTTTTATATAATTTCATGATTGTCCATGTCAATATTAATATCCGTGACCCAAGTCAAAGTAAGAGAAATGAGTGTGTATCTATTTCGATAACTCAATAACGCTGGATTTGAATAAAAAAAAATAATACCCGATTGGTACATACCAAACATACCTGATAAGTACATATACCAAACAGACCCGATAAGTACATAACAAACAGACCCGTATATACCAAACACATTCATATCCAAAAAAATTAAAATCTCATCACACTTGTTGGAATCAAAAAAACCACCATAAATCTCTTTTATACTAGCTGAAACAAAAACCAAAGAGAAATCTCTTCGTACAAGCTTGAACCATCAAAACAATGAAACTTTTTTTTATATTCCAAAACTAAAACAATGAAACATGATAAATTAGAAAAACAATCACGATAATCTCTCTACTGTTGCATTGAAATAAAAAAACAAAAATAAAACCTTCACACTCGCATGGATAAAAAAAACAAAAAGGAAAAGTAAAGATGATGGAGAATAGTTAATATAAGGAAAAGAAAAGAAAAAGTAAACGTTTAAAGACAATGAAATGAAACTTATGACAGGATTATCTCTCCACTTGCATTGAAACAAAAAACTATAAAGACATCTCTTCACACTTGCACTGGAACCATACACAAAAAAAAATGATGGTTGAAAATGGTCACGAATGCGGCAGTTTTCTTCACTTCTTATACGGTAAAAGCCTATCCTTTTTAAAGTGATGAGATTAGGTTAAAAATAATTTAAGCTTTTACCCTTTATTTGGGTTTTCTGCAAACGGGTTTAGTGATGGTGGAAAATGGTCCACGAATAGCGGCGGTTTTCTTAGCAGTGGAGAGTGGCTTGATGCGAAGGTAAAGCAACGGTTTTCTTGTCAATGGAGAGGCGGCAGTTTTCGTGTACAGAGTTGCGCGAAGGTGAGATCTAAAGAAAGAAGCTGTTGTTTCGATAGAGAGAAGAAAAAAAATAGAGGAAAAAGTTAATTATATAAATGGAGTAGTAAGGTTGCTTTGGTCTTTTTATCCCATATAGTTGGGTTCTAGGTATCTATTTTATTTTTTTGGTCAAACTAGGTATCTGTTTAGAAATCTGTTTAGAAGTGAGCTTTTTACTATAAATTTGTAAGGCTTAGACTTTAAAATATAATTGCCCCTATTATAATATACAAGGTCAAGTTTGTTTCATTAAAATGGAATGATTATGGGCATAATATGCCCCCGACATTAATTTCGGTTAAATTATGTCTACTAAAAGATATTAAAAAAGGTCGTCAGTAAAGACGGGTATTTAGTGACGGAAAAAATTCGTCGCTATCTAACTTAACTAGCGGTAGAATATTAGCGTCGCTGACAATTTGTTTTGACGACAAAGGATTACTCATCGTTAGTGAAAAGAATTACTAGCTACAAATTTTTTCCTTCTCTTTTGCGACAAAAAAAAAAGTTGTCGCTAACATTGTTTTTTTCATTCCGAATTTTTAATTATAATTTTTAATTATAATTTTTATTTTTATTTTATTTGAATTTTTTTATTTATATTTTAAATTTAATTTAAATTTGTATTTCTATTTTTTATTTATAATTAAATTTTAATGCATATTTCTATTTTTATTTTAATATTAATACAAATATATTGAATAAATAATTAAAAAAATCAAATATTTATCATAAAGAAATATTTAATTAAATTGAAATCAAAGATCGAAATTAAAGTCAAACATCCGATAAATCAAACAACCGAGAAATGGTAAAAAATACATACAAAACAAAATCAACAAAAACTAATCAAACTCAAGGATCAACCAACTGAGATACATCTTCTTCTCTTTCTTCCTCTTCATTTTCTCTCTCTCATTTGGGGGGATCAGGGCAAGAACTTGATCGGCTCTCATGCTATTCAACGCCTCTATAGCCGTGTCAAGGACGTACCTCGAGTAACGACCGCGAGTCGTGCTTGCTGTGGAGGCATTTGGTGACGCTGTGGGATCGATAGGCGGAGGTCTTGAAATGCGTGAAACTCATTCATAACTATCATCATCACATTGAGTTTCGTCTTATTCCTCCTAACCAAAGGATCTGGCTCGGAAGTACGGGCTTTCTTTTGAACCATACCAGCACCGACTACCCAAGCCGTCTTCGATGGGCCAATACCTTCATAAATTGTCTCTTTAAAGGCGTCGATTTACTCTATAAGAGGCGCTTTAGTAGATGAGTCCCATCGGATAACCCGCCTGTGTCTCGGTCACCTTCCTCTCCAGCTTTTCCCGGTAAATATCCGGTTAGACGACAATAAAAGATAATTAAAAATTTATTAAAATAAAAGTAAAAAAGTAAAAAAAAATACCCACATTAAAACGTTTGTACTTCAGGTTCCTCCACTCATCCTTCTCCTCATCCTTGTCGAAGAATTCATTCCTTGTAAAAAAAAGGCACAATCATTCAAGCAAACATCAATCGTAATGTAACCCATACCCATACTTTTCAACTACTTGTTGTATTCCTCGTAAAATTAGAGGAAATTGTGAGGCTTGGGCAAAAATCGACCCACCAATTCCAAGAGCTCGGTGAAAGATGTGTTAGTCCACTTGTTCTTCACCTTTATGTGCATAATCTTGATGAGGTACGGTGTACCGCAGGCATATTCTGTTGGACCCCGTGCCACGGTCTTGACGATACGGTTTAGGTCATGGGGTCTCGACAAGGCCCCTGATTTTGCATACCGTTGTCATGGTTTTCGTCTTGTGCGGTGTACAACACATGTCATATGGTGTACCGCATAGAGGTTCTGTTCGGGACCGTGTCACTGTCTGGTGCGAATGACGACACAGTCTGTTCTGCGCTGGACCGTTTTCTTGAATCGCGTGACGGCTTTCTTCGTAGGTTACACCGGAGCACCCGTGCGGTATACCGCATGAAAGCTTTGATGACACCTTTGTTTCGACACTGAACCTGATTTCCCTCACTATTGTGACGCTTTTCGGGGTTGCGGTGCACCGCAATGATGGTGCGGCGTACCGCTTGGTAAATCTATTTTTCGCCAATTTTTCATGTTTCTTCTTCCTAACTCGATTTCTTAAGTACATGCACATCAAAAAAACTAATGCCTTCCTCAGTACTGCAATATCTAATAAAAACAACTAATCTAAACATAAATTAAAGACATAAAAAATTGTGGGTTGTCTCCCGTATAGCACTTTTGTTTAACATCTTTCAAAGTTAGACGCATTACCTCTATCAGGATTTTCGTATATAACCTCCCCAGCAACGATCAAGGCAATGCACGTCTACTAGTCTCCGTTTGATACCCCTCTTGGGCCTGATCTCTATCACCTTAGCTTAAACAAATTCTGTGACGATGAATGTTCCAATCCACGAATCTCTGTGACTTCATGGCCTATTCTCTGGTTTGCCGGCTTTCCATACAACTTTATGGCCGACCCCAAACTCACTCATTGGTCTACTATCCACAAGATTTGTGTGGATTTCTTCTGGGACTCTATATTTTGCAACCGTGTGGATGACAAGAACTGTGGGATCTAACTTCATTGGTTTCTTACCCCAGACATAGAATGTCTCGGATACGTTTTTAGCACGGAGGGTAACTGTTCCCTCCTGGAAGTTGATGATGCTTTGAATTGTGGCGAAGAACGGCCTTCCAAGTATGATTGGAACTTGCTTATCTGCATCATAATCAAGAATAACAAAGTAGTAGGGATGGTGATATTACTTGTTTGGACATGAACGTCCTCCACTGTTTCCCATGTCTTTGTTGCTGAGCTATCCGCAAATTGTAAGTTCACGAGAGCTTTTTATTCCTTCATGAGTCCAAGCCTATCGAAAACGGACTTGGGCATAAGATTCACACTCGAACATACATCACACATGACCTTCACTTTAAGCATACCACTAATTTGAATAGGAAGATTAAAGCTTCTTGGATCTTTAAGCTTGAGTGATAACTCATTTTCAACTATTCTTGAAACTGTCTCAGTATGAGCCACAGTCTATTTACTGGCTTCTACACTCGCTCCTTACTCTGGAATAACTTGAGTGAATACTTATTGCGGTGTAAGCCCTTTCTTCGCAATATCAAGCATTTGGGCGTTGATATTTTCAAGACTATACGCCTTTACAAATGTATTGAGCTCAATGTCAACCTTTTGATTTGTCTTTGGAATTTATGGTGACATTGCTTGAATAATTGGTGGCAAGTCCACCTTCTCTTCTTCTTTCTCTTCTTGCACAACAGGTGAAACTTCAACTTTCTTCTCTTTTGAGGCTTCTTCCTCTTTCTCTTTAGCTCTACTAGCTTGAAGCTCAATAACCGATTGGTGGGTCCTTATGTGTTATAAAATAATGCCGATAAAGTAGAGGAACCACTAACTGCAAGTTTATAGTTCTCCCAAGTAATATATGATAAACAAAATCGTTCTCAGGGAAGGAATAGGTTGACTCTAGTGTTATCAAATAGTAGAATAATTGCAAATACGAAAAAGTAAAAGATATAATGTTTGTTGGGGTTTTTGATTAACAACTAACATGTAAACGTAATTTAAATACTAAATTAATAAAAATAGAATAGAAATGACGCAAGTAATTGAGGTAGACGCGAGAGAAAAGTAGTACTTGAGTCACGTTAGGGTTTCACCACAAACTTTCCTAATAAATGTTTCCTTTTAAGGGTTGAGCTAATATTATTACGCTAGTCAGGATTCTAAAATATCTTAGCCCCTGTCAGGGTGGACCTAAAAGCTCTCCTACAATCTTCTAAACCCCGTTAGGGTGATAAAAACCACTTTTGGATGATTAAAACTTACCACTTTGGCTATTGGCTAGTCAAGTCTGTCAAGGACATTGGCGGATACCAACGGCTAATACCTAGTTCTATACCCAAACCTCCCGTCAAGGTGATCCATACGCCACTATATGGAATAGCCTAGGTACTAATACTTATCCCTAGTTCATGAATCTAAGGATAATAAATAAGCATAAAGTAAAAGCCAACGTAAAATAAAATATCAAATTAAATTATTCAATCCCAAATCGGAAAAAACACTAATTACTCAAGAATGGGTTCAACCCATGTTGCGATTCTCAAGTACAATAAAAACTTAGCTCATAATTGAAATTAAAACGAAAGAAATAAAATTAAGGGAATCCATGTTTAACAAAAAGAGAATAAAATAAAAGACCTAATTAGAATGTTGGATTTGGCTGTTGATTTGGAGATATTGAAGTCTCCAGCTCTTGGCTTCTTCATTCTTCCTTGCTTCTGCCTTTTTCTCTGACGCTCTAACTTTTTAGAATATAAATTGTGTGTAAAAATAAAGCCAAAAAGCCTATTCATAATATTAAATTCGGACTTGGACTATTTTTATATGAATTAAATAAATATTGAATGGCCCAATTCCACTTTTCAAGTCTAAATTTCGTAACTGTTGTACACCCCCAACTAAAACGGTTGTAACTTTCTTAATTTAACTTCGAATTGACTCATTCAACTTGCTAATTCTTCGTAACTCGATAAGTCACGAATCTTTTACTAACTCAGATGTTAAATCCATCTTAAAAAAGCTCAAGATCAGCAATTGCCATCAGCCTTCTGGATTTTCAGCTCAAATTTGTCAACTTCTCGGGATATTTCTTCTAGCTTTTGACTTCTTTACATGATCTAAGACTTCTATTCTTGATTCCTCTCCTTGATAGTATTAGAAACCTACAAACTTTTACCTAAAACAAACCACTTTACGTGCAAAAGCTTAATAAATCAAAAATACTAAAATCTAAGGAGAGAAAATGAAATATAACATATTATCGCTAAAAGTCTATTGAATTAGTCAAATAATCACCAACTTTGTTGTCTCCTAAAGGTATATAAATAGAAAAAAATAGGAGACATCAAGACCCCAAACTCAAACCTTTGTCGTCCCAACAAAGTAAAATTAAAAACAAAGGGTTAAGGTGAATGCAGAGATGCAAAAGCTAGTAAATACACCCAAAGCAACACTTAAAATAAATATCATATAGCAAACATTAGGAACTAATATACACATACACTAATCATGCAAAATCAAACACAAATAATATCAATCTTAAAATTAACTTCACAATGCTATAAGGTTACACTTGTACTTATCTCAATATGATGGCTATAGGTTGTTCCTCGATCTTTACTCGCTTTGAACGCTCCACTTAGTATATTCCCTATTACTTACCATGTACCTAGGAATCACGAGGACTTTATGGTTTTAGCGTAGGCTTAGGGACGGTGTGGTATTTATATTGGTAAATTTGAAGTGAGCTTTTGGCTCTCTTCTCACTTACCATCATCAACTGTCCACGAGCTTGAGTTTAAACTCGAATTACGTTCTCACTCAACCCATTTGATGCACTAATTTCGTATCCCCAAGTTAACCCAATTAATCTAAGATGAATTTCAGAACTTCCACTTTGCCGAGTATTTTATTCATTCTTTATTTTTCTTTTTCAAATTCTTTTATTTTTTTCTCTTTTTCTTTGCACAGAAGAAAACCGGGTTCCCGGATCTTACTGTATTGATTTTTTTGATTTTTTTTTTCAATCCTGGCAAAGGGTTACAAATAATATCATCATCTAAATTTGTGCCTCAATACAAGTACATAAACTTCCCTCCCAATGTGATTTCCGAAGATGGACCCACCACCCCAAACTCAAGCTCGAGACGGGTCTCAGGATCGTGATTCAAGCGCGGGTCATTTGGAAATGCCTAATAAACTAAGGGGATATGGGCTTATATCGTGGCGACAAAAGAAAACGCTTAAGGCTCAAAATTGAGCTAAGAATGATACAATTAATTACAAGGGATAGAAGGCTAAAAATGTCTCAAATGGCTAACAAAGAACCGCCCCTATCATTTTCCTAGTTACATGGTTCATCTCTAGTTCATACCTAAGTGGGTTCTCTACTAATTTAGATCTCATGTTCTACAAACCAAACATTTTCCTTAAGTACAAGTTTACTTCTTTTGCATTGTTTATTAATTCTTCCTATCGATTACCTATGTTTGCATTCAATTAAAGTGAGTTTTATACTAACTCCTAAAGTCCACTATTTACTATCATAGATTTATCAAAAGCATACTTAATGGGGACGTTTAAAATCTTCTACAGTCAAATGCAACTCCTAATTGATTTTATTGAAAACGATTAAAACAAATAACACGTAAAATTGGGATGAGGCAACGAACCCCACCACAAACTCAAAAATGAGTCGTGCCCCACGACTCGAAAAGACTCAAAGCAAATAAACTAATCTACACTAAATGAGAAGGGATATAGAACATATCTTAACTAGCGCAAGGCTGGTTATCGGTGTTACGTCCAAGTAGAGAGTCCTTCATAAGTAAACCATAGGTGGCATGTTGGATTGTGCTCACCCCAAGTAGCATATTTCTGAGAAGGTCTAACTCTTTTGTAACGTTTCCTAAAGTAGCAATCATCTTATCTTGATTCTCATTCAATACCTGAATTTCATGTTCCAACTCATTATCAGTATGTAACTTCTTCTTTGGTGGAGGAACTCTAGGATTCTTCATTTGATGGGTTGCGTCATTGTGGGCATTTTCAATGGAATTCAATATCATTGCGTCTCCTAGTTCTGAAGGATCAATATCTTCGCACCTACGCGGTACTTTTGCGTCTAGACACAAGGCAGTGATGGTACAAGGAAACTTAAGGTTTTGCTGAACGGTTGGGATTTTCTCAAACTCCATGATAGTTTCATAAATTACATGCGCAACATCAATCTATTGATTTTCAATAATACACTTAATGAAGGTAACATGCTCCTTCTTTAATTCCGAAGAATGAGTAATACCAAATAAAGTAGGGATTATGAATCTTGACCATACCTTAGCACAAGGTAACAAATAACTGCTATAAACTTTCCCAGCATATCTCTCACCATTTGCAATACGGAGCTATCCATGAATTAAGACTTTGTCCCAAAGAGATTCCCAATCAAAAGATGGGTCATTAAGTGTTTCATAATATGGGCAAGGACCAGTAAAGTTTGGCAATTCCAAAGTCTTGCGAATAAGCTCAATTGAGAAGGGTAACACCCTTTTACGGACGATAATAGACTGTTTATTCTAGAAGGCTACTCCTTCATAAAAATCACGTACCAAGGTGGGAATAAAAGTATGGTTTCTCTGTCTCAATTAGGTCCACCCAACCTTATCACAAGCAATAGCATAACTCTTAAACTCATTGTTCATAATACCAGAAGGAAATCCTTTTTCAACACCAAACTTCAAATAATTAATTTTGTCAAGAACCCGATCAGGCCAACTCATGGCTACTCTCTTAGGTTTCTGTGCTATAGCTTTTCTGTGTGTAGCTTGTGGTTCTCAAACGGGTTCATTAGGAATTTCTTCTTCAATCTTTTCTTCTTCATCAACAAAAGTAGGTTTAGCAGGAGTAGCCTTACTTGGGTTTTCTTTCCTCTTCATAGTAGTCTTAACCTCTTAAATCTTGCGTTTAGGACCTGAATCTGGAATCTCAATGGCTCTCTCTTGTGTAGCACTAGGATTGTTTCTTGTTCACGGATTATTTCTTCGAGTATAACTGAAAGAATCTGCCCTGTTTGTCGTGGCTTCCACCCCAACCTCAAAACTTCGAAAAGTCAAAAACTAGAGAAAAGTTTTGAAATTTGATGTTTTGAGGATCGATGGAGGGAGATTATTGTGAGATATGAGATGCATAAGGATGAATTTATGTGATTGGAGAGGTTTAGTGGTCCAATTAATGGTTTGGATGAAGGAGGGAGTTGAAGAAAAGTTGGAAATTTGTGATATTTTGGAAAGATCTTGAGTTGATTATTTGTTTTTAGGGTGAAAAAGGGAGGGATCTGATGAATAGAACTTGTTTTGATGATGATCTTCGGAGTGGTGGAAAGCTGAAAACGGATGTGGAGGCTAACTTGAGAAAGAGGCTAAAGATATAGGGTTTTAGAAGCCAGAAACCGCCTAACACAGTGGCAAAACCGGGGTCCCGGTTTCGTGAAAACCGGGTTCCCGGTTTTCATTGCTAGGTCGGCAAAATAAAATTACTAAATTCGATTTTTTTTAACACCTGGACGCAGCCTCCTTGCGTCTGAGCACACGCACTAATCAGAGACTTGGGAAGTCTCAGCTCTCGAAACCGGGTTCCCGGTTTGCATCGATGGCGCGAGGTGCAGATCAGCTAGATGCGACCCCTTTCGTCTGAGCGCACGCAGGGGTCAGAGAGTTAGTCTCCTTCAGAGACAAAACCGGGTTCCCGGTCAGCTCAAAACCGGGATCCCGGTTTTTGTCGCTGGTGCGAATCCCGACGCAGCTCTTTGCGTCTCCACTTACGCACTAGTCAGATAATTTGGGGTTCTTCAGTGTCGAAACCGGGTACCCGGTTTGTGCAAAACAGGGTTCTCGGTTTTCCTCCCAGAATTCTACCAAAATTCTTACTTTTTCGATATTTCAACCCCAACGTCCTGACTTTTACACTCCTGAAATCATCAAAAATAACTAACCTTTCTCATTTCTTAAAAATAACAACTAATCAACAACAATTACTCTAATTTACACTAAAAAATTGAACTAATATACAAGGAGTTGGCTTTTGTTTAACGTCGTTAACTTCGACAGGTTACCTCTCGCTTCTAAGGAGCTTCAAGGAGATACATGACCTCTCCGGATATGGATCTTCCGTGCGATTGATATCCTCGCATCCATGATAAATATTCAATCGATGACCATTCACCATGAAGGTGCGGTGCTTGATTGGATGTTCAATCTCTATAGCTCCATGAGGCGTGACTTTGGTCACAACATAAGGACCAGACCATTTTGATCTCAGCTTACTCGGATAATTACTGAACTTGGAGTTGTATTTGAGGACCCTTTGTCCAACTTCAAACTTCTTCACACGAATGTGATTATCATGCCACCTCTTAGTGTTTTCTTTGTAGAGTTTAGCATTCTTTATAAGCATGTAATCGAAACTCATCAAGTTCATTTAACTTCATCATACGATTCTCACCAGCTAAAGTAGGATCTAGATTTAAATGCGCTATAGCCCAATAGGCACAAAATTCAAGTTCAAGAGGTAAGTGACAAGCCTTACCATAAACCATACGATACTGAGATGCACCAACGGGAGTTTTGAACGCAGTACGATAATCCCACAATGCATCATCTAACTTTGTTGACCAATCTTTTCTTGTGGGGCCAACAATCTTCTCCAGAATAGATTTGACCTCTCGATTAGAGACCTCAGCTTGACCATTGGTTTGTGGATGGTAGGCGGTAGATACACGATGTCTTATACCATGCTTCTCTAGAACTTTCTTCAAATACTTGTTTACAAAGTGTGAACCTCCATCACTGATAATAACTCGAGGTGTACCATGTCTAGTGAAGATATGAGATTTCAAAAACTCAATTACTACTCGCGAATTGTTCGTTGGTAGAGCTACAGCCTCTACCCATTTAGACACGTAATCAACAGCTAAAAGGATGTATTGATTTCCATTGGATGGTACAGAGGGACCCATGAAATCAATACCCAAAACATCAAATATTTCAACCTCTTACGTGGCATCTCATCTATCTTGGAATCATTACCAGTAAACTGGTATCTATGACATTTATTAATGTACTCATGACAATCCTTATGTAATGTAGGCCAATAAAAACCAGATTGTAATACCTTAGCAGTTGTGCGGTCGCCTTTGAAATGTCCTCCGTAAGGTGAATCGTGACAACCTGCAACTACTGAATAAATCTCACTCTCAAGTATGCATCTTCTTACCATTTGGTCACCACATACTTTGTAGAGGAAAGGATCCTCCCAAAAGAATTGTTTAGCATGAATGATTAATCTCTTCTTGTCTTATGAAGTAGCCCCTTCAGGAAAAGAACCACTCACCATAAGATTTGCAATATCTGCATACCTAGGAGATCCATTATAAATAGCAAATAAACTCTCATCTGGGAACTCCTCTCTAACTATCTCAAGACTACTATTTGATTCAGAACCTTCAAGACGAGACAAATGATCTCCAACCTGATTATCAGAACCCTTTAGATCTCGAATCTCTAAATCAAACTCTTGAAGCAATAAAACCCATCTGATTAACCGTGGCTTAGCATCTTTCTTCTCCATAAGGTACTTAATAGCGGAATGATCGGTGAATACGAAAATTCTCTCCCCAAGAAGATAGGAAAAGAATTTGTCAAAGGCATAAACAACGTCTAAAATTTCCTTCTCAGTCACTATATAATTAATCTGAGCACTAGTGAAGGTCTTACTCACATAATAGACAGAGTGAAATACCTTATTCTTTCTTTGACCCAACACAACACTCATAGCTAAATCACTAGCATCACACATAACTTCAAATGGAATCTTCCAATCAGGAGGTAATACAATAGGCGCAGTGATAAGCTTCTCCTTCAACTCTTGAAATGCCTTCATGCAAGCTTCATCAAAAAGGAATTTGGTTTCCTTTTCGAGTAAGTTACACAAAGGTTTTGTAATCTTGGAAAAATCTTTGATGAAACGGCGATAAAATCCAGCATGGCCTAAAAAACTTCTTACCCCTTTTACGAAAATTGGAAGGGGAAGAGTTTTTATTACTTCAATCTTAGCACGATAAACTTCTAAGCCTGCACTTGAAACCTTGTGACCCAACACTATACCTTCACGAACCATAAAATGACACTTTTCCCAGTTTAAAACCAAATCCGTTTCCTTGCATCTAATTAACACCTTCTCCAAGTTCTGTAAACACTCGTCAAAGTTATCATCAAACACAGAAAAATCATCCATAAATACCTCAAGGATATCATCGATCATATTCCAGAAAATTGCCATCATACATCTTTGAAAAGTAGTAGGTGCATTACACAATCCAAATGGCGTCCTCCGATAGGAAAAGGTACCAAAAGGACATGTAAATGTGGTTTTGTGTTGGTAAGCTGGATCTACATAGATTTGATTTTACCCTGAATAAGCATCCAAAAAGCAATAATACTCCCTACCAACCAATTTATCTAACATCTAATCTATGAAAGGAAGAGGAAAGTGGTCTTTTCTAGTAGTCTTGTTCAACTTATGATAGTTCATACATACTCTCGAACCAACAACAGTCTCGTGGAAATGGATTAATTATGAGCATTTAGGACGGTAGTAATACCACCCTTCTTTGGTATGCATTGAACTGGACTTACCCACTCACTACTAGCTATGTGATAGATGATTCCCGCATCTAGTAGCTTAATAACTTATTTCTTCACCACTTCTTTCATCGCTGGCATTAGTCTCCTTTGGCCTTCAACTGAGCGTGCACTATCATCTTCAAGAATTATTTTGTGTTGGCAATAAGAAGGACTAATACCTTGGATGTCAGAAATAGTCCAACCAATCGCCTCTTTATTCGCTCTTAGTACACGTAACAGTTTATCTTGTTAAATTCGCTGAAACAATAACAGGTAAAGTTTCATTAGTGCCTAAATACGCATACCTCAAGTGTGCTGGCAGTGGTTTTTCTTCTAACTTCGGAGGAGATTCAATGGATGGTTTATTTTTAATGACCATCTCCCCTGGTTCTATCACTGGTTCATAGGCAGGATGCCTATCTTTTGGATTCTCATTATTTAGAGATGCCACTGTTTTGGCAAGCTCTTCCATCATCTCAGGTATGTCAAGTGTGAAAGCAGCCTACAAGATATTATCATAATTAAGACAATCAACTACCTTTTGTGTGGCATGTTCTGCTATATCTATTCGGAAGCAATCTCCTGGAACATATGGGGACTTAATAGCTCTGAAAACATTGAACTTTACCTCCTCGTCTTGGATTCCCATGGTTAATTCTCCATTTTCTACATCAATTTAAGTACGCCCCGTGGCTAGGAATGGTCGTCCCATAATGATGGGGACATTCCTATCCGCGTCGTATTCAAGAATAACAAAATCAACGGGAAAACCTAAAGTACCTGCCTTGACGAGGACATCTTCGATTCGTCCCTCAGGATGTACGAGGGATCGATCAGACATTTGTAAGAACATAGAGGTAGGTCTTACATCTCCCATTTTCAACTTATTAAAAATTGATTTGGGCATAAGATTGATACTTGCACCCAAATCACATCGAACTTTTCCTTGCCACTCATTACCAATTGAAATCAGAATTGTAAAACTCCCAGGGTCAAGCAAATTAGGTGGAAACTTACTTTGACAAATGGCGCTACACTCTTCAGGCAACCCTATCATCTCATTATCACAATATGGTCTCTTGTTGGTGAGGGCTCTCTTCAAGAACTTCAAGTACTTCGGTATGTCTTTAATAGCTTCTAACAAAGGAATGTTAATGTTAAGACCTCTCACCCTATTAAAAATCTCTAATACTCAGCCATATCTCCTTTTTTATGAACTATTGAGGGAAAAGGTGGAGGAGGACGGGTTTCTGCAACATCTTTCTTTTTCTGAACTTTCGCAATTTTCTCCACTTCTACCACTTCAGGTTCATCTTCTTTCTGTTCCACATCCTTCACCGGTTTCTCTTAATTGATCACTTCTTTCTCTTTCATAATAGGAAAAGGAGGTGGAGGGAGCTTCTTACCACTTCTTAACGCAATAGCATTACAATCTTCGGTTTGCCTTGGGACTTCGGTGTCACTAGGGAGTTGTCCTTGTGGACGCTGATTTAACTGTTTTGACAACTGAGAAATTTGACTCCCCATTAATTTAATTGCAGCTTCTGAAGCTTGCTGACTCTGAATATATTGTGCTTGAAGTGCCATTAATCTATCTACATTTTGACGAAGATCATCTGTACCTTCTTGAGGTTGAGCTGGTAAGGCATTTTGATTCATGGTGTCATTATAATTATTTTGAGGAGGCTGTCTCTGAACATGATTTCCATAATTTTGCCCTCCTTAATAATTATTTTGTGGTCTAGGTTGATAAGTGTTACCTTGGGGACGCGTCTGATAAGCATACGTAGGATAAGTTGCCCCATTAGGATTCGAATATTGGAAACCCAGATGGTTTCTGTTGGGTTGGTATCCTTGACCACTCGAATTGTAACTTCCTCTATTAGAAACAAACATTACAGCTTCGGGGTTACTTTCACAATGCTCCAAGTCATGGTCTTGAACACCACAATTTGAACACCCATATACCTCTTGAGTCACATTAACACTTGCATTCTTACCTGAAAAACCCTCTTTAACAGCTAAGGTGAGCTGTTTCATTTGTTGTTCCAAAGCACTCTTCAATTTACCCTCAAAAGAGGAGAATTTCTCATCAATACCCATATTACTTTATTTTCTACCTCGGATAGGTGTTCTCACTGTACTCAAACCTTGCTCATTTGTTACCGTTCTATTTAAAATAATATTTGCATGTACTGGAGTTTCCGGTAAGAATCCACCACCACATAATAAATCGAGGTCTTTTCTTGATCCTCCATATAAGCCTTTATAAAATATTTTCAATTGTTGTTGTTCTATGAGGCCATGGTCAGGAACTCTTCTCAAACATGATTGAAATCTTTTCCAACATCTTCCCGAAGTTTCTTCTTGTTCTTGGACAAACGATGTCAGATCAACCTGTGCGTCTAATCTCATATTCGTCGGATAATAACGATCGAAAAATGTTGTATGTAGCTCATCCCAAGTATTGATTGTTCCAGGTTCTTGCGAATCGTGCTACTCACTAGCTACGTCTATCACGAAAAATATGAAATTAGCAAAGTACATCTGCTCTTTGGTCACTTCTTGAGTTATATACGAATTGCAAATTTGCATAATCTTCTGAACTGCACGAATAGGGTCTTCTCCAGGTACTCCACGAAAGTTTACGAAATTTTGAAATTGGGATAGCGTACCAGGATCGGGTCTATAACGTGCAACATTGATATTTTCAGGACCAATACCGAAAGCAGGAGCGCGATAGGGAGCTTGCTCTGGACCATGTACGAACCATGGATCATAATACATAGGGTGTTGAGCTTGTTGCATAGGTGGATGATTTTGTTGTTTGTTGAGAACTGGATTTGGAATGATTGGGGGATTCAGAATGATTGGCGGTACTAGTGGTTGCCCATTGCATCCAACTGAACGCCAGGATCATCATCATAATGAATGTTCAAATCCTCCATTTCTCTTTCTCTATTTCTTTGTTCTCTAGCTTCTTTTTCTCTTTTGTTTCTTTCTCGAACTAAACTCTTAGGGTTTGAGTACATGCACCAAACCTGTAGGACCTGAGAAAGAACAAAGACAAAGAAAAGCGTAAAACCGAAAATAAAAATTAAAAATGCAATTAAAACACTAAAAAATAAACACTGGGGTCACACGCTACCGTCCTCGACAGCGGCGCCAAAAAATTGGTGGGTCCTTGTGTGTTATAAAATAATATGGATAAAGTAGAGGAACCACTAACTGCAAGTGTACAGTTGTCCCAAGTAATATAGATAAACAACTTCATTCTCAGGGACGAAATAGGTTGACTCTAGTGTTATCAAATAGTGGAATAATTGCAAATACGAAAAAGTAAAATATATAATGTTTATTGGGGTTTTTGATTAACAACTAAAATGTAAACGTAATTTAAATACTAAATTAATGAAAATAGAATAGAAATGACGCAAGTAATTGAGGTAGACGCGAGAGAAAAGTAGTACTTGAGTCACGCTAGGGTTTCACCGCAAACTTTCCTAATTAATGCTTTCTTTTAAGGGTTGAGGTTAATATTATTACGCTAGTCGGTATTCTAAAATCTCTTAGCCCCCATCAGGGTGGACCTAAAAGCTCTCCTACAGTCTTCTAAACCCCTTCAGGGTGATTAAAACCACTTTCGGATGATTAAGACTTACCACTTTGGCTATTGGCTAGTTAAGTCTGTCAAGGACATTGGCGGATACCAACAGCAAATACTTAGTTCTATACCCAAACCCCCCCTCAAGGTTATCCATACGCCACTATATGGAATAGCCTAGGTACTAAAACTTATCCCTAGTTTATGACTCTAATGGTAATAAATAAGCATAATGTAAAAGCCAACGTAAAATAAAAACTCAAATTAAATTATTCAATCCCAAATCGGAAAAACACTAATTATTCAAGAACGGGTTCAACTCATGTTGCGATTCTCAAGTAGAATAAAAACTTAGCTCATAATTGAAATTAAAACAAAAGAAATAAAATTAAAGGAATTCATGTTTAACAGAAAGAGAATAAAATAAATGACCTAATTAGGATGTTGGATTTGGCTATTGATTTGGAGATGTTGAAGTCTCCATCTTTTGGCTTCTTCCTTCTTCCATGCTTTTGCCTTTTTCTCTAACGCTCTGAATTTTTAGAAAATGAACTGTGTGTAAAAATAAAGTCAAAAAGCCTATTTATACTACTAAATTTGGACTTGGGATATTTTAAATGAATTAAATAAATATTGAATGGCCCAAGTCCACTTTTCAAGTCCAAATCCCGTAACTGCTGTACACCCCCCACTAAAACATTTGTAACTTTCTCAATTTAACTCCGAATTGACTCATTCACCTTGCTAATTCTTAGTAACTCGATAAGGCACGAATCTTCTTCATAACTCAGAGGCTGAATCCATCTTTAAGTGGTTCGAAATCAGCAATTTCCATCAGCCTTCCAGATTTTCAGCTCAAATTTGTCAACTCCTCGGGATATTTCTTCTAGCTTTTGACTTCTTTACACGATCTAAGACTTCTATTCTTGATTTCTCTCCTTGCTAGTATTAGAAACCTACAAACTTTTTACAAAAAAAAACCACTTTACGTGTAAAAGCTTAATAAATAAAAAAATACTAAAATCTAAGGAGAGAAAATGAAATATAACATATTATCGCTTAATGTCTACCGGATTAGTCAAATAATCACCAACTTTGATGTCTCCTAAAGGAATATAAATAGAAAAAATGAGGAGACATCACCGATCTAATCTCTTCTTACATGTCCTTGAGAAGATCTATGAATTCGGATTCTTCATAAGAATCTGGATCTTCAGAAAAGTTAGAGTCTTCGGGGCTAGACTTGGTTGGTTCTTCTTCAGTTTCTAGAACTTCCTCGGCAATTTCTGCAGCATGTGGTACTTCCTCTTTCTTTTTTTTTTCAAGGCAAATTGCCTTACAATCTTCAAACCCAACATTGTCATCACCTCCTTCAATGGCCTTCAAGTCTCTTGCTTCCACAATATTATTCAAAACTTTCATTAATTGGTCTACTTGTGTGCCCAAGATCTGAATTGTGACCTCTTTTTCTCTGAACTTCTCATTATGTTATTGAATGTCATTCCTAACTAGATCCATGAAAGTTTGTATTCTCTTCTCTGACACTACTCCTTCTTCAGGATGTTGTGGTAAAGCCTTCTAAGCTAGATTATCGGTATAAGCATCATTGGTTGGTTGTTATGGAGGAGATGCTCTATTAAATTCTGATTTCCTTGATAAGGACCTTGACCTCTTGGTTGGTAAGTGTTGTTCTGGGGGCGAGGTTGATAATTACCATGATTTTCGGCCCCTTGTGGACTTAATTATTGCATACTCGGATGATTTCTATTACCAAATTAGTAATTCCCTCGATTAGATATGAAGAAGACAGATGTTGTATTTCCTTCACACTCTTCTAATGTATGATTTGGTACCTCACACAATGGACAACCTTGTGCTTTTTGCACTACATTTGTTGTAGCTAAATTTTGACATTTTTGTTGCATCTCAAGCTTTATTTCCTTGACTTGATTCTCTAATGCTGTTAAATTAGCTGATTGAGCATTTTTTGTACTTAATTGAAGCGTGCCTTTGGTATTTGTAATAGGAGCTTACGAAATTAGCCAACTCCTTTTTGTTTCTATAATACGTTCCATAACTTCTGCATCTTCTGTAGAATCCATGGACAAAAATTCTCTTCTTCCAAGATTATCTACCCGCAATCCACTTTCTACATTAATACCTTGATAAAACATAGCGAACTATAAAGAGACCGTGTAACTGTGGAGTGGACATCTTGCTAACTTTTGTTGAAACCTTGTCCATGCGTCTCATACTTCTTCATCATTCTCTTGGCGAAAACTAGCAAGAACCATCTGATCTTTTAATCTCATACTCTTTGGATAAAAACATTTAAAGAATACGGGTTGTAGTTCATTCCAAGTATTAATTATGTTTGGTGGTTGTCTATCTAGCCAATCACCAGCACTTCCCGTTAAGAAGAACGAAAAAATATGACAATTTTGTTGCTCGTGTTTAATGCCAGGAATAATATAGGCATCACAAATCTGCATAACCTTCCGAATCGCTCTTACCGGATCTTGAATTGCTGCACCACTATAGTGTCCATATCTCAATTATTGACTGAGCATACTTGGATCGAGCCTGAATTTAATATTCAGGATCACCGGAGGACGATAACCTAATGGTTAAACTCAAAAAGCGGCTCCCAAGCCTAGGAGATCTCGTTCTTGACATCGATTATTTTTGACATCTTGTGCTGGTGGTACTATAACTTGAGGAGTAGGAAATACCGGAGGAATCAGTACTTGACGTTGTATTATTGTTATTTTTAAGATTATCCTCCGGTGGAATTGGAATCTCCTCTTGATTAGAGATGGCTTTTTTTTCTCCCTCTCTTCTCTTAAGCATTTGTCGTAAGCCGTGAATACATGTTCATGATTCTCGAGCATACACTATAACCTGAAAGAGACAAAAAAAAAGCGTAAATCTTGGTGGCTGGTAGGGTGTGATAAAATAATGATAATAAAGGTAAAGAACCATTATCCTAACCAATCACGTTACTCACTACAAGTATCACAGGTCGTACGCAAGTTTTAATGATAAGTTAGATTAGGGACTTAGTGTGTTATACGAATAAAGTACAAGAAAGCGTAGTAAGAATTAGTAGCAAGGAATTAAAGACAATAAAATAAATATAAATAATTATGGAGAGATTGATAATTAACTAAGACAAGACAATAATACAAAAGATGTAAGAATGAGATGAGAAATATAGCTTAGGTTTGCTTGTATACACTTATCCTTCTATTTCTTCTACTAGTTAATAAGGATGGTTAAAGCACTTAAAGTAAGTAGCCAGGATTCTGTATTCCTCCTAACCCCCTTCTGGGTGGACTTAGGTGGAAATCTAACAATTACCAGGGGACTTGTGTAAGGGGACCCTGCACAATGACCGGTGGTTAAATCTCAAACCCTAATGACTATCTAGTTAGGCAAGCCCTTCCGGATCACTATTGCACACTAGACGTTTATGTGGTGGTTCAACAATTAGACAACCCTTCCGGCTGACCATCCAACTTCTATTAATGGGGTAGTCTATACTCGTGCACTAGCACAGTCAATAAATCAAAGCACATAAAACCAACATAAAGGTTAAGAAGTTAGAATTAATTTGAAAATATTTTTCCCAAACAAACTTAGATAGAAGAAAATAGAATTTAAATATTATATATAATCAAAACCCAAGCTATGGGAAAATTTAGTTCATGATAGAAAGAATAAAACTAAAATAAAGATACATACTGTCAACTTGCTTCTCTTGAATGACTAAAGACTGATCTAAGGTTTAGAACTGAGCAAGGAAATGTTTACAATGATAATAGGATGTATTTATGTGTGCTAAGAAGACCCTAGATCTAAATATTGCGTAGAAGACAAGTAATTTGAGTCCAAGTCCAACTCAAATTCGTTTCCTAAAATATAAGACATGATAACACTACTCACTGTTTTGATCATACATTCTTCGTTATTGGGTCGATTTTCACCCACGAGATATAGAAACGACCACAACAGAAAGATATATGTAAATATATAAAGGCTCAACCAAATCTGCAGCCGATTTGACATTATTTTCACTTTAGTGGACGTGGCTGCAGAATTTCATATTTACATGACAACTTTTCCTTTCCTATTTTATCTCTTGATTCCTCCCATATCTTCTTTCCTTATCTACTTAGAATTTATTTGGAATCTAATTATATTCCATAAACCTTAAGAGATTCACATTAACACACAAATTAAACGAAATATGCTCTAAAAGTAATAAATCATCAAAATAAGACAAGAAATAAGAAAATATCAAATAACGGATTAAAATCTATAATTAATTAACCAGTTACACCTAAAATGATGTCTACAACGTATATTATTATATCACAAATAGGGATACATCACCCAACTAGATAGTCATTAGGGTTTCGAGATTTAACCACCGATCATTGCGCAGGGTCCCCTTACCCAAGTCCCTTGATAATTGTTAGGTCTCCACCTAAGTCCATTCGGAAGGGGGTTAATTGGAAAATAGAATCCTGGCTACTTACTTTAAAAGCTTTAATCACCCTTAAAAACTAGTAGAAGAAATAGAAGGATATGTGCATACAAGCAATCCTAAGCTATATTTGTCATCTTATTCTTACATCTTTATTTTATTTTATTGCATTAGTTTTAGTTAATCATTATTCTCCACAATTTTTCATATTTATTTTATTATCGTTTACTTCCTTGCAACTAAATTCTTACTACGCTTTCTTGTAATCCATTCGCATAACACACTAAGTCTCTGAGAACGAATCTAACTTATCCTTAAAACTTGCGTACGACTTGTGATACTTGTAGTGAGTAACGTGATTGGTAGGGTGATTAGATTTCTTATTTATATCTATTATTTTATGACACCCTACCATCCACCAGTACTGATAATGATTTAGAGTTCCGCTCAAATGAATTTAATACCCTTTGCAAGACTGAAGGTCTTGTTAGACACTTAACCGTTCCAGGTACACCCCAGCAAAATGGCGTAGCAGAGCGTATGAATCGAACGGTTATGGAAAAGGTACGTTGCATGCTTTCTAATTCTAGTTTATTAAAGATGTTTGGGGCCAAAGCCGTTTCTGCGCTGCTTATCTTATCAATATTTCTCCATCACTTCAATTAACAACAAAACTCCACAAGAGGTATGGTCTGGAACTGCTCCAAAATCATTTGATCTTAAAGTTTTTGGTTGTCCAGCATATGCACATGTTGATAATGGTAAATTGGAACCTAGATGAATGAAATATATCTTTCTTGGTTATAAATCTGGTGTGAAAGGTTATTAATTGTGGTGTCCATAAACTAGGAAAATCATAAGTAGCAGAAATTTTATTTTTGATGAAAATGCTACGCTTCCTAATTTATCTCTAGTGACACTTGTGATGATTAGGAACAATTAAATTCCAAGGTTAATGTACCAACAGAATCACAACCTACAACAGAATCTACAACCCAAAAGGATCTAGACATACATGATTGAAATGATGTCCTTTCACCACAACCAGCACAGTATTCCATTGTAGCAAATAGACCAAGAAGAAATATCAACCCTCCATAAAGATATGGCGTAGCTGATTTGGTCGCGTATGCTCTAAACGTAGCTAAAGATCTTGAATCCAATGGAGAACCTTCCACGTACTCAGAAGCAGACACCAATAATAATTCAAAGAAATGGATGAATCCAATGGAGAACCTTCCAACAGGGAAGAAATATAGGGAAGCATGTAGCAAAAATCATGTCGCTAGTCCTTATCAAAACATCTGACATTTTTGCATTTATACTTGGAGGATCTCTTGTTGTACGTTCAACAAACATAAATAATTGGCCTATGTGACAATTTGCGCAATTTAACATTGAAGGCCATAAATGAATGTTTATACTCGTGCTCCTTGGAGATAAGAAATACGGGTATTTAATTTAGTAAATTACTATTCTCGCTCTCTAAAATTGTATTTTTGAATAAGTGATCCAATTATAAAATATCATCAATTGTTCATCATAATGAGTTTCTATTTTATAATCTTTGTCTATTTATCCTTTTTCTAACCGTCAATACTCAACAATTGGCCATCATAACTTTTTATTTTCAATGATGTTGATTCTGTATATATAAATTAACCATTAGAGATAGTTATCAATATTAATTCTATATCGTATGTGCATTTAAGGTTTTTTATCCATCATCTTCGACTAAAATTATTAATCGAGGGGAGGGACTTCCGTAATCATTTAAACGTTGTTATGCCTGAGTCTTTTAAAGGTAGAAATGTGTTATTGATTGATATAGACACAACTTCTTTAATTCATATTGAATATGTGCTTGAACAACCGTACTACAAATGTAACACCTATATAGTTATTATTCCTCTATAGACTATTGGAGAAAAAGATAAATTTAATCAATCTTGTTGTCCATTTCTCTTAAAAACATATTTAATTTTGTGCCTCAATTAAATTATTACGTATCTGTTTCACACTTTTTGTATAACATAGGGACCTTCAGTGTAATTAAATCGGAATGAAGCAGAAGATTTAATGAAAAACTGTGTAACTTGGGCTATAATCACTTTATCAGAGCACCGTTGATTGCAATCAATATTAACAAATACATCACCTGTTATCATAGTTAAATATTCATTGGCCTCCATATTTGACACATGTTAAATGAATAGTATAAATGAAATGGTTAAAACTTAAATAAATACCTTAAAATGGTTTATTCTTACATATAATCACTAAAATGAAGAAACACGTGGTACCTTTCACTCAGCCATTTGATCAAACATTTTTAGCACATTTTTGGTTGGAGCATCGAATATTAGAATGAAGGATTTTCCCAACTTGTTAGAAAATACTAATAAGGCAATTGATGTAAACATTATGAAAGTTTAGTGCCATGCTATTGGTAAAAAACTTATAAGTTATCAATTAATAAGAAAACCCTGCAACTATCAAACACAAATTCTATCTCTCTTCATAATTAAACTTCTATACAATAACAAATTTGTTCTAATTTTCCAATCAACAAATCGTTGTTTAAGAAGCAAAAAATACGAATGAGTTGAGTTCCTTTCAGCAAAAAACTCAAAGAGATATGCAGAGATTTGCTCCTATAAATTGAATTACTGTAAGGCCTAGTCCATCACTATCAGAAACAAATTTAATTAAAAACAAAGTTCAAGTTAAAGCAAAATCACAAAAACCTGTTCACCAGCCCCAAATATAGTAAGATCACTTCAAGTAAATAACATTTTTACAATAATGAATGCTCCAAAGAAGTAAAAATGAAAAACAAAGGTATCAAGATTGATAATAAATGGAGTAAATTGCACCATTCTTCCTAGTGATAATCCTTTTGTTTTTCACTTCAAAACTCACACACGATGATAATAAAACTACACTATCACGTTATTTGACAAACTCGGTAAATAAACATTAGTTGAATATTTATAGGTACGATATATTTATCACGTAACTTTTTGCATTATAGGTCCCTATAATTATCCTCTTTTTGTTCTTCGACTCATCTCATTTATTTTCTATTCATTTACCTTTTACAAAAAAATTAAAACAAAAAATTAGTAAGAAAAATAATCATGAAATGGGATCTTCCTTTAAAAAACATGTCATAGAATTGGAAGTTATTGATTATTTGTCAAACATGTATCATCATAAATAAATCCAGTCAAAATAAATGTCTCCTTAGATTCTCTAAAATTAAATTCCAAGATGTAGAATCTCTGATTAAATAACTTTAACCTTCTTCCAACTAACCGATTTTAGTCATTAAATAAGATATTTCAACCCCTCTATAAATACCAACGAATTGTTTTAGATGGAAAATGAACTGAAGCAGTTCTTACAAAAAAATTTGACGTTCCTTATAAATGAAAACAAACATTTCCTTTTTCTTTTTGTCTATCTATCTTACTCTTCCTCTCTCCATATGTTGGAGTCTTTTGGAAGTCGGTTGATGAGACGGAACCAAGGATAAATTTCTCAATGAAACCAAGCTATTGGTATGAGATCCTGCGTAAAAGTACATCATATCACGGGGATTTTTAGTTCTTTTCATGTCTTTAGTTTGATGGAATTTACCTGTATTGACATTGTAAACAAAGACATCAAATTCTTGTGGTGAATGAAACACCACTAACTCCATATTTAACCACACAGCTGGCTTGTACGTCAAGTCAAGTAAACGCCTTGGACTTTGTATATCAAAGTTAAACAGCTTTTGCCATTCTCCAGTTTCTGGATCTTTAAGCAACCAAAACTCCATTAAACAATTTCCTGACCTCCTCTGCACCGAGACGCAAAGAGAACTCTCCAGTGCAAGAAGATGAATATCACAAACACGTAAATATGGATGAGAAAGAGGAATCTCCGCAAGTGTTTATGTTTCCATGTCGAAATGAATGATTGATCGGACTGCGTCACATAACCAATACATGAAACCATTTAGAGAAAGGCGACTATAGTATGGTTGCGTCGTGATGTCAATCATGGAAGTGTCACTTAACTGACTAACATAAATCCTTCTCCATTCCTTGTCAACACCTATAGTTAATATAACCTATATGTACCTGTGATAATAGAGCATTATAAGAAGACGATGGAGGCCGTTTATTTTAATCGTGTCTCCAACATAATTAGGATTAGGATTATATTGAATAATTAGGATTATATATGACTAAATATTTATTTCTAGTCTTATGTGATAAGAATATATTTGTGTATGTTCATGTGATGGATTATACATTTTCAATAAATAAGAGTAATCAAAATAGTTTCACAAGATTGAAAAACAATATAGATCAGACATACCTTCTTAAACTTTGTAACTCCCTTTCGGTTGTCAAGTTTGGTTGGGTTCCGCATTATAGCTATGTGTCCAACTTGATCTGAACAATTGTCTATTTTCAAAAATTAAAGTCATGAGTAATTTGTAAAGAATGAAGTAAATATTTGAAGATATGTATGATCAAAATAATCTAAATAAGTAACATGATAGGTAGAATATGTTAATTCGACTAATAATTCTATAAATTCGGGCAATAAGGGACCTATATAATTTGTATTTTTAGAATAAAATAGTATTTCTTAGATTTTTTCAACCAGTGAATTACCAAACTTCTCCGCCACCTACCCATAGCCATCTCCTTAGCCAAAATTTCAAACTTGATTTCTACGAATGCACTACACAACACATTATTTTTAGAATTTGAAATCATTTCCCATCCCCTCCAACCTTATCACCATCATACTCTGCTTCAGCGCTAAATTAGTTGTGCTCTCTTCACAATTCGCTATACAAGACACTAATCAAATCACAACGCTCCGTTTTAAGCCTTGATCAATTTCCCATAATTAAGCCCGCCATTGACTACCCAAATATGAGGCCCACCAGAAACCGTAATGAATCTCAAATAAAAAGAATAGATATAGCTAGGCATTATTTTCCTATCAAAATTGAATTTACTATTGTCCAGTTGAAGTTTTCATTTGTGTGGGCTTAAACGTAGATAGTTATGGAAGTGGATAAGGATGTTAGGGTTGAAATTTACTGCAAAGAAAAAGGTTAAAGTTTGAAGATTTTATTGGGTTGGCGTGCACTGTGATGAAAGACGGTGTTGTTGAAGGAATGAGGGTTTTTTTTTTGCCAAAGAAAGTCTCTAGACTGGAGGAATTTATGTTTAAAGTTTTTCAGTTTTTCCATTTTTTCAATTTGGCAAGTGCTTTTTTTTTTATTCGATGGAAAGTATATATTGCAGGGGGTGTAGAGTTTTTAGTAGATACGTACTACTCAAGGGACATAATCACTTTCTACTATTACATCTTTCTATACACATTTATATATCTTTCATCCTTTTTTTTGATACACGTGTCCAGGCCTCTTACTTTACCTCTTTAAAGGCTGACTCTAACTAGTTGAGCTACCCCAACTGATTATTTTTCATCCCTTATTGATTCCACATAATGAGGGCTGACTTACACCTTTCTAGTGTTGACCTGATCAACGTTGGGTCGGGAGAACACCTCCCTTTGACCGATAGTTGTCATTTAGGTAGAACGATTAGCTAACCACGATCAACCAGGGATAGTCCACATATTCCATTCATATACTCAAACTATATTCGAATTTCTAGATCAAAAATCAATTTAACTTTGTTCTAGGTAGAATTTTCTCTAATAACATACATATGCCAATGGAGTGCATGGAACATGGATGTCATGTGAAAAAATCTTAAATATATAACATATGAACTCCATTTATGTTCAGTCATCTTAAATATATATATGCCAATGGAGAATTTATATTCAAATTCATAGGAATTGATTATAATTGAAAAAGTACCTTACGTAATTGAAATGGAATAACCAACGATCTTATTATCTGAATGATAAATATTTTTCACCATATACATAACCTATCACAAGATAACAAAAAATCAGTTGAAACATTTTATATAATTGCAATGGATTTGTGCTCTTCTCTCATTGTGGATAGAGTAATAACAAAGTACATAGTATGCGCTATTTATATAGACCATAATACTTAAATCATACAAACAAACATATCTAATGAATAAGACAATAAAAAAAGTAGTATCAAGCTACCTATAAGATCAAATTCTTAATAGGAAATAGAAATTAATATTAGTAAATCTAAAAATTAATCATCACATAGTGTAATTGTACGAAAAATTAGATATCTACTTAGAATCTTATATTATTCATAAGAAAATTATTTCAATTTTTAAGATACTTACCATCTAATCTACTATTAAAAAGTGTACACCCATCACCGGTGATGATGAAACCTTATATTAATTGATGAAATTACATAAATTAAATATATGTTATTTAAAATTTAGTATATAAAAATATATTGATGGGAATTATTGTGATGTAACAGGATAGAGTAAAAGAGAATGATAAGAAGTGTATGAGAGTGAAAGAGAAATAGAGAAAGACAGAGATGAAAGCTGAAGAGGTAGAGGCGGCGACTAGGGTTCATAAGTTTAAAAATATGTATATCTATTGTAAAGTAACGTGTTAACATATATTGAAGTTTAATGCGGAATTAAAAATCTTATACAAATTGGACATTTCGATTCAATATGATAATCCACTCTTTGAGGGTTTTAGATAGAATGGATAGATGTGCGCAAAAGTTGTGATACAAGAGTCGATACTCATAAATTTTTTAGTTTATATACTCAATGAAAGAATAATATTCAAAGCTACAAGGAAACTATTTAACAATTATAAAGAATGAAAATGTCTACTCCTATATAATAAAAGCAATTATAAATACAATAGAACATTGATATCTCTATTTTTGTGATAAATAAATCTCATTGTGATACATAATTTTAGGTATATTAGGTACTTTGTTGAGGGATTTTTTCCTATTATTTGATGTATTCCCGTTTCTTGCTTTATTTTTCGAGATTTGTCAATTCTAGAGCTATTTGTGCATAATATTTGTGTTAAAGGTGAGGCTCTCAGTTACAAGGATTATATTATATGCCAAATAATTTTTAAGGATTTAAGGAAAGAAGGCCAAAGATGAAATCAAGTGTTAAAAGGAAAGAAGCTGATTTTGGAAAGTGTTAAAGATGTCAAAAATTGTTGTCCAAATTTGAAGATGTGTAGTATTTTTAATACTTCACAAAAAAGAAATAGAGTTTGAAGGAGCCATTTCAAATCAAGAAAGTTCTTTGAATTTTAGTCGCGTGGCCATTAAAATCAAGTGATTTGGACGTGTAACGAAAGAGTTGTAATTTTTACAAACTTTATGGCTAACCAGTCCACTTTCTAAGGAAAACAAGTTTGAGTTGGATTAGGACTCCAACCTACTCCATGACTTAGATTTCTTCCAACACCTATATAATATCAGTATGTGACTTTAGAAACTTATCCCTTGGCCGCCAGAGCTTAATTTTCATTAAGAATTCATTATAGAAGCAATCAGGGGGTCTAAAGGAGGAAGAATTAGGAGCACGAGCTTCATTGCATCAATTCTACACTTCTTCATCTCTATTCTTTGGGTAAATCAATATTAGATTTATTTTGTCTATTAATTTACTTCTAAACTATTTATTCCAAGTCCATTATGCATAATTTCTCTTCAGGATTGTAATTATATGAACAATTGATTATTGCTTTTCTGTTTAATTGAATTAGGGATTATGTTATTTGATTAAATTGGGTTTTAATTAATTTCCATTAACTATATGTTTGTAATAACACTACCCATATCATTGCTAAATAGTGGGTAGCTCGAGTAAATAAGCTATCGCCTAGGAGGGAAGGATAATTGCGGATATAGCATATAGGCATCTAGTGTGCGGTATGAAGGTCTTGCCTAACTAGATAGTCAACATGGTTAGATTTAATCTCGTCAAAAAATATTGTAGGGTCACCTAGGAGGGGTCTATATTATTGTAGGATAGCGTCCTATTCACCCGGGTAGGGTTAGAAAGATAGTTGAATCCCGTCTATTGTGAAATTACCTATTCACCCTTATTTCTAGAAATTTTAATTTTATAGGATAAGTTCATACTTGCATCTTCCTAGCTATTATCATATTTGCATAATTATTTATTTATCTTTGAACACAGGTTGAAATAACTATTTAAATCCTGAGAACGATTTCCATTTTACTTACTTATTACATTTAACGATCTGTACACTTACAAATAGTTAATCGTAGCTTTCGAGGTGTGTGCGGTTTTTACATTGTTATTTAATCATAATCCCTGGTCCACCAAGTGTTTGGCGCCACTGCCGGTGATTTTATTGTTAATTTAGTCTGTATTTAATCTAGCGTAGTAATTTTATTTGTTTTCAATTTTACGCTTGGTTTTGGGTTTTCCCTTTTTCATAGGGGATACAATTATGGTAACGAAGAAAGTCCAATGGTGTCGCCTAAGGTGTGATAAAATAATAGATAAAGTAAATGCAAATAAACACCCTAGGCTGAGCACGGTTCTGCAAGTATACAGGACGTATGCAAGTTTTAAATGATAAATAAGATTCGTTCCTCAAAGACTACGAAAGTTAGAGAGAACTTATGCAATTTGTCTAGTGCAGATATAAAGCTAGAACAGATAATACAAAGAAAATAAAGACTAAAGAGATTTTTATTTGGTTTTTACTAAGAGAAAATTAAAACTAATAAAGTAAAGACAAGAAACTAAAATAAAAGAAAAGAAGATAGTATGATAGTTTAGCATGAGAAATTAGCAAGTAATTCCCACTAGTCTTGTTTATTCTAACACGTATGGGTGAATCATGTAGTATCACTATAGTCAGGTTTCTAAATTCCCATACCTTAGACCTTGAGAGCGACTAAGGGGGCTACGACACAACCACGAGGCAGTCCAAACTTAGGGTTATCAAGCGCTACCACGGCCCTAAGCAGTACAATTCCTTCAATTGGTGATATGGTGGTGAAAACATACCCTAATGACTATCTAGTTAGAATCGGTGTTGTCAAGACTTATATCGGACACTAGACGTTATGTGGTGTTTCAATAGTTAAACACCCCTTCCGGGCGACCATCTAACTACTATTAAGGTAATCCTATACGCATGCATTCGCAAGGAAAACGGACAATAAATCAAAACACATAAACAGAGAATAAAACATGACTTCAATTAAATACGATGTATCCCAAATCAGATAAAATAACTAGGGTTCATACATATATGCTAAATCTCAAGCTAAAATAATTTAATTCGTACTAAAGAAAGAAAATAAAACAATTACAGATTTGAAGGTTGAAGATGACATAATATGGTGTTCAACTCCTTCCAGCCTTCTCTTCTTGTGTTGTAAGTTTCTTCCTGGCTTAAGGACTAGCCAAGGATGTGTTTCTTATGATAAGAGGGTGTATTTATAGGGTTTAGGAAACCCTACAACGTTTCTTGGAGTAGAAGATAGGTATTGCACTCCTAGCCCAACTCAAATTCGTAACCCTAAAATATAGAAAAGGTAAGAATCTGATGTTGTTTTGTTTTGGCCGTATCTGCTTCAATACTTATCCTTTTGACGCGTTCCAATAGTCGAAACTGATCGTCTCGAAAAGCTGTTTAACTTTGCTTTAGAACATGCTTCCAAATCCCTAGCCAATCTTGAGTTATGATCGCTTTTATGTTTGTAGCGGTTGGAATTTAGATTTATATGGCAACTTTATCTTTTCCTTTTTCATATTCCTTGCCTTTATCTCTAATTTCCATGTTTATCCTCTTTCCTTTATCTCTTAGAATTAAATTGGCATCTAATTAATTACCATATATCTTTAAAACTTCACAATTAAACTCAATATGCTCTAAAAATAATAAATAATTAAATTAAGACACGAAATAGGAAAGTGTACTAAATCATGAGATAATCGACCTATATCGTAATAAATACATCTAAAATGATGTCTCTAACTAGTAATAAATCATCACAAATGGGGAGACATCAAGACCCCAACTCAAAGTTGTATCGACCCGATACAAAAAAAATTAAAACAAAAAAATAGTAGGGTAGTCAAAGACTAAACAAGAAGAAGAAGTATGAGGGGAATAAGAACAAAACACAATGAATGATCCTAGAGCAAAATATCTAAAAAGTATCAGGTAAGCGTCGAACTTAACGACGTAATAAACAAAAGCGCTTCTTGGGAGACAACTCATTTTTTAAATTCTTTGGTAGTTTAATTTTTATTCTTGTAGTGTATGCTATTTAAGTTTGTATGTGTTTTAATAAATACTGCAGTAATGAGGAAGGTCGAATTGTTTCTGATGTGTAGGATACAAAGAATATGAGCATGGGGTGAGTTTTATTATTTTTCGTGCCCTCAGCTATTCTCAACTTTATACAGGAACTATGGGTTGTATACCATCTCGTAATCGTCATTGACGGTATGGAAAAACACGATTTTTCCGAGACTCGAGCAGTATGCCTCTCATACGGGCGACATGCCGGTCCGCAACAGTATCGAGATTCGCGAGCACTAGAATATCTATCTTTGAATGACCATAACTTTTGCATACAAACTCAGGATTCAGTAGATCAAGAGTCCACATAAATATTAGGAAATTGTTTACAACTATTATTCAGTACACTTTTCCTAATAACTAGCAAATCATGCTGAAATTAACCTAGAGAAAAGTTCAAAAAGTTAGAAGACTTCAACCGGTATACCGGCCCCATGGGCGAAAATGCCTATGCGAAAGAAGGGTCATAATGGTATGCGCCACGGTTCGAGGCCAGAAACTTGAAGAGCTTGAGTGGCATGTCGACCCTCTAGGCGGCAATGCCGACCATCCTTTCGTATCGAAATTTGCGAAAAACCGTGTCATGGTCAAACAATAGAAGAAAAGCAGGAGTGGCATTCCGGCCTCATGGGTGGCATGTTGGTGCAAGACGCGATCAAACCATGAAGAAAATATAAGAACAAATTATATATCATAATAATTAAGCCTACTTCTTCACCAAGAACCCAAACTCTATTTATGCTTCACTAAACCTCAGCTCACATCAAAACAACCCAAATCACCATAATTTCAAATCCAAATCCATCCTTACACTCCTACAAACAGTATTACCCACCAAAATCTTTCCATAACAACTAGAATCAAGAATCAAATTCCAAAACTTTTCATAACCTTTTTCTAAATTTTCTTAAACCCATCCACCCAAGTTTGGGTAAGAACAGGAGGAAAACAAGCAAAACTTCTAGGGGCCCTAGTAGCTATCACAACACGAATTCGAGAAAGAAGTTAAAAAAAGGTAAAAAGACAAGATTTATAGAGATGGTTGATTGATTGGAATGAAGAAAACTAGGAGGTAACTGAATGTGAATGTGGTGATACAAGAAGTTTACATATAAGAGAAGCACTGCACCCTATCTTGGTATTAATCATGTGAAGAGTATGCTTTCTCCCTTCTCTACCATTCCTTTACTTGCAATGTATGTGTTAGTTTATTTTTTTATCGAGCCTGTTTCGAGTCATGGGGACACGACTCATTTTTGAGTTGGGGTGCGGGGATTCATTGTCCCTCATCTCCATTTTTGTGATTTACTATTTTTTAGGTAAAATTAAAAAATTTAGAGATTGAATTAGATGTAGAATATGTTTAATGGCCTAAAATCATAAACTTTAGTGTGTTAATGATATAGAATTAATGTGTTTAGGAACTAGTTATATTGTATGCTTTAAAATATGAACAAGAAAACAACACCTTAAAAGTAAAGAAAGGATTATTAAGCAATGCGGTAGAAGTAAATTTGAAATTAGGGCACCTTGAAGTGTGTGTTAACCCTGAAATCCGAGCTAGTTGATAAAACAATTCGATGCACATGTTAGAGGTGAGAGAGTAACAAAATTAGATAGTTTAGAAAGTGATGAAGGCAGATCTTTGATAAGCCCATCGTTGCCTTTTAGCTTGTTATCCAGATTTAATTGATTATTATCCGTCTTAGCCCCTTCTAGCCTTTCTAAAGCCTTTTATTAGCCATCACAAGCCATACCCATTAGATTATAGGACTTTTCCATATGACCCGCACTCGAATCGCGATGCTAAGATAGTCATCGTAAGATATTGAGTTTGGGGTGGTGGAATATGATTATATGAAACACTTGGTGGCATTTTAAATTTATGCAATCGTTCTTTTGATGATTAATCACTTGTTTATATTGTAACCTTTTGCAAGGGTATAAGGAAAATAAAAAAGTTCTGAAAAAAAAATAAATATGATGCGGAAAGCAGTAGCATGACATCTCAAATGAAAAAGAAAGTCATAGCTAACTTACAAAAGAAAAGAATGAAATAGATTATATGAATTAGACCGGCAAAGTGGATTTTTTATGTGATAATCTTGATACTTTATATTGAATTATTGGGGATGCACATTTAGTCCATCAAATCTTGGGTTGAATGAGAAAATTTATGAGAGTAACTTAAATTCTAGGGTGAATCATTGATGGCTAGTGAGGAGAGAGCCAAAAGCTCACTCTATACTATCCAAATATTCGATCATTTCGTCCCAAAGCCTAACATTACAACCTTGAAGACCTTATGATTCTTAGCTATGTGATCTAGAAGCGATTGAACCTACAGAGAGTAGTTAGATGATTCATTGGAGACTTTTTTAGGATCGATGAACACTCTATAGTAGTTTAAAGACAATAAACTAAATATGAGTAGTGGAGAGAATGATGATTAAACTGAAGACTGATGCAATAAAATAAAGGTGCAAGAATGAGATGATAAATATAGCTCAGGTTTGCTTGTATGCACTTATCCTTCTATTTCTTCTAATAATTATAAAGGTTATTAAAGCTCTTAAAGTAAATAGACAAGATTCTATATTCCTCCTAACCCCTTTTCGGGTGGACTTATGTGACGACCTAACAATTACCAAGGGACTTGGGTAAGGGGACCCTGTGCAATGATCGATGGTTAATCACAAAACCTAATGACTATCTAGTTAGGAAAGCCTTTCTAGATCACTACTGCACATTAGACGCTTATGTGGTGTTTAACACTTAGACACCCCTTATGTGTGACCATCCAACTGCTATTAATGGGGTAGTCTATACTCGTGCACTAGTAAGAACTACAGTCAATATCTCAAAGCACATAAAAAAAATATAAAAGTTAAGAAGCTCAAATCGATTTAAAAAAGTTTTTCCCAAACAAATTTAGATAGAAGAAAATAGAATTAAAAAATTATACATATGAAAAACCCAAGTTATGAGAAAATTAGTTCATGCTAGAAAGAAATAAACTAAAATAAAGATACATATTATCAACTTGCTTCTCTTGATTACTTCTATGAGTAATATTAATTTAAAGTTGAGAAAGAACATGTTTACAATTATAAGAGGGTGTATATAGGTGTTTTTCTAAGTCTAGGTCAAAAGTTGGAGTAGAAGACAAGTAACTTGAATCCAAGTCCAACTCAAATTCGTTTCCTAAAATATAGGATCACTGTTTTGGTCATAGCGCCTTCGTTATTGGGCCGATTTTCGCCCATTTTATATCAAAACGACCGCATAAGAAAGATATATCTAAATATTCAAAGGCTAGTCCAAATTCGTAGCCGATTTAAAGTTATCTTCACTTTAGTGGACGTAGAATTTCCAAATTTATTTGGCAGCTTTTCAATTTCTTATTCGACTTTACTTCCTTTTATCTCTTATTTTTTTTCTATTTCTTATTTTCTTAACTCTTTAGAATTGACTTGGCATCTAATTATATTCCATAAACCTTAAGAGCTTCACATTAACACACAAATTAAACCAAATATGCTCTAAAAGTAATAAATTATCAAATCAAGACATGAATTAAGAATTTATCAAATAATAGAGAAAATTCCCTAGCTAATTAATCAAATACACCTAAAATGATGTCTCCAACCTACTTTAATATATCACAAATAAGGAGACATCAGTAAATATTTCAACTTATTGAAGAAAAAAAAACATAAGAAAGTCTATTTTATTCTAAAATACAAATTATTGTTTTGTGTGTACATTAACACACAAAATAATAAAATGGGATTGGACAAAAAAGGAATATATTAAGATAGTTAAAAACAAGTAAAAATAAGACATATGCGACTAATAAAGTGAAAAAATGATTTTGTTAAGGAAGGAAATGTTTTAGATTGATTTTATGATTTTGTGTATTATAGGAATACATAAATATATTTCATGAATTGTAGGAACACATAAAACTGAATATAAAATATTCAAAAAAAAAAAATTCAAAAAAATTCAAAAAAGTTCAAAAAGAAATACACAAATGCAGATAATAACTTGTCATATCCAAAAATGCAATTCTTTTTAAATTAATTTCAATATATTTAATTGACGCGGCCGTGTGGAGTAATTGAAAAATCTAGTTTTTTATATCAATAAATAAAACAAAATATCAAAATTAAAATATACAAAAAATCCAAAAAATTCAAAACATATCATAGACTTAGATTTTAATCTTTCTAGTAAAAAATACCAGTTTTTACTTTTCAGATTTTTTAGAATTATTTATGATTTTTAAAAAAATATTAAAAGACGCGTGCATGTTATGGAATTAGTTGGTGGTGATTGGTGGTGACGACAGCGGTGAACTAGTCGATGGTGGTTGTGGGTGAAAGGTGGTGGTGGTCGGTGGAGTATAATGAAGGTGGTAGTGATGGTGGTGGTCAGTGGAGAATGTATGAGGTGGTGCTGGTGGCCAGACTTTAAGATAAAAATAAAATATATAATGAATATTATATAATAAAAAAAATTAAAAATAAAATGACACTAAGGTTACTTGTGGTATAAAATTAAAGTTTATCATTAAATAGATTTTTTTTCATTAACTTGTGATTAAGTAGTAAGTCAAAACCTTATTCCCACTAATTGAGAATGGAAATGGTGAATTTGTAATTAATTTAGAATTATCCCTATTAATTTCACAAGAATACTAGATAACCAAGACCTCACTGATTAATTCACGAGACTTACCAAATAAATCTATTAAATAATCTGATAGAAATATCGAGTACCCAATGGTCAAATTCATAAGAATTTCCATATAATTCGATTGAAAATCTTAGGCAGAATTATCGAGGCTTCTCTAGTTAGATTTACAAGAATTTCCAAATAAATTAATTAATTTTTAGGTAGAATTGTCAAGGCCAAATTAGTTAAATTCACAAGAATTAGCGGATAATTTGATTAAAGTTCCTAGGAAGAAGTCTCGAGGTTCGAATAGTCCCAAATAACTCGGTTAAATTGTAAAGCAAAATTATTGTGATCTCGCTAGTTAAATTCACAAGACTTACCAAATAAATCGTTAAATTCACAAGCAAAATATCAAGTCGCAACTTGTTAAATTCACGAGAAATACCAAATGACTCAATTAAAATTATAAGGCATTATTATAGAGGCCCTACTTGTCAAATTCATAAGAATTAGATAGCTAGATTAAGTTTCCAGGAGAGTTTATTAAGACCATACTAGTATAATTCACAAGAATCACCAAATAACCCGATTAAGATTATGGGGCGGAATTACTGAGGCTTAACTGGTTAAGTTCACAAGAATTACCAAATAACATGATTAAAAATCTCTAGTTAAATTCACAAATATTACCAGATCTGAGAAAATTTCTCAGCTAGGACTATCGAAGCGTCATTGGCAAAAAACATAAGACTTTCCAAATATCTTGATTCGATTCTCGGGTAGAATTACCGAGGACCCAATTGTTAATTCATAAGAATCAGTAGGTAAATCGATGAAAACTCTCAAGATTATCATGGCCCAAATTATTAAATTTACAAGATTTACCAAATAACTTAATCAAAATATCATGCAGAATTATCCATGGCCTCACTAGTTAAAGTCACAAAAATTACTAAGTAGCACATTCAATTTATAAGATAGAATTATCGAGGATACACTACTTAAATTCAAAATAATTACCAGATAAATCGATTAAAAATCTCATGTAGAATTATCAAGATCCATTAGTTAAATTTACAAGAAGTGCCAACTAAATCTATCAAATCTTCTGGCAAAAATTATCAAGGCCCCACTAGTTACATTCGTAAGAATTACTAGATAATTTGATCAAATAACTTGATTATATTTTCTATTAGAATTATTGGGCCGTCACTAGTTAAATTCACAAGAATTGCCAAAAAAATCGTTTAAATTCTCATACTGATTTATTGAGTCCTCACTAGTTAAATTCCAAATAATTGTCAAATAACTCGATTAAGTTCTCAAGTAGAATTATTGAAGCTTTGAAATTCATAAAAATTACTGATAACTCAATTAACCTTCTTAGGAAGAATTATCACGCCCCACTGGTTAAATTAACAATAATTAACAAATAGTTCGATTGAAATTCCCCGACAAATTATTGAGTTCTGACTGTTTAAATTCATAAAGGTTACAGATACCTCGAGAAAATTTTCATGTGAGGTTATCAAAGCGTAATTGGTTAAATTTACCAAGGTTACTGAGAGATTCGATTTAATTACCACATGTGGTTCTAAAATTATAATTAAAATTGATTAAATTTGTACGAGTTTGCCAAAGCTTCCCTTGTAAAATTAACAAATATGCTTTTCCATAACCAGATAGATAAATATGGAAAAATGGGGTTCTTTTAGAAATATCTCCTAAAAAAATACCTCGAATATATTATAACGAGAAATCTACAAATAAACACCACAAATTCAAATTTTCTATTTATAAACGCGCAACTAAAAAAAATCCTATAAAATGCCTAAATTAAATTTTTTGATTTGCTTTTTACCTATATACCTCTACTTCAGTTTATCCTTTGGTACGTACCAATAATTTCTGTTTGGTATGTACCAATTTTTTCAGTTGATTCGTACTAAGTAGTTTTCTTTTTGACACATACCAATCGTTTTATAATTGTTATACAAACATTTTTTATATAATTGCATGATAGGTCTCTAATAGCATTTGTGTAAACTCAAATGGTTTTTGTCCATGTCAAGGTTAATATCCGTGACCCAAGTCAAAGTAAGGGATATGAGTTCGTACTTATTTCGACAACCCAATACTAGCTAACATGTCAAGATCCAATTGGTATGTGCCAAACAAATTTTTTCTGCAAAAACAATTCAAAAGAAATGAAACACCATATTAGAATAAAACAAAAAGATAATACCCAATTGATATGTACCAAACAGACCATATTAGTACATACAAAACTGACCCGATTGATATATACCAAACACATTTATATCCAAAGAAAATTTCATCACACTTGGTGGAATTAGAAAACAAACATAAATCTCTTTGCATTAGCTGAAACAAAAACCAAAGAGAAATCTCTTCGTACTAGCTTGAACGTTGAAAACAAGGACACATTTTTTTTTTATATTCCAAAACTAAAACAATGAAACAAATAGTTATCATCGTTAAAGATTCATTGGACTCCATATTTGACACATGTTAAATAAATAGTATCAATTAAATGGTAAAAACTTAAATAAATACCTTAAAATGGTTTATTCTTACATATAATCAAGAATGAAGAAACGTGTGGTACCTTTCTTTCAGCCCTTTGATCAAACATTTTTAGTACAGTTTTGGTTGGAGCATCCAATATTAGAATGAAGGATTTTCCCAACTTGTTAGAAAATACTAATAAGGCAATTGATGTAAACATTATGAAAGTTTAGTGCTATGCTATTGGTACTAAACTTATAAATTTTCAAATAATATGAAACTCTGCAACTGCAGATACAAATTCTAAATCTCTTCATAAATAAACTTCTATATAATAACAAAAATGTTCTGATTTTCCAATCAACAAACCGTTGTTTAAGAAGCAAAAAATACAAATGAGTTGAGTTCCTTTCAGCAAAAAACTCAAAAAGATATGCAGAGAATTGTTCCTATAATTTGAATTACTGTAAGGCCTAGTCCATCACTATCACAAACAGATTTAAGTAAAAACAATGTTCAAATTAAAGCAAAAGCGCAAAAACATGTTCACCAACCCCAAATATAGTACGAACTCTTCAAGTGAATAACATTTTTACAATAATGAATGCTCCAAAGAAGTAAAAATGAAAAAAACAAAGGTAACAAGATTGATAATAAATGGAGTAAATTGCACCATTCTTCCTAGTGATAATCCTTCTGTTTTTCACTTCAAAACTCACACACGGTGATAATAAAACTACACTATCACGTAATTTGACAAACTCAGAAAATAAACATCAGTTGAATATTTATAGGAACAATATATTTATCACGTAACTTTTTTCATTATAGGTCCCTATATTTATCCTCTTTTTGTTCTTCGACTTATCTCATTTATTTTCTATATTTTTTGAAAACTTAGTCCTAGTAGGTAATCCATGCAAATAAAATTCTCCACTAGGCTCGGTCACATTCTCGGGTGGGGAGGGGGGGTGGAGAAATTTATTATTGACCATATTCCTTTCATGAATTTTCACCCTTCGTATCTTGATGTTTACCGAATTTTTTAATTGTGTATTTACTTGTGCAGAAGTACTATTACGCAAATTTTTTTAGTAGTTATCCACTCAAAGGATATTTTTACCTATGATACGGTTTTTATTGTATTACTAGTAATAAGAAGCAGTTTTTTATGATTATAATAATGATATTATATAAAATCTGATCTAATTCATTTACCTTTTACAAAAAAATTAAAACAAAAAATTGGTAAGAAAAAAATCATGAAATGGGATCTTCCTTTAAAAAACATGTCATAGAATTGGAAGCTATTGATTATTTGTCAAACATGTATCATTATTAATAAATCCAGTCAAAATAAATATCTCCTTAGATTCTCTAAAATTAAATTCCAAGATGTAGAATCTCTAAAATTAACTTTAACCTTCTCTCAACTAACCGATTTTAGTCATTAAATAAGATATTTCAACCCCTCTATAAATACCAATGAATTGTTTTAGATGGAAAATGAATTGAAGCAGTTCTTACAAAACTTTTTGATGTTCCTTATAAATGAAAACAAACTTTTTCTTTTTGTCTATCTATCTTACTCTTCCTCTCTCCATTTTTCTAATGGACATCTTTGATTTTGGGGAGTCATCTTCCCGTGGGTCCATCCTTAGTTACTTGACACCTAATTGCAAAATTATTCAGCAGCCTACTGAATGGACTATGGAGGAAAACAAGCTCTTTAGTGCATCGGCAGAATATCATCCTGAATCCCCAAACTTCTACGAATATGTTACATCAGTCCCCTACCAATATCATCCTAAAGATGTCAAAATACACTTTTTTATTGAATTATTAGGATTATATATGAATAAATATTTATTTCTAGTCTTATGTGATAAGAACATATTTGTGTCTGTTTATCTGATGGATTACACATTTTCAAAAATAAGAGTAATCAAAATAGTTTATAGGATTCAAAAACAATATTGATCAGACATACCTTCTTAAACTTTGTAACTCCCTATGGGTGGTCATTATGTTGGGTTCCGCATTATAGTTATGTGTCCAACTTGATCTGCCTGAACAATTGTCTATTTTCAAAAACTAAAGTCATGAGTAATTTGTCAATAATGAAGTAAATATTTGAAGATATGTATGATCAAAATAATCTAAATAAGTAACATGATAGGTAGAATAATTTAATTTGACTAATAATTATATAAATTTCGGGCAGTAAGGGACCTATATAATTTGTATTTTTAGAATAAAATAGAATTTCTTAGGTTTTTTCAACCAATGAATCTCTTATCTGTTTCTCCGCTACCAAATCACCACACTGCCCCGCCGCCTACCCATAGCCATTAGCCAACAAAATTTCAAACTTGATTTCCTCGAATTTGAAATCATTTCATATCCCCTCTAACCTTATTGCCATCATACTCTGCTTCAGCGCCAAGTTAGTTGTGCTCTCTTCACAATGCGATACACAACACACTAATCAAATCACGACCCTCTGTTTTAAGCCTTGATCAATTGCCCATAATTAAGCCCGACATTGACTGCCCAAATTTGAGGCCCACCAGAAACCTTTCTTGGAATATGAATGTCAAACGAAAATAATAGATATAGCCAGACATTATTTTCCTATAAAATTTGAATTTAGTAATGTCCAGTTGAAGTTTCATTTGTGTGGGCTTAAATGTAGATATTTATGGAGGTGGATAACGATGTTAGGTTTGAAATTTACAGCGAAGAAAGAGGTTAAAGTTTGAAGATTTTATTGGGGTGGCGTGCATCGTAACGACGGTGTTGTTGAAGGAAAGAGGATTTTTTTTTGTCAACAAAAGTCTCTAGACTGGAGGAATTTGTGTTTAAAGTTCTTCAATTTTTCCATTTTTTTAAGTGTTTTTTTAGGGTTAATGCCCAATAGGCACCTGCAGCCTTACCCCCTTGCCCATAAAAGGCACCGTCTTTTTTAAAGAACAGCGAGTAATGGGAAGCTTCCCATTACACAAAGTTTGAGTTATGGGAAGCTTCCCATAAACTCTTTTTATGGAAAAGAAAAGGAAAATGCAAAATATATGTGGCCTTTTATGGGCAAAAAAATAATGGTTGAGGTGAGAAGGAATTCATTCTAACTTGAAGTGTTTCTTGGACAATAATTTTTTTTTTATTCGATGGTAAGTATATATTACAGGGGGCTGTAGAGTTTTTAGTAGATCTGGACTACTCTTTACATTTTTAGGGGACAAAATCACTTTCTACTATCACACATTTCTATACACATTTATATATTTTTCATCCCTTATTGATTCTGCATAATGGGGGCTGACTTACATCTTTCTAGTGTTGACCTGATCAGTGTTGGGTCGGGAGGACACCTCTCTTTGGCCGATAGTCGACTACTTTTAGGTAGAACGATTAGCTAACCATGATCAACCATAGGTAGTCTATATATTCGTTCATATACTCAAACTATATTCGAATTTCTAGACCAATATCAATCTAACTTTAATCTAGGTAGAATTTTCTCTATTAACATATATATGCCAATGGAGTTCATGTAAAATGGTAGTCATGCAGAATTATCTTAAATATATAACATATAGGTTTTTGAACTCCATTTATGTTCAGTTATCCTACTAAATTTTTATTGTCATATCATACGTGAGAAAATATTTGGAGAATTTATATTAAAATTCATAGTAATTGATTATACTTGAAGAAGTACCTTACGTAATTGAAATGGAATAACCAACGATCTTGTCATCTGAATGATAAATGTTTTTCACCATACACATAACCTATCACAAGATAACAAAAAATCAGTTGATTCATTTTATATAAATTACAATGGATTTGTGCTATTTTGTCTTTGTGGATAGAGTAATAACAAAGTATATAGTAAACGCTATTTGCATAGACATATACTTGAATCATACAAACAAACATATCTAATAAATAAGACAATTAAAAAAGTAGTATCAGGCTACCTATAAGATCAAATTCTTAATAAAAAATATAAAATAATAGTAGTAAATCTCAAAATTAATCATCACATACCATAATTGTATGACAAATTAGATATCTACTTGAATATTAAGAAAATTATTTCAGTTTTCAAGATACTTACATCTAAATTATTATTAAAAAGTGTACACCCATCACCGGTGATGATAAAACCTTATATTAATTAATGAAAATTACATAAATTAAACATATGTTATATAAAATTTTGTATATAGAAATATATTGATGGTAATTATTGTGATTTAACAAATAGGATAGAGTAAAAGAGAACGATAAGAAGCATAAGAGAGTGAAAGAGAAACTGAGAAAGACGGAAGCTGAAGAGGTAGAGGCGGCGATTAGGGTTTCATAAGTTTGAAAATAGTTATATCTATTATAAAGTAATGTGTTAACATATATTGAAGTTTATTTATTCAACATAAACTTATATAAATGTTATCTAAGTACATTTTTAGCACGGTATATAGACTTACACAAATAATTGTATTTGGTAACCTTTTATTTTGAATGATAGGGAAAATAAGAGTAAGTTAATTAAAATGTTCTAGAGGGGGTGGGGGTAGAATAGGACCAGTGCGGAATTAAAAATCTTATACAAATTGGATATTTAGATTCAATATGAAAATCCACTGTTTGAGAATTTTAGATAGAATCGACAGAGGTACGCAAAAGTTGTGATACGAGAATGAATACTCGTCAAAATTTTAGTGTATATACTCAATGAAAGAGTAATGGTTAAAGATTTAAGGAAGCTACATAACAATTTTTAAGAATGAAAATGTCTACTCCTATATAATGAAAGCAATTATAAATACAATAGAACATTGATGTCTCCCTTTTTGTGATAAATAAATCCCACTGTGAGACATAATTTTAGGTATATTACGTACTTTGTTGAGGGATATTTCCCTATTATTTGATGTATTCCAATTTCTTGCCTTATTTTTGGAGATTTGTCAATTCTAGAGCTATCTGTACATAGTTGTTGTGTTAAACGTGAGGCTCTTAGTTACAAGGATTATATTAGATGCCAAATAAATTTTAAGTATTTAAGGAAATAAGATCAAAGATAAAATCAAGAGTTAAAAGGAAAGAAGCTGATTTTGGAATGTGTAAAAGATGTCAAAAATTGTTGTCCAAATTTGAAGACCTGTAGTATTTTCAATGCTTCATAAAATAGAAAGAGAGTTTTAAGGAACCATTTTAAATCAAGAAATTTCTTTGAATTTGAGTCGCGTGGCCACTGGAATCAAGTGATTTAGACTTGTAACGAAAGAGTTATGATTTTTACAAACTCTATGAGCCAACTAGTCCATTTTCTAAGGAAAACGAGTTTGAGTTGGATTAGGACTCCAACCTACTCCATGAGTTAGATTTCGTCCAACACCTATATAATATCAGTATGTGACCTTATAGACTCATCCCCTGGTTGCCAAAGAATTGATTATAGAAGCAATCAGGGGGTCTAGAGGAGAAATAATTAGGAGTAGGAGCTTCACTGCATCAATTGTACACTTATCTATATCTATTCTTTGGGTGAATAAATATTAGATTTCTTTTGTCTATAATTTACTTCTAAGATATTTATTCCAAGTTCATTATGCACAATTTCTCTTTCTGGATTGTAATTATATGAACAATTGAATATTGCTTCTCTGTTTTAATTGAATTAGGGATTATGTTATTTGATTAAATTGGTTTTTGATTAATTTCCATTTACTATATGTTTGTAATAACACTACCCATCTCATATCTAAATAGTGGGTAGATCGAGTAATTAAACTATTGCCAAGGAGAGGGGGGAGGGGTAATTGTGGATATAGCATATAGGCGTCTTGTGTGCGGTAGGGGGGTCTTGACTAGCTAGATAGTCAACATGGTTAGATTTAATATTGTCATAAAATATTATAGGGTTACCTGGGAGGGGTATCTATTATTGTAGGATAGCGTCCTATTCACCCGTGAGGGGTTAGAAAGATAGTGGAATCCCGGCTATTGAGAAATTACCCATTCACCCTTATTTCTAGAATTTTAATTCTATACGATAAGTTCATACTTGCATCTCCCTAGCTATTATATTAATTGCATAATTATTTATTTAATTAAAAAACAAACACTTTAATTGCTTATCGTTTTAATCAAAACATTTAAAAACATCTATTATAATATTAAACACAGGTTGAAATAAATATTTATTACTAACGATCCATACACTTGCGAAGAGTTAATCGTATCTTCTGAGTTGTGTGCGGTTTTTACATCATTATTTTATCACAATCCCAGGCCCACCAAGCGTTTGGCACCACTGCCGGGGATTTTATTGTTATTTTAGTCTGTGTTTAATCTAGGGTAGTAATTTTATTTGCTTTTAAATTTACGCTTGGTTTTGGGTTTTCTCTTTTTCACATGTGACACATGTAGGGTAATGAAGAAAGTCCAACGATCTCTTTAAATATGTAGTGGAGGATACTATTCAAATACTGGTTTGTTCAACTATGGGGAAAACACTTGGGATATCAACAATGGGGTAGTAACTTCCACCAGACATTTTATCAACCCCCGCAAGAGCAAACATGGAATAATCAATGGACCGAGAATGTTCAACAACTACCTGGTGGATCCTTGTGTGAAATAAAATGCAAAAGATTAGGACTCACAAACCGCAAATGTACGGTTGACATTGTCCAAGTAATAAACTGATAAGTCGGATTCATTCTCAGGGATTGGACTGGTATAACCCAAGTATTCGTAATCGTAATTGCAACTATGGAAAAGTAAATGATATAATTTTTTTTTTGGTTTTCTAAAACTAAGATAGCAAGTAAATTAAATACCAAATTAATTAAATTTAAATAGAAATAATGAAAGTAAATAGGGTAGACACAAGAACGGAAATAGTACTTGAGTCACGCTAGGGTTTCATCTAAAACCTTATCAATTAATGTTTAATGTAAGGGATGAATTGCTATATTTATGCTAGTCGGGATTCTAAAGTCTCCTTACCCCCGTCAGGGTGGACAAAGGAGCTCTCCTACGGTATTCTAAACTATGTCAGGATAATTAGAACTACTTTCAGATGGTTCAAGTCTTACCGCTTTGGCTATTGGTTAGTCAAGCCTGTCAAGGTCATTGGCGAATACCAACGGCAATTACCTAGTTCTATATCTAAAACCCCCGTCAAGGTGATCAATACGCCACTATATTGAATAGCCTAGATACTAATAATTATCCCTAGTTCGCGACTCTAAAGATAATAATTCAAGCATAAATTAAAAGCCAACACAAATAACAAATTCAGTTTAAATTCCCAAATTGGAAAAACAGAAACTAATCCAGTTTGGGTTCAACCCAATATGCGATTCAAGTACTTAATAATTTAGCTCATGTTTGAAAGAAAAACTAAAATTAAATAGAAAGTATTCATTATCAATTACAGAAATAAAATGAAGAACCTAATTGAAAGATTGAATATGACTGTAGTTGGAAGAATAACTTTCTCCAGCTTCCATTCTTGCTTCTTCTCTGGACGCTCTCTTCTAAAGATGATTTAATTTGAAGAATAAAATGAGAGGTAGATTAGGGCTAATCTTGGGCTTGATTAAGTAATTAAAAGCCCAAGTCCAATTGGTAATTCCAGTTTCTAAATCTTCCTAACTTAATAAGGAATCAAACCTTGTTTCACGACTCAAGGCTAATTCCATGTTTAAGTCGCTTGAAATCGGAAATCAATATCAGCCTTCCAGATTTGCATATTTCCTTAACAATTCCTTGGGAAATCTTTTCTCGCCTTTGACTTTTCCACACGATCTAAGAATTTTATTCTCGATTACTCTCCTTGTATTGGTGCTCCCTATAATCCATTAACCTACAAACTTTGCACTAAAAACAACCCATTTAACGTGCAAAAGCTTTATAAATGAAAAATAATAAATTCCAAGGAGAGAAAATGAAATATAACGAAATAACACTAAAAGTCTATCATGTTAGTCACTTATTCACCTAAAATAATGTCTCCTAAGGGCATAAAATTAGAAAAAAAAGGGAGACATCACTACCACATATACTTCAAGCCTTCGAATTGAGAAGAACTCTTGCAACATTCGTAGGAAAGATCAATGAGGAAAATGCAACACATCAAGAATGGAAGGCAAGAGAAGAGGTGCAAAGGTCCATTGAGAAGTTTGGAGTCTATTATGGTGGAAGAAAAGTTAATAAAAATTCAAGAAAAAGAATCAAGAGGCTACGAGATGAACATGAGTTGTCCATTCTTGGGATGGCGATAGATTGGAGGTTTCCCATAATACTGTAGAGGAATGTCTTCTTGCAAATAAATGGATTGGAGCTAAAAAAATATGAAGATCAATGGGTTATTAACCCGGCAAGAACAATCCTCATATACCACCTGGTGAAGAAGTTGTTTCGTCATGAGAACTAGAAGGCGCAACATAGATATTACCTACCCCCTTTCAAAGATCGATTAATTAACAACTTAGGTGGGAAGGTTTCAAAGTTACCACATCAAGGAAGAGGATATTTTAAGTGGAGGAGTACCACAAGAGCCTCAATAGTATTTTCATGTCAGGTAAGCGTCGAACTTAACGACGTAAGTAACAAAAGTGCTTCTTTGGAGACAACTCATTTTTTAAATGCTTTGGTAGTTTATGCTTGTAGTGTATGCTATTTAAGTTTGTATGTGTTTTAATGAATATTGCAGTAATGAGGAAGGTAGAATTGTTTTTGATGTGTAGGATACAAAGAAGATGAGCATGTGGTGAGTTTTATGAATAATTCTGTGCCCCCAGCTGTTCTCAACACTATACCGGAACTATGGGTGGTATACCATCTCGTAATAGACATTGACGGTATGGAAAAACACAATTTTTGCCGAGACTTGAGCGGTATGCTGCTCATACGGGCGGCATGCTGGTCTGCAACAATGCCGAGATTCGTGAGCACTAGAATAGCTACTTTTGAATGACCATAACTTTTTCATACAAACTCGGAATTTAGTAGTTCAGGAGTCCACAGAAAGATTAGGAAATTGATTACAACTTTTATTCAGGACACTTTTCCTAATAACTGACGACCGTGCTGAAATTAACCTAGAGAAAAGTTCAAAAAGTTAGAAGACTTCGACAGGTATACCGGCCCCATGGGCGGAAATGCATGTGCGCAAGAAGGGTCATAATGGTACGCGCCACGGTTCGAGGTCAGAAACTTGAAGAGCTTGAGCAGCATTGCCGACCCTCTATGAGGCAATGCCGACCATCCTTCTGTATCGAAATTCGTGACAAACCGTGTCATGGTCCAATAGTAGAAGAAAAGCAGGAGAGACATACCGGCCTCATGGGTGGTATGTTGGTGCAGGACGCGATCAAACCAAGAAGAAAATGTAAGAACAAATTATAACTTATAAACCTTAAGCCTTCTTCTTATCCAGGCACCCAAACTCCATTTAAGCTTCACTAAACCTCATCTCACATCAAAACAACACCAAAACACCATAATATCCAAATCCATCCTTACACTCCTACAAACAGTATTACCCACCCAAATCTTTCCATAACAACTAGAATCAAGAATAAAATTCCAAAAGTTTTCAAAAACTTTTTCTAAATTTTCTTAAACCCATCTCACCCAACTTTGGGTGAGAACAAGAGGAAAACAAGTTCGAGAGAGAAGTTAGAAAAAGGTAAAAACACAAGATTTCTAGAGTTGGTTGATTGATTGAATGTTAAAAACTAGGAGGTAAGTGAATGTGAATGTGGTGATACAAGAAGTTTACATATAAGAGAAGCATTGCACCATATCTTGGATATTGATCATGTGAGGCAATAGCAATTTCTGTTTCAATTTATAGGATTTTCGTTGCTACTCCTTCTTCCACCATGCTAACTAGATTTTCAAACACATGGTGGTCTCCATTTATAATTGGCACGGTAGTCATATCACTTTCAATAATATCTTCTTTCAACACCTCCTCCTAAAATACTTTTTCTTGTTGATCTCTTCCATCCCTCGGGGGAGTGGAATCTTTATAAGACTTGCTTACATTTTCAACTAAGTTAGGAGAGTTGTTTCGGGCAGCCATTTCATCTAGCATCTGTTGTATGAATGCACGGGTGTCTTTTCTTTCCTCTTCTCTTGCCTTATGCTCTGGCTCTCTTGCCTCGAATTCCTCGTATAGGTGACCGACTTTAGCAATTGTCTCATGTAGTGCCTCTTGCTCATAGTGATGAGGTGGATAGTGTGGAATTTTTTCAACCCACTGGTTGTTCCATCCTTGCTCTTGATGATAGTGATATGATAATTGTTGTTGATTATTCCTGATCCATTTATTGTTCCATCCTTTCTCTTGCGGGTATTGATAAGGTTGTTGGTAGAAGTTACTACCCCATTGCTGTTCTCCCAAAGAGTCTTCCCAATAGTCAAATGGATCGGGATTTGGGTAATGCACTCCATACATCTCTAATTGAGTCTCTTGATCATTACCTGAATATAAGAACCAGTAAAAGAAAACAAACAAAAACAAGCGTAAAACAGAAAAAATAAACAATTAAAACTACTTAGGGATTAAACACCGGGGTCACAAGCTTAAATCCCCGCCAGCGGTGCCAAAAACTTGGTGGGTCCTTGTGTGTTATAAAATAAAATGCAAAAGATTAGGACTCACAAACCGCCAGTGTACGGTTGTCCAAGTAATAAACCGATAAGTCGGATTCGTTCTCAGGGATTGGACTTGTATAACCCAAGTATTCAATAGATAAGTAATCGTAATTGCAAGTACGGAAAAGTAAATGATATAATATTTGTTTTGGTTTTCTAAAACTAAGATGCAAGTAATTAAATACTAAATTAATTAAACTTAAATAGAAATAATGCAAGTAAATAGGGTAGACGCAAGAAAGGAAGTAGTACTTGAGTCACGCTAGGGTTTCATCTCAAACCTTCTTAATTAATGTTTTCTGTAAGGGATGAATTGCTATATTTATGCTAGTCGGGATTCTAAAGTCTCCTTACCCCCCTCCAGGGTGGACTAAGGAGCTCTCCTATGGTATTCTAAACTCCGTCAGGATGATTAAAACTACTTTCAGATGGTTCAAGTCTTACTGCTTGGTGTCGCCTAGGGTGTGATAAGAATAAGATAAATATAAGCCAGAAAACAATGCACTTTCACCCTAGACAAGCACGGTACTGCAAGTATTACAGGACGTATGCAAGTTTTTAATGATAAGTTGAATCTGTTCTCAGGAACTTAGTGTGTTATACGAATGGGTAAATAAATTCGAGTAAGAAGCAATTAACTAAAACACAGAAAATAAAAGAGACTAATTCGAGATAATTAATTAAACTAAGGAAAAATAAAAGACAATAATTAAAAGATAAGAAATATGAGATGAGAAGTATAGCTCAGGTTTTGCTATTATGCACTAATCCTTTTAATTCTTTCTATCAATCTTGTTAATAAGGGAGATAATTAACTCTTAGATACTTAGTCGGGATTTTAAATTCCCATACCTTAGACCTTGATAGCGACTAAGGGGGCTACAGACACACCACGAGGCTGGTTTAAATAGGGTTTTCCTACGCCACTAGGTTCCTAAGCAATCAATTTCCAAACATGGTGATAGTGAACAAATTATACACTAATGACTATCTAGTTAGAATTAGTGTTGTCAAGACCAATATCGACACTAGACGTTATGTGGTGTTTCAATAAAAAGATACCCAGCTAAGGTGATCATCTAACTACTATTAAGGTAATCCTAATCGTTGCGCTACGCAAGGAAAACAGTCATTAAATCAAAACACATAAACAAATATATAGGTAAGAAGCTAATATCAGATTAAAACATATAATTCCCAAAGAAAATTAGATAGAAAGAAAATATAATTCATAGATTATACATGATGCAAAACCCAAGCTATGGGAAAATTAGTTCATACCTGAAGGAAATAAACTAAAAGAAATAACAGAAGACTTCATCTTGCTCTCTACAATAATTCTGATGATAATAAACCTAAAGACTAATTACTATGATGCAGGAATGATTTACAAGTCATACAAGGGTGTATTTATAGGTGTTTAGAGGCCCTAATTCGTTTTCTTGAAGGAGAAGGTAAGTAGGGGACTACTAGCCCAACTCAAATTCGTAACTCTAAAATATGAAATCAGGTCCGTTTTTGTTTTGGTCCTAATAGCTTCAATTCTTATCAGTTTGACGTGTATGAGTAGTTGAAATTCATCGTCTCGGAAAAATCTTTAACTTTTATCTTGACCGTTTCTCCAAATTCCCAACCTATTCTGAGATATAAGCTGATTTGTGGTCGTAGGTGCTGGAATTCAGATTTATGGCAGCTTTTCCTTTTCCATATTTTAACTTTTCTTTCCTTATCTCCAATTTTCATGCTTATCTTCTTTCCTTATCTCTTAACGCCCGTTCGTGATTGCTTTTTAAAATAATCACTTAAAGTTATTTTAGATCCATAGTAATATTTTAGACTCTAAAAATCACTTTTATGAAAAGCACTAGATTAGTGATTATTAAAATAATCACTTAAGTGATTTTAGATGTCAAAATATTTTTTAATATTTTTTACAAATATTTAAATTTTAATCAAAAAGCGCTTTTAGCTTCAAAATAATCAATCCCAAACGGGCTCTTAGTCTTTGACTTGGACTCTAATTAATCTCCATAATTATCTTTAAAACTTCACACTAAATAAATAATTAAATCCAATATGCTCTAAAAATAATAATTCACTAAATCAAGACTAGAAATAGGAAAGTGTAGTATTTCTCAAGAAAATCGACTAGAAAGACTTCTAAATCACTAGAAATGATGTCTCATCACAAATGAGGAGACATCAAGACCCCCAACTCAAAGTTGTATCGTCCTGATACAATAAAGATTAAAACAAAGGGAAGTCTCTAAATACACACCTAGGTCACTTTAACACAATGGGAAAAACATAGAAGAATATATAGAATACACATAAATCAACTACTCAGAAAATTTCATGCAATAATATTTACAAACTACATACCTGTACACTTCTCATATCCATAGTTAACACGGTTTGAATTCAAGATCTGATTAGTTTCGCAATGTAAGAAGGAGAGGGACTTTACTCAGTTTACCAAGGAAGTTATATATTGTTCATCGAACTTCGCTAGTATTCAATGATCCATTTAACTACTCTCTATTGGCTTAATCACTTCTCGATTACATAGCAAAGAATCAAAAGGTATATAAGGTTGTAATGTAGGCTTAAGGATGGTATGACAGTATATTTGGATAATTTAGAGTGAGCTTTTGGCTCTCTCCTCACTAGCCATCAACGAATCGCCCTAGAGCTTGAATTACTCTCATAAAACGTTTCTCACTCAACCCAATGAATTCTTTTGATGCACAAAGTAGCATCCCTAATAACCCAATTAAAGCATAAGATGTTCACATAAAAATTCCACTTTGCCGGTCCGAATATATATTCTTTTCAAATCATTTTTTCTTTTGTATAGCTATTTTTATTAATGTTGATAGCTATGACTTTCTTTTTAATGTTGAGATATTACGCTATTTTATTCATAAATTAGGCCTTTTCATAACTTTAGCTCGTAGCTTCTTTTTCATTCACTATTACCTCGGCAAATGGTTACAATATAAACCTGTGGATCATCGTCAATATAAAGAACGGAGCACAATTAATAAGCTAAAAAATCCCAACCTAATAATAATTCCCCTAATGGTGAACCCACCACCCCAAACTCAAGCTCTAAAACAATTGTCTATGCATCGCGATTCGAGTGCGGGTCATGTGGAAAAGTCCTATAATCTAAAGGGATATGGCCTATAATGTGGCTAAATAAAAAGGCTTTAGAAAGGATAGATGGGGCTAGAAGGATATAACATATTAAATCAAATAACAGGGTGAGAATGTATAAAAAGGCTTCAAGTGGCTTCAATATGAAAGAACTGATCATTTTCTTCACCATGCAATTTCGTTATTTTCTTACCTTTAGCACTTTCATCAAATGGGTTTGTCAACTAGCTTGGATCTCACGGCCTACACACTACTCAAGGTTCCCTGAGATTGAACATATTTTCTATCGCATTGCTTACTAATATTTTCTTTAATATCAATGTGTGTTTTCCTACAAATACTCAAAGCATACAAAATAAAATAGCTCATAACATACTACTTACTATCATTAACTCACTGGGCTTATGCTTTCAAGCTATTAAACACACTCTACATCTAATTCCCATGCATCAAAAAATTTAATTTCTTCCTAAAACCAGAATAATGGAGATGAGAGACAACGAATCCCCACACCCCAAACTCAAAAATGAGTCGTGTCCCCAAGAATCGAAAAAAGACTCGAAAAAGAAATTAAAATTAGCAGATAAATCATTTACATAAATGGTAAGGAAGAAAGAGAACATACTCTCGAGGCTATTACCTCGCATTATCGACATCCAAGATAGGATTTGCTTGATCTTTCTTTAGTTGCTCAAGGAGTGTCATGATGTGCACTTGATTGGCTTTAATTTGTGCCACATCCTCGGCTAAGGAAGTTTGAGCTTTTTCGAAATTGTTTAAACGCTCCTCCATCTTCTCTTGCCAACTTTGCTCCTTTTATTCTTTTAAGACTTGCGTAGAGCCCGCTCCAATCAAGACTTTCATGATCCAAGCATAATCAATATTACTCTTTTTAAATTCGAATTTCTCTTCTTCACCCAATATTATATTCTCTTTTTGCACAAGACACGTGATCATAGTAGGATATTTAACATTATAAAATGATTTAGGAGAGACCGGAAATCACATCACCTCCTCAAAGATCAACTGTGCAACATCCACTTCTTCTCCGCTCAGAATACAATCCAAAAGGAGAGCGCTCTTCTTAATCACATCCAAAGTTATTGTGTTTCCAAAGACATTAGGAATAAGGAAATTATGCCAAACTCTAGCATCCGTTTGAAGATATTTGTAAGGACAAGGTGCCTTCAATTCTCCCTTAAGTCATTGCACTTTCTCCTTCTCTAAAACATGCTCAAAAAGTAAATTCCCATCAAAGATTTTTCGTTTAGCCACCGCTTCACTGTACTTGCATGGTCGAACCAATTTCTTAAACTGGAAGTAGTTTCTAATCTCTTTAACTATGAAAGGAACTAACTTTCCTCTAATCGGAACACAACCTTCACTATCTCGGCTAGAGAGGCCTGAATAGAAATCTAAAACTGACTCTTGAGATGAATCAGAACGTCTTACCATAAATGTAGACCAACCCAATCTTTCACCAAGCTCTAAGAATCTTTTATACTCTCATGTACCAACTTCTTCATCGAATACTTTTTCATAAGCAAAAGGTAGTTCCTATAATTGTTTCTATGCAGAAGCTATCAAGGCCTTCAAATCTTTCTTTTTATCTTCGGGTGTAAGACCTTTGAATGAAAGAGGTTGTGTTTTCTTCTTAGAATAAAGTGGAACCCTTTTTCCCATAGAATTGAACATAGCCGGCTTACCTCCTGTTTCAACATCTATTTTACCATTTGGATTGGAACTAAAACCTTTTTTTATTTGATTTCTTCTCAATTGGACCCAATACCTTGCTTTTCTTCATCTCCCTCTTGTTAGATAATGTTTCTGTTCTTTGAGTCATCTCAATTGACCCCCAACTCAAAGCTTTGACAACTCTTGAAAATTGAAACTTTTGATTATAGGTTACACAAGCTTTATTTGGTTTAGGAAAGGTGAATTTATGATGAATTTCTATGTGGGTAAGATGAATTCTTCATGGATTGGTATGAATCTAAGAAATTGTAGGATGAATTTTGAAAATTTAAGATTTTGATTCTTCACTTCGATGTGTTGTGGTGAGATTTGGGTGATTGAATCTCCTTTGTAATGATGTGGAGAGAAGATTTGATGTGTTTTTATGATGATCGGGTAGTTTTTTGATGTTTGGGGAAGGTTTTATGAAGCGTCAATGGAGTAGGGTGAGGTTTGGAGAAGAAAGAGAGGCTTAAGGATTGTAAAATTCGGAATATACCAACCTCTTCTTCTTTATAACCTAAAAAACAAAGCTTTTTTCTCTCTCCAGCGGCGCTGGCCGGCATACCGCCCGTAGGGCCCGGTATACCAGTGCTGGAGCTCTTGAAATCTGAGTTACGTCAAAATACCCGAGGCGAAGACACGTGGGCACGAGTTTTCTGACCGCCGGCTTACCGGGGCTGCTGTTGTTCGAAAACTTAACATTCTGTCTTGTACACGTGACGACACCCGTGGGAACGAGTTTTTGATTTGACCGGCATACCGGAGATATAGCCCGGCATACCGGTGCTAGAATCTCTCGAAATCTGACCTTCTGTCTTGAACACGTGGCCTTACCCGTGGGCTCGGGTTTTCTGACCGCCGGCTTACCGGTGTTAATGGCCGGCATGTCGGTGGTGCTGTCTGAATATTCCAAAAAATTTCATTTTTCTTCCCAAAACACGGTTTTTCTAACACCTAAACATCAAATACACTAATACATTTCTCAAATATGCAATATCAACTAAAAACAACTAAACTAAACTAACACCTAAACATCAAAAAGACTAATACCTTTCTCAAATATGCAATATCAACTAAAAACAACTAAACTAAACACAAACTAAAAACATAAAAAAACTACGGGTTGTCTCCCGTACAACACTTTTATTTAACATCTTTTAAAGTTAGACACGTTACCTCTATCAAGATTTGCGAATATAGCCTCCCCAACAACGAGTAAGTCTATGAACGTCAACGAATCTACGCTTGATCCCCTTTTAGGGTCTAATTTCTATCACCTTAGCTGAAACAACCTTAGTGACAATGAATGGTCCCATCCACGAGTCATTGAAACTTCGTGGCCTATTTTCGCGTTGTGAGCTTTCCATAGTACTTCATGCCAACCCCAAACTCAATGTTTGGCTCAGTATCCACAGGTTTTACATGGATCTTCTCTGTAGGGACTTTGTGATGTGAAAGGCTGTGAATGAAAGGAACGATGTGATCAGACTTCCTCGGTTTTTTACCCAAGACATAGAAGGTCTCGGATACGTTCTTAGCATGAAGGGTAATGGTCGCTTCTTGGAAGTTGATGACACTTTGACTTGTGGCCATGAAAGGACATCCAAGTATGATTAGAACTTGCTTATCTGCATCAAACTCAAGTATAATAAAGTCAGTAGGGATGACGATACTACCTGCTCGGACTAGGACGTCCTCCACTGTTCCCCATGTCTTGGTAACTGGGTTGTCAGCAAACTGCAACTTCACTGGAGCTTTCTCTGATTTCTGAAGTCCAAGTCTCTCGAACACGGACTTTGGCATAAGATTCACACCTGAACCCACATCGTACATAGCTTTCACCTTGAGCATACCATTTATTTGGACAGGAAGATTAAAGCTCCCTGGATCTTTGAGCTTTAACGATAACTCTTTTTCACTTCTTATTGAGACTCTCAAGTTCTCTCTCTTGGCTTCTACACACGCTTCTTTCTCAGGAATAACTTGCATAAAAACTTGTTGTGGTATAAGCCCTTTATTCACAATCTCAAGCATTTGGGTGTTGATATTCTCAGGAGTGTACACCTCTACAAATGTCTTGAGTTCAATGTCATTCTTCGGATTTGTATCAGGAATGGTTGATGTCTCTGTTTGAATAACTGGCGGTGATTCCACCTTCTCATCGTCTTTATCTTCTTGCACAGCAGGTGCAACTTCAACTTCAACTCTTGGTTCCTCCTTTGAGGCTTCATCTTTTTCTCTTTAGCCAGCTCAGCTTGGAACTCCATTACCGATCTAATTTCTACTTGCATATCCTTCAGAAGTTGTACAAATTCGGATTTTTCTGACTCTTCCTCCACATCACTCTGTTAGAGTCCGCGGGGCTAGACTTGGTTGATTCTTCTTCGATACTCGGAACTTCCACGGCACTATCGGCAGCATGTTCTACTTCCTTCTTTTCTTCAATCTCAAGGCAAATAGCCTTGCAAGCTTCAAACCCGACATTGTCATCACCTCCTTCGATAGCCTTCGATTCTTTTTGTTCCATAATGCTTGTCAGAACTTTGTTCATTTGTTCAACTTGAGTACCTAAAATCTGAATTGAAGCTTCTTGTTCTCATAACTTCTCGCTTTGGGAATTCATATTAGAGGTCATAAGATCCATAAACTTCGTCAATTGTTGATTATCCACAGCTCCCTCTTGAGGATACTGTGGTAAAGCTTTTTGAGCTAACGAATCGGTATAGGCATCTTGAACAAGTTGTTGTGGGGGAGCAGGTCTGTTCTGATATTGGTTTTGATACTGACCTCTTGGTTGGAATGAGTTATTCTGGGGACGTGGTTGATAATGACCAGGATTAGCGGCCCCTTGTGGATTTGAATATTGCATAACCGGATGATTTCTGTTACCAAATTGATAACCTCCTCGGTTGGATATGAAATAAACAGATTGTGGATTTCCATCGCATTCTTCCCATATATGATTCATAGCCCCCACAATGTGGACAACCTTGTGCTTCTTGCACTACATTCGCTGCGGCTAAATTCCTCTACATCTCAAGCTTAAGTTCTTTGATTTTATTTTCTAGAGCGGGTAATTGAGCTGAGTTTGCAGTTACTGCGTCTAATCGAAGCATACCTCGGGTTTTTCTAACAGGAGCTTGCGAAGAAGGCCAACTCCTTTCTTGTTCAATGCAATTTTCTAAAACCTCGGTAGCTTCAGCAGGGTCCATGGACACAAAATTTCCTTTCCCAAGGTTATTAACCGTCAATCTACTTTCTCTGTTGATACCTTCATAGAATATAGCTAACTGTAGAGAGGGGGTGTAGCCATGGAGCGGACATCTAGCTATCTTCTGTTGAAACATTGTCCATGCTTCTCCTACTTCTTCTCCATCTTCTTGACAAAACTTTGCAAGCTCGCTTTGGTCTTTGAGTCTCATACTCTTCGGATAAAAACGGTTAAAGAAAGCGGCTTGAAGTTCTGTCCATGTATTAATTGTCCCTGGTGGTTGCCTATCTAGCCACTCACCAGCTCTACCGTCAGAAAGAAGGAAAACATATGGCAATCCGCGTGTAATACCCGGAGTAACATAAGCATCACAAATCTGCATAAACTTCTTAATCGCTCTTACCGGATCTTGAATTGTTGTACCATTGTAGAGTCCAAAACTTTGAAACTGACTAAGCATATCCGGATCGGGTCTAAATTTGATATTTTGGATCTCCGGAGGACGGTAACCTATCGGTTGAACATGAAACGACACTCTCAAGCCTGGAAGGTCTTGTTCGACTCGGTTTTGATTATTGTTTTTGTTCCTGTTACCCCTTCCTTATGGTGGTACTTGTAGTTGTACAGGTGGAACAAGTGGGGGATCTAACGAACCTCGTATGTCTGCCATATCTCTTCTTAAGGCTCTTTCCTCACGAACAAGTCTGTTATAAGGTCTAAAGTACCTCTAGGGCTCCGGTAAAGGAGGCAGAAGATTCACTGTTAAAACCAGAAAAAGACTAAAAGAAACCACAAACGTAAATCCGGAAAAATAAAAACTAAATACTGAAAAATAAAAATTAACTAAAAACTACTACTCGAAATAGATATCTGGTGGTCCTTTGTGTGTTCTAAAATAAATGCAATAAATAATTGAACCACAACCGCAAATGTACGGTTGTCCCAAGTAGTATAACTGGTAATACAGATTCGTTCCAAGGACGGGATGGTTGACTACAATGCTTATCTATTAATGATTGATGCACTTATGAAAACAAATAAAGGTAAAATGTTTGTTCGGTTTTGTAAATAAATGATAGACAAATTATTAAAATGCAAATAAAAGCTAAGACGCAAGTAAAATGATGTAAAACGCAAGATGAGATGTAGCACTTGAGAACGCAAGGATCCTCCCAATCCTATTTCCTAACGTATGTTGTTTAAGGGCTAAATTGGTCAATTACAATGGTCGGGATTCTAAATTCCTTATACCCCCGTCAGGGTGGACTATAAGGCGATCCTAAAGTGTCACTAGTCCCGTCAGGGTAAATATGATCCACCGTTGGATGATTAAGTTTTATTACCTCATTGACCCTAAAATTAGCTAAGTTCGTCAGAATCAATAGCTTCTATTTTAGATTAAATAAATATTTCCGTACCTAAACCCTCCGTCAGGATGATCCAATCGCCACTAATTGGAATAGCCTAGATACTAACACCTGTTCTTAGTTAGCTACTCTAAAAACAGTAAAATAATCTCAATTTATTGAAAAGAGTAAAATCCCTAATTTAGTTTAATTTAACAGAAACCCAAATTCAACATTCGTAATTAATAAGATTGGGATTCACCCATTGTTTGTTCTCAAGCACTATGAATTGTTTAGCTCATATTAAAATTAAATACAAAATTAAAATAAATAGAATTCATATTTGATTACAAAATTAAAGATAAGAAAAACCAAATTTCCGGAATCGGAATGACTACGAACGGAGATATAGACCCTCTCCAGCTCTTGTAGCTTCTTCTTCTTCCTTCCGTTGACTTCTCTCTGGTGTTTAATCTTGTAGAATGTGAATTGTGTTGGCACTCTCTTCTAAGGATGAGATGATTTGAAGAACAAATTGAGAGGTGAGAAATAATGAGGTCAAAATCTCCTTTTATAAGCTCAAAAACGGATTAGGGCTTGGACCTAATAATAAAACACTAATTAAATGTCCAAGCCCAATTTATAAGACCAAAATCCCGTAACTGCTGATACACCTTCACTAAAACGGCTTTTCCCGATGCGTTATGACTCTGATTGACCTCATTCCAGTTGCTAAAGTTCCGTAACTCGATAACATCTAAAACCTGTAAAATCTTCACTAAAAATACCAATATTACACGCAAAAGCTTAATAAATCAAAAATGCTATAAATAAAAGAGGAAAATCATATTATTGCATATTTAGTCCAAAAGTCTATCAAATTGATTAAATAAACACCAAAAATGATGTCTCCTAAGGGTCGAAAATACGAACAATTAAGGAGACATCAATATCCCACACGCTAACGAGACACAAGTCCCCGGCAGCGGCACCAAAAACTTGGTATTGCCTAGGGTGTGAATAAAATAAGATAAATATAAGCCAGAAAACAATGCACTTTCACCCTAGACAAGCATGGTATTGCAAGTATTATAGGACGTATGCAAGTTTTAATGATAAGTTGAATTCGTTCTCAGGGACTTAGTGTGTTATACGAATGGGTAAATAAATTCGAGTAAGAAGCAATTAATTAAAAGACAGAAAATAAAAGAGAATAATTCGAGATAATTAATTAAACTAAGGAAAAATAAAAGACTATAATTAAAAGATAAGAAATATGAGATGAGAAGTATAGCTCATGTTTTGCTAGTATGCACTAATCCTTCTAATTCTTTCTATCAATCTAGTTAATAAGAGAGATAATTAGCTCTTAGATACTTAGTCGGGATTCTAAATTCCCATACCTTATACCTTAAGAGCGGCTAAGGGGGCTACGGACACACCACGAGGCTGCTTTAAATAGGGTTTTCCTACGCCACAAGGTTCCTAAGCAATCAATTTCCAAACATGGTGATAGTGATTAAATTATACCCTAATGACTATCTAGTTAGAATTAGTGTTGTCAAGACTAATATCGACACTAGATGTTATGTGGTGTTTCAATAATTAGACACCCAGCTAAGGTGATCATCTAAATACTATTAAGGTAATCCTAAACGTTGCGCACCGCAAGGAAAACAGTCATTAAATCAAAACACATAAACAAATATATAGGTAAGAAGCTAATATCAGATTAAAACATATAATTTCCAAAGAAACTTAGATAGAAAGAAAATAGAATCCATAGATTATACATGATGCAAAACCCAAGCTATAGGAAAATTAGTTCATACCTGAAGGAAATGAACTAAAAGATATAATAGAAGACTTTATCTTGCTCTCTACAATAATTCTGATGATAATAAACCTATAAACTAATTACTATGAGGCAAGGATGATTTACAAGTGATATAAGGGTGTATTTATAGATGTTTAGAAGCCCTAATTCGTTTTCTTGAAGGAGAAGGTAAGTAGTGGACTTCTTGCCCAACTCAAACTCGTAACCCTAAAATATAAAATCAGGCTTGTTTTTGTTTTGGTCCGAACAACTTCAATTCTTATCCGTTTGAGGCGTATGAGTAGTCGAAATTCATCGTCTCGGAAAGATATTTAACTTTTCTCTTGACCGTTTCACGAAATTCCCATCTGATATTGAGATATAAGCTGATTCGTGGTCGTAGGTGTTGGAATTCAGATTTATGGCAGCTTTTCCTTTTCCATATTTTAGCTTTTCTTTCCTTATCTCCAATTTACATGCTTATCTTCTTTCCTTATCTCTTAGTCTTTGACTTGGACTCTAGTTAATCTCCATAATTATCTTTAAAACTTCTCACTAAATAAATAATTAAACCCAATATGCTCTAATAATAATAATTCACTAAATCAAGACTAGAAATAGGAAAGTGTAGTATTTCTCAAGAAAATTGACTAGAAAGACTTCAAAATCACTAAAAATGATGTCTCATCCTAATATTAATCTATCACAAATGAGGAGACATCATCGCTTTGGCTATTGGTAAGTCAAGCTTGTCTAGGTTATTGGCGAATACCAACGGTAATTACCTAGTTCTGTATCTAAACCCCCATCAAGGTGATCAATACGCCAGTATATTGAATAGCCTAGATACTAATAATTATCCCTAGTTCGCGACTCTAAAGATAATAATTCAAGCATAAAATAAAAGCCAACACAAATAGCAAATTCAATTAAATTGTTAAATCCCAAATTGGAAAAACCGAAATTAATCTAGTTTGGTAACCTTTTATTTTGAACGACAGCGAAAATAACAATTAGGTAATAAAAAGTCCCGATCGACTAAATTGAAACCTAATAAAAAGTTCTAGAGGGGGTAGGAGGCAGAATAGGACCAATGCGGAATCAAATATCTTATACAAATTGGACATTTCATTTCAATATGAAAATCCACTCTTTGAGGATTTTCAACAAAATGGATAGATGTACACAAGAGTTTTAATATGAGAGTGACTACTCTTCAAAATTTAGTGTATATACTCAATGAAAATAATTTTCAAAGATTTAAGGAAACTATTTAACAATTACAAAGAATGAAAATGTCCAGTACTATATAATGAAAGCAATTATATATACAATAGAACATTGATGTCTCCTATTTTGTGAATTTTAGGTATATTAGGTTCTTAGTTCAGGAAGTCTTCCCTATTATTTGATATATTTTCGTTTCTTGCCTTATTTCGAATATTTGTCACTTCTAGAACTATTTGTGTGTAATTTGTGTGTTAAATGTGAAGATCTTAGTTACAAAGATTATATTATATGCCAAAAAAATGTTAAGAAGTTAGGTAAAGAAGATCCAATATGAAATCAGAGTTAAAAGGAAAGAAGCTGATTTTGGAATGTGTAAAATCTGCCAAAACTTGTTGTCCAGATTTAAAAATGTGTAGTATTTCCAATGCTTCATAAAATAGAAAGAGAATATGAATGAGACCTTATATATCAAGAAAGGTATTTTAATTAAAGTCACGTGGCCACTGGAATCAGTGATTTGGAGGTGTAGCGAAGGAATTGTGACTTTTACAAAGTTTATGGGTCAACCAATCTATTTTCTAAGGAAAATGAGTTTGAGTTGGATTAGGACTCCAAAAACTAATCCATGACTTAGATTTAGTCCAACACCTATATAATGTCAGTATGTGACCTTGGAAACTCATCCCTTGCTCGCCAGAGCTTAATTTTCCTCTAGAATTCATCATAGAAGCAATTAGGGGGATCTAGAGGAGGAAGAAATAGGAGTTGGAGTTTCACTGCATCAATTCTACACTTATCCATCTCTATTCTTTGGGTAAATTAGTATTAGATTTATTTTGTCTATAATTTATTTCTAAGCTATTTATTCCAAGTCCATTATGCATGATTTCTCTTTTAGGATTGTAATTATATGAATAATTGATTGTTGCTTTTTTTGTTTTAACTGAATTTAAGGATAGTATATTTTTTAATTGAATTGGTTTTTAATTAATTTTCATTGACTATATGTTTGTAATAACACTACCCATATCATAGCTAAATAGTGGGTAACTCGAGTAATTAAGCTATCGCCCAGGAGGGGGGATTTGATTGCGAATATGGCATATAGGCGACTAGTGTGCGGTAGTGAGTCGAGAGGTCTTGCCTAGTAAGATAGTCAATAAGGTTAGATTTAATCTCATCCGAAAATATTGTAGGTTCGTCGGGGAGGGGTCTATATTGTTCTAGCATAGAGTTTTATTCACCCAGGAAGGGTTAGTTAGATAACTGAATCCCGACTATTGTAAAATTACTCATTCACCCTTATTTCTACAAACGTCAATACGTAGTTATTATATTATTTGCATAGTTATTTATTTAATTAGAAAAAAATACTTTACTTGCATATCTTGTTAAATATGAGTTGAAACAATTACTTAAATCCCTGAGAACAAACTTTATTTTACTTACTGGTTACTTGTAACACTCTGCACACTTGCGGAGAGTTAATCGTGGTTTCCGAGGTGTGTGCGCTTTTTACATCATCATTTTATCACAATCCCGGGCCCACCAAGTTTTTGGCACTAATGTTAGTGATTTTATTGTTATTTTAGTCTGTATTTAATTTAGTGTAGTAATTTTATTTGTTTTCAGTTTTACGCTTGGTTTTGGTTTTTTTCTCTTTCACATGTGATACGTTTAGAGTTATGAAGCAAGTCCAACGATATCTTTAACCGTGTCTAGAATAAACTATTCAAATCCCGGTCTATTCCACTATGGGGAAACTTATTAGGTTATAAAAAATGGGGTAGTAACTTTTACCAACCATCTTATCAACTCCGCAAGAGCAAACATGTAACAATCAATGGATCGAGAATGTTCAACAACCACAAATATACTCCAATCCTCTGAATTGAGAAGAACTCTTGCAACATTCGTAGGCAAGAACAATGAGGAAAATTCAACACATCAAGAATGGAAGGCAAGAGAAGAGGTGCGAAAATACAGTAGAAAAGTTTGATGATGGAGTATAGTATGGAGAAAGAAAATTTAATAAAAATTCAAGAAACTAAAATCTAGCGGCTATGAGATGAACATGAGTTGACCATTCTTGGGATGGCGATAGATTGGGGTTGTCCTATAAACCTAATAAGTCGTACTATAATCATGGATACTTTGTACGCTCACCTTGCACCACCACAATTCCACCATAGCGAAGAGTGAAAGAAATTCGTGGATTCTAGTAATAAGTATTTGAGTGGAGATGTTGGATTACGTGACGAAGTATGTATAGAGAAATATCTTCTTGCAAAGAAATTGATTGGAGCTACACGTTTTGAAGATCAGCGGGTAATTAAAACGGCAAGAACAATCCTCATATATCACCCGAGAAGAAAATATTTTGTCATGAGAACAAGAAGGCGAAACAGAGATACTACCCATCCCCTTTCAAAGATCGATTGAATCAAAATTTAGGTGGAAAGGTTTCAAAGTTACCACATCAAGGAAGAGGCGAGTTTAAACGGAGGAATACCGTAGGGGTCTCAATACAATTTTCATGGCAGGTAACGCGTAGAACTTAACGACGTAACAAACAAAAGTGCTTCTTGGGAGACAACTCATATTTTAAATGCTTTGGTAGTTTAATTATTATGCTTGTAGTGTATGTTATTCAACTTTTAGTGTGTTTTGATAAATATTTGATGTCTCCCGTTTTGTTCTAAATATTAGCCCTTAGGAGACATCATTTTAGGTGAAAAATTGACTTGTTTGATAGACTTTTAGGCTTATTTTGTTATATTTCATCTTCTCCCCTTGGATTTACGATATTTAATTTTAGAGCTTTTGTACGTTAATTTGTTGTTTTTAGTGGAAAGTTCATAGGTCCATGGATTTTAGGGAGCACCAAGACAAGGGGCGAATCTAGAATTAAAGTCTTAGATCAAGCGGAGAATTCAAAGGCGAGAGAAGATATCCCAAAGAGTTGACTAGAAAGCTGCAAATTTGGAAGGCTGATACTAATTTCTGATTTCAAGCCACTTAGACACTGATTCAGCCTTTGGGTCGTGAAATACAGAAAATGACTCTTTGAGTTAGGAAGATTTTGCAACTACAATTAGTCGATTTGGAGAGTATATGCAAAAATTACAGTCGTTTTACCGAGAGCTGTACACCAGTTACAGAAATAAAAAGAATGGATTTAAGTTTTTTATTATTTAAATTATATTCATTAAGTAAAAATCCCACTCATTTTTTTTATTAAAAATGGTCTTTAGACTCTTTTTCTAGATACCGCTTATCAGATTATTTCATACATTCAAGAGAGATTCAAGAGCAGAAGGCAGAAGGAGAAGATAAAGCTGGAAGAATTCCTTTCTTCCAACTACAGTAAACCCAACGCCCCAATTAGAATCTTTCAGTTATTTTAGTAATTTAGGAACATATCTTTAATTTATTTAATTTCAGTATTTAATTTCAGTATTGAACTAATTCTCTTAGTGCTTGAGAATCGCAATAAAGGGACAAATCCTATATAATTTAGTCTATGTTTGGAATTTGGGAATTCTATGATTTAAATTAAATTGAGTGTTTTATATTGGATATTACTTTACTCTTCATTACTATTTATTTTCGGTACAACTAGAAATAACTTTTAGTATTTGGGCTATTCACTTCAGTGGAAAAAGTGATCATCCGATAGGGGGGGTTTGAATACAGACTTAGGTAATACTCGTGTAATGTATGTTATTGACCGACAGGCTTAACTAATTACATATCCAAAGAGGTAAATACTTGGTGGTCCTTTGTGTTTTCTAAAATAAATGCAATAAGGAAAAGAGAACCACAACCGCAAGTGTACGGTTGTCCCAAGTAATATAAGTGATAAAACAGATTCGTTCTCAGGGACGAAATGACTGACTCTAATGCTTATCAAATAGTAGTTAATTGCACGTGAAAGCAAGTAAATGATTTTTAGAATTGTTTGTTTGGTTTTCTAATGCTAATACAATAAATTGAAATGCTAAATTTATGCAAGTAATTAACTAGACGCAAGAAAATAAAGTGTTTACGCAAGATGAGAAGGCAGTACTTTAGCGACGCAAGGGTTTCACCTAATTATCATTCATTTCATGCTTTGTTTAAGGGACAAATTGGTAAATATTTAATGGTCGGGATTCGGAATTCCCCTGTCAGGGTGGACTAAGGAGCTACTCTCAAGTGCTACAAACCCTGTCAGGGTGATTATAGTCCACTCTCAAGTGATTAAGTTTATTCTACCCAATTGGCCATAGGTTTAATTAAGCTCGTCAGAGTCTCTAATTTCTAACCTACATTCATTAACTAGTTCTGTACCCAGAACCCCCGTCAAGGTGATACAATCGCCACTAATTGGAATAGCCTAAATACTAAGTCCTATTTAATGATTCATGACTTCATAAATAGTAATCGAATACGAATTAACAAAAATTAAACTTTACCCAATTTGATTTAAATAATAATTATCCCAAATTCAATACATGAAACGAAATCAAATTAGGATTAACTCATTATGCGTTCTCAAGCACTTAATGAAATTAGCTCATGCTAATGCGAAAAAGTAAATTAAAAGAAATAAAAGAATTCATATTGAAAGAAATAAAAGAAAAACCTAATTTCGGAATTTGATTAGACCGTCTCCAGCTATGTAGCTTCCTCTGCTTCCTTGCCTTGACTTCTCTCTGATGCTTTCTTTTGTAAAAAGTGAATTGTGTGAAAAATAGAAGTCAAAACCCTTATTTATACTCCAGAATTCGGACTTGGACCTTAGGTTAAGGTTTAAATGAAATAATAAAGGCCCAAGTCCATGATCTTAGCCCAAAATACCGTAACTACTGCACCACCTCCACTAAATCAGCTCTAGTCGGTTAGTTTCAACTCGGATTGACCTCATTCCAGTTGCTAAAATTTTGTAACTCAATAGGGCACATTTTTTCTTCACAAGTCAGCGGCTAAGTCTATTCTTAAGTGGCTCGAAACCAGAAATCTTTGGCAACTTTCCAGATTTGCAGCTTTAAAATATCAACTCTTTTGGGATTTGTCTTCATGCTTTGACTCCATATCACGATCTTTGACTTTATTCTCGGATTCCTCTCCTAGCTAGTATTCAAAACATACAAACTTTTCACTAAAATACACAATATTACGCGGAGATGAACATGGATCCTTCTTTAGCCGCTCAGAATCGTATGATGAAACTGAATGAAGTTGATGAGTTTCAATTTCATGCCTATGAGGATGCTACGCTTTATAAAGAGAAAACGAAAAAATGGCATGATAGTTGCATTCGTGAGAAGGAATTCAAGGTTAGACAGAGGGTCCTTAAGTATAATCCAAGTTCGGAATTTATACGGGTAAGTTGAGATCAAAGTGGTTTGGTCCTTTTCTAGTGACCAAGGTTATGCCTCATGGAGCTATAGAAATTGAAAACCCGGACGAGAAACGCACCTTTATGGTGAATGGACATTGGTTAAAGATTTATCATGTAGGCGAGGATACTAATCGCATGGTGGATCCACATCCTGGGGAGGTCATGTACCCTCCTTGAAGCTGAATAGATATGTGAGGTAACACGTCGAGCTTAACGGCGTTAAAAAAATACATTTAAATTGTATATTAGTTTAAATTCTTTCATGTCTTTTAAATTCGTAGTGTTGATTAGTGTAATTGTTGTTTATCAGTGTTTAACTTTTAAGAAATGAGAAAGGTTGGTTGTTTTTTATGACTTCAAGAGTAAAACGGTCATGAGTTTGGGGTAGTTAGTACGGAAAACATAGAATTTTGGTTGCAACACAGGAGCTAACCGGGAACCGGGTTATCGCTGACCGGGAACCTGGTGAACTCCCGTTGACCAACCTCACACATGCAAGGAATGTTGCGTTGGCATTTGCGCCTGTCAACACAAACTGGGAACCCGGTTAGTTCCCAACCGGAAACCCGGTGGTTGCGTTGTAGCTCCCCAACTCTCTGACCTATGCGGTGGAAACGCAAGCCAAGTGGTGCGTTTGGATTCGTGCTCGTCGACATCAACCGGGAACCTGGTCTCTGAGGACAAGTCTCGGACATGTGCGGTGGAGACGCAACATCTAAAAAAACGGAAAAGCCGAACGACTCGGCAACGCTGACCGGGTACCCGATCAGCACCAAACCGGGAACTCGGTGGAGAAACAGAAGGCGGTTTTACATGATTTTTGACCTAATATCTTTACCTTCTTTCACAAGACAACTACTATGCGTTTCCTAGCTCTATATAAATCAGAAGATCATCATCAAAACACCACAAAATCATCCAATCTTCTCCCTAAACACCACATAAACACACAATCATCTCATAATCCTTCCGAAACACCATCAAAATTCAACTTTCTACCAATAATCCTTCTTCATCAAAACCATAACTTGAGCCATAAAACCTCTCTGAAACACATACTAGCCATTACCCATCTCATATCTCACCTTAATCTCCATTCTTGTACCCTCAAAACATCAAATTTCAAAACTTTTCTATAGTTATTGAATTTTTGAAGTTTTGAGTTTGCTATAACCGTAGGAACATTCCCAAAACCAGAAACACTCTTGGTGCTACACAAGAAAAAGCTATTGAGATTCCGGATTCGAACTCTAAAGCTAAGATTGGAGACGTTAAGACTACTACGATGAGGAAAGAAAACCTAAGTGTGGCTAATGCCAAAAAGCCTACCCTGGAAAAAGACGAAGTTGAAGGAACAGAAGATGAAGACGAAGCTCCTAGCGAACCCATTACAGAAAAATTACACGAAGAAAGATGTTAGCCACTAAGCCAAAAAGAGTTTTTGGTAGTTGGACTGAACAAGTTCGCAAAAGAGTAGCTTATTTAAAGTTTGGTGTTGAGAAAAGATTCCCTTCAGATATTATGAAAATACTTTTAAATACTATGCTATTACTTGTGACAAGATTGGTTGGAAAGAGTTGAGAAAGAGAACATCACGTTCATCCCTGCTTTAGTTCGTGAGTTTGATGAAGAGCTTACCTTTGCGAATAAATAGTCCATTATCATACGCAAAAGGGTATTTCCTTTCTCAATTGAGGTTATTCAAAAAACATTGAAATTACCAAACTTGACTGGTCCATGTTCATATCGCGAAACACTTAATGATCCATCTTTCAAATGGGAATCTCTTTACAATATTGTCATGATTCGTGAGAGACTTTCCATCTCAGTAGGAGAGAGATATGATGGCCAAGTATATAGTAGTGATTTATTACTTTGTGCGGAAGTATGGTCCCATTTCATAATTCCTACATTCTTTGGCAACAATCATACTTCTGAGTTAAAAAAAGAACATCTTATTTTTATGAAGTGCATTCTAGAGAAGAAAGAGATTAATGTTGCCCGTATGATTTATGACAGTATCATGGAATTCGAGAAATCCCCGATTCTTCAAAGAAACCTCAAGTTCCCGTGCACCATAACTGTAATTTGTTTAGACGCAAAAATACCATGCAAGAACGAAGAGGTTGAACCTCCAGAAAAAGTGGAAGAGATAACATTAAAATTAATTGAAAATGCCCATGAGGAAGCTACAAAAGAGGTGAGGAGTCCTAGACTTCCTCCACGCAAGAAGAAGGCAGGTAACGGAGATGAGTCGGCAAATCGAATAAACGTTTTAGAGGAGAAACAAGATGCGATGATCGCAACCTTCGGAAAAGTCACAAAAGAGTTGGAGCTTATGCAAAACATGCTACTTGGGGTGAGCAACATACAACACGCCACCTACTCATTATTTACGCAAGGAGCCCAACCTGGATGCAACAATGGTAACCAGCCTCGTGTTGGTTAAGAAACATTTTCCTATGCTTTTCTCATTTAGTAGTGTATATTAGTTTAATTGCTTATCGAGTCTTTTTGAGTCGTGGGGACATGACTCACTTTTGAGTTTGGGGTGGGGTTCGTTGCCTCATCCCAATTTTATGTGTTATTTGTTTTATTTTATTTCAATAAAATTAATTGAGGGTTGTGTTTGACTGTAGAGTATTTTAAATGTCCCCATTAAGCATACGTTTTATAAATTTATGATAGTAAATAGTAGACTTTAGGAGTTAGTGTAAAACACACTTTAATTGCATGCAAACAATAGGTAATTAATAAGAAGAGTTAATGAACAATGCAAAAGAAGTAAACTTGTACTTAAGGAAAATGTGTGGTTTGTAGAATGTGAGATCCGAATTAGTAGAGAACCCACTTAGGTATGAAATAGAGGCAAGCTATGTAACTAGGAAAATGATAGAGGCAGTTCTTTGATAGCCATTTGAAACTTTTTAGCTTTCTATCCCATGAATTAATTGTATCCTTCATAGCCCAATTTTGAGTCTTTAAGCCTTAATTTTGTCGCCACAATATAAGCCCATATCTCCTTAGTTTATTAGGAATTTTCGTATGACCCTCACTTGAATCACGATCCTAAGACTTCCTGTCTTGAGCTTGAGTCTGAGGTGGTGGGTTTCATTATTGGGAAATTAGAATGGGAGGGAATTATATGTGTTTGTATTGATGCACAAATTCCGATGATGTATTATTTGTAACCCTTTGTCGGGGTCTTTAAAAATAAGTGAAAAAGTTGTCAATACAGTAGACAACCGGGAACCCGGCCATCACTAACCGGGAACCCGGTTATCGACTGACAAAAAAAGAAGAGAAAAGAAAAACAAAAACAAAAAGATTAAATTAACCGGAAAGTGGAAATTTCAAAAATCATGTTTAGTGCTTTTTGGGTTAATAGGGGGACGCTAAATTAGTGCGTCAATTGGGTTAAGTGAGAACAATATTCGAGTGTAAACTCAAGCTCTTGGACAGTTGTTGATGATAAGTGGGGGGAGAGCCAAAAGCTCACTTCAAATTTACCAAATATATATACCCCACCGTCCCTAAGCCTACGCTAAAACCATAAAGTCCTCGTGATTCCTAGATATATAGTGGATTTGTAATTCAGCTAATAGGAAGTATACTAAGTTGAGCGTTCAAAACAAGTAGGGATCGATGAACACCCTATAGCCACCATATTGAGATAAGTACAAGCGTAACCTTCTAGCACTATGAAACTAATTTTGGATTGATATTATTTGTGTTTGATTTTGCATGATAGGTGTATGTGTATATTAATTCCTAAGTAATACTACATGAGATTTGTTTTAAGTTGTGCTTTGGGTAATATTCATTAGACTCTGCATTTCTGCGTTCACCTAAAGCCTTTGTTTTATTTTACTTTGTCGGGACAACGAAGGTTTGAGTTGGGGGTCTTGATGTCTCCCATTTTGTTCTAAATATTAGCCCATAGGAGACATCATTTTAGGTGAACATTTGACTTGTTTGTTAAACTTTTAGGCTTAATTCGTTATATTTCATTTTTCTCCCATTGGATTTATGATATTTCATTTTTAGAGCTTTTGTACGTTAATTTGTTTGTTTTTAGTGAAAGTTTCTTAAGTCCATGGATGCTAGGGAGCACCAAGACAAGGAGGAGAATTGATAATTAAAGTCTTAGATCGAATGGAGGAAACAAAGGAGAGAAAAGATATCCCGAAGAGTTGACTAGGAAAGCTGCAAATCTGGAAGGTTGTTACTAATTGCTATTTTTGTACCACTTAGACACTGATTCAGCCTTTGGGTCATGAAATAAGGAAGTTCCCTTGTTGAGTTAGGAAGATTTTTCAACTGGAATGAGTCGATTTGGAGTTGATATGCAAAATTTACAGTCGATTTAGTAATATAAAAGTAGTAAGTATAACAATTTTAACTATTTAACTCATAAAATTCATCTAACAACACTATAGTAAATATAAAGATACTAAAATATGAGTTATAATATCAATTCAAGAATTCTCGAGACTAAGAAAAATAAAAATAAGGCCTATGCGGTCATTTTTTGCCATTAATCGATGCCTAGACGACCATTTTTTGCCATTAATTAGCGCCTAGACGGGATAGACGCCTCTTCTACGACGACTAAAGGAACTAGGCCAAAACGCATAGAATTTTTACTATGCGTAAGCGGTTTAGGGGGAGTTGACGCCTAGGCGGTGCCTAGGCGCGTCTAGGCGGCGACAGCATAGCATAACTAAACTAAAACTCAGTGCATGTCCCATTAAAACAATATTCATTCAAAAATTGTTTATCTTACCTAACTATATGATGTTCTCGTATTTCATAATTCCTTTAATTTTCTAATAACCATTTTCAACAATCTATCAGTCCTTTTAACCCAAATATATTATATCTAAATAGACATGCGAGTCAAATAACATGACTGCAAAACTCATCATAAATAAATTAAAATAATAGTCACATAAAGTGTTGACAAAAAAATAGTCCCATAAAGCAAAAATTATCGATTTCAAAATACATATTATACAAATTCCTAGATAAAAAATATGATGTATATTTTCATAAATTTGATATAAAATAACTTAATAATTGTTAGTTGATATGATTTAAAAAATTTAAAATGAGGCACGAATATATAGAGTTCCATGTTTAGTTAGTAAACATGGTTAAATGCAGGAGAGGGTCAACTTTCTTGGGTAGCTTGACAACCTGAAATAAAGATTCTTGAGTAGCTTGATAACCTGTAATAAAGAATTTGACCGAGGTTACATATAAGATTTTTATAGAAGTTAATGAATATTCTCAAATAAGAGTCTAAAGTTTAGACTTTTGATAAAACAGTCATCATATTTTTATAGGAAGCATAACACTCAAAATTATTTAAAAGTATATAAGACATGCACATACATATTTCAAGTGAAAGACTAATTATTGGAATAAATATGTCAAAAGATACTTTTTTTATTGAATTATTAGTATTATATATGAATGAATATTAATTTCTAGTCTTATGTGATAAAAATATTCTTATGTCGATAATGTGATGGGATATGCATTTTCAATAAATAAGAGTAATCAAAATAGTGTCATAGGATTGAAAAACTATATAGCATACCTTCTTAAACTTTGTACATGTTCCGTTGGATTCCGCATTATACCTTTTTGGAGTGTCAAACTTGAAGGAAAAAGGGGAGTAAAAGTCCTGTCCCAATGGAGTTTTGAGCAATGTTATTATTGCCTCTCGATTTGTCTGAACAATCATCTATATTCAAAAAATAAAGTCATGAGTAATTCGTCAACAATGAAGTAAACATTTTAAGATATTTATGATTAAAATAACTTTAATAAGTAACATGATAGATAGAATATGTTAATTAGACTAATAATTCTAAAAAATTGAGGCTGTAAAAAACCTATATAATTTGTACTTAAGAATAAAATAGACTTTCTTAGGTTTTTTCAACCAATGAATCTCTTTACTGCTTCTCTACCACCAAATCACCACACTGCTTTAATGCCTAACCATTTCCATCTCCTCAGCCAACAAAATTTCAAATTTGATTTTCACGAATTTGAAATCATTTCACATACTCTCACACATCATCACTATCATACTCTACTCCAGCGCCAAATCAGTGGTGCTCTTATCATTATACCAACACAACACACTAATCAAATCACAACCCTACTTTTGAAGCCTTGATCGATGGCCCATAATTAAGCCTGCCATTGAACGCCCGAATTTGAGGCCAAGAACCATTCTTGGAAAATGAATGTCAAATGAAAAGAATGAATATAGGAAGGCATGATTTTTTAATTAAATATGAATTGAGTAATTTTCAATTAAAGTTTTTTGTGTGGGTTTAAATGTAAATGGTTATGGAGGTGGATAAGGATGTCAGGTTTGGAATTTAGTGCCAAGAAAGAAGTTAAAGTTTGAGAATCTTATTAGCGTGGCGCCATGAACAGCAATGGTAATTCAATGGTTAGGGTTTATAGGTGTTATTGAAGGAGAGAGAGTTTTTTTGTCAAAGAAAGAGAGAGATGGGAGTAATTTATGTTTAATTTTTTTTTAGTTTTTCTATTTTATTATTGAGTAATGTTATATATCATCCCTTCACTCTTTCACCTGTTATGTGGAGCCTACTTGGTTCACCCTTTATGTGGAGCCTACATGGCATTAAATAAAAGAGAGAGAAAAAAGTCATTTAAGAAAGAGAAACATCATGATTGGTTTTTAAAATCTCCACATAGGCTTCACATAAGGGGTGAAGGGGTGATATATAACATTACTCTATTTTATTTTTAAGTACTTTTTTTAATTCAATGGTAAGTATATATTGTAGGGATTTTTTTGGAAAGTTGTAAAGGTTTTAGTAATGGATCAATTTGGAGTGTTCTTTATGACATGTTTTTTTGCTGAAATTAGATATGTACCCCTCTTTATACCCTTTAAGGACACAATCACTTTCTACTCTCACACCTTTTTATTAAAATATATATATTTTTCATCCCTTATTGATTCCACATAATGAGGGACGACTTACACCTTTCTAGTGTTGACAGGTCAGCGTTGGGTAGGGAGAACACCTCCCTTTGACCGACAATCGACTATTTTTCAGGTAGAACGATTAGCTGACCATGATCAACCAGAGTTAGTCCACATATTCCATTCATATACTCGAACTTTATTCGAATTTCTAGACCAAAAATAAATCTAACTTTATTCGAGGTTGAATTTTATCTATTAGCATAAATATGCCAATGGACTGCATTGAACATGAAATTCATGTGAAAATTCATCAATTATTTAACATATAGGGTTTTGAATCCTATTGAATTCCTATTGTCATATCATATGTGAGAAAATAATTGGAGAATATATATTTAAATTCATAGGAATTGATTATACTCGAAGAAGTACCTTACATAATTGAAATGGAATAACCAACGATCTTGTTATCTGAATGATAAATGTTTTTCACCATACACATAACCTGTCACAAGATAACAACAAATGATTTGATTTATTTTATATGATTGTAGTGGATTTGTGTTTTTAACTATGTGTGAATAGATTAATAACAAAATACATAATATATGCTATTTGGATAAACCATTATAAGTGAATCATATAATTCAGCACAATAAAAAAACTAGTATTTAGCTACCTACGAGATCAAATTCTTAATACAAAATAAAAGATAATATTAATAAATCTCAAAATTAATCATCACATATAGTAATTGTACAACAATTTAGATATCTACTCAGAATCTTAATATCTTTATTCATAAGAAAATTATTTCGATTTTCAAGATACTTACCATCTAAATTACTATTAAAACTTTACACCCATCACTTGTGATGATGAAACATTATATTAATTGAGGGAAATTACATAAAACAAACACATGATATATAAAATTTCGTATCTAGAAATATATTGATGGTAATTATTGCGATGTAACAAAAAGGATAGAGTAAAAGAGACTGATAAGAAGTATAAGAGAGTGAAAGAGAAACTGAGAAAGAGAGATAGAGATGAAAGGCGAAGAGGTAGAGGCGGCGACTAGGGTTTCATAAGTTTGAAAATGTTAATATCTATTATAAAGTAATGTGTTCACATATATTTAAGTTTATTTATTCTAAATAAACTTATATAAATATTATCTTATTACATTTCCTTTACAATATAGACTAACAAAAGTAATTGTATTTGGTTACCTTTTATTTTGAACGATAGCGAAAATAAGAATTAGGTAATTAAAAGTCTTGGTCGACTAAATTGAAACCCAATAAAATGTTCTAGAGGGGGTGGGGGAAGAATAGGCCCAATGCGGAATCAAAAAACTTATACAAATTGGACATTTGATTCAATATGAAAATCCACTCTTTGAAGATTTTTAACAAAATGGATAGATGTGCACAAGAGTTTTGATACAAGAGTGACTAATCGTCAAAATTTTAGTGTATATACTCAATGAAATAATAATTTTCAAAGATTTAAGGAAACTATTTAACAATTACAAAAAATAAAAATGTCTTGTCCTATATAATGAAAGCAATTATATATACAATAGAATATTGATGTTTCCCTTTTTTTGATAAATAAATCCAATTGTGAGACATGATTTTAGATATATTAGGTTCATAGTTGAGGAATTCTTCCTTATTATTTGATATATTTTTGTTTCTTGCCTTATTTTGGAGATCTGTCACTTCTAAAGCTATTTTTGTGTAATTTGTGTTTTAAATGTGAAGCTCTTAGTTAAGAGGATTATAATATATACAAATTTTTTTAAGGAGTTTAGGAAAGAGGGTCCAATATGAAATCAAGAGTTGAAAGAAAAGAAGCTGATATTTGAAGTGTAAAATCTGCCAAAAGTTGTTGTCTAGATTTGAAAACGTGTAGTATTTTCAATGCTTCATAAAATAGAAAGAGAATTTGAAGGAGACCTTATATATCAAGAAAGGTATTTCAGTTAAAGTCACGTGGCCATTGGAAACAGTGATTTGGAGATGTAGCAAAGGAGTTATGACTTTTACAAACTTTATGGGTCAACTAGTCCATTTTCTAAGGAAAATGAGTTTGAGTTGGATTAGGACTCCAAAACCTAATCCATGACTTAGATTTCGTCCAACAGCACATATATAATGTCAGTATGTGACCTTAGAAACTCATCCCTTGCCCGCCAGAGCTTAATTTTCCTCTAGACTTTATCATAGAATCGATTAGGGGGATCTAGAGGAGGAAGAATTAGGAGCTGGAGTTTCACTCCATCAATTCTATACTTATCCATCTCTATTATTGGGTAAATTAGTATAGATTTATTTTTTCTATAATTTATTTTTAAGCTATTTATTCCAAGTCCATTATGCATGATTTCTCTTTTAGGATTGTAATTATATGAATAATTGATTATTGCTTTTCTGTTTTAATTGAATTTGAGGACTAAATTATTTGATTGAATTGGTTTTTAATTAATATTCATTGACTATATGTTTGTATAAAAACTGTCTATATCATAGCTAAATAGTGGGTAACTTGAGTAATTAAGCTATCGCCCAGGAGGGGGAGTTTAATTAAGGATATGGCATATAGACGTCTAGTGTGCGGTAGTGATTCGAGAGGTCTTGCCTAGTAAGATAGTCAATAGGGTTAGATTTAATCTCATCTTAAAATATTTTAGGGTCGTCGGGGAGGGGTCTCTATCATTGTAGCATAGTGTTCTATTCACCCAGGAGGGGTTAGGAAGATAACTGAATCCCGGCTATTGTAAAATTACCCATTCAACCTTATTTCTAGAAATGTTAATACAATATGATAGGTTCATACTTGTAGTGATTATATTATTTTCATAATTATTTATTTAATTAGAGGGTAATTAACCCGGCAAGAACAATCCTCATATATCACCCGGTGAAGAAAATATTTTGTCATGAGAACAAGAAGGGGAAACAGAGATACTACCCATCCCCTTTCAAAGATCGATTGAATCAAAATTTAGGTGGAAATGTTTCAAAGTTACCACATCAAGGAAGAGTCGAGTTTAAGCGGAGGAGTACCACAAGGGTCTCAATCCATTTCATGGCAGGTAACGCATAGAACTTAACGACATAATGAACAAAAGTGCTTCTTGGGAGACAACTCATATTTTAAATGCTTTGGTAGTTTAATTATCATGCTTGTACTGTATGTTATTTTAAGTTTTAATGTGTTTAAATATATATTTGATGTCTCCCGTTTTGTTCTAAGTATTAGCCCTTAGGATACATCATTTTAGGTGAACATTTGACTTGTTTGATAGACTTTTAGGCTTATTTTGTTATATTTCATCTTCTCCCCTTGGATTTACGATATTTTATTTTTAGAGCTTTTGTACATTAATTTGTTTGTTTTCGTGCAAAGTTCTTAGGTCCATGGATTCTAGGGAGCACCAAGACAAGGGGAGAATCTAGAATTAAAGTCTTAGATCGATCGGAGAAGTTAAAGGCGAGAAAAGATAAAGCTGCAAATCAAGAAGGTTGTTACTAATTGATGATCTCGAGCCACTTAGACACTGATTCCGCCTTTGGGCCGTGAAATAAGGAAAATGCCTCTTTGATTTAGGAAGATTTGCAATTGCAATTTGATTATTTCATACGCTTCAAGAGAGAGTCAAGAGCAAAAGACAGAAGGATAAACTAGAGCTGGAAGAATTCCTTTCTTCCAACTACAGTCAACCCAATGCCCCGATTAGGTTCTTTCAGTTATTTCAGTAATTTAGGAACGTGTCTTTAATTTATTTGATTTCAGTTTTTAATTTCAGTATGAACTAATTCTCTTAGTGCTTGAGAATCGTAATAAAGGGATGAACCCTAATTAATTTAGTCTATGTTTTGACTTTGGGATTTCTATGATTTAAACTGAATTGAGTATTTTATATTGGATATTACTTTTCTCTTCATTACTAATTCTTTTCGGTACAACTAGAAATAGGTTTTAGTATTTGGGCTATTTACTTTAGTGGCAAAAGTGATCATTCGACAAGGGGGTTTGAATACAGACTTAGGTAATACCTGTCTAATGTACTTTATTGACCAACATGCTTAACTAATTACATAGCTAAAGAGGTAAATACTTCACATCTGAAGAGGCATATTCGCCTGGTTAGGCGTTTATAGTACTTTAGGATAGCTCCTAGGTCCACCCGATAGGGGGGCTAGAAGATATTAGAACCTTGACTAGTATAATAATACCAATTCTTCCCTTTAAAAAGAACATTGATTACTTTAATGAGGTGGATTCCTTGCGAGACTCAAATACACTTCTCTTCTTGCGTCTAACTAATTTACTTGCTTTATTTTATTTTCAGCTAATTTATTTAGTCTTTATTTTATTGCATCACTAGTCCTTAAACAAAACCGCACAAAAATCTTTATCATTTACTTTTCTGATAAGCAATTATTTCTACTATTTGATTTACACTGGAGTTATAACTATCCGTCCCTGCAAACAAAACCTGATTTATCGGAGTACTATTTGGAAAACCGTGCACTTGCGGTATTGTGGATCCTATTTATTTTTCGTATTATTTTATAACACCCCAGGACCGACAAATATTGCAGTAACGAGGAAGGTAGAATTGTTTTTGATGTGTAGGATACAAAGAAGATGAGCATGGGGTAAGTTTTATGTGGAATTGTGTGCCCCCAACTATTCCCAATAGTATACTGGACCTAAGGGTGGTATACCATCTCGTAGCCATCATGATAGTATGGAAAAACTAAATTTTTGCCGAAACTCGAGCGGTATTCCGTTCATACGGGAGACATGACGGTCCGCAACAGTGTCGAGATTCGCGAGCACTAGAATAGTTGTCTTTAAATTATCATAACCTTTGCATACGAACTCGAAATTCAATAATTCAGGATTCCACGGAAAGCTTAGGAAATCCTCTACAACTTTTATTCAGGACACGTTTTCTAATAAATGACTAATCAAGATGAAATTAACCTACAAATGTTCAAAACGTTTGAAGACTTTGACCAGTATGGTCCCATGGGCGGCAATGCCGGTGCGCAAGAAAAGTCATTGATGGTACACACCACAGTTTGAGGTTAGAAACTTGAAGAGATTAAGCGGCATGCCGGCCCTGTATTGATATAAAGACAAACCGTGTCACGGTCCAAAAAAGAAGAATAGTATGGAGAGGCATATTAGCCCCATCGGCGGCATACCGGTGCAGGACACGATCAAACCAAGAAAAAAAGGTGAGAACAAATTAAAACTCATAAATCTTAAGCCTTCTTCTTCTCCAATCACCCAAACTCATCTAAAGTTTCCCCAAACCTCAACTCACATCAAAACAACACCAAATAACCATAATTTCATATCCAAATCCGTCCTTACACTCCTATACAAAATATTTACCCACCTGGTGAGTCCTTGTGTGTTATAAAATAATGTGTAAAAGATTAAGGACTCACAAACCGCAAGTGTACAATTGTCCAAGTAATAAACCGATAAATCGGATTCGTTCGCAAGGACGGATTAGGTACAACTTAGGTGTGGATCAAATAGTGGATTAATTGCACGTACAGAAAAGTAAATGATATAAAAGTTGTTTGGGTTTTTTATTAAGAACTAAGATGCAAAAATAAATTAAACACTATATTAATTAAACTGCAATGGAAATCATGCAAGTAGAATAGTTGGACGCAAGAATGAGAAGTAGCACTTGAGTCTCGCAAGGGTTTCACCTCAAACCTTCTTCATAAATGCTTTTTGTTAAGGGATGAATTGCTATAATTGTGCTAGTCGGGATTCTAAGGTCTCCTTACCCCCGTCAGGGTGGACTAAGGAGATTTCCTACGGTATTCTAAACTCCGTCAGGATGATTAAAACTACTTTCGGATGGTTCATGTTCTTACCGCATTGGCTATTGATTAGTCAAGCCTGTCAAGGTTATTGGCGAATACCAACGGCAATAGCCTAGTTTTGTATCTAAACCCCCCGTCAAGGTGATCAATACGCCACTATATTGAATAGCCTAGATACTAAAAATTACCCTTAGTTCATGAATCTAAATATAATAATGCAAGCATAAAATAAAAGCCAACACATATAGCTAATTCTATTTAAATATTTAAATCCCAAATTGGAAAAACATAAATTAATCTAGTTTGGGTTCAACCCAATATGCGATTCTTAAGTACAATTGAGATTAGTTCATAACTGAATTAAAAACTAAAGAAATAAAATAAAAGGAATTCATGTTTTATAGGAATAAAAGAAAGAAACCTAATTAAGGATTGGGTTTGGCGGCGATTTGGAAGAATTGCTTCTCCAGCTCTTGGCTTTCTCCTTTTCCTTGCTTCTGACTTTCTCTCTGGCTCTTTTGACTTGTAAAAATTGAGTTGTGTTTAAAATAAAAGTACAAAGATCTATTTATAAGCTTAAATCGGACTTGGGCTCTTACATTAAGTGAATTAGTGAAATATTAAAAAGCCCAAGTGCAATCTTTAATTCAAAATCCCGTAACTGGTGTACAACCTTCACTAAAACGGCTTTAAATTTCTCAAATCAACTCCGAATTGACCCATTCAAGTTGCTAAATCTTCGTAACTCAATAAGGGACCAAAGCTTGTATCACGACTCAAGGCTGAGTCCATGTCTAAGTGGCTCAAAATCAGCAACAAACATCAATCTTCCAGATTTGTAGCTTCCTAGTCAACCCTTCGGGATATAATTTTTTGCCTTTGACTTCTCCACACGATCTTTGACTTTAATTATCGATTCCTATCCTTGTATTGGTACTCCCTAGCATCCATGGACCTACAAACTTTGCACTTAAAACAACCCACTTAACGTGCAAAAGATTAATAAAGGAAAAATTGTAAAATCCAAGGAGAGAAAATGAAATATAGCAAATTAATCCTAAAAGTCTATCATTTCAGTCGATTATTCACCTAAAACGATGTCTCCTAAGGGCATAAAAATAGAACAAAAAGGGAGACATCACCACCCAAATCATTCCAAAACAACTCGAATCAAGAATCAAATTACAAAATTTTCCAAAACCTTTTCACAAATTTTCTTAAACCTATCTCACCCAAGCTTGGGTGAGAACAAGAGTAAAACAACCTAAGCTTCTCAGGTCCCTAGTAGCTATCATAACACGAATTTGAGAAAAATGTTAAAAAACGTGATCCATACGCCACTATATGGAATAGCCTAATTACTATGAGCTAAGTTTGATTCATGACTTCAAAATTAGTGATTAAAACAAAAAAATAGTCAACACAAAATACCTAGTCTTATTTAAACCATTAAATCCCAAATTCACATAACATAAATTAAACAGAATTAAGTTCAACCCATATAGCGATTCTCAAGTACTAAAGAAATTAGTTCTTAACGGAATGGAAAAATAAATTAAATAAATAAAAGACATATTTTCGAATTACAGAAAGAAAATAAAGAACCTAAAGGGTAAGATGACTGATGATGGAAGAACAAGACTCCTCCAGCACTAGCTTCTCCTTGCCTTCTTGCTCTGACTTGAAAACCTTAAGCCTCTTGTGTAATTCTCTCAAGTGTGTCAAAAGAGGAGGCTAAGGGGTGTATTTATAGGTGTTAGGAAACCCTAGGTCTAATTTACTTGGAGTGGAAGACAAGTTAAGAACTCTCAAATTCGTAGCCTTAAATCCTAGGAAAGGTAAGATTCTGCTGCTGATTTGATTTGGTCATATCTCATTCAATAATTATCCGTTTGAGGAGTTCCAATATATGAAACTGCTTGTCTCGGAAAGAGCTTTCTATTGGTGCAGACCACTTGTCCAGATTCCTAACCAATCTTTAGTTATGGACTTGTCTTTGAAACGTGGCTGGAATTTCATATTCATAAGCCAGCTTTATCTTTTCCTTCTTTGCATATATCTTTCCTAAATCTTCTTATTTCCATGTAAATCTTCTTTCCTTTACTTCTTTATCTCGACTTGGTCACTAAGTAATTACCATATATCTTTTAAAGTTTCACATTAAATAAATACTTAAACCGCATATGCTTAAAAAGAATAAATCAATAAATCAAGACATAGAAATAGGAAAGTGCACTTTAAGAATAGAAACTCGAGTAAAAACATTTCCTAACACACTAAAATACACTAAGACTTTAATTCTCACTTCTTCTCCCTGGATTGGTCTTTCATGAAATTCAAGAACCGATTAACTTTGCACTAAAATAGTCAAATTTAAGCGCAAAAGCTCAGATTCTGCAAATAGTTAATTTCCAAGGGAAAGAAGTGCAATATGATCAATTAAGCCTAAAAGTATATCAAATAAGTCATTTATTCACCTAAAACGATGTCTCCAGAGGGCTAATAATTAGAACAAATAGGGAGACATCAAGACCCCAAACTCAAACCTTTGTCGTCCCGACAAAGTAATATAAAAACAAAGGATCTTTTAGGTGAACGCAGAAGGTAGAATCTAGAAAATATTCCCAAAGAACATCTTAAAACAAATCTCATATAGTCTAATCTAGGAAATAATATACACCTACACTTATCATACAAAATCAAACACAAAATAATATCAATCCAAAATTAATTTCACAATGCTAGAAGGTTACGCTTATTACTTATCTCAAGATGGTGGCTATAGGGTGTTCCTTGATCTTTACTTGCTTTGAACGCTCCACTGAGCATATTCCCTATTAACTCACTGTGTATTTAGGAATCACGAGGTCATTACGGTTTTAGCATAGGCTGAAGGACGGCATGGTATGTATATTTGGTAAATTTGAAGTGAGCTTTTGGCTCTCTCCTCACTTACCATCAACAAACTATCCAAGAGCTTGAGTTTATACTTGAATAACGTTCTCACTCAACCCATTTTTTTCAAATCATTTTTTCATTTCTTTTCCTTTTCTTTTGTATATATATGACTCTCTTTTCAATGTTGAGATATCATGCTATTTTTTCATAGTTATGCCTATTCATAACATTAGCTCGTAGCTTCTTTTCCATTCACTATTACCCCGGCAAAGGGTTACAATATAATAAATCTGTGAATCATCATCATGTATAGCACAAAGCACAATTGATAAGCTCAAAAATCCCAACCCACTGTAAATTCCCATATAGTGGACCCACCACCCCAAACTCAAGCTCAAGACAGTTTGTCTCAGGATCGTGATTCAAGTGCGGGTCATATGGTCATACCTAACAATCTAAAGGGATATTGGCTTATAATGTGGCGAAAAAGGAAGGCTTAAAGGCTAAAAATTTGGCTAAGAAGGATAAAATTAATTCAGGGATAGAAAGCCAAAAGGATTTAAAGGGCTAACAAAGAACTGCCTCTATCATCTTCTATCTACACAACATGCCTCTAGTTCATACCTAAGTGGGTTCTCTACTCATTTAGATCTCACGTTCTACAAACCACCTATCATCCTTAAGCACAAGTTTACTTCTTTTGCATTGTTCATTAATTTTTCCTATCAATTATCTCATATTTGCATGCAATCAAAGTGCGTTTTACACTAACTCCTAAAATCAACTATTTTTTGTCATTAATTCATAAAAAGCATGCTTGATGGGGGCATTTAAAATCTCTACAGTCAACACAACCCTAAGATTAATTTTATTGAAAGCATGTAAATCACAAAAAATTGGGATGAGGCAACGAACCCCACCCCAAACTCAAAAGTGAGTCGTGTCCCCAAGACTCGAAAAAGACTCAATAAAGCAATAAAATTAAACTAACTACCTACCTAGTGCCTACCATAAAGTAAGAAGAAGAATTAGAACGGGGTACCTGGCCATAAAGATCCATCATGTCCTCCTCCGAAGGAGAAGAATAATTATCAATTTCCATGTTCGTAGTTACCTCTTCCAATGTTGACTCAATCTGTGTAATTTCCATCCAAAGTGCTCTGTTGTCTTCTCTCAAAACTTCAATTTCGTGTTGCAATTTGAGAGCCCATGGAGGAATACAAGAATTAGTTTGAGAGGAAGAAGAACCTTGATCTTGAACTTGTGTCTTGTCTTTAGGCTTTGATGATACCCTCATCCTTGCTGTTATTTTCTTGTGTAGTGGTGGTGCAGGTGCCTCTTCTTTTTGTTTTTCAATAGGCTCATCAATATTTATGGCCTTATCAATTATAGAACCAGGCAAATTCTTGTTCTTCCTTAAGATACAACACTTCCTCTTATAATCCATAGCATCTGTTCTGTTTGTCATGGTTGATTTGACCCCAAACTCGAGTTATACCAAGGATAGAATAAAGTTAAGAAAACTTGGTGTAGCTTGAGAATCTTGCTTGTATTAGATGAAGGAAGGAGTTTTCTTGATGAATATTGGAAGAATCCTTGAAAGCTTGATGATCTTGAAGGTGTTTAATGGTGTTTTATGATGACTTTGATGAAGAGGATGTGTTTATGGAGGATGGAGGAGAGAACTATTGATGTTATTGTGTTTGTTGTGGAGGTTTAATCAAGCTTCAAGGTGTATTTATAAGGTTGGGAGCTGGAAAATTCGTATGGGGAAGGCTAGGGTTTGCTTGTGATAAGGTAATAAGTGTATTAGGTAACAAATTCTTCAAACCGCCATGCTGACCGGCATACCGGCGGATCTGGCCGGCTAGCCGGTGCTGGAGTTCTTCCTTTTTGGACCTCTCGGCTTTGAACCCGTGTCGCAACCCGAGACCACGAGTTTTCAGCTGGCCGGCATACCGATCATGTGACCGGCTAGCCGGTGTTGATTTTTGTCTAGGGGTGAACTCCGTCAAAATACCCGAGCCTAGCTACCCGTGGCCACGGGTTTTAGTCTGGCCGGCATACCGGTCCTGTGACCCGCTAGCCGGTGCGCATCGTGTGATTTTCAGGACCTCTCGGCAAACAACCCGAGCTTTGGACTCGTGGGCACGTGTTTTGCTCCGCCGGCAGGCCGGTGGTCTGGCCGGCTAGCCGGTCAGAGCAGCAGATTACTCCTTTGCGTTTCCTAGCACCCCAAACTCATTTCCTGCACCATTAACACACTACCCTTCTCATTTATTTTAAAAGTAGACACTAAAACTCGACACTAACTTAAAATTATACACTAGGAATTGAAAAACTTAAAGCAATAAACTAATATACAATGAACTGGCTTTTGTTTAACGTTGTTAAGCTCGACGGGTTACCTCTCGCAACTATTCAGCTTCAAGGAGGTACATGACCTCCCCAGGATGTGGATCCACCATGCGATTAGTATCCTCGCCTCCGTGATAGATTTTCAGACAATGATTATTCACCATAAAGGTGTGGTGTTCAGTTGGATGCTCAATCTCTATAGCTCCATGGGGCGTAACTTTGGTCACAATGTAAGGACCAGACCACTTCGATCTCAACTTTCCTGGATAATTGCTGAACTTGGAGTTGTATTTTAGGACCCTCTGTCCCACTTCGAATGTCTTTGTACGGATACGATTATCATGCCACCTCTTCGTGTTTTCTTTGTAAAGTTTCGCGTTTTCATAGGCATGTAATCGAAACTCATCAAGTTCATTCAGCTTCATCATACGATTCTCACCGGCCAAAGTAGAGTCTAAATTCAGCTGCGCTATAGCCCAGTATGCACCTAATTCAAGTTCAAGAGGCAAGTGACAAGCCTTACCAAAAACCATACGATACGGAGATGCACCAACTGGAGTTTTAAACGCAGTACGATAAGCCCAAAACGCATCATCTAGCTTCATAGACCAATCTTTCCGTGTGGGGCCAACAGTCTTTTCCTAAATAGATTTTGACCATTGGCTTGTGGATGATACGCGGTAGATACACGATGTCTCACACCATACTTCTCTAGAACTGTCTTCAGATATTTGTTCACGAAGTGTGAACCTCCATCACTGATAATAACTCTAGGTGTACCATGTCTAGTGAAGATGTGTGATTTTAAGAATTTAAATCACTACTCGCGAATCATTAGTTGGTAAAGCTACAGCCTCTACCCATTTAGACACGTAATCAACGGCTAGTAGGATGTAAACATTCCCGTTAGATGGTACAAAAGGACCCATTAAAAATCAATACCCCATACATCAAATATCTCAACTTCAAGCACATTATTTCGTGGCATCTCATCCCTCTTGGATATATTTCCAGTAAACTGGCATCTATGACACTTCTGAACATACTCATGACAATCCTTATGTAAAGTAGGCCAATAAAAACCAGATTGTAGTACCTTAGCAGCTGTGCGGTCACCTTTGAAGTGTCCTCCGTATGGAGAATCATGACAACTCGCAATCACTGCCCAAACATCTCTCTCAGGTATGCATCTTCTCACCATTCGATCACTACACACTTTGTAGAGGAAAGGATCCTCCCAAAAGAACTGTTTAGCACGATGAATCAATCTTTTCTTGTCTTGTGATGTGGCTCCTTAAGGAAAGTAACCACTCACAATAAGGTTTGCAATGTCTGCATACCAAGGAGTACAATCATGTAAAGCAAATAAACTCTCATTAAGGAACTCCTCTCAAACCAACTCGGGATCACTATTAAGCTCTGTACCTTCAAGACGTGACAAATGATCTGCAACCTAATTTTCCCAACCCTTTCGATCTTGTATTTCTAAGTCAAACTCTTGTAACAGTAACACCCGTCTGATTAAGTGCGGCTTAGCATCTTTCTTTTCCATAAGGTATCTAATTGCAGAATGATCAGTAAAAACAACAACTTTCGCCCCAAGAAGATAGGAACGAAATTTGTCGAATGCATATACTACAGCTAGTAATTCCTTCTCAGTTATGGTATAATTCACTTGAGCACTTGTAAAGACCTTACCAGCGTAGTAAATGGAATGAAATACCTTATCTTTTCTTTTTCCCAGAACAGCACCCATAGCAAGATCACTAGCATCACACATAACTTCAAACGGAATCTTCCAATCAGGAGGTAATACAATAGGTGCAGAAATAAGCTTCTCCTTAATCTTTTGAAAGGCCACCATGCAAGCTTCATCAAAAAGGAATTTGGCGTCCTTTTCAAGTAAGTTACACAATGGCTTATAGATCTTGGAGAAGTCCTTGATGAAACGTCGGTAAAAACCAGCATGACCTAAGAAACTTCTTACCCCTTTAACAGAAATCGGAGGGGGAAGAGTTTTAATTACCTCAATATTTGTGCGATCAACTTCCAAACCTAAACTCAAAACCTTGTGTCCCAACACTATACCTTCACAAACCATAAAGTGACATTTTTCCCAGTTCAAAACCAAATTAGTTTCCTTGCATCTAACCAACACCTTCTCTAAGTTCCGTAAACACTCAAAGTTATCACCAAACACAGAAAAGTAATCCATAAATTCCTCAAGGAAATCATCGATCATGTCCCAAAAAATTGCCATCATACATCTTTGAAAAGTAGCAGGTGCATTACATAATCCGAATGGCATCCTTCGAAAGGAAAAGGTACCAAAAGGACATGTAAAGGTGGTCTTGTGTTGGTCTTTTGGATCTACATAAATATGATTGTATCCTGAATACCCATCCAAAAAAAATATTCTCTACCAGCTAACTTGTCTAACATCTGATCAATAAACGGAAGAGGGAAGTGATCTTTTCTGGTGGCCTTGTTCAACTTACGGTAATCCATACACACTCTCTAACCAACAACGGTCCTTGAGGGTATGGCTTCATTCTATTCATTCAAGATGGTAGTAATACCACCCTTCTTTGGTACGCATTGAACTGGACTCACCTATTCACTTCTAGCAATAGGATAGATGATTCCTGGGTCTAGCAACTTGATAACCTCTTTCTTCACCACTTCCTTCATAGCTGGCATCAATCTTCGCTTTTCTTCAATTGAGCGCGCATTTTCATCGTCCAGGATGATTTTGTGTTGGAAATAGGAAGGACTAATACCTTTGATGTCAGCAATAGTCCAACCAATTGCCTCTTTGTTAGCTCGTAGTATGCGCAAGAGTTTTTCGTCTTGAAGACCTGTTAAAGTAGATGAAACAATAACAGGTAGAGTTTTGTTAGTACCTAAATACGCATACCTCAGGTGTGTCGGAAGCGTATTTTCTTCTAATTTTGGGGGAGCTTCGATAGATGATTTGTTTTTAAGAACTATCTCCCCCGGTTCTCGGACAGGTTCATAAGTGAGACGCTTCTGCTTCGGATATCCAGAGTTAAGAGCCGCCACTGTTTCGGCTAACTCTTCTATTGGTTTTGGTAAGTCAAGTGTTAGGGCAGCTTGCAAGATATCACTGAAGTTCATGTATTCCCATACTTCTTGTGTGGCTAAATCAATTACGTCCAATTGGAATCAGTCGTCTCGCAAATCTGGAAACTTCATTGCCCTAAACACGTTGAACTTTACCTCCTCGTCTTGGATTCGCATTGTAATTTTCCGTTTTCTACATCATTAACAGTACGCCCCATGTCTAGGAATGGTCGTCCCAAGATGATGGGGACATTCCTATCCGCGTCGTATAAAGAATAACAAAATCAATAGGAAAAATTAAAGTACCTGCCTTGACGAGGACATCTTCTATGCGTCCATCTGGATGTGCGAGGGATCTGTGAGCCATTTGCAAGACCATGGATGTTGGCCTTGCTTCTCCTATCTTCAACATCTCAAAAATTGATTTGGGCATGAGATTGATACTCGCTCCCAAATCACACAAAGCCTTACCTTGCCACTCATTGCCAATGGAAATAGGAATCGTAAAACTCCCAGGATCAAGTAGTTTTGGTGGCAATTTGCTTTGGCAGATGGCACTATATTCTTCAGGTAAACCTACCATCTCATTCTCAAGGTGTGGTCTTTTGTTGGCGATGGCTCTTTTCAGGAATTTGACATATTTCGGCACATCTCTAATGGCATCTAAAAATGGAATGTTAATATTAAGACCACGTACCATATTCAAGAACTTCTGATAGTCAGACATATCGCCTTTAGTCTGAACCCTCGAGAGAAAAGGTGGAGGAGGACGGGTTATTGTAGTATCTGGCTTCTTTGGCTTTTCCTGAATCTTCTCCACTTCTACTAGTCCAGGTTCATCTTCTTTCTCCACCACATCTTCTGCTGGTTTTTCTTTTACAGTTGTTTCTTTTTCTTTCATCACGGGAAAAGGAGGTGGCGGGAGATTCCTACCACTTCTAAGTGTCACTGCATTACAATCTTCTTTTTGCTTTGGTTCTTCAGTGTCACTTGGTAATTGTCCTTGTTGACATTGATTCAATTTTTTTGCCATCTGAGCAATCTGAGTTTCCATCAATTTAAGTGCTGCGGTCGTTGACTGCTGGATATTGATTAGTGTTGTCAAGGTTTGCTGAACATCTAATGCACCTTCTTGAGGTTGAGTAGGCAAAGCTTTCTGGTTCATGGTCTCAGTATAAGCATCTTGAAGAGGTTGCCTTTGAACTTGATTTCCGTAAGCTTGTCCACCTTGGTAGTTGTTCTGTGGTCTTGGTTGAAGATTGTTACCTTGTGGGTGCGGTTGATATGCATAAGTCGGATTAGCAGCCCCATTTGGATTTGAATATTTGAAACCTGGATGGTTTCCATTCGGTTGATAGCCTTGACCACCTGAATTATAATTCCCTCGGTTAGAAACAAACATTACGGATTCTGGATTGTTTTGACAGGTCTCCCAATCTTGATCTTGTGTACCGCAATTAGAACACCCATAGACTTCCTTTGTGATCCGCTTTTCTACTTGCAACGCTTTTTGTAACAGCTAGAGTAAGTTGTTTCAATTGCTGCTCGAGTTTGTTCTCCATGGCGGTGAATTTTTCTTCAATCAACGCACTATTTCCACCTCGAATAGGTGTTCTCACAGTATTCCAACCTAGTTCATTTGTAACTGTTCTATTCAAAATAATCTTAGCATGGACTGGTTGTACCTGTAGAAATCCACCACCACAAAGTAAGTCTAGATCCTTTCTTGAAGAGCCATCAAGTCCTTGGTAAAATATCTTCATCTGTTGAACTTCAGTGAGGCCATGATCAGGGACTCTTCTTAAACAAGTCTGAAATCTCTTCCAACTTCTACCCAAAGTCTCGTCTTGATCTTGTTTTAATGAAGTTATTTCAACTTGCGCATCTAATCTCATATTTGTTGGGTAGTATCTATCGAAGAACGCAGTTTGTAATGCGTCCCATGTTGTAATTGTTCTGGGCTCTTGAGAATCATGTCACTTACTTGCTCCATCAATAACGAAGTATCTAAAATTAGCAAAATACATTTGATCTCTAGTTACTCCTTGCGTAATATAAGAATCTCAAATTTGCATGAACTTCTGTACAGCACGGATTGGATTTTCGCCAGGTGCTCCTCGGAAATTGCCATAACTTTGAAACTGAGATAACATACCAAGATCGGGTCTGAATCTCTTGACATTAATATTTGTTGGGCCAATTCCGAGGGCAGGAGCTCGAAATGGGTCTTCTTCAGGGCCATTGATGAACCACGGATTATTGTTCTGAGGAGGTTGAGCTTGTGGAGCAACGGGAACCACAAGACCAAGAGGAGGGTTGAGTTGTTCTTCATCCATTGTTTCTCTTGCTAATTTTTCCTCTAACTCTTTTGATTTAGCATTTCTCTTTCTTTTATTTGCTTCTCGAACTAGGTTTTCGGGATTTGCAAGAATCACGATATCTTCACGCATAAACCAAATCCTGTAAACCTAAGAAAGAAAGACAACTCAAAGCGTAAAACTGAAAAATAAAACTAAAACTAAACTAACAAATAAACTACTAAAATATTAACACCGGGGTCACACGCTACCGTCCCCGGCAGCGGCGCCAAAAACTTGGTGGGTCCTGGTGTGTTATAAATTAAGAACTGGAAATAAAGGAACCACTTAACTGCAAGTGTACGGTTGTCCACGTAATATATGATAAACAAGTTCGTTCGTAGGGACGGATTAGGCACAACTCAGGTATTAATCGAAAAGTAAGACTAATTGCTTGACATAAAAATAAAGTAAAGATTTTTGTTTGGTTTTTATAAATTAAAAGATGCAAGAAAATAAATTACGGAAATAAAAGAAAGCAAATAAAAGAGAATTGAAACTTCAAATGAGAAAGAACACTTGATCCTCACAAGGGTTTCACCTAACCTATCTAATTCATGCTTCTGTCTAAGGGGAAACTGGTATTATTGTGCTAGTCGGGATTCTAATATCTCCTAACCCCCGTCAGGGTGGACTTAGGAGCTATCCTACGGTATTACAAACCCCGTCAGGGTGAATATAAGCTACCTTCAGATGAATACTAATTTACCTCATTGGTTGCATGGTTAGTTAAGCCCGTCAGGGTCAATAACAGATAATATGCGTCTATTATCTAGGTCTGTAATTAAACCCCCCGTCAAGGTGATCCATACGCCACTATATGGAATAGACTAATTACTATGAGCTAAGTTTAATTCATGACTTCAAAATTAGTGATTAAAACAAAATACCTAGTCTAATTTAAACCATTAAATCTCAAATTCAGAAAACATAAATTAAACAGAATTAAGTTCAACCCATATAGCGATTCTCAAGTACTAAAGAAATTAGTTCATAACGTAATGGAAAACTAAATTAAATAAATAAAATACATAATTTCGGATTACAGAAAGAAAATAAAGAACCTAAAGGGTAAGATGACTGATGATGGAAGAACAAGACTCCTCCAGCACTAGCTTCTCCTTGCCTTCTTGCTCTGACTTGAAAACCTTAAGCCTCTTGTGTAATTCTCTCAAGTGTGTCAAAAGAGGAGGCTAAGGGGTGTATTTATAGGTGTTAGGTAACCCAAGGTCGAATTTACTTGGAGTGGAAGACAAGTTAAGAACTCTCAAATTCGTAGCCCTAAATCCTAGGAAAGGTAAGATTATGCTGCTGATTTGATTTGGTCATATCTCATTGAATACTTATCCGTTTGAGGAGTTCCAATATATGAAACTGCTTGTCTCGGAAAAAGCTTTCTATTGGTGAAGACAACTTATCCGGATTCCTAGCCAATATTTAGTTATGGACTCGTCTTTGAAACGTGGCTGGAATTTCAGATTCATAAGGCAGCTTTATCTTTTTCTTCTTTGCATATATCTTTCTTAAATCTTCTTATTCCCATGTAAATCTTCTTTCCTTTACTTCTTTATCTCGAATTGGTCTCTAATTAATTACCATATATCTTTTAAAGTTTCACATTAAATAAATAATTAAACCGCATATGCTTAAAAAGAATAAATCAATAAATCAAGACATAGAAATAGGAAAGTGCACTCTAAGAATAGAAACTCAAGTAAAAACATTTCCTAACACACTAAAATACACTAAGACTTTAATTCTCACTTCTTCTCCCTGGATTGGTCTTTCATGAAATTCAAGAACCGATTAACTTTGCACTAAAAATAGTCAAATTTACGCACAAAAGCTCAGTATCTGCAAATAGTTAATTTCCAAGGGGATGAAGTGCAATATGATCAATTAAGCCTAAAAGTCTATCAAATAAGTCATTTATTCACCTAAAAGGATGTCTCCAGAGGGCTAATAATTAGAAAAAATAGAGAGACATCAACCTTAGGTTACGGTTTAAATGAAATAATAAAGGCCCAAGTCCATGATCATAGCCCAAAATCTTGTAACTGCTACACCACCTCCACTAAATCAGCTCTAGCAGGTACATTTCAACTCCGATTGACCTCATTCCACTTGCTAAAGTTTCGTAACTCAATGGGGCACGTTTTCTCTTCACAAGTCAGCGGCTAAATCTACTCTTAGGTAGCTCAAAATCAGAAATCTTTGGCAACTTTCCAGATTTGCAGCTTTAAAATATCAATTCTTTTGGGATTTGTCTTCATGCTTTGACTCCATATCACGATCTTTGACTTTATTCTCGGATTCCTCTCCTAGCTAGTATTCAAAACCTACAAACTTTTCACTAAAATACACAATATTAAGCGCACAAGTTTAATAAATTAAAAATGCTAGAAATAAAAAAGAAAATTCGGATTATTGCATATTTAGTCCAAAAGTCTATCAAAATAGTCAAATAAACACCAAAAATGATGTCTCCCAAGGGCATAAAATTAGAACATTTAGGGAGACATCAATACTTCACATCTGAAGAGGCATATTCGCCCGGTTACTGGTTTATAGTACTTTAGGATAGCTCCTAGGTCCACTCGATAGGGGGCTAGGAGATATTAGAATCCCGACTAGTATAATAATACCAATTCTACCCTTAAACAGAACATTGATTACTTTAATTAGGTGGATTCCTTGCGAGACTCAAGTACACTTCTCTTCTTGCGTCTAACTAATTTACTTGCTTTATTTTCTTTTCAGTTAATTTATTTAGTCTTTATTTTATTGCATCACTAGTCCATAAACCAAACCAAACAAAAAAATTTATCATTTACTTTTCAATTAAGCAATTATTCCTACTATTTGATTAACACTGGAGTTATAACTATTTGTCCCTGCGAACGAAATCCGATTTATTGGAGTATTACTTGGACAACCGTGCACTCGTGGTATCGTGGATCCTATTTATCTATCGCGTTATTTTATAACACCCCAGGACCCACCATGTTTTTGGCGCCGCTTCCGGGGACGGTAGCGTGTGACCCCGGTGTTAATCTTTTAGTAGTTTAATCGTTATTTATATATTTCAGCTTTACTCTTTTGTTTGTTATTTCTTTTTCAGGTTTACATGTTTGGTGCATGCTCTCAAACCATGAGAGGCTAGTCAAGCAAGCAAACAAAATAGAGAGAGAGAGAGAGAGAGAGAGAGAGAGAGAGAGAGAGAGAGAGAGAGTAGCTAGAGAAGCTGAAATGGATAATGAGAATAATCTTAATCCTAGGTTGGATATGAAGATCCTCTTCCACCTAGAAGACAAGCTTAACCTCCAGTTGTTAATGATCCATGGTTCATACAAGGTCCTGAACAAGCTCCATATCCCGCACATGCTCTTGGTATTGGTCCTTCAGATATTAATGTTGCACGGTTTAGACCTGATCCTGGTATGTTATCTCAATTCCAAAACTGTGGAAACTTTCATGGAATACCTGGGGAAGATCTGATTCATGCAGTACAGAAATTTATGCAAATATGTGCTTCATACATAACGCAAGGTGTAACCAAAGAGCAAATGTACTATGAAAATTTTAGATTTTTCGTGATAGACGCAGCTAGTGAATGGCATGATTCACAAGAACCAAGATCAATCAGTAATTGGGATGAGCTACAAACAACGTTCTTTGATCGTTATTATCTGAGTAACATGAGACTAGATGCACAGGTTGTTTTAATGTGATGTCTCCCTATTTGTGATGAATTAATCTAGGTTGGAGACATCATTTTAGGTGTATATAGATCATTAATTATATATTTTATTCATATTTTAGTATTTTCTTATCTCTTGGCTTGATTTAAATATAGTAATAATTATTTTTAGAGCATAGTTGGTTTAATTTGTTTGTTAAGTGTGTAGCTTTAAAGATATATGGTAACTAATTAGATGCCAAATCAATTCTAAGAGATACGAGAAAGACGATAATGATGAAAATTGGAGATAAAAAGAAGTAAAGATAAAATAGGAAAGCAAAATTTGCCAAGTAAACCTGAATTTCAACAGTCAAGTCCATTAAAGTGATCATAACGCAAAGTTGGATAGAAATTTGGAAGAACGGACTGAAGAAAAAGTGTAGATCTTTTCAACATGGTCAGTTTTGATATACAGAATGCGTCAATCCGAGCAATATTGAGTAAGTTACGACCAAAACAAAACATCAGCAGTTTTTCCCTTCTCCTACATTTTAGGAAACGAATTTGATTTGGAAAAGAGTCTTATTACTTGCAATCTACTCCAAGATTTCGAGCTAGGGTTAGGAAAACCCTATAAATACACCCTCTATTCAGTAGAAATACATCCTTGGCCAATCCTTATGCCAAGAAGAAGCTTACATCAAGAGAAGAGAAGTTTGGAAGGAGCTGAACATCAAATTATGCCTTCACAAGCCTTCAAATTTGTAATTGTTTTCTTTACTTTTCTTTTCTAGCATGAACTAAATCTATTTTAGCTTGAGATTTAGCATATAGGTATGAACCCTAGACTTGTTTAACATCTATTTTAATTTGGGATTATAATTATTTAATTGAATTAGTGTTTTATTCTCTGTTTTATGTGCTTTGATTTATTGTATATTTCCTTGCAGAGGCCCACGTATAGGATTACCTCAATAGTAGTTAGATGGTCGCCCGGAAGGGGTGTATAATTATTTAAACACCACATAAACGTCTAGTGATCCGGAAGGGCTTGCCTAACTAGATAGCCATTAGGGTTTTATTTAACCACCAATCATTATTGCAAGCCAGTATCATCTAAGCACCTAGTATCAGATGGTGAGAAGATGCATACCTGAGAGTGATATTCAATCAGTGGTTGAGGGTTATCATGACTCACCTTATAGAGGACATTTCAAAGGTGATCGTACAACTTCAAAGGTACTTCAATCCGGGTATTATTGGCCTACTCTACATAAAGATTGTCATGAATATGTGAAGAAGTGTCATAGATGCCAATTTACCGGAAATATATCTAAGAGAGACGAGATGCCACGTAATAACGTTCTTGAAGTTGAGATTTTTGATGTTTGGGGTATTGATTTCATGGGTCCCTTTGTACCATCTAATGGACTGTACATCCTATTAGATGTTGATTACGTGTCAAAATGGGTAGAGGTTGTTTCTCTACCAACAAATGATTCGTGAGTGGTAATAAAGTTCTTGAAATCACAGATCTTCACTACACATGGTAATCCTAGAGTTATTATCGGTGATGGAGGTTCTCATTTTGTTAACAGATACTTGAAGACTGTCTTAGAGAAGTATGGGGTGAGACATCGTGTATCCACCGCTTATCACACACAAGCCAATGGTCAAGCTGAGGTCTCTAATCGACAGATCAAATCTATTCTAGAAAAGAATGTTGGTTCCACACGTAAGGACTGGTCAATGAAATTAGATGATGCATTGTGAGCATATCGTACTGCATTCAAGACACCGGTTGGTGCATCTGCGTATCACATCGTTTATGGTAAGGCTTGTCACTTACCTCTTGAACATGAAATGGGTGCATATTGGGCGATAGCGGAGATGAACATGGATCCTACTTTAGCCGCTGAGAATCGTATGATGAAACTGAATGAACTTGATGAGTTTCAATTTCATACCTATGAGAATGCTAAGCTTTATAAAGAGAAAACTAAAAAATGGCATGATAGTTGCATTTGTGAGAAGGAATTCAAGGTTAGATAGATGGTCCTTAAGTATAACTCCTGTTCAGAAATAATACGGGTAAGTTGAGATCAAAGTGGTTTGGTCCTTTTCTAGTGACCAAGGTTATGCCTCATGGAGCTATAGAAATTGAAAACCCGGCCGAGAAACGCACCTTTATGGTGAATGGACATCGGTTAAAGATTTATCATGTAGGCGAGGATACTAATCGCATGGTGGATCCACATCCTGGGGAGGTCATGTGCCTCCTTGAAGCTGAATAGATGTGTGAGGTAACACGTCGAGCTTAACGACGTTAAAAAAATCCATTTAAATTGTATATTAGTTTAAATGCTTTCATGTCTTTTGAATTCATAGTGTGGATTAGAGTAATTGTTGTTTATCGGTGTTTAACTTTTAAGAAATGAGAAAGGTTGGTTGTTTTTGATGATTTCAGGAGTAAAACGGTCATGAGTTTGGGGTAGTTAGTACGGAAAACATAGAATTTTGGTTGCAACACAGGAGCTAACCGGGAACCGGGTTATCGCTGACCGGGAACCCGGTGAACTCCCGTCGACCAACCTCACACACGAAAGGAATGTTGCGTTGGCATTTGCGACTGTCGACACAAAATGGGAACCCGGTTAGTTCCCAACCGGAAACCCGGTGGTTGCGTTGTAGCTCCCCAACTCTCAGACATGTGTGGTGGAAACGCAAGCCAAGTGGTGCGTCTGGATTCGTGCTCGTCGACATCAACCGGGAACCCAGTCTCTGAGGACAAGTCTCGGACATGTGCGGTGGAGACGCAACGTAATTGTTGCATCTAAAAAAACACAAAAGCCGCACGACTCGGCAACGCTGATCGGGTACCCGGTCAGCACCAAACCGGGAACACGGTGGAGAAATAGAAGGCGGTTTTACATGATTTTTGACCTAATATCTTTACCTTCTTTCACAAGACAACTACTATTCCGTTTCCTAGCTCTATATAAATCAGAAGATCATCATCAAAACACCACAAAATCATCCAATCTTCTCCCTAAACACCACATAAACACACAATCATCTCATAATCCTTCTGAAACACCATCAAAATTCAACTTTCTACCAATAATCCTTCTTCATCAAAACCATAACTTGAGCCATAAACCCTCTCTGAAACACGTACTAACCATCACCCATCTCATATCTCACCTTAATCTCCATTCTTGTACCCTCAAAACATCAAATTTCAAAACTTTTCTATAGTTATTGAATTTTTGAAGTTTTGAGTTTGCTATAACCGTAGGAACATTCCCAAAACCAGAAACACTCTTGGTGCTACACAAAAAAAAAAGCTATTGAGATTCCGGATTCGAACTCTAAAGCTAAGATTGGAGACGTTAAGACTACTACGAAGAGGAAAGAAAACCCAAGTGTGGCTAATGCCAAAAAAGCCTACCCTGGAAAAAGATGAAGTTGAAGAAACAGAAGATGAAGACGAAGCTCCTAGCGAACCCATTACAGAAAAATTACACGAAGAAAGATGATAGCCACTAAGCCAAAAAGAGTTTTTGGTAGTTGGACTGAACAAATTCGCAAAAGAGTAGCTTATTTAAATTTTGGTGTTGAGAAAAGATTCCCTTCAGGTATTATGAAAATACTTTTAAAGACTATGCTATTACTTGTGACAAGATTGGTTGGAAAGAGTTGAGAAAGAGAACATCACGTTCATCCCTGCTTTAGTTCGTGAGTTTGATGAAGCGCTTACCTTTGCGAATAAATAGTCAATTATCATACGCAAAAGGGTATTGCCTTTCTCAATTGAGGTTATTCAAAAAACATTGAAATTACCAAACTTGACTGGTCCATCTTCATATCACGAAACACTTAAAGATCCATCTTTCAAATGGGAATCTCTTTACGATATTGTCATGATTCGTGGGAGACTTACCATCTCAGTAGGAGAGAGATATGATGGTCAAGTATATAGTAGTGATTTATTACCTTGTGCGGAAGTATGGTCCCGTTTCATAGTTCCTACCTTCTTTGGCAACAATCATACTTCTGAGTTAAAAAAAGAACATCTTATTTTTATAAAGTGTATTCTAGAGAAGAAAGATATTAATATTTCCCGTATGATTTATGACAGTATCATGGAATTCGAGAAATCCCCGATTCTTCAAAGAAACCTCAAGTTCCCGTGCACCATAACTACAATTTGTTTAGACGCAAAAATACCACGCAAGAACGAAGAGGTTGAACCTCACGAAAAAGTGGAAGATATGACATTAAAATCAATTAAAAATGCCCATGAGGAAGCTACAAAAGAGGTGAGGAGTCCTAGACTTCCACCACGAGAGAAGAAGGCAGGTAACGGAGATGAGTCGGCAGATCGAATAAACGTTTTAGAGGAGAAACAAGATGCGATGATCGCAACCATCGGAAAAGTCACAAAAGAGTAGGAGCTTATGCAAAACATGCTACTTGGGGTGAGCAACATACAACACGCCACCTACTCATTACTTACGCAAGGAGCCCAACCTGGACGCAACAATGGTAACCAGCCTCGTGTTGGTTAAGATACATTTTCCTATCCTTTTCTCATTAGGAGTGTATATTAGTTTAATCGCTTATCGAGTCTTTTTTAGTCGTGGGGACATGAGTCATTTTTGAGTTTGGGGTGGGGTTCGTTGCCTCATCCCAATTTTATTTGTTATTTTTTTTATTTTCTTTCAATAAAATTAATTGAGGGTTTTGGTTGACTGTAGAGTATTTTAAATGTCCCCGTTAAGCATACTTTTTGTAAATTTATAATAGTAAATAGTAGACTTTAGGAGTTAGTGTAAAACACACTTTAATTGCATGCAAACAATAGGTAATTGATAAGAAGAGTTAATGAACAATGCAAAAGAAGTAAACTTGTACTTAAGGCAAATGTGTGGTTTGTAGAACGTGAGATCCGAATTAGTAGAGAACCCACTTAGGTATGAAATAGAGGCAAGCTATGTAACTAGGAAAATGATAGAGGCAGTTCTTTGATAGCCATTTGAAACTTTTTAGCTTTATATCCATGAATTAATTGTATCCTTCATATCCCAATTTTGAGTCTTTAAGCCTTTATTTTGTCGCCACAATATAAGCCCATATCCCCTTAGTTTATTAGGAATTTTCGTATGACCCTCACTTGAGTCACGATCCTAAGACTTCCTGTCTTGAGCTTGAATCTGGGGTGGTGGGTTTCATTATTGGGAAATTAGATTGGGAGGGAATTATATGTGTTTGTATTGATGCACAAATTCCTATGATTTATTATTTGTAACCCTTTGTCGGGGACTTTAAAAATAAGTGAAAAAGTTGTCAATACAGTAGACAACCGGGAACCCAGCTATCACTAACCGGGAACCCGGTTATCGACTGACAAAAAAAGAAGAGAAAAGAAAAACAAAAACAAAAAGATTAAATTAACCGGCAAAGTAGAAATTTCCAAAATCATGTTTAGTGCTTTTTGGGTTAATAGGGGGACGCTAAATTAGTGCGTCAATTGGGTTAAGTGAGAACAATATTCGAGTGTAAACTCAAGCTCTTGGACAGTTGTTGATGATAAGTGGGGGAGAGCTAAAAGCTCACTTCAAATTTACCAAATATATATACCACACCGTCCCTAAGCCTTCGCTAAAACCGTAAAGTCCTCGTGATTCCAAAATATATAGTGGATTTGTAATTCAACTAATAGGGATTATACTAAGTGGAGCGTTCAAAACAAGGGGGATCGATGAACACCCTATAGCCACCATATTGCGATAAGTACAAGCATAACCTTCTAGCATTGTGAAACTAATTTTGGATTGATATTATTTTTGTTTGATTTTTCATGATAGGTGTATGTGTATATGAATTCCTAAGTCATACTATATGAGATTTGTTTTAAGTTGTGCTTTGGGTATTATTCATTAGACTCTGCATTACTGCGTTCACCTAAAGCCTTTGTTTTATTTTACTTTGTTGGGACGACAAAGGTTTGAGTTGGGGGTCTTGATGTCTCCCATTTTTTTCTAAATATTAGCACATAGGAGACATCATTTTAGGTGAACATTTGACTTGTTTGATAGATTTTTAGGCTTAATTCGTTATATTTCATTTTTCTCTCATTGGATTTATGATATTTTCATTTTTAGAGCTTTTGTACGTTAATTTGTTTATTTTTAGTGAAAGTTTCTTAAGTCCATGAATGCTAGGGAGCACCAAGACAAGGAGGATAATTGATAATTAAAGTCTTAGATCGAATGGAGGAATCGAAGGAGAGAAAAGATATCCCGGAGAGTTGAATAGGAAAGCTGCAAATCTGGAAAGTTGTTACTAATTTCTATTTTTGTGCCACTTAGACACTGATTCAGCCTTTGGGTCATGAAATAAGGAAGTTCCCTTGTTGAGTTAGGAAGATTTTTCAAATGGAATGAGTCGATTTGGAGTTGATATGCAAAAGTTACAGTCGATTTAGTAATATAAAAGTAGTAAGTATAACAATTTTAACTATTTAACTCATAAAATTCATCTAACAACACTATAGTAAATATAAAGATACTAAAATATGAGTTATAATATCAATTCAAGAATTCTCGAGACTAAGAAAAATAAAAATAAGGCCTATGCGGTCATTTTTTGCCATTAATCGATGCTTAGACGATGATTTTTTGCCATTAATTAACGCCTAGACGGGATAGACGCCTCTTCTACGACGACTAAAGGAACTAGGCCGAAACGCATAGAATTTTTACTATGCGTAAGCGGTTGAGGGGGAGTTGACGCCTAGGCGGTGCCTAGGCGCGTCTAGGCGGCAACAGCATAGCATAGCTAAACTAAAACTCAATGCATGTCCCATTAAAACAATATTCATTCAAAAATTGTTTATCTTACCTAACTAAATGATGTTCTCGTATTTCATAATTCCTTTAATTTTCTAATCACCATTTTCAACAATCTATCAGTCCTTTTAACCCAAATATATTATATCTAAATAGACATGCGAGTCAAATAACATGACTGCAAAACTCATCATAAATAAATTAAAAAATAGTCACATAAAGTGTTGAAAAAAAATAGTCCCATAAAGCAAAAATTATCGATTTCAAAATACATATTATACAAATTCCTAGATAAAAAAATATGATGTATATTTTCATAGAGTTGATATAAAATAACTTAATAATTGTTAGTTGATATGATATAAAAAAATTAAAATGAGGCACGAATATATAGAGTTCCATGTTTAGTTAGTAAACATGGTTAAATGCAGGAGAGGGTCAACTTTCTTGGGTAGCTTGACAACCTGAAATAAAAATTCTTGAGTAGCTTGATAACCTGTAATAAAGAATTTGACCGAGGTTACATATAAGATTTTTATAGAAGTTAATGAATATTCTCAAATAAGAGTCTAAAGTTTAGACTTTTGATAAAATAGTTATCATATTTTTACAGTAAGCATAACACTCAAAATTATTTAAAAGTATATAAGACATACACATACATATTTCAAGTGAAAGACTAATTATTGGAATAAAGATGTTAAAAGACACTTTTTTTTATTGAATCATTAGTAATATATATGAATGAATATTAATTTCTAGTCTTATGTGATAAGAATATTCTTATGCCGATAATGTGATGGGATATGCATTTTCAATAAATAAGAGTAATCAAAATAGTGTCATAGGATTGAAAAACTATACAACATACCTTCTTAAACTTTGTAACTCCCTATGGGTTGTCATGTTTCGTTGGATTCTGCATTATACTTTTTTGGAGTGCCAAACTTGAAGGAAATAGGGAGTAGAAGTCTTGTCCCCATGGAGTTTTGAGCAATGTTATTATTGCCTCTTGATTTGTCGAACAATCATCTATATTCAAAAAATAAAGTCATGAGTAATTCGTCAACAATAAAGTAAACATTTTAAGATATTTATGATTAAAATAACCTAAATAAGTAACATGATAGATAGATAGAATATGTTAATTACACTAATAATTCTATAAAATTCAGGTTGTAAAAAACCTATATAATTTGTACTTAAGAATAAAATAGACTTTCTTAGGTTTTTTCAACCAATGAATCTCTTTACTGCTTCTCTGCCACCAAATCACCACACTGCTTTAATGCCTAACCATTGCCATCTCCTCATCCAACAAAGTTTCAAATTTGATTTTCACGAATTTGAAATCATTTCACATACTCTCTCCCAGTTCATCACTATCATACTCTACTCCAGAGCCAAATCAGTGGTGCTCTTATCATTATACCAACACAACACACTAATCAAATCACAACCCTACTTTTGAAGCCTTGATCGATGGCCCATAATTAAGCCTGCCATTGAACGCCCAAATTTGAGGCCAAGAACCATTCTTGAAAAATGAATGTCAAATGAAAAGAATAAATATAAGTAGGCATGATTTTTTAATTAAATATGAATTGAGTGATATGAATTAAAGTTTTTTGTGTGGGTTTAAATGTAAATGGTTATGGAGGTGGATAAGTATGTCAGGTTTGGAATTTAGTGCCAAAAAAGAGATTAAACTTTGAGAATCTTATTAGCGTGGCGCCGTGAATAGCAATGGTAATTCAACGATTAGGGTTTATCAGTGTTGTTGAAGGAGAGAGAGTTTTTTTGTCAAAGAAAGAGAGAGATGGGAGTAATTTATGTTTAATTTTTTTTTTTCAGTTTTTCTATTTTTTTTATTGAGTAATGCTATATATCACCCCTTCACTCTTTCACCTCTTATGTGGAGTCTACGTGGTTCACCCCGGAGTCTACGTGGCATTAAATAAAAGAGAGAGAAAAAAGTCATTTGAGGAAGAGAAACATCATGACTGGTTTTTAAAATCTCCACATAGGCTTCACATAAGGGGTGAAGGAGTGATATGTAACATTACTCTTTTTTATTTTTAAGTGATTTTTTTATTCAATGGTAAGTATATATTGTAGGGATTTTTTTGGAAATTTGTAAACATTTTAGTAATGGATCAATTTGGAGTGTTCTTCGTGACATGTTTTTTTGCTGAAATTAGATATATACCCCTCTTTATACCCTTTAAGGACACAATCACTTTCTACTCTCACACCTTTTTATAAAAATTTATATATTTTTCATCCCTTATTGATTCCACATAATGAGGGACGACTTACACCTTTCTAGTGTTGACAGGTCAGCGTTGGGTAGGGAGAACACCTCCCTTTGACCGACAATCGACTATTTTTCAGGTAGAACGATTAGCTGACCACGATCAACCAGAGTTGATCCACAAATTCCATTCATATACTCAAACATTATTCGAATTTCTAGACCAAAAATAAATCTAACTTTATTCAAGGTTGAATTTTATCTATTAGCATAAATATGCCAATAGATTGCATTGAAGATGGAAGTCATATGAAAATTCATCAATTATTTAACATATAGGGTTTTGAATCCTATTGAATTCCTATTGTCATATCATATGTGAAAAAATAATTGGAGAATATATATTTAAATTCATAGGAATTGATTATACTCGAAGAAGTACCTTACATAATTGAAATGGAATGACCAACGATCTTGTCATTTGAATGATAAATGTTTTTCACCATACACATAACCTATCACAAGATAACAACAAATGATTTGATTTATTTTATATGATTGTAGTGGATTTGTGTTTTTAACTCTGTGTGAATAGATTAAAAACAAAGTACATAATATATGCTATTTGGATAAACCATTATAATTGAATCATAAAATCCAGCACAATAAAAAAACTAGTATTTAGCTACCTACGAGATCAAGTTCTTAATACAAAATAAAAAATAATATTAATAAATATCAAAACTAATCATCACATATAGTAATTGTACAAAAATTTAGATATCTACTCAGAATCTTAATATCTTTATTCCTAAGAAAATTATTTCGATTTTCAAGATACTTACCATCTAAATTACTATTAAAACTTTACACCCATCACTTGTGATGATGAAACATTATATTAATTGAGGGAAATTACATAAAACAAACACATGATATATAAAATTTCGTATCTAGAAATATATTGATGGTAATTATTGCGATGTAACAAAAAGGATAGAGTAAAAGAGAATGATAAGAAGTATAAGAGAGTGAAAGAGAAACTGAGAAAGAGAGATAGAGATGAAAGGTGAAGAGGTAGAGGCGGCGACTAGGGTTTCATAAGTTTGAAAATGTTAATATCTATTATAAAGTAATGTGTTCACATATATTAAAGTTTATTTATTCTACATAAACTTATATAAATATTATCTTATTACATTTCTATTACAATATAGACTAACAAAAGTAATTGTATTTGGTTACCTTTTATTTTGAACGATAGCGAAAATAAGAGTTAGGTAATTAAAACTCCCGGTCGACTAAATTGAAACCAAATAAAATGTTCTAGAGGGGGTGGGGGAAGAATAGGCCCAATGCGGAATCAAATAACTTATACAAATTGGACATTTGATTCAATATGAAAATCCACTCTTTGAAGATTTTTAACAAAATGGATAGATGTACACAAGAGTTTTGATACAAGAGTGACTAATCGTTAAAATTTTAGTGTATATACTCAATGAAATAATAATTTTCAAAGATTTAAGGAAACTATTTAACAATTACAAAAAATAAAAATGTCTTGTCCTATATAATGAAAGCAATTATATATACAATAGAATATTGATGTCTCCCTTTTTTTGATAAATAAATCCCATTCTGAGACATGATTTTAGATATATTAAGTTCATAGTTGAGGAATTCTTCCCTATTATTTGATATATTTTTGTTTCTTGCCTTATTTTGGAGATTTGTCACTTCTAAAGCTATTTGTGTGTAATTTGTGTGTTAAATGTGAAGCTCTTAGTTACGAGGATTATAATATATACAATTTTTTAAGGAGTTTAGGAAAGAGGGTCCAATATGAAATCAAGAGTTGAAAGGAAAGAAGCTGATTTTGGAAGTGCAAAATCTGCCAAAAGTTGTTGTCTAGATTTGAAAACATGTAGTATTTTCAATGCTTCATAAAATAGAAAGAGAATTTGAAGGAGACCTTATATATCAAGAAAGGTATTTCAATTAAAGTCACGTGGCCATTGGAATCAGTGATTTGGAGATGTAGCAAAGGAGTTATGACTTTTACAAACTTTATGGGTCAACCAATCCATTTGCTAAGGAAAATGAGTTTGAGTTGGATTAGGACTCCAAAACCTAATCCATGACTTAGATTTCGCCCAACAGCACATATATAATGTCAGTATGTGACCTTAGAAACTCATCCCTTGCCCGCCAGAGCTTAATTTTCCTCTAGACTTCATCATAGAAACGATTAGGGGGTCTAGAGGAGGAAGAATTAGGAGCTGGAGTTTCACTCCATCAATTCTACACTTATCAATCTCTATTATTGGGTAAATTAGTATAGATTTATTTTTTCTATAATTTATTTTTAAGCTATTTATTCCAAGTCCATTATGCATGATTTCTCTTTTAGGATTGTAATTATATGAATAATTGATTATTGCTTTTCTGTTTTAATTGAATTTGAGGACTAAATTATTTAATTGAATTGGTTTTTAATTAATATTCATTGACTATATGTTTGTATAAACACTGCCTATATCGTAGCTAAATAGTGGTAACTTGAGTAATTAAGCTATCGCCCAGGAGGGGGAGTTTAATTAAGGATATGGCATATAGGCGTCTAGTGTGCGGTAGTGATTCGAGAGGTCTTGCCTAGTAAGATAGTCAATAGGGTTAGATTTAATCTCATCTGAAAATATTGCATGGTCGTCGGGGAGGGGTCTCTATTATTGTAGCATAGTGTTCTATTCACCTTGGAGGGGTTAGGAAAATAACTGAATCCCGGCTATTGTAAAATTACCCATTCACCCTTATTTCTAGAAATGTTAATACAATATGATAGGTTCATACTTGCAGTGATTATATTATCTTCATAATTATTTATTTAATCAGAGGGTAATTAACCCGGCAAGAACAATCCTCATATATCACTCGGTGAAGAAAATATTTTGTCATGAGAACAAGAAGGGGAAACAGAGATACTACCCATCCCCTTTCAAAGATCGATTGAATCAAAATTTAGGTGGAAATGTTTCAAAGTTACCACATCAAGGAAGAGACGAGTTTAAGCGGAGGAGTACCGCAAGGGTCTCAATACATTTTCATGGCAGGTAACGCGTAGAACTTAATGACATAATGAACAAAAGTGCTTCTTGGGAGACAACTCATATTTTAAATGCTTTGGTAGTTTAATTATTATGCTTGTACTGTATGTTATTTTAAGTTTTAATGTGTTTTAATATATATTTGATGTCTCCCGTTTTGTTCTAAATATTATCCCTTAGGAGACATCATTTTAGGTGAACGTTTGACTTGTTTGATAGACTTTTAGGCTTATTTTGTTATATTTCATCTTCTCCCGTTGGATTTACGATATTTTATTTTTAGAGCTTTTGTACATTAATTTGTTTGTTTTTCGTGCAAAGTTCTTAGGTCCATGGATTCTAGGGAGCACCAAGACAAGGGGAAAAATCTAGAATTAAAGTCATAGATCGAGCGGAGAAGTTAAAGGCGAGAAAAGATAAAGCTGCAAATCTAGAAGGTTGTTACTAATTGATGATTTCGAGCCACTTAGACACTGATTCCGCCTTTGGGCCATGAAATAAGGAAAATGCCTCTTTGATTTAGGAAGATTTTCAATTGGAATTAGTTGATATGGAGTTGATATGCAAAAGTTACAGACGTTTTACCAAGGGTTGTACACTAGTTACGGGAATTAAAAGAATGGATTTGGGCTTTTTATTATTCTAATTATATTCATTAAGTAAAAAGCCCACTCCTTCTTTTTATTATAAATAGGCCACTCCTTTTCTAGGTACCACTTATTTTATTATTTCATACGCTTCAATAGAGAGTCAAGAGCAAAAGACAGAAGGAGAAACTAGAGCTGGAAGAATTCCTTTCTTCCAACTACAGTCAACCCAACGCCCCAATTAAGTTCTTTCAGTTATTTCAGTAATTTAGGAACGTGTCTTTAATTTATTTGATTTCAGTTTTTAATTTCAGTATGAACTAATTCTCTTAGTGCTTGATAATCGTAATAAAGGGATGAACCCTAATTAATTTAGTCTATATTTTGACTTTGGGATTTCTATGATTTAAATTGAAGTGAGTATTTTATATTGGATATTACTTTTCTCTTCATTACTATTTATTTTCGGTACAAATAGAAATAGGTTTTAGTATTTGGGTTATTTACTTTAGTGGCAAAAGTGATCAATCGACAGGGGGTTTGAATACAGACTTAGGTAATACATGTGTAATGTCCGTTATTGAGCAACATGCTTAACTAATTACATAGCCAAAGAGGTAAATACTTCACATCCGAAGAGGCATATTCGCCTAGTTAGGCGTTGATAGTACTTTAGGATAGCTCCTAGGTCCACCCGATAGGGGGGCTAGAAGATATTAGAATCTCGACTAGTATAATAATACCAATTCTTCCCTTTAAACAGAACATTGATTACTTTGGTGAGGTGGATTCCTTGCGAGACTCAAATACACTTCTCTTCTTGCGTCTAACTAATTTACTTGCTTTATTTTCTTTTCAGTTAATTTATTTAGTCTTTATTTTATTGCATCACTAGTCCTTAAACAAAACCGCACAAAAATCTTTATCATTTACTTTTCTGATAAGCAATTATTCCTACTATTTGATTAACACTGGAGTTATAACTATCTATCCTTGCAAACAAAACCTGATTTATCGGAGTACTATTTGAAAAACCGTGCACTTGCGGTATTGTGGATCGTATTTATTTATCGTATTATTTTATAACACCCAAGGACCCATAAATATTGCAGTAACAAGGAAGGTAGAATTGTTTTTGATGTGTAGGATACGAAGAAGATGAGCATGGGGTGAGTTTTATGTAGAATTGTGTGCCCCCAACTATTCCCAACAGTATACTGGACCTAAGGGTGGTATACCATCTTGTAACCATCATGATATTATGGAAAAACTAATTTTTTTCCGAGAATCGAGTGGTGTGCCGTTCATACGGGCGACATGCCGGTCCACAACAGTGTCGAGATTCGCGAGCACTAGAATAGCTGTCTTTGAATTATCATAACCTTTGCATACGAACTCGAAATTCAATAATTCAGGATTCCACGGAAAGCTTAGGAAACCGTCTACAACTTTCATTCAGGACACGTTTTCTAATAAATGACTAATCAAGATGAAATTAACCTAGAAAAGTTCAAAACGTTGGAAGACTTTGACCAGTATGATCCCATGGGCGGCAATGCCGGTGCGCAAGAAAAGCCATTGACGGTACACACCACAGTTTGAGGTTAGAAACTTGAAGAGATTAAGCGGCATGCCGGCCCTGTATTGATATAAAGACAAACCGTGTCACGGTCCAATAATAGAAGAATAGTATGGAGAGGCATATCAACCCCATCGGCGGCATACCGGTGCAGGACACGATCAAACCAAGAAAAAAAGGTGAGAACAAATTAAAACTCATAAATCTTAAGCCTTCTTCTTCTCCAATCACCCAAACTCCACTAAAGTTTCACCAAACCTCAGCTCACATCAAAACAACACCAAATAACAATAATTTCATATCCAAATCCGTCCTTACAATCCTATAAAAAATATTTACCCACCTGGTGGGTCCTTGTGTGTTATAAAATAATGTGTAAAAGATTAAGGACTCACAAACCGCAAGTGTACAATTGTCCAAGTAATAAACCGATAAATCGGATTACTTCGCAGGGACGGATTAGGTACAACTTAGGTGTGGATCAATTAGTGGATTAATTGCACGTACAGAAAAGTAAATGATATAAAAGTTGTTTGGGTTTTTGATTAAGAACTAAGATGCAAAAATAAAGTAAAGACTAAATTAATTAAACTGCAATGGAAATAATGCAAGTAGAATAGTTGGACGCAAGAATGAGAAGTAGTACTTGAGTCTCGCAAGGGTTTCACCTCAAACCTTCTTAATTAATGCTTTTTGCTAAGGGATGAATTGCTATAATTGTGCTAGTCGGGATTCTAAGGTCTATTTACCCCGTCAGGGTGGACTAAGGAGCTTTCCTAAGGTATTCTAAACTCCGTCATGATGATTAAAAATACTTTCAGATGGTTCATGTTCTTACTGCATTGGCTATTGGTTAGTCAAGCCTGTCAAGGTCATTGGCGAATACCAACGGCAATAGCCTAGTTTTGTATCAAAACCCCCCGTCAAGGTGATCAATACGCCACTATATTGAATAGCCTAGATATCAAAAATTACCCTTAGTTCATGACTCTAAAGATAATAATTCAAGCATAAAATAAAAGCCAACACATATAGCTAATTCAATTTAAATATTTAAATCCCAAATTGGAAAAATATAAATTAATCTAGTTTGGGTTCAACCCAATATGCGATTCTCAAGTACAATTGAGATTAGTTCATAACTGAATTAAAAACTAAAGCAATAAAATAAAAGGAATTCATGTTTTACAGAAATAAAAGAAATAAACCTAATTAAGGATTCGGTTTGGCGGCGATTTGGAAGAATTGCTTCTCCAGCTCTTGGCTTTCTCCTTTTCCTTGCTTCTGACTTTCTCTCTGGCTCTTTTGACTTGTAAAAATTGAGTTGTGTTTAAAATAAAAGTACAAAGGTCTATTTATAAGCTTAAAATCGGACTTGGGCTCTTTGGTGGTCCTTTGTGTGTTCTAAAAATAATGCAATAAGGTAATTGAACCACAACCGCAAGTGTACGGTTGTCCCAAGTAATAATAGTGATAACAGATTCGTTCTCAGTGACGGTTGGTTAACTACAATGCTTATCAAGTAATGATTGGTTGCACTTATGAAAGCAATTAAAAGATATAATGATTGGTTGGTTTGTTTGTATTAATCCTAAGTATGAAAAATTAAAGAGAAAATGCAAATAAATAATAAGACGCAAGTAAATGAAGGTAAGACGCAAATATGAGAAGGCAAAACTTGAGAAACGCAAGGGATCCTCCTAATTCCATTACATAACATATGTTGTTTAAGGGTCAACTTGGTCAATTGACATTGGTCGGGATTCAATAATCCTTGTACCCCCGTCAGGGTGGACTATAAGGCTATTCTAGAGTGTCACTAGTCCCGTCAGGGTAAATTTGATCCACTTTCGAATGATTAAGCTAAAGTACCTCATTGGCCCTAAAATTAACTACGCTCGTCAAAGTCAAATACTTTCTATTTTAGATTGAGTAATTAAGTCCATACATAAACCCTCCGTCAGGATGATCCACACGCCACATTTGTGGAATATCCTAGATACTAACACCTGTTCTTAGTTCATGACTCCAAAAACAGTAAAAAATCTCAAATTACAGAATAATGTAAAAGACCCAATTCGATTTAATTAATTAAAACCCAAAACATATGAAATTCAACAGAATAAGGATTCACCCATTATGCATTCTCAAGTACTTAAAGAAATTAGCTCATGCTAATTGAAAATAAAACTAAATAAATAATTGAATTCATAATGTTTTACAGAAATAAAAATAAGAAAACCCTAATTTCCGGAATTAGATTCGGCTGTGAATGGAGATATAGACAATCTCCAGCTCTTCAGCTTTCTTCTGCTTCCTTCGTTGACTTCTCTCTGATGCTTTTTCTTCTGAATAATGAATTGTATTGACACTCTCCTCTAAGGATGAATTAAATTGAAGAATAAAATGAGAGGTACTGAATAATGAGGTATAAAGGCCTATTTATAATGATAAAATCGGATTAGGCCTTTTACTTAAGGATTAAGTGAAAATTAGAAAAGTCCAAGTCCACTAATTAAGCCCAAATCCCGTAACTGCAGCACCACCTCCACTAAAACAGCTCTAGCCGATTCGTTATAACTCCGATTGACCTCAAATCACTTGCTAAATTTCCGTAACTCGATAAGGAACATAATCTCTTCTAAGGTAAGAGGCTAAATAAACTCGTAAGTGCCTCGAAATCAGCAATCTTTGGCCTGTTTTCCAGATTTGCAGCTTCAAAATATAATTCTTTTCGGGATTTATCTTCAAGCTTTGACTCCATATCACGATCTTTGACTTTCTTCTCGAATTCCTCTCCTAGCTAATATTCAAAACCTACAAACTTTCCACTAAAATACACAAGATTACGCGCAAAAGTCTAATAAATCAAAAATACTAGAAAATAAAGAGGAATTTTGGAATATTGCATTTTTAGTCCTAAGGGTCTAAAATAAGAACAATTTGGGAGACATCAAAACCCCCAACTCAAATCTTTGTCGTCCCGACAAAGTAAAACAAAACAAAACAAAGGGGTAGAAGTACACGCAGAGAAAGTAGAAGCTAGCAAATACACCTAAAGCATTTCTGAAGATAAATCTCATATAGCAAACTCTAGAAATTAATATACACATACATCTATAGTGCAAAATCAAACACAAATAATCTCAATCATAAAATTAAATTCGCAATGCTTGAAGGTTACACTTGTACTCATCTCTGTATGATGGCTATAGGGTGTTCCTCAATCCTAAATCGCTTTGAACGCTCCACCTAGTATATTCCCTATCAACAGAATCATAAATTCACTATGCACTTAGGAATCACGAGGTCTTTATGGTTTTAATATTGGATTAAGGACGGTGTGGATGTATATTTGGTAAATTTGAAGTGAGCTTTTGGCTCTCTCCTCACTTACCATCAACAAATGTCCTCGAGCTTGAGTTTACGCTCAAAAAATGTTCTCACTCACCCATTTACGCAACAATTTGGCGTCCCATGTCAACCCATTACAAATAAGATGATTCTTTCATAAAATTCCACTTTGCCAGATGTTTATTCTTTCATATTTTTCTCTTTTTTTTGTACAGTTGCAGACCGGGTTCCCGGTTTTTGCGGACCGGGTTCCCGGTTCCTACTGGAATGGATTTTCGAATTTTTATTTTTTTTCTTTATTTTTCATTCTTTTTCAATCCCGGCAAAGGGTTACATGTGTATATCATCTGCAATTGTGCTACAAACACATCAATCCCTATCTAATAATTTCCCCATAAGTGGTCCCACCACCCCAAACTCAAGCTCGAGGCATGTCTCCGAATTGTGATTCAAGTGCGGGTCATATGGTCATGCCTAATAATCTAAGGGATAATGGGCTTATATCGTGGCTACAAAAGAAAAGGCGAAAGGCTCAAAATGTGCTAAGACGGATTAACATTTAATTACAAGGGATAGAGGGCTATAAGGTCAAAAATGGCTAACAAAGAACTGCCCCTATCATTTCTCTAAGTACATAGCTCGTCTTTAGTTCATATCTAGGTGGGTTCTCTACTAATTAGGATTTCACGTTCTACACACCAAACATATTCCTTAAGTACAAGCTTACTTCATTTGCATTGTTCATTAATTTTTCCTATCACTTACCTATGCTTGCATGCAATTATAAATGTGTTATATATCATTCCCTAAAGTCCACTATTTACTATCATAGATTTACCAAAAGTATGCTTAAAGGGACATTTAAAATCTTCTACAGTCAAACGCAACTCCAAAAATTATTTTATTGAAAGCAAATAAAACAAATAACACATAAAAACTGGGATGAGGCAACGAACCCCACCCCAAACTCAAAAATGAGCCGTGTCCCTACGACTCGAAAAGACTCAAAGCAATAAAGTAATCTACACTAAATGAGAAGGATTAGAAAACGTATCTCAACCAGCGCGTGGCTGGTTACCGGTGTTGCGTCCATGAACTTTATCCCGCGTTAGAAGATCATAAGTGGCGTGTTGAACAGTATTCACGCCAAGTAACAAGTTTTGGATAAGGTCCAGCTCTTTTGTAACGTTTCCTAAAGTAGCAATCATTTCCTAGCTCTCTAAATCATCATCTCTTCTACAAAAATCTCTCCTCAACACCCAACTTTCTATCTTCATCATGTTCTTCGTACCCTTTCCAACCTTCATGGTCATCTTTGATGACCCCAAACTCAATTTGTCACCTACTTAAAGATTACTTGCAAAATATATAATAATAGGTTCAAACAATTCACAATTCCTCCGATAAATAACTAAAACAAATCTTAATTCCCAACTGGTAATAGAAAGAAAAGAAGAGTTCTAGCTATTTTACCGGATTGGCCATGGAATTTATGATGACTTGATACCTTGCACTTGCACTTGCAATCTCCAACCTTCAAAGTACCAAAGCTATTGATGAAATTTGTGTTGCTTGATATTGTTGAAAGTGGCACAGTAGTAGAATTGGTGATTTATTTGAGATGGGTATTTAATATCTATGGTGTTGGAAAGGTTTAAAGGATATAATTTAACCTTTGGTGAAGAAATTTTTGGATTAAAACTTGAATTTCTTGGTGTTTTTGGAAAGATTTGTGATTGATTATGTGTTTGGATGATGTTTAGAGCGATGGATTGGTGATATTTTGGTGTTTTGATGATGAAATTTGAGTGTTTTTGGAGCTTGGTTCGTCATCAATGGTGTTAAGTGGAGACACAACCACGAGACGCAACTAATGGCGGGCCTCAAAACGCTGGGTCAGAAACTTTTAGCTGATCATGCGAAATTTTTGACTTCACCATTGGATAGAGCTTGAAAAGTTATGCGGTTTAGGCTCAAGAAAAAGTTAATACCGACCTCCGAGCGTCAAGTTATGATCTTCCGAAGTTTTGATACCTGGGGTACATCACCAAAAACGGGTTCCCGGTTTCTACAAACCGGGTACCCGGTTTCTACTGTATTGGAACCCAAAATATTCATTCTTTTTCGTTCTAACTACCCCAAACTCGTGACCTTCACTCTTGTAATCATCAAAAACACCAACCTTCCTCATTTCTTACAAATAAACACTAAATCAATAACCATTACTCTAATTTACACTAAGAATTTAAAAGACATGAAAGCAATTTAAAACATGGGTTGTCTCCCAAGAAACACTTTTATTTATTACGTCTTTAAGTTCGACGCGTTACCTTCCATGAAGATGGTATTGAGACCTTTGTGGTGTTCCTCCGCTTAAACTCGCCTCCTCCTTGATGTAAAAGCTTAAGAACCTTCCCCCTTAGAATATTATTCAATCGATCTCTAAAAGGGGGTGGGTAAGTACTTCGTTTCGCCTTCTTACTTTCACAACGAAACTCATTTTCCACCACATTAGAGTAGATATCCGTTCTCAACGGTATAAGATTATTTTTACTCCTTGGTTCAATCTCGTATTCATCTTTAAAATGTGGTGGGTAGGTGCTCCTCCTTGCCGCTTTGCTCTCGCGGTTTGGCACCTTGCTTGTGTAGCACATATTGATCATTTGTGGAGGTGATTCTTCAGCTCTATTTTCATTCAAGATTCGTAATCGGTATGGGTGAACTTGTTGTGGTGGAGATTCAACTTCTATTTTATTATGAACCTTTATTTCTTCAATTGACCCCTCAACCATTTCATATTCATCTTCGCTTTCAACCTAATCTTCCACTATTACCTCATCATATTTTTTCTGTGGAATCTCTCTAATCTCGATCACCTCTTCTTTCTTTTCGTGTTCTATATCTTTATCATGTGCAGACACCTTAGGGATAGCAATTTCTGATTCAATTTCTAGGATTTTTGTTGCTACTCCTTCTTCCATTATGCTATCAATATTCTCAACCACATGGTGGGTCTTATCATACCCATAATATCTTCTTTCAACACCTCCTCCTCAACTGTTTCTCCAATTTGAGTACGCATTTCATCTAGAATATTTTGCATTCTTTTCAAGCTGGAATTAGTTTTCTCTATTAACTCCAGCCTTTGTTCATATAAGCGCACGAGTTCTTTTTATGATCTATCTAATTCGGAACTTTGTGGTGAAGGTGGAGGTTGTTATATGTTTTCAACCCACTGGTTATCCCATTCATGCTCGTGTTGATAGTGATATGATAGTTGCTATTGATTATTCCCGATCCATTGATTGTTCCATTCTTGCTCTTGCGGGTATTGATAAGGTTGTTGGTTAGAATTAATACCCCACTGTTGTTGTCCCGAAGAGTCTTTCCAATAGTCAAATGGACCGGGATTTGGGTAATGTCCTCTATACATCTTTAACTGAATCTCTTGATCATTACCTGAATAAAAGAACCTGAAAAGAAAAAAAACAAGCGTAAAACTGAAAAATAACACCGTGGTCACACGCTACCGTCCACGGCAGCGGCGCCAAAAACTTGGTGGTCCTTTGTGTGTTCTAAAAATAATGCAATAAGGTAATTCAGTTTTCTTCTGCTTCCTTCGTTGACTTCTCTCTGATGCTTTTTCTTCTAAATAATGAATTGTATTGACACTCTCCTCTAAGGATGAATTAAATTGAAGAATAAATTGAGAGGTACTGAATAATAAGGTCTAAAGGCCTATTTATAATGATAAAATCGGATTAGGCTTTTACTTAAGGATTAAGTGAAAAATAGAAAAACCCAAGTCCACTAATTAAGCCCAAATCCCGTAACTGCTGCACCACCTCCACTAAAACAGCTCTAGCCGATTCGTTATAACTCCGATTGACCTCAAATCACTTGCTAAATTTCCGTAACTCGATAAGGAACATAATATCGTCAAAGGTAAGCGGCTAAATCAACTCGTAAGTGCCTCGAAATCAGCAATCTTTGGCCTGTTTTCCAGATTTGCAGCTTCAAAATATAATTCTTTTCGGGATTTATCTTCAAGCTTTGACTCCATATCACGATCTTTGACTTTCTTCTCGAATTCCTCTCCTAGCTAATATTCAAAACCTACAAACTTTCCACTAAAATACACAAGATTACGCGCAAAAGTCTAATAAATCAAAAATACTAGAAAATAAAGAGGAATTTTGGAATATTGCATTTTTAGTCCTAAGGGTCTAAAATAAGAACAATTTGGGAGACATCAAGACCCCCAACTCAAATCTTTGTCGTCCCGACAAAGTAAAACAAAACAAAACAAAGGGGTAGAAGTACACGCGGGGAAAGTAGAAGCTAGCAAATACACCTAAAGCATTTCTCAAGATAAATCTCATATAGCAAACTCTAGAAATTAATATACACATACATCTATAGTGCAAAATCAAACACAAATAATCTCAATCATAAAATTAAATTCGCAATGCTTGAAGGTTACACTTGTACTCATCTCTGTATGATGGCTATAGGGTGTTCCTCAATCCTAAATCGCTTTAAACGCTCCACCTAGTATATTCCCTATCAACAGAATCATAAATTCACTATGCACTTAGCAATCACGAGGTCTTTATGGTTTTAATATTGGCTTAAGGACGGTGTGGATGTATATTTGGTAAATTCGAAGTGAGATTTTGGCTCTCTCCTCACTTACCATCAACAAATGTCCTCGAGCTTGAGTTTACGCTCAAAAAAAGTTCTCACTCACCCATTTACGCAACAATTTGGCGTCCCATGTCAACCCATTACAAATAAGATGATTTTTTCATAAAATTCCACTTTGCCGGATGTTTATTCTTTCATATTTTTCTCTTTTTTTTCTTTTTTTTGTACGGTTGCAAACCGGGTTCCCGGTTCCTACTGGAATGGATTTTTGAATTTTCTTTTTCATTCTTTTTCAATCCCGGCAAAGGGTTACAAGTGTATATCATCTGCAATTGTGCTACAAAACACATCAATCCCTATCCAATAATTTCCCCATAAGTGGACCCACCACCCCAAACTCAAGCTCGAGACATGTCTCTTACATTAAGTGAATTAGTGAAATATTAAAAAGCTCAAGTCCAATCTTTAATTCAAAATCCCGTAACTGGTGCACAACCTTCACTAAAACGGCTTTAAATTTCTCAAATCAACTCCGAATTGACCCATTCAAGTTGCTAAATCTTCGTAACTCAATAAGGGACCAAAGCTTGTATCACGACTCAAGGCTGAATCCATGTCTATGTGTCTCAAAATCAGAAATCAACATCAGTATTCCAGATTTGTAGCTTCCTAGTCAACCCTTCGGGATATAATTTTTTAGCTTTGACTTCTCGACACGATTTTTGACTTTAATTATCGATTCCTCTCCTTGTATTGGTACTCCCTAGCATCCATGGACCTATAAACTTTGCACTTAAAACAATCCACTTACCGTGCAAAAGCTTAATAAAGGAAAAATTGTAAAATCCAAGGATAGAAAATGAAATATAGAAAATTAATCCTAAAAGTCTATCATTTCAGTCGATTATTCACCTAAAACGATGTCTCCTAAGGGCATAAAAATAGAACAAAAAGGGAGACATCACCACCCAAATCATTCCAAAACAACTCGAATCAAGAATCAAATTACGAAATTTTCCAAAACCTTTCCACAAATTTTCTTAAACCTATCTCACCCAAGCTTGGGTGAGAACAAGAGGAAAACAACATAAGCTTCTAAGGTCCCTAGTAGCTATCATAACACGAATTTGAGAAAAATGTTAAAAAAAGGTTAACACAAAAGATTTATAGAGGTTATTGATTGATTGGGATGGAGAAAACTAGGATGGTAAGTGCATGTGAATATGGCGATACAAGAAGTTTACATATAAGAGAAGCACTGCACCCTATCTTGGTTATTGGTCATGCGAGGCAATAGCGTCGAAGAGTATGTATTCTCCTTTCTCTACCATTTCACTACTTGAAATATATGTGTTAGTTTATATTTTATCGAGTCTGTTCCGAGTTTTGGGGACATGACTCATTTCTAAGTTGGGGGTATGGGGATTCATTGTCCCTCATTTCCATTTTATGTGATTTACTGCTTTTTGGGTAAATATTAATTTTTTTTAGAGACGGAATTAGATGTAGATAGCGTTTAATGGCCTAAAATCATGAATTTTAATGAGTTAATGACATAGAAGTAATGTTTTTAGGATATATTTATATTGTATGCTTTGAAATATGAACATGAAAACACATCTTAAATGTAAAGAAATGATTAGTAAGCAATACGGTAGAAGTAAGTTTGATCTTAGAGCGCCTTTAGGGGTGTGTACACGGTGAGAACCACGCTAGTTGATAAACCCATTAAATTAACATGCTAGAGGTGAGAAAGTAACGAAATTGCATAGTTTAGAAAGTGATTAAGGAGGTTATTTGATAAGCCCCTTGTTGCCTTTTGGCTTGTTTTCCAAATTTAATGGATTATTATCCGTCTCAGCCTTTTCAAGCCTATCTAAAGCCTTTTACTAGCTATGTTACAAGCCATGCCCCTTAGATAATAGGACTTCTCCATATGAACCAGACTCGAATCGCGATGTTAAGACGGTCATTTGAAGAGCTTGAGTTTGGGGTGGTGGGATACGATTATGGGGAACACTTGGGTGGGATTTTAAAGCTATGTAATTGTGCTTTTGATGATAAATCACTTGTTTATATTGTAACCCTTTGCCGGGGTATAAGGAAAAGAAAAGAAGTTATGGAAAGAAAAGAAATGTGATGAGAAAAGCACCATCTCAAATAAACAAGAGAGTCATAGCTAACTTACAAAAGAAAATAATATGAAAAAGATTATATGAATTGACCGGAAAAGTGGAATATTTATGTTATCATACTGATGCTTTATATTGTGTTACTGGAGATGCAGACACTAAGTGCATCAAATCTTGTGTTGAGTGAGAACATTTATGAGAGTAACTCAATCTCTAGGATGATTCATTGATGGCTAGTGAGGAGAGAGCCAAAAGATCACTCTACATTATCCAAATATACGATCATACAGTCCCTAAGCCTAAAATTACAACCTTAAAGACCTTATGATTATTAGCTATGTGGTCTAGAAACGATTGAACCAATATAGAGTAGTTAGATGGATCATTGGATACTTTGTCATGATTGATGAACACTCTATAGCCTCCATATCAAACTAAGTGAAAAACCTATCCTTCGTGCATTGAAAAGCTAATCTAATCTTGAATTTAAATTGTGTTGATTGTTTGTAAAATAAGTATATAACTATCAATTATTTGTTTCAGGATTATTCTTTACATTCTTTTTCTCTCGTGCTATTTGGCTCAACTAATATTTAGAGACATCCCTATTGTTCTTATTTTTATTTGTCGGGACGGCAAAGTTTTGAGTTTGGGTCTTGATGTCTCCCTTTTTGTGATAAATAAATTCCATTGTGAGACATCATTTTAAGTATATTAGGTGCTTAGTTGAGGGAGTTTTCCGTATTATTTGATGTATTCGCGATTCTTGCCTTGTTTTGGAGATTTGTCACTTTAGAGCTATTTGTGCATAATTTGTGTGTTAAATGTGAAGCTCTTAGTTGAAATCATTATATTATATGCCAAATCAATGTTAAGGAGTTAAGGAAAGAAGATCCAAGAACGAAATCAAGTTATTTTAATGTGTTTAATACTTATAACTTTATAATTCAGCACTATTCATTTATTATCATAGTCAAGTATTTTTCAAAATTATTATTTTATTTTTATTTTATACTTTATTATATCTTATTTGATTTATTTATTAGTTATTTTTTTAATATTTATTTTTTTGTTAATCTGATTTTTGTTTGAATTTTTGTCAATTTATAAAATTTTATTTGTATCACTTAAATGTGTTATTAAATTATTCTATTTGGATAAATTAAATTAAAAAAATAATTCTAATTTTAAAAAAAAGATGTATAAATTTTTGTGCTTATAATTTACTGAATAAATAAAAACCTTACTTTATAATTCTTCTTCTATCTATTTTTATTATTTTAAAAGATAATTCCGAATTAATTACAATTCCTCCTTTTTCCTTCCCAAAAAAAGGAAGGAGGAAATTACTTCTTACTTACTCACAAATTTTCAACTTAATTCCTAATTAAACACATTGTCATATTTACCTTTTTTTTTTGTTCTAACTACTTATATAAAGAAACCAAAACGATTACAAAATAATGTTAGTCTATCCCCACGGGGGATGAACCAAGGCCTAACAACTCGACTAATTGAGTAGGGAGTGGGTTTGCGCAAAAGTCAAATGACTCACCTAATGGCAAATATTTGCAAACCCAATCCGCTATCCTATTTCCACTTCTTCTAATAAATGAAAAAGTTAGATTACAATATTCAGAGACAAAAAAATACTCTTAACTATATTAGTAATACATGGAGAATTAAAAACAAAATTGCTAACTAAAGGCTCCATTAGTTGAAGGCTATCATTCTCCACAATGCAATGGAAATTCTTGAGTTCTCTCGCCCATAGACAAGCTTTAAGAACTCCTAAACCTTCAGCTTCAAGAGGATTGTCAGCCTTAATTCTCCAAGCTTCACATCTAATAAGTCTTCCTAGATAATCCCTGGCAACACAAGCAATGGTAGTTCTATCTTTAGTAAAGGAAGCATCACAATTTATTTTTATAGAGTTTAAAGGAGGAGGAATCCACTTACTATCCTTTATTAAATCTTTACTATAATTAACTTGTTGCTTACAATCCAGAGTAGAATTACCCACTGAAGTGGAGTATTTCTTTCCCTTCAGATTTTTATTTACATCATTAGGGATTTTAGGTGTTGTATTCTTCTCGCTAATGGTGTTAATCTTAGTAAGTGAAGTATCCATATCCATATCAGTAACATTTGGATTAGAAATACTCGAAGAGTAAGGTAGGTATTCCTTCCAAGTATTAACAGCTTTTTCCAATGTCAAAATAGGATCCAGTTTAGTATTATTGAAAATGAAAGATCTTTCCAAATCTGCCAAATCAAAGTACAAACTTCCTCAAAGGTATGTTGTACTTTATTTGATTGTTTCTCCACTGTTTTAAGAAAATCTGCCATCCAAACTAATGGAGTGGTTGCTGATTCTTAAGGTTAATGGAGAAGCCAACCAAGTAGCACGGGCCCATTCGCATTCAAATAATAAGTGCTCTATAGTTTCAGTTTTCATGTTACAAATAGGGCAAATATTTGTTTCTTTACATTTTTTCTTATACAAATTATCATTTGTGGGGATTGTATTTTTTATAGCCTTCCAGATAAAGTTCTTTATCTTTGGGGTTGTTTTCATATTCCAGATTGCTTTCCAAACATTTGGATCAGTAACATGTGAGGATGAGGGTTTAGCCTTTTTTGTATCAGTTTCTAATTTAATCTTTTCAGCCCTCATAAAAGGGTATCCTCTTTTAACAGAATAGAGACCATTTGGACTTAGTTTCCAAGATAAAATATCTTGAGTTCGAATAATGGGTATAAAAGTCTTAATAATTCTTTGGTAATTAGATTCTTCATAGTTATTTTTAATTTTCTCCAAGTTCCATTTCCTATCATTATCATGGATTAGATCAGATACCTTAGTGATGTTAGTATCCTTATGTTTTTTAATCTCCATATCTTGAGAGAACCATTAATCCCTTTGGGGATTAATATCATCTCCATTTCCAATTTTCCAAATTAATTGATTTGTCATAGCATCTCTACCTGTAATTAAGCTTTTCCATCCCCAAGATGGTTTATTACCCAACTTAGCATGTAGAAAGTTATCATTTGGGAAGTATTTCCCTTTTAATACTTTATACAGTAGAGAATTTTTTTTATTAAGTAAATTCCAAGCTTGTTTAGAGAGTAAAGAGATGTTCATAATGTTTAGGTCTCGAAAACCTAGCCCTCCTGTATATTACTATGTGTTAAGCTAGACCAATTGGTCCAATGAATTCCTTTATTAGAGTTTCTACTCCACCAAAATTTTGCTATTTTCATAGATATAGTCTCGCAAATCTTTTTAGGGAGTAGAAATGAGGACATAAAATAATTTGGAATACTTTGAAGGACTGATTTAATCAATACCTCTTGACCAACTTCAGAGAGATAAAGATTTTTTTAATTAAGGGTTTTTTAATAGCTTTTTCTGCAAGAAAATATAGTTCTTTGACTTTTGATCTACCCCATTCTGTGGGTAGGCCCAGGTAAGAACCTAGGTTATTTGTAATATTCATGTTTATTCTCGAGGCAAATGTGTGTTGAATGTGGTGAGGGGTATTAATACTGAATTTTACCCCACACTTATTTAAATTTAAAGTAAGGCCAGTTGAATATCCAGATTTGTTGATAATATCATTAAAACTATTAGTATCCTTATAATTTTCTTTCAAAAAGAAGACACTATCATCAGCAAATAATAAATGGGTCATGGCAGGACCTGTTCTTGAAATTTTAATACCATCCAAAAGTCCATTTTTTTACTTTGTGTTTAATTAAATCAGTAAGGGTCTGAGTTATAAGGCAGAAAATAAGAGGGGAGAGGGGGTCCCCCTGCCTTAAACCTCATTGAGGTTTATTAAGTTCATTAGGGTGTCCATTGATTAAAATGGAATAAGAGACAGTGGTGATACAATTCGTAATTCTCTCTATCCATTTAGATTCAAAGCCCAATTTTTTCATAAGTTGGGATAAGAAATCCCATTCCACAAATTCATAGGCTTTTTGTATATCTACCTTAACAATCATACTATAGTTTTTAGAGTTTCTTTTTTCTTTTAAATAATTACAAACCTCATGTGTTATATAAGTATTCTCTTGTATATTTCTGCTAGGGACAAAGGCAGTTTGATTTTCATCAATAATATAACACATAAGAGGTTGTAATCTGTTGACCAAAAGTCTCGCTATAATTTTATAAATGAAATTAGACACACTGATGGGCCTATAATGTTCAATAGTACCTGGCTTATTAATTTTAGGAATAAGCGAGATATATGTATGGTTTAGGTCTTCCAAACTTTCATTATTATACCAGAATTTATTAATAATTCGTATCACATCAATTCTAATAATTTTCCAATATTTCTTATAAAAGAAGTCAGGGTAGCCATCTGGGCCTGGAGCTTTATTTGCTCCAAGTTCAGAGACTGCCTTCTCAATTTCTTTAATAAGAATATGCCTAAGTAGGGTACTATTCATGGTGTTAGTAATTTTAGGCTGAATAATATTCAGTATAGAGGAAAAATCTCTAGGGTCCATCGAGTTGAAAATGTTATTAAAGTATTTAAGGATGTTTTGATTAACCTCATGTTGAGTATTTAACCAAACCCCTTGATCATTCATAATTGAGGAGATTTTATTAAAGTACCTCCTCTCTTTAGTAGCAGCATGAAAGTATGATGTATTTCTATCCTCTTTTTTTAACCCATTAACTCTAGACCTTACAACCCAGAAGTCTTCTTCCCTTTTCCAAAGGGTTTCAGTTTCTTTAACTATCCAGTTATACTCATCTTTATCAGTGTCTAGGACATTATTATTATTGGTAATAGATTTAAGCCTTTCCAGATAAAGGTCTATTTGTTTTCTAGTATTTTTAAATTTTCTTTTACTCTACACAGTAAGAATCCTCTTACACATATTAAGTTTGGTAATTAAATTACCTTTTGTAATAGTTTTAATATTCTTTCTGGAATTCCAAACATTCTTAATAATTTCAAGGCATTCAATTTAATCTGTCCAAAAAATTTCAAAATAAAATCTTTCATAGGATTTATCATGATTATCATCAAAATGGAGGACAAGTGGGCTATGGTCTGAACCTAAAGCTGGTAGTGCATTAACCTATGCATTAGGAAAAGTAGAGGTCCAAGTTTCATTACAAAGGGTTCTATCAAGTACCATTTTAATAAGCTGTTATTTATTCCTTCTATTGGACCAGGTATATGCACACCCTTTATTATTAAGTTGCATAAGGTCAAGATTACTAATGAACTTATTGAATTTTTGCATACTATTTTTATAATTTGTATTACCACCTAGTTTTTCATGCGAGAAACGTATTAGGTTAAAATCTTCTATGAGGTTCCACGCTATTTTCCTACTAGGGTTACAAGCTTTAATTTTTCGAGGCATAATTCTTTATATTTTTTCGTAGGGGCACCATAAACAAAGGTAGAAATATATTTAGTGCCATCTGGTTTAATAAGTTCACAATGTATGAAATTTTCATCCTGGTTAAGGATTTTAATAGAAGATTTATTACTTGCGAAAATTGCTAATCCCCCACTAAAACCCACAGGTTCAACTGTAGTAATTAAAGACATTCTAAGGGGTTTTTCAAGTTTTTTCAACACAGCATAGGTATTTTTAGTTTCCGAAAGAAAAATTACCTCCGGGTGATATCTTGTACGGATATCGAGAAGGGTCTGGACCGTCAAAGGGGTGCCAATCCCCTAAGCGTTCCAGGAAAGGTGTATCATTGACCTGAGAGGGATTGAATCCGGTCAATCCCGCAAACCTCACCTCCTTCAAGTTGTTGTTCCGATTCAAAGTTGTTGATTTGATCAGTAGTACCATTGGGTTGAATCACTAGAGGTACATGTACCACCTCTTCATCTTGTACATTTGGATCAGCAGGACCCTCCATTTCAATTCTTCTAATAGGATCATTGATTTGAGATCTGTATTTCCATATTTTATTATTTCTTCTCTCATTCTTAATAACATTCTTTTCCTTCTTATGTTTGAAGCTTCTTTGAATTGATGGTCTTGAGTGAACCATTTCTTCATCGTCATTCTTAATTTTAGTTGAGATCGATTTTTCATAGTCAGTAGAAATTTGAACTCTGGGATTAACTTGATTGATAATTTATTGTGGTAGAGTGGTGGTTAAGGAAGAGTTTTGGGGATTATGAGGGTTAGTGGGTGGTGCCGCTTGCTATGTGATTTGGTTAAGAGGTGGAGATGAGTGGGTAGGGTTTTGGGACGGTGGAGAGAGAAAAGAGAAATGGTTTTGGATAATGTTAGATGAAGGGGTATGGATAGAGAGTGAGGAGATAATCGGAGTATGTGGGCTAATGTTTGAGTTGGGTTGGGTTTGTTGTGGGCTGACCCCGAGTTTGGAACTTTTTTAATGACTGAGAATGGGCCTCCTTGACTTGGTCTTGGGAAGGATCCAAAGGCAATGTCTTCAATACGGGCCGGTGAATTTTTAATTTTTGTAACCATCTGTTGGGCCAACTCATTAAGGCCTTTTTCTTTTTCAATAAAGTTCGGAAAGGTTTTGGCCTTTTCCTTCTTCTCATCTCCTTCATCTTTCTTCGTACCTATTTTGATTTTATTTTTACCACTACCCGTACCATCATCTTTCCCACCTTCAAAAATGAATAGGTCTGTGGCTTTTTTGTCACTAGTGAGTACCGCCGTGTTGCTTTGTACCAATTTGGCAGATTTTAATGTATTACCAATAGTACCCTTTTTTGTAATCGGTGAGTTGGGTTTTCGGAGTTTCCGAGTCCAACTCGATTTGAAGATTTTCTTTCCGCCAGTCATGAATTTCCCGATGTTGGAGGAGGCTCTTTCTTTGAATGAGGTTGTTTATTTTGAAGGACCTCTTGTAGAGAGTTTGACCCAACTTCCAATTCATGGTTTGATTTTGGGATTTCCACAATTTGATTCTTCATGATCAAATTAACCACATCCGTAGCAAACTTGACCAATATTTTCGTACTTGAAATCAATCCAAAATTTGGTGTGTTCATCTTCAAAGTAGTTAATTCCAGCAATTATTGGAGATTCAAGATTCCAGTCTACCTGTACCCTGGTTACCGAATTTTCGTCGATAATTTGAGACTCAGGTAAAGAGATATGGTGAAATTCCCCAAAGTTTTTCATAATATTGCCGATACAGTTTTCAGTAAGTGAACTTATTGGAGTTCCAGTAAGTTGAATCCATAGTGTAGTATTCATAACCTTAGATGAAGATTTTTCGTAACGGTTTATAGCAAAATGCTTACCCATAATTGTCCATGGCCTTTGATTCCATACTGTGAGTTGATCTTCCTCGTTTTTGAACTTAAGAATCACTGTCTTTGGAGCTAATTTCTCCGCTTCCACTCCTTTGGTAAGGTTCCAATATTTATTAATGTGATTCTTGATGAAGATGAAATTAGTATGATCTCTGACTAGTAATCTACCAATGATTTTAAATTCTTGTAGTGACTTATACTTAGTATTTGTTTCAGGTGAGATAACAAGTTTTTTATTTCCTGCAAGAGGATGTTTTGTAGAATAGAAGTTCATCTTGGATAGAGGGAGAGCAATAATTCTGGAAAAAACAGAGTAAAGGAAAAGTGGGGGAAGAGGAATGAGAAAGAATGGAAATGAGCTTTGATTTCTTTGTAATGGAAGCTCGATTTCTAAAAAGGTGGTGATATTTAGTTGGTGGTGGCTGATTTGACGGTGGTGGTGGTTTTGGGTGGAGGGTTAGAGAGAGAATAGAGCATTTTCAAAATTGGTTTAATGTTACAAGGATATTGAACGTACTATCCATATTTACCTTCCAATGTTACCCTTATGTGATTTTTTTTTATTGTTTTTTATTTTATTTTTTATTTTTTTAATATTTATTTTTAAAATTTTTTTTAAGATTCTTTTTTTTTTCGTTTATCTTAATATTTTTTTCGAATTTTTTATTCAGATTTTTTTTCGATTTTTTTTAAAACTTTTTTTCGAATTTTTTTTCCAAATTTTATTTTTTCGAATTTTTTTTTCCAAATTTCTTTCCCCAATTTTTTTTTTTTTTTTTTATTTCAGGTTATGTGTTGTTGTAACCCACAAATATAGATTTATAAAGTCATAAAATCGATTTAAAGGATTCTCTTCTTTAACAAAATTGGTTTTTATATTTATTAATCGCATATACCCTATTTTTATTCGTCTTTAACTATCTTGATATATTATCTTTTTGTCCAATACTTTTTTGTTATCTTTATGTGTTTATATTTTAGGGTTTTGTGTTATTCCAATTTTGTGTATTCATGGAACACACAAATCTCAAATTTGTGTATTCATAGAACACATAAAAATCGAATTTATGTATTCCTAACACAAAACTTGATTTTGTTTGTTCCAATTATGTGTATTCCTTGAACACACAAGTTTCTGATTTGTGCGTCCCTGGAACACACACGTCTCAGGCTATGCTGTAGATCTCGGTTTTGAGGCCTAGACGGTCGACCCGGGCCTAGCGCCTAGGCGGGATTACAGGGGGCCTAGGCGGAATTATAAGGTTCTGAATCCCGTTGTGTAATTTTATATATTTAGTAATATATGTAGTAATTATAGCAATTTTAACTATTTAAGTCATAAAATTCATCTAACAACACTATAGTATATATAAAAATACTAAAAATTGAGGTATAATATCAATTAAAAAATGCTCGAGAATAAGAAAAATAACAAGTAGGCCTATGCGTGCATGTTTTGCCATTAATCGGCGCCGAGGCGGCCATTTTTTGCCATTAATCGGTGCCTAGACGGGCTAGACGCCTATTCCACGGTGACTAAGACGCTAGGCAAAAATGCCTAGAGTTTTAACTAGGCGTAAGCGCCTGAGGAGGGAGTTGACGCCTACGCGGCG